>CM075770.1:53116099-55709849 GCA_037974665.1 Ehretia macrophylla
TCGTGTTTAGACACTGCTTGCTTATATGGAATTGATTTGAGTTTAATAAATCAGCTCGCGACAGTTGTGTGACGAATATTGCTGCACTAGCTTCTAGGGGTGGAAAAGAAAAACTAAATTTGTTGTATAAATATCTGACGACGAGGATTCAAGCCACCAATTGAGAAGTAAGGTGCCAATGTCCTCTCAGGAAGATAACCTTCAAGTTTGATGCAATTCTGGAGCCATTATTGTGAAAGCAGTTGATGGTGATACTTCGTCTTGCATATTGCTAGCATCAGATACAGCACAACCATATCCTGAGATTCATATTCGTATAAAACATTTGAATGTTACACACTAATTTTATTATATGTCACAAATAATAAACGTTACACTATCTATTTTTTTTTTCAAAAATATGTCTCTCCTTTAAATGTGACAACTTTCACAAAAGATCACATAAGAACTCGTTTACGAAGTAAAAGTTTGAATAATTCTATTTGAATATGTCTTATATATTAGTAATGTCGAAAGTATCTTAGGAGATATATAGTTCGGAAACCCTAAAACAAGTCAAATATTTGTCCAACAATATTACATTGGTAATATGATCTTAATTGTAGAGATTAGATTACTAAGAAAAAGTTTGAGTGTTATACCAATAAAGGATGAGTTTAATAATTAAATAAGTAATAACTGAATCCTCTAGACCTTCCTTTATGGAAAAACAAAAAGATAATTTTTTTAAAAATAAATAAATAAATAAATAACAAACCATTCGAAGTTGGACCCCGAAGCTTTGATTTTTCAATTTGCCATTTGTAAGAGCATAAACCACCTGTTAATAAACTAAAATTTAGAAATTGCTAAGCCGCCAACTTTCTCTCTTTTTCATCACTTTTTCCTTTTTCAATTTTTTATTTTCTGGTCCATATGCTAAGTAGCAGTTTTATCTATTTTTTATCATCAAAAAATTATGGATCATTAATAAAATTAACATTTAATCTGCAATCTACTTGCAAAAAAAAAAAAAAATCAATTATCTATATAAAAAATCACAATCATTTCTTAGTTGCCATCGCACCTCCAAGCTCAAAAATAATTATTTTTTGATGAAAACATTTGTCATTATTCTGAAAAATCCAATCCAATATATGTCAGTGTGGCACTTGCCTCTTCTTAAAAGGTGTGACATGGCACATGTGATGTTGCACTATATGGTGATCATGATCAAAAGGAAGAGAGACTGTTGTATAATTATTACATAATATAGTTCATTTAATAAAATAAAAATTTATAAAGTAGAGATTAAAATTATCAAAAGTGAGCTCGGATCTCTAAAAAGTATAAAGTCTCTAAAAATATTACTAAATTTAGCAACATTTTTAGTGACTTTGTATTTTTTAGAGATCTAGATCCACTTTTGGTGATTTTAATATCTACTTTATGAATTTTTATTTCACCAAATGAACTATATTACGTAATAATTGTACGATACCAGAGTCTCTAATATAGAGACTCTAGTAAGGATAGCCTTACATCTGCTCCGTTTGTTAACTATAAAATAACTTACTAGTGAAATATTTTTCTGTAAAACAAAATATTTTATAGTGTGAATTTTATAGTGTTTGGTTATCACACTATAAAATATATTTTGATATTGAATGCAATAGTGAAAGAATGTTTACAATTATTATTTTATTATTTTTTAAAAATTATTAAAAATTAATCATTATTAATTAATAAAATTAATAATTTATCAATAAAATTTTAAAATAAGTTAAAAATAATTAATTAGTACATAATAAATTAATAAATGAAATAATAATTTTTAATTAATACTGATAAAATAAATAAATAATTTAATAATTTAACAAATTAATAATAAATGTTCAATTAATTATTATTAATTCAAAACTAAGTTAGTTAAATAATTAATTAATAGCTAGTAAATGAATAAAAAGCTTAAATCCTACGGGTTAGGTTGCTCGTGTGTCTAGGGGACAAATCCTATTTGAAATTGATGGTGATTGAATAATTAATTAATAGCTAGTAAATGAATAAAAATCTTAAAATAATTAATTAATATTAAATTATTCAATATAATTTAATTTATTATTTATTTAATTAATTAATTAGTCATTAAATGAAAATTATTTATTTTTATTAATAAAAAATTAAACATGTTAAAATAATTAATTAATACATAATAAATTAATATATTAGTTAATAATTTTTAATTAATACATAATTAATATTAATTAATATTAAATTATTAAATATAATTTATTCATTATTTATTTAATTAGTCATTATATTAAAATTAGTTAATTTTTATTATTAAATCAATTAAATAATTTTATTAATAAAATTTTAAAACATATTAAAAATAATTAATTAATACATAATAAATAAATTAATAATTTCATAAATTAATAATAATAATTCAATTAATTATTATTCATTTATAAAATTATTAATTCAAAACTAAGTGAGTTGAATAACTAATTAATAGCTAATAAATGAATAAAAATTTTAAATTAATTAAATAAATAAATAATTTTTTATTTATTTAAAATTAATTTATTGAATATAATTTTATTAACTAATTAATTAATTTATTTATTTAATTTAATTAATTTTATTATTAAATTGATTATTATTAAATGAAAATAACTAATTAAAAATGTGATGGGAGTGGGGTGGGGGTTAGGGTGGGGTCGGGGGTGAGGTTGGGGTGAGTGAAGGTAGGGTTGAGTACGTAAAAAATGTTTACCGATTGACCAATTTTTCAGTGTTACCAAACACCAAAAAACTTGAAAAATATTTTCCAAGAAAATATTTTTACAACAAACAAACGGAGTCGTAATTGATTAATAATTGACATGACTTTCATATGATGATGTGCTTTTGTTTGTGATATGAATAATTTTTTGACCCCTTGTTATTAATGCCCAATTTGCCTTGAGTGCTCTTACCTATGACGTACCCTCTTGGGAGATATTCCCAGTTCTTGTGACCCGCTATGTATCTTGAAAAGATTCATTGTCGAATAATATAAATAGCACACCAATAGTCATCAAAAGATAACTGATTATTCGCCTAAAATAGCTACTCACTAAATTCTTACTTTCTACTATTTGTACTCAAACTCAATAACTGACTTGATCGTCGGAGGAGGTATCCGAAAACAACTACTGGTGGTGCTTTTTTTTTTTGCAGGTCAAGTGATCAATTCGAACAACGGATTTCTACCTTAACAATTTGTTTATTCAAATAGATGAACATATTTTATGTTTATATTTAGAGGAATGATTTTTTTTTTTTCCTTCAAGTTATACATACATTTTAAACTGATAATGCAAATAGGATTTCGTGTCAAATGATAATGTAAATAGGATTTCATGTTAAAGTTGAAAGAATATCATATATACTAGTATTATGTTAATAGTTCTTGTATCAATAGGTCTAAAATTAAGTGTAATTATATCACAAGTATATTTTTACGATCTCAATTTGTTGAATGATGCCACCTTTGAGGCATTTAATCCTACATTGGAGTTTGAAGATTCCTCAATATTTTTGGAGAATCATAGATTGACAAACACGGATCACTAAATCGTCGAGCTCTATTTAATATTGACCATATACTAATTAAAGAAAAGCTAAAAGAATATTCAAGTACTAATTCTTAAATTTTGAAAGGAAAGAGATAAGCAAATACAAGAGAGAGTTTGACTTTATTACATCTGAAAGTTCTCTTATTATAGAAAATTAAAACAAGTCTTGGTGTTACAAATGATGGCGTAGAACTAAAGAAATAAAAGGAGGTCATCGGTGGCTATTAATTAATTGATATGTGGTTTAAACATAAAATTTCGACTTTGGCGCTTTATTAGATGCGAGAGATCTCGATATCAAGTTTCGTGTGTAACATCATTAGTGATATAAATGACTTATGTTTCTCTTAAAAAAAAAGGTTTTGCAAATATATTAACCCTTAACGTACAAGAATTTCTATTGTTTTTTTAATGAAATTAAATTCGAGAAATTTGGCTGATTAAATTTTTCTGTCAAAGGCTGACTATAAAAATTAGAATACGTATAAAACTCTAGTATTGACTGTTTAAATGGAGAGACTAAAATGAAAATTTTTAATTTACATACATAAGGGAATTCTTCGAGTAATAAATGAAGTAAGATCCCATTATTCAGCAATTGTTATCGGCTATTGACTCGGTGAAGTTCACATCTTAGGTTAATATTCTTTTTTTTTTTTTTAATTTAATGAAGGCCAAAGTTGTGGTTCGAATTTAGAACTTTTTATTACAACTGGTTACTATCTAACAATTCCACCCAATATTTGGGCATGTATTACTTTTTTGTGTTATTTGACAATGGACGTTTTCTAGATTCACACACATACACATATATATATATATATATATAGATTTATACCATTGTAGATTCTGCAATTCTCACTGATCTCAAAAAATTATTTAAAAAATTTAAAAAATTTTGATAATTTTATTATATAAAATTACTTCATTTTCCCTAATTTTATCATCAAACTTACTTAATTTTCACTTACCCCAACTAATAAAATATTCTAGACGGATTGCTTACCTAACTTTCCAAGGGAATATATTATATTAAAAGACTTCAAACATAGCTATAAGTCGGGTGTGGGGCTGTTGGTTGGTTCGCTGACCAGACCCACATGGGTTGATTGTAGGGGGAGGTTTCCACCGGTTAATCAAAAAACAGTTAATTAAAAGTAGGTCATGCTTGTATTTTAATTCTCATTTGTCTATGACACAACACTTTTTTTTTATTCCTTTCAATGGGCGTAACATTTCTATAAATTCCACCTCCAAAACCACCCTAAACCTCCTCCAATTTGATTTTGCCCCATCATTTCTCTTCATAGTTTTGTGTGTCTCTCTCCATTATTTCTTGCATAATTTTTTCTAGCCATATTCCGCGGCCTAGTTTTCGTTCTGACAGGGGAACCGGCGACTGAAGCCCCGTAATTCATATCAATCAATATATATTAATTATATATAAGAAGATTAAGAAATTTTGATGCTTTGTAATATTTGTTTCTTGTTGTTTGAGATCATTCATGTCTCCTGTCCTCAGTGAAGTCCTTCTTTCTGGATTCACTATAAACTCAACTCTTCGCCGCCGTACCCACCTTGTCCAATCCTTTTCTGTTGTTTTCCTCTACTGGTTCTACGTTTTTTCATGAATAAAATCTTTTATATACATCATTTTCAGTTGTATTGTTAAGCTAAAATCTAGAAAATATATTCATCAAGCTACATATATTATAGTATTTTTTTTTTTCAATTTTGCAATAATTAATACAGTCTCTTGATTTGTAAGCAAACAAACATGGCTTCTCCAGCATCTTCAGGATCAAGTCAGTTTCAGAACTCGGGAACTCAGCAAGATCTGCAGCAAATCATGGATCAAAGGAAACGGAAACGAATGATATCGAATCGTGAATCGGCACGAAGGTCGAGGATGAGGAAGCAGAAGCACTTGGATGACCTGATGGGCCAAGTGAGTCAACTGAGGGATGAGAATAACCATATTCTTGCTAACATGAACGTCATGACTCAGCTCTACTTAAACGTTAAAGCTGAGAACTCGGTTCTTAGGGCACAAATGGGTGAGTTGAGCCACAGGCTGCAGTCTCTCAATGAGATTATCAACTGCTTGAACTCAACAAATGCTGCAGCTCTTGATCAAACTGATCAGATTGCATATAACTATCATGATCAGGTGGAAGATGGTGATGATGATTTCTTGAATCCATGGAATTTGCTCCATGTTAATCAGCCTATCATGGCTTCTGCTGATGCCTTGATGTACTGATTATTATTCACCATGCATGCTTTGATGGTCATCTGTTGGTGTCGTTGGATTACACCACAGGGTTTGTAACTTTCGAGTAGATTTAACGTGTAATTCTACTTATGATGAGTTCTTTGTTATTAGAAAAAAAAAAAAAAAAAGTGAAGGGTTCGTTCATGGTTGTAATATTATTAGTCAGCAGAGAAGCCAGTTAATTTCTTGGTGTGTAAATTAGATATTACTGATATTATGTAAGCAATGAAAATGTGAAATGTGTACCTCTAGTATTTTTATGGAAATCAAAGCTCTATAATTGAATGTTAGTTAGAACAATTGTTTTTTTTCCCGATCTTTTTTGTTATGTTGCTATCTTAACTTTGTTGAATATTACAAGTACAATTATTGTGTTAACAGTCCTTTCAAACCGTTAGTTGAAGACTACAAAAAATCTCGAACAATAATTCGGAATTTGAGTCATTCATGTTTATTGCGAAGCAAATTAATGCATCATACGTTTTTAGCTCTCAAATTTTGGTTTGAATAGACCTTTGGGGAGTTGTACTGTAAAACATATCCCTACACCATTGCAAGTGCCATTGGCTAAAAACATGAGAGGCGATACATTCATTAGGATGATCATAACGTAGTAACAACCCTTCACGTAAACCTAAAAAGAAAAAAAAGAAAAACAAAATCTGAAGCCCAATCATGCCCTTAGTAAAATCATTCTCTTAACTCAAAAATTATGTAGAATGATCAAGTAGCAGTTTATTATAATCAAATATCTTAAATTCGGATAAGAATGTAACTTCACCCTTTATTATAACAAAAAGAAAAAAAAATGGAAAAAAACATTATCTCCTTGTTAAATGGTTTTTTGTGTAGCGTGACATCTTTTATGGGACAATTCATACATGCTTATGTAAAAGAGCGTCATTAATTAGCTCATATATGATTAGCACCTTGAACATATAGTAGAGGATAAATAATTTAGTGTGATAACTAAAAATATAATATCTGGACGGTGGCTATTTGAAGGTGGAGGTTCTTTAATTTGATTAATTAATACTGTGTAGAAAAGCTCCTTGGAGGTGTGGAAAAGACCTAAATGCTGACATCAAGTTTGAATTATTAAAATAAACAAATTGACAATATAATTATGCATGCAGTTGTATTTTTTTTTTTTTTTTATCTATATTGGCTTTATAACAAAATTTGTATTAAAAAAAAATATTCGGATTGATCCAGAAATATACTGGCAATGTGATGCCATTTACACTACAAAGAGTATGTTGAATTTCTATGTATGAATGCACCCGTTGACTTCTAGGTCCTAGTTCCAGTCGTAGAAGAACTAAAATTAGTCTCTATTTCCCTACAACAAAATGTTGCGACTCTCTTGATGATAAAAATGTTTGTTAAATTAATATGTTAATTAGATATACATATATGAAACGATAAATAGGTGATATATATATATTTATATGTGTGTGTGTCTGTGCGGACACTAATGAAACAAGCATTATTAAGCCTGGTAACCTAGTTCATAAGTTTCTTCAACCCCTCCAAGTGATCTGAATAATTGGCCACTCTTTTGTCCTCCTTTTGCATTCTAATACTACAAATTAATTGAGCAAATTAACTGCCACATGAAATATTTTTAGATTCCTTTGAAACTTATTGAGCCATTTGTCCCCTGACGTCAAGATTTGTGTATAATAAAGTATTGTCGTTAACCGAAGACAAAAGCTGTAATGCACGTTCAAGTCACAATCTGATGTCTCTGTAATCATACTTTAAAGACATAAAATTAGTGTTTAATTTTCTGAGTCCTTAAGAACGAATAACATACAAGTTGAACAACCTGTGGGCTTGGCAAAATCACTTTTTTTAATGTTAGAAAAGAGATGCGTAAGTATAGAGTTAGTACATTGTAAAAAAAAGAAAATAAAAAGTAATATGAGTTGAGTTAGATAAAAATATTCAAACAAGATTTTACGTGTATTGAATTATCAAAAGAAATCACTCTTTATAAAAATGCGTGGCATTGTTGAATCAAAATAGGTGATTTTACTTAATCTGATAAGACTTAGTTTGATAATGTTATAAAAGAGGTGCATTTCATGCTTCATCGTTGAACATGGGAATAGATCTGTCCGTAACGTTATGATATTATGAGCGAGATTCAATAATTACGAATTATTGATACAGTTATAATGAAAATGAGGTAAACAATTCATAATTATTAGATCCTTCTTAACATGTTGTGATATTATGGAAAAATCCTTACTCATTAGTGCGCTGTTCTAGAAGGTTATGAATCCAAGTGATTAAATCCCATTAGCCCATAATTTATTTTAATTTAGTGTGCTTAATTAACAATTAATATCGCCTTATAATATGATCTTGGACACTTGACTCGCCGTACCAACAAATGGGTTGGCGTAAAGTACATTTAATATTTGTTTAATGTACAAAACCTACTTTGATTTGAGTTCCTCGATTCTGACTGCGTGTTAAGAAAGTATTCGGTTGAATCTAGGGGCAGAGGCAGAGGCAGGAAAATCGGGGGAGACCGCTTCTTAAGAAAAATGTTATGATCCTTCCTTTTTTTTTTTTTTTTTTATTACAACAAATATAACAATCTTGATTTTTTTTCTTTTTTAATTGAATCTTGATTCCTTAATATAAAATTTTTGACCCTGCCCTCGGTTTTTGAATTAACTGCTTTAGGACTCTATTATCTTTTGTTAATGCCAAAAAGGGGGAGAAACATGTTATACATTGCTATGTGAATCTAAGTTTATATGCTATGTCATGTTGGCTATGTTTATATGCTTTACTATTACTAATCAATGTGTATGAAATATGTGCTCACATGCTGAATTAAGATATGCTTATATGCTATGTTCATACATATACTCTAGGCATATAAAGAAACATGTCCATATTGAGGGAGAGTCTCCAAAATGCAATGAAGCTATATCTTTTTAAGTAACAAGCATGGATGCATAAACTGAGGGAGAGTTGCCTCATACAGACAAATTTTGTCATCATCAAAAAGGGAAGAGAAAAAGATCTTTGAAGATAAAAGATTAGGGACGGAGCCAGGCACCGGAAGTCAGAGTAGGCACTATAATGGCACAACTAGTCGTCAAGAGTTCGAGAAAATTCATTTATACATAAACTAATACTTAATTTACGTACATTATAGCAATTATGAAATGTTAGCCATAAAGCATATACAGAGTATTGAAGACATGACTCTCCTTATATAACAATGACATAACATATAAACGAGAAAAAAATAAATAATTATAGTAATACAAAAAGTATCTTTTATTAATTTTCCTGAACGTGACTTCATATTTTAAAATTGTTTAATAATCAATTTATTGTCGATGTTTAATTAGTCATAGGTACCTACATATAAGAATAATAATTGCATTAATTAAAATAAACATATGAGAATGAACAAAAATAAGATCTAATAATTACACACCCCTAAAAAGAATAATTAGCACACATTATACTTTTTACATCAAGATATGAACAAAAACTTTGAAATATTCATTCTAAACCATAAGAATTTGAATTACATTCTCGAAATAAAAAATAAAAACAAAAAATGATAAAGCCATTATTCGACTCACGATGATGGAAAACTTAATTGTTTAGAATTGGATCACATAGATCGCATAGTTTATATTTAATATCAACAAAAGCTTATATGAGCTAAGAAATTCAGCAATCACATCATTTTATGTCTACCTTTTTATTGGTTTCCTCTCTATTCGAAATTCACACGAGTAAGAAAAACTTTTAGTTATGGCATCAATAATTTTGATTACCCCAAAAACTAATAATACTAAAAAATTCAATGGTTAACAATCACTACTCTCATCCAAATTATGGAAGTTGATACAACATATTGTTGACACCTAAAAAATAAATGCATACACTGGTGGCCACATAGCTCCACCTATGTAAAAGATTGAATAAAATGATCAAGCTAACAATAAAGTCTTGAAGAATAAAAGAAGTGAAGATCTTAAAGATCAAAACTTAAAGATAAAGGGGTGACATAAGGCAGAGATGTGGGGACATAAGGGGTAGCGGTTTTACATTTGTGGTTTGCCTTTGAATTCATTTTAAAGCTCAAAAATATTTTTCGAATGATTTACTTTCATTTTCAAAATGGGTCTCAAAATGATTTTCTCGCTTAAACATTATTTCTTTTCAAAAAATCATTTTGCAAAATCGTTTCAAATCTTTACGGCAAAAATAACTACTGAAAAAAGACTGATCCGGACGAGTGACCCGGTCAAGTGGCTCGACCAGATTCACTCATCCGGATACTGTCCAATAAAATTTGGATGAGTGACCTGATTGAGTGACTCAACCGAATTCATTGAGTTTGAAAATATAGCCGTTTTATATTTATTGGAAACTCTTTTTATATATTTTAAAACACCTCCATTGCTTAAACCACCTCTTTCAACTACAAGCAATTATTCTATATCTTTCATATCATCAAAACACATTGCTTGAAACATTTATTGAGCTTTAACTTACAAATCATTGAGCATTCAAGAGAGTTTTAAATTGTATCTATTCACTCTTAGAGAGAGTTAATCATTTATTACATCCTTATTGTGAGATAAATACTTCTATAGCTTTGAGAGATTCATTGTATAAGGAGTGCTTGAAATCTTTTTTGTGGATTCAAAGAAGTGAAGAGGCTTGTACAAAATCTTGTGGAGTCAAAAGGTCTTTTAGTGTTGGTTTGTGCTTCACCAACTTGTGAAGAAATACTACTAGTGGAGCTAGTGAAAATCCTAAGGGGAAGAAGACCTTAAGTGGTGGATTAGATTAGCGAACTACCCTAAAATCAATGGCGTCATCTCTTTCTCTTTTCTCTCCTTACCTCTTTATATTTGTGCATACATAGTATTTGTTAAATTGTTTCAAATAATTCACTAGTTTTATTCATATCCGAAAAAGTAGTAATATTGTCCATATATCCTAATTCACCCCCTCCTCATAGGATATCTTGGACTAATAGGTTGTTATTGGGTTTAGTTTGCTGAACTCAACAACGCTTATAACATATAAGACCCATATCATGTGAGATTAAAAAAAAAAAAAAGGGTCATTTTTCAACAATTATTCAATTAACTACAATCATGAATCGCATAAACAAAGGGGAGTTATTCGATTTCTTCAAAATGATATCAGTCTTTAATATATTAGTGAAATCTATACGTGTAAATTTCATTAACTATGTGATAGAGAGATGAACTGACACAAATTTTTTATTTAAATATTTTTACATTGGGCCGTAATAAAAAGACTAGAAGGCCATAAACTTTGGGCTGATCGACACAGCCCAAAAATACATAGCCCACATGGTTTAATATTGCTTTTTTAACAATAAGGAAAATAATTAAAAACCAAAACCAAAACCAAAACCAGAATGTCACCATCTTCGTCTTCATCATCATCTACTGAGCTGCAAAACCCTAGTGAACAATGGCGATTCACATGGGAGGCGCAATCACACGTCACAACTCTTCGCTTATTTCTCTTCAATCCAGCCCAGCCCAATCTTCACATCACGGGCCTCAAAGCCGACCTCATAGTCGAACAGTTCGTGCTCGCCGTAAGCTTCTCCGAAGCCGAAGTCGAGACCATACTTAGGGTTCTGATACCGAGGGTTTTAATCGACTATGAAGCGCCGGTTGAATGCAGAGCTTTTAGGGACCACGTTGAAGTCAAGCTCGTTTTGCTGCTTCCTGTTGACCATCCACTCGTTTCAGATTTTGATTCGCTGCTGAATTTAGCTGACCAAGCCGGCTCCGGTGAGCTCCGGCCGCTTTCTATGGACTCCGGTGAGTAAATATCGAAAATTTTCTTCTTTTTTTTCACGTTTATTTTCTTTTAGTGAATTTGTGATAGTGTGAAGGTCGTGTTTAGGGCGACGGTCAAATGCTCACTTGTTGAATACCTCGTAACGAGTTCAAGTCTTGAACATATTGTATATGCTTACCTTCCTCAAATGCCGCTACTTGCTGGGGCCTTTGTCAAGTGATCACTTGTTGATACTTAGTTTTACGTAGTGTGAAGGTCATGTTTAGCACGACGCGCAAATTCTCACTTACTTGCTGAATACAATACTTAGTCTCGAGTTCAAGTCTTAACTACATTGTATACACTTAACTTCGTCAAATGCTGCTACTTGCTGGAGCCTTTGTCAAGTTCTCACTTGTTGATACTTAGTTTTACTTAGTGTGCTATTGACGGGAGCCTTGTGAATTTATATACGAGCTACTATTAGTACTAGTATACTCACAGAGTTAGTTTAGTGGTAACACGTTGCGCTGTTTCTTTTCTGAGATTATGTATACTATCTATCTATTTCAATTATAAGTGTTAGCCGACCCAACCTAGTGGGATAAGTTTGGTTTGGTTCTATTATAAGTTTGAAAAATTGGAAAAATAAATTGAAAAGGATAAGAATAGAAGCTATTATGTGCCATAAATCAGTTACAGAGAATTACTAGTTTATTCGGGACCATTGTTGAATTAGTTTCATTCACATTTTGTTGCCTTGTATGGTGTTGGGTGTTGAATGCTGGGAGGAGGATTTTGAATTGTGTTGGGTGTAGAATGCTGCAAGGGAGGGTTTTGAATTTACATTTTGACAAATGAGCCTATTTTTGCCATTGTTGAAGATTATAATGCTCTAGTGACTACTTATATGGAGAGGTGCTATCGTTATTTACGAGATCGCTCCTGTGTCTCTTAGATGCAATCTGCACGTGATTGCATTGCTTGAAGAAAATGGTGTTTCAGCAGTTCCTGGTTTATGTGAATTATTTCAATGAAAAACATGTTATTTTCATGTTCTGTCACTCTATGAACTTGTAATCTTATCGTTCAGTAGGGTCTATTACCTTCTTTGGTTTGTTATAGGTCTTAGTCTTATCCTTTTTGCTACTATCCGCCTTATCCACAGATTCTTTTCTTTCAGATCTGAAGAAGTTATCTGCACTGGAGGAAGTGCACTTTTACTGCAGACATTGCTCAACTAAGTTAACAAGGGCTCTTAGGTAAGACTATGTCAATTTCTATATTTCTTTTATTCCTGAAGGATTTATGCTTGATAGTTTTACAATTTTAGTTCATGCCATATTAGATCTCAATGCAGTTTGTCTTCAATTATTAACTTCTTGTCTCTACAATTGAGATTTATGTCCTTTTGCATACTTGCTCAATTTTTTGGACATATTATAATTTATATCAGTTAGAGTCAAGTTTGTATTTTATAGACTTAGTTCTGTAGTCCTGTCAATGATGGGGTAACATGGTGGCGCCTTTCTCTACTAGATTAGGTAAGTATGATGTAGTCAACGTCCAGATGGGCACTGGTGAAGGAAAGGGAAAAAACGTAAATTTGGTGTTTTATGCAGTTGGAACCTGAAACCACCCAGTGGTTCTTTACATAATTTGCCATGGTTACTTCATTTTCACTCATAGCCAACCCCTCCTAGTGGGATAAACTTGGTTTGATTTGCTTTACTTCATTTTCATTCATCTTAATGCATGCAGATGCTTTGAGGAAATGCCATCAGTCAATTGGCAAGATGTGGCTGACAACTGGTTTGGGGATTGTTGCTGCTCATTTGGAGGTATCAGTGAGAAGCTGGTTGCCAAATATGCGGAATCGTATACATTTTCGCCAGGTCTTTGCCACTTAAGTACCACATCTGTCGTTCTTTGCAAAGATGACCTTGTAGGATGTGAATTTCCTAATGGGAGTGAGTCTAATAGTTTTGAATTTGAGTTGAAATCAGCTGGTGACAATTGTGTGACCAAAGATGCACTTGCTAAGAGGAGTGAACATGGAGTAGTTTCTTGTAAAAGTCAGATCACAAGTTTGCAACCCATCAATGGAGAAGTAAGATGCCTATGTCCTCAGGAACATAACATTGAAGTTGAAAGCAATTCTGGAGCCAATAGGGAAGTAGTTGATGGTGATAGTTTGCCTACCAGATTGCCAGCATCCTATAATGCAGAAATTATGGAACCATCTCCTGAGATTCATTCTTATATCAAACATCATGTTGGAAATTGTGATACAGAATGTTGCCCTCATGATACTTTTGAATCTCATTCAAATGGGCGAAAATCTGAATCAAATTTTGAGCTCGTAGAAAATCAAAAGATCTTTCTTAATGGCTATCTTGGTAATGGTTTTATGCCAAGGTCATCTGGTATTTCAAAAGACATTCAATGGGCTGAATTTTTATGTCCACAATGTTCATGTCTTCTTGGGGCATATCCTTGTTCTAATGATCAAGCACCACTAGACGGCAGGGTTCGATTGTTTAAATGCTACATTTCAACTAGTTTGCTCGTTAGTGGATCAATTGATTTCTTTAAGTGAGCTACCTTTTCTTCCTCTCTTTCTGATTTGTTTAAGCAACCAACCTTTTCTTTACATTCTCTTTGAACTGAATCTTGTTTGCAACTTTTTATATTTCTGCTTAGTTAATAATCTTGAAAGATTAGCCTTCATGTTATGTCATTCATTTGCTCATTCAATCAACCATGTCATTCAGTGAATGCAAGTTTGGTGTAGTTGCATGGATACCTAGCTTTTCTCCAGCATGGAGAGAGCAAAATTTTAAGAGAAAATTCAATGATTGCAAAGTAGCAGCTAGGTTAGTATCTTTCCCAGGACCAGCCTTGTTATCTGTTCGACACTTGTTACTTAGAAGGAGCTTGTTAAGTAGAGAAAAGGGTTAATACAAATGCCATATTTTAGTGACCAGCACTAGAGTTGAGGCTGTTACCGAGTAGTGGTAAGAGCAATAAGAGGGATTAGCATCTCGATGAAGTCTGGGACTATTGTTAAGCTCTCTGGTGCCAGAGAACTTAACAAACTTGACATGCACTATCCATACACGGTTATGTCCCATTCTGACTTTCTTTTTGGCTGCCCTAGAATAAGAGTCCTTTCCCTCAAATGTTTTGAAAAATTATCAAATTCCTTATGTATCAGTTTTTGACATATCTTTTTTATGCATAGTTTGCTTAACTTAAAGGGCTACTTTGATAATACTGTTCTGGAATCTCTCTGAGATTAACTTTCGCTGACTCGAGCTTATTTTGTTCAGAAATTATACCTTGGAGAGAATGTTCACAAGCCAATTGCTAGAGAGTGCAAAGGACGAATTATCATTTCGAACTGTTGTTAGAGATCTGAAAACCAATTATCCAGTGTTGCAAATTGTTCTCTTAAACCCAAACTCCTGGTGTTATACTGGAAGTTGTCTACAGACGATGAAGCCAGATGTGAGGATAGATATGCACCCTACCATCAAGGTGCTTTTTTCTGCCTGCAATTACAATGCAGATTTTGGATCAAGGTGAACTTTTTAACTTACTGATTCTCTTCTCTATCATATATGCATGTACATAATAATTATCGACAGATTTCAACTCATCTATTACTGTTATTTTGATTATGTTCTCTACTTATGGAAAATACAAAGAAGTAATCGTTGTTTTGTTCATCAGAGGGTAGAGCTTCCAGGAATTTCACGAGCTGGACCAAGGCTATAGAATGACCAAATTTTGGATTTTCCTGCATAGCAGAATATTAATTTTATACTTCCAACATCTTGTGATCATGGTGTTGCTAAGTTTCAAATTTTTGCTTGGTGGATCTTATACAGATGGCCCTTTTTTTTCTTTTGCTTTTTCTTTTTTTCTTCTCTTTTTTCATTTGAAGACTAGAACTCACTGACCCAAAAAAAAAAAAAAAAAAAGACAACTAGGACTCTCTTTTCTATTCCTGTAAACCTTCTGTCTTATGAATTCTCTTGCATGCATTAAATGCATGCACGCACGCTCACACACACACACAAACGTTCTGTCTTTGGGATTCTCTTGCATGCATAAAATGCACGTACGCACGTGCACACACACACACTCTTGTATTATCATATCCATTTGCATGTTTAGAAACACCATTAGTCAAGCTACAAGGCTAATATCTGTTGGCACAAAGAGGAACGATTGCACTGCCAGTAATCGAGAAAATCTTGATATCAATCTGGTAGTTTGCTTTTGTGGATGCAGCACTAAATGTCATAATCCATATGATACACCGTGTGTAGTTGCTTTGCTTCCCATTTCTTCTTTTATTGAAACTGTTGTACTCTCCTTGTCTTTACTCCATAATCAACACTGCTGAGATTGAAATTCATGCAGGAAGCTAGCTGAATGGTCAGTAAAAGATCAAGCTGATGAAGTTTATATGTTGCCAACTCAAGTGAAAGAATTGATTGCAACTTTAGAGCTGACAAATAGTATATATCCTTCGTCACACGCGTTTATGCAGGGTTTCCTTTTGTCATCCATGAATAGATAAGTAAGTTAAATGCTTCTTTTGGGTGGGTTGTAATTGGAAGGATCCATCGGGTGCTTCAAAGTAAAATGTGTTGCACAAATACCTCTGCCAATCAATGATAAGATATTGTGGGTTGTAATTGCTGAATTCCTGGGTGCAGTTATTCCTGAAAGAGCTTCTTCCTCTAGCTCAAACATTTTGGAATCCTGTCCTACTTTGTGGATTCGTCCCCAGAATGGTTCTTATAAGATTGATGTGAATGCTGCCTTCCCGGGCTCTGGAAACGCAGCTTACACATGTATCTGTAGGAACTGGAGAGGTGATCTGCTGTTCGGCCGAGCTGGCACTTTCCATTGCAAGTCTGTTTTGGAAGCTGAAGCAAGAAGCAAGAAGCTGTTGTACTCCTGTCTCTTTGCGAATCAACTTGCACTCGATAGCATCATAATCGAAACTGATGCAGAAACACTCTTCAAGGCAATCACCATTGCAGGGCATTGTATTCAGTGGAATATCAAGCCATTTGTGGAAGAAGACATTTGGAAGATTGCAGCTGATTTCAGTGGACAAGCTGGAGTGTTAATTTATTTGCGGACTGGCACGCAGTCCGATACACGAAATCCGTGCTATGCTCGGGTTTCGGAGAAGTGCCAGTTTCACTTTAATTATGTTTTATGTAATTTTATCTCACATCGACTTGAACCTGTGACTATCAGGTCGCACAACGAAAAGTTAAACGATTGTGTCAATGTTTCCCTTCAACCCCCGACCCAAACGAGGAAAAAAATAAAAAAGGCAGTAAAGGAGGGCCCGCTTATCTTAACGTATCCTAGACCGGTTGGTGTTTTCCTTTGCTGCTAAGAAGTTTGATAGGTTTTCGCGATGAAGATTATAACCTAACCCCCTGCATAAATTGCAATTGCAATGAGATGAAAAATAGTAATGGAGTGGTTAAGTTGGTGGCATTTAGTCTAATAGTATACTCTTTACGGTGAGTACGAGAAGTTGCGAAATCAAATTATATTAGTGTCATTTTTCAATATATATTTACGGTTTACACTTTCATAAATGTTGGGGGCATTTTAATGGGCCTTGGAACTTTGGGGGAATTCTCAAAGTAATATATTGTTGTACCAACTCTCTTTTTAACCTACAAATTCCAATATTCCTTGGTAGAGTATTTATACGGATTACCAATCCCTTTCCTAAAATATAAAGTGACCAATCTTCATATAGTCAAATTTTTGACGAGACATAATCAAAGGTCCCCGCTTCTTATGTCCGTATAAAGGTTACAAGGGTGTTATGTCAAGCATAACAGAGGATTGAGAAATAACTTGATGTTTCTAAATTGCTTTCAATTCTTGATTCTAGTGGGATTATAAGTGATAGTAATCATTTCCGCTACTTACGTGTAGGATAGAAATATATTTTTAGATCATTTGCGATCCCATTAGAACCTCACGAGTTGAAATATTGACAAATTATCTCAGAAGTAATAATATTTGCCTTGCATGAAGATAACATTTTCATTGTTGAATTCATTGTATTGAAAAGAGGGATCACCATATTAGAAGGGAAAATTTAAAATTTTTATTACGTGGATATTAAAAGTACATAGTTTAGCATTATACGTGGATATTTTTTTCAACAAAGACTAAATTGATTTTTATCTTAAAAATATTTTTCAAATTCACAAATTTTAAAAAAATATAACTCTAATTCACTTTTTAATAATACTCTGCTCTTAGATAATTAGAGATTGCAGTCTCCACTGACTCGTAAATATATTTTGCCTAAGGTGGCATATGAGATATGCAAGGGGTGGATAAAACCTTTACAACAAGTAAGCATTATTTTTTCAAGAAAAAAAAAAGAGAAATAACTGGGTAAAAAGTTTTTTCCTCCAAAATATTTATGTTGTATTTTGTCCATTAAATTATGTAATGATACAGTGTGACCTTTAAGCCTTTCAAAGGGTGTAATGTGCCCCTTCTACTAACGTGGACAAGATAATTTAAAAAAATTTATATGGCACATACCCACGTGACAACGCGACAATAAAAATGTCATTACATCCTGTTCTTAAAGCAATTTTCTTTTCCTTTCTTCCTTTTTTTCATTTTTTTTATTTTTTTATTTTAGTACTCGAGATGTTAAAGCCCTCTAATTACAACTAATCACTACCTAACCATTTCATCTAACTCTTGGATTTTTTCTTTTCCTTTTGTTTTATTTTCTCTTTCTTATTGCTTTTCTTTTCTAGAAAAATAAACGAATACTTTTTTGGGTAGGCATGTGGAATAACTTGATTCCATTGTTGAGTGAAGAGTGGAGCATAGCAAAGAAAACAACTTGCTGTCTGGTCCTTTTTTAAAAACTTTACGATTCCAGGATTTACAAGTCAAATATATCTTGAATGAATTTTATGCTTTCTCTTTATGAGAGGTCAAAATCGAAAAGAGCCATTATAGGCGAATCTCATCAAACATTAGAGAAAAGTCGAGTGTGGGAGGTCTTGCTGTTGGATTTTGGTCGCTGATCCCTTATCATGATTAGTGTGTTGGGTGGAATAATTCGGTAACAATATGTTATAGTCAAAAATTTTAAATTTAAATTAAGATTTCAATTTTATTGTATCAAAAAAAAAAAAAAAGAAGAAAAAAACGAGATTAGCTCACTCACGAGTTATCTGTAAATATGACCTATTTATTTTGAAAAGGTAATTTATATAACATTTGCCATGTAAGAAGTATGGGCGGATCCACCTCGGGGACAGTGAGGACTATAGCTCCCACTGATCTAAAAAAATGTTAAAAATTCTATGTATTTTTCTAAAAAAAATAAATATTTATGTATGTTTAGTTAAAAAATTAATTAGTCCCCATTGAAAAAAAATGTACTCATATAATTAGAAAATTATGTGTTTTAGCCTTCAATAACAAAAAATCTTGGATACGCCCTATTAACAAGTAAAAAGTAAATGCACAAATAAAGTGACATATAATATTACCTGTAATTATATTTTTTCTGTTGTCATTTGGCTTTAAACCAAATGAAAAAAAAAATGAATTAGGAAACTTATTTTCTAATTTCCAAAAGTCATGTTTATTAATTACCTAATGGACATAATTGGTCATAAAAGATTCATACTTTTTACGAACAGGCATTAAAATTCTATAAATATTCTAGGGTTTTGGCATTGAAAAATAGAGTTTTTCATAATTATCTTACATACATTCTGCATAATAAAAGAGAGAGAATTTTACATTATTTGGTTCGTCTGAGTGTGAATCATTTGGAGTCCTCCTACCGTTAGACGAAGATCATTGTATTCTGAGAGACTACCACTAGTAACCGTAACCACCATAGCGGGGGCGATTAAATCTTAAAGAGACTAAATTAAATTCAAGCCTCGATCTAATGCATTCATTAATTACATTTGCATAATTTTGGTGTAAACAAGTAAGTCTTCTAATTTTATTAATTGCAATATTTCCATTCTGGTTATGCATTTTATTCGATATGCAAGATTATATATATTAAATTTCGCCAACATTTGCCACTTTGAGAAATCTTGCGATATCTTACTTATTGACAATTGGACGAGCATCACAGGAAATTAGTGGGACAAAATATAATTTGTAAGAGTTTCGTATTTGTATTTAATAATTGATTGGCATGTATATATATATATATATATATATATATATATATATATATATATATATATATATATATATATATATAAATACCCCATCTTTAATCCTTCCTGATTGCTTAAAACAAACAAGAGAATATTTTTCGACAAAAAAAAGAAGCAAATATTTGTCTTAAGCACTCACCTCACCCGTGACAGATTCAAAATTTTTATTTAGTGAAAACTAATACACAATTTTAACGCTCATATACAAAAATAAATAAATAAAAATCAATGAGACTAAATTAATTTTTCAGAATGAAAACACTGTAAAATTGTATCCCAGGAAAATATGATTTTTATTGATACAAGTGCCATGTATATATAGCTAATTACAATGTGGAATTTGGAATTTACAAGAAAAGGAAATTTACAGTTTTAGAAAAAAAAATACTTAATTGAGTGTCTTGGGCCTAAAGTTAAGGTTGATTGAAATCATTCTTTTATTAAAATTATTGACACTCCCCCTCAAGTTGAAGAGTGCAAATTGTGCATGCCTAACTTGGTTGGCAAACTGATGAATTGTGATCGTCCTAGAGCTTTGGTGAATACATCCGCTAATTGGCAAGATGTGTGCACATAATCAGTCTTGATTAAACTAGATTGAATCTTCTCCTGAATCAAGTGACAATGAAGCTCAATATGCTTTGTTCTTTCATGGAAAACTGAGTTTGTCGCAAAACAATATTGTGGCTGATTTAGGATGTGGAGCTTTAAAGTCATGAAACAAATATTTCAACCAAGTCAGTTCACAACTTGCATTGGCCGATAATTTACTAAAATGGTCCTACATCTTTGTCTTTTTTGATATTTAAGTCCGTTATCTTTCATTTTGGACAAAATGGTCCTTCATCTTTTATTTTGGTGACAACCATTAGTCCTTGGAGCAAAATCTGTCAAAAAATAACGTTAGTAAGCACGTGAATGACACGTGACCGCAAAATGCATAAACTTTAGGATACTTATATTTTATCACATGACAATTTTACCCCTAAAGATTTATGAATTTTGTGTCTACGTGTCATCCACGTGCTCATTAACGTCATTTTTTTGACGGATTTTGTTCCAAAGACTAACGATTATCATAAAAATAAAAGATGAATGATTATTTTATCCAAAATAAAAGATACGAGACTTAAATATCAAAAAAAAAAAAAAAGATATAGAATCATTTCAATAAATTATCCATATTGTTATGATAAAACAAAATCTATCAAGTATTAGTGATCGAATAACTGCATTATAATTTCAATACCACTGATTTCTCTTCCACCTCTCTTTTTTTTTTGGTTCTTTGTATGTTTTTAGCCTTTCATTAACACATGGGTCAATTTTTTCAACATACCATTGATTCAAAGTATTAATATAAGTAACTAGCTTAATTAATTAACTAATACCGGTAGACGAATACGTTGACTATATGATTCAAGACTTGTCATTATCGTTGATATTCTGTCTCCTTTCACGGCAAATGGCGACTGTGAAGCTATTTACAGTGGACGAGAACATATTCCTGTAATGGCCAGCCAAGTGATGCATGGATGGTCACGATAATGGCATTTCAGAGAGGATCATAAAGTAGAATATGGTCTCTATTTGTCCTCGCGGAATGGTCCAGCGGTAATGAAAGTGAAATCGCTCTTATAAAGTTACGAGTTCGATACTCTTTACTGGAATTTTGCTTTTGATTGACTTGGTACATGTGTAGAGACGTACAGCTGCATCCGAAAGTTTACCAGTTAGTGATCGACACCACTAAATTATTCAATGATTGAACTTTGTCCATTGAGTTCCCACATCATCCAAAAAAGAATATGGTCTCTATTGGAATAATTCACTATAAATAGCCTTCGAATGGTGAAGCTTGTTTTGCATCAGATCAAATGGAGCACAGGTGAAGCTATTTTTGCATCAGAAATGGAGCACAGGAGAGAGGCCTTACATGAAGGTGAAAGTCTTGTTTGGTAGCCAAGGATGACTTGCCTGCTCCATGCATGAAGCAAAGTCTTATGTTAGAAAGCATGCATGGTCACCAGGCAGTCAACTTGGCTAGCCTGAAAGCCTTTCCTTTTCACGCTAGGCCCTCTCTTCCTCTAATGCGACTACTAGCTACCTACCTGACACAGGCCGAGGCACACACCGCGTGCACAGCACCCAGTCACTACAGAGTGGGAACAGTGTTAGTCAACCACGCTAGGACGGCAAGTATAAATAAGTCAAATAAAATTTGTTTAGAAAAGTCAATAACAGTCATTACTTATATTATTGATATTACATGTTAATAAACAATAGATAAAAATGCAACCGGCGATTCATGGAGATCTATCAGACATACCAAAAGAAATTAAAGTGCCTGTCTCCGTGTTCCTTTTTCCATCAAAAATAGCATTTTTTTTACATTGTTCCTTTTTTCATCAAAAATTACAAAACAGATTAAAGGACAAGGACTTGTGAAGAGATTTTTAGATTCACATAAGCCTATTTGAGACTTATTAGATTTTTTAGGGACTAAAATGACTTTTTTTCTATTTTTCTTCTCCTAACTCTTCAAAAAAAATAAATAATAAATAAATAAATAAGATCAAATTAGTATTAAACGGAATACTTTACATTTTTATAAGTTAATCTTGAAACTCATTATTTAATTTATCAATGTAAAATGATTATTGTGTCATCTAACACATCATGTAATGCCTTCTTTATTGTGTTCATGTTACAATTTTGGGTCAAAACCATTTTAGTCCCTGAGGTTTACTCTAAAGATCAAATTGGTCCCTCAGGTTTGCAAAAAGACCAAAAAGGTCCCTCTAGTTAACTTTTGTTAGCCAAATATTAATAGTCAAATGGTTGACTGAGTTAAAAGACTATTATATCGTTAGGCAACATATATTATAAAAGAAAATTACAATAAAAGTCTAAATCAGTCTAAAAAAAATATAATTCACATAATTCGCGTAGGAAAAAAAAATAAAAACTAAAAAATATCAGTTCAAATATAAACAAATTAAAGTTAGTAATATATCGTTAAAAAATAAACAATCATGATTCATTCTCTTTTCTGGGCGGTACCCTCGCTGTTAATTATGTCGATGATGATTATTCATTTTTTAACGATATATTACTGAATTTAATTTGTTTATGTTTGAATTGATATTTTTTAGTTTTAGTTTTTTTTTTCCTGCACAAATGTTGTGAATTATGTTTTTTTAGACTGATTTAAACTTTTATCGTAATTTTCTTTTATAATATATGTTACCTAAGGATATAATGGTCTTTTAACTCGGTCAACCCTTTGACTATTAACATTTGACTAATAAAAATTAATTGGAGGGACCAATTTAGTCTTTTTGCAAATCTGAGGGATCAATTTGATCTTTAGAGCAAACCTCAGGGACTAAAATGGTGTTTGCCCTTACAATTTTGTAAGTTAGTATTGATTTGCATTTTCCGCAAATCAATTCTGTGTGCGCAGATAAACGACTAAAAGAAATAGATGGATTGTTTATAAATATTGAACAAGTTGCATGCGAGGATAGCTTCTGGGCTATGTTCAGGAACGAAACAGTGGCGGAGCCACCCTCGTAATTTTCATTCAATTCAAATTTTGTTAGAAAATATGTATATTTTTAAAGTATTTTTAGATTGAAAAAATAATTCAGCCCCCATTGAAAAAAATTATTTATATATAAATATTTAATTGTATAATTTTAATTCCCATTAGAAAAAAATCTTGACTCCGCCTCTGGGGGTCGAGCTTCCCTCCGCCCTTGCACAAACACACGTACATACACACACATATATATAAGGGCAGATTCAGGTTTCTTGTTCAATAGGGACTGAAATACATACTTAATACTCGTAATAAATAATTTTTTCAATGGAATTAATTAATTTAATTTTGTAAACTTAAAATACCTTAAAAATACATAGTTTTCTTACTGCATCAACCAGTGTGTATATATCATTCCTCAAATTCTTACATTTTTATTGAATAATACTTTGGGCAAATCTCTCAAATAGTCCCTATTGTTTATAAATTTTTGACAAATAGTCTCAATTATTTTAAAAGTCACGCAGTTAGTCCCTATTGTTTGTAAAAGTTTCACCAATAGTCTCTATTATTTCACAAGTCATTCAGTTAGTCTCTATTGTTTACAAAATTCTCTCTATTAGTTATCATTATTTGCAAAAGTCTCTCCATTAGTCCTCAATGTTTATAAATGCATTTGCAAACATTGGGGACTAATAGAGAGACTTTTGCAAACAATAGGGACTAACTGAGTAATTTTTGAAACAATTGAGACTATTGGTAAAAATTTTTAAAACAATGGAGACTAACCACATAACTTCTAAAACAATAAAAATTATTTATCCAAAACTTATAAACAATAAGAATTATTTGTCCAATACTCTATATCACCTTGTCATCATTTTTTTAATTATGCACGAAATTAATAAGATGGTAGTCCCGTGACTTGTATCTCTGCAATATTATCACTACCCTGAAGTCAACGTCTTGATGTGCCTAAGCAAACACATCAAATATGGTGGAGCCTAGGTAGAAAATACCCGAGAAAATGTCAAATTCAACCTACTACGATAAATAGACCACAAAAAAAAAAAAAAAAAAAAATTGACAAAAGCGCATATTTCCCACCACCAATTGGCACCATATATGATCATTATATCTCAACTATTCTTAAGGGTTTTTTTTTTTTGGTCAACTCTTAAGGGTTTATCTAGCTATCAAAAGTTCATATACAAATTTGTATTTTGGATCATTATTCTCGCAGTATAAGATCAGACCCAAGGCCGAAGGTGTGAGTATTTGGGCATAATTAATGTGCACATTTATCAAGGGAGATCTTTCTTTTTTTGTTTTAGCAAGAGAGATCTCCCTCAACGGCACCGAGAGTTTCATCTAAATCCATCACAATTATGTGCAATCCCTCGTACTTATGTATAGTGTATGATGCCCCCATGCATCTACAACTTGGTTTTATTATACCGACAAAAAAAAAAAAAAAACCTTGGTTTTATTATTAGAAATTTTTTTAACTTTTTGTAACATTGTCACGTGTTATTAGTTTATCTATCTTATAATATTGTTGTTGTCACATATAAATGTTATCATTATCGTTATTATTTTGAAAACTTGCTTGTGTCAATGTTATCGTTACTTTGAAAAATAAAAATGTTATCATTATTGTTGTTTTGAAGATTTTCCAGTTAGTATATGACTAATCTTGAAGATAATGTTGAGACTACTGTACAGGTTTCGTCTTGTGATTTTTTTTTTCTTCAAAAGGAAACTTAGCCAAGTTACATTATAATAATACGAGCGGCTGTCACACCAAGAGCGGATTCAAATTAAGTTGTTATTCAGTGGGAGTTAAAGACACACAACACATACTTAGCAATCATTTATGAGTAATTTTTCTCAGTGAATGCTAAATTTATTTTTTAACTTAAAAATACCTTTAAAAAAAATATGAATATTTTTAAAAAAATATAATTTTAATTCACTCTTTAATGATTTTACCCTCAAAATCAATATGAATTACAACCTTGCTACGAAAATACATATATCCATGTATCACACCTCCTCTTTCCTTTTTTAAGACTACAACCAAAGAGTGATTTAGAAACTCCACCGTACGGTAATCAAGAGGTGGTTATATCTCAAAGGTCTTTGGATGATATGGAAATTCAGCTAATGAAATTAATCACCGAATCATCTATGGGAGTCTTATCACTAACTAGTAAACTCCCACGTGTAATAGTATACCTTACACGGGGATGGAGTCAGAAATCTAATGTTGGAGAGGTGAAATTTATTTTTTTGTATAGTATTTTTTAGGTTAATAGAAAAGAGACTTAATTTTTATTATTTTAATTTTTTTTTTTACAGTTTTATTTTAAAAAATTTGATTATGGTTTCATATTACGTTACTTTTAAAGATTTGGTAAGTAAAATAATCAGAGCTATATATATCTATCTATCTAATAGAAAAAAATAAATAAAACAAATAGTAAGAAGCTCAAAACTAGCAAAAAATAATATGCAACTATAATGACTGCATTTGTGACTAACCACAAGACTAATTTCTTGTCTTTAAATACTTTTATAACCTTTTCAATTTGTTTTTAAGAGGGCCAAATCTATTTTTTCAAAAAAAAATCTATTAAACTTCTTTTTTTTTTTGGAGGTTGGTGAGGTCAGGCCCCTCCCGACCCCTTTTTCCCTCCGCCCCTAACTCCACACATATATTAAATCAGTAAAAAACACAACTTTAAAATAATAAAAAATGTTCGTAAGTTCATAAAAATCATTTCATCTACTAACGTTGGACCATGCCCGTAGGTCAAGTTTATATCTCAAAGTTGACAAACCGCACAACAAATCGTCTTGAAATTCTTGTACGCGGTGGTGTGTCACCTTTGTTTCAGATATGATCAGCCTTATCCCTAAGCCGACTGATAAACACGTATCTCAGCCAAGTTTGCCACGCCACTATTCATACCCTCGTGTGTCAGCTGCATTCCTCCACGTAATTGCGCCATGCAGCATTGAAACCCTCGTCTCAACCTTCTGCTCCTCTATAAATTCGATACCATCCCTGCTCTGCACCATCAAGTTAATTGACTGTAATCTAGAGCTCAATATATCCATTTGCTACACGAGGGTCTTTATTCTTTTCTACTAAAATTTATTAGCTTTTTCTTGATATTTCGAAGAAATGGCACATTACGGAGAGCACTATGGGCGCCAAACGGACGAGTTTGGCAATCCAATTCGGCAAACCGATGAGTATGGCAATCCAGTTCGGCAAACTGATGAGTATGGTAACCCTATTCATCATGCTGGTGGGGGTACCGTGGGGAAATATGGGACCACTGGGGCTGGCTATGGTGGGACGCAATATGGAACCACTGGCGCTGGTCTGGAGCTAGGTGGGGGGCACCACAAGGAGCACCATGGCGAGCTTCGTCGCTCCGGCAGCTCCAGCTCTAGCTCGGTAAATATATTTTAGTATTCTTTATATATTGGTAGCTCTTTTTGAATATTTTCTTTTACTCTTTGTTTTAGAGTAGCCATGGCGGCTTCAGTTTTTACCGACTTTATAAAATATTTTTAGTTCCGGATTTACTACTAATTATTAAGATATGAAGTTATGAAGAAGATCATCTACTATAGGGTGAATTATTCAGATCGATAGTCTGTCCGGTGGAAAGGACGGTTGTGTTTGGTAATCCTTAAATGACTTGTTCTAATAAGCATTTATTGAAGATAATGATAGATGATTGTTTCTGAATGCAGTCGTCGGAGGATGATGGGCATGGTGGAAGAAGAAAGAAGAAAGGGTTGAAAGAGAAGATTAAGGAGAAGCTGCCTGGTGGTCGCAAGGAACATGATGATCGGGCGCAGCAGGGCACAGCTACAGGTTATGGCCATGGCCAAGAGGGACATCACGGCCGTGAAAAGAAGGGAATTGTGGAAAAAATCAAAGAGAAGTTGCCTGGCCATCATTAATTAGCTAGTCTCAGATGTTTCCGGCATATGGATCGATCCGTCAGACGGACGTATATATAATTCCTCTGGAGCGAAGGATTTAGCATATATGTTTAGGTAGATAGATGTAGTGTTATGTGAGAGTCATAAAGCGTGGTTAGTTGTACAAGCCATGCCTGCTCCTTCGCTGTTGAGTATATTTCAAGTGATGTCTGTGTTTTATTTGTAACGTACTTGTCTTTCTGGAGCGAGCTGTTTTCGAGTTGTTTTCTGGTCTGACTAATAAAATGTGGTTAATAATCTTTTTTTCTGTAAATAATTTGCACCACATCAACAAATTATTTTACGATGGAAGTTCAATAACCAATAATTAATTTCCGGGCAAGCAACAGCTTTCACTATGATTTATGTGCTTGCTATTACTTCACTAAGTTATAAACAGTTTGAAGTGCCAATGATCAATCCTTTGACATTGTGGTGTTATTGCCTTATTGCATGACCACCACTTGACTTAAGTGGCACACCTATTACCACATGAGGGTGTGCCACGCCCTCAACTCGGGAGGAAAAATATAAAAAATAAAAATAAAAAATAAAAAATAAAAAAATTATTATATTAAATATTTTTATTGCCTGACCTTGGGTGTTGGGTCCGAGGTCCGTCCCAGTGCGATAATGGTACACTTCTGCAGAACTGCCGTCTGCTCGGCAGCAGAATATTGATGCAGCTTCCTTTCACATTCTGTCTGGCTGACATTTCATAGAGATTCACCAGTCTGGCAGTCTGGACGCACAAAGATAAGACAACCTCTTTGACAGCACGACCAGACATCCAAAGATCGGGCAATCACAGAAGGCCTGTTTGTACCAGCCATAGCCATTCGTGCTTTTACTCAAATTCTTTGATTTTGATTGGAATTTGATGAAGACACTTAACGATCACTGGAGATCTAACTTCCACCATTTACTACTCCATTAAGGTCAATCAGCTCAAAGCTGTTCATGACGATCATCTTCATTTTGTTGGGTGTGACAAACTTGCAGAACATGATTCGCGAGGATCATCTTCAATTTGTCTCGAGAAATCAATCCTTTTATGACCGGAGTACATCCAAGACTATATCTGGCTTGAATAAATTGTTCTTGCAGTCAAACAGGTTCTCAAGTCAAGAGTAAGACTGTAAGCGAAATCACCAAAAGTTACCACAGGAGCATTGCCCATCACGGAAATGGTGGAATCGCATGTTATCCCTAACCACAATCTCCCTGCCGGTGATCTGAGATGCGCCACACATAACTGAATGGCAGTCCTCACATATTCTGAGATTCTTCATGATTCTGACGGAACATCCATCACCTGTGGTGAGAATGGCAAATACCAATGCTAGCTTCTCGCTATGAGTCAATAAAATTCTCTTCTTGTCTTCATCACTCACGTCGTAAGGCACAGAATTGAGGTTTGGCTGATAACCATGAAATTTTAGTCTATCCAGAAGGTCTTTCAGCGCCTGTTCTATCTCTCTAGACAATGGATGGGTCATGTCCCCTGCATAAAACTCGTGAATCATCCCCCTGTTCCCTTCAACCCAGCTACACGCTGGACTCTTTCTCAACCCTCTTTCTCTCATCAACTTCCTTACCCTCCGAACGCCTACCCACTTTCCCGCTGATGCATAGATGTTACAGAGCAGGATATAGTTTCCGATACCATCAGGTTCCAGCTCAAATAAACGATTGGCAGCAACTTCAGCGACATCAGGATTTCTATGAATGCGACATGCCCCAAGCAAGGCTCCCCATACACCCGCGTGGGGTTCCACCGGCATAGTTCTAGTAACTTCGAGCGCTTCCTCCAAACGCCCAGCCCTGCCAAGTAAGTCAATCAAACAAGTATAATGATCAGCGTTTGGTACAACTCCATAAGATTTCTCCATCACGTCAAACAAGTGCCGACCTTGTTCTACCAAACCTGCGTGACTACACGCAGTAAGAACCCCAACAAATGTCACATGATTAGGCCTCACATCTGTCTCCACCATCTTCTCAAACAAACTCAGTGCTTCCCTCGCACGACCATGCATTGCAGATCCAACAATCATCGAACTATAAGAGAACACATTCCTTTCCTTCATCACCTGGAAAACACTCCAAGCTTCCTCCACATTCCCACACTTGGAGTACATATCAATCAACGCAGATCCCACAACTACATTATTTGTTGGCCCAAACCCCGACCTCTCAGCAACATCCCTCACCCAATTAGCGTACTTCCCCGCCCCCAACTGTGCACAAGCCGAGATCACACCCACCAATGTCACCTCATCCGCCTCCACACCCACGCTCACCATCCTCTCGAAACATTCCAATGCCTCCCTCGGCTTAGCATTCTGCGCAAACCCGGTAACCATCGCGGTCCACGCCACCATATCCTTGACAGGCAATGCATCAAACAACTCCCCAGCCCGCCCCATATCCCCACTCTTCGCATATGCAACAATCAAAGTCGTCCACGTAATCACATCCCTCTCAGGCATTTCATCAAACACCTTCCTCGCACACTCTAACCACCCACACTTCACATACATATCAATCAAACAATTCCCAACGTACACATCTCCACCAAACCCACCAACCTTCACGCTCTGCGCGTGCACCTGACGCCCCAAATCAACACTATCTCCACACCCTTTCAACAACGCAGTAAAAGTAAACGAAACGGGATCAATCCCACATTGTCTCATGTCACAATACAAAGCAAAAGCGTTTCTCAAGTCCATTTCCATACAATACCCACGTATCAATGCAGTGTAGAGAAAAGGGTTAACATAATGGACTTGGTGGAAAATGTTACGTGGGTAAGGGTTGATAGGGACATTTGCTTTGGTCAACATTCGGATGAGTTTTGCTAAGACGAAACAGCTTTGGTCGAGGCCTTTGCGGATGATGTGGGCATGGACTTGCTTGAGCTGATGAGGTGTGGTGCAGTTGTCGAGCTTGGAGATGAGTTGGGATTCTAATTGCTTGCGTTGTTGGAGTTGTGAGAATGGGATGAAGGGTTGGGTTGGGGTTGGTGGTGGTGGTGGTGGTGTTTTGGGTATGGTGATTAGCCTTTTTGGAAGCGAAACCATTAGACATTCGCGAGAATTGAAATGTGCAGATTATTTCTTCTGTGTGTGCATGTGTTGGTGTTTTACGAGCATCGATGAGGAAGAAGAACGCAAAATTTTAAGGGCCAATCTCGCAATTAATCCTCATTGTTTACACTTTTTAAACATTTAATACTCGTTATTTTTAGAAATCAGACGATTAATCTCTAATATTTATAAATATCTCATCATTAATCTTTATTATTTATATATTTTAGACATTTAGTCCCTATTATTTATAAAGCCACGCAATTAATTTCTAATATTTACAAATATCTTACCATTAGTTCTCATTGTTTTAAAATGAAACAAGTCGATATGAAATATTTGCTCAGATTCTTACACAATTCACAATTGTTTTAAGCATTTGTTTGGCCACACTTAAAAATGTTTTTTGTAAGTTTATAAGTTAAAATTAAATTATTTGACCTATTTGCGAAAGAGCTTTTACAGACTATTTGGAATATATGAATTCCATAAAATTTTATAGAATTCGTTTGCAAATTTAATTTTTAATATTTGGAAGCACCATTTTAAAAAATTAGAAATTTAAAATTTACAAATTCTAAATTTCCTTATACTTCACTCAAATCTTTGCTCAAAATATCACATTTTTCAACGCTGTTATTCATCTTTTGATAACAAAATCGTCCTCAAATTTAAGATTTTCTTGCCTAACCTTCTTCGTTTCTATTTTTATCTCTATGAACCGCTTTCTCTCTATAACTTCTCTTTCAATTTCTATCATTTTTTGCCTCTCTGCCATGACCAAGGCCGCAACCTCGTCTTCCATCTTTTTGTGTTTTACCCCATCATACACATACTTGTTCATAATCAATATACATCATTTATGCATATATATCCAAAGGCATCTAACAGACTGTTTGGAACAAATGAATTTCACAAAATTTTATAAAATTTATTTACAAATCCAAGCTTTTTTGTTTGGTTGTACCTTTTTAAATAATTAAAAATTCAATATTTACAATTCTTGGATTTGTACAAGTCTTACTCAAATCTAAAATCAAGAGATGGAATTTGCAAATCCACGTTTTCTAATTCTTCTGCTAATATTTTGAGGACAAAACTATCATCAGATTTTTGACTTTACTAGGAATAGTCAAAAACTAAAAAAAGAAAAAAACATACGTCTTTTAAATATGAAAACTTTTGAATTTTTGTCATGCAAGTATTTTATATGCTTTGCAATCATTTTATGCTAAGTCAAAATCATCTTTCTTCTCATAACACTTCTTTGTAGACTTCTACCAGATCTGAAATATGTGCTATCTTGGCAATCTTATAATTGATATCTTCTAGGACTATTGCCTTGTAATCTTTTGTCTTAATTTGTTTAATATAAACTAAACTAAACTAAACCAAGCCTTTAGATGGGATATCTTAATTCATTTGATATACTTATAAAAAATGTTGTATAGTTATTTTTCCATGTCAAACTTACGGTTGAACTTAATCTTATTATGATTATTTTGTAATGTTTAAATTTTTTGAAAATATTTCTTAGTTTTGTTATTTTTTACTTTTTCTTTTGGATTTTTATGATAGTACCAAAAATTAATAATGGATTGAGAAAATAATACTTATATGATAGCCTAATTTCAATTGAATAAAGAAGGCTATTTAAGTAAAATACAAATGTTAATTCCAATTTCACATGTGTTCCAAACACAATTTGGATTTACAAATAACATAATTGACTTAATATTATTTTAGATTTTCAAACAAGAGAATTAATGGAATTCATTTATAAATGAAATAAATTCCACACATAAATTACTTCCAAACACTATGTAAGTGTGATATAACATCCTAGCATGACCCTTATAACAAGTCTAATTACAATAGAATAAAAGAAGGGTATTTAAGTAAAATATAAGTATTAATTTCAATTTCATATTTGTTCCAAACACAATTTGTATTTGCAAATAATATAATTGACTTAATATTATTTTATAATTCCAAACAAAAAAACTCATTTGTAAATACAAATACTCACGAAATTCATTTATAAATCAAAGCTCCGTTTGTTTGCCTAAAATATTTTCCTGATTTTCTGATGTTTGATAACACAGAGAAATTGGTCAATCGAAAAATATTTTCCGGTCAAAAAAATTATTTAGTTAAAATGAGTGAAAAATATTTTCATGCCTTTTAGGAGAATAAAATATTTTTCTTTCATTCTGCCCCACCTTCACCCACACCGACCCCACCCTACCTACCCTCAACCCCGAGCCCACCTCCACCTCCACCTCCACCTCAACCTCAAGGAGAAGAAAAATATTAAAAATAGTTTTCATGCTTGTCACATTTTCAATTAATTAATTTTTTATTTAATAATAAAAAATTAATTCATTTTAATATAATAATAATTGATAAAATTATATTTAATGTTAATTATTAATATAGATTAACTAACTAATTAATTTTTTTTATTAATTTAAGATTTTTATTCAATAACTATTAATTAATTATTTATCTAATTTTATAAATTAGTAATAATTGTTTGAAAATTTAATTGATTTAATAATAAAAAATACTAGTAAATAATAAAATATTATTTATTTGATAATAAAAATTAATTAATTTTGATTTAAGGACTAATAAATTATTAAATAAATAATAAAATTAAATTTAATATTAACTAAAATGAGAACGAATTAAATTAAATGATTATATTTTTCAATCTTTCTGATTTGCTCCTACAGAACCAAGGTCGAAAAAAATAAAAAATCAGTCATTCATAACCACTAATGAAAGATTCCAGCCATAGAAGCAGAGCATGGGGTCTTGAAGCCCAACTCAGCTAGCTCATGACTGTCACCACAACTCAACCTTGGTACGTGAGAATTTGGATCGAAATGATCTCGCAAAGCCGATCCCCGTAGGGTGTCAATCCAGCTCTAGCTTAAGGAGTGGAAAGGCAGCCGAAGCACAGTAGAGATACCTTTTTTTATCATAACATTGGAAACTCCGAAAAAAGTGGAATGTTGTATTTCCAAAATTGGATTTCACATTCGAATAAACCTCGTAATTGTAAGAAAGTGTAATATTTAATTAATGATTTGATTAATTTAAGATTTTTTAGTTAATAACTATTAATTAATTATTTATCTCAATTAGTAATAATTATTTGAAAATTTTATTAATTTAATCAAATTTTCACTATTACATTCAAACACCATAAAATATTTTCAAGTATGACAACCAAACACCAAAAAATATTATAGTTTTTAATAAAATATTTTTCACCAGCAAGTTATTTTATGACAAACAAACGAAGCCCAAATGAATTTCACACCTCAAGTGTTTCCAAATACTATGTTAGGTAAAAGATAAAGCTGACAAAAACTAAAAATTAAGAGAAGCTTTTCAAAAAAAATATTTTTGGAAATCTATTTTTACATAATGTGAAAATTGTTTTTCTTTATCTTTTTTCACAAATTTACCCACCATACTTGATCTGTACCACTTTGGTGTTTCAAGGACTTTCACGCACCTTTTGTCATCTGATTTCGTAGGTTGTAGGTGTCCAATTTAATATAAATTTTGTCATCTACGTACTAAAGTAAAAACTCATACAATAAAAAAAAATAAAAAGAGCATCCAGGTTTACTTTATTTGGATAGCACAAAATGAAGGAGAAAAAGGAAATGAAAAGATCTAATATTTTTTATTTTAATTGGATAGAAAATGAGAAAAAAGAATAATTTTATAAATCGAATCATACATATGTTATTTTGTGGGTTGGAATAAATATATCTAAATGCGAAAATGATAATTACATTAAATATATGTATAAATATATCTAAATGCAAAAATGATAATTTAAGTTAAATATATATATATATATATATATATATTATATTTAGCATGCCATAGTTTTAATCTATCTTCCATTTATTTCCTCCCAATTTGGGAAGAAACATTAATCAAGGGATAAAAACTACTTTCCCATGCCCACTCCCCATCCAAACAAGGTGTAGGTATAAGTATATAGCGCAATCAAACATACGAAATTTTTGCTACACACAAAGGTTTGAAGAAATCTTATATTTACTTTAAAGTTTATTCTATAAGATACAAATTTATCTTGTAACAAAAAACTCAAACGAGCCCTTAAGGTATACCCTTCTGTTTATACGTCAATCTTCGTATGTTTATCTATAGAAGTGCAAGATCAAATACATTAATAGAATGAAAATTTCATGTAGACATGAATTATCATCATGGATTGAAAATGTTCGCTAAAATGCTGCTGTGAAACATGGCTACAATTGATTGAAGACTTGAAAATTATACGAGTATGGAAAATTAGGCAACTTGTAGTTTCTATGTGGTATTTTATAAGTTGTTTTTCTTTTTAATGTTTCCGTTGCAGCTAAGTGCGACCAACCCTTTCAGCAGTCTACATTTATCGGGAGTTTTTTGCACCGAGCTTCCGTTTTATTTCCGTATAAAGAGATTGTGACAATTTTGAAAAGGGTCAGCTTTGAGGGCACTTAAGATCATATATATAGATATATATGCTGAGGGAAATCATGTTTGCTACGGCAATAAGGTATATGGCAAAGAAGCCGAAGCCGAAGATGAAACCAATAGAGCTCAAAACCCCACCGGAGCAGACACAAACGATCACAAGGGTTATCTTTGACATCCTTAAGGAACATGGTCCTCTTACCATTTCAGACACTTGGGATCGTGTTAAGGTTCGATTTAAATCCACCTCGTGAAAATTTCTGATTTGTTGGCATTGTTCTTCTTAAGGTATATTGAATTGTGAAGTTTAGATTGCTTCTGTGCCCTTGATTGTGAATAGAGAACAATACATTATGCATCTTTTGTGAGGAAGAATTTCAAGATGCCGATGTTAAGTGTTGCTTTCTCGGTGTTTCTTATAATTGTGAGTTTTATGAGCTCGTTACTTTTGTTGTAGACATCAACAACCTTTTGATATTTTCCGAACTTATCTGCAGCCAAGTATAGAGTTAAAGTTAATTGATTTGATTGAATATGTAGCCAACCGCAATAGTTTCATATCAGGGTGCAGGCTGTGGTGTAGATCGAGTGCCATATCTAATGTGTATATTAATGGAGAAATGTTGTGTTTGTTGTATTCCCTTGGTGATCGGTGAGCCTGAATGATAATAAAGTGGTTCTGTTAGATTATAGAATATGCATGAAGTGCGAGTGCGCTAATAAAGTGTATCGCTTTCTTAAAAGTACTGTTACAGGGCTTAGCATTAGGTGGAAGTGCTTAGACGGTGGTGCGAAGTGATTCTACATCTCAATGTTAAGGTTCGCCTTTTAATTTGTTACTAACACATTATCTTGGTTATGCGTATCCTCTTAATTTTCTGGCCGGTTTCTTGTTAGAATAGGGACCTAGCATTTCCTAGTTCTTAGTGTCAGCAACAACTGTGAATTGTTACTTTGTCCTTCAACACTACAGATTAAGTATGAATGCAAGTCTGAAACTTTCAATCTATCAAGTGCAAATGGTATTGTACTTACAGCTTTGGCATCTTCTGCCTCATCAGCACGACAGCATCTTCCCGTTCTTTATGCGCCAGCTTCTTTGTGCTCGCATGCCAGTAAGACAAATAGCTTGAAATTCAGTCGACTTCTAACTAATATGCAACAAGGAAGACCTAGTGAAACACGGTAAGTTTGATAATTTGGAAAGTGAGTGCACGGTCCTCTAGGTTCGCAGCTGTCCTAAAATCTAATCCTTGAGGTCATCTGCTCATGTTCTGGTTAATGTTTCTATGTGTCTGCTGATTCATGATCCTCTTATAATCTCTATGTGAAATTTGATGGTTTTACTTCTACTTGCTCTGGAAAGCTGGATTCAGAATATTCACTGTATTATTGTGAATATTATGCTTTTCACAATCTGAAGAACGTTTTGCTGTATGATACATAACAGGAGGTTGGAGTGAGAGGGCTGACGAGCAAAAGACACATGAAAATAGTACTCAGATGGATGCGCGAGAGGCAGAAACTGAAGCTCATCTGCAATCATATAGGGCCGACCAAGCAGTTCCTGTATACTACCTGGTTCACAAAACCCAACATCAAGGAAACGCGACCCAGGAATGATTCTTCAGGGCCGAAGTTACCATAAACCTGATGGATTACGGGCTGTGACAAGCTTGCTTTACATCCTATTATGTATAGTTTGCTAAAAGGATGTCAATTATTGTCGGTCTCGAGATCGAGTCTCATGTTTACTTAGGCGTCCTTTAAATCAAGAAAAAAGAAATGATGTCAATGTATTTACTTCTATAAAAGTCAATTTAGGATGTGTTCTTCCTATACTGCTGAACAAGTTTTAGTAATGCTTATAGATGAATTGGCATTTGATATTCACTTGCTGTCTTAGTATACAAGACATTCTCTAGTTCAATTCACTTTTAAATAGAGTTTTTATATTTTTTTTATTTCTTTTTATTTTTATTTGGCCAGCCTTTTTATGTCTTTTGTTGGCGATGGTGAAAGAGTTATTCAAGATTTAAGGTTTTTTCTTTTTTCGGCCAAAATTCAAGATTTAAGTTTAGTGCACAGAATTTTCAATAGTTATAAATTTGAGGACAATTAGTTCAATTTGTAAACAAATCAAGATTTATTTAAACTCTGACGCTGTAATTTTCTTTAAACTTCTTGAATGAAAGTTATAAATTGAACTAATTGGACACATTTTCGTACCATAAGCACTAAAGAATTTTTCCAAATCATAACTATTGAGGCCTGAGGAGTTAAATACATTTTTTGCACTGTAATAGTCCCTCTAAAGGCCTCTCTATCTATTTTGAAAGCTCTTAAATTTAATTTATGATTTTCTAAATCTAAACAGTCAGATTTAACTTTCTATCTAAATTTAAAATTTTTAAAAGATATTAAAATTTTCAAATTAGAAAATGTATAGTCATTTGAAAAGCTTTAAATTAATAAATGAAATAAAAAATTAATAATTAAGAATAATACTAATATTATTCTTGATCATTAGAATATAGCCGTTAATCATTGAAAGATTAAAAGAAAAAATAACGTATTAGTTAAAATACAAATGTTGTTAGAAAAAAAATTTTTAAAAAAAATTACTACCTATTTCACTCCTATTTTATAAGAGAAAATTGACCAAATACCAAGTACCAAATACATTAACATTAACTTTGAGTCATTATGAACCACTAGGATTTGATATAGTGATATGTTTTTCACTGTGAATACGAAATCTTGCAAGATTGATTTTCGCTAATGACGTTGTATTAGGTTTTTTTTAAATATATATATATATATATATATATCTATAAGAAAAAAAGAAGAAGAAATCTCTGGGTCATTAAGGGTAAACTAGTAATTATAAGATCACAGGCTGATGTTTACTTGAGTTTCAGATGCGTCGCAGTGTGAAGTTGCTCATCGTCATTCTAACACTGCCAAAAACATTCTGGTACTCTTCTTTGCTCTTCTCTTATATTGATTCCCATGTTCTCGCGCTTTTTTTTTTTTTTTTCATTTTCTCTTTAGTTTTCAAATATAGAATCCGAAATCAAATTTCATATATTAAGCCGCATTTTAACATCATAATCATGTAAAAAAAAAAAAAACATCATAATCAGCTGAAAAGTCTCAGGAAAAAAAATGCTTATTAAGCATTTCTCTCTCAATGCGACTCTCAAATAATATATGCATTTTTTTTTATATACAAATCATACGAATTTCGTGGTTAATTTACTGAACTATATAGTTTTTAGCTGCTTTTTTTTTTTTTTTTCCTTTTTTTTCTTTTTTAGTTTAACGTTTTATTATGTAAAAATTGCGTTGCAGGATTTTCTCATGTTGTTATGTTATGAGAAGATGCAGAATATGAGGAGTCCATTGCACCATAGTTCTATGCATCAGTTGTTAATTGTTGTAATTTCAGGTAAGTTTTCGTTAAGTCGGAAAATTATGCTGTTATTTTTTTTTGTATGTGTACTTAGTTTGTGATTTGCTTTTGATTCGTTATTTTTGTGTATTTTTCAGTTGTTGTTTACCAGGGATTTGGCGCTGTTGCGGTTGTGATGCCGAGTACTGGTTGCTATGTGCTAGACAATTCCAGTCACATTTATGATTTCGTATCCTATGTGATATAGTTAGTACCACGGGAAAGTAAAAGTATGCATATGCTGTGATTCAGGTCTTGTGTTTGTGTCGTCTTCTCAAGTATAATATGATCCGACATTTTATATTGCAAATGATTATTCACGTGCTGTGGGTGTGTCAGTTGTTATTACTTTGCGATATCTTAAGTCTATGAACAGTTGTAACTGAAGCACTCTTAAGCAATAATAGCAGGATAGTACCTCACATTCCTGCTCGGATCACATTCTCTTTTGCTCGTCCACTAGGTAAAAACAGAATGGAAGGGCAAAACTTGCTATTCATTCTAAGCCTTATGCGTTCTTGAAAGTAAATTGGATTTACTGATTCCTGCCGGCCAATGTCTTGTATTGTAGTTTTATCCTATTCTCTGTTTCTCAATTACTACTTCTTGGTGAAGCACTTTGATCTCAATGTTAGTGGACTTGGAATGTTGTGATTCCTTAAGCTGTTGCTCAGACTAGCTGGATTGGACAACCATTTGAACATGATGGGATGGTAATCTCTCCTCCTGTGTTTTAGTGTTAAGGTTTCTTGATGTTGTAATTTTATGTCGAATATAGTGCTTACAGATGAGGATTTTCTCTTGTTCGATTTCTTCTATCGTGCAGGGAGCTGACTTGTTTGTAAGATTTTGTAAAGATGTGGAGACTAGATCGCAAAAGGTGGTCAATTCTAGGATAACATTTATTCTGTCAGAAACGTTCCAATGTTCATCTGTATTGTGGTTCATACAGTGTACTACTTTTCCATCTTTAGTTTTGTATAGCTGGATGATTTCCGGACTGACATCTCATCTTTTGATCATTTATCCAACTTTAAGAAAATGAAACACCTGCCTGGCAGCCTTTATGTGCAACCCATAGTTGAAACAATTATATACAAAAATTTTAGTGAGGATAAGTTTAGGGTGATTTCTTCTGTCAAAACCGGTGGGGTTGAAATTAAAGTGTCTCATTAACGTCTTTTAGTGTCTAGGTGAGTGCAGACCGGCATTTTCCCTGGATACCCGGTCTTAAATGATTAACTTACAGAATAATCAGTACCTAATAAAATTATAAAAATGTAAAATTATTTGTTCTAAAACTTGCATGTATTTGAGTTGTAATGTGATGGCCTTTTTTACTGAAAAAGTATTTGGACAATCAAGAAAAGTGATACAATTTGACTTACTACTTGTACTTGCACATATTGTAACTTTGTGCCCTTCTTTAATCTGTAATTTATTAAGGTCTGGACCAAGGTAGGCACATGAAAAGCTTGAGACCAGAATTTTATTTCGCGAGACTGGATTTAAATAGCTCGAAGGCAGGTATGCACATGGAAAGCTTGAGACCGAAATTTTACTTTGAGAGACTCGCTTTAGAGTTTAGAGAATATTAATTCAAGGAACCCAGATAACACAGGGACTAACAAAATAACTTGATTTGAATTTTTAACAAACTGCTTACACATTTTTAGTACCTGACTTTCAGAGTTTGAGATTAATGAAAGTTTAACATTTAAATGCACTTAATGTCCCAAGACCTTTAAAAGCAAGGTTTGTTCTTGCAAGACTATTTATATCCTATTTATGTGACTAAAACAGGTGAAATTGAGGCATCCTTTTTTTTATGCACTGAAAATAAACTCATAGAGACTTCAGTATAGTTATGTTCTGCTAGTAACAGTAAAGCTGTTTTCTTTTCAGGCTTACTTGGTTCCAGTACTGCTGTTTTACATAAGTTCTATGTTAAATGTTGTCCAGTGCAATTTTCTTATGATGTATGTGCAATAAACTTGCAGGGATATGTTGATTTTGGAAGATTTGATAAGTTCAACTATTTTCATGCTGGTTTTGGGTCTGTTAATTTTGTTCAGGTAAGCTTTGATTTCTATACCTTTTACTTTGTTTTTGAAAAGTGAAAGATTTTATTGATATGCACCAAGGGGGTGCAACCCAAAAATATATACATCAATTAATTAAACTATCTATACTTTCTTGTAGACTATCTACATCATATATACAAGAGCCCCTAATCCAAAAGCAAAGATCACTAAGCCAATAATTTTTCAAAAAAGAAATAGATAATTCCTTCCCTTCGAAAGCTCTTCTATTCCTCTCCTTCCACAGGGTCCAAATAATTTCTATACCTTTTACAAAGTAAGAACTATACCTAAATAAAATAGTTGAATGTCTGTGGAGTTCATTTATATGTGGCAGTTGTTGAAAGATGTTACACGATGATGATAAAGTGGATGTCATTGAGCAATTTGGGAGTTCCCTTTCAAGTCTTGATTACCATAGCATATAGAGATAAAAATGTGTCTTGATTTTGTATCTTAAGTTTTTGGTTTATGTGCTTCATCTGGCTTTTCAGCACACCTTTTCTGTTTGAGAAGTACATATCTTCCTTGTCCACAAGGCACTTAGGCTTCATTTGAAAGAGAGGAAAGCCATAGGGGAAATTGTTTCCCAGGAAAGATATAGAGAAAGAGAAGTTTTCCCCATGTTTGTTGACTGGTTAAAGTTGGAAATAGTAGTAGAGAGTTGAAAAGTTAAAATTTTCCGGCGAATTCCTATGTATTTAGCTGGGAGATGCAGGAAAGTTGCATTAAATTTTCCCATATCTTTCTTGTAGGAGAGTTTTCTTTTTATTTTCTCACTTTCCTATCCATTTTCCAGTGATCGTTTGAATTGCTGGAAAATGCATAGGAAATTGAGTTATTTTAAACTCTAATCTGCATTTGGTTAAAGGGAAAGTTCGGGAAGTTCAGGAAGTTCTGGGATAATTTTCCCGTAAAAGTGATATCCTTGCAATCTGTGCCCTGTGACGAATAGGATTTTGCAAGAAAGCGTTCACCACCTACTTTCACCTCATTAGCCACCTATGTTTTCCCTTCAAAAAATATATATTAGTATTTTCCTTTTCCTGCTCTTTCACGCACTTACCCTGAAAAACACTTCCCTTCATGATCTTCTCCTCATCCAAATAGAGCATACAGGGTCCACTTCTGTTGCTCAAGTGCTGGATATAATCCACTTTCTATGATATAAATGTCAACCAAATAAACCCCTCAGCGATGAATATTAATGTGGCACGATTTGTACAAGCTCTCCTGGTAAGAGGGTAATCATGGGGAATGAGTAGTATCAGTATATGTGCTATACACTTCCCACAAATCTTAGTGGTTGATCATTTCTCAAATTGGGGATATTCTCATGTATCATAAGAAGCCAGGACATGAGAGATGCTTGTTATTTTTTCAGTTGATGATGCCTATTATCCATCTATGCTGTCTCGCCATATATCAATCAAAAGAAACTTCATATCTGTACTTTGATGATTATGAACACAATATGAATATCATGATAATCTTCTTGAGCAAGTATTTGCTACTCTAGCAAACTTTTTCGTCGTATGATTGGGAGACCTTAATATTGCCTATCTTCAGATGGATAAAGAAAAAGAGGAAAAGAATAGACCAATTGGTGATGACATAGGAGGTTTCATCGATAATTTCTAGCAATGTCTAGTTAATAATTTATCCTAGATATTACACAATGTTAGATGACCTTAATCTTGACAGTTCAGCTTTTCTGCACATCCAGGAATATTACAATGGTGACTTGACAAGTTGTGAGCAAAGTTTTGATAAATTGGGGCGTACAGCTCAGGTTAGTGAAATTTATTCTTCATTTATCTTTTCACATGTAGTTTCTTTTACATTGCATTTCTAGGACATATCAGACCTCTCTTGAAGGGATGACTTGAGGAAATATTGGTTTTCAAACTGGTACTTGTACACTAAAATTTTCATGTATACTGTTTTCATGAAACTTTCAGGTTAACATTCTATGTGGAGATTGTCCAAATGGACAATGTAAAGGTGTGTTTCCCTAATTATTTAGCTTGAATTGAGGCATACATGACTAGTCAACATAATTTAGTCCAATTTTGACATGTTTCCCCTTATAAATGTGTGCAGAACTTAAATTTGTTCATTTCTAGCTGATCTTTCTATTGGATTTTGAATATTAGTTTGATTAAGGTACTTCAATTATGGAAGTTAATGAAGTTCCAATTTAAATGATGCCAATGGGACCATAACTTTGGACGGTAAAACAGAGTATTTTTCCTGATAGACTCCTAGGAGCTTTACTATTGGAGAGTGTCGTGTTTTCAAATTTTGAATCAATTGAAGATGAGAATGAGAGGATCTTTTAGAGTTTTCACTAGGTGCCTTTCAATGTAGACTCTCTTTGGCTTTTGTGTCTTTAATTTTAGACTCATATCACTAACGGATACACAGGAGGTTTGGAAAACAATGCTTTTATGACCTTCTTATCTTTATTTGAACTTTTCACTTTCTATTGATAAATAGTCTTCTTTATCGAGAAGAAAAATGTATGTCAACGAGCTGATCATGAAGATAATGCTTCATCAAATAAGCAAGATCTGAATGTGGCCACCAAGGGTTCTTTCACAATTTCGAACTGGCATTTGACCTGCAAACTAGCTAATAGGTTTACTTTCTAAATGTTGACTGGTGCATGCCATCTGACGTGTGCTACCTGGGAAGTAACCCTTCTTGTTCGGGGCCTGCTTCACAATATGATTATTGCAGAAACAAATCATGAGTATATTATATAATTCTATTAACTAATCATTATGTCAATTTATTGTACACTTTTTAGGAGTATTGATGTTATACCTTCACAGATTTTTCATTTCGTTTTACAACCCTCACATTATGCCACTGATATTTCTTATATATAGTCTTTGGTTTTTTATCTCCACCTGAGGGGTAGTACTGAATACTACACCTTATTGCAGTATTTCCTTTTATCTGTTTAGTGTTCTAATTTTGGTTAACCATCTCAGGTGGACTTGGATGCATATGCAATGTAACATATGAGTCTACTTGCAGGTTGTCACAACATCTATAGCAGTTTGTCTTTATCCTAATTCAGGCTACACATTCCATGTACAAAATATTGATTTATTTGAAGATACAACATTCGGTAGTCTAGAGATAATTATCTGCTATACCATTTAAGTTTAAACATTGTTACTCTGGGGCATGCCTTAAAAGATCATTACAAATAGCTAATGGGAAGTCATTCCTTCTTTTCATGTAGACAATTTGCAGCCCTTTCTTTCTCCCGAAAGGAAAGACACAACCCTATTGACCCAGAAGATGAAGAAAACTACTGTAGGGAGAGAAATGTAGTATGGACTCTAAATAATTGTCAAGAAAAGCAAGGAATAAAATAGCCAAAACATGATACCAAATATCAAAATTTCACTTTTCTTGTATCCCACACAGTGATATTTTGGATGATTGATTTCACTTCTACATTTCCTGGCAAGGACTTTCAGGCAAATGGTTCAAAAGTCTAAACAATGAACTCATAGATAATACTATCACTGGAAAGAAAAACATTAAAACTATGGGACATCAATTAGTTTTCCATTTACGTCTCTATCCCCTGATCACAGTTCATGATTCTGATGTTACATGTCATATTACTTGTTATGCCAGTTTTGCACTTCAAGTTCTGATTTTATGTGGCTATCTCATACTTCTGAGCAGAGTTATTGTCGAACTTGCCATACCATGCGAGAAAACAGGGCCTCGAGTATTTGAAGGATTTACTGTTGGTTTTAATCCAAGGGCATGGGAAATTGTAAGGGAATCCTTGTGCTCACAAATTGTTTCAGACTTGTGTTACCAAGTAAGAAATATGATAAAAGTCTTCCTATGGATCTATAGGTGTATAATGGAATGACTCAGTTGGGTTTTGAAAAGGCTCACAGTGAATTCAGGTAGAGATTTATCTTCTCATTATTCACTTTCTTAAACTACCATCTGTAGTCTATATAATCAACAATGTCAAAAAGCTATTATATCCTGCACTAGAAACATTTAAGCCGAGTATGCTACTTTCTCGATCTCTGTGCATGTGGATGTATGCATTAAATCTTATGATCACGTGTTTGAAAGGGGAAAACACTACACATATGACCTGCAGGAAAGGGGGTGGACTGCATCAATGGGAACTTTGCTGTCATTATATTGATTTTTTATACAATTAATATCAACGTTTCTTTCTCATTTCCATGCTTATATCTATCCTGTATGACATGTGCATTCTGTAAAGTTATCTGCCAGTTTTGATCTACTTTCTGGCACTCAATCAAATCATACAAAACTTAGGATAATTTGAGATAATGCAGGAGGTCAAAATGCATGAAATGATGTGTACACTGCACAGAGATAGCTGTTGTTAAGTTTCAGACTAATTCAACTCTTCTAATTAATTATCTTCTGATTTGCTGAATTTAGGTTGCATTTGGTATGTTGGAACGGGTTTAGGCAGGAATGACATGGAATTTGGGATGTAATAGGAACGGGAATGGAATGGAATTTCTGATGTTTGGTATGGCAAAGGAATTAGAGTAGGATTGAATTCCGATTCCTATCTTAATTCCATTTTCACCTTTGGTTAGCAGAATGAGACATCATAATGGAATGAGAATGTGAAAATGACCAACATACCCTTTACAAATTGATTTAAGCAATAATGAATTCAAGCAGAATTGAATATTAATAAAACTAAAAGTCCATGGAGTTTAACAGGAATCATGATTTATTCACAACCAAAGTAGCACTGCATTTACTAGAGGCCTTTCTCATCAGAGTAGATCTGAATTTTTAAAATTCAGCAATTCACGCCCTTCATTTCCCCTTTTGGTAAACTTTGACTACTACATTATGGCCTATTTTTGTCGACAAGGCTCTGATATACTGCTTTAATCTCTTTTTATTTGGATTTCTGTTTTACCACCATCTTTATTTGTCATCATTTAATGTTATATGGTCCGTCAACTTACTTTAGTGTTATCTCATACCAATTATACGTCGATGTTAATGCAGTTTTAGAACCGAACAAACTCATGTAGCCCTTTATATGACTGCAATTGCGTCCCTTTCCAGTTTAGTACAAAAACCAACAATCCAGGTGCTTAAGTTTTTTGTGTTACATACGTGAACTTCTTTTATCGAATTCTTCAGAAGGAAAAGAGAATAATTTACCTGTTTCCAGGTTTATCCTGAGCAAGGCTTGGAGGTTAAGTTGTCAGGCTCTGGAGCAACTGGCAGCCCACCCACAACTTTATCACCTACAGTGTTGATTGTAGATTGGAGATGTACAGTAACATATATCGTTACATTGACAGTAGATGTTAATAGCAATTTATATGTTAATTTTCACTGCTACAAAGTAAATTCAATTTGCGATCCCCTAAGCTACTACCTCTCATTTTGCAGGTGAGCAAGCTCGTGATGCACCATATGAAGTTGCAGTTACTATTCCAGTAGAGAATTATGATCCCGTTCAGTTTACTCTCATGAAGATGTGTGGTAACTTTCATCTGCTTTAAATGTACATAAGTGTGTCCATTATCTATGCATATCCTCACTATCTTCCACTATTCTCTTACGTTATACCTTGGGGTCATGGAATAATTCTTGCATCTTTGCTAGAGTTTCCTGAAATGAGAACTAATTTTTTTCTTACAGTTTAGCCATAGGGTTTTTAGGGAATTGAACTCTTTAAGTCATGCATCAAGCACAAAATATTTTGTAAATGAGAACTAATATTGTTTTGCTGAAACATAGTAAAAAGGCTATCATTTTCATTATATCATGATTTTTAGAGGATAATATTATAATATCCCACATCAGTGGGAGATGGTGCATTTGAGTGGTTTATAAGTGAGTGTTGTGGCCTTGTTGGTATAAGGAATAACTTTGGTTAACCATTTTAGGCTAGTAGAAAAGACGACCAAGTACTTATTTCTTATGCCTACAACACTAGTCTCACTTGCGGGCTTAGAGTTTTTTGTGCGAGGCAAAGTGTTATACCAAGAAGGCGGTGGAAGGCACCTTTTGAATCTGTAGGAGCCACCTCTAGAATCTTGCACCACTTGGTTGGTCCTGGGTGTGTGCCCCTGATGAGGACTTGAGGTCCTTAACAGGGGGTGTACATAATATCCCACATAGATGGGAGATAGTGTATTATGACACCAGTTTCGCTTGCGGACTTAGTTTTCTGGGCCTAGGGCGTGACAAATATCAAGGTTATCTAGGAAGATGAAAGATCTAAGGATTTTAATGAAATATATACATGCTGAATTTTTTTGCATGCCATTTGGATTGTCATTTTGTTATAAAACCTCTGGTCTTAATTTTCTCCTGTGCACCGTGCCCAGTTATTATTCCTGTATCTTCAACTTATATTTGAAACTGTCTTGTCAACCTTAGAATAAAACAGTTTCTATGTTCTTTTTGTGCATTACCTTCTATCCCACCAAATCCATATCTGGAATTTAATGTTATTTGAACCCATGTCTTGTTGAGTCCTGCACTACTTGAGCTAAGAACGGATCTAGCACCATAATAAATTCATTGGTTTGTCTACACTTTAATGCTTTAAAAATTGTTGGGTTAGATGGAGAAGGCTTTCAGGCCCTAAGTTCACAGGCTTATGCTTGACTTTGTGTAGCTCGTATATCTCGAGTCCTGCATTTCTTGACCTAAATGATGGTCAACTCTTACTGTTTTTGCAGAAGATAAACTGCATAACTTGGCTTTGCACATTTATTTTCTATCGATGTTGTATGGAAAGTTGCTATTCCCGTTTAATTCATACAGTTTTGTTTTAAATATTCAATCAGAATATACACAAAGTGAAGGTGGAGATGCTACAAAAGGATGGGCAATTTTTGGAGTTCTCTCTTGCATGTATGTTTTCTATTGTATATACTCTTAATAGTATGTGATAAATCGTCCAAATGTGAGTCCATCTAAATCATGTGCAGTATGGCATTTCATCTTCGTGTTAATAGTACTAATCATGCTTGTGCTGATAGTCTGTTTCCGCATAGGCGTCTTATGTGTCCCTCTAAGTGCATCTAATATTTCTTTTACTGTTGAATTGAATATCGGCATGGAGCAGATTCATTGTTGTCTCCACGCTGTTTTGCTGCGGAGGTTTTGCCTATAAGACACGAGTAGAAAACCAAGTAAGTTGCTTACCTTTAGCTTATTAGCATCAGTATCCTTTTTCTGTGTTTGTTACTACTGGATCTGGAAATTCTTTTACACACTGGCTTAACGTCTACCTATTATGTGCAGCGTGGGCTTCATGCATTGCCAGGAATGACGTATTTATCTGCATTTTTGGAAACCGTAAGTAGACAACTGAACTTACTAAAGCAAGTTTGATATCTTTAAGCTTCAAGGACCAACTGAAAAAGTTTAGGCAATTCCATTTGCGGTCCTCTATCAACTGAGATCATGAGTCAGTGATGGTATGGTATGCCAAGTACAACACTGTGGATGACATCTCTGGTGGAACTGCTGAATTTTATTTTCTGAAAGTTGAGAACTGCTATAATCATTGTCAGATAAGAGGAGGAGGTAGTAAATAATCCTTTTCTCGACCAAAAATTATCTTCTTGCTTTCAACACGTTTTATTAGGTGTAGCATTAACTTCTGTCTGTGATTTTCTCAAGCCTTACCAACAAAGCCTTCATCAAGGTCTGTGACCCAGGTAGGTCCTCATTAAGTAAGCATCATAACGCTGGGAATTGAACTGAGTCTAGACCTAAAATTAGGAATGGTAACCTGGTGGCATCTGTTTGGAATTTAACCACGACCGTACAGTCTAACGATTTTACCACTAGATTAGGTAAGTTCTCAAGTCATTGTGAGACAGTGAGAGTGATCAAAATTTGGCGCAAGTCTCTCTGTTCCTCTCATCCTATATCCCTTCTTTGCAAGTGAAATACAATTGTATAATTGTGGAATTCCTTTGAAAGAGAGAGAGAGGGAGAGAGATGAGAGATCACTGTTACTATAAGATAGTGACCGTAACATCTGCTCTGGTTCATGACTGTCTCAAAAGAAAAGCAAAGAAGGGAAAACATAACGATGACGCGCTTTAGAGATATTTACAGATTTTGAGGTGGTTGAATCCTTAATGCTTAGTTGCCGGTATTGGATTCTTATTTAGACATCTCTCTAAAAATTGAACACTTCTTGTAGGTGAGTGGAGGAGTTCATAGCTATAGCCGACCGGATGAGGTCAACAATCCTTTTGTGAACCAAGCCACATGGGACCGTCAGCCTGCTTCAGCTCAAGGGTCTCGGAGACCAAGTGACGCAAAATATGGGTCGATTTGAACCAACATTCTTAGATCTCATGCAACTAGATGTTCCAAAACAACAGTTACACATGATGGGCAAATTCTGTTCTATCAGGAAACAGGTGAACTGCAAGCTGCATCTTGAAAGTATTTCATGTGTTATTTCCTTGTCATTGAATCGCAAAATGATTAATGACTTTCGGCTGGCTGTCTTCGTGATAGCCCTTTTACACTGAAAAATATGTGTTATTCTTGTAGTTTTTTTTAGATGACAAGGGAACTCAGTTGGCAGAGCTCGACCACCTGATTATCCGGTGGAGCTCGACTACTAATATGTGTTATTTTTTTAGTTTCTCATGAGATTTAGGAAAATAGTTGTACTATGCGTGATTGGAGAATACCATGCTGTAAATGATTTTGGTTTTGCACGTCATGGTTAATATTTCAGAAAAAATTTGGAGAAAAAATTTGAAATATTACTTAAGTTATTTCCGTGCTTTTCTTTTGGCCTGTAGATTTAATATTGTCATGTTCTCTGACTGTTGCTCTGTAGTTGTTATAATCTTGCCAAGTCAGGCAGATACCAAATGTCAAGACTACTGTCGGAGGTTTAATAATAACTACTTGAACTTCAAATTCATTATGTAATTTCTTTAAACTTATTTATAAACCACTCACGTATCATATCACCTATTAACGTAGGACATTTCGTCAAAGCCATTGACGAACATGGCTTACAGTTCAAGAAGATGCTGATTTCCAGGTGATGGCGTAATGGTCGCGAGTAGAATTAGCTGCCTTCTTTGCTTTGAAAAATTGTTGTTTCTGAAACTTCAAATGTTGGTTTTTTTTGTTGGGATTCATTATAACTACCAAACAGTACAAGAAGTTCAACCAAAATCAGATGCCGAGACAACTAATTGTACACAAAAAATTAACAAAAAAATTGCTAAAAAGGGGTTGAAACACCAACTACGGGAGAATAAATTTATTCTAATGTAACTCAGGCTATCACATGGGTGATGTGTATAAACAGGAGTCGAGAGTGGTTAGACGAGAATGATAAATATGGCATATTGTGAAGAGCAGACGAAATGTTCTTAGTACAATTTAAGAAACCCCAAGAAGCAGTTGAAATTAGTTGAGTAGCGGAGTTTGAATCAAACGTATGAAATGTGGGACAACACATTACAACCCGAAAAGTAAAGCAAAGTAGAAAAGTGAGTCATATACTACTTATTACCAAACCAAAGCCCTGTACTCCAAGAAAAGGAAGTCCAAATATGTGAGAATTTACAACTGTCACCAGACCACGAGCAAAAGACCCTAGTACACGGTGGGTTTAGAAGTACGCACTAAAAACACCAGTACAAAGGGCTAATAGTCAAGGAAGGAGTAAAAAAATGAACACCGTTGAATGGAAATTTTTGGGAACCCCATTCAGTAGTGAGCGGAGAAAAAGAACGAAAAACACACACCAACACAAACGTGGCAATCGAAAACTAACAAAAGTATAATACTAATAAGAAAAGAAAAAGCAAAAAAGGAAAGCTATGGAAGAACTAAGCAAAGAAAACGAAGAGAGAGAGGAAGAAAGGTGAGGCGGTTTGAGAGAGAAATTTGAGCTGCTTGCCGTCTCACCCTGCAACCTTTTGGTTGGATTGACTATTGGATTTTTTTTTTTTTTTTGGACAAGATTGACTATTGGATGAAAGCACAGTTTTTACCAACCCAGCTTCGTCCTCACAGATACAATCTCCCGCGTTTATGTTCTAGAAAGTCCATACAAGAATGTCGAACAAATCAAACATATATTAAGATTTGAATTTTTTCGTAACGTTATGCAATTCAATAATGATTGACTATTTAAATTATTTTATCATAATTATATGAAAAGTTTATCACCACTAGAGAACATTGGGAGAAATACAAAGTGATTGATAAAGGTAAAAATACAAACAATGGGTTCAGACAGCTCTGCGCTGATAAGAAAACAATGGGGTTTAATTCCATGGGATTTATTCAAATAATCAAGTCAGTGATTGAAAATATAAAGAGTCTGAGCACGATGAAATCGAACCGGATGAATAATTTAAGTGAGAGAATATAAGAGTGAGTGTATGAAAATGAAGTTACTCTCAGTCGATTGGAAGAGGGAGTATTTATACTTAATATCAGCCAAGTTGTCATTTACGGGGTCAGATCACGCCCTTAGATGGGACGTGATTGCACGGTGACGTTAGACCTTAACTTGGTATCTAGCCCATATCAGTAGCTTATTTTTTCCTCTTTACTTTTGACCAGGAGCAGCTCACCTGCCCCCACACATGCATACAATAAATTTTTTTTCTTTTTGTTAATTTTGAATACAATAATTAATTTGATGAATAGGATGCACCAAATATTAGCGTATTCCCTCTAAGGTTAGCTTCCTGTACTGCACTTATGTACTACACGTTTGCTTACTAGCAACGCAAGTGGCATTATTAAGAAACGAAAAGAAGAATGTTATGTCTTACTTTTTACGTGCTATTATTCGTTCTTTACATATTTTATGTGACACATGTTTAGTTAAAGAAAAAGGAAGGTAATATTAAAATAAATAGCCAGTGACATGTGATCTCTTTGAAGATAATTATTGCAAAAATTGCAAATTAAAGCAATAAAAATGGTTGGGGAACTAGCATCAAGTTTGAAAATTGGGTTACTTGTGATCAAAATAGATTCGATTACAACATGTAACCTGGTGTGTGATGGTTCGGTGGTGTTTAGTTCACTAAGGCCTTTTGTTGAGGACTGTAAAAGAATTTTTGTCTCTTATAGCAGTTTTAAGTTGGTTTATATCTATTGTGAGCGTAATTATTGTGTAGATTGGCTTGCTGAGCATTCGTCAACCTTTGGGAGTGACAAGGATACAAGATTTGTCGGATCCACTGCAGTGGCTGGTGGACAGGGATAAAATGAGTGTGAAGTTTCCTCAAAGTGTTAGCATATAATTGGCTTCGACCTCCTTTAAAACCAAAAAAAAAAAAAAAAAAAGGTTGGGGAAAGATTTAATGGTACGTTTTGTTTTCAGAAACGGACAACATGAAAGACTCTGAGTCAATTTAACCTAAAGATTTTTGTCAATAGAGCAGTTGCTTCTTCACCCACTTTACGTAGTATTCTCTCCCTTATCTCTCTGCATGTTTCTCGTTCTCTCATTCCGTCAACCTAAAGCACAAGACAATATGGTTGATCCAAAATTGGATCAGGTACTAAATTATTTGTTCGTGTTCAGTTATTGAATTATTAAGGCTGTTAAGGAATATAGGATTTTATCTAAAAATTAATTGGTAATTGATGATAAACGTGGACTAGTTTAAGATTTGGTCTTAAAATTTAGATTTTATCAATGTAAAAGAATTATCGTATAACATGGATTAAACAAATAACTTTGAATGCAAGAAATGACACGAACAAGTAGAGTTACGTAGAGGAATTGAGTCAGTAAGGAAGAAAATCAATTAGTATTAAATAAAGTAATATTGATTAAATCCTATCTAATCAATAGAAAAAAGTAACTATTTGCCTCAAGGAGGAATTCGAGAATTCCGTCCATTTTCTAAATTTCCCTAGCTTTTGAATTTCATATACTTTTTTTTTTCTTTTAAGTTGGATATTAAAGGATTACCATATCCAATACAATTTTTTTTCCTTCTTTTTTTTTTCCCTTGGATATTAAAAGGATTACCATATATAATATAAAATTTGTCTGCCCATTTTTTGTTCTTGAAAAATCGATCAAGTAGGAGGCTACCCTCAATTCACCTTTCTCTATAGAATAACCCTATGTGGCTATTCCTTTTTATAAGATGGTGATGAACAACCTTTCGCTTTCTTCTTTGCCTCCGTTGCGTCCCTACTCCAAGATCTTATAAATTGGAATTAAAATTTGTGATTACCAATATGGGAGAATTGTATTTTTAAACTACGGTATTGACTAATGAGCTCATTAAATTTTACACATATTTTTATTATATGGTTAAAATCTGATTTCGGCCCGAGCCCAATTAACTAAGAGATAGTTCAAATCCGATCCCAACTTGACAAAGGCAAGATGAATAAAATCTGGACTAATCGATCATTTGCTTCTCCTTGTTTTTTTAGATGGTGCAGATAGTTGATACCGACTTAAAAATAGATAAAGAAATCCTTATTCTCATTGTAAATCCAAAAGCCTACACTTATGCCACTACAATATTAAGTGTAAAGTGACTAAAGTTGTCAGTTTTTTGGCAAAGTAAAAATATGTTGATGAAATGCTCATGTAATTTTCAAACTATACTTGTTGAGACTGTATATACTGAAGGCTCAAGCTATAGCTCTATCTTAACCATGATTTACTGAAATTGCATTACTCCAAAGAAATCCTTTATTGGGCTTCAAGAATGGATTACACACTTTTGATTATTCGAGTGGTTACTTTCTAAATGAGGTAAAGACATTTTGCCCCATGAGTTTATTGCTAAATCCCAAACTCCCCCACCAACTTTCATAATTACCCAAATTCCCCCAATAAGAATAAACACTATCAGGTATTGCTTAATAGTCAATGCATTGACCTTGTGCAAAGACAAAACTGCCCACATCTTTTATTTTCATTCTTTCCTCTCTTTTCTTCCTCTATTTTCTAGTCTCCTTCTTCACATACCCCACAACATAATCAACCTCATTTCTCGAGAAATATTGCAACTGCAAGTGCATATGCATAAAAAAGGAGCTGGGATTATTAAGATGTTCGTGGAAATAATTGAGATGGACTTGTTACCATCCTTGGATATTTTGTGAGAATTACTAAGATGATCATTATATAAATCTAAATGCAATGATTTCTTAATTAACGTCTTAACAGCGAGCTCGAACAACTTGACTCCTACATCACTCAACTTATTTTTGGCACGAGACGGGGCCGTATCTAGGAATTCTTTTCAGTTGGGTTAAACATATAATTTTTTAACTATATGAGTATATTTTTTTTAGTGGGAGTTAATTAATTTTTATACCTAAAAATACATAAATATTGTAATCTTTTTTAAAAAAATACATAAAACAAAGCTTACAATTAGAGGCGGTGTTCTTTCGAGTGTTGCATCTTTTATAGTAATGAATTAGTATGGTTAATGTTAGGTTCAGTTGTCAGCAAACTTTATCTTTTTTCTTTTGTTTGTTTTAATTATCAAAAAGACAATTATACCCTTAATGATTAACAGAACTTTAACACTGTTTATTTTTATGGGGGAATCTGGACATTTGAAAAAGCTCATGGGGGTGTTTGGAATTTAGTAATAAACTCATGGGGCAAAATGTCTTTATATCCTTTCTAAATAGCTAATGATTTGATATGTTAACTACTGTGATTGCATACTAATCATGCTAAACCATTTACAGTCTTAACTAAACACAACATTGAAAAGTACTAATCCTAACGTAACTAAAAAGCTACCCCACTCCATGGTTTTGTCTCCCTCCATTGATTCTAACTAGTTCATGAGCGAGGATCCTCTCATAACATCATAACATTACATGCAGTATCTAACAATTATGAACTGTTCATTATAACGTCATAAACAGATATATTCCTCTATTTCACCCCTGAAATCTAATCTATAAATACTCACAAGCCTTCTCTTCACACATTAAGTTTCTGCTATAATACAATCAGAGAAGTGCAACAACACAGGTTGAACACAATGAGTCAGTCCATAAGCATTTTTCTGCTAATATCTCTACTTGCTTTTGCACCATTCTGCTTCTCTAACAAAACCAGCAATGGTGCTTACCTATACCCCCAGTTCTATGCACGATCATGCCCGAGAGCGCAAGAAATTGTCAAGTCTATCATTGCGAAGGCCGCTGCCAAAGATCCCCGCATGCCTGCTTCTCTTCTCAGGCTCCATTTCCACGACTGCTTTGTCAAGGTTCATGATTTCTTGGAATTTGTTTTTCCCGTTCCTGGTGGCATTAAAATGCCGCTATGTCGGGATATCTTATTTGTCTCTCCAGGAAAATGGATACGAATTAGTCCATTTCCTATTACATCTGCAACATGTGCAACTTTTATCACAATTAACTATTTCTGAGAGTCAAAATATGCAAATATGAACAAAATAGTATCCTCCAGGCATGCTCAGATGTACATCTTTTTTGAAGAATTTTGACAACCAAACAAGAAAGACGGCTAACTATATCATTATGTTATTCAGGGGTGTGATGCATCCGTGCTCCTGGACAGCAGTGGAAACATAACCAGCGAGAAGAGATCAAACCCCAACAGAAATTCAGCGCGCGGATTTGAAGTCATCGATGGGATAAAATCTGCTCTGGAGAAAGAGTGCCCTCATACGGTCTCTTGTGCCGATATCTTGGCTCTTTCTGCAAGAGATTCCACAGTTCTGGTAAGTGCCATACTCAGAACGAGCGAAATAGTCTTCACCTTCTAACAGACTCTAGTATAGCCATATTGAAAGATACTAAATCTGATGGTTGTTATACTTAACAGACTGGTGGACCAAGCTGGGAGGTTCCATTAGGAAGAAGAGACTCCACAAGTGCAAGCTTGAGTGGTTCCAATAACAACATTCCTGCTCCAAACAACACTTTCCAGACCATTCTAACCAAGTTCAAGCTTCAAGGACTCGACATTGTCGACCTTGTGGCCCTTTCTGGTAAAATAATTTAATCATTACTAAATAGTTCTCAAACAATCACGGCATTTAAAAGCTTAAACTGTTAGATAATGTATACTTAACCAGCTTCATGTCTCCGACAATAGTTACTTGTTTATCTTTTAGAAATAAACACAAATAACAGGATTTTGTATCTGTTTCACATAGTTCTTCCATCAGATCAATACCTTCAAAATTAAACAGACACGTCTGACATATATACATAGAGCAACCTGAAAAGCTTATGATCTTCCTCGTTTGGCCCATCTTCCACCTGTGTTTAATCTTCCACGTGCAGGAAGTCACACCATCGGCAACTCAAGGTGCACTAGCTTCAGGCAGAGACTCTACAACCAATCAGGCAATGGCCAACCTGACAACACCCTGGATCAGTCATACGCAGCTCAACTGCGCACGAAGTGTCCAAGATCTGGTGGTGATCAAAACCTCTTCTTCTTGGATTTTATCAGCCCCTTCAAGTTCGACAACAGCTACTTCAAAATCTTGTTAGCACACAAGGGCCTGTTGAATTCTGACGAAGTTCTGGTGACCAAGAGTCAAGCATCCCTGGACTTAGTGAAGAAATATGCTGAGAACAACGAGCTTTTCTTCGAGCAATTCGCGAAGTCCATGGTTAAGATGGGAAACATCGCGCCTTTGACAGGTTCCAGGGGAGAAATTCGAAAGAATTGCAGGAAGATCAATTCTTAGAAGTGTTATTGCAACATTACATCAACTGGAGCACAATCTCTACTGCATTTTCCTTTCGTGGTTTATCAAATATTCATATTTATTTGTTTCATCATCTGTGCCATAAATTTTTTATTATCTCTGCTTGTATCCTTCTTGTGGCCATTGGATTGTAATCTAGAAGTGTGTTAATAACAGTGTGATATATATCTACTTTCACAATTCATTCTTGTACATGGTCTTTATGATTTTCAAAGCAGCACACAGAGATTGCATTATCTGATCAACCACAATGTTCACTCTTCCATCTTCAGCTGGTCTATTCTGCACTCTCCCAGCAGCATACATCCGTCTGAGCATTGGAACAGTAACGTGCAAAATGGTTTGACATGGTTTACGTTCCCGGAAGAGTTAATATCTCCATTAGTTAAACCCTTTCTTACCCTGCCTTTAGACTCGTATTTTGTTCGTACACAATCAACGGAGGCCTTCTACTTTTAATAAATGACCAGTGTAAACTTGTTTTGGTCCGATCTTATTAGAATAGTTTCCGGTGTGAAATGACATTCATAGATGGTCTTCAGGTAGCTGGCTAGCTTCTGGGTGAGAAAATTACTAATAAACAAAATGTAGGAAAGCAGAAAGAAAGGAAATGCTGACTGATTTAAAAAACGATTGAAATTGGAATTTTAGATGTTCTCTTAGCCAAAAGCTTTATCTCACGCCTCGGGTCCAAAACCGGAGATTAGTATTGCACGCATATGAAATAACTATGTAGACATAAATTGACATGTAAGAATAGTACTTTTCTCGTGTTAAATAGATATTTTGTTTGTGGTCAGACACAAAGAGCGGAGACAAGTTAGTAGTATGGAAACTTATCAACATCATGCTTGAAGTTCGTCACCAAAGCTTCACAAAATTTCGATATGCATGATATTTACTGCAGGTAAGTAGTCAAAATAAAACGTGAAATATAATAAAGATTGTCATTTTGTATTTTAACCCAAAATCTTAATACGACTGAAAGTGAAGGTGTAGATGCCTCAGGAATACGTTTTATATATATTAAATCGACCGCCAAAAGCAAAGCGCCTGTGGCCTAATGGATAAGGCGTCTGACTTCTAATCAGACGATTGTGGGTTCGAGTCCCACCAGGCGTGTTTTTTTTTCCTTTTTTTCTCTTCTCGTTTTCACCCTTTTTTCCTTGTCTTTTTTCCCTTTTTCCTCTTCTTGTTTCCCCCCTTTTTTTTCCTTTTCTTATAATCGTGATGGTTCTTCTTCTTGTTTTTATCCTTTTTTCCCTTCTTTTTTTTTTTTGCTCGTGATTGTAATCTTTAATTATTATTGAAAAACTCAATTGTAAGTCGATTGACAAACAAGAAGAAAACTTTCCTTCTTGTTCTTCTTTTTCTTGTTTTTTCCCTTTTTTTTTTTCCTTCTTCTCTTTTGCTCATGATTGTGATTTTAATCACTATTAAAAAAAACCCAATTGTAGGTCGATTGACAAACAACACAAAAACTTGTTATTAATTATTAGATTTCTTATCAAGCTCGAGATTAAAATAAAAAAATGCTTGACACAAAACGCTTCCATCACTCGAAACAATTCTTTTTAAGGAAATCGACAAAATAGTCTCATAACTTCGAGAGAATCATTATAAAAAAAAAAAAAAAAAAATCCAATTGTAGGTCAATTGGCAAACAAAATGAGAACTTTGTTATGAATTACTCGATTCCTTATCAAGCATGAGGCAAAAATAAAAGAATACTTGACACAACAAGCATCCATCTCGAGAAATAACTCTCTTTAATAGGAATGATAACAGTTCGAATAATTATGAAAAATAACAAAAATCGTAACCAAAATTTAACGATTTTCAAAATCAGTAACATAACCGTAACCGTTAAGGATTCAAAAAACAGCGGTTAACCGTAACCGTAACCGTTTAACTAAAAATTAATTAGTTTAATTAAAAAAAACCCTAATAAAATGTAAGAAAAATTAGTTTAAATACAAAGAAACCAAAAATAAAAGAATTCAAGCCAATGATAAAACTTAAAATAAATTACATAATAATTTTATGAGAAAAAATCAAAATTAAGTTATGCAAAAAGAAATTCATTTCCAAGCGCCGAGCAAAAAATGACTCTTGTTTTATTTCGACAAGTAAAACTGACAATTCTTAAGAGTATAAGTATTAGTCTAAAAGGTTTAGTCCATCTCTTTTAATTGAGCTTAGTTCACTTTTTTTTAATTGAGTTTAGTTCAAATTTTTATCATTTTAATTACCAATTTTAGTTAGTCTTCTATTATTTTAAGAGTATATATATATATAGGTTTGATTTTTTAATTAAATTAATAATTGAATTTTAGGTTTCGATTTTTTTTAAAATTAAAAATCAAAACCTATCGATTTACCTATCGATTTCCCTTTATAAAACTCAAACCTTAACGAATTTCTCATCGATTATTGTTATCGTGTTTTTATTAAACAACTATCCGTCGATTTTAAATAAAACGAATACTTGTTGTCATTCCTATTCTTTAATGAACTTAGCAAATAGTCGCATAACTTGGGGAGGAGTACCTCCTCAAAAAAGAGGCCGCAATAACCAATTCAGGCGACTGTTTACCAAGGAAAATTGAATGGTATAGTAGCATTTACATTTTAAAGCCTTTTTAATTATATATTCTACTTCTGACCAAAAAAGAACAAGAAATTTTATTCTACCAACTTTTAAGGGTAACATTGCCATATAGAGTCCAGAGTTGTGACAACAGTATTTCCAATTAAATTAGTATTAGCTCAATTGAATTTTATAGTATTGTAAAATGGAAGATGTGTTGTGATACAAGCCAAATTACTAGAGGAAAAAGGAAGAAAGTTAGAATTTTCATTTATTATTCTCTTAATGACGAAGAACTCATCTTAAGTAAGATTACATTAAATCCACTCAAAACATTGGCGTGGAAGGTCATTCATCAGCTAGCCTTGGGATAAATATTTGGATTCATCCTGAATCTGATAATGTTGAGATTAATTGCAATGTATCATACTATTATGAGAGTTATCAAGCTGGAGTTGTGGCCCCAGGGACATGATCTAACAGTAATAAGAGGGAAGTCGTTCTTACAAAGTCGTAAATTTGACACTCTTTATTATTTTGAAATTCTGTCTTCGATTGACCTGATACATGCGTAAAGACACACCACTGCCCTTGAGGATTTATCAATTAATGATCAGATTCCACTAAATAATCCGATGACCGAGCCCGCTAATTGAAATCTCACATCATCCAAAACAAAAAAAACAAAAAAAACTGGAGTTGTGGCCATATGTCGTAATCGCTTAGGGAAAATTATTCTTGGACCAGCAACAAAAAGTAGCATGCGACTCAGCTGTGCAAGCCGAGGCCTCGGCAATTCGCGAAGACGATCAAAGAGGAATAGAATCCAACTGCCCAGAATTGGTTAAAGTTTCACTCTCCATCAACGTTAGGATAGTCAATTGAGTACCTCGTGAATAATGCTAAAGCTCTCCTTCCTAAGGATTAGTGTATAAGTATACTTCACATTTGTTGTCAAACAAATGGGGTGACAGATTGACTAACCAAGAACGTTTGATCAAGCTTTCTTCCTCCAAATTGAATGGTTATTCCTCCAATGAAACTATTTAATGTTATGTGCAAAATCCATAAACAATTGTAGAGTCGCAAAATGATAGGGACAGTTCAAAACTGTTAAATCTCGCTCAAACATTATGATGCTATGTATGAAATGATGCTCACTCATATGTGTTACTGTTGTTAGATTTCAATGTTCATAAAATGTAACAGAATGTATATAGAATCAAATTTGAGTAAATATTAGACATAAATAAGCAGGGAATAGAACAGATAAATGCGGAAACAAATAATTCTAGGAGGGATTGTCCGTATTCCCCGTCTTCGACACAAGAAAAGGGGTATAGAAAATCCCTTTTCTCATGTTTAAAGAGTAATCCTTCTTGATTAAGGAGAGAATTCATCTCCGTCTAAAACTACCTATAGGTGGTCGGGGTTGGGTTATTGATGTGAGGTGAATCCAGAAAAAAAAAGAGTTCTAGTCATAATCCAGAAACGATTCATGTATATATTTCACAGAAACGTGAAATTAAAGTAGGCGATAAAGTAGCTGGAAGACATGGAAATAAGGAGATCATTTCCAAAATTTTGCCAATTAAAGAGAGAATTCATGAGATCGATGAACAACCTCTCTGTGACATACTGCTTATTTAGAATTGAACATACAGACTGGTGAACATTTTCAACCTCCTCAGTTGGCTATGAGAAGGCATAAAGTTAAGATTGTATAATTAACATTTGGGGCAATAAGCACAAAAAGAAAGATTTGCTCTTCTTTTACAAATATCAAGCATTGCCAATTTATAGAACAGAAACTTGAAGGAACGCTAGTCCACGTTCTTCAAATTTCATTTTCCTTTATGAGTTCAATATCACTTACAGAAAGGAAGGCGTCGAATTCACTTCCTTCAGATGTCAATGACTATTAGGATGTTTTTTTTGTTATACTTTGTCATCATGGAACCACCATCTGGTTTCCTTAGGAGATCTGCCATTTCTACAATTCCTTACATAGCGATCGTTATCTTCAGGGGGTTGCTGCACAAAGGGTTAGAACAAATGAGAACAATTATCTCATCTCGCACCAGAAGTTTCATCAGTATTTGTTAGACCTAAAATAATAACACTCCCCTATGAAGGTGCTGTACCTTTACAGTTGAGCTTGACAGCATGGAGAGAATGCTGATACAGATAGAACTAACAGTCATGGCAGGAGACCAAGAGTCATACAAAATATCTGCAAGGTGCAGGAAGCACGCCAATGTCAGTTTCTGTTAATGAGACATGCATATGCCATTTATAAAATTTTCTCATATATCAACTTGAAATTTAGCTGGGTATAGAACAGTGCTTTGCTTCAAAATTACGAGTAAATCATAGCATACTCGAGCTATGCAATGTGCTGCATGTCAGTAACATATTATTATCAAACCACCATTTGAATTTGCTTACTAAGAAGACAAGACCATGAGGAGACATTATTTAAAACAATCATCTAACAGATGCTTCAAAAGAATAAATTTTTTAGAGTGAACTCGAAAATTGGTGGGGACTGAATCACTTTCAATGACTACTGTTGACCTCCAGTGTGGAGAAGGCATCTAACATCAGGCACATATATGTAATATTGACTCAGATCCACCCCAAAGTATTTCATCACAACGAGTATATTTACATCAATTCCATTTGTCCATAAGTCACTTTGTTAATCTATTGGTGAAGATGATCGTAATCTGAGTTTGTTAGACTTTGTTTTCAATCATAATGCAGAGAAATACACGAGATGTAACAGCTGCACTCAACATTACTTTGGTCTTTTATCTTTTTCTCTTTTCCCAAAATCATGAGTCAAAGGCTGCTTCTTAGTGGAAACTCTACCACCGAATGAAGAAAGAGTAGGATAATCTTTAGACCAATCAACTCTATCCGCTTTATCCAGGGAAATGTTTTGTGCAATATTCACAATCTGTTCTCTTAGTCATCCTATGGACCTATGCAGTTACTGAACTTCGTATCGGAAAATCTGAATCATGACGCTCTATGTTCGACATGATGCTCTTTGCGAACATAGAAAATGAACCAATTGCCCATGGACAAATCAACCTAACCTGTTTGATCTTTATCCAGCAAAAAGTCATCAACCATCCATTCTAACATCTCAATTTTCAGCCATACTTATGACATGACCATGTCTTGAAACTGTCTGGACAAATGAAATATATACTTACCTACATGAGAACATCTATGAACTAGGAAAAACTAACTTATTTCTTTGTTATTTGGTAGGATGAACAAAGGGAAGGCAGCGATTGAAATTGTTACATATTTTCATATACTTCATGCCTAATCAAGATTATTTTAGTGTTTTTCTTCTATCCTTCCTCCAAACTGAGTCTAGAGGGTTCTTTTTTTTTTTATCTTCTCTTCCAGCTTCCCTATCCCAAAGGAGGGAAGGATGACTGATTAGGGGCAGCCAAGTGCTCCAATGTACTTCTTTTTGACACCTTTGGTTATGAGACAAATAATCCTTCCTCAACAATTTTGTCTATAGTGTTCTACGGCCTCTCAACAATTCAGCTTATATTCGATTGAGTCTGATCAAAATTGAAATTTCTGGACAAAGTGAAGGCATGTACATCTTTGAGAGAACTGGCACAAGGGTCATAACCCAAATAGAGAATAAGACTTTCTTGTCGAACAGAAGATAATTCATCCTAGATGAAAGATAGTTGTAGCAAAAACTAAGGCATGGCTGATGGTAACAGCCCTATCTGCTTTTAGTATTTCTAACTTTTCCACATTTTTCTGGATAGAAGGGGTAGAAATAGATGGCAAGAAAGGCATCAGAATACAACATCACAGTTGCTGAAATGCCAATCTTGGTTTTGCAATATAACTATGTTGATATTGTGAATATTAATCACAGCATTTTTGGCTATAGATGCATAATGATGTAAAACCATAGGCACCACGCATGATCAAATTTAAAAATGCCTTGCTACACTAGACAATTCTTGTGCTGTAAAGACACAAATTGGTAAAAGGGAAATTCTGAAGCATGGACAATACAGAGATCAAGCAGCCATCTAAAGCAAGCCGCTAGTGTTCAATAGACTTAGTGAAAAGCATTCCCATGGGACAATGTAAAGTATTAGACCTTAATTAACCAATCATCCTCATCAAGGGTTAAAAAATGAACCACAGTTTAAAAGGAATACATATACTGTGATTCCTTCAGTTCCAGTATCCATTTGTGATTCCATAAAAACCATGTACTTATTCCCACCATAATCCCATAAGTCAATTCAAAATAATAAATTGTGGCAAAGAAGCTTAGTCAAAAGGAAGCTTAAATTACCTAAACAAATATGTCCATTGCTATAGATATGAGGGTGCAAAGGAGCTGGATGCAAAAATATCACCTGCATGATTACCATCAAAACGCCCCAAAATTTAAAACCATAACTAATAAATGTAATAACATAAAAAAGAATCTCATCATTAACCAAATCCAAAACTAAAAACTAAAATAAATTAAACCTCTAAATACGACCCAGGTTCGAGTAGTTGCCCGTCAACACATTAAGCCTAATCAACTAGCTTAAAATGTTTAACCCCGTGTTGACGATTATGGGGTACAAGTGCTTAAAAAGATTTTATGTAATCAGCATCCAATGTGAAGAGGAGCTTTGGCGCTTAAAGTTGTTAGTGTGTGACCTAGAGGTCACGTGTTCAAGTCGTGCAAGCAGCCTCTTGCAAATATGCCAGCTAAGGGTGCACTACAATAAACCAAAAGTAGGGTCCGACCCTTCCCAAGACCTTCGTGCATCGGTTTCTGGGTTGCCCTAATATCTGATGCGGGACATTACAATCTGTATTTACACTAAATCAACACACACACACACACACACACACACACACACACACACACACATATATATATATATATATATATATATTTTTTTTTTTTAAATCATAGCATAATTTTTTTAGAGGAAAAAGAGTATTACCTGGGGAGCTTCCATAGGGTAATGCTCAGGAAAATCAACTTGAAGCTGAAAAGTTTCATTAGCATATAAAGTTCCTGGTGCTCCATTCACTTCAATTACCCACCTTTCCAAAAATTAATTCAAACAAAATACACCTCTATAAATACCAAAAATTCAAAAAAAAAAAAATTTTACCTCATGTAATGGAATAAAAAAATTAATTAATTGGGTCTCAATAAAATCAAACAAAAATGAAACTAAATGCACAAAATGGACCATAATGTGGAAAAAAGTCACACCTTTGAAGATTATCAGTGACTTTGTGCTTGAAACCAGAAGGTGGATTGACCTGCCACTCCACCAGCTCTTTCTGCAGCCGATTGCTTGCTATCTTGCTTAATACCTGTTCAAGATGTTAATTTTATCCAAATTAATTAAAATTAGATATAAACAAACAAACAAAATCCACACAAATTAAGGCACACACACACACACACACATATATATATATACACACACACACACACACATATAGATGGATATGTGGAGGTGAAAGGACCTTGCGAGAAGAGGTGGAGGAGCTGGTCATGGCTTGGCTTCTGATGGGTCGCTGTGTGTGTGGGTGGGTTGGGGGGGTGGGGGGGCGGTGGGGGCGGGGGCGGTGTGATTTGCTAATAATATTCAGTTTGTTTTGAGTTGTTTAAAGCTCATTTACTTATATAGGTTTCTGATTTTCCTTTTCTTTTTTGCTTGTTTTATTTACAATTTTATTATCTGTTTTGGGATTATGTTTAGAATAATTAATTCTTTTGGGGATTTGTTTAATTTATTGAGAATTGATTAATTTAATAATGTTGCCAAAGTTGTTGGCTTCTGATTTGGATTTGTGGACTGGATTGCATTGACCAATTGGTCTAAATTCATTGTATTTTATAGGGATGCAAGGTGGGAATAAAAGAAAATAATTTTTTCAAGAACAATTTCTTTAAAAAAATTGACACTTCTATTTTGAAAAACAATTTGATTCAATGTATAAATAAATAAATAAATAAGTGAAGGTTTTTTTCAATGATTAGATAATAATCTTTTTTTTTACTATTATTATTTAGAGGATTTTGAATTGAGGAAAGGCTTGATAAGTGAAGTATTTCATATAAAAAAAATGAATTTGCCACCCTTCCAACTATGTACTCTCTGTCCCCCTTTTTATTTATTTATTAACCTTGGGAAACTTCCTCACCCAATCATCCTATTACGATATATAGACCGAATTAAGCTTTTTTTTTTTTACCCCCTTTTTCTTTTTATTAACTTTGATAAATATCCACCAACTAGCCCACTGCCTGATTAAAAACCAACCCACCGCCGGATTAAACAATGCTCTTTTTTTGGTCCCCCTTTTCCTTTTTATTAACTTTAAAAAACGTCATCATCTAACCAGTCAATCACAATATATAGACCGAATTAAATATCTCTTTTTTCTTTTTTTTTGGTCCCCTTTTCCTTTTTCCCCTAAAAAGATTCCATATTCTGTATCCCAATTGAAGTTTTGTTGATCATTTAATATTTCATCAACCCCATTCCAAGGAAAGGAATCTCATTACCCCCTCTTGCTCTCTAAAAGTTCAATAATTAAGTTTAGCATATTCCACCCTTGATGGGAAGTTTATTGGCAATCACGATATAAGTTTTCTAGTGATTGAACACTTACATCACTCAAAAATCTTGACATATCAGTGATTTTGTCCTTGGAAATCTCCTATTAACACCATGAATAAACGCACTTCACACTTGACTAAGGGGCTAAAATTGGATAGTCAAGAGTGATGTGACTATGAAAAAAGACTTATACCTTCATACCTTCTTTTTGGACGAACCTTTTAAGAATAATTCTCTTTCATATTCTATTTCTTCATTTCTTCCACTAATCGGATAGAGTACATAATTTCCTTATTAAATAAATAAAAACCTCTTTTCAAACGGTACTTGCAAATCGTGAGACTCAACGGGCTGGAAAAGGCATACTAACATAATCAACAGTAAAACACCAAATTCAGAACTCAACATAACGAATTTGAACTTAAATAAGGCAAAATCATTATTAGCAATCCAAGAATTTTATACAATGCAAATGACAAACAATTAGACCATGACCAACACATTCTTTGACGACAATTTCACCTACCCAGAAGTAAAGAGTTCACCATTAGAAATCAACCACCACCACCACCAATCACCACCAACCACCACCACCACCATTACCATTACCACTACCACTATTCACCATCACCACCATTAGTATCAAAACAAACGTAATATGAAATACTAGTTACCCATCAGAAATGCATTAAATACACGCTTTTCATCTATAAAATTGAGTTCTGGAAACATGCTGCACAACCAGGAGAAGCCAAAGGGCCAACTAGTTGATACAATGCATCATTTGACCATCTGACATAAAGCTGCAATATCCGAACTCTATACAATCTACATCAGGCAGATTGAGTTCGATCAAATATGCCGATAAAAAAGTAATTTTCAGAACCCAGAACAATTGCAAAGAAACTGATATCTCAACGAGAATGTAACTGGCCATATTCCTTATACACCGTAAGCTCTCAATACACTGCTAGCAAAGCTGCAGTTAGACTTACCGTGCATAGGTCAGATGTCGATCTCCTGGATCGGAACTCTTATGGAATTTTGTCATTTCATGCAAATCACCATCAGGCCGAAACTAAAATAAGTACAGTTTTCATTCATAATGTGCTTTACACTAAATCAACTAAAAAAGAGAGAGAGAACCTTTGTCCATTGGTTGAGTAATGTGAAACTCATATCACAGTTAATAGCATATCACTTGTACAACATATACTATACACTAGAAGGTGTCGAGCTGATAAATGCTTCCACTTCCATGTTTGCCATTGTTTTTCTTTTCCACATTTTCGCCAGCATTGACAACTTTATATTCTGCAGCAAAGAAAATTTCTATTATTCACCTGAAAAGTAGAAATCTTTATTTATTAAACAAGGGAAGAGAATTGTCAGAATTGTCGAAAACAAGAATATGCTAGTTACTTGTGTTATTCTTTTATGAGAAAATAAATAATCTTGTCCATTTCGCAGGAGATAAAGTCAATTATGGTTAAAAGACGATATTGCAAGTACCATTCGTTTAAATTTCACAAGCAAAGGCAATATCCTTTTTGATCAAAGAGAGCAGGATTCAATTGGTCTGAATTCGAACATACTGCCTTCGGTTTAGGCATTTAGCAATCTTTTTCCTGATTTGTTGAATATTGTCGAATTTATATACCAATAGATATGGTTAGAGACACACTTTTCCTTGTTTAATTAACCAAGCCACATCTAGATAATGTATTTAACTAACTGTGGGATAAGTACCATTTTACCAGAATTTTGCATAAAGTTGTACGCCTCAACCTCATAACAACAAGGATGTAGGAAGAACTTTATAAGGATTGAGTATCCCTCTAGGGTCAAGCAGCTTCTTAATGGCACCCATTAATTGCACCTGTCAACAGAACACTCTTCTCTTAAAGTAAACAATATATACATTAGCTATAAAGCAAAATAACTAAATGACGTTAAAAAGGAAACAAACTGATACGACGAATAAGAACAAAGAACATAATAGAAAAAATATTGAGCTTCAACCACATTCAAGATTATATAAAGGTTTGAATACAAGTAGGCAACTAATTTGAACTCCTCACTCAATTATACACATTCTTTAGAAATTAGATTCTGCACTACTCCATCTACTGGCAAAGTGTTGCCTCTGCAAGGCAGCAGTTTCTTGTAAGGCACAAGTTTTAAGGTCTAAATTTCATTCTTTTTTCTTTTTGCTTTTTTCTCTTCTAAGCAGTTATATAATTTCACACATGCCAGGGCTAAAAAACTCTCCTTGAAGAATCTCGGTTTTCACAAGAGATCTTTATATTTCCAGCTCTCAAAATGATTACCCCTCATGATATCAGACACCCTTCTCACCAAGTGAGTGGTCAATCAGAAAAGACAATAAAAGGAAAAATATAACGTCATATATCTAGTTAAAATGCTTAAACATTGCATATTTTTAGCAATTTGGGGTGCTCATGAAATTTACGTCCTCCATGATATGAGGGGGGGAAGGAGGGTGGAGGGAAGAAGACGAAGAAGAAGACAACCTTTCCTCCAAAAAATTTTCATCAGCATCACGCTAGACCAAACAGTTATATCTATTCCAATTATATTGAAAACTCTGCCAATTAGACACATCTCAGGGTCAGGCGCCGATAAGCACATTTACATTTTTTAGAAAACCCCCACCCAAACCAGATGCTTCTTCTCTCCAGTAGTTACATACAATGACCTTCCTTTGTGTTAACTTATTGAATAACAGTTATATTCTCCTTGATGATTTCCCCAAAAGGCTGAACCACTGAAGTTGCCCTAATAGAAATATCAGCATGATCATTTAATTGATTTGACAAAAATGAGCCATGTATGAACCCCTCTAAAGAGACATGGCACGCGACACCACATTAAGGCCAGGCATGGAGAATCCACAACAATGAGAATTTACTGAGAATGTGAATGCTGAAAATAACTATATATCATGTCCAATAGCAAATCACTGCAACCAAAACTTTGTCTTTAGCTGTCTTCTAACATTAGCCGAATCATGGATTCTCCAAAAGCCATTAGAATGCATCATGAGCAAAAAAAAAAAGTCGAATTAAGTCAGGGATATTATCCTTACAGTCTCAGGTGACTTGCTGTAATGAATTTTGTTAGCTTTCATCAGTCCAAGGCCATGCTCAGCACTGATACTCCCATGGTGGTTAGATGTCCACTCGTAAACAAAAGGTTCAATTTGTGATAGAATCTGCATTTTACAAGACAACTTTTAATAGGTAACAAAATTTCAGACTTAGTGCAAACTTCTCAAAAGAAGATGGAAATAAGGATGTTACATTGACATCATAGCGTGGAGTCGAAATATTAAGATGTAAGTTGCCATCACCAAGATGACCATATGCCACCACATTAGCTGCAGAATCTACAAATTTTAAATTTACGATTAGAGGCATAGAGAACTCGGTGAGAGGCAAGTTAGTCTTTAGAATTATCCAAAATCATGTACAATGAATAATCACAGATCTCCCAAGGATTTAGACTCCAAGAAACAAATGTAGTTGCACAAACACGAGTGACTTTCAGCATAAAACATATTTTGTCTTGTATACAACTGATTTCTCATTCAATCAGTACTATGCAAAATAAAGCAAAGCTAAGATCATAACATATTCTTCTTGTTCAAGCAAAGAAATGGAAAAATAATTTCAAATCAGAATTAAATGGTTACCAAGGCGTGCTCTCATTTCATCCACAAGGTCATACATTTTTCCAAGAGGTAGTGACAAATCATATTTGTATACAGCTCCTGCTTTCATCAATGCTTCAGGTAGACCCTGTAAACATAATTTCAGAATCACACAGGCTTGTTTGAAGAAATATGACATACATTCAAAACTTCCCATTGTCCTTTCTGCTGTTAATTTTAGTATATAGAAAGGTTTCAGCAACTTCTTTCAACTGCTTCCATAAATTACTTTTTGGTTACACTTTGATTGTGAGATCAACTTACAAGATTCAGGTAGATGGTGAGACCTGAGAGATTCAAATTTCAGTATAACTAGAAGTTCAAAAACTATGCCTAGATGGAATCCCAAGCCATGTATCGAAAAGAAGAAAAGAAAAAGAAAAAAAAAGAAAAAAATAGCTTATCAATAAGGCAGAAGTTTCAGAAGTATGATGTTTGTCTCAAGAGAACAAAAATGTAAACTAAAACGAGAGCCAGAACCCGATAAAAATGTTTGGAAAGAAAATGTCAACAGAGAAAGGACCTCACGGATATGCCAAAATGATGATGCTTGATTTAAATCTTGAGCAAGAACTCCATCAGTTATCAATCCACTTTCCATTGAATGAAGAAGGAAGGCCTCAAGCTTCTCTCTGGGGTTTAAATAGAGGTCAAAGAAGCACCAAAATATCAGCCACATAAAAGTCGTTAGAACATAGAATAAATTCAATAATAATGTGAAGGAGGCAACATGCAAAGATTAGACACTGTCAAACAGGAAAGCAACAGTAGACAACAAATAGTATATTAACAACTTCAATAAAGCTCAAAAGATTGCAAATGATATAAAGTGAAATTTTTATGACAATAAGAATAGAGATACTAATGCATACTAGAAAATTCAAAACTTCAGAAGTCAGCAGGGAGCCAAGGGTATTTTTCTTATCCACGTCTCTAATGCAAATGGAGAAATCATGCACAAGGAAAACTAGCCTGAATATGACATAGGAATGTGATGGATTTCATAACTAGCGTAGTGAATCCATGAATCTCCACTCCAATCTTATTTTATATACTGCATCAGCTCTAAATTAATAATATTACCTACATTAAGGAGACAGTATCTATCATCTTTCACTTCGCACATCAATGAGCCAAACTTGTCGCATTAGTAACCAGGGTGGAATTACATTTCCGAATATTTATCAACTCTTAATGTGTTTCGGATAAAGGGCACTCTGTATCTACAAAACTGCAAGAGGATGAAAAAGAGAGAAAGAGAGAGAGAGAAGGAAGCATTTCGTAGAAGGCTTATTTCTTTTGCAAGTAAAACTCTCAAACTTAAGCCCACAGAAAAGAACTCTTCTAATCCCCGATTCAGGAACTGTAACTTCAAAAGACTATAGAAGCAACAAATACGCAACATGTTAGGAGCAAAAGGAGGTTACTTGTCATGGGATTCATCACTGCCTGTTGTCTCAATCAGAACATAAAAGTGGTGCATTGAGGAAGGTAATGGATTACGAGCACCTTCTAAATGTTGCAGCACCTGTTTCACATATTATGAAGTATACTATTGTTAACTGTGGCATGATGTATCATTACATTTCTTCAAACGGAGTTTTACCTTTCACAATAAATTAAGTAATGTTGCCAATGTCACACTTATTAGAAATCAGATAATTTCCAACACCCTAACTTTGGCATAACCCATCAAAAATCAGAGACCTGCTATTTAATTTCTCAAGAAGTAAGTCCAAAGCCTACACAATCTGAAGCATGAACGGCCGAGCAAAAAAAAATCTGAAGCATGTATGTAATTCTACCCCTAAACTCAACAAAAGCATTATAACATTAATTTTCAGACCTAACTGTCATTTGAAAAAAAATTCCTGGCCACATAATGGTGATTAGCTGTCTGTCAAGCACCTTCATGACTCCAATAAGGAAGAATTTAATCCACTAGTGACCCAATTTCTTGAAAAAAGGCATGGTAAAACTTAACAGCAACTGCTACAAATGCTTTTGTACAATATGCTAAGAAAAATATATTTCATAAATAATATGAACTAGTGAAATTCATTAAACTAGAGAAATCTACAAATCTAGCTTTTAGGCCTTTGGGCCCCCTTCTCTCACCAACTTAAAAGGAAAATAGAAAGTGACTCTATTGGTGAAAACAACCGTAGCTTGTGGAGAATCTTACCAGATCCATAGCATGAACATCCAGAAATTCAAATGCAGAAAGAATTTCCCCAAGCTTCCTCTTGGCTTCCAGCAAAAGATTCTAAAGTCAAGAGAGCTATAACATTAGCAGATTTCATAATCTCTCCTCAGATGTAGTCATTGTAGAATATGATGCAATTATAGGGGAATCCATTAATGAAGTTAAGAGACATTCAAAGCTTCACTGATTTATAAATTAATAAAAAAAAATCAAATACTATATACTGAAACAAAGATAACAAATAACCCAGCGACGAGACAATACCACTCAATTGCAGTTTTATGTGTTTTGATAATAGGTTTAGATCACAAAAGAGGGATTACTCTCTTCTGTAATATTTATTGCCGCATATTATTCCAATTAGCAGATTGTATGTGCTTGAATAGGACTTTAACAGATTATAGGACAAATCGATTTTACCTGGCAGCTGATGTAATCTTTACAAGCAAGAAAAGCTACGTTCACTGAAGACAACTTTGCAGGGGTTAGTATGGACACCTTTGTCACAATCCCCAATGATCCTTCACTTCCTAGACCACATAGGTAAAGAAAACATCATTCATCCGAAGATGACTAGATTTAAACTAACAGAAGAGCATTGTTATTTTACCCACCTATGAATAAATGCTTCAAGTCATATCCGGTATTATCTTTACGTAAAGTTCCAAGCATGTCAAGAACAGTACCATCGGCTAAAACAGCTTCAAGACCTGAAAGATGTCCCAAAAATAATTTTTCAAAATTAACCTGGGCACAGGGAAAAAAATATGGCGTGTAAAAAAAGTTTCATACTGCACACATGAATATAAAATGCATGTTTGGAAATGCTAAATTCTATATTAATTGTGCAGGCAAAACTATGCACATGTTTTATCACAGAGAGCAACTCTACAATCTCTCTCACTAGATTCTAAAAGACTCTGTCTTACAAGGTTGTGAAACATATGTAACTTATGATGGGAAAATGTGAAATAGCGCTAACCATTCACAATAACATGCAGGATAAAATAGATGAATATTGTAATGATTATAATCATATTTTTGTTGAAAAGATAGCGAAAATTTGAGCGGCAGCTGTTTGGCATCAAGGTCGTTGTAAGACAAGAAGTGCATTGTCCATACCTACTCGAGTTACTAAGAAGAAAGTATCTATTACACCCCAATTTAAATATAATAATCCTCGGGGATTGAGCGGACAAGACTAGTTTTTAAGCTCACCAAGTACACTCCCATGAAGTGATCCATAGCGGAGAAGGCGCAAGCCACCAGCATTAGTTGATAAATTTCCACCAATTTGGCAGCTTCCTTTAGCACCTAAGTCTAGAGGCATAATAAATCTGAAAACAACATATTTCATATAGGTAGCTTGATGATAGTCAAATTTGATAGCATCCACCGAACATCAGAATTTCCAGTAGTTACACACCAGCAACAACTTAGTAGACTGAAAAATTACATTCTGGACGATATATATAACATGTGAGCGCATATTGAAGATCACTCATATCATTCTTATCAACTTATATGTGGCCTGAAATGCACATACAAGTTCGAATTTGACTGTTAACATTTTCTTTTCACCAAGCGAGAAAGGAATATTAACATTTTCCCATCAGCAGCACTATCTTTTTGTAGCTCTAGTCAGAGATTAAACCATCTCCGAGTAAGATTATTTGCAAGAATAACTTCTAAAGTAAGTAGTTTTGGACATCAGGTGGATCTTAGTGATGTGGAACCATGGTTAGATACGATCAAGAAACAAAAGAGTGCATTGCACATAACAATCACTGGAAGATGTAAAGAAAAATTAGCATCACTTTGCACTATGTCTAAAAGAATGAATGCACTAATAATAAGTTATTCCAATGCAACCAATGTTTGCCATTATGGAGCTATTATGCCTTGACATCACAAGTATACATACTTCCATAATCCAGTAAATATGGGACATAACTTTACAAGTCGAGAAAAAACTTAAGTATTGCAGGTAGATGTGGATGACTTGGTGCAACAACACATTTGTCTTCAGTTGATAGAATCTAGTTTGAAAATTATTTGCAATGATTTGATGGAGAGAAAACATAAAGACCCAAGTCGTGAAAGATGACTGGACAAAGTTGGTGACATGGCAAACACTTAGGGAGCCTGATAGCAATTTTTTCGCAGATGATTGTTCATAGATTAGACAAGGTTTCTAACTCAATTTACAGTCTAACAGGAGGACTTTTCTTTTTCCTGTCTTTTCTTTTTTGTGGTAAGTAGAATCCAGCAAGAATATTGCAAATGTAGATTCCAAGATATTGAGTACAAGGAATAAAATTATGTTGAAAATTGCACAAAGGCATTCTGTAAATCATCTTTTAATAGAAAAGAAAAGAAACGTAGTATCAAAAAACAATTGAAAACTATTATGTCAATATGATTGATTTCGTCTAAGTTATGAAAGCATAAGGACAGAGAAAATGGAAAATACCCCTGGTTATCCAGGAAAGACATCAGGTTTTCCAATATGCATCCTGCTTCACAAACCAGTATGCCACTAACCTGTTGAAGAAAAGAGGAACAGGGTGAAACATGTAAGTAAATAACTTGTAATTCATTAAAGGACATACTGCGTCACATTTCCATAGACCTTTATCATTTAAATATCAAATTAGAAAATAAGCCTTCTAGAAAATAAAATTTCAGGGATAAGAAGGCATAGCAATTTGTTCCACACAACTTATTGTTAATCATGGACCGAAAACAAAAGATGAAAAGCCATATTTTTAAAATAACAGATCAATATACTCTTGACCCAATCATACTCTCAAAAAATAATAAGCCTATCACAATAAGCTCCTTGAATAACATATATCTTGCAACAAATAGGAGAAGCTTAAAAATATTGTAGCTTAAGATATTCGACTGTCACCTTGTCAAAGGAGATGATGTTATTCATGGAACTGAGATTGATTATCACCTGTATAATGTGTGCATCATCAAGTAGTTAAAAAGTTTGAAAAAAGAAGATGCGAAAAACAATTAAATTCTTTGTGCAACATAACAAAATTAGTAGTAGCCGCTAAGCTTAGTTAGTAGTTCTGAATGGATGCATTAATATCAACATGAGTATCCACGCAAGTCAAACATGATAAACCTAAGCTCGGGCCATTCAGACCTTAACTTGCAGCTGTTGAAGCATGTGATGAAGGAAATTGGTTCTGGCTCCACTAAACTTGAAATATATACAAGGATGTACACATTAACCTCTCATTCACACAAACTCCAGAAAGATTAACACAATTTAGAATTTTCATGAAATTTAAGGATGGTAGAGGGGAAGATGCACCTGCACATTTTCTAATATCCAAATCCACCCACCTCTATAAATTTAGTCCCTGAAGTGCCACTACCCCCAAGTGTACGTGAAAACACCCGATCCCATTCCGACCTCGAGATGTGGAATCATCTTGCACCATATGTACTGAGATGTTCGGGAGACATGGTCCAAGCCCGGTTTGTCAGGATTTCCAATTGATGAACAAGTTGATAAACAAGAAGGAAAATGGAACCATTGGATTTTTTGACTCGCCCCCGGCTACGTGTCCTTTGGACCCTTTGCCCGCTTAGAAGTGGATTCGAACCACACAAGGATTTTCAGTCCTTTGTTCTAACCAGCTAAAGCAAGCTAGCCTCCTTGTCGGTTGGGGGGGAATCGAACACTCCACCCACTCAGTGGGTTACTGCCAGGGTTTCTGTCCACCCTGTCATGAACCCACTCCTTCTCATGTACTTGATGCTATGACTATTTGGAAAGGAAAAAGAGAACCAAAAAAGGAAAAATATAGAAATTCTTTGAAAAATGTATGACAAAAATTACAGTTACCAAGAGTGTAAGACTATATAAAAAATGAACACAAAAAATTATTTTACACTTCGGGTTAGGTTTAGTAGGTATTTCCACTTCTGCACCTCTCTAGAGCCCATAGTGGGTAAAAGAAACTTACCCACACCAGCAGAAGAAAAAATCGCTCGGAGGGGGGCAGATTGGGGAGCATGTTCCTAGGGTGGGGCATAATTGCATCTTTGATATACTTATAATTTATGTTCACAAGGTTTTAATTTCATAGGCTCTTAGCCCACTTATCTATCATATTTGCATTAGTTTGCGCTTATATGCTTCATAGGAGGGATTTGGAACTACCAAAGTTCCTACAATTAACTCCTGATCTAATATCATATTGCCACTACGAGGAAAGTTAGGTTTCTCCAGTGTTATGCCTTCTTTACTTGATGATTTAATGAACAAACTGGCTAAGCTAGCAGCTCTAACTCACATCCATGCGACAATGATGATTAGGAAAGGTCAGTAATCTATAAAGTAGCTGTTATTTTACCTCATCAAAAACAGGTACACTTCCTCCCACGAGACCAGTATTTCCACCTTGAGGAACAACAGCCAGACATCTGGAATTACAGTACTTAAGAATCTGAGCCACCTGCACAGAAAAGGTGCAGAACAACAAAGAAAGTAAATACTTTTTTCTAAGTTTTTGGTAAAAGAAGAATTGAACATCCTATTTAATCTTTAGCCTGACAGAGTCCGACTTCATAATGCCCTAGGTCGATGAAATATGATACATAACACTTTTAATTGATAGTCAAGGACCTAAAAAACCATCCCAATTTGACAAACTATCCAAAACATACTTGCAAACAGAAGGCATACAGGGTGAATTTGTCCATTTTATATGCATAATTGACGTAGGTAATCATTTCGCCATACCTCTATTGCAGTCATTTGAGAAACAGACAACTGAATTAACAACCTTCAATCAAAGTTGAGCTCAATAGTAAATGTTCACCCCTCACACCCCACCGGCCCCCCGCGCCCCCCCCCCCCCCCCCCCCCCCCCCCCCCCCTTTTTTAACTCTAGAATAGAAGGATGAAGATATACGTTTAGTTGAAATCTTAAAGCAGATAACATCCATTGTTCTATGTTGGATCAGATCAAATTAAACTACAGAACCCTATTCACCTCCCAAAGCTAGCTAAATGTTTTATGAACTCAATTGCAAGCCTTCTATCTCTATCACTTGCAAGCCTTCTATCTGTACCACTAGCTCAAAACTCCTTCAATCTCTATCACTTGCAAGCCTTTCTAAGCCTAAAAGATTTGAAAACCCCTTGAGCTTCAAAAATAGAAAAACATCATGTGCTTGAAATTAAGCTTATGGACTTTTGGAAACAAAAAGTGATATCAACCTCCTCGGTGCTCCTGGGATGGACCAGAAGCTTACTTGATCCTTTATATTTCCTCATCCAATCCGTGTTGGCAGCTTCAAGCATCTCCTCATCCTGAATTACACCTCTATCCCCCAATATTTTCTTAAAATGGATGATATCATCAGGGGCAAGTTCTGAAAAAGCAGGCTTCCTCTCAATTGTCGTGGCCAACGAAGAAAAATATCCATACTGAACTCTGCCAATGTTTCCAAGAGTTCTTTCCCTATAATACCGAGGCTGAACACAATGACCTCCTAGGAAGCAAATGCATCTTGTAAAATCTTGTTCACGGAGTAAACTATGAGGATTGATTGATTGACCGCCACTACCAATCGGACATGTACCACCTGCATTTGTTAAGAGTAAGATGGCAAAAGAAATCACATAATGTCTACTTCAAAGGTATTGAACTATGAATTATGGCTCGTATGTTTTCAACCTTTGTATCTTGAATACATTTCACAGAATGAGACCAGTGAAATTTACTTACAAGAAGACATAGAACACTAAGGGCCCCTTGATTTTCCATAAACTAATATTCCATTTAAATTTGGAGAACAGCAGTTTTATGAAACAACAAAAACTCCAATTTTCTCATTTCCACCTTAATTTTGAATTAGCGCTCCTTAGTTTTCGAATTTTCCACATTCCACTAGACATCATATCATTTCTTCTTCTCCTTTTTTTTCTTGACACGTAGAATTTCCCAGAAAATGAGCTTTCTGATACTAAACAAGCCATTTGATTTTTTTTTCTATTTTATTTTATTTAAACCAGTTTCTTTTATGAGAACTCATAAGCTAGTTTAAATGTAATCCATGGTTTTATTCTCTGCATAATTCCATTAAAATTCTCATAAATATATTTGCATGTGTACATATATACATATAGGTATAGCAAATACAAAAATGATATAGCTTCTCAGATGAAATTGTTAAACATTTCAATAAAGTTCTCAAAGAAAAGAACAATCTAGTCAAATGTTATACACATACACGTACACATTATATACATTACATACGGGGCATAAAACTCAAATAAAGATAACATAAAATTGTAACGACCAAGCTCCACCTACTAACCTTTCAACACATTAAACTCATTTTACTGATACAAAATATTTAACCACGTGTTGACAATCTCCAAAATAAACTTGAAAGTGAATAAAAATGTGTAAGGGTTAAATCCTTAGTTAAGTCCCTTATCTTTACCACATTTAACAAACACCTGCTCTATCTTCTAAAGTGTTATATTCAAATTTTTTAACTTTATAACTTAGTAACATTAATGATCCTTTGAAAAATGTAACGAAAAAGTCCGTTTTTTCATTGTGCCACGTGAATTTATGGTTATTCTTTTAACAAAGAACGATAAATAAAATAAAATAAAAGATTTAAACGTAAAAATTTTGAAAATAGAGAACCTGTTTGTCAAACACGATAAAAATCAGATAGAAATAGGTAGTGTACCTGGAGCGGTTAAAGAGCTTGAATTACGGAGACCAAAATTTGATGGACGATGACGATGATCAAATAGGGTCTTTGACTTTGAGGAGTGTGTGAGTAGACGATGCATAGCTCTCCATTGCTTCATCCTCATCTGTTTTCGTAGTGCTGATGAGTACAGAAAATGCGAGCTGTACTTATATACAAACTCTTCAATCCGGTCCCGCACCAATTAGTAAAATTCCAATGTATAAGTCCCACGGTAATAAAAGATCCCTAAACTTTCTTATTATTCTCGTTTCGGCCTTTAAACATTTACTTCTATTTTAGTTTAAGCTTCAAATAAATTGACAACATTTGACAAAAAATAAATAAATTGACAACTCTATCAATGGATTGTTTATTTTTGGGTGGAAAAATGCACGTCCATAATCTTTTATTTATCTAAGAGAAAATTTAGATTAAAATGAAAAAAAGTACAAAAATTGTTCATTCTAAAGGAGTTGTGTGGGTTTAGATCCTCTCTATTCATTCTTTCATCTACTAAAAATATTCAATCTTTTTTTTTTATAACGAGAAACTCACTTTAAGTAAAATCACATTAAATTTACTCTAAAGTTATAAAATTTATAGTGTAAACGACGCACTCTAATACAAATTCTATGTTCATCAAGAGTCAAACAATATTTAGAACTTGAAGACATAAATTTAAAGTTAAGACATTTAACTATAACAAGTCACTGCCCGATCACCCCACGAATTCTTTTTACATTGAACATTAAGTCAACGACGAGCTTCTCTTTGTTTTTTCATCTTTCTTACTATCCCTATGAAGGTGCATCCACAATTGCGTTTTTCCTCTTGCTGAAAACAGACACTTTACCAACTAAAAACTTATTTGCAGATTTAAGTAAAACTTACCTATAATTTTACCTATTGAAGCATTTGACATCAAAACCCTATTATACATTATTATTGTTATTATTATTTTTTTGGGTGTAAGGGAAGCCTAAGGCTGTACAACATATATTAAAGATATAACTAGCGAAAATCGATCTCGTAATCTCTCGCACTCAGAGCGAGGATACATACCACTAGATTAAAGCCCTGGTAGTTTATGATACATTATTTGTTGGCTCTATAACAACATGGACTATAGGCCTATCCAACGATCTCATAGTACTCAAACACTTCTGCAAGTCTTCATCACAAGCAAGTAAAATCATATCATTATCTTCATCTTGATACTTAGCTTTAAACCTATCATCAGCTTGTAACTTAAACCTCTTTGCAACTTCATCCACCAATTCCATCATTGTTGACGAGAAAAAGAGATCAAACTTTATCATATCTGCTCCATATCTTGCCTTTATAGTCATGGAGTTTTCATTCTGTATTGTTGTTGAATGCGGTATACGATCTCCAGAACTATCTTTCACAATACGTTTCTTGGCAGCGATGACAGAAAGGGAATGTTTGATCTCTCTCTTGCAAGATGGCCACCTGAAAATGTTGTTCTTTCTACAAACGCGCTTAAAAGTAGATCGGCTCACTGCAAGAAAAAGACCATTAGAGCAACAGTATGCCATAGAACGAATATCTTAAATATTACCATAACATAGGCAAATGCATTACTAACTCTACTTTTTTCTTCTTAAGCTTACCATGAAGAAATTTTGCAACATCTTCAAGTTTCTTTCCAAAATGTTGTTCAAGAACCTCATAAGTAATTTTATCATTCCAATCAGATGTCTTAATAGTTCCTTCCTTCTCAAGAGTAAAACCAGTATCGTTCTGCTTTGGTTCACATACATGCTTCCCTCCACCATGAACTGCATTGACATCTAATGATAAACCTCGGTAGGGTGGATCTAGCTGCACCGTATCTCCTTCATTTGGAGGGAATTCTTGACCAAGAGGTAATGGAGGAATGCTTTGCCCTGGACAGACAGTATTTCTGCCATCTGTTACGGCATCAACTTCCAATGCTAATTGCTGACACGAGGAATGGAGTCGTATATACTGTCCTTCAATTGCTGAATAGCTTAGTCTAGGTGGAGACTTGGTAGTTTGGCATATTTTAAAAGAATAAAGCTCGTCATCCTCGTGTAGTCTAATAACTTCAACAGATAATTCCTCTCCCAACTGCAGGCCAGAGGCAATTTTGAAACTTCGGAAGTAATGTTTTATGGTGGCTAGAAGTGAGTCCAAAAAGGCCCATGGTTCTTTACTAGCTGTCTCACTGGCTGGTAGAAAGAGCTCTACTACGAAATTAGTGTATCCACTGTAAGAACTCCGTAAACAAATTGCAAAACAACTAGTTAATTTTACCTTACGTGCATCAAGCGCAAGGGAGTACTCATCTGTGCTTAATCGAGTTACGTCTTTGCAGAAGCATGAGGTAAATGATGAGAATGCCTTGCCAACAACTCCCTCCCCTTCCCTCAAGCAACTTCTTCCACACGCTCCAACAAATGAGGAATATTTTTCACTTTGCTTGTACGATAGTTTCTTTCTGATGGAGAAAACTGCTATCTCACTATATTCAATACCTCTTGCCATCCAGATCTGAGCAAGAGGTAGACTATGTGCTTCACATACCTCTTTCAATCCCTCCTCAATTTCTTTGAATGTGCAGATATCCTACTTCCAAAGCATCATGGAACAATGGAATTACAAGGCAGAAAGTGATAAGAATTTCAAAGAGGAAAAGAAGAGTGAAATTTCAGGAAAGACACCAAGCTTGAAATTTCCATAGCACTAGCAACTTACATGTTCGAGGGATGGCAAAAAGATAGCTGGTAACTTTAATCCTACGGCCTGCACGGAACAAAGAAAAATTTGCTAGAAATCTTAGATGTGCTGACCAGAAAAAAGTAAAGTGAAAGGAATTCCGAGGTCTCCAAAGAAAAAACATAGATATAGAAAATAAATTTCGTTAGTTAGTTGAGATTACTAGCTTAAGCTAGCATGGAAGGGGTTATGCAAGCTTCAGAAATGCTGTAATTGTTCTGTTTCTCATCAAAAGTTCAAGGAGAAACTGTATCTCCTTTTCCTTTAACACGTTGCATTTAACTGGACAAAAGATCTAACATCCAAGTAAAGTAAAAATATCACAGTGCAAATTAGAAGAACCAAGAATTTATCATGTTCAAGTGAATTCTATAAGTACCAAGGAGAAGCAAAGTCGGCATGTAGGCTGTTAAGGCCAATTCCAACAGCTTCCTTAATTTTTTTGCACAATTTAGTCGAATGAGAACATACAATAAACAAGAGGAGAAATGAAAAACAAGAAAGGGAACTTATGCAAATAAGTTTGAGAGTAACGGGGAAAAACCTCAAATGGCTGGCGTAATTTCGAAACATCCGTGATTGTAGTCACGCCTGCTCGAAAAAAAGTTAAGGCCTCAAGCACACCGAGACAGCGCTGCCCGAGAGATTCAAACACCGGGATTGCCAAGTACTCTTTTGCACCATAACGTAGAGCAAGATCCCTTAGTGGATACTCTTTGATCGAGTAATTTCCAACGAATGGATTGTATTCTGGAAGTCCACGAGAAAACACACGTCCAGGAGGACCAAATTGATTTTCATTTTTACCATTCCCATCAATAACATATTTATGTAGCATACAGTGCTTCCTATACCAGCATATCCCTATTCCAGGGACGTTAAGACCAAAAGGAAGGCCTGAAGTCGAAAGGAAAATTTGGCTTCCGACCACCACGGGTGCCCAGAACTGTACTAATATCGAACTCGCGTGAGAAGCCGGAAAGTGCTGAAGAGCAGTTCTGATTCTCCCTTTAATCGCAGCTTCACTTCCTGAATTATGACAACAAAAGTAATCTATTACTTTGACTACTGACAACACCTACTTTTAAACCATTCATATACACTATCTTCTACCAATGTGAGACATTACAGTCAATCGTGTTATTCAATCATACCGAACCAACTCTTATCTGGTGGTGACAGTATGAGATTTAAATGACTTACTCGGGGAAGATAAAGCTTGAGTCATCCCTTCCGAGTAATTGCCATCATCTGAGCTGCAGAACACAGTCCAGATAGGTAGCACAAACAGAGAAAGCTTATCAGGCTTGTTATACAGAAAATCAGATACGTAATGATGAGGAATACAATGTTCGTTGCCTTCAAACAGCAACTGAGCTTTTTGTGCCCCATTTTTTGCAGGAAATTGATCTTCATGTGCTTCAGGATCCTTCTTCTCCAACATTCTGCTATCGGATACCCTTACAAGATATTCACTTATTTTGTTCCAGCTTTTGAGAAAAAGTCTGAGATTTATAGCAAATTATTATTTTTATTTAAGAGAGGGCTTACAAATCAATATTTAAAATATTAAGTTCGATAATTGATCTCGGGATATTATACTGTTAGACCAAATGTCTAGTGGCATAGCAAATTATTCTAGAGAAACTAGCAAATGCCAAATAACTGATTAAAATGTTTGTGTGGGCTTCACATTGACGTGATTGATAGATGTCCATTCGTGATAGACGAATTAGTTTTCATTAATCAATTACGTACAAAAAACCTCTTGCAAATGTGTGTGTATGATATATGAGTCCTATATGACCTACGACTCTCAACGTGTTTCAATATTTAAAATATTAAGTTCGATAATTGATCTCGGGATATTATACTGCTAGACCAAATGTCTAGTGGCATAGCAAATTATTCTAGAGAAACTAGCAAATGCCAAATAACTGATTAAACTGTTTGTGTGGACTTCACATTGACGTGATTGATAGATGTCCATTCGTGATAGGCGAATTAGTTTTCATTAATCAATTACGTACAAAAAACCTCTTGCAAATGTGTGTATGATATATAAGTCCTATATGACCTACGACTCTCAACGTGTTTCAAGATCGTTTGAGAGCCTAACCCTTAATTAAGAGATTAATTTTTTTGGATTTTTATGAAAGGTTCACAGAGATTCATCTACGAGTTCCTCCAAGTCCAAGATGATATTGATGTTTAAGAAAATTTTAAGACAGAGAGGTCTAGGCAAGTCTTTTTCAACCATGCCATCAACTTAGTTTGGGCGTCTTTGGACCTTTTTTTCTTGAAAAGTTCATTCATGAACTGCGTTATTTCTATCTCATTTACTTTAAAAGATTCAAAAAAAGTGTTGAAGATCAATCTTCGAGATCCTTCAATTTTGTATGAAGGTAATGATGAGGGGTAGACAGGAGAGACAGGACACGAGTATATTCAATTTGCGGAGATGAAGAGAGCCTGCGATACAGTCTTTGACTTTGGTACACACAATTACGCATTCTTATATTAAAAACGTAATAAGAATGAGATGTGTTCGACATTTTGATCATCCCAGCGTCGAGAATAATATCCTATTTCGTTCTTTTTATCTCACCAACTTCATTAGAGCGCTTCCATTTTTTGCCGGATCACATCTTCCTTACAAGATACAATTACATTCATTTGAGAATCAATATTAGAAATCAGTAAAATATAGAAGCAAAAACGAATTCGATATGAAAAGTTGGACTTAACGTTCATATAAGAAAGAAACTTATTTATATAGGAAATGGATGTCATATTGTCACCGAGCATTTGGTCTAATGGTATGATTCTTGTTTTAGATGCGAGAGATCTTGAGATTAATTTTCAGAGTGTGCAACATTCTAAGTTATGTAAAATTGGCCTAAGCCTCCCTTGAATTTAGGGGGAAAAAAATAGAAGCTATATTCAACTTACAACTCACGAAACTCCTATGCAATTCGAATCTAAAGCATGAAGAAGATGTCAAGCCATGGCCACGGTCCTCTTCTCTTCAAGCCGTTGTAGCTCTGCTAATCTTTCAGCCCATGCTCGTTCCCTTGCAACAGCCGCCATCTTTCGTTCTACCCGTTTGGCGAGTTTCTTTCTGTCAGCCTCCTGCAACTGAGCTTTACGCTTCTTTTTCTCAGCCTGCACAACAAAAAGACCCAATTAATGTTAAGAACAAGACAACAGTTCTGTTTGAATGTTCATTGTTCGGTTCAAACCAGGAAAAAAAAAAATTGCAGCCACAAATTCAATTTAAATAGTTTGCTTTTTAAGAGCGTGGTTTGGGAATCTGACAGAAAAACTTATTCCTGCTATTGAGCAAATGAAAAGGCATACTGCATTAATGAAGTGAAATCGAGAAGTAAGCATCACAAACATGATAGACACTTCAAAGATAATGAGTTCTTGAGCAGCCAAGAACTTCCGTAGTGTTACAAGTAACTAAAAATGAAGCAGAATAACGAGTATAAGGGATGGCATATAAGGAGGAATACATTTGAATATGTACCAACTTATATTGCTTGAAAGATGTGAGTATTACTTGGATTAATGACACCTAAATTGTAACTGAGGTCAATACCAGAACCTTTTCACAGCATCATCAATATAAGCTCATCACTTGCTTCCTCATAATTACAACCATCTTTACATAATGATGCGGTGGTTCAACTTAGTGATGATGCATATAACAAATCTGATGGATCCAAGACTTGAATCAATTATGTTGGCCATGAAACTTGTTCTTGTTTTTATTTCACTATATCAAACGCCTCATCTCTTACATATAATGCACAAAGTGTTCACTAGTGCTGCATATAATTGTAAGGATTATGTTACTCCAAGTTCTGAAGCTTTCCTCCAATGATTAATTTTATGCTATCATGCACGAAGCAGCAGTTAGTACTCGTCACTAGAAAGACAGAAATATAGCTAACTAGCCTCACAAAGTCAATATTGATGAGCCCCATTCCTTATTATTTCATTTTATGTTTTTCTTTTCACCCTGAAATCAGCAGTGCCCTCTGACAACATTTCCTATTTTAGTACTATTTGCAGATCTATTCTAGTGGCAAAAATAGTTTAAACTCTCTACAGTTAATTGACCGTGCTATGCGCTCAGGCTCACCAAAGAAAGACACTAGCAGTCAACCAATATTGTTAATGGTACACTGTAGTGCTACATTGCATGCCTTCCTTTGTTGCGGCGAGGCCATATTAAAAATCTATTGAATTCTTGCACTGAAGCTTTGCCGCTGTAATCATCTAGTTAAATTTGCACAATTAACTATGAGATTCTATGTTATAAGGGTGAAAACAATTCAATGTAGCCATTCACTCTCTTCTGGAAACATATACAAAGTTAGATTTAACTTGAGGTGCAACAAGAATGAAGAGAAGCTTTACAAGTTATGGATGGATAGTCAAAAGCCTCAAAGACACAGATACACTCCTTAATAAGGTTTCGCTTTTAATGACCACCAATAAATAAATCTCTTTTCAATGATTACTATTTTTCAAAAACAAATTATGTTAAAACACTAGACTCTTTCTGCAAAACATAATATTATCTGTTCTGCCAAATGATGGTGACAACTTCATTGGGTCATTATACAAACTAATAAATATTTCAGGTATACAAGCGTCAAAGCAATAAGTTCAATAATGTTATATAAGAATAGTATTGAAAAAATAGGAAGCCGATAACATCACAAAAGATTCTTCACCACATAATTGGAAAAACAACTCCACAAATCATCCGGTGAGAAATTCTTGGAGCTCCATGTAAAGAACACCTTTGGCAACAATCTTATGGTTTAACATAGTTAACTGATTATTAAATACATGCCACAACTGTGAAAAAAACTGGCTTAAGATGCCAATAACCATATCAAAAGATGAAATAGCATGTAAGGAGGGCATATTTTCGTATACGAAGTGAACACGGTGCAACAACTAATAACATTTCCCTTTTCGTCACAGCCACTTGCACCTAACACAATCAACTCGTCAAGAACTACGTCATCAAGCACAAGTGTGAACTCAATAGACCCTACATAGCCAACAAGCGTCTAGAACGTTAAACATTAATCACGTACAACATCACAGATTAAAAATGTCAATTGGCCAAAACTTTCAATTCATTACACTCAGGCATTCATTGCATATGATCTACATTTTCATCTTTAAATCCCAAATCTTTAAATATGGATATGAAACATAGTAGAGACTGATTCTACAAGTGACCTACATTTTTATCTATGTATCCCAAATCCTTAAATACACAAAATGAAACATCTTACACCAACCAACACGTAAAGATATTTAACAGAGTGTCGCGTACCAGTATAAACGCACGATGCAGTTTTATTCTCTTTTTCTCATTCCTTCTCTTTATGCTTCCCTCATTCGGTTGGTTCGGTAGTATTGGTTGACCAGGCACATATTTCACCCAAGCATATGGCCCTAAAATATTCTCAAAAACAAAAACAAACAAACAAACATAACTATTATTACTTTTGTTTTCCGTTTTTCCATATACACAACTCTACTGAAATTAAATTATAAAGTAATACAATACATCATTTCAAGTGAGCAGCAGTTTCAATGAACAATAGTTAATTTTGGCTTTATCAGAGGAAAATAAACATCAATAAATATTTTATCTAAAACTAGCTTTATCTTATTTTAGTTTTTGTGGTAAAACTGCAAATGAGCTTCAGTTTCGTCGAAATTGCATGATCGAGCAATCTGCCTCAATGATCCCTGCAACTAGTAATGGCGGGAGGTTATTCTTCCACATTCTTCTAAAACATTGAACTATTAGATTATTAGGATACTACGAGCAATTTCGCAAAAAAAAAAAGGTAATTATTTGTAGTTTACACTAGGGGTAATTTTTCTACATTGAGGTGAGGGAGGACCTGGGGGTTTCAAGCTAGTGCGTTTGCGGCGAGGTTTGTCGCTGGGGTGGTGTTTAGGGTAGCGGGTGTCGGTTAAGCTGTGGAAGGCGGAATCCAGCGGCGGGGTGGGGCGGAGGAGAGTCGGAGGAGGAGAGAAAGCTGAGGCGGTTCGGTTTGATGGTAATGATAAGAGGGTTCGGGTGACGGGTCGGGTTATGGATCTTAGGGTTCCCAAACCCATTTTCCGGTTTTATATGGAAATGGGGTTTACCGAGGGTTTTGGTTCTCATTTGGCTGGGAGAGAGAAGAAACAAATGAACGGTGTCGTTTAGGGTCCAAATTTGGCCTATTAATCTAAATACTTGAGTAAATAGTTTTTTTTTTGCTAAGCAAGTAAGTATTTCATTCAATTTTTAAAAATATATGTACAAAAAAAGGGGTTGCATTTAAATTAAGGTTTACTCCAGTTGTCAGTTAGTACATAAAAGTTGGTTTGCTAAGCTATTTATGTATTTTTCTAAAAAATGAGACTTTACTTTGAACATTAGCAATAATCATTCCCAAGACTTGTTCTTCTGTTGAAATTCCAGTATTGTAAAGTCTACAATTTCTCTCACGTTAGATGTTGTAGACACAAACTGAAAATGACATTCTCAAGAGATCTGCTTGAAGACTTTTTCTATAACAAACTTTGCATAGTCAGGTCATGTTGTCTTCCCAGTTTGAATATCTTCTCAAAATATTAGATTTTCTTAAGCACTTTTTTCATATTTTTTTAGAATGAACAGTCAAAAAATAGGTGATCCCTCTCTTCCATACGAAGATGACAGAATTCACAATTCCCAGTGGTTTGGATGCCCCAGAAGAGAAGTCTAAATTTAGTAGGCAGTCTATCCAAAAAAGCAAGCAAGCTAACAACCGAATTTATGTTTAGGAATGTTGATGGTAGACCAAACAAGCTTAGCCCAAGGAACATGCGGGTACTTGACCCGAATAGCATCACACGTTGATCGAGTGGTGAAAAGCCTTTCTGATTAGCAGTCCATATCACAACATCGCTTTTATCAGTTCTGGGCCAAATACTTCCCACAAGTGAACTGAGAAAACTAAGCTAAGGTGGCCATCTCCACTAATTATTGTGAATAAATTTATCAAGAGTGCACTGGAGGTTCTAAATAGTGTCTATTATTTTTCTAAAATGTTAAAGTCGCCCCTATTGTTTAATTTTGTCAATTTAATTTTTTTTATCTTTTAAAAATTTTAATTTTGTCTTCATTAGTCAAAATTAACTAATATAGTCTCTATTATTTTTCTAAAAAAAAATTAATTTGGTCCCCAAATAATGGTCATATGCAGGGATTAAATTGAATTTTTTAAAAAAACAATAAGGATTAATTTGACTAATTTTGAACAATGGAGAGATAATTGAATTTTTTAAAAAAATAATAAGGATTAAATTAACTAATTTTGAACAATGGAGAGATAATTGAATTTTTTTTAAAAATAATAAGGATTAAATTAACTAATTTTGAACAATAAAGATGAATTTAAGATTTTGGTGAAATAATAAGAACCATTTGTGCCATTTTCTCAATACCTTTGCTTAAAATTTGATTTCTGAACGAAAATATTTCCCAAATTTTAGAATTAATAATATTGTTGTTTAAAATTCGTTTAGTTGTTCTCTCTTTTCTTTCCTTTTTCCTTATTTTTTTCTCACCATGATTTTGGCTAGTAATGTAATTGTAAGGGAAAATGTTACTATGATTTCTGTGAGATGATTTTAAATATGTCGGTGTTTTATTTCTTGAAATAGAAAGATTTTTGCAAATATTTCAAATTTAAACGAGTTAATTTGTTGATGATAACAAGAAACTTCCATATCTAGTCACGTATTTAGTACGTACATGGCTTTCCTTAATACTTAAAAAAAAAAAAAAAATCTATAAAGAGATACAGATAAGACACCGTCAAATGAAGAAATAACTGCTATGGCAAGCAAAATCGAGAAAAGAGAGTTACCTACCCTATCGACCAATACCTTAAATATCTGATCTCCAAAAAATATGAACTTACATCATTATTCTTGTCGCACGTCTTACACAACAAGCGCCACCTAATCTTTCTCAAATATGGTATGTCAAAGGGGTTCTTCTTCCATGAGGCTGTGACAAATCTGTCATAGCCACATGTTAAGTTATTATTTCATGAGACTAAGCCAAGTCAGCTTGTACCATGCGGTTATGCCACGTCAGCATGGCAGAAGTTTATCTTTTTACTAATTTGGCCTTATAGAGTTTTAAATTACTATGATGTCCTTTTGCAGCTTTAATTACCATAATGCCCTTTATGCATTGAAAAAATCTATTGCCTTTCCCGAATTCCAAAGCCACTTTCTCAAATATCCAACGCCTTACTCCGTTCCAAAGCAATTCATCTTCTCTATTCTCTTATTTTGAACGCCACTAGAACTCTCCATCTCCTCTCACAAATAAATAAATAAATAAATAAAAAATCCTCATTTACATTTTTCTCACCGGAGATTCTTGAAGCAAAACATCGCATTTTCGCCTCTCTCCGCCTTACTCTGATTTTGTCTGCCTTCGGTTCTTCCTTCAAGGTACCATAAAAAAATAATTTTAATGATATATTACTTTAACTTTGTGTTTCTGTGATTATGTGTGTATTTTACTTCATGAGAATTAAAAATTTTAGAAGAAGGAATTAGGGGGAAGATGGAGGAAAATGGAGTTGGAATTTTAGTTTTAGGAAGAATGAAGTTGGGGTTTCGATGGAATGGGAAGATGGAAGAAGAATGTGTTTGGATTTTTTATAAAAATTAAAAGAGTCATGATTGAAAGGAAAATTTTAAAAGGGCATTCCCTTTTATAGTGCACCTAAGGATGTGGTCCTGCCTGAAACTCTCAACTCCTATCACAGAATTGCTTCGGATGAGTAACTTATTACTATTTAAGTTTAAGCCGGATAGATCGATAAAAACCACGCCTTTGTTGGTTGTAGCAGCCGAAGACAAAGACATTCTATAATCATCTATAATCAAAGGAAATGTGCCAAACCCGTATTGCACCGAAGCATATTCTATATTAAGAATTAAGATGGCATCGAACCAGACCTGTATTCATAGAGCAAGTCCTAGTCTTAAATTAAATAAGGAAGGTCCGACTTATTACTTATTTAAAAATATATCTTATATGACTTAGCAAACACAGTCTTAGATACTTAGCTTTGAAACTCCCCAATCGACTCTCCACCCCAAGAGCGATAACAACCCTATCTGACTATATATATATTGCAACTTCTAACACCTTCACATGAATAGAGCTTGAACCCTCGGGACACTTCAATACCTTAATCCACGAAGTAGCTCTTGGTCGTCGAGCTCTTCCTCAGTATTCGTCAATCCTGCTTTCGATATAATATAGCTGTTGGCATGTGAGCAAGGATCTTTCTGTACCTCAGATCTAGTGCGATCTGGCACTTTAAAAGACCGAGTTCCAATAGCCTAATACTCCCCTTTTTCTATCGTCAATTGAGTGCGTGACATGCTGGTCTACTTACTCTTCCCTCGCTAAACCCGACCTTCTTGCTTTCCCTCAAAAAAGGAAAAAACAAGATATTTAAAAGCGGAGGCTTCTATGTGATCTCCTATTACTATAAAAATAGCCTATGTATTTCTTCCTTCTCCAGCGAGAGAGAGAGAGCCCTTACTTTCTGCTTCCTAGTTTATTGATGTAGTTGCTGATTATACGAGCGGAAGACTTGTAACGAGTAGAAGAGGTCACCATCACATCTTTATGAGTTAGAGATTACCTCTTCTTTCATTTTGGACTGACTTCATATGTACTTTATGAAAGTAGTTCAGGGGAAGCAAGCCAGTAAGCTTTCTTCCTTGAATCAGCTGTTGAGGAAAGAAGTGACATCATATATAAAGAAAAGGAAGATAATGCCATGAGAGAAAGGGAATCATCATAGGCTGTGTTTTAAGTGAAGGAGAGAGACAGGACTTGCTAGGAATTGAATCAATAGGCTCAGAAGGCGATTTAAAGCTTGATTCGTAGCAAACCTTACCTTACTTGACTCTATCAATGACTTTGGAATCGACAGACGAATGGACTTTCTTTAAAGTGTTAAAAATAGGCAAGTTGATTTAATGAAGTTGAAAAAAGGTATGAAGTAACTCGACTGATAAGGAGAGGAATTATCTTTTTTTATTGTTTGCCGAGTGAAGTGACTCAGTCTTGGAAGCAGTCGAAGTCTTCTATCTAGGTTATGAGGTTTCTGGTCTTTCAACATCCACCCTACCTTTAGTGGTATCAGGGCCATTTGCTTGAGCCTGTCTACCTGCTATCCCTAAGCAAGTGTAATTTCTTTGTTCCGGGAAATGGTCTAATAGCCCCGTATCGGATAATCGACTTCCATGATTGGATAAGAAGCTGCTTGGATGCATGCACCCTCAGTTGATGTCTTCGATCATGTAGCTGGCCCCGCCCGCAGTGAATCAATCCTCTACAAGCCCCTAAGGGAACCCCTTGTTAGGCTAACTTATCTTTCTATCTTTCCAAGTCTTGCAATCCTAGCAATGACTTTCTCGGCTTAACTATAACAAACAATTCTTTCAATTCTTTTTCACCAGAGCGAATCTCTGCCAACTCAACTCCTGTCTCGCCTGCAAACTATTCTCGGTCTCGGTGGGCTTATCCTGATAGGGGATTCGATTCATATCTATCACTGACTTCCTAAAATCGGCTTTTTCATCACTTCTCCGTGATCAAAGACTTTTTCTTTCTAGACGATACCGCCCAAGCAGGGAAAGAGTCAAAGTCAAGACAAACTAAGGCGATAGAGAGAATTCCTATTGAGTTACCTTTCCTAGGGTCACTCCCTTTGAGCTGGAGATATGCCGACAACAGCTGAAATAGCAGCGCTTAGGCCTAATCCCAATGCCTTAACTCAAGGATTCGGAAAAGAGAAGAGTGGAGGCGTGAACAAGAACAACTTCCTCTTGTGACCATGCTACCATGAGTGAATTCCACTTCTTTCTCCTTCGGACCCTCACCGCTAACCAAGAGCAGTTGACAGGAGACAAAGTCTTTCCTTTATGTTGATGGATAGGCGGCTTCACTCCCTTTGATCTAACAGCATGGGATATGATCACAAGAGCTGATTCAATCGGGTTAATAGCATCGGCTCACTGCTAGCAATCCAGTTAGTTAGGTCTCGTATGCCTATTATACAGTCTTACTAATAGTTCATAGTATCTAATCTGATTCGAGAACGGAATTCAAATAAACCAAAAAGGTGAACGACGGTCAAACTGCATGCAATCGACATCCAAAAGAGAGAAGGTCCAGCTTTACTTATTCTACTTTCTTTAGGAATGAAAGAATCACCAGTTGATGCAGAAGAAGGGGTCTTTGATGCTATCTTACTTCCTGACTTCCCCAGGGGAGGAAAAATAAGCTCTTCTTGCTAACGTTGAATCAGCTCTTTTTCCTATTGTTGACTCGGGCTTGAATGAGTTGAATTTGGGAAGGTGGTTAAGTCATTGATAGAGATGAATCGAATCACCTAGCATTAGACTAGCTAAACTTCCTTTTCTTGGGTGGCTTGGTTAGATTGGTTTGAATAGCCCTATCTTTTACCCGGAAAAGGAATCGAGCCCACACTTGGTTCAAGGCTTTCAATAAGGAATACCGGGCTTAAGGGAATGGGAATCTACTTACCAACTGATCTTATTCTTCCTTAAGGTGCGGGTTCTGCTTTCACTAGATTCTCTAAAGCTAAAAAAGTAGTTGACCCGAGGGATAAGCTCTTTCTCTTCTTAGCTGCGTATCCGGGATTAGGAATCAAGTAAGGGCATGGCTTAAGCTAGCTCCTAACCCTAGGGTGAGGTATCATAATAGAGTAAAGTAGGACAGAACAATTAGCTTAACAGTGAACAAAAATCATTCAATCAGCCCCAGAGCTGGAAGTTCTCCTTCTAGATTTCGGAATAGAAGAAATGAGGCCCCCGGGGGATCAGTGTCAGTCCTGTTTGATTGTTTTCTTTGGCTAGAAAGGAAGGGAAAAGGGCCGACACCGCCGCTTCCACTGCCTTCAGTGGAAAGAGGAATCTTTTCCATGAAGGACAGGGCCATCTCGATGCAGTCTACTAACCTTTCCACATATAGAAGAAAGAAGTCAGCTTCCTTCCAATAAAAAAGGAAACAACTAATATTGAGTACGGTGATACTGGAAAAGAGTTTTCGAACGGGAAACATGAGTTGGCTTTATAAGTATCTATAGAATAAACACTGTGAACTATCTGCTTCAAAAAGATAGTTATAAGAAATGAGACTTCGACGAGCCCTTTCCTTTGTGAACATTTACTTGCCTTAGCCTTTCCTTCCTGCCTTAAGAAAGAAAGATAGACCACTGCCAGCTACTGATAGGCTTACTCATGCTCTGGGATGGGAGATGATAAAATAACATACCACTTTACTGGCCAAGAGAAAAAGAATGATTCTCCCAAGTCGAGTGACAGGGCTTGACCTTGACGGATGGCTTAACTGATCTAATTAGAAGTACATCACTAACAGGTTTGCTTGAAATACGCCTTTCAATCTCTTACCTATTTTCCTAAGCAAACTCTCATCGGCTGGTCGGAAACTTGCAATGAAATACTCCCTCGACATCTTTGATAAGCATGCTTAATAAATAAGGAGGTCCCGGCACGTGAGACCTAGCTCGGGATAGATTATGCATGTAGGGAGGCACAAGGCCCCTTCCCTAGAAATAAATTGAGGAGCCGACTGATGCTCTGCGATCATACTAGAAAGACGGCTTCTTGGTCATCATCCGTCAAGGCTGCCCCTATTTATTTATACTGGAACTAGACCGACAACCAAAGAAAATTCCCTCTTGATTAAGGGAATTCCCAAGGGCAGCAGGAGAACTCCAATTAAAGATGGGCTTAGAACTTTTTCTCACTTTTTGGCAAAGAACAGGTGAAGACTGTCACGTCCCGACCCAACCCCGCAAAAGGTCAAGCCCGGACCCGACACACGGACGGAGTCTCCTCTGTACCGCGGACGATCCGAAAACCCTAAAAACAATATAATACTTGCGAAAGCTATAAAATAATCAAAACAAGTCAACTTTCTATAAAACATACATTTCTTATTATCCAACTTTCCAAACCAAAAATGCCATGCATACTACACAAGTACTTATGCCACTAAACCATTAGCCATTAGCATGCATTTCTTCACTAGTCATCAGGGTACAAGTTACAACATTACAACTTTAATCCATTACAACATAAGACCATTAAAGGTCTCAAAATAGGAAAATACATACAAGGCTACAAGCCTCAAAATTAAGCGTCCTTCACGCAATATACATAACAACAAGGTTTGCACAAAACTGGTAACCAACCACCAGCAAAGCAGGTAAGTGCTATCACGGAAACACCTCCACCTGCTCCTCCTCCTCAATTACCTCGAGAGGGTCTGCCTCAACTACTCCTGTAAAAACATAGTATAGAGAGGAATGAGCAAAAACTATTGCTCAGCGAGGGCAATTGGTCTCAAGGACGGAGATGAGAGGAGTATGCAATGCAATTAGCCAAGCAATACATACAAAACATATAAAGATACATCCAAAGCCAACAATAAAGCAAGGCAAATATTTAAAGCTGCAAACACTCAATCAAAGGATACGATACTCTTTTCACGAACCACTTTCAAACACGAATTCGATGACGACGCGCCGGCCCAAAACCACCTTATAACACCAGTTTGGAATACTCCGGAAGTATCCATCAATCCTACGACCCAAATCTCCCTGGGAGGCAACCCAAGCGAGAAAGGGAATAGCAACGGAGCTAGAGCAACCAACACTGGCAACCCAAGGCTACCCAGAGAGGCCCATCACTCAAGCGCGAGACACTATGCAATGCAAGACTCGATACAAGACAGTAAACAAGCGATAAACAAGCGATAAAGCCACACGTGGGAGAATAACAAAGTAGGTTACTCTCGCACGCAATAGCAGCAATTTGATAAGCAATTCAATCCAAAACAACTCAAACAAGTAATTCAAGTAATTCTAAGCATTCTATAAGCATAAAGACAAGTAAACACACAAAAACACAAATCGGCCCCAACTATCAAAATGCTACCATTTCCAAACGAGCCACGAGTTCTGGAAACCGACTTCGCCAACCCTCCTAGGTCACCATAAGGCACGTCTAAAGACCCCAAAACCTTACTTTACCCTAGAACTCGCGCAAAGCCCCGATTTCCCCCTTTCTCGTTTGAACTACAACTACAACAACCAAACACCCAACCAACGCCATAATCGCACCAAAAGTGTTTCCATGGCTTCCCGAAGCAATGCCAACACGCAAAACGAGGAAATGCAAAAGTCGACCGAAACGACCCTGACTTTCCCAAAGGCTTAATTCTCGTTTTTTCCTCTACGCAACCCAAACAAACCACACATTTTAGCATTCTAGCATACCTAGCACGTTTCTACATCAACGGAAAGGATAACAGCGCAACTTCAACGTTTCAAGGTTTTACTATTCACAAAACACTATTCATTCCACAATTCAAGTTGCAATCACAACATTTAACCGCAGAAAATGTTACAAATCCATAAATACATGTTCTACAAATGCTAAGGAACATTCTAGAAGCATCAAATCGCTTTAAATAATGATCTACGGATAAATCTAAAAATTGACAAAGTTAACTAACACAACGTATAAATGCGCAAATAACATGCTTCCCTCACCTTAGGTACTCCTAGTCGCTAGGAAAATAACGTTGGTTGCCTCGGAAATCACCCCGCACGAGCACACGCGAAGATTGATCGTATAGAAGTTGAAAGGTTTTTTTTTTTTTTTTTCCTCTCTAAAGCTCTCGGCCTGCTGCTCTTATTTGCTGCTGTTTTTTTTTTATTTTGCTTAATATTTTAGCTTATAAGGTGTCAAATGGTCAAAGGTCAAAGGTCCAAGGTCAAACCACTTAAAACTTGGTCAAATGGCCCTATTTTGCGTGTTTTAAAGCCGTTTCAGCTAAGGTAAGTTCAATTAAAGCTAGCAACATTTAAAATATAAAATTTAAGTCATCTAAATACTAGTTTCACTATTTGCTGAGGACTGAAAATCGTTATCTAGCTATCGCTCCTTAAATGCAATGCACGTTGCGTCGGCGAGAATGTAACAATTAATTCACAAAGATTTTAAGGAAATATAATTTTCAAAATAATAAACAAAGAAAATTCATATTCCGGGCTCGGGTATTACACCCTCTCCCCCTTAAAACAATTGCGCCCACGCAATTCTTACCTGGTCAACAAACAACTCCGGATACTGATCCCGAACTTGGTCCTCTCTTTCCCAAGTCGCTTCCTCAAACCCATGATGATTCCACAGAACCTTTACTAACGGAATACTCTTTCTGCGAAGCTCCTGAATCTTTCGATCCACAATTCTAATCGGTTTCTCTTCGTAGGACAACTTTTCTTCAATTTGCAAAGGCTCTGGTTCAAGTACATGTGAAGGGTCTGGATGATACTTCTTCAACATAGACACGTGGAACACATCGTGCAGTCTCGACAAGCTCGGAGGCAAAGCTAATCGATAAGCCAAAGGACCTACCTTTTCGGTGATCTCATACGGACCCACATACCTGGGACTAAGCTTCCCGCTCTTACCGTGCCGAATCAATCCCTTCTGTGGAGAAATCTTAAGAAACACCCAATCTCCCAAATCAAACTTAAGATCCCGACGGTGCTTATCTACATAACTCTTCTAACGACTCTGAGCTGTAAGCATACGCTGGCGAATAAGGTGAACATTATCTACCATCTTAATCATCTCAGGTAACACAGTCGGATCAACTATTCTCATCTCTCCAACCTCTTCCCAATATAATGGGGATCTGCATTTCCGACCATACAACGCCTCGTAGGGAGCCATACCTATAGTAGATTGATAACTATTGTTGTAGGCGAACTCCGCTAAAGGCAAAAACTTATCCCAATTCTTCCCAAAGTCAAGCACACATGCCCGAAGCATGTCTTCCAAGATCCTGATGGTTCTCTCAGACTGGCCATCAGTTTGCGGATGATATGCAGTACTGAAGCTCAACTTAGTTCCCATGGCCTCTTGCAACTTCTGCCAAAAACGAGATCTGAATCTGGGATCCCTATCTGACACTATACTCTGTGGTACTCCATGCAATCTCACAATATTAGCAACATACAATTCAGCTAGCTTATCAAGGCTATCCTGTTTGTTCACGGGAATAAAATGTGTAACTTTAGTCAAGCGGTCCACAACAACCCAAACAGAATCACATCCTCTCGGAGATCTAGGAAGATCGGTCACAAGGTCCATTGTTATATGTACCCACTTCCATTGCGGAATCGACAATGGCTGTAGAAGTCCGGCTGGCCTCTGATGCTCAACTTTAACCCTCTGACAAGTCAAACATCTGGATACATACCCAGCAATCTCCCTCTTCATATTGTTCCACCAGAAGTGTTGCTTCAAATCTCTATACATCTTAGTACTGCCCGGGTGAATCGTATACCTCGAATTATGTGCCTCGGACAGGATCTCATTCTTCAAAGTCGGATCACTAGGAACACATACTCTGTCCCTGAATCTGAAGATGCCATCTGCATGTAATTTAAACTCCGACTCTTCCCCTTTAGCTTTCTCTTGGATCTTCAAGATGTGAGGATCAGTCTTCTGAGCCTCTCTGATTTGTGCTAGCAATCCTGACTGAATCTGTAAACTAGCAAACCGAATCCCTACCTCAGTAGCTTCTGGTTTCCATGAACAAATTTCTTCCAAAGTCTCCCAGTCCTTGATAATCAAGCTTGCAACAGTAGCCTTTCAGCTCAAAGCATCAGCAACAACATTTGCCTTACCTGGCACATAGTTAATAGAACAGTTATAACCACCCAATAGCTCTAGCCATCTCCGCTGCCTCATATTTAGATCCTTTTGTGAAAACAAATACTTGAGACTCTTGTGGTCAGTAAATATTTCAAATCTGCAACCCCACAAGTAATGACGCCACTTCTTCAATGCAAACACAACTGCAGCTAACTCAAGATCATGTGTAGGGTAATTGACTTCATAAGGTTTCAATTTCCTAGAAGCATAGGCAATCACCTTACCATTCTGCATTAAAACACAGCCCAATCCTTCTTTAGATGCATCACTGTAGACAACGAAGTTCTCTATTCCTTCAGGTAAAGCTAGTATAGGAGCTGTAGTTAGTCTCTTCTTCAATTCTTGAAAACTGGATTCACATTTAGCATCCCAGTTGTAAGCAACTTTCTTCCGAGTCAACTGGCTCAAAGGTCCCGAAATTTTAGAAAAGTCTTTAACAAATCTCCGATAGTAACCTGCCAATCCAAGAAAACTCCGAATCTCTGGCACCGTCTCAGGTCTCTTCCAAGCTGAAACAACTTCAATCTTAGCTGGGTCCACTGAAATTCCTCGATCTGAAATGATATGGCCTAGAAAAGATATCTGGTTCAACCAGAACTCACACTTGCTGAATTTAGCAAAAAGCTTGTTTTCCTGCAAAGTCTGAAGCACAATTCTCAAGTGTTGCTCATGTTCAGCCTCGTTTTTCGAATACACTAAAATGTCGTCAATAAAGATCACGAAAAACTGATCAAGGTAAGGCCGAAAAACCCTCTGCATCAAGTCCATGAATGCGGCTGGTGCATTCGTCAATCCAAACGGCAAAACAACAAATTCATAGTGGCCATATCTAGTCCTGAATGCCGTCTTTGGTATATCGTCACTCCGAATCCTAAGTTGATAGTAACCCTGCCTCAAGTCAAATTTGGAGTAAACACTCGCACCCTGCAACTGGTTAAACAATTCTTCAATCAACGGCAAGGGGTATTTATTCTTAATCGTGACTTGATTAAGTCCCCTGTAATCAATGCATAAACGTAGCGTGCCATCTTTCTTTCTCACAAACAACACAGGTGCGCCCTACGGTGAAGAACTAGGTTGTATAAACCCTTTCTCAAGCAAGTTCTGAAGCTGAATTTTTAACTCCTGAAGTTCAGCCGATGCCATCCTGTAAGGACTCCTAGAAATTGGCGCAGTGCCTGGCACAAGGTCAATCACGAACTCAATCTCCCTATCCGGTGGTAAACCCGGTAATTCCTCTGGAAATACACCAGGGAAGTCTCTAACAATCGGAACTTCATTCAAACTCAACTTATCAGCAGGCTGATTGATCAAATAGGCTAAGTAGGCTTCACAACCCCTATTCAACAACTTAGAAGTCTTGATCGCTGATAAAAGTGGAATGCGGGCAGCCCTGCAGTTCCCAATAATCTCTAGTACCGGTAGGTCAGGAACCTTAAGATAAACGATCTTTGTTCTACAATCCAACTGAGCATAATACTTTCCCAACCAGTCCATTCCCAAAATGACTTCAAAGTCACGGAATGGTAATATAATTAAATCAGTAGGAAATTTACGGTTCTCAATACATATATCACAAGATTTGCAAATAGACTCAGCAACAAATTTTGCACCCAAAGGAGTGCTAACTTCAACTTCATGAGGCAAATTATCAATGCAAACATTCACAGATCGTGCACATGCAGGAGTTATAAACGAATGTGTAGCTCCAGGATCAATCAAAACTTTAACTGGCTGAGTATTGAGAAGAAAGGTACCTTCCACTATAGCTGTATTATCGGGCAACTCCTCTGCATCCAGTGCAAAGACCCTAGCCTGAACTCTCTGTGCTGGTCGTGCACCCGCAGCCCTATTCTGAACTCCTCGGCCTCCACCACGGCCCTGAACATTATTATATTTAGGGCAATCCCTCACCCTATGCTCATCACTGCCACAACCCGTACATTTCCCACTCTTCCTCCAGCAGTTAGCCTCAATATGCCCTGGTCGATTACAATAATCACACTGCTGATTTTGCCTAACCGCAGTGTTTCGTGTAGGTGCTGGGGCTCTGGCAGGGGTAGGAACTGTACCTCCATGCTGAGGTCTGGTCACAGCTGGTCTAGCCTGAATCTGCTGCTGTGGCTGATACGGACGCTGCTGAGGACCCTGTGTAGAAGCCTGATACTGTCTCGGCTGACTTTGGCTACTCTGGCCCAAAAACTGCTTCTTACTCGGCTGACTACTCTCAGCTATCATCTCAGCCTTCCGTTTCTCAAACTTCGAGGCTGCCTGAAATGCCTCGGGAAAAGTAGTGTAGGTCTGTCCAGTCAAATGCAACTGTATGTCCATTCTCAGCCCACGGACAAACCTATGTATCATCCTCCTAGCTGGCCGTACCAACTCGGGCATATACCTCGACAGGCTAACAAACCTAGCCTCATATTGTGCAACAGTCATATTTCCCTGCTTAAGGGCCACAAACTCATCTTCCCGTCTCTCCATAGCCATCTCGGGAATATATTTGTCCCGGAACTCACTTACGAAATCATCCCATAAATGTGGAACATCCTCACAATCCCACCTCAGCCTAACAGTATTCCACCACTGCTCTGCATCACCCTCAAATAGGAAAATACATACAAGGCTACAAGCCTCAAAATTAAGCGTCCTTCACGCAATATACATAACAACCAGGTTTGGACAAAACTGGTAACCAACCACCAGCAAAGCAGGTAAGTGCTATCACGGAAACACCTCCACCTGCTCCTCCTCCTCAATTACCTCGAGAGGGTATGCCTCAACTACTCCTGTAAAAACATAGTATAGAGAGGAATGAGCAAAAACTATTGCTCAGCGAGGGCAATTGGTCTCAAGGACGGAGATGAGAGGAGTATGCAATGCAATTAGCCAAGCAATACATACAAAACATATAAAGATACATCCAAAGCCAACAATAAAGCAAGGCAAGTATTTAAAGCTGCAAACACTCAATCAAAGGATACGATACTCTTTTCACGAACCACTTTCAAACACGAATTCGATGACGACGCGCAGGCCCAAAACCACCTTATAACACCAGTTTGGAATACTCCGGAAGTATCCATCAATCCTACGACCCAAATCTCCCTGGGAGGCAACCCAAGCGAGAAAGGGAATAGCAACGGAGCTAGAGCAACCAACACTGGCAACCCAAGGCTACCCAGAGAGGCCCATCACTCAAGCGCGAGACACTATGCAATGCAAGACTCGATACAAGACAGTAAACAAGCGATAAACAAGCGATAAAGCCACACGTGGGAGAATAACAAAGTAGGTTACTCTCGCACGCAATAGCAGCAATTTGATAAGCAATTCAATCCAAAACAACTCAAACAAGTAATTCAAGTAATTCTAAGCATTCTATAAGCATAAAGACAAGTAAACACACAAAAACACAAATCGGCCCCAACTATCAAAATGCTACCATTTCCAAACGAGCCACGAGTTCTGGAAACCGACTTCGCCAACCCTCCTAGGTCACCATAAGGCACGTCTAAAGACCCCAAAACCTTACTTTACCCTAGAACTCGCGCAAAGCCCCGATTTCCCCCTTTCTCGTTTGAACTACAACTACAACAACCAAACACCCAACCAACGCCATAATCGCACCAAAAGTGCTTCCATGGCTTCCCGAAGCAATGCCAACACGCAAAACGAGGAAATGCAAAAGTCGACCGAAACGACCCCGACTTGCCCAAAGGCTTAATTCTCGTTTTTTCCTCTACGCAACCCAAACAAACCACACATTTTAGCATTCTAGCATACCTAGCACGTTTCTACATCAACGGAAAGCATAACAACGCAACTTCAACGTTTCAAGGTTTTACTATTCACAAAACACTATTCATTCCACAATTCAAGTTGCAATCACAACATTTAACCGCAGAAAATGTTACAAAGCCATAAATACATGTTCTACAAATGCTAAGGAACATTCTAGAAGCATCAAATCGCTTTAAATAACGATCTACGGATAAATCTAAAAATTGACAAAGTTAACTAACACAACGTATAAATGCGCAAATAACATGCTTCCCTCACCTTAGGTACTCCTAGTCGCTAGGAAAATAACGTTGGTTGCCTCGGAAATCACCCCGCACGAGCACACGCGAAGATTGATCGTATAGAAGTTGAAAGGTTTTTTTTTTCCCCTCTCTAAAGCTCTCGGCCTGCTGCTCTTATTTGCTGCTGTTTTTTTTTTTTTATTTTGCTTAATATTTTAGCTTATAAGGTGTCAAATGGTCAAAGGTCAAAGGTCCAAGGTCAAACCACTTAAAACTTGGTCAAATGGCCCTATTTTGCGCGTTTTAAAGCCGTTTCAGCTAAGGTAAGTTCAATTAAAGCTAGCAACATTTAAAATATAAAATTTAAGTCATCTAAATACTAGTTTCACTATTTGCTGAGGACTGGAAATCGTTATCTAGCTATCGCTCTTTAAATGCAATGCACGTTGCGTCGGCGAGAATGTAACAATTAATTCACAAAGATTTTAAGGAAATATAATTTTCAAAATAATAAACAAAGAAAATTCATATTCCGGGCTCGGGTATTACAAAGACTGACAGACTTTAGGATAGGGGACAGATACGAAGGCTACTAGATGAGGGACTAGTGGTTATGGATTTTTGCCTAGAACCGAAACTTACCCTGACTTTTGATCTGGTAGTGATGCTGCGGGCTTACTTACTTAAATAGAGCCTTTGGTTCCCATACATCCATGTAAAAACCTTTCTTGGTGACAGATGTTATTGATGAAGCCATCCCTGAAAAACTGGACAAGCACGCGTCCGTACGGGTTAGCTATCTAGTGAAATAAAGGGCATACTTTTCTTTTTTCGTGGTATGGACCAAAGAATGGGTTCTGCTGCTATCGACACCTACCCAATTAACCAACGATCGAGACCGAAGCTTAGCGAGCATTTTCGTTATAAGAACTTCTCGCTCAATAAGACTAAGCGAGCAAACACCCTTACACTAATGGCATGGTCTTCCTTCATCATTCCATGAAACTATAAAAAAGAATTTATTTAATAGACTGAAACCCCATCCTAAAAGGGGTACTCAAGCTCGAACTTACTTTTTCAACGGCATCTTCTTTGTCTCGGAGTTTATCGATTAACCCGAAAGTTTACAATTCAATCAGCACCTTATTCGGATGATGCTGGAATAGTGTAAAAGCTTACAATAAGACCCAGCGAAAAGATACCTTTACTCAATCTCTTATTTGATCCAAGGGGGCCTGCTTCCTGCTCTAACCCATCTTCTTCCTTTCTTTTTGTTACAAATGCCATAGGTATAAAAAATGCCCATACTGCCATGTGGGTTGTAGCATAAGGCCAGAACGCACATAATGTTATAAATGCCCTTACATATCCCTCTTCTATTGTTTTTAGATGTCTTGATGAACTTGAAGACTTCAACTTACTACTTTATATTATTATAAGTAGACTGGTTCTTGTTACTGGTTTGTTCCTGTCCTACTTTCGCTTTCCTCACTCCCTGGGTTGCTTGCGTAGTAAAAAAAAAGAAAGCGTCTATGGTAGATGGAATACGAGATCTAGGCAAGCCCTTCTTGTTAACTTAAAGGCTATGTAGAATCCTAGGTTTAGCTTTCTAATACCAGTCATTAGTTCCGGCTATCTCTCAAAAGTGATAGCGCCATTGAAAGAGAGAGTGTAAAACAGTCAAACTTCGATACCTAGCATCCAATTTTCCATTCCCTAATCCGTGCCTCTTTAACAAAGACTTTATGAATAGTGGCTGGCTTTTGAGTTGGAAAGATAAGAAGAGATTGACCGATCCATTTTGAAGGGAAAAAGCACACTGCTTAAGATATAAAGCGCAGTGTAGCCACCCCGACTTCCGTCCTATCCTAATAACAGACCTGGAGAACAGGTAAGCTCCAATACATAGTTCCTTGGTTAGACCGTCAGTGATAATGAGAATAACCTTCTTCAGGTAACCTCCTCGAGGTTGGCACTTTTGGCATCACTACCTCATGGCAAGCTTACTGAGTATCCACCACATCCATTTCTAAAGATTCATTCTGATTGGTTTTTGCCATGAACTCTCTTGGCAAAGTCAGGATCATCTTGCAATCCACCTTATCAGGTAAGTTACCTAACTGAACTTGAAAATTTGGCTCATTTTTTTTAACCTGGGTCTGACTTACCAACCTTCAAGTCTTCCTCCATCAGGTCATCTTTCGGAGCCAAGCCTTCTGAAAGAAAGCTCATAAGAAAACCCTGTTGACGAGGTCTGTCCCTTCTTGTGGTCTTTCCCAGCCTTACCTTCTGCTGGGTACTTCACCATCAGACCTCCCTTCGGTCGCCTTCTCTGCTTCAGTCTGTATTTTCCTCTTCACTGAAGCCTTCTTCCTCAGAATCCTCATTTTCAGGGTCCTTGTCAGCTTAGATGATTTTAGTTATGCTAGACTCTCTCCTACAGCCTCCTTATCAGGTCTCGGTTTATGTGTGGCATGAACCCACTAATCAGTTGGTGGGATAGTAGACAATGTTTGAAATAACCATTGTTTGCTATTAAATCGAAATTTCATAAGAGAAGAAAGCTGTTAATGTAGGTCGGCGTAGATAAATGCTATTCGACTTGAATGGTTGAATCGATTCCACTTTTCACTTTGTCGAGATTGGCTTGGTGTGAAGTGTACCATACCCTGTGTACAAGATAAAAAAGAACCCTATAGGCAGGCAGGCTAAAAGCGTTGTCCGTCTTCATGGCCTCAATAAGACTCAATATTGTACTGGCTGAATCCGTTTTGCAGCACGGAGTATACCTCAATCTCCGTTAGTTCTGTTTTGGCTTTTTCCCCAACCTTTTGTGAGGCAAAACCACCACACTACACTTCGACACAAGAGAATAGGACCGGGTGCTTTGCTTGTCTTGTATCTTCAGGATACGAGTTGGTGGTCTTATTTAAGAGAACTTTTTTCTAATACTTATTATGGATCAACTCGTTGCTGATTTCGTTTCTAGGATGGGTTTGGCTATGCCTGTAGCTATTCTTGTAGCCGTTAGGGCTAGCCGAATGATCCATCAAATAAATAGTCTTAATATGGAAACAAAGATTACATCAGTTACCATAGATGTTGTTAAGGAAAAGATCATTGAGCAACTCTCAATTCTTTTGAGAGTCTATAGAGATACTACTGAAGATGTGAACTTACCAACAGGAGTCAATCTTCAAGAGGTAAGCGCACATCTATTTTTTGTAGACGAGAGCCTTCTGCACGACATTTATTGTGATCTTATTTCTCAGGGAACGCAAAGTGAATACTTTCTCCAAGTTATACAATTTCTTGGCGGGTAGTCTTTCTTTTTCTAATGGTTCCTGACGTACTGGAGTTATAACATTTGAATTTCTCTTACATTCTACGTTCCCGAAACGGATCCTATCAAATATTTCACATTTTCTATGATCATCTCTATTTCAGGTATTCGGGGAATCCTCCTTAATAGACGAAATATTCCTATTATGTCAATGCCAATTGAATCAATGTTATTAGCCATGAATTCAAACTTTTTGGTATTTTCCGTTTCTTCGGATGATATGATGGGCCAATTATTTGCTTCATTGGTTCCAACGGTGGCAGCTACGGAATCTGCTATTGGGTTAGCTATTTGCGTTATTACTTTCCGAGTCCGAGGGACTATTGCTGTAGAATCTATTAATAGCATTCAAGGTTAAACATGACTCCGTCAGAGTTACCAAAATACGAAGTTCTCTTCTTTCTTTTTGATTTTGACTTGGTTGGCAGGGTCAGGGCCTTTCTCGCTGGGCGAGCACATCTGATTCTAAAGTCCTTTCCTAAACCACTTCCCGTTCAGTTGCTGAAAGATAGAGATAAGGCTTTCTAAATGAGATTGAGTTCCACGAATATGCAGGCTAGAAAGATGCTATTTGCTGCTATTCTATCTATTTGTGCATCAAGTTCGAAGAAGATCTCAATCTATAATGAAGAAATGATAGTAGCTCATTGTTTTATAGGCTTTATCATATTCAGTCAGAAGAGTTTAGGTAATACTTTCAAAGTGACTCTCGACGGGAGAATCCAAGCTATTCAGGAAGAATCGCAGCAATTCCTCAATCCTAACGAAGTAGTTCCTCCGGAATCCAATGAACAACAACGATTACTTAGGATTAGCTTGCGAATTTGTGGCACCGTAGTAGAATCATTACCAATGGCACGCTATGTGTAATACCCCGATCCCTCTCGAGACCGGGAGTTCTATCAATCGATCTAAACACAACCCAAACCAAACCCGGGCATAAATTTTCAGGGAAAACGGACGGAGTCTCCCCTGTTCCTAGGCGAAAAGTAAAACCTGCGACAACATATAAGTGGACCAATACCATATCCAAACATTCAACCACCTCAAGGCCATCCGAGCCTTGGTTCACAACAAGCAAAACACAAGTAAATATACATTCAAGCTTAGCAATTAAACTACACCAACCTATATCATAAGCTAGACTATCATGCCTTTCTATCTCTTTTCCTTTATCATTACAAATATACATTGAAGTTAAGCTACATTAACTAAATACATAATCTAGTGAAACTTAAATTACATCCCCTTTAACATTAAATACATATAATACATAAAAGCATACAACTTTACAACTTTGACAACTCAAGTCACATAGGCACGTAGGACAACTCTTCAAGCACGGACTTTCACGAAATCACGAACTTTCCAGCTAACATGGCATTTCCTGAAATGTGGTGGTGAGGAGTGAGTATACACAACACGTATACTCAGTGAGGGCGAGACATATATCGAATTAGAGAGAAAGAAAGTCGTGCAATGCAAATAAGACAGTTAAGCAATATAACTGATAAATAAGCAATCAAAACAAATAATCAATACAATAAGCAATTACTGAAAGCATTAACACAACCATTCAAAGCTATACCACACTCTGAAGGCTATGGTTCACTCATACGAGCAAAGTAACATTTCACGAGCGATACATCAATCTCGAGCTTGATGTTGACAACGATGACAATAAGCGCGCATCCACCTTATAACACCAGTTTGGAATACCCCGGAAGTATCCATCAATCTACGACCCAAATCTCCCTGGGAGGCAGCCCAAGCGAGAAGAGGGAATAGCTACGGAGCTAGAGCAACCAACACTGGCAACCCGAGGCTACCCAGAGAGGCCCATCACTCACGTGCTGACACTATGCAATGCAAGACTCGATACAAGGCAATAAACGAGCGATAGCACAACAATACAAACTAGTGACAACAAACGAGATAACAAGCAATCACAATCAATACTAGCATTCAACTAACTTTTCAAGCATAACAAGCAATAATAAGCAACAATAACACCAATTAAACAAGTATATCAAGCAACCCTAAGCATTCTAAAGGCATAATATCAAGATAACAAGCAAAATCACAAATCGGCCTCAACTATCAAAACACTACCATTTCCAAATGAGCCACGAGTTCTGGAAACCGACTTCGCCAATCCTCCTAGGTCACCATAAGGCACGTCCAAGGACCTCGAAACCCTACTTTACCCTACAATTCGGGCAAAGCCCCGATTTCCCCATTTGCTTGTTTGAACTACAACTATACCAACCAAACACCCAACCAATGCCATAATCGTACCAAAAGTGCTTCCATGGCCTCCCGAAACAATGCCATCAAGCAAAACGAGAAAACGCTAAACTCGACCTAAACGACCCCGACTTTCACCAAGGCATAATTCCCGTTTTTTCCATTACGCAACCCAAACAAACCATGCATTTAGGCATTCTAGCATATCTAGCATCTTCCTACATTAACAAAACGCGTAACGGAGCAACTTCATCGAAACGGGGGTTTACTATTCATAATTTACTATTCATCACACAATTTATATTTCAATTCCAATATTTAACCGCAGAAAATGTTAAAAAGCTATAAATACATGTTCTACAATCAACAAGGAACATTCTTTAAGCAACAAAACGATTAAAACAACAATCTACGCATAAAATCCAAAAATCAAAGTTTAGATACAAATATTTCAAATGCGCAAATAACGATGAAACCCTCACCTTAGACGCTCCTAGACGCTAGAAAAACCTCGTAGAGTGCCTCGGAAACCACCCCGCACAAGCCCACGCGAAGAATCGAAGATTTGAAGTTGAGATTTTCTTTTTTTTTTCTCCTTCTTTTCCTCATGGTTTCAAGTTTTTTTTTCTCTGTTTTTTTTCGTGCACATTCTGCTTATTTAAAAAAAAAATGACAAGAAGTCAAAGGTCAAAATTCGGTCAACCCGCTAAACCAAAACAGCTATGCGCGACCTTACGAAAACGGCCATAACTTCTTCTAGAAAACTCCAATTCACGAACGGTTTGAAGCCTCAGAAACTAGACTCATAGAGCTTTCCAACCATATATAATTTGCTACCTAAATCTTCCCCAATTGGTTCAGATTTAATTTCAAAATTGACCCAAAATTTGACTAACTTAACATTGCATTTTTTTATTTCTAATCCCAAGTTTGCCTTTTATTAAACATTTCAAAAATTCCCACCTTGTCCTAGTTGGTCAATGTAGATGAAAAGTCAACTTGTTTGGTCAAAGAAGGTGAAAGGTCAATAAAATGCAATTTAAATGAACTTTAAATGCTATTGAATACATGCCAGGTTCGGGGTATCACACTATGCGCCTAAGTGCGAAAAGACAGTGCAAGCTTTGTTATGCCGAAACCTAAATGTTAAGTCAGCAACACTTCCAAATGCCACTTCTTCCCGTCGCATCCGTCTTCAGTTCTCAATGAGTGAAAGATTTATCTCCGGGTCTACTTTGAAAGCTTCTATAGTAGAACTCATTCGAGAGGGCTTGGCGGTCTTAAGAATGGTTCGGGTGGGGGGTTCTCTTAAGAATAAAGAAGACGAATAGAATCTAATTCAAGTTCATGATAACAGAGGAGCGGATCCAATACCAAGACGACTTATTTCTCAGGAAGTGCAGCAAGTACTTGAGGATTTTTGGGATATCATGCCCCATGAGTTAGTTGCCAAGTACCCCCTAGGAGGGCTGTCTACCACAAGATCGAGTTGGGGCCTAGAGCGCCCCTTAACTTACTTAGACTGGGGCTGGGTTTAGTAGATAGCCTCCCTAACTAGTATCTATTAGTCTTGGGGCTCGGTTGAGCTCAAGAAAGAATTTAAGGAACTCATTGATGCCTATTTCTATTCCAGCTGAGCATGTAGTTTTTCCCTATCTTGCCGGGGAAAAGGTTGGGGAGCCCCTGTTTTATTCCAGAAAAAGCGGGGGCCTTTGCATTGATTATCGGGCGCTCAACAAGGTAACCTAACCATCAAGAACAAGTATCCACTTTGATTGCAAACTTCTTCGCCCTAATCAATAAGCACGAGATACTTCTCGAAGTTGGATCTAGGGTCGGGCTACTATCAGGTGCGTATCACGGAAGGAGACAAGCCAAAGACGACCTATGTGAAACCCCAATTTTTGTCTTTATCTCGATTTGTGTGTCTTTGCCTTGATTTGCGTGATTTGACCTGTTTATGTGTTATATGAGTTAGAATGTGCTAAATATGTGATTTATATTCCTAATACATGCTATGTGTGCATTCATGAAATTTTTATCAAAAAGGGCATCATAAATTTTATCGACGACTTTTGTGAATAGTATTTTGAACACCTATCCGCTAAAATTTTTACAGGGGTGTTTTAAACATCTTAAAACCTAGTCCTATATTATTAATAGACCCATGTTTGATAAAAAATTGATTCTGAAATGTAATAGTAATTTAAATAGACTTTTGGGGCGAAAAGTAGCGTTTTTGAGCCACATAGTGATTTCTTCTAAACCCGATTCTTGCATTGACTTTCGTTGACCTAGTATATATTAATATAAATGTATTTATATGTGGTATTAAGTGATTTTAGATTAATTGTGCATTCAAAACACATTTGAAAACAAATAATATGACTTTTCACATTCTTTTGCAGAAATTACATTTTTAGCCGAGTCGGGTGAAAGTCTTTGCATGAGAAAGCTCTTGTCACCTAAAAATAAACTACTTAAAATAGTCTAAGTATTAAATTAATGTTTTGAGCAAGAAATAGTCTAAAATGGAATTAAAAGACAAGAAAACCCTAAAAATAACCAAGTGTCAACATTGACTTTCTTTTATTTGTTTGACCTTTGCTTAATATATCATCAACACACATTAAAAACAAAGCAAAACACCTCCAAAAACACACACAAAACCGTGGTTCCTTGTAGGAGAAAGATGAAGGCATTTTCAAGGTTTTTCAAAGCATTTTTCTCATAGATTTTGCAATTCAAGTCCAAATCACTTCATTCAAAGCTTGATTTCACTTGTTGGGCATCCATTTTACATCGTTCTTGCATCAAAACACATCAAAGGTGAGAGAAAAATTCTAGATCTAAAAAGTCATGTTTTATGTTTTTGCTTATAATTGCATTTTGAACCGTTACAATATTAATTTGAAGTTATATTATTGCTCAGTGCATGCTAGGGATCGTTTATATATATTCTTGTGAGATTTGAACCGTTGTAGCATAAATTTTTAATTTCGGGTATTAAAGTTGATAGATTGGCCATTTGATGAATATATTGAGTTGTTGTAGTTGAAATCGATTGCCGTCAATTTCTAAAAGTTTTTTAATTACGTGGTAGCGCCGTTATAATGCCGAATTTTCGATTGCGATGTTTGTGTGAAAATTCAAAAATTTCAGCCTAAGTGCATTGAGGTTTTAGGGTTGTTGGGCTTGATTTTGATGTGTCTTGGTTGGTTCCAAGAGGGCTAATGTAGTTGATTGCATGGGTGAGTGTTAGAAACTGATTTGGAGTTGTTTGGATTAGTAGAATGTAAGATATGATTATTTGAAGTTTAGGTTGTCTTTCTTTAAATTATTGAATTGAGCCTTTAGTTGATTGGGTGGTATTTGGGTGATTGAATTGTGAGTTGTAAATGGTTAGACTAGGGTTAGATTACGTGTTTAATGCATGTTAAGTTGGATGACCTACTTTGTCATCTAACTTGGTTGTTTGTTGTTTAATTAATTACTTGATGTTATATTGATGACAATTGATGATAATTGATGATTATTGATTGATGATTGATGAACCGAGAGATAGGAAATTCTTCTAGATTGTCCTTTTGTGAATGATGTTTATTATTATTGCTGAGTCTTGGTATGTGTGTGCCACCTCTCGGGTAGCATCGGGCTGTCGGGTTGATAAGGGATGACTACCAGAGACTACCTCCAGCTCGCATGACAGAGGTGTCATGGAGGGCGAGGCTAGTGAGGTACCTCAAGTGCATGAGTAATGGGGAGTTACAAGAAGGATGGTTGAGATCGTGATGGAGCTACACCAACTAGAGTATCCTTTATTGATTGGTCATTATAGTTATGTGTTTATATTGTTATTGATGTTTTATTGTGTGTTTACTGCTCAAAAGATCATTTCCAAGGAGTATAGTAAATACTGTTAGAGATCTATCGGATCCTTACTGAGCTTGTTTTATATAAGTTCACTCTCAATTATTGTATGTGTAATACTCGAGCCCGGAATGTGAAAATTCTTTGTTTATTATTTTGAAAATTATATTTCCTTAAATTCTTTGTGAATTAATTGTTACTTTCTTGCCGACGCAACGTGCATTGCATTTCAGGAGCGATAGCTAGAGAACGATTTCCAGTCCTCAACAAATAGTAAAACTAGTGTTTAGATGACTTAAATTTTATATTTTAAATGTTGCTAGCTTTAATTGATCTTACCTTAGCTGAAATGGCTTTAAAACGCTCAAAATAGGGCCCTTTGACCAAGTCTTAAGTAGTTTGACTTAGCCCTTTGACTTGTTGACCATTTAACACCTTATAAGCTAAAAAACTAAGCAAAATAAAAAGAGAAACAGCAGCAAAAAAAAGAGAGCAGGCCGTGAGCTTCATTGAGGAAAAAAAAAAAACCTTTCAACTTCCAATCGATCAATCTTCGCGAGAGCTCGTGCGGGGTGAATTCCGAGGCAACCAACGTTGTTTTCCTAGCGACTAGGAGTACCTAAGGTGAGGGAAGCATGTTATTTGCGCATTTATACGTTGTGTATGCTAACTTTGTCAATATTTAGATTTATTCGTAGATCGTTATTTAAAGCGATTTGATGCTTCTAGAATGTTCCTTGGCATTTGTAGAACATGTATTTATAGCTTTGTAACATTTTCTGCGGTTAAATGTTGTGATTGCAATTTAAATTGATCAATGAATAGTAATTTATGAATAGTAAAACCTTGAAACGTTGAAGTTGCGTTGTTATGCTTTCTGTTGATGTAGAAATGTGCTAGGTACACTAGAATGCTAAAATGTGTGGTTTGTTTGGGTTGCGTAGTGGAAAAAATGAGAATTAAGCCTTTGGGAAAGTCGGGGTCGTTTAGGTCGATTTTTGCATTTTCTCGTTTTGTGTGTTGGCATTGCTTCGGGAAGCCATGGAAGCACTTTTGGTGCGATTATGGCGTTAGTTGGGTGTTTGGTTGTTATAGTTGTAGTTCAAACGAGAAAGGGGAAAATCGGGGCTTTGCGCGAGTTCTAGGGTAAAGTAAGGTTTCGGGGTCTTTAGACGTGCCTTATGGTGACCTAGGAGGGTTGGCAAAGTCGGTTTCCAGAACTCGTGGCTCGTTTGGAAATGGTAGCGTTTTGATAGTTGGGGCCGATTTGTGTTTTTGTGTGTTTTCTTGTCTTTATGCCTATAAAATGCTTAGAATTACTTGAAATACTTGTTTGAGTTGTTTTGGATTGAATTGCTTATCAATTGCTGCTATTGCGTGCGAGAGTAGCCTACTTTGTTATTCTCCCACGTGTGGCTTTATCGCTTGTTTATCGCCTTGTATCGAGTCTTGCATTGCATAGTGTCTCGCGCGTGAGTGATGGGCCTCTCTGGGTAGCCTTGGGTTGCCAGTGTTGGTTGCTCTAGCTCTGCTGCTATTCCCTTTCTCGCTTGGGTTGCCTCCCAGGGAGATTTGGGTCGTAGGATTGATGGATACTTCCGGGGTATTCCAAACTGGTGTTATAAGGTGGTTTGGGCCTGCGCGTCGTCATCGAATTCGTGTTTGAAAGTTGCTCGTGAAAAGAGTATCGTATCCTTTGAATGAGTGTTTGCAGCTTTAAATACTTGCCTTGCTTTATTGTTGGCTTTGGTTGTATCTCTATATGATTTGTATGTATTGCTTGGCTAATTGCATTGCATACTCCTCTCATCTCCGTCCTTGAGACCAATTGCCCTCGCTGAGCAATAGTTTTTGCTCATTCCTCTCTATACTATGTTTTTACAGGAGTAGTTGAAGCAGACCCTCTCGAGGTAATTGAGGAGGAGGAGGAGCAGGTGGAGGTGTTTCCATGATAGCACTTCTCTGCTTTGCTGGTGGTTGGTTACCAGTTTTTGTGCGAACCTTGCTTGTTATGTATATTGCGTGGAGGTCGCTTAATTTTGAGGCTTGTAGCCTTGTATATATTTTTTAGTTTGAGGCCTCTACGGTCTTATGTTGTATAAGTTGGAAGAATGTAATGTTGTAACTTATACTCTGATGACTAGTGAAGAAATGCATGCTAATGGCTAATGGTTTAGTGGCATAAATACCTGTGTAGTATGCATGGCATTTTTGGTTTGGAAAGTTGGATAATAAGAAATGTATGTTTTCTAGAAAGTTGGCTTGTTTTGATTAATATATGGCTTTCGCAAGTGTTATATTGATTTTAGGGTTTTCGGATCGTCCGCGGTACAGAGGAGACTCCGTCCGTGTGTCGGGTCCGGGCTTGGCCTTTTGCGGGGTCGGGTCGGGGCGTGACATCTTTAGGTGGTATCAGAGCATGATAGTCTTGCATGAGCCGGGATATGATTCTCGGTCTGTGGGGTAAAGGTCTAAAATGCTAAAGTGTTTATGTGTGATTGCTAAGTGAAAAGAAAATGTTATAGCATGACTTTGTGAACTTGGAGTGTTTAAGTGTTTAAGTGAAATAGTTTGGCAAGTTGAACTGGTCTTATGTGAATTGTGTGATAGAATATTGGATTGTTATTGACTTGAGTGTTATCTAATCTTATGTGCTATATTTCTGTCTATAAACTGCTTTTAAATGTTGCCAGCTATTGTGAGTTGCTACTATGCCGCCACGTCGTGGTACTCAAGGTATAGGATCAGATGAAGAGGCAGCAGATCAGGGTCAGCAGCCGTTGCCTGAGCAGTTTATGGCTACTATGACTACTGCAGTAGACCGGATTACACAGGTGCTACATGAGCAGAGGCAGGACTGGAATAATCCCCAGGGTAATCAAGCTAATCCTGGTGGACAGGGGTACAGAGTTGAGAATAACCAGCTAGAGAAATTTATGAGGCATGAGCCGGGAAAGTTCTTCGGGGAGCCGGATGATAAGGCGGTCGAGAGATGGATTAATCGAGTTGAGAAGATTTTTACCGCGTTGAGGTATACTGATGAGGCAAGAATAGACTATGCGTCATTTTTATTTGAGGGTGATGCAGAGCAGTGGTGGAATACTGTTAGGTTGAGGTAGGATTGTGAGGATGTTCCACACTTATGGGATGATTTTGTAAGTGAGTTCCGGGACAAATATATTCCCGAGATGGCTATGGAGAGGAGGGAAGATGAGTTTGTGGCCCTGAAACAGGGAAATATGACTGTTGCACAGTACGAGGGTAGGTTTGTTAGCCTGTCGAGGTATATGCCCGAGTTGGTACGGCCGGCTAGGAGGATGATTCATAGGTTTGTCCGTGGGCTGAGAATGGACATACAGTTGCATTTGACTGGGCAGACCTACACTACTTTTCCCGAGGCATTTCAGGCAGCCTCGAAGTTTGAGAAATGGAAGGCTGAGATGTTAGCTGAGAGCAGTCAGCCGAGTAAGAAGCAGTATTTGGGCCAGAGCAGCCAGAGTCAGCTGAGGCAGTATCAGGCTTCTGCACAGGTTCCTCAGCAGCGTTCGTATCAGCTACAGCAGCAGATTCAGGCTAGGCCAGCTGTGACTAGACCCCAGCAGGGAGGTACAGTTCCTATCCCTGCCAGAGCTCCAGCACCTACAGGAAACACTGCGGTTAGGCAAAATCAGCAGTGTAACTATTGTAATCGGCCAGGGCATATTGAGGCTAACTGCTGGAGGAAGAGTGGTAAATGTACGGGTTGTGGCAGTGATGATCACAGGGTGAGGGATTGCCCTAAATATAATAATGTTCAGGGCCGTGGTAGAGGCCAAGGTGTTCAGAATAGGGCTGCAGGTGCACGACCAGCACAGAGAGTTTAGGCTAGGGTCTTTGCACTAGATGCAGAGGAGCTGCCCGATAATACAGCTATTGTGGAAGGTACTTTTCTTCTCAATACTCAGCCAGTTAAAGTTTTGATTGATCCTGGAGCTACACATTCGTTTATAACTCCTGCATGTGCACGATCTGTGAATGTTTGCATTGATAAATTGCCTCATGAAGTTGAAGTTAGTACTCCTTTGGATGCAAAATTCGTTACTGAGTCTATTTGCAAATCTTGTGATATATGTATTGAGAACCGTAAATTTCCTGCTGATTTAATTATATTACCATTCCGTGACTTTGAAATCATTTTGGGAATGGACTGGTTGGAAAAGTATTATGCTCAGTTGGATTGTAGAACAAAGGTCGTTTATCTTAAGGTTCCTTACCTACCGGTACTAGAGATTGTTGGGAACTGCGGGGCTGCCCGCATTCCACTTTTATCAGCGATCAAGACTTCTAAGTTATTGAATAGGGGTTGTGAAGCTTACTTAGCCTATTTGATCAATCAGCCTGCTGATAAGTTGAGTTTGAATGAGGTTCCGATTGTTAGAGACTTTCCTGGTGTATTTCCCGAGGAATTACCGGGTTTACCACCGGATAGGGAGATTGAGTTCGTGATTGATCTTGTACCAGGAACTGCGCCAATTTCTAGGAGTCCTTATAGAATGGCATCGGCTGAACTTCAGGAGTTAAAAATTTAGCTTCAGAACTTGCTTGAGAAAGGCTTTATACAACCTAGTTCTTCGCCGTGGGGTGCGCCTGTGTTGTTTGTGAGAAAGAAAGACGGCACGCTACGATTATGCATTGATTACAGGGGACTTAATCAAGTCACGATTAAGAACAAATACCCCTTGCCGTTGATTGAAGAATTGTTTGACCAGTTGCAGGGTGCGAGTGTTTACTCCAAATTTGACTTGAGGCAAGGCTACTATCAACTTAGAATTCGGAGTGACGATATACCAAAGACGGCATTCAGGACTAGATATGGCCACTATGAGTTTGTTGTGTTGCCGTTTGGATTGATGAATGCACCAGCCGCATTCATGGACTTGATGCAGAGGGTCTTTCGGCCTTACCTTGATCAGTTTGTCGTAATCTTTATTGACGATATTTTAGTGTATTCGAAGAACGAGGCTGAACATGAGCAACACTTGAGGATTGTGCTTCAGACTTTGCAGGAAAACAAGCTTTTTGCTAAATTCAGCAAGTGTGAGTTCTGGTTGAATCAGATATCTTTTCTAGGTCATATCATTTCAGATCGAGGAATTTCAGTGGACCCAGCTAAGATTGAAGTTGTTTCATCTTGGAAGAGACCTGAGACGGTGTCAGAGATTCGGAGTTTTCTTGGATTGGCAGGTTACTACCGGAGATTTGTTAAAGACTTTTCTAAAATTTCTGGACCTTTGAGCCAGTTGACTCGGAAGAAAGTTGCTTACAACTGGGATGCCAAGTGTGAATCCAGTTTCCAAGAATTGAAGAAGAGACTAACTAGAGCTCCTATACTAGCTTTACCTGAGGGAACAGAGAACTTCGTTGTCTTTAGTGATGCATCTAAGGAAGGTTTGGGCTGTGTTTTAATGCAGAATGGTAAGGTGATTGCCTATGCTTCTAGGAAATTGAAACCTTATGAAGTCAATTACCCTACACATGATCTTGAGTTAGCTGCAGTTGTGTTTGCATTGAAGAAGTGGCGTCATTACTTGTGGGGTTGCAGATTTGAAATATTTACTGACCACAAGAGTCTCAAGTATTTGTTTTCACAGAAGGATCTAAATATGAGGCAGCGGAGATGGCTAGAGCTATTGGGTGGTTATAACTGTTCTATTAACTATGTGCCAGGTAAGGCAAATGTTGTTGCTGATGCTTTGAGCCGAAAGGCTACTGTTGCAAGCTTGATTATCAAGGACTGGGAGACTTTGGAAGAAATTTGTTCATGGAAGCCAGAAGCTACTGAGGTAGGGATTCGATTTGCTAGTTTGCAGATTCAGTCAGGATTGCTAGCACAGATCAGAGAGGCTCAGAAGACTGATCCTCACATCTTGAAGATCCAAGAAAAATCAAAAGGCGGAGAGTCAGAGTTTAAATTACATGCAGATGGCATCTTCAGATTCAGGGATAGAGTATGTGTTCTTGATGATCCGACTTTGAAGAATGAGATCCTGTCCGAAGCACATAATTCGAGGTATACGATTCACCCGGGCAGTACAAAAATGTATAGAGATTTGAAACAACACTTCTGGTGGAACATTATGAAGAGGGAGATTGCTGGGTATGTATCCAGATGTTTGACTTGTCAGAGGGTTAAAGTTGAGCATCAGAGGCCAGCCGGACTTCTACAGCCATTGTCGATTCCGCAGTGGAAGTGGGTACATATTACAATGGACCTTGTGACTGATCTTCCTAGATCTCCGAGAGGATGTGATTCTGTTTGGGTTGTTGTGGACCGCTTGACTAAAGTTACGCATTTTATTTCCGTGAACAAACAGGATAGCCTTGATAAGCTGGCTGAATTGTATGTTGCTAACATTGTGAGATTGCATGGAGTACCACAGAGTATAGTGTCAGATAGGGATCCCAGATTCAGATCTCGTTTTTGGCAGAAGTTGCAAGAGGCCATGGGAACTAAGTTGAGCTTCAGTACTGCTTATCATCCGCAAACTGATGGCCAGTCTGAGAGAACCATCAGGATCTTGGAAGACATGCTTCGAGCATGTGTGCTTGACTTTGGGAAGAATTGGGAGAAGTTTTTGCCTTTAGCGGAGTTCGCCTACAACAATAGTTATCAATCTACTATAGGTATGGCTCCCTACGAGGCGTTGTATGGTCGGAAATGCAGATCCCCATTATATTGGGAAGAGGTTGGAGAGATGAGAACAGTTGATCCGACTATGTTACCTGAGATGATTAAGATGGTAGATAATGTTCACCTTATTCGCTAGCGTATGCTTACAGCTCAGAGTCGTCAGAAGAGTTATGCAGATAAGCACCGTAGGGATCTTGAGTTTGATTTGGGAGATTGGGTGTTTCTTAAGATTTCTCCACGGAAGGGATTGATTCGGCACGGTAAGAGCGGGAAGCTTAGTCCCAGGTATGTGGGTCCGTATGAGATCACCGAGAAGGTTGGCCCTTTGGCTTATCGATTAGCTTTACCCCTGAGCTTGTCGAGACTGAACGATGTGTTCCATGTGTCTATGTTGAAGAAGTATCATCCAGACCCTTCACATGTGCTTGAACCAGAGCCTTTGCAGATTGAAGAGAAGTTGTCTTATGAAGAGAAACCGATTCGAATTGTGGATCGGAAAGTTCAGGAGCTTCGCAGAAAGAGTATTCCGTTAGTAAAGGTTCTGTGGAATCATCATGGGTTTGAGGAAGCGACTTGGGAAAGAGAGGACCAAGTTCGGGATCAGTATCCGGAGTTGTTTGTTGACCAGGTAAGAATTGCGTGGGCGCAATTGTTTTAAGGGGGAGAGGGTGTAATACCCGAGCCCGGAATGTGAAAATTCTTTGTTTATTATTTTGAAAATTATATTTCCTTAAATTCTTTGTGAATTAATTGTTACTTTCTTGTCGACGCAACGTGCATTGCATTTCAGGAGCGATAGCTAGAGAACGATTTCCAGTCCTCAACAAATAGTAAAACTAGTGTTTAGATGACTTAAATTTTATATTTTAAATGTTGCTAGCTTTAATTGATCTTACATTAGCTAAAATGGCTTTAAAACGCTCAAAATAGGGCCCTTTGACCAAGTCTTAAGTAGTTTGACTTAGCCCTTTGACTTGTTGACCATTTAACACCTTATAAGCTAAAAAACTAAGCAAAATAAAAAGAGAAACAGCAGCAAAAAAAAGAGAGCAGGCCGTGAGCTTCATTGAGGAAAAAAAAAACCTTTCAACTTCCAATCGATCAATCTTCGCGAGAGCTCGTGCGGGGTGAATTCCGAGGCAACCAACGTTGTTTTCCTAGCGACTAGGAATACCTAAGGTGAGGGAAGCATGTTATTTGCGCATTTATACGTTGTGTATGCTAACTTTGTCAATTTTTAAATTTATTCGTAGATCGTTATTTAAAGCGATTTGATGCTTCTAGAATGTTCCTTGGCATTTGTAGAACATGTATTTATAGCTTTGTAACATTTTCTGCGGTTAAATGTTGTGATTGCAATTTAAATTGATCAATGAATAGTAATTTGTGAATAGTAAAACCTTGAAACGTTGAAGTTACGCTGTTATGCTTTCTGTTGATGTAAAAATGTGCTAGGTACGCTAGAATGCTAAAATGTGTGGTTTGTTTGGGTTGCGTAGTGAAAAAAATGAGAATTAAGCCTTTGGGAAAGTCGGGGTCGTTTAGGTCGACTTTTGCATTTTCTCGTTTTGCGTGTTGGCATTGCTTCGGGAAGCCATGGAAGCACTTTTGGTGCGATTATGGCATTGGTTGGGTGTTTGGTTGTTATAGTTGTAGTTCAAACGAGAAAGGGGGAAATCGGGGCTTTGCGCGAGTTCTAGGGTAAAGTAAGGTTTCGGGGTCTTTAGACGTGCCTTATGGTGACCTAGGAGGGTTGGCGAAGTCGGTTTCCAGAACTCGTGGCTCGTTTGGAAATGGTAGCGTTTTGATAGTTGGGGCCGATTTGTGTTTTTGTGTGTTTTCTTGTCTTTATGCCTATAGAATGCTTAGAATTACTTGAAATACTTGTTTGAGTTATTTTGGATTGAATTGCTTATTAATTGTTGCTATTGCGTGCGAGAGTAGCCTACTTTGTTATTCTCCCACGTGTGGCTTTATCGCTTGTTTATCGCCTTGTATCGAGTATTGCATTGCATAGTGTCTCGCGCGTGAGTGATGGGCCTCTCTAGGTAGCCTTGGGTTGCCAGTGTTGGTTGCTCTAGCTCCGCTGCTATTCCCTTTCTCGATTGGGTTGCCTCCCAGGGAGATTTGGGTCGTAGGATTGATGGATACTTCCGGGGTATTCCAAATTGGTGTTATAAGGTGGTTTGGGCCTGCGCGTCGTCATTGAATTCGTGTTTGAAAGTTGCTCGTGAAAAGAGTATCGTATCCTTTGAATGAGTGTTTGTAGCTTTAAATACTTGCCTTGCTTTATTGTTGGCTTTGGTTGTATCTCTATATGATTTGTATGTATTGCTTGGCTAATTGCATTGCATACTCCTCTCATCTCCGTCCTTGAGACCAATTGCCCTCGCTGAGCAATAGTTTTTGCTCATTCCTCTCTATACTATGTTTTTACAGGAGTAGTTGAAGCAGACCCTCTCGAGGTAATTGAGGAGGAGAAGCAGGTGGAGGTGTTTCCGTGATAGCACTTCTCTGCTTTGTTGGTGGTTGGTTACCAGTTTTTGTGCGAACCTTGCTTGTTATGTATATTGCGTGGAGGTCGCTTAATTTTGAGGCTTGTAGCCTTGTATATATTTTTTAGTTTGAGGCCTCTACGGTCTTATGTTGTATAAGTTGGAAGAATGTAATGTTGTAACTTATACTCTGATGACTAGTGAAGAAATGCATGCTAATGGCTAATGGTTTAGTGGCATAAATACCTGTGTAGTATGCATGGCATTTTTGGTTTGGAAAGTTGGATAATAAGAAATGTATGTTTTATAGAAAGTTGGCTTGTTTTGATTAATATATGGCTTTCGCAAGTGTTATATTGATTTTAGGGTTTTCGGATCGTCCGCGATACAGAGGAGACTCCGTCCGTGTGTCGGGTCCGGGCTTGGCCTTTTGCGGGGTCGGGTCGGGGCGTGACAGTATGCATGTAGGTATTACTGATTCTGACTACGGGTATGTGCCTCCTAAAGAGGGAAATGTGCCGTATGTGGATGAGTCTTATGTGCAGGAGTCATTACCATGAGATTATCTTAGTTGTTGTAAAACCATGTTTTGTATAACCTATTTCGAAATGTAGGAATGACCTATGTACTAAGTTGGAACGAAGGTGTATAACTATGAATGAGTTGTTGAATGAATGATTATTGTATAATATGATTATGTTGTATGTTGTTTATTTTAATTGAGGAGTTGATTGTTGAATGGTTTGTGGAGTTGGTTGCATGTTGTTCTTAAGAGGTTGGTTTAGAGCCTCGGTGTCTTAATTACTGTCGCTATACTGCCGAAATTCCGTTGCGTCCTGACTGATTGTAGGATGGGTCGAGTTAGGGCGTGACATTTAAGTGGTATCAGAGCTTGATTAGCTGTTAGCCGGGGTATCCTCGGAATGTGGGTAGTGGTCTAAGCATGCAAGTATGTATTAAGTGAAAGAAAAGTGAAACATATGTTAATATGTTTATGTGATTAATTTACTTATGTGTCTAACTTTCTATGTGATCAATATGCCTTATGTGTTAAGTGAACTAATGTGGTCAATATGTTTTATTTGATAACGTGTCTTACGTACTCAATGTGTTGTAGTTAATATGCATTTTGTGATTAACGTGTATTATGTGACAAATGTGTTTTATGTGATTGAAGTGTGTGTGTGAAGTTAGTTATTTATGTGGTTTTAATTGTTTATAACTAGCTTATGTGAAACAACGTGCTTTAGGTGCTCAATGTACTTTAAGTGACCAATGTGAGTTACGTGATCAACTTGTCTTATGTGAAGTTTGTTGCTTATGTGACTTTAATTGTTTATAACTTACTTTCGTAATATAACCTGTTTAGGTGATATTGGCTTTCTATATGTTGAATTGTGTGTTATGTGATAATGTTGTAATATATGATAATCATGTAATATGTTGGTACTTGTTTTCATGAGATATAATTGTATATATGCTATAACTGTGGGTGATTCTTTTGGGTGAAGTAAGGATTACTGCAAGAGTTTTCGGAAATAGAAGTAGGCCATGATTTTGAATTATTATTATTCTAGTAGTTTATCAGTGAGATTTTAATTGTTATGTTTATGGATTTGAGTCTCAGTTTAATGGATCTGTTCTTGATGTTCCTTTAGCGAGAATGAAGTTGTTCGAAGAAATAACAATGTATCTTGATGATTATAATTACTTTTGTTGCCATGTTTAACTTGTTATTACTTCGAGATAGATCATAAGTTCAGGTTTCCGTGACGTTGTGATTATACACTTTTGGAGTCTCAACTCATACTATACTTTCTTGAGGTTATTTTAGAATGAATTTATTTGAGGAATTAGTGATGTATATTTGTGAATGGAATGAAGTGTAGTATAACATGTATATATTTCTACTATTTGGGATTGCTATATTATTAATGGATATTTTGGAGTTTTGATCTTTAAACCTTGGAGACAATTGGAGAAATTCCTGACTAAAGTTACTTCATTCGAAGATGTAATTGTTGGGAGATAGAATTATTTGAGGAAATAAGTATGCATTTTGGTGACTGGACATTTATTTGCCTACATTGAGCTTTTGAGTTCTAGGTGGTATGACTTTCTAAATTGTTGATTGGGGATTCTCTTGTGTTATAATGGGTTAGTATGAATGTCACGCCCCGACCCTATTCTGAACACCTCGTGTGACGCCCGAGAATTTGCCATGCATTTAATTACTGTTGCATCCCTTGTTTGTGCATTTACTTCTATGCCTTATTAATTGACTTTGTGACTACTATTCACTCCGTTTTTAAAATGCTTTCTATTAGTTAATTAGCATTTTTATTAAATCATATTAATTGTAAAAGTAGTGGGAAAAATGTGCATTTGAATTAAAGGCGTTAGGAGGGCTCGTTTAGAAAATAAATTTAGAAGTCAAGTGAATAGTGTTACGTAACTAACTTAGGTAATTAATTAGCTAGCATATATTTTTACATCTAAGCTCGTTTTGGAGCTAGCAACGCGCATTTTATTAGACCACTTAAGCACCCAAAGGACCCCACCTCAACTCAAACCCTTATTATATCACTTAAACACACAAAATGCAAAAGAAAAAAAAAAATAAAAAGCTGAAGAGCAGCCCCAAAAACCCGACAGCCCCTCTTTGCTTATGGGAGCATTTTTCCATCTTCAACTCTCCAAATCAAGCCAAGCCAAGCCTTGAGCAAGTGGATTAGGGTGTCTTCAAGCCTCCTAGGTGTTCCTACGCGTAGTGGTGAGGGATTTCATGGCTTGTTTTTGCATTTTTAAATAATTGCTCATTTCTTGAATCGTTGGAGATATGTTTAAATGCCATTGTAAATGTTATCTATGCTAATATACTATCTATATGAATGTTAGAGAACACTTTTGAACCGTCGTTTCGCAATTTAAACGGTTAGAATCGTTAGTTTGATTTCTAGGGTGAATAGTGACGTTTTTTCTAGGGTTTTGTGAAATTGCTCGAATTGACTTGAATTAATGCTTCTAATTGATGCCTTAGGTGTTAGTGAAGATAATTAAATAACCCCGTACACTTGCATTGCCCTTAAATCGCCTAAAAATGGAAAATAGCCGACTTTAAGTTGGGGCTTTTGGTGTTAATGCGAATCCGGGTGGATTCGGGCTTCGATTCTAGTTTCCTTAGGCTACCTAGGTGCTATAGATGCCTTGATATCCCTTGTTTGAAGCCCGAACAATGAAGGTGTGGTTTAAAGCCAAAAGAGGGAAATTGGGGCTTTCGGGGTAAACGCGGGCATTTGATTGAGTTCGAGGGTTGAAAGGGTACTTTGGGGGTTAGTTAGAAGGTTGGGAGAGTTTCTTTTGAAAATGAAATCATTAACTTTGGTTTAGAAGAGAAATAGATCGAAAAACAAAGGGGTTTAGGTGCAATTTAAGTCGTTTCACACTTCTAAACCCACGTCAGGACTTCTTAAGTGTTTATATATGATTTTAAATTGATTTGGAGCTTTTGGAATGATTCTATGCTTATATGGTATAAGTTCATTTGTAAACTGCTTATTAGCTTCTATTTTTGCTTCTATCCTAACTGCAACGAGGTCAACCTACTTTGTTGATCCTCATATGTGTTAATGCTTATATTATTGTTATTAACTTGCCATCATTGAGTGCATTGCATAATGGTTGTATATTATTGTTATTAACTTGCCATCATTGAGTGCATTGCATAATGGTTGCGCAACCATAGTGTCGGGGCGGATGTGTTGAATATCGGCTGGGCGGCAGAGGGCTTGCCGGTGGATATTCAAACTCCGTACCCTATTCCCTCATTCGCCTGGTCCGGAGATTGCCAGGGGATGTTGGGTCGTAGGATTCGGGGTACATCCGGAGTACACCCATTGGAGTGATTGGGGTTATGCCGGCTTATCGTGATCGTGCTCGTGGTTCGTGGATCGTGATTGAAGACCAGTGAAGATTGGTGTATAGGGGATTGTTGAAATGTATCCTTTTAATTGTGTGGTTATTTAAGTTTTCATTGATTCTTAAATTGTTAAAGTGTAATTGTATTATCTGTTGCATTGCACGCCCCGGGACTATATCCCTCACTGGGCAACAGTGGTTGCTCATACCTCGATATCTGTTTCAGGAGACGCTGAGGGTGATCCCCAGCTTGTTGATTTAGTTGAGGAAGAAGAAGTTCAGATCGAGCCTTTACCTTAGTTGCTGTGTCTGATAACTTGAGGTGGTTAATGATTTTTGTTGCTATGTGGAAGACTCCTCTGATTACTTTATGTACTATTTTGTAGCCCAAGGGCTTTGTATATGTTTGTTGTATAAGCCGAAGATTAGATGGTTGGGTTGTAGCTTTGAAAGTCTATGAACTGTAATAACTTTTATTCTTGCCTTATTTCCTTGCATGCTTGGGAGTGGATGGTTAATGTAGAATGCTTTACTCCTTAAGTTGTTTTATTGATTTCCTAGAATGTTATGATTATAAGACTATGCTGTCAACTAGTTCTCGCATGCTTGTGTGTTTTGGAGATATTGCGTACTATAAGGCTCGGATGGCCTTATAGCTTTATTGTTTAATTGGGAAAAGCTGTATTGTATTGTTGGGACCTTGTTTAAGTGTTTACAGGTTTTTAGAATGTCCACGGTACAGAGGAGACTCTGTCCGTGTGTCGGGTCCGGACTTAACCTTTAGCTTGGGGGTTGGGTCGGGGCGTGACACCTCGGCCTCCACCACGGCCCTGAACATTATTAAATTTAGGGCAATCCTTCACCCTATGCTCATCACTGCCACAACCCGTACATTTCCCACTCTTCCTCCAGCAGTTAGCCTCAATATGCCCTGGTCGATTACAATAATCACACTGCTGATTTTGCCTAACCGCAGTGTTTCCTGTAGGTGCTGGGGCTCTGGCAGGGGTAGGAACTGTACCTCCCTGCTGAGGTCTAGTCACAGCTGGCCTAGCCTGAATCTGTTGCTGTGGCTGATACGGACGTTGCTGAGGACCCTGTGCAGAAGCCTGATACTGCCTCGGTTGACTCTGGCTACTCTGGCCCAAAAACTGCTTCTTACTCGGCTGACTACTCTCAGCTATCATCTCAGCCTTCCGTTTCTCAAACTTCGAGGCTGCCTGAAATGCCTCGGGAAAAGTAGTGTAGGTCTGTCCAGTCAAATGCAACTGTATGTCCATTCTCAACCCACGGACAAACCTATGTATCATCCTCCTAGCTGGCCGTACCAACTCAGGCATATACCTCGACAGGCTAACAAATCTAGCCTCATATTGTGCAACAGTCATGTTTCCCTGCTTCAGGGCCACAAACTCATCTTCCCGTCTCTCCATTGCCATCTCGGGAATATATTTGTCTCGGAACTCACTTACAAAATCATCCCATAAATGTGGAACATCCTCACAATCCCACCTCAGCCTAACAGTATTCCACCACTGCTCTGCATCACCCTCAAATAAAAATGATGCATAATCTATTCTTGCCTCATCGGTATACCTCAAAGCAGTGAAAATTTTCTCAACTCGATTAATCCATCTCTCGGCGACCTCATCATCCGGCTCCCCGAAGAACTTTCCCGGCTCGTGCCTCAGAAATTTCTCAAGCTGGTTATTCTCAACTCTGTACCCCTGTCCACCAGGATTAGCTTGATTACCCTGGGGATTAATCCGGTCCTGCCTCTGCTCATGTAGTACCTGTGTGATCCGGTCTACTGCAGTAGTCATGGTAGCCATAAACTGCTCAGGCAACGGCTGCTGACCCTGTTCTGCTGCCTCTTCATCTGATCCTATACCTTGAGTACCACGACGTGGCGGCATAGTAGCAACTCACAATAGCTGGCAACATTTAAAAGCAGTTTATAGACAGAAATATAACACATAAGATTAGATAACACTCAAGTCAATAACAATCCAATATTCTATCACACAATTCACATAAGACAAGTTTAACTTGCCAAACTATTTCACTTAAAGACATAAACATTCCAAGTTCACAAAGTCATGCTAGAACATTTTCTTTTCACTTAGCAATCATTCATAAACACTTTAGCATTTCAGACCTTTACCCCACAGACCGAGAATCATATCCCGGCTCATGCAAGACTATCATGCTCTGATACCACCTAAAGATGTCACGCCCCGACCCAACCCCGCAAAAGGCCAAGCCCGGACCCGACACACGGACGGAGTCTCCTCTGTACCGCGGACGATCGGAAAACCCTAAAAACAATATAATACTTGCGAAAGCTATAAAATAATCAAACAAGTCAACTTTCTATAAAACATACATTTCTTATTATCCAACTATCCAAACCAAAAATGCCATGCATACAACGCAAGTACTTATGCCACTAAACCATTAGCCACTAGCATGCATTTCTTCACTAATCATCAGTTACAAGTTACAACATTACAACTTTAATTCATTACAACATAAGACCATTAAAGGTCTCAAAATAGGAAAATACATACAAGGCTACAAGCCTCAAAATTAAGCTTCCTTCACGCAATATACATAACAACAAGGTTTGCACAAAACTGGTAACCAACCACCAGCAAAGCAGGTAAGTGCTATCACGGAAACACCTCCACCTGCTCCTCCTCCTCAATTACCTCGAGAGGGTCTGCCTCAACTACTCCTGTAAAAACATAGTATAGAGAGGAATGAGCAAAAACTATTGCTCAGCGAGGGCAATTGGTCTCAAGGACGGAGATGAGAAAAGTATGCAATGCAATACCACGCAATACATACAAATCATATAAAGATACAACCAAAGCCATCAATTAAGCAAGGCAAGTATTTAAAGCTGCAAACACTCAATCAAAGGATACGATACTCTTTTCACGAACCACTTTCAAACTCGAATTCGATGACGACGCGCCGGCCCAAAACAACCTTATAACACCAGTTTGGAATACCCCGGAAGTATCCATCAATCCTACGACCCAAATCTCCCTGGGAGGCAACCCAAGCGAGAAAGGGAATAGCAACGGAGCTAGAGCAACCAACACTGGCAACCCAAGGCTACCCAGAGAGGCCCATCACTCACGTGCGAGACACTATGCCATGCAAGACTCGATACAAGACAATAAACAAGCAATAAACAAGCGATAAACAAACGATAAACCACACGTGGGAGAATAACAAAGTAGGTTACTCTCGCACGCAATAGCAGTAATTTGATAAGCATTTCAATCCAAAACAACTCAAACAAGTAATTCAAGTAATTCTAAGCATTCTATAAGCATAAAGACAAGTAAACTCACAAAAACACAAATCGGCCCCAACTATCAAAATGCTACCATTTCCAAACGAGCCACGAGTTCTGGAAACCGACTTCGCCAACCCTCCTAGGTCACCATAAGGCACGTCTAAAGACCCCGAAACCTTACTGCACCCTAGAACTCGCGCAAAGCCCCGATTTCCCCCTTTCTCGTTTGAACTACAACTACAACAACCAAACACCCAACCAACGCCATATTCGCACCAAAAGTGCTTCCATGGCTTCCCGAAGCAATGCCAACACGCAAAACGAGAAAACGCAAAAGTTGACCTAAACGACCCCGACTTTCCCAAAGGCTTAATTCTCGTTTTTTCCACTACGCAACCCAAACAAACCACACATTTTAGCATTCTAGCATACCTAGCACGTTTCTACATCAACGGAAAGCATAACAGCGCAATTTCAACGTTTCAAGGTTTTACTATTCACAAAGTACTATTCATATCACAATTCAAGTTGCAATCACAACATTTAACCGCAGAAAATGTTACAAAGCCGTAAATACATGTTCTACCAATGCTAAGGAACATTTTAGAAGCATCAATTCGCTTTAAATAACGATCTACGGATAAATCTAAAAACTGATAAAGTTAACTAACACAACGTATAAATGCGCAAATAACATGCTTCCCTCACCTTAGGTACTCCTAGTCGCTAGGAAAACAACGTTGGTTGCCTCGGTAATCACCCCGCACAAGCTCTCGCGAAGAATGAAAGATTGGAAGTTGAAATCTTTTTTTTTTTCTCCCTCAAAGCTCACGGCCTGCTCTCTCTATTTGCTGCTGTTTTTTTTTTATTTTGCCTATTATTTTAGCTTATAAGGTCTCAAATGGTCAAAGGTCAAAGGTCAAAGGTCAAACCACTTAAAACTTGGTCAAAGGCCCCTATTTCGCGCGTTTTAAAGCCGTTTCAGCTATGGTAAGTTCAAATAAAGCTAGCAATATTTAAAATATAAAATTTAAGTCATCTAAATACTAGTTTCACTATTTGCTGAGGACTGGAAATCGTTATCTAGCTATCGCTCCTTAAATGCAATGCACGTTGCGTCGACTAGAAAGTAACAGTTAATTCACAAAGAATTTAAGGAAATAAAATTTTCAAAATAATAAACAAAGAAAATTCATATTCCGGGCTCGGGTATTACAATGAATCTATATTGTGTTATCAGATTTTGGAGTCTTCATCAGTCAATCTTGTTGGGTAATCGGTGATTTATCTTGTTTAGTGATTGGTCTGGTACGGAATATAAAATTTTGGAGTGATTTATCTTATTTGGTGATTGTTATGACTCTTTAGGTTCTCTAGATCTCCTTAGTGTCTTGTTTTAGAGGAAGATAGATTGTAGGATTTGACTTGTTGGTGTTTAAGTGTGTAGGTGGGACACCCCTTTTGTGCTTCCTATTCTATTGGTCTTATTATTCTTTTCTACTCTATTCTCACTTATTTGAGAGAGAGTTATACTTTTCTTGCATATCAATTGTTTCTTGAAAGTTTTGCTTATTGGATTAATGGATCCTATACTCATTTGACATTGTTTTTATTCTTAACATTCATATTTGCTTCTTATAGCAATGTCGCTTATTGGAGTTAAGGTTTGAGACTTCTATATTTCATTCTATACCTCTAGCCATTGATTTCAATATTTCATTTCATCGTATTACTATTCATTTGAAAGTAATTTTTCCTTTGGTATACCATTTTACTTGTTCGAATTTCACTTGCTTGATGTACTCCTTACCTAAGTACATCATTGTCATTCTTGTTGATCCTTGTTAATCCTATTGTTTTATTATTAAATCCTGAGCCATTACTTTGCTTGTAATTGCTCATTCAATATACTCGGCATTGTCCTTCTTATTTATACTTCTTTGGTTATTGCGTGCTGAGATACTCTTGCCACTCATGTTTTCTATTGAATTAATCATCTCTTATTTCTTAATTTCATTTCGCCTCAAGTACAACTTACTTGTTGGTTCCTTGAACAATCATCAAGAATTGAAATATCTACTTGTTCAGGAATTTTGTTCAATATACTCAGCACTGTTTTGACTCGTCATCATCATTTGTTCGTACTTATTTAACTGATAGGTGCTGAGACATTTCTTATCTTAGTTATCATGCTTCCTTATTAAACTATTAACCTCTTGATTCTCTAACCTGTTTGACCTCTTGTTCACTTGATTGTTGGCTCGAATATGATTTTTCATATTCGTATTTCCTTGTAAATTTCATAAGAGCCATATTCTGACAAATGCCACTTTTGAGATATTTCCTTGATCAATAATCATTCATGTTATCGTGAATGAGTTTTTAAACCCTCGGGGTGTTCATAGAGCTCTTTTGTGTAGTAGGGGATGATTGATAAGTAGTGGTGTCATGCTAAGACCTTGGAGTTGCGATTCTTTCATATGCAATATGATATTAGGTGGGAGAGAATTATGAATTGAAGATTGTCTTGGAATTATGATAATCATCTTGCAGTCAACAGAGTTTGTTCTTTTGAGGTCTTTGGTTAGGTGTCATCCTAAGAGATAAATGAGAACTAAGAGAAGTATTGTTAAGTGTAACGATTGATGATTTAATTGTCTGTCAATTCGAGAATTGCGCGGACGCAATTGTTTTAAGGGAGGGGGGGGGGGAGAATGTGAAACTCCAGTTTTTGTCTTTACCTTGATTTGCGTGTCTTTACCTCGATTTGTATGATTTGACCTGTTTATGTGTTATATGAGTTAGAATGTGCTAAATATGTGATTTATATTCCTAATACATGCTATGTGTGCATTCATGAAATTTTCATAAAAAACGGCATCAGAAATTTTATCGACGATTTTTGTGAATAGTGTTTTGAACACCTGTCCGCTAAATTTTTTACAGAAGTGTTTTAAACGTCTTAAAACCTAGTCCTCTATTATTAATAGACCCATGTTTGATAAAAATTGATTCTAAAACGTAATAGTAATTTAAATAGACTTTTTGGGAGAAAAGTAGCATTTTTGAGCCAAATATTGATTTTTTCTAAACCCGATTCTTGCATTGACTTTCGTTGACCTAGTATATATTAATATAAATGTATTTATATGTGGTATTAAGTGATTTTAGATTAATTGTGCATTCAAAACATATTTGAAAACAAATAATATGACTTTTCACATTCTTTTACAGAAATCGCATTTTTAGCCGAGTCGGGTGAAAGTCTTTGCATGAGAAAGCTCTTGTCACCTAAAAATAAACTACTTAAAATAGTCTAAGTGTTAAATTAATGTTTTGAGCAAGAAATAGTCTAAAATGGAATTAAAAGACAAGAAAACACTAAAAATAACCAAGTGTCAACATTGACTTTCTTTTATTTGTTTGACCTTTGCTTAATATATCATCAACACACATTAAAAACAAAGCAAAACACCTCCAAAAACACACACAAAACCGTGGTTCCTTGTAGGAGAAAGATGAAGACATTTTCAAGGTTTTTCAAAGCATTTTTCTCATAGATTTTGCAATTCAAGTCCAAATCACTTCATTCAAAGCTTGATTTCACTTGTTGGGCATCCATTCTATATCTTTCTTGCATCAAAACACATCAAAGGTGAGAGAAAAATTCTAGATCTCAAAAGTCATGTTTTATGTTTTTGCTTATAATTGCATTTTGAACCGTTAGAATGTTAATTTGAAGTTATATTATTTCTCATTGTATGCTAGGGATCGTTTATATGTATTCTTGTGAGATTTGAACCGTTGTAGCATAAATTTTTAATTTCGGGTATTTAAAGTTGATAGATTGGCCATTTGATGAATATCTTGAGTTGTTGTGGTTGAAATCGATTGCCGTTGATTTTTAAAAGTTTGTTAATTACGTGGTAGCGCCGTTATAATGCCAAATTTTCGATTGCGATGTTTGTGTGAAAATCTGAAAATTTCAGCCTAAGTGCATTGAGGTTTTAGGGTTGTTGGGCTTGATTTTGATGTGTCTTGGTTGGTTCCGAGAGGGCTAATGTAGTTGATTGCATGGGTGAGTGTTAGAAACTGATTTAGAGTTGTTTGGATTAGTAGAATGTAAGATATGATTATTTGAAATTTAGGTTGTCTTTCTTTAAATTGTTGAATTGAGCCTTTAGTTGATTGGGTGGTATTTGAGTGAATGAATTGTGAGTTGTAAATGGTTAGACTAGGGTTAGATTACGTGTTTAATGCATGTTAAGTTGGATGGCCTACTTTGTCATCTAACTTGGTTGTTTGTTGTTTAATTGATTACTTGATGTTATATTGATGACAATTGATGATAATTGATGATTATTGATGATTATTGATGATTATTGATTGATGATTGATGAACCGGGAGATAGGCAATTCTTCTAGATTGTCCTCCTGTGAATGATATTTATTATTATTGCTGAGTCTTGGTATGTGTGTGCCACCTCTCGGGCAGCGTCGAACTGTCGGGTTGATAACGGCATGACTACCAGAGACTACCTCCAACTCGCATGACAGAGGTGTCATGGAGGGCGAGGCTAGTGAGGTACCTCGGGTGCATGAGTAATGGGGAGTTACAAGAAGAATGGTTGAGATCATGATGGCATTTGGAGCTACACCAACTAGAGTATCCTTTATTGATTGGTCATTATAGTTATGTGTTTATATTGTTATTGATGTTTTATTTTGTGTTTACTGCTCAAAGGATCATTTCCAAGGAGTATAGTAAATACTGTTAGAGATCTATCGGATCCTCACTGAGCTTGTTTTATATAAGCTCACTCTCAATTATTGCATGCATGCAGGTGTTACTGATTCTGACTACGGGTATGTGCCTCCTGAAGAGGGAAATGTGCCGTATGTGGATGAGTCTTACGTGCAGGAGTCATTAACATGAGATTATCTTAGTTGTTGTAAAACCATGTTTTGTATAACCTATTTCGAAATGTAGGAATGGCCTATGTACTAAGTTGGAACGGAGGCGTATAACTATGAATGGGTTGTTGAAGGAATGATTATTGTATAATATGGTTATGTTGTATATTGTTTATTTTAATTGAGGAGTTGATTGTTGAATGGTTTGTGGAGTTGGTTGCATGTTGTTCTTAAGAGGTTGGTTTAGAGTCTCTGTGTCTTAATTACTGTCGTTATACTGTCGAAATTCTGTTGCGTCCTGACTGATTGTAGGAGGGGTCGAGTTGAGGCGTGACAACCTATGTGACAAGCAAGCAACCTTACTAATAAAGGGGCATTTGATAATTCTTTTGTTATGCCTTTTGGACTCACCAATGCCCCTGCCACGTTCTGCACCCTCCACAATGAGCTATTCTACACGTACTTAGACGACTGGTGGTATACTTTGATCGTGGGCTATAGCCATTCGTTAAATTACCACGTTAGCCACCTCCGGACCGTTAAGGAAGAATCACCTCTATGTAAAGAAATAGAAATGCTCATTTGGACAGACGGAGATCCTTTTCCTAGGGCATTGGACGGGCATCAGAGCCATCGAGGAGTGGCAAGCACCTCCTACCAAGGTGAGTGAGCTAAGATCGTTTTTAGGGCTCGTGAACTATATTATCGAAGATTAATCGTAAGTAACTCGAAGAGGGCTGCTCAACTCAAAAACCTCCTAGAGAAGGACGTACGGACCGATCATGGCACTGCACTTTTCGGAAGAGTGTCAAAGCGCTTTTGAGGACCTAAAGCAGGCAGTGATTGATGACCCCGTATTGCAGTTGCCAGATTACACTAAGCCATTTGAAGCACACACGGATGTGTCAGACTATGCCATAGGTGGTGTGATAGTACAATAAGGTGACCCTATCGCATATGAGAGTCGAAAGCTCAATGAGACCGAGAGGTGCGGTCCAAGAGAAGGAGATGACAGCAATAGTGCACTACTTGAAAATGTGGAGGCAGGTCACGATTCGTGACAGATAATATGGCGACGAGTGACCTGACCCAGAAGAAATTCATGCCAAAATAGGGACGATGGCAGCAAGACAAACTTGCCAAGTTTGATTGATATGGTGCTAGAGTATAAGCTTGGACAGACCAACTAGGTCGCGGATGCCTTAAGTAAAAACACGGAGCTGGCGGCATTTAAGTGCGAGGTAGTGGCAGCCACCAGCAGGGTCGCGAGGACCCTACCGCATCTTATTCGAGATGGGCTTAGTGTTCTAGAGAAATGAAAAGCTTATTTCTTTGTTATATCATTCTTCGATTGCCAAACATATAAGATGTCCGGTTTTCTTCCCTTCGTTCCTTTGGATCTTGACGGTTACCAGCAACTCTTTTGGATCAAAGTGTGTTACACGCCATGGAAATTACTTTCTCAAGTGACGATGATTCTTTATCTGGTGTGCTCACTATTCCATCGTAGCGTTATAAGTTGGGGCGATAACGAATTCGTAACCAAGAACGGTGGGGTTCCTAAGGTGTGAGCGGCATCTTAGAGATGACTGTGAAAATAAACTTTCCCGGCTTTTCATAGTCAGACTGAAAACAACAAGCAAGAAGCAAAAAACAACGAAAGAAGAGAAGAGAAAAGGAACCTACCTTACTATCTTACTCGGGGAAGGAATAGAGCGATGAGAGAGAACTACTTCTTCAATCAACTGTAAGAAGTGCGAAGAGGAATTCTAATAACTCTAATAAACCCATCCCCCGACTTTCTCTATTTCTATACAAATACTACTTGTTTGCTTGAACTCAATCTTACAATTGGCTAAATGAAGGCTAAAAGGCCGAAAGGTCGTTAAAGCTGTCTTTTGCCCCCCCTAAGAATCCCTGGTGGTGAACTAGAGCTAGAAACGAGCCCTCGCCATAGAAGCGGGAGTTAGAAGGAAAAACCAGAGATTGAGTTCTATCTTCAGGGGATGGGATATTATAAACACCAATATCAAACTCTTCGCCGATTCGAAAAATAGTCTGATTTCTGAAATTAGGTTAGGAAGAAGAAAGGTTGATATACTGTAGGCCGGTAAGGGGGATGCCACTACTTTGATGAGCGTGGTGCCGTATGGGCCCTGGGGAATGGATAACCTTGTGCTGGAGGTGCTGCATAGCCTTGCTAAGGGAATTACTGTGGAGTGTGGGATTAGATAAACTGATGGCGGATCCCAAGTTACTTCAAATAATCATCAAACTCTTGCAACGTGTATTATCCACCTGACGGAACGGAATGAAACTTAAGGGGAACCCTCATTCTTTAGTGCCCACCGGGGGATCCAATAGAGATGCTGTAACGCCCCGATCCCTCACGAGACCGGAGACTCAAATAACCATGCTATTCTCAACCCAATACCAAATCCGGTCACAAAATTTTAGGGAAAAACGGACAGAGTTTCCTCTGTACCGCGGATATTTTTCAAACCTGTAAATGCTCAAAATAGCCACAATATACTAAAACAAGCTTTTATAATTAAAATTCAAAGGTTCAAGGTCATCCAAGCCAGGAGACAAACAACAGCTCCAAATCACACATGCATGTACCCAACTTAACTTTTCATTAAACCTTTTTAACATGCCATCCTATGATAACATTAGAGCAATTTTAGAAGTTGAAATCAACACCTCTAAACATACACCCCCAAGCATGCAAGAACTAAAAGGAGAATTAAAAGTTATTACAAACCATAATATCTCAAAACTAACATTACAACCAACAGCTTTCAACTTGCAACTACAAGAATATACATAGCCTTAAGGCCACAAAATAGATCATGCTATAGCAATACAAGCACACCATGTAACAACAAGAAGGCAAATCCACCTTAGACAACAAACACACAACAACTAGGGCAAAGGCTCAGCCTGAACTTCTTCCTCTTCCACTAGCACCTCAACTAGTTGGGGTTCACCCTCAGCACTTCCTGAAACATGTTTAGCGAGGTATGAGCAATCACAATTGCTCAGTGAGGGATAAGGTCTACCGGGGACGTGCAATGCAGCAACTTAACACAATTAATACAATAGATAAACAGTGAATAACAATTCTAATACCACATTTTAAAAGGATACAATCGATAACCCTTATCACTCCAAATCTTCGATCCCCGATCCACGAACCACGATCTCGATATGCCAGTATCCCTTACACCAATGGGTACTCCAGATGTACCCGATCCTACGACCCAACATCCCCTGGCAATCTCCGGACCAGGCGGGTGAGGGAATAGCAGACGGAGCTAAGGCAACCAACACTGGCAAGCCCGATGCCGCCCAGCGAGGCCATCGCATCCGCCGCGACAATGAGGTTGCGCAACCACGATGCAATGCAAGAATGATAACAATGACAATATAATCAGGAAACACATTTAAGGACAAAGTAAGTTGTTCTCGCACCAAGTTACAATTTAGCAATAATAAGCATATATCAATTACGCAATTATACTAAACAATATACTCTTTTAGAAAGAAAATAAACTATGATGCACGTAAGGATGTAGGTCCCTCACCTCTACCGAGCTCCAAGATGTAAGTTTGAATCACATCATTTCCAGTCACCTTGAAACTATGAGCAAACATTACTTCAATTATTCTTTAACTACAACATTCATTCTAAGTTAGCTAACTTATAACTTCGCTTATTTAGCATATATACAATATCTATTAGAATTCTATTTTTAACAAAACACCACTTTTATATACTTTAACTTAACATATATTCCATATTTTCAATAGTCTACAAGTTAATTAAGAAGATAGTTCAAAAACTTAAATGAGAATGATTCAACTAGCATGCTATAACTAGATATAAATCGAGCTAGAATTTAGTTTAACTAAAATCAACACATGAGCCTGCAGTTACTCATACTATTTCTCATTTTACTTTAGTTAATAACTTGTACAAGAAATTAATTCACTCCACATAACAATAAACTAGCCATTAACTCAACTCAAAGAATTTCTCCAAAGGATATATAGATAATAAATGTTAGGTTACTTTAATGTTCAAATGACACATTCATTCACAATGACACTACCCAGTCTTTTACTACTTTAATGAACTTCTAATTCATATTCTACTTTACTTACAATAGTTAGTAATATCTCTATGAAGATAGCCCAACATTAGCACATAGGTAAAGAAATGCATTTATCAACTAATAGAAAAGTTAACTATCAACCATTTAATAACTAACATACTATTTTAGTAAAATAACTATACTTCAAGCTAAGATTCTAATATATCACTAGTAGTATTAACTTAAGTTAATTACATTTAACATATAATAGACAACTATCAACTTACAATTAACCTTACATGTAGTTTCAAAAAGCATTAAACACATTCTTCCACATAGTTTACTTGACCTTTCTAAGTGTTCACTAGTTGCACATTGATAACAACAACTAATTCTAACAGTTGAATTGTTTAGCATATATAGAAACATTACCTATGTCTAAAGGTAGTGACCATCACAACTCTACTAGCATTTCTCATTCACAGTCGAATAGAATAGCTTTCAATTTAAATTAACTTTACTAGCAATTAGATTTCAATTACAATTCATGAAAACAACATAACTATAAGAGCCCCATTACGTTATTAATCATCCAAGGACACTACACAATAAGGTCTTGATCGAATACATCCAATTAGAACTGAATTATATCATTACTATAGCAAAATAACAACAAAATTCAGATTCTCGCGTAACAGGACATTTCTGACACATCTCACCAAAATGATCATAACTTGCTCTAGACAACTCCGATTAATGCACCGTAAAAAGATGTAGAAACTAGACTCGTAAGGCTTTCTAATGGTATATAATTCAACCCCTAATCCTTCTCCAATTAATACAGTTTTAAGCTCGAAGCAGTTTATACAAGCAAATAAGCAGTTTTACAAAAGGGCATATACAAGATATAATTAGAATTACATCAAAAGTTCCACACCAACTTGAAACTACATTTAAACATTCAAGAAGTCATGCCAAGGTCTTAGAAGCGCGAGACAACCGAAATTGCACCTAAACCCCTTTGTTATTCAAGTTATTTCTCCTCCAAACCAAAGTTAATGATTCAAATTTAAAGGGAAACTCTACCAACCTTCTAACTAACCCTCAAGGAACCCTTTCAACCCTCTAACTCATTCAAACGCCCGCAATAACCTCGAAAGCCTCAAATTTCCTCTTATAGCTTTACACTACACCTACCTCATCCGGGTTTCAAACAAGGATTAGCAAAGCTTCTATAGCACCTAGGTAGCCTAAGGATACCAAAAGTAGAGCCCGAATCCACTCGGATTCGTCTTAACCCCGAAACCCCTTTATTAAAGTCGACTATTTTACGTTTTATGCGATTTTAGAGCAATTCAAGTGCACGGGGCTATTAGACTACCTTCATTAGCACCTAAGGCATCTATTAGGAGTGTTGAATCAAGCTAATTCGAGCAATTACACAAAACCCTAGAAAAAAAATGTCACTATTCACCTCATGAATTAAACTAACGATTCCAACCGTTTAAAAAGTGAAACAATGGTTCAAATATGTTCACTAGCACTCATATACAAGGTATAATAGCATAGATAATCAATACAATAGCATTTGAATGCATTTTCAACAAATCAAGAAAATAGCAACTATTTTAAAATGCGAAAATAAGCAGTGAAATCCCTCACCAATGCGCGTAGGTGCTCCTAGGAGGCTAGTAGACACCCTAAACCACTTGCACCTAGCTTGGCTTGGCTTGGAATGAGGATTTGTTGAGCAAAAAAAAAACTCTATTTCTTCTCCTATGCAATTCTCGGATTTGCTACAGTGTTTTCAGCATGCTCTCTTTTTTTTTGTTTTTTTTGTTTTGCTAAGTTATGAGCTAATGTGTGTGTTGTGTGAGTTATATATTAAATGGGGTTAAGTTGCTTGCTTAAATGGTTCACTGAATGCGCTTAGTTAGCTTAAAACGAGCCTAGATAGTAAAATGAATGCTAGCTAATTCATTCCCTAAGTTATGTTACGTAACACTATTCATACAACTACAAAAATCATTTTCTAAACGAGCTCTCCTATCGCCTCTATCTCAAATGCCCATTTTTCCCACTACTCTAACAATTAATATGATTTAATAAAAATGCTAATTCGCTAATAGCATGAAGTTAAAAACGGAGTGAATAGTAATTTAAGAAGACAATTAATAATGCACAGAAGGAAATGCGCAAACAAGGGATGCAACAGTAATTGAATGCATGGCTAAAACTCGCGCGTCACATCCTCTCCCCCTTAAACTAATTGCGTCCACGCAATTCTTCTTCACAAGAGAACTCCGCATCAACTGAAAACCAACTCCGATTATTCGTCATCAGTTGCTAAGCAAGAATACCATATACAAATTCTCGTGGGAGCTCATTAAGAAATCCCAGTAGTATTGTCTGTGAACCTCACTTAATAAGGCCAAATAAAGGCTCCAATAAAGATGCTACTTCGAAATCCAAATAAGAATCCCGCTGGCATGAATACCATAGAAGAATGGAATCCCAACTAAGAGCGCCGAAAAAATACCAATAAAAGTTCCGAGCAGGAGTATTGTAAATAATACCAGATAATAAGGCTGAAAAGAATCCATATACCAATTTTTTTCCGAGAGATGCCGACAAAAGAATACCTGATAAAAAAAAATACCAAGAATATGCTATAGAGAACTGTCATATAGAAACCCCAAAAGAAGCTACTCATTTATGACCGCTAAGTACTGAAGAAGGCCTTAGAAGAATCCCAATAACTGAGCTCTGCCTACAACACCAATTCCAAAATAAAAGAGTTGATCAACCGCTTCACGTTCCTACTAATCCACATAACTTGAAAGGCCAGCCACTAATCACCTCTCTTCAGGGGAGGGAGAAGTTTTTTTTTACCATTCGACGGACTATGTATGAATGCCAAACTATTGCATATGTATAAACATTCTTTAAACTATTATGCAAGCATGATTATAAAAGAGCATATAAAGCAATGTAAGCAACAAAATCATTCAAGTGCGAATCATAACAAAACCAATTCAATTCACAACAAAACTTAATTCAAAATGCTCAAGTACATACGGTACAATCAATAATTCAAGCAGATAACGATTCACGAGGTCAATTCGATGCAACTTCACTTTACTCAGCACACATTTAAGACATAACACATAACTATATCACATAGGTGCACACAATCAATTCAAGACACACAATCACACTTTCAAGACACACTTAACAAGCAGACATACAAGGATTACTACCAGACAGGCCGATGACCCTATGTAACACCCCGATCCCTCTCGAGATCGGGAGTTCTATCAATCGATCTAATCACAACCCAAACCAAACCCGGGCATAATTTTCAGGGAAAACGGACGGAGTCTCCCCTGTTTCTAGGCGAAATGTAAAACCTGCGATAGCATATAAGTGGACCAATACCATGTCCAAACATTCAAAACCACCTCAAGGCCATCCGAGCCTCGGTTCTCAACAATTTAAACTCAGCAAGTATACATACATTTCCAATTTAAAAGCTAACCTATCTCTTTTCATTTTTGACAAGTACATTCGAACTAGACGGTTAAACCATACTAAGCTACTGCATAAAATAAACTATCATGCCATTCTAACTCTTTTCCTTTGGACATTACAGACATGCATTGAAGTTAAACTATGCTAACTGATTACATAAACTAGCTTATCAATTCACCTCAGCTACTTAGCTAAATTTAAATTACATTTCTTTTGACAATAAATACAAACAACATATGAACATATATCTTTACAACTTCGACACTCAGGCCACATAGGCACGCAAGACAACTCTTCAGGCAACGAACTTTCACGAAATCACGAACTTTCCAGCTAACATGACATTTCCTGAAATGTGGTGGTGAGGAGTGAGTATACACAACACGTATACTCAGTGAGGGCGAGACAGATATCGAATTGGAGAGAAAGAAAATCGTGCAATGCAAATAGACACAGTTAAGCAATAAAGTCAATAAGAAAGCATTCAATACAAACGACAATATATTAAACATTCAAGAAAGCATTAACACAACCATTCAAAGCTATACCACACTCTGAAGGCTATGGTTCACTCTTACGAGCAATATACCATTTTACGAGCGATACATCAATCTCGAGCTTGATGTTGACAACGATGACAATAAGCGCGCAACCACCTTATAACACCAGTTTGGAATACCCCGGGAGTAACCATCAATTCTACGACCCAAATCTCCCTGGGAGGCAACCCAAGCGAGAAGAGGGAATAGCCACAGAGCTAGAGCAACCAACACTGGCAACCCGAGGCTACCCAAAGAGGCCCATCACTCACGCGCGGGACACTATGCAATGCAAGACTCGATACAAGGCGATAAACGAGCGATAACATAACAACACAGATAGAGGAGATAAACGAGATATCAAGCATTATTCAACAATTGATAAACATTTCAATCAGTAATCAACTCTAACAAGCGTAATAAGCATTAACAAGCATTTGCAATCAAACAAGTAACAAGAAGAACACCAACTAACATTATCAAGCAATAACAAGTATTCTATAGGCATTATAAGCATTCTACAAACATTATAGACATTCTATAAGCATTATAAACATTCTACAAGCAATATACTATGAAAACACACAAAATCCCAAAAATGTCCCCAACTTTCAAAACGCTACTACTTTCAAACGAGCCACGAGCTTTGGAAACCAACTTCACCAATCCTCCTAGGTCACCATAAGGCACGTCTAAAAACCCCGAAACCCTACTTTACCCTAGAATTCAAGCAAAGTCCCGATTTTCCCCTTTGCTCATTTGAACTACCGCTACCTCAACCGATCACCCAACCAATGCCATAATCGCACCAAAAGTGCTTCCATGGCCTCTCGAAACAATGCCATCACGCAAAACGAGAAAATGCTAAACTCGACCTAAACGACCCTGACTTTCACCAAGGCGTTTTTCTCATTTTTTCCATTACGCAACCAAAACAAATCATGCATTTAGACATTCTAGCATACCTAGCACCTTTTCACATCAACAGAAAGCATAACAACGCAACTTTATCGTTTCAAGGGTTTACTATTCATAAAATACTATTCAACTAACAATTTATATTTCAATTTCAATATTCAACTGCAGAAAATGTTAAAAAGATATAAATACGTGTTCTATGATTGCTAGGGAACATACTTTAAGCAATGAAACGGACAAAATAACAACCTACGGTTAAATCACAAAAATTAAAGTTTATGTTCAACATTTTCAAATGCGCAAATAACGATGAAACCCTCACCTTAGACGCTCCTAGACGCTAGGAAAACCACGCTGGATGCCTCGAAAACCACCGCGCACAAGCTCTCGCGAAGAAATTGAAGTTTGAAGTTGAAATGTTTTTTTTTTCTTTTTCCTCCATGGTTTCAGCCATGGCTCTTTATTTTTCTGGTTTTGCTTCTTTTGTTTCGTATTTCATACTTAAATAAAAAATGACAAATGGTCAAAGCTTCGGTCAACCCGCTAAACCAAAACAGCTATGCGCGACCTTACGAAAACGGCCATAACTTCTTCTAGAAAACTCCAATTCACGAACGGTTTGAAGCCTCAGAAACTAGACTCATAGAGATTTCCAACCATATATAATTTGCTACCTAACTCTTTCCCAATTGGTTCAGATTTAATTCCAAAGTTGACCCAAAATTTGACTAACTTAACATTGCATTTTTTTTATTTCTAATCCCAAGTTTGCCTTTTATTAAACATTTCAAAAATTTCCACCTTGTCCTAGTTGGTCAATGTAGATGAAAAGTAAACTAGTTTGGTCAAAGAAGGTGAAAGGTCAATAAAATGCAATTTAAATGAACTTTAAATGCTATTGAATACATGCCAGGTTCGGGGTATCATACCCTATCCCGGCTGAGAGCTAACTAAGCTCTGATACCACCTGTAACGCCCCGATCGCTCACGAGACCGGAGGCTCTAATAACCATGCTATTCTCAGCCCAATACCAAACCCGGTCACAAAATTTTAGGGAAAAACGGACAGAGTTTCCTCTGTACCGCGGACATTTTTCAAACCTGTAAATGCTCAAAATAGCCACAATATACTAAAAGAAGCTTTTATAATTAACATTCAAAGGTTCAAGGTCATCCAAGCCAGGAGACAAACAACAGCTCCAAATCACACATGCATGCACCCAACTTAACTTTTCATTAAACCTTTTTAACATGCCATCCTATGATAACATTAGAGCAATTTTAGAAGTTGAAATCAACACCTCTAAACATACACCCCCAAGCATGCAAGAACTAAAAGGAGAATTAAAATTTATTACAAACCATAATATCTCAAAACTAACATTACAACCAACAGCTTTCAACTTGCAACTACAAGAATATACATAGCCTTAAGGCCACAAAATAGATCATGCTATAGCAATACAAGTACACCATGTAACAACAAGAAGACAAATCCACCTTAGACAACAAACACACAACAACTAGGGCAAAGGCTCAGCCTGAACTTCTTCCTCTTCCACTAGCACCTCAACTAGTTGGGGTTCATCCTCAACACTTCCTGAAACATGTTTAGCGAGGTATGAGCAATCACAATTGCTCAGTGAGGGATAAGGTCTACCGGGGACGTGCAATGCAGCAACTTAACACAATTAATACAATAGATAAACAGTGAATAACAATTCTAATACCACATTTTAAAAGGATACAATCGATAACCCTTATCACACCAAATCTTCGATCCCCGATCCACGAACCACGATCTCGATCTCGATATGCCGGCATCCCTTACACCAATGGGTACTCCAGATGTACCCGATCCTACGACCCAACATCCCCTGGCAATATTCGGACCAGGCGAGTGAGGAAATAGCAGACGGAGCTAAGGCAACCAACACTGGCAAGCCCGATGCCGCCCAGCGAGGCCATCGCATCCGCCGCGACAATGAGGTTGCGCAACCACGATGCAATGCAAGAATGATAACAATGACAATATAATCAGGAAAAACATTTAAGGACAAAGTAAGTTGTTCTCGCACCAAGTTACAATTTAGCAATAATAAGCATATATCAATTACGCAATTATACTAAACAATATACTCTTTTAGAAAGAAAATAAATTATGATGCACGTAAGGATGCAGGTCCCTCACCTCTACCGAGCTCCAAGATGTAAGTTTGAATCACATCATTTCCAGTCACCTTGAACCTATGAGCAAACATTACTTCAATTACTCTTTAACTACAACATTCATTCTAAGTTAGCTAACTTATAACTTCGCTTATTTAGCATATATACAATATCTATTAGAATTCTATTTTTAACAAAACACCACTTTTATATACTTTAACTTAACATATATTCCATATTTTCAATAGTCTACAAGTTAATTAAGAAGATAGTTCAAAAACTTAAATGAGAATGATTCAACCAGCATGCTATAACTAGATACAAATCGAGCTAGAATTTAGTTTAACTAAAATCAACACATGAGCCTGCAGTTACTCATACTATTTCTCATTTTACTTTAGTTAATAACTTGTACAAGAAATTAATTCACTCCACATAACAATAAACTAGCCATTAACTCAACTCAAAGAATTTCTCCAAAGGATATATAGATAATAAAGGTTAGGTTACTTTAATGTTCAAATGACACATTCATTCACAATGACACTACCCAGTCTTTTACTACTTTAATGAACTTCTAATTCATATTCTACTTTACTTACAATAGTTAGTAATATCTCTATGAAGATAGCCCAACATTAACACATAGGGGAAGAAATGCATTTATCAACTAATAGAAAAGTTAACTATCAACCATTTAATAACTAACATACTATTTTAGTAAAATAACTATACTTCAAGCTAAGATTCTAACATATCACTAGTAGTATTAACTTAAGTTAATTACATTTAACATATAATAGACAACTATCAACTTACAATTAACCTTACATGTAGTTTCAAAAAGCATTAAACACATTCTTCCACATAGTTTACTTGACCTTTCTAAGTGTTCACTAGTTGCACATTGATAACAACAACTAATTCTAACAGTTGAATTGTTTAGCATATATAGAAACATTACCTATGTCTAAAGGTGGTGACCATCACAACTCTACTAGCATTTCTCATTCACAGTCGAATAGAATAGCTTTCAATTTAAATTAACTTTACTAGCAATTAGATTTCAATTACAATTCATGAAAACAACATAACTATAAGAGCCCCATTACGTTATTAATCATCCAAGGACACTACACAATAAGGTCTTGATCGAATACATCCAATTAGAACTGAATTATATCATTACTATAGCAAAATAACAACAAAATTCAGATTCTCGCGTAACAGGACATTTCTGACACATCTCACCAAAATGATCATAACTTGCTCTAGACAACTCCGATTAATACACCGTAAAAATCTGTAGAAACTAGACTCATAAGGCTTTCTAATGGTATATAATTCAACCCCTAATCCTTCTCCAATTAATACAGTTTTAAGCTCGAAGTTGCCTCAATGCAGTTAGAATAGAAGCAGTTTATACAAGCAAATAAGCAGTTTTACAAAAGGGCATATACAAGATATAATTAGAATTACATCAAAAGTTCCACACCAACTTGAAACTACATTTAAACATTCAAGAAGTCATGCCAAGGTCTTAGAAGCGCGAGACAACCGAAATTGCACCTAAACCCCTTTGTTATTCTAGTTATTTCTCCTCCAAACCAAAGTTAATGATTCAAATTTAAAGGGAAACTCTACCAACCTTCTAACTAACCCTCAAGGAACCCTTTCAACCCTCTAACTCATTCAAACGCCCGCAATAACCTCAAAAGCCCCAAATTCCCTCTTATAGCTTTACACTACACCTACCTCATCCGGGCTTCAAACAAGGATTAGCAAAGTTTCTATAGCACCTAGGTAGCCTAAGGATACCAAAAGTAGAGCCCGAATCCACTCGGATTTGTCTTAACCCCGAAACCCCTTTATTAAAGTCGACTATTTTACGTTTTATGCGATTTTAGAGCAATTCAAGTGCACGGGGCTATTAGACTACCTTCATTAGCACCTAAGGCATCTATTAGGAGTGTTGAATCAAGCTAATTTGAGCAATTACACAAAACCCTGGAAAAAAAAATGTCAGTATTCACCTCATGAATTAAACTAACGATTCCAACCGTTTAAAAAGCGAAACAATGGTTCAAATATGTTCACTAGCACTCATATACAAGGTATAATAGCATAGATAATCAATACAATAGCATTTGAACACATTTTCAACAAATCAAGAAAACAACAACTATTTTAAAATGCAAAAATAAGCAGTGAAATCCCTCACCAATGCGCGTAGGAGCTTCTAGGAAGCTAGTAGACACCCTAAACTACTTGCACCTAGCTTGGCTTGGCTTGGAATGAGGATTTGTTGAGCAAAAAAAAAACTCTATTTCTTATCCTATGCAATTCTCGGATTTGCTACAGTGTTTTCAGCATGCTCTTTTTTTGTTTTTGTTTTGTTTTGCTAAGTTATGAGCTAATGTGTGTGTTGTGTAAGTTATATATTAAATGGGGCTAAGTTGCTTGCTTAAATGGTTCACTAAATGCGCTTAGTTAGCTTAAAACGAGCCTAGATAGTAAAATGAATGCTAGCTAATTCATTCCCTAAGTTATGTTACGTAACACTATTCATACAACTACAAAAATCATTTTCTAAACGAGCTCTCCTATCGCCTCTAGCTCAAATGCCCATTTTTCCTACTACTCTAACAATTAATATGGTTTAATAAAAATGCTAATTCGCTAATAGCATGAAGTTAAAAATGGAGTGAATAGTAATTTAAGAAGACAGTTAATAATGCACAGAAGGAAATGCGCAAACAAGGGATGCAACAGTAATTGAATGCATGGCTAAAACTCGGGCGTCACAGATGCCCCTGTCAAGTGACTCCAATTGTATCTGAATCTCTTTTAATGACAGAAAGGTAACCCCAAAGATTAGTAGTTTGTTGTGTTGAACGTAACTATAGGGTCTCCACCTTGAACTGAATGTCTGATCCCTGCTTCTCGGTCCCTTTCCCTCTCCCCTAAACCTCTTCCTTTCCTCTTGCGGGTAGAAAGTGGTAAAAAAGAACTGTTGGTAAGCGGTTTGGCTTCTAGCTCAAGTTCAGTCTCAAGTTAAGTCTCAGTCTCCAGCTAGCACGACTCCTGGCATCGCTTTTCCAGTAAGGATAAGTGGTAGGCTGAAAGATTGGAATTGAGCTACCCAACTTACTGAATACAACTATGGACCTGAAACGATGTCTTTCAACAATTCGTAGTAAGGAAATCTATCCTTCTTCTACTCAGTTAGAGGGAACAAAAACTATTCCTTCTTGTGTTAGTAGTTTTATAAGGCCAGTGAAAGCAGTATGCTATAGGTAGTTACCACTTATCCTATGCTTATCTGCTTGTAGCTCTTAGTTGTTATTCATTTGATTTGAATCCTTACTACACGAAGGAGGAATATAAGAGCAAGAGGGCTAACTACTATCCTAGTCTCCTATAAAGGCTTAGTTCCGTTAGGTCTTTTTGCCATATCGAAAAAGAGAGGGAGAAGGCGACCGAAGGGAGGAGTTGGATCCAGGCTAAGAACTAAGGATAGTTATATGCTTAACAAATGCAAATCGTAGAAATACCACTCATAAGGACAATGAGGTTTTGATCCCTATTATTAGCTTTTAGTGGTCCAGTAGATGGAAAGCTAGCAGCATTCTCAACTAGAGAAGTTAGAACTCTGATACAAGCATGCGTACTAACGAATACCAACAAGTGGAGTTAACGCTATATCTCTTCCTTTCCTTAGTAGGGGTTATCCCTAAACAAACTACCGATTCAAGCCCCTTACTAGGTTGGGCCAGTCTCACGATTCTCGATTTTGAAATATCTTAATTAAGAGATTAAAGAACAACGACTGAACTTCGTCAGCTCTTTTTCGAATAAGAAAGCTTGTTTGTCTCTAATGCGAATGAGGAATGCAAGATAATAGAGTAGTTTACGCCCAAAGGGTCCTCTATTGGACCAGTCCCCGGGGATGAAGTCAACTTGCTACTGATTGATTGAGCATCAAGACAGTCTACTTTGAACATGAATGGGACATGCTATTAGAGTAGAGAAGGGATAAATTGTTCAAGCTACCATTGATGTGAACATGTGAATGAACATATGAACATCTTACACGCGTATATATGACACATGTGTAGCATCAGGGTTGTCAACAAGAGAAGGCTTCTTGGTTACAGAAGCAGGTAGCTAGGATCCGACTGATGGGCTAAAGAAGGAGTTCCCTCCCGGGGTTGTCAACTAGAAGGAAGATGTTAGGCATCTGGGTGTGCTATCTGAAAGAGGGCTAGAAAAGTTTGATCTTACTAGCCCATGTGGGAGAGCTTGTTCAGTTTTAACATCCTCGTAAGGTGGTAGAGCAAGTTCAGTTTTCGCTTACTTGTCGCAAGCAAGCAATCTCTTCCCTTCCTATCTTGCTGGTCGAGAAAAGAAGTTCAATCATCTAAGATAAGAGAAAAAATTTCATATAAAGAGAAAATGGCGTATACCGAGAGAGAAAGAATAAGATATATGCTTAACAACATGCAAGTCGAAGAACTTAGACCAAAAGGAGCTTTCCCTCAAGTAAAGGGAGAAATTTGATTTATGCAATTTCAATCTCATTCCTTTCTTATAGCTGCTAAGTCATCTCATTCTTGAGTGGGGGTTCGTGGCAAAGAATTGGGTTCAACTCCCATAGTCCCCTTGTGGCGAAATAGCATGATCTGGCCTGGAAAGCTCGAATGTTAACTAACGACGTATTGTTATAACATCTAGTGTTCAGAACCAGCTGTGACAATTAGAATCTCTATCATGAAAAAGCTCTTTTCGGGCATACTATGGATTTCTTTGACTAAATTCTTTGTCGGTATCTCCTTCAACTTCTTAACTAGCGCACTTTGGGACTGGGGCTTGTCTTGGTGTGGCCCTTTTTGTCTTGACTTTCTTGATTTTCTGCTCTTTCAAATGGAGAACCTGCCTCTTTCCGTTGGAGGCGGCAGAAGCAATGCCGGCCCTTCGAGACGCCCGGTTCTCGATCTTAACCTCCTCCCTGAATCGGAGCTAGATCTCAATGAACCTCCAGCTCAGGAGCTGGAGCAGCAACCTGACCCTTCTCCCGGGTTATCAAGGGAGGCTATCAGAGCTGAATTGTGGAAGAACGTAAAACGTCTCTGCGTTGGTTAGGGGCTTCTCAATTATTGGGAGGACCTTATGCGGATAGAACTTCGCAAGGAACGCGCTAGTCGGGAAATGAGGAGGGTTTTCCGTGAATGGTGTGAATCGTGGCGGAGGCACCAATAAAATCAAAAAAGTATATTTGTCTGAGTCCTGATTCCGGGACGGAGCCGTATGAGGTTAAAGCCCCACGTACGGTTTTGAATCTAAGCCTTTCCAGCAATGTAACTTATCTATTTAGTGATCAGTCTGCTAGTTTCATTGACTCCTTTCTTTTTTCGGTATGCCGCTCCGCAAGCAAGGAGTGCCACGCACGAGCGGAGCGAAAAGAAAGCAAAGGGAATTCTTCGATTTTTGCGGGACAAATCCTTTGATTGCGTATTGAATATAAATCCATGTCTTTCTTGTTCCACTAGCTAGGACCAAATTTGCAGATGTCCCTTTCGTTATTACAACCTTCTTTTTTGATGTCAAAGACCAGAAGCTACACACAAATTCTCATTGGATCTCGGTTGTTCTTAACAGCGATGGCTATTCATTTAAGTCTTCGGGTATCACCACTAGATCTTCAACAAGGTAAAAATTCTCGTATTCTGTATGTACATGTTCTTGCGGCTCAGATGAGTATTCTTGTTTATATCGCTACAACTATAAACACTTTATTGTTCCCATTAACAAAATATTCCCTTTTTCTTCGCTCTTCCGGAACCGGTATAGAAATTGGTGCTTTTTCTACATTGTTTACCTTAGTTACTGGGGGGAAGACCTATGTGGGGCACCTTTTGGGTGTGGGATGCTTGTTAACCTCTGTATTCATCTCGTTCCTTATTTACTTGGGTGCCTTGCATTTTCAAAAGCTTCTTGTCGAACCGGCTCCTATTTCAATCCGTGCTGGACCGATCGATATACCAATAATCAAGTCTTCAGTCAACTAGTGGAATACATCACATCAACCTGGGAGCATTAGCTGATCTGGTACATCAATACATGTTCCTATGCCCATTCCAATTTTGTCTAACTTTGCTAACTCCCCCTTCTCAACCCGTATCTTGTTCGTTCTGGAAACACGTCTTCTTATTCCATCTTTTCTCGAATCTCCCTTAATAGAAGAAATAGAAGCTTGAGAAGGAATACCAAAACCTAGTTCACTCGCTGAGTCTCTTTGCATCCATGGCTGAATGGTTAAAGCGCTCAACCTAGTAAAGGGGCAAATTCGTAGGTTCAATTCCTGCTGGATACACTTGGAACGTTCAATTCAATCGCTGCTCAAAGAATTTATACATATGGCTCGCCCTTATAGCTTATGGGGCACTTCACTCGCTCAATACTCGTTCAAAACATCCACTCGTTCTTCACTCGCTAGGGAAAGAAAAAGGATAGATGGCTGAAAATCCCGCTTAGAGAGCGCAATTCTAGTAAGAGTAGGAGTTCCTATCCATCATCTCTGTCGAGGCCTCGTTTTACCGGCCAATTACGGTTGATTCGTCAAATTAAAAGCTCCATTAGATTCAGCAACTAAGGATGAGATTACCTAAGTATCGGCTTTGATGTCCCGAATGTTCTCTTTAATGGGGTCGCCTTGACCGGTCTCTTCACTGTAGAACTTTTACCCGTTCAACTGGAGCACAACTATACTTTCATCGCTTTCACTAGAACGTCAGTCATAGGGGCAGTTTTTTTTTTCCTTCCTTATTAAGTCCAGAGACGACCCCTATGTTTTTTCGTGGAGCGCATAATTTTCCTTAATTGGCGAGAGTATATACATTCTATTCCACTGGCAAGAGCATGGTTGAGGGCTTTATACTGTAGTCTCTAACTCTTTGGCTCTACCTCCGGCCCCTTCATATTCTGTATCCTGCTGCTTCTTTGCTTGCTTTTCTCGATCAAGCATTCCTATGCTTAGCAAAGGTAGTAGCATTTAGGGTGGCAAGAATTTTATTTTCCGGATAAGCCGACGCAGCTCTTGCTTGTTGTCTGTATGTGGTAGGGCCTGGTCAACTGCCCAACCATCTCTTTAGCTCATCTCTTGTCAATGCTAGAACTTTAGAATATTTAATAAATGATGCCATTCCTGACTCGCAAAGTGAAGCTCAATCTCTATTTATTAATTCAGCGCTAAGATGTAGAACTGAATCGTATATGGGTCAAGAGATCTTCAATCTGGAATTCTCTTTTTTATATAGCAATCCTTAGTGAAAAATGACTCGAAATACTATGTAGGGGAATGAATGAACTATGGGGACTCAATAAAAGACATTATCTGAGACTTAGGAAATGAAACTTTCATTCAACTTCGAGAGGAAATAAGTCTCAGCATGCACTAAGGGGGAAGCTTAGAGATGGAATTCGAATATAAGAATAGAGGAGTACGTGGGGGGTGAAGTAAACATAACTAACGCAATATAGACCGGGCTTGCTTCCCATTTATTCTTTTATAAGGATGCTTTTTGGTTGGGCAATAGGGCATATTGCTTTCGCTTCTGTAATAGGCGCGCTTGGCTAACGAATAAAAACCTTGGTCCACTTTCATTGGTCTAGTCCGGTCATTGCCTATCTCTTTCTTCTCTATCGGTGAATTGGGGGAAAGAGTGCACCAATAAGAGGATGTAAAAAAGCAAGAAATAAGAAAGTAGAATAGTTGGCACATGCTAGTCAATCCAGTACGTACGTCGCCTTCATTCTTTCCATTCAATATGTCCTCTCCTCCGGTAATACGTCCTTCAACCCTTTCTGCTCATCTGGAAACTCTCGCAAAGTTTCATCCCGCTTGGATAGCGAAGTAAGTAAAGAACATATCCGACTTTATGGTAGGTGCAAGCAATAAAAGGAATATCATTCCAATCAGTAAAGGAATAGTTCTTCTCTTAATGATATATCGAAATATCTATTTTTTCATTCAAGGTTATGGAAGTTTAGTCAAGTCTTCTGTCAAGGTAGCATTTGCCTTCCCGGGAATCAATCCCTTTTGGAATCGGGTAAGGCTCCACTCTTAACTGGGAAGGCCCAAGTCCAATAGCATTTCCTGTCTTTTTCAAAATCTCCCCCGTAGCAGCAGCGACACTCGAGTTCTTAGTGCCAGGTGCAATAAGTACGCCATTTCTAAGCCTCCTTGTCTAAATTGAAGGCATCTCAACAATTTCATTACCTAAGGCCTCTCTGACCTTGGTTTAGTCTAATTTTACACGAACTGCTAATGCGGCTGTGGCTGGTTAAGGTGCCACTCTTCTTTCTAATGCGGGAGCCCCTTTTTCAATAAGTGAGAGCACTAGCATCGTCCGACTCCACTGGTATTATTCATCTATATATGGAACACTCTTGCTTTCTCCCTAATGGAATGATCTGGACTCTTGCGAAAGAAAGGACGTCTAAATCTGACGACCTTGACTGAAAAGCTTCCAATTAGGTCAGCAGCTGACCGAGTGGCTGAGAGACCAAATAAGCACAGTAGTTGTTTAGAGCCAAAGGAGCTCTATTTGGGATTCTATAGCCTACGTACTTGCCTTTATGGGATCGAAGTTGGATGAATTTCCTATGGTTCCTTCCATCGGCGTCATCGAACCACATTAGTAATCCAGAAGAACTGGAAGCTCGAAACAACCGGTCAAAGGAATTGATCCATTTAGTTTTGTTCTTCTCCTAGTTTTATAGCACACCCATGTAGAGCGATGCTAAGCGCGCTGTAACACCCCGATCCCTCTCGAGATCGGGAGTTCTATCAATCAATCTAATCACAACCCAAATCCAAACCCGGGCATAATTTTCAGGGAAAACGGACGGAGTCTTCCCTGTTTCTAGGCAAAATATAAAACCTGCAATAGCATTTAAATGGACCAACGTCGTGTCCAACCATACAAAACTTCCTCAAGGCCATCCGAGCCTCGGTTTTCAACAATTAAACTCAGCAGGTATACATACATTTCCAATTTAAAAGCTAACCCATCTCTTTTCATTTTTGACCAGTACATTCAAACTAGACAATTAAACCATACTAAGCTACTGCATAAAATAAACTATCATGCCATTCTAACTCTTTTCCTTTGGACATTACAAACATGCATTGAAGATAAGCTACGCTAACTGATAACATAAACTAGCTTATCAATTCACCTCAACTACTTAGCTAAATTTAAATTACATTTCTTTTAGCAATAAATACTTACAACATATGAAAACATATATCTTTACAACTTCGACACTCAAGCCACATAGGCACGCAAGACAACTCTTCAGGCAACGAACTTTCACGAAATCACGAACTTTCCAGCTAACATGATATTTCCTGAAATGTGGTGGTGAGGAGTGAGTATACACAACACGTATACTCAGTGAGGGCGAGACATATATCGAGTTGGAGAGAAAGAAAGTCGTGCAATGCAAATAAGACAGTTAAGCAATATAACTGATAAATAAGCAATCAAAACAAATAATCAATACAATAAGCAATTACTGAAAGCATTAACACAACCATTCAAAGCTATACCACACTCTGAAGGCTATGGTTCACTCATACGAGCAAAGTACCATTTCACGAGCGATACATCAATCTTGAGCTTGATGTTGACAACGATGACAATAAGCGCGCATCCACCTTATAACACCAGTTTGGAATACCCCGGAAGTATCCATCAATCTACGACCCAAATCTCCCTGGGAGGCAACCCAAGCGAGAAGAGGGAATAGCTACGGAGCTAGAGCAACCAACACTGGCAACCCGAGGCTACCCAGAGAGGCCCATCACTCACGTGCTGACACTATGCAATGCAAGACTCGATACAAGGCAATAAACGAGCGATAGCACAACAATACAAACTAGTGACAACAAACGAGATAACAAGCAATCACAATCAATACTAACATTCAACTAACTTTTCAAGCATAACAAGCAATAATAAGCAACAATAACACCAATTAAACAAGTATATCAAGCAACCCTAACCATTCTATAGGCATAATATCAAGATAACAAGCAAATTCACAAATCGGCCCCAACTATCAAAACACTACCATTTCCAAACGAGCCACGAGTTCTGAAAACCGACTTCGCCAATCCTCCTAGGTCACCATAAGGCACGTCTAAGAACCCCGAAACCCTACTTTACCCTAGAATTCGCGCAAAGCCCCAATTTTCCCCTTTGCTCGTTTGAACTACAACTACACTAACCAAACATCCAACCAACGCCTTAATCGCACCAAAAGTGCTTCCATGGCCTCCCGAAACAATGCCATCACGCAAAACGAGAAAATGCTAAACTCGACCTAAACGACCCCGACTTTCACCAAGGCATAATTCCCGTTTTTTCCATTACGCAACCCAAACAAACCATGCATTTAGGCATTCTAGCATACCTAGCACATTTCTACATCAACGGACAGCATAACGGAGCAACTTCATCGTTTCAAGGGTTTACTATTCACAAAATACTATTCATTAATCAATTTAAAATGCAATCTCAACATTTAACCGTAGAAAATGTTAAAAAGCTATAAATACATGTTCTACAATCAACAAGGAACATTCTTTAAGCAACAAAACGATTAAAACAACAATCTACGCATAAAATCCAAAAATCAAAGTTTAGATACAAAATTTTCAAATGCGCAAATAACGATGAAACCCTCACCTTAGACGCTCCTAGACGCTAGGAAAACCTCATAGAGTGCCTCGGAAACCACCCCGTGCAAGCTCACGCAAAGATTTGGTGATTTGTAGTTGAAATTTTCTTTTTTTTTTCTCCTTCTTTTCCTCATGGTTTCAAGCCTTTCTTCTATGTTTTTTTTCGTGTGCAATTCTGCTTATTTAGGAAAAAAAAATGACAAGTCAAAGGTCAAAGATTTGGTCAACCCGCTAAACCAAAACAGCTATGCGCGACCTTACGAAAACGGCCATAACTTCTTCTAGAAAACTCCAATTCACGAACGGTTTGAAGCCTCATAAAGTAGACTCATAGAGCTTTCCAACCATATATAATTTGCTACCTAACTCTTCCCCAGTTGGTTCAGATTTAATTCCAAAGTTAACCCAAAATTTGACTAACTTAACATTGCATTTTTTTATTTCTAATCCCAAGTTTGCCCTTTATTAAACATTTCAAAAATTTTCACCTTGTCCTAGTTGGTCAATGTAGATGAAAAGTCAACTAGTTTGGTCAAAGAGGGTGAAAGGTCAATAAAATGCAATTTAAATGAACTTTAAATGCTATTGAATACATGCCAGGTTCGGGGTATCACATCCTTCCCCCCTTAAAACAATTGTGTCCTCGTAATTCTTCTTCCAATAGGACTCTGCATCATCTACAATCCAACTCTGACTAGTCTTCATTAGCTACTGAAAAAGTATTTAATCAAGATGACCAATAGGAAAGTTCAAGTATAAATGCCAAGTAGTAACGCCAAATAGAAGCTCAAATGCAGATACCGTACGAGAATCCCGTTGACACGAATACCGAAGAAGAATAAATTCCAACCAGAAACGCCGAGATAATACCAATAAAGACTAAAGCAAAGATACTGTAGATGTCATTAATACCACACAATAACGACAAGAAGAATACCTCATGCACGAATCTCCAATAGAAGTCTAACTGTTACTGCCCGAGAATTCCCAAGCAAGAAGCCAAATAAAAGCTCAAACAAAGGTTCTATCTAGAGGTCCAAAGAAGTACCTCGCTGGTCATGGATTTCATAGAAGAATTCCCTGTTAAGAGTGCTGAAGAAAATACCAAGAACCCAATCAAATATATTTCCAAAGTTCCAAAGAAGCCTTCCAAATAATAACCCCATGGAACAACCAATTAGATTCCGAGTTTTGCTATCAAATGCTGAGAGGAATGTCAAAGGAAATAACAGAGAAAATATAATGTGCCCAATAAGACAACCAAGTTGAATAACAAACATAGTTTCCCAGATGGACGAAAACTCCAAGGATAAACACCGAACTGATGAACAATATACCGAGACCAAACTCTGAGGCCTCTTCACTGTTTGCCAAGTGAGAACTTCATACAACTTTGCCAACAAGGAAAATACCAAGAGAACGCCTAATAAGAATTTCAAAGAATACCATAAGTAGTATTATTCAATAAGTCTGATAGGAACTCCAAATACTAAACCTACTGAGGAACACTGAAGAAGATATCCGAGACAATGCTCCAATAAGAAAGTAGCCAAGTTTGCCTAATAAATAAATACTAAATAATTGGCCACTGAGAATTCCAGAAATTACCATTGAAGAATTTCCAATCAGGGATGTCAGTATCACACCAATAAAGACCGAGACACATATACCATAGATAATACCGTGCAGTAAATCCAATTGAAACCCCAATAGCCAAGTCCACCAAAAAGTGCCAACAGAAGTCTCCAAAGAATACCCATTGAGAAAACCAAAGAATGCCCCAGAGAACAATCAAATAAAACCCCAAGAGAAAGCTACTCTTCACAACTGTTAATCACAGAGGAAGACCTTAGAGATTCGCCAATAACCGAGCTCCAAAAGCAAACACCAACTCCCAAATAAAGGCTAATTAAATGTCATTCATTTCCTGCCAACCCATACACCTTGAGTGGCTAGCTGTGAACCACTTTCTTCAGGGGAGGAAGAGGACTTACTTACCATTTCAATAGGACATGTATGAATGCCAATATATCGCAGTTATACACATGCCTTATACTATTATGCAAGCAAGTTCACAAAAGAGTTTATTCAACAAAGTTACTCAATCACGATAATCAAGTCAAGCACAACATAATCAATTCAAATCACAGCATAACCAATTCAAGACATTTAAATACATACATTACAAACAATACTTCAAGCAAATAACAATTCACGAGGTCGATTCGATTCACGATGCCAATTCAATAAGTCAATTCGATAGACAACTAGATATTTCACCTTTCTTGAGAAACATTTAACACATAACACATAACACATAACTATATCACATAAGTGCATACATTCAAGTCAAGACACACAATCTCACATACAAGCATACACTTTCAAGACACACTTAACAAGCACACATTCGAGGATCACTACCCACCAGATCGAGGACCCTGTCCCGGCTTATGAGCTAAACAAGCTCTGATACCACCTGTAACACCCCGATCCCTCTCAAGATCAGGAGTTCTATCAATCAATCTAATCACAACCCAAATCCAAACCCGGGCATAATTTTCAGGGAAAACGGACGGAGTCTCCCCTGTTTCTAGGCAAAATATAAAACCTGCAATAGCATTTAAATGGACCAACGTCGTGTCCAACCATACAAAACTTCCTCAAGGCCATCCGAGCCTCGGTTTTCAACAATTAAACTCAGCAGGTATACATACATTCCCAATTTAAAAGCTAACCCATCTCTTTTCATTTTTGACCAGTACATTCAAACTAGACAATTAAACCATACTAAGCTACTGCATAAAATAAACTATCATGCCATTCTAACTCTTTTCCTTTGGACATTACAAACATGCATTGAAGATAAGCTACGCTAACTGATTACATAAACTAGCTTATCAATTCACCTCAACTACTTAGCTAAATTTAAATTACATTTCTTTTAGCAATAAATACTTACAACATATGAAAACATATATCTTTACAACTTCGACACTCAAGCCACATAGGCACGCAAGACAACTCTTCAGGCAACGAACTTTCACGAAATCACGAACTTTCCAGCTAACATGACATTTCCTGAAATGTGGTGGTGAGGAGTGAGTATACACAACACGTATACTCAGTGAGGGCGAGACATATATCGAGTTGGAGAGAAAGAAAGTCGTGCAATGCAAATAAGACAGTTAAGCAATATAACTGATAAATAAGCAATTACTGAAAGCATTAACACAACCATTCAAAGCTATACCACACTCTGAAGGCTATGGTTCACTCATACGAGCAAAGTACCATTTCACGAGCGATACATCAATCTCGAGCTTGATGTTGACAACGATGACAATAAGCGCGCATCTACCTTATAACACCAGTTTGGAATACCCCGGAAGTATCCATCAATCTACGACCCAAATCTCCCTGGGAGGCAGCCCAAGCGAGAAGAGGGAATAGCTACGGAGCTAGAGCAACCAACACTGGCAACCCGAGGCTACCCAGAGAGGCCCATCACTCACGTGCTGACACTATTCAATGCAAGACTCGATGCAAGGCAATAAACGAGCGATAGCACAACAATACAAACTAGTGACAACAAACGAGATAACAAGCAATCACAATCAATACTAACATTCAACTAACTTTTCAAGCATAACAAGCAATAATAAGCAACAATAACACCAATTAAACAAGTATATCAAGCAACCCTAACCATTCTATAGGCATAATATCAAGATAACAAGCAAAATCACAAATCGGCCCCAACTATCAAAACACTACCATTTCCAAACGAGCCACGAGTTCTGGAAACCGACTTCGCCAATCCTCCTAGGTCACCATAAGGCACGTCTAAGGACCCCGAAACCCTACTTTACCCTAGAATTCGCGCAAAGCCCCAATTTTCCCCTTTGCTCATTTGAACTACAACTATACTAACCAAACATCCAACCAACGCCATAATCGCACCAAAAGTGCTTCCATGGCCTCCTGAAACAATGCCATCACGCAAAACGAGAAAACGCTAAACTCGACCTAAACGACCCCGACTTTCACCAAGGCATAATTCCCGTTTTTTCCATTATGCAACCCAAACAAACCATGCATTTAGGCATTCTAGCATACCTAGCACATTTCTACATCAACGGACAGCATAACGGAGCAACTTCATCGTTTCAAGGGTTTACTATTCACAAAACACTATTCATTAATCAATTTAAATTGCAATCTCAACATTTAACCGTAGAAAATGTTAAAAAGCTATAAATACATGTTCTACAATCAACAAGGAACATTCTTTAAGCAACAAAATGATTAAAACAACAATCTACGCATAAAATCCAAAAATTAAAGTTTAGATACAAAATTTTCAAATGCGCAAATAATGATGAAACCCTCACCTTAGACGCTCCTAGACGCTAGGAAAACCTCGTAGAGTGCCTCGGAAACCACCCCGTTCAAGCTCACACAAAGATTTGGTGATTTGTAGTTGAAATTTTTTTTTTCTCCTTCTTTTCCTCATGGTTTCAAGCCTTTCTTCTCTGTTGTTTTTCGTGTGCAATTCTGCTTATTTAGGAAAAAAAAATGACAAGTCAAAGGTCAAAGATTTGGTCAACCCGCTAAACCAAAACAGCTATGCGCGACCTTACGAAAACGGCCATAACTTCTTCTAGAAAACTCCAATTCACGAACGGTTTGAAGCCTCATAAAGTAGACTCATAGAGCTTTCCAACCATATATAATTTGCTATCTAACTCTTCCCCAATTGGTTCAGATTTAATTCCAAAGTTGACCCAAAATTTGACTAACTTAACATTGCATTTTTTTATTTCTAATCCCAAGTTTGCCCTTTATTAAACATTTCAAAAATTTTCACCTTGTCCTAGTTGGTCAATGTAGATGAAAAGTCAACTAGTTTGGTCAAAGAGGGTGAAAGGTCAATAAAATGCAATTTAAATGAACTTTAAATGCTATTGAATACATGCCAGGTTCGGGGTATCACACGCGCTGCATCTCCTGTCCAAGTAAATAATATCTTGTCCAAGTCCTTTCAGCTTACATCCTTCTTTTGCCATTGGTAATGGAACATCTCTCAACTTGTAAGTGGTAGAATTTCAAAATGTTGAACTCTGTTGCAGGTTTTGGTTGATTAAAGAATCCTCTCGTGTATATTAGTCAATGATGTGACTTTCACAGGTTCGATTGCTCTTTGACTGGTGTGCCTGAGAATGTGATTGATAAATGGGCTTTTGAAACTCGATTTGTCGCAACAAGAGGTATTGTCTCTGCCTTTTCAAGTAGGGATCATCTCTCAAGTGTTATGATCCTTCATTGCTCCTCGGTAGTGGCATAAGGCTCAATGCAATGATTGATCTTCTGCGCTAAGGCTAGTATCTCATCCCATCTTTCATCTTATTGCTTCGAGCTCTTTTCGAAAAAGTGTCAAAATATAACCTGTTGCTCCTTGATTTCACATAAACAACTGAGTGCCTTCTGCTCCTTTTGGTATTCTCTTTCTGTGTCTATTGATCTCCTGCCCACTCACATTCTCTTTATTGAATCCTTGTAGGCAGATAGGACTACTCCTGCTTGTTCTTGGCCTTGGCTGCTTAGAGACATCCTTTTAGTTAGTCTTAGAGAATGGAAGACGAAATTCGATTTTCGTCTTTTTGTAGGTCGGCCATCTGTTCAATTTGGAATTCCATCTCTTGTTTACTTTTTGGTACCAGTTTAAGTTCCTTTGTTCAAATCAATATCTATGTCATGCTTCCCTTTCTAAAGAAGTTTTTATCTATTGCGAGAAGTTCCTCCAGCTGCTTACTCTCTCTTTGGCAGTGACGAAAATGAATCTGGGTCTTGACCGTGAGAAGAAGTCAATACAGGCTCTAGTGAATCAGTCAAATCGAGTCGTCCAGCCCTACTATAAAATTCCACAAGATTTGTTAATGATTTCCTGTAACACCCCGATCCCCCTTGAGACCGGGAGTTCTATCAATCAATCTATTCACAACCCAAATCCAAAACCGAGCATAATTTTAGGGAAAAACGGACGGAGTCTCCCCTGTTTCTAGGCAAAAACAATAAACCTGCGACAGCATACAAGAGGACCAATACCATGTCCAAACATTCAACTACCTCAAGGCCATCCGAGCCTCGGTTCTCAACAATTAAACTCAACAAGTATACATACATTTCTAATTAAAAAAAAACTAACCTATCTCTGTTCATTCTTGACAAGTACATTCAACTAGACAATTAAACCATACAAAGCTACTGCATAAAATAAATTATCATGCCATTCTAATTCTTTTCCTTTGGGCATTACAAACATGCATTGAAGTTAAGCTATGCTAACTGATTACATAAACTAGCTTATCAATTTACCTCAACTACTTGGCTAGATTTAAATTACATTTCTTTTAACAATAAATACATACAACATATGAAATCATATATCTTTACACTTCGACACTCAAGCCACATAGGCACGCAAGACATCTCTTCAGGCACGAACTTTCATGAAATCACGAACTTTCCAGCTAACATGACATTTCCTGAAATGTGGTGGTGAGGAGTGAGTATACACAACACGTATACTCAGTGAGGGCGAGACAGATATCGAGGTGGAGAGAAAGAAGATCGTGCAATGCAATTAAGGCAGTTAAGCAATATAACTGATAAATAAGCAATCAAGACAAGCAATCAATACAATAAGCAATTATTGAAAGCATTAACACAACCATTCAAAGCTATACCACACTCTGAAGGTCATGGTTCACTCATACGAGCAATGTACCATTTCACGAGCGATACATCAATCTTGAGCTTGATGTTGACAACGATGACAATAAGCGCACAACCACCTTATAACACCAGATTGGAATACCCCGGGAGTAACCATCAATCTACGACCCAAATCTCCCTGGGAGGCAACCCAAGCGAGAAGAGGGAATAGCCACGGAGCTAGAGCAACCAACACTGGCAACCCGAGGCTACCCAGAGAGGCCCATCACTCACGCGCTAGACACTATGCAATGCAAGACTTGATACAAGGCGATAAACGAGCGATAGCACAACAACACAGATAGAGCAGATAAACGAGATATCAAGCATTATTCAACAATTGTTAAACATTTCAATCAATAATCAACTCTAACAAGCGTAATAAGCATTAACAAGCATTTGCAATCAAACAAGTAACAAGAAGAACACCAACTAACATTATCAAGCAATAATAAGTATTCTATAAACATTATAGACATTCTATAAGCATTATAAACATTCTATAAGCATTATAAACATTCTATAAGCAATATACTATGAAAACACACAAAATTCCAAAAATGTCCCCAACTTTCAAAATGCTACTACTTTCAAACGAGCCACGAGCTTTGGAAACCGACTTCACCAATCCTCCTAGGTCACCATAAGGCACGTCTAAAGACCCCGAAACCCTACTTAACCCTAGAATTCACGCAAAGTCCCGATTTTCCCTTTTGCTCGTTTGAACTACAACTACCTCAACCGATCACCCAACCAATGCCATAATCGCACCAAAAGTGCTTCCATGGCCTCTCGAAACAATGCCATCACGCAAAATGAGAAAACGCTAAACTTGACCTAAACGACCCCAACTTTCACCAGGGCGTTTTTCTCATTTTTTCCATTACACAATCCAAATAAACCATGCATTTAGACATTCTAGCATACCTAGCACCTTTTCACATCAACAGAAAGTATAACAGCGCAACTTCATCGAAACAGGGGTTTACTATTCATAATTTACTATTCATTACACAATTTATATTTCAAATTCGATATTCAACCGCAGAAAATGTTAAAAAGCTATAAATACATGTTCTATAATTGCTAGGGAACATTCTTTAAGCAATGAAACAGATAAAATAACAACCTACGGTTAAATCACAAAAATTAAAGTTTATGTTCAACATTTTCAAATGCGCAAATAACGATGAAGCCTTCACCTTAGACGCTCCTAGACGCTAGGGAAACAACGCTGGATGCCTCGGAAACTACCCTGCACAAGCTCACGCGAAGATTTGATGATTTGATGTTGAATTGTTTTTTTTTCTTCTCTCATATTTTTGGCCCTTGCTTCTCTGTTTCAGCTCTGTTTTTTATTTTTATTTTGTGCAATTTTAGGCTTTAATAAGATGACAATTCAAGTCAAAAGTCAAGGCTTGGTCAATGCTCACTTAAGTTGGTCAAACTAGCCTATTTCATGCATTTTAAAGCTAAAACAAGTAACATAAATCCAATTCTAGTTAAATATAACTTAAAACACTAAAATTAAAACACTAAATACTAGTTTTCACTATTTGTTGAGGACTAGGAATCGCTCTCTAACTAACGCTCTCGATATGCAATGGACTTTGTGACAACAAAGAAGTAACAATTAAATCTCAAAGAATTCAAGAAAATATATCATTTTGAAAAGCATTATAGTTTAAAATTTACTCCGGCTAGGAGCTACTTTCCTTATTTATTTGAAAACCGAAAGATTTTAATGCAAGACAACCAAAACCGATTATTAAAATAATCAAAACAATCAAGGAAATCAATATTCATTTAAAATAATTAATTTAACTATTTCTAGAATATTTTAAAGAATTATGAAGTTAATATTAAGCTACAAATGAAAGTTAATATAAACACGTAGACCAATACAATTAAACCCTAACATTTAAGATGACACTTAATTAATCACAAGAGAATAAATTCAATTACTATAATTATTAGAAATAGATAATAATCTTTTAATTATTCAATATACAACTAGTAAATGCTTCCAAGAGAAATATTAAAATAGTGCAAATTGGTTGATTTAACTAATTAAACATTTAATCAAATGCAGTAAAGTGCTATTAAATGCATGCCGGGTTCGGGTTATCACATTTCCACTATGCTAAATCTTCCTGAAAAGGGATTGCGATAGCCCTATCTCCTATTGGCAGAGAAGCAAAATCGAAATCAGAATTCAAATTTTTGACCATGCCTCAGACCGGAATACAGAACATAGTCACTTACTGCATGAGCACCTTGTTGGAGAAGATGCAGATCCTGAGCTACTAAGCTCAACGGATCCTTCCCACACATTGTCAACATCAATGACGGTTTGCTTGAACTTCGGGGCAGAGAAAACTTGCCCGCCCGAAGAAAGGTGTAGCGGGCAATCATTCATATTGGTGACTCTTAGCTTCTTCCTCTTCCCAGCAACATAGGACAATTCATCCCCTATTCCACTAGTTCTGATGCGTACTGCGCAGAAAGACTCCACTGGTCACCTTCTTATTTATATTATAGCCTGCGCTCCTCTCATCAGTCGGGCTATCCATTCCTCCTTCTTCCATCCGCCTCTACTCCGGTGTCTTCAACTTTGCCACTTCTTGCTACCGAATCCGAGTGCGCTTTTGAGGTCTTTTGTGTGAGGCAAAGGTGAATCCCTCATACTGTATACGGTCGAGTTGGCTTGGCTGGTACATCAAGCATATCGGCATATTGTTTGTTCGGTCTGGTACATATATCTGTCAATGTCAATCAAGTAATAGAATTCATTCCCACTGTATTGCCATTTTATGAGCTTGTAAGGCCCAAATAAAGGGGAAAATAGGGCTATAAGTAGGCCGTTTGCTATTGCTATAAGGGCTGCTCGCCTTTCTACGGCTTGGCTTCGCTATCGCTCCTATTTAGTGGTCGACCTAAAAAGTATTATTCCTGCCATACCAGAATGCCTATTATCTAGTGCCAGAAGCAAGCAAGATGAGGTCGCTCTGCTTCGTAAACAAAGCTCGTTCTGTACTTTACTTATGAGCTCGTGTAGTACTCGTCCATATCTCTAAAGGGGCTTATGCACTCCACTAGATGTCTACTCAACGAGCATTAGAGCGAGCGAAGCCTTCAACTTAGTGGCTTCCTCCCCTTTTCCTTCACCCTACTCTTTTATTTCCTTTTAAGCTTCCCCGGTTTGGGGGATTAATTGATTGGATACCCGAGAACCATAATCTTTCCTAGGAACAACTTCTACGACGATAGATAGGGGTTAGGTTTTTTAGGCATCAATGCCCCCTGCCTTCCAAACAGTATGGAAGCCTTTCAGCTCGTACAACTCATACTCTTAGATCTTCACGGCGCCTCCTCCACCATAGTATAAGCTGGGAGCTGCTCCTAAAAGCGAGGCCTACTTCAAAATTCGCTTTCAACAAATGTCAACAACAGCACAAAAAAGTCAACTATGGTTGTCCACTGATTTGATCATAGGTGAAATCCAGTCCCTTCGCTTTGTGCCAGGCTTGGAAATCGTAAGTCAGGCCCCCTTCACCTCTCGGCAGCGAGAAAGCGAGCAGCAAGCTGAAAAAGCCAAGTCCCTTTTTAATAATAATAAGGTAAGCTTCATAGCTCCAACCTATCCAAGGGGAAAGGCAAAACTAGCTGAAGGAAGGGCTTCATAGCTTTACCTTTTTCCTTATTAAAGGGAGAGATTTTTTTATTATTCTTCAATTTGAGTATTTTATGAATATAAGAATAAGCTAAGAGGGCTGGAATCGTAAGAATGGAGAAGACCTTCATTGAATTGAATAGGGTGAAAAAGACAGGTTCGAAAATGGCCGGATTAGCAGGAGGAAGGGTGGCCCCACCCTGAAACAAAAGTGTACGTACATAAAAAAAGAGACTGGTTATGGCCTTTACTTGATAGAGCTCCTTCCCATCTATCTTGACCAGGAAGAGGGTCAGTAGTCTTTGCCGTTGTAGGTCCTTCTCCTTCTGCTGAGACGACCCTCTTTTTAGTTTTTGTTTGTTCACCATGGCATGAAATTATAAAGAAGCTGGAATAACTCAGAAAGAGAGTGGCGCCTAGCTAGAGCTGTGACGCCCGAGATTTAGCCATGCATTCAATTACTATTGCATCCCTTACTTGCGCATTTCCTTCTGTGCCTTATTACTGTCTTCTTAGGTTACTATTCACTCCATTTTTAAACTGCATTCTATTAGTTAATTAACATTTTTATTAAATCATATTAATTATTAAAGTAGTGAGAAAAATATGCAATTGAGCTAGAGGCGATAGGAGAGCTCGTTTAGAAAATGATTTTAGTAGTTGAATGAATAGTGTTACGTAACTAACTTAGATATTTAATTAACTAGCGCATATGTTTCACTTTAGACTCGTTTTAAGCTTACTACGCGCATTATAATTGACCACTTGAACACCCAAACTTGACCCCACCTCAAGGCCTACTTATTAAAACATGACACAAGCACATTTTAGCACAAAAACACAACAATTTCAGCCTGTGAACAGTGCCCAAACCCGACAGCCTTTCCCTTGTGCATTTGGAGATTTTGCTTCATCAAATCATCAATTCAAGCCAAGCCAAGCCTTGAGCAACTAGTGTAGGGTGTTTGCAAGGTTCCTAGGTGCTCCTACGCGTATTGGTGAGGGATTTCACGGCTTATTTTTGTATTTCTAAATAGTTGCTCTTTTCTTGATTTGTTAAAAATGTGATCAAATGCCATTGTATTAGTTATCTATGCTATTATACCATGTATATGAATGCTAGAGAACATATTTGAGCCATCGTTTCGCAATTTAAACGGTTAGAATCGTTAGTTTGATTTTTAGGGTGAATAGTGACGTTTTTCTAGAGTTTTGCGTAATTGCTCGATTTAGCTTGATTCAATGCTTCTAATAGATGCCTTAGGTGCTAGTGAAGGTAACCTAATAGCCCCGTGCATTTGCATTGTCCTTAAATCGCTTAAAATGGAAAATAGCCGACTTTAATTTGGGGCTTTTGAGGTTAATGTGAATCCGGGTGAATTCGAGCTTCACTTCTAGTATTCTTAGGCTACCTAGGCGCTATAGAAGCTTTGATATCCCTTGTTTGAAGCCGGACAATGTATGTGTAGTTTAAAGCCATAAGAGGGAATTTGGGGCTTTCGGGGTAATCGCGGGAAATTGAATGAGTTAGAGGGTTGAGAGGATACCTTGAGGGTTAGTTAGAAGGTTGGGAGAGTTTCCTTTGAAAATGGAATCACTAACTTTGGTTTGGAAGAGAAATAGTTTGAAAAACAAAGGGGTTTAGGTGCAATTTCGGTTGACTCACACTTCTAAACCCATGGCATGACTCCTTAAGCGGTTATATGTGGATTCAAGTTGATTTGGAGCTTTTGGTATAATTCTATGCTTATCTTGTATATGTTCTTTTGTAAACTGCTTATTAGCTTCTCTAATTGTTTCTATTTTAATTGCATCGAGGTCAACCTACTTTGTTGATCCTCCTATGTGTTAATGCTTATATTATTGCTATTAATTTGCCATTGTTAAGTGCATTGCATCGTGGTTGCGCAACCATAGTGTCAGGGGCGGATGTGTTGAATATCGGCTGGGCGGCAGAGGGCTTGCCGGTGCATATTCAAACTCCGTGCCCTAGTCCCTCATTTGCCTGGTCCGGAGATTGCCAGGGGATGTTGGGTCGTAGGCTTATCGGGGTATATCCGGAGTACACCCACTGGAGTGTTTGGGGTTATGCCGGCTTATCGTGATCGTGCTCGTGGTTCGTGGATCGTGAATGAAGACCAGTGAAGATTGGTGTATAGGGGATTGTGTGAAATGTATCCTTTTAAATGTGTAGTTATCTAAGTTATCATTGTTTCTTAAATTGTCTAAGTGATATTGTTGTATAACTGTATTATCTGTTGCATTGCACGCCCCGGGACTATATCCCTCACTGGGCAACAGTGGTTGCTCATACCTCGATATATGTTTCAGGAGACGCTGAGGGTGATCCCCAGCTTGTTGAGTTAGTTGAGGAGGAGGAAGTTCAGATTGACCCTTTACCTTAGTTGCTGTGCCTGATAGCTTGAGGTGGTTTAATTCCTTGCTGCTTTGTGGAAGGCTCAACTGTTTATTTTATGTCCTATTTTGTAGCCTAAGGGCTATGTATATGCTTGTTGTATAAGTTGAAGACTAGTTGTTTGTGGTGTAGCTTTGAAAGCCTATGTACTGTAATAACTTATGATCTACTTCTATTCGCTTTGCTTGCTTGGGAGTGAATGGCTTAAAGTAGAAATGTTTGATCTTTCAATTATGTTTAATTGAATTTCTAGAATGTCATGATTATAAAACTATGTTGATAATAAGTTCTCGCATGCTTGTGTGTTTTGGAACTATTGTGTACTATAAGGCTCGGATGGCCTTAGAACTTTGATGTCTAATTAAGAAAAGCTTGTATTGCTTCGTTGGGACTTTTTTTGAGTGTTTACAGGTTTTTAGAATGTCCACAGTACAGGGGAGACTCTGTCCGTGTGTCGGGTCCAGACTTAACCTTTAGCTTGGGGGTTGGGTCGGGGCGTGACATTTAAGTGGTATCAGAGCTATAGACTGCATGAAGCCGGGTTAAATTTCTCGGTCTGTGGGTAGAGATTTGTTATGTGACTTTGTGAATACATGAGTCTTTGATTTTGATTTGCCTAAGTGAAATTTGAATAGGGAATGAACATGCTAGCATGGAAATAGAATATCAAGAGTCTAGAATGTCAAGTATGATCTAGTGATCTACATGTACTTCAAGAATGTGGAATATTAATTTGAACTTCTATGTACTTGACTTTATGTGAATCTAATTGGACTTTTCTTTATGTGTTTACTTATAAATTGCATATATACATATATATACCTGTCATAACACTTTGCATTCTAGCTATTCGAGATGGGGCCCTGCCGTTGTGCTGATAATCCGAATGTTGGTGGAGAACCCGAGGGGGTTCATGGGCAAGAAGCTGAGGTGGCCAAAAATGCACCGCAGGTTCAAGAACCGAGCACTGCACAGATCTTGGCCATGATGGCCACTGCTATGAACACTATCGCCCAGTTTGTTACACAACAGGGTCAGCCAGGGGTCGTTGGAGGTAATCAGGCTGCGAGAGCCGGAGGTAGTGGTCCTACCGGAGGGAATCTGTATGATCGGTTTATACATCATGGGGCTTATACTTTATTTGGGGAGCCGGACGATATGAAGGCTGAGATGTGGCTAAGGAAGTTTGAGAGAGTGGCAGCAATACTCGAGTGCCATGATGACAGGAAGATTACTTATGCCACTTTCCTTCTCGAGGGTGATGCTGAAGATTGGTGGCATACCGTCAGTGAGAAATGGGAAGCCGAGGGCGTTCATCATTCATGGGCTGACTTTGTCCGAGAATTTCGAGACAAGTATATATCGGTAGTTGCCCGCGAGAGGCGTCAAACAGAGTTCATAAACTTGAAGCAGGGAAGTATGACGGTAGATCAATACGAGGCTACTTTTACCCGGCTTTCCCGTTATGCACCAGCTTTGATTCAGCCGGAGGACATGAAGATCCAGAGGTTCATCCTGGGTTTGAGGAGGGATATTATGCTGAACTTGTCTTCAAATGATTTTCCCAACTATGCTACAGTAGTCCGAGCCGCCTCGAGGTATGAGAAACGGAAGGCCGATGTGTTAGCCGAGACCAGTCAATCAAGTAAACGGTTTCAGTCTCAGAGTCAAGGGTACCAGGGGCAGGCTGTATCAGTTGGGCAGAGTTCACAGCTGAGGCAAACTCAGAGTTATACAGGGCCTACTCAGACTCAGGCACGACCAGTTCAGAGTCAGACTCAGAGTCAGTTCCGTCCAGCAGTTTCCCGTTCGCAGCAGGGTAGTTCAGCTACCTCTACTTACAGAGCTCCTTCGGGAGGCACTGTTGCAAGACGTCACCAGCAGTGCAGCTTCTGTCAGCGCCAGGGCCACACTGAGGATGTTTGTTGGAAGAAACATAACAAGTGTACAGGTTGCGGCAGTGATCAGCACAGGGTTAAAGACTGTCAGAAATTTAAGAACCCTAGGGGTCAGACATCAGCTCAGAACTCTCAGACCAGGGCACCAGCTACAGTACCACCACCACGAGGCTAGGCCCGTGTATTTGCTTTGGATGCTGAGGAGCTTCCAGATACTACTGCTGTGGTAGAAGGTATTTTTCTTCTTAATGATCAATCAGTTAAGGTTTTAATTGATTCCGGGGCTTCGCATTCTTTTATTACTCCTACTTGTGCACAAAATGCTAAATTGAAACATGATAAACTATTGCATGAGATTGTGGTTTATACTCCTATGGGTCCGAAGTTTGTTACTAGATCTATTTGCAGAGCATGTAGTATATTTATTGAGGGTCGTGTTTTTCCTGCTGATTTGATTATCCTACCCTTCAATGACTTTGAAATTATATTGGGGATGGACTGGTTAAGTAAATATTATGCCCAGCTTGATTATAGAAAGAAGATTGTGTATCTAGAAATGCCTGACCAGCTTATACTTAAGATAGTTGGTAGTAGAAAATCTACGGGAACTCCTATTATTTCTTCTATTAGGGCATCTAAATTATTGAACAAGGGTTGTGAGGCTTATCTTGCATATTTGATTAATCAACCTGGGGATCAATTGAAATTGAATGATGTACCTATCGTGAGAGAGTTTCCGGGGGTCTTTCCTGAGGAATTACCTGGGTTACCGCCTGATAGAGAGATAGAGTTCATGATTGATTTATTGCCGTGGACTTCACCTATCTCTAGGACTCCGTATAGAATGGCTCCACCTGAATTGCAGGAATTGAAAGTTCAATTGCAGGGCTTGTTTGAGAAGGGATTCATTCAGCCGAGTTCTTCACCGTGGGGTGCGCCAGTTTTATTCGTTAAAAAGAAAGACGGATCTCTTCGCCTATGCATTGATTATCGGGGTCTTAATTAGGTAACCATCAAAAATAAATATCCTTTGCCTTTAATCGAAGAGTTATTTGATTAGTTACAAGGCGCCAGGGTATTCTCTAAATTTGATCTGAGGCAGGGCTATTATCAACTGAGGATTAAGAAAGATGATGTTCCTAAAACTGCTTTCAGAACTCGATATGGTCATTATGAGTTTGTTGTCTTGCCGTTTGGTCTTACAAATGCTCCCGCCACATTCATGGACTTAATGCAGAGGGTATTCCGTCCTTATCTGGACCAATTTGTGGTCATATTTATTGATGATATCCTTGTCTATTCTAAATCTGAGGCGGAACATGAACAGCATCTCAGAATTGTGTTGCAGACTCTTCAGGAGCATCAGTTATTTGCAAAGTTTAGCAAATGTGAATTCTGGCTTAAGCAAGTTGCTTTTCTTGGCCATATTATCTCGCAGGATGGTATTATGTTGATCCAACGAAGATTGAAGTTGTGTTATCTTGGAAACGACCTGAAACTGTCACGGAGATTCGTAGCTTCCTTGGTTTAGCTGGGTATTATCGGAGGTTTGTCAAGGATTTCTCTAAGATTGCAGGGCCTTTAACTCAACTTACTCAGAAGAAAACAGTTTTTGACTGGAGTGATAAATGCGAGGCCAGCTTCCAGGAATTGAAGAAGAGATTGACTACAACTCCTATTCTTGCTTTACCTGAGGGTTATGATAATCTGGTGATCTATAGTGATGCTTCGAAGGAAGGTCTGGGCTGTGTATTGATGCAGAATGGCAGGGTTATTGCTTATGCTTCCAGGAAACTGAAGCCTTATAAACTCAACTATCCGACTCATGATCTTGAGCTTGTAGCTATCATTCTTGCATTAAAGAAATGGCGTCATTATCTCTGGGGCAACAAATTTGAAATCTTCACCGATCATAAGAGCTTGAAATATCTGTTTTCACAGAAAGAGTTGAACATGAGGCAGAGGCATTGGCTGGAATTACTCGAGGACTATAACTGCACCATTAACTATCTTCCAGGTAAGGCCAATATTGTTGCTGATGCTTTGAGCCGAAAGGCTACTGTTGCTAGCTTGATTATCAAGAATTGGGAATTCATGGAAGAATTGTGCTTATGGAAGCCTAGTACTTCAAATTCTGGTATTCACTTCGCAAGTTTGCAGATTCAATCTCTGTTATTATCCAGGATTCGGGAAGCTCAACAGGCTGATCTTCAATTATTGAAAGTCTTAGAGAATTCTAAAGGGGGAGAGTCGGATTTCAAACTGCACGACGATGGTATTCTCAAATTCAAAGGTAGAATCTGTATTCCGAATGATCCAACTCTGAAGAAGGATATTCTTGCTGAGGCACACAGTTCCAGATATACTATCCATCCAGGCAGTACTAAAATGTATAGAGATTTGAAGTAGAATTTCTGGTGGAATAATATGAAGAGAGAAATTGCTGACTATGTTGCCCGATGTCTTACTTGTCAGAAAGTTAAAGCAGAACATCAGAGACCTGTAGGGTTGTTGCAGCCTTTGGCTATTCCTGTTTGGAAATGGGATCATATTACCATGGATTTCGTATCAGATTTACCGAGGTCTTCGAAGGGTAATGAATCAGTTTGGGTTATTGTGGATAGACTGACCAAGACTTCTCACTTCATTGCTAAAAAGAAGTCTGATTCTCTTGATAAACTGGTAGAGTTGTATATTGAGAATATTGTCCGACTTCATGGAATTCCAAAGAGTACTGTGTCGGATAGAGATCCCAGATTCACATCGCAGTTCTGGCAGAAGATTCAGAAAGCTTTGGGCATGACTTTGAATTTCAGTACAACTTATCATCCCCAGACAGATGGTCAATCCGAGAGAACTATCTTAATCCTTGAGGATATGTTACGAGCTTGCATTCTGGACTTCGGTAAGAGTTGGGAGAAGTATTTGCCACTCGCAGAGTTCGCCTATAACAATAGTTATCAAGCTACTATTGGTATGGCACCATATGAGGCACTGTATGGGCGTAAATGTCGGTCTCCTCTCTACTGGGATGATGTTGGCAAGATAAAGACTATCGAACCTACTCTCTTACCTGAAATGAACAAAATGATTGATCATGTGCAGCTTATTAGAAAAAGAATGCTTACAGCACAGAGCCGTCAAAAGAGTTATGCAGATAGACGTCGTCGTGATCTGAAATTTACTGTAGGGGATCGAGTATTTCTGAAAATTTCTCATCGCAAGGGTTTGATTCGGCATGGTAAGGGGGGTAAACTCAGTCCTCGATATGTGGGACCATTTGAGATAACTGAAACTGTTGGTGAATTGGCTTACCGTTTGGCTATGCCTCCCAGTCTGGGCAGAATTCATGATGTATTCCATGTTTCCATGCTTCGGAAGTATCAGCCAGATCCCTCTCACATACTTGAACCGGAACCGCTAGAGGTCAGTGAAACTTTGACCTATACAGAGAAACCTCTTCGAATTGTTGATCAAAAAGTTCAGGAGCTGAGGACTAAAAGCATTCCGATGGTTAAAGTTATGTGGGATCATCACGGAGTAGAGGATGCGACGTGGGAAAGAAAGGATCAGATGCGGGAACGGTATCCAGAGTTATTCGCCGAATCATGTAAGAATTGCATGGATGCAATTAGTTTAAGGGGGAGAGGATGTGACGCCCGAGATTTAGCCATGCATTCAATTACTATTGCATCCCTTACTTGCGCATTTCCTTCTGTGCCTTATTACTGTCTTCTTAGGTTACTATTCACTCCATTTTTAAACTGCATTCTATTAGTTAATTAACATTTTTATTAAATCATATTAATTATTAAAGTAGTGAGAAAAATATGCAATTGAGCTAGAGGCGATAGGAGAGCTCGTTTAGAAAATGATTTTAGTAGTTGAATGAATAGTGTTACGTAACTAACTTAGATATTTAATTAACTAGCGCATATGTTTCACTTTAGACTCGTTTTAAGCTTACTACGCGCATTATAATTGACCACTTGAACACCCAAACTTGACCCCACCTCAAGGCCTACTTATTAAAACATGACACAAGCACATTTTAGCACAAAAACACAACAATTTCAACATGTGAACAGTGCCCAAACCCGACAGCCCTTCCCTTGTGCATTTGGAGATTTTGCTTCATCAAATCATCAATTCAAGCCAAGCCAAGCCTTGAGCAACTAGTGTAGGGTGTTTGCAAGGTTCCTAGGTGCTCCTACGCGTATTGGTGAGGGATTTCACGACTTATTTTTGCATTTCTAAATAGTTGCTCTTTTCTTGATTTGTTGAAAATGTGATCAAATGCCATTGTATTAGTTATCTATGATATTATACCATGTATATGAATGCTAGAGAACATATTTGAGCCATCGTTTCGCAATTTAAACGGTTAGAATCGTTAGTTTGATTTTTAGGGTGAATAGTGACGTTTTTCTAGGGTTTTGCGTAATTGCTCGATTTAGCTTGATTCAATGCTTCTAATAGATGCCTTAGGTGCTAGTGAAGGTAACCTAATAGCCCCGTGCATTTGCATTGTCCTTAAATCGCTTAAAATGGAAAATATCCGACTTTAATTTGGGGCTTTTGAGGTTAATGTGAATCCGGGTGAATTTGAGCTTCACTTCTAGTATTCTTAGGCTACCTAGGCACTATAGAAGCTTTGATATCCCTTGTTTGAAGCCCGGACAATGTATGTGTAGTTTAAAGCCATAAGAGGGAATTTGGGGCTTTCGGGGTAATCGCGGGAAATTGAATGAGTTAGAGGGTTGAGAGGGTACCTTGAGGGTTAGTTAGAAGTTTGGGAGAGTTTCCTTTGAAAATGGAATCACTAACTTTGGTTTGGAAGAGAAATAGTTTGAAAAACAAAGGGGTTTAGGTGCAATTTCGGTTGACTCACACTTCTAAACCCATGGCATGACTCCTTAAGCGGTTATATGTGGATTCAAGTTGATTTGGAGATTTTGGTATAATTCTATGCTTATCTTGTATATGTTCCTTTGTAAACTGCTTATTAGCTTTCTAATTGCTTCTATTTTAATTGCATCGAGGTCAACCTACTTTGTTGATCCTCCTATGTGTTAATGCTTATATTATTGCTATTAATTTGCCATTGTTAAGTGCATTGCATCGTGGTTGCGCAACCATAGTGTCAGGGGCGAATGTGTTGAATATCGGCTGGGCGGTAGAGGGCTTGCCGGTGGATATTCAAACTCCGTGCCCTAGTCCCTCATTCGCCTGGTCCGGAGATTGCCAGGGGATGTTGGGTCGTAGGCTTATCGGGGTACATCCGGAGTACACCCACTGGAGTGTTTGGGGTTATGCCGGCTTATTGTGATCGTGCTCGTGGTTCGTGGATCGTGAATGAAGACCAGTGAAGATTGGTGTATAGGGGATTGTGTGAAATGTATCCTTTTAAATGTGTAGTTATCTAAGTTATCATTGTTTCTTAAATTGTCTAAGTGATATTGTTGTATAACTGTATTATCTGTTGCATTGCACGCCCCGGGACTATATCCCTCACTGGGCAACAGTGGTTGCTCATACCTCGATATATGTTTCAGGAGACGCTGAGGGTGATCCCCAGCTTGTTGAGTTAGTTGAGGAGGAGGAAGTTCAGATTGACCCTTTACCTTAGTTGCTGTGCCTGATAGCTTGAGGTGGTTTAATTCCTTGCTGCTTTGTGGAAGGCTCAACTGTTTATTTTATGTCCTATTTTGTAGCCTAAGGGCTATGTATATGCTTGTTGTATAAGTTGAAGACTAGTTGTTTGTGGTGTAGCTTTGAAAGCCTATGTACTGTAATAACTTATGATCTACTTCTATTCGCTTTGCTTGCTTGGGAGTGAATGGTTTAAAGTAGAAATGTTTGATCTTTCAATTATGTTTAATTGAATTTCTAGAATGTCATGATTATAAAACTATGTTGATAATAAGTTCTCGCATGCTTGTGTGTTTTGGAACTATTGTGTACTATAAGGCTCGGATGGCCTTAGAACTTTGATGTCTAATTAAGAAAAGCTTGTATTGCTTCGTTGGGACTTTGTTTGAGTGTTTACAGGTTTTTAGAATGTCCACGGTACAGGGGAGACTCTGTCCGTGTGTCGGGTCCAGACTTAACCTTTAGCTTGGGGGTTGGGTCGGGGCGTGACAAGAGCGTCTCTTGTCTTTGTAGAGGAACAGTACGATCTTGGACTGGCCCCATTTGCATGACCTAGAAAGAAAAAGAAGTCCGTGCTACTATAAGGCCTTTAAACTTCTCCCTCGGGATACTCTTGCGTTGCCCATGGGGACGGGGTAGCCCCGACTTCCATAGGTCCTTGGTTCGACCTCTTAATGAGAATTGAGGTCCTTGCACGGGCGTCTCTTCCCTAAGACTTGCTTGCTCTGCATGGAGTGCCCCGTGGTTCCACGATTGCCAGCTGCAGAGAGGAATGCCATCAACTAGGGTGCTATTGGCCACTAACCACTCGCTCGCCGGTTACTCAGGCTCCGCGTTTCAAGTTCGTTATCCTAACCATCTCCTCTGCTCCACCGGGAGCCTGGCCCCTTCTTCTGTCTTATCTACTGCCTTGTTTCTCGGCTCCATACTGCTCTAGCCGCTCACTATAATAGCTTGCTTCTCGGGTGGCTCGCACCCTAGGCGGTACGGCTAAGCCAGAGTGGGCTCAACAGTCAGCCTATGTTTCCGGGCGCACGCATAAAGGCTTGATTAGTTCCACAAATCTCACTGCATCAGTAGTAAACTCTTTCTCGTTGTGCCGATATAGAGGTCTAATTTAACCGACCAGGTACAGCATCACATTTGACACCTAAGGAAAGTACAACCCAACTATGAAGTACATCAGCAAATGTTACAATAATATGTAAATGCGTTTTGGCTGGTATAACCACTCTATTGTCCACTTCTAATAAACGTGATTGACCCAATTCTGGATCATTTTCTGGAATTGTATAACTGTCAAAAGTGAGTGACTGTTCATCGGAACTGTTATAGTCCTAATACTCATAAGGTTGGGTCGACGCCTGCCTCTCCCCAAACTGTACTTGCAAGTTTCCTCGTAAAAAGCTCTCTACGCCTATTCTTAGAAAAATACTATTTTTCTTTAATTAGGTAGTTCTCCCGGCCGTTAGCCCTTTTATGAGTAAGGGTAATCGAGGGCCGGGAAAAGTAGATTGGCAACAGGGAACCGTTTCTCACCCAGCCCTACCTACCCTATGTATTCGAGGGGGAGGCTAGAACCGAAAAAGACCTGGTTCTACACATATGAGATAGGCAGAAGATATGGGACGACCAGTTCACCATGGAAAGCGAATTCGATCCTATAGTCGTCTTCTTTGTTCGAAAAATGCGCAGTAGAAAGGGATGCTAGTCGGCTTGGCAAAGTTGTAGGCCCCAATAAATCAGATCCAGAGTGATTCCTCACCTATCTTGTCAGGGGCCTAGTTAAACGCTCAAGTATAGATTTCCTATGCTCATGTGAACGACTGGGGCCTGTGTGACGCCCGAGATTCTACCGTACACATTTTTAAATGTTGCATCCATTAATTGTGCATTAAATTATGTGCTTTACCTGTTGTCTTTCTTGGTCACTATTCATTCAATTTTTAAACTGCATTATATTAGTGAATTAGCATTTTTATTAAATCATATTAATTGTTAAAGGAATGTGAAAATTGTGCAATTGAGCTAGGAGCGATAGGAGCACTCGTTTAGAAAATGATTTTCGTGGTTCAATGAATAGTATTACGTAACTAACTTAGTGTTTTAATTAGTTAGCTTATACTTTACACTTTAGGCTCGTTTTTAAGCTACCAACGCTCATTTTTAGTGGACCACTAAACACCTAACTTGACCCTACCTATCATATATACTCACCATAAAGCAATTAGCTCATAACTTAGCAAAAAAAAAAAAAAAAAAAAGGAAGATGCAGATTTTACTGTAGCAAATCCGAGAATAGCATAGGAGGAGAATGAGAGGATTTTGCTCATCAAATCTTCAAGCCAAGCCAAGCCAAGCAAGGAGCAAGTAGTTTAGGGTGTGTGAAAGCCTTCTAGGAGCTCCTACGCGCGTTAGGTGAGGGTTTTGCATATTATTTTTGCATTTGAAATATATGTCAACTTTCTTGAATTTATTGATTTGCTATATTATGATCATGCAATGCTTAAATATGCTTATGTATGTTGTGTATAAGTAGTAGAGACCTAATTTATGCTATTGTTTCATAGTTTAAACGGTTGAAATCGCTTGTTGATCGTAGGGCATGAATAGTGATGGGAAAATTAGGGATTTGCGAAATCAGACCTTGTAGCTTGAATTAATGGTTCTAATAGGTGCTTTAGATGTTAATGAAAGTAGTGTGAAGGCCTTGTAGGGTTTAATTGCCCGTAACCTAGTGAAAGAATGAAATAGCCGACTTTTAGAAAGGGGTTTCGGGGTTATCGCAAATCCGGGTTGAATTGGCCTCCACATTTAGTAATCCTAGGCTATTTAGGACCTAATTAAGCTTTGCTAGCCTCCATTTGAGTCCCGGATGAGGTACGTGTAGTACAAAGTCAAAAGAGTGAAAATGGGGCTTTTGTGCTAAACGCGGGTAATTGGGTAGTTTCTAGGGTCCTAGGGGTGCCATAAGGGATAATTAAAAGTATGGAATAGCCCGCTCGCTTATCTAGAACATTAACTTGTGTTTGGAAGAAAAATGACTTGTGTTACAAAGGGGTTTTGGGTCAAACATAAATCCGGGTGAATTTGGTTGATATATTTGGTGTTCTTAGGGTAAGTAGGGACTAAATGTGCTTTTCTAACTCTTAGTTGAGCTTTGATTAAGATACTTGTAGTACAAACGCACAAATGGGTAATCGGGGCTTTTGTGGCTAATTCGGGTTAATGAATGATTTCAAGGGTTCTAAGTGTGCCATAATGTGTAACTAGAAGATTAGAATAATTATTTGGTGAATCTTGAGCCTTAGCCTCGGTTTGGAGTTAAATGACTTAGGAAAACAAAAGGGAAACTCGGGGTTTCAAGCTTAGCCTTTGAATTAGCTTTGGTGCTTGTATATCTTGCCTTTACATGTTGTTATATGGCATTTGTGAGCATTTCGTGAAGTTTCGTGATCATCGGTCATTGATCCCTTTGTGTTGGTATAGTTATTTTCATATTTAATGCTTATATCTTGTTATAATGTTTATACTTCTTGTACTTTGTTAAGATTAAACTCTAATAAACATTGCATGCTAAGTGAGTAGGACTATAAGGATAACTCATCTAGTTATATGATTATTGATTATTGTAATTAAAAGTAATTGGAATTTATAACTTATGATCTTAACTTAATGGTATTTGATGCTTCTAATATATCTTATGTTCTCTAATGATATGATAAGGTGAACATTGTATCTTAATTGTGTGTGGGTTATGAACTTGTGTGAATAGGTGATTATAAATCTAGCTTCTAATGTTGTAAGGTTGAGTTAAGTAAGAGTTGAGTTGGAATTGATATAGTTAATTGCTAAACTTATATGAACACCCTAGGGTTGCATACTTGAGCTAATTCGGGGAGTTGAAGTAAATCTGAGCTATTCTTTTAGCATGCTTGGCTTAATTCCAGGTGAGGGAGACTTCATCCTTATGTGCATAATAGTTTATTTACTTGTACTTAGATTATGTGCACTTATTGTCTATATATTGTGTGTAAGGGCAACTTACTTTGTTGTCCCTTAATCATGTGTTTGTTGATGTATTCTATTGTTATCATTTTGAGTGCATTGCATCGTGGTTGCGCAACCATTTGGGCATGGTAGTGTCGTGGAAACCGGGCGGCATCGGGCTTGCCGGTATACCTCGGCTACCATGGTTACCCAGTCCCTCTCTCGCTTGGGATGCCGCCCAGGGAGAGTTGGGTCGTAGGATTTCGGGGTACATCCGGAGTACACCCATTTTGGAGTTATAAGGGGATGCCGGCTTATCGATAACAGTGTCATTATTACATCGTGATTTCAGTTCGTGGCGTCGCTGGTGTGCCTCTGCCCTTCGGGGTATTCGCTTAGCCGGGACGTTATAGAAGTCAAAGTGTATCGTATCCTTTTTAATGTGTGGTAACTTGTTGTTTCAATTGTTCTTTGGTTGTAAAATGCTTTATTTGTACTAACCGCTGCATTGCACATCCCCGGTAGACCTTATCCCTCACTGGGCAATTGTGATTGCTCATACCTCGCTAAACATGTTTCAGGTGGTGCAGTTGGAGGAGTTGACCTGATTGCTGTGTGCTATTACTTGAGGTTTGAGTGATTGCCTGTTAAACTGTGGAAGACCTTACTTGTTCTACTTTATGTTTTATTTGGGAGCCTAAGGGCTTATGTATATATATTTGAGTAGTTGCAAGTTTGAAAGCTAAGTGGATGTAGTAAGTGTTATGGAATTGTGGCATGTAATAACTTTTGCTTTTGCTTCTAGCTACGTTGCATGCTTGGGTGTGAATGAACGGGTGTATGGTTGGCTTTAATTTCTAAGAATGTTCAATGCTATCATGGAGTGACATGATAAGCGGTTTTGTAAAGAAGTTAAGTTATGAATGCATGCTTGTGTGTATCTAAACCGTTTGTATGTCTTAAGGCTCGGATGACCTTAAAGCTAAGATCTTTAGTTATAAATGAATGTCTTGTTATGTTGTGGCTTTATTGAGTGTTTACAGGTTTTCAGAAAGTCCACAATACAGGGGAAACTCTGTCCGTTTTCCCTAAAATTTTGTGACCGGGTTTGGCATTGGGTTGAGAATAGTATGGTTATTAGAGCCTCCGGTCTCGTGAGGGATCGGGGCGTTACAGCCTGTGGATCTAAAAGGTTCCATCCATAGGCCTGACCGGATATCGTTTGTCCATAAACAAAAACAAAGTAGGTTTTTAGTAGTAGTTCATGAGACCTCGAATTCCCACGTTCTAGCGTGCATTATGCCAAGAAGTCCCACCCCCAACTCTGGCTGAGAAGTTGAGTCACCCTTCTTTTTTTTTCGTTGCAGCAAGTCAGTTGCGAGGCGCTCCAGTCCTGGACCTGTTCGGACGTGAGCTGAGCTTCCAACAATAAGATCCTACTACTGCTAATTCCAGCGGACGGGACGCTTTCCCTAGATTTTGAGTTTCATGTACTTTTTTTTTCCAGAAAAAGAATAGAATAAAGAAAGAGATTGTCTATATCCTGTATCGATCATAGGATCACTCTATGAATAGGTAAATTCTCTATGACCTCCCACCGTTCACGACATTCCTTGCTTCTCGCTGCGAACGGCTCCTCGGTGGAGGAGTAGAAGCGCTGGTCCTCTTCGGTCAAGTTGCTTGTGCCTGCTGTTACCTACCGTAGGACCTCCGACCCCGAAGTGAAGAAAGAGAAGCAGGAACAACGGGTTATCCTCTCCCGGCCTAGTTGTTCCGCAACTACTACCGTGGTTGTTGCCAATGGGGATCCCTCATTCTGAAAGGTTACTAGGCCGGCCCTTAGGTCCAAAGTTGTATGCCACGGCTATGGTGCCGATAGATTCACTACTTCAGCGCCGTTATCAAACATTGCAGGCTGAGCATCTATTTCTCGTATATTGTTCCACACCAAGAAGAAGGATGTGTACTTCCAGCAACAACAAGAACAGAACCATAGACATTTCGAGGTATATGTCTAACCACCTCAACTCCCCATTTCTGGCATGCTATAGTTATTAAAGTCTCTCGACGGCGGGAATAGGAGATTACCGGTAAGCCATATGCTTCGCGAACCATATTCTACTTTAAGGCATTTCGTTGCACGTAAATCACCCTTGTGAAGAGGCGCACTCTGATACCATTGATATCCAATAGCTTTCATAGTAATGGCTGGATCTACTACTACCTCGTCCATTGAGTATAACAGAGCAAATGATGGTATAGTAATGAACATCGGGATAATACTAGGAAATATGGTCCGAAGAATCTCGATAGTAGTTTTATGAACAATCCTTTGTGGGATTGGATTTTTTTTATAGTGGAAATGCCATAAAGCGCGAACCAAGATCCATGATATGAAAACCAAAATCAGATTGAGGAAGAAAAAGATATCGTGATGTAAGTCTATTATTCCTTGCATTATAGGTGTTGCTGTGTCTTGAGATCCTAATTGCCATGGTTCCACTGTATCACAAGGAGCAATTGTGAGGAATAGCCGTTCTAGAACAATCATTCGCTTTGGTTCATTCTTTGACTGCTCTGCTCCCCCCCAAAAAAAGAGAGACTCGTTCTTGCTCTCCCAATTCAGGAAGACAAAAATCGCCGGTTGGGTTGGTCCGACCAAGAAAGGCATGGGAGTCTTTGGGCATTGCTTGGGCCGAGTTAAGTAAAGACTGGCTACCTAGCAAGAAAACGGATGCGCGTTAGCGTAACGGCTTTCGTGCCCCTTGCTTGTTCCTTCACTGTACACTTTCTCTATATTTGTCTTCATTATCGGCTACATGCACCGCACTCAATTCAATGATCAAGAAATACGAATCACTTTCTCTTTCTATATGAAATTTCGGGGTTGGTAGTTAGCTGCGCAGCAACCAATGCATCTAACAGAAAAAAAGAAATCTTAAATAAAGTCCATGTGGCCTCGTGATTAGACGAAGATATTACACCATCATACGCACCAAACCCAGGGTTTAGGCTCCATCTTCTAGATATGCAACCTCTGAGATAGAAGGAAGATCCATGTCATACTAGGAATCAACTAACCGGAGAAAGGAGAGTATGATTGCTAGCCACACTAGAACCAGTCTCCAAGAAAGGAAAGAAGAAAACACGAGGGACTAACCAATCGGCAGGAACTCCCGAGATTGAGAGATTCATAGGGAAGGATACCAAAGAAGGGCTAAGCACGAAAAATGATCGAAGTTAAGAAGCGGAAAGAGAAGCCCAATTTCTTTTTTTCACTAGAGTATGGACCCAAGTTCATCAGAGGACTCATCTGACTTTTAAGTGAAGGCCAAGGCCGGTTCACAGTAATGAATGGTGGTATCGGTTGGGGCAAACAAAACACTCATCCCTGCCTCTTTGTTTGAATCATTGACAGTTCGGGTAGGCCCGCAGGATTGAAATTCTGAAAAGAACGAATGTCTAGCTTTTCCTATTCTAATGCAGGTTCTTGCTCGGTATAAATCGCTTCACTTTGACTTGGCTTGGCCCGCGCCTTGACAAGGCTATTGCCCCTCTTTCTACCCGTAGAGAGAATCAGAGTTAGGCCTTTGTATGACAGATTGATTTGTAGTAGGATCAATCATGTTTAGTTTCATTCAGGATCGACATGCCCCTGGTTTGAAGAATTCGATGACAGGCCTTCGCTGCATAAGATATCAGAATTGGTCGATTCGGAATCGGCTGGGTTGGAGAGATCCGGAGCCACAAGGATTTTCAACGAGTTCGAAACTCTTTTTATTCCAGGCGGCCGTCCCAAATCTATGGAATTAGCTATAAGTCAAGCTTGTCGACGATACATCTTATATGAAGCAGTACTATAGCCTTACAAGCTGCTTGAATGGGTAGCGGACTTTCTATCTACGCCGAGTTTTGATGCCCGACTCAAAGACTCCTACTCTTCCCCTTCCGCGAAGATACCCTTTGTCGCCTAGTTTGCTTGCCTTTGCTTCCTAAAATGAGATGGACAGACTGAGACCGTCGTTGGTTGACTCATCTTGATATCTTTCTGACGGTTTGCTCTTGTTTGGAACTAGGTCTATCTATATCTTTACCTAAGTCCCTGGTTTTCGAGATTGGCGGGGCTGAGTTTGCTAAGAGATTCAGGTGTAAACACTTGACTGAGGATTTCTCTCCTGTGTTAGTGCGAAACCTATCCAACTCCCATCATCTACCAGGTGTCTTTTCCATCATTCACATCTATAATGTGAAGAGGTTCACGCACACTTTGTCGAATACATGGACTTAGATTTAAAGTTCTCTCGTGTCTCAACCACTCCCGATCGCATCGAGTTTTGCGGCTCACGGCGGTCTGGTTAAAGAGTAGGGTTCCCTTTGACTTATGGCTTGGTCGTTTGCACGCCTCTATCGCCTTACCTTTGAGGTATCTTGTTAGAGATGCTTAGAGAGGCTTTTAAGCCTAAGGAATTGAAGGTAGCGCCTCTTCACTTATATGAATCTGAGGATTGAAGATGTTCGACCGATAGGGAGAGGTCTTTGAGGTACTATAGGAGATTACCTTGGTTAAGGCGTGGATGTCCCAGTGGCTTTGTTAGTTCCTATGGTATTATATTTATCGTAGCCTTGCATCTAGGTGTCTCTTTCGAGGACTTCTTTAAAGCTCTTGTTGTAACAACGCACTTTCCAGTGCGTCATGAGGATCCACATTTGATCCATTTTGGTATCATGTAGAAACTCTACGATGAGGTTGCTAGGCGTGGAGTTGACTATAGGCCTCCAGTATTGGAGTCTGTCAGTCTTCTTCACCTAGTAGTCCTTCTCAGAGGAGTCTCCGGTATAGATTTCCCTGCTTTATCTGCTTTTGACCCGGCGAGAAGTCCAGTATTGACTGCCGTCCTTTGAGCTACTAGCGACCTTTGTGAGAGAAATTCCCTTTTTCTACCGACTGAAGTGAAGGTTAGCAGCCTTTAGTACTGTATGTCCTAAGTCTGACTGTGCTTAGGTCAGTGCATTGGCACCTGCTGAGTGAGAGATTTCTGGTTGAGCTATGTCTGTACTGAACGGAAGCAATAGGCTTAAAGCGATTCTTCCTACCTTCCTCTCCTTATTAGTCGAGCTGAATTCCATCTAGCCTCTCCCTATTGGTCGAGTTACTTCATACCTTGTTCTATCAAACAAGCTTGTAAACACCTTATCAGTCGACTTACTTCATACCTTTGACTACCCCTGAGATATAGTGGAAACATTTTGTTATGGTGGAGAGTGGGGAGTGAAAAGACCAATGCAGTAGAGAACAACAGCATGAATCAGAATCCACTTATTAAGACAGATGACCGAGTTAAAAAGGCTCCGCGTTCTCCATGTGGTTGATCTTAGCTTAGCGTGCTAGCCGCTGCTTCATTTTGTATAGTGATAACGCTTTCTATTTCTTAGTGCTCCGCCCCCTTTTGTATAGTAAGGGGAACTTTGATTGCACGGCTTTCTCTTATAGGGGTCTATTTTCTCTGACTTGACTCAGCTTGACCTACTTGACTCAGCAGTTAGAGTATTGCTTTCATACGACGAGAGTCATTGGTTCAAATCCAATAGTAGGTAAAACCGACCGAAGCCCTATGCTTTTGCCAGCATGACAGCAAGCACGGACTGGCATCAAGGAGTCAACTGGATGATCAAAGTCTCGGGTGCTTCCACTTGTGGCCTTCTTCGACCACCTTGACACCTTAATATCAAGGAACCCCCCCTTTTCCACAAGTAGGTGGAGACCTCGAGGGTCGGAAACCCCAATGGGAAACCTTGCATCGCGCCACACGATTCTTTCGCGAAGTGCTCTCTCAGACGTTTCCACTCATGTCCCCGCAAGCAAAGAGGTTTCAAGATACCAGGCGACCAAGTGAAAGTGAACAGCTCCGAGCAAATCTTCTGAGCGTACCCTTTGTTTCTACTCTTTCTCTCTTCTAAAAACAACTAAAAATAGAAATCGAAAAAGCAAAATAAGCAAATTTGTCTTCTTTTCGGACCTCCGACCAATGAGGTGATGACACATGCACATGAACTTCTAAAGAGTGGGTTCTAAACCTGGGTGGCACTATATAACTCAATCCATTAGTTGGCTATTGGTGAATTTTTTTGATTTTAGAAAAAACTATGAGATAGAGGAAAAATCGACTTGAATTGCCCCTTCTGCCCTTGACTTGGGGAAAGAAAGACTGTATGACCGCACTCTTAAAGCACTCGTTCTAGCAAATATGTCTTTGTCACAGCCAATGGAAGATATATTCCTTATATTTTACTATCGGGATTGTGACCATCCTATGAGATTGGACGATAGGGATTTGTCCCAGCACTCTCAGGCCACTTTACTAAGACAATAGAGTAGGGAGCGGGCAGCCTCAAACGAGGAACTAGCCCAATCTATTACATACGATCACTGATCGAATTGGAAATCGGGGCTTTCTCCTACTCCTCCAAGTCAGCAACGGATACTACGGGTACTAGTTTCATGGTGATTTGTTTTCACCTCATTCCTCTACACCTTTATGGCAGACTGCAAGCACAGAAGCTAAGGGAATGATTGTCCTGCGGAGGAATGCTCGAGTTTCAGAGTGGAGGTGAAAAAGCTTTCATTCGACAAGAGGAAGCATCGTGGGATGATGAAACTCTACTTTACATAAGCTATTTAGAGCGATCCCCGTAGATTAGATAAAAAAGGAAATTGCAAGGAAAGAGCTGGACTTTGCTACAGAGACATACCAGGGAAGACTCTGACTACTAGCTGTAGGGATCCCGTAGACCTCACATTTGATTAGGGAAGGAAGTCCCGAGACGACAATAATCAGTGGACTGCTCGTCGCATTGATTCTTTATCCCCAGATGGATATTGATAGATTCCTAGTGCCGACCTTACTTCAGGGTCGGGGTCAGGAAGATAAAACATTCGACCTGGTTCAGGTTCACCTATATACCATTAAGCAAAAACAAAAGCAAGTTTAGGGTTAACCTTTAACTATTTCCCAATCTGTCTTTTGAAATAAACCCAACTCAAAGCATTCAGTCTTAAAGGATCTCATCGGGGAAGCACTATGTCCAGCAACCCATGTTCTATAGTGGCTTAATGGCTTGGTGGATGTCAGAGAGGTTTCAACTCTTCTCACTCTTTCTTTGATGGCTGAAGACTAACCAGCACAAGAATTGAACAGAAGCGTGAAGACTTGACCAACGAGGTGCAGGATCCATAAGCAGCTCAACCAATTGGCAATTTAACTAAAACGGAGAGAATTGACGTTAGAGAACAGGCCAATGGTCCGAAACAAACGAGAAGAAAAGATAGGGGGTCGGCCACCAACTGGCACGCTAACCTCCCATCGACTAGGGCCAAGACAAGTAGAGGAGCGAGGTACGAGCTTCTTCTTATTTCTTTTCTTATACCTTTTCCTTCTCTTCCTCTATTCTTGCCCTTGCTACTAAGGCTGAAAGGACCTCGTCTAACTTTTCTCCTGATGCTAAGTCTAGCTTACTTAGGGGTTACTTGCCTTTAAAATAGCAGCCTTTCTCATCCAATACAGAAGACGAATTATCCTTCTACGGATCATGACGATGAGAGTTCTGAACTAGGGCCTAGAGATAGATAGAGGGGTCCCATTTAAAGACTGAACTTCTCCTGTGACAGAAGGGATAATGGGCTTAGCACTAGGACCGATAGATTGGATTAGGACAAACCAAGCTGATCGCCTACTTGGAATGAAAGGGGAAGTAAGAGAGAGGAATATAGGCCAGCTATCTGGGCCATGAAAGCAAAGAAGACATGGTCACATTTACCCTATTCTTACCTGAACTGCTCTCACCCGAGCTCAGTCTCCTTTCCAAGCCAATTTCTATCAAGAATGCTGGCCTATTATCAGTACCTCTATATGGTTTGCTCTAGCTAAGATTTATGAGAGATATTTTTCCATCAGAATTTGAATAGAAAGAACTTGACTCTGCCTCATCCCCTAAGTCACAAAGCCTTAATTTGTCCATCAATTCATAGCGATTGGTCTATGGTTGACCTAGTCTAAAATAGTGGCTAAAATGTGAGTGGAGAGAATGAGAAGTTTTTTACCAGACCTCATTGGACCTTTACAAGGCAGCCTACTTGTCCCTGGACGTCTTCTTAGTGTTTGTTAGAATGTCCTAGTATATATAGTGGTGCAGGAAATCAAACATACTTTTAGTAGGAGCGACGCAGGTTGAGGAACAATGGGCCTTCTCCTTCTGGCCATCAAAGACGATCTTGACAAAACATATGGTAATAGATTGGAATGGAAATTCATTAAAGAAAAAAACATGCTCTCTTATCTTACCATTCTTCTCCCTATCGGTCGAGCATCTTCAAACCTCTATCTCTTATTCTCAATAAAGTCATTATATAATGAATTTAGACTCCAAGTCCTATTCTATCCTTATTAATGGTAGTCAAAGAAAAGCTTTCAAGATCGAGAGGCTGAAGACAGTCTCCTTGTTAACCAATTCCTTTTGTCTTAGTAATATAAAAGGTCTTGGGCATATCATAGAAGCTGGAGTGGGGGAAAAAGAATGGAAATGAGCGAGTTGTAGAGCTGGTAATGAAGCTTTGTTGCTAGATTCTGGTATGCAAATCACTGAGTTGTTAAACTCTGGAGAATAGAATGAGCGCATTAAGGATAACGAAACGAGGGCTTCCCCTTCTATTTGGAAAAAAAGCTTGGCCTTCATCTCTATTCTATTCTATGATTGGACCCTTTGGCTAAAGTGGATATCCCCCTCGCTCAACCTGGCTTCAATAAGTTGGACCCCTTGGCTACCCCTCTCAGTGCCTGCGAGTTCAAGGACGAGTGCGCCGCGGGATAATAGAATGGCATCCCTAAAACTATAATTAGCTGCAGACTTCTTGATCACAGCTAGGGTCAGCTCTAGGCTAGCAAGTAACGAACTTGAGACCAAAGGGAGGCTACTATGCAAGAAAGCCTAGTTTAAGGAGGACGGAAGGTAGAGCGTGGAGCATTTTATTATTATATATATATATTTTCAAAGTATTTTATTTCTTTTTTCAGAGCTCTAGCCCTAGTAGAGGTCCAAGTAGACTATACTATAAGGGCCAGCGTCCAAGGACCTGCCAAACTGTTGATCTCACTTAAGTACTTGACGTCACAGATAGCAATAAGAAGGGGCAAACATAGGGTCAACGATCACTCACGTCACGGGCAGTAGATCCGACGAGCTCAACTTCCACTGAAAAGAGAGGCTTGACCTCCTTTGAAAGCGGGGGATGCCAGTCTTTTTCTCTTATATGTTTATTGTATTTTGGACAGAAAGGTAGGAATGCCAACGACTTATTCCTCTTCCTCCTCCCTAAACGTGAGGACTGTCCATCCACTGTCTATTCATCGGGCTTTGGCATGCTCGCTTTCTAGGAAATTGGGGCCGGAATACCTGGACTTCGGGTTAGAAGGCAGATTGTCCTTTCTCCATTATCGTAGGAGTGGTTAATTGCTCTACTTTGAGGGCTAGAAGCATCCCCAGGTCATTGAGGATGGTCAAAGCAATTGAGTTTTCCGACGGGAGCAGCGAATTCCACTCCTCGATTAGGAGGTTACAACCTTTTTTATGAATAAGCCGTGAATATGAATAGTCAGGAGCGAGGTTACGAGCTGGTAGAGACAGAAAACCTGGCCACTGGTGACTAGTTGAAGGTGTGTTCATTCCCCGAGAAAGAAAAATATGAGTGCAACGAAGGGAATCCAAGTTTCTTGGATTGTGCCAATACGCGGATAGGGATGTCAATGGGAATCTTCTCAGGAAAGAAATATATTTTTCTATTTTCTTTCCAAGTCTGAATGGGATTGGCTTGCTTTCTCTGTCCTGCTGGTAGGATGCATCGGCTACATCTCAACGAAGACTTTCGCCAAGGAGGAGCTTTTTTCAAGACTAACTAACTAAATATCTGAACTAATGAATGGCCAAAGCAGGGTCTAGGCACAAAAGAAAGGGCGGGCAAAAGTGCCTATAGGACCATTCGACATTCATAGCCTTTTAATCCTATTCGGATTTTGTGCTACAAAAAAAAGAATAACCATCGGAGAAGAAATCATCACTAGCGGCTATTTAGGTGCCATAGACTGCTTGTCAAAGTTTCCATAACATAAGGATAAGAAGTCTGATTAAGGCTAGCTTGTTGTTTTTTTGTGGAAAAAATACCCATCAAGTTGGATCTTATCCTCCTCAATGAGGTCTTGAACAAAATGCCTAATAACTGTGCATCTCTTAGTGCTATACCCAAAATAACGATGGAATTTTCAATATTTTTGGGGGTAGTCTATGTTTTTCTTTTCTTTCGAGTGTCCTCTGATATTCCAAAGATTTTCTCTCTTGAGAACTCCCCCTACACTAGGGGTTCCTTGTCTTCCTTGGTTATGTAAGCAAGATAGGCTCCCCACTCTTTCATGAATTTGATGTCACATTGTCTCCCTTCAAACTCTGGATACAATTCTTTGATCGTTCTCTTAGCGGTGTTTTTAGAGGCATTAGTGGTATGCGCTATCGCGTGAAAATAAAAGCCCTTTTCTTTATGATTCTCTTTTGCTACAACCACCGACGTACACTTAAATGCTGTATAAAAGATTTTCCCGACTTCTTCTTGAGAGACATTTTTGGTTTCTGCGTGACTTAGAGTTATTGTTATAAAAGGTCGCACTGTATTTGGTGTATTATTTTTACTGATATTTTGATTAGAATTATTCTGACTGCTTAAAGGAAGAAAAACAAGCATTGAACCATAAATAAAGGGCTTCGACTAACTGGGGAAAAAGAGACATTCATCTGTATTGTCAGGACAGATCAACGGAGGCATACCATGCCATCGGGGGTGACGAGAACGCGTTATACTATATGAAGGAAGGCAAGATAGCTCTACCCATGCCATCTAGTCGAGCCCCAAGCACTAACCTTAACCCGTACTCAAGAATGCTAATATATAGGAAGCACCCATGTTTTTCTTTGTCTATATAGACAGTAGTTATAAGCAACTATAAGTAAGCTGATTTCACACATCACATAAGCCAAAGAGGTCGGAAGTCGTGTAACTCAGGAAATTGGACAAAACCATTTTGGAATGAAGTGGGACTTCCTTTTGTTTGAAAGAACTTCCTTATGTCTTATGTTAACAAAGTGGGAGCCGAGCGATTCGTTTGATAGAAGCACGAGGTGAGCTGCATTACTTTCTTCTCTTTCTCTATAAACCAAAAATTGATTTGCCGATAGGGAATATAAGAGTGATGTAAGATCTTCCTTAAAGAGCTAAGAACCCAATGGGGAAGTCGAAACCCGTGTTCAAGTAAAGGAGATACTGATTCATTGATGAATTTTGACAGGCAAAATGCCACTGACAATGTGTTGAATTGGTAGGTTACCTGATGAAGAAGCTGGGAAGGTACCAACCGCCTGCATGGTGTTAAACAAAAATGCTAAAGAGAGTGAAGGGGAAATCATGAACTACGTTTCATGTAATATAGTACACTATAAGAGAGTTAGAGTACTGCAGTGGACACCATTCAAAAATTGCCTTAAGGAAAAGGCTTATATAAAATAAACAGAAATTCAAAACAAGTTACATGCTCGTGACCCACAACAACTAATAGGGCCAACATTTGATTTTATAACTATTCTTTTTTTTTTCAACTACATACTTTCCTGGAATAAGAAAGCCTGAAGGTGACTTAACTACTTTTTGTTAATTTCTTCTAGTCTCCCAGGCGACTGAGTGCTCCATGAATAATAAGCGCTTGCTGCCTCTCCTCCAAACCCTCGATGCGCTCTCTGGTAGCGCGAATGCGCGCTTCTTTCCTTGCAGGATCCATTGTTCTAACACTTCTCAAAAGAAAGTTTAGCACTCTACGGTGCTCTTGAATTTCATTTTACAGTTGCCCCATTTCGGCAGCAATTGCAGAAAGCCTGTTTGTAGCCATACGTGCTAGTACTCAAATTCTTTGATTTGAATTTGATGAAGACATTTATCGAGCCTCTATTTATAGAGTGGTAGAGGAATCTCGCCATGCGTCACGAATTAGATGGCAGGCACAATTCTTACTAGTTCTATGCACTACTTTTTTGCAGTTGAATACTCTCATGCATTTTTAATGAAAAACTGGCTAGCTCTGGCTTCCTTGGGAAGCAAACAAAATATCCCCAAATCACATTGCCTGTATAAACAAACAAACTTTGCACAACCAGTTTACGTAGAAAAGATTCCATATTCTATGCCAATGGACTCGTGACATCCATGTACTGAGTCGTCAAATGAGTCGCGTTAAAAAAGACCAAGCTTATACGGATTGGCCCACAGGGTGTCCCAAGAGGGCCGCTAATGAAAGACCCAAGCTTACATGATGAACCATCAAAGAAAGTCCTACAAATGAAGACTTGGGCCTGTCAAGCCTGCTTTCCTCGATAAAAGACCACAGAAGGGCCAAAGCACAACAAGGCCTACCTATTCTCCTAATGCAACCCGGCTTTGTAGGGGATTCAATCTTATCTCAAGATATGCTCCCCCAAGGACTAAAGGTTAAGGGTGATCCAATCCAGCATAGGCAGGTAGAGTTCACTCATCCGGTAGCGAGGGGAAGATGAACAATGATGCTATAGCTGCTCACCTTTCTGCTATCCGCCTTGTTGTGATAGGGGACTTAACAACCCACCAACCAATCTTTCTTTCTATCTTGAATTCTTGATCTTTGGTACCAGTGGAGCAAAGGAAGCGGGGGACGAACTCCTCTATCTACCCTACCCTAGAAATGGGTTGGATCAATTGAATGAGATCCTAGAGAGAGGATTGAGAGGTATGAGTTGATCAGATGCAGGGAAGCCGAGGTAATCCGTTCCTATCAATCATTCGTCAGGAAGCAGTGGAGAAAGAATCTTCTTTTGAAATCTCATTGTTAAAGGTGTAGAGAGGGCTAAAAAAAGATAGGAGAAATTTTTATAGCCATATCGTTAATAAAGAATTGTGTAATTAATTGGACCAACAGTCCTCTATCCGGCATGCAATTTCTGTGCAACTATGGTTTCTGTAGTCCCTGCTATGCTAGCAATAGGGAATCCTTAGAAAACTGGAACTCCCCAATTTGATATGTAGAACCAGAATGCAAGTTGGGTGATAGTTTGATTCCCCACAAATGATAAGTCTCCAAGCTTGACCCCGCCCACACAGGGGCGACTAGTTGGGGAAAGAACCCGAAAGTCATAATTGTAGTCTGGACATAGCCTATTTCGAGCCCTATTGATATAAAAAGGGATGAACCCAATCCGGAATATGAACCGTGAAAGAAATGACCTATTGAACTGATCACAAGAATACCAGTTACAGTACCTATCAGCCAAAGATGAATCCTTCTAGTAGAGTAGTATTGGACCTTTGGTTCATTTCCATTGTCTTATTTATTTTGAATTTGCAGGAGGTCAAATTAAGGTTTCTTTTCTTCTCCTAGCCATCCAGTTAGATATGTATAGAAAGTTCCTTCCCCTGGGGAAGTTTTTCATACCTTCTCCTTTCGAGTCACTTCTGGCATCTAGTTCCATTGGATTCTTGTTAGATAGGGTTTCATAGGTCCCTAGGCGGGGATAGGTTGCTTTCAGTCCTCCTTCATTTCCATACATTGGGAGTTATATTCCATCCGGATTAGTGTCTTTTCCATGGGAGGACTTTATATAAGATTCTATGGTAGGTCTAAATAGATAGATTGATTCATCTTTTCCATATATGGAGTAGGTTTTTTCTTTCTTCTTGAAACTGCTATTGAGTTCCCTTGCCCTTAGATGGTAGGCCAGGGAAGAAGCCTGAGAGAGCAGGAGTATTGTGGAGTTTGAAAGAAGTCAGTCCCTGTAGCAATAGTACCCATTCTAGTCATTCCTTGGATGAAAGAGCTATCCGGTTCCATCTCCAGTAGCCAAAGCACTGACTATCTATTTTTTCTATCTTGGCTTCGATCGTTGAACTTTCTTTCTATTCGACCTCCCCAAAAACCTGTTTTGAGAACTCCCTTTTTTAACCCCTCCCACAATCTTTATTCCATAAGTTTGAGTTCTTTCACCCAATACTTATTTCATTAAGAGGAATTCTATCTAAATGGAGGGTTTTATAAGACCTTGTTAACATGCCAAAAGTGGGAATCGTGTCACTTTCTAGTGCTAGTGCCGGTTCAAGTGAAAGTTCTACAGCAAGTCTCAAATGCCTCCCTATTCTAGTTCTTTCTTTACTTCAATGCTTCCTTCTACCCAGGACTAGACTTTGACTAGCGTGTGTTACGTATAGCATGAAACAAATTCCAATAAGACTAAGTCTAAGGATAAGCAATTGTTGTAGGGTAAGAATGAAGAGAAAGCTAGATGTTCTTATTTTGCCTTCTATTCCCTAAAAACAGGGATATTTGAATCCCCTGATGGCGCTTTTCGAAAGTTACTGTCACTGACTAGCTTGTGAAACCTGATTTTGACCTATAATCAACTTTAGCCTCCTAAAGAGAGTGCATTTTACTTGCTCACATTCTATTAAGGAACCTCACCAGGGACCGAGAGCAAAGGGCACTTCCACTAGCTCATAGCAAAAAGTATGAAAATGAGAAGCAATTTCAGGGGCTGGCAGAGAGCTCACATGGACCAAGATCGAAAGCTACTTGAACTTCTCCAGGAGCAACTCAATGCCTAGAGAAGTCATTATGAAGGGAAGGGCATTTAGCAATGAAAGAAAATTTGATTGCACCCTATCAAAACTTCCTAGGGGCAAGGCAAGGACCATATGTACTGATCATTCTCGGGAGACATGGAAATAACTCAATAGGAAGAAGACTTTGGGTAAAGAAGGGGTTTGAGAAGGAAAGACTTAAACCAGCAGAATGACTTTTTTCACGAACCCTTGCTACTGAATCAGCCATAGCTCGCTACGTCCCTTAGGCGAGTGAAGTCGACGGGGGATATCCTTCTTTTCTTAACAGAACAACCCGGAATGGTCGAAAGGCATAGTAGAAAATGGCTATTTTTTTTTACCTGTTACCTTACTTCCCCTGGCTTCGGTTGACCCTCTTTTCGGGGGTAGTAAGAGCAGACTCTTAGGTTGGTGCTTTAATTTTAAGTAAGGGCAGTAGGATTTGACTAGCTTGATCTTTTTTCTTTCTCTTAGCATTCCATTCTCGCCTTTCTATTGTCTCTTAGGATCTTTCTTTCCATGCATTCTTCATCTCTGACTTTCCCTTAGGCTTATTAGAGATTATGTAGTATTAACTGTATACCTACAAGAATCTCAACGCCCGCCCCAGAATAGAAGACTCCAGCTTTTTTGTTAGAGCTTGAAACTTCTTAGCGTAGTTAACCCTAGGAGTCTTGCGCTTGCTTTGTTGTGCTTTAGAGCTATAAGCCTTCAATCTTAGTCTTATGAAAGTGACTTAAGCTTAAGAATAAGTGCTTTACCTTCCCGCTATTCCTAAGTCAGAAAGATGAGTCCAAAGTCCAAAGGCCAGGGAAACAAACCTACTTGTCATCGTTTACTTTAGATTTCAGGAATCTTTATTTCATAGAGAGTAGACGAAAGGCACAATGAAAGAACTGAACACCCGTTAAGCGAACAAAGCTACCATGGGTTATTTTATAAGAGAAAGAGATATGCTCAGAAGCCAGTTGTTAGATTAGAGAAGACGAATATAGGAGCGAAAAAAACGTCTTAAAGAGGAGTATTTGCTCCCGATTTTCGCTTGTTTCTTTTTATAAGGGGAAGGAAGGGAATGGACCTTGAAAAAAAGTAGGAAGCGCCCCGGGAATGACCTAATTTCCTTTGCGAGTCATATCATATAATCCAAATTGATGGCCCAAATCGCGAGTTTATGAGAAAGTAACCCATTTCGCTGTCACTTAGGAGAAGTATAAAGTCTTGTTGGCTGGAATTCGTGACCCAAAGAGCTCTGGGGCCTGAACGACTCCTTATCTTCTTATACCAGATACCTCCTCTTACCCGGCGCTGTAGAAGTTCAAGGAACTAAGTGGTTGTATCTTTTCTAGAATATCACTGCGGTTGTCGGTGGATTTCTGCCCATTGGAAAGGGCTCCAGAAGTCTGCGTTATCCTATAAGACTGGGGTCTTGTTTTGGGTTTACTAAGGGCGATATCAGAGTTATATCATTATTTCCTTGCTCGTATCCACAACGCAAAGGAGTTTCTGCTGCATCTTCTCTTTGTAGTTTGAGAGAGGGTCTCATAGTTCTTCCTGAAGGGAATAACCGTGGAGCTAGGACAAAGCCAAGCCTAAAGCGGATGGACAAGAGAGCAAGGGAAAGACAAACTCTGGCTCTTTCATTTGCCAATGGTCCCCATTAGGCAAAAGACTATCCAAAGTGAGAGAAGCTGAGTACCTTAGTTGGCGAAGGAGCAAAGGAAGTGGAATCTGACTTTGAGAGCCCAACACGAGTCAATCCTCTGCAATAATAGAATGCCATCCATACGAATTCCTCTCGTCTTGTAGATTAAGGTTTTGCTTAATGGGAATGATGTGTTGGCTATGGTTGACACAAGTGCCACACACTATTTTGTGGTTGAACGGATGGTGCAGACCTGGTGGGTAAGAATCCAAGCAAGATTAAGGATGTCAATTTGGTAGCCCAACCAGTACTGGGTATGGCCTATGGTGTGCACATGAGCATTGGTTCCATGAATGGGACAATTGAATCTAATGGTAGTGCCCTTAGATGATTTCGATGTCATATTGGGCAATGAGTTCTTTCTGGCTGTAAAAGTGGCGTTGATGCCGCACCTTAGTGGGATGTTGATCGCGGATAAGATGCTACTTGTGCCTGGATGCATCCTACCAGACAAAGGTAGGAAAGCAAAGGCATGGGATGCTATCTGCTATACAAGTGGGTAATGGTTTGACGAAGGGTGCTGTCACTTACCTTTCGGCTTTTATTGAGGTCAAACCTGACCACAAGGTAGAAATTCTGGACAAAGTGGCTGAGATTCTCAAAGAGTTTGCAGATGTAATGCCATAAGAACTCCAAAAGAACTTTAGCCCTAGACGGGCCATTGATCACAAGATCGATATAGTCCTTGGTGCCAAGCCCCCCACACATGCACCTTATCGGATATCGCCCTTGAAACTGGCAGAACTTAGGAAGCAGTTGACAGAGTTGCTGGATGCAGGCTTTATCTAGCCTTCCAAGGCACCATATGGGGCCCTTGTGGTGTTCCAGAAGAAGCAAGATGGCTCTTTGCGCATGTGTGTGGACTATCGTGCACTGAACAAAGTGATAGTGAAGAACAAGTATCCTATCCCTTTGGTGGCAGATCTCTTCGACAGGTTGTCCAAAGCCTCGTTCTTCATAAAGCTAGACCTTCTTTGGGCTATTGGAAAGTCAGAATTGCTGAAGAAGCCGAAGGGAAATGAGACTAGCTAAGCAGCTTCCGATTGACTGCCTAGGAAATTCATTCATTCATTAGAAAGTTGGGTCTACCTTCTTCCTTAGTTGGCTAGACTAATGTGATAGATAGGTAGACATTTCTTGAACAAAGCTCAGTCCTTCGTCATCAATATATTGGTATAAAGGTCTTTGCCAGTCAGTTCCATTGTCTTTCGAAATCCAATCGTAGGCCAGGAATGGAATGTAAGGCTTGCCGAGACAAACCTCTCACTTAACCTTTGAGCTAGGGAACTGGTTATTAAGTGTTTTCTGTCTCACTGGAAGTGCGAAAGCCTATTTGTTGCTTTTAATACGAGATCAGAATAAGCCTATAGAAAGGCACTTTCCTTTTCTTTTGTAGAGTAGATTGTTAGCGGAGGTACCGAAATAGAATGAAATGGAAGAGTTCCCCCTAAAGAACAAGGTTAGTAGTAAGTAGGGAGGAGATATAGAAGGTTGGGATTAATCGTTTCAGTTGGAATGCCAAATCATTAGCGCCTGGCGCTGTCTTAAACTTAAAGAAGTACCATTGAGGTATTTGTAGATGTAGGGTCAGGTTAGGGCTTATTCTTTAGCACATAGCTGGGCTGAAGCTCAAACCAAACAACGACATGGGATGATTTCCCAAGCAATTGGTGCGGAGATCCGTCTATCTTTGCCTGAAGCTTTCTTCCTTGATAGTTTGGACCAAATCTGGAACAAAAGCTGGAATTAATGGCAGTAGTCCCGATGTCTTGTGGGAACACCTGCTACACTTCTCTATTACTATATCTGACCATATCTCATACCAAGGCTGAAACAGTACCGAGATGAACCAGAAGTAGGGGGAAAGACTCCTACTTAGCTCTTTATTGCCAGCTAGTGTAGACTAGCAGTTAGACGTTTTGTTTGTATGGCCTTTCCTTGCATTATATACCATGTTTCATTTTCATAGCCCCACCCACAATAACTTCCACTTCCGTTTTCCTTCCTAAAGATAGCCCTCCACTTCAGGCGATTACGCTCTTCACGGGTTGGATTTCATTTTTTTTTCATCATCCCTAGAAAGTCTTGTCGCAAGCCAAGTTGAGTATAGAACATTGACAGGGAACCGCAAGGAGAATTGCGCCCAGGGCTCGATCTACGATTGTCAAGCTTTCCCATTCGCATGCCTTAGGCAGGGGGTCTCTATGACACCCCGATCCCTCTCGAGACCGGGAGTTCTATCAATCAAACTAATCACAACCCAAACCAAACCCGGGCAAAATTTTCAGGGAAAACGGACGGAGTCTCCCCTGTTTATAGGCGAAATGCAAAACCTGTAATAGCATATAAATGGACCACCACCGTGTCCAACCATACAAAACTTCCTCAAGGCCATCCGAGCCTCGGTTCTCAACAATTTAAACTCAGCAAGTATACATACATTTCCAATTTAAAAACTAACCTATCTTTTCATTTTGACAAGTACATTCAATTTAGGCAATTAAACCATACAAAGCTACTGCATAAAATAAACTATCATGCCATTCTAATTCTTTTCCTTTGGACATTACAGCCATGCATTGAAGTTAAGCTACATTAACTATATACATAATCTAACTTATCAAACCATTCCAACTACATAGCTAGATTTATATTACATTTCTTTTAACAATAATTACATACAACATAAAAGCATACAACTTGACAACTTTGACAACTCAAGTTACATAGGCACTCAAGACAACTCTTCAAGCACGGACTTTCACGAAATCACGAACTTTCCAGCTAACAGGGCATTTCCTGAAATGTGGTGGTGAGGAGTGAGTATACACAACACGTATACTCAGTGAGGGCGAGACAGATATCGAATTGGAGAGAAAGAAGATCGTGCAATGCAAATAGGTACAGTTAAGCAATACAATCAATAAAAGGCATTCAATATAAACAACAATACAATTAAACAACTAAAGAAAGCATTAACACAACCAATCAAAGCTATACCACACTTTGAAGGCTATGGTTCACTCGAGCGAGTAATGTACCGATCACGATTCCGATGACTTTAACGATGACGCGCCGGCCCAAACCACCTTATAACACCAGTTTGGAATACCCCGGAAGTATCCATCAATCCTACGACCCAAATCTCCCTGGGAGGCAACCCAAGCGAGAAAGGGAATAGCAGCGGAGCTAGAGCAACCAACACTGGCAACCCAAGGCTACCCAGAGAGGCCATCACTCACGCACGAGACACTATGCAATGCAAGACTCGATACAAGGCGATAAACAAACGATAAAGCCACACGTGAAAGAATAACAAAGTAGGTTACTCTCGCACGCAATAGCAGCAATTTGATAAGTAATTCAATCCAAAACAACTCAAACAAGTATTCCAAGTAATTCTAAACATTCTATAAGCATAAAGACAAGAAAACACACAAAAACACAAATTGGCCCCAACTATCAAAATGCTACCATTTCCAAATGAGCCAAGAGTTCTGGAAACCGACTTCGCCAACCCTCCTAGGTCACCATAAGGCACGTTTAAAGACCCCGAAACCTTACTTTACCCTAGAACTCGCGCAAAGCCCCGATTTCCCCCTTTCTCGTTTGAACTACAACTATATCAACCAAACACCCAACCAATACCATAATCGCACCAAAAGTGCTTCCATGGCCTCCCGAAGTAATGCCAACACGCAAAACGAGAAAATGCAAAAGTCGACCAAAACGACCCCAACTTTCCCAAAGGCTTAATTCTCGTTTTTTCCACTACGCAACCCAAACAAACCACACATTTTAGCATTCTAGCATACCTAGCACGTTTCTACATCAACGGAAAGCATAACAGCGCAATTTCAACGTTTCAAGGTTTTACTATTCATAAAACACTATTCATTTCACAATTTAATTTGCAATCACAACATTTAACCGCAGAAAATGTTACAAAGCTATAAATACATGTTCTACAAATGCTAAGGAACATTCTAGAAGCATCAAATCGCTTTAAATAACGATCTACGGATAAATCTAAAAATTGACAAAGTTAACATATACAACGTATAAATGCGCAAATAACATGCTTCCCTCACCTTAGACGCTCCTAGACGCTAAGAAAACCTCGTAGAGTGCCTCGGAAACCACCCCGCACAAGCCCACGCGAAGAATCGAAGATTTGAAGTTGAGATTTTCTTTTTTTTTTCTCCTTCTTTTCCTCATGGTTTCAAGCCTTTTTCTCTCTATTTTTTTCGTGCACATTCTGCTTATTTAAAAAAAAAATGTCAAGAAGTCAAAGGTCAAAATTCGGTCAACCCGCTAAACCAAAACAGCTATGCGCGACCTCACGAAAACGGCCATAACTTCTTCTAGAAAACTCCAATTCACGAACGGTTTGAACCCTCATAAACTAGACTCATAGAGCTTTCCAACCATATATAATTTGCTACCTAACTCTTCTCCAATTGGTTCAGATTTAATTTCAAAGTTGACCCAAAATTTGACTAACTTAACATTGCATTTTTTTATTTCTAATCCCAAGTTTGCCTTTTATTAAACATTACAAAAATTCCCACCTTGTCCTAGTTGGTCAATGTAGATGAAAAGTCAACTAGTTTGGTCAAAGAAGGTGAAAGGTCAATAAAATGCAATTTAAATGAACTTAAAATGCTATTGAGTACATGCCAAGTTCGGGGTGTCACATCCTTCCCCCCTTAAAACAATTGCGTCCTCGCAATTCTTTTTCCAATAGGACTCTGCATCATCTACAATCCAACTCTGACTAGTCTTCATTAGCTACTGAAAAAGTATTTAATAAAGATGACCAATACGAAAGTTCAAGTAGAAATGCCAAGTAGTAACGCCAAATAGAAGCTCAAATGCAGATACCGTACAAGAATCCTGTTGACACGAATACCTAAGAAGAATAAATTCCAACCAGAAATGCCGAGATAATACCAATAAAGACTAAAGCAAAGATACTGTAGATGTCATTAATACCACACAATAACGACAAGAAGAATACCTCACGCACGAATCTCCAATAGAAGTCTAACTGTTACTGCTCGAGAATTCCCAAGCAAGAAGCCAAAAAACAGCTCAAACAAAGATTCTATCTAGAGGTCCAAAGAAGTACCCCGCTGGTCATGGATTTCATAGAAGAATTCCCTGTTAAGAGTGCTGAAGAAAATACCAAGAACCCAATCAAATATATTTCCAAGTTCCAAAGAAGCCTTCCAAATAATAACCCCATGGAACAACCAATTAGATTCCGAGTTTTGCTATCAAATGCTGAGAGGAATGTCAAAGGAAATAACAGAGAAAATATAACGTGCCCAATAAGACAACCAAGTTGAATAACAAACATAGTTTCCCAGATGGACGAAAACTCCAAGGATAAACACCGAACTGATGAACAATATACCGAAACCAAACTCTGAGTCCTCTTCACTGTTTGCCAAGTGAGAACTTCATACAACTTTGCCAACAAGGAAAATACCAAGAGAATGCCTAATAAGAATTTCAAAGAATACCATAAGTAGTATTATACAATAAGTCTGATAGGGATTCCAGTTACCAAACCAACTGAGGGATGCCAAAGAAAATACCCGAACAATGCTCCAGTAAGAAAGTACCAAGAATTGCCCAATAAGTAATACTAAATAATTGGCCACTGAGAATCCTAGAGAATGCCATTGAAGAATTTCCAATAAGGAATACCAGTAACACTCCAATAAAGACCGAGACACATATGCCATAGATAATACCATGCAGTAAGGCCGATTGAAATCCCATTAACCAAGTCCACCGAGAAGTGCCAACAAAAGTCCCCAAAGAACACCTGTTATGAAAACCAAAGAATGTTCCAGAGAACACCCAATTAAAACCCCAAGAGAAAGCTACTCTTTCGCAACTGTTAAGCACAGAGAAGGACCAAAGGGATTCGCCAATAACCGAGCTCCAAAAGCAATCACCAATTCCCAAATAAAGGCTAGTCAAATGCCATTCATTTCCTGCCAATCCATACACCTTGAAAAGCCAGTGGTGAACCACTTTCTTCAGGGGAGGAAGAGGACTTACTTACTATTTCAATAGGACATGTATGAATGCCAATATATCACAGTTATACATATGCATTAAGCTATTATGCCAGCAAGTTTACAATATAGTTTATTTAACAAAGTCACTCAAGCATAACAATCAAGTCAAGCACAGCATAATCAATTCAAATCACGGCATAGCTAATTCAAGACATTTCAGTACACACATTAAAAGCAATACTTCAAGCAAATAACAATCCACGAGGTCGATTCGATAGGTCAATTCAATGCACAACTAGACACTTTACTTCACTTAGCACACAATTAACACATAACACATAACTATATCACATAGGAGCACACATTCATGTCAAGACACATAATCTCACATAAAAGCATACACTTTCAAGACACACTTAACAAGCACACATTTAAGGGTCACTACCCACCAGACCGAGGACCCTGTCCCGGCTTATGAGCTAAATAAGCTCTGATACCACCTGTGACACCCCGATCCCTCTCGAGACCGGGAGTTCTATCAATCAAACTAATCACAACCCAAACCAAACCCGGGCAAAATTTTCAGGGAAAACGGACGGAGACTCCCCTGTTTATAGGCGAAATGCAAAACCTGTAATAGCATATAAATGGACCACCACCGTGTCCAACCATACAAAACTTCCTCAAGGCCATCCGAGCCTCGGTTCTCAACAATTTAAACTCAGCAAGTATACATACATTTCCAATTTAAAAACTAACCTATCTTTTCATTTTGACAAGTACATTCAATTTAGGCAATTAAACCATACAAAGCTACTGCATAAAATAAACTATCATGCCATTCTAATTCTTTTCCTTTGGACATTACAGCCATGCATTGAAGTTAAGCTACATTAACTATATACATAATCTAACTTATCAAACCATTCCAACTACATAGCTAGATTTATATTACATTTCTTTTAACAATAATTACATACAACATAAAAGCATACAACTTGACAACTTTGACAACTCAAGTTACATAGGCACTCAAGACAACTCTTCAAGCACGGACTTTCACGAAATCACGAACTTTCCAGCTAACAGGGCATTTCCTGAAATGTGGTGGTGAGGAGTGAGTATACACAACACGTATACTCAGTGAGGGCGAGACAGATATCGAATTGGAGAGAAAGAAGATCGTGCAATGCAAATAGGTACAGTTAAGCAATACAATCAATAAAAGGCATTCAATATAAACAACAATACAATTAAACAACTAAAGAAAGCATTAACACAACCAATCAAAGCTATACCACACTTTGAAGGCTATGGTTCACTCGAGCGAGTAATGTACCGATCACGATTCCGATGACTTTAACGATGACGCGCCGGCCCAAACCACCTTATAACACCAGTTTGGAATACCCCGGAAGTATCCATCAATCCTACGACCCAAATCTCCCTGGGAGGCAACCCAAGCGAGAAAGGGAATAGCAGCGGAGCTAGAGCAACCAACACTGGCAACCCAAGGCTACCCAGAGAGGCCCATCACTCACGCGCGAGACACTATGCAATGCAAGACTCGATACAAGGCGATAAACAAACGATAAAGCCACACGTGAAAGAATAACAAAGTAGGTTACTCTCGCTCGCAATAGCAGCAATTTGATAAGTAATTCAATCCAAAACAACTCAAACAAGTATTCCAAGTAATTCTAAACATTCTATAAGCATAAATACAAGAAAACACACAAAAACACAAATCGGCCCCAACTATCAAAATGCTACCATTTCCAAACGAGCCAAGAGTTCTAGAAACCGACTTCGCCAACCCTCCTACGTCACCATAAGGCACGTCTAAAGACCCCGAAACCTTACTTTACCCTAGAACTCGCGCAAAGCCCCGATTTCCCCCTTTCTCGTTTGAACTACAACTATATCAACCAAACACCCAACCAATGCCATAATCGCACCAAAAGTGCTTCCATGGCCTCCCGAAGCAATGCCAACACGCAAAACGAGAAAATGCAAAAGTCGACCAAAACGACCCCAACTTTCCCAAAGGCTTAATTCTCATTTTTTTCACTACGCAACCCAAACAAACCACACATTTTAGCATTCTAGCATACCTAGCACGTTTTTACATCAACAGAAAGCATAACAGCGCAATTTCAACGTTTCAAGATTTTACTATTCATAAAACACTATTCATTTCACAATTTAATTTGCAATCACAACATTTAACCACAGAAAATGTTACAAAACTATAAATACATGTTCTACAAATGCTAAGGAACATTCTAGAAGCATCAAATCGCTTTAAATAACGATCTACGGATAAATCTAAAAATTGACAAAGTTAACATATACAACGTATAAATGCGCAAATAACATGCTTCCCTCACCTTAGACGCTCCTAGACGCTAAGAAAACCTCGTAGAGTGCCTCGGAAACCACCCCGCACAAGCCCACGCGAAGAATCGAAGATTTGAAGTTGAGATTTTCTTTTTTTTTTCTCCTTCTTTTCCTCATGGTTTCAAGCCTTTTTCTCTCTATTTTTTTCGTGCACATTCTGCTTATTTAAAAAAAAAATGTCAAGAAGTCAAAGGTCAAAATTCGGTCAACCCGCTAAACCAAAACAGCTATGCGCGACCTCACGAAAACGGCCATAACTTCTTCTAAAAAACTCCAATTCACGAACGGTTTGAACCCTCATAAACTAGACTCATATAGCTTTCCAACCATATATAATTTGCTACCTAACTCTTCTCCAATTGGTTCAGATTTAATTCCAAAGTTGACCCAAAATTTGACTAACTTAACATTGCATTTTTTTTATTTCTAATCCCAAGTTTGCCTTTTATTAAACATTACAAAAATTCCCACCTTGTCCTAGTTGGTCAATGTAGATGAAAAGTCAACTAGTTTGGTCAAAGAAGGTGAAAGGTCAATAAAATGCAATTTAAATGAACTTAAAATGCTATTGAATACATGCCAGGTTCGGGGTGTCACAGTCTCACCGCTCGATCTTTGTTTCTTCAGAACGAGGTCCGAAGAAATGCGGGAATAAAGGCAGCACTTCCTTAAGGTAGCCAAGCGAGCTTCGCGAATTTCATAGTTTCATCGAGGTCACCATGAGTTGAGTTAGCATGAAACGGGCCATCTTATGAAGCAGATCTTCAGCTACGGGGGACAGTTGGCCATTTGACACTTCTGCTATAGCTTAGTACTTCTTTTGCTGCTCCACAATACTCTCTCCAAAACAAAAGTGAGTGAAAGAGGCCTACTTGCCCATACTTCTTTCCCCCTATCGCTAGGGGCCTTGCCTTTCAGCTACATTTGATTCTGAAAAGGGTTAAAGAAGCAGCTTACTTTTTAGTTCAGGAATCGACCTTTCTAAAAAAGTACACCTAAAAAGGGATCAAGTCGCACTACGTTCTTTCTCTCTTACGAACGCAACAAACATTAGAAAAGTACGAGTTTCTGTTACAATCTGCCCGATTCAACTTAATCTGTTATATTAGAAGTGGTAACAACATTAAGCATAATTCCCATCAGGGCAGAAGCTAGGGCGATTGCAAAAGCATTAGCTCTAGCCTTTGCTCTTGCTTCTTCTGTGAGCCCTAAGCTCATTTGTTGGAAATCCTCGGCGATTTGGTTATGGACTGGATTCTCAGTGTATGTACATATGCTCCCATCAAGCACATCTAGCGATTGACGCCCTTGATGCAGTATCACCTTCTTGAGGATTTGCACTTTCTCAGGTTGTATGACCAGAGTGGGGTTAACTTCTAGGAGAATCTGCGGGACCATTTTCTAGAAAGCAATGACACCTAACATGAAAGAAATGCTAAGCATGAGTTTGAGTGAGTTCTGGTTGTTTGAGTTCATGAGATCTCTCACTTGAAAATCAAGATGGGATACTAGTCCTCTGTTTGGACCCTGTGAAACCCCACTTTCTTGCTTATCTCGTTTTACGTGTTTTACCTCGTTTTGCGTGCATATAACCTGTTTATGTGCTATAGGACCTAGAAAGTTATAATTTTGATTTCAATACTTCTAATACGTGCTAAATGTGCATTCATGAAATTTTCATCAAAAACGGAGTCAGAAATTTTATCGTCGATTTTCAGTGAATAGTGTTTTCGAAACACGTCCGCTATAATTTTGAAACTGGTCTTTTTAAACCTTCTAGACCTAGTCCACGGACTTTAATAGACCTGTGTTTGATGAAAACGGTTTTAAAATCGGCTTAAGAATTTATTAGGGTTTTTACACCGACTTTTGCGAAAATCGAGTTTTAAGCCGACTCGGGTGGAATTCTTTGAATGTAAAACTTCTTGTCACCTAAAAATAACTCACTTGAGATATCTTGGGGGTTGCATAATTAATTTTAACTTGGTGATCACTAAAATGCAATTAAAGACATTAAAAACACAAAATTACCTATTAAAATAACTTTGACTTTAATTAAATAGTTGACCATTTAAGCTTATGTCCTCAACACACACTCACACAACACAAAAACACCACCACACACACACACATTGCCGAGAGGAAGAGGAGAGAAAAGAGAAGAGAAAAACTTAAGCTTTCAATCCAATTTTTCAAAGAAAAACCTAGTTTTTGTCTGTGAAACTTCGCACCGACTTGGATTCTGCTTGTTGGGCACGCATTGCACGCATTCCTAGGCTTATATCGCATCTAAGGTGAGAGAAAAATTCTAAATCTCAAAATGTCATTTTTGTGTTTTTGCGTATAAATGAATATTGAACCGTTAGAATTGAAATCTGATGTTAGATTATTGCTCCTTGCATGCTAGGGATCGTTATATACTAATACTACGAATTTCTGTCGGATGTAGCATAATTTTTATTTTCCGGGTATTTAATTTTGATTAAAATGTTCAAAGTTGATTTAATTGAGTTGTGTTGATCGAAATCGATTGCCGTCGATTTCTAAATACTTGATAATTACGTGTTAGCGCTGTTGTAATGCCGAATTTTCGATTACATTGTTTGTGTGGAAATCCGGAAAATCCAGCCATGACGTCATAGGGTTTTAGGGTTATCGGGCATGTTTTGGAGGTGTTATGGTGGATTTCCGAGAGGGCTAATGTAGTAGGTTGAATGGGTGAGTGATAGGAACTGATTTGGCAATGTTTGGATTAGTAGATTGTAAGTTATGAATTTTAGAAGTTAGGGTGTCATTCTTTAATTTCTTGAACGATGCCTTAGATGGTTGGGTAGTGTTCGAGTGATGAATGGTGAGTTGTTGTTGAGTAATTTAGAGTTTAATTATGAATATTATGCATGTCCGGTTAGATGGCCTACTTTGTCATCTAACTACGTTGTTTGATGTTTAAATTAATATTGATGTTATATTGATGTTATATTGATGTTATTGATTGATTATTATTGAATGCGGGAATCGGGCACTCTTGTTGCTGATCTCCCAATTGATTGATCGATTTATGCTTGCATGATGATTGATGAAAATGGAGCCTTGGTATGTGTGTGCCACCTCTCGGGCAGCGTCGGGCTGTCGGGTTGAAACCGGCATGACTGCCATAGGCTACCCCCAGCTCGCATGACGGAGATGTCATGGAGGGAAGGGGATAGTGAGGTACCTCGGGTGCGTGAGTAATGGGGAGTTATAAGAAGAACGGTTGAGATCGTGATGGCGTTTGGAGCTACACCAAATAGAGTATCCTTATTGAATGGTCATATAGTTATGTGATGATAGCTTTATTTATGTTATTATTGTTGTTGTGTGTTTACTTGCTCAAAGGACTAAATCCAAGGAGCGTAGTGAATACTGTCGAGATCTATCGGATCCTCACTGGGCTTATGTATATAAGCTCACTCTCTATAATGCATGTTTCAGGTGTACTTTCACAAGATTACGGGTACGTGCCTCCTGAAGAGGAGAATGTGGAAAATGTGCCTTTTGTGGATGAGTCATATGTTCCCGAGTCTTATCTATGACTTTATATTGTTAAATGTCTTGTATATTAGTTTAATAGACTTTATATGCTTTACGGTTCTTAATGTAATAGATATTGAAAAGATGTTGAACCAAATGATGTTAACTTAGCGATTTCCTTTTTGTCTATGGTTAAATTGTAGTTGTGTCTCAACTTACTTTTGAATTGTATGATAAAGTTGAGGTATTGTATGTCATGTTGGAACGGAGGCGTATAACGAGGATGTTTTATCGTATAATATGGTTGTGTTGTATGTTGTTATTTATATTGAGGAATTACTGGGTGTATGATGTTTAATGAGGTTGGTTTAGAACCTCGGAAATCCGTTTACTGTCGTTATGCCGCCGAAATTCCGTTGCGTCCTGACTGATCGTAGGTGGGGTCGAGTTGGGGCGTGACAGTTTAAGTGGTATCAGAGCTCATGTTAGTTGTCAGCCGGGGTATTCTCGGAATGTGGGTAATGGTCTTAGCATGAAATATGTATGAAAGGAAAGAAAAATGAAATATGTATTGGTATGATTAATTGATTAAGTGATTATGTGATTTAAGTGCTTATGTGATTATGTGATCAATTTGATTATGTGTTTTATATGAGTTTGTTATTTATGTGTTAATAGTTGTTTATAACCTGTCTACGTGCTATAACTGTGCTAACTCTTTGATTAGTAGAATGGCCGGTCGACCGAGAACCAGAGGTAGGCCTGAGTTGACTGATGAGACTCCGAGTAACGTGGCACCGGGCCGTGACGGGGGTGATGACCGATTTGGAGCCGCTATGGAGCGGATTGCAGAGTTAGTGGCTAGTCAGGCACAGTTATTAGCAGGGCAGGCTGCCCAGAATCAGGCTATGCAAGCTCAGCTTCTGAATATTCAGGGTGGTAACCACGGGCGTGGTACCCTGAAGGACTTTTTAGGATATCACCCACCGAGATTTCAGGGGGAGCCGGATGATAGGAAGGCGGAGGTTTGGATTAGCAAGTTGGAGAAGATTTATGATCCACTTGGCTATACTGATGAGCAGAAAGTCTCTTTTGCCGTGTATTTGTTAGATGACGAGGCAGAGGAGTGGTGGCGCACGGTAAGGACTAGTTGGGCGGCACAGGGTATTCCTTATATTTGGGGTACCTTTCTGATGGCTTTCCGGGCAAAGTATGTCCCGAGGATTTGCAGGGAACGGAGAGAGGCCGAGTTTCTAGCCTTGGTCCAGGGAGATGCTACAGTGGCTCAATATGAGGCCACATTTACTCGATTGTCCCGGTATGCACCGGAGTATGTGGTAGACGAAGAGCGGAGGACTCGCAGGTTTATGTTGGGGTTGCGGCCCGAGATTCAGGATGTGATGGCTCTGAATCGTTATGATATTTTCACTGAGGCTTTTGAGGCAGCTTCTAGATTGGAGAAGAGGAAAGGGGATCAGATTGTCTCCAGTCAGCCTAGTAAGAGGCCGTATCAGCCGCCGGGCCAGCAGGTTTTATATAGGCCTCCAGTACAACAGGTTGTCTACAGGCCACCTGCCCAGCAGGGTTCTTTTAGGCCACAGAGTCAGCAGAGTTATTATCGGCCTCAGTTTCAGCAGAGGCCATATCAGGTTCAGACTCAGTTTAGGCCAGCCCAGTCTCAGGGTCAGTACAGGCCTAGTGTGGTGAGACCTCAGCAGCAGGCTGTATCAGCTGCTTCTTCAGCTTCTGGTTATTCTAGGGGCAGTGCTAGTGCCACATCATCGCAGTGTAATTACTGCAAGCGCTCAGGGCATGTAGAGTCCGACTGCAGGGTAAAGGCAGGGACATGTTTGGGTTTTGGTAGCATCGATCATAGGGTGAGGGATTGCCCTAAGTATGATAGGACTGAGGGTTGGGCAGCGACTCAGGGTTATCAGGGTAGGCCTACGGGCAGTGTACCACAGCAGCAGCGGGTTCAGGCTCGGGCTTATGCAGTTGACTTAGAGGAGATGCCTGAGGAGACTGCAGTTGTGGAAGGTAACTTTCTTATACTTGATCAACTTGTTAAAGTGTTGATTGATTCTGGTGCTACGCATTCTTTCATTACTCCTGCTTGTGTGCAACGTGTTAAATTGCAACCTGAAAGATTGCCTTATGTGGTTGAGATTAGTACCTCTTTGACTGATAAGTATGTTACTGGCTTAGTATGTAAGGATTGTTTAATACATGTTAAGGGGCATAATTTTCCTTCGGACCTTATTTTATTTCCTATCCGGGGGTATGATGTTATCTTGGGTATGGATTGGCTTTCTAAGTATGATGCCCAGTTGAACTGTAGAACCAAGGTAGTACAGTTTCGTTTGCCAGATCAGCCAGTAGTTGAGGTAGCGGGTAACCGGGGTGCTAAGACGAGTTTTGTTATCTCAGCGACTAAAGCCGTTAAGTTGGTGAGTAAGGGGTGTTCGGGTTATCTAGCTTATTTGATCAACAAGCCATCTGTTAAGCTACAGCTTGAGGAAGTCCTTATTATCCGGGAATATCCTAATGTATTTCCCGAGGAGTTGCCAGGGTTGCCGCCAGATAGGGATATCGAGTTTGTGATTAATCTTGTTCCCGGTACTCAACCTATTTCTAAATCGGCATACCGGATGGCACCAGCTGAGTTGAAGGAGTTGAAGACTCAGTTACAGGAGTTGTTGGAGAAAGGATTTATTCAGCAGAGTTCTTCACCTTGGGGAGCTCCTGTTTTGTTTGTGAAGAAGAAGGATGGTACCTTGAGATTGTGTATAGATTACCGTGGTTTGAATCAGGTGACTATCAAGAATAAATATCCTTTGCCACTGATTGATGAGTTGTTTGATCAACTTCAGGGAGCCAAAGTCTACTCTAAGTTTGATTTGAGGCAGGGGTATTATCAGCTTCGGATTCGCGCGGACGATGTTCCGAAGTCTGCCTTCAGGACTCGGTACGGGCATTATGAGTTTGTTGTTATGCCCTTTGGTTTGACTAATGCACCGGCAGCATTCATGGATCTTATGCATCGAGTCTTTCAGCCGTTCTTGGACCAGTTCGTGGTGATTTTTATTGATGATATCTTGGTCTATTCTAAATCTGAATTGGAGCACGAGCAACATCTACGGCTTGTATTAGAGAAGTTGCAGGAGCATCAGTTGTTTGCCAAGTTCAGCAAATGTGAATTTTGGCTGCAACGGATTTCTTTTCTTGGCCATGTTATTACACAGAGTGGTATTTCTGTAGATCCCACTAAGATTGAATCGGTGATGTCTTGGAAGCGGCCAGAGAGTGTTACTGATGTCCGTAGTTTTCTTGGCTTGGCGGGTTATTACCGTAGGTTTGTCAAGGACTTCTCAAAGATTGCGGGGCCACTATCTAAGTTGACTCAGAAACGGACTATCTTTAATTGGGACGAGAAGTGTGAGAGTGGATTTCAGGAGTTGAAAAAGAGGTTAACTACCGCTCCAGTACTTGCTCTACCAGAGGGGACCGATAATATGGTCATTTACAGTGATGCATCCAAGGAGGGCTTGGGATGTGTTCTTATGCAGGATGGCCGAGTTATTGCCTATGCTTCCAGGAAGTTGAAGCCTTATGAGGTGAATTATCCGACTCATGATCTTGAGTTGGCAGCAGTTGTCTTCGCACTGAAAAAGTGGCGTCATTATCTGTGGGGCAGTAAGTTCGAGATTTTCACTGATCATAAGAGTCTTAAGTATTTATTCTCACAGAAGGAGTTGAATATGCGCCAGCGGAGGTGGATGGAGCTTCTTGGAGATTATAATTGTTCTATCAATTATCTGCCTGGAAAGGCAAATGTTGTGGCAGATGCTCTCAGCCGGAAGGCTAGTATTTCTTGTTTGGCTGTCAAGAAGTGGGAGGTTCTTGAGGAGTTTAGTTATTGGAGACCAGAGTTCACTCAGGTTGGGGTGATGTGTTCACATCTCCGTATTCAGCCTTTATTGTTGTCTCAGATCAGGGAAGCTCAGCAGCTTGATGTTAAACTTCAGAAGATCAAGGATCAGATCACGGATGATCAGTCTGATTTTAAAGTGCATGAGGATGGTATTCTTCGGTTTCGGAACAAGGTTTGTGTTCCCGATGAACCGGACTTGAGACGAGGTATTCTGGAGGAAGCTCATAATTCTAAATATACTATTCATCCTGGTGGGACCAAGATGTATCGGGATTTGAAACAGCATTACTGGTGGAACAACATGAAGAGGGAGGTTGCTCAGTTTGTGTCTAGATGTTTGACTTGTCAGAGAGTGAAAGCCGAGCATCAACGACCAGCAGGTTTGCTTCAACCGTTGGATATACCAGAGTGGAAATGGGAGCATATTACGATGGACTTTGTCACTGGTTTGCCTAGATCACCGAGGGGTAATGATGCAGTTTGGGTTGTCGTGGATCGTTTGACGAAGACAGCTCATTTTATCTCGATGAGGTTAGGAGATGAGGTTACAAAGCTGACGGATCTTTATCTGGATCAGATTGTTAGATTTCACGGTATTCCATCTAGTATTGTCTCTGATCGAGATCCTCGATTTACTTCTCGTTTGTGGGAGAAACTTCAGGAGACTTTGGGTACTCAGTTGAACTTCAGTACAGCGTATCATCCACAGACCGACGGTCAGTCTGAGCGGACTATTCAGATTCTGGAAGATATGCTTAGGGCTTGTGTTCTGGACTTCGGGAAGAACTGGGAGAAACATCTACCACTTGCCGAGTTTGCCTATAACAATAGTTATCAAGCTACTATTGGGATGGCACCTTTTGCAGCTCTTTACGGTCGTAAGTACCGTTCACCTTTATATTGGGACGAGGTAGGAGAGATGAAGACTATTGATCCGACTATCATGCCAGAACTTCTTGAGAAGATCGAGAATGTTCAGTTGATCAGGCAGAGAATGCTTACAGCGCAGAGTAGATTCAAGAGTTATGCTGATAAGCGTCGTCGAGACTTGGAGTTTGCAGTTGGAGATCGGGTTTTCTTGAGATTGTCTCCTCGAAAGGGGTTTGTTCGTTATGGTAAAGGTGGTAAGCTGAGTCCGAGATTTGTTGGGCCGTTTGAGATTACTGGCAGGGTTGGTAAGTTGGCATATCGGTTGGCTCTACCGGAAAACTTCTCTAATGTCCACGATGTGTTTCACGTGTCTAATTTGCGGAAATACAATCCGGATCCTTCTCATATTCTTGAGCCAGAGCCGTTACAGCTTCGTGAGAATCTGACTTATGACGAGCGTCCGATTCGTATTCTAGATCAGATGGACCGAGAGTTGAGGTCGAAGAGGATTCCGATGGTTAAGGTGTTGTGGAAGCATCACGGTATTGAGGAAGCTACGTGGGAGAGACGAGATCAGATGCAGCAGCAATACCCAGATCTTTTCCGTACATCAAGTAAGAATTTCGAGGACGAAATTTCTATAAGGGGGGGAGAATGTGAAACCCCACTTTCTTGCTTATCTCGTTTTACGTGTTTTACCTCGTTTTGCGTGCATATAACCTGTTTATGTGTTATAGGACCTAGAAAGTTATAATTTTGATTTCAATACTTCTAATACGTGCTAAATGTGCATTCATGAAATTTTCATCAAAAACGGAGTCAGAAATTTTATCGTCGATTTTTAGTGAATAGTGTTTTCGAAACACGTCCGCTATAATTTTGAAACTGGTCTTTTTAAACCTTCTAGACCTAGTCCACGGACTTTAATAGACCTGTGTTTGATGAAAACGGTTTTAAAATCGGCTTAAGAATTTATTAGGGTTTTTACACCGACTTTTGTGAAAATCGAGTTTTAAGCCGACTCGGGTGGAATTCTTTGAATGTAAAACTTCTTGTCACCTAAAAATAACTCACTTGAGATATCTTGGGGGTTGCATAATTAATTTTAACTTGGTGATCACTAAAATGCAATTAAAGACATTAAAAACACAAAATTACCTATTAAAATAACTTTGACTTTAATTAAATAGTTGACCATTTAAGCTTATGTCCTCAACACACACTCACACAACACAAAAACACCACCACACACACACACATTGCCGAGAGGAAGAGGAGAGAAAAGAGAAGAGAAAAACTTAAGCTTTCAATCCAATTTTTCAAAGAAAAACCTAGTTTTTGTCCGTGAAACTTCGCACCGACTTGGATTCTGCTTGTTGGGCACGCATTGCACGCATTCCTAGGCTTATATCGCATCTAAGGTGAGAGAAAAATTCTAAATCTCAAAATGTCATTTTTGTGTTTTTGCGTATAAATGAATATTGAACCGTTAGAATTGAAATCTGATGTTAGATTATTGCTCCTTGCATGCTAGGGATCGTTATATACTAATACTACGAATTTCTGTCGGATATAGCATAATTTTTATTTTCCGGGTATTTAATTTTGATTAAAATGTTCAAAGTTGATTTAATTGAGTTGTGTTGATCGAAATCGATTGCCGTCGATTTCTAAATACTTGATAATTACGTGTTAGCGCTGTTGTAATGCCGAATTTTCGATTACATTGTTTGTGTGGAAATCCAGAAAATCCAGCCATGACGTCATAGGGTTTTAGGGTTATCGGGCATGTTTTGGAGGTGTTATGGTGGATTTCCGAGAGGGCTAATGTAGTAGGTTGAATGGGTGAGTGATAGGAACTGATTTGGCAATGTTTGGATTAGTAGATTGTAAGTTATGAATTTTAGAAGTTAGGTTGTCATTCTTTAATTTCTTGAACGATGCCTTAGATGGTTGGGTAGTGTTCGAGTGATGAATGGTGAGTTGTTGTTGAGTAATTTAGAGTTTAATTATGAATATTATGCATGTCCGGTTAGATGGCCTACTTTGTCATCTAACTACGTTGTTTGATGTTTAAATTAATATTGATGTTATATTGATGTTATATTGATGTTATTGATTGATTATTATTGAATGCGGGAATCGGGCACTCTTGTTGCTGATCTCCCAATTGATTGATCGATTTATGCTTGCATGATGATTGATGAAAATGGAGCCTTGGTATGTGTGTGCCACCTCTCGGGCAGCGTCGGGCTGTCGGGTTGAAACCGGCATGACTGCCATAGGCTACCCCCAGCTCGCATGACGGAGATGTCATGGAGGGAAGGGGATAGTGAGGTACCTCGGGTGCGTGAATAATGGGGAGTTATAAGAAGAACGGTTGAGATCGTGATGGCGTTTGGAGCTACACCAAATAGAGTATCCTTATTGAATGGTCATATAGTTATGTGATGATAGCTTTATTTATGTTATTATTGTTGTTGTGTGTTTACTTGCTCAAAGGACTAAATCCAAGGAGCGTAGTGAATACTGTCGAGATCTATCGGATCCTCACTGGGCTTATGTATATAAGCTCACTCTCTATAATGCATGTTTCAGGTGTACTTTCACAAGATTACGGGTACGTGCCTCCTGAAGAGGAGAATGTGGAAAATGTGCCTTTTGTGGATGAGTCATATGTTCCCGAGTCTTATCTATGACTTTATATTGTTAAATGTCTTGTATATTAGTTTAATAGACTTTATATGCTTTACGGTTCTTAATGTAATAGATATTGAAAAGATGTTGAACCAAATGATGTTAACTTAGCGATTTCCTTTTTGTCTATGGTTAAATTGTAGTTGTGTCTCAACTTACTTTTGAATTGTATGATAAAGTTGAGGTATTGTATGTCATGTTGGAACGGAGGCGTATAACGAGGATGTTTTATCGTATAATATGGTTGTGTTGTATGTTGTTATTTATATTGAGGAATTACTGGGTGTATGATGTTTAATGAGGTTGGTTTAGAACCTCGGAAATCCGTTTACTGTCGTTATGCCGCCGAAATTCCGTTGCGTCCTGACTGATCGTAGGTGGGGTCGAGTTGGGGCGTGACAGACCCCTTAGCGAGAACATCGATTGCCTATTCCTAGGCGCCCCAAGTATGCTTAAGGCACTCATTATATCCCCAGGTCGCCACCTCCATCCCTTCTTTGGTAGTAAATAAGAATACCTACGTAACCATTAGATTCCCAAGTTAACACCTTACTCCATATCCAGAAAAGTTTTGTGCCACTTGTTGGCATGCCACTGCATGCTGACGAAAGCAATTAACCAATGCATGTAAGCTCGTTTCCTAAAACTCTGTCTTCTCACATGAAATGGTAACATATGAATATCTCTTTCCATTGTATGAACTCCCCTAATTGTTTCCCTATCATTGCATTGAATCCCCAACCTCAACTCATCCGCAGATTCATCAACATTAGTCGGTTCGGACCTCTACTTAGTTTCACCCAAGCTTAATCTTGGTCATGGATAGATCACCCAGGTTCGGGGCTATAAGTTGTGAGAATTGCCCTATGAAGACTCGCTTTTGCTACGGCTCCGGTAGGTTCCCTTAACCAAGCCACTGTGTAATACCCGAGCCCGGAATGTGGAAATTTCTTGTTTATTATTCTGAAAATTATATTTTTTTAAATTCTTTGAAATCAAATTGTAACTTCTTTATTGTCGCAAAGTGTATTGCATTTCGAGAGAGATAGTTAGAGGGTGTTTTCTAGTCCTCAACTAATAGTGAAAACTAGTATTTTGGTGTCTTAAATTTTATATTTTACTTCTTGTTAACTAGAATTAATTTGGTGTTGGGTATTTTAGCTTTTAAATGCATGAAAATAGGCAAAATTGACCAAATTCAGTTACGTTGACCAAGTGCCTTGACCTTTGACCAAGCTAGTCATCTTTTAATAGTTATAACTTAGCAAAATAAAAAAAGCACAAAAAACAGAACCTGCTGGCCAAAACTTGAGAGGGAAAAAAAAAGATTTTCAATCTTCAATCTTCAAATCTTCGCGTGAGCTCGTGTGGGGTTAGTTCCGAGGCATCCATCATTGTTTTCCTAGCAACTAGGAGTACCTAAGGTGAGGGAAGCACGTTATTTGCACATTTAAATTTCATGTATGTTAACTTTGTGATTTTTGGGTTTTATCCGTAGGTTGTTGTTTTAATCATTTTGATGTTTCAAGAATGTTCCTTCACAATTGTAGAACATGTATTTATAGCTTTTTAACATTTTCTGTGGTTGAATGTTGAGAATGCAATTGAAATTGTTAGTTAAATAGTAAATTATGAATAGTAAAATCTTGAAAAGACGAAGTTGCTCCGTTATGCGTTCTGTTAATGTAGAAAGATGCTAGATGTGCTAGAATGCCTAAATGCATGGTTTGTTTGGATTGTGTAATGAAAAAAATGAGAAAAATGCCTTGGTGAAAGTCGGGATCGTTTAGGTCGAGTTTAGCATTTTCTCGTTTTGCGTGATGGCATTGTCTCGGGAGCCCATGGAAGCACTTTTGGTGCGGTCGTGGTGTTGGTTGGGTGTTTGGTTAGGGTAGGGGTAGTTCAAACGAGCAAAGGGAGAAATTGGGGCTTTGCGTGAATTCTAGGGTAAAGTAGGGTTTCGGGGTTTTTAGACGTGCTTTATGGTGGCCTAGAAGGATTGGTGAAGTCGGTTTCTAAAACTCGTGGCTCGTTTAAAAGTAGTAGCGTTTGGAAAGTCGGGGTCGTTTTGTGTTTATGTTGGTTTTCATAGAATTTTGCTTGTAGAATGCTTGTTAATGCTTGTTAATGCTTATTATGCTTGTTGGAGTTGATTTTGATTGAAATGCTTATCAACTGTTGCTATTGCATGCGAGAGTAACCTACTTTGTTATTCTCCCACGTGTGGCTTTATTGTTTGATTGCTCGATTGTTGCATTGAATATTGTATTGCATTCATAGAGTCAGGGGCGGTGTGATGGGCCTCTCTGGGTAGCCTCGGGTTGCCAGTGTTGGTTGCTCTAGCTCCATGTCCTATTCCCTTTCTCGCTTGGGTTGCCTCCCAGGGAGATTTGGGTCGTAGAATTGATGGATACTTCCGGGGTATTCCAAACTGAAGTTATAAGGTGGTTTGGGCTAGCGCGTCGTCATCAAATTCGTGGTTGAAAGTTGCTCGTGGAAAGAGTATCGTATCCTTTGAATGAGTGTTTATAGTTTTAATGCTTGTCTTGTTAATTGTTGGCTTTGTTTGTATCTCTATATGATAATTGAATGAATTGCTTGACTATTTGCATTGCATTCTCCTCTCATCTCCGTCCTTGAGACCAATTAGCCTCGTTGAGCAATAGTTTTTGCTCATTGCTTTCTATACTATATTTTACAGGAGTAGTTGAAGCAGACCCTATTGAGGTAATTGAGGAGGAGGAGCAAGTGGAGGTGTTTCCTTGATAGCACTTTCTTTGCTTAGCTGGTGGTTGGTTGCCAGACTTTTGTGCGGCCCATGCTTGATGTGTATAATGATTGGTTGACGCTTTATTTTGAGGCTTGTAGCCTTGTATGTAGTTTCTATTTTGAGGCCTAAATGGTCTTATGTTGTAAAAGTTTGGAGGATGTAAAGTTGTAATGGTATACTCATGTGACTAGTAAGGAATGCATGCTAATAGCTAACTGTTTAGTGGCATAAATAATTGTGTAGTATGCATGACATTTTTGGGTTGAAAAGTTGTTAATGAAAAGATGTATGTTTTCTAAAAGAATGTTGGCTTAATTCAAATATTTATTGTGGTTTTCGTAAGTATTATATTGAATGTAGGGTTTTCGGAACATCCACGGTACAGAGGAGACTCCGTCCGTGTGTCGGGTCCGGGCTTGGCCTTTTGCGGGGTCGGGTCGGGGCGTGACATCTTTAGGTGGTATCAGAGCATGATAGTCTTGCATGAGCCGGGATATGTTTCTCGGTCTGTGGGGTAAAGGTCTAAAATGCTAAAGTGTTAATGTATGATTGTTAAGTGAAAAGAAAATGTTATAGCATGACTATGTGAACTTGGAGTGCTTATGTGTTTAAGTGAATTAGTTTGACATGTCAATCTTGTGTTATGTGAATTGTGTGATAGGATATTTGATTGTTATTGACTTGAGTGTTATCTAATCTTATGTGCTATATTTATGTCTATAAACTGCTTTTAAATGTTGCCAGCTATTGTGAGTTGTTACTATGCCGCCACGTCGTGGTACACAAGGTCAAGGGGCAGATGAAGAGGCAGCAAAACAGGGTCAGCAACCGTTGCCTGAACAGTTTATGGCTACTATGACCACTGCAGTTGACCGGATTACACAGGTACTGCATGAGTAGAGGCAGGACAGGAATAATAATCCCCAGGGAAATCAAGCTAATCCTGGTAGACAGGGGCACAGGGCTGATAATAACCAGTTAGAGAAATTCCTGAGGCATGAGTCGGGTAAGTTCTTTGGAGAGCCGAATGATGAGGCAGCCGAGAGATGGATTAACCGTGTTGAGAAAATTTTCGTTGCTTTGAGGTACACTGATGAGGCAAGAATGGATTGTGCGGCATTCCTGTTTGAGGGCGACGCAGAACAGTGGTGGAACACTGTCAGATTGAGGTGGGATTGTGAGGATCTTCCGCATTTGTGGGATGATTTTGTGAGTGAGTTTCGGGACAAGTATATTCCCGAGATGGCTAGGGAAAGGCGGGAAGACGAGTTTGTGGCCCTGAAGCACGGAAACATGACTGTTGCATAGTATGAGGCTAGGTTTGTTAGCCTGTCGAGGTATATGCCTGAGCTGGTGCGGCCAGCTAGGAGGATGATTCATTGGTTTGTTCGTGGGCTGAGAATGGATATACAGCTGCATTTGACTGGGCAGACTTATACTACTTTTCCCGAGGCATTCCAAGCAGCCTCGAAGTTTGAGAAACGGAAGGCAGAGATGATAGCTGAGAGTAGTCAGCCGAGTAAGAGGCAGTACTTGGGCCAGAGCAACCAGAGTCAGCAGAGGCAGTCTCAGACTTTTGTTCAGGCTCCTCAGCAACGTCCGTATCAGCCTCAGTATCAGATTCAGGGGAGGCCAGCTATGACTAGACCCCAGTAGGGAGGTATAGTTCCTACTACTACCAGAGCTCCCGCACCTACGAGAAACACTGTTGTAAGACAAAATTAGCAGTGTAACTTTTGTAATCGATCGGGGCATGTTGAGGCTAATTGTTGGAGGAAGAGTGGTAAATGCACTGGTTGTGGGAGTGATGATCATAGGGTGAAAGATTGCCCTAAGTATAAGAATGTTCAGGGCCGTACTGGAGGCCAAGGTGTGCAGAATAGGGCTACAGGTGCAGGTCCAGCACAGAGGGTACAGGCTAGGGTCTTTGCACTGGATGCGGAGGAACTACCCGACACTACAGCAATAGTGGAAGGTACCTTTCTTCTCAATAGTCAGCCAGTTAAAGTTTTGATTGATCCCGGAGCTACACATTCGTTTATAACTCCTGCATGTGCACGATATGTGAATGTTTGCATCGATAAACTGCCGCATGAAGTTGAAGTTAGTACGCCTTTGGGTGCGAAATTTGTTACTGAGTCTATTTGCGAATCTTGTGATATATGCATTGAGAACCGTAATTTTCCTACTGATTTAATTATACTGCCGTTCCGTGACTTTGAAATCATTTTGGGAATGGACTAGTTGGGGAAGTACTATGCTCAGTTGGATTGTAGAACGAAAATTGTTTATCTCAGATTCCTGATCTACCGGTACTGGAGATTGTTGGGAACTGCAGGGCTGCCCGGATACCTCTTTTATCATCAATCAAGGCTTCTAAGTTATTGAATAAAGGTTGTGAAGCTTACTTAGCTTATCTGATCAATCAACCTACTGATAAGTTGAATTTGAATGAGGTTCCAATTGTTAAAGACTTCCTCGGTATATTTCCCGAGGAATTACCGGGTTTACCACCGGATAGGGAGATTGAATTTGTGATTGACCTTATGCCAGGCACTGCGCCAATTTCTAGAAGTCCTTATAGAATGGCATCGGCTGAACTTTAGGAATTAAAAATTCAGCTTCAGAACTTGCTTGAGAAAGGGTTTATACAACCTAGTTCTTCGCCGTGGGGTGTGCCTGTGTTGTTTGTGAGAAAGAAAGACGGCACACTGCAGTTATGTATTGATTACAGGGGGCTTAATCAAGTCACGATTAATAACAAATACCCCTTGCCGTTGATTTAAGAATTGTTTGACCAGTTGCAGGGTGCGAGTGTTTACTCTAAATTTGACTTGAGGCAGGGTTACTATCACCTCAGGATTCGGAGAGATGATATACCAAAGACGACATTTAGGACTAGATGTAACGCCCCGATCCCTCACGAGACCGGATGCTCTAATAACCATGCTATTCTCAACCCAATACCAAACCCAGTCTCAAAATTTTGGGGAAAACGGACAGAGTTTCCCCTGTATTGTGGACATTCTGAACAACCTGTAAACACTCAATAAAGCTACAACAAGATAAGACAAACTTTTCATAACTAAAGATCAAAGGATTAAGGCCATCCGAGCCTTGAAGCATACTATAGTTCCAAAAACACACAAGCATGCTAGTGGCTAGAGTTAGAACATTCACTACCAAGCATGCAAGGTAATTGAGAGCAGAAACATAAGTTATTACAAGATATAGGTTCCCAAATCTACACTACAACCAACTATCCTTCAACTTCTTACAGCAACCAATATAAACAAAGCCCTTAGGCCACAAAATAGATACACAAATACCAAATAGAAACAAGAAGGCACAGCCACTTCAGAATAACACACAGCAACTAGGGCAACTCCTCCAACTGCGCCACCTGAAACATGTTAGCGAGGTATGAGCAACCACTGTTGCCCAGTGAGGGATATAGTCCTGGGGCGTGCAATGCAACAGATAATACAGTTATACAACAATATCACTTAGACAATTTAAGAAGCAATGACAACATAAGTAACCACACATTTAAAAGGATACATTTCACACAATCCCCTATACACCAATCTTCACTGGTCTTCATTCACGATCCACGAACCACGAGCACGATCACGATAAGCCGGCATAACCCCAAACACTCCAGTGGGTGTACTCCGGATGTACCCCGATAATCCTACGACCCAACATCCCCTGGCAATCTCCGGACCAGGCGAATGAGGGATTAGGGTACGGAGTTTGAATATCCACCGGCAAGCCCTCTGCCGCCCAGCCGATATTCAACACATCCGCCCCTGACACTATGGTTGCGCAACCACTATGCCATGCACTTAACAATGGCAAGTTAATAGCAATAATATGAGCATTAACACATAGGAGGATCAACAAAGTAGGTTGACCTCGATGCAATTAGAATAGAAGCAATTATATAAGCTAATAAGCAGTTTACAAAGGAACATATACAAAATAAGCATAGAATCATACCAAAAGCTCCAAATCAACTTGAAACCACATATAAACACTTAAGGAGTCATGCCATTATTTTAGAAGTGTGAGTCAACCGAAATTGCACCTAAACCCCTTTGTTTTTCGAACTATTTCTCTTCCAAACCGAGGTTAATGATTTCATTTTCAAAGGAAACTCTCCCAATCTTCTAACTAACCCTCAAGGTACCCTCTCAACCCTCTAACTCATTCAAATGCCCGCGATTACCCCGAAAGCCCCAAATTCCCTCTTATGGCTTTAAACTACACATACCTTATCCGGGCTTCAAACGAGGGTTATCAAAGCTTCTATAGCACCTAGGTAGCCTAAGAATACGAGAAGTGAAGCCCGAATCCACCCGGATTCGCATGAACCCCGAAAGCCCTTTATTAAAGTCGACTATTTTACGTTTTATGCGATTCTAGAGCAATGTAAGTGCACGGGGCTATTAGACTACCTTCACTAACACCTAAGGCATCTATTAGAAGTATTGAATCAAGTTAAAACGCGCGATTACACCAAACCCTAGAAATCCCGTCACTATTCACCCCTACGAATCAACTATCGATTTCTACCGTTTAATACATGAAACAATAGCATAAATGTGGTCTCTACTACATGTATACAACATATATAAGCTTATTTGAGCATTGCAATAGCATTAGACAACATTTCCAATAAATCAAGAAAATAGCAACATTTGTAGAATGCACAAATAAGCATGAAAACCCTCACCTAAAGCGCGTAGGAGCACCTAGAAGGCTTGCACACACCCTAAACTACTTGTCCAAGGCTTGGAGAGGCTTGGATTGGAGATTTGATGAGCAAAAGATCTCCTTCTTGGCGGCTAAGGGCTGTTCGGATTTTGAACAGTAATTCCTGCACTTTTTTTTTTTTTGTTTTTGCTAAGTTATGAGCTTATATTGATATATAAGGTGTATGGTTGGGTGGGGTCAAGTTTGGGTGCTTAAGTGGTCAATTATAATGCGCGTAGTAAGCTTAAAACGAGTCTAAAGTGAAACCTGTGAGCTAGCTAATTAAATCTCTAAGTTAATTACGTAACACTATTCATTCAACTACAAAAATTATTTTCTAAACGAGCTCTCCTATCGCCTCTAGCTCAATTGCACATTTTTCCCACTACTTTAACAATTAATATGATTTAATAAAAATACTAATTAACTAATAGAATGCAGTTTAAAAACGGAGTAAATAGTAGTCACATAAGTCAGTTAGTAAAGCATAGAAGTAAAGGCGCAAACAAGGGATGCAACAGTAATTGAATGCATGGCTAAATCTCGGGCGTCACATCCTCTCCCCCTTAAACAAATTGCGTCCACGCAATTCTTCTTCACAAGAGAACATCTGCATCAACTGAAAACCAACTCTGATTATTCGTCATCAGTTGCTAAGCAAGAATACCATATACGAATTCTCGTGGAAGCTCATTAAGAAATCCCAGTAGTATTGTCTGCGAACCTCACTTAATAAGGCCAAATAAAGGCTCCAATAGAGACGCTACTTCGAAATCCAAATAAGAATCCCGCTGGTACGAATACCATAGAAGAATAGAACCCCAACTAAGAGCGGAGAGAAAATACCAATAAAAGTTCCGAGCAAGAGTATTGTAAATAATACCAGATAATAAGGCTAAAAAGAATCCCATATACCAATTCTTCTGAGAGATGCCGACAAAAGAATACCAAATGAATAGCTGATAAGAAAATACCAAGAATATACTCCAGAGAACTGTCATATAGAAACCCCAAAAGAAGCTACTCATTTATGACCGCTAAGCACTGAAGAAGGCCTTAGAAGAATCCCAATAACTGAGCTCCAACTATATCCACCAATTCCCAAATAAAGGCTGATTAATTGCCTCTCATTTCTGCTAATCAACATAATTTGGAAGGCCTGCCACTAATCACCTCTCTTCAGGGGAGGAAGGAGTTTTTCTTACCATTCGACGGCTATGTATGCATGCCAAACAATTGCATATGTATAATCATTCTTTAAACTATTACGCAAACATGTTAATGAAAGAGTTTGTGAAACAGTGTAATCATCAAAGTCATTCAAGCACGATAATCAAGTCAAACATAGCACAACTCAATCAAAGACATTCAAATACACACATTACAAGCAACAGTTCAAGCATTTAATAATTCACAAAGTCAATTTGATGCATAACTAGCCACTTTGCTTCACCTTGCACACATTTAGCACGTAACACATAATTATATCACATAGGTGCACACATTCAATACCAGACACACAATCAAACATGCAGGCATACACTTTTAAGACACACACTTAATCAAGCACACACGCAAGGGTTACTACCCGACAGGCCGAGGACCCTGTCCCGGCTTAGAGCTAACTAAGCTCTGATACCACCTGTAACGCCCCGATCCCTCACGAGACCGGATGCTCTAATAACCATGCTATTCTCAACCCAATACCAAACCCAGTCTCAAAATTTTGGGGAAAACGGACAGAGTTTCCCCTGTATTGTGGACATTCTGAACAACCTGTAAACACTCAATAAAGCTACAACAAGATAAGACAAACTTTTCATAACTAAAGATCAAAGGATTAAGGCCATCCGAGCCTTGAAGCATACTATAGTTCCAAAAACACACAAGCATGCTAGTGGCTAGAGTTAGAACATTCACTACCAAGCATGCAAGGTAATTGAGAGCAGAAACATAAGTTATTACAAGATATAGGTTCCCAAATCTACACTACAACCAACTATCCTTCAACTTCTTACAGCAACCAATATAAACAAAGCCCTTAGGCCACAAAATAGATACACAAATACCAAATAGAAACAAGAAGGCACAGCCACTTCAGAATAACACACAGCAACTAGGGCAACTCCTCCAACTGCGCCACCTGAAACATGTTAGCGAGGTATGAGCAACCACTGTTGCCCAGTGAGGGATATAGTCTTGGGGCGTGCAATGCAACAGATAATACAGTTATACAACAATATCACTTAGACAATTTAAGAAGCAATGACAACATAAGTAACCACACATTTAAAAGGATACATTTCACACAATCCCCTATACACCAATCTTCACTGGTCTTCATTCACGATCCACGAACCACGAGCACGATCACGATAAGCCGGCATAACCCCAAACACTCCAGTGGGTGTACTCCGGATGTACCCCGATAATCCTACGACCCAACATCCCCTGGCAATCTCCGGACCAGGCGAATGAGGGATTAGGGTACGGAGTTTGAATATCCACCGGCAAGCCCTCTGCCGCCCAGCCGATATTCAACACATCCGCCCCTGACACTATGGTTGCGCAACCACTATGCAATGCACTTAACAATGGCAAGTTAATAGCAATAATATGAGCATTAACACATAGGAGGATCAACAAAGTAGGTTGACCTCGATGCAATTAGAATAGAAGCAATTATATAAGCTAATAAGCAGTTTACAAAGGAACATATACAAAATAAGCATAGAATCATACCAAAAGCTCCAAATCAACTTGAAACCACATATAAACACTTAAGGAGTCATGCCATTATTTTAGAAGTGTGAGTCAACCGAAATTGCACCTAAACCCCTTTGTTTTTCGAACTATTTCTCTTCCAAACCGAGGTTAATGATTTCATTTTCAAAGGAAACTCTCCCAATCTTCTAACTAACCCTCAAGGTACCCTCTCAACCCTCTAACTCATTCAAATGCCCGCGATTACCCCGAAAGCCCCAAATTCCCTCTTATGGCTTTAAACTACACATACCTTATCCGGGCTTCAAACGAGGGTTATCAAAGCTTCTATAGCACCTAGGTAGCCTAAGAATACGAGAAGTGAAGCCCGAATCCACCCGGATTCGCATGAACCCCGAAAGCCCTTTATTAAAGTCGACTATTTTACGTTTTATGCGATTCTAGAGCAATGTAAGTGCACGGGGCTATTAGACTACCTTCACTAACACCTAAGGCATCTATTAGAAGTATTGAATCAAGTTAAAACGCGCGATTACACCAAACCCTAGAAATCCCGTCACTATTCACCCCTACGAATCAACTATCGATTTCTACCGTTTAATACATGAAACAATAGCATAAATGTGGTCTCTACTACATGTATACAACATATATAAGCTTATTTGAGCATTGCAATAGCATTAGACAACATTTCCAATAAATCAAGAAAATAGCAACATTTGTAGAATGCACAAATAAGCATGAAAACCCTCACCTAAAGCGCGTAGGAGCACCTAGAAGGCTTGCACACACCCTAAACTACTTGTCCAAGGCTTGGAGAGGCTTGGATTGGAGATTTGATGAGCAAAAGATCTCCTTCTTGGCGGCTAAGGGCTGTTCGGATTTTGAACAGTAATTCCTGCACTTTTTTTTTTTTTGTTTTTGCTAAGTTATGAGCTTATATTGATATATAAGGTGTATGGTTGGGTGGGGTCAAGTTTGGGTGCTTAAGTGGTCAATTATAATGCGCGTAGTAAGCTTAAAACGAGTCTAAAGTGAAACCTGTGAGCTAGCTAATTAAATCTCTAAGTTAATTACGTAACACTATTCATTCAACTACAAAAATTATTTTCTAAACGAGCTCTCCTATCGCCTCTAGCTCAATTGCACATTTTTCCCACTACTTTAACAATTAATATGATTTAATAAAAATACTAATTAACTAATAGAATGCAGTTTAAAAACGGAGTAAATAGTAGTCACATAAGTCAGTTAGTAAAGCATAGAAGTAAAGGCGCAAACAAGGGATGCAACAGTAATTGAATGCATGGCTAAATCTCGGGCGTCACACTAGAGATGGCCACTATGAATTTGTTGTGTTACCATTTGGATTGACGAATGCACCAGCCGCATTCATGGACTTAATGCAGAGGGTTTTTCGACCTTATCTTGATCAATTTGTTGTAATCTTTATTGATGACATTCTAGTATACTCTAAGAATGAGGCTGAACATGAACAACATTTGAAGATTGTGCTACAGACTTTGCAAGAAAACAAGCTTTTTGCTAAATTCAGCAAGTGTGAATTCTGGTTGAGTCAAATATCTTTTCTAGGCCATATCATTTCAGATCAAGGAATTTCAGTGGACCCAGCTAAGATTGAAGTTGTTTTGTCATGGAAGAGACCTGAAACGGTGTTAGAGATTCAGAGTTTTCTTGGGTTGGCAGGTTACTACCGGAGGTTTGTTAAAGACTTTTCCAAAATTTCTAGACCTTTAAGCCAGTTGACTCGAAAGAAAGTTACTTACAACTGGGATGCTAAATGTGAATCCAGTTTCCAAGAATTGAAGAAGAGACTAACTACAACTCCTATACTAGCTTTACCTGAGGGAACATAAAACTTTGTTGTCTATAGTGATGCATCTAAAGAAGGTTTGGGCTGTGTTTTAATGCAGAATGGTAAGGTGATTGCCTATGCTTCTAGGAAGTTGAAACCTTATGAAGTCAATTACCCTACACATTATCTTGAGTTAGCTGCAGTTGTGTTTGCTTTGAAGAAGTGGCATCACTACTTGTGGGGTAGCAGATTTGAAAGTTTTACTGACCACAAGAGTCTCAAATATTTATTTTCACAAAAGGATTTGAATATGAGGCAGCGGAGATGGATAGAGCTATTAAGTGGCTACAATTGTTCTATTAACTACGTGCCAGGTAAGACAAATGTTGTTGCTGATGCTTTGAGCCGAAAGTCTACTGTTGCAAGTTTAATTATCATGGATTGGGAGACTTTGGAAGAAATATGTTCATGGAAGCCAGAAGCTATTGAGGTAGGGATTCGATTTGCTAGCTTACAAATTCAGTCGGGATTGCTAGCACAGATCAGAGAGGCTCAGAAAACTGATCCTCACATCTTGAAAATCCAAGAAAAAGCAAAAGGGGGAGAGTCGGAGTTTAAATTACATGCAGATGGTATCTTCAGATTCAGGGACAGAGTGTGTGTTCCTGGAGATTCGACTTTCAAGAATGAGATTCTGTCCGAGGCTCATAATTCAAGGTATACGATTCACCCGGGCAGTACTAAAATGTATAGAGATTTGAAACAACACTTCTGGTGGAACAATATGAAGAGGGAGATTGCTGGGTATGTATCCAGGTGTTTAACTTGTCAGAGGGTTAAAGTTGAGCATCAGAGGCCAGCCGGGCTTCTGCAACCGTTGTCGATTCCGCAATGGAAGTGGGTGCATATAACAATGGACCTTGTGATCGATCTTCCTAGATCTCCGAGAGGATGTGATTCTATTTGGGTTGTTGTGGACCGGTTGACTAAAGTTTCACATTTTTTTCCTGTGAACAAACAGGATAGTCTTGATAAACTAGCTGAGCTTTATGTTGCTAATATTGTGAGACTGCATGGTGTGCCACAAAGTATAGTGTCAAATAGAGATCCTAGATTCAGATCTCGTTTTTGGCAGAAGTTGCAAGAGGCCATGGGAACTAAATTGAGCTTCAATACTGCATATCATCCACAAACTGATGGCCAGTCTGAGAGAACTATCAGGATCTTGGAAGACATGCTTCGGGCATGTGTGTTAGACTTTGGGAAGAATTGGGAGAAATTTTTGCCTTTAGCGGAGTTCGCCTACAATAATAGTTATCAATCTACTATAGGTATGGCTCCCTACGAGACGTTGTACAGTCGTAAGTGCAGATCCCCATTGTATTGGGAAGAGGTTGGAGAAATGAGAACAGTTGATCCGACTGTGTTACCTGAGATGATTAAGATGGTAGATAATGTTCACCTTATTCGCCAGCGTATGCTTACAGCTCAGAGTCGTCAGAAGAGTTATGCGGATAAACACCGTCGGGATCTTGAGTTTGATTTGGGAGATTGGGTGTTTCTTAAGATTTCTCCTCGAAAGGGATTGATTCGGCACGGTAAGAGCGGGAAACTTAGTCCCAGGTATGTGGGTCCGTATGAGATCACCGAAAAGGTAGGTCCTTTAGCTTACCGGTTAGCTTTGCCTCCGAGCTTGTCGAGACTGCACGATGTTTTCCATGTGTCAATGTTGAGGAAATACCATCCAGATCCTTCACATGTGCTTGAACCAGAGCCTTTGCAGATTGAGGAGAAGTTGACTTATAAGGATAAATCGATTCGAATTGTGGATCGGAAAGTTCAGGAACTTCGCAAGAAGAGTATTCCGTTAGTAAAGGTTATGTGGAATCATCATGGGTTTGAGGAAGCGACTTGGGAAAGAGAGGACCAGGTTCGGAATCAGTATCCGGAGTTGTTTGTTGACCAGGTAAGAATTGCGTGGACGCAATTGTTTTAAGGGGGAGAGAGTGTAATACCCGAGCCTGGAATGTGGAATTTTCTTGTTTATTATTCTGAAAATTATATTTTCTTAAATTCTTTGAAATCAAATTGTTACTTCTTTATTGTCGCAAAGTGCATTGCATTTTGAGAGAGATAGTTAGAGGGTGTTTTCTAGTCCTCAACTAATAGTGAAAACTAGTATTTTGCTATCTTAAATTTTATATTTTACTTGTTGTTAACTAGAATTAATTTGGTGTTGGGTATTTTAGCTTTTAAATGCATGCAAATAGGCAAAATTGACCAAATTAAGTTAGGTTGACCAAGTGCCTTGACCTTTGACCAAGCTAGTCATCTTTTAATAGTTATAACTTAGCAAAATAAAAAAAAACAAGCACAAAAAACAGAACCTGCTGGCCGAAACTTGAGAGGAAAAAAAAAGATTTTCAATCTTCAATCTTCAAATCTTCGCGTGAGCTCGTGCGGGGTTGGTTCCGAGGCATCCAACATTGTTTTCCTAGCGACTAGGAGTGCCTGAGGTGAGGGAAGCACGTTATTTGCGCATTTAAATGTCATGTATGTTAACTTTGTGATTTTTGGATTTTATCCGTAGGTTATTGTTTTAATCGTTTTGATGCTTCAAGAATGTTCCTTGACAATTGTAGAACATGTATTTATAGCTTTTTAACATTTTTTGCGGTTGAATGTTGAGAATGCAATTGAAATTGTTAGTTGAATAGTAAATTATGAATAGTAAAATCTTGAAACGACGAAGTTGCTCCGTTATGCGTTCTGTTGATGTAGAAAGATGCTAGATGTGCTAGAATGCCTAAATGCATGGTTTGTTTGGATTGTGTAATGGAAAAAATGAGAAAAATGCCTTGGTGAAAGTCGGGGTCGTTTAGGTCAAGTTTAGCGTTTTCTCGTTTTGCGTGATGGCATTGTCTCGGGAGGCCATGGAAGTACTTTTGGTGCGGTCGTGGTGTTGGTTGGGTGTTTGGTTAGGGTAGGGGTAGTTCAAACGAGCAAAGGGAGAAATTGGGGCTTTGCGTGAATTCTAGGGTAAAGTAGGGTTTCGGGGTTTTTTGACGTGCTTTATGGTGGCCTAGAAGGATTGGTGAAGTCGGTTTCTAAAACTCGTGGCTCGTTTGAAAGTAGTAGCGTATGAAAAGTCGGGGTCGTTTTGTGTTTATGTTGGTTTTCATAGAATTTTGCTTGTAGAATGCTTGTTAATGCTTGTTATGCTTGTTGGAGTTGATTTTGATTGAAATGCTTATCAACTGTTGCTACTGTGTGCGAGAGTAACCTACTTTGTTATTCTCCCACGTGTGGCTTTATTGTTTGATTGCTCGATTGTTGCATTGAATATTGTATTGCATTCATAGAGTCAGGGGCGGTGTGATGGGCCTCTCTGGGTAGCCTCGGGTTGCCAGTGTTGGTTGCTCTAGCTCCGTGTCCTATTCTCTTTCTCGCTTGGGTTGCCTCCCAGGGAGATTTGGGTCGTAGAATTGATGGATACTTCCGGGGTATTCCAAACTGAAGTTATAAGGTGGTTTGGGCCGGCGCGTCGTCATCGAATTCGTGGTTGAAAGTTGCTCGTGGAAAGATTATCGTATCCTTTGAATGAGTGTTTATAGTTTTAATGCTTGTCTTGTTAATTGTTGGCTTTGTTTGTATCTCTATATGATAATTGAATGAATTGCTCGACTATTTGCATTGCATTCTCCTCTTATCTCCGTCCTTGAGACCAATTACCCTAGCTGAGCAATAGTTTTTGCTCATTCCTTTCTATACTATATTTTACAGGAGTAGTTGAAGCAGACCCTATTGACGTAATTGAGGAGGAGGAGCAAGTGGAGGTGTTTCCTTGATAGCACTTTCTTTGCTTAGTTGGTGGTTGGTTGCCAGACTTTTGTGCGGGCCATGCTTGATGTGTATAATGCTTGGTTGACGCTTTATTTTGAGGCTTGTAGCCTTGTATGTAGTTTCTATTTTGAGGCCTAAGTGGTCTTATGTTGTAAAAGTTTGAAGGATGTAAAGTTGTAATGGTATACTCATGTGACTAGTAAGGAATGCATGCTAATAGCTAACTGTTTAGTGGCATAAATAATTGTGTAGTATGCATGACATTTTTGGGTTGAAAAGTTGTTAATGAAAAGATGTATGTTTTCTAAAAGAATGTTGGCTTAATTCAAATGTTTATTGTGGTTTTCGCAAGTATTATATTGAATGTAGAGTTTTCGAAACGTCCATGGTACAGAGGAGACTCCGTCCGTGTGTCGGGTCCGGGCTTGGCCTTTTGCGGGGTCGGGTCAGGGCGTAACACACTGCCTATGAGTCGCCGGCTCATTCTTCAACAGGCACTGCGGAATGATCCCAGAAAGGATGAAAAAAGGGCTGCTACCGGGCTAGGATCGGCGCTTGCTGCCTAACATGAGCAAGAATTCAAGCGACCGCTAACAGGCTCAATTGTCTTCACTGAAACGAAGCACTATTTCTACCCCCGCGCTATATCATGGACTCACAGACTTTCTCCTTTTAGTAGTGAAAGTAGAAGTAGGCCACGCCGCATGCAGTATGAAACTCTTAGCCAAGGTTAGTTTGAATAATTACTAACCTTAATCATATTGGTCAACCTTTTCTATTAAAAATCAGGGATAGGACATTGGTCTATATATAACATTTGAATTACTTTCTATATCTTATCAAAGGGCTTTTTTTTTTCGTTTATCCCCTTTACTAAAAAAAGTGTTTTCTCTGCAACATGGGAAGGTGTTTGCCCCGCAGTTGTAGATCCCTTTAGCTAAGTCAATTCCAAGAAGAGATTGATACAAAACTATAATAATAACAGGAGATGCCAATTTTCAAGATTTAATGGCTTTAGCCACCCCCGCTGGTCCAGTTTCCCTTGCAAATCCGTATGAAACAAGTATGTCAACTCATTCAATGGATGCGTATCCCGCCCTTAAGGCTGGCCCGGGATTCGAATACGGAAGGGGCATGTATCAGATGAGTTGATTAACTGAAGAACGTTACACTATAACTTGAGGAGGGGGGTTTTGGAGCACTAAGTATGGATTTTGTGGAAGCATTCGCTGCCGTCGACGCGCTCAGTGATCTACTCATCATAGGAAGCACTGCCATAGACCTATCTACGGGAACCACTACCATACATCAACGTCCTAAACATGTCTTCAACTGTGTCCAAGCTCTCTAGTTCAATTTGCATCTTATCTTGGATGCCCGGATTGATTCTACCAGTCCCTAACCTATTGATTGAAGTCTCACTCTCGCTTTAAGTCTTCCCTTCATAGTAGGTATGGATATGCTAAGGTGCCTAACTCTTCCTGGTCTTCCGCTTTTGAGGCTTTATTACTACTTACTTGGTTTACTCGCAACTCTCGACTTTACTTTGTTCCGCCTACATAGTACCTACCCTGTCTTTCTTACTCAGCAGTTAGTTGCTAGTTGACTTTCAACGTAGGTCAGTAATAGATGCTAATTCCCAAGATTTAGCAAGCTTAGCTACCTTTTTTAGTGCGGCTTCTGTTCCAGTTATCTCTGTAGATTTGAATGAAAGATGTGAGGTCAACTCATCCAATAGAGGTACCTCAGATGGCTAAACAGATTCTATGAATGCCTATCCCATCGGTCGGAATGCCTGGACTGAGGAAGATGTGTATGAGGAGCATAAAGGAGATTCTTAGCGAACAGAGTGGCTACAACATGTGTTTTCCTATTTTCTAGGAGAGATTGCACTATGCTATTTCTGAAGAAAGGTTAGGGAGTGAGCTTGACTTCGCGACTAAAAGAGGGCCCCACTTGCTTATGACTTTGCTCGTGATGAAGAAGGAACAAGATTTTGGTCAGCGGCAAGCGTAGTAATCGAGCTCTTCTCATTGCGAGTGGTATCGGCAGGTGAGAGCTAGGTAAAAATTTTTGGACGAGATAGTCAAACCCTTTGACTTTTTTGCTATAGCTTATATAGACGATGTCCTGATCTTTGAAACGTAACGTACGTTATCATTCGTGCTCGTTCGTACTAGAATCAAGTCCTTCAAAAACATCAAATAGGGAATCCACTCGGAAATAAAAGAAAAAGGTCGAAATACTTCCAGGAGGGTGAGCATCGATATAGGGATTCTATCTATGGGGTAGTAGTATCCCCTCGGCCATATGAACTCTGATTATTGACACGTCTTCCTACTTTTGGCAGCCACGAATCCAAGCTTTTCTCTTCCCACCGCTCGATCGACTATAGTATGCGGACAGGAAGAAGATATGCCATCATCCGAAGCACTACGAAGCCTTTTCTTCCTACCGGCCAGAGGAGGCAGGTTTTCCAGAACTACTCTTCATTGGCCAGGCGATAGTTAGGTTTAGTCGATCAATAGGCTTTGAACCAATAAAATAATAGATTCTAATATAACATATAGGAGATGTGATAACCCGAACCCGGCATGCATTTAATGACATTTAATTGCATTTAATTAAGTGTCATCTTAAATGTTAGCATTGAATTTTGTGTTTATTTTTAGTTAAACATTCATTTGTAGCATTATTTTCATATTTCTTTTAGAAGTAATTAAATAATACTTGAGTTAATTATTTTAACGGAATATCAACTACTTTCATATTTATGTTAATCGATTTTATTTTTCTTGCACCTTAATTCTCGGTTTCCAATTAAATGAAAAGTAGCTCCGAGCCGGAGTAAATTTTGAACTATTTTACTTTTCGAAAATTATATTTTCTTAAATTCTTTGAGATTTAATTGTTATTCTTTTATTGTCGCAAAGTGCATAGCATATCGAGATCGATAGTTAGGAAATGATTTCTAGTCCACATCAAATAGTGAAAACTAGTATTTAGTGTTTTAAATTTTAGTGTTTTAGTTGTTATTAACTAGAATTGGAATTGTGTTGGTTGTTTTAGCCTTAAAATGCAAGAAATAAGCCTAATTGACCAACTTAAGTTAGTTTGACCAAAGCTTGACCAATTGACCAAGGCTTGTCATCATATTTAAGCTTATAATAGCACAAAAAAAAGCTGAAAACGGAGAAGGGCTGGCCGAAACTACAAGGAGAAGAAAAAAAAAGTTTTCAACATTCCAAACTTCAAATCTTTGCGAGGGCTTGCACGGGGTGGTTTCCGAGGCATCCAGCGTGGTTTTCCTAGCGTCTAGGAGCCTCTAAGATAAGGGTTTCATCGTTATTTGCGCATTTGAAATAATTGTGTTTAAACTTTAATTTTTGGGTTTTAGCCGTAGATTGTTATTTAATTCGTTTTGATGCTTGAAGAATGTTCCCTAGCAATTGTAGAACATGTATTTATAGCTTTTTAACATTTTTTGCTGTTGAATATCGAAATTGAAATTTAAAGTGATAATTGAATAGTAAATTATGAATAGTAAACCCCCGTTTCGATGAAGTTGCTCTGTTATGCGTTCCGTTGATGTGAAAAGATGCTAGATATGCTAGAATGCCTAAATGCATGATTTGTTTGGGTTGCCTAATGGAAAAACGGAGAAAAATGCCATGGTACAAGTTGGGGTCGTTTAGGTCGAGATTAGCATTTCCTCGATTTGCGTGATGGCATTGTCTCGAGAGGCCATGGAAGCACTTTTGGTGTGGTTATGGCATTGGTTGGGTGTTTGGTTAGGGTAGCGGTAGTTCAAACGAGCAAAGGAAAAAATTGGGGCTTTGCATGAATTCTAGGGTTAAGTAGGGTTTCGGGGTCTTTAGACGTGCCTTATGGTAAGGTAGGAGGATTGGTGAAGTCGGTTTCCAAAACTCGTGGCTCGTTTGAAAGTAGTAGCATTTTGAAAGTTGGGGTCATTTTGTGATTTTGTGTTTTTTCATAGTGTAATGCCTATAGAATGCTTAATATTGCTTGTTATGCTTGTTAGAGTTGATTATGACTGAATTTGTCTATCAATTGTTGATAATGCTTGTTAGTATTGTTCTTGTTATTTTATTGATTGTAAATGCTTATTGTATCGCATGTTGTTACTAACCTACACTTCAGTGCCTTGCTCGATTATCGTTATATATCTCGTATTGCATTGCATAAGTGTCTAGCGCGTGAGTGATGGGCCTCTCTGGGTAGCCTCGGGTTGCCAGTGTTGGTTGCTCTAGCTCCGTGTCCTATTCCCTTTCTCGCTTGGGTTGCCGCCCAGGGAGTTTTGGGTCGTAGAATTGACAGAGTATGTCCAGAGTACTCTAACGGAAGTTATAAGGTGGGTGAGCCAGCGCGTCATCGTTTAAAGTCATCGAAATCATGATCGGTACATTGCTCGTTTGAGTGAACCATAGCCTTCAAAGTGTGGTATAGCTTTGAATGGTCGTGTTAATGCTTTTATTAAGTGTTTAAAATTTTGCCCGGGTTTGGAATTGGGTTGTGATTAGATTGATTGATAGAACTCCTGGTCTCGAGAGGGATCGGGGTGTTACAGGAGATCCAGTTGGGGGATGGAGAAGTGAGGGCTCAACTCTTATACTAGGAGAGCGGCGGGAGATGCCAAATCTTGAAAGTGTGTTATGAGTGCTTGGGAGTAAACTAAGTAAGCTAAACGCCCTAGCTTAATTACCGCTATCTTATATATATAAATAGTCAACTCATCCCATAGAAAGCACTCATTCCAGCAGCCCTTGTTGCAGCTGATAAACTCCAAAGTAAGGGCACGAAAAACAGTCTTAAACAAAAAACCTTCACACCGATGGGACAATTGCTCTAAAAGTGCTTTTGCTAGCGTAGATGAATCTTATATAGGTTATTATTTCGATCCGGATCTAATGTCTGATTGCGAACATTATTGAGGTCAGTCTTTTTGGATTACAGGTGACAGGCGAATGCCAAAGTCCGAAAGGTATGAACAGTTTCCACTCTGCTTGTACTGAATACGGGTAATTCCCCGCCACTTGCCCAATATTTTAATAGAGGGACAGCTAGCGGTAAGGCCATTGGACCAATAAACAATAGGCGCAAGTAGCTTGAAATCAAAAAGAGTGAAATATGGGGCTAATCTACATTTTTAGCCCGAGTTAAGACAAAGGAATGGTCTCACTCAGGGGGAATGGGCCTTCATTAAACAAAGAAGCTGAACAATTGACATCAAATAAGAGTCCATCCATAGCATGAGATGAGTGATCCAATTCTATTATATTAGGGGTCCCCGTACCTATCCTTTCTTTTTTATCAAAAAAGTCTGTGAACCTACTAATGATATTCGGGAGAGAACCGACCTACTGGTCTTGATCCCATTCTATACGCATGCAATTTTTATAGTAACAAGGTAACAAGAAGTGGGCTAAAGCCATAAAAGGGGGACAAGATTTATCGATTAGGTGGCAACAAGGTTTGTGACACTTTGATCTATCAGTTGACTCTGTCTTTTTAAGATCATTGATCTTGATTTGTTTCCAGGAGCAGAGATGGAATAAAATAAGCAATCAAGTCCGTCTGGACTCCCCCTATGACAACACTCGACCAACTTCCATTTTACAGCATTGAAAGAAAGGCAGACTACTTTGTCGAGTTTCAGAGGTGACAAAGGTCAAAAAAGGAGTTCTATCGCTCTCACATAAATATGGAGTCAATGACTTTGAAGGGCCATTATTGAGTCAAGCAACCGAAACCGAGCAAAGAAGTCACATTTGAGCGAATTATAACTAATTCATCCGCTTATATTATACCAAGCAAGACCGTTTTGCAGTTTACTTGCAAGTGTCATTACTCGCTGGACGAGCTTTTCTATTTGTACCAGTTGAGTATATCTGCCCAAGACCCAGACAAAAAGCTTTGTACCTTACCACGGAAACTCCGCTATCAATGTCGTCTATCCCAGTTGCCCCAACTGGACTTAACCATTTGACTTCTGACAATAAGGAAGAGAAACCCTCTTGAGTAAGGGCTCTTGAGTTAGAGTTCGAACTCACATTCTTTCTTCTATTTCATAGCCTCTTTCGTATTCTCAATCGGAATAGCCAGGCCTTCAATCTTTTTCTTTTATTAGGAACCAAATTCGAAAGAGACGCAGCATCAAGAGGTCCTGAATCAAATAGAGCAAGCAAGTCCGTATTCTGTTTGGCTTACAGCTTCATTCCTAGAGTAAGGAGAAAGAAGACAGCGCCGGGGAATAGCTTCGAGAGGGATTTCTCTGAGTAAAGAGATAAGTAAGGGTAAGAGTCATTCCAATTGAGTAGGTGAACCAAGAGTCTCTGTGATACCCCGAACTCGGCATGTATTTAATAGTATTTAATTGCATTTAATTACGTGTTATCTTAAATCCTAGCTGCGAGGACCCGAACGTTCATTACATGTGCATTCATTTATTTTAATCATTATTTAAAAAAATAATATGTGCATTTACATGACTTATTTAGTGTTTTAAAATTTAAAATTGCATTTAAAGTTCATTTAAATTGCATCTTATTGACTTTTCACCTTCATTGACCAACTAGGACAAGGTGGGAATTTTTAAAATGTTTAATGAAGGGCAAACTTGGGATTAAAAATAAAAATGCAATGTTAAGTTAGTCAAATTTTGGGTCAACTTTGGAATTAAATCTGAACCAATTGGGAAAGAGTTAGATAGAAAATTATATATGGTGGAAAGCTCTATGAGTCTAGTTTCTAAGGCTTCAAACCGTTCGTGAATTGGAGTTTTCTAGAAGAAGTTATGGCCGTTTTCGTAAGGTCGCGCATAGCTGTTTTGGTTTAGCGGGTTGACCGAAGCTTTGACCCTTTGACCTTTCATTTAAGTATTGACCAAGCCAAAACAAAACACAAAAAAATCAGCTTTTCTCCTTCCCTTCCACCCGTGACCAAGCCAAGACCATGAATAGTAAACCCTTGCACATTTTTGCTTATATCTTGAGTTTGGAGTGGAACTAAGGCGCAATTCCAGCATTTTTGAGTTCGTGGTAACGTGTAGCATCTTTCTAGCGGTTTATTTTTCATTTATTTTGCAGAAAAAAGGTGAGGACATTTTCTAACCCATTTTTCAAAAGTTATTATTTATCTTAGATATTGTTAAATCTATGCTTAATACTTGTTATTTAGATGCTAGAGAACACATTTCTTGTTTTATAGCTTGTGTATAGTTGATTTTAGTTGTAGTTGATACTTTGCTAGATATGAACATAAATGTAGACAATGTGTTTGTTTAATGTTCTAAGTGAAGTATAGGGATGTATTACATGCTAGATTAATGCCCATAGATAGCTCAAATGCAAGAAAACATCAAGAGAATTCAAGTATGCAAAATCTGAATTTCGAAATAGTGCACTGCCCCTGTCTTTTGAAGCTATTTTGACATAGCAAACGTACTCGAAAATTAACAAAATTTTAAATAGCAGCTAGATTAGGCAGTTTAGAACAAATGTTGATTTCTAGAGCTAAGGCTAATTCTAACGTTTTAGGCCTCCGATTTAGCCATTTCCGAAATGTATCCTGAAAATCGCTGCTATTGGACAGTTTGTATAGTTGCACGGAAAATGTCATAACTTGTTGATTTTAAACTGGAATTAAGCTCTATTTGATTCTAAAATCAACTACACTCGAAGATCTACATTTATATGTAAAAACCAGAGAAATTGGAGTTCAAGAACATAGGTAATGAATTTGATAAATTTAAGGTTATGTTAGAAGTTTTGTAAATGGGCATGTTTTCATGAAGATCTACTTGCTATGTGTTGTATTCCATATCTATCTTGTATTTTAGAGTTCATAAGTAAGTAAGAGCATTCTTTTGATAGTTTAGAAGTTTTTATGGTTATTTTCATGTTAGATTAAGGATTAGTTAATAATGTATATATTGAAAACCAAGTATTTGAGTTTATGCTTGAATGAAGTATTTTATGGTAGAAGTTTGAAAATGTTCTAGTTAAGTGTTTTAAGTGTTCTACATGTATTAACTTGGTAATTCTAGCATGTTAAATGTCTAGTTAGTCTATGTGATTTACCATGCATGCTAAGTGGAATACTCGAGAATGAATGTAAAGTTAACTTAGATGGTTAGATTGTTAATAAATGCCATAGTTAAAGAGTATTTAAAATTATATGCATGTTGTTGACCAACAATTTAAGATGTTTGCAAACCATGATATAAGGTAAAGAATGTTTCAAACATGTTAGTGAGATGATGTAAAGTAGTTAAGTTTGATGTGTTAGTTAACTACAATCAAATATAAATTGCTCTTAATTATGACTTCTATTTGAATTGCAAGAAAATATGAAATGACTTTGCTGAAATTTGCATGTTTTGGGCGTTTAAAGGCTGACCAAGTTGGGCAGTTTTATGCCATCCTTAAATTGGTCATTTTAGACTATAATATGGTTTAATAACTTGTATTTAGGTAGGGAAAAATGTTGGTAGTTGAAGAGGCATGTTGGTTTGGCTTTGAGATATGTTTTAGTGGTTATGTTAAGTCTATTTGACTAGTTTAAGTGCACTTATGTACTCTTATGTATTGTGTGAATTGAATATGCTTTATGGTTGTTCAAATTGCTAATGTTTATATGCCTATGGAATTGTGGGTTTAATCAGAGAATATTTAACGTGTTGCATAAAGTAGTGAATGTAATGCGTGCTAAATAAAGAAATGTATTTGATAGTTATGGTAGTTCAATGGAATCAAATGGAAATTAATAAGTCAATGGAATTATAAACTAGCTTTAGTTGAGAATGAATGTATAACTTCTTATATAGATAGTTGATTGTATTATGTAGTGGAATAGAAGGAGTTGGTGCATTCGGAGAATATGGAAAGGGTTCTTAACTAAATTCTTACAGGTTTGGCTTCCCAAGGTGAGGGACCTGCATCCTTACGTGCATTATAGTTTATTTTCTTGCTAAAAGAGTATATTGTTTAGTATAATTGCGTAATTGATATATGCTTATTGTTGCTAAATTGTAACTTGGTGCGAGGACAACCTACTTTTTGTCCTTAAATGTGTTTACTGATTATATTGTAATTGTTATCATTCTTGCATTGCATCGTGGTTGCGCAACCTCATTATCGCGGCGGATGCGATGGCCTCGCTGGGCGGCATCGGGCTTGCCAGTGTTGGTTGCCTTAGCTCCGTCTGCTATTCCCTCACTCGCCTGGTCCGGAGATTGCCAGGGGGTGTTGGGTCGTAGGATCGGGTACATCCGGAGTACCCATTGGTGTAAGGGATGCCGGCATATCGAGACTGTATTTGTGGTTTGTGGATCGAGGCTCGTGAATCGAAGATTTGGAGTGATAAGGGTTATCGATCATATCCTTTTAAAGTATGGTATTAGAATTGTTATTCATTGTTTATTTATTGTGTTAATTGTGTTAAATTGCTGCATTGCACAAAACCCGGTATACTGTTCTCGTTTTCCCCTCCCTCACTGAGTATACATTATTTGTATACTCACTCCTCATCATGAATCTTTCAGGTTATAGCCAAAGGAAGTGTAGTTCGTGATCACGTGATAGTTCGTGCTTGAAGAGTGGCCTTACGTGTTATGTGGCTTGAGCTGTAAAAGTTGTAAAGTTTTACTTTCATGAATTGTATATGCTCAATGTGGGAGATAAATGTATTTAAGTTTAACCAGGTCGTAGAGTACTTTGATAACCTAGTTTATGTAATAGTTTAATGAGGTTTGAGTTCAATGCATGTATGGAGTTGTTGTATGTATGGACACGGTACTGGTCCATTTATATGTTGTGTGCAGGTAAACTGTTTGTCCTATAAACAGGGGAAACTCCGTCTGTTTCTCCCCGTATTTTGTGACTTGGGTTTTTGATCGGGTTGTGTTTAGTGGGAATATAGAGCTCCTGTTTCCGTGAGGGAATGGGGCGTTACCGTCTCTTTCGAGCGAGATCCTTTACCACACCTAACTAAATGAAAGAAAGTAAGAGAGAGAGTGGCCGCCTATGACCGGCTGATATGAAGCCCAAAATTTCTTTACTTGGACTCCGTACACCTCTTATTATATAACAAAGAAGAAAGCCAATCCAGATATGAGTTTAAAGCATAGGAAGTCATGCATTCCAAAACTAGCGACAAACTTAATAGGGGTAATAGCTTTTAACACACATTTAGTAAGCTTTTAACACAGGATCACAAACACAAAAGCCATTTGCTTCTCGTTAAGAGAAAAAGGTGCTTAATGACAACTGATATATTGAAGCAGGGTGGTGGGGGGATAGGAAAGAGCCTCTGAACAACCTGATGAACCGCGTTAAATGTGCTTTTCTGGCGTTTTTGAGTTTATGTTATGAGCTGATCCTAGTTCATAGTAAGTAGAAGGTGTTACGGGTCGGCCTCGGGAATTCGAGGAGCTACTAACTTTCTTTCTCGTTAAGATTAGACTGTTCTTGGGGGAACAGCTTAGACAACTCCATCTTCAACTCCTAGCATGAAAGTGAAAGTCTCAATCCCAGTTCCATATTAAGAAAGTAGACGGACATAACTCCCCGACCTTGTTAGGACCCCTTCGGATTGGACAGCTCCTCTTCTAGTCGAGTAAGGTGCGTACCTTCCCTCTGAAGCTCTTACGGGGAGACATCCTTTCTAATACGCCTTTCCCGGACAAGGATTAACTTCTGATCTTCTTGTCCTTGCCTCCAGAAATAAAGACCTGCGACGACAAAAGTACCTGTAAAAGAGTAAAGGGCTTATCCGGGCGCAGACATCCCTTTATCCAATACCTAAAGCAAGCCTTTCTTTCCTAACCGATTTTTCCTCAAAAGAGTCCTTAGGTTAGGTAAAGAATATTGATAAGTAAGGAAGGTTTAACAAGAGTCATCCCTTTGATGGCATGAGCTTGGCTTTTTCAGATGCTCGATTCTAAGTTTGTCTTCTCCCTCACACCCTTCTCTCAATGCATCGGATTCTATTACGAGTTTTCCTGCAGCTTCTTTTGTCTATTCCGACAACTTGGGATACTTATATAGGCTACGTAAACCTCAAGCCTAAACCTTATTGGAGCCTCTTCGTGCCTTACTTGTATGTCCTGTTTCCTCTTTTCGTTCAATATCCCCTGCAAATCCTTATCCTGGCATCTATCTAAGGTAGGTAAATGCCTTACAATTTCTTTCTTCGAGAACAAGCCCTGTTCACTCAACCATAGGCACTGGCGTTCCTGTTCTTGCAGCTACTTCTTGGCACGTGGGTATCTTTGATCCAGTTTAGGCAGCTTTCAGTCCAGGGAAAGCTCTATCGGAACTTGTGTCAAGAAGGAAGGTGTGAGATTGAGTTGTAATATCAGACCCAACCCTTCACTTTTGCCTACGTTTCTCTTTCTTATCTAAGTCAGATTCAGATAGCCTGCCATCATAAGCCCGACAGTTTGTCCCTCTACCCTCGTACTAACTCTCGATCGAGAATTTTTCTTCATGAGCAAGTCAGAGCGAGACCTTAGTGGCTGGAATACCATACCATAAGATCTGAACTCTTGTCTCTGCCTAAAGCCTAGAGTTGGAGCTTTCCTCGAAAAGGTAGCTCTAAATAAGGCCACGAAAAGCCTTTCTTTGTAGCTCTATTGGAAGGAAGATAGAATCCATGAATAAGCGTATTCATCGGACAAAGGAGGAAGATCGAAGCTTTCTTTCATAACCCCACGAAGCGGTTAAGCCTTGGGAAAGCAGATGTTAGAAAATTCATTTTCTGGCATCTTTAATCCCCCTCTTGACTGACCTTGGTGGCCTCGAGATAAATTGAAAAAGATTTATTGCATCCACTCATCCACTTATTAGTATTGTATTTCCTATTCTCCTGAAACCATTGACATTGACTGGATTGCCTTTTTGCAATCAGAATTAGGGGTATACGAAACCGTGTTTTACATGGCTGAGTGGAGAGTAACTCTGCTGACCGAAGCTAGCATAAGTCCCTCTAAAGAGGGACTGGAACCGCTCCACATATATCTCTTTCGGAACTAGTCTTAACCGACGCTGCTAGTGCTACTGGTCTGGACACCAAAAATGTTGTTGATAGAGTTAAAACAAGTATTCCGAGCCAGGAAAAAGCCATCTTTTTCTCAACAATGTCTTTGTCATTTGATCCAATAGTGTTCCGTTAGATAGGAACAACTTTGATAAATACTGATAACTCTCGGATGAAGTATTAGAATGGAAAAATCCATTAGATAATGAACTATTGGTTCTAAGCCATCTCTGGCGATGAATCAACAATTCGAAGTACCTTTCTTGCGTATTCTTGATAAACCAGCGTTTATATATAGATGTAGGAATATCTGTTTGGGAAGTAAGAAGCTCCTTTGACATCTCTTCATCTGCAAAGAATTCTCGATGTGAAAACACAGAGATAGAAGGCTGATCTTTGAATAGAAAAAAAAGTGGATCCGCTGGGTCCCAAATGAATTGGCTTATTCGAAAAAAGCCTTGTTCTTTGGAAGATATATCTCGTGTCTGGTACTGCATGGTTCCACTCTGCAAGAACTCTGAATCATTCTCTTGAAGCCCATCCTCTTCATCATAAATGATCTGCTTGCCCCGAAATGACCTAACCTAATAGGGAAATCCTAATTCATTGGGCTTTTCAATACAATCAAATAGAAAGCCCCAAGGGCGCCATATTCTAGGAGCCCAAACTATGTGATTGAATAAATGCTCCTCTATCCGTTGCGGGTTGAGGGCTCATTCCCCTTCTTCAAACTCAAACTCCGATTCTATTGTTCATAGAGAAATCTCTGATCAACGATAGAACAAGATCCATTTTGCATCATATCTAAGGGATTCCTTGGTTCGGGCCGAAGAAGCCTTTCAACCCCTCAAAAAGACCTCGGCAAGCCTTCTATCATATCCACGCCGGTCCCCTACAAGGTCCCAGGTTTGTACCTAGTAGCTACTGAGTCTTTAATCAGCGTTGTCCTATTCTGCTGGGATGAGGGACAGGAGAAGCCAGTCTACTTCACCAGTAAGACCTTATTGGACACAGAGATGAGGTACTCTAAGGTCGAGAAAGTAGCACTCACCCTTATCTATTTAGCAAGGAGGCTGAGATTTGGCTTTAATTCCGTACCGTCACCGGCGCATGCAATAAGAGTGATCATAGAATATCCGCTAAAGAGCATCCTCGACAAGACCGACCCGCCTGAAAGAGTAGCAAAGTGGGCAGTACAGAAAAAAGGTCAAGCACTAGCCAGTTTCCTGGCAGATTTCCCTGTAGAATCAGACATTGGGGGCGACTATTCCATAGATGACGAGCCAGCCTCTATGGCCAACGTAGAGAAAAAAACTCCAGACAAGCTCACCTCAGAGGCGAGAACCGAACAAATTGAAGATTATCTTTGACCCGGCTACTGGGGACGGCCTCCAAGACCTGTTTGCTCAGAGTTCGGGGTGAAGATTGTTCGTTGATGGCTCGTCGAATGAAAGCGGATATGCGATAGTCTACCTTATTAGAAGCTTATTCTAACTAGTAGCAGCGCATATGCGACTAAGAGATAACTACAATAATGATAGTATACCTACATAAGAGATAAGCTTATATGCGAAGGAAAGTACCTATTCACTAGAATAGGCTATCCTAAGAACGATCTATATTCTATAATAAGGAATACCTTCCTTCACAGGTAATTCGATAACACTTTCCAGAGACTAGATGAATGACTGAACGAAGGTAAATGCACACTTAACCTTGAAAGCGGATTGGTACTGGACAACTAGGATATTTAATGCACTGATAGCAAGCATTCCACCAGAACTGTGAACTTGAATATCATATATTTCCTTATTCTAAAATGGTATTCTAGTACAATACAACTAGGAGTCAAAGCATTAACTCCATTAAACCCATTTCATATCATAGAGCTAATTCAATTACTTATCTTATTCCACATCGGATTATGATTCTATTGATTCTAGTGCACTATCCTTAAGGTAAATCGGTATTTTTATTTGTCATAGGTATTCTTGTGGAAGAATTAGGCGTTAGCCTAATGCCCTCTAATGCTTTCATTCATTAAAGGATTTTCTCGAACCTATCCTAGGTGTAGATGAAGACCGAGACTTCTCTAAGATCCAATTCGTTCACCCCAACCAAACCTTCCCTGCCTTAGTTTGATGGAATCTTATGCAGTTCATTCGTCCTCTCTGTTGAGGATGTATTGAAGATTCTGAAGAGTCAAGCTCCTTTCTATTATATCTGGAATTTCTATTTGGTGAATCTGGTAGGATTTCCATTCCGGAGGCAGATCATTCTTTGTGGTTTGGTTAGAACATTGTTGGGGGTTCAAAGGCGGTTTAGGGGGTTCTACATTCTATTCAGTATTTATAGGATTAAAGGAGTTTGTGTGGTGTTTTCTGGGATCTTTACACTTGAATTGGTTGTTAGGGTTTTTGGCTTGTTTAGTTGTTTCGATACAGGGGCAGCCCTAGACATCTGTCCCTTATCTACTCTTCGTGCTCTCAGCATTCCCCAGGACACTTTGTTGCCTTCTCCCGTATTTTTGTTACTGCCTATGACAACTCAAGAAGGGCAGCTATTGGCAGGCTTGTTACCGACCTAAGATTAGGACCCCTAACACTTACCACGACCTTCCACGTAATAGACATTGTTACTTCTTTCAATCTCTTGTTGGGAAGGCCCTGGCTGCACGAGGCCGGTGCAGTTGCGTCCACCTACCATCAATGTTTCAAATTCCCCTTTCAAGGATCGATCATATATGTATCCGCCGGCATTCACCACTGATTGTGAAAACGTGTGATTTATGCCTTTTATAGAAATAGGTGGACATTTTGTGCCTCTCGAAACCATGGGGATGTTGCCTTCCAGGAGCGTGTCAGTGCTCGATATAAACTTTCCTCGGTCCTAGCCTTTTGGAACCCCTAAGGTAATCCGAAGAGAGGAGGATCCTGCAACCTATTGCCTTATCTCGGCTCTAACGCATCCCTGTGTACTTCAAATGTCTTAGGTAAAGGGTCCCCACTTGTGTATGGGCATTTTGATTTTCATTCTATTATCATTTTCCTTACTATAGATTCGATTTGACGGTATCTCGATAGGATCTTATCAAGACTGAGAAAAGTGCTTTCTATGGTTGCAAGGTGGCCTTCTCGTAAACATCCTTTCTTAGCCCATTTGCCTTCTCCTTTTTGATGCCATTTCTTATTTCCCCTTAGATGTCACTTCCTCTATCAAATCAAAGAGCGGCTATTCGCCATCTGGAAAGACAATTAAGCCAAGGAAAGGAAGAACTGCGCTTCTAGTTTTGAAGCTTTGAAAGAGAAACCTTGGAATTTCTACTTGGATTCCGGCCTTGGTACGGTACGAAGTCCTTCCTCCATGAGAGGATCGGGCTGTTGGCTCGGGCAGAAGGTAGGAAAGAATTTCTCACTTTTCTAAGCTAATTTATATCGTATAAAAAGAATTTAGTGTGGAATCTGGGGCGAATGAACCACCATTTGATTGAGAACTAGACTACAACGACTTCATCACTTCAACATAATTTCAATCATCCCTTACGATACGACATTTTGATTGAAATGATCCCCTTTATAAAGGGGATTAAGGCGTAGCTTAACCTAACCTCTATTTGCATGGGACAGGTATAGTAATAACAAGGTCTTCCGAGTCTCCCCCGAGGGGACTTAAGGGAAGGAAGGGGGTAAGGGCAAGACAAATTTCCGAATAGACTTTGCCCCATTTTTCTATCTATCCAGGACTATTTATATCAAAATAATACCTAATCATGGAATATCAAACGAATGTTGAAGCACCAATCTTGGTATCCACTGAATGATCCAAAGTCAACCCATTCCCATTTTAGGGATCCATACCGGCTTCTAATAGCCCGTCTCTAACCTGATTGCCGATTGCCAATTCGGCCTAAAGACGATATCCCTATCAATCCACTCGTAGGACTAGTTCACCATTCATTCAGAAGTCCCAATTCAATCCCGACCTAGACGAGACATTAGACTAATGAGCCTGAACCAGATCGAGAAAGTTGATCACGTCTTATTTACTATGAAAGAGAGGGCGGCTTAGAGATAGAGTATGAATATATTCATATCAACTCTATCTCATTCTCTCTCTGAGTCTCTTCAAACACTTACCGTCCAAGTATCATTAGAGTAGCCTGAGGATTTGTCCCAGGTGATACACTAAACACTGATCCATCAATAACACGAAGTGAACTAATTCCAATGACCCTAAGGTCACGATCAACCACCCTCCCCACCACGCAGCCCCCATGGTAGTGCCATATGGTGCCCACCGTCCAGCGGTAGAAATCCGCCATCTGAACATAGTTTGTTTGGTCAATAAGCAAGGCAGGCCTTTAAGTCTTGACCTCCTCAACCAGTTTCTGAACTTGAAATCATTCAATGCCCTGGTTTTGAGCACGTCCCCTAATCTTGCGCGTTCCATTTACACAACGTTCAACATCAATTGGGTTGAAGTAATTGAATCTAACAATGGGGTTGAGCTTGACATCTGTTGAAGCCAGACGCAACGAGCCACTTGATCGAGACTATCCCTGCAATCTTCTCAATGAGGGTATCCACTGTAAGATAAAGAGGTAAAAATGATGTGCGGATGAACACATAATGAGCAGGGGAAACGAAAGGAATGACATTGGAAGCTGCTTCTATGTAATCCCCTGAATCTGTATTCCCCACAACTTGAATCAGTGAGTGCTCAAGTAGGATTGATGGGACAATAGTAATCCCATTACGAGGATTATCATAGAGGAATTTCCCAACATAGGGAAGATGATGGGCTACTGGAATCTCCCATGATTCGAATCCTGTCCCCGCCTAATCACTTGAGATGCTGGGGGTACCCTAACTCACTCATTTGAGTCATTTTTTCCTTTTTCAAAGAAAGCCTGGTCTTTCTTTCACCTTGTATAACGTACGGAAGACAGACTTTCACACGGCCTAAGAGAGAGAAAGAAAAGTCAATGACAACAGAGCTTGAAGTCACTAGAGGCATTCTACTACCCGATTTTTTTACCAGCCAGCCTGCGGCACCTAAGCATCTGCACGATGTTCTCATATGATCCTGTGACTGGGCTGGGCCTAGGCAGTTCGAAAGAAGGGTATCGTCAAGACCTCCCAAGAATAGATGAAGGGGAAAGGTAGTTGATGAATGGCAGAAGGCTTTGCCTAATTTAGAACTTAGCCTTCTATCTGAACAGCCCTTGAGAGTAAGAGTAGTCTCAAAGTGTACTGTAGGGTAAAAGAAGACTGCTGCAATTAGCTCATTCAGCCACTGAATCGAAGGAAAAAAGGCTTTGTTGTGAGAGCTTTGGATAGCTAATCAAGAAAAAGAAGAAGAAAGCGAGCTACCACCGTCTGTTCTATAAAGAGGAGGCTGACGAACAAGTCAACTGTCAAAAGAAATGGTGCTTTCAGTCTCATTTGATTCGAATCAAAATTAGCGAGTTCTTATCCCATACTCAAGTCTGACTTCGATCATCGTCTCTCGTCTGCGCAAGATGGATTTGACTTTGGTGATTCACCATTTGAAAGACTAGAGAAGATGACTATTAAATAAAGGTGACTTCTAGTTCCTTTCGGGTAGTGGCGACTGGAATCGATCTGAATGAAGCTTCAAGCCTAGTTCCAGGGCTTTTCCTATACCCCTATATATAGAGGAGAAGATTAGGTAGGGAAGGTCATAATGAAAGTAGCAAGTTGGAAAGTAGCCGTTGATCTACTTTCTTCAACTTTCATCGAGATTGCCCTGGTATTCGTAAGTCCTCTCCTTGCCGAATCGACTGTTCACTCTTTTCCCATGAAAGCATGAATAGAGAATTGCTGTTCTTTCATCCATTGAGTTTGGTTCTATCATAATGTAACTAAATAAGTAGTTGATCCTCTTAAAAGATGTTGAGTAAGGGCAGCCTATGAGAAGTCAATTCCGCAAGAAAGTCAAAAGGAAAAAGAAGAACCGGAAGTCGGAACATGACCTTTGGTACAGGTCCTACGCGGAAATGATAGTATAGCACAATCTCAGATTAGGGGTAGCCCTTGGCGGAGCACTAAAGACTTCTTTTTCTAATAAATAGTAGAAGTAGCTGCCCTAGCTCCATAGCTCGTAGCTCAACCGATTGCAACTAATGGGGTCGGTCAGAAGTTTCTTTATGCTGCTGATACCTGGTGTGGTTTTTACTCTTTTCCCCCTGGTGCGGTGCCTTCTATTTCTATATAGAATACGTCCAACTAGTCTCCACACGCCCTATCACAAATACAAGTCCCGAAAATCGGGCACAAGTATAGGAGCAAACCAAGCTCCATAGCCCGAGGTCCTAACTCAAGGAAAAAGACCATCTAAAGGAATCCTCCGTTTATGCCAAAAAAGATAGTAAAGGGCCCAACTCTCACATTTCAATTGACGTTGACGAAGGAAAATGATTTGATACCAATTTGACCGGGTTCCATTAGTGAAAGCAGTTAGACTCGAATATCTAATGATATGTGCTTTGTCCTGCAGGGGTTCTATTTAAAAGTAGATGTTCCGCGAATAGTAGTAGTTGGAGCTAGTTCATTTTTGACTTTTTGATTCTTTCATGGGAGTACCGCCTGGGTGGAGCTAGACTTGATTTTCTTGTGTGATTTCCCCATTTTGGCTAGGGAACACGAACTATAGGCCTTAATCTACCCCCTTAGACGGGAAGGTCGTAGGACAAGGGGAATAGATCTTCATGCACTAGCTTTCCTGTAGCGACAAAGAGCTCTTCTTGCTTCTTAAAAAGGGGAGTAGCAAACCAATAAGAAAAAAGTAGGAGTGGCCACTCCAGCAGAAGCAGAGGTTCAAGAGTGGAAACTATTCATGTTCCGGTTGCTTGAAGTTGAAAGCAATGAATGGGCGAAGGTGGAGCTCAAGGCCACTCTACGAGAAAGATATAAGGGAAAGGGGGTAGCACTATGACTATGGCTGGCAAAAAGGGCCTACTATGGCTGCCGAGAAGCTTTAACCCACAAAGTCAAGAGGAGACATAGTTTGAAGCCAACACGTAAGCCAGCTCAGATGAATCATTGAAGTTTCCATCGACCACTTTCAGTCAATGCATCGTAGCGTAGCAGCGCTCTTCATCAACAGATGCAAGAACCGCATTCATGATTGATTCACATCCTTCACCGCCTCAGCCTTTGGTCGAGCATCTTCAAACCTCTCCCTATCGGTCGAGCATCTTCAAACCTCTCCTTATTAGTCGAGTTACTTCATACCTTATACCTTTCCTTAGAAAGAGTTCTATTGGATAATTCAGTAGAGGTAGTACACCACCCTAAAGAGATCATCTTTGCCAAGCCAAGTATAGGGACTTCACCCAAGAAGAAGAGCTAGTAAGGGAAAGAACCCGAAACCCTGGATTCCCAGTACTGGCCTGGCTCGTCTCTCATCAAACTAACCCAACCTGTGCGCTAGAATTTAGCTGGCCTGGAGTCTGTCACGGATCATCGAGCCATCTCTTCGTACCCTGTCCAAGCACAAACCTAAACACTTTTGCAACGCAACAGTTTCATGCACTTGCTAGTCTAGTCGCCCATAAGCTACAACACTTCACCATATTAGCATAACAACTTATGCCACCAACGAATGCTTCACTCTCAGACATATATCCATGCCCAACGTGGCTAACAACACATCACTTCAACGCCACTGCGCCAACGCACACCTCATCCATTGAGGCAAAGTGCCATGGTCCTTTGACTACTAGACTTCGTCTTCGCCACTAACACAAGGTCCATTTGACATGCCATGCGTATTTCGCATTCCTTTGATCCGCGCCTCTACCTGTGACACCCCGATCCCTCTCGAGACCGGGAGTTCTATCAATCAAACTAATCACAACCCAAACCAAACCCGGGCAAAATTTTCAGGGAAAACGGACGGAGTCTCTCCTATTTATAGGCGAAATGCAAAACCTGTAATAGCATATAAATGGACCACCACCGTGTCCAACCATACAAAACTTCCTCAAGGTCATCCGAGCCTCGGTTCTCAACAATTTAAACTCAGCAAGTATACATACATTTCCAATTTAAAAACTAACCTATCTTTTCATTTTGACAAGTACATTCAATTTAGGCAATTAAACCATACAAAGCTACTGCATAAAATAAACTATCATACCATTCTAATTCTTTTTCTTTAGACAATTACATACATGCATTGAAATTAAACTATTCTATCTGAATACATAAACTAGCTTTTCCAAATCACTTCAATAACCTAGAAAACTCAATTACATTCCTTTTTAACATTAAATACAAACAACACATGAAACATACATCTTTGCATTTTTGACAACTCAAGCCACATAGCACGCAGGACAACTCTTCAAGCACGAACTTTCACGTAATCACGAACTTTCCAGCTAACATGGCATTTCCTGAAATGTGGTGGTGAGGAGTGAGTATACTCAACACGTATACTCAATGAGGGCGAGACAGATATCGAGGTGGAGAGAAAGAAGTTCATGCAATGCAAGTAAAACAGTTAAGCAATATATCTGACAAAAGCAATCAATACAATAAACAATCAATAAAAGCATTAACACAACCATTCAAAGCTATACCACACTCTGAAGGCTATGGTTCACTCGAGCGAGTAATGTACCGATCACGATTCCGATGACTTTAACGATGACGCGCCGGCCCAAACTACCTTATAACACCAGTTTGGAATACCCCGGAAGTATCCATCAATCTACGACCCAAATCCCCCTGGGAGGCAACCCAAGCGAGAAAGAGAATAGCAGCGGAGCTAGAGCAACCAACACTGGCAACCCGAGGCTACCCAGAGAGGCTCATCACTCACGCGCGAGACACTATGCAATACAAGACTCGATACAAGGCGATAAACGAGCGATAAACAAGATATCAAACATTCTCAACAATGGATAAACATTTAAATCAACAACCAACTCTAACAAGCGGAATAAGCATTAGCAAGCATAACAAGCAATAAAAAGCAATAACAAGCATTCTATAATCATTATAAACATACTATAAGCAATATTCTATGAAAACACACAAAATCACAAAAATGACCCCAACTTCAAAACACTACTACTTTCAAACGAGCCACGAGTCTTGGAAACCGACTTCACCAATCCTCCTAGGTCACTATAAGGCACGTCTAGAGACTCCGAAACCCTACTTAACCCTAGAATTCGTGCAAAGCCCGGTTTTCCCCCTTTGCTCGTTTGAACTACAACTATACCAACCAAACACCCAACCAACACCACGACCGCACCAAAAGTGCTTCCATGGGCTCCCGAAACAATGTCATCACGCAAAACGAGAAAACACTAAAGTCGACCTAAACGACCCCGACTTCCACTAAGCCGTTTTTCTCTGTTTTTCTATTACACATTCCAATTAAACCACACATTTAAGCATTCTAGCATACCTAGCACGTTTCTGCATCAACAGAAAGCATAACAGCGCAGTTTCAACGTTTCAAGGTTTTACTATTCACAAAACACTATTCATTTCACAATTTAAAATGCAATCACAACATTTAACCGCAGAAAATGTTACAAAGCTATAAATACATGTTCTACAAATGCCAAGGAACATTCTAGAAGCATCAAATCGCTTTAAATAACGATCTACGGATAAATCTAAAAATTGACAAAGTTAGCATACACAACGTATAAATGCGCAAATAACATGCTTCCCTCACCTTAGACGCTCCTAGACGCTAGGAAGACCTCGTAGAGTGCCTCGGAAACCACCCCGCACAAGCCCACGCGAAGAATCGAAGATTTGAAGTTGAGATTTTCTTTTTTTTTTTTCTCCTTCTTTTCCTCATGGTTTCAAGCCTTTTTCTCTCTGTTTTTTTTCGTGCACATTCTGCTTATTTTAAAAAAAAAATGTCAAGAAGTCAAAGGTCAAAATTCGGTCAACCCGCTAAACCAAAACAGCTATGCGCGACCTCACGAAAACGGCCATAACTTCTTCTAGAAAACTCTAATTCACGAACGGTTTGAACCCTCATAAACTAGACTCATAGAGCTTTCCAACCATATATAATTTGCTACCTAACTCTTCCCCAATTGGTTCAGATTTAATTCCAAAGTTGACCCAAAATTTGACTAACTTAACATTGCATTTTTTTTTATTTCTAATCCCAAGTTTGCCTTTTATTAAACATTTCAAAAATTCCCACCTTGTCCTAGTTGGTCAATGTAGATGAAAAGTTAACTAGTTTGGTCAAAGAAGGTGAAAGGTCAATAAAATGCAATTTAAATGAACTTAAAATGCTATTGAATAAATGCCAGGTTCGGGGTATCACATCCTTCCCCCCTTAAAACAATTGCGTCCTCGCAATTTTTCTTCCAATAGGACTCTGCATCATCTACAATCCAACTCTGACTAGTCTTCATTAGCTACTGAAAAAGTATTTAATAAAGATGACCAATAGGAAAGTTCAAGTAGAAATGCCAAGTAGTAACGCCAAATAGAAGCTCAAATGCATATACCGTACAAGAATTCCGTTGACACGAATACCTAAGAAGAATAAATTCCAACCAGAAACGCCGAGATAATACCAATAAAGACTAAAGCAAAGATACTGTAGATGTCATTAATACCACACAATAACGACAAGAAGAATACCTCACGCACGAATCTCCAATAGAAGTCTAACTGTTACTGCCCGAGAATTCCCAAGCAAGAAGCCAAATAAAAGCTCAAACAAAGATTCTATCTAGAGGTCCAAATAAGTACCCCACTGGTCATGAATTTCATAGAAGAATGCCCTGTTAAGAGTGCTGAAGAAAATACTAAGAACCCAATCAAATATATTTCAAAGTTCTAAAGAAGCCTTCCATATAATAACCCCATGGGACACCCGATTAGATTCCGAGTTTTGCTATCAAATGCTGAGAGGAATGTCAAAGGAAATAGCAGAGAAAATATAATGTGCCCAATAAAACAACCAAGTTAAATAACAAACATAGTTTCCCACCAAAGCCAAACTCTGAGGCCTCTTCACTATTTGCCAAGTGAAAACTTCATGCAACCTTGCCAATAAGGAAAATACCAATAGAACGCCCAATAAGAATTTAAAAGAATACCCTAAGTAGTATTATACAATAACTCTGATAGGAACTCCAAATACCAAACCTACTGAGGAACACTGAAGAAGATATCTGAAACAATGCTCCAATAAGAAAGTAGCCAAGTTTGCCTAATAAGTAAATATTAAATAATTGGCCACTGAGAATTCCAGAAAATACCATTGAAGAATTTCCAATCAAGATGCCAGTATCACACCAATAAAGACCGAGACACATATACCATAGATATTACTGTGCAGTAAGGCCGATTAAAATCCCAATAGCCAAATCCACCGAGAAATGCCAACAGAAGTCTCCAAAGAATACCCATTAAGAAAACCAAAGAATGCTCCAAAGAATAACCAAATTAAAACCCCAAGAGAAAGCTACTCTTTCGCAACTGTTAAGCACAGAGAAGGACCAAAGGGATTCGCCAATAACCGAGCTCCAAAAGCAATCACCAATTCCCAAATAAAGGCTAGTCAAATGCCATTCATTTCCTGCCAATCCATACACCTTGAAAAGCCAGCGGTGAACCACTTTCTTCAGGGGAGGAAGAGGACTTACTTACCATTTCAATAGGACATGTATGAATGCCAATATATCACAGTTATACATATGCATTAAGCTATTATGCCAGCAAGTTTACAATATAGTTTATTTAACAAAGTCACTCAAGCATAACAATCAAGTCAAGCACAGCATAATCAATTCAAATCACGGCATAGCTAATTCAAGACATTTCAGTACACACATTAAAAGCAATACTTCAAGCAAATAACAATCCACGAGGTCGATTCGATAGGTCAATTCAATGCACAACTAGACACTTTACTTCACTTAGCACACAATTAACACATAACACATAACTATATCACATAGGAGCACACATTTATGTCAAGACACATAATCTCACATAAAAGCATACACTTTCAAGACACACTTAACAAGCACACATTTAAGGGTCACTACCCACCAGACCGAGGACCCTGTCCCGGCTTATGAGCTAAATAAGCTCTGATACCACCTGTGACACCCCGATCCCTCTCGAGACCGGGAGTTCTATCAATCAAACTAATCACAACCCAAACCAAACCCGGGCAAAATTTTCAGGGAAAACGGACGGAGTCTCTCCTATTTATAGGCGAAATGCAAAACCTGTAATAGCATATAAATGGACCACCACCGTGTCCAACCATACAAAACTTCCTCAAGGTCATCCGAGCCTCGGTTCTCAACAATTTAAACTCAGCAAGTATACATACATTTCCAATTTAAAAACTAACCTATCTTTTCATTTTGACAAGTACATTCAATTTAGGCAATTAAACCATACAAAGCTACTGCATAAAATAAACTATCATACCATTCTAATTCTTTTTCTTTAGACAATTACATACATGCATTGAAATTAAACTATTCTATCTGAATACATAAACTAGCTTTTCCAAATCACTTCAATAACCTAGAAAACTCAATTACATTCCTTTTTAACATTAAATACAAACAACACATGAAACATACATCTTTGCATTTTTGACAACTCAAGCCACATAGCACGCAGGACAACTCTTCAAGCACGAACTTTCACGTAATCACGAACTTTCCAGCTAACATGGCATTTCCTGAAATGTGGTGGTGAGGAGTGAGTATACTCAACACGTATACTCAGTGAGGGCGAGACAGATATCGAGGTGGAGAGAAAGAAGTTCATGCAATGCAAGTAAAACAGTTAAGCAATATATCTAACAAAAGCAATCAATACAATAAACAATCAATAAAAGCATTAACACAACCATTCAAAGCTATACCACACTCTGAAGGCTATGGTTCACTCGAGCGAGTAATGTACCGATCACGATTCCGATGACTTTAACGATGACGCGCCGGCCCAAACTACCTTATAACACCAGTTTGGAATACCCCGGAAGTATCCATCAATCTACGACCCAAATCCCCCTGGGAGGCAACCCAAGCGAGAAAGAGAATAGCAGCAGAGCTAGAGCAACCAACACTGGCAACCCGAGGCTACCCAGAGAGGCTCATCACTCACGCGCGAGACACTATGCAATACAAGACTCGATACAAGGCGATAAACGAGCGATAAACAAGATATCAAGCATTCTCAACAATGGATAAACATTTAAATCAACAACCAACTCTAACAAGCGGAATAAGCATTAGCAAGCATAACAAGCAATAAAAAGCAATAACAAGCATTCTATAATCATTATAAACATACTATAAGCAATATTCTATGAAAACACACAAAATCACAAAAATGACCCCAACTTCAAAACACTACTACTTTCAAAAGAGCCACGAGTCTTGGAAACCGACTTCACCAATCCTCCTAGGTCACTATAAGGCACGTCTAGAGACTCCGAAACCCTACTTAACCCTAGAATTCGTGCAAAGCCCGGTTTTCCCCCTTTGCTCGTTTGAACTACAACTATACCAACCAAACACCCAACCAACACCACGACCGCACCAAAAGTGCTTCCATGGGCTCCCGAAACAATGTCATCACGCAAAACGAGAAAACACTAAAGTCGACCTAAACGACCTCGACTTCCACTAAGCCGTTTTTCTCCGTTTTTCTATTACACATTCCAATTAAACCACACATTTAAGCATTCTAGCATACCTAGCACGTTTCTGCATCAACGGAAAGCATAACAGCGCAATTTCAACGTTTCAAGGTTTTACTATTCATAAAACACTATTCATTTCACAATTTAATTTGCAATCACAACATTTAACCGCAGAAAATGTTACAAAGCTATAAATACATGTTCTACAAATGCCAAGGAACATTCTAGAAGCATCAAATCGCTTTAAATAACGATCTACGGATAAATCTAAAAATTGACAAAGTTAGCATACACAACGTATAAATGCGCAAATAACATGCTTCCCTCACCTTAGACGCTCCTAGACGCTAGGAAGACCTCGTAGAGTGCCTCAGAAACCACCCCGCACAAGCCCACGCGAAGAATCGAAGATTTGAAGTTGAGATTTTCTTTTTTTTTTCTCCTTCTTTTCCTCATGGTTTCAAGCCTTTTTCTCTCTGTTTTTTTTCGTGCACATTCTGCTTATTTTAAAAAAAAAATGTCAAGAAGTCAAAGGTCAAAATTCGGTCAACCCGCTAAACCAAAACAGCTATGCGCGACCTCACGAAAACGGCCATAACTTCTTCTAGAAAACTCTAATTCACGAACGGTTTGAACCCTCATAAACTAGACTCATAGAGCTTTCCAACCATATATAATTTGCTACCTAACTCTTCCCCAATTGGTTCAGATTTAATTCCAAAGTTGACCCAAAATTTGACTAACTTAACATTGCATTTTTTTTTTATTTCTAATCCCAAGTTTGCCTTTTATTAAACATTTCAAAAATTCTCACCTTGTCCTAGTTGGTCAATGTAGATGAAAAGTCAACTAGTTTGGTCAAAGAAGGTGAAAGGTCAATAAAATGCAATTTAAATGAACTTAAAATGCTATTGAATAAATGCCAGGTTCGGGGTATCACACTACCAAAGGTCACAATCTAGCTCTTGGGTTCCTGACCCTTTTATCGATTCGGCATTGTCCTTCACCCTGTACACGACTGAAGTGCTTACCGACGCCCTTTATACATCCTGGCCAACAGTCCTTGTTGGTTGTGATAACCCGAACCCGGCATGCATTTAATGGAATTTAATTGCATTTAATTAAGTGTTATCTTAAATGTTAGCATTGGATTTTATGTTTATTTTTAGTTAAACATTCATTTGTAGCTTTATTTTCATATTTATTTTATCAGTTTTATCTTTCTTGCACCTTAATGCTTGGTTTTCAATAAAATGAAAAGTAGCTCCGAGCCGGAGTAAATTTTGAACTATGTTACTTTTCGAAAATTATATTTTCTTAAATTCTTTGAGATTTAATTGTTATTCCTTTATTGTCGCAAAGTGCATAACATATCGAGAGCGATAGTTAGGAAATGATTTCTAGTCCACAGCAAATAGTGAAAACTAGTATTTAGTATTTTAATTTTGGAATTTTAGTTGTATTTAACTAGAATTAGAATTGTGTTAGTTGTTTAAGCTTTAAAATGCCTAAAATAAGCCTATTTGACCAATTTTTAAGTGGATTGACCAAGGTTTTGACTTGTTGACTTAGTTGTCATCTTTTATAAGCTTGTAATAACAAAGAAAAAAATATAACAAAGCTGAAAATAAGAACAAGGGCTGGCCGAAAATGCAAGGAGAAAAAAAAAAGATTTCAACTTTCAAATCTTCAAATCTTCGCGTGAGCTTGCACGGGGTTGTGTCCGAGGCTTCCAGTGTGGTTTTCCTAGCGTCTAGGAGCGTCTAAGGTAAGGGTTTCTTCGTTATTGGCGCATTTGAAATTATTGTACCTAAACTTTAATTTTTGGATTTTAGCCGTAAATTGTTATTTTAATCGTTTTGATGCTTGAAGAATGTTCCCTAGCAATTGTAGAACATGTATTTATAGCTTTTTAGCATTTTCTGAGGTTGAATATCGAAATTGCAATTTAAATTGATAATTGAATAGTAAATTATGAATAGTAAACTCTCGTTTCGATGAAGTTGCTCCGTTATGCGTTCTGTTGATGTAGGAATGAGGCTAGATATGCTAGAATGCCTAAATGTGTGATTTAATTGGATTGTGTAATGGAAAAATAGAGGAAAATGTCTTAGTGAAAGTTGGGGTCGTTTAGGTCAAGTTTGGCATTTCATCATTTTGCAAGATGGCATTGTCTCGGGAGGCCATGGAAGCACTTTTGGTGTGGTTATGGCGTTGGTTGGGTGTTTGGTTAGGGTAGCGGTAGTTCAAACGAGCAAAGGGGGAAATTGGGGCTTTGCGTGAATTCTAGGGTTAAGTAGGGTTTTGGGGTCTTTAGATGTGCCTTATGGTGACCTAGGAGGATTGGTGAAGTCGGTTTCCAAAACTTGTGGCTCGTTTGAAAGTAGTAGCGTTTTGAAAGTTGGGGTCATTTTGTGATTTTGTGTGTTTTCATAGTGTAATGCCTATAGAATGCTTAATATTGCTTGTTATGCTTGCTAAAGTTGATTATGACTGAATTTGTATATCAATTGTTGATAATGCTTGTTAGTGTTGTTCTTGTTATTTTATTGATTGTATATGCTTATTGTATCCCATGTTGTTTACTAACCTATACTTCAGTTCTTTGCTCGGTTATCGTCATATATCTCGTATTGCATTGCATAAGTGTCTAGCGCATGAGTAATGGGCCTCTCTGGGTAGCCTCGGGTTGCCAGTGTTGGTGCTCTAGCTCTGTGTCCTATTCCCTTTCTCGCTTGGGTTGCCGCCCAGGGAGTTTTGGGTCGTAGAATTGACAGAGTATGTCCAGAGTACTCTAATGGAAGTTATAAGGTGTGTGAGCCGGCGCGTCATCGTTAAAGTCATCGAAGTCATGATCGGTGCATTTCTCGCTCGAGTGAACCATAGCCTTCAGAGTGTGGTATAGCTTTGAATGGCAGTGTTAATGCTTTTATTAATTGGTTATTGTATTGATTGTTTATATTGAATGCTTGCTTATCAATTATATTGCTTAGCTGTACCTATTTGCATTGCACGAACTTCTTTCTCTCCACCTCGATATCTGTGTTGCCCTCACTGAGTATACATGTTGTGTATACTCACTCCTCACCACCACATTTCAGGAAATGCCATGTTAGCTGGAAAGTTCATGGTTACGTGAAAGATCATGCTTGAAGAGTTGTCTTGCGTGCTATGTGGCTTGAGTTGTCAAAGATGCAAAGATGTATGTTTCATGTGTTGTTTGTATTTAATGTTAGAAAGGAATGTAATTTAAGTGTTACTAGTTTATTGAAGTGATTTGAAAAGCTAGTTTATGTATTCAGTTAGTATAGTTTAATTTCATTGCATGTATGTAATTGTCTAAAGGAAAAGAGTTAGAATAGTTTGGGTACTTGGAAATATGTATATTTACTTGTGATTGCTTGTTGAGAACCAAGGCTCGGATGGCCTTGAGGTGGTTGAATGGTTGGACACGGCGCTGGTCCACTTATATGCTTTTACAGGTTTTACATTTTGCCTAGAAACAGGGGAGACTCCGTCCGTCTTTCCCTAAAATTTTGCCCGGGTTTGGAAATGGGTTGTGATTAGATTGATAGATTGAACTTCCGGTCTAGAGAGGGATCGGGGTGTTACAGGTGGTATCAGAGCTTGTTTAGCTCATAAGCCGGGACAGGGTCCTCGGTCTGGTGGGTAGTGATCCTTGAATGTGTGCTTGTTAAGTGTGTCTTGAAAGTGTATGCTTTTATGTGAGATTGTGTGTCTTGACCTGAATGTGTGCTCCTATGTGATATAGTTATGTGTTATGTGTTAGTTGTGTGCTAAGTGAAGTGAAGTGTCTAGTCGTGCATTGAATTGACCTATTGAATTGGCATCGTGAATCGAATCGACCTCGTGAATTGTTATTTGCTTGAAGTATTGCTTGTAATATGTGTATTGAAATGTCTTGAATTGGTTATGCCGTGATTTGAATTGATTATGTTGTGCTTGACTTGATTGTTGTGCTTGAGTGACTTTGTTGAATAAACTGTTTTATAAACTTGCTTGCGTAGTAGTTTAAGGCATGTGTATAAATGTGATATCTTGGCATTCATACATGTCCCGTGGAAATGGTAAGTAAGTCCTTTTTCTCCCCTGAAGAAAGTGGTTCACAGCTAGCCTCTCAAGGTGTATGGATTGGTAGGAAATGAATGGCATTTAATTAGCCTTTATTTGGGAGTTGGTGTTTGTTTTTGGAGCTCAGTTGTTGGCATACTTCTAAGACTCTTCTTTGTGGTTGGCAATCATAAAAAAGATAACTTTCTTTGGGGTTTTTGTATGATGGCTCTTGTTAGCATTCTTGGGTTTCTTACTGGGTATTCTTTGGAGACTTCTGTTGGCATTTCTTGGTAGACTTGGCTATTGGGTTTTCAGTCAGACTTACTGCATGGTATTATCTATGGTATATGTGTCTCGGTCTTTATTGGAGTGCTACCGGCATTCCTTATTGGAAATTCTTCAATGGCATTCTCTAGGATTCTTAGTGGCCATTTATTTAGTATTACTTATTGGGCAATTCTTGGTACTTTCTTGCTGGAGCATTGTTCGGGTATTTTCTTTGGCATCCGTTGGTTTGGTAATTGGAATTCCTATCAGACTTATTATCTCATATTGCTTACGGTATGTTGTGGAATACCTTGGGCCTTCTTGGTGGTAAGTTGTATAAAGTCCTCACTTGGCAAAAGTGAAGAGGCCTCGGGGTTTGGTTTTGTATATTGTACACCAGCTCGGTATTTTCCTTAGGGTTTTCGTCTATTTGGGAAACTATATTTGTTATTCAACTTGATTGTCTTATTGGGCACATTATATTTTCTCTGCTATTTCCTTTGACATTCTTCTCAGCATTTGATAGCGATACTCGGAATCTAATTGGTTGTCCTAAGGGGTTATTATTTGGAAGGCTTCTTTGGAACTTTTGAAGTATATTTGATTGGGTTTCTTAGTATTTTCTTCAGCACTCTTAACAGGGAATTCTTCTATGAAATTCATGACCAGTGGGGTACTTCTTTGGACCTTTGGATGGAACCTTTGTTTGAGCCTTTATTTGGTTTCTTGCTGCAGTAATAGTTGAACTTCTACTAGAGATTCGTGTATGGGGTATTCATTCGGTATTCTTCTTACCATTAATATGTGATGTGATTTTATCTACAGTATCTTTGCTTTAGTCTTTATTGGTATTATCTCGGCGCTTTTGGTTGGAATTTTATTCTTCTTCGGTATTCGTGTCAACGGGATTTTTGGGCGGTATCTACATTTGAGCCTTTATTCGGCATTACTACTTGGAATTTCTTCTTAAAATCCCCAATTGGTTATCTTGATTAATATACTTGCTCAGCAGATGATGAAGATTAGTCAGAGTTAGATTTCAGTGGATGCAGAGTTCTATTGGAAGAAGAATTGCGAGGACGCAATTGTTTTAAGGGGGGATATATGTGATAACCCAAACCCGGCATGCATTTAATAGCATTTAATTGCATTTAATTAAGTGTTATCTTAAATATTAGCATTGAATTTTATGTTTATTTTTAGTTAAACATTCATTTGTAGCTTTATTTTCATATTTATGTTAATCGGTTTTATCTTTCTTGCACCTTAATGCTCGGTTTTCAATAAAATGAAAAGTAGCTCCGAGCCGGAGTAAATTTTGAACTATGTTACTTTTCGAAAATTATATTTTCTTAAATTCTTTGAGATTTAATTGTTATTTTTTTATTGTCGTAAAGTGCATAACATATCGAGAGCGATAGTTAGGAAATGATTTCTAGTCCACAGCAAATAGTGAAAACTAGTATTTAGTGTTTTAATATTGGTATTTTAGTTGTATTTAACTAGAATTAGAATTGTGTTAGTTGTTTAAGCTTTAAAATGCCTAAAATAAGCCTATTTGACCAATTTTTAAGTGGATTAACCAAGGTTTTGACTTGTTGACTTAGTTGTAATATTTTATAAGCTTGTAATAACAAAGAAAAAAATAAAACAAAGCTGAAAATCAGAACAAGGGCTGGCCAAAAATGCAAGGAGAAAAAAAAAATTTCAACTTTCAAATCTTCAAATCTTCGCGTGAGCTTGCACGGGGTCGTGTCCGAGGCTTCCAGCGTGGTTTTCCAAGCGTCTAGGAGCGTCTAAGGTGAGGGTTTCATCGTTATTTGTGCATTTGAAATTATTGTACCTAAACTTTAATTTTTGGATTTTAGCCGTAAATTGTTATTTTGATCGTTTTGATGCTTGAAGAATGTTCCCTAGCAATTGTAGAACATGTATTTATAGCTTTTTAGCATTTTCTGCGGTTGAATATCGAAATTGCAATTTAAATTGATAATTGAATAGTAAATTATGAATAGTAAACTCCCGTTTCGATGAAGTTGCTCCGTTATGCGTTCTGTTGATGTAGGAAGGAGGCTAGATATGCTAGAATGTCTAAATGTGTGGTTTAATTGGATTGTGTAATGGAAAAATGGAGGAAAATGGCTTAGTGAAAGTTGGGGTCGTTTAGGTCAAGTTTGGCATTTTATCGTTTTGCGTGAAGGCATTGTCTCGGGAGGCCATGAAAGCACTTTTGGTGTGGTTATGGCGTTGGTTGGGTGTTTGGTTAGGGTAGCGGTAGTTCAAATGAGCAAAGGGGAAAATCGGGGCTTTGCGTGAATTCTAGGGTTAAGTAGGGTTTTGGGGTCTTTAGACGTGCCTTATGGTGACCTAGGAGGATTGGTGAAGTCGGTTTCCAAAACTCGTGGCTCGTTTGAAAGTAGTAGCGTTTTGAAAGTTGGGGTCATTTTGTGATTTTGTGTGTTTTCATAGTGTAATGCCTATAGAATGCTTAATATTGCTTGTTATGCTTGTTAAAGTTGATTATGACTGAATTTGTATATCAATTGTTGATAATGCTTGTTAGTGTTGTTCTTGTTATTTTATTGATTGTATATGCTTATTGTATCGCATGTTGTTTACTAACCTACACTTCAGTGCTTTGCTCGATTATCGTCATATATCTCGTATTGCATTGCATAAGTGTCAGGCGCGTGAGTGATGGGCCTCTCTGGGTAGCCTCAGGTTGCCAGTGTTGGTTGTTCTAGCTCCGTGTCCTATTCCCTTTCTCGCTTGGGTTGCCGCCCAGGGAGTTTTGGGTTGTAGAATTGATAGAGTATGTCCGGAGTACGCTAACGGAAGTTATAAGGTGGGTGAGCCGGCGCGTCATCGTTAAAGTCATCGAAGTCATGATCGGTACATTTCTCGCTCGAGTGAACCATAGCCTTTAGAGTGTGGTATAGCTTTGAATGGCAGTGTTAATGCTTTATTAATTGGTTATTGTATTGATTGTTTATATTGAATGCTTGCTTGTCAATTATATTGCTTAGCTGTACCTATTTGCATTGCATGAACTTCTTTCTCTCTACCTCGTTATCTGTCTCACCCTCACTGAGTATACGTGTTGTTTATACTCACTCCTCACCACCACATTTCAGAAAATGCCATGTTAGCTAGAAAGTTTGTGGTTACGTGAAAGATCATGCTTGAAGAGTTGTCTTGCGTGCTATGTGGCTTGAGTTGTCAAAGATGCAAAGATGTATGTTTCATGTGTTGTTTGTATTTAATGTTAGAAAGGAATGTAATTTAAGTGTTACTAGTTTATTGAAGTGATTTGAAAAGCTAGTTTATGTATTCAGTTAGTATAGTTTAATTTCATTGCATGTATGTAATTGTCTAAAGGAAAAGAGTTAGAATAGTTTGGGTACTTGGAAATATGTATATTTACTTGTGATTGCTTGTTGAGAACCAAGGCTCGGATGGCCTTGAGGTGGTTGAATGGTTGGACACGGTGCTGGTCCACTTATATGCTTTTACAGGTTTTACATTTTGCCTAGAAATAGGGGAGACTCCGTCCGTCTTTCCCTAAAATTTTGCTCGGGTTTGGAAATGGGTTGTGATTAGATTGATAGATTGAACTTCCGGTCTCGAGAGGGATCGGGGTGTTACATTGGTCCTTCCGAGAAACCAAATCCCTCATCTATTGGCATCACGCCAGTCGACTTAAGTCGACTTATCACAGAACCCGGGTGCCTCTGCATCTTCTCGAACTCACCTCAAGTCATTCTGTGCACTAGTCCATAGAACGCAAGCATAACTACTGCTGTGCTCACCTCCACGCACAAATGCCAAAATCGAATCTCGTCTTGATCCTCTAATCCAAGTCAACACCTTTTGACTGAGATAAATAGAAGACTTTTACTTTGGAGAGCACAGTAGGATGAAAGTTGTAAGCTGTGTTCGGGGGGGAGTTCTTGTCTATCGGTGGCCTCTATGGTAGAATCAGTCGGGAGACCTGAGAGGCGGTGGTTTCCCCTGCGGCGGATGTCATCGGTTCGAGTTCGCTTATCTCCAACTCGGGAACTTAGCCGATACAAAGCTATATAATAGCACCCTTTTTTCCAATCTATTCTTTCTTATTCATGGACGTTGATAAGATCCATATATTTAGCAGCACCTTAGGATGGCATAGCCTTCAAAATTAAGGGCGAGGTTCAAAGGAGGAAAGGCTTACGGTGGATACCTAGGCACCCAGAGACGAGGAAGGGCGTAGTAATCGATGAAATGCTTTAATAAGGAACTGGCTTTCATTTCCTCTTACGCTTCCTTCCACTTTTCCACCTTGATCTAGCCCTCTCGCTTGACTGACACATAGAACTATAAGCTTCAAGTGAGACATCCATCTCTCTGTCAGCTGTCTGTGATACGAGAAAGAAAGCTTCATCGAGTAGTCTATGTGGAACATTCTTTGCTAGGTCTGGTATGGCTCGTTCTCTTCATCTGTTTGGTGGCAGGTGGGATAGGGCCAAACAAGCGAAGCGTGAGGAGCAGAGCTAAGTAAGCAATAGCGCGAGATAGCTGAGTAAACGGTGGGAAATGTTGGGCTTTCCACTCAGTTAATATAAAAAATGATCCTGAATAGACTATAAAGGCTGGATTTCCTTTACGTTATTTTCGAGTTCCAGGAATCCTAAATTATTAAACATAGGAATTTGCATCAGAAAAGAATACACTTGATCTGGGCTTTGAATCTCGATATCTGATCTTGGCTGCTGAATGATTGGATAAATGAGAAAATGGCAAGACTTCACTCTATTCCATGGTTTCGCCCTTTCGATGGTCTGGCATACGGCCCTCTGCCTAGCTAAGCTCATGATACCACCAACACAGACCAAGACCCTCTTTCGAAAGAAAAAGGGCAGATGAAACAATGACCCTAACTAAAGTTTTGAATCTTGCTTTAAGCGCTTAGGAATTTGTTAACCGCACTTCCTTTGAAGTGCTCGACCTCACAGTGTGATCAGCTTGTGCTATGGCGAGCAAGAAAAAGTATGCTTTAGGGAGAAAGCCTGTCCCTGAACATGGTGATGCTATGCTATCTGATCAGTAGATCGTGCATGATCTTTTGAGTCTTTGATGCTCATCATGAAAGATTTTCGATATTCCTACCGGAAGACTAACAAGATAGTCAACGGGTCATCCTCAAAGTTTTAACTAACCGAATCAACTTTTTGATGTGCCTGCTTTGCCTCTACCTTATCATCTAAAATCTTTGCTCTTTTTTTCTGGGCCTTGCCTTGTTGGCCTACCAAAAAAACTGGCTTTTTTGATTTGATTGAAGCAACCTTCGCTTACGGGTCATTAACTAAATACCTTTCAGTCGTGACCCAAAGAAAGTGAGCTAGCTTAGCACTTAGCTTAGGAAAACGATATCGCGCGTACTAAGGCGCATAGACATCAAGCCGTTGTCATGCCCTAACCCGACCTATGGAGGCTAGACTAGGGTGTGACCTAATCATTATCGTTATTTTATGTCTATAACCGATTGACGAAGGTTAATGCTTATCCGTTAGCCTAGAACTCCAAAAGTTTTTCAAAAAACCGGCAGCATAGCAGCTGTATTTAGGACCTTTGGTTAGACCTATTTACTAAACGCCTCAAAATTTCCAATCATTAAACCGATTCGAACAAAGATTCCTATTTTGTCATCAACCGATATGCCTACTAATTTATCTTGAAAGTCCTATTTGGTTAATAAGCCTAGCATGATAACTATGTTCCATTTATTTGTCAAATTCCTATTATGCAAGTACCTATTAACCTTTAGCTTACGGGTGAGAACCTAAGTGAAATTATATAGAGTTAACTTAATGGATTAATCACCTAGTGGTTTAAACGCCTACGATAACTACTATTCAAGATAATGAAAACAAATAACCAAATAAAGAGTTCGTTCGGTTATAGATAGTACAATCCCAAAATTAGACCCAAATTACAACGGGGTCATTTACATCAACGAAATAAAGAGTCCGCAAACAAACACAACATCCCTAATAGTATCCATGTTCACGAAAAGCACGCAATGCACATAGTCGTTCCAAAGGTTCATCAACTAGCACATTTTCTTCAGATACCTGTTCCAAATCTGCTTCACCTGTGACAAAAAAGATGGTGAGTCCTTATGAACTCAGCGAGGGGGGAACAAGTGACAAGGTTTTGAAATCCTTTTCCGGTTAATCTTATGAAAACTCCTTTGGAAACATGTCATATAAAATAAGTAAATTCACAACATAGCATAAATATAAATGAACACATTTACCCGTCTTTCCTCCCCGAGATCCTTTAGGAACCAAGCAAGAGTACTTAAACACATAGTAAAAATGATACGTTTTGATACGTACAAGGCTCTAGAGGTGGCTCCTACGGGCTCAAGAGGTAGCTCCCACCACTTTTAGGTGTAGCACTTTGCCCCGCATAGCACTTAGTTCCTGCCGTTCAAGGGATACATTACGTTTTTGCCTTCAAGTTCATTTCCAATAACCATTGTTGTAGCCGGCAGCAATCATCCACTTATCACTCCAAATAGGTGTACTCCGGATGTACACCAAATCCTACGACCCAACTTTCCGAGGTTGGAATGCCAAGCGAGAGAGGGAATTGGACTATGGTAGTCACGGAAGCACCGGCAAGCCTTATGCCTCCCGGCGTTCGTGAAACGCTACCATGCCACAATGAAAAGTTGCAACCTTGTATGCAATGCATATTTATGTCATTTAACATTTCACATTAGGAGGTCAACAAAGTAGGTTGCCTTCGAGCAAGTATATGATCACATTTTGACATATTGGCACATAAGGCATTGCAAGAACATATAATCATTTCATATATCAATTTGAAAGCAATTAAACTTTCATGGGCAGCCAAGTAATCATGTTCAAAACAAGTCATAGAATATCTTTTAACAATTCACATTAGGAGGTCAACAAAGTAGGTTGCCTCCGGGCAAGTATAAGATCACATATCGATAAGTAAACATACAAGGCATGCTTTGACATGTGTATTCACTTTGTAAAACACTTAGTGGCATATGAACATTAAATGGGCAGCAAAGTAACACATATAAATCAAGTCATATAACTCATTTCGGGTTCACATATCAAGTGTTGAGATCATACAAGTATGCAACGATACTTATACAAGTCCGGGTGTAAGAATAGTTCACTTATCAACATGCAATCATCGAGAACCATGCTTAGGGCTATAAAGACAATTCCGGGCAGCCTACTAACATTCCTCAACATCAATTATGAATCACACAAGAGTGGTTTATGACTTGGGAGTCTACGAAGCCATTAAGGTTTGCAAGGGCCGTGCTCGGGTGTTGATTTTGTTTGTTAAGAACCACAAGAGGTACTTAAGTCATTTTATACATTCTTAGGGATTATTGGACAGACTACTAATCACTCAAATGAATTCATCTAACCATAGGATAATCACTTAACAAGCATTCATGAACAATAGGGCCTCAATTTCGTGCTTACACATATGATTAAACAATTCAACAATTCGTCATATAATGAACCTAAGCCATGCATCAATTAATTAAGCATCCTCAACCAACCAAAACATCCCACACAACTTCTAATTTCTACAATTCCAAGCATTCAACATCTCAAGTAAAGTTACAACATGATTTAAAGCATCTTACTAAGCAAAAACCCTACTGTAATGGTCTATTTTACTCATTCATTTAGCCAAGTAAATAATCTCCAATTTCCATGAACCAAAGGTCAAATTTAATCTTAATGAGTGCTTTAAATCTAGGAACAAACCTTGCTGCATTCCGACTTCGGACTTAGGAGTTATGACCAAAACCGTGAGACTACGCAAAACTGTCCAGATTCATACACATTTCAATATTTTCTATTTTTGAGGCCTTTAAACTCAAAATTAGCCTTAGCCTATTTCTACAGAATATGTTAAGAACTGACAAATGCAGTGACCTACCAAATTTCACTCATTTTTATCAAAGTTTACTAGGCCAAAAAACACTTTGTTCTACTAGGTCAGTAATCCGCCAAAAAAATGTGTTTACATATCTCTAAGTTTCTGGCCATTATCAAGCCATGCATGATTAGATAGGCTCATATAAACACAATACATGAACTTAAAGAGTAAATACATCCATATGAGAGCATGCATATGAGTTTTAAAGCTTTTAAAAAGATTTAACCCTCACCTTAGGAACTTGATGGGTGAAAATGCAAGAATGTTCTTTGAATTGCACAAATAGCCCTTTTTCCTTGCTTTGGCCGAGATGTAGCTTGTTTCTCTTTAAATCCTAGCTTAGTTAGAATATACTTAGTGTGTGCATGTGATTAGAACAAAAAGAAATGGAAGAAAACTCTTAAACTTACCTATGGCCGAAAATGACGAGTTTGTGAGCTTGTGTGAGATTTCCTTGCTTGTTGCTTGCTATGGCTGAGCTTCTTAGAGACCTTGAGAGCCTAGATGAGTCTCGGAGAGTAAACTTGAGCCATGGAAGCTCAAGGGGCAGCCATAGCCGAGAGAGAGAGAATGAGAGAGTTTGAGAGGAAAATTTTGATGTTGAAGAGTTGTGTGTGTGTGTCGGCCTTAGGGCTTTGCAAGGCTGAAATTGTTTTGTCTTTTGAGCAATTTTGAATTGTGAGGAGCATGGACATTGAGAGGGCCGAGAAAGGTAGCTTGGTGTTAGCAATTTGGTGCATAAATGCAAGGAAAAACATAGGCATATTTTAATGTTTTGTCATAGATGTGTAAGAGAATGTCTAGAATAATTTTGAAATTGTGCAAAGCTAGTCAAATGGCCTAGACATGGCCGGCCAAGCGTGATGATGATGGAGCATTTGAGTTTTTTTTTTATTGTGTAATGTTGTATTATAGTATTGTGTTTATAGGTTTTTGTGTGCATGGGTTTTAGGTGAGAATAAAGAATGTTTAGTGTTTAGTGAGCTTTTGTCTTTTTGTGAGTTGACTTAGGATTAAAATATTCATAGTGGAGTTTGTAGGATTATTTTATAGTCTAGTGCTTTGTGTAGGATTCTTTATTGATTAGCATGCATGCACGCTTTCCTAGGTCTATGGCACGCATTACGAGGTAAGGCACATACTTCAAGGCAAATGCACGGATTCCAAGGTAAATGCATGCAACCCTAAGTGAATGCACGTAAACCAAAGCAAGGCATGTAATTCAATATAATGCACGTAAATCAAGGCACAACTCTATATCTAGGTTAAGGCACGTAATTCAAGGTTAGGGCACACGAATCGATGTATTGCATGTAAGTCGAGGATTAGGGCACATAATTCTAGGTCAAGGCACGTATGACGAGGCATGTACAAAAACCAAGATAGGGCACGTAATCCAAGGTCAGTCATATAATTCTGGGTCTAAGGCACGCAAATTGAGGTAAGACACGTTATTCGGGGTCGGGCTTCACAACCGTAGCGCGACAACCCCTCTTTAGGATGCTTTCCACTCTTCCTCTTGCAATTGGTTGAATCCTGAATGTCTTTTTTGCTCCGCCTTCCCCTTTCATGCATTAGTCGGCGCCGATCTAAAATAGAGTTAACAGGGGAAATGTCCCATCCAAGCAAGCATGATAGTGGCATGCCCTCTCTTTCACAGGAATGATTGAATCGAAGTCATAGGGCCCGAAAGAAATACAAAATGAATTGCCTTCTGTTCTCGGATCCGCCAATTGGGGAAATAACTGAGACAACCACTTCTTCCTTTCCCTGTAGTACGCTAGCCTGTAGAGAACTTCAGTAGGACCGTGGCATCAATGCACATTTTCATCGATACTTATTTACGTAAACGTCATGTGAAGGCAATGTCAATTGTATGATGACGTGGTTGGCTCCTGTTTGTCACGCCCCGACCCAACCCCGCAAAAGGCCAAGCCCGGACCCGACACACGGACGGAGTCTCCTCTGTACCGCGGACAATCCGAAAACCCTAAAAACAATATAACACTTGCGAAAGCTATAAAATAATCAAAACAAGCCAACTTTCTATAAAACTTACATTTCTTATTATCCAACTTTCCAAACCAAAAATGATATGCATACTACACAAGTACTTATGCCACTAAACCATTAGCCATTAGCATGCAATCTTCACTAGTCATCCGAGTATAAGTTTACAACTTACAAACTTTAATCCATTTCAACATAAAACTAATAAAGATCTCAACTAGAAAATATATATACAAGGCTACAAGCCTCAAAATTAATCTTCCTTCACGCAATATACATAACATCAAGGTTTGCACAAAACTGGTAACCAACCACCAGCAAAGCAGGTAAGTGCTATCACGGAAACACCTCCACCTGCTCCTCCTCCTCAATTACCTCGAGAGGGTCTGCCTCAACTACTCCTGTAAAAACATAGTATAGAGAGGAATGAGCAAAAACTATTGCTCAGCGAGGGCAATTGGTCTCAAGGACGGAGATGAGAGGAGTATGCAATGCAATTAGCCAAGCAATACATACAAAACATATAAAGATACATCCAAAGCCAACAATAAAGCAAGGCAAGTATTTAAAGCTGCAAACACTCAATCAAAGGATACGATACTCTTTTCACGAACCACTTTCAAACACGAATTCGATGACGACGCGCCGGCCCAAAACAACCTTATAACACCAGTTTGGAATACCCCGGAAGTATCCATCAATCCTACGACCCAAATCTCCCTGGGAGGCAACCCAAGCGAGAAAGGGAATAGCAACGGAGCTAGAGCAACCAACACTGGCAACCCAAGGCTACCCAGAGAGGCCCATCACTCACGTGCGAGACACTATGCAATGCAAGACTCGATACAAGACAATAAACAAGCGATAAACGAGCGATAAAGCCACACGTGGGAGAATAACAAAGTAGGTTACTCTCGCACGCAATAGCAGCAATTTGATAAGCAATTCAATCCAAAACAACTCAAACAAGTAATTCAAGTGATTCTAAGCATTCTATAAGCATAAAGACAAGTAAACACACAAAAACACAAATCGGCCCCAACTGACAAAATGCTACCATTTCCAAACGAGCCACGAGTTCTGGAAACCGACTTCGCCAACCCTCCTAGGTCACCATAAGGCACGTCTAAAGACCCCGAAACCTTACTTCACCCTAGAACTCGCGCAAAGCCCCGATTTCCCCCTTTCTCGTTTGAACTACAACTACAACAACCAAACACCCAACCAACGCCATATTCGCACCAAAAGTGCTTCCATGGCTTCCCGAAGCAATGCCAACACGCAAAACGAGAAAATGCAAAAGTCGACCTAAACGACCCCGACTTTCCCAAAGGCTTAATTCTCGTTTTTTCCACTACGCAACCCAAACAAACCACACATTTTAGCATTCTAGCATACCTAGCACGTTTCTACATCAACGGAAAGCATAACGGCGCAATTTTAACGTTTCAAGGTTTTACTATTCACAAAGTACTATTCATATCACAATTCAAGTTGCAATCACAACATTTAACCGCAGAAAATGTTACAAAGCCATAAATACATGTTCTACCAATGCTAAGGAACATTCTAGAAGCATCAAATCGCTTTAAATAACGATCTACGGATAAATCTAAAAATTTATAAAGTTAACTAACACAACGTATAAATGCGCAAATAACATGCTTCCCTCACCTTAGGTACTCCTAGTCGCTAGGAAAACAACGTTGGTTGCCTCGGAAATCACCCCGCACGAGCTCTCGCGAAGATTGAACGTATAGAAGTTGAAAGGTTTTTTTTTTTCTCTATGGAAACTCACGGCCTGCTGCTGCTGTTTGCTGCTATTTTTTTTCTTATTTTGCTTACTTAATTGCTTAATTAAAGGTCAAAAGGTCAAAGGGTCAAAGGTCCAAGGTCAAACCACTTAAAACTTGGTCAAAGGGCCCTATTTCGCTCGTTTTAAAGCCGTTTCAGCTATGGTAAGTTCAATTAAAGCTAGCAATATTTAAAATATAAAATTTAAGTCATCTAAATACTAGTTTCACTATTTACTGAGGACTGGAAATCGTTATCTAGCTATCGCTCCTTAAATGCAATGCACGTTGCGTCGGTGAGAATGTAACAATTAATTCACAAAGATTTTAAGGAAATATAATTTTCAAAATAATAAACAAAGAAAATTCATATTCCGGGCTCGGGTATTACACCCTCTCCCCCTTAAAACAATTGCGCCCACGCAATTCTTACCTGGTCAACAAACAACTCCGGATACTGATCCCGAACTTGGTCCTCTCTTTCCCATGTCGCTTCCTCAAACCCATGATGATTCCACAGAACCTTCACTAACGGAATACTCTTTCTGCGAAGCTCTTGAATCTTCCGATCCACAATTCTAATCGGTTTCTCTTCGTAGGATAACTTTTCTTCAATCTGCAAAGGCTCTGGTTCAAGTACATGTGAAGGGTCTGGATGGTACTTCTTCAACATAGACACATGGAATACATCATGCAGTCGCGACAAGCTCGGAGGCAAAGCTAATCGATAAGCCAAAGGACCTACCTTTTCGGTGATCTCATACGGGCCCACATACCTGGGACTAAGCTTCCCGCTCTTACCGTGCCGAATCAATCCCTTCCGTGGAGAAATCTTAAGAAACACCCAATCTCCCAAATCAAACTTAAGATCCCGACGGTGCTTATCCGCATAACTCTTCTGACGACTCTGAGCTGTAAGCATACGCTGGCGAATAAGGTGAACATTATCTACCATCTTAATCATCTCAGGTAACACAGTCGGATCAACTGTTCTCATCTCTCCAACCTCTTCCCAATATAATGGGGATCTGCATTTCCGACCATACAACGCCTCGTAGGGAGCCATACCTATAGTAGATTGATAACTATTGTTGTAGGCGAACTCCGCTAAAGGCAAAAACTTCTCCCAATTCTTCCCAAAGTCAAGCACACATGCCCGAAGCATGTCTTCCAAGATCCTGGTGGTTCTCTCAGACTGGCCATCAGTTTGCGGATGATATGCAGTACTGAAGCTCAACTTAGTTCCCATGGCCTCTTGCAACTTCTGCCAAAAACGAGATCTGAATCTGGGATCCCTATCTGACACTATACTCTGTGGTACTCCATGCAATCTCACAATATTAGCAACATACAATTCAGCTAGCTTATCAAGGCTATCCTGTTTGTTCACGGGAATAAAATGTGTAACTTTAGTCAAGCGGTCCACAACAACCCAAACAGAATCACATCCTCTCGGAGATCTAGGAAGATCGGTCACAAGGTCCATTGTAATATGTACCCACTTCCATTGCGGAATCGATAACGGCTGTAGAAGTCCGGCTGGCCTCTGATGCTCAACTTTAACCCTCTGACAAGTCAAACATCTGGATACATACCCAGCAATCTCCCTCTTCATATTGTTCCACCAGAAGTGTTGCTTCAAATCTCTATACATCTTAGTACTGCCCGGGTGAATCGTGTACCTCGAATTATGTGCCTCGGACAGGATCTCATTCTTCAAAGTCGGATCATCAGGAACACATACTCTATCCCTGAACCTGAAAATGCCATCTGCATGTAATTTAAACTCCGACTCTCCCCCTTTAGCTTTTTCTTGGATCTTCAAGATGTGAGGATCAGTCTTCTGAGCCTCTCTGATCTGTGCTAGCAATCCTGACTGAATCTGTAAACTAGCAAACCGAATCCCTTCCTCAGTAGCTTCTGGTTTCCATGAACAAATTTCTTCCAAAGTCTCCCAGTCCTTGATAATCAAGCTTGCAACAGTAGCCTTTCGGCTCAAAGCATCAGCAACAACATTTGCCTTACCTGGCACATAGTTAATAGAACAGTTATAACCACCCAATAGCTCTAGCCATCTCCGCTGCCTCATATTTAGATCCTTCTGTGAAAACAAATACTTGAGACTCTTGTGGTCAGTAAATATTTCAAATCTGCAACCCCACAAGTAGTGACGCCACTTCTTCAATGCAAACACAACTGCAGCTAACTCAAGATCATGTGTAGGGTAATTGACTTCATAAGGTTTCAATTTCCTAGAAGCATAGGCAATCACCTTACCATTCTGCATTAAAACACAACCCAATCCTTCTTTAGATGCATCACTGTAGACAACGAAGTTCTCTGTTCCCTCAGGTAAAGCTAGTATAGGAGCTGTAGTTAGTCTCTTCTTCAATTCTTGGAAACTGGATTCACACTTGGCATCCCAATTGTAAGCAACTTTCTTCCGAGTTAACTGGCTCAAAGGTCCAGAAATTTTAGAAAAGTCTTTAACAAATCTCCGGTAGTAACCTGCCAATCCAAGAAAACTCCGAATCTCTGGCACCGTCTCAGGTCTCTTCCAAGCTGAAACAACTTCAATCTTAGCTGGGTCCACTGAAATTCCTCGGTCTGAAATGATATGGCCTAGAAAAGATATCTGATTCAACCAGAACTCACACTTGCTGAATTTAGCAAAAAGCTTGTTTTCCTGCAAGGTCTGAAGCACAATCCTCAAGTGTTGCTCATGTTCAGCCTCGTTCTTCGAATACACTAAAATGTCGTCAATGAAGATCACGACAAACTGATCAAGGTAAGGCCGAAAAACCCTCTGCATCAAGTCCATGAATGCGGCTGGTGCATTCGTCAATCCAAACGGCAAAACAACAAATTCATAGTGGCCATATCTAGTCCTGAATGCCGTCTTTGGTATATCGTCACTCCGAATCCTAAGTTGATAGTAACCCTGCCTCAAGTCAAATTTGGAGTAAACACTCGCACCCTGCAACTGGTCAAACAATTCTTCAATCAACGGCAAGGGGTATTTATTCTTAATCGTGACTTGATTAAGTCCCCTGTAATCAATGCATAACCGTAGCGTGCCATCTTTCTTTCTCACAAACAACACAGGTGCGCCCCACGGTGAAGAACTAGGTTGTATAAACCCTTTCTCAAGCAAGTTCTGAAGCTGAATTTTTAACTCCTGAAGTTCAGCCGATGCCATCCTATAAGGACTCCTAGAAATAGGCGCAGTGCCTGGCACAAGATCAATCACGAACTCAATCTCCCTATCCGGTGGTAAACCCGGTAATTCCTCGGGAAATACACCAGGGAAGTCCCTAACAATTGGAACTTCATTCAAACTCAACTTATCAGCTGGCTGATTGATTAAATAGGCTAAGTAGGCTTCACAACCCCTATTCAACAACTTAGAAGTCTTGATCGCTGATAAAAGTGGAATGCGGGCAGCCCTGCAGTTCCCAATAATCTCTAGTACCGGTAGGTCAGGAACTTTAAGATAAACGATCTTTGTTCTACAATCCAACTGTGCATAATACTTTCCCAACCAGTCCATTCCCAAAATGATATCAAAGTCACGGAATGGTAATATAATTAAATCAGCAGGAAATTTACGGTTCTCTATACATATATCACAAGATTTGCAAATAGATTCAGCAACAAATTTTGCACCCAAAGGAGTACTAACTTCAACTTCATGAGGCAAATTATCAATGCAAACATTCACAGATCGTGCACATGCAGGAGTTATAAACGAATGCGTAGCTCCAGGATCAATCAAAACTTTAACTGGCTGAGTATTGAGAAGAAAGGTACCTTCCACTATAGCTGTATTATCGGGCAGCTCCTCTGCATCCAGTGCAAAGACCCTAGCCTGAACTCTCTGTGCTGGTCGTGCACCTGCAGCCCTATTCTGAACACCTCGGCCTCCACCACGGCCCTGAACATTATTAAATTTAGGGCAATCCTTCACCCTATGCTCATCACTGCCACAACCCGTACATTTTCCACTCTTCCTCCAGCAGTTAGCCTCAATATGCCCTGGTCGATTACAATAATCACACTGCTGATTTTGCCTAACCGCAGTGTTTCCTGTAGGTGCTGGGGCTCTGGCAGGGGTAGGGACTGTACCTCCCTGCTGAGGTCTAGTCACAGCTGGTCTAGCCTGAATCTGCTGCTGTGGCTGATACGAACGCTGCTGAGGACCCTGTGCAGAAGCCTGATACTGCCTCGGCTGACTCTGGCTGCTCTGGCCCAAAAACTGCTTCTTACTCGGCTGACTGCTCTCGGCTAACATCTCAGCCTTCCGTTTCTCAAACTTCGAGGCTGCCTGAAATGCCTCGGGAAAAGTAGTGTAGGTCTGTCCAGTCAAATGCAACTGTATGTCCATTCTCAACCCACGGACAAACCTATGTATCATCCTCCTAGCTGGCCGTACCAACTCGGGCATATACCTCGACAGGCTAACAAATCTAGCCTCATATTGTGCAACAGTCATATTTCCCTGCTTTAGGGCCACAAACTCATCTTCCCGTCTCTCCATAGCCATCTCGGGAATATATTTGTCCCGGAACTCACTTACGAAATCATCCCATAAATGTGGAACATCCTCACAATCCCACCTCAGTCTAACAGTATTCCACCACTGCTCTGCATCACCCTCAAATAAAAATGATGCATAGTCTATTCTTGCCTCATCGGTATACCTCAAAGCAGTGAAAATTTTCTCCACTCGATTAATCCATCTCTCGGCCGCCTCATCATCCGGCTCCCCGAAGAACTTTCCCGGCTCGTGCCTCAGAAATTTCTCAAGCTGGTTATTCTCAACTCTGTACCCCTGTCCACCAGGATTAGCTTGATTACCCTGGGGATTAATCCGGTCCTGCCTCTGCTCATGTAGTACCTGTGTGATCCGGTCTACTGCAGTAGTCATGGTAGCCATAAACTGCTCAGGCAACGGCTGCTGACCCTGTTCTGCGGCCTCTTCATCTGATCCTATACCTTGAGTACCACGACGTGGCGGCATAGTTGCAACTCACAATAGCTGGCAACATTTAAAAGCAGTTTATAGACAGAAATATAACACATAAGATTAGATAACACTCAAGTCAATAACAATCCAATATTCTATCACACAATTCACATAAGACAAGTTTAACTTGCCAAACTATTTCACTTAAACACATAAACATTCCAAGTTCACAAAATCATGCTAGAACATTTTCTTTTCACTTAGCAATCATTCATAAACACTTTAGCATTTTAGACCTTTACCCCACAGACCGAGAATCATATCCCGGCTCATGCAAGACTATCATGCTCTGATACCACCTAAAGATGTCACGCCCCGACCCAACCCCGCAAAAGGCCAAGCCCGGACCCGACACACGGACGGAGTCTCCTCTGTACCGCGGACAATCCGAAAACCCTAAAAACAATATAACACTTGCGAAAGCTATAAAATAATCAAAACAAGCCAACTTTCTATAAAACTTACATTTCTTATTATCCAACTTTCCAAACCAAAAATGATATGCATACTACACAAGTACTTATGCCACTAAACCATTAGCCATTAGCATGCAATCTTCACTAGTCATCCGAGTATAAGTTTACAACTTACAAACTTTAATCCATTTCAACATAAAACTAATAAAGATCTCAACTAGAAAATATATATACAAGGCTACAAGCCTCAAAATTAATCTTCCTTCACGCAATATACATAACATCAAGGTTTGCACAAAACTGGTAACCAACCACCAGCAAAGCAGGTAAGTGCTATCACGGAAACACCTCCACCTGCTCCTCCTCCTCAATTACCTCGAGAGGGTCTGCCTCAACTACTCCTGTAAAAACATAGTATAGAGAGGAATGAGCAAAAACTATTGCTCAGCGAGGGCAATTGGTCTCAAGGACGGAGATGAGAGGAGTATGCAATGCAATTAGCCAAGCAATACATACCAAACATATAAAGATACATCCAAAGCCAACAATAAAGCAAGGCAAGTATTTAAAGCTGCAAACACTCAATCAAAGGATACGATACTCTTTTCACGAACCACTTTCAAACACGAATTCGATGACGACGCGCCGGCCCAAAACAACCTTATAACACCAGTTTGGAATACCCCGGAAGTATCCATCAATCCTACGACCCAAATCTCCCTGGGAGGCAACCCAAGCGAGAAAGGGAATAGCAACGGAGCTAGAGCAACCAACACTGGCAACCCAAGGCTACCCAGAGAGGCCCATCACTCACGTGCGAGACACTATGCAATGCAAGACTCGATACAAGACAATAAACAAGCGATAAACGAGCGATAAAGCCACACGTGGGAGAATAACAAAGTAGGTTACTCTCGCACGCAATAGCAGCAATTTGATAAGCAATTCAATCCAAAACAACTCAAACAAGTAATTCAAGTGATTCTAAGCATTCTATAAGCATAAAGACAAGTAAACACACAAAAACACAAATCGGCCCCAACTGACAAAATGCTACCATTTCCAAACGAGCCACGAGTTCTGGAAACCGACTTCGCCAACCCTCCTAGGTCACCATAAGGCACGTCTAAAGACCCCGAAACCTTACTTCACCCTAGAACTCGCGCAAAGCCCCGATTTCCCCCTTTCTCGTTTGAACTACAACTACAACAACCAAACACCCAACCAACGCCATATTCGCACCAAAAGTGCTTCCATGGCTTCCCGAAGCAATGCCAACACGCAAAACGAGAAAACGCAAAAGTCGACCTAAACGACCCCGACTTTCCCAAAGGCTTAATTCTCGTTTTTTCCACTACGCAACCCAAACAAACCACACATTTTAGCATTCTAGCATACCTAGCACGTTTCTACATCAACGGAAAGCATAACGGCGCAATTTTAACGTTTCAAGGTTTTACTATTCATAAAGTACTATTCATATCACAATTCAAGTTGCAATCACAACATTTAACCGCAGAAAATGTTACAAAGCCATAAATACATGTTCTACCAATGCTAAGGAACATTCTAGAAGCATCAAATCGCTTTAAATAACGATCTACGGATAAATCTAAAAATTGATAAAGTTAACTAACACAACGTATAAATGCGCAAATAACATGCTTCCCTCACCTTAGGTACTCCTAGTCGCTAGGAAAACAACGTTGGTTGCCTCGGAAATCACCCCGCACGAGCTCTCGCGAAGATTGAACGTATAGAAGTTGAAAGGTTTTTTTTTTCTTCTCTATGGAAACTCACGGCCTGCTGCTGCTGTTTGCTGCTATTTTTTTTCTTATTTTGCTTACTTAATTGCTTAATTAAAGGTCAAAAGGTCAAAGGGTCAAAGGTCCAAGGTCAAACCACTTAAAACTTGGTCAAAGGGCCCTATTTCGCTCGTTTTAAAGCCGTTTCAGCTATGGTAAGTTCAATTAAAGCTAGCAATATTTAAAATATAAAATTTAAGTCATCTAAATACTAGTTTCACTATTTGCTGAGGACTGGAAATCGTTATCTAGCTATCGCTCCTTAAATGCAATGCACGTTGCGTCGGTGAGAATGTAACAATTAATTCACAAAGATTTTAAGGAAATATAATTTTCAAAATAATAAACAAAGAAAATTCATATTCCGGGCTCGGGTATTACACTGTTAGCATGAGAGATAGATATGAAATGCCTCTTTTAGAGTATATTGAAGTGCTAGGCTCAATAGTGTCCTCCCGTGAGATGAGCTGGGCAAGGATATATTCATTCTTGTATGAGGAAGAATCCTTCTTATTGGAGAGATTGGATACGCACCATTGCACTATCAACTTGAATATTCGCTTAGCCAGCCTGAGTTCCGACTTCACTTTAAGTAGTCTCCTTACGCAAGGAGTGAACAATCTTGCCCCTATATTTAAGCCAGTCTGTCTGCAACAGGGGACGAGTGTAGTGATTTCTTCATACAATCGGGGCGAGCAGGAAGATAGGCTAGGAGGAGTAGTAGCTTTGGAGCAGATTCTTCGACTGGCATGTATGAATCCTAAAAAAATCCCGAAGGTCTAGTCTAGAAAAAACCCGATGGCTTAGCTTTTTGGTAGGAAAGGCGGTCACAGGAAGAACCCTTTGAGCTCTACTAGCTCTTCGACTCTATAAAGAACACTTGGCTTTCCCGCCGTTTAGCCCATTTACCCTATCTTTTTTGCTTGCTATGAGCGTGACTGCGGCTCAAAATGGTATTTCTTTGCCAGTTGCCGAAGGCTTAAAACCGACAGAATGCCCCGGTAACGTTGCACTCCATTGGCTGATTTAGCAGCAGTAGCATCAGTGGCTTGGCTTTTCGGGGATTGCAAGCAACCTTTCACTCTACCCTATGTTATTCTATATTCCATGGAAGCCTCCCATGCCTTATTCAGTACTTTCTTCATTATCCACTGATGAACCCTTTGATCGAACCTTCCCTTCTTGAAGTGGTGGGGATTGTCTTCTAGACATAGATATAGAAAGGGGCTTGACCCCCACCCAGCTCGAAGAAGTAGCTCTTTCTAGTTATCATAGGAGAGACCGCAAAAAGTAGGGATTAGTTGGAACAGCTGCCAGGGCTTGAATTTGAGTGGATGCCCAAATTGAAGACTCATTACTGCTGCTAGGAGATGCCAAATGCGCCTGCCCAGTCTCATCTCGAAGACAGAGACCTCTTTTGGAAAGGAAGCCCTACCCACTCCAGTCCCTCATCCCATCTCCGAAGAAAGGGCCAATACCAGCAAGAACTGGACTGCCTACCTGATAGGTTAGCTCACTACATCAGGTATCGAATATCTGTCTCAGCTATAGGAAATAGCATCGGTGAGGAGGGGAAAGATACTACAAGGATTCTGAAGACGAAGAAGCTTGCATGTCTAGTAGAAGGTTTCAAAATCAAATAGGGTTTTCTATTGGATAAACATTGTTATTATTATTTAATGCGCAGGGACCGATTTTTGACCGATCAGCTTATTTAATTTCTTGGAATGATCATTTCCAAAATCATGGTCAACCAAATCCAATGAGGCCAATCCCGCAGAGACCTGGCTCGCTTAAGAAGGAATACAAATCCCTTTAGTTATACCTTTGCTTACAAAGAGAATAGACCGGTTGAGTTTGTTATTAGGTGCCTAGTCCCTCGTCAATAGTGTAAGCACTCTGGACTGACCTCGTTGATAGAAAAGAAAAGGAGATAAAATCGACTAGAAGGACATGCTTTTTGGAAAAAACTGGAATTTATTCCCTAGTGTCATCCAAGCTCACTATCCCTTAAGTTGCTTTGGGTAAGTGTATCACTGCTATTTGTTGAATCCTTCTGAGCTAAGCGAAATACCTCCTAACACTCTTGTAAATAGGAATGGGTTAGGATGATTATATTAACACATCTAAGTCGATACCGGACTAGTTCGACTTAAGCCATTCCGTATCCGCTTGTTTTCGGGGCGAATCTACAAAGGTCAGAAAGAGAAGAGAAATGACAACTCTATCTCTTAGTTAGCCAGGATTTAAACCTCTTTCCAGAAAGCAAGCAAGCTGAGCAGTTCTCACTCTGTCTGGTGAAAAAGAAAGCTTATAGAATGCCGTAAAGTGATCACATAAACTTCATACATACCGATTCGCCACGTGAAAGCTGCTAGTCGAACGTTAGCCTTATTACCGTTCCTGACCCCTAGCCAATAGGACACTTACTCTATCTATTGAGTTGAGTTGTCTCCCCTCGGGGGTCAAGGTAGAGTGATTCTAGTTTACTTCTTATTAAAAGGATCCATGTCATTTCACTAAAGACCAAATACCGCTTATTCTTCTTTTTCACATGAACAGGGTTCAAAGGAGAACGATTTTTTTTTGTTCTATCTTAAAAGAAGAAGATTCCACGTGCTAGCCGAAAGGCCGCTTAGGATTCTGCGTTCACTCAGTTCTCTAAATAAAGGGAGAGAAGTCACGCGAGGTCGAGGGGAGGAAGAGAAAAAGAAGCAGCTATTTCACCGTCCGTAATAACCATAGTTTTCGGGTTATTAGGCATAAGCATAGCAGATCTTCTTTAAGAAGAAACTCCTTGCCACTGTCGGCATTACCTATGTTGAAAGAATAAAGAGTACGATCTTTTCCAAGGCAAAGAAGCCTTTTTTTTCTAATTCTTTAATTCATTTCTTATCAAGTAGGAATTGAACTTATGACTAGTCAGTTAATCATTGACTGCTCTACCATTGAGCTATTGAGTTGGGCTTCTTTAAGAATTGGTTTGCTAAATCGACGCACAATCTTATTGGGTGATTCCCATTCTTGTGAAGTGGAAATGGCAAAGTTCCATATTTACTTAGATAAGATAAGGTGGGAGAATTAAACAAAGTAGTAAGTACGGTTTGCTTGAGTGGAGTTAAAGCAAAAGCACAGAAAGAAGGATCTCAAGAGAAGAGAGTCCTTTTGTGGCCCACCATTTGTTAAACCCCTTTTTCTCTCGCAATCAAACATGTTGCGGCGTAAACGGTGATCTTTTCTGTTGTGCTTGAATGAGGTTCATTTGCTAAAGTTTGAGAAGGAGTTGGGACTGTTAGAGTGCTCACTGCATCTCTTCTCCTTGCCGCTGCAAGTCCCATCCTATATCCACAGTTGGTGAGAGTAATGTAGATGAAGACTTTTGTTCGAAATCGGGATAGTGTTCAATAAACCACCATTGATGCAATAGAAGTAGAAGCTCTTAATACAATATCTGGTAGTGAAGACATTCCTGCTGCTACAGTTAGAGTTGACAGTGCTAGTTCTTTTACAGTAAGAGTTGTTGCTGGAATAACCAGTGCTAGTGACTTTACTGTTGGATGAGGAACCACTGTTAGAAATATTCACGTAGAAGCTCCTCTTTCATCTGCTGGTATAGACGAAGTTCTTTGGATCTTATCCGCTTCAGAGGTTGGATGACATTAATCAATAGAGAAATCCGCTGGTATTTAATCTTCCTCTAAAAAATGCATTTCAATTTCATGGGCATCTTATATTCATAAAGGATCTGACTCAATTCAATAGAAATTTCACTTCTACCATGTGTGGTCTTGGAGCTTAGGCCATTCGAACGCGTCTTTAATCTAGTTCAGGAAGGAAGTCTATTTCATTCCAAGGCTACTATCAAAGCCTCTAACATGAGATAAAGAAACTGAAGCCCCCCTCGCTTTAGATGTCATATGAATTCTTAGCTAAATGAGCTTATACTGTCATAGCTTTCATTCATATGTTTTCCCAGATGTACTATTCTTTGGGTGAAATAGATGGATAACCTAACCGAGAATGACTAATAAATATCAAATCCGGCTTAGAGACTTTTGTTTCATTTCAGCAAAATGAGGATCGGGAAGTTCTTACCTTAGAGCGAACTGTAAGGCATTAGGGGCATGTTGACTACGAAGACCAAAGACTCAATCTGTGAATTGATAAATGTTAAGATGATCGCTTTATGCCCCTCTTTTCATGATTCGGGTAGTACTAATTTTTAGTTGTTGTGAAAAAATCCCTTGCTGTTGACTGAACCTGAATTATAGTATTGATTGTAGCTTTGAAGTACGTGTAGGAGGATCACTGTGGGAAAAGAATTCAAGGTAGAGGTACAATAGATAGAGGGCTACGGCAAGGCGTTCGACTCACACTCCTGTCAACACTTTCAAGAGTGAACCCTCGACTCGTTTCCTTAGCCATTTATTTCGGTCAACCAGTGCTAAAAGCATTCGACTCATCTTTCTTTAAAATGAATGGCTTCTTCCGCCTTCTTTCAGGTCTATTGGTCAGCATTCGCCTAGCGTGAACTTCACTTCCCAAGAAAAAGCCAATTCAGCGGCAAACTTTCTTTGGTTGTGATTAGCCAGTCATCTCAGTCACCCATAAGATCGGGAGATCAGGATCAAAGCTCCATTCATCTAGTCATCCAGTTATCCAGTTAGGGTTCCAATCTAGAGCATCGTTTAGGGTTTTATTATTCAAAGGGGTTTCCCACCCTAAAGACAAAACAAAGGCTCGACTCGTTAACGGCTTCGACTCCAGCAAACAATGACTTAGTTGAACATGGAATTCCAATTCCTCTTTAAGGATTTAAAGAAGGGATACCATTGCATTGCCTCCTCGATGAACGAAAACAATTCCTCAAGCTCGATAACTCGATAAGCTGGACGGGAACAAAACAAAGAGTGGGTTGGGGGGGCTACAAAGCCAGCCATATTATATACAGTCAAGGAAATCAACGAGATCGGCTTTCGCTCTATCAGAAAAGAACCAAAACGGGGACATATCGGGACGTTTCGGTGGTGGGTGGGGCATTATGGTGGTTGGATTCCTTCTCGATCTTAGAAAGCCTGGTTCGTATTCCTACTAAAGTAGGAAGTAGGAAAGGAAGACAGACGGGAAGGAAGTATGGCATGGCGGGGGGATGGGATTGCCTTCAATCTACATTCTCGATTACTGGTCGAGCTATTACCTCCCGTGATAACTTATAGAGTACGAATGGATGATTTACTTACCGGAGTTGGTGAGGCAGAGATTGACTGCATGGAGACCGACGAACTTGACGCTAGGGGCGTTTCCCCAATTGGTGGTGATTAGTCAATTTCTCGACAAATATTCATTTACTATCCAATGAAGATGTTATTTTGTAACTGCCAAGGAGCTAGATCTAATGAATTTCTCAGAAATTGGAGAGATTTTGTTAACGGGCTATGATCGTGGTACTCATTGAAACCCGAACTCAGAGTCGACGAGCATGAAGCAGAACCATCTGAGCACACCAAGCGGTGCATCAAGCAAAGAAGGAGGGAAAACAAAGAATGGAATGTGGGAAGCGAGCTTACCGGTCTTTGCTATGGATCTTTCCCCTCGCTATAACCTATGCTATATCATCATTAGGCGGGAGGAGATCTAGTCGAATAACGCATAAGAGAAGATCTCCTTGGAATGAACTACACGTCACCCAGATGGGAAAAGAGCACCCCAGTTTAGTGGTACAGGCTTGATGGCGCTTATGCCCCTTCAAAAGGCACTTGATTCTTAATCATAGACAAACTTGTACTGACCTCAACATAAGAGTTAGAACCTGGTCTGTTCTTTTTCTCAGTCTTCGATCGATCATTCTCTGCTTCAAATAGAAGGGCTTTCCCATCTAACAAGGAAGCGGGATTGATAATTGAGATCAATTCTGAACTGGACCGAGATGGCCTATACACCAATTGACTGACACCATTCCTGAAGAAACGAAGATCGTTGTGAGAAGACCACCCTCGTGTAAATGTGGAAGCTTGGCAGCTGTAGAATGAACCTTGAGATCAGGTTTAATTAAAAGGGATTCGAGTAGCAGGAATGTACTATTTGAATAATCTCCAGCAGGAAAGGGAGGAACCGAACTAGCTTGGCTAGCTAAGGCGAATTTGGATACGATAGTAATTAGCCCTAAGAAGCTGCTTGAAACTGTCCTAGAATCCCTACTCGCCCATGTTGGGATTCAACCTAAGGCTTGTTAGAAATCCAAATGAATAGATAATACATACATAAAGAATCCGAAGCACAATCTCCAACTCTTAATCAGTGGCATCTTTGCTTGTTCCTGATGCTTCCATAGAGAGAAATGAAACATTCTTCATTCTCCTTCGATCCAAGCCACAAGGCAAAAGGCAAGCTGACTTAGAGGCTAAATGCCTACTTTCTGAATTAAAGAATTTAAAAAAGGCTATTAATCTGGCTATCGAGTCACCCTAATGGAGAACTCTAACTGAACTTTCAAGCTTTCTTTTTATTCTGTGTACCAATGCCACCTATTTTTCTCTTTTCCTAAATAAGTGGTTAAGTGCTTGAGACTTCTCTAAAGAGAGTTGACTGGCAAAAAGTAGATCTTGGCTTAGGGCTTAGACTGACTTCATTGACTGATAGCTTGAAGCCTAAGACGAAAAACTTCACTAGTGGAATTTGATTATGATAGTCACCCTTTTATCACTATTCCCTTTTTCGAGGGATGAGCTCTGACTAAAACTATCAAGAAGGGATCTAATCCAGATCTTCTATTTTCGACCCGAAAGCAATTCTTGAAAGCCTACTTTCTTCGTAAACACCTTTAGATTCCGAATCATGCCATGGTTTACCCCTGATTCTAGGACAAAATAAATGGACTAGGGGGGGCTTCCTTTGACTTCAATCAGCCTATTCACTTAGCTAGGGAATAAGACTAACCTAATTTCCCTATTCACTGAACCCAAGACTCAGGGCAAAGAGAACTGCCTTTGCTCCCTTCCTTCAACCTATAGGATGGAATTCGGACTCCTAACTAAACTCTCTTACGTGAAGACCGGATCTTCAGGATCTAAGTACTCCCAGGGGGCACTTGGCAACTAACTCGTGGGGCATGATATCCCAAAAATCCTCAAGTACTCGCTGCACTTCCTGGAAATTGAATTCCAAATGAGATATTTCAATCCATCGGACAAGCACATCCGCTACTAGTAATAGGATGCTTGATGAGCTTCTCCCATCGGAATAATAAGGCTTTGAATGGGCTCGGAGATGACTTAATGGCTGGAGAGTTCCCTTGCTGACTAAGTAGGGATTAGGACTTCATTACTTCTTCTAGCTAACCAACTGAGAGACCGACTAAGTTCACAGGTTGGAGATAAGCGAACTCCGTCTTCCTAGCCCTTGAAGGTGTACCGGTTGATGCCTGTGTCGTAGAAAGAAAGTCTGGGAAAGCGAAAGCAGAGTAAAGGAAGTCGGCGAAAGGAGAAGGTTCAATTTAGTAGCATTATCTTACTTCGCCGTCTTCTGGGGATGAAGTAGTCCTTTTTGAAATAGCTGGTAGTTCGGCTAAGGCATTAACTAACGGGCGGGCATTGAACCAATAAGTCGGTTGAATCCCTGGCCTGGAGGGTAAGAAAAAGAATAAGGCAAGCTAGAAATGGACTGAAGGAATACGAACTGTTTGAGACCGAGCCTTCTATCAATTCACCGATTGCATCAGAGCCCTTTTAGGCATTTTTTTAGGCAGGCCAAGAGAGAGCTTGTTTTCCGAATTAGTTGTAAGAGAGCCCCTTGTTTCAGTTGAAAGCCAAACTGGAGGGGAAAGAAAGGAATTAAGTAAGGAAGACTAGGAAGATGAAGTCATAGGTTAAAATGAGTTAGAAATAGAAGCCGGGGAGAAACTAAGACCTGCGGGTCTACTATCTATGTTCACCTTCCTTCTGCCATTTATATAGGAAATGCTGGGCTGGGTTGGGTGAGATTCCTTGACCGTCTTCTGGGCCTAGCTTTGCTTTCTTCTTTTAGGCGGGATAGCTTACTAGAAAGATCAGAGAAGATGAGCTATGCACAGGAAATTACAGATCCGACTATTCACTCATAGCTGACTTTCCGACTTGGTACCAGTACCAGAAGAAGGGGAAGAGAACAACCAATATGAAGAAATTGGAGCCGATAGGCGATAACGAACCACTTATCCTAGGCTAGTCCATAGATTAGTCTTAGTACTTGAATCCGGGTCATGCTCTTAGCTTAGAGTAGTTAATGCCCTGATACGTGGCATGGCTCAATTTCATAATTGAAAATCGGTGGATTCTGAGTGGTCGTACTAAAGCCGGGGTGCTCGAATAGAGAAGGAAGTGGATTGACAGACCGAATGTAACACCCCGATCCCTCTCGAGACCGGAAGTTCTAACAATCAATCCAATCGCAACCCAACTCCAAACCCGAGCAAAATTTTTAGGGAAAGACGGATGGAGTCTTCCCTGTTTCTAAGCAAAATGCAAAACCTGCAATAGCATATAAGTGGACCAGCACCGTGTCCAACCATACAAACACCTCAAGGCCATCCAAGCCTTGGTTCTCAACAAGCAAACACAAGTAAATATACATTTCCAGTTTAAAAGCTAACCTATCTCTTCTCATCTTTGACAAGTACATTCATGCTTGGCAATTAAACTATACTAACCTATTGCATAAAATAGACAATCATACCATTCTAATAAACCTAGTTAAGTTAATTACATAACTTTTAACACTAAATACATACAATACATGAAAACATACATCTCATGAAAGTAAAATCTTTACATCTTCGACAACTCAAGCCATAAAACACGCAAGACAACTCTTCAATCACGATCTTTCACGTAACCACGAACTTTCCAGCTAACATGGCATTTCCTAAAATATGGTGGTGAGGAGTGAGTATACTTAACACATATACTCAGTGAGGGTGAAATAGATATCGAGGTGGAGAGAAAGAAGATCGTGTAATGCAAATAGGTACAGTTAAGCAATATAATCAATAAGAAAGCATTCAATATAAACGTCAATACAATAAACAATTAAAGAAAGCATTAACACAACCATTCAAAGCTATACCACACATTGAAGGTCACGGTTCACTCATACGAGCAATGTACCATTTCACGAGCAATACATCAATCTCGAGCTTGATGTTGACAATGATAACAATAAGCGCGCAACCACCTTATAACTTCCACTGGGTGTACTTCGGAAGTACCCCGATACATCTACGACCCAAATCTCCCAGGACAACACCCCTAGCGAGAACGGGAATAGGACACAGAGCTAGAGCAAACCAAACCTGACAGCCCGAGACTGCCCAGAGAGGCCCATCACTCACGCGCCTGACACTATGCAATGCAATACGAGATACAAGCAATAAATGAGCGATAACACGAAAGTGCAGATTAGTGGCGATAAACGAAATATCAAGCATTTACAATCAATGATAGCAATCAATTAACTTTTCGAGCATGATTATCATTAATATCAACAATAACATCAATCAAACAAGTAATAGCAGTTCAAACACGAAAACGACAAGTATTACTATTCAATCTATAACTTCCAAAGGCAATTACGAGCAAACGAGCTACAGGATTAGGAAACCGATTTCACTATATTCACTTAGGTACTACAAGGCACGTTTCTATATCACGAAACCTCACTTTCCCAGCCGAAGCCCGAAAGTCCACCTACTGCGTTTGAACTACAGCTATGCTAACCGGTCGCTCAATCAACGCCACAACAGCGCTAAAAGTACTTCCATGCCCTCAATAGTAAAACCCACAACTCAATTCGAGCACGATCAACTCTTGGTCAAACGGCCCTTTTACGTTTCTTTGTCTAATTTTCAATTTTAACAAAGGCCGGTCCGTTTTTATTGCACATTTTATCTTTCTATCATCAATGGCACCTATCCAAATCAAGAAATCGCAATTCGGATCAAAAATCTGAAAATCTAGGGTTTTACTATTCATTTTTACTATTCACGTTCTTCCCTAATTTCAATTTGCATTTCTAGCCGTAAAAATCGTTAAATAACTAACAAGCAATGCTCTACAACCCTAAAGAGGCAATTCCAAGCAATTACAGGCATTATATCGCAATAAATATCAAATTTGAAAATTTGAAACAAAAATCAAATTTGAATATAAATGCACAAAAGCGTGAAAACCCTCATAGAGATTGAAGACCAAGACCCACAAGGACCCGAGCCACGATCCTCGTCCGATCCCACTCAAGATTGGAGAAGAAAATGCAAAAGAAATTTGTTTCTTTCTTTTCCTTTGAGTTTCGGCCATAGCTGAATTTTTACCTTGTTTTTTTTTTTCTTTTCCTTTGTTTAAAAAGATGACAACTAAGGGAAAAAAGGTCAAAGGCAAAAGGCTTGGTCAATTCAAGTTAAAAAAATAGTCAAATTAGCTTATTTTGATGCCATTTAATTTATTCCAAGTTAGAGCAATGCAAATTTAATGAAAACCGACTAAAACTAGCTAATTTAAACTAGAAATGCTATTCACGAAATCTGAGAAATATTCTTCTAACTTTCATTTTCGAAATGCTACGATCGAACGGTCAATAAACGATCGCTAATCAAATGATGAGCAATAATATAAAACTATATTTTTTTTGAAAAGTAAAGTAGTAGAATAGTTTAAAATTCACTCCGGCTCGGAGTACCTTTTCTCATTTAATTGAAAACCGAGTAATTAAATACAAGAAAATTAAAACCGATTATTAAAATAATCAAAATAATCAATATTCATTTAAAAATAAATAATTTAACTATTTCTAGAATATTTTAAAGAATTATGAAGTTAATGCTAAGATATAATTAAACAAGTTAATATAAACACATAATCAAATACAATTAAATACTAACATTTAAGATGACACTTAATCAAATACAAGAAAATAAATCCAATTACTATAAATAATAGGAATAGGTAATAATCTTTTAAGTTATTCAATATAAAAATTATTTGAATACTATTAAAAGAAATATCAAGATAGTGCAAAAATGGATGATTAACTAATTAAACACTTAATTAAATGCAGTCAAATGCTATTAAATGCATGCCGGGTTCGGGGTATCACATCATTTCCCCCTTAAAACAATTGCGTCCTCGCAATTCTTCTTCCAATAAGACTCAACATCATCTGAAATCCAACTCTTACTAATCTTCATCGGTTGCTGAGCAAGATAGTGAATAAGGATGCTTGTAGGAAAATCCAAATAGAAATCCCAACCAAGAATGCCGAGAAAATACCAACTAAAGACTGAAGCAGATATACTGTAGATAAAATTAACATCACATATTAATGACAAGAAGAATGCCGAAGAAATACCCCACATACGAATCTCCAGTAGAAGTTCAACAAGTACCAAATAAGGTAGTCAAAGAATAGCCAGAGTAGATGCATCACATATAGGACCAAACTCCAAGACCTCATCACCATTTGCCGAGTGCAAACTTTATACAACTTACCACAAAGAAAGCCCAAAGTATTCCATAGCATACCGTAAGCAATATGAGATAATAAGTCTGAACAAGATTCCAAGTGTAAAACTTCCAATAAGTGCCATCAAGGAAAAATACTAGTAGAATGCCTACTAAGAATTCCAAAGAATATCATAAGTAGTACTATACAATAAGTATGATAGGAATTCCATATACCAAACCTACTGAGGAACACTAAAGGAAATACCCGAAACAATGCTCCAATAAGAAAGTAGCAAGAATTGCTCAATAAGTAAGTACTAGATAAATGACCACTAAGAATTCTATAAAATGCCATTGAAGAATTTCCAATCAGGGATGCCAGTAGCACACCAATAAAGACCGAGACACATATACCATAGATAATACTATGCAGTAAGTCCGATTGAAAACCCAATAGCCAAGTCCACCGAGAAGTGCCAACAGAAGTTTCCAAAGAATACCCAATAAGAAAACCAAAGAATACTCCAGAGAACAACAAAATAGAACCCCAAAAGAAAGCTACTCTTTCACAACTGTTAAGCACAGAGGAGGACCTTAGAGATTCGCCAATAACCGAGCTCCAAAGACAAACACCAACTCCCAAATAAAGGCTAGTCAAATACTGCTCATTCCCGTCAATCCACATAACTTGGAGGGCCTACTACTAACCACTTCTCTTCAGGGGGAGGAAGAAGTCTTTCTTACCATTTCAACAGGACATGTATGGATGCCAAGATATCACATTTATACATATATGCCTTAATCCATTGTGCAAGCATGTTTGTAAAACAGTTTATAAAACAGTTTAATCATCAAAGTCATTCAAACATGACAATCAATTCAAGTACAACATAATCAATTCAAATCACGGCACAACTAATTCAAGACATTCCAATACACATATTACAAGCAATACTTCAAGTAAATAACAATTCACGGGGTCGATTCGATTCATGATGCCAATTCGATACATGAGTAGTCACTTCACTTTACTTGAGAAACATTTAACACATAACACATAACTATATCACATAGGTGCATACATTCAAGTCAAGACACACAATCTCACATATAGGCAAACACTTTCAAGACACATTTAACAAGCACACATTCAAGGATCACTACCCACCAGACCGAGGACCCTGTCCTGGCTGATGAGCTAAACAAGCTCTGATACCACTTGTAACACCCTGATCCCTCTCGAGACCGGAAGTTCTAACAATCAATCTAATCGCAACCCAATTCCAAACCCAAGCAAAATTTTTAGGGAAAGACGGACGGAGTCTCCCCTGTTCTAGGAAAAATGCAAAACCTGCAATAGCATATAAGTGGACTAGCACCGTGTCCAACCATACAAACACCTCAAGGCCATCCGAGCCTTGGTTCTCAACAAGCAAACACAAGTAAATATACATTTCATGTTTAAAAGCTAACCTATCTCTTCTCATCTTTGACAAGTACATTCATGCTTGGCAATTAAACTATACTAACCTATTGCATAAAATAGACTATCATACCATTCTAATAAACCTAGTTAAGTTAATTACATAACTTTTAACACTAAATACATACAATACATGAAAACATACATATTATGAAAGTCAAATCTTTACATCTTTGACAACTCAAGCCACATAACACGCAAGACAACTCTTCAACCACGATCTTTCACGTAACCATGAACTTTCCAGCTAACATAGCATTTCCTGAAATGTGGTGGTGAAGAGTGAGTATACTAAATACGTATACTTAGTGAGGGTGAAACATATATCGAGGTGGAGAGAAAGAAGATCGTGCAATGCAAATAGGTACAGTTAAGCAATATAATCAATAAGAAGGCATTCAATATAAACGTCAATACAATAAACAATTAAAGAAAGCATTAACACAACCATTCAAAGCTATACCACACTTTGAAGGTCACGGTTCACTCATACGAGCAATGTACCATTTCACGAACAATACATCAATCTCGAGCTTGATGCTGACAACGATGACAACAAGCGCGCAACCACCTTATAACTTCTACTGGGTGTTCTCTGGAAGTACTCCAATACATCTACGATCCAAATCTCTCAGGGCGACACCCCTAGCGAGAACGGGAATAGGACATAGAGCTAGAGCAAACCAACCCTGGTAGCCCGGGACTTCCTAGAGAGGCCCATCACTCATGCGCCTGACACTATGCAATGCAATACGAGATACAAGCAATAAACGAGCGATAACACGAAAGTGCAGATTAGTGGCGATAACCGAAATATCAATCATTTACAATCAATGATAGCAATCAATTAACTTTTCGAGCATGATTATCATTAATATCAACAATAACATCAATCAAACAAGTAATAGCAGTTCAAACATGAAAACGACAAGTATTACTATTCAATATTTAACTTCCAAAGGCAATTACGAGCAAACGAGCTACATGATTAGGAAACCGATTTCACTACATTCACTTAGGTACTACAAGGCACGTTTCTATATCACGAAACCTCACTTTCCCAGCTGAAGCCCGAAAGTCCACCTACTACGTTTGAACTGCAGTTTTGCTAACCGGTCGCTCAATCAACGCCACAACAGTACCAAAAGTGCTTCTATGCTCTCAATAGCAAAGCCTCCAACTCAATTCGAGCACGGTCAACTCTTGGTCAAATGGCCCCTTTATGTTTCTTTGTCTAATTTCCAATTTTAACAAAGGCCGGTCCGTTTTTATTGCACATTTTATCTTTCTATCATCAATGGCACCTATCCAAATCAAGAAATTGCAATTCGGATAAAAAATCCGAAAATCTAAGGTTTTACTATTCATTTTTACTATTCACATTCTTCCCTAATTTCAATTTGCATTTCTAGTTGTAAAAATTGCTAAATAACTACAAGCAATGCTCTACGAACCCTAAAGAGGCAATTCCAAGCAATTACAGCATTATAACGCAATAAATATCAAATTTGAAAATTTGAAACAAAAATCAAATTCGAATATAAATGCACAAAAGCGTGAAAACCCTCACAGAGATTGAAGACCAAGATCCACAAGGACCCGAGCCACGATCCTCGTTCGATTCCACGCAAGATTGGAGAAGAAAATGCAAAAGAAATTTTTTTCTTTCTTTTCCTTTGAGTTTCGGCCATGGCTGAATTTTTGCCTTGTTTTTATTTTTATTTCTTTTCCTTTGTTTAAAAAGATGACAACTAAGGGCAAAAAGGTCAAAGGCAAAAGGCTTGGTCAATTCAAGTTAAAAAAATGGTCAAATTAGCTTATTTTGATGCCATTTAATTTATTCCAAGTTAGAGCAATGCAATTTTAATGAAAACTGACTAAAACTAGCTAATTTAAACTAGAAACGCTATTCACAAAATCCAAGAAATATTCTTCTAACTTTAATTTTCGAAATTCTACGATCGAACGGTCAATAAACGATCGCTAATCAAATGATGAGCAATAATATAAAACTATAATTTTTTGAAAATTAGAGTAGTAGAATAGCTTAAAATTCACTCCGGCTCGGAGTTACTTTTCTCATTTAATTAAAAACCGAGTAATTAAATGCAAGAAAATTAAAACCGATTATTAAAATAATCAAAATAATCAATATTCATTTAAAAATAAATAATTTAACTATTTATAGAATATTTTAAAGAATTATGAAGTTAATGCTAAGATACAATTAAACAAGTTAATATAAACACGTAATCAAATACAATTAAATACTAACATTTAAGATGACACTTAATCAAATACAAGAAAATAAATCCAATTACTATAAATAATAGGAATATGTAATAATCTTTTAAGTTATTCAATATAAAAATTATTTGAATACTATTAAAAGAAATATCAAGATAGTGCAAAAATGGATGATTAACTAATTAAACACTTAATTAAATGCAGTCAAATGCTATTAAATGCATGCCGGGTTCGGGGTATCACACATCGGAAGTCTTCGAAGTGAGAGAACTGGATATAAGGGCTTAGTTCATTGTATCAGCCAAGGCGCCTTTTGAGGAGAGATCCTCGAAGGGACAAAACCGTGAGGGTCCTGTGCCTGCGAGCCAGGAACTGCCAATAGCGGACAATTCCTTGGTAGTGACGTGTCTGTGAGACTCCGCGTGGGCTCCACGTGGGGAGCGGGGGCGTTACAAATGGTATCAGAGCCAGTCTTTCCTTGTGCTTATGCCCGCGAGGGCGCTGGGCTCCTTAAGGGCGGTGGAATGTGGTAACACGATCCCACATCGGAAGATTTGGAAGTGAGAGAGCTGGATATAAGGGCTTGGGTCCTTGTATCAGCCACGAGGCCTTTTCCCGTGGGAGACAACAGGAGAAACAAAGTCGTGAGGGGCCTGTGCTTGCGGGCCAAGGATTGCCAATAGCGGACAATATCAAGGTAGTAATGGCTCGGTGAGACTCTACTTGGGCTCCACGTGGGGAGTCGGGTCGTTACACCAAAGACAAGCTTTTTGGACCCGTAAACTATGCTCATTCCACGTATAAAGCTCCGGAGAGAGATCGATGGATGGATCGTGCATCTGCTGTCTATCAAGCCACAAAACTACCACTCATATCTAAGGTGAAGCTGATCATAGACAAAAACAAGAAATAGTCACATCCTTATTCGATAGTACATTCTTTCACTTCCCCTAGGTCACCTTCCATTTTCCATCGAGGTTGACTTCACATCGCTTTATTCAAATACGATAATTAAATCAGGGTGGCTGTAAAGCCATTCTTTCCAAATCCCCTACCACTTTCTTATCCTTGTCTCGGTTCCATACTTTGTTCGCCAGAGGATGAGTGACCAACTCCTTGCTAAGTGGGAAATGACTCAAAAGCTACATTCAAGACTGAGACGGGTTGGATCCCAACTCTCTATCCGGAAAAGGGCATAACGCTAATCCGGCATAAAAGGATCGGTTTATTCCTCTACTGGAGAGGTAGGTGAGGAACACAGTAGTTCTACTGCTGGGATTTCAGTCACTGCCGACCCCGATCAATAGTTTAATCCATTTCTTTCGTCATTGGACTTGTCTGGCTAACGTTTATATGCCCCTAAAGCCCTAAGGTAGCTATCTATTTTCTAGATTCTTAATAGCAAGCACAGAAGCAGGAAAGCTAGCCAAGTAGTATTTAGAAAAGTCCCATCTATTGGTATACGCCCTATTTGAAATAGTGGAAATAGTGACTTCCTCAACAGTAGCTGGAAAGGCTGAAGTAGAGGCGGCTGGCTGTAATCGCTTACATGGGGAACTCCAATTAACAGAGCTAGTACGAAGAAGAGCCTACAAGATCGCTGACATCGTACGAGACAAAGCCAGTACGTAGAGGGGCTAAGCCACAGCAACAAACAGGAATTGTTGGGATCATGCACATTACAGTAGTGTGAAGCGATAACAGAAAGCGGAGAGTCCCAGATCTGGTCCATGTGAACTCGGTGATTAGACACAGAGACTGCTCTTCCTGTGGCCCAGCAGGTTAGGCTCTTGCTTCTTATATGAAAATAAGGCATTCTGGGGGAAGGAATAATCCGCGGGTGAGACATAGCAAATAACCAGTCACATAGAAGATTGTCCTGACAGACGAATCATATGAGCCCAGAGCTCATGGTCCATCAGAGGTGAAAAGGCCATTGAAAGAACGAGTGGCTAGTTCGTTTGAGTTGCTTCAGGAACTCAATTTCCTAGCTCAAAAGGAGAGTCTGACATCCTTCTTGTCGTCTAACTTAAATGGGGTTAGTGGATCCCTTTAATTTAAATGGAGTTATCATGCTTGTGAAAGATAGCTATTCTTCGAATCGAAAAAGAAATGTATGAATAGAGGCCTTGCCTTACGAGTGAACTGCCTTACCTAACAAGGGCTAAGAGAGACCTTCCTTGCTGCTGTGCAATTTACTAGTTTAAGTGAACTAAATTGATTATTTCTAATGAGAAATAGTAATCGGTAGGCCCTTACCCTATTTCTTTTTTTGGGTCTGGTAGCAAAGAAAGCGGGAGCAGGGCGTAGGGATAAAATCGCTTGGTTGGTAAGAACCATGTCGAAGAAGTTCAACCTTGGAAAAAAGCCATTAGGAATGGAAAAGCCTAGTTCTTCCAAGCCAGGCCAGAGAAAGCCTAAGCCAAAATGTTAAATAGTAGGAGACGGGTATACTGCCAAAGTCCCGTTTAGTCACTTTCGGGGTGAAGGCTAAAGCACATCTTCTCAATCGAAGGAAGAGAACCAGACGTATCTTACTTACGATCTTTTTTTGCAGCATCCATGAATCTTATTTAAAAACACCAGGCAATGAAATCATACCCATTAAATAAAAGAAGACCGCTTGCCAACTACTATGATTAAAAGAACTACCATTGAACAGGCTTTCCTCTCGTTATACATAATCTATTCAAAGCAAGCAGTCAATCCCATCATTTTTCCCTTATTTTACTGGAATTTCCATCGAGCCACGCGCCTCGGCTCTTCTCTCGCTAGAACCTCTTTTACTTCAGGTCAATGTTTTGAGATCGTTAAACACAAGCAGGAGATTGAGCATTCGCATAGAAAAAAGGTAAACCAATTAAGGTCCGTTCGTGACGATCCGGGTCAAGCCCTTTGATTTTGATTTGAGATCCCCAGTAATGGGTAAACCCAATCATTTCTATTCTATTTTAGTAGATCCCAGGGAAAAAAGTCTTTCTAACGTCTCTTGTTGGAATGATCAATCTAATTTTCAATGAAAAGAGGGTCCTTGTTCTTTCGCATGTAGAAAGGAGAAGAGTGAAAGAGATTACCTAAAGGAATGGATTTGAACGATGGAGGGGAGGGGAATGAAAAAATAATATTTCACATAGGAAGAACCGGCTTCAAGCAAGCGGTGCGCTAAATAGGGTGGATGGGCGGGGAAGCTCAAGTAAGCGATTAATCTGTTCAGGTGGTGGTTACAATGGTTTTTCCGTCAGAGAAATAGGTTACTTGTGCTCAAAACCATATGTCTTATGGAAGTAAATGAAGCCTTTCTTTGAATAAGAAAGGGTCGTCTCGTTTTGCCTTAATGGCTTTCCCCTCTGATTTACGACCATCCTCCTATCTATATCAAATACTGATCCCTCATAAGACAAACCTACTTCCTAAGGCAATCAATCGCCATCTTTATCCTTAGCCACTCACCATTTGCTCTGTTGTCCTCTTCGGTGCACAGTCCTCTTTCCATTCCTTTAGATCTTCTTTTTAGTGACCTATCGAGAGCTGCACCGTCCCAATATATAGATATCATAGTAAATACCTCAAAGAATAGGACTCCTTATCCCCAAGACTTAGCCGCTCTAGTACACATGCTAGTAATCATTGTGTGGACAAAGCGAACGAAGGACAAGGATCCGAAGGAGAACGAGCTGCCAAGTATGATCAATAGGCGAACAACTCAGTGAATCGGTTCAATAACTGCATCAATGCCGCTTGTAAAGCTCTTTCGTCGAGACCGCTTCATGGACTACTTTTTTCCAATTAGAGTGGCAGTGGTCCGGATTAATGGGGCACTCAACTACTAGTCTAGTAGTTGTTTTTTTCTATTAGTTGCGTATACTCCCCGTTAACATTTTCTCTTTAGTGATCCGCTTCTATCTTGCTCTTTAGATTACTTTATTTTAGCTACCAGATGTTTTTCTTTCTATTTCATCACTGAGTCTCAACAAGGGATCCAACTGTCTCCCCCAGATCATTGCCTTGCTGCGCTTATCATCATTTCCAATTATCCACCGAATCGTTTGCAGAAGCTAGGCCAGGCCCCTATTGGTTTCTTCATTTGGACCACCCGAGAAGCAATTCGAGGCCCGAACATGGTTTCATTGCAACTCTTCATCATCCCAACGTCCCCCTGCAAGAAAAGACCCCTTACTATAGATAGTCCCCCATCTACTAACTCCCTCACTGATGCTACATTAGCACACATAAATACGTCAGTAAGCCCTATCTACTAGCCTTCGATTGTATGGTTTCCTGTATCGCTGTTGTCGAGCACTTGACGTCGGAGCACTTTAGTCGATATATGTCCATAGAAGGCAATAGTTGACTAGATTAGATTGTCTCTTCTTACAGTACCCAACTAAGGTTAGTAAAGTATTAAAGGAGATGATCCATTCACTCCCTGATCTACGAGCACCCTTGCCCTGTAGATTCGTTCCCATGGTTCGAGTAAATAAATAAATATCTCATCTTTGAGGATTTAAGGCAATCCTGATTGCACAATATGACCATAGGTCTAGGGGAACTGTTTCTCAGAGTGATGTCTGGTGTGGCCTCCTTAGAAGGATATCTTAGGTCGGGGCATCTTTCTCCTTAACTGTCGGATATGAGTATAAAGTGGCAAGATTGAATGTTAGTCAATCAAGAGCTTGACATAATGAGGATAGCTAAACTCGAGTTGAACTGAGGGATTCGTTTCAGCGAGGACCGCCTTCCTTATTTCGTCTACACTGTCCCCTAATTGTATAACAGAAGCACATAAGAGTGGAACAAGTCTGCGGTAGTTACTATGCTACTATTCGCATCCCAACCTAATCTCTCAACCAATGCCGCACAGTACTTGGCCTGTCCACCATTCGGGATAAGTATGGTATCAAGAAATTGAGCATATTATTCTGTCTTGGTGGGGCAGGGTAGATATAGATTACTTTCAAACTTTCGTTCCCAAAGAAGTGAACCATTAGTTTGTGTACATAGCAAAGCCGCGCCCAATACATCGGCAACTCCCATTATATGACTCATAGTTTTCAATTAAATGTTTATGGGCTTCTGGGCCCCACTAGCCCCACTTTCAAACATATGTTGGGATGACCGGTTCCTTCATCACATACCTATCACTTTTGAATCTCTATCCTCTGGTGAACCTTATCCAGAAGTCACCTATTCTACAAATAGAAGTGTTTCGATTATCAAGGGTGGTCATAGATCAGTAAGCAAGCCTTCTTCTATTACCAGATAAATGCATAAATAAATGGAGTCAACATCGAGGCAGGAAAGCGACAAGGCCAGAATGTATGGTTCTGACCGAATAGAGCGAACAAACAGACTGTTAGACCTACTACCAATTCCTTTGCTGTCAAATAGATTTTCTCTTTTCTTATGTTATGAGGTCTTCACTTAGTAGTCGGATAAAGTAGCCTTATGTTCGGATCTTCGGGCTTTAGGGGTATCTTCCAGAGCCCTTCACTTTCTGTTTTTTGACGCATATCCAGCAACGGCAGTGGTTCCCTCCCCTTTCTCCCAGCCTGGCCCCTTCTTCTATCTTATCTAAAAACCCTTTTAGTGTGATACAAAGAAGAAAGGCTGCTCTCATCATTCATAGAATCTGGCATTCCTTTATTTGCCTATCTTACCCCATCGAAAAAGAAGGGAAGTGGACTTTGCCTTGAATGAATGATTCTTCCTTTGTTGAGCTAGGGGGGGGGGAGAGGGTCCCGCCCAACCCAACTAAGAAGAATCAGGAATTCCCACAGCAACCCAACCTAGAAGTATACCTCTATTTTGAAAAACCTTTGCAGGAACTCCACGGATTGCAGAGATGTCATATGCTAATTGATCTATAGTAGAATGCGGAGAATGGAAACCCAAAACTTATCTTATATAGATGATGAGCGGAGGGCTCTATGTGACCCTCCCCTAGGAAAATAGGGGGGGGTAGTGATTTCCCTTTCTGGTATAACCTAAACAGTGTCTTGAAGTGAATCAGGCGCTGCATCCCTTTTAGACTTTGTTACTATCTAGGAGAGAAATGCCAAAGTTTACGTAGTCCGCTCTTCTCGAGCACTATTTCATTTTCTTGTTATTGTTCCTAAGCTGTGTGTATTCTTCGTTTGCCTGCCGTTCTACCCTTTTACTGGAGATTCTTTCCACTTGAAATTAGTTTCAAGGCTCTGCTCCATCCTAGGTGAAACTGAAGGTTTGACGCAACAAGCTTGATTAGGTTGTTTTCTTAAATTCACTAAGCGGCATAGCCTCTATTTCCCTAATCCTGATGGGGACTAACAAAATGGTTTCATAAACCTCACCCCCGCTTCTGATTTATACTTCTTTGCCTGAGACATAAATAAAGGTAGGATTAAAGCGCTAGCGCGCTACAACTAAACTAGATCTTTGGTCGGATTCAAAGCTCATCCTAATCTCCGTCGAATTCTAATTTAAGAGTTCTTCCGCCTATCTCTAGAGTAAAAAGAAGAGACCTAGTTTCCCTATTTCTTTGTCTTCTAAGATCAAGAAAGTGCCCTTATGACTCTAAAAAGAAATTGTTCGGATGTTTGGTTAAGTCCTAATCATCGCCTGGGCTTCATGATTCCGTCTGAGCCCAAGAATTGATGAGACGAATCGAATAGTCTACTAGCGAGCTCTTCACATTCTTTCTTTCGTCCTTCTTCGGACCCTTAAATAAGGAGTTCTTCTGAGGGCTGTCGATTAGCAACAAGACGTAAGTAGTTGTTCTTTTTTTAAGGTTTCATTGCGAGTTCTTTCTTCTCGACAAGTAGAGCAGGTCAGTATAGTTGTCTCACTTTAGCAAGTGTATTGCTATAGCTGCTCTATTGATGTTGTATCGCTTTGATAGCTGCATTCTAGTAGTTGTATAACTATCCTAGCTATAGGTAGTTCATAGCACAACGTAGTTGTTCCTATCCCTACTATTTTATATCCTAGCTCTAGGTAGCTCATAGGACAAGTAGTTATGGGTAACCTCAACGCAGTAGGTATAGGTTTCCTCCCAATACAAGTAGGTAGCGGAAAGTAGTTCTTTTAGTAGTAGTTGTCTAGTGCTTTTATTCGTAGCTACCGAGGAGCTGTATACGTAAGGTCAATGCTTTCTTTACAGAAGTCTTTAGCGCAACTCCCTGATCTACGAGCACCCTTCATTTCTCTTAAAAACTTATATATCCCCTACAAGCAAGTGCGATGTATTCCAGATAGCTTGAGGTTGTTAGCTAAAGCTAGCTACAATACAGCTACGCGGTTGGCTTACTAATCTACGACCACCCTTGTTTTAAGCATAACACATTGCAGTAAATCGCTTACTAAGAATTGTTCTTAGTACGAGGTATAGTAATAGCCATATCTCGGAGCAGTTCCCTTTAGGTTTTCTAGTTTCTTCTTTCTTTCCCGTCGGCTTTCTTCCTTAGGCGGTCGAGTCCTAGCACTTAGATATATATCGATTGTAACCGAGACCGATCTACAACTCTATCTAAAACAGAGTTTTGGTAGTTGAGTACCTTCTTTCTTTCGATTATCAACCAAACGCAAGGCGTTTCTTTGATTGATAGCTTTCCTCTTTGTGATCTGTTGGCTAATAGGATTTACGGTTTGGTGGGTCAACATGCCAGAAGGCTTGATCACCTTATTAAGACCAGCTGACTGTCCCCTTTTTTTGGTAGGTGATTCTCCATCCATCATTAGTAATCTCAATTCGCTTTTCTTATTGACTCGTACACTGCACACTACAACTAGTGTTAGCTAGAAGGAAAAGTCAACATGATAGTACCAGCAGCTCCTATGGCAGGGTAGAGTCTCAGACTGGGGCACGCCACCACAACAAGTTCAAGTTTTCAACCAATGCATCATGCTATGGCCTAGGCTACCCTGCACATGTTACTCGGTTTGTCTTCCTCTCTGGCGGCCACATTTCTTCCCTTTCTTCTTTCAGCCTTGACTATTATAGATCAGAAATCACCTATTCAATCAGTTGGGAGTCCTGCCATGCAACCTCCATACCCTATGAAAGAATCGAATCAAGACCGAAAGAGGGACACTGTCATTGAATCTAAGAGTGAAGGGACCCATGCCCTTTATCAAATTGGAGAAAGGTGGGAGAGACTACTTAAAAAAGAAGAGAGCTAGGCAGGTTATAGATTCATAATGAGAATCTTCGACATAGATAGTTCCTTCTGTTTAGAAATCAATTAGGTCTCGATTGACTTAGCTTGAAACATGGCTTGTCATTTGATGCTACTCTTGGGAACATTGATACATCGACTTTCAAGCATCTCGTAGTTAAGCGGTACTGCCATCAACAGTTCCAACATGGACAAGGACTGCTGAACATGGATGGTACGAATGAGAGTCGAACTCGCATCTCTCTGTTTTCCTGTTAGTTCAGAAATCAAGAAAGCTATCTTCATTGACCATAAGGCATATCTTTTTACGCCAATTACTGGCCCCTCTACTGAAAGAATCAGAGTTTTAGTTTTGAATTTTGCTTCTTCAGTCAGATTGGAATTTATGCCCTCTGCTATCCCGGCTGTCGCCGACCCATTTCAGGTTACATAAGGCAAAGCTCTCAGGAGAGGTTTAAAGATGCTCGACCGATAGGGAGAGGACTACCTCACTTGACTAGAAAAACAAAGGGTAGAACTCATCTCTCTTATGTATGAGAATTCTTGTCTCACTTTCTCTAGGGCATTTGAACAGACATGACCCGACCATTCTACTTTCTTTGGCTTTTCGGCGGGATGGCATTGAAGGTGACAGAGTAAAACCGCCCTGCCTAAAGGGCTTAAGGGAATTGAATTGCAGGAAGGTCCAACAGGTCATGTAGTCCAGGAAGTCTTCTAACTGCTTGATGGCTTCTAGTTAGTACAACCCCCTCTCTCCTAATCTCGTCTATAAGAGCAGGTTCCTTCCCGTTATGCCATTATATAGGTGTAGTTACTCGAGTGAAATTGAGTGTTAAGTGGCTGCTCCTGCTTGCTATTAAGAAGTTTCACTCCTCACTTGTTAAATAGAGTACCTGGTGAAGGTGTAATCACTGAGAGACTTTCCCTCTTTTTGTCATTATACCGGCTGGGACAAACCCTCTCTTTTTCATTCTCGTCTGATTCTACGTATGCCTATTCCCCTGATTCAATAGTTTTCTTCAGGTTGGGTTGGCTACTCCTTGATCTGGGCATATAATAAGGCTTGGGGTTTGGAAGTTGGTGATGGAGTCCGCCTAGGTAAATATCTTGACTTCTCATTTTTGGTTGTCTTTGACTTCGGAGCTGGTGCATCTGTGACCAGGCTACTCCTTCCCATTCCCTCAACGGTTTGGTAATCGACTCATCTTGGTTGAGTTTCTTAGAAAGTACCCTCCTTTCGTCGGCCAAGTCCCTTCTCCTTCATCTATATTTGACTTTCCCTTTTCGGTTGATGAAATAGAGGTTGACGGGGACGAAGGTTAGAAATCATCAATTGACTTCGATGCAGCTACAAATAGCTATAGATGTTTTTCCCAAGAAGAACTCCATTGCGTACTGAGACTAAGTTGAGTTTAAGATGAGAAATTCAATATACTGGGATCCCCAATTCCTTCTTTTTAGTGGGCTGTCTGGAAGAGCTTGTTCTCTGGGGTTTCATAAAGTGAAGTTCTTTTCCACAGCCTGACTCTTCCCGTCACCCTTCGGCCAACTTTCGCCTCATCTTCTTTCTTCTGGGTTAGGAAAGATGAGAGTAGGTCTTCCATCTCCTCTAGCTGATGGTTTGAGAGTTGCGTTGGTGTGACGCTAATCTACTGATATTCGAGTGCTTGAGTTTCACTTATGTTATGCCTTTGGCCCAGTTGTTGGATAATTGATAGTTGCTGTTGGATTTCCTGATGTTTTAGCAGCTAAACTGATATCCCGATCCGATATAGTAGCACTGACTGTCTTAGACTCGGACTTCCCCTTTCTCATGCCCCTATTAGATAAGAGAGTTTCTATGTTCCGTAATCTGTAAATGAAGATGAAGTGGCTTACGCGCCTACTTCTGCTCTTGGAACAGCAGGTTTACTCGTTCCCTATCTAATCAATTGGGCTATCGATCCTGAGCCGATCGGTAAGGGAAAGTTTCTTGTAGCCCCCCTTTCTTCTGTCTTCCCTGACCGGGGTATGAGCCCGAACGGACTGACTGGCATCTGAAAATCTCGTCTACAAGGTTTCAACCGCTCTAGTGGTAGTTGCTTTTTCCTACGCTGGCTTCAGTCAATACATTGCATTGCGCGCTCTTTCCCCGGGGATCAAAATATTCTTAAGAAGGGTTCCGTTTCGAACTCCGAGTGCTTCCCAAGGAGATCAGGTTAGGGTTGGTGTGGCCATCTACTGTTATACCCGAATCAATTCCATTAATTCATGGCTTAGACAGATCAGAGTCGAAATCCTCAATGGGGCTTGTCCCTCTTGTGTGGCCCGACCCCGAATAACGTGTCTTACCTCGATTTGCATGCCTTAGACCCAAAATTATATGACCGACCTTGGATTACGTGCCTTGTCTTGGTTTTTGTGCATGCCTCGCCATACATGCCTTGACCTAGATATACGTGCCCTAATCTCAATTTGTGTGTGTTACCTCGATTTGTGTGCCCTAACCTTGAACTGTGTGCCTTAACCTAGGTTTAAGAATCGTTCTTTGATTTACGTGCATTGCATTGAATTATGTGCCTTGCATTGGTTTACATGCATTCACCTAGGGTTGTGTGCATTTACTTTAAAATCTGTGTACTTGTCTTGAAAGTCGTGCCTTACCTCATAGTACGTGCCTTAGACATAGAAAAACGTGCCTACACACTAATCATTAAAGATTCCTACACATAGCACTAGACTATAAAATAATCCTACAAACACCACTAACTATTATTATAATCCTAAATCAACCCATTAAAAGACAAAAGCTCATTAAGCCCTAAACATTCTTTATTCTCACCTAAAAGCCATGCACACTAAAACCTATAAACACTAATACTATAATACAACATCACACAATAAAAAACAACTCAAATGCTCCATCATCATCACGGTTGGCTGACCATGTCTAGGCCATTTGACGAGCTTTGCACAATTTCAAAATTATCATAGATATTCCTATGACACACACAAAGCACAAGGCATAAAATAATGCCTTTACACCCTACCCAAGCTTCAACATCTCGGCCCTCTCAACACACATGCTATTACAATTCAAAAAATGCCTAGATGACACAAAATTCAGATTTGGGAACACTCAAGGCCGACACATACACACCCAAACACTCAAAGAACATCTTCAAATTCCATTTTTCCTCTCTACTCTCTCCCTCTCTCGGCCTTAGCTAAATCCCACACCCATACAACACTTCACAAGAAATAAATCAAGAAGAAAGAAGCTACATAGGTGCCAAGCTAGGAGAAAAAGGGTGCATTTGCATTTCAAGCCATTTCAAGAGGTTCTTGGTTAGATTTTGTCATTTCTTCATCAAACTAACTAAGGTGAGGGTTCTAAACTATTTTTAAAGTATTTTCAAAGGTTCATAGGCATGATATGTGATTATATAGCCATGCATGTGAAGATATATGCTAATACTTGCTAGTATAACTTCATTGAAGTCTATGTTGTGCATTGTTCTTGCATGGACGATTTAATATAGTAAACATGCTTAGATATACATGATCTCTGGATATGTTGTAGTTGAGAGGTAGAATAACAACTTTCATGTTGATAGCATCTTTGGATTTTGAAGTTTAAAGTGGTTTTCAAGCCATGCAAGTAAGTATTACTAATCTGTCGAGTTTACTGACCCTTCTGTTCGGAGCATTTTTAAGATAGTAAACGATGTTAAAAATGAATGAAAATTGGTGAGTCACTAGATTTGTCAGTTCTGAACATATTTTGCAGAAATAGGATAAGGCTAATTTTGAGTTTAAGACCCCAAAATTGGAAAATATCGTAATGTGTCTAAATTTGGATAACTTGGAAATGTGAAATATGTTTTTGGCAGCTTTCTGACCTTGTAGAACGAAACATTTTTGGCCTAGCGAACGATCACAAAAATGCATAAAATTTGGTATGTTACCATAATTTTCAGTTTTGAACATATCTTGCAGAAATAGGCTAAGGCTAATTTTGACTTTAAGACCCTAAAAAATGGCAAATATCGAAATGTGTATGAAATTGGACAGTTTTGCGTAGTTTTACGGTTTTGGTCATAACTTCTAAATCATGTTGTAACTTCACTTGAGGTGTTGAATGCTTGGAATTGTGGAAATTAGAAGTTGTGTGGGCTGTTTTGGTTGGTTGAGGATGCTTAATTAATTGATGCATGGCTTGGGTTTATTACATGACGAATTGTTGCTTAATCGCATGTGTAAGCATGAAATTGAGGCCCTATTGCTTATAAATACTTTCTAAGTGATGATCCTTTGGTTAAATGTGTTCAATTGAGTGGTTAGTAGGCTGTCCAATAATTGCTAAGTATGCCTGAAATGGCTTAAGTGTTTCTTGTGGTCCTTAGCAAACAAAATCAACACCCGAGCACGACCTTGTAAACCCTAATGGCCACGTAGACTCCCAAGTCATAAACCACTCTGTGTGACTTATAATTGATGTTGAGGAATGGTAATAGGCTGCCCGGAATTGTCTTTATAGCTCTAAACACGATTCTCGATGATTGCATGTTGATAAGTGAACTATTCTTGCTCCCGATTTTGTGTAAGTGTCGTAGCATGCTTGTATGATCTCAACACTTGATATGTGAACTAAAATGAACTATATGACTCGTTTTGTATGGTGTTACTTGGCTGTCCGTTAAATGTTCACATGCTCCTAAGTGTTTTACAAAGTGAATATACATGTCAAAGCATGCCTCGTATGTTTACTTGTCGATATGTGATCATACGTGCATCCAGAGGCAACCTACTTTGTTGACCTCCTAATGTGAATTGATATTCTATGGCTTATTTTGAACATGATTACTTGGCTGCCCGTGAAAGTTTAATTACTTTAAAATTGATATATGAAATGATTATATGTTCTTACAATGCCTTATGTGCCAATATGTCAAAATGTGATCATATACTTGCTTGAAGGAAACCTACTTTGTTGACCTCATAATGTGAAATGTTAAATGGCATAAATGTGCATTGCATACAAGGTTACAACTTTTCATTTTGGCATGGTAGCGTTCGCGTCACTCCGGGCGGCATCGGGTTTGCCGGTGTATTGGTGTGACTACCATGGTCCAATTCCCTATCTCGCTTGGGGGCTAGACTTCCTCGGAGAGTTGGGTCGTAGGATTTAGGGTACAATCCAGAGTACACCCGTTGGAGTGATAAGTGGATGATGGATGCCGGTTACAACAATGGTTATTGGAAATAATCTTGAGAGCAAATGCTCACCGATTGATCTTGAGAGCGAAAGCTTGCCGTATCATTTTCACTATGTGTTTAAGTACTCTCGTTTGGTTCCTAGAGGACCTCAGGGAGGAAAAACGGGTAAATGTGTTCATTTATATTTATGTTATGTTATGAACTTACTTATTTTATATGACATGTTTCCAAAGGAGTTTTCATAAGATTTACCGGAAAAGGATTTCAAAACCTTATCACTTGTTCCCCCCTAGCTGAGTTCATAAGGATTCATCCACTTTTTTGTTACAGGTGAAGCAGATTTGGAATAAGTACCCAAGAAAATGTGCTAGTTGATGAACCTTTGGAACGACTATGTGCATTGTGTGCTTTTCATGAACATGGATGCTATTAGGGATGTTGTGTTTCTTTGCGGACTCTTTATTTCGTTGTTATTGTAAATGACCCCCGTTGTAATTTGGGGTCTAATTTTGTCTTGTACTAATTATAACCGGACAAACTCTTTATTTGGTTGTTTGCTTTCATTATCTTGAATAGTAGTTATCATAGGCGTTTAAACCACTAGGTGATTAATCCACTAAGTTAACTCTATATAATTTCACTTAGGTGCTCACCCGTAAGCTAAAGGATAATTGGTACGTGCATGATAAGGAAAATTGACAAACAAACGGGGCATAGGTATCATGCTAGGCTTATTAACCAAATAGGACTTTCAAGATAAATTAGTAGGCATATCGGTTGATGACAAAATAGGAATGATAATTGGCATCAAATTAAAGATTTGGAATTTTTGAGGTGTTTTAGAAATTAGGTCAAACAAAAGATCCTAAATATAGCCGTTATGCTGCCGGTTTCTTGAAAAACTTTTGGAGTTCTAGGCTAACGAATAAGCATTAATCTTTGTGAATCGGTTATAGTCGTAAAATAACGATAATGATTTAGGTCATACCTTAGTCTAGCCTCCATAGGTCGGGTTGGGGCGTGACACCCCTAATCACTACAAGATGGCTAGTGCCAGATCTGAGTCCGAGTATGAACAACTGGAAAAAGGGCTGATTGGAGAATCTATAGTGGCTTTTGCATCCGACTTTGAGACCTCAACTGGCTTTCTTTTGTTGTTTGATGGGCGTATTGAATGTTAAAAGCATTTAGCTATGGTTTTCCTCTCATATCCAATAGATGGGCTTGCTTTCGTGCCTAACAGCTCATCTTGCTACTCCATGAGATCCGGTTCAAACTCAAGAATAGGGCGAGTCCCTTTGATTTGATGCTGCTGACCTCGATGTGGCTGTGCTGTTTGCTCTCCCTCTCAGCTGTCATGTCCCTTCCCACTAGTACTACTCTGCCTTCCTTTCCCCCAGAGACCATTCTTTACCTGAACCTGGCCTAAAAGGGAAGATTATCCCATGCCTTCTCTAAAAGCTTCTCTGATTCCATTGACATGAATGAAAGCGTAGTAGGGTAAGAAGCGGTTGAACTAATGGCCTTGCACGAACCGGCCTGAATTGAAAAAGAATAGTTAGATTTCCAGCCATAGTCATGGCTTTCTTTGGCTCTCTCGCTATTGGTACGACGGCTTGAAGCTACCCTTTCTTCTTTATTGAAGTCAGTACAGAAGGACCTTGAATGCACTTTGCTTTCTCATATCGGTCGGTGTAAAGGTTCAGCCTGGTAGACCTCATAGATAAAGAGAATGGGATCCCGACCTAAGAAAGGAAAAATGCTATCAACTCCGGAACCTCTCAATCAAGCAGCTTCTACTTTTTCTATTCAAGACGGGGAGAAATTATCAATTCAATTAGATGCCGGTTGTTTCCTGAAACTAGCTGCCAGAACTGGGCTAGATAGGGTGTGTGAAGGGCGAAGGGGATGGCTTCTAGCTGTTCAAACTCCTTATCATCGTATGTAAGATGAAGAGAGAGATGTTCGATATTTCTTCTCCTTTGCTTACCTTCTCTTAGTGCGCTTTGATGGCTTTGCTGCTTGCTTTCTGATAGCAGCAGCTGCAACAACTCCATATCTATCTGATCTCGGGGGATGCATGTAACGCCCCGATCCCTCACGAGACCGGAGGCTCTAATAACCAGGCTATTCTCAACCAATTCCAAACCCCGGGCACAAAATTTTAGGGGAAACGGACGGAGTCTCTCCTGTTTATAGGACAATACTGTTACCTGCAAATAGCCACTCAAGTCTTTTGAACTATAACAACAACTTATCTACTAATGTCTCCAAAGCTAAAACACAATCACAAGGCCATCCGAGCCTTGGAGCAACAACATTCTACTAAAGCACACAAGCATGCGAGATAAGTTGGTTTTAGTCATAAGTAATTAAATACAATGAAATTCTAAGTTCCATATGAAGATTAACTAACACTCCAAGCATGCAAGGGAAATTAAAGTCTAGAATTCATTATTACAATCCAACAACTTTCTTTAACATCCTAGTACACATCTACTAGACATATATATACAAGACTCCAAAGCCTCAAAATACATTTTTAACAAGAACTCCACGCAAGAAGCACATAAAATCCACCTCAGCACACAAAGTCACGGATTCTGATCTACGTAAACTTCCTCTTCTTCTATCAGCTGAGGATTCACCTCAGCTTCACCTGAAACATATTAAATGAGGAATGAGCAACAAAGTTGCCCAGCGAGGGAGGTGATGCAACATGCCAACGTGCAATATGATATGCAAACACAAGAAAACATATATAATCCACATAAACCAACAAGACAATAAACCAAGCAATTAACCACTTTTAAAAAGGATACGGTTCCACTTCCGAGTCTTCAATCACGAGCCACGAACCACGAGCATCACGAACATGCCGGCAAACCCCAAACACCAACAATTGGGATACTCCGGATGTATCCCGATCCTACGACCCTTTCTCCCGAGGTAGGTCCATGCCCAGCAGGTGAACCACGCCTCTGGGGTAGTGGAGTATGCCTCAGCGAGAAGGGAATAGGCACCATGGTAGTCGAGGGAGCACGGCAAGCCCGATGCCGCCCGTGTTTCTCGACGCTACCATGTCCGATTTAGGTTGCGCAACCCAATACAAGTCACAAACAATCAATATATCACATAACACGTAAGAGGGACGACAAAGTAGGCCGCCCTCACATATATGCACGATAAAAGTTCAAATAAGCACGATATTAACTTTAAGATACCAAAAGTAGAAATCAACACAATTAATTCCAATAATCTACTCAAATAACTTAAATACATCCTAAATATTCAATGCAAGTCATTACTATCACACAACAAGTTTCAAATGCAACTAAAAAGGCTAAACACTACATTTCCCCTTTCTTTAACCGAGCTTTCTTTCTCCTAAGCGTGGTTCGAGATTCCCAATCATACCCTAGTCTTTCTATATTCCTAATTAAGCTCAAATGTACCCTTTAAAGTTACTAAAACTCATTTTAGAAACAAAAGTTCGGGAAGGCCCCGAACGGGTTTGAACTATAGCCATACTAACCGAACCCCAATTTCGCAAAATGAAAGCACCAAAGGTGCTTCCTTAGCTCAAGGATACCCAAATCGATGCCCAAATTTGCCCGGATTGCTTAACGTATAAAACCCCCTTTTTAAAGTTAACAAATTTTGCATTTTAACTCATTTTCGGGTAATTCAACCTCACGTGAGTCTTTGTCTAGTTTCACTAATGTCTAATGCACCTAAAGGAAGCCTCAATTCAATCTAATTAACAAATTATATAATAAAAAAAAAAACCCTAAATTTTCGGTTTTTACTATTCACTGCACTATTCATCACCTCTTTGATCAATTTCAAGTTTCAACCATTAACTTTGCTATCAAACCTCAAAAGTTAACTCTATAGGCATCAAATAACTCATAGAAAGCATTCATAACAAGCTTTATAGCTAATATCAACAAATCAATAAAATTCAATATATGCACATAAACTTTAAAAACAAATAAATGCATCTCCCTCACAATTTTGAAGATGTAGAAGCTTTGTTGAAGGTCCTAAGTTGCTCCAAAATCCTCCCAAGAACAATCTAGCAGCTCAAGTGCATGGATGTTGAAGCAAAATTCTCTCCTTTCCTCTCTTGAAGTGGACGGCCAAATGGGGGGGACATGGAGGGAATTTTTGCAATTGTTTTGAGAGCTAATATGATATGTGGCTTTTAATTGATGAGTTAGTTGTTTTATGTGATGTATATAATTAATATTCTAAGCTAATTAATCTCAAAAAAACTTAATCAAACTAGGCCAAAATGCAATTTCAATTATTTTTAGTTGCAAATGTTACTATTCTTACGTAACACTATTCAAAGCTCACGGAAAATATTTTTCAAACGCATACTCCTAAGCTCGAAAGTTCAAAACGAAAATTTCTTGGTTCCTTTTAAATGTCGAGTGACCTAGGAAAAATTTAAAATCAAGCTTTCGAAACAGTCGAAAATATTATGAATAGTAACTCACAATAAAAACAATTAAACAAGAAAAATGATGCACGTAGAAATGCGCACATAAGTATGCAACGATTATAATAAATTTAGGGTGAAATTCTCGGGTGTCACACCCTCTCCCCCTTAAACTAATTGCGTCCTCGCAATTCTCACACATACAAGCGAGCTACCCTCATACATAAAACACATTGATCACGTTAGCAATATATAACAAGTAAAGTCACATAAGCAATAAGTTCACATACACAAATTATAAACTACTAAGTCATTTAAACAACAACTTCACATAAAACAAGTTAATCACATATTCACATTAGTCATATAAAGCATATCGAGCACTCAAGTACACAAAGCACATAATTCACACAAGGCACGTTAATCACATAGCTCGCATTAATCACATAAACACATTGAACATGTAAACACATCAAGCATGTTAACCACATCCATATCACTTATCACACAAGCACATAAACCACAACTAGTTCACTCAACAAATAAAACATGTTGATCACATAAGCACATTGATCACATTAACTCTTTTATCACATAAGACATGCACATACACTTTCTAAACACATTGACACTAAGGCCACTACCCCACAAGCCGAAGACCCTATCCCGGCTTGCGCCTAGCTAACTAGCTAAGCTCTGATACCACTTCTGTAACGCCCCGATCCCTCACGAGACCGGAGGCTCTAATAACCATGCTATTCTCAACCAATTCCAAACCCCGGGCACAAAATTTTAGGGGAAACGGACGGAGTCTCCCCTGTTTATAGGACAATACTGTTACCTGCAAATAGCCACTCAAGTCTTTTGAACTATAACAACAACTTATCTACTAATGTCTCCAAAGCTAAAACACAATCACAAGGCCATCCGAGCCTTGGAGCAACAACATTTTACTAAAGCACACAAGCATGCGAGATAAGTTGGTTTTAGTCATAAGTAATTAAATACAATGAAATTCTAAGTTCCATATGAAGATTAACTAACACTCCAAGCATGCAAGGGAAATTAAAGTCTAGAATTCATTATTACAATCCAACAACTTTCTTTAACATCCTAGTACACATCTACTAGACATATATATACAAGACTCCAAAGCCTCAAAATACATTTTTAACAAGAACTCCATGCAAGAAGCACATAAAATCCACCTCAGCACACAAAGTCACGGATTCTGATCTACGTAAACTTCCTCTTCTTCTATCAGCTGAGGATTCACCTCAGCTTCACCTGAAACATATTAAATGAGGAATGAGCAACAAAGTTGCCCAGCGAGGGAGGTGATGCAACATGCCAACGTGCAATATGATATGCAAACACAAGAAAACATATATAATCCACATAAACCAACAAGACAATAAACCAAGCAATTAACCACTTTTAAAAAGGATACGGTTCCACTTCCGAGTCTTCAATCACGAGCCACGAACCACGAGCATCACGAACATGCCGGCAAACCCCAAACACCAACAATTGGGATACTCCGGATGTATCCCGATCCTACGACCCTTTCTCCCGAGGTAGGTCCATGCCCAGCAGGTGAACCACGCCTCTGGGGTAGTGGAGTATGCCTCAGCGAGAAGGGAATAGGCACCATGGTAGTCGAGGGAGCACAGCAAGCCCGATGCCGCCCGTGTTTCTCGACGCTACCATGTCCGATTTAGGTTGCGCAACCCAATACAAGTCACAAACAATCAATATATCACATAACACGTAAGAGGGACGACAAAGTAGGCCGCCCTCACATATATGCACGATAAAAGTTCAAATAAGAACGATATTAACTTTAAGATACCAAAAGTAGCAATCAACACAATTAATTCCAATAATCTACTCAAATAACTTAAATACATCCTAAATATTCAATGCAAGTCATTACTAACACACAACAAGTTTCAAATGCAACTAAAAAGGCTAAACACTACATTTCCCCTTTCTTTAACCGAGCTTTCTTTCTCCTAAGCGTGGTTCGAGATTCCCAATCATACCCTAGTCTTTCTATATTCCTAATTAAGCTCAAAGGTACCCTTTAAAGTTACTAAAACTCATTTTAGAAACAAAAGTTCGGGAAGGCCCCGAACGGGTTTGAACTATAGCCATACTAACCGAACCCCAATTTCGCAAAATGAAAGCACCAAAGGTGCTTCCTTAGCTCAAGGATACCCAAATCGATGCCCAAATTTGCCCGGATTGCTTAACGTATAAAACCCCCTTTTTAAAGTTAACAAATTTTGCATTTTAACTCATTTTCGGGTAATTCAACCTCACGTGAGTCTTTGTCTAGTTTCACTAATGTCTAATGCACCTAAAGGAAGCCTCAATTCAATCTAATTAACAAATTATATAATAAAAAAAAACCCTAAATTTTCGGTTTTTACTATTCACTGCACTATTCATCACCTCTTTGATCAATTTCAAGTTTCAACCATTAACTTTGCTATCAAACCTCAAAAGTTAACTCTATAGGCATCAAATAACTCATAGAAAGCATTCATAACAAGCTTTATAGCTAATATCAACAAATCAATAAAATTCAATATATGCACATAAACTTTAAAAACAAATAAATGCATCTCCCTCACAATTTTGAAGATGTAGAAGCTTTGTTGAAGGTCCTAAGTTGCTCCAAAATCCTCCCAAGAACAATCTAGCAGCTCAAGTGCATGGATGTTGAAGCAAAATTCTCTCCTTTCCTCTCTTGAAGTGGACGGCCAAATGGGGGGGACATGGAGGGAATTTTTGCAATTGTTTTGAGAGCTAATATGATATGTGGCTTTTAATTGATGAGTTAGTTGTTTTATGTGATGTATATAATTAATATTCTAAGCTAATTAATCTCAAAAAAACTTAATCAAACTAGGCCAAAATGCAATTTCAATTATTTTTAGTTGCAAATGTTACTATTCTTACGTAACACTATTCAAAGCTCACGGAAAATATTTTTCAAACGCATACTCCTAAGCTCGAAAGTTCAAAACGAAAATTTCTTGGTTCCTTTTAAATGTCGAGTGACCTAGGAAAAATTTAAAATCAAGCTTTCGAAACAGTCGAAAATATTATGAATAGTAACTCACAATAAAAACAATTAAGCAAGAAAAATGATGCACGTAGAAATGCGCACATAAGTATGCAACGATTATAATAAATTTAGGGTGAAATTCTCGGGTGTCACAATGCATCTCATTGAATGTTTTCATCATCTCTCTCTGAAGCCGGACTCCCCTTTCCACTGATCTATTCTCCTACGCTGATCGATTGGGCTTGCTCTGCTCTCAGCTCAAGTCAAGTGATTGGGGAATAAAAAATAGAAGGTTCATCCATGCTTTTAACAATCTCTACTGTTACTGGTTAGACCGACTTGATGGCTGATTTCATTCCTTCCCGCTTTTCTCATTCTGTGTCTTCAACGGCCATAGTGAACTTAGATGATTTATCCTAGCTTAATCGGGTTTTCGCCTTTCCCTTGTCCATGGGACTAGCCTCTTATCTTCTTTCATAGGCTATAGATCCTTCACCTCAATTTCACGAGCAAGTTAGTGGCTTAACGCTCCTTCCTCTCCCCGAGAATAAGTTCGGGTGTAGCCCTTCTTAACTAGCAGTAGTGGAATCAAAGAGAGACTTGATTGATCTTGTATTAGGTGCATAACAAAAGAGATTCTCCATATAGTGCAAACTTTCAATTTAGATTCAAGCAATAAGAAAGACAAGGTGCGAAGCGAAGACTTAGAGTACATAGCCGGGGAAATAGCACTGATAGTAGGGTTTCCTCATCTCTTCTCCCCCGGAGTGAAGATGTTAGGGGTCAGAGAAGAGGAGTAAGCTAATAAGCAAAGTAAAATAAAGAAAGGGTTTTAGCAGGTAAGGAAGATAGAAGTCCTCGCCCTCCCATCTCAGAAGGTCAGAAGGTGATTCCCTTGCTTGGCCACTTTAGTTTGACTACGCTATGAAAAACATCTCTCAATATTAATTCTTATTCGTTTGGCATTAGTGCCTTCTTCTTTTTCCCCTTTTCCTTCGCATATAATGAATCACCTCCTGCATAATAACTATGTTATCAATTATTTGGCGACCAGGTACAAAGAGCTACACTGTGTGGGTGCAATGAGCATACCCGCTAAAGCCCTCGTCGCGCTGAGAAAGAAAGAGATGTTGATGAAAGGGCGGTAATAATTGGAAAGCCCAAAGAATGATTGAAACTCCTTTACCTTGGTCGGGGCCTGCCACTCAGTGATAGCACAGACCTTCTCCTTGTCCATGCGTATAGTTGCTCCCCTTATCCAGTGGCCGAGGAACATAATTTCGTGATGTACAAATGAGGAAAGAAAGAAGCAAATGAGATAGGGAAAGAAAGGAGAGAGAGTGCTTTATCATACAATATTTGCCCGCTCTCAGTCAATCATGGAAGGATTTTTTCCCTCGGGATGTGCCTTACAGGCACGCAAGCCTTTTTCACCTATTCGATCAGTTCTACTTCGACTCGAAGCAGACAGTTTAATTGAAGTGCGAACTTAACTCACCAAGAGGGGTTCAAGGGTTTGCCTAAAAAAGGTAGAAAAATAGTACTTCGTTACCTTCAAGGCTGAAGGAGGCGCCTAAGATAGAGCCCAGAGAAAGATTTCTAGGTAATGCAATTGGTGATAAGAGATGGTCTGCTACTTTATATTAGAATATTATGTTATATAAAAGATGGAATGAAATGCTAGTCCACACCTATCGAATCAGAATTCTATGGTACAAATCTGAATCTGGAGTGATTTTCTTCCCTCAGTTGATGGTGATGCTGGTGGTAATATCCCCGGAGAAGGAGGTCTCCATTTCTATCTGTTAGTATGTTACCTATGTCGTATCGGGGAAATCCATTTTTCCTTGATAAAGTGAATTTCAATCTTCCTTCCTACTTCTTCTTTTAGTCCAAAGCATAGCGGGGCCAAGAGAAGCCCTTTTTTTGGCCACATCGGGTCGCGAGCTAATCATGCCCCCTTGGGCTCTTTTCTTCCTTCCAGTTGGCTTTCCAATTCCCACAGTCGATTCAACAGCAAGCAAGTTAGGCTTTCAAGCCAAGGCAAAAGCATATTCCGACTAGTTGACTTCTGCCTCCCTATTCTACCAAGACAAGAAGAGATGCTTCTTCTCTTGCTTCTTTCTTCTAGCCTTCGCTGCCTTTTCCCTGCTCCCTTCCCGTAGGCCCATTCCTAATCTTATTGCTAAGGCCCTTACTGGCTGCACCTAAAGCACCAAGAGAAACTCTATCCCGTACTGAAGGAAGTAGGTTTTCTCTGCTCTTAAGTTCGAAGATCCGGGTTTTGCTCCTTATTTCGTTCAACCAATTGGATAACTCTTTCCGGCTTAGACAAACGAATTAATTGGCTAGGGTAAAAAAAAGCTAATTTAACTGAAGCCCTTGCCCTAATAGCCCTTCCTCCAAAACTTGAAGCAAGACTTGTTTGTTGATCTCGTCATCTGTAAGGCATCTTGAACAGAGGCACCCAAATGAATAGGGGGATAAAAATGAACATACGAATCGGTGAAAGCCGACGATACAAGAGATTCATCAACAAAGGAGATTAGCTCGGGCAGGTAAAGCAGTCTTGAGAGGGTCCTTCTCACAAATTGTAAGCCACTTTTCCCGTTTCACCTGAAACTACGGATTCCGATCTCTCGAATCTTGATCCCTCTGCATCTGAATAAGTTATTTCATCAGTCTCAATCTCTGAATCCTATGAATCATAGGCGGCATTCGAATCTGTCTCAGAAAAATCCTCTGCCTAATTAAAGTCAGAATAATCGGTTGAAGAATAGGTAGAAAAAGAAAAAGTCTGAAGCTAAGCTGGGGTACCGTAGTTGGCGCCCTAAGGAAATGAATTTCTTTTAATTCAAAGTATGAAACTGGGGCTGAGCCCGTTCCTCAAGCTTAAGAGCTACGAGGATACCACCTTTCAAGGCACTCTGAAACTGGCAATGCCTACCTTGTCAGTTAAGTGTTTGGCCTATTGATAAACACCGATCAGGTTGTAACCATATTCTAAAGCTTTGGAACGAACGACAAGCAGTAGTTGGAGGAAGAGATCACCTTATTTTTTATTTTTTATATTCTTTTTCTCAGTCTTTCCATCAATAATGGAGAAATGAAAATTGGAAATCAACCCCATTCCCTTTTTGCTTCAAAAACAGAGCTTTGACTTCCCGGCAGACAGACCTAATGGGCTTACTTCACCGTGCCCGAAGGTAGGGTCAGTTCTACTAGCCTTAGGCAAAGAGTTGGCTTATGTTCACATCTTTTTCTGACTCTTAGAACGTATTAAGATCCCCTCTTCCCGCTCTTCTGTGGAATGGACATCTAGGGGGCATGATTGTAGCTCTCATCTCCCAAATAAGAATGAGATAAGAAATGGATGTACGATTGCGTCTTGCCTTTTTCGTAGAAAGGACATACCAAGATAGGGAACCGTTTTATCCAACAGACGGCTGCGACAGAATTGGACGCCTGATCACGTTCCCGAACGAGAGGAACTGTAACACCCCGATCCCTCTTGAGACCGGGAGTTCTATCAAACAATCTAATCACAACCCAATTCCAAACCCGGGCAAAATTTTAGGGAAAGACGGACGGAGTCTCCCCTGTTTCTAGGCAAAATGCAAAACTTGCAATAGCATATAAGTGGACCAGCACCGTGTCCAACCATACAAACACCTCAAGGCCATCCGAGCCTTGTTCCTCATAAAAAAAACACAACAATTATATATCCATTTCCAGTTTAAAAGCTAACCTATCTCTTCTCATCTTTGACAAGTACATTCAAGCTTGACAATTAAACCATACTAACCTACTGCATAAAATAGACTATCATACCATTCTAATTCTTTTCCTTTAGACATTACAAACATGCAATGAAGTTAAACTATACTAACTGAATACATAAACTAGCTTAACATTCTACCTCAATTACCTAGTTAAATTTAAATTACATTCCTTTTAACATTAAATACATACAATACATGAAAGCATACATCTTTGCAACTTCGACATCTCAAGCCACATAGGCACGCAAGACAACTCTTCAAGCATGAACTTTCACATAATCACGAACTTTCTAGCTAATATGGCATTTCCTGAAATATGGTGGTGAGGAGTGAGTATACACAACACGTATACTCAGTGAAGGCGAGACAGATATCGAGGTGGAGAGAAAGAAGGTCGTGCAATGCAAATAAGGCAGTTAAGCAATATAACTGACAAGTAAGCAATCAATATAAACAATCAATACAACAAACAATTAATAAAAGCATTAACACAACCATTCAAAGCTATACCACACTTTGAAGGCTATGGTTCACTCATACGAGCATTACATCAATCTCGAGCTTGATGTTGACAACGATGACAATAAGCGCACAACCACCTTATAACTTCAGTTTGGAATACCCCGGAAGTATCCAATCAATTCTACGACCCAAATCTCCCTGGGAGGCAACCCAAGCGAGAATGGGAATAGGACATGGAGCTAGAGCAACCAACACTGGCAGCCTGAGACTACCCAGAGAGGCCCATCACTCACGCGCCTGACACTATGCAATGTAACACAAGATACAAGCAATAAACGAGCGATAGCACAACAATACATATTAGTGGCGATAAACAAGATATCAAGCATTTACAATCAATACTAGCATTCAATTAACTTTTCAAGCATAACTATCATTAATAGCAACAAGAACACCAATTAAACAAGTAACAGCAGTTCAAGCACGAAAACGACAAATATCACTATTCAATCTCTAACTTCCAAAGGCAATTACGAGCAAACGAGCTACGGAATTAGGAAACCGATTTCACTACATTCACTTAGGCACTACAAGGCACGTTTCTATGTCACTAAACTTCACTTTCTCACCTGAGGCCCGAAAGTCCACCTACTGCGTTTGAACTACAGCTATGCTAACTGGTCATTCAATCAACGCCACAACAGTGCCAAAAGTGCTTCCATGCCCTCAATAACAAAACCCCCAACTCAATTCGAGCACGGTCAACTTTTGGTCAAACGACCCCTTTTCGTTTCATTGTCTAATTTCTAATTTTATCAAAGGCCGATCCGTTTTTATTGCACATTTTATCTTTCTATCACTAATGGCACCTATCCAAATCAAGCAATCGCAAATCGGATCAAAATCCGAAATTCTAGGATTTTACTATTTATAATCACTATTCATTGTTCTTTCCCAATTTCAAATTTGCAATTTCAGCCGTAAAAATTGCTAAATAACTATCAAACAATGCTCTACGAACTCAAAGGAAGCTATATCAAGCAATTATAGGCATTATAACACATTATATATCAAATCTAAAAATTTGACACAAAATTCAAATTCGAATTTAAATGCACAAAAGCGTGAAAATCCTCACAGAGATTGAAGACCAAGACCCGCAAGGACTCGAGCCACGACCCCTGAGCAATTCCATGCATGATTGTAGAAGAAAAATGCAAAACAATTTTTCTTTCTTTTTCCCTCAAACCCTCGGCCATGGCAAGGACAAAATGGGCATTTTGCAATTTGTTTTTCTTGATTTTTGCCTTGTTTTATTATTTAAAAGGTGACAAAGGGGATTTTGGTCATTTGCAAAATCAAGCTTAAGTTAAAATTGATCAAATAAGCTTATTTTGATGCCATTTAATCTAATTCAAGTTAAAACAATGCAATTTTAATGAAAACCAATTAAAGCTAGCTAAATTAAGCTAAAAACATTTTTCACTAAGTCCAAGGAATATTTCTCTAACTCTCATTTTCAAAATGCTACGATCGAACGATCAATAAACGATTGCTAATCAAATGATGAACACTAATAGAAAACTATAATTTTTGAAAAGTAGAATAGTAGAATAGTTTAAAACCTACTCCGGCTCGGAGTTACTTTTCTCATTATTTGAAAATCGAGTAATTTTAATGCAAGACAATTAAAACCGATTATTAAAAAAATCAAATCAATCAAAATAATCAATATTCATTTAAAAATAATTAATTTAACTATTTCTAGAATATTTTAAAGAATTATAAAGTTAATGCTCGAAATGAATGTTTAACTAAAAATAAACATGAAATTCAATGCTAACATTTAAGATGACACTTAATTAAATGCATTTAAATGCCATTAAATGCATGCCGGGTTCGGGTTATCACAGGAACCCCTTTCCCCTGTTACATCGGGTTTTGGCAACCAGGCCTAATTTTCTGAATAGGTGCAATCGTGAGTGACGTTGTTTACCTTAGTTACTATAACTTTCTTTTCCATGTTGCTTATCGAAAGTAGCCAACGGCGCGAGTCTGGAATAGCGCACAGACGACCAAAGGTTGTAGTTTCTCTTCACCGATGCGGAAGAGAGATGGACCACTTGGAGTCCAGTTAAACTAGCCATTTAATTACTGAACATGACATCACATCTATGTCATGTGAGAATCTGGGCATTAAAACTTCCAAGGCAGATACGCACCTCTATGTCTGGCTTCCTGTCTTTGTAGTCTTCGATTCGGTCCTCAGAGAATGTGTAATAAAGAAACCCACCCCAGGAGGGGGGACTGTACTTCTCGTCTTTCCCTACATCCGTATTGAAATTACTACATCCCGTAGCCCACGCTATCAGGTTGTCCAGCCCTTCAATTCTCTCTTTCTCCTCTTAGGAAGAAGTAGTTGCTACTGTAATCATATCTGTTGTTCGCATATTCGCTCAAGCAAGTCTGTCCCAAGCCGGTCTGTTCACAAATTGGGTGTTAGCTCTTTGGCACGAATCTGCTCTTCTCCCAGCTCTTATTAAATCCCCTGCTATTGAAAATGGTCTTGGCCATGTAACAGGAGTGAATTTTGATTTTTTTACCAAAAGATCCATGACACCAAAAGTTTGAACAAGTTTAGCATCTTGAGGTCGCCGGGGCATCGTCTTACTAACGAGCTGACAAAGTCTAATTAACTCCATTTAGTTAGCTCGGATTTGTATCACACAGCGCTCAGTATCAACCGTTGGTGTTGTCATGCCTAACTTTATCAGCTTCGATATTCCCCATACAGTTATGGAAAAAGCCGAGTTTCCTATAAACTTAGGAAGACCTACAAATCTTCAATGAGAAGCCCAGGCTAGGAAAATGTGCACCATAGAGTCACCTTAACAGTTATGAATTCCAAACCATTCACCTTTTCTTCTTTCTGCCTCTTTTGCGGAATACCAGATCAAGAGATGAATTAGCGGATTACAAGTCTAAGTCGAAGCATGCCTGAACCTTCTTTAGTAGTGAGCCATACCGAGTAGCTCCTAGCAAGGGCTTCAAGATCACAGTAATGCCTGCAATTTCATTTCCTTAGGTACGAATGTCATGGTCAAAGCTGCTTTCTCTAGACACCATGGAAAAGATCATTGACGAGCTCAATCTCTAAGTCTAAAATTGTAAGTTTCATCCTCTTTATGAGCCTGACCTGAATCATATGGGTTAACAATTCTCATTTATTAGTTACAAAAAGCCTTTTTCCAGGAAGTAAACCAAGAGCCACTCATCTGAGCTGGCGGATTTGAATTCGGCTATGCGGGTACGCAAAGCAAGCACGCTTAGAACTGCAATGTGCAATCTTCAGTCTGGCGGATTCGAATTCTGTTGTGCGGGTGTGCAAAGCAAGCATGCTTAGAACTGCAATGTGCAATCTTCGGTCTGCCTATCATTGATTGTCCATTAAAGGCCGACTCCGCTAGGCAAGAGGACCACTACTGGGATTATTCAACTACTAACTGATACCAAGGGACTACTCTTCCTCCTCCACTACTAATATTGACTGACCTGTTGATAGGATAGCAGAGGCAGTTGAAAGTATATCCGAAGAAAGAGAAAAAACCTATGCAGCCATAGGGCACACAAAGAGCTCGTTCCATTTTTGAACCAAGTCTTATTGTACTAGCCATCTTTCATGGAAGGGGGGAATCTAAAAGTATAAAGTATAGAATAGAAGTGAACGCCTTTCTACTAGAAGGAAGACTGGCGTCCAGAGGCACTACTAGGAATAGGGACACAGAATGACTCCACTTTAGAAGATTCTAACCGTCTAATGGTTTTCTTTTCTTGGAAAGACAAGCTTGAACTGGCTCGTGCACACATACATGGAACTTCTTACCGCCAGGGAGGTTTCTGGATCTAATAAGCAAAAATTGCTGGTCTCCTTTGAAAGCGGGGTTGCTTAAGAAAACGCCTTTTCCTACTACTACTAGTAGAATACCAATTTTCGTCACTTTTATTTGAGTTGATGAGGTGATCTGATCTCGCCTGTGATAATCCGAACCCGGCATGCATTCAATGACATTTAATAGCATTTAATTAAGTGTTATCTTAAATGTTAGCATTGAATTATGTGTTTATTTTAGTTAAACATCCATTTGTAGCTTCATTTTCATATTTATGTTAATTGGTTTTATTTTTCTTACACTTTAATGCTCGATTTTCAATTAAATGAAAAGTAACTCCGAGCCGGAGTAAATTTTGAACTATGTTACTTTTCAAAAATTATATTTTCTTAAATTCTTTGAGATTTAATTGTTATTCTTTTATTGTCACAAAGTGCATAGCATATCGAGAGCGATAGTTAGAAAATGATTTCTAGTCCTCAGCAAATAGAGAAAACTAGTATTTAGTGTTTTAATTTTGGTATTTTAAGTTGTATTTAACTAGAATTAGATTTGAGTTGGTTGTTTTAGCTTTAAAATGCATAAAACAAGCTTATTTGACCAATTTTTAAGTGGTTTGACCAAGGCTTTGACCATTGAGCTTGTCATCCTTTATAATAGCACATAATAGCATAAAAAAGAGTTGAAAACAGAATGGCTATGGCCGAAAATAGAAGGAGGGAAAAAAAATTTCAACTTCCAAACTTCAAATCTTCGCGTGAGCTTGCACGGGGTGGTTTCCGAGGCATGCAACATGGTTTTCCTAGCATCTAGGAGCATCTAAGGTGAGGGTTTCATCGTTATTTGCGCATTTGAAATTATTGTATCTAAACTTTAATTTTTGTGATTTAACCGTAGGTTGTTATTTTAACCATTTCGTTGTTTAAAGAATATTCCCTAGCAATCGTAGAACATGTATTTATAGCTTTTTAGCATTTTCTGCTATTGAATATCGAAATTGAAATTGAAATTGATAGTTGAATAGTAAATTGTGAATAGTAAACCCCCGTTTCGATGAAGTTGCTCCGTTATGCATTCTGTTGATGTAGGAAGGTGCTAGATATACTAGAACGCCTAAATGTGTGGTTTAATTGGATTGTGTAATGGAAAAACGGAGGAAAATGACTTAGTGAAAGTTGGGGTCGTTTAGGTCAAGTTTGGCATTTTATCGTTTTGCGTGATGGCATTGTCTCAGGAGGCCATGGAAGCACTTTTGGTGCGGTTATGGTGTTGGTTGGGTGTTTGGTTAGGGTAGCGGTAGTTCAAATGAGCAAAGGAGGAAATCGGGGCTTTGCATGAATTCTAGGGTTAAGTAGGGTTTCGGGGTCTTTAGACGTGCCTTATGGTGACCTAGGAGGATTGGTAAAGTCAGTTTCCAAAACTCCTGGCTCGTTTAGAAGTAGTAGCGTTTTGAAAGTTAGGGTCATTTTGTGATTTTGTGTGTTTTCATAGTATAATGCCTATAGAATGCTTAATAATGCTTGTTATACTTGTTAAAGTTGATTATGATTGAATTTGTATATCAATGGTTGATAATGCTTGTTGGTGTTATTCTTGTTACTTAATTGATTGTAGTTGCTTATTGTATGCTTATTGTATCGCATGTTGTGACTGACTTGCACTTTAGTGCCTTGCTCGATTATCGTTAAATAGCTTGTATTGCATTCCATAAGTGTCAGATGCGTGAGTGATGGGCCTCTCTGGGTAGCCTCGGGTTGCCAGTGTTGGTTTCTCTAACTCCGTGTCCTATTCCCTTTCTCGCTTGGGTTGCTGCCCAGGGAGTTTTGGGTCGTAGAATTGACAGAGTATGTCCGGAGTACTCTAAACGGAAGTTATAAGATGGGTGAGCCGGCGCGTCATTGTTAAAGTCATCGAAGTCAAGATCGGTACATTTTTCGCTCGAGTGAACCATAGCCTTCAGAGTGTGGTATAGCTTTGAATGGTTGTGTTAATGCTTTTATTAAGTGTTTATTGTATTGATTGTCTATATTGAATGCTTACTTGTCAGTTATAATGCTTAACTGCCTTATTTGCATTGCACGACTTTCTTTCTCTCCACCTCGATATCTGTCTCGCCCTCACTGAGTATACGTGTTGAGTATACTCACTCCTCACCACCACATTTCAGGAAATGCCATGTTAGCTAGAAAGTTCGTGACTATGTGAAAGTTCGTGCTTGAAGAGTTGTCTTGCGTGCTATGTGGCTTGAGTTGTCGAAGTGGCAAAGATGTATGCTTTCATGTATTGTATGTATTTAATATTAAAAGAATGTAATTTAAGTTTTACTAGGTTATTGAAGTGATTTGAAAAGCTAGCTTATGTATTTAGTTAGTATAGTTTAACTTCATTGCATGTTTGTAATGTCCAAAGGAAAAGAGTTAGAATGGTTTGATAGTCTAGCTTATGCAATAGGTTAGTATGGTTTAATTGTCAAGCATGAATGTACTTGTAAAAGATGTGAAGAGGTAGGTTAGTCTGTAAACTGGAAATGTATATTTGCTTGTTGAGAACAAGGTTCGGATGGCCTTGAGGTGGTTGAATGTTTGGACATGGTATTGGCCCACTTATATGCTGTCGCAGGTTTGCTTTTTGCCTAGAAACAGGGGAGACTCCATTCGTTTTCCCTGAAAATTATGCCCGGGTTTGGATTTGGGTTGTGATTAGATTGATTGATAGAACTCCCGGTCTCGAGAGGGATCGAGGTGTTGCAGGTGGTATCAGAGCTTGTTTAGCTCATAAGCCGGGACAGGGTCCTCGGTCTGGTGGGTAGTGATCCTTGAATGTATGCTTGTTAAGTGTGTCTTGAAAGTGTATGCTTGTATGTGAGATTGTGTGTCTTGACCTGAATGTGTGCTCCTATGTGATATAGTTATGTGTTATGTGTTAATTGTGTGCTAAGTGAAGTGAAGTGTCTAGTTGTGCATTGAATTGACCTATTGAATTGGTATCGTGAATCGAATCGACCTCGTGGATTGTTATTTGCTTGAAGTATTACTTTTAATGTGTGTATAAAATGTCTTGAATTGGTTATGCCGTGATTTGAATTGATTATGTTATGCTTGACTTGATTGTCGTGCTTGAGTGACTTTGTTGAATAAACTCTTTTGTAAACTTGCTTGCATAATAGTTTAAGGCATGTGTATAAATGTGATATCTTGGCATTCATACATGTTCCGTGGAAATGGTAAGTAAGTCCTCTTTCTCCCCTGAAGAAAGTGGTTAACAGTTCGCCTTTCAAGGTGTATGGATTGGCAAGAAATGAATGGCATTTAACTAGCCTTGATTTGGGAGTTGGTGTTTGCTTTTGGAGCTCGGTCATTGGCGAATCTCTAGGGTCCTCCTCTGTGTTTAACAGTTGTGAAGAGTAGCTTTCTCTTGGGGTTTTATTTGGTTGTTCTCTGGGGCATTCTTTGGTTTTCTTAATGGGTATTCTTTGGAGGCTTCTGTAGGCACTTCTCGGTGGACTTGGCTATTGGGATCTCAATCGGACTTACTACACAGTATTATCTATGGCATATGAGTCTTGGTCTTTATTGGTGTGTTACTGGCATCCCTTATTGGAAATCCTTCAATGGCATTCTATAGAATTCTTGGTGGTCATTTATTTGGTACTTACTTATTGGGCAAACCTTAGTATTTTCTCACTGGAGCATTGTTTCGGGAATTTTCTTTAGTGTTCCTCAGTAGGTTTGGTATTTGGAATTTCTATCATACTTATTGTATTGTACTACTTACGGTACTCTTTGGAATTCTTATTGGGCATTCTAATGGTATTTTCCTTATTGGCAAGGTTGTATGAAGTTCTCACTTAGCAAACAGTGCAGGGGCCTCAGAGTTTGGTTTTGTATATTGTGCACCAGCTCGGTATTTTCCTTAGGGTTTTCGTCTATCTGGGAAACTATATTTGTTATTCAACTTGATTGTCTTATTGGGCACATTATATTTTCTCTGCTATTCCTTAGACCTTCTTTTCAGCATTTGATAGCGATACTCGGAATCTAATTGGTTGTCCTATGGGGTTATTATTTGGATACCCACTTATTTGATTGGGTTTCTTAGTATTTTCTTCAGCACTTTTAACAGGGAATTCTTCTATGAAATTCATGACCAGTGGGGTACTTCTTTGGACCTCTGGATGAAACCTTTGTTTGAGCCTTTATTTGGCTTCTTGCTTTGGAATTCTCGGGCAGTAATAGTTGAACTTCTACTTGAGATTCGTGTATGGGTAATTCATTCTGTATTCTTCTTATCATTGATATGTCATGTGAATTTATCTACAGTATCTTTGCTTTAGTCTTTATTGGTATTATCTTGGCGCTTTTGGATGGAATTTTATTCTTCTTCGGTATTCGTGTCAACGGGATTTTTGTGCGGTATCTACATTTAAGCCTTTATTTGGCATTACTACTTGGAATTTCTTCTTAAACTTCCCTATTGGTTATCTTGATTAATATACTTGCTTAGCAGCTGATGAAGAATAATCAGAGTTGGATTTCAGTGGATGCAGAGTTCTATTGGAAGAAAAATTGCGAGGATGCAATTGTTTTAAGGGGGGAAGGATGTGATAACTCGAACTCGGCATGCATTCAATAATATTTAATTGCATTTAATTAAGTGTTATCTTAAATGTTAGCATTGAATTATGTGTTTATTTTAGTTAAACATTCATTTGTAGCTTCATTTTCATATTTATGTTAATCGGTTTTATTTTTCTTGCACCTTAATGCTCGGTTTTCAATTAAATGAAAAGTAGCTCCGAGCCGGAGTAAATTTTGAACTATGTTACTTTTCAAAAATTATATTTTCTTAAATTCTTTGAGATTTAATTGTTATTCTTTTATTGTCGCAAAGTGCATAGCATATCGAGAGCGATAGTTAGGAAATGATTTCTAGTCCTCAGCAAATAGTGAAAACTAGTATTTAGTGTTTTAATTTTGGTATTTTAAGTTATATTTAACTAGAATTAGATTTGGGTTGGTTGTTTTAGCTTTAAAATGCATAAAACAAGCTTATTTGACCAATTTTTAAGTGGTTTGACCAAGGCTTTGACCATTGAGCTTGTCATCCTTTATAATAGCACATAATAGCATAAAATAAAAAAAGAGCTGAGAACAGAATGGCTATGGCCTAAAATAGAAGGAGGGAAAAAAATTTCAACTTCCAAACTTCAAATCTTCGCGTGAGCTTGCACGGGGTGGTTTCTGAGGCATCCAGCATGGTTTTCCTAACATCTAGGAGCGTCTAAGGTGAGGGTTTCATCGTTATTTGCACATTTGAAATTATTGTATCTAAACTTTAATTTTTGTGCTTTAACCGTAGGTTGTTATTTTATCAATTTCGTTGCTTAAAGAATGTTCCCTAGCAATCGTAGAACATGTATTTATAGCCTTTTAGCATTTTCTGCGGTTGAATATCGAAATTGAAATTTAAATTGATAGTTGAATAGTAAATTATGAATAGTAAACCCCTGTTTCGATGAAGTTGCTCCGTTATGCGTTCTATTGATGTAGGAAGGTGCTAGATATGCTAGAACGCCTAAATGTGTGGTTTAAGTGGATTGTGTAATGGAAAAACGGAGGATAATGGCTTAGTGAAAGTTGGGGTTGTTTAGGTCAAGTTTGGCATTTTATCGTTTTGCCTGATGGCATTGTCTCGGGAGGCCATGGAAGCACTTTTGGTGTGGTTATGGTGTTGGTTGGGTGTTTGGTTAGGGTAGCGGTAGTTCAAACGAGCAAAGGAGGAAATCGGGGCTTTGCCTGAATTCTAGGGTTAAGTAGGGTTTCGGGGTCTTTAGACGTGCCTTATGGGACCTAGGAGGATTAGGAAGTCGGTTTCCAAAACTCGTGGCTCGTTTGGAAGTTGTAGCGTTTTGAAAGTTAGGGTCATTTTGTGATTTTGTGTGTTTTCATAGTATAATGCCTATAGAATGCTTAATAATGCTTGTTATGCTTGTTAAAGTTGATTATGATTGAATTTGTATATCAATTGTTGATAATGCTTGTTGGTGTTGTTCTTGTTACTTAATTGATTGTAGTTGCTTATTGTATGCTTATTGTATCGCATGTTGTTACTGACTTGCACTTCAGTGCCTTGCTCGATTATCATTAAATAGCTTGTATTGCATTGCATAAGTGTCAGGCGCGTGAGTGATGGGCCTCTCTGGGTAGCCTCGGGTTGCCAGTGTTGGTTGCTCTAGCTCCGTGTCCTATTCCCTTTCTCGCTTGGGTTGCCGCCCAGGGAGTTTTGGGTCGTAGAATTGACAGAGTATGTCCGGAGTACTCTAAACGGAAGTTATAACGTGGGTGAGCCGGCGCGTCATCGTTAAAGTCATCGAAGTCAAGATCGGTACACTTCTCGCTCAAGTGAACCATAGCCTTCAGAGTGTGGTATAGCTTTGAATGGTTGTGTTAATGCTTTTATTAAGTGTTTATTGTATTGATTGTCTATATTGAATGCTTACTTGTCAGTTATAATGCTTAACTGCCTTATTTGCATTGCACGACTTTCTTTCTCTCCACCTTGATATCTGTCTCGCCCTCACTGAGTATACGTGTTGAGTATACTCACTCCTCACCACCACATTTCAGGAAATGCCATGTTAGCTGAAAAGTTCATGACTGTGTGAAAGTTCGTGCTTGAAGAGTTGTCTTACGTGCTATGTGGCTTGAGTTGTCGAAGTGGCAAAGATGTATGCTTTCATGTATTGTATGTATTTAATATTAAAAGAATGTAATTTAAGTTTTACTAGGTTATTGAAGTGATTTGAAAAGCTAGCTTATGTATTTAGTTAGTATAGTTTAACTTCATTGCATGTTTGTAATGTCCAAAGGAAAAGAGTTAGAATGGTTTGATAGTCTAGCTTATGCAATAGGTTAGTATGGTTTAATTGTCAAGCATGAATGTACTTGTAAAAGATATGAAGAGGTAGGTTAGTCTGTAAACTGGAAATGTATATTTGCTTGTTGAGAACAAGGTTCGGATGGCCTTGAGGTGGTTGAATGTTTGGACATGGTATTGGCCCACTTATATGCTATCACAGGTTTGCTTTTTGCCTAGAAACAGGAGAGACTCCGTCCGTTTTCCCTGAAAATTATGCCCGGATTTGGATTTGGGTTGTGATTAGATTGATTGATAGAACTCCCGGTCTCGAGAGGGATCGGGGTGTTACAATCGCCTCTAGGCAGGTCAAAGAGAAGGGTGTTATCACAGTCCTACCGCCGAATACAACAATTAGACTACTATGTTAGGAAATGCTTTCTCCCAGACATTCTCAGGTCTAAGTTCGCTAGATCGAGCAGTAAAGAAGATGTATGTAGCGGTAGGCAGTTATAGACATGTGGGGGCCATTTCCTATCTTCCCCGCCCTTGGTTAAGAAATCACACTCCCGGGTCGGTCCTTTCGCCTGTCCACTACCCATAGGGGACAAGGCCTTCTTCTCCAGTCGCGGATTCTCCACTAGTTCTTCTTCGGCTTCGGATGTAGATGTGTCTGCTGAAAGCCTAGGTTTACTATTATATATATAGCCCAGGGTAATTACTTCTGGAACCAAATCTCATCTATCCTTCTTTGTGAAGCGGAGACAAGTTAAGATGCGGTGGTGTTCGCCGCTCGTTCACATTACTGAGGGTATACCGTGCCATTTGCCTTAGACTGAAGGTACTACTTCAGACAAGCAAACAAGGCAGGTTGAAAAGGTATTTTTCCTTCCATTCCACTCCCTATCGGTCAAGTTACTTCATACCTTGTTCTATCAAACAAGCTTGTAAACACCTTTCCCTTGGGCTTGGAAATCGATAATAAAGAAAAAAAAAAGGAAAAGGCCGGATCAAGCATCCTTAGATCTTTCATTTGGACCAAGGAAGAAGAGGGCCGAGGCAAAGCGCGAACCGGCCAATCGATCCACCGGCCTCCATGTCCAGCAGTAGCCCTATGAGGTACCGCTCAAGCCAAGTAGCGCGGTCTTCGGGAACAAGCAAGGGGCGCGAAAGCCATTGCGCTAACGCGCATCCATTTTCTTTCTCGTTTAGGCTATCTAATAGAATAGAAAGGGCTTTAGCAACGAAAGCACCTTTCACCTTATTTATAAAAAGAGTTCCGCTTGACTTGAAAGTTCGTCCTGCTTCAGAGTAGATGGAAGGGATTCAATCAACTCTCCGAAAGTATTCTTGGGCGAGCTAGGCTCAATGAAGTCTTTGTCTTGCAGAAAGGTAGATGATTACTTGAACTCCAGTTTCAAGGCATGGCGTAAGGCAAGGGGATCTTGAATCAAAGAATTCCTGTCCGACAAGCGAAGTAGAAAAAGTATGATTCTTGCTCTTCTCTAGCGGTATCGGCTTTCGGGTAGTGGTGGGTTCAATCAGGTTTGGTGGTATCCTTTTTTTTAAAAGTTGTTTTGATCCTGGCCCAACGTGGTAAAGAATAAAGAAGTAGGGTGATCGATCCCACACAGAGTCACTTCTTTAGCGCTTGTTCGGAATAGAACAAGCTCTTCTTGTTCAAATCGACTCTTCCCGCTCTCTTGTGAGCTCAAATCTTTTCTGTGGTAAGGTTGACCGGTTCACTTTCCCTTTGCCCCTTGAATCTATCTATTCCGGCTACAGAGCATGAATGACTCTTGCTCTCGGTGAAATCCCTTTAGATTAATAGAAGACAGTTCCAGTAGAATCCTAAGAAGACTTGAACCTGGTACTCACTCCTAAAGCAAGCATTTCCCTTGCGCCTGCTATTCCCTCTTCAAGAAGTTAATCCAGATCCTTATCCTCATCTCTTGAACTCTCGGCTGATTCAGCATGAGCCATTCTTTCAACTCAAGCCCTTCTTGGTCACATCTTCTCTCTCTTTCCCGGTAAAGCTATTCAAAGCCCCGAAAAGCATAGTCAGAAGGGAAAACGAAGCTTTGAGTGACAGAGATTCCGATTCAACTTCTCCCATGGGGAAATCAAGCCTTTATAGTGAAGCTAGCCTATTAGGCGCTGTGTAAGAGCTCTATGCTATCTATGGAATAGCGGTCAGTGCTGCTTGATTGACTGCTTGAAAGTTTGAACCAAGTCTTGGAATCGGCATTACCGCAGCTAGGATAGATGCTCTTTCTCTTGTTTAGCTGTGACCAAGAATTACCAACGTTGAAGAAGTTGCCTTTGGTGGTCTCGTACTTTAAGTAGAAGATCCCCGAAAAGTCACTTAAAGGGCTTCTCTTTCTAAGTCTTTTTTAATAAAAAGAAGAATGTAGGCTGCCAAATAGTGAAGTTCGAAGGGGCAAGAATTGCTCTCTTATCACAGTTCTCTTATCCGCTGTTGGTGCTTTAGGTTTAGTACGGGCAATAGGAATAGGAAATGCCCTAACCTAAGAAGTTCCCTTTCTCTGGAGTTGAGTGATCTTTCTCCTTTTACGATTCCTGTTAGCGTTAGTGAATCTGCTGCGCTGATGTTTGAAGGCGTAACCGCAATTATTGATTGAATCCGCATCTGGCAGCAATTTTCACGCGGCGAATTTCTCTTTCAAAAGTAAAGAATGACGTAGGTAGACTAGAAGGAAGAGTTTCGGGCTTAAAGCATAGTAGCTCTATTGTGGCTACCTTTGCTATGTCATCCAATGCTGTTCACAAAGCGGCTCTTACTATTGACCCGACTATCTCTGAGTTGAAATCGATCCCAAACCCAATAATATTTTTAATAATAGAACCCATCCTCCCAGGACGAAAAGGAAAGGCGATTAAAAGGCTGCTTTTAGGCCTAAGCAAACCTAAGCAAAGCAGGTAGAGGCATTGGAAGAGAAGAGGACGTGGTGGATAGTCAGTCATGAACCAAGCGAAAAAAAGACAGCTACCAAAGAAGAAATTGACATAGATAGAGAATACGCTACTATTCAAAGTCTCTTGCCACTGCTGTCGGGCTTACCGGTCTTTTATTTAGTATGAGTACTCATAGCCACTCTTTGTACTAATCCCAAGCACAGAGAAGACGCTCTTAGTGTTCAAAGTAGTCATTAATGGTCTCATTGGTACCCTTGTTTTTTGGTATGCCGCTCCTCTCCCTCTGGTTGAGTTGCTCCGCTCCTTGGCAGTGAGTCTATTACCTACCCCTGCTAGCATAAAAAAGAGCTTTTCGGGCAGCGAGTCACATCTTGGAATGTCAGGATGTGGAATTTTGTTATTGAGATTAGATTATTGATTACTCACACCTACCCTAACCTATATTGGTAAGGTTAAGAAGCTGACTTTGCCCCAAAGATGAGACTAGGAGAGTTGCATGCTCAAATGTGAGAAATTGTAAATAAGCTCTTGTACATCCAAAGCTTCTTCAAAGCACTTCTCGGAGGTGAAAATAGACCGACGGAGGACTTCACCTTTATCTTTTAAAGAATGGCCTTTACAGTGCCCTATGCCGATTCCCACTTTCACTCTTTTGCCTCGAGACTTCCTAGGGAATAAAAGTATAAGATGGAATTTTGATACTATAGTAAGCTATTCTCAATGTGCTTAGCCAAGTTCTTGTCGTTTAGTAGTGGAATATTCCTATGATATAGTCGCTCAGTCATTTGTGAATCCCTTTCTTGAGTCAAGGAGGAAATAACATCTATAAAGAGTTGTCGGAACCCTTGTACACGAAAGAGGATCGGAGTTGAAAATAGCTTTACCTTAGGAAAGGGATGCGATATCATCCATCTCTTTCGTATATGAGTTGTGAGTAGCTCTCTCGTTCACTCGTGTGACTACGTATTTCTGTTTATAGAGTCTCTTCCTTTCCTTAGCCAGAGCAGTGAGTGTCCCTAGTCTACCGAGACCGAGAGGGTGGAAGAATAAGACATATACTGCCTTTTAGAGATCCCCTAAAGGTAAAGGAGGAAAAACTTCTGGTGAGTTGCCTTTGACTAGTGTTTTGAAACGGTAGCTTCTCAGAGTTAGCTCTTTCTCTGGCTCTGCCGTGCTGTAAACGACATATATTATGGTTAAGGTTAATGTTTCTTTCTTTATTTTATTCCTTTTACCTTCCTGCCTCCTCATCCTTTGATTGCCTGTTTAGCCATCCTTTCTTGAGTATTCGAGGTAGGCTCTTGTCCTTCGGCAGCGCCGTACGTGACATTCATTCTTATCCTTATTTCTTTGTATTAGTTATCTGGAGGAACTTCTCGCAATAGATAAAAACGTCTTTAGAAAGGGAAGCCTGACATAGTTAATGAGAAAGGGGTATGCATCGTCTAATAATAGAAAGTCTGCACATGAATGCATGGAATCCACTGTTGGGATAGGATGGATGAAGCCAATGATGTCCCCAAAAGGGCTCTTGAAGGCCCCATCTAAGGTTTAGCTTAGCCCCCGATTACTCTTAGCATGGACGAGGAAAGGAAAAATTCAAATGACACATTTCTCAGATACACATGACAAGAATGCGCTCTTAGTAGGATGCAAGAAGGAGCTTACTTATTTTCCTCGCCACTCTGTCAAATAGGCTTAATGCCTTACTCTATAGGAGGAATCCGAAAGAATCAATCATCTGGAAGGATATTGAATATAAAAAATGGAATCTTCCTTTATCGACACGACTGCAAGAGCAGAGCAGGGGAACGGGATAACACTGGTCTTGACTCTGACACTATTATTTTTTGAGTAGATGTCGGCATTTTCGCTGGTAAATAGACATCTCAATAAGAGCGTTTAGGGGCACCGTTTTTATCCAACTAGAAATACTTTAAGATAAGAAATCCCTCTTATTTATTGTTCATAGTGGATTGATATCCCCTTTTTTCTATAGCCCAAGCCAAGGATGGTGAAACTCAGATGTCTGGTAAGGATAAGAAAAGATCTAAAATGGAGTTGATGTATCCCTTCGGTTCTACCTTAGTTGTATTCATGGAAAAAAGGGGTTTGATCACATTAAATTATTTAAGCGGGGTAGTTCGAGTGAAGAAGAAGAAAAAAGATTATTATCTTCCAAGACATCTCTACGCAGTTTGCAACTTTGATATCTCATTACTACCGATCAAGCTCAACCTGCCTATGGTATGCAATCCTCTAGATTGGTCGAGTACCTGCCCTCCAGGTCAAAGCCCTAGAAATCCGTCCGAACTCTCTGGGGGTTACTTAAGTCGGGCTACCGGCGAAATGTATGATCGTTACCGCCTGTTAAGTACCGGTAACATAAATCATTTTAATATAGATATTTCTGGAAAGGGTAATTGCGAGAAATTGTGTCATGTAATGAACATGCTGCAGTGTCAGGCCTTTAAAATAAATAGTGATTGATTGAATCAGATTCTAAATAATGAGGATTTATTTGTATCATATGGCTATCGTATGCCTAAATTTCTAGCCTCTATGAATCTAAAAGATGTATTCCCCTTACTTAGGGAGTTTTACATGAAGGATAACATGAAGGATAATGTTATTAATAATATATGTAGCTTTAACGAGATGTTAAATACTTTATCTAAGAACATACAGCGTGCTTGTTTTGAGCAATTGATTATCAAGCTGGCTACTGCCTTGGATGGTTTTCATTTTGATTTGCTAGCCTTTCTCGACTTCCGAGGTCGAATCTACCGTAGTGGGATCTTGCATTTCCACGAGTGTGATCTAGCAAGAAGCTTGATCGGCTTTGCTGATTGCAGTCCTATTGATGAGAATATCAAAAATCAGATATTTGTTGCAGCAGTTGCCTTCCTTTACAAGTCTTTTGACTCGGCCGAGGAGGCAAAAAGCTGGGAAATTAACTGGTCAATAAATCTTTTTGGTATAAATGATGAGAATTTTGATAGCAATGAGAATTTAAAGATTTTAGATGATAAGATTATTGTGAATGGTCGGGATGCTAAACACCCCTTTCAGTTCATGGCCAATCTAAGGGCTTTCATCTATAAGAAATGGGACCTTCTTTCGAGCATTCCTATTATCCAAGACGCCTCAGCTAGTGCATATCAGATCTCTAGTTACTTTTTGATGGATGAAACCTTGGCTAAGAGAACGAATCTCATCCCATCTCCGGATGGAAAAATCCAAGATGTTTATTCTTCAATCCTCGAAGAGCTCAAGGTGTTCATGAAAGCAGAACAGGAAAATGAGAATCTATCAACGATAGTTTGCAATCACCTCACTCGTAAGCTAGTCAAAGGTATCTTTACGCCTATTATCTATGGCAAAACTTGAAATAGCACGACCAGCGATATAAAAGACCATCTCTCTCACTTCATCACTGATAAGGAATGCTTCGATGTTGCCTCTGTTTGCTTTAAGTTCTGGAGGACTAAATATCAGGGCTTGGAAAGCCTGATCCAGTTGATCAGCAATATAGGCTGGATCGTGTCTTCACAGAATAGCCCTGTTTTCTATAGAGCCCCTTACTTTACCACGGTATAGGATTATATGATAATGATGACCAAAAATATTACAATTCATAATAATATTCTTAAGAAGAGGCATTGGGTGAGTCTCAAAGTTCCTACTTCTAAGAGAGATCGTATGAAGACTTTAGTCTCTACCTTCGTAAACTTCATCCATCAGAAGGATGCATATATTGCAATAAGTATAGTAGATCATATTCTTCATGAAATACAAGTGCCTATATACACAGTGCACGACAACTTTCTAACTACTGCTCTATATAGCCATAATATACCAAGGATTTATACCAGAGTCTTTCGTAGCATGGGCCCTCCACTTTTAATCATCAACGAGTTCATTTATATGAATCTGATTTATCCAATTGAAAAAGGGGAGTCTGAAGTACCTACAGAGCAAGACTTTGAGCATAAGGTAATCTTTAAAGATCTTCTTCATTATTACTTAAAGGCTAATGTACCTGAGAACATAAACAAGAAGATGATGAAAACTTGGGAAGAAAGGATCTCGGTAATACTGACCTCTTACGAGAACTATACTCGTATTGTATGCGGTGATTTAAAATCCGGGGATTGTTGGCTAGCTCATGAGAATAAGTGGCAGAAATTCAAGTTAAAGTTAGTAGAGGGGGAAATGACCAATAACAGCGTGCACTATTAAAATGATAATGATGATGGCATACACTAGAGACAGCACAACTACTGAATAGTTATTGAATCGCTTGTATCAAAAGATTGAACGAACAAAACGGCTAGATCCGCATGCTGGGTTAATCATAGCTTCACATCACTTTCACGAGCCTTACCTTCTTGTTAACAATATAGACCTACTCAGTCTTGTGACCATGGATCTCTTAATCCAGTTTGCTTACCCATTCTTATCTGGTTATACTAAGTTCACAATTTCATATACCATGAGACGATCTTGCGGAGTGGATATCTCATTTACGCTAAATAGTGTTATCCCCTTGCTTTATCAAGATTGTAAGTTAATTCCAAAGAGTGAGGTCTATGCTCATATATATCGATATATTACTATATATAAAGAAATCTACGATGGAGATTATGTTCTTCAACTCATGATCCGAGTCTATATGGGAGGCAAAAAGATGGATATACCCGCCCTATCTTCAGAGGAGAGAGATAGCTTACTTAGATCAATCATTCAAGGCGGATTGAGTTAGATCGAGCCAATAACAGCTAGAGAGATCCAAAATCATAAGCGTAGCCATCCAACCCATATCACAACACTCAAACCATCTCGCACTGAGCTAAAACCATTCATAGTTGCCGATATTGAGACTCTACCATTATAGAAAGATAGCGTTCATCATCCTTATGCTGCAGGTCTCTTGATGGTTCGTCCCGGTGAACAGATCAATGATCTTATGATTAATACCTACTTTAGTGAAGACTACTCTATAATCTTGGATTCCTTTGAAGAAAGGAGTACTAAGGTACTTTATGACTTGGTATTAAGGATCTCAACGATTGTTAGACAAGAACAAGAACCTTTAACTATTTACTTCCACAACTTATCTAGATTCGATGGAATTTTCTTGCTTAAGCACCTATCATGTCATCACAAGAGCTACAAGCTAAAACCATTGATGAGGAACCGTATGGTTTATGAATTGGTTGTCTATTCTGGTAAGAAGCAGTTATTCCGCTATAGAGACTCCTTGAATCTACTCCCTGCAAAACTTAGCGCCCTAGCTAAGAATCTATGCCCGGGTCTAGACCCGAAAGGCTCTATCCCATATGAAGATGTGACAGAGTCCACTGTGGGTAGTATGAAAAAGAGCTTGTTAGAATATATGAAGCAGGACATATTTCTCCTTGGAGGTATAATGAAAAAAGCTCAAGAGATATATTGGAAGTTGTACAAGGTGGACATAGAAAGCAAGATAACCCTTTCTTTACTGGCACTAAGCATCTTTCGTATGAAATACTACGATGCTTCTAATTGGTCAATCCATATCCTAAACCAGAATGAAGACAACTTTATAAGGCATGCCTACTACGGTGGTCATACAGATACATACAAGCCATATGGCGAGGACCTATACTACTATGATGTAAACTCTCTCTATCCCTTTGTAATGAAGGAATTTTCAATGCCTGGAGGTAAGCCTGTCTTGCATGGTAATTTAGAAGATCATGATTTAGACAAGATGTGTGGCTTTATTGAGGCATATATGGTATGTCCGAAGACTATCAAGAAGTCCTTTTTACCCTATCGAGAAAAGAATAAGACTCTCATCTTTCCAACCGGGGAATTTGTTAGAGTCTACTATAGCGATGAGTTAAAGTATGCAAGAGGCCTAGGCTACACTGTGCTCCCAATCTTAGGCTACCTCTTTGAGAGGAAGGAAAGCCCATTCAGGGAGTTTGTTAGCTCACTATTTGAGAGTAGGTTAAAGGCAAGGAAAGAAGGTAATGATGTCATGGCCTATGTGTACAAGATCCTTATAAATTCGCTATACGGTAGATTTGGCATTAACCCTAAAAGCATGATAACCGAGGTCTGCGATGAAGATCGATACAAACATTTGATCAGGCATAGTGACTTAATATTCGGTGAGATGCTTAGAGAGAACAAATATGTCGTTGCCTACCATAGAATTACCGGGACAAGCCTAGATTATTGGAACCCACCGAAGAACTCAGTTGTCCAACTAGCTGCTACGATCACTGCTTGTGCTAGGATCTATATGTACTCTTATCTCAAGAGAGGACAGCTACTACACAAACACATAATCAGTTGTGCTTGGTCAGTCACTACCTACTGAAATGGTTTCTTCTTCTATCTTAGGTAAGTTTAAGCTAGAGGACAAAGTCATGAAATGCTACTTTTTAGCACCGAAATCCTATTTCTACATCACAATAGATGGAAGCAATGTACTAAAATACAAGGGATCAACGAAAAACCAGGTAACTTTTGAATGGTTTGAGTCACAGTACACAGACCCATCTCGTACAAAAAGTCCTTACTATCTATTGGCACCCTTTAGAGTAAATACCGATATCGTTCTCTAGTAACTAAGCTAGAGGGATATATCAGTCCTTTTATCACTTGGGTAGTGGCACAATTAGGAAAATCCCAAGGATAGAGACTGACATTAACACAAGCTCTATTCTATGCCGTTCTCCTGCTGTATGAATTTGGATGTGAGAGCCCGAGTTTCTCTCTATGCAGGAGTCAAAGTATAAAAGAAGACTGATGGATCCACCAGGGTTGCAACACCATAATATATTATTCTTATGAGGATGATCGCCCATACATATGATCAGGAAAGTCATAGTAGCTGGATCACCTAGCCATAGAATCAGGAATACCTTTCCATATGAGCTGGTACGCCAAAACATTTGAGCAGGAACGCCTTTCCATAAGGATGTTGGAAAATCCCTAGTATTTACTCTACAGAAAAGAATGATAAGGAACATGGATAAAATATCATTACGTAATCTATTAAGTGAGATAGATAACCTCCAAATGTTTGCTCTATGTAAGGAGTTTGACGAACTAACTTTGGATGAGGACACTGGTGGTTCTTCGTCTTCTACGAGTGAGGTCCAACCATCATCATCTTCTACGAGTCTAGTGCTACCTTCATCTTCATCTTCTTCTATGAGTCAACCTCCGTCTTATGGTTATCTTGGTATCTCTGATCATTTATTACGAAGTTGGACACATTCACTTTGAAGCCAGTATATTATTGACCAACTACGAGTTCCTTTTATAGAGCTCCCTAGCCATTTTCTTGAAGAATCATCATTCAAGTCATATGACATTCGTATGGGGTTTGGTTTTTGCTTCCTTCTTGGTCAGTTTGAGTTCTTACTTCAAGAATTGAAGTTCCCTGAATCCTTTGATAGGTTTTCTTTTTAAGTAATTCAATTGGTTTATCATATAACAGAAGACCTCTTTCTGAGTTCTTCTTGTTTCCTTATAGCTGTTCCGGTGCCGGTTTGCGTGGTTTGATCTCCGAAAAGTGAAGTAAAATATTTGTTGAGATAATGACTCATTATGACGGTAAGTATGGGCGTTTCTTTATTTTGGTCAACTTGGGCATTGGTTGTACAGTGTGGTACGGGTTTGTGCAAGACTCAGCCCTAGCCAATGGTGTTAGTGTAACACCCCGATCCCTCTCGAGACCGGAAGTTCTATCAATCGATCTAATCACAACCTAAACCAAACCCGGGCATAAATTTTCAGGGAAAACGAACGGAGTCTCCCCTGTTTCTAGGCGAAATGTAAAACCTGCGACAGCATATAAGTGGACCAACACCGTGTCCAACCATCCAAACACCTCAAGGCCATCCGAGCCTTGGTTCTCCACAATTAAACTCAACAAGTATACATACATTTCCAATTTACAAGCTAACCTATCTCTTTTCATTTTTGACAAGTACATTAAAACTAGACAGTTAAACCATACTAAGCTACTGCATAAAATAAACTATCATGCCATTCTAACTCTTTTCCTTTGGACATTACAAACATGCATTGAAGTTAAGCTATGCTAACTGATTACATAAACTAGCTTGTCAATTCACCTCAACTACCTAGCTAGATTTAAATTACATTTCTTTTAACAATAAATACATACAACATATGAAAGCATATATCTTTACAACTTCGACACTCAAGCCACATAGGCACGCAAGACAACTCTTCAGGCACGAACTTTCACGAAATCACGAACTTTCCAGCTAAGATGACATTTTTTGAAATGTGGTGGTGAGGAGTGAGTATACACAACACGTATACTCAGTGAGGGTGAGACAGATATCGAATTGGAGAGAAAGAAAGTCGTGCAATGCAAATAAGACAGTTAAGCAATATAATTGACAATTAAGCAATCAAGACAAACAATCAATATAATAAGCAATTAATGAAAGCATTAACATAACCATTCAAAGCTATACCACACTCTGAAGGCTATGGTTCACTCATACGAGCAATGTACCATTTCACGAGCGATACATCAATCTCGAGCTTGATGATGACAACAATGACAATAAGCGCGCAACCACCTTATAACACCAGTTTGGAATACCCCAGAAGTATCCATCAATTCTACGACCCAAATCTCCTTGGGAGGCAACCCAAGCGAGAAAAGGGAATAATCACGGAGCTAGAGCAACCAACACTGGTAACCCGAGGCTACCCAGAGAGGCCCATCACTCACGCGCCTGACACTTATGCAATGCAAGACTCGATACAAGGCAATAAACAAGCGATAGCACAACAATACAGCTTAGAGACGATAAACGAGATAACAAGCATTTACAATCAAATAGGTAACAAGAACAACACCAACAAACTTTATCAAGCAATAATAAGTATTCTATAGACATTATAAGCATTCTATAAGCATTATAAACATTCTATAAGCAATATACTATGAAAACACACAAAATTCCAAAAATGACCCCAACTTTCAAAACGCTCCTACTTTCAAACGAGCCATGAGTTTTGGAAACCGACTTCACCAATCCTCCTAGGTCACTATAAGGCACGTCTAAAGACCCCGAAACCCTACTTAACCCTGGAATTCACACAAAGTCCCGATTTCCCCCTTTGCTCGTTTGAACTACAACTATACTAATGAAACACCCAACCAACGCCATAATCGCACAAAAAGTGCTTCCATGGCCTCCCAAAACAATGCCATCACGCAAAACAAGAAAACGCTAAACTCGACCTAAACAACCCCGACTTTCACCAAGGCATATTTCTCGTTTTTTCCATTATGCAACCTAAACAAATCATGCATTTAGGCATCCTAGCATACCTAGCACCTTTTCACATCAACAGACAGCATAACAATGCAACTTCATCGTTTCAAGGGTTTAATATTCACAAATTACTATTCAACTAACAATTTATATTTCAATTTCGATATTCAACTGCAGAAAATATTAAAAAGCTATAAATACGTGTTCTACGATTGCTAGGGAACATACTTTAAGCCTCAAATCAATTAAAACAACAATATACGGATAAATCCCAAAAATCAAAGTTAATACACAAAATATTCAAATGCGCAAATAACGATGAAACCCTCACCTTAGACGCTCCTAGACGCTAGGAAAACCTCGTAGGATGCCTCGGAAACCACCCCGTACAAGCTCGCGCGAAGATTTGATGATTTGGCTTGAAATCTTTTTTTTTTTCTTCTCTCATTTTTTTGGCCCTTGCAAGATTGTTTTTCAACTTTTGTTCTTTTTTTATTTTGCATTGTTATAAGTTAAATAAGATGACAAAGTCAATGGTCAAGCTCCTTGGTCAAACCAACTTAAGAATTGGTCAAATAAGCTTAATTTCAAGCATTTTAAAGCTAAAACAACTAACATAAATCCTATTCTAGTTAAATTCAACTTAAAACACTAAAATTAAAACACAAAATACTAGTTTTCACTATTTGCTGAGGACTAGAATTCATTTCCTAACTATTGCTCTTGATATGCAATGCACGTTGCGACAACAAAGAAGTAACAATTAAATCTCAAAGAATCTAAGAAATATATCATTTTTGGAAAGCATCATAGTTTAAAATTTACTCCGGCTCAGAGCTACTTTTCATTTAATTGAAATCCGAGCATTTAAGTGCAAGAAAAATAAAACCGATTGACATAAATATGAAAAGTAGTTGATATTCCGTTAAAATAATTTGCTCGAGTATTATTCTAGTTACTTCTAAAAGAAATATAAAATAAAGCTACATATAAATGTTTAACTAAAAATAAACACAAATCCAATGCTAGCATTTAAGATGTCAATTAATTGAAATGCAGTTAAATGCCTTTAAATACATGCCGGGTTCGGGTTATCACAGTTAGCGTGTTCGCACCTATAGAGTCGTATGATCAATTTTTTAATATGAATTATTATGCACTAGGCTATCACAGTTAGCGTGTTCGCACCTATAGAGTCGTATGATCAAATTTTTAATATGAATTATTATGCACTAGGCTATCATGGGGTTGGTTTTGTTGAAACAAACGACGTTTCTGCATCGGTGGAGTCGGCCTTTGGGAATGAGCAACCTTTTGCGGAGATAACAATCCCTGCTAGCAACTATGTGGTTAAGGTTGTAGGTTTAGGTTTGATGGTTGCTTTCTTTCTGGCGATCGGTATAGTTCCTAACGTTTCTGATACAATTAATGTACAGTTATAGGATGATTATGATTGGAGTAAGCACACTTTATAAGAGTAGTCTAGTTTCTATTCATAGTTCATCTTTTCTTTCTTACCATACCATTCTTAATACTAGATATTATAGTACTGTAGAATGTTCACTTGTGCAGTTGTTTGCTGATATTGACTTTATCTATAAAGATTTGACGGAGAATCTTCATTTTAGTATGTCTCGCGAGAGATTAGCTCTTATTCAACAAAAAATAGTATCTGGTTTATATGTTCTATCACCACTAAAAGTGAAGTTCATAAAGAAGGAAGGTCTAACTCAGTTTTTACATGATACGCTACCAGATTGTCCTGATATCATGCTTGGGACTAGCTCTGATCTAGATATGATTAATGTGGTTATGCTAGATAAAAAGGATGTATTAGTCTTAATGGGATTATCCCAAATATTATTTCGTCTTTCAAATGGTCACTTGCCAAAAGAAGGTTACCGATTCGAAAATGAGGTGGATTCTTTCTCCCTATCGGTCGAGTTACTTCATACCTTTTATTACAGTCTGAAACAAATGGGAAAGGTAGATAGACTGTACAAGCTTGACTTAATGGCTTCATTAAGGATGATTCCAATCAGTCTGATTTTAGATAAGATTAAGCCTTTTGTTGGAGATGGTTCAGTTTATAAACTCATTTCTTCTTTACTGAATCTCCCTATCATTGATGATGATGGAAATCATAGGTTAGATATAAGCTTTGACGGTATGCCACCTGTGGGTAAAATCACGAGGTTCTTATTCAATATAGTCTTAATGGACATCTTCGATCGTGAGTTTCCCAAAAGGTTTCCTAGGATAGCCTTTTCTAGATTCTTAAATGAAGTATATATTTCGACAAGAGGAAATGATGAAGTAATCTTTGATGATAAAGCTGGATATGCGCTATTGGAAGAACTCAGTATGGCTGGAAAGATCCTGTCTATTGGACCTGGTGATGATCCCATTCTGTGTTATTATAGAAAGATTCATTTTTTGGACATTGATAGTAAGGTACACGTGTGCAATCCTATAGAATATTAAAGGGAAATGAGGAAACAAACTTCTCTTTCAAGCCCTTCTTCTCGAGAGGAAAGATCACCTTGTGGACGATGGGATGCTCTAATGATTAGGACATTCCAGTGTGGGGAGATAGGGAGGACCTTCTTCCATTCTCCGTGAGTAGGGGATTCCACTAAGGTAGACCCCTGTCGGAACTTAGGAGATCAGATGGAATAGAATCTGTAAGCTGAAAGGATGGCTGATGGCTAACTCCTTCATATGGCTTGTTGCTCATGGCAGACCTGCTACTGAAGAGAGGCTGAAATCTAAATGAATGGAATGGTTAGGCCAACCAGGTGCCTGAGTTGTGAAATAAGGGAAAGATTGAATCTTCTCCATATCCCATTCCAGAAAGGGCTAAATCTTTTTTTTGGTTCTGGATCCCAAATCAATAGGCTAGATGAGAGTTCGTATATAAGGAAACTCGGTTTTGCTGACTGGGACAAGGTGGGCCTAAAGCTCATGGGGAACCAAGATTCTGATAGTTTAGACCCGCCTGAAATCGGCAGTCTACTGGTCCCTTTGTAAAATGCAAGAGTCGGTGACTTATGGGGAGACCGATTGAATGAGAAAACAATAAAGAACAAGGTAGTTAGGGACATGCAGACTAACTGCTCGGACATTCCTATTTTTTTTTAAATAAATCTCCGGACCTTCTGGAATAGATGGGGCCTCCCCCTACCCCCTTCTCCCAGATTGGGACTCACTCGGATATCGAACAGGACGACCTGGAATGGGAATTAGACTTCGATGGGGTTTCTAAAGCCCGGGCAAGGCGGGCGATGTCCACCTTTCAGGACTAGGGGTGAGAATCAAGTTGAATGCTAACATTGGGCGGGCCACCAATAGGCTAAGGTGGAAGCCCTTTATGGGAACCTGGCCCTGACTGACCAGCTCAACCTGGGAAGTGCGGATAATCAAGGTAGAAACCTCGCTATCAACTGGATGTTTGGGACCACATTCACTATCCAAGAAAGAACAGTATAAAATGAATCGAATACAGGGTTCTGCAGGTAGCCGAAGCTCAAGGGTTATCCTTTCTTCAAGACGAGGAAATAAGTTCAATAGATAGATAGGAGTGTGGATTCCCCTCTTTTAAGCATATAGCTAGCCCCTTCTTCTGAGAAATAGATGTTTATTTTGTGAAAGAGATTTCTGAGGGTCTAAGTCTGAATATCCTTATTGTTTTTGAAAAGCAGACTTCCATAAGGGAGAGGGGTGGTTCGGGGCATACTTCGATCAATGTTTTGGAACCATCCGAATGAATGTAATTTAACACGGCGACCTATGTGGAATGCCTCGTTAGGGAAATACGATGCAAGACCTGTCACATCAAGGTCAAGATGAAATCGACTCTTCATTTTATTCTCTAACTACTTCAAGCACACGGCTATCCGGTTAGTGGTAGGTGCCGGTTTCGATGCAATTTTTGAAAAAGACCCGTATGCCCACAAATCAACGAGCTAGAGGGAGCAAACCACCACAGCTGATATGGAATTCTAATTAAACTTTCAATTGAACCTTGTGACTTGGGATACGTGTAGGGGAAGCCAGGGCAAGTGCAACCCTGACGTTACTAATGAGCTCCTTGTGGTGATCTATGACATTCATGTGTAATTTTATCACTTCAGGTACACACACTACGTCCCTTCTTTACTCGACATTAGTGGCAACGCAAAGCGCTCCAACCAAAGGGGCACAGCGCGCACAGAACTCCTTGATGAAAAAGAAAATCCTATCACAACCTCATTCCTCACCCGAATCTTTCCTCGAAGAACCCCTTCCTTTAAAGCAACCGAACCACTAAACCTTCAATCTGAGCTCTCTGGATCAGTCAGTCATCAATAGTGGTCCTAGTTGTTGAATAATAGTCCCAAGTCAGATTGCAAGAATAGTCCCATGAAAGAGAATTGTCTAGAGGAAATAGCCCTTAATGCGCGTGATTCTAGTGTATGCTCAGTTCTTACATACTACTCTACTCGGAAGGGATGATGTGCTCGCATAAAGACCATCAAGTTAGTCTTGTATAATTCTCGCATCTCTCCTCGATCTCAAGTATAGAACCCCATATAGGGAAGGGGCAGAGCTGTGGCTATCAGGAATGGTCGATAGCCTATGACTCAAAGTGCCGACTATCTATGAATAACTAGGATCAGAATGCCAATCGAGGAGATGAGCCTGTGAAAGATTGAAAGCTCAGACTGGCATCCTCACACAAGAAAATTGAGTTGATGGAGTAGCTAGTGTCCTTGACTTATTATCTTCGGTATCGCTCCTTGAGTTGTGTTCTTTGTCTCGTCTATCTGAGGCCGACGGCTAGAAAACCCTTATTGGATCGACCGAGTTCATCAGTTTCCAAAGGGGTATAAGGTACCGGAGTTTGTTCTCTTTTTCGGTGAGGAGAAGAAGTCGACTATTGAGTATATAGCTCGGTTCTCGATCCAGTGCGGGGAAGCTAGGTCCAAGGACTACTTAAAGTTGAGGCTCTTTGCCAACTCTCTTACTAAATCGGCCTTCCCCTGATATATGAACATCCCTCCAAACTCTATTAACAGTTGGTACGATCTAGAAAACAAGTTCCATGAGCAATTCTATACGACAAACCTAGACATTCAAGTTGCCAATTTGGCAAGATTGACTTAGCTCCAACGGTCGAATAGCGAGGTTTAGGAAGCTTTACCCAGACTAAGGGGTACGTGACTCTTACGCACTATGGGTTAGTGACTCGTTAACACTCCCCGTTCTGTGGGCTCAAGAACTCGATCCTGATGAAACTCTTACTTTTAGCGACTCGGTTCCTATTACAGGCAGGTGGCAGCTTCCCATGCAAAGCTTAATCCTTAAGTTTTGTCAATAACTATTTTTACGCCTGGGTGGAAAGTCTAGAGCTGCTTTAGGTGGTAACCATACAGGTACCGCCTCTTGACCTTTCCTGTAAAGTATATTACACTCGTTTTCCCCACTCTCACTTCTACGCTCCTAACACCTAGTTGTATAAGCCAACAAAGTGAGTTTTGCTTACGTGATACAAGACAGATTGAAAGCAAAGATAAAGTCGTCCAGTGATCAAGTAAAGGTTACAAAGTGATTAAATTGAACGTACGAGCAAAATGAAATACTTGTTTATATCAATAGAGATATAAATGGAGCGAGAATCGGGAGTTGATATTGAGAAACAGAAGAAAGGCATGGATCCCTGATAGCCTAGTTGCTTCGAGCCTAACCCCTTGCTTGCAACAGAAATAATACACGGAGAAAAGTTTCTACGCCTGTAAAGCCATTGCCCCTACACCAAGCCCCGAAATAAAGAAGGAGGTTAGCCATCATGGGGAAGTGCAGTAAGTTATCTAGGATATGATAGATAAAAATGGAAGGAGCGACCCTTGGACCTATAACCTTACCTTTTTGGGGCTCACTCCTTTCCTACTCGCTTGATCTTGATGACCAAGGACTAGAAACAAAAAGCTAACTTCCAACCCTTGGAAAAACCTGATTCAAGACTTGCTGTACTCACTTTGATGTATTTTAGAATATAAATTCTACTAGCTTAAGGCTTGCTAGAACTCGTAACACAGCTTATAAAGAATACAAGATAAGATCTCAAGTAAGAGTAAGAGACTTAGTCTAAGAAAGGAAAGTCATTTCGTGAAATAGGATTCGTAGCCAGCAAGCAATAGCATCCTATTGTTATAAAATGAATTGCATAAAATAAATAAGGACCTCGCTCGAAAGCGAAACGAAATAGGGGATACTATCGGGTATACCTGACAGAGAGAATTGCTTGCAATGCAACTACAAGCCCAGATGACTAATGGAAGGAATAGCTTCTGGCTATTGAGAAAGCCTTGCTTGAAGAAAAGGCTACTTCGTACTGCCCTCCAACCAAAAATAGATTCTCGCCATTTATTTAGAGGGGAACTTCTTATGAAACAACGCAGCTCCTAGTCCGACAGTTCACTCTGTGCCTTAAGAGAAAGAGTTTCGGCATACTACTAATTGATTATTTGGCCGTTTGGGATCGGAACAACCTGGGGAAAGTTGTCTTCCTACATAACCTACCTCCCAGACCAAGGGAAGAAGGTATCAGATCTATGTAGTTCTCGAGCCCTTTTGTTAAACCAGTTCCTATACCTGGGATTCATTCCAGTCTGTAAAGTAATCTGGTGGATGGGGCCCGCCTCACTACTCCCCATCCCCTTCTCCAAACCAATCAAAAAAGAAAAATCACCAGGGAAAAGTCCTTCTACCGTCTCTTGTTGGAATGATCAATCTAATTTTCAATGAAACGAGGGTCCTTGTTCTTTTTCATGTAGAAAGGAGAAGAGTGAAAGCGATTACCTAGCTCACATTTCTGGCTAGGGAAAGACTGAAAAGCTCATGCTTTGCAATCATGCTTCCTCCTTAAAAAGCCGTAAGACTCTTGAAAAGTCTCATTTGCAGTAAAGGATCCTTTTCTAATGGAGCTAATTGCTTCATATATGGAAATTACTGTTGTAACTGAGTCCGGAGAGAATGTATTGCCAAACAAAGGACTGCCACCTGTAGCTGCCCCGATTTTCTTAAATTTATTCTTTGATGACCTAGATCGGGCTTTCAATGTGATTTCTTTCCATTTCCAAAAGGAGCTAGATACGGCGAAGAAGGACTTCTTCCATTCCTTTCCCAAAAATCAAAGAGGAGAAGTGCACTATTCAACAAATCACAAAGCTAATGATAGAACTAGATCTCTTATATAGAGTCATAGAAGTAGAGACGGGCGGTCCTACCATAGATTGTGTAGGAGGATGAAAGATCTCTTACTTTTCATTTTAAAGAGAGGGGATATCAAAGTCTTGCGTAAAGAGTGGCTTCCGCTGATCGATATACATCTCAATCAGTTAAGAAAAGGCTAATCACATTATCAATCAGCCATTGATAAGAAATCGATTCCAAAGCACAATGCTAGCTGATGGCGGGCCTTCGTTTTTCTTTTCATTAATTAAAGCTGCCAGTTATATTATATGGCCTTTTTGATTTCATCCGTATGAACATAGTTTAAGAATGAGAAAAAACCTTCTTTCTTCGATCTTGTACGAAGGTAGACTGAACATCAATAGAATCTCGACAGTAAAGGCAACAAAATAAGTAGACTCAAGGTGAAATTGGGCTAGCCTTCATTCTAGCTACCCTCTTTCTTATTATACGATACCACTAGGAATTGGATGCTTCCTCAGAAGCTGCTCCTTCTCTAACAACCTCTTCTTTCCATTGTGCAAGAAGTTCCTTTTCTTACTAAGCTAAGCTTTCAGTGTCCTATCCAAACCTCCCTAACAGCCTATGAATGTGGAATCCCATTCGTATTCTTCCTCAAAGCCATATTTGCCTTTATCTGATTTCAACCTATTGATCTTTACTGTGCATGGATATCTTTACTAATGATTCAACCTCCTCCCAGAGCAGTAACTAAAAGAGTTAACTTCCCCAGCGAACTCCTTCACACCACTAGCATTAAAGAGGAGTTGTGCCAAAAAGAAAATAGCATATATTATTTCTATTGCTTGCGCAAAGATCATAATCATACCTCTAGTAGGCATTGTCTTCTGTTACCTAAACTGTTATCATTTCTACTTTACTGAAATAGAGACTTTCATTGATACTTGAACTATTGACCTGGCTAGCACTAATGCTTTGCAAGGTAATTGGAGACTGGTCCACTTGAAATCGCTAGAGTTGAGAAGGGTCTACTAATCATGGTATGAATTATCTATTTAGGTAAGTATACTACTGAAGCAGTTATGTCGACAACAGCTAAAATAGCGGAGGTGATTGCCGACACTCTCTATCTATAGGATAAGCAACTTGATCGATTCCTAATAGGAAAGTTACTATGCATAACAATAAAACATTGAATTGGACCGCTTCGCCCCTTGGCTTGGCTGATCTTCCTTGCCCATTTCTATTCTGAAATCTAGACAGATCACTCGGAGGAGCCGGATCCCCATCTCTAGAACAGAAGAAAGCGATCCAATGCCAAAGTTAAATTGCTCCTGATCTTAGGCCCAGTCGAAAGAAGATTGCTTATTCAAAAGAGTGGAGTTCGGGGTATTCACTCATAAGTAATTTACGTGAAAGTAATAGAATGGGCAACAAATCGCCTCACTCATCGCCTACTGATCTTCCTCCAAGAGATTCAAGAGGACTTGGTCTCGATGTCAACTAAAGAATTTACTGAGTTCGGTATTCCCTTATGAAGTGCTAATGTAGTCAATTTCTTCACATCTTCGGTTGCCAGTTCAATCAGACTTTTTTTGAGTCTTGCCTTACTAAAAGGTATTCCTATATCGGGTGAATGACTAGATCGAGATAAGTTGGCCTTCTCTTCATCTATCCGAATCCTGAATCTATCAATAGAAGGACGACAATACTCGAAGACTTTCCACTTTCTGCCAAAGAGGGAACCTTCCCATAACTCTCAAATGTGATAAAAGCCCTCTTTTCGGCACCTTCATGCTCCTTCTTGAAAATGGGTCCAACCCTATAATCTAATCGTTGGGGTTTTGCTTCGTCTTTCTCCTTAGGGACGGTCCTCGACTCACCACATGAAGGAGTAGACCAAGGCGAAGAACTTCAACTCAATGCATATATCACATAGAAGATAAGACTGCATTGGAAGCTTGATGAGCGTGTCAATCTGTTCAGGCAGGTTCAACTAGTTCCAAGCCAATCTCTAAAGTTAGAAGTTCAGATTGAGCAGTTTCATTTTTCGGAGCTCTAAGCTTTTTTCTTCGTTAGTAGCTCAAATCCAAGCCGAGCCTAGCTTCTTTTTCTTGTTGGAATTGTCTTGAATCGAAAGTTCCATCTTCAAAGAGATAGAAAGACCGGGGCAGGCATTAGATGCTTTAACATTAACTTCGTTCAGTCTTAATATTTAGGCTTCCTGCTTCAATAGAAATTCAACCTTTCTGACTTAACTTAATCAAGATTCAGCTCGAGTAAAGGAAGGTTGAGCTAGTCTTTGTCTAGTCAATCAAGTAGCTTTCCTTCGATTCCTTTTGACTGATCAAATCTGCTCTAAATGACTACCTCGATGTCCACGTCCGCCCGCGCCCAGATTTGAGCTTTCGTGATAGGTGAAAGAACATTTTCTGTAGGGGAGAAAAATGGACTATACGTTAAGTTAACTAAGCCCTTGTTGGTAAGGAAGGCTATTTTAAGACCTAAAGTAAAGGAAGCTATTAAGAGGTTGGGCTTGGTAGGTGGACTTTCTTTCCTAAACCTAAAAAGGGGCTCTTGGAGATTGACTGGGGATATCTTTGACTATATTCACTATATAGTAAAGGTTCGATATTTCACTAAAAAGATAGAAAATGAGGGTGAATCTGGTCCTCAAGGGTATGACCTATAACTCAAGACCTGCCATTCTCTTTACTCAGACAGGCAAATCACTACTAACATAGACTACTGTATTTTTCCAACCCACCGCCCTCAGCTTCAATGCAAATAATTCCTTTCCTTTCCTTTTGCTTCTGTGTGAGAAGATTCCTTCCCCACCATCCTAGTTACGTAGTCTAGGTATGTCTATATGGAGTGATTAAGCCTTAAATGCTACAGCTTATAAGAGGACCCCCTATATCCAGCCCAGCACCATAAAGCCTCATAGAGGTAGAAGTCTGGAATGGAAGTAAACTTGGTATGATTTTTCTCATTCAAGCCCTAGAATCTTATCCTTCTTTTTTCACTAGATGAAGTTACTTGGCACTGTAACGCCCCAATCCCTCACGAGACCGGAGGCTCTAATAACCATGCTATTCTCAACCCAATACCAAACCCGATCACAAAATTTTAGGGGAAAAATGGACAGAGTTTCCCCTGTACTATGGACATTCTGAAAACCTGTAAATTCTCAAATAAGGTAACTACAAGGTAAACAAACTTTTCATGGCTAAATATTTAAGGATTCACGGCCATCCGAGCCTTGAAGCAAACAACAGTTCCAAAACCACACAAGCATGCAAGTAACTTGTTTATAATATAGTCTAATAACCATGCCATCCTAGGATAACATTAAAACATACTTAGAGATAAAACATTCTACACTAAGCCATTCACTCCCAAGCATGCAAAGCAACTAGAAATAGAAATATAAGTTATTACAAGCCATAGAATTACCACTGCTACTACATTATCAGACTTCCAGCTTACATATTACTCAAATACATACATGAACTTTAAGGCCCCAAAATAGATTATACATAGGACAACAAATTCTTCACATAGCAACCAGAAAACACATCCACCTCAGACAAATATCACACAGCAGCTAAGGCAACTCCACAAACTGTGCCACCTAAAACATGTTAGCGAGGTATGAGCAACCACTGTTGCCCAGTGAGGGATATAGTCCCGGGGCGTGCAATGCAACAGATAATACTGTTATACAACAATATCACTTAGACAATTTAAGAAGCAATGATAACATAAGTAACCACACATTTAAAAGGATACATTTCACTCAATCCCCTATACACCAATCTTCACTGGTCTTCAATCACGATCCACGAACCACGAGCATGATCACGATAAGCCGGCATAACCCCAATCACTCCAGTGGGTGTACTCCGGATGTACCCCGAATCCTACGACCCAACATCCCCTGGCAATCTCCGGACCAGGCGAATGAGGGACTAGGGCACGGAGTTTGAATATCCACTGGCAAGCCCTCTGCCGCCCAACCGATATTCAACACATCCGCCCCTGACACTATGGTTGCGCAACCACGATGCAATGCACTTAACAATGGCAAGTTAATAGCAATAACATAAGCATTAACACATAGGAGGATCAACAAAGTAGGTTGACCTCGATGCAATTAGAATGGAAGCAATTATAGAAGCTAATAAGCAGTTTACAAAGGAAAATATACAAGATAAGCATAGAATTATACCAAAAACGCCAAATCAACTTGAAACCACATATAAACACTTAAGGAGTCATGCCATGGGTTTAGAAATGTGAGTCAACCGAAATTGCACCTAAACCCCTTTATTTTACAAACTATTTCTCTTCCAAACCAAAGTTAATGATTTCATTTTCAAAGGAAACTCTCCCAACCTTCTAACTAACCCTCAAGGTACCCTCTCAACCCTCTAACTCATTCAAATGCCCGCGTTTACCCCGAAAGCCCCAAATTCCCTCTTATGGCTTTAAACTACACATACATTGTCCGGGCTTCAAACAAGGGATATCAAAGCATCTATAGCACCTAGGTAGCCTAAGGATACTAGAATTGAAGCCCGAATCCACCCAGATTTGCATTAACCCCAAAAGCTCCAAGTTAAAGTCGGCTATTTTCCATTTTTAGGCGATTTAAGGGCAATGCAAGTGCACGGGGCTATTAGGTTATCTTCACTAGCACCTAAGGCATCTATTAGAAGCATTAAATCAAGCTAATTCGAGCAATTACACAAAACCCTAGAAAAAAAAATGTCACTATTCACCCTAAAAATCAAACTAACGATTCTAACCGTTTAAATTGCGAAACGACGGCTCAAATGTGTTCTCTAGCATTCATATAGATGGTATATTAGCATAGATAACTCATACAATAGCATTTGATCACATTTTTAACAAATCAAGAAATTGACAACTATTTAGAAATGCAAAAACAAGCCGTGAAATCCCTCACCAATTCGCGTAGGAGCACCTAGGAAGCTTGCAAACACCCTACACTAGTTGCTCAAGGCTTGGCTTGGCTTGAATTGGAGAGTTGATGAAGAAAATTTTCCTCCCAAGTGCAAGAAGGGCTGTCGGGTTTCTGCCTGTTTTTTCAGCTTTTATTTTTTTTTTCTTTTGCATTTTATGAGCTTTAGTTGATATTTAAGGTGCATGGTTGGGTGGGGTCAAGTTTGGGTGTTTAAGTGGTCAATTATAATGCGCATAGTTAGCTTAAAACGAGCCTAGAGTGAAACATGTGAGCTAGCTAATTAAATCCCTAAGTTAGTTACGTAACACTATTCATTCAACTACAAAAATTATTTTCTAAACGAGCTCTCCTATCGCCTCTAGCTTAATTGCACATTTTTCCCACTACTTTAACAATTAATATGATTTAATAAAAATACTAATTAACTAATAGAATGCAGTTTAAAAACGGAGTGAATAGTAATTTAAGAAGACAATTAATAAGGCATAGAAAGAGGTGCGCAAATAAAGGATGCAACAGTAATTGAATGCATGGCTAAATCTCGGGTGTCACATCCTCTCCCCCTTAAACTAATTGCGTCCACGCAATTCTTCTTCACAAGAGAACATCTGCATCAACTGAAAACCAACTCTGATTATTCGTCATCAGTTGCTAAGCAAGAATACCATATACGAATTCTCGTGGAAGCTCATTAAGAAATCCCAGTAGTATTATCTGCGAACCTCACTTAATAAGGCCAAATAAAGGCTCCAATAGAGACGCTACTTCGAAATCCAAATAAGAATCCCGCTGGTACGAATACCATAGAAGAATAGAATCCCAACTAAGAGCGGAGAGAAAATACCAATAAAAGTTCCGAGCAGGAGTATTGTAAATAATACCAGATAATAAGGCTAAAAAGAATCCCATATACCAATTCTTCTGAGAGATGCTGACAAAAGAATACCAAATGAGTAGCTGATAAGAAAATACCAAGAATATACTCTAGAGAACTGTAATATAGAAACCCCAAAAGGAACTACTCATTTATGACCGCTAAGCACTGAAGAAGGCCTTAGAAGAATCCCAATAACTGAGCTCCAACTATATCCACCAATTCCCAAATAAAGGCTGATTAATTGCCTCTCATTTCTGCTAATCAACATAATTTGGAAGGCCTGCCACTAATCACCTCTCTTCAGGGGAGGAAGGAGTTTTTTCTTACCATTCGACGGGTTATGTATGCATGCCAAACAATTGCATATGTATAATCATTCTTTAAACTATTACGCAAACATGTTAATAAAAGAGTTTGTGAAACAGTGTAATCATCAAAGTCATTCAAGCACGATAATCAAGTCAAGCATAACACAACTCAATCAAAGACATTCAAATACACACATTACAAGCAACAGTTCAAGCAATTAATAATTCACGAAGTCAATTTGATGCATAACTAGCCACTTTGCTTCACTTAGCACACATTTAGCACGTAACACATAATTATATCACATAGGTGCACACATTCAATACCAGACACACAATCAAACATGCAGGCATACACTTTTAAGACACACACTTAATCAAGCACACACGCAAGGGTTACTACCCGACAGGCCGAGGACCCTGTCCCGGCTTAGAGCTAACTAAGCTCTGATACCACCTGTAACGCCCCAATCCCTCACGGGACCGGAGGCTCTAATAACCATGCTATTCTCAACCCAATACCAAACCCGGTCACAAAATTTTAGGGGAAAAACGGACAGAGTTTCCCCTGTACTATGGACATTCTGAAAACCTGTAAATTCTTAAATAAGGTAACTACAAGGTAAACAAACTTTTCATGGCTAAATATTTAAGGATTCACGGCCATCCGAGCCTTGAAGCAAACAACAGTTCCAAAACCACACAAGCATGCAAGTAACTTGTTTATAATATAGTCTAATAACCATGCCATCCTAGGATAACATTAAAACATACTTAGAGATAAAACATTCTATACTAAGCCATTCACTCCCAAGCATGCAAAGCAACTAGAAATAGAAATATAAGTTATTACAAGCCATAGAATTACCACTGCTACTACATTATCAGACTTCTAGCTTACATATTACTCAAATACAAACATGAACTTTAAGGCCCCAAAATAGATTATACATAGGACAACAAATTCTTCACATAGCAACCAGAAAACACATCCACCTCAGACAAATATCACACAGCAGCTAAGGCAACTCCACCAACTGTGCCACTTGAAACATGTTAGCGAGGTATGAGCAACCACTGTTGCCCAGTGAGGGATATAGTCCCGGGGCGTGCAATGCAACAGATAATACAGTTATACAACAATATCACTTAGACAATTTAAGAAGCAATGATAACATAAGTAACCACACATTTAAAAGGATACATTTCACTCAATCCCCTATACACCAATCTTCACTGGTCTTCAATCACGATCCACGAACCACGAGCACGATCACGATAAGCCGGCATAACCCCAATCACTCCAGTGGGTGTACTCCGGATGTACCCCGAATCCTACGACCCAACATCCCCTGGCAATCTCCGGACCAGGCGAATGAGGGACTAGGGCACGGAGTTTGAATATCCACTGGCAAGCCCTCTGCCGCCCAGCCGATATTCAACACATCCGCCCCTGACACTATGGTTGCGCAACCACGATGAAATGCACTTAACAAGGGCAAGTTAATAGCAATAACATAAGCATTAACACATAGGAGGATCAACAAAGTAGGTTGACCTCGATGCAATTAGAATGGAAGCAATTATAGAAGCGAATAAGTAGTTTACAAAGGAACATATACAAGATAAGCATAGAATTATACCAAAAATGCCAAATCAACTTGAAACCACATATAAACACTTAAGGAGTCATGCCATGGGTTTAGAAATGTGAGTCAACCGAAATTGCACCTAAACCCCTTTATTTTACAAACTATTTCTCTTCCAAACCAAAGTTAATGATTTCATTTTCAAAGGAAACTCTCCCAACCTTCTAACTAACCCTCAAGGTACCCTCTCAACCCTCTAACTCATTCAAATGCCCGCGTTTATCCCGAAAGTCCCAAATTCCCTCTTATGGCTTTAAACTACACATACATGGTCCGGGCTTCAAACAAGGGATATCAAGGCATCTATAGCACCTAGGTAGCCTAAGGATACTAGAATTGAAGCCCGAATCCACCCGGATTTGCATTAACCCCAAAAGCTCCAAGTTAAAGTCGGCTATTTTCCATTTTTAGGCGATTTAAGGGCAATGCAAGTGCACGGGGCTATTAGGTTATCTTCACTAGCACCTAAGGCATCTATTAGAAGCATTAAATCAAGCTAATTCGAGCAATTACACAAAACCCTAGAAAAAAAATGTCACTATTCACCCTAAAAATCAAACTAACGATTCTAACCGTTTAAATTGCGAAACGACGGCTCAAATGTGTTCTCTAGCATTCATATAGATGGTATATTAGCATAGATAACTCATACAATAGCATTTGATTACAGTTTTAACAAATCAAGAAATTGACAACTATTTAGAAATGCAAAAACAAGCTGTGAAATCCCTCACCAATACGCGTAGGAGCACCTAGGAAGCTTGCAAACACCCTACACTAGTTGCTCAAGGCTTGGCTTGGCTTGAATTGGAGAGTTGATGAAGAAAATTTTCCTCCCAAGTGCAAGAAGGGCTGTCGGGTTTCTGCCTGTTTTTTTCAGCTTTTATTTTTTTTTTCTTTTGCATTTTATGAGCTTTAGTTGATATTTAAGGTGCATGGTTGGGTGGGGTCAAGTTTGGGTGTTTAAGTGGTCAATTATAATGCGCGTAGTTAGCTTAAAACGAGCCTAGAGTGAAACATGTGAGCTAGCTAATTAAATCCCTAAGTTAGTTACGTAACACTATTCATTCAACTGCAAAAATTATTTTCTAAACGAGCTCTCCTATCCCCTCTAGCTCAATTGCACATTTTTCCCACTACTTTAACAATTAATATGATTTAATAAAAATACTAATTAACTAATAGAATGCAGTTTAAAAACGGAGTGAATAGTAATTTAAGAAGACAATTAATAAGGCATAGAAAGAGGTGCGCAAATAAAGGATGCAACAGTAATTGAATGCATGGCTAAATCTCGGGCGTCACAGGCACTGTTATAAAAACACAAGCTAAGAGAGGTTGGTTTCACTAAAAGGAGAAAGACGCATAGGATCAGATCACTTGCTCATACACTACAGCGGGCACATTGACTGGCTTACTCCAAAACATAGAACAAAGATTAGATTCCTAATTCTTAAATCGGGGAAAGACACAAAGCCTTCTACTATAGTACCTTCCATTACCTCTTTTGTCTTCTTGAGCGAGTTCTATAGATTCCATAAGCAAAAAGAGCCCTTTCATACGATCCATGAAACAGGGGCCTAACTCTTGCTATGACACCAATCTGACTTTGATCCCTATCTATGGTTGATGTAATACTTCTTTCAAACATAGAGTAAGCCAACCCTCAAGGTCCCTTCATGCAATGACATTCCCATAAGGATAGAGTAAGGAGTCCTCTCTTGTCCCACTCAAGGGGTGCTGTAGGTTTCTTTTTCCCTCCCCTCAACAGATTGCGAGGCCCCCTATAAGACTGTACTATCTCTTCCTCCTTGCAGGTCCAAGCACAAGGCGAACAATGCCTATCCTTGGGATCCTAACTTTGCTGCAGGGGGCCAAAACCACCATTTAACTAGCTCTTTCGACATCCTGCCGGGAGTATGGATTTATCCCCCACTCACTCTATTAGTCGACTACTTGATCGTTAACAAGTAAAAACTATAGTCATTTAACAACGCTGAATCCTGCTTCTTTCATGGTCCCAAAGAGTAGGTTGGAACGAACCTATCTAAACCCATCCATCTTTATTCGATTGATATGGGATCCTTATTCCTTATATAATTAATAAGAATCTTATTTGTTTAACCAGCTGATAGGCAACCCTATTTGACGATCTCTTCTATTATGTCGGATGACTGTCCTATCATAGTGAATGGAAGGGTAAAGTCTTCAACAATCTCTTTCGTAAAGGATGGAGGCCAATCTGTAGCTTAACGACTCAAGTTGATAGTGATCTAGGCATCCGTGGTGGTTTTTCAAAAGAGGAGATCTTTACTACTTGAAGTAGATCCTGCCCAAAAATAGGAGGATTGGAGGACTTTGAGAGAATATTTGAGACTTCCTTTTCTACTATCTTTTTCACTCCCTTGATATGCATTATTTCAATCACCAAAAGTCGAGACTGGGTATTGTTGAAATGGAGCTTCTGACTCAATTGAAGAAAGAGAAGTGAAAGTCGCTTTCTTCCATAATGGAGGATTTCTTCCTTACGTGCCTGAAGACCTGAAGTGCTTTTGACTTTAGTTATGGTTAGGGGTTTACTTATATTCAATGGAATTCCATCCATTCCATTAATGTTTAGGAAAAGAACATACCTCAATGCTGCTGAAGAAATCAAATTACTCCTTCCAATATGAATTGCCTCTACTTTTGTTAGACTAGGCGATATCTTCTTTCTTTCTTGCTTATAGTTTCATATTAGGCTTAATTCCTCCTATTAGATTGTCACGCCCCGACCCAACCCCCAAGCTAAAGGTTAAGTCCGGACCCGACACACGGACAGAGTCTCCCCTATACCATGGACATTCCAAAAACCTGTAAACACTTAAACAAAGTCCCAACAATACAATACAAGCTCTTCTTAATTAAACAACAAAGCTATAAGGCCAACCGAGCCTTATGGTACACAATAGCTCCAAAACACACAAGCATGCGAGAACTTGTTGTCAGCATAGTTTTATAATCATGACATTCTAGGAAATCAATAAAACAACTTAAAGGATAAAGCATTCTACATTAACCATCCACTCCCAAGCATGCAAGGAAATAAGGCAAGAATAAAAGTTATTACAAGACATGGCTTCCAATTATACACCACAATCTACTATCCTTCGACTTGCGCAACAAACATATACATAGCCCTTAGGCCACAAAATAGAACATAAAACAATTAATTGAACTTTCCACATAGCAGCAAATTCATTAACCACCTCAAGCTATCAGACACAGCAACTAAGGTAAAGGCTCGATCTGAACTTCTTCTTCCTCAACTAAATCAACAAGCTGGGGATCACCCTCAGCATCTCCTGAAACAGATATCGAGGTATGAGCAACCACTGTTGCCCAGTGAGGGATATAGTCCCGGGGCGTGCAATGCAACAGATAATACAATTACACAACAATAACACTTAAACAATTAAAGAAACAATGATAACTTAAATAACCACACAATTAAAAGGATACATTTTAACAATCCCCTATACACCAATCTTCACTGGTCTTCAATCACGATCCACGAACCACGAGCACGATCACGATAAGCCGGCATAATCCCCAAACACTCCAGTGGGTGTACTCCGGATGTACCCCGAATCCTACGACCCAACATCCCCTGGCAATCTCTGGACCAGGCGAATGAGGGAATAGGGCACGGAGTTTGAATATCCACCGGCAAGCCCTCTGCCGCCCAGCCGATATTCAACACATCCGCCCCTGACACTATGGTTGCGCAACCACTATGCAATGCACTTAACGATGGCAAGTTAATAGCAATAATATAAGCATTAACACATATGAGGATCAACAAAGTAGGTTGACCTCGTTGCAATTAGGATAGAAGCAAATATAGAAGCTAATAAGCAGTTTACAAATGAACATATACCAAATAAGCATAGAATCATACCAAAAGCTCCAAATCAATTTAAAATCACATATAAACACTCAAGAAGTCCTGACATGGGTTTAGAAGTGTGAGACAACTTAAATTGCACCTAAACCCCTTTGTTTTTTGAACTATTTCTCTTCCAAACCAAAGTTAATGATTTCATTTTCAAAGGAAACTCTCCCAACCTTCTAACTAACCCCCAAGGTACCCTCTCAACCCTCTAACTCATTCAAATGCCCGCGTTTATCCCGAAAGCCCCAATTTCCCTCTTTTGGCTTTAAACTACACCTACATTGTCCGGGCTTCAAACAAGGGATATCAAGGAATCTATAGCACCTAGATAGCCTAAGGATACTAGAATTGAAGCTCGAATCCACCCAGATTCGCATTAACCCCGAAAGCCCCAAATTAAAGTCGGCTATTTTCCATTTTTAGGCAATTTAAGGGCAATGCAAGTGCACGGGGCTATTAGGCTATCTTCACTAACACCTAAGGCATCTATTAGAAGCATTAAATCAAGATAATTCGAGCAATTACACAAAACCCTAGAAAAAATGTCACTATTCACCCTAAAACTCAAACTAACGATTCTAACCGTTTAAAAAGCGAAACAACGGCTCAAATGTGTTCTCTAGCATTCATATAGATGGTATATTAGCATAGATAACAATTACAATGGCATATAATCATATTTTCAACAAATCAAGAAATGAGTAACTATTTAAAAATGCAAAAACAAGTCGTGAAATCCCTCACCAATACGCGTAGGAGCACCTAGGAACCTTGCAAACACCCTACACTAGTTGCTTAAGGCTTGGCTTGGCTTGAATTGAAGAGTTGAAGATGAAAAATTCCTCCCAAGTGCAAAGAGGGGCTGTCGGGTTTGGCTCCTGTTTTCAGCTTTTTATTTTTTTTTTTTCTTTTGCATTTTATAAGCTTAAGTGATATAATAAAGGGGTTAAGTTGAGGTGGGGTCATTTGGGTGCTTAAGTGATCTAATAAAATGCGCGTTGCTAACTCCAAAACGAGGCTAATGTATAAAACTTAGGCTAACTAATTAAATCTATAAAGTTATTACGTAACACTATTCATTCAACTACAAAAATCATTTTCTAAACGAGCTCTCCTAACGCCGTTAGCTCAAATGCACATTTTTCCCACTACTTTTACAATTAATATGATTTAATAAAAATGTTAATTAACTAATAGAAGGCAGTTTAAAAACGGAGTGAATAGTAGTCACAAAAGTCAGTTAATAAGGCATAGAAGTAAATGCGCAAACAAGGGATGCAACAGTAATTAAATGCATGGCTAAAACCCGGGCGTCACATCCTCTCCCCCTTAAACTAATTGCGTCCACGCAATTCTTACATGATTCGGCGAATAACTCTGGATACCGTTCCCGCATCTGATCCTCTCTTTCCCATGTTGCATCCTCTACTCCGTGATGATCCCACAGAACTTTAACCATCGGAATGCTTTTAGTCCTCAGCTCCTGAACTTTCTGATCAACAATTCGAAGAGGTTTCTCTGTGTAGGTCAAAGTTTCACTGATCTCTAGCGGTTCCGGCTCAAGTATGTGAGAGGGATCTGGCTGATACTTCCGAAGCATGGAAACATGGAATACGTCATGAATTCTGCCCAGACTGGGAGGTAAAGCTAGACGGTAAGCCAAATCACCAACAGTATCAGTTATCTCAAATGGTCCCACATATCGAGGACTGAGTTTACCTCCTTTACCATGCCGAATCAAACCCTTGCGAGGAGAAATTTTCAGAAATACCCGGTCCCCCACAGCAAATTTCAGATCACGACGTCGTCTATCTGCATAACTCTTTTGCCGGCTCTGTGCTGTAAGCATTCTTTTTCTGATAAGCTTCACCTGATCAATCATTTTGTTCATTTCAGGTAAGAGAGTAGGGTCGATAGTCTTCATTTCACCAACATCATCCCAGTAGAGAGGAGACCGACATTTACGCCCATACAGTGCCTCATAAGGTGCCATACCAATAGTAGCTTGATAACTATTGTTGTAGGCGAACTCTGCTAGTGGAAAATATTTCTCCCAACTTTTACCGAAGTCCAGAATACAAGCCCGTAACATATCCTCAAGGATCAAGATAGTTCTCTCAGATTGACCATCTGTCTGAGGATGATAAGCTGTACTGAAATTCAAATTCGTGCCCAAAGCTTTCTAAATCTTCTGCCAGAACTGAGATGTGAATCTAGGATCTCTATCTGACACGATACTCTTTGGAATTCCATGTAGTCGGACAACATTCTCAATATACAACTCTACCAGTTTATCAAGAGAATCAGACTTCTTTTTAGCAATAAAATGAGAAGTCTTGGTCAGTCTATCCACAATAACCCAGACTGAGTCATTACCCCTCGAAGACCTCGGTAAATCTGATACGAAATCCATAGTAATATGATCCCATTTCCAAACAGGAATAGCCAAAGGTTGCAACAACCCTGCAGGTCTCTGATGTTCTGCTTTAACTTTCTGACAAGTAAGGCATCGAGCAACATAGTCAGCAATTTCTCTCTTCATATTATTCCACCAGAAATTCTGCTTTAAATCTTTATACATTTTCGTACTGCCTGGATGGATAGTATATCGACAACTGTGTGCCTCAGCAAGAATATCCTTCTTTAGAGTTGGATCATTCGGAACACAGATTCTACCCTTGAATTTAAGAATACCATCGTCGTGCAGTTTGAAATCCGACTCTCCCCCTTTAGAATTCTCTAAGACTTTCAACAATTGAAGATTAGCCTGTTGAGCTTCTCGAATCCTGGATAACAACAGAGATTGAATCTGCAAACTTGCAAATTGAATACCATAATTTGAAGTACTAGGCTTCCATAAGCACAATTCTTCCATGAATTCCCAATTCTTGATAATCAAGCTAGCAACAGTAGCCTTTCGGCTCAAAGCATCAGCAACAATAATGGCCTTACCTGGAAGATAGTTAATAGTGCAGTTATAGTCCTCAAGTAATTCCAGCCAACGCCTCTGCCTCATGTTCAACTCTTTCTGTGAAAACAGATATTTCAAGCTCTTATGATCTGTAAAGATTTCAAATTTGTTGCCCTAGAGATAATGACGCCATTTCTTTAATGCAAGAATGATAGCTGCAAGCTCAAGATCATGAGTCGGATAGTTGAGTTCATAAGGTTTCAGTTTCCTGAAAGCATAAGCAATAACCCTGCCATTCTGCATCAATACACAACCCAGACCTTCCTTCGAAGCATCACTATAGATCATCAGATTATCATAACCCTCAGGTAAAGCAAGAATAGGAGCTGTAGTCAATCTCTTCTTCAATTCCTGGAAGCTGGCCTCACATTTATCATTCCAGTCAAATACTGTTTTCTTCTGAGTAAGCTGAGTTAAAGGCCCTGCAATCTTAGAGAAATCCTTGACAAACCTCCGATAATACCCAGCTAAACCAAGGAAGCTACGAATTTCCGTGACAGTTTCAGGTCATTTCCAAGATAACACAACTTCAATCTTCGCTGGATCAACAGAAATACCATCCTGCGAGATAATATGGCCAAGAAAAGCAACTTGCTTAAGCCAGAATTCACATTTGCTAAACTTTGCAAATAACCGATGCTCCTGAAGAGTCTGCAACACAATTCTGAGATGCTGTTCATGTTCCGCCTCAGATTTAGAATAGACAAGGATATCATCAATAAATATGACCACAAATTGGTCCAGATAAGGACGGAATACCCTCTGCATTAAGTCCATGAATGCGGCGGGAGCATTAGTAAGACCAAACGGCAAGACAACAAACTCATAATGGCCATATCGAGTTCTGAAATCAGTTTTTGGAACATCATCTTTCTTAATCCTCAGTTGATAATAGCCCTGCCTCAGATCAAATTTAGAGAATACCCTGGCGCCTTGCAACTGATCAAATAACTCTTCGATTAAAGGCAAAGGATATTTATTTTTGATGGTTACCTGATTAAGACCCCGATAATCGATGCATATGCGAAGAGATCCGTCTTTCTTTTTAACGAAGAGAACTGGCGCACCCCACGGTGAAGAACTCGGCTGAATGAATCCCTTCTCAAGCAAGCCCTGCAATTGAACTTTCAATTCCTGCAACTCAGGTGGAGCCATTCTGTACGGAGTCCTAGAGACAGGTGAAGTCCCCGGCAATAAATCAATCATGAACTCTATCTCTCTATCAGGCGGTAACCCAGGTAATTCCTCAGGAAAGACCCCCAGAAACTCTCTCACGATAGGTACATCATTCAATTTCAATTGATCCCCAGGTTGATTAATCAAATATGCAAGATAAGCCTCACAACCCTTGCTCAATAATTTAGATGCCCTAATAGAAGAAATAATAGGAGTTCCCGTAGATTTTCTACTACCAACTATTTTAAGTACAGGCTGGTCAGGCATTTCTAGATACACAATCTTCTTTCTACAATCAAGTTGGGCATAATATTTACTTAACCAGTCCATCCCCAATATAATTTCAAAGTCATTGAAGGGTAGGATAATCAAATCAGCAGGAAAAACACGACCTTCAATAAATATACTACATGCTCTGCAAATAGACCTAGTAACAAACTTCGGACCCATAGGAGTATAGACCACAATCTCATGCAACAGTTTATCATGTTTCAATTTAGCATTTTGTGCACAAGTAGGAGTAATAAAAGAATGCGAAGCCCCGGAATCAATTAAAACCTTAACTGACTGATCATTAAGAAGAAAAATACCTTCTACCACAGCGGTAGTATCCGGAAGCTCCTCAGCATCCAAAGCAAATACACGGGCTTGGCCTCGTGGTGGTGGTGCTGCAGCTGGTGCCCTGGTCTGAGAGTTCTGAGCTGATGTCTGACCCCTAGGGTTCTTAAATTTCTGACAGTCTTTAACCCTGTGCTGATCACTGCCGCAACCTGTACACTTGTTATGTTTCTTCCAACAAACATCCTCAGTGTGGCCCTGGCGCTGACAGAAGCTGCACTGCTGGTGACGTCTTGCAACAGTGCCTCCCGAAGGAGCTCTGTAAGTAGAGGTAGCTGAACTACCCTGCTGCGAACGGGAAACTGCTAGACGAAACTGACTCTGAGTCTGACTCTGGATTGGTCGTGCCTGAATCTGAGTAGGCCCTGTGTAACTCTGAGTCTGCCTCGGCTGCGAACTCTGCCCAACTGATACAGCTTGCCACTCTGAGTCTGCCTCGGCTGCGAACTCTGCCCAACTGATACAGCCTGCCCCTGGTACCCTTGACTCTGAGACTGAAACCGTTTACTCGATTGACTGGTCTCGGCTAACACATCGGCTTTCCGTTTCTCATATCTCGAGGCAGCTCGGACTACTGCAGCATAGTTGGGAAAATCATTTGAAGACAAGTTCAGCATAATATCTCTCCTCAAACCCAAGATGAACCTCTGAATCTTTATGTCCTCCGGCTGAATTAAAGCTGGTGCATAACGGGAAAGCCGGGTAAAAGTAGCCTCGTATTGATCTACCGTCATACTTCCCTGCTTCAAGTTTATGAACTCAGTTTGTCGCCTCTCGCGGGCAACTACCGATATATACTTGTCTCGAAATTCTCGGACAAAATCGGCCCACGAATGATGACCTCCCTCAGTTCATTCCACCAATCTTCAGCATCACCCTCGAGAAGGAAAGTAGCATAAGTAATCTTCATGTCATCATGGCACTCCAGTATCGCTGCCACTCTCTCGAACTTCCTTAGCCACATCTCAGCTTTCATATCGTCCGGCTCCCCAAAGAAAGTATAGGCCCCATGATGTATAAACCGATCATACAGATTCCCTTCGGTAGGGCCACTACATCCGGCTCTCGCAGCCTGATTACCTCCAACGACCCCTGGCTGACCCTGTTGTGTAACAAGCGATAGTGTTCATAGCTGTGGCCATCGTGGCCAAGATCTGTGCAGTGCTCGGTTCTTGAACCTGCGGTGCATTTTTGGCCACCTCAGCTTCTTGCCCCTGAACCCCCTCGGGTTCTCCACCAACATTCGGATTATCAGCACGACGGCGAGGCCCCATCTCGAATAGCTAGAATGCAAAGTGTTATGACAGGTATATATATATGTATATATGCAATTTATAAGCAACACATGAAGAAAAGTCCAATTAGATTCACATAAAGTCAAGTACATAGAAGTTCAAATAAATATTCCACATTCTTGAAGTAAACATAAATCACTAGATCATACTTGACATTCTAGACTCTTGATATTCTATTTCCATGCTAGCATGTTCATTCCTTATTCAAATTTCACTTAGGTCAATCAAAATCAAGGACTCATGTATTCACAAAGCCACATAACAAATCTCTACCCACAGACCGAGAAATTTAACCCGGCTTCATGCAATCTATAGCTCTGATACCACTTAAATGTCACGCCCCGACCCAACCCCCAAGCTAAAGGTTAAGTCCGGACCCGACACACGGACAGAGTCTCCCCTGTACCGTGGACATTCTAAAAACCTGTAAACACTTAAACAAAGTCCCAACAATACAATACAAGCTCTTCTTAATTAAACAACAAAGCTATAAGGCCATCCGAGCCTTATGGTACACAATAGCTCCAAAACACACAAGCATGCGAGAACTTGTTGTCAGCATAGTTTTATAATAATGACATTCTAGGAAATCAATAAAACAACTTAAAGGATAAAGCATTCTACATTAACCATCCACTCCCAAGCATGCAACGAAATAAGGCAAGAATAAAAGTTATTACAAGACATGGCTTCCAATTATACACCACAATCTACTATCCTTCGACTTGCGCAACAAACATATACATAGCCCTTAGGCCACAAAATAGAACATAAAACAATTAATTGAACTTTCCACATAGCAGCAAATTCATTAACCACCTCAAGCTATCAGACACAGCAACTAAGGTAAAGGCTCGATCTGAACTTCTTCTTCCTCAACTAAATCAACAAGCTGGGGATCACCCTCAGCGTCTCCTGAAACAGATATCGAGGTATGAGCAACCACTGTTGCCCAGTGAGGGATATAGTCCCGGGGCGTGCAATGCAACAGATAATACAATTACACAACAATAACACTTAAACAATTAAAGAAACAATGATAACTTAAATAACCACACAATTAAAAGGATACATTTTAACAATCCCCTATACACCAATCTTCACTGGTCTTCAATCACGATCCACGAACCACGAGCACGATCACGATAAGCCGGCATAATCCCCAAACACTCCAGTGGGTGTACTCCGGATGTACCCCAAATCCTACGACCCAACATCCCCTGGCAATCTCCGGACCAGGCGAATGAGGGAATAGGGCACGGAGTTTGAATATCCACCGGCAAGCCCTCTGCCGCCCAGTCGATATTCAACACATCCGCCCCTGACACTATGGTTGCACAACCACTATGCAATGCACTTAACGATGGCAAGTTAATAGCAATAATATAAGCATTAACACATATGAGGATCAACAAAGTAGGTTGACCTCGTTGCAATTAGGACAGAAGCAAATATAGAAGCTAATAAGCAGTTTACAAATGAACATATACCAAATAAGCATAGAATCATACCAAAAGCTCCAAATCAATTTAAAATCACATATAAACACTCAAGAAGTCCTGACATGGGTTTAGAAGTGTGAGACAACTTAAATTGCACCTAAACCCCTTTGTTTTTTGAACTATTTCTCTTCCAAACCAAAGTTAATGATTTCATTTTCAAAGGAAACTCTCCCAACCTTCTAACTAACCCCCAAGGTACCCTCTCAACCCTCTAACTCATTCAAATGCCCGCGTTTATCCCGAAAGCCCCAATTTCCCTCTTTTGGCTTTAAACTACACCTACATTGTCCGGGCTTCAAACAAGGGATATCAAGGCATCTATAGCACCTAGATAGCCTAAGGATACTAGAATTGAAGCTCGAATCCACCCGGATTCGCATTAACCCCGAAAGCCCCAAATTAAAGTCGGCTATTTTCCATTTTTAGGCAATTTAAGGGCAATGCAAGTGCACGGGGCTATTAGGCTATCTTCAGTAACACCTAAGGCATCTATTAGAAGCATTAAATCAAGCTAATTCGAGCAATTACACAAAACCTTAGAAAAAATGTCACTATTCACCCTAAAAATCAAACTAACGATTCTAACCGTTTAAAAAGTGAAACAACGGCTCAAATGTGTTCTCTAGCATTCATATAGATGGTATATTAGCATAGATAACAATTACAATGGCATATAATCATATTTTCAACAAATCAAGAAATGAGTAACTATTTAAAAATGCAAAAACAAGTCGTGAAATCCCTCACCAATACGCGTAGGAGCACCTAGGAACCTTGCAAACACCCTACACTAGTTGCTTAAGGCTTGGCTTGGCTTGAATTGAAGAGTTGAAGATGAAAAATTCCTCCCAAGTGCAAAGAGGGGCTGTCGGGTTTGGCTCCTGTTTTCAGCTTTTTATTTTTTTTTTCTTTTGCATTTTATGAGCTTAAGTGATATAATAAAGGGGTTAAGTTGAGGTGGGGTCATTTGGGTGCTTAAGTGATCTAATAAAATGCGCGTTGCTAGCTCCAAAACGAGGCTAATGTATAAAACTTAGGCTAGCTAATTAAATCTATAAAGTTATTACGTAACACTATTCATTCAACTACAAAAATCATTTTCTAAACGAGCTCTCCTAACGCCGTTAGCTCAAATGCACATTTTTCCCACTACTTTTACAATTAATATGATTTAATAAAAATGTTAATTAACTAATAGAAGGCAGTTTAAAAACGGAGTGAATAGTAGTCACAAAAGTCAGTTAATAAGGCATAGAAGTAAATGCGCAAACAAGGGATGCAACAGTAATTAAATGCATGGCTAAAACCCGGGCGTCACATAGATGATATCGGATTTTCTACCTATCTGAAACTCTGGCTTTCTAAATTGAAAAAGGCCAGGCCAATTCCTACCAAGAGTCAGTTTATAGCGAACCAAGGGAAGTGATTGGGACATATAGTCTGCAAAGATGGATTAAAAATTGGATCAATTACTCATAATTTGGGAAATGGTGACCCCGATAAGGAAACCGTGTCCGGCCCTTTCTAGGACTTTTGACTATCCCACTAAAGATTCATTAAGCAATTAGCCAAATATGCACATCCTTAAGGTTAACTAGAAGGGAGCCTAAAAACTTGTACAATACAATAACAATAAGAGATTTGGCTTTCTCGAAAATCTTGGCGTGGCACCATATGAAATACACCCTAGACATAGCAATCTATTATGCGAGCGGATGTAGCATTTAAAAAACCATTTCCTCTTTTTCCACTCTCTGTAGAACGTTTCATTTAATATTGCTCTAACATATCTCTTCAACTTATTAGAGCTTTCAGTAGACATCAAAACCTTCCTCCTGGACTATCATTCAAGATAATAGCTGGGACTGAGACTTGCGAGCTAATGAAAGGAAGGGAAAGGCACAGAGGGACATATGAGAGGTACGACTCTACTTTCATACCTTTTTTTGGGTAAGTTACTGCTTTTTTTATTCAATTCATATTATTTAAAACCTTATTTTATCTATCCATCATTTATTGGACCTATCTACTTTTATTTATTTGAACTGGTGCTTGACTTGATGGGAGAATTTCCTTAGAATGATTTATTCCTCTCGGGCACATGCACATGTAAACCATGAGGTCTGGTTGGTTGTGTATCACCTGCTTTGGTCAATCACACATACTAGTATCCAAGTGAATTTGAGAGCATTCCCCCGATGAGCTTCTAAAAAACCCAAGAGTTGGGCACGGGATTGGCTAGAAGGAAAGCTGGGCAGCCCGCAGCTATGAGCTTAAAAGCTAGGAGTTATCCTATCTTCCAGATCGAATTTCCAGATATGATGCCTGATAACCTAGGGTAGGAGTGGCAAGAGTTGACTTCCTAAAACGGTAACAACCAGGGATGTCTAGAGAACTTATTCTCGATTAGCTACAGAAAGAGCTAGAAAGTCATTTCGTTCTATCCGGTTTGAGATTGGGTACAGTGTAAGACGGTATCCTAGGGAGCGGAGCAGTCTTAAGAGCTAATCCGCCTTGATAATGAATTTCTAATTTCCTTCTGGCTGAGGGTACAGTTGCATTTGAGTTACTAAAGTACTGTAGTCAGGTAATCGTACTACACTGCCTAAAAAAAACATTATATCGATAGAGTGAATACTATACTCCCTTATGTCATTGGTTTTAAAGCTTGGTTATAAATAGATAAATGGTCAAAGAATTGATAACTCGAGAAAGACACTAAAAAAGGTATTCCTTCTCAAGTGCGAGAACTTCTATTAGGATTAAAGGCACAAAAGATAGGATCGAAACAGCAAGAGAGGTTTTTCTGCCAGAGGTTTGCAAGATAGGGGTTACCTTTTGGAAATGGTGACTCTTCCACAGGTAGAGATGAGGCTTTAGCCGCTGCTGCTAATTATTCTTATTTTTTGTTTTTGTTTTTGTTTTTAAAGTCGAAAAAACTTTTGACACCTGCTTAATCTTCAAGTGCTATGCCTGCTTCCCTTGCAGAAATTGGAATGAATTTGAATTGTATCACTAGTCTTTCTCTTCAGCTCTTTTTCCAGAAGAAGTTATGTGTGGATTGGCGTAAAAAGCCAGATCTTATTTCGTATGCCTTAAAAATGAAAGGTAAAGGAGATCCGGGGTTCGACTTTGGTCACCGGGTCAGCTCTTCCTGCCGAGAGGAGTTATCAAATCATTGGCTTTAGACAATGATTTATTTGATGTCTATAGGAGGAGAGTTATTGCTTCATCCGTAGTTATACTAATTTAGGAGTTGGTCTTGGCTCTGAAGGCTTTTCTTCTCAATTCTTTGTCCTTTAGTTCCTGCTTATTCTAAGTCTATGGTAGAGCTAGAGCCCGGGAATGTTCTCCATGACAGACGAGAAAGGCTTTTTGGTCCTTTAGTATTTAGTAGTGGTCACTCACAACCCTTTTCCTTCAAAGAAGAACTTCATAGTTTATTAGTTGCATTCGAGGTTCAAAGCCCTGCTCATAGAAGGGATGGAGACAACTACTTTTAGAATGAGAGAGTCATGGACCAATTCAATGAATATGGACTTATAGCAAGAAGGATTATCAACATATCATTCTAATATAAATCGGGAGGATAATCATCTGTCGCTATTAAGAGAGCAAAGTCTTCTTTAAAACCAAATGATATAACTTAGTATAAACTACCATTCCAATCTCCAATATTGAAATTGGAAACCTAGGGCCTCTTCTCGTTTAGCTTTTAAAGGATGTCAGAATGGTGCTTGTAAGCCTTGAAAAGGGGCCGGTTGATGATTGCTTGGGAATTCCCACCTTTCTTTAGGAAATGTTCAAAAAACATGCCAAGGAAATCTATCAAAAATCATATCAAAGTCAAACACAAAGGTAAAACGGCTGTGGAAACTATACCCAAGTAGGGGATTTCCCAGATCAAGGCCCCCTAAAAACATCAAGGGACGCTACTCCGTTGGTTTGTAATTTGTCCGTTAGCCATGTCCTAAAAGACTAAACTGTATAAGCGCCCCGTAAACAATAATCTCTTCTTGAAGCGAATCTACGATAATATACCTTATTATAAGCTTATTCTAATTACTAGTAGTACTAGTACTAGTAACAGCGTATATGCGACAACAAAGCTAATATACGCTTGAAGCTTGCATGAAACAACAGGGAAGGGAAACCAGGCTTCTACGACCGGGCAGTGAGTAAATGATAGAGGAAAACCTATTACTTGAATATGTTCTTTGCCTGAACATATAGATGTTCGTGAATGAAACAGCTGCAAGGCGAATGAGTAACCATGCATGTAATCGGTTGACAATAAGGATCATACTTTCATGGCACTAAGACAAATGCAAAATGCTTGCATCTGATCTAAGCAACCGAGACTGCAACTGCCCATCAGTAACAGTAACGTACACTATAATGCCTGTGTGATGAACATCCTGTGGAAATATTAGGCATTAAGAAACTGAGGCAAAATGGTTTATGATTGAACTTTGTTGTGTCCCTCAAGGCCAGTCTTGGTTGATTCCCTCCAACATCATTGTGAGCCAGAAATGCCGTGGAGACTTTGACCATCCCAATTGAAGAAAAGTATACTTTCTAAGCACTTGTTCTTGAGTTGGCTTTCATCGACAAGTAGGGTGACCAAGGCAATCTCGATTTAAGACTAGACTTGGAAATCCTATTAGGTAATATCCCATCTTTCGTAGTGATTGCATTCATTCATTTATGGATTTGAACGATACCGCCCGTTTTCATTTCATGGTAGACCACTACTTCGCCTCTTTATTGGACTTTCTCAGTTCGGTTTACAATTAACGTTTTCGTTTGAGGACTTCGTTCCTCAGCAAAGACCTACAACGAATGGTATCTACATAAGCCTCGAGTCTCTTAGTGGAAAAATTAATGCAGCCCATGCACAACCTAAACCTATTACCTGAAAGGGTATGACATCCGTACCTATTGCATCGTTTTCCTTAATGATGAAGTAGGCAAGAGCAAGAAAGACTTCATAGTAGAATAGGAGCTGGTTCTTCCATATTTTTATAACCCTAATGTTCAGAACCCGTTCTACTTTCAGCTTGAAGTTTGTGGACGATAGCACGTATGGGTGGTATGAGTGCCATCAACGTATCCTAAGAAATTGCTCTTTTGAGATCACAGGAATGGAACAAAAAGAGAACGAAGGGAAGAATAAATGGAAAGGCTCTACAACTTAAAAAGAAGATAGGCCTACAAACTGGACAACAGGGAAGAGGTACAGAAAATATACCGATGATGGGATGGGATTTGAAGATGTCTTTACAAAATCGCACTTCCGCTTGTGACCGTACGATACAAGGCGAAAAATTTCATTACTAGGAGAGACCAGGAGGTGGGCTTGGAAGCAGCCAATTCGAAGAAGTACGCATATCTCTCATGGTCACTTACAAGGTAGATCTTTTATGCTTTAGTTGAGAAGGTTCAACATGAATAGATTTTATACCCATTCGTTAGCACACCTGAGGCTTGGGAAGGAAAAGAACCTGAGGTTTGAAGATGTTCGACCGATAGGGAGAGGAATGAAGAATGGGTTCTTGGATAACCAAGAGATTACTGGAGTGACAAAGATTTGACTAGAAGAAGAAGGCGAGCTAGCGCCTATCTGATCTTTTGAACCGGCCTTCAGCTTCAATCAAATAGGCCATAGATCGAGATTCACTCATAAGACAAGCGACTACCAGAAGACTATAACAACTCCTTACTAAGCAAGACGACTCCATCTCTTGACATATGATATTGGACTCAAGCCAAGGCAAGTGAGGTTTTTAATCCTTGATTGAAAAGTTACAAAACACCATTGTTCAGTCACTCATTCATGTGCGGATGTCAGTCTATTTCGTGGATTTGATCAAGCAAGCTAGCAAGCCAGGAAACTGGACAATGGAGGACAGAGGAAACACAAAGATATGAGAAAGGTTCGAGTGATTTCGACTAAGAATAACTCGACTCTGAAAAAGGTGAAAAAAGATCATTTCCATTTTCTCTCATTTCAATCTCCACGAGTTCGGTTTGTCTGCAAGACTCAATCAAAGTAGTTCGTCCTCCTTCTCAAGTTCCGGATGATAGCTCTTTCACTTGGTGTTCCCTATTCTAAGACATCAACACCGATTTAGGTTTCGACGTCAACCTCAACATCGTTCTCTCTTTCTTATTCTTCATCTGAATCCTATTTCTTCCTCATTGTAGGTCCCGAAACGGATGGTTCATGGGGTTTGCCTATATGCTGCATGTATTTTCTATCTTCTCTAACGGTAGAGCAGAGTAAAAAGAGAGCCGTTTAAGCCACGAAGTGTGTGTTTCCCTATCGGGCTAGATAAACTTACCTTTCTCTGCCCTAGGCATGTTCTATTAAATCCGTTTAGGGAAGGTAACCCATGTCAGGACGAGACATCACCATTCCTGGATTAGGGCAATAGGATAGGTTCACCCAAGAAGGGGAAAGTGAAAAGAATGTAATAGAATAGGCGCGTTGGCCCTAGAAGAGAAGAAATCCAACCTAAGAACACAGAAACTAGCTGAAGGTGGATATGCGACTAAGAGTACTAGTAAGAGCTGATATGTGACTTACTATACTAGTAGTAGTTTATAATTAGTAGTAGTAGTAACAACGGATATGCGAAGAAAAGTACCTATTCACTATGGTTGACTTAGGCTATCCTTCGATCTCTTTCCATCATCCTAGATTCCATCATCTTAGAAACCCGGGTAACCTCGTCCCTCATCGCTTGTTTAAGAGCTACAACTTCACCGGTGGCATTGCTATTTTCGGATATCAAAGGTGCAATCCACAAATCAATCGCATATGAAAAGTATGGGGAGTATATTAATTTCACCGATGCTTCAACCACTTCTCGACCGGGACTTCTTCCTATAGATACTGGAGAGATAAATCTTAAGGAAGCTTTGAACTACTTCCAAGCAAGGAAAAGATGAATTGATAGTATTACCGATTTCAGGGAAAGCAGACTAAGATAGTGATACCAAGCCTAGCTTGAAAGAGATCGATCACAGGCATGTGGTGAAGCATAGCGAAAGAAAGATAGGATTAGGGAGGTTTGAAGATGCTCGACCGATAGGGAGAGGAATGGAAGTAGTACGAGAAGCTAGATGTAGAAAGAAATACTGGGGTTATGAGCCTGAATGGCGGGGAGAAAAAATGGCCTATTCCAAAGAGGGATGTCGGTTTAGCGTCATAGACCTCGGATTGTTTCCCTGACATGTGATCCTAGCTCAGAGAAACTGGCTTTCTCACCTTTGGAAGCAGCTCGTAGAATAGGTCTGGCATCTTTCTTGACTAACCTGCTGTCACATCTTGAATCAGTACAACTATTCTCTTGGAACACTTTCCTCACAGGACTCTCAACATGCTACCAGTCTGATCTAGCTGCCCGGTAGACCAAATCAAGTAGATAGTGAGGCATGTCACTGGTTGAGGAAAGAAGACGACAAGCTAGTTATATTTCAGGCAGTTCGTGTTTCTTGTGTCTGACCTTCCCAATGATTCTTCCATTCGATTGAACTTTCCCTTAGCAGTGCTCTCTCCTTGCATAGGCATAAGTGATCCGACAGGCACTCTCCGGACATGAGTTCAGGCATGACGCTCAATAGGGCAGTGAGCAGGCATTCCAGGTAGACTACTGAGATTCCCAGAAGCATGAGTCCAATCTCTCTTAGACCAGCAAGTCCTCCGAATTCAGTTAGCAGAATTCCCAACTCTCTCTGACTGGATTGGTTGTCTTCTCTCTGTGACTAGTGCAATCTTTTCTTGCATGTGTTCCGCATCCGACTTTTGTTACATTTCGAGTTTTGGATGCTATCCGCAATAAAACAACTTAGAAGGATCTTAGCTCTCGGTGACAGGCTTTGCGGGACTGCCATATGGCCTGGTCCACTCTTGGCTAAGCTCTTTGGGCGGGACTTTCTCGATCACAGCTTCTTACTTCTCTCACTGACATACTAGCAATTCAATCACTCAACATATAGAATAATGATCGACAAGTCCAGAGTGTGCACCAACGAGAGTACGCTGGAAAGATTCTTCGAATATTAGCATTTAGATCTACTATGTGATTATGTGAGAAGGATTTTGTTATGCTTCTCTATTGGAGAAGCTAGAGAGATCATGCTTTTAGTACATCTCTCTTCTCTTATTACATGATTGAGAGTGTCATTTCTTCCTTCATTGATGCTATTGACAGACTGATCCCAATCACTTTTCGATGGGATTGATCATAGAAAGGATTAGCATAGTAATCTATGTCAACCCTTTCACACTACAATCAGAGTTTTAAAGTTCATGTCGGCAAATTGTCTGCTAATTCAACTAGGAGACAGCAAAAGAGAAGAGATTGTTTGCTTGGTCTAGGCAGTCCAATCGGGAAGGAGATGGGATTGAAATTTGATTAGCCAACAAGATTGTTGACTTCCACCAGCGATCTAGTCACCCGGAGAATAGTTTGCACTGCACAGTACGAAATCTCAAATCTCTCTCGACGCCAAGACAATTTTATGTGTCCAGGCTGATCAGAGGTTCGGCTTTCTGCTCTTATGAAATCAAAAGTTACCTGTCAAACAACTTATTCATATTCCTTGAAATGGCAGCTCATGAAAAAGAATAGCCACTTCCTTATTTTATGCTATTTATTGAGTTTCCTACCCTCGGGGGAGGTAGCAACAGCCTTTATCTAATCGACTATTGAACCATCTCACCTAAAAGTCACTCGCTACCTTAAGGCATGCCTTTACTCCAATAGCTAACTCAATGGGAATTTTTTTTTCTAGTAAAACAAAGCCAGTGAAAGCTTTCTTCTAGGCGCTGGGGTACATACTGTACTACGGTCCAGAATCCGCCTCTTTCACAAATAAGCAAGGGCGGTCTATGATCAGAAAGAAAGTCTCATCCCTTGCTTGTTGGGTACAAGACTACGCTATTCTTCTCATCGAGAAAGAAAATGGTTGTTTAATAGATTTAGGAGCTATTGACATAAAGGAAATGTGATTCGTATTCTTAAACTAAGGTAAGGCTTTCTGGTATTCCATCTTAATGGGAGGCCTTTGCCAGGTTGAAGACGATAGTTAGCTTTCGCTCATTCTTGATTCGTATTCGAAGAGTGACTTCTTAACTAGCTTTAGAGTTAACGATAGACGCACCTCTTCTCACAGATACTATTAAGTTCCTTGCCTTACTAAGCTTTCCGGAAAGTAAGGACTATTCCCACATTGAATCTCAACTGACAATGTGCATTGACTCATTCTATCTCTCCTCTACCTTTTTGGGATGAGGCCCATCTATTAGCTTATTACCATAAGGATGTTTGATGCCCGGCGAAAGCCAAGTATGGAAAAGGTTCCTAGCAATCCCACCGACTAATCGAAGGCTATTGCTTTTGTCTTCCAACCATCTAAGACCGAATTCAATAGCAGTTCCTTCTCTCTTGTTTTCATCCGATCTATCATCTCGGAACAGGTATAATAGTATAAGAATAGGACATGGATAGTGCGATAGTGGGATGAAAGAAGTGTTATACCGTTTGTTGAATAAGCCAATAAGAAGGAAGGGATTTCTCAAGCAAGATAGCATTCCTGAACCTCGTCCGAGTTACTGGAGCTATTTAAGACGTCTTTGTGACTCTTTTCGTGTTCCTTCACTAGAACCGGGTGAGGAAGTTAGCTCTATAATGCATAATAATCGACCAATACCAATGGTGGCCCCAGAGACACTGAGACAAGAACCTGGACAACTTGAATTGGTTGAGTCCAGCCAAGCTCAGTACCTTCCTCACGAGGATCAAGTAATAGGGGGAGATTCAATAAATAACATCCAGCGTTGGCTAATGGCAAGCAAAGAAATTAGCGACGAGAACTTGGAAGAGACCCGCTTACTGGCCCAAGACCTCTTTGATTCTTAGGGAAGTTGTTCATTCATAATATGTTCGGGGCTTTTTTTAAAAATGGTGATGATAGTGTAGTCTTCTTTACATATTAAGTCAAGTGGTAAACTATGAAAGGAAAAATGGAAACAGGGGAGTTGGCTGATAAAGATGGACAGTAACGATTGCGTAATATAAATTTTTCGGCCTCGTCATTGAAAGCGGCTTCCAATTGCTTGGAAATTATAAGCTATATGGGGGGCTTGGATCGTGAACAAAAACAATTGATCAAGAAGTTGGTCAACTTTCGCATTAAAGAGGGTAAAAAACAAGAGTTCATGCTATTGTTTATCAAACTTTTCATTGCCCAGCTTGAACTGAACGCGATGTAATCAAACTTATGGTTGACGCCCTAAAGAATATAAAGCCCATATGCGAAGTGGAAAAAGTAGGAATAACAGGTACTATTTATGATGTCCCTGGGATTGTAGCTAGGGATCGTCAACAAACCTTAGCTATTCGTTGGATCCTTGAAGCAGCTTTCAAACAACGTATAAGCTACCGGATAAGCTTAGAGAAATGTTCATTTGCTGAGATACTGGGTGCTTACCGAAAGAGGGGAATTATACGTAAGAAAGTGGAGAATCTTCATGGACTGGCTTCCACCAATCGAAGTTTCGCGCATTTCAGATGGTGGTAAAGTGAGACCACATAAAGAGTTCTTTCTCATTTAGTCAAATTATTCAGTAAGATATGGTTCATTTTTCCTTTTTGTTTGAATCTTCATATAGAAAGTTGACTTTCTCAGACTCTTCCCTTCATTCATTGAGTTGGAGGAATCCATAGGAGGCCTGCCCATTATGCATTGCATGAAAGAACCTTTCTTTGTATGACTTCTCTTTTGCCTCAGGTCGAATGAATACGAAAGGAAGATCTATAAATAGGCCATGAATGAAGAAGTAATGGGCCTTTCACCCTCTTGCTAGTGACTCGGGTAGCTGATCTGATAAATGCACTTCAAAGGGAGGGAATTTACATTACCATGTTGGTATGGTCGGGCATAAAAGATTTGGAAGAAAGGTCAAAAAGAAGAAGTAGAGATAGAGAACAGAATGAAACCGATAGCTGTCAAGGCAAGAGAAAGAGTTTACTTCGGTGCCAAAGAGCCGAAACCGCTAACCAAAACAAGACATTCACTTTGACCACAGCAACACGCATTTGCCTACTCGACTAGCCCGGAAATCAACTTTCTCTTCGACCTTCTTTTCTTCTAACCTAAAATAGTCATACCGTTCTCCCGAAAGAGATAGATTTCTTGATTCTCTAAGCTCGCTAAAGGCCCGAAACATAAGGAGTTTTATCTAAGCTAAGCTGCTGGAACGACTACCAGAACTGGAGTTGTATTCTCTAATCTACCAACCGATAACTGAACTAGCTTGACTTTCTTCGAGAGGTTTGGAATAAATCAACGAATGTAGGATATCTTGCCCATGAGACTCTTTAGTTCTTTCAGAGTGGTCAGAGGTGGCATCTCGAGTATTGCCTTGATCTTCGAGGGCTCTATTCCGTTCCAATGGATAACGAATCCCAAAAATATACTAGCTGAGACACCGAAGGAACATTTCAGTGGATTCATCTTCATCTTATTCGCTCGACACCTCTTGAAGACCCGATCCAATACTGCAATGTGATTTTCCCCTTTGCCTGACTTTACCATTATATCGTCGATGTAGTCCGCGATCTCTTTGTGCATCATGTCTTGGAATATGGTGGTCATGGCTCACTAATATGTAGCACCCACGTTCTTTAACCCGAATGGCATCACTTTGTTATAGAAGTTCCCCTTGGGCATTCGGAACGCAGTCTTCTTGGCATCCTCAAGAGCCATCCAACTCTGGTTATACCCACTATAGCCATCTATAAATGAGAACCTTTTGAACCCTTGTCGATGAGTAAGTATATCTATGTTCGGTAGAGAGAAGTCATCATTTGGGCAGGCCTTGTTGAGGTCTTGGTAGTTGACGCAGATCTTTCTCTTGCCATTTTTCTTTTTGACTGGAACGAGATTGGCCAGCCAGGTAGTGTACTATAACTCTGTAAGTCCACGTTGATCAACTTGGCCACTTCTCGCACAATTATGTCTATAACCATCGGGTGGTACTTCCTCGGGGGCTGCTTTACAGGTGTTTGATCCCTAACGTTCAAGTAGTGAATGACCACAGTAGTCGGCAACCCGGTCATCTATTCGTAGGACCAAGCCAGGCAATCCTTCTTTCTTCTCAAGCACTCGACGAGTATCACAAACTCTCAACATAGAAGCAGATGGGGTTTAGCATTCATAGAAAGGTAGAGATAAGGAAATTTCTTAAAGAAAAATATTCGAGATCATCCAACAAAACGGGTGAGACCGAGTGAGATTCCTTTTGCCAATCAAGGCTAGTGAAGTGAAAAGAACCCTACGACGATTATGAGGGTCCAAGCGAGTATTCCTTAGTTTATTGAGAGTGCTTTAAGGAAGTGTGTTTTACCCTTATGACGACCTATTCGAACTATGCTCATCTGAGACAAGCTTGCTCAGCCAATTCTTTCTCTTTTTTCTGAGGAAGCATGGTCACCAAAGACTTTTACTGACTTTCAGGATAAAATTAAAGCAAGAAGACGGGCGTTAGCTAATGGCTTGACCGGTGGGTGCTTCCTATCCAACTAGTATTTTCCTTATGACTCTGACTGTGGTTTACCTGAGATTAGACCGATTCTCTTCCTGCTGCTCAACCCGCTTGGTTTGACCTGACTTTGATCACTTTCTGATCGCTGGTCAATAAAACCCTAGATCCTTAGCTCTATCCTTTGCTGCCTGGGTGCCCCACAGGGACTACTCCATGCTCTTTGCTTTATTGGTGGATGGGGAAGAAAAAAGTTAGACTGTCTCTGAGCCCTACGACTGAGGTATTTAAGTTTGATAGCATAAAAGATTAAAAAAAAGTCGCTTTTTCAAACCAAAAATAAGCGCTTTAATGCGTGGACCATAAGCCCCTACTCCTAAGTTGTTTCAAAGTTCAGTCCCTTCCAATATAAGTGTCAGACTTGGATTACATTATCTCCTGTGCTAAAGCACCTAAATAGAAATCTGCTTTTCCTGAATCCGACAAAACACTAACCGGTTTAGGCTCCAGCAGTCCAAGCACAGTTAGTGGGGCAAAGAGTGGAAGTCGAAGAAAAAACATACGCTTCAGACGGGCTATAGTTCTTATTCCAAATTCAAGGTATTAAGGATGAAAGGAAGTTAACTCACGAGATTGGGTTTCAATAGTCTCTCTTTAAGAGAGGGGTGCTGCTTGAGAGCTATCGGTATACCCTATTGTATCCCAAGCCAACTATGAGCTTTGTGAGCCTAGGGATCAATCGACGGATAATGTAGCACTTACAGTACAGTGGTTGGAATTAACACTTTATGCTTTCTAAGATCCCCGGCCCCTGTCCGAAAAATGCCTTCTATGATGGAGATAAGGTATACTATACTATGATTTCATCTATTGACCCAGAGTCTTAATCTATAAAGAGCGGAGCTATTCATTCTTTAAGAAAAAAGGTTCCCAAAAGCAGGATGTTTAAGCTACTTCGGGCGCGCCCGCTAATGTAATGTCTCAGCTTCGCAATGAGCTTGAAAGCAAGCAAGGAGAGATACATGACTCTTACTCGGATCATCCAATACTCTAAGATACCCCAGAGGACTTAGAAGAAGGAAGAATCGAACCAGTAGGAGCACCAAAGTATCATTCAGTAGTTCCCTTTCTTTTTAAAGGGTATCAGACTCTTGATCGAATGCGACTGTACCTATCCTTACTTTCTTCGGTGCTAATACTGCCTCTTACTCTCGTGGGTAAACTCCTACTGGATTAGTCAGAACTTCTCTGTCTTAACTTGTGGACCTATCTATCCTCTTCTTTTTAAGAAATAGGGGCTACATTTTCTATTCCCGCCGCTTGCTTTTATGTAAATAAAAAAAATGTTAAAGCTTGAAAACTAAACTTGTCCTAGTTTGCTACGTAAGGCATCTAAGCTTGATAACATATCTCGCAAAGAGGTGCTTTCGGTCGATCAAGTATAAGTATATTATAGCTTCAGTTTGAGAACTGTCCTTTATACAATACATCTATAATTGGATTTATCACAGGCGGCACTCCCACTTCTACTGGATCTCAAACCGCTGGGAAAGAAGAAATAAGAAAATCATTTATTCACCTACAAACTTGTATCTCCTAAGGCTGGAACAGAAGTCCCAGACACTACAACTTCCATTAAGCCATCTTCCATTTAATGAATTAAGCTTTCTATCAATGGATGGTAGGGAACTTCCAAGAGATGGAATAAGACTGTCTTTCTCACTGGATGGCCTAAAGGAAGCTAGCTCGGGATATACTTTCAAGGCAAGGGAATAGCACTTTCAATCAAATATGAGGAAATATTCAATACGAGAAACAAGGCAAGGGAATAGCACTTTCAATCAAATATGCGAAAATATTCAATATTTATTACGAGAAATAAGGAAACTCGCCTACGCCTTTACCTTATCAAACTAGAGGGGATTCAAATTCTATAGCACCGTCTTCTTCCCTCAAACCTGAAAGGGATTGTGAACAAGAAAAGAAGTTAGACCTTTTCTGTGGACTTTCGAACTCTCCTTCCTACTACTCTTTCACAAGATAGATTCCAGAAAGAGAGACTGCCTCTTTTCGCGACTCCGTTGCTATTGAATCTGTTGTTCTTGTTCAAGAATCTACAGCACATGAATATGAGTAAAAAGAAGGGATTTACCAAGGTCTTACAGAAGGAGCTTCGTCAGCCAAAAAGACGGGCTTTCCATGACCAAGAGCAGACTAGGTTGTGAGAGATGGAAATAACTGATTTAGCAATTATGCCACGTCTCTTGCAAGAATAGGCTTAAGCATCTGGCATCTATAGAACAAGTTAATCAATAGTAGTAGAAGATAGCCTTCTTTTCCTTACTTTTTATACAACCCCATTTCCCTCCATTTCATCCACTAAAGGGAAGTTGTTTGATTGAAACTAGCACTTGTTAAATCATTTATAGTATAGAATCAGCTCTTTCAAAAGCACCAGAAAGATCTTATACATTTGTGAGTTCCCACTATGCGGGAAGCCCCTTTATAGTAAGGGCTCGCTTGCTTTTCGTACTTACCTTCCTCAGCGCCCTTTGTCTTTGCTTCACTTCCACTCACTTAAACTGGTTTAACGGACTAGGCAAGGTTCTGTTCGTTCCTTAGCACGAAATGAAGCAGATGAACCAAAGGCTATTTCCGACACATAAGAGAAAAAGCTAGGGCTGGCTGGATAAGCATTCGACGAAGATGCTTAATCATACAAATTAACATGTGTAAACGCCCGCAGAAGAGTAGGTCGTGGATCCTATCTTATGGATTACAGTAGGAACTGAACCAATATATCCTGAGAGAGTACAAACAAACGAATATGGTCGTTGGGAAAAGAAGAATGAGGACTAGGAAAGTTTCTCATCATCAACTCCAGAACGGACCATCCCGTGGAGGCCTTTTTTCACCTTACCAAAAGAGGGGTTACTCTCCGTTCCGTGTTCCTGGTGACAAGAAATTCTGCGAATTCCTCTTCTATCCTTTTGGCACCATTTCTTGCATGAATGCTTTGAGTTGAAAGTCAATTATTCTGGAACAACAAGACCTACAGTAAGCCCGGAAAGGAAGGAAATGATGTAACGCTTACTTGACTTGAGTAAATTTATAAACGAAGGTAAAAGACTAATATAAAGAAGCTGCTGGACAAGCAGAACAAGGACTATTAGCTCGGTTGAAGGGCAAATGTGACATTCTTTTTTTCTTTTACTTGCCTGTCTCCTCATCCTTTGGTTTCCTATCTAGCCACTCATTTCTTTAGTATCCAAGATGGGCTCTTTCAAGAGCTCCTTCAGCAGTGCCGTACGTGACATTTATTCTTATCCTTATTTCTTTGTATTAGTTATCTGGAGCAGCGAGCTAGTCTGTCGAAAGCCAGTGCTTGTCTGGCTGGATTCCATCTACTTCCTTCCCCCTGGCACTGCCCTTGTTGACAGCTTTTTTCCTTCTTTAAGCGCGGAAAGCAACCAAGTGGGAGAAGCCGCAGAGGAAGCACCATAACCCCCAAGTGACCTAGCCTAGCCCTAAATAAGAATTCTCGCTCCGAGTTTGATTTTTGATTCATGTAATGATAAACTCATTTTCGATTGGCTTTCTTTGTTTGGTTTCCTCTTGTCCATCTTGTCTCTTCCTGTTTAGAATCACGGTCCCGTTCCCTGCCAAGCCTTGGGTAGTCTATCTGGTTACCCCTGGCTATTTGTATAGGATCTCTGTATTGCAGTTAGTTCTTCTATCTATTCCAATCAATCGTTCTCAAAGGCCTTTCTTCGCTTCCAACCTAGCCTTATCGAGAATCTTTCATGTTTCAAACTGACGACTGAGATTGGAACTGACAACAGAAGTTGCTAACAAACCGACTTTGCTTTCTTACCTTGCCCACCAAAAGATCTCATTCAGGTTCAGGACTGACCTAACCAGATCTCCCATTGAATTTCGCTTTGTTCACTCCTTGATTCGACTGCCTAGCTCTTCAAGCCTGGGACAAAGAGTCATTCTGTAAGTTGCAGTTAACAGATCTTGGTCACTGCATCAGCTCGATGTCAAAAAGGCCTTTCTTCATGGAGACCTCCACGAATTTATATGAGTCCTCCACCAGGTTTTCGAACTCAAGGGGAGGAAGGGAAAGTTTTCAGGAGATGTCACTAACTTGCGTTCTTTTGTTACTAAAGAAACACCCTTTCACCTTCTGCTCCTAGTCCATTTTTTTATTTAATAAGAGAATCTCGCTTTATCATTTAAAATTCTTCCTATTTTCCTGCGAGAAATGCCAAAACGAAGACTAATTCATTCAGTCTAATGCGCCCATCTTAGGTCACTAGCTGCCTTAAGGCATTCCTTTATCCCTACTAACTACTCCTAAGGGCGTACTCCACCACGAACAGCGGAGTAAGGTCTCAGGCCTTCCTTTCTTCGGCATTCATTCATCTCAAAATAATCTTGGGCAACCTTGTTACGGGTGGGAGAAGTAATCCTCCTTCAAGGTCGTCTAAGGCACTAAGATCTATTTCAAACTACCAGAAAGACCCCTAAGGCGGTTGAAGGGAAGCGGACCGAAAGGAAAGCAGATAGGCCGCCTTTGATTTTTTGTTGACCGGATTGGGCGGTATACGCCAGGCAAAAGCTTCACCGACCCCCGATGGAGCTCCGGCGATGGTTCGATCATTGACAAGGTTCAATGCAAGGGTGGGACATTGATAAAGAATACATCACTAACCACAATGAATATCATTTGCCCATTATCACTTCATCTTTACCCATTGTCGTTTAAGGTAATGAATGGGGAGAGTTTGGGATCTAAGCGGATTAAAGTTAAGAAAAGACTCCCTGTAGGGCAACGAAAGCTATAAGTTGTGAACCTTGACTTGAAAACCGGGGCGAACTGTCTAAGATAGTGGCCATCCAAAAGCCAGACCCTTTTCTTCAAGCCTACTGGAAGCCATGGGTAAAGTTGTCAAATAAGATTCTGCTAAATTGGCTAAGCGAACCATATTTCAAATATCGTTTGGAGTAAGGCCAGTCACTGGATTAAGACTAAAAAATTAACCATTCCTTATCGCCCAGCAAAAGACCTCACTACGTACCTCGGCCTCAGGATTTAAGCTAGGGTTCCTGGTATAAGAAAGAAAGTAGAGCTAGACAAGGTCTTCTATGAGTGAACGAGATGAGGATCGAGGTAGTTAAGTTCCCCAAGGGGGAGTTGCTTTCCAATATCAAAAATATTCTTTCTCCTTTGCTTTGCTCGCTTTTTTCTAATGCTTTTTCCCTTGCGGGCTTTCCACCATTAACACTTGTTTACTTCTTACCCTATTCACTGGCATTGAACTATTCTCTTGTAGTTCCACGCTTGGAACTAGAAGAACTATTCGCTTTCCACTATGCACTACGATTGAAACTGCGATTGTCTTTCGCTAGCTAACTACTAATATTGAAACTACTATAAATACAAAGTTCAATTTTACCCCTTTCCTTTATAGCCCGCCAAGGAACAAGTAGCCTTCACTACCTATTCCTGCCTGAAGAAAATGCATGAGTGAAAGACTTTTTCAATTGCAATTCTTTCTTTACGCGCAAACCCTTTCAAAATCTTATTCAAGCTTTCTTGACGTCTTTCTACGCAGAAATCTCTAGATTCATAGATCGGTCGTTCCAGATGTGATATTACGCCAATCAGCGCAATCAATATCTGACACGAGGCTAGTTCCTCTTTATACAATTACGATAAAGATTGAGCCGATTAGTCAACTTTGCCCTGTTGATACGCTAAAGCATAGCTGCTCTAGAACTCACGAACTGAAGAGCTCATGTCATGAACTAAAGATGCTATGTGACGCTTCATATGTGGATACAAGGGCCCAACCCATTATGACTAATGAAGGCTACTTTTTTGTTTGCTTGATAAGTCAGGTTCTGCCCATTCGACTGGCAAAGTTCATGAGTAGGTCTTCCTTCAATTGATCTCAATCAATATTTTTTTTTTTCATTCTGCCCAACTGGAAAATGGAATTCTTTTACCATGTATTAAGTCTTTAGAAAGAGTCTTTCTCCGCGGCAAGCATGTCAAGTAGGATCAAGTGGATAAAATAGGTGAGGATACCATCGAACAGTTGATCGGCTAGGCCTTAAGTGTTTAGACCCCTTATCGTTCACGCGTATAAAGAAGTAAAGAAAACATGCATGTAAGTGGGATAAATTGATTGCTTAACGAGTCTTTCTGGCTTTTTCTATTTCTTTGTCAATTTCCTCATGTCTTGGATGAGTTGATTCTTTTATTGTAGGGACCCATCTTTTGGAAGTCGTGAACTAGAGAGACCAATAGCACAATAGCGTGCTCCAAAACAAGTTAATAGATTTCTAAAGTTAATAATAACTAACAAACAATAAAAAAGAACTACTTGAATAGAGATATAATAACTTGAATCTATATAGAATATCAAATTCAGAGATAGATAATCAGTAAGTTATCTTTATCTTTATATAACTCGTTATCTACTTGTAAGGGTGAAGCTGCAGTTCTAAAGTTGTTCGGGCAAAAACCCTGCCTGCCAGAAGATTCATTGATTTGATTGAACCTAGCGGGAGAAAGGCATTTTCAAAATGTTTTTTCTATGGTTCACTTGATCTTTCCCCTATTTCACTAGAAATGGAATGGAGGAGGCAGATGTGACTGTTAGGGAGGCAGTAGTAGCACATGCAGTTGACTTAGGACCCGTTCCAACATCCATTCATGTCTCTCCAGATCCGAAGCGTCATACAAATCCAAATGTGAATGAAGCGCTTGCCCCTCTTGAATTGTTGGAAAGCGGCCGATAGACAACTGAGATTCTAAATTTGAGTTGGCTTCTTTCCATTCCCTTATCTGATTCAGAAAGGGTTGCTCCTCGAAATCTAACTCGAGCTGCAGAGCTTCTTGATGACTGAGAAGGTGATACCGAATCGATGAGAGAATTGGATCAATAAGCCAGAAGATATCTGAGACCCTGTCCTAACTCATGAATAGACTATTTTTGATGTTGACGTTTACACTGATGTATACTTTTGTATATTGTCCCTTATGGGTCCGGGCTTTTCTGTTGAATAGTCCCCGCCGTGAGTCAATGCGTTAATGCACAATTCCTTCTGTAATGAAATGAAATCCCAAGTCAGTAAAGTATTGAATAGTTAACGCGCGCTAATGGAATAGATTATATTGTTGGACCGCACGCGAGTCGAGTAGTCCAATAAGAATGCCCAACGCAATCCAAAATGAAAGCACCACAAGTGAGCCGAGGGCATTAGTCATTCTCAAACCAATGTCCATCTAACACATCCTAATCAGAACGGCCACCCAGAGGGCCTACCTCAGAGGTTTCCCAAAAGGTGTCCTCTTTCAATAAGTTCGTTCCTTTTAATTCATCGAAAGACTTCCTCAGATAGAGGTCCTTCTTTTCTTGCTCTAGGGACGTTGTTGAAGAAAGAAGTTCTCTTTCTAGTACCTTAGTTTCTTTTTTCTCCTTACTGATCATTAGCAGTGGCCATGTTTCATAATCGCACTCCTCATTATAATCACCAAATTGTTGGCGCTCCGGCCCGAAGATCTATGAATGAAGAATTGACCGCCGGCGCGCTTTAATGGCATCATAACTAGAAACTTCCCATTCATTCTCAGTTTGTTTCTTTCTTACTTTTGGCTTTTTGAGCAGTATGATCAAAAAGTTCAATAAAGAAAGGCTCGGCTAGTTGTTAAGGGTGAAAAGGGTCTATGCTTCATCGGAAGATGCTCAATGATGACCCCCATTTCTCTATTTTTTTATAAGACCAACTTCCTGACCCCTTTGACTTTTTGCTAACCAGGGTTTGTCTTTTAGATGAATAATGAATCTTAGTTGTAGTTGATATGGATTTTAGGAGTCGGCGCCTTATCCCCAAAGCTTTGTTCCCAGGTGCTTGAGATACACCTTCCAAACCGCCTTCGGATACAAGCATAGAGTATGACAATTATTCGTTCTTCAGCTAAGTCCGGTATGGTTTTCTTTGCGGTGAGTTTGATAAACCGCCCCTAAAAGGGCCCTCTTGTAACACCCCGATCCCTCTCGAGACCGGGAGTTCTATCAATCAATCTAATCACAACCCAAATCCAAACCCGGGCATAATTTTTAGGAAAACGGATGGAGTCTCCCCTGTTTCTAGGCAAAAAGCAAACCTGCGATAGTATATAAGTGGACCAATACCATGTCTAAACATTCAACCACCTCAAGGCCATCCGAGCCTTGTTCTCAACAAGCAATCACAAGCAAATATACATTTCCATTTTACAGACTAACCTACCTCTTCACATCTTTTACAAGTACATTCATGCTTGACAATTAAACCATACTAACCTATTGCATAAGTTAGACTATCAAACCATTCTAACTCTGTTCCTTTGGACATTATAAACATGCATTGAAGTTAAACTATACTAACTAAATACATAAGCTAGCTTTTCAAATCACTTCAATAACCTAGTAAAACTTAAATTACATTCCTTCAATATTAAATACATACAATACATGAAAACATACATCTTTGCCGCTTCGACAACTCAAGCCACATAGCACGCAAGACAACTCTTCAAGCACGAACTTTCACACAGTCACGAACTTTCCAGCTAACATGGCATTTCCTGAAATGTGGTAGTGAGGAGTGAGTATACTCAACACGTATACTCAGTGAGGGCGAGACAGATATCGAGGTGGAGAGAAAGAAGATCGTGCAATGCAAATAGGTACAGTTAAGCAATTTAATCAATAAGAAAACATTCAATGTAAATGACAATACAATAAACAATTAAGAAAGCATTAACACAACAATTCAAAGTTATACCACACTTTGAAGGCTATGGTTCACTCGAGCGAGTAATGTACCGATCACGATTTCGATGATTTTAACGATGACGCGCTGGCTCACCCACCTTATAACTTCCTTTTAGAGTACTCCGGACATACTCTGTCGATTCTATGACCCAAAACTCCCTGGGCGGCAACCCAAGCGAGAAAGGGAATAGGACACGGAGCTAGAGCAACCAACACTAGCAACCCGAGGCTACCCAGAGAGGCCCATCACTCACGCGCCTGACACTTATGCAATGCAATACGAGATATATAACGATAATCAAGCAAGGCACTGAAGTGCAAGTCAATAACAACATGCGATACTATAAACAATTACAATCAATAAAGTAACAAGAACAACACTAACAAGCATTATCAACAATTGATATACAAATTCAATCATAATCAACTTTAACAAGCATAACAAGCATTATTAAGCATTCTATAGGCATTATACTATGAAAACACACAAAATCACAAAATGACCCCAACTTTCAAAACGCTACTACTTCCAAACGAGCCACGAGTTTTGGAAACCGACTTCACCAATCCTCTTAGGTCACCATAAGGCACGTTTAAAGACCCCGAAACCTTACTTAACCCTAGAATTCACGCAAAGCCCCGATTTTCCCCTTTGCTCGTTTGAACTACCGCTACCCTAACCAAACACCCAACCAACGCCATAACCACACCAAAAGTGCTTCCATGGCCTCCCGAGACAATGCCATCATGCAAAATGATAAAATGCCAAACTTGACCTAAACAACCCCGACTTTCACTAAGCCATTTTCCTCCATTTTTCCATTACACAATCCAATTAAACCATACATTTAGGCATTCTAGCATATCTAGCACCTTCCTACATCAACAGAACACATAACGGAGCAACTTCATCGAAACGGGGGTTTGCTATTCACAATTTACTATTCAACTATCAATTTAAATTTCAATTTTGATACTCAACCACAGAAAATGCTAAAAAGCTATAAATACATGTTCTACGATTGCTAGGGAACATTCTTTAAGCAACGAAACGGATAAAATAACAATCTACAGTTAAATCACAAAAATTAAAGTTTAGATACAATAATTTCAAATGCGCAAATAACGATGAAACCCTCACCTTAGACGCTCCTAGATGCTAGGAAAACCTCATAGGATGCCTCAGAAACCACCCCGTGCAAGCTCACACGAAGCTTTGATGATTTGGCTTGAAAATCTTTTTTTTTCTCCTTGCATATTTTCGGCCCTTTCATTTTATGTTTCAGCTTTTTTCTTTAGTTTCCTTGTTAATTTAAGCTTATAAAAGATGCTAACAAGTCAACAAGTCAAGCCCTTGGTCAAAGCTAACTTAAACTTGGTCAAATAGGCTTATTTTATGCATTTTGAAGCTAAAACAACTATCACAAATCAAATTCCAGTTAATAACAACTAAACTACTAAAATTAAAACACTAAACACTAGTTTTCACTATTTGCTGAGGACTAGAAATCATTTCTTAACTATCGCTCTCGATATGCTATGCACTTTGCGACAATAAAAGAATAACAATTAAATCTCAAAGAATTTAAGAAAATATAATTTTTGAAAAGCAACATAGTTGAAAATTTACTCCGGCTCGGAGCTACTTTTCATTTAATTGAAAACCGAGCATTAAGATGCAAGAAAAATAAAACCGATTAACATAAATATGAAAATAAAGCTACAAATGAATGTTTAACTAAAAATAAACACAAATTCAATACTAGCATTTAAGATGACACTTAAATAAATACAAGAGAATAAATTCAATTACTATAATTAATAGAAATAGATAATAATCTTTTAACTATTCAATATACAATTACTAAATGCTTCCAAAAGAAATATTAAAATAGTGCAAATTGGTTGATTTAACTAATTAAATATTTAATTAAATGCAGTCAAATGCTATTAAATGCATGTCGGGTTCGGGTTATCACACCTCTCCCTCTCCCTCTAAGGCTGATGGGTATCTTGTTTGCTATTATGACTATTGGTACATTGTCAATACTCTCTCGTACTTAGAATCAAGTCGACACTCCTTCCCATCTTTCACTAGGTAGGGCTTTTGGGGAAGCCTTTCCTTCTTGTGTGCCTTCTGCCTGAAAAGGAAAATTCTGAACTACTTTGGCCCCGTCTGTGTTTTTGATGTCATTCTACCGACTGGGACAAAGACAAATTGTCCAATTTCACAATCGTAGATTCAGGTAGAAAACGATCAGATGCTAAGCTAAGGTGATGCAGAATTTTCTTGTTATCTTTATTGTTGTTTCCCTAAAAGTGGTTTTCAATCCCTATGGTTGGAATCTTTTCCTTTTTTATTTCTCTGTTGAAATGATTCCCTCAAATGCCGTTGACTTTGCTTTCCACCCTGTATACCATTACTTGCCGTCAACCCCATCGGCCTAAAAAGGGTAATTATCATTAGCTCTATTTCTTGCTTTGATCTTGGGACAAAGAGAGATCGTCAAATATAGAGTACAATATCGAAGAGCAGGTTTTCCCAAACTAAAGACTGATCTCGTTACTCAATAAAGTGTAATTTCGTCAGAGATGTTTTTTTTTATCTCGCTTTTGAGCGCTTAGCTACTACCAATCAGTTAACCAGGCAAGACAACCACTGTAGGGCCCAATCTGCTTCTGACAAGACCAATCCGACTTGAATTTACATAAATAAGAGAATAGGCTACACTGCTAAAACTGTGAATTCGGCTATGGCTAGTGGAGAATGTGAATCAATCATGAATGCGGTTCTTGCCTGCTTATTCGGAGGGGGAAGACTCGAGAGTTTATCGGATGGAAATGAGATGGCCAAGCCTTGGATGAATGGAATCGGCCCTTTCCTATTTCTTTTAGTACACCTACTTTCAAGCGTTGGTTCCATAGATGGGACAAGAGATGGGGATAAAAGTAAAAAAGGAGCTTCCGAACCTAGTACATCTGGTTCCGGCCTATTAGGGGTGACCTAAGGTTATCCTTCCCAGGAGAAGGCGTTAGAGTTAGAGGCTGAAGGGGGATTAGGAGATTGAAAAGAAGAAGATTGAGGGTTGCTCGTACTCGCTTTCACCTGTTAGATGCAGCTACACTAGGTACCGGTGATGAGCTAACTAAAGGACTTGAAGAAAGGTTATGCAGGTGGGTGTTCATTTGCAGTTGCTGGTTGGGGCCGTGGGGATGAAAAGAAAGATGAATAGTTCATTGACCTTTGCCTGGCACTGGAACTGGAGATGGAGACAAAGGTAGACTTCTCACTTGAAAGAGGCTACAACCTTACCTTCAAGAAGCGAATTCTGGGCATCAATGCACTAACGCTGTCTTGCTCACCTTTCTTCCATTTGACCGGAACAGACTCCCACTCAGACTGACCGATGGCATTTCTTCCCTAGCCTACAATCCAAGGGCAAGGGAACTCAATAGCACTTTCAAGAAGAAATCCATCTGAACTGATCATTCAAGTTGTCTTTATCAATAAGGCCTTACATCTTATTCATCTCTGCTTGCTCTTCCAAGTTTTCTACTCCTTCCTCTGATCACCACCAACCACAACAAGGTGAACCAACTCTCAGAGATGAGCATTATTGCCAGACCATTCAACGAGTCCAGTCAAGTTCTTCACACGGTTTAACCTTGCCATTGTAAAGAAGATCGACTTGTTTCGGTCCTTTAGCACACACCAGTGTTCTTTGTTCTCAACATGGCTGTAAATTCACTCATCTCCTTACAGTCGAGTGGCTTTCACTCCTCAATCTAAGGATGGAAGTAAGTCCAACCTCATGTTCTCCTCTGTGTAGGGGAAGTCAATACTTGTATCAGCACCAGGTGAAAAAAATGTTTCACTTGGGATCAAAAACATCAATCACATGAACAACTCAGTAGAGCCCAGTAAGAGTGAAAGCATTGTGACTCTCGTCTTGTCCAAGAGTGTCCTTGCTTCCAGCAACTTCTTGAAAGGTGCTGGCGATGATGAAATCTGTATGATGAATCATGGCAATGAGATCAGTGTTAATTGGCAGGAAAACTCCTCCAACCTTTTTTTAGACACTAGAGTGCCTAAACGTCTTTATTTGACTTTTGCGGGATTATATTCATTGATAATGTTCTCACTACACTTGACACTTTCTTTGTTTCTTTATGTGAGGAGTTAAGGGCAATGAAAGTCTCTGTGTCATATTCTCCCGCTAGAAAGTGGTTGTTGTTTCTTGATTGCTTCTTTCACACAGTCGGATAGTCTTTCTTTTTTGACAGCGATGGTATTGATTGAACTCAGGTTTTGGTCCCTGCTTTCTTATATTCGATCCAAGTATCTGAAATCCGAAGTCAGTCTTGGAGCTGGTAGGGGCAGACATTGCAGCGTATTATGGTGACTTGGGGTCTAAGGGAATTGCCAGGTAAGGTTTCAGAGCAATAGTCCCTTCTTTTCGTAGGCGATCCATCTATGGATCTATTGAGATTTGTTTTTCTGCCAAGACAGTTCTCATCAATTTCATTCCATAATCTATTTTTGGAATTTCTTTGAGAGAGCCTTAAGGTGAGTGATCCTATGTAGAGTGATATTAGCAAAGCAAGTTCTTTACTTGCCTATATCCTTCTATCCCCTCTACAACTCCTGGACTGTACGTGTAATTGCTAAACCGAGGTGAGTTTGACACTTTTGGTTTGTGAAGTGAGCTCACTTATTCTGACGAAGAGAAGTTCAATTAGTGGTTTGTACCTCAAAGGAAATATAGGCCGTCTATCATCTCGGGACGTAATCTGGTTAGATTACTTTAGTATTTGAGCTGCGTTAGTTGATTCATGGGTAGAACCCCTTTTTTTACTTTTGGTTAGAATGTGCCAATAGAATTTGTCACCATAGGAAACAGTTGGAATTACTCTCCTTTTCATAAGTAGTTTGAACTCATTTCTATGAGCTTTTGATTGGTATAGAAGGAGCTCAGTATTTTCTACTGATCGTGACAAAGACAGGAAAAAAGTATTCCCATAGCCTAGTTACGACCCGAGGTATACTCCCTTTAAGCTTTATAGAATCCAGGCTCAGGATGAACGCTGGCGCTATGCTTAACACATCCAATTCGAACGAAGTTTTGTTAGTTTTGAGATTCCGTAAGTAACTCTGTGCTAAGGGAAGAAGAAAATGAAATACGAACAATCGCGCTGGTCAGAATAAATCGATTGTAGTATAAGAAAAAAATGCCAAAAAGGAAATGGTACGTCTCGCTCAAAGCTCTCTACGAGCGAACCACCGCCCTTATTTTATCATCCCCCAACTCCGTTCAGGAGGAAAGCCTATCCCATTTGCTTATGGAAACTGACTACCCTACTCTTTCTCCGCCGCATACGAGCGACATACCTTCGTCGTATCATAGTGGCGATGTTCGCAGACCCGATGCTTCTCAGTCAGAATCGGACATATTATCCGTTATTAATACCCAAAAGGGTGAGAGCTCGGGTGTGGAGATTTATTCCGCCCAGGAAGAAATAGAAGATGAGGTTGCTAGCATTACTAGGGAAAATGGATTCCATTTGGACGAAGAGGCGCCCCATGTTTTGGGCCAATGGGTTCATGGGAAATCATCAAATCTCTCTACTTTACACGACATTTTGTCCGATCTCAGAAGAAATAGAGAAAAAAATGACTGGTTTAGGGAAGCTATTAACGTATGGTTGCATCAATTTATTATACTAGACATCCCCTCTCTACTAGAACGGTTGACATTCCCCCACACTAGCAGACTTTTATTTCTCATTCACAAATCCATTTTTGTTTATGCTACTAACTCTCAGTTTAGTCCTACTTCTGCTTCTATTTTTTAGAAAAAATGGAGGAGGAACTCAATCTTGTCAATGCTTCCCTAGCAAAGCGTGCCAAGATATGCGAGATCATCGACGAAATCTCCGCGATCGGCCGGTCAAATTCGGGGCAAAATGCTGCGGCCGAAGTCTATCTTAAAATCTTAGAATAGGAAAAAAGGGAGGGAAGGTGACTCAAAGGGGCATAGTTGAAACAAATTTTTTTGCGGGAGCTGCTATCGGTATTGGAAACGTCTTCAAGTCTTTGATCCATTCCGTGTCGCGAAATCCATCATTGGCTAAACAATTTACTATTCGGGTATGTCTTTCTAGGCTTTACCGAACATTTCATCATTTGAGAGGTGTAATCTACTATCCTACCTGAAGAAGAGGACGAGGCCCCAAAAACTGGAGGGAAAGGGGAGTAGGCAAGGGGCCCCTTGACGGCTAATCGATCTCTCTCCCTCTAGTAAGCTCATCAAAAGACCTGGTGCCCAATACTAAAACAACATTGGGGAAGGTGGGATGCTAGGTGGACAGGATTAGACGTTAACCTAGAGAGCTAAGTGTAGTGCACTTCATTCTCTTTAATTGACACATGGAAGATCAACTGAAAGCAAAAAGAATATCTGCACAGCTAAGACAAAGAAGGTAAGATAGGCAGTTTAGAAAGAAGATAAGACAAACAAGTAAATATTGCAACTGACAGCTAATAGGAGAGAGAATACAACTGTCAGCAAATCAAATAGATAAGACAATCCTGTCTTGATAGTTGACTTCAGATTTCAATATCCGATCTGACTGTGAGAATAGCAAAGTCCAGAATGACATGCTCAATGCCAGTCCATCCAGAAATGCCAGATGAATCCCGTTAGAGATCTAATCTAGGCAGAAGATCCCATCTTATTAGACTGATTTAGTGTGGTTAAGTTGAGTCTTTGAAAAGTAACTGAGTTTAGGGCTTTCTTTCTCTCATGTTTAGAAAGATAGCTACTATCAAGACGAAGACAAAAGCAATAGCCTTCGATTAGTCAGTGGGCCAAGAGGAACTCTTACTATTCTCATAACCGGTGCTAGTGAAAGCAAATGACATAGTTAAAGAAAAAAGAAGAGAATGTCCTGAGAGAAGAAAGGAAGTAAGGGAATGGGCTGGTGCTATAGCCAGAATCGTTTGTTACAGAATAGGTTGTATCTAGTATACTACCAGTGGAGTCATAAGTTGTAGATCTTCAATGGCTGAATCCGTTGTTCAAATAGCAGCTGCTTGGGCTTACCTTATTACCTTAGTTCTTTATCTTTACCTTGAGAGATGGGAATGAAATCAGACAAAAAAGAATAGGCAGCTAATTAGTTATGCCCGGGGGGAATGCCCAAAGCCCTTATTACTACTTCTTTCGAACTTCTAGCAATAGTAAACTCGCCCCACAAAGTGGTCTAATTCTTGTGTTTAATGTGAAGCTTGGCTTAGGCAAAGCGAATGGGAAACCTATCCAAGAAGAAAAATTCGGATGAGTGCCAAAATGGGTAAAGAGTAACCTCATCGATTGACCTAATTCCTGCATATGTTGGTTTAGTTGTCGTGTCACATTTAGTAAGTGATAGAATGCTTTTCTTCCATTCTTATGGGAATTATCTTCCTTCTTGCCTTATCCTGTTCATGAGGTTTTCCTAACTGGGGCAATATCTGTAATCAAATAACTTTGATACTCATTGGTAAAGGAAGAAGTCGTACCAAACAACTTCAATCAGTAATGGCTGTGAGGCACCGAGTCTGAATAGGCATCAACAAGCACATAGATGTCCGAGGCTCGAGGTACTTGAGTAGTTGGCAAGGGGGGAAAGAAGATTTGGATTGGTTGCTAATTCATTCTCCGTCTCCGGAGAGATCGCATTGGCAAAAGAAGGGTACTCATCGATCCAATTCCTGCTTCTATCCTGGATGAAGTTGTTCTTGTTGGTATCATAGATGTGTTATAAGAACTGGGCAATACCCTCAAATTCATTGATATCGAAGCATTAACATTCGTGGATAGAAAATGAAGGATGTCGATTCTTTTCTAAAGCTTAGATTGAATAGTTTTAAGCCTCTCGCCACCCCTTTATAATGGGAAACTCCTGATTTTCCTGCTTAGACAGAGAGAGGCCTTGTCAACTACATATTCAAATTGGCATGAAAGGCCTACCTTAGATGATATGCCTCGCTGAGCTCTCTCTTGGGCCGTGAAAGCGGTGCAAAAGAAGTTAGGCTACCCTACCTTGAGAGCTTCCCTGGTTACTGTGTGAGACCCCGTACCGAGCTAGTATAGAGCCCATATGCATTTTATAGCATTTCACAAATTTTTACATCATTTAATATATAATCATATCAATTAACGTGTATTTACCTTGATTCACATACTTTTATTTCAAAATATGTACATTTATATCATTTTACATGCACATGTCTCGTTTAATGTGTATTTAAATTTAATTACGTGTCTTTGAGTGATTTAGGTAACGTAGATAGCAATTAAATTATATTGCATACACTAGCTAACTAAATAATTGAATTAGAACTAAAATGGCAAACTTGAAGATAGGCATTTAGTTGGAGGGCACTCTAGTCTTTTGGGCTTTTAGATATTATCCACCAACACACATTACACCACACACACACACCAAAATTCTGCAGCATACACACATACCAGAAAACACATACACTCACACGATACACACACTACACACACCACACTCATAAATTCGACCAAGGAGAAAAGAAAGAGAGCAAAGAAATGAAGAAGAAGAAGAGGAGAGAATGAAGCTTAGGCTATTTCCACCATTCTTTTGTGTTTGCTAGCAAGTTCTAACACATCTTTTGCTTCTTTGCTCAACATCTAAGGTGAGGGATTTTTAATAAATGGTTTTAAAGAGTTCATTCAAGTTAGTTAATGATTATGTTTTGCTAGACTTGTTATAACTTGCATACAAAAGCTTAGAGATGAAAAGGTTGAGTATTTTGTGTTGTAGATCTAGGATTTTTAATTTGATGTTGGGTGATTGTTGATTGTTGATGTGGGGTGGTTATGGTTGAGTTTGAGCTCTTGTATGATGTCTAATTGCCATTTTGAACTTGCTTGAGTGTTGGTAAGAACATGGGAGGTTGTTTGGATGATTATTGAAGAAATTGGGTATTTCTCGTCTAGCTATTCAGGCGTTACAGCCTCTATCCGGTCGCCCGGATAGAAGCCCCAATGCCCGGCAAAAAGCTTCGATTCGGGCATTACCTGCTTCATTCAGTCGACCTGATGAAAGTAGTATCGCCTGGATGTTTGACAACTCTACGTAGTGATTTTGCGGAGGCCATATCTCACTCGTTTCAACTCCGAATTGCATTGCGTTTGATTCTAGAACTATATAATTTCGATAAGCTTCAATTATAGACTAAAATAAGATTAATTAGAGTTTGGGAAAGTAGGTAAATATACCTCCTAAGTTGGGCTATTGCAAATGAGATGAGTTTGCTTTATAGTTACTTTCGTGCTTGCATTTTGTTGTCATTTTGAGTTGTTTTAAGGTATCCTTACACCTTCCTTCGGTATATGGCTATGATGTGTCTTTCTAAATGTTATTATCATATTCAAGCATGGCGAGTATTGGAATCATAATTATCTAAATGACGCATATATCCCTACATGTCGTATGAGGTCGTCACATGGTTATACTCTTGCATGATAAAGTAACTCTCCTAGTTGTCCTCCAATTGTGTCTCTCGAATTCCAAATGCAAGGTGTTCACATGCTTACTTGCTTGACCATATGATAAGTATGCCCGATTAAGTTAGACTCATGTATAAGTTTGAACATGCTTGGATTATGCTCAAATATAATTGCTACTTGCTAATTGGTTGTGAACACATTTTATCTAGTTCGTTTAAGCTAAGAGATGAAGTGTTATACGGGCCAAAGCACAACACTACTTTGATGGTGTAAATGACTTCTTGAATCCGTATGAACACCCTCTGATTTCTTGCCCACGTTATCGCTCTCGCTAGGCTCATTGTTACCTATATGCCTGCTTGATATGCCATATCTTTGATATTACTATTGTGAATGAAGCAACTTACTTTGTTGCTATCCTAGTCCCTCTCTCGCTCGGTGTCTTTCCTTGGAGAGTTGGGTATTATATATATATATATATATATATATATACATATATATATATATATATATGTATGTATCAAGGTTACAACCTTCTAAAGGCCTGAGTGCAATCGATGGCCCCCGAGCAGCATCGAGCTTGCCGGTTTAGCCACAACCACCAAAGAACCTATTCTTTATCTTTGAGGACTTGATCCTCAATTGTGGATGGAGTTGGTGTGGGGTTATCTTTGAGGACTTGATCCTCGATTGTGGATGTAGTTGGTGTGGGGTTATCTTTGAGGATTTGATCATCGGTTGTAGATGAAGTTGGTGTAGGGTTATCTTTGAAGACTTGATCCTCGGTTGTGGTGTGGGGTTATCATTAATTGATTCAAGTCAGAAGCTGCCAACATCAGCAATTATTGTATCCTTGACCTACTCTCGCTTGGTATAACCCTTGGAGAGTAGAGTAGTTTGCCTTATATTAAGCTTGTTTTGATCTTGATACATCCTGAACATACATGTTAAGTTGATTTCGTTTTAGTTATATGTTGTACTCGCATAGCATGCTTTTAGAAAGAAGTTTGCGAAAAGATAAAACCTTTGTGAAAACTTTTCCTATTTCATCCTCACTGAGCTATATGGAGGATTAGCTCACCCTTCTTTTAACAATTTCAGGTGAAGATTAACCCGAGCAAGCTCCCATATGGTTGCAAGCTTCATCTATGTGATGAGTTGGATTCCTGCTTATGTGATCTACATGTTTACCTGTGATGATGTACTTCTTGTTGTAATAAGCATGATTTTGTATAATTAAACTATTTAATCTATTGTAATATTCTTTTAGTCAACTAGATACCTAGCTAAGTTGATTACTCTACTTAGTAGACCTAAGTTTGAAATGTTGACAGGTGGACTTGGGTATTGTAACATATAACAAGGTGTTGTAAACCTTTAAAGCCGATGTTTTTGGAAGAATTTTGGAAGTCTTTTGGAATTTCTTGTGGAATATTAAAACTGTTCAGGTTTCTATTTCAATTCTTGTAGGGGTTAAGCATTGACACGTCATGTTTCGGCCTTAACCTAGCGATGGGTCGGGGTCGGGGCGTGACATACTGAGTCTGTGATTTCATTGTAAGTAAGTATTTACTTCCATCTCGAAATGCACTTTCATGATTGTATGTATACAAGTTCTCGAGCATAAGCATAGCCATATGATGAGTTGAAGGCAGGCGTCCTTCTTTCTTTGGAAGTGCACATCACTTTGGACGTGCTTTACCGGCAGATGCATGAGTCAGAACCTAATAGCTAGGCAAGTCGTGGGAGGAGAATAAGAAAAATCTGTTGCACAATCCAAGTAAGAATCAGCATCTCGCTAATCAAAATCATCATCACGAGCAATAGCTGAAACTGCTAGTCGATCTAGCGGATCAACTTCTGCCTACCCTGCCCAGTCAAGGCTCATCAGGAGTGTTTTTTCTTCAACGGGAGGCCAGCATATTGTCCTACCCACGTCTATCCATAAGTAGTGAGAGCGAGCTTGGTTCTCTAGCGTCCCCCTTCTAGTCCCTCCGGTTGGGGCCAAGCTAATAAGATCCGGGCTTAGCCCATTTGTAGTAAACGCAGCTTAAACACTATATTATTCCAAAACATTTCTTTTTCAATGAAAGAAAGAGAACTAATACTAGTTATTCTCACCCTACTAGGGAAGGGCACTTGATTGATCAGAAGAAATGTCCACTTCCTCCCTTATGCTATGGAGGTCGTTAGCGCTACCAACCAGTGTATTTGTTCTTCTGTTTGTCCGCTATCTTTAAAAATGCCTTCTGTCAGTATGAGTAAGCGTCTTTCCCAGCTCCTGGTCTTTCTAAACAACAACGAGTTCTAATAAATTCAGCCTTGTCATGGCTGGTTGAGGTTAGAATTCATAAAGGTGGGTAGAGATGGCTATAGTAGATTCTTCCGACCGAGTTCCAGTAGCAGTGTAACACCCCAATCCCTCTCGAGACTGGGAGTTCTATCAATCAACCTAATCACAACCCAAACCAAACCCGGGCAAAATTTTCAAGGAAAACAGACAGAGTCTCCCCTGTTTCTAGGCGAAATGTAAAACCTGCGATAGCATATAAGTGGACCAATACCATGTCCAAACATTTAAAACCACCTCAAGGCCATCCGAGCCTCGGTTCTCAACAATTTACACTCAGCAAGTATACATACATTTCTAATTTAAAAGCTGACCTAACTCTTTTCATTTTTGACAAGTACATTCAAACTAGATAGCTAAACCATGCTAAGCTACTGCATAAAATAAACTATCATGCCATTCTAAATATTTTCCTTTGGACATTACAAACATGCATTTGAAGTTAAGTTATAATAACTAGATACATAATCTAACTTATCAAACTACTTCAACAATCTAATGAAACTTAAATTACATACTTTTTGACATTAAATACATACAACATATGAAAGCATAAATCTTTACAACTTCGACACTCAAGCCACATAGGCACGCAAAACAACTCTTCAGGCACGAACTTTCACGAAATCACGAACTTTCCAGCTAATATGACATTTCCTGAAATGTGGTGGTGAGGAGTGAGTATACACAACACGTATACTCAGTGAGGGCGAGATAGTTATCGAGGTGGAGAGAAAGAAGATCGTGCAATGCAAATAAACACAGTTAAGCAGTAATGACAATAAGAAAACATTCAATACAAGCGACAATACTATAAACAATCAAGAAAGCATTAACACAGCCCTTCAAAGCTATACCACACTCTGAAGGCTATGGTTCACTCATACGAGCAATATACCATTACACGAGCGACACATCAATCTCGAGCTTGATGTTTGACAACGATGACAATAAGCGCGCATCCACCTTATAACACCAGTTTGGAATACCCCAGAAGTATCCATCAATTCTACGACCCAAATCTCCCTGGGAGGCAACCCAAGCGAGAAAGGGAATAGCAGCGGAGCTAGAGCAACCAACACTGGCAACCCGAGGCTACCTAGAGAGGCCCATCACTCACGCGCGAGACACTATGCAATGCAAGACTCGATACAAGGCAATAAACGAGCGATATCACAACCATACAAACTAGTGACAACAAACGAGATAGCAAGCAATCACAATCAATGCTAGCATTCAACTAACTTTTCGAGCATAACAAGCAATAATAAGCAACAATAACACCAACTAGACAAGTATATCAAGCAACCCTAAGCATTCTATAGGCATAATATCAAGATAACAAGCAAAATCACAAATCGGCCCCAACTATCAAAACACTACCATTTCCAAACGAGCCACGAGTTCTGGAAAACTGACTTCGCCAATCCTCCTAGGTCACCATAAGGCACGTCTAAGGACCCCAAAACCCTACTTTACCCTAGAATTCGCGCAAAGCCCCGATTTCCTCCTTTGCTCGTTTGAACTACAACTACCTCAACCGATCACCCAACCAATGCCATAATCGCACCAAAAGTGCTTCCATGGCCTCCCGAAACAATGCCATCATGCAAAATGAGAAAACGCTAAACTCGACCTAAACGACCCCGACTTTCACCAAGTCATTTTTCTCATTTTTTCCATTACGCAACCTAAACAAATCATACATTTAGACATTCTAGCATACCTAGCACCTTTTCACATCAACAGACAGCATAACAGCGCAACTTTATCGTTTCAAGGGTTTACTATTCATGTTTTACTATTCAACTAACAAATTATATTTCAATTTCAATATTCAACCACAGAAAATGTTAAAAAGCTATAAATACATGTTCTACGATTGCTAGGGAACATTCTATAAGCCTCAAAACGATTAAAACAACAAAGTACAGATAAAATTCAAAAATTAAAGTTGACACATAAAACGTTCAAATGCGCAATTAAACACGAAACCCTCACCTTAGACGCTCCTAGACGCTAGGAAAACCTCGTAGAGTGCCTCGGAAACCACCCCATGGAAGCCCTCGCGAAGAATTGAAGATTTGAAGTTGAATTTTCCTTTTTTTCTTCTCCTTCATTTTCGGCCCTGCCCTCTTTTCTGTTCAACTCTGTTTTTTTTATTTTGTGTTATTATATGCTATTTTAAAGATGACAAAGGTCAAAAGGTCAAAGCTTTGGTCAATGCTCACTTAAGTTGGTCAAACTAGCTTATTTTATGCATTTTTAGGCTAAAACAACTAAGGAAATATCAATTCTAGCTAACAACAATTAAATTATAAAATTTAAGGCACTAAAATACTAGTTTTCACTATTTGTTGAGGACTAGGAACCGCTCTTTAACTATCGCTCTCGATATGCTATGCACTTTACGTCAATAGAGGTATAACAATTAAATCTCAAGGAATTCAAGAAAATATAATTTTTGGAAAGCATCATAGTTTAAAATTTACTCCGGCTCGGAGTTACTTTTCATTTAAGTTAAATCCGAGCATTTAAGTGCAAGAAACATAAAACCGATTGACACAAATATGAAAAGTAGTTGATATTCCGTTAAAATAATTAACTCAAGTGTTATTTTAATTACTTCCAAAAGAAATATGAAAATAAAGCTACAATTAAATGTTTAACCAAAAATAAACACGTAATTCAATGCTAACATTTAAGATAACACTTAATTAAATGCAATTAAATGTTATTAAATGCATGCCGGGTTCGGGTTATCACAAGCAGAGTCTTGAGGCACAGATCTAACGATAAGAGAATCAGCGGCTGATCGCGATTCATCAGTCGCAATTATCCTAGCAGCTATTCATTTTAGTTCGCTAGTCAATGACTGAGCTGTGATTGCATAGGTGGTAGAGCAAGCTGGAGCGGATGAATCTTATTCTTCTTATTGCTAATAGCCTATTAGGGATTCAAGTGTAGTAAGAAGCAACAGGAGAAGAAAGACAGAAAGAAAAGAGAGCAATTAATATTATTATATATATAATTTTGCTTTGATGTTCTCAATCTTGCAAGTCAAGAATTCCATACTTTAGAAAGGAGTAGCGGGTAAGGTGGCATCTCACAAGGGCGAAACCTGGATCCTTTAGGTCTGCCAACATCACTAATTAGGGAAGATCAAGGTCCATTACATTCTCGCAAAAGCAAAGGAAAGTCAAAAAAAGAAAAGAAAGTAATACAGAACAGCGCTCCTGAATGAGCTTCTTTGTATCAGTACTTTGGTCTCGGAAACCAAACACTAATTGTTGGAACTGTTGGAGTATCCGCGTCAAGGCAGTTGGTCATGAGTGATTACCCCTTGCCAATGGTTTAGGTTTTTATTCCTTTAAGGTAGCTAGGTAGTTCCTGAGTTAGGAGTTAGAGTTGTAGTGGATAAAAGATCTTATATCTTATATATATAGTTTATCTTTCTTTGCTTCTTAGTTTGTCTAGGAGCAGGAGTAAAAGTCATAAGTAGTGGTGAATCTGTGTAGCTGTCAGCTTAAATGGTAGTTGTTTATTCTCACCCGGTAGCTGCTTTTAGAGAATAATATCTCTTGCTTGGAGGTCTTCTTCGTCCTTCGACCTTTTTTAGAATGATGTATTATCTTCTTGCTTTGGTGGTCGTGGTATAGCCTTTATAGAATATCCTCTTCCCCAGGAAAGTTAACTCAATAGTAATTCTCTCTCTCGTCGGGAAATTCCGTCATTCTCCACAAGAGATTGCTCTCTCCCGGGGCTAACCTATGACCTCCTTCTCCTTGTTGTTCCGATCCAACTTCAATTCCAAAAGAAAAGAGCTCTTTCTCGATAATTTCATTCGTGAACTAGGCCTTTTTTTTCTCAACTCAAGATGTTCTTCTCTTAAGATATTTGTCTGAATAAGTAAGCGCTTAGGCACGAAAGGAAAGAGAAAAGGTTGTTAGTCCAAGCAACTCGGCCTGAGGGAAGAGCTCCCTACTCCGCTCCGTATTCCAATCCTCAAGGTCCGATAGACCCGATGAAAGCCTACAGGAATAGACCTACGAAGGGGATTTATTCCTAACTGCTCCTTCAAGGAAAAAGAAATAACTGAACTGAGGATTCACCAATCACGAAAGAAGGGAAGGCTAAGGAAAGCAAGTCAAGGAAGGAAGAAACTAAACTGTAGGGAAAGGTACTAGAGCCCAGTTCTTTTAGCTCCTGTTAAGATAAGAGGATTGTAGCGAGCGTAGCCCTATTAATAAGCCTTGGTGAGCGCAAGGTTCCACTCCTATTATAAGGGCTAGGTCCTATGATCCGTAGATTATAAAGGTGTTTAGTCTTACCATTAGTTGAAATCCCGCTATTAGTTATTAGTTGGTATCCCCCGAAGTTGGTATTTGGCAGGTGAATGCAACCCTCAATTACTAGTTGTGGATAGGAATAGGATCCGGGTACAAAGATGATGGAGGTCCTTCTTCCACCTCTGGATCCAGACAAGTCGAAAGCCCATCTCTTTCTTCTTCTACAGTGAACCAATACGAGTAGGTCTAGTAGCCATAGCTGCTGGTAGTACTAGTTATAGGCAGAGGTCAAGCAAAGGTCTTCCTTCCCCGACGTCTCTCCCGCTCCACCGTGGCCTTTTCTATAAGCCATTTAGTCAATTTCTTCCCTTTAAGACTAGCCTACTTTACTTAGGCACTGACCCGCGAGGAGAACCAACTGTCTTGTACTTTATGCCCGAAGAAGGACTGGCAAAAGATCGAAATCACCCTTGCACTCGCATCAGGATTCACTCCAAGCCTTCTAGCTGCCCCTTACTATTAGTACTCCACTTGCCTGAGAATGAGCCCTGAAAGCGGCTGTTAAATCATTAACTCGTACTTAAGAGTCCTAAACTACAGTTTCTAGAAAGGCCCTCTCATCTCTTTAAGACTTGGCGCAAAGCCTCAATCCTGTAGCTGATTGTCCTCTTCCCATTGCCTTCAATTCCCTTTATTCGTTTGCCCGAATTTGGTCAACCTTCTTATTTCATAGAACAGAACCGCTCTCCGTGAGATATTTCATTATGGAAGGGCATGGTTTAGAAAGCAAATATTAGAAGTGAGCACTATCCTCAACAGTATGTAAACAACCTAACTATTTCTATTATGTTAGAAGGTAGCGTGAGAAGCTAAGAAAATGGGGCCTGTGGTAAGCTTGTCTTAATGATAGAGTGATAGCGCATAAACCTCTTTGATCATTCAAGATAGTCAGCCAATGCCAACCCACTTATTTAATCACGAGTCTTGGGTATCGGAATGAGAAAGAGGACATAGGTAAGATAGTTGCAAACCCTAGGTCGGTTGAAGATAGTAGCAAATCAGTAGGTTGAAGTAGCTCACCTGTATGGATAACCCTAAAATCCTATTCACTTCGACGACATTCAAGGTACATTCAAGGCCGGAATTAGCATTAGATTAAGACAAGGGCAGCTATCCCTTTCTGTCTTTCCTGGTTCGGGATTTCTTTTCTCATGGGATAAAGAGAAGCTTTTAGGGCTTAATAGCATATAATTACTAAAAGCAAGGGCAATGGGCAGAGGGAAAGCACGCTTTAGCACCCTCGCGCTCAGACCTCAGTCTATACTCGATCTTGCTTAGAAGTCTACTCTGTCACCTTGTGAGGGGCTTGAATAAGTCCTTAGTCAATTATCACTCTCCTAGCCTAAGGCTAGGCAATAAAGACTTTTCTATCTATATCATTAGATAAGGAAAGAAGGTGCTAGGCAGCCAAGTCTTTCCAATTGGAAAGAAGACAGAGAACAAAAATAGTACTTATAGAATGCTGATGTTTGGAAGGCATCAATCATCCCAGAACTAAGCGATCCAACAGTAAGCTAGTCAAAAGAGTAGGTCATCCAGATTCGAAACAGACTTGGGAGAGTAGGACAGTCAGAGGCGAGCTTAAGACAGAAAGTCAATGATTCAGACTGACCCAATTGTAAGCTAAATCAGTGAGAGGCGAAAGCCAAGAGCATGGGTGAGGGTGTCAAGATCCTTCTGAGATGACCACTCTAGTTGTTGAATGGTAGACCCTATGCTTCGTAAGATAGAGCTAAATGTGGATCTCAACTTCGTGACTATGTTGGCCAGTGGCAAATGCAAATCATCAGAAAGTATCTTCTTACTCGGTCTGCTTACCAATCGGTAATTGGATCGATAGGTAAGAGGCAGTATCTATCCTATCTGCCTTCAATTCCTTGAGTCCATTCACTGAATTCAAAGTGGGCTATCCATGAGTGAAGATGGAGAGGGTAAAATTTTGTTCGTAGGACATTTGGTTTATATCCCTAAAGATTACATTCAAGGGTATGGACTTTTTTGGCAGAAACATAAGCACTTAGACTAGATGTCCTTATCATTACTCTTTCTCGATCGAAGGCACAAGTGGTTATCTATACCGCACCGAGGGGTTTATCACTTTCTTGCTATAATAAGGCATGGAGCATGCTGTCTTAGTATGGGGCAAAAAGAGGTGAGACCATTAAGCTGCTTTAGGCTATGTCGTAGAAATGCGAAAACAGAGAGGGGGAAGGCGAGAAAAGGTTTTTCCTTTTGAGATATCGGAATCGCGAAGTTTGACTATCTTCTTAAGTTAGATAAGGACTGATTGAGACCATGGATCCAACAGAAGGTGTAGCGAATGAAGAAATCTATTTTGATAGTGAAGAAAGTATAGAATAAGTAGATTAAGAAGTGATATTTTGCTTTCTTATATATTACACTTTTGATCTCACCTATGAAGACATAGGATTATCGGAAGTCTGCCTTAACTGCACTTACCACTCTAAACTGGCCCTGAGAACTGGGGATATGAAGTTATTTCTTCTATTGAATAAAGTCCAGCATTCATGCCATCCAATGGGGAGAGCAAAGTCAGACTAGCTAGTTAGGTCACGAGTTGAGTTGAAGAAAGAAGATTAAAGGCAAGGGTCTATGTAATAGAGGGAAGGGAGGGCTTGCTAAAATGGTTGAAGAATAGTCAATATCTCCGAATAAAGAAAGCTACTCAATGTAGTGGTCTACTCCTAGGATAGTCAGGTCTAGGAATTAGGGGATTTACGCTTCGTATACTACAACTAGACTTACACTCCTATCTTTCAAACTTTCTGTATCAGTCCCAGATAGCCCAACATACTCTTCGCTTGAATATAGTGAATTTGATCTGGACTTAACTAAAAAAGCACTTTCAGTAAACTAGTTCCTATGCTTTGATGGTTTTCGGTTATAGGTTTTATCGGCTGGGCTGTTAATCTATTTTCCAAGAAATCCTTTGAGAACTAAAGATAAACTTCTTTATTCCCAAAGTATGGCACTTTCTATATACTCATATTTTTGAAAAGTGTCTCCAGGATGCGATATGATAACCCGAACCTAGCATGCATTTAATGGCATTTAATTGCAATTAATTAAGTGACATCTTAAATGTTAGCTTTGAATTTTGTGTTTATTTTTAGTTAAACATTCATTTGTAGCTTTATTTTCATACTTATGTTAATCGGTTTTATTTTTCTTGCATCTTAATGCTCGGTTTTTAATTAAATGAAAAGTAGCTCTGAGCCGGAGTAAATTTTGAACTATGTTACTTTTCAAAAATTATATTTTCTTAAATTCTTTGAGATTTAATTGTTATTCTTTTATTGTCGCAAAGTGCATAGCATATCGAGAGCGATAGTTAGGAAATGATTTCTAGTCCTCAGTAAATAGTGAAAACTAGTATTTAGTGTTTTAATTTTAGTGTTTTAGATGCTGTTGATTAGAAATATAATTTCATTAGTTATCTTAACCTTAAAATGCCTAAAATAAGCTTATTTGACCAACTTTTAAGTGGTTTGACCAAGGCTTTGACCATTGAGCTTGTCATCTTTTATAATAGCTTAAAATAGCACAAAAAAAAAAAAAAAGAGAAAGCTGAAAAACAGAATGGAAAGGTCCGAAAATATACAAGGAGAAAAAAAAGATTTTTCAAGCCAAATCTTCAAATCTTTGCGTGAGCTTGCACGTGGTGGTTTCCGAGGCATCCAATGAGGTTTTTCTAGCGGCTAGGAGCGTCTAAGGTGAGGGTTTCATCGTTATTTGCGCATTTGAAATAATTGTATCTAAACTTTAATTTTTGAGATTTAACCGTAGGTTGTTATTTTATCCGTTTCGTTGCTTAAAGAATGTTCCCTAGCAATCGTAGAACATGTATTTATAGTTTTTTAGCATTTTCTACGGTTGAATATCGAAATTAAAATATAAATTGTTAATTGAATAGTAAATTGTGAATAGCAAACCCCGTTTCAATGAAGTTGCTCCGTTATGCGTTTTGTTGATGTAGGAAGGTGCTAGATATGTTAGAATGCGTAAATGTGTGGTTTAATTGGATTGTGTAATGGAAAAATGGAGGAAATTGGCTTAGTGAAAGTCGGGGTCGTTTAGGTCAAGTTTGGCATTTTATCGTTTTGCGTGATGGTATTGTCTCGGGAGGCCATGAAAGCACTTTTGGTGTGGTTATGGCATTGGTTGGGTGTTTGGTTAGGGTAGCGGTAGTTCAAACGAGCAAAGGAGAAAATCGGGGCTTTGCGTGAATTCTAGGGTTAAGTAGGGTTTCGGGGTCTTTAGACGTGTCTTATGGTGACCTAGAAGGATTGGTGAAGTCGGTTTCCAAAACTCGTGGCTCATTTGAAAGTAGTAGCATTTTGAAAGTTGGGGTCATTTTGTGATTTTGTGTGTTTTCATAGTATAATGCTTATAGAATGCTTAATGATGCTTGTTATGTTTGTTGAAGTTGATTATGATTGAATTTGTATATCAATTGTTGATAATGTTTGTTGGTGTTGTACTTGTTACTGTATTGATTGTAATTGCTTATTGTGTGCTTATTGTATTGCATGTTGTTACTGACTTGCACTTCAGTGCCTTGCTCGATTATCGTTAAATAGCTTGTATTGCATTGCATAAGTGTCAGGCGCGTGAGTGATGGGCCTCTCTGGGTAGCCTCAGGTTGCCAGTGTTGGTTGCTCTAGCTCCGTGTCCTATTCCCTTTCTCGCTTGGGTTGCCGCCCAGGGAGTTTTGGGTCGTAGAATTGACAGAGTATGTCCGTAGTACTCTAAACGGAAGTTATAAGGTGGGTGAGCCGGCGCGTCATCGTTAAAGTCATCGAAGTCATGATCGGTACATTGCTCGTTTGAGTGAACCATAGCCTTCAAAGTGTGGTATAGCTTTGAATGGTTGTGTTAATGCTTTATCAATTGTTTGTTGTGTTGATTGATAGATTGAATGCCTACTTGTCAGATATATATATTGCTTAACTGCCTTAATTGTATTGCACGATCTTCTTTCTCTCCACCTCGATATCTGTCTCGCCCTCACTGAGTATATATGTTGTGTATACTTATTCCTTACCACCACATTTCAGGAAATGCCATGTTAGCTAGAAAGTTCGTGATTATGTGAAAGTTCGTGCTTGAAGAGTTGTCTTGCGTGCCTATATGGCTTGAGTTGTCGAAGTGGCAAAGATGTATGTCACGCCCCGACCCAACCCCCAAGCTAAAGGTTAAGTCCGGACCCGACACACGGACAGAGTCTCCCCTGTACCGTGGACATTCTAAAAACCTGTAAACGCTTAAACAAGGTCCCAACAATACATACAAGCTTTTCTTAATTAAACAATAAAGCTATAAGGCCATCCGAGCCTTATAGTACACAATATCTCCAAAACACACAAGCATGCGAGAACTTGTTGTCAACATAGTCTTATAATCATAACAATCTAGGAAATCAATAAAACAACTTAAGGGATAAAGCATTCTACATCAACCATCCACTCCCAAGCATGCAAGGAAATAAGGCAAGAATAAAAGTTATTACAGTTCGTAGACTTTCAAATGTACAACCCAACTAACTAATCTTCGACTTATACAACAAGTATATACATAGCCCTTAGGCCACAAAATAGTACATAAAACAATTAGTTGAACTTTCCACATAGCAGCAAATTCAATAACCACCTCAAGTTATCAGACACAGCAACTAAGGTAAAGGCTCGATCTGAACTTCTTCTTCCTCAACTAAATCAACAAGCTGGGGATCACCCTCAGCGTCTCCTGAAACAAATATCGAGGTATGAGCAACCACTGTTGCCCAGTGAGGGATATAGTCCCGGGGCGTGCAATGCAACAGATAATACAATTACACAACAATAACACTTAAACAACTAAAGAAACAATGATAACTTAAATAATCACTGTGAAACCCCACTTTCCTGCTTATCTCGTTTTACGTGCTATACCTCGTTTTGCGTGCATATGTTCTGTTTATGTGCTATAGGACCTAGAAAGTTATAATTTTGATGTCAATACTCCTAATACGTGCTAAATGTGCATTCATGAAATTTTTATCAAAAACGGAGTCAGAAATTTTATCGTCGATTTTTAGTGAATAGTGTTTTCGAAACACGTCCGCTAAAATTTTGAAACTGGTCTTTTTAACCCTTCTAGACCTAGTCCACGGACTTTAATAGACCTGTGTTTGATGAAAACGGTTTTAAAATCGGCTTTAGAATTTATTAGGGTTTTTACACCGACTTTTGCGAAAATCGAGTTTTAAGCCGACTCGGGTGAAATTATTGGATTGTAAAACTTCTTGTCACCTAAAAATAATTTACTTGAGCTATCTTGGGCGTTGAATGCATTTAAAGTCAAGAAAACACTAAAAATACTAAAGTTTCAACTTTGACTTTCGTTTGACTTGTTGACTTTCATGCATATATCACCAACACACAATGAAACAAAGCAAAACACCACATTTTCACACACCTTGCAGCCGTGAAAGCTTAGGGAAAAAAAGAGATTTTATTCAACTTATTTTCAAAGTAATTTTGCCTTAGAAAACTCGTTTAAAGTCCGAATCTTTTCAAACCGGGCTGGATTCCGCTTGTTGGGCACCTATTGCACGCATTCCTAGCTTTACTTCGGATCAAAGGTGAGAGAAAAATTCTAGATCTCAAAATGTCATTTTTATGTTTTTGCTCATAAATGAAAATTTAACCGTTAGAATTGAAACCTGATGATAGATTATTGCTCCTTGCATGCTAGGGATCGTTATATACTAATACTACGAATTTCTGTCGGATGTAGCATAATTTTTATTTTCCGGGTATTTAATTTTGATTAAAATGTTCAAAGTTGATTTAATTGAGTTGTGTTGATCGAAATCGATTGCCGTCGATTTCTAAATACTTGATAATTACGTGTTAGCGCTGTTGTAATGCCGAATTTTCGATTACATTGTTTGTGTGAAAATCCGGAAAATCCAGCCATGACATCTTAGGGTTTTAGGGTTATCGGGCATGATTTGGAGGTGTTATGGTGGATTTCCGAGAGGGCTAACGTAGTAGGTTGAATGGGTGAGTGATAGGAACTGATTTGGCAATGTTTGGATTAGTAGATTGTAAGTTATGAATTTTAGAAGTTTAGGTTGTCATTCTTTAATTTCTTGAACGATACCTTTAGATGGTTGGGTAGTGTTCGAGTGATGAATGGTGAGTTGTTGATGAGTAATTTAGAGTTTAATTATGTATATTATGCATGTCCGGTTAGATGGCCTACTTTGTCATCTAACTACGTTGTTTGTTGTTTAATTTAATATTGATGTTATATTGATGTTATTGATTGATTATTATTGAGTTCGGGAATCGGGCACTTTTGTTGCTGATCTCCCAATTGATTGATTGATGATTGATTGATGATTGATTGATGATTGATGATTATGGAGTCTTGGTATGTGTGTGCCACCTCTCGGGCAGCGTCGGGCTGTCGGGTTGATAACGGCATGACTGCCATAGGCTACCCCCAGCTCGCATGACGGAGGTGTCATGGAGGGAGGGGCTAGTGAGGTACCTCGGGTGCGTGAGTAATGGGGAGTTATAAGAAGAACGGTTGAGATCGTGATGGCGTTTGGAGCTACACCAAATAGAGTATCCTTTAATGAATGGTTATATAGTTATGTGATGATAATTTTATTATTATTGTTGTTGTGTGTTTACTTGCTCAAAGGATTAAATCCAAGGAGCGTAGTGAATACTGTCGAGATCTATCGGATCCTCACTGGGCTTATATATATAAGCTGACTCTCTATTATTGCATGCTTACAGGTGTTGCAGAGCCGGATTACGGGTACGTGCCTCCTGAGGAGGAAAATGTGCCTTACGTGGACGAGTCATATGTTCCCGAGTCTTATCCATGATTATATGTTGTTTAATGTTATGTATATTAGCTTAATAGACTTTTATATGCTTTGTGGCTCTTATTGTAATAGATGTTGTAAGATGATGATCCAAACGATGTTAATTTAGTGGCTTTCTTTTGTCTATGGTTAAGTTGTAGTTGTGTCTCAACTTACTTTTGAAATGTATGATAAAGTTGAGGTATTGTATGTCATGTTGGAACGGAGGCGTATAACGAGGATGGTTTATTGTATAATATGGTTGTGTTATATGTTGTTGTTTGTATTGAGGAATTACTGGATGTATGATGATTTATGAGGTTGGTTTAGAACCTCGGAAACCTATTTACTGTCGTTATGCTGCCGAAATTCCGTTGCGTCCTGACTGATTATAGGTGGGGTCGAGTTGGGGCGTGACAATCACACAATTAAAAGGATACATTTCAACAATCCCCTATACACCAATCTTCACTGGTCTTCAATCACGATCCACGAACCACGAGCACGATCACGATAAGCCGGCATAACCCCAATCACTCCAGTGGGTGTACTCCGGATGTACCCCGAATCCTACGACCCAACATCCCCTGGCAATCTCCGGACCAGGCGAATGAGGGAATAGGGTACGGAGTTTGAATATCGACCGGCAAGCCCTCTGCCGCCCAGCCGATATTCAACACATCCGCCCCTGACACTATGGTTGCGCAACCACTATGCAATGCACTTAACGATGGCAAGTTAATAGCAATAATATAAGCATTAACACATATGAGGATCAACAAAGTAGGTTGACCTCGATGCAATTAGGATAGAAGCAAATATAGAAGCTAATAAGCAGTTTACAAATGAACATATACAAAATAAGCATAGGATTATACCAAAAGCTCCAAACCAACTTAATATCACATATAAACACTCAAGAAGTCATGCCGTGGGTTTAGAAATGTGAGACAAACGAAATTGCACTTAAACCCCTTTATTTTACATACTATTTTTCTTCCAAACCAAAGTTAATGATTTCATTTTCAAATGAAACTCTCCCAACCTTCTAACTAACCCTCAAGGTACCCTCTCAACCCTCTAACTCGTTCAAATGCCCGCGTTTACCCCAAAAGCCCCCAATTTCCTCTTATGGCTTTAAACTACGCGTACATTGTCCGGGCTTCAAACAAGGGATATCAAGGCATCTATAGCACCTAGGTAGCCTAAGGATACTAGAATTGAAGCCCGAATCCACCCGGATTCGCGTTAACCCCAAAAGCCCCAAGTTAAAGTCGGCTATTTTCCATTTTTAGGTGATTTAAGGGCAATGCAAGTGTACGGGGCTATTTGATTATCTTCACTAGTACCTAAGGCATCAATTAGAAGCATTAATTCAAGCCAATTCGAGCAATTACACAAAACCCTAGAAAAAACGTCACTATTCACCCTAAAATTCAAACTAATGATTCTAACCGTTTAAATTGCGAAACGACGGTTCAAAAGTGTTCTCTAGCATTCATATAGATAGTATATTAGCATAGATAACAATTACAATGGCATATAATCATATTTTCAACAAATCAATAAATGAGCAACTATTTAAAAATGCAAAAACAAGTCGTGAAATCCCTCACCACTACGCGTAGGAGCACCTAGGAACCTTGCAAACACCCTACACTAGTTGCTCAAGGCTTGGAGTGGCTTGATTTGATGATTTGATGAGCAAAATCTCTCCCAAATGCACAAGGAAGGCTGTCGGGTTTGGCTACTGTTCACAGGCTGAAATTTTTTGTTTTTGTGTTACAATGTGCTTGTGTTATGTTATATTAGGTAGGCCTTGGGGTGGGGTCATGTTGGGTACTTAAATGATCTAATAAAATGCGCGTTGCTAGCTCCAAAACGAGGCTAATGTATAAAACTTAGGCTAGCTAATTAAATCTATAAAGTTATTACGTAACACTATTCATTCAACTACTAAAGTCATTTTCTAGACGAGCTCTCCTAACGCCGTTAGCTCAAATGCACATTTTTCCCACTACTTTCACAATTAATATGATTTAATAAAAATGCTAATTAACTAATAGAAAGCAGTTTAAAAACGGAGTAAATAGTAGTCACAAAGTCAGTTAATAAGGCATAGAAGTAAATGCGCAAACAAGGGATGCAACAGTAATTAAATGCATGGCTAAAACTCGGGCGTGACAATGTATGCTTTCATGTATTGTATGTATTTAATATTAAAATAATGTAATTTAAGTTTTACTAGGTTATTGAAGTGATTTGAAAAGTTAGCTTATGTAATCAAATAGTATAGTTTAACTTCAATGCCTGTTTGTAAGGTCCAAAGGAAAAGAGTTAGAATGGTTTGATAGTCTAACTTATGCAATAGGTTAGTATGGTTTAATTGTCAAACATGAATGTACTTGTAAAAGATGTGGAGAGGTAGGTTAGTCTGTAAACTGGAAATGTATATTTGCTTGTGATTGCTTGTTGAGAACAAGGCTCGGATGGCCTTGAGGGATTGTGAATGTTTGGACACGGTGCTGGTCCACTTATATGCTTTTACAGGTTTTACATTTTGCCTAGAAATAGGGGAGACTCTGTGACACCCCGATCCCTCTCGAGACCGGGAGTTCTATCAATCAATCTAATCACAACCCAAACCAAACCCGGGCATAAATTTTTAGGGAAAACGGACGGAGTCTCCCCTGATTCTAGGCGAAATGTAAAACCTGCGACAGCATATAAGTGGACCAATACCATGTCCAAACATTCAACCACCTCAAGGCCATCCGAGCCTTGGTTCACAACATGCAAATCACAAGTAAATATACATTCATGCTTAGCAATTAAACTACACCAACCTATTGCATAAGCTAGACTATCATATTTTCTATCTTTTTTCCTTTGTCATTACAAACATACATTGAAGTTAAGCTACATTAACTAAATACATAATCTAACTTATCAAACCACCTCAACTACTTAGCTAGATTTAAATTACATTTCTTTTAACAATAAATACATACAACATATGAAAGCATATATCTTTACAACTTCGACACTCAAGCTACATAGGCACGCAAGACAACCCTTCAGGCACGAACTTTCACGAAATCACGAACTTTCTAGCTAACATGACATTTCCTGAAATGTGGTGGTGAGGAGTGAGTATACACAACACGTATAATCAGTGAGGGCGAGATAGATATCGAGGTGGAGAGAAAGAAAGACGTGCAATGCAAATAGACACATCTAAGCAATAAAATCAATAAGAAAGCATTCAATACAAGCGACAATATATTAAACATTCAAGAAAGCATTAACACAGCCATTCAAAGTTATACCACACTCTGAAGGCTAGGGTTCACTCTTACGAGCAATATACAATTTCACGAGCGATACATCAATCTCGAGCTTGATGTTGACAACGATGACAATAAGCGCGCAACCACCTTATAACACCAGTTTGGAATACCCCAGAAGTATCCATCAATTCTACGACCCAAATCTCCTTGGGAGGCAACCCAAGCGAGAAGAGGGAATAGCCACGGAGCTAGAGCAACCAACATTGGCAACCCGAGGCTACCCAGAGAGGCCCATCATTCACGCGCTGGACACTATGCAATGCAAGACTCGATACAAGGCGATAAATGAGCGATAAACAAGATATCAAGCATTATCAACAATTGATAAACATTTCAATCAATAATCAACTCTAACAAGCGTAATAAGCATTAACAAGTTTTTACAATCAAACAAGTAACAAGAACAACACCAATTAACCTTATCAAGCAATAACAAGTATCCTATAGGCATTATAAGCATTCTATAAGCAATATAAACATTCTATAAGCACTATAAACATTCTATAAGCATTATAAACATTCTATAAGCATTATACTATGAAAACACACAAAATCCCAAAAATGACCCCAACTTTCAAACGAGCCACGAGCTTTGGAGACCGACTTCACCAATCCTCCTAGGTCACCATAAGGCATGTCTAAAGACCCCGAAACCCTACTTTATCCTAGAATTCACGCAAAGTCCCGATTCCCCCTTTACTCATTTGAACTACAACTATACAAACCAAACACCCAACCAATGCCATAATCGCACCAAAAGTGTTTCCATGGCCTCCCGAAACAATGCCAACACACAAAACGAAAAAATGCCAAACTCGACCTAAACGACCCCGACTTTCACTAAGCCGTTTTTCTCCATTTTTCCATTACACATTCCAATTAAATCACACATTTAGGCATTCTAGCATATCTAGCATCTTCCTACATCAACAGAACGCATAACGGAGCAACTTCATCGAAACGGGGGTTTACTATTCATAATTTACTATTCATTACACAATTTATATTTCAAATTCGATATTCAACTGTAGAAAATGTTAAAAGCTATAAATTCACGTTCTACAATTGCTAGGGAACATTCTTTAAACAACAAAACGGACAAAATAACAACCTACGGTTAAATCACAAAAATTAAAGTTTATGTTCAACATTTTCAAATGCGCAAATAAACATGAAACCCTCACCTTAGACGCTCCTAGACGCTAGGAAAACCTCGTAGAGTGCCTCGGAAACCACCCCGTGCAAGCTCACGCAAAGATTTGGTGATTTGTAGTTGAAATTTTCTTTTTTTTTCTCCTTGTTTTTTCGGCCCTTTTGTTTCTGATTTCAGCTCTTTTTTTGTTTTGTGCTATTTAGGCTATTAAAAAAAATGACAAAGGTCAAAGGTCAAGCCCCTTGGTCAAACCACTTAAAAATTGGTCAAACTAGCCTATTTCATGCATTTTTAGGCTAAAACAACTAAGGAAATATCAATTCTAGCTAACAACAATTAAATTATAAAATTTAAGGCACTAAAATACTAGTTCACTATTTGCTGAGGACTGGAATTCATTTCCTAACTATCTCTCTCGATATGCTATGCACTTTGCGTCAATAGAAGAATAACAATTAAATCTCAAAGAATCTAAGAAATATATCATTTTTGGAAAGCATCATAGTTTAAAATTTACTCCGGCTCGGAGCTACTTTTCATTTAATTGAAAACCGATCATTAAGTTGCAAGAAAAATAAAACTGATTAGCAATAATATGAAAAGTAGTTGATATTCCCTTAAAATAATTAACTCAAGTATTATTTCAATTACTTCCAAAAGAAATATGTAAATAAAGCTACAAATAAATGTTTAACTAAAAATAAACACAAATTCAATGCCAACATTTAAGACGTCACTTAGTTAAATGCAATTAAATGCCTTTAAATGCATGCCGGGTTCGGGTTATCACATCATTCCCCCCTTAAAACAATTGCGTCCTCGCAATTCTTCTTCCAATAGAACTCAGCATCATCTGAAATCCAATTCTGACTAATCTTCATCGGTTGAAGAATCCCGTTGACACGAATATCGAAGAAGAATAAAATTCCAACCAAGAGTGCCGAGATAGTTCCAATAAGGACTAAAGCAAAGATACTGTAGATATTATCAATACCATATACTAATGGCAGGAAGAGTACCGAAGGAATACCCCATACACGAATCTCTAGTAGAAGTTCAACTATTATTACCCGAGAATCCCCAAGCAAAAAGCCAAATAAAGGCTCAATCAAAGGTTCTATCTAGAGGTCCAAAGAATTACCCCGCTGGCCATGAATTTCATAGAAGAATTCCCTGTTAAGAGTGCTGAAGAAAATACCAAGAAACCCATTCAAATATACTTCCAAAGTTCCAAAGAAGCCTTCCAAATAATAACCCCATGGAACAACCAATTAGATTCCGAGTTTTGCTATCAAATGCTGAGAGGAATGTCAAAGGAAATAGCAGAGAAGATATAATGTGCCCAATAAGACAACCAAGTTGAATAACAAACATAGTTTCCCAGATGAATGAAAACTCCAAGGATAGACACCGAACTGGTGAACAATATACCGAAACCAAACTCTGAGGCCTCTTCATTGTTTGCCGGGTGAGAACTTCATACAACCTCGCCAATAAGGAAAATGCCAATAGAACGCCCAATAAGAATTTCAAAGAATACCATAAGTAGTACTATACAATAAGTCTGATAGGAACTCCAAATACCAAACCTACTAAGGAACACTGAAGAAGATACCCAAAACAATGCTCCAATAAGAAAGTAGCCAAGTTTGCCCAATAAGTAAATACTAAATAATTGGCCACTGAGAATTCCATAAAATACCATTGAAGAATTTCCAATTAGGGATGCCAGTATCACACCAATAAAGACCGAGACACATATACCATAGATACTACTGTGCAGTAAGGCCGATTGAAATCCCAATAGCCAAATCTACCGAGAAATGCCAACAGAAGTCTCCAAAGAATACCCATTAAGAAAACCAAAGAATGCCCTAGAGAACAACCAAATAGAACCCCAAAAGAAACCTACTATTTCACAACTGTTAAGTACAGAGGAGGACCCTAGAGATTCGCCAATAACCGAGCTCCAAAGGGAAACACCAACTCCCAAATCAAGGCTAGTTAAATGCCATTCATTTCCTGCCAAATCCATACACCTTGAAAAGCCAGTGGTGAACCACTTTCTTCAGGGAAGGAAGAGGACTTACTTACCATTTCAATAGGACATGTATGAATGCCAATATATCACAATTATACATATGCCTTAAGCAATTATGCCAGCAAGTTTACAAAAGAGTTTAATCAACAAAGTCACTCAAGCATAACAATCAAGTCAAGCACAACATAATCAATTCAAATCACGGCATAACCAATTGAAGACATTTCAAGACACACATTACAAGCAATACTTCAAGCAAATAACAATTCACGAGGTCGATTCAATTCACGATGCCAATTCGATAGGTCAATTCAATGCACAACTAGACACTTCACTTTACTTGAGAAACATTTAACACATAACACATAATTATATCACATAGGTGCATACATTCAAGTCAAGACACACAATCTCACATACAAGCATACACTTTCAAGACACACTTAACAAGCACACATTCAAGGTCACTACCCACCAGACCGAGGACCATGTCCCGGCTTATGAGCTAAACAAGCTCTGATACCACCTGTGACACCCCGATCCCTCTTGAGACCGGGAGTTCTATCAATCAATCTAATCACAACCCAAACCAAACCCGGGCATAAATTTTCAGGGAAAACGGACGGAGTCTCCCCTGATTCTAGACGAAATGTAAAACCTGCGACAGCATATAAGTGGACCAATACCATGTCCAAACATTCAACCACCTCAAGGCCATCCGAGCCTTGGTTCACAACATGCAAATCACAAGTAAATATACATTCATGCCTAGCAATTAAACTACACCAACCTATTGCATAAGCTAGACTATCATATTTTTCTATCTTTTTTCCTTTGTCATTACAAACATACATTGAAGTTAAGCTACATTAACTAAATACATAATCTAACTTATCAAACCACCTCAACTACTTAGCTAGATTTAAATTACATTTCTTTTAACAATAAATACATACAACATATGAAAGCATATATCTTTACAACTTCGACACTCAAGCCACATAGGCACACAAGACAACCCTTCAGGCACGAACTTGCACGAAATCACGAACTTTCCAGCTAACATGACATTTCTTGAAATGTAGTGGTGAGGAGTGAGTATACACAACACGTATACTCAGTGAGGGTGAGACAGATATCGAGGTGGAGATAAAGAAAGACGTGCAATGCAAATAGACACAGCTAAACAATAAAATCAATAAGAAAGCATTCAATACAAACGACAATATATTAAACATTCAAGAAAGCATTAACACAGCCATTCAAAGCTATACCACACTCTGAAGGCTATGGTTCACTCTTACGAGCAATATACAATTTCACGAGCGATATACATCAATCTCGAGCTTGATGTTGACAACGATGACAATAAGCACGCAACCACCTTATAACACCAGTTTGGAATACCCCGGAAGTATCCATCAATTCTACGACCCAAATCTCCCTGGGAGGCAACCCAAGCGAGAAGAGGGAATAGCCACGGAGCTAGAGCAACCAACACTAGCAACCCGAGGCTACCCAGAGAGGCCCATCACTCACGCGCTGGATACTATGCAATGCAAGACTCGATACAAGGCGATAAACGAGCGATAAACAAGATATCAAGCATTATCAACAATTTATAAACATTTCAATCAATAATCAACTCTAACAAGCGTAATAAGCATTAACAAGCATTTACAATAAAACAAGTAACAAGAACAACACCAATTAACCTTATCAACCAATAACAAGTATCCTATAGGCATTATAAGCATTCTATAAGCAATATAAACATTCTATAAGCATTATAAACATTCTATAAGCATTATAAACATTCTATAAGCATTATACTATGAAAACACACAAAATCCCAAAAATGACCCCAACTTTCAAATGCTACTACTTTCAAATGAGCCACGAGCTTTGGAAACTGACTTCACCAATCTTCCTAGGTCACCATAAGGCACGTCTAAAGACCCCGAAACCCTACTTTATCCTAGAATTCACGCAAAGTCCCGATTTTCCCCTTTGCTCGTTTGAACTACAACTATACCAACCAAACACCCAACCAACGCCATAATAGCACCAAAAGTGCTTCCATGGCCTCCCGAAACAATGCCAACACTCAAAACGAGAAAACGCCAAACTCGACCTAAACGACCCCGACTTTCACTAAGCCGTTTTTCTTCATTTTTCCATTACACATTCCGATTAAACCACACATTTAGGCATTCTAGCATATCTAGCATCTTCCTACATCAACAGAACGTGTAACGGAGCAACTTCATCGAAACGGGGGTTTAGTATTCACAATTTACTATTCATTACACAATTTATATTTCAAATTCGATATTCAACCGCAGAAAATGTTAAAAGCTATAAATTCACGTTCTACAATTGCTGGGGAACATTCTTTAAGCAACGAAATAGACAAAATAACAACCTACGGTTAAATCACAAAAATTAAAGTTTATGTTCAACATTTTCAAATGCGCAAATAAACATGAAACCCTCACCTTAGACGCTCCTAGACGCTAGGAAAATCTCGTAGAGTGCCTCGGAAACCACCCCGTGCAAACTCACGAAAAGATTTGGTGATTTGTAGTTGAAATTTTCTTTTTTTTTCTCCTTGTTTTTTCGGCCCTTTTGTTTCTGATTTCAGCTCTTTTTTTGTTGTTTTTTTGTTTTGTGCTATTTAGGCTATTAAAAAAGAAATCACAAAGGTCAAAGGTCAAGCCCCTTGGTCAAACCACTTAAAAATTGGTCAAACTAGCCTATTTCATGCATTTTTAGGCTAAAACAACTAAGAAAATATCAATTCTAGCTAACAACAATTAAATTATAAAATTTAAGGCACTAAGATACTAGTTTCAATATTTGCTGAGGACTCGAATTCATTTCCTAACTATCTCTCTCGATATGCTATGCACTTTGCGTCAATAGAAGAATAACAATTAAATCTCAAAGAATCTAAGAAATATATCATTTTTGGAAAGCATCATAGTTTAAAATTTACTCCGGCTCGGAGCTACTTTTCATTTAATTGAAAACCGATCATTAAGTTGCAAGAAAAATAAAACCGATTAGCAATAATATGAAAAGTAGTTGATATTCCCTTAAAATAATTAACTCAAGTATTATTTCAATTACTTCTAAAAGAAATATGTAAATAAAGCTACAAATAAATGTTTAACTAAAAATAAACACAAATTCAATGCCAACATTTAAGATTCCACTTAGTTAAATGCAATTAAATGCCTTTAAATGCATGCCGGGTTCGGGTTATCACAGACTCCGTCCGTCTTTCCTTAAAATTTTGCCCGGGTTTGGAATTGGGTTGCGAATAGATTGATTGATAGAACTCCCGGTCTCGAGAGGGATCGGGGTGTTACATGCGATGCGATGCTCTGCACTGGATGTCGAAGATGGCATTTTCTTTCGCTAACTCTCCTTTTGTTGGAAAAAAATCCTTTAATAAGGTAAGAAAGCTAGAACTCATAAGTCTAATTGGAATTTGGAGAAGAGCTAAGTGAAAGGTAACTTCTTTCAAATACAAAAAAGATATATATTCATTAGAAATACGATAGTTTCTCCATAAAGGAGTTCAAAGAGACAAGAGCCTATCCTGGCAGTCTTGCATATAGGAGGTAAACAGGTCTAACCTTATGGATAGAGCAAGGAGAGTAAACTCCCAAAGTAATATGTTTCTATTCTCTGGGCCCTATGATATTAGATCCTTAAGCCTCCCCTTTTGATATTTATACTGGGAGGGAGTCACTACTATCAGAAAGGCAAAAATAGGAGGTTTTACCTACATAGGGTGCAGAACCAGGCTCTCCAAGTTAACTGCATCTATTCCAGGGGTTGTAATGACATTCTCAGCTAGAAGGGTTGTAAAAAAACTTGCAGCTTGTAAAGGCTCTCCCAACTCGAAGCAAGAAAAGATACTATGTGAGACCCAACCCCGAATAACGCGTCTTACCTTGATTTGTGGGTCTTAGACCTAGAATTATATGACTGACCTTGAATTACATGCCCTGTCTTGGTTTTTGTGCATGCCTCGTTATACGTGCCTTGACCTAGAATTGTGTGCCCTAATCCTCGACTTATATGCAATACCTAGATATACGTGCCCTGGCCTTAATTTATGTACGACACCTCGATATTCGTGCACTAACCTTGAATTGTGGGTCTTAATCTAGATTTAAGTGCCATACCTTGATTTACGTGCATTGCAATGAAATACGTGTCTTACATTGATTTATGTGCATTACCTAGGGTTACGTGTGTTGGCATTAGAATCCGTGCATTTATCTTGAAGTATGTGCCTTAGTCTTGAAGTACATGCTTTACCTCGTAGTTCGTGTCTACCTCGTAATTCGTGCCTTTGACCTAGGAATGCGTACTTGCACGCTAATCTAGAAAGATTCCTGCACAAAGCACTAGACAATAAAATAATCCTACACAATCCACTAACCATTATTAAATTCTTAATTCAAATTCTACAAACTCCACTAACAACAAAATAACATTAAACTAGTCCTACACATTCCACTATCATTAACCTAATCCTAATTCAAATTCACTACAAGACAAAATCCTATCATCATCCAAACTATCCCCAATATAATATACTTAATCACCTTTTCCTACAAAATCCACTAACAACTAAATACCATATTTTAAACTCACTACAAGACAAAATCTCACAAACCTCTAAACATACCCAAAATTCTCTTACACTATGTCATGCTTTTCCTTGCACCTATGCACTATTTTACTAACACACAAGCTCACTTTCTTGCCCCTCTCAATACACATGCTAACACAATTAAAAATACACTAGATGACACACAAAAATGCAGATTCTATGCACCCTAGCCGATACACACTTGCATACACACACACAACATCTCAAACTTTCATTTTTCTCTCAACTTTCTCTCCCTCTCTCACCATTTTCGACCCTAGCTTTCTCTTGAGCTTCCAAGACCTCAAGCTCACTCTCAAGGATACTCCAAGCTTGGTCATAGCAAGCAACAAAGCAAGTAAACACTCAACTCTCTCAAAAGCTTACCATTTTCGGCCAAGGTAAGCTCAAGCACTCTCATTCTTTTCCTCACGGTTATGGACACTCACACACACCACATGTTAGCTAACTAAACTGAATATTTAAGGAAATCAAGAAGAAACTTTGGTCTAGGCAAGATCTTGAGAGTTTTATGCACGTTCAAGGGGATTTCTCAAGCTTCTAGTAGATCCATGGTTTTCCTTTGTTAATCTCCATAAGGTAAGGGTTTAAACTGTTTTCTAAGTGTTTTTAAGCTCATGAGTATGTGTGTATATGTGTATGCTAAGTCTTGTATGCTTAGAAAGCCAAGAACACATGTTTGAACCTTTCTAGAAAACTCGGATAGCTACTGACCCTTCTGTTCGGAGCTCTTTTAAGATAGCAAATGATGTTAAAAATGCATGAAACTTGGTGAGTCACTATATTTTTTCAGTTTTGAACATATCTTGTATAAATAGGTTAAGGATAATTTTTATTTTAAGACTTCCAAAATGGTCAAATATCGTAATGTGTCTAAATCTGGACAACTTGGAAATATGAAGTTATGTTTTGGCAGCTTTCTGACCTTGTAGAACGAAAAAAATTTAGCCTAGAAAAAGATCTTAAAAATACATGAAATTTGGTAGGTCACTATATTTTTCAGTTTTGAACATATTGTACAGAAATAGGCTAAGGCTAATTTTGAGTCTAAAACCCCCAAAAATGGCAAATATCGAAATGTGTATGAAACTGGACAGTTTTGCATAGTTTCACGGTTTTGGTCATAACTCCTAAGTCCAAACTCTGAATGCTGCAAGGTTTGTTCCTAGATTTAAAGCACTCATTAGATTAATTTTGAAATTTGGGTCATTGAATTTGGAGGTTATTTACTTGGCTAAATGAATGAGGAAAAATAGACAATTGCAGTAGGATTTTTGCTTGGTACTATGCTTTAAATCATGTTGTAACTTTACTTGAGGTGTTGAATGCTTGGAATTGTGGAAATTAGAAGTTGTGTGGGCTGTTTTGGTTAGTTGAGGATGCTTAATTAATTGATGTATGGCTTGGGTTTATTACATGACGAATTGTTTCTTAATCGCATGTGTAAGCACGAAATTGAGGCTCTATTGCTTATGAATACTTGCTAAGTGATGATCCTATGGTTAAATGTGTTCAATTAAGTGGTTAGTAGGCTGTTCAATTATTGCTAAGAATGCTTGAAATGGCTTAAGTGTTTCTTGTGGTCCTTAGCAAACAAAATAAACACCCGAGCACGGCTTTGTAAACCCTAATGGCCACGTAGACTCCCAAGTCATAAACCACTCTTGTGTGACTTATAATTGATCTTGAGTAATGTTAATAGGCTGCCCGGAATTGTCTTTATAGCTCTAAACATGATTCTCGATGATTGCATGTTGATAAGTGAACTATTCTTGTACTTGGTTTTGTGTAAGTGTCGTAGCATGCTTGTATGATCTCAACACTTGATATGTGAACTAAAATGAGCTATATGAATTGTTTTATATGGTGTTACTTGGCTGTCCATTAAATGTTCACATGCTCCTAAATGTTTTACAAAGTGAATTTATATGTCAAAGCATGTCTCGTATGTTTACTTGTCGATATGTGATCATACGTGCATCAGGAGGCAACCTACTTTGTTGACCTCCTAATGTGAATTGATATTCTATGGCTTATTTTGAACATGATTACTTGGCTGCCCGTGAAAGTTTAATTGCTGTCAAATTGATATATGAAATGATTATATGTTCTTACAATGCCTTATGTGCCAATATGTCAAAATGTGATCATATACTTGCTCGGAAGCAACCTACTTTGTTGACCTCCTAATGTGAAATGTTAAATGGCATAAATGTGCATTGTATACAAGGTTGCAATTTTTCATTTTGGCATGGTAGCGTTCGCGTCACTCCGGGCGGCATCGGGCTTGCTGGTGTATTGGCGTGACTACCATGGTCCAATTCCCTTTCTCGCTTGGGGGCTAGACTTTCTCAGAGAGTTGGGTCGTAGGATTTGGGATACAATCCGGAGTATACCCGTTGGAGTGATAAGTGGATGATGGATGTTGGCTATAACAAAGGTTATTGGAAATGATCTTGAGAGCAAATGCTCAACGATTGATCTTGAGAGCGAAAGCTCATCGTATCATTTTCACTATGTGTTTAAGTACTCTCGCTTGGTTCCTAGAGGACCTCGGGGAGGAAAAACGGGTAAATGTGTTTATTTATATTTATGTTATGTTATGAACTTACTTATTTTATCTGACATGTTTCTAAAGGAGTTTTCATAAGATTAACTAGAAACAAGATTTCAAAACCTTGTCACTTGTTCCCCCGTCGCGGAGTTCATAAGGGCTCACCCTCTTTTTTTGTCACAGGTGAAGTAGATTTGGAATAGGTACTCGAAGAAAATGAGCTAGTTGATAAACCTTTGGAACGACTATGTGCATTGCATGCTTTTCGTGAACATGGATGCTATTAGGGATGTTGTGTTTGTTTGCGGACTCTTTATTTCATTGATGTAAATGACCATGTTGTAATTTGGGTCTAATTTTGGATTGTACTATTTATAACCGGACGAACTCTTTATTTGGTTATTGCTTTTATTGTCTTGATTAGTAGTTATCATAGGTGTTTAAACCACTAGGTGAAGAAACATGTAATGAAACTCTGTCTAATCTCACTTAGATGCTTATGCGTAAGCTAAGGGATAATAAGTACTTGCAAGACTGGAACTGGCAAATAAACGGGACATAGTTATCATGCTAGGCTTGTTAATCAAACGAGACTATCGAGATAAATTAGTAGGCATATCTATTGATGACAAAACAGGAATCTTTATCAGAATCGGATTAATGATTGGAAATTTTGAGGCGTTCTAGAAAATTAGGTCAAACCAAAGGTCTTAAATACAGTCGTTATGCTACTGGTTTTCCAGAAAACTTTTGGAGTTCTAGGCCAATGTTAAGCGTTAAATCATAACAAATGATTAAGTAGGTGAAATAGCATAAATGAATTAGGTCATACCCTAGTCTAGCCTCCATAGGTCGGATTGGGGCGTGACATACTAAGATACTGGCTAGTAAAAAACAGTGGTTGTAAGGAGAACCCAAGCCCCCAGGAAGGCAACTACGAACCCATTAGCACTAACTTACAAAAAACCTTACCTTTTTTCTGCAGCTTGCTCTAGAAGGAAAAGAATTTAAAGTAACTACTGAAAGGGGTATTGGGCCTACAGAGCCAGGGAAAAACTTTCTCTATTGGCAAGGCAAGGAGCCCTTCCACATCAAAGGAACTTAAGCTTTCATTGACACGACAGGTCTTTTTTGCTATCACACGAGAAAAATGCCTTATTGCCAATGATGCTAACCATACCTCACTTGTCTTAGCTGAGTTAATGGTTCAATTAAATCATACTTGCCCACACATGTATAAAAAACCAATTACAATCACACCACTGGATGACCTAAAGATCGCGTGGTTACGCCTTAGGAACCGGAGAGGCATATGAATATCTTTCCTTTAGACATTTCATATATCATATATATTCTTTATAATCGAGATAAATGATACCTATGAATGAATTCTATTCCGCCGGTCATCAGTCAAACCCCTCACATTTAGGAAATGCTTTTAGGAAGAGTGCCCCTACATTTGTTTAAACTTATTCCCAGCTGCATAGTGCCATCCTACCAGTGGATCAGTCTCGCTGCCTTTCCTTTCTAGATATCACTCTTTTTCCCCCAGAAAAAAATATTATCACCTTGGCATTGAATAAAATGTCCCCGAGTCCATGTCGTGATAATAAAGCAAGGCCTAGATGTCGTTGTAGAAAGTCTAGCCCGAGGACCCCAAACAAACTAGGTAACCTGCTAGGGCTCGATCATAAACTGGTTATATTTAAAATCGAGATTGGTATTCAGTCTGAAAAAAAATAAGTCGAACTAATTTCATATTAGAAAGAAAGAAAAAAAAGTTGCCAAGTTTGGATCGAAATGAAATACTCGAAACCCGGTTTGGAGTATTTTTCTTTTTTTGCTTCAATAGAGGCACTGTAAGTGGAATAACAATCATTCGACCAATTGCTCTTATCCTTCCTTTGCTGCAGATGGCAGAGCTACCGCACTACGTTCCGTTGATTGATGGGAGTATTGAACAACCAACACAAAAGTCAGTAAAGAAGCTCAGCTGCCAGAGTGGATCATATCCCGTATTTACCAGCCAAAAAATGGGAAAGTCATCTGTATAAGAAGAAAACGAAGGCGACAAGATATTATAACCAAAAAGGTATTGTCATGAGCTAGAGTCAAACCCGCACCTCTGGGATCAAAATACAGGCCCAGCGAATTATCCTTCGTTCTGATCACGAGAAAAGTTCTATTAAGTTCTTTGTAGCAGTCGGCGACCTTTTCTTCCCAGGAAAAGAAAAATCAATCCGATTTGTAAAAAAAGTCCCCCGGTTTATTAAGGGGGAGGTTATGCCTCTTGATAGCCTTTTTAAGGCAACGAAAGGGTCTACTGTTCTTGAAGTCTCCCTTCATTTCCGATAGGAATTCTTCAAGAATTGCCTCCTTGTTGGGCTTGCCCTTTCTGGTAAAGAGCACAAATTCTCGGATTTCTTCTCAAGATTTATTTATTTCTCGGGGGAGATATCCTTCCATGTGAAGTTCTTTTTCGAGTTCTATCTCGATATCCACATGGATTTGAACCTCGTGCTCGAAGTGAAGAGTATCGAGGACAATTTGATTCCAAAAATCCAATCTGTCTGTGAGCTTCGCCCGGAGTCCCACGAGGCAATATATCAGTCTCCATTTGGACCATATGAAAAAGAATCCAAAGGAAACTCCCAAACACCCACGATGAGCGACATAAGCCCGAAAAAATCCAGAGGAGCAGCCTTTGTATAGCTTGGCATTCCCAGCGCTGGATTAGGATTTACCAAGTGGTGAAGTAGTCACTGGTATCAACGTCTAATCCCACAGTAAACATATGATGAGCCCAAACAAGAAATCCAAGAACACCTATACTGATCATGGCATAAACCATGCCTAGATACCTGAAGACCAGTTTTCCCAAAAAAGTCAAAACGATATGACGAACTCAATTATACAAATGATAGGACAGGGCTAAGGCAGTAATCTCGATGAAGATTATGATGAGCTTTGATGAATAAAAGAATAATTGGTAGAAATTCTTATAGGTGAAGCAAATCAAACCTATATTCAGACAAAGAAGATAAAAAAACAAAACTATAGTGACAAGCAAAACTCCGGAAATTCTATTGAAAATGGAAAATGTCGAACTATTGGAAGCTACTTTTCCTATAAATATTGGTTTTATCCTAAGAAGCGATCGAAATAACTGTTGCATGTTCAGTTGTTAAATAGAAGCTTCTACCACCACAAACTCAGCGGTCATGATGACAACCTTTCCTAATGATCTATTCAACCGTCGGCCCTCTTAAGGTGGAGAGTGGGGCTTCCGCGTTACCCCATGCGGAGCCATACAAGAGTATGACCATCGCTTCTTAAAGACAAACCAAATCCGCATTTGAAAGCCGGGGATCCTGTCCCTTGGACAACTTTAGTAAAGGGAGAATGGAAACTGGGCCCCGCAGTGGTAGAACCTGGGGAGCCGGGCGTACATTTCTTTTATTCTCCTATGATATTTCTACTCAGCTTGAAAAGGCTTGAAAAGAAGCCTCAAGCCGATAAGAGCTCTTCATCATGTTCGACAATTTCTAAAGAAGAACTAAGAGTGATTGACCTCACGGCACGCATGCTATATGTTCATGCCAAAAAAGGTGAGATTTTCTATTCTTGATTAAAGGAGTGAAGCGTTAAGTGGTTGAAGTAGAGAAGAGCTAGAATGAGTCAATTTTCCTAGGGAAAGCACACAAGCAGGAAGGATGAATTGAAAAGGCACTTTATCCCCCACCTAGGATTGGAAGAAGTGCTATAGGAAAGAGAACAACAGGAGGTTGAGTCAAAAGCATTTACCGCGCTTAGCAAGACGAATCCTCCTTCTGTAATTTTGATAACTAGCTCGTCTCTGCAATACTATCTAGATGTGTACCACATCGAAGAAGCTCTTTTAAGAATATTTCCCGAACTTCTTCAGTCAATTTTCCTACTTTATTATGCCGATTCCTCTAGCGGCTCAATCGTATGAGATCAATCCTTTCGGTTGAATGTCCTATGCTATGGCCTGACCCTCTTTACACAAATGAATCCTTTCAAATTCGCTCCATTCGAATGCCCCATACGATACGTATCCTCACTCACAGACTGTAATCCAAGCTGCACTTCGGGTTAGAGATAGAAAGCCGGTTATAGGGGCAAAGCGCTCTACGGACTGCTCATGGACAAAGCTTTGTGGGATTCCACTGGAAAATTGGAAATCCTATGTGTTAAGCATATAACTATCCTTAGTTCTTAGCCTGGATCCAACACGTAATTGACTCGAGGAGAAATAGCCCCTTCGGATCTATTATTCTGTCGAATAGCCCTTTTTAAATTATCGATTTTGGTTGGGCTCTAGAAAGATTGATTCCGAAACCACAACTGTACACCACCAAAAGAAAGGGCTATTTTTTCGCATATTTACAAGTTACCCCCAGGAACCTACAAAGTATAAACCGGTGGAAACTAGATCCTCCTAGATCCTCGAAGCCTTTTTTTTCTTTTTTTTTTCTACCTACAATACAAGATTATAACTTACCTTTGACATTCCACACTTGTGATCCTACTCACCAACCTTCTTTATGGAGGAGGCTAACCGATCTCACGATGATGAGTTATCCACATACTTCAATACGAGAGCAACTAAATAAAGCTCAGTTACAACTCACTTTGATCAAATAGCACTCAGGTATAGGATTTCCAGCGGAAAGGTAGCCCTGCCCGCTTCTTTACCATTGTACGCATAAATCTATCTCATAGCAAGCAGCACTGCCGAATTCAGTTACTTAGTACATAGATTTGAAAACAACTTAGCGCAGGAAATCCTATATATTGTCTTAGGCTCGCCTCACCTATTTCCCTGAAAATGAAATCAGAATGAGATAGAATTTCTTAGCTAGATCTGGGCTACCATGTTCCCTCAGACAAAAAAAATAATACCTAGACCTGCTGTCTGTACTCGCAAAGTAGGATCAAGCTTAGTCTACAAGAGACAGAGGAGAGCAAAAACAAAATCAAAGGAGGAATCTATTTTTTTTTAGCATTTTAAGGCTGTTGACAACATCCAATGTCTCCCATGAGGGTGCAAGAAAGTCGTATTTTTTTCTAGGCGGGGGTATAGCTGTCACGCCCCAACTTGACCCCTCCTATAATCAGTCAGGACGCAACGGAATTTCGGCAATATAACGACAGTAAATAGGACACCGAGACTCTAAACCAACCTCAATAGAACATCATACATCAACTTCACAAACCAAACAACAAACAACTCTTCAATAAAATAACAACATACATCATAACCATATTATACAATAAACAGTCCTCGTTATATGCCTCCGTTCCAACATAATACATTAACCCTTAATATACAATACAAAAACATATTGAGCCAATCTAGCAATCTAATCATAAACAAAAGAAAAGCTACTAAGACAACATCAACTAATTCATTAACTTATCAACATCTTATACATTATAAACTACAAAGCAGATAAAAGTCTACTAAGTTAATTTACAAGATAATAAAACATGTACGACATCACGGATAAGACTCTGGAACATAGGACTTATCCACGTAAGGCACATTTTCCATATTCTCCTCTTCAGGAGGCACGTACCCGTAATCCTGCAAAAGTACACCTGTATGCATGCAATAATAGAGAGTGAGCTTATATAAAATAAGCCCAGCGAGGATCCGATAGATCTCGAGCAAGGTCTACTAAACTCCTTGGAATAATCCTTTGAGTCAGTAAACACACAATAACATAAATAATACTATCATCACATAACTATATAACCATTCAATAAAGGATACTCTATTTGGTGTAGCTCCAAACGCCATCACGATCTCAACCGTTCTTCTTATAACTCCCCATTGCTCACGCACCCGAGGTACCTCACTAGCCTCTCCCTCCATGACACCTCCGTCATGCGAGCTGGGGGTAGCCTCTGGCAGTCATGCCGTTATCAACCCGACAGCCCAACGCTACCCGAGAGGTGGCACACATATACCAAGACTCCATAATTATCAATCATCAATCAATCATCATTTATTCATCATTGATAGCATCAATTATCATTTAAGCAACAATAACTTAGTTAGATGACAAAGTAGGCCATCTAACTGGACATGCATTATATACACAATTAAACCCTAAATTACTCATCAACAACTCACCATTCAATACTCAAACACCACCCAATCATCTAAAGGCATCATTCAAGAAATTAAAGAATGACAACCTAAACTTCAAAAATTCATAACTTGCATTCTACTAACCCAAACATTGCCAAATCAGTTTCTATCACTCACCCATTCAACCTACTACATTAGCCCTCTCGGAAATCCACCATAACACCTCCAAGTCATGCCCGATAACCCTAAAACCCTAGGATGTCTTGGCTGGATTTTCTGAACTTTGGCACGGACATCACAATCAAAAATTCGACATTACAACGGCGCTACCACGTAATTAACAAACTTTTAGAAATCGACGGTAATTGATTCCAATCAACACAACTCAATTTAATCAACTTTGAACAAATTAATCAAATTTAAATACCCGAAAAATAAAAATTATGCTACAACCGATAAAAACTCGTAGTGTTACAGCTAAATGATCCCTAGCATGCAAGGAGCAATAATCTAACATCAGATTAACATTCTAACGATTCAATAATCATTTATACGCATAAATACAAAATATGAGTTTTGAGATCTAGAATTTTTCTCTCACCTTTGATGTGTTTTGATGCAAGAAATGTGTAGAATGGATGCCAAACAAGTGAAATCAAGCTTTGAATCACTCAATTCGGCTTTGAAATGCAAAATATATGAGAAAAATGCTTTGAAAATGCCTTCATCTTTCTCCTCCAAGGAGCCACGGTTTTGTGTGTGTTTTTGGGGTGTTTTTGTGCTTTGTGAGTGTGTGTTGGTGATATAAGCTTGTTGGTCAACCATTTAAATGAAAGTCAAAGTTGAAACTTAGCATTTTTTTTTGTGTTTTCTTGACTTTAAATGCATTTTCTTGATCACCAAAGTTCAAAACAATTATTCAACACCCAAGATAGTTCAAGTAGATTATTTTTTTAGGTGACAAGAAGTTTTACAATCAAACACTTTCACCCGAGTCGGCTTAAAACTCGATTTTTGCAAAAATCGGTATAAAAACTCTAATAAATTCTTAAGCCGATTTTAAAACTGTTTTAATCAAACACAGGTCTATTAAAGTCCGTGGTCTAGGTCTAGAAGGGTTAAAAAGACCAGTTTCAAAATTTTAGCAGACGTGTTTCAAAAATACTATTCACTAAAAATTGACGATAAAATTTCTGATCCCGTTTTTGATGAAAATTTCATGAATGCACATTTAGTACGTATTAGGAGTATTGACATCAAAATTATAACATTCTAGGTCATATAGCACATAAATAGGTCAAATGCACGCAAAACGAGATAAAACACGTAAATCGAGTTAAAGCAGAAAAGTGGGGTTTCACAATAGCCATTTTTAAACACATTTGAGTTAGTGCTCACTAGTAGGAAGATTCCCCGCTCTGAAGTAAAGTATTTTTGGAGTTCCTTCAAAAGAGGTTGGGATTAGAGTTTCAATTGAATATGCTCTGGTAAAATCGTTACTAACTGATATACTGCCTGAGACAGGGCATGCTCTCCCTTCTGCATATCGAGAGAAAGAAACAACTTCCAGAGGGCACAAAAAGCTTTCTTTTTTGGGGGTCAATAGAGAAATTCATACATATTTTATGGGAACCACAAGGAAAGCTGAAATCGCTGATCCAGTAATGGCAGGTGACACTTATGTTAATATTATAGAGTGGGTCAAACAAAGGATGATACAGATAGGCCTCACCTAAGGATACACAAGCGCACTCAACATCCTATATCAATGTGTGTCAATTTCTCGTTAACGAAAAGTGGCTTAGATCAAAAGTTTGGAGTATCCAATGATTAGCTTAGCCCGCCGATAAGCCCACATAGGAAGTAAGAAAATAATAATACCAAAACGACTCACTCATTCACAATCAGACATTTTGACACTAGCCAGAGCATACTACAACAACAATGGGAAATTCCAATAGTAGCTAGTATAGAACTGGAAAAAGGCAGTTTCATTCTCAAATACTTTTCTTATATATTTCTCAATAAATCAATCTAAAGCCAAATTCTCAACCTCAAAATTATTATATCAAAGAGCTTCGAATCTAACTTAAGAACAGTAGCAAGGACTAGAAGGGAGGTTTTATGAGCAAGCACGAATGAGGCATGAATTGAGGCCTTCCTGGCTGGCCTATCTTGTGTTTCGCGGAATCACCAGTGACTACTGATATCGCGGCAGAATTGCAATGATCTGGCGCTCCATAAACTAATTCCTTAGCAAATGAATACACACTATACTCCCAGTAGCATATTGGCCAGGCCGTCTTTGTGATAACCCGAACCTGGCATGCATTTAATAGTATTTAATTGCATTTAATTAAGTGTCATCTTAAATGTTAGCATTGAATTTCGTGTTTAATTTCAATTAAACATTCATTTCTAGCATTAACTTCCTAATTCTTTAAAATATTCCAGAAATAGTTAAATTAATTATTTTAAATGAATATTGATTATTTTAATAATCGGTTTTAGTTGTCTTGCATTAAAATCACTCGGTTTTCAAATAAATGAGAAAAGTAACTCCAAGCTGGAGTGAATTTTAATCTATTCTACTATTCTACTTTTCAAAAATTATAGTTTTCTATTAGTGTTCATCATTTGATTAGCGATCGTTTAATGACCGTTCGATCGTAGTATTTCGAAATGAGAGTTAGAGAAATATTCCTCGGATTTAGTGAAAAATGTTTTTAGCTTAATTTAACCAGTTTTAGTTGTTTTTCATTTAATTGCATTGTTTTAACTTGAATTAGATTTAAATGGCATTAAAATAAGCTTATTTGACCATTTTTAATTAAAGCTTGATTTTGCAAATGACCAAAATGCCCTTGTCACCTTTTAAATAATAAAACAAGGCAAAAATCAATAAAAACAATTTGTGAAATGCCATCCATGTCCTCCTATGGCCGAAAGCTTGAGGGAAAAGAAAAAAAAATTGTTTTGCATTTTTCTTCTACAATCGTGCATGGAATTGCTCGGGGGTCGTGGCTCGGGTCCTTGCAGGTCTTGGTCTTCAATCTCTATGAGGGTTTTCACGCTTTTGTGCATTTAAATTCGAATTTGAATTTTGTGTCAAATTTTTAGATTTGATATATAATATGTTATAATGCCTGTAATTGCTTGATATAGCTTCCTTTGAGTTCGTAGAGCATTGTTTGATAGTTATTTAGCAATTTTTACGGTAGAAACTGCGTATTTGAAATTGGGGAAGAATAATGAATATTGAATTATGAATAGTAAACCCTAGAATTTTGGATTGTGATCCGAATTACGATTGCTTGATTTGGATAGGTGCCATTAGTGATAGAAAGATAAAATGTGCAATAAAAACGGACCGGCCTTTGATAAAATTAGAAATTAGACAAATAAACGTAAAGGGGCCGTTTGACCAAAAGTTGACCGTGCTCGAATTGAGTTGGGGGTTTTGCAATTGAGGGTATAGAAGCACTTTTGGCGCTGTTGTGGCGTTAATTGAGTTACCGGTTAGCATAGCTGTAGTTCAAACGCAGTAGGTGGACTTTCGGGCCTCGGGTGAGAAAGTCAAGTTTAGTGACATAGAAACGTGCCTTTTAGTGCCTAAGTGAATGTAGTGAAATCGGTTTCCTAATCCCGTAGCTCGTTTGCTCGTAATTGCCTTTGGAAGTTAGAGATTGAATAGTGATATTTGTCGTTTTCGTGTTTGAACTGCTGTTATTTGTTTAATTGGTGTTATTGTTGCTATTAAAGATAGTTATGTTTGAAAAGTTAATTGAATACTAGTACTGGTTGTAAATGCTTGATATCTCGTTTATCGCCTCTAATATGTATTGTTGTGCTATCGCTCGTTTATCACCTTGTATCGTGTCTTGCATTGCATAGTGTCAGGCGCGTGAGTGATGGGCCTCTCTGGGTAGTCTCGGGCTGCCAGTGTTGGTTGCTCTAGCTCCGTGTCCTATTCCCATTCTCGCTTGGGTTGCCTCCCAAGGAAATTTTGGGTCGTAGAATTGATGGATACTTCCGGGGTATTCCAAATTGAAGTTATAAGGTGGTTGCGCGCTTATTGTCATCGTTGTCAACATCAAGATCGAGATTGATGTATCGCTCATGAAATGGTACATTGCTCGTATGAGTGAACCATAGCACTCAGAGTATGGTATAGCTTTGAATGGTTGTGTTAATGCTTTCTTTAATTGTTTATTGTATTGTCTTGTATATTGAATGCTTTCTTATTGATTATATTGCTTAACTGTACCTATTTGCATTGCACGACCTTCTTTCTCTCCACCTCGATATCTGTCTCGCCCTTACTGAGTATACGTGTTGTGTATACTCACTCCTCACCACCACATTTCAGGAAATGCCATGTTAGCTGGAAAGTTCGTGATTATGTGAAAGTTCGTGCTTGAAGAGTTGTCTTGCGTGCCTATGTGGCTTGAGTTGTCAAAGATGCAAAGGTGTATGTTTCATGTGTTATATGTATTTAATGTTAAAAAGGAATGTAATTTAAGTTTTCTAGGTTATTGAAGTGATTTGGAAAAGCTAGTTTATGTATTCAGATAATATAGCTTAACTTCAATGCATGTTTGTAAGGTCCAAAGGAAAAGAGTTAGAATCGTTTGATAGTCTAATTTATGCAATAGGTTAGTATGTTTAATTGTCAAGCATGAATGTACTTGTAAAAGATGTGAAGAGGTAGGTTAGTCTGTAAACTGGAAATGTATATTTGCTTGTGATTGCTTGTTGAGACCAAGGCTCGGATGGCCTTGAGGAAGTTTTGTATGGTTGGACATGGTGCTGGTCCACTTATATGCTATTACAGGTTTTACATTTTGCCTAGAAATAGGGAAGACTCCGTCCGTCGTTCCCTAAAATTATGCCCGGGTTTGGAATTGGGTTGTGATTCGATTGATTGATAGAACTCCCGGTCTCGAGAGGGATCGGGGTGTCGTATGTTTTAAATTACTCGCAAGTGCACGAACCGTATGAAAGTATAGCTTAGGCAAATACGAGGTCGATCCCTCAGGGACTTGTTCAGTTAAGATCAAGTTTTAGACTCAGATTTAGACTTCCTAATCTAGTTGGAAAGATTGATATTTTAGGTTGAGACAAAATAATAAAAGACTAAACAATAAATCTAAATAAGTAAGACAAAAGTAATTAATAATTTTAAGAGTAAAGTAATACTAAAAGAATATGTAATGAGTCTAGAGACTTAATAATAAATTCTAAAATAAGAATAATTAATAAATTGAATAAAATAAATTAATAAATTCTAAAACAAAAACAATTAATAACTTGAGTAAAATCAATTAAAATGAACTAAATCAAAGAAATATTAGAAAACAAAATAACTAATTAAATAAAAGACGAAGGTTAAAAAGTGAGACTAAACAAGTAATCGTAAAAGGCTAAGGTTCGGAATCCACCTTGCTAATCCTAACGTCAACTATATTTGATCATTAATCTTCCCCAAATTTTACTATATGATAATCTTGCAGTCAAGCTTCGTTATCATGGAAAATATCATCTTTTAAGCCCTAAGTTAATGAAATCAAAAGTATGTTTATTCTTACTTTGCAAAAGAATCTTCAAATCATTAATTGTATCCCAACTAGAAATCACAATTAATATTCGGCATTAAAAATCAAAGCTTTCAATTATTAAGAATTATTCAAAGCATGAGAAAACATGATTAAACTCATCAAAGAAATTATCTCAACAATTGATGAAAGAATAAGCATTAAACATGAATGATCAAGTTATGGGGAAAAATTAATTCACAAACATAGCATCAATTAAAATTAACAAGGTTTCATCGTCACCTTAACGAATAAATTTAGCCTGACATACTAAAGAAACTAAAATAACAATTCTGAAAAGTAAACATTATTTAAATAAATTAAAGTAAAGGAAAGAAAACGTTATAGAGTTTAAATACGAAGAAACTCCAAAAGCATCCTAATGTCTCGCCGAAGAAGAAAAACTAATAAAACTAAACTAATTTTTTTTATTGAATTTTCACCGCCGCAGCTCCTGTCTTTCTTTTTTCTTGCGCCGCAAAAGCTCCCCTCAATTCGTTGCTGATCTTTTCTTTTGTAAGACACTCTCACCGCCTTATGTTGTGCAAGCCCTATTGGGCTTTTAGTCACATGCAAAGCCAATTGTTTGGCTGTTGACTTTTCTTCCTTTTTTTTATTTTGTTACAAACACACGGCCAAGACTTGGCCTTGTGTTTTTTTCTTTTTCTAAGCCAAGTCCAATGTGGACTTGGCTATCTTCTGTCAAGGCTTTTAGATTTCTAAAAGCCTTGGTCAACCTTTTATTATTTTTTCCTTCATCATTCATTTTTTTTTCCTTTGCAATTCCTTCCACCATGCTCCATCATTCACGAACAAATCTTTGCTATCTTCTTTTTCATCCAATTTCTTTCAATTCAGCCCCAAAATATTTTTTTATCATTCAATTCCTACATGCACAAAAACACAACTAAAGTGATCAAACATTATAATGTGCATAATTAAATCTAAAAATGCAAGGAAATAGGCCTAAAAATATAAATACATCAACACCCCCAAACCTACCTCTTGCTTGTCCCCAAGCAAGACTAGAATCTAAGCATATCTTCAAGTTCTCAAGAGGTTGCACTAACAAATCAATTAACTCTAAGAAAAGGACAAGGTTCAGGGAACGATTGATCCTATGGTGTAGTAGTTAAGCGAACTCATTCGGATCTCTCTCTTTAAAGGCAAAACATGTTTACTACAAGATTACACTAAACACTATTAAGTCTCCACGTAGCTAAGCAACAAGACAACTCAATATAACTAGATCATAATACTTGCACCCCCATTGCCTTTATAATCCTCCAAATATGCCTTTCACCCTTTTATTCATTCTAAAACATAAAAGTAAACACACTTCATCTCTTTTTATTAGGTGCTTGGTCCTAAACGGTCAACTCAACACCCCATGTAACGAGCTTTCGAGGTCATCAATCCCAACCACTTAAGGCTTAGGTTGATAGGCTTTGAAAGGCCCCATGCGTACCCTACTTACTTGAAGTGTTGAACTCCGAAACATCGTACACCTTAAGCACATATCCCTAAAGATAGACAATGAATATAAGAATAGTGGTGCTAAGAGATAGAAGTAAAAAATTTCTTCTTTTTTCTGATTTTTTTTCATCATTCATTATATATATATATTTTTTTTGCTTTTTTTCTTCTCTTTTTTTCACTATAAAGGCCCAGGCACGCAAACAAGACTACTCAAGTGAGGGTACTCATATCACAACCACATTATATCTCATCATCTTACAACCAAGTCATGGGACCACAATAGTCTAAGCATAATCTCACAGTCCCCACGCCTCGCATTCATCAAAATCAATCCTAAAAATTCAACTCAAAACTACCTCATAAAATCAAGAACCACCTACTCTCCTCAATCACTTCATAAGAGCTAATCAATACACTATCACAACTCCTCAATTACCAGAAAATTCACCACAAATCCACAAATAAACAAAAAGATCGAAAAACATTTTCAAAATTTTTTCACATTTTGTTCAAGTTTTCCCCAAAACAACAATGGACACAATTAAACACCCACACCCCCAAACCTAAAGTTTGCTTGTCCTCAAGCAAATAAGAGTAAAACATGCTAGGGGTATGCGAAGGGGAAAATATCAAATAATGAGAACCCAATAGTGAAAATGCATGAATAGAAAACAATTAAGAGAAATAGAGGGAGTAGATGGACATACCTGAAGTGATCGATAATGAAAAGAAAGGTAACCCTTCACATCTACAACTTGTAATTAAGCTCAAGAGCAAAACAATAGAGGATAAGGCAAAATAAAATGAAAATACAATAAAATAATAAAAATATTTTTTACTTTTTCATTTTTTATATATTTTTTTGTTGGCCGACCCTATTTACATCCCCATACAAAAGCTCCGAACTCTGGGAGGCACTAAAGTCGACTCACTAAAAATAAATAAGCATAATGAAACAAATTAAGTAAGGGAAGATAGAATGCAAATACCTAGATCCATTTAATGTCAGCCAGTAAGACAAATCTTGAGAAACTTCAGAAATGGAGTTAACTAAGTACACTAAAAATGCGGAGGAGAGGCCATTAATTTCAAACCACCAAACTAAGTACACTAAAAATGCAGAGGAGAGGCCATTAATTTCAAACCACCAACGTACTCAAACCTTAGACATTTTCCCTTACTTAGGAGGGAAAGCTAGGCTTTACGCTTTCGGCCAATTGTTTTACTTTCATAGTATCCATCCTAGTCAACCCCAAGACTTCTATTACACAAGATAATCCATTTTCGAGAAAATGGTAAAGCCCACTATAACCCAGTGGAGGTCCAACCTAAAGTTGGGAAAAATAAAGATTGCATATAGAGTATTTTAATCCTGATAAACAGGATCATCTACCAGGACCTCTTCGATCTCTGGGTTTTTAAGTTCTAGAAATGGTTTTAATCGTTGCCCATTCACTTTAAAAATATTACCATTCTGAGTATTTTCAATTTCAATAGCACCATGAGGATAGACAGTACGCACAACATATGGACCAGACCACCTAGATCTCAGTTTTCCTGGAAATAAATGTAAACGAGAATTATACAGCAATATTTTCTGACCAGGCTCAAAGGATTTCCTAAAGATGTTAGAATCATGCACTTTCTTCATTCTATCTTTATATGACTTGGCACAATCATAAGCATCATTACGGATTTCCTCCAACTCATTGAGTTGAAGTTTTCTTTGAAGACCTGCCTTATCAAGATCAAAATTTAAAGTTCGGATAGCCCAGTATGCCTTATGCTCTAGCTCAACAGGAAGATGACATGCCTTACCAAACACTAGACGATATGGTGACATTCCAATGGGAGTCTTATATGCTGTCCTATATGCCCACAATGCATCATCTAATTTCAAAGACCAATCTTTCCGTGTGGAATTTACAGTCTTTTCTAGAATTCTTTTTATTTCCCTGTTAGATATTTCAACCTGACCACTAGTCTGTGGGTGATAAGGGGTAGCTACCTTATGAGTAATGCCATATTTTTTCATTAACTGCTCAAACACCTTATTGCAAAAATGTCTACCCCCATCACTAATGATTGCCCTTGGAGTACCAAATCGTGCAAAAATGTGTTCTTTCAAAAGTTTAACAACTGTTCTATGATCATTACTCCTATATGCTTTAGCCTCTATCCATTTTGACACATAATCTACTCCAACTAGAATGTAAAGATTACCAAAAGAATTAGGGAATGGCCCCATAAAATCAATACCCCAAACATAAAAAATATCAACAATTAAAATTGGGTTCAAAGGCATCATGTTTTTCTTACCAATACTCCCTAATCTCTGGCATTGTTCACAAGCTCTACAATAATCATGCGAATCGCGAAATATAGAAGGCCAATAAAATCCACATTGCAAAATTTTAGTAGCTGTTTTCCTAGAGCTAAAGTGACCACCACATGCATGATCATGACAAAAAGAAACAATATTTTGTTGTTCACTTTCAAGAATGCATCTTATAATAATCTGGTCAGGACAATATTTAAACAAGTAGGGATCATCCCAAAAGAAATGTTTTACCTCATACAAAAACTTGCACTTATCTTGCTTGCTCCAATGTGTTGGTAGCTGATTTGTAACCATGTAGTTTACAATATCAGCATACCATGGTGTTTGAGAAATCTGTAGCAGCTGCTCATCAGGAAAAGACTCAACAATAGGAGAAACATTATCATCATACTCAATTACTAATCTAGATAAATGATCAGCTACTACATTTTCTGACCCCTTTTTATCTCTAATCTCAATGTCAAATTCTTGAAGAAGTAAAATCCATCTAATGAGTCTAGCCTTAGCATCCTTTTTAGAGAACAAATATTTCAAAGTAGTATGATCAGAAAATATGACAACTTAAGACCCTACAATATAAGATCTGAATTTTTCCAAAGCAAAAACAACAGCCAATAGCTCTTTCTCTGTGGTAGAATAGTTCAATTGAGCATCATTCAGTGTTCTGCTAGCATAATAAATCACATGAGGAAGTTTATCAATTCGTTGACCCAAAACAACACCAATAGCATGATCGGAAGCATCACACATAATTTCAAAAGGCACATTCCAATCAGGTGGTCTAATAATAGGTGCAGAAGTCAATTCATTTTTCAGTCTATTGAAAGCTTCAATACATGCATCATCAAAAATGAAAGGTGTATCCTTACCAAGGAGATTACATAAAGGTCTAGCTATCTTACTAAAATCTTTTATGAATCTCCTGTAAAATCCTGCATGGCCAAGAAATGATCTAATTTCTTTTATATTCCTAGGAAAAGGAAGATTAGAAATCAAATCAATTTTTGCCTTATCTACTTCAATGCCCTTTTCAGAAATGATATGACCAAGTACAATACCCTTTTTAACCATGAAGTGACATTTTTCCCAATTAAGCACAAGATTCTTTTCTTTACACCTAGCTAGCAACAAAGATAAATTATGCAAACAAGTATCAAATGAAGTTCCAAAGACAGAAAAATCATCCATAAACACTTCTAAAAATTGCCCAACCATATCAGAGAAAATACTAATCATGCATCTTTGAAAAGTGGCTGGAGCATTGCACAACCCAAAAGGCATGCGACGATATGCAAAAGTACCAAATGGACAAGTAAATGTGGTCTTTTCTTGATCCTCAGGTGCAATTGCAATTTGATTATAACCAGAATATCCATCAAGAAAACAATAATATGTATGGCCAGCTAATTTTTCCAACATCTGATCTATGAAAGGGAGAGGGAAGTGATCTTTCCTAGTCATAGAATTCAACTTACGATAATCAATACACACTCTCCACCCAGTTTTCACTCTTGTTAGAACCAACTCATCATCCTCATTTTTAACAACAGTTACACCAGACTTCTTAGGTACTACTTGCACAGGACTCACCCAATTACTGTCAGAAATAGGATAGATAACACCTACATCTAAAAGTTTTAGAATTTCAGCCTTTACCACATCCTGCATGATAGGATTTAGACGCCTTTGTGATTCACATGTAGGCTTAGCATTTTCCTCCAAATGGATTCTATGCATAACAACTGATGGACTAATACCCTTAATGTCTGCTATTGTCCAATCTATGGCCTCTTTATGCTCTTGTAAAACACTCACTAACTGATGTTCTTGAGACTCATCTAAATCAGAAGCTACAATGGCAGGCAGTGACTCATTAGCTCCTAAAAAGACATATTTAAGGGTATCTGGCAAAGGTTTTAACTCTAACTTAGGTGGCTCTACTACAGATGGTAATGGTTGTGATGAGGAAAGGGTAAGTGGTAATGGTTTAGGCTGCCACTTATCAACAATCATGAGAGGCACAGAATCTAGCAAAGAATTAACCTCAGCAACAACATTATCAATATCCAAATCAAAACCAAAATGAGCTAAACATGATTCTAATGGGTCAAAACAACTTGACTGCACAAATGCATCATGAACTAAATCTTCAATCATATTAACTTCACAGACATCATCATTATCATCAGGCATTTGTTTACTTATATGGAAAATATTAAGCTCAACAGTCATGTTACCAAAAGAAATTTTCATCACACCATTCCTACAATTAATCAATGCATTTGATGTGGCTAAAAATGGATGACCCAAAATAACATGAGTTTGCACAGCAAGGTTATCAACAGGCTCAGTATCCAAAACAACAAAATCCACCAGGAAGTAAAAAGTATCTACCTTAATCAAAACATCCTCAACTATACCTCTCAGAATTTTCACAGATCTATCAGCTAACTGCAGTGTCATCTTAGTAGGCTTTAGCTCACCTAGACCTAATTGCAAGTAAACAGAGAAGGCAGTAAATTCACACTTGCACCTAAATCTAGCAAAGCTCTCTCAATCTGATGTTCTCCAATTTTGCAAGAAATAGTAGTAGATCCAGGATCTTTATACTTAACAGGATATTTATTTTGAATCACTGAGCTCACCTGTTCTGTTAAAAATGCTTTCTTAGGAACATTTGTCTTTCTTTTTGCTGTAACAAGATCTTTCAAAAATTTAGCATATGCAGGCACTTGTTTAATGGCATCCAGAAAATGTATATTTATTTGTACCTACTTGAAGACCTCTAAAATGTCACCAACCTGAGCATTGTCCTTCTTACTAAGAAGCCTATGGGGAAATGGAGCTTTAGGCACGAACTCTTTAATTTCAGGCTCTATGACTCTAGGATATGACTCTTTAGGCTCTATAGGTGTATCATGTGATGAATGCCTTCTACTTTCATTATGATCATCCTCAGAGTTTTTAGCTTTCTCTACTTTCCTATTGCTACGCTTAGGAACAGTCACATAGTTATTAATTTGCTTACCAGACCTAAGTGTAGTGATGGATTGCACACGCTCCTGCCCTGAATTAGAACTAGATGCCCCATTAATAGGATATTGTCCCTTTGGATTGGGTATGGGCTGACTTGGAAATTTTCCTTTATCTCTTTCTCCTATTTGTGTGGCCAACTGACCCATCTGAGTCTCTAACTTAGCAATGGCATTAGTGTTCAATTGTGTTGAAATTTTCATTTCCTGAATTGCTTGGGTCGTGGTCTGCATGAATGCTTTAAGAGACTCTTCTAGTGATGATTGTTGCCTAGACTGACCTGCAAACTGAGGTGGAACCTGAGCATGAGAGTAGTTCTGATTAGGTGGCCTAAATTGATTCTGATATTGCACTGGTGGGACAACTGGGTTACTAGAAGGTTGATTTAATTTCCATGAAAGATTTGGATGGTTCTGCAAATTAGGATTATATGTCTCCACATATGGATTAACAAATGGCCTTCCTAAATTATTAAGTGAATTCGCTTGTTCAGCATGACACTCATTATATGCAGGCATAGAAGGACACATTGTAGTTACATGCATAGGACTCGTACAAATAGAACATATTTCATTATGAACATTGTTAACAAAACCTCCTCCATTATTCTTAGCTAAGGCATCTACTTTTCTTGTAAGAGTATCTAATCTAGCCTTTATATCTACCTCCTCACTAATCTCATACAAACCCCCTTTCTTTGCTGTCTGAACTGACTTCTCTTTACGGTTAGAGAAATCCCATTGCTGTGAGCTCTCTGACAAACCTTCAAAAAATTTATATGCATCATCCTCTGTTAGACTCAAGAAACCCCCACCATTCATTGACTCTACCATATTCCTACTTGACTGCGTCAACCCATTATAAAAGTATTGCACTAATCTCCAAGTTTCAAAACCGTGATGAGGACATTTAATTTGCAAATCTTTAAACCTCTCCCAACTTTCATAAAATTTTTCATGCTCATCCTGACAAAAATCAGTAATTTCTCTCCTTAAAGCATTAGTTTTATTCATGGGAAAGAATTTTGACAAAAACTTTTTTACCATTGCTGCCCAAGATGTAATAGATCCAAAAGGAAGAGAATTAAGCCATGCTTTGGCCTTATCCTTTAGTGAAAAAGGAAATAGGCGCAAGCGAACAGATTCTTCAGAAAAATTTTGAAATTTAAATGTAGTACATATTTCCAAAAATTCTTTGACATGCAAATAAGGATCCTCTCTATCTAGACCATGAAAAGTGGGAAGAAGATTTATTACCTGTGGTTTTAGCTCAAAATGTGTGGTTGTAGTGGCAGGCAAAACTATGCATGAAGAAGGATTGATAGAGATGGGGTGGAACAACTCCTTAAGAGGCTTAATCACCTCTCCCTGTGGACTCATTTTAGATTCTTGTTCTAACTCAATGCTAACTAGCCTATTTGTATGATCACGAGCCCAAACTTTCATGCAACACAAATCTCACACAAAAAGAAACAAAGAAAGAAAATAAAGAATGCACTTATTATTTTTTTAATTTTTAATTTTTATTTATTTTTTATTTTGATTTTTTTCAAAAAGCAATAAAACAACTAGTAGAAGAAAACCCTAATCAAAAGTCTAAAAACTTATCCTATTTAAGTCCCTGGCAACGGCGCCAAAAACTTGTCGTATGTTTTAAATTACTCGCAAGTGCACGAACCGTATGAAAGTATAGCTTAGGCAAATACGAGGTCGATCCCTCAGGGACTTGTTCAATTAAGATCAAGTTTTAGACTCAGATTTAGACTTCCTAATCTAGTTGGAAAGATTGATATTTTAGGTTGAGACAAAATAATAAAAGACTAAACAATAAATCTAAATAAGTAAGACGATTAAAAATCCTAAGACAAAAGTAATTAATAATTTTAAGAATAAAGTAATACTAAAAGAATATGTAATGAGTCTAGAGACTTAATAATAAATTCTAAAATAAGAATAATTAATAAATTGAATGAAATAAATTAATAAATTCTAAAACGAAAACAATTAATAACTTGAGTAAAATCAATTAAAATGAACTAAATCAAGGAAATATTAGAAAACGAAATAACTAATTAAATAAAAGACAAAGGTTAAAAAGTGAGACTAAACAAGTAATCGTAAAAGGCTAAGGTTCGGAATCCACCTTGCTAATCCTAACGTCAACTATATTTGATCATTAATCTTCCCCAAATTTTACTATATGATAATCTTGCAGTCAAGCTTCGTTATCATGGAAAATATCATCTTTTAAGCCCTAAGTTAATGAAATCAAAAGTATGTTTATTCTTACTTTGCAAAAGAATCTTCAAATCATTAATTGTATCCCAACTAGAAATCACAATTAATATTCTGCATTAAAAATCAAAGCTTTCAATTATTAAGAATTATTCAAAGCATGAGAAAAACATGATTAAACTCATCAAAGAAATTATCTCAACAATTGATGAAAGAATAAGCATTAAACATGAATGATCAAGTTATGGGGAAAAGTTAATTCACAAACATAGCATCAATTAAAATTAACAAGGTTTCATCGTCACCTTAACGAATAAATTTAGCCTGACATACTAAAGAAACTAAAATAACAATTCTGAAAAGTAAACATTAGTTAAATAAATTAAAGTAAAGGAAAGAAAACGTTACAGAGTTTAAATACGAAGAAACTCCAAAAGCATCCTAATGTCTCGCCGAAGAAGAAAAACTAATAAAACTAAACTAATTTTTTTTATTGAATTTTCACCGCCGCAGCTCCTGTCTTTCTTTTTTCTTGCGCCGCAAAAGCTCCCCTCAATTCGTTGCTGATCTTTTCTTTTATAAGACACTCTCACCGCCTTATGTTGTGCAAGCCCTGTTGGGCTTTTAGTCACATGCAAAGCCAATTGTTTGGCTGTTGACTTTTCTTCCCTTTTTTTTTTTGTTACAAACACACGGCCAAGACTTGGCCTTGTGTTTTTTTCTTTTTCTAAGCCAAGTCCAATGTGGACTTGGCTATCTTCTGTCAAGGCTTTTAGATTTCTAAAAGCCTTGGTCAACCTTTTATTATTTTTTCCTTCATCATTCATTTTTTTTTCCTTTGCAATTCCTTCCACCATGCTCCATCATTCACGAACAAATCTTTGCTATCTTGTTTTTCATCCAATTTCTTTCAATTCAGCCCCAAAATATTTTTTTATCATTCAATTCCTACATGCACAAAAACACAACTAAAGTGATCAAACATTATAATTAATGTGCATAATTAAATCTAAAAATGCAAGGAAATAGGCCTAAAAATATAAATACATCACGGGGTGTTACAGTCTTCCTATGCCTAATTCCTAAAAGAATGGAATGGTTCAAAGGCTATCTCCGAGTGAGAAATTGAATCAGAAAACTGGGTATTCCCACTATGTCTAGATTTGAATAAGGGGCCTATCGCGGATAGGTAAAAGCTTGCTACAGAAAGGAAGTAAATCTGGCTAGCTTGGTCAAAAGAAAAAATGAGTCCATCTTTAATGGCTAAGGGAAGAAGAATAGAATCATCGCCCGCAGGGATGAATGAGAGCTCAAAGCGTAGTGGATTTCTTCCTGCTACCATTGGAACCCCCAAAGCAAAGGAAAAGATCGGATCATATACGCACGCTTTGAATGTTGGATAGCCGGATCAATCATATTATCTAAAATCAGAAGGAAGGTTTAGACGCACTAAACCATTAGCTTCCGCTAGTATTAGACTGTTCGTGCCAAGGAAATATGTCCTAACGGATTCTTCCTTCACCCCGAAAAGGGATTTGTGTACTGATTGTTTGCCTTACTAGTTCTATTGTTATGGGCATGTCTCACTAGCGGATTCAGTCCCTTCTTTATAGACTTGCTGTCCAATCTTTTCTACAATCCCTTCTATCTTTTGGGCATCAATGCCATGTAAACAAAAAGGCATTTGCTTTGTCCAATTCCTCCCTAACACCCTACTCTATTCCGAAAGTCCCACAGGGCATTCTTCCATTGGCCATTGGAAAGATGAATCTCTACCTTTTGAATAAGTTGTCTAGCCTTAGCGGATTCCTCCCCCTAAGAGGGAAAGTGCTAAGACCGCTAATGCCATATCCACAGGATAAGCATTCATTTACCTTTCAATACCCTTTCAAAGAGCCTTTATCCCGGAGCATCTTAAGTATGCTACAAAGAAGCATGAATGAAAGGGCTATGCTATGCGCAATCAAGACATTCAATAGCAAGCACCATCAACAGACAGGAAAAAGAGCAAGCCAAGACTTTCACAAGAAAGCTGGACTTTGTGGGTCAAATGGGTACGAAGGTAAGCCATAAAAAAATGGGTATTCACTACCTTACTCCTCTGTGAATTCAATATCTGTCTCGCCCTTATCCAGGAGGTCTATTTGTCCAATCATTCCCTTTGAGAAAGTGCCACAGCCTATTCAAATTCGAGAGCAACTCCTTCTTTTCCGAGTTGGCTTGCAGCCTTTTTCTTGGTAGAAAGGATAGGGCATTTTCTCTTCTACTGCTAAGAGGGAATTCTATCGAACTAGGGGATATGCCCTCTTTCTATCTTAGACTATATAAATTCCTAGCTTACTTGCATTTGTCCACCCTATTATAGCAAATGGAAGAGCTCCGAAAGTCCCCCATCCCCTTCTTCTTTCCCAAGCCCATCTAAGAGCCTACTTGCTTCTGATCTCTCTGCTCTGCTCTTACAATTCCTATTCTTTTTTGTAATGGAATTCCCCCTTCCATGAAAGATGGCTAGCTCCAATTACGTCTATTTGGAGATGGGCAATCTAGCTTAATCCCTTACTCGTGCTGTAATTGGGCTTGGCATATTCCCTTATTCTCCTTCATTTCCTTTCTCTTGTGGAACAACATAGCTAGAGCACTCAAAATAGGTATTTCATTCAGTATTTGAAACCTAAGGTTTTGAATGGCTATCATGTCCACTAACTATTCCATCCAATTTCAGATTCTCTGCCTCTTGGGAGCGGCCAACCCTAGGCCTTTGATAAACAGATTCAAATGGTCTTCCCGTTCCTTATTTTCTTTATTAGTCTGATTTCCTGACTAAGAATAAGTTTTCTTAGGCAAAAAAAAAACCTTGCATCAATCCGACCTTAGAAACAAGATTTCACGGTAGCTAGAATACGCGATATACACAATTTTCAGTCGTAAGACTGAGACCGTTGGGAAAAATATGCCTAATTTCCTTTCCTAATTCCAATCGTGCCAGTTTTCTAAAACACCATGTTTTTTGCCTCAATTCTGAGCTTACTCCTATCAAAGAGACTGGCATTTGACTTCTTCCTTCCTTGTTTTGATCCCTTACTACTTGATACTAGGAGAATCTAGACAAGTTGCTTGATTGCTTGGTCCGACAATACAGGGTCTTCAAGGAAGAGGTTAGGTGTTAGGGCTTTCTTTATCACAGTCTAAGGACTGCCTTGCTTTTCATAGCCCTAGCTACGCTACCGTAACCATTCGTTAGGCTTCCCATCAGATAATTCAGTCTGGCGGCTGAGATAGACACTTTGGATTCGACAAGCTACTCTGCTTTCACATATTATAGAAAGATGGTTACTACATTGATAAAGGCATACAAGTATTCAGTTATCCCAATAGTAATAGCCCACGGAACGGTTATTCAGTGATCTTTAACCAATTGCGATTCCGGGCATCTGATCTTTCCTGGTATTCAAATGGTTTATTGGCGGGCTGAGACTACACAAGGGTAGAGGCCTATGCCAGTAGCACCAGTGCTTGCTTGCTATGAGGTAACTCACCCTCGCATTTTCTTATTAGTTGCAGGCCTCTCATCCTTGTCTGGGAGTATCACACCGAGATCTAATCCTGCTTTCATTGGTTATCTTCGACTGATGTGTGTGGTTCATTCTCACGAGAGTAGCCCACATCTAATGACTCTTTGAAAGTGCTACGCCCCTGTACAAAAAAGGAAAGAAAGGATGCCTGCACAATTTATACTCCCTTTCACTCTGAAAACACTCTACTAAGCCTTCTTAGCCAACTATTAGTGGAATCGAAAATCGATCTTAAACATGGTCATATCTTCATTATCCCATTAGTCAGTCTTTTGACTTCTCGTCTTTCTGGCTGCTATCTTCCTAAACAGGAAGATGAAGGGGAAGGGCTTTATGAACGTTACAGAATGAATGGTGAATGGCCAATGATAAATCACCTTGTCTTCCCTTTAGAGGAGGCAAAACAGTAAATTAAATAAGGTAGAGCTCCGCACTAATTATATTCTTTTACTACCAAAGATTCGGAGTTATATTCCTTCTTGCGTCCAATCTCAAGGATAAATTCAACCTAACTCGCACTGGATGAAAGGACATAGCCTAATAGGTCACTCAGTTCCTTGCCTTAGGGCACGATGTCACTTCATTTCCGTCCCCTTCTTGCATCTCAGAGGGCTTTCTTTTGCCAGCTAGTAGGTATATTCCCTATTGAGTAAGGTGCGAAAACCTTGCAAACAGTCTTTCTTTGTCCAATTCTTCCTGCGCTTTGTCCCTTCCAACATAATTTGATGCCATCCTCGTCTACTTGATTTATTCACTGGCCCACCATTCACTTTCCCCGAAGTTAAAGGGAGTTAGGAAGAAAGAAGATCTTTCATACCAGCTTCGCCTAGTAGCACGACGCTTGGATTGCTCTCCTACAACCCTGTTTTCATGGTTTAGGTTGCTCCTATTTCACTCGCCGCTACTAGAGGAATCGCTTTTGCTTTCTTTTCCTCTGGCTACTAAGATATTTCAGTTCACCAGGTTGTCTCTTGCCTGCCCATGGATTCAGCAACAGTTCGAAAGGTTGCCCTATTCGTGAATCTCTGGATCTATGCTTATTTTCAACTCCCCGAAGTATTTCGTTGATTACTATGCCCTTCATTCTCTCTGGGTGCCTAGGTATCCACTGTAAGCCTTTCCATTCTTCGTCTTTTCCAGCTCTATTCCTAATTCCTATATCCATCATTCTGACACAGTGAATATCTTTCTATTATGATAATAATCAGTATTTGTTAGTCCTAAAAGCGTAGGGGAGTGATCTATGAGTCCGTTCCCTCACTCCCACTAGAATCGAGACTTTAATGTCTTACTGTTCGGGACCCATGCCCCTGGGTCCCTTCACTCTTTGATTGAATGACAGAAAGGGTACTCTCAATCGCCGAGGGTGCAAGAAGAAAGAAGTTAGGGGAATGCCCTATCTACCAAGAGGTTGCAGGGCAACTCAAAAAAGAAGAGACTTCATCACACACACCCATGAGGGCACTCGCTACAGGAATGAGAAAGCGAGATCAGTACTACTCAACTAAGTCAATCCGAAGAGTTAGTAAGTGCATAACTCTTTCTTCTCTTGTAAGTGAATTGAGGAAATCATTTTCATAGAAGGGATCCTAGCTAAGAAAGTCAGTTCAGTAGTTGCCTCCACTGTGAAGGAAGCTTTTGGAAGCACCGTTTTGAAGCAAGAAGGTACGAAGGGGCTTTCATGGGCTTATTATGTGGCTTGTATTTCTCTCTTGTTAGGCGTTGGGGTACAATCACTTTTTGATTGAGGATGCCCAGGCACGAAATAGGGCAACTCTCGCTAGAATCAGGAGCTTTATAGACTAAAGTAAGGAAAGCAGCCAAGAGGCCAGGAAAGCCAAGGGTTCTATAGATATAGAGCACCAGCTAAAGCCGTGGTGTGCTAGGCTAAAGGCACGAAAAAAAGCCGATAACGTCGCTTAAAAGGGCCTGACGAAAGGCCCATGTCTGATCTCCAAGGCCAACTAGCTGCCCGAAAGAGAGGAGCGAAAATGCATTTTTTCAAGGAGTCAAGCTTCTTGCTAAGCCAAGCACCGGTACAAGCAACTAGAGCACTACTTTGAACTTCTCTTATAGTGAAAGTTCCCTAGTTTGGGTCACTTCTTTCCTTACCCCTTAGGCTAGGATAACTTATGATTCCTCGGGTGGATGTAATCATCCCTTTCCCTACTCTCTACAGTGAATCAAAGTAGGTACTCTAAGTCTAAAGAAATCGTAATCCGTACCTTGAACGAAAGGGGAACGATGAAGTTAGCTTAGCCTCGGTCTCTCTTCCCTTTCGTCTGCTATTCCTACGCCTTCCTGCATGTACTTTTATGCTTGCCTGGAAGGAATGGGCAGACAACAAGAAGAAAAGATTTCTAATAAGAGAATAGAAGAAAGGCGCATCTCTAGCCAAAGACCGGAATTCCAACTCTTCCCTGCTCACTCATGTCAGAGAATACTGGGTTATTTAAATCTTCCTATTAATCTATTCCTTCAAAGTCCTCCCATTACTTAGAGTTCTTTCCATTGGTTATCTTATTGACTGTTCTATAAAAAAAAAACCTTATTAATATCCTTGTTCTATCAAACAAGCTTGTAAACACCTTTTTTCACCGCTGAGAAAGGTTAATCAACTCGATTAAGCACGACGTTGGTGCAACTACTATATGATGAATAAGTCCACCACATCTGCAATGGTTCGAGACCCAAGGGCAAGACTGATGTAATGCGAGCACTCTCCTTAAACCGTTTTCTAGAAGCCTTGTTGTAAGGAACTTTCTTAGTGGGTATTGGCTCATTGAACACTAACTTAATCCGAAAGGTCCGAGAGTGTATCAATAAAGACCCAGCCATGAACTAGCCTATTCTCCTTTCTCATTGAAAGCAACTTTAGCCTTACTAGCTACAGGTTTGTAGAAGACTGACTACAATTTTCCATCAATCGGCCTTTAATTTCCATTAAGGCGGATGCATTCCCATTGTACCGGCGGTAGAGGCTGCCTCCGATCAAGTAGAGGTAAGGAAGCACCTTCTATAAGATAATTGGCTAGGTTCTCTCTATAAAAGAGTCTTGTACTACTCGTCAACTGGTAAGGCTAATGAGTGGACCTTTAATACTTTGAAGAGAACCCACTAGTTGTAGCCTACAACTCACTGAATAAAGGGAGTCTCACAAGGCGGGATAGATCAAGGTATTGAAGGTTTTTATAGTTTATTTAATTGCACACTAAATCCACTGAAAGTTAAGTAGTGAGAAAGAAGGCACTAACAGGCATTTTAAGGAAGAAGACGAGCAATGAAACTTTTCTCCCAGGGTAGTTAGGAAAGAGGAGATTCGATGAACACTAAGAGGGTAACAGTAGTGAGCATACAAGAACCCCTTTGGATCGGGTTTTTCCGGAGAAGAACTCCAAGACCACGAAAGGTGACTTTCCGGTGCACTTGAGACCAAGCCAATTAGAGTTATATGGAGGGAGGATGGGGAAGACTAAGATGGAAACCTCTTGACTAGCAAAAGTAGTGATAAAAGCCCTCTTTCTTTTGAGACATAAGAAATAGCCCATTCTGTTCAGAACCAGCAGTCAAGACTAAAGAAGAACCCAAAAACTGATTCTTAGTCCTGCTATCATAAGAGGAGATAGAATGAAGGAGTGGAAGTGGGAACCCCACAAAGTAAGAACTCTTAATCGACCTCTAGCCAATACGGCTATGGCACGGCCCTTTCACAAAAAAGCTGAGGACGTATTGAGCATAGTAGGGAGAGTGAGAGACATTTGTCTCAAGATGTCCGAGACGAGGTGCCAACCCCTGGAAATGGAAAAAAACATCCCTCGCTTTCCACAAAAGGGAGGCCAAGCCGTTCGTCCAGCTCTTAGTCTAGACCCGAACTGAAACTGTCATCACACTCTTTTTTCTATCCTTGACCCTTCCAACAAAGGTTCGGCTTCTCTTCTCAAAGGGGGATCCCAAGTTGTGAAACTATCTCATTCCTCAAGGCTAGCAGAAGGGGCTAACCTTCGAGTAGAAGCCAAGATTGCCTATATATAAGAATAAGATAATTGGCTAGATTATCCATGCTAAAGGGAAAGAGTATTCCTCTTGACAGCCCGTACACTGCTAAGGATAAAGAATAGACCTTAGATAGTTCTCGAGGGTTCACTAGTAAGAAACTTCCCATGAGCCAGTAGAGAAGATGAATAAAGTCATAGTGAAAGAACCCGACATTCTCTGATCGGCGTAATCTCGTAATACATACATGACTATGATACTAGTGCAATTAGTGCCTTGTCATTAGTCAATTAGTTCATTCCCTTCCTGATTCTACTATGGAGCATGTCCTCCCTCTCTTAAAATCCTGAAAGCCCTCTCTCTTTAAGCTAAAAAGAGGAGTGAGTGACAGTGGTAGAAGCTAACTGTTGAGAAAGTTGAATGTGCTAATTCCTTCTCATCCTAGATGTCAATGAAAAAGAAATTGACATTTCTAGAGGAAGATTGTGATAACCTGAACCCGGCATGCATTTAATAGCACTTGACTGCATTTGATTAAATGTTTAATTAGTTAAATCAACCAATTTGCAATATTTTAATATTCCTCTTGGAAGCATTTAGTAGTTGTAAATTGAATAATTAAAAGATTATTACCTATTCCTGATAATTATGGTAATTGAATTTCTTTTCTTGTGATTAATTAAGTGTTATCTTAAATGTTAGTGTTTAATTGTATTTGACTATGTGTTTATATTAACTTTCATTTGTAGCTTAACATTAACTTCATAATTTTTTAAAATGTTCTAGAAATAGTTAAATTAATTATTTTAAATGAATATTGGTTACCTTGATTGTTTTGATTATTTTAATAATCGGTTTTGGTTGTTTTACGTTAAAATCACTCGGTTTTCAAATAAATGAGAAAAGTAACTCCGAGCCGGAGTAAATTTTAAACTATGATGCTTTCCAAAAATGATATATTTCTTTGATTTTTTGAGATTTAATTGTCACTTCTTGGTTGATGCAAAGTGCATAGCATATCGAGAGCGATAGTTAGAGAACGGTTCCTGGTCCTCAACAAATAGTGAAAACTAGTGTTTGGTGTCTTAAATTTTATATTTTAATTGTTGTTAGCTAGAATTAACATTTCATTAGTTGTTTTAGCTTTAGAATGCATAAAATAAGCTAGTTTGACCAACTTAAGTGAGCATTGACCAAAGCTTTGACCTTTTGACCTTGTGTCTTCTTTTAATAGCCTAAAATAACACAAAATAAAAAAAAAACAGAGCTGAATAGAACATGAAAGGGCCGAAAAAATAAAGAGAGAAAAAAAAGAAAATTTAACATCAAATCTTCGATTCTTCGCGTGAGCTTGCACGGGGTGATTTCCGAGGCATCCTACAAGGTTTCCCTAGTGTCTAGGAGCGCCTAAGGTGAGGGTTTCGTCGTTATTTGTGTATTTGAATATTTTGTGTATTAACTTTGATTTTTAGATTATATCCGTATATTGTTGTTTTAATTGATTTGAGGCTTAAAGTATGTTCCCTAGCAATCGTAGAACACGTATTTATAGCTTTTTAACATTTTCTGCGATTGAATATTGAAATTGAAACATAAATTGTTAGTTGAATAGTATTTTGTGAATAGTAAACCCTTGAAACGATAAAGTTGCGTTGTTATGCTGTCTGTTGATGTGAAAAGGTGCTAGGTATGCTAGAATGCCTAAATGCATGATTTGTTTAGGTTACGTAATGGAAAAATGAGAAAAATGCCTTGGTGAAAGTCGGGGCCGTTTAGGTCGAGTTTAGCGTTTTCTTATTTTGCGTGATGGCATTGTTTCGGGAGGCCATGGAAGCACTTTTGGTGCAATTATGGCATTGGTTGGGTGATCGGTTGAGGTAGCGGTAGTTCAAACGAGCAAAGGGGGAAATCGGGACTTTGCGTGAATTCTAGGGTAAAGTAGGGTTTCGGGGTCTTTAGACGTGCCTTATGGTGACCTAGGAGGATTGGTGGAGTCGGTTTCCAAAGCTCGTGGCTCGTTTGAAAGTAGTAGCGTTTTGAAAGTTGGGGACATTTTTTGGGATTTTGTGTGTTTTCATAGTATATTGCTTATAGAATGTTTATAATGCTTATAGAATGTCTATAATGTTTATAGAATGCTTATAATGCCTATAGAATACTTGTTATTGCTTGATAATATAAGTTGGTGTTCTTCTTGTTACTTGTTTGATTGCAAATGCTTGTTAATGCTTATTACGCTTGTTAGAGTTGATTATTGATTGAAATGTTTAACAATTGTTGAATAATGCTTGATATCTCGTTTATCTCCTCTATCTGTGTTGTTGTGCTATCACTCGTTTATCGCCTTGTATCGAGTCTTGCATTGCATAGTGTCCAGCGCGTGAGTGATGGGCCTCTCTGGGTAGCCTCGGGTTGCCAGTGTTGGTTGCTCTAGCTCCGTGGCTATTCCCTTTTCTCACTTGGTGTTGGTTGCTCTAGCTCCGTGGCTATTCCCTTTTCTCACTTGGGTTGCCTCCCAAGGAGATTTGGGTCGTAGAATTGATGGTTACTCCCGGGGTATTCCAAACTTGTGTTATAAGGTGGTCGCGTGCTTATTGTCATCGTTGTCAACATCAAGCTCGAGATTGAAGTATCGCTCGTGAAATGGTACATTGCTCGTATGAGTGAACCATAACCTTCAAAGTGTGGTATAGCTTTGAATGGTTGTGTTAATGCTTTCGATAATTGCTTATTGTATTGATTGTTTGTCTTGATTGCTTATTTATCAGTTATATTGCTTAATTGTCTTATTTGCATTGTACGACTTTCTTTCTCTCCAATTCGATATATGTCTCACCCTTACTGAGTATATATGTTGTGTATACTCACTCCTCACCAACACATTTCAGGAAATGTCTTGTTAGCTGGAAAGTTCGTGATTTCGTGAAAGTTCGTGCCTGAAGAGTTGTCTTGCGTGCCAATGTGGCTTGAGTGTCGAAGTTGTAAAGATATATTCTTTCATATGTTGTATGTCTTTATTGTTCAAAGAAATGTAATTTAAATCTAGCTAGGTAGTTGAGGTAAATTGATAAGCTAGTTTCTATAATCAGTTAGCATAGTTTAACTTCAATGCATGTTTGTAATGTCCAAAGGAAAAGAGTTAGAATGGCATGATAGTTTATTTTATGCAGTAGCTTAGTATGGTTTAATTGTCTAGTTTGAATGTACTTGTCAAAAATGTAAAGAGATAGGTTAGCTTTTAAATTGGAAATGTATGTATATTTGCTTGTGGTTGCTTGTTGAGAACAAGGCTCGGATGGCCTTGAGGTGGTTGAATGTTTGGACATGGTATTGGTCCACTTATATGCTGTCGCAGGTTTGCTTTTTGCCTAGAAATAGGGGAGACTCCATCTGTTTTCCCTAAAAATTATGCCCGGGTTTGGTTTGGTTGTGATTAGATCGATTGATAGAACTCCCGGTCTCGAGAGGGATCGGGGTGTTACAAAGATGAATGTGCAGCTGATTCTTCTTATTCCCGCTCGTGCCTCCCCAGTCCCTATGGGAAGTCCCTTCGCTCGCCTAAGGGTTAGTTACGAGTTCTGGGCTAGAAGAGTTTAAGTCAGTGTGTCATTTTGTAGGTCTCCCTCTATCAAAAAAACTGATTTTATCCATCTTCCTTAGATCCTTATCCTTAGACTAGGGATGTCAGTTTCGGTAAGAAAGAAGTTAGGAAGTCAATTCAAACCTCTCCCTTTATTGACACCAATCGCCTTAGAAGGAACAAAATAGGCATCAGTAGAGGCTCAAAGACCAAAGCCCCAAAGTCAAATACATTACCTACAATCCCAATTTCTCAAGTTATTCGAATCTAGAACTTCAATGAAATCGGATCGGAATAGTTCCCTTTGTTGGTATACTACTATATTAGGATGAAATGGGATCGGGTTCGACTCCGGTGGCGACTAGATCAACGCGTTATTGCTTTAAGAGAAACTCCCATCGAAGTTCATTATGAATCTTTAGGTACTTATTATGAGATTTATGGACACTAATTAATTGTAAGAAGTATAAAAGAAGAAATTCTTTTTATAGTATAGCGGTTGTCTAACGAGATACTATGCATAACAAAATCTTACCTCAGGCGAGTCACATATTGTGCATTTACCCAACTCGAGCAGAGGTTCCGTTCCGGAGTGAACCTGCTATTCACTCATTTAGGGAATGGTAGCAGGGACGAAAGAAAGGGTCCCATCCAAGTGCAACCATACTAGCACGAAATAAAATGAAAGCAGAAATGGATCTGTGTCACTTTGTCACTGTCTATATGCTTGTCTTCAAGAATCAATCAACCAAAGAAGCAATCAACAAATCAAGTTGAGGTCTCAAAGTCTATCCTGTCTTCTTTTGTTTTGACCCTGATGTATGAGATGAGGAATCCCTCATAGCTAGATTCATCAGTTGCATAGAAATTAGGAACTGGATGAGGGGAAGAAATGAGAATAGGCCTCGTCCAATCCATTACGACATTCTCTTCTTGATCACTAGATATTGATAGAAAAACAGTCACGCCAAAAGAAAGACGAAGGGGGAGCCAGCGGCAAGGGTCAGATTGACCTTAGGCTTAATGCCCCAACGTGCACAGTCAGAAAGAAAAGAAGGCCTTTGGCCAACTCGATAGGAATCAGAGGATAAATCGACTGTCATTGCCATTCTAACCGCTGTCAGAAGACGTGAAGTGAGGGCATGGTTCAAGTCACATCGTATGCTCATCTTCATAAAGGTTTGACTTTGATTGTTTGTTGCCAAAGAAATAGTCCATTTAGAGAGCAATAGTACAGAAAGCTGAGGCGCAGGCCAAGAGATCATAAAGGGAAAAAAACAAATGAAAACTGGGGTAGGGGCTACCTCTAAATAATAGAAGTTCCCGGACTGTGAAGGTCAGCTTCAGGTCAAATAGATTCCTTACTTTCTTTTAATAAGATAATTCTGACCTCAATCTCACTCAAGGGATAGAAAGGGGCGATGAGCTCAGTGGAGGAGAAGTCGTCCTGATGAAATAGAAAGCCTTAGCTATGAGTGACTCAAATCTAGCCGTGATGTGCAAGGGCTAATATTCAAATGAAAGCAAGGGGCTGATTGCCCTCATGGGGAAGGGATGAATACGAGTAGTCGAAAGAGCAGCTCTTTCAGAAGCAACCAATCCAAGAATTGATGGATTTGGTAGAGTGCCAGTCACAACACTAGAACCAAGTTAGTGAGCTTGAAGGCATCGGTAGAAGCCCTTAGGAGGCACTTTTACAAAGTTTCTAGAGGAAAAGACCAGTCAAGACCAAGGAAGTGAGTGCAGAAGACCTCTTTTTCAATTGACTTTGGGCAAATAAGGACAATCCGTTTGGACTATGGGATGGTCTTAATCCTGACATATGTCTTCATAAGGATGAGTAGACGTCTGTGTAGTAGATGATGATCCTATGGATAATGGGACTCCTCTAGCATTAATCTGTGCGGAGACAGTGCAGGAACCAGAGCCAGCTACTGCCCTATCCTATGGAGTAATAATAAGGAAGAGGAGTAGATCGAGGGTCCGGAGGAAAAGTCAATGTTTCCGGGTGCTAGAGAAGCATACCTACTGATAAAAGGAACTGATCTCGATACGGAAGCCAATCAACCAGTCCCCCTCTTCTTAGTTGGCATCATTCTTCTTAACCAATCTCCATCAGATCTAAGATCTTTAAAGTATCGGCATGAGCGAGCACAATACCAGGCACTCGATGAACAAAGGAAATCAAGAGAACTCTATGAACAGGGGAATCTTTCTTTCTATTATTGTTGTCCGATCTTACCGTCGTCGAGATTGAAGGAGGGATCGGGTATGATATGCAGCAAGCAAGAATTTAGTCTTTTTGGCTAGATTCACTTGTCTGTCTAACCGGGATGACAAGCCAGCCAACCAACCCTTAGGTTTTTCCTATATATTTTGCCACTCCCGCTTCAACAACGTGCGGGTTGCTATATGCCAATCCTCTATTCGATTCACCGTGCAAGGGGCTCCCTCTGGATGATGATGCGCCACAGCGAGAGCCGATAAAAACCCTATCTGCTGGATAATTCCCCTTTTCTCAATTCACGGGTAGGCCGATTGAAAAGATGTCAAGAAATAGGTTCGCTTTACAAGGAAGGGAAGGCATCCGTGCAGGTGGCAGAGGTCAAGCTATGGGCACAAGGAAGTAAGGTATAGTAAGTTACTTCTTCGTCTTTTGCTTGTTATTGGATTGGAAGCCGCAGGCGATGCCTTCATGCTTGTGTAGTTGGCCTTGCCTGTTTAGTGCGGAAGTGCGTAAAGTAGGCTCAGCTTCTTTGGTTTATAAAGATCTTGTAGTAGCCGAAGGTAGTCCGCTTGTTAGATTGAATTGAATCTTATATAACAACCGGGGCCTTATTAATTAAGAGACTTTCTCAATAGTATAAGTGGACCTCTCAAAGGTATAAGTAGACATTAGTCTTGCAGGTTAGGGCGGTTAGGCCCTGGGTAAGCTCTGGTTAGCCTGTCAGGGTTAATGCAGGTAGTGGATATAGCTTTTCTTCTGAAGCGTCTTAGTTCGTAGCTACCGAAGTGTAGCATTGAGGTGAGGAGCAACACATATCCTTAAAGACGCGCTTCTGAGCCAGGAAAAAAGAAAAACCCATAAACTATTCCTCTCCCTGTGAGGCCCGACCCTGAATAACGTGTCATACCTCGATTTGCGTGCCTTAGACCCATAATTATATGATTGACCTTGGATTATGTGCCTTATCTTGATATTCGTGCATGCCTCGTCATACGTGCCTTGACCTAGAATTGTGTGCCCTAATCCTCGACTTACATGCCCTGACTTCGATTTATGTGCGATACCTCGATTTGTATACACTGACCTTGAACTACGTGCCCTAACCTAGGTTTAAGAGTCATAGCTCGATTCACGTGCACTGCATTGAATTACGTGCCTTGCATTAGTTTACGTGCATTCACCTAGGGTTGCGTGCATTTACTTTGGAATATGTGTATTAGCCTTGAATTATATGCCTTACCTCGTAGTTCGTGTCTACCTCGTAGTGCGTGTCCTAGAATCTAGGAATGCGTGCATGCACACTAATCAATAAAGATTCCTGCACAAAGCACAAGACTATTAAATAATCCTACACAATCCACTAACCAATATTATATTCTTAATTCAAATTCTCTACAAAATCCAATAACAATAAATAATTCTATCTATACAAACACCTAAACATTCTTTATTCTTTATTCTCACCTAAAACCAATGCACCTCAAATTCCACACTTATTATAATCTATAATGTATTAACTTGAATCTGAAATTTCAGATTTTTCATTGCATCACTCGGCCATATCAAGGTCTTGAGCAAGTTTTTAACAAAAAATATTCTACCCAAGACAATCTATGACATACACAAGACACAATGCATAAACTATTGCCATTTCACCCTACCCCAAGTCCCCTTTCTTGACCAACCCACCCCATGCCTCATTACAACTCAAATTATATGCTAGTTGACACACAAAAATAAGATTTGAAAGGCCCTAAGGCCGACACACACACACACACAACTCATCACATTTCATTTTCCTCTCAGAACTCTCTCAAGCTCTCATTCGAGCTTCCAAGACCTCAAGCTTACTCTCTAGGACACTCCAAGCATCGGCCATAGCAAGGTAATCAAGCAAGGATAGCTCAAAGTCAAACACAAGCTCAAAAACAAGGATTTTGTGCTCATTTGCCAAATCTTCAAAGAGGTTATGGTTAAACTCTCTTAAAAGCTTTCAAAAATCACATGCATGCCTTCATATGACTATATTTCCCTCTGTAGTTGTTGTATTTGTGTGTATTTGAGCTTATATGACCATGCATGGCTAAATTTTTGGCTAGAACTTGAAGATAAGTAAAAACATGTTTCTGGTAGTTTTCTGATCTTGTAGTACGAGGTGCTTTGGGCTTAGTAAACCATGATACAATTGCATGAAAATTGGTAGGTTACTAGTTTTTCCAGTTCTGAGCATTTTTCGTAGAAATAGGCCAAGGAAAATTTTGAAGCTAAGGCCTCCAAAATGGTCAAATATCGTGAGGTGTCTAAATCTGGAAAAATTGGAAAAAATGAAATAGGTTTCTAGTAGATTACTGACTTTGTAGCACGAAGCATTTTTGACCTAGTATATGTTGGGGAAAATGCATGAAAATATGTAAGGTGCTAGATTTTGACTTTCTGGACATTTTTGTCAGAAATAGACCAAAGCCAATTCTGACTCTAAGACCATCAAAAATAGCAAAAATCAAAATGTATCTAAAACTGGACAGTTTTGAGTAGTCTCACGGTTTTTGTCATAACTCCTAAATCCGAACTCCAAATGATGCAAGGTTTGTTCCTAGACTTTAATCACTCATTAAACTTTAATTTGACATTTTGTTCACTAAAATTGGAGATTGTTTGCTTGTCTAATCGAATGTGGGAAAACAGACCATTTCAGTGAGGTTTTGTTTAGTGATATGCTTTGAAACATGTCATAACTTCTCTTGTGGTATTGAATGCTTGGAATTGTGGCACTTAGATGTTGTGTGGACTGTTGTGGCTGTTTGAGGTTGCTTAATTTGATTGATGTATGACTTGGGATCACTAATTGATGAATGGTTTTCTTAACCGCATGTGTAAGCACAGAATTAAGGCCTTATTGCTTATGAAAACTTGTTAAGTGATGATCGTATGGCTAAATGCGTTCAATTGTGTGGTTACTAGGCTGCCTAATAAATGTTAAGTATGCTTGAAATAGTTTAAGTGTTACTTGTGGTACTTAGCAAACAAAACCAACCCCGAGCACGGCCTTGTAAACCCTAATGGCCCCGTAGACTCCCAAGTCATAGACCACTCTTGTGTGAATTATAAATTGATGTTGAGGAATGTTAGTGGGCTGCACAAAATTGTTTTATAACTCTAAATATGATTCCCAATGATTACATGTTGATAAGTAAACTCTTCTTGCACCTGGTCTCATGTAAACGTCGTTGCATGCTTGTATAATCTTAATACTTGATACGTGAACCCCAAAATGAGTTATATGATTTGATTTACATGTGTTACATGACTGCCCATTTAATGTTCATATAACTCTATGTGTTTTACAAAGTGAAAATTCGTGTTAAGCATGCTTCGTTCGTTTACTTGTCAATATGTGATCTTATACTTGCTCAGAGGCAACCTACTTTGCTGTCCTCTTAATGTGAATTGTTAAAAGACATTCTATGGCTTATTTGAACATGATTACTTGGCTGCCCGTGGAAGTTTAATTGCTTTCAAACTGATATATGAAATGATTATATGTTCTTACAATGCCTTATATGCGAATATGTCAAAATGTGATCATATACTTGCTCGGAGGCAACCTACTTTGTTGACCTCCCAATGTGAAATGTTAAATGGCATACATGTGCATTGCAAACAAGGTTGCAACCTTTCATTGTGGCATGGTAGCGTTTCACGAACGCTGGGCGGCATAGGGCTTGCCGGTGCTCCCGTGACTACCATGGTCAAATTCCCTATCTCGCTTGGGATTCCACCCTCGAAGAGTTGGGTTGTAGGATTTCGGGGTACATCCGGAGTACACCCAATTGGGAGCGATAAGTGGATGATTGAAGCCGGCCGCAACAATTGTTATCGAAAATAATCTTGAGAGCAAATGCTCACCGATTGAACTTGAAAGCGAAAGCTCACCGTATCCTTTTCACTACGTGTTTAAGTACTCTCACTTGGTTCCTAGAGGACCTCGGGGAGGAAAGACGGGTAAATGTGTTCCTTTATATTTATGTATTGTTATGAACTTACTGATTTTATTTGACATGTCTTCAAAGGAATTTTCATAAGATTAACCGGAAAAGAGTTTTTAAAACGTTATCTCTCATTTCCCCTCGCTGAGTTCATAAGGACTTACCCTCTTTTTGTTATAGGTGAAGCAGATTTGGAATAGGTACCCGAGGAGAATGTGCTTGTTGATGATTCCTTGGAGTGACTACGTGCTTTTGTGTTTTGCCTGAAAGTAGTTGCTATTTGGATGTTGTGTTTTATTGCAACTTTTCATTTTGTTGATGTAAATGACCCCATTGTAATTTGGGTCTAATTTTTGGCTTGTACTGATTATAACCGGATGAACTCTTTATTGGTTGTTTGCTTTCATTATCTTGGTTAGTAGTTATCGTAGGTGTTTAAACTACTAGGTGAAGAATCAAACAAGTTAACTTTATCTAATTTGACTTAGGTACTCATTGTAAGCTAAAGGGTAATATGTACTTGCATAATAGGAATTGGCAAATAAACGGGACATAGTTATCATGTTAGGCTTGTCAATCAAACGAGACTATCGAGATAAATTAGTAGTCATATCTATTGATAACAAAATAGGAAATTTTAATTGGAATTGAATCAATGATTAAAGGTTTTGAGGCGTTTTAGAAAATAGGTCAAACCAAAGGTCTTAAATACAGCCGTTATGCTGTCGATTTTTTGAAAAAACTTTTGGAGCTCTAGGCCAACGTTAAGCATTAAATCATAAAAAGGGCTAAGAATGTGAAATAGTATAAATGAATTAGGTCATACCCTAGTCTAGCCTCCTTAGGTCGGATTGGGGCGTGACACCTATATTAGAATGGTATCAGAGCTTAGTTTGCTAACTAGGCGTAAGCTGGGTTTAACTCTCTGACCATAGGTAGAAGCCCTAAGGTAATTATGATGTCTTGTCTATATGTGTTAATGTGTGCTAATGTGCTTTAATTGCTTTGAGCATTGAATATTATGTGTCATTGTGGACCATATGTATTATGTGTCATGTACGCTGACATGTTAGTGCCCTCGATAATGCTTGTTTGCTTTTATACTCCTTCCTTGATACATGTGCATAACCATGACTGACTGTTTATACACATAGATAGTTAGGACTAGAACTTTCAGGGAAGTGAATTCATGCATAAGAACGAAAAGTCTCGGTTAGAGATTTCTGGCATCTTCACAGGTATTCGATGGATCGTATGTATTATTGGATATGCATATATATAAAATGCGTAGCACATGTATAATTGTTGAGGTAAAGTTATCTCCTTATCTTTGGAATACCTATACCTGTGATTAAGTTGTCAATTCTGTAGCTATGAAGTTTTTGATTCCGTTAAACCGATCTTCTAATTATGGTTCAAGTATAAAGTTTAATGACATACAACTTCGCTTAAGATATAAGGGCATACTATTAAATATGTAGAGTAATATATATTCTCATGTGCTGATAGTGGAAGTTGACTTGGAGGTTTCTTTGAATCCATTTATTACATCTTAAAATTGGCTTGATAGACTATCTAAGAAGTTAGCAATATACTCGTACAGTTGAATCCTTACTTGATTGGAATTAAGCATTGATGAATCTGATATGGTGTATACTAGTGAGTTTCAAGTTCACTAAATGTTGAGATCATGACCTAGAAATTAAAAGATGAATTCATGGAAGTTGATGATAGTTTACTTTTAGGGGTTAGATTATTAAGACATAGATAGTGTATTTGAGTGACTTAACAATGGATAACCTCAAGGCATGTAGGCAACTCTGGAGACTGAGTTTAACAAGGTTGATGATTCTTTAGTATAACAAAGTATAGGGATGTTGGAATCAAGGAATTCACGTAGCTAGAACTTGTGTTCAGAAGACTACACCTAAAATATTAGGTCGAATAGAAGCGTAAGGTATTGAATTATGAATTAGATGACTAACGTTGCTAAAGGTCCTAAGTTGGATATTGGTGGTATTAAGAATCATGGTATTAATTTGATGCCCCTCAGATTTAGTTGTGATTATGCACACTTGTTGTTTGGATACCCTAGAGGATGTTAGGAAGTATATGTCCCTAAGTAATACTGATGGATCTAGTATATAAACCATGGAAATAAGATTAAAGCATCCAGCTGCAAAGTAGAGTCGTTAGGGTATGATTAGTAATCCTAAATAGCTAATAGTGAGTATGTATGATGATTCATGGTAAACCCTAGGACCTAAGGTCAATGAGTCTTGATGCTCTTAGCTAGTTGAACATGTAAATAAGGAGAGTAAGATTTCATATAGTTAAGATGGAGACGGATTAGAGTCATGATGACCCGAGAGACTGTTATTAGACAACCGTATTTATGTGCACCGTTTCACTTCTAGAAACTAGCAGTTGGTAGACTTCGAATCGTGGTCGTTGAATAAAAGGTGGATCTTGTAGTGATAATTAAATGAGTGGTTGATTACTTTTGAAGTTCTATTAGTTTATATTGAAGGATGCCTTGTGGTTATAATTCTTATGTTGACACAGCCTTGAAGTTATTTTGTGTAACAAGCTACTTGGATTAGTATGGTAAGTATCTTATAAGCTAGATCATTTCGGTACCTATTTATATTCCTAGGATTGTTGTTGTACGGCCAGTAACCTAGTAGAACATTGATATCACTTACATGGCTATGACCCTAGCTTAGTAACACTAATGATTGAAAATATATTGGCGGGCATTAAGTGTTCGAAGGAATGACTAGGTCGCTAAGTGAGTAGGACCATTGTCCTCTTAAGTATGATGTAACCTTAGATTGAGGTGAGTGGAATTTGTTTGAGGTTGAAACTATTCGCCATAGGAGCCTTGGCTAAGATTAAAAGAAATTATGAAGCCTTATGACTTGAAGATAGAGATTTGAATAAGGAAATAAACTGTGGATTTCAAGCTGATGAAATTTACTTGTAAGAATTGAACTAGTGCAACATGATCAGTTTATCCATGCAATTTTGATGACAGTTTGTTGGTGGTACCTAATAAACCTTCGAGTTTGAGCTTAACAAATCTTAACGGTCTTTCTCTTTGATTACGAGCATAAAGGTTGACGAAACTGGGAAAGAATGTTAGTGAATAGAAGCCTGTAATTGGGAGACTAGTCATTAGAAGATTTGCTAATCTAATGTACCTATGAGATAAGAAGGGCTATGATATCATCGATAGATGACGATTTGAGATGGATTAGTTTGTTTGGTGAGTTCTTCCTGAAAATAGGGTCGTATTGTGGAAATGACCCATAACATTTGTATGTCCTACGTGTTAACAATGCTGAAGCTAGTTGATAGAATATGTAAATCTGATATAGACCTATCATCTTGAAATTAGTGTATATAACCATAAGATCGCTGTATTATTGTGATATTCCTTTTGAGGTATGGATGCGAGATTGATACAACATGAGTCATGATTTTGGAGTTATAGTTATATTGTTAGAATACCAATGCAGCTTTGATTACCATGTTTGGAGATTCTAACCTTAATTAATGAACTTGACCTTAAGATCAAATGGAGAGAATAGAGTCGTTCAAAGGAACGAACTGTAAATGTAGGGGTCACACCGAATTAAATGATTGGAGAAAGCTAGGAAGTGAATTCGTTGTGGTAAGAGAGATCTCAGAGCAAAGGACGACCCGGAGTTGGAAAATAACAATGGTCGGAATCCGTCTAAATGACCTCAACAAGTAAGAATGAATTTTGGGACGAAATTCTTTTAAGGAGGGGAGGATGTGAGGCCCGACCCTGAATAACATGTCATACCTCAATTTGCGTGCCTTAGACCCATAATTATATGACTGACCTTGGATTACGTGCCCTATCTTGATATTCGTGCATGCCTCGTCATACGTGCCTTGACCTAGAATTGTGTGCCCTAATCCTCGACTTACGTGCCCTGAATTTGATTTACGTGCGATACCTCGATTTGTGTACACTGACCTTGAACTGCGTGCCCTAACCTAGGTTTAAGAGTCGTACCTCGATTCCCGTGCATTGCATTGAATTACGTGACTTGCATTAGTTTACGTGCATTCACCTTGGGTTGCGTGCATTTACTTTGGAATCCGTGTATTAGCCTTGAATTATGTGCCTTACCTCGTAGTGCGTGTCTACCTCGTAGTACGTGTCCTAGAATCTAGGAATGCGTGCATGCACGCTAATCAATAAAGATTCCTGCACAAAGCACAAGACTATTAAATAATCCTACACAATCCACTAACCAATATTATATTCCTAATTCAAATTCTCTACAAAATCCAATAACAATAAATAATTATATCTACACAAATACCTAAACATTCTTTATTCTTTATTCTCACCCAAAACCAATGCACCTCAAATTCCACACTTATTATAATCTATAATGTATTAACTTGAATATGAAATTTCAGATTTTTCAATGCATTACTCGGCCATATCAAGGTCTTGAGCAAGTTTTGAACAAAAAATATTTTACCTTAGACAATCTATGACATACACAAGACACAATGCATAAAATATTGCCATTTCACCCTACCCCAAGTCCCCTTTCTCAACCAACCCACACCATGCCTCATTACAACTCAAATTATATGCTAGTTGACACACAAAAATCAGATTTGAAAGGCCCTAAGGCCGACACACACACATACACAACTCATCACATTTCATTTTCCTCTCAAAACTCTCTCAAGCTCGCATTCTCTCTCCATTTCGGGTAAGGCATCTCTTGAGCTTCCAAGACCTCAAGCTCACTCTCTAGGACACTCCAAGCATCGGCCATAGCAAGGTAATCAAGCATAAAAATGCGAGAAAATTGGTAGGCTACTAGTTTTTCCAGTTCTGAGAATTTTTCATAAAAATACGCCAAGGAAAAATTTGACTCTAAGGCCTCCAAAATGGTCAAACATCGTGAGGTATCTAAATCTGGAAAAATTGGAAAAAATGAAATAGGTTTCTGGCAGATTACTAACTTTGTAGAACGAAGCATTTTTTACCTAGTATATGTTGGGGAAAATGCATGAAAACTGGTAAGGTACTAGATTTTGCAGTTCTGGACATTTTTGTCAGAAATAGACCAAAGCCAATTCTAACTCTAAGACCCTCAAAAATAGCAAAAATCGTAATGTGTCTAAAATTGAACAGTTTTGAGTAGTCTCACGGTTTTGGTCATAACTCCTAAATCCGAACTCCAAATGATGCGAGTTTTGTTCCTAGACTTAAATCACTCATTAAGATTTAATTTGACATTTTGTTCACTAAAATTGGAGATTGTTTACTTGTCTAATCGAATGTGGGAAAACAGACCATTGCAGTGAGGTTTTGTTTAGTGATATGCTTTGAAACATGTCGTAACTTCTCTTGTGGTATTGAATGCTTGGAATTGTGGCACTTAGATGTTGTGTGGACTGTTGTGGCTGGTTGAGGTTGCTTAATTTGATTGATGTATGACTTGGGATCACTAATTGATGAATGGTTTGCTTAACCGCATGTGTAAGCACGGAAATAAGGCCTTATTGCTTATGAAAACTTGTTAAGTGATGATCGTATGGCTAAATGCATTCAATTGTGTGGTTAGTAGGCTGCCTAATAAATGTTAAGTATGCTTGAAACGGTTTAAGTGTTACTTGTGGTGCTTAGTAAACAAAACCAACCCCGAGCACGGCCTTGTAAACCCTAATGGCCTCGTTGACTCCCAAGTCATAGACCACTATTGTGTGAATTATAAATTGATGTTGAGGAATGTTAGTGGGCTGCCCGGAATTGTTTTATAACTCTAAAATGATTCCCAATGATTACATGTTGATAAGTAAACTCTTCTTGCACCTGGTCTCATATAAACGTCGTTGCATGCTTGTATAATCTTAATACTTGATACGTGAACCCCAAAATGAGTTATATGATTTGATTTACATGTGTCACATGGCTGCCCGTTTAATGTTCATATAACTCTATGTGTTTTACAAAGTGAAAATTAGTGTTAAGCATGTCTCGTTCGTTTACTTGTCAATATGTGATCTTATACTTACTCGGAGGCAACCTACTTTGTTGTCCTCCTAATGTGAATTGTTAAAAGACATTCTATGGCTTATTTGAACATGATTATTTGGCTGCCTGTGGAAGTTTAATTGCTTTCAAATTGATATATGAAATGATTACATGTTCTTACAATGCCTTATACGCCAATATGTCAAAATGTGATCATATACTTGCTCGGACGCAACCTACTTTGTTGACCTCCCAATGTGAAATGTTAAATGGCATACATGTGCATTGCATACAAGGTTGCAACCTTTCATTGTGGCATGGTAGCTTTTCACGAACGCCGAGCGGCATAGGCCTTGTCGGTGCTCCCGTGACTACCATGGTCAAATTCCCTCTCTCGCTTGGCATTCCACCCTCAAAGAGTTGGGTCGTAGGATTTCGGTGTGCATCCGGAGTACACCCAATTAGGAGCGATAAGTGGATGATTGAAGCTGGCCGCAACAATTGTTATCGAAAATGATCTTGAGAGCAAATGCTCACCGATTGAACTTGAGAGCGAAAGCTCACCGTATCCTTTTCACTACGTGTTTAAGTACTTTCGCTTGGTTCCTAGACGACCTCGGGGAGGAAAGACGGGTAAATGTGTTCCTTTATATTTATATATTGTTATGAACTTACTTATTTTATTTGACATGTCTTCAAAGGAGTTTTCATAAGATTAACCGAAAAAGAGTTTTTAAAACGTTATCTCTGATTCCCCCTCGCTGAGTTTATAAGGATTCACCCTCTTTTTGTCACAAGTGAAGCAAATTTAGAATAGGTACCCGAGGAGAATGTGCTTGTTGATGATTCCTTGGAGTGACTATGTGCTTTTGTGCTTTGCTTGAAAGTAGTTGCTATTTGGATGTTGTGTTTTATTGCAACTTTTCATTTTGTTGATGTAAATGACCCAATTGTAATTTGGGTCTAATTTTTGGCTTGTACTGATTATAACCGGATGAACTCTTTATTGGTTGTTTGCTTTCATTATCTTGGTTAGTAGTTATCGTAGGCGTTTAAACCACTAGGTGAAGAATCAAACAAGTTAACTCTATCTAATTTGACTTAGGTACTCATTGTAAGCTAAAGGATAATATGTACTTGCATAATAGGAACTGGCAAATAAACTGGACATAGTTATCATGCTAGGCTTGTCAATCGAGTAAGACTATCGAGATAAAATAGTAGGCATATCTATTGATAACAAAATAGGAAATTTTAATTGAAATTGAATCAATGATTAAAGGTTTTGAGGCGTTTTAGAAAATAGGTCAAACCAAAGGTCTTAAATATAGTCGTTATGCTGTCGGTTTTTCGGAAAAACTTTTGGAGCTCTAGGCCAACGTTAAGCATTAAATCATAAAAAAAGGGCTAAGAATATGAAATATTATAAATGAATTAGGTCATACCCTTGTCTAGCCTCCTTAGGTTGGGTTGGGGCATGACACTCCCTATAGGTCTAGCATCTTCAATCCTCTCACTTGATTTCACTTACTTAGCACGGGGAAAGCCGCCACTGAATACCAAGGAGTTCATAGCATACGAACTGATACAAGAGGTAAGTCCAACTCTCCTTTTCGCAATCGTAATCTCTTAGCGAACTCCAACTGGTCTTACCTCACAGCTCCAAATCAATCTTTTACACCGAAGCATCATACTCTCTCGATCAGGTCATCATAAGAAAATACTACTAAATCTTTCCGAAATGAGAGAAGGAGGGAAGGTGCGCTACAACTAACATAACAACCAGCTGAAAAATGTTAGTTAGCTAGGCTAGCGCGCAATGGCTTTCTCTGATAGGGGCTCGCTTCTTCAAGGTCTGCCCAACCTATACAAGGTGCTGCTCGCTTTCTCTCAGCCATTAGTGGCTTATGCAGTGGTCGGCATTCCTACGTGCTCCTCCTTGCCCCCTACTTAAGAATCCAAAGGTCACCTTTGGATGTTGTCGTGACGCTTTGCTTACAAAGGTGACCGGGGTCTAGGTTTATGGATAGATTCAGTTAGCGAAAGTCCCTTCAACTCAATCAACATCAACAACATGTCGTGACCAGTTAGCCTTGGTTGATTTTGTCAAAAAAGAAAGTAGGTTTCGGGGGTTAATTGATTAGTACACCTCCGGTGCTAGTAAGGTCGGGACCGTGGTCGTTCGTCTTTTGTTTGCTGGCCAATAAGATCTCTGAGATTGACTAGCCAATTAGGTTGGTTTGGCTATTCTTTTCTATTGAAAATGAGTCAGCTGTCTATGTGAGTCACCTTCGTCTAGGCTCCGCTGGACGACACGGCATTTTCGTTCAAATATAGGTCGGCCATACTTGTGATGGTTCCCAAGGATCCAATATGACCACTTAGGTCTACGTTGCCACGATATTGTTCGATTGAAGCGGGCGAGCTGTTTAGAAGTTTGGCTTGGCTTTTTTTGGTGGCGTAGGGGAAGGATTGACCTGTCTAATGCATATTCAGTCATACCGGCATGGCCCTACTGATTTGTTTTCAATCGAAGCATCAAGCAGCACAACCCAGTTCTACTTGACTAAGCCCGTGCTTTTCCAAGGAGGGAGTTTGCTTTACCCAACTCCCTTTTTGATAACAAGGCAGAAACCCCCGACCCGATACTCATTAGTTTCGAATGAAGAATGAAGAGTACCCTAGCAAGCACCTACTCCTATCAAAAGCGAGACTTTACTAAACAGGAGTAAACAAGCAAGAAAAGCCATTTTTATCTTATTAGTAAAGCGCTAACGTGCCCCTGCAATCAAAAAATAGCGCTAGTACCTTAGCTATAGTAAGGGGCCTTTTCAATAAGGCTCGCGTAGGGACGCTCACTTTTTTTGGCTTCCCTAAAATCGAATATTTTGAAGTTGGTAAAGACCCTCCCCTTGTTTCAGTCAGAATGAGTCCTCGGGACCACGGGACATTGGCTTCCGCCAACAATGAACTATTAAGGATCGCATCCCGTGCATATTCTACATTATAGCCTGTAACTGATTCAACTTCCGTTTCAAGGAGATCAAACGGAGCTCGATTAGTTTCTGCTAGACAAGAAATAAAGAACATAATCAATACAGGAAACAAGGGAATACCAGACCATATATGATTTTGCGCCATGACAATCTCACTCGAATTACGGGGACCTACACATATTAGTACAGTATACCAGGGTCCCCGGCTAGAACCACACGTGCAAGTTTCCCTGCATGTGGTTTATCCGTGCTTTCTGAGGCGCTGCCTGTGACTCAGCATGGGAGAAAGGGGCGGTCTTTCCTATGGTAGTCCTGTTGCGGCCTTTGACCGTCCGTCCCATCTTATCTTTTTTTTTTTAGACTTTTTGTAGCCTGCCATGTTAGCTCCATATGAGTGCCTCTAGAAAAAAGGCTAAAAAGGCACTCATCAGTCAGCTCGGCCCTTTTTTTATTTCACTTTGCCGCCTATTAAGAGAATAGGCCTTGAAAAAGTGGCCCGCCTTTCTTCATCTATACCAAATACCACGCACGAACCAATAGAAATGATTTCAGCGCCCCTCTCTAGAGTTGAAGCAGAACGCACCATCACCTACAACCCTTTCCTCTGCCGGAGTCTTCCACGAAATGAAAACGTGTGGCATCATCGTATACTCCACTTTTGTTGCCCTGGTTGTTATCCCAGATACTCCTATGGCTGATCTGTTACCCAACCTACTTAAACAACCATCAAGCTTAGCCCCGTCCTGTTTGGAGAATGACCACTTATGGCATGGCACGACTTAGTCAGTTATTCTCACAGTTCAGATAAGATTTGAACCGCCACTTCTCTGAAATCATGGTTCTAGCCCCCTCCCCCTTTGAGCTCCTCCATTCGTTGGGTGATCCCTTGTTTTCACGTTCGAGTGTTTGGTTGTCGTTTAGGCCTATGAGTGAGATTTCTGCTCATTGCAGTCACCTCTGGGGTTCTTCGCACCTGGATAGTACCAGGACCCCTATGCCTCGGCCCTTAATCAGATAAAGCTGCCCGCCCTATGACCCACAACTAAAAATGAGCCTTGCGATGAGACACGGACATTCCCCATACTATGGTTCCCTCCGGTCCGTTCCCAGGTTGGGTTAGGGGAACATCCGAGCGATTGCCTTCACGGATCCAAACGTGCTCATAAGGTGCACAATAAGAATAAGACCAATAGAGACTTCATAAGGGACCATTTGAGCTGCAGATCGTAATGCTCCTAAAGAACCATATTTCAAATATAGAGGAGTGAAAGTTCCCAAAATCAAGTAGTTGATCATATCCTTCTATGAACCATACAAGCACGTCCTCTGTCACCTCTCACCGCGCTTACGGCTCTATACCCCAACCCAACTTGCTCTGACCAACTTGACCCATCAGTCTTCGCTAGGACATTTCTTCTTTGATAAGACGCCAGGCGAAGCCGCTAGGGTTTTCGAGGCTTTGCCTCAACTTGGACAGAAAGCCTAGTTGCTTTTTTTGGGGCTGCTTGTCGACCCCGCTGGCCACATAGTCGGTCACGGAGTCGACATCATCAGGGCAGAGTCCCCTTTCCTGAGCGATTTCTTTCGCTCGTTGGCGGATCTCCTTGATCCATTCCGCCAGCTTGAGGTTGTGTCGATTCGCCTTCTTATACTCTTTGGAGTCGACAAGCCTTCTCCTTTCTTTTTCAAGGGAGCTAGCTTTCTCATCCAGAAGAGGAGATAAATTGAGATCGAAGATCGGCCGCTTCGACGAGCCGGTACTATCGTCCCCCATGGAAAAAGGCAATCTATCCATGTACGAAAGCAACCAATTCAGAAAGTCCTGAATTGTAATACCTGAGCCCGAAATGTGAATTTTCTTTGTTTATTATTTTGAAAATTATATTTCCTTAAATTCTTTGTGAATTAATTGTTACTTTCTTGCCGTCGCAACGTGCATTGCATTTAAGGAGCGATAGCCAGATAACGATTTCTAGTCCTCAACAAATAGTGAAACTAGTATTTTAATAACATAAATTGTATATTTTAAATGTTGCTAGCTTTAATTGATCTTACCTTAGCTAAAATGGCTTTAAAACGCGCAAAATAGGGCCCTTTGACCAAGTTTTAAGTAGTTTGACCTTGGACCTTTGACCTTTGACCATTTGACACCTTAATTAAGCTAAAAACTAAGCAAAATAAAAGAGAAACAGTAGCAAAAAAAAAGAGCAGCAGGCCGTGAGGTTCCAAGAGAAAAAAAAAAACCTTTCACCTTCCAAACGATCAATCTTCGCGTGAGCTCGTGCGGGGTGACTTCCGAGGTGACCAACGTTGTTTTCCTAGCGACTAGGAGTACCTGAGGTGAGGGAAGCATGTTATTTGCGCATTTATACGTTGTGTATGTTAACTTTGTCAATTTTTAGATTTATCCGTAGATCGTTATTTAAAGCGATTTGATGCTTCTAGAATGTTCCTTGGCATTTGTAGAACATGTATTTATAGCTTTGTAACATTTTCTGCAGTTAAATGTTATGATTGCAAATTAAATTCTGAAATGAATAGTGTTTTATGAATAGTAAAACCTTGAAACGTTGAAATTGCGCTGTTATGCTTTCCGTTGATGCAGAAACGTGCTAGGTATGCTAGAATGCTTAAATGTGTGTTTTGTTTGGGTTGCGTAGTGAAAAAAATGAGAATTAAGCCTTTGGGAAAGTCGGGGTCGTTTAGGTCGACTTTTGCGTTTTCTCGTTTTGCGTGTTGGCATTGCTTCGGGAAGCCATGGAAGCACTTTTGGTGCGATTATGGCGTTGGTTGGGTGTTTGGTTGATATAGTTGTAGTTCAAACGAGAAAGGGAGAAATCGGGGCTTTGCGCGAGTTCTAGGGTAAAGTAAGGTTTCGGGGTCTTTAGACGTGCCTTATGGTGACCTAGGAGGGTTGGCGAAGTCGGTTTCCAGAACTCGTAGCTCGTTTGGAAATGGTAGCGTTTTGATAGTTGGGGCCGATTTGTGTTTTTGTGTGTTTTCTTGTCTTTATGCTTATAGAATGCTTAGAATTACTTGGAATACTTGTTTGAGTTGTTTTGGATTGAATTGCTTATCAAATTGCTGCTATTGCGTGCAAGAGTAACCTACTTTGTTATTCTCCCACGTGTGGCTTTATCGCTTGTTTATCGTCTTGTATCGAGTCTTGCATTGCATAGTGTCTCGCGCGTGAGTGATGGGCCTCTCTGGGTAGCCTTGGGTTGCCAGTGTTGGTTGCTCTAGCTCTGCTGCTATTCCCTTTCTCGCTTGGGTTGCCTCCCAGGGAGATTTGGGTCGTAGGTTGATGGATACTTCCGGGGTATTCCAAACTGGTGTTATAAGGTGGTTTTGGGCCGGCGCGTCGTCATCGAATTCGTGTTTGGAAAGTTGCTCGTGAAAAGAGTATCGTATCCTTTGAATGAGTGTTTGCAGCTTTAAATACTTGCCTTGCTTTATTGTTGGCTTTGGTTGTATCTTTATATGATTTGTATGTATTGCTTGGCTAATTGCATTGCATACTCCTTTCATCTCCGTCCTTGAGACCAATTGCCCTCGCTGAGCAATAGTTTTTGCTCATTCCTCTCTATAATATGTTTTTACAGGAGTAGTTGAAGCAGACCCTCTCGAGTTAATTGAGGAGGAGGAGCAGGTAGAGGTGTTTCCGTGATAGCACTTCTCTGCTTTGGCTGGTGGTTGGTTACCAGTTTTTGTGCGAACCTTGCTTGTTATGTATATTGCGTGAAGGTCGCTTAATTTTGAGGCTTGTAGCCTTATATGTATTTTCCTATTTTGAGACCTTTAATGGTCCTATGTTGTAATGGATTAAAGTTTGTAAAATTGTAAACTTATACTCTGATGACTAGTGAAGTAATGCATGCAAATAGCTAACAGTTTAGTGGCATAAATACCTGTGTAGTATGCATGGCATTTTTGGTTTGGAAAGTTGGTTAATAAGAGAATGTATATTTTAAAGAAAGTTAGCTTGTTTTGATTATTTTATGGCTTTCGCAAGTATTATATTGATTTTAGGGTTTTCGGATCGTCCGCAGTACAGAGGAGACTCCGTCCGTGTGTCGGGTCCGGGCTTGGCCTTTTGCGGGGTCGGGTCGGGGCGTGACATCTTTAGGTGGTATCAGAGCCTGATAGTCTTGCATGAGCCGGGATATGATTCTCGGTCTGTGGGGTAAAGGTCTAAAATGCTAAAGTGTTTATGTATGATTGCTAAGTGAAAAGAAAATGTTATAGCATGACTTTGTGAACTTGGAGTGTTTAAGTGTTTAAGTGAAATAGTTTGGCAAGTTGAACTTGTCTTATGTGAATTATGTGATAGAATATTGGATTGTTATTGACTTGAGTGTTATCTAATCTTATGTGCTATATTTCTGTCTATAAACTGCTTTTAAATGTTGCCAGCTATTGTGAGTTGCTACTATGCCGCCACGTCGTGGTACTCAAGATATAGGATCGGATGAAGAGGCAGCAGAACAGGGTCAACAGCCGTTGCCTGAGCAGTTTATGGCTACCATGACTACTGCAGTAGACCGGATCACACAGGTACTACATGAGCAGAGGCAGGACCAGATTAATCCCCAGGGTAATCAAGCTAATCCTGGTGGACAGGGGTACAGAGTTGAGAATAACCAGCTAGAGAAATTTCTGAGGCACGAGCCGGGAAAGTTTTTCGGGGAGCCGGATGATGAGGCGGCCGAGAGATGGATTAATCGAGTTGAGAAAATTTTCACCGCTTTGAGGTACACTGATGAGGCAAGAATAGATTATGCGTCATTCTTATTTGAGGGTGATGCAGAGCAGTGGTGGAATACTGTTAGGTTGAGGTGGGATTGTGAGGATGTACAACATTTGTGGGATGATTTTGTAAGTGAGTTCCGGGACAAATATATTCCCGAGATGGCAATGGAAAGACGGGAAGATGAGTTTGTGGCCCTGAAGCAGGGAAATATGACTGTTTCACAGTACGAGGCAAGGTTTGTTAGCCTGTCGAGGTATATGCCCGAGTTGGTATGGCCGGCTAGGAGGATGATTCATAGGTTTGTCCGTGGGCTGAGAATGGACATACAGTTGCATTTGACTGGGCAGACCTACACTACTTTTCCCGAGGCATTTCAGGCAGCCTCGAAGTTTGAGAAACGGAAGGCTGAGATGTTAGCTGAGAGCAGTCAGCCGAGTAAGAAGCAGTATTTGGGCCAGAGCAGCCAGAGTCAGCCAAGGCAGTATCAGGCTTCTGCACAGGTTCCTCAGCAGCGTCCGTATCAGCCACAGCAGCAGATTCAGGCTAGGCCAACTGTGACTAGACCCCAGCAGGGAGGTACAGTTCCAACCCCTGCCAGAGCCCCGGCACCTACAGGAAACACTGCGGTTAGGCAAAATCAGCAGTGTAATTATTGTAATCGACCAGGGCATATTGAGGCTAACTGCTGGAGGAAGAGTGGTAAATGTACGGGTTGTGGCGGTGATGACCATAGGGTGAGGGATTGCCCTAAATATAATAATGTTCAGGGCCGTGATGGAGGCCAAGGTGTTCAGAATAGGGCTGCAGGTGCACGACCAGCACAGAGAGTACAGGCTAGGGTCTTTGCACTGGATGCAGAGGAGCTGCCTGATAATACAGCTATAGTGGAAGGTACCTTTCTTCTCAATACTCAGCCAGTTAAAGTTTTGATTGATCCTGGAGCTACGCATTCGTTTATAACTCCTGCATGTGCACGATCTGTGAATGTTGGCATTGATAAATTGCCTCATGAAGTTGAAGTTAGTACTCCTTTGGGTGCAAAATTTGTTACTGAGTCTATTTGCAAATCTTGTGATATATGTATTGAGAACCGTAAATTTCCTGCTGATTTAATTATATTGCCATTTCGTGACTTTGAAATCATTTTGGGAATGGACTGGTTGGGAAAGTATTATGCTCAGTTGGATTGTAGAACAAAGGTCGTTTATCTTAAGGTTCCTGACCTACCGGTACTAGAGATTGTTGGGAACTGCAGGGCTGCCCGCATTCCACTTTTATCAGCGATCAAGACTTCTAAGTTGTTGAATAGGGGTTGTGAAGCTTACTTAGCTTATTTGATCAATCAGCCTGCTGATAAGTTGAGTTTGAATGAGGTTCCGATTGTTAGAGACTTCCCTGGTGTATTTCCCGAGGAATTACTGAGTTTACCACCGGATAGGGAGATTGAGTTCGTGATTGATCTTGTGCCAGGCACTGCGCCAATTTCTAGGAGTCCTTATAGAATGGCATCGGCTGAACTTCAGGAGTTAAAAATTCAGCTTCAGAACTTGCTTGAGAAAGGGTTTATACAACCTAGTTCTTCGCCGTGGGGTGCGCCTGTGTTGTTTGTGAGAAAGAAAGACGGCACGCTACGGTTATGCATTGATTACAGGGGACTTAATCAAGTCACGATTAAGAACAAATACCCCTTGCCGTTGATTGAAGAATTGTTCGACCAGTTGCAGGGTGCGAGTGTTTACTCCAAATTTGACTTGAGGCAGGGCTACTATCAACTTAGAATTCGGAGTGACGATATACCAAAGACGGCATTCAGGACTAGATATGGCCACTATGAGTTTGTTGTGTTGCCGTTTGGATTGACGAATGCACCAGCCGCATTCATGGACTTGATGCAGAGGGTTTTTCGGCCTTACCTTGATCAGTTTGTCGTGATCTTTATTGACGACATTTTAGTGTATTCGAAGAACGAGGCTGAACACGAGCAACACTTGAGGATTGTGCTTCAGACTTTGCAGGAAAACAAGCTTTTTGCTAAATTCAGCAAGTGTGAGTTCTGGTTGAATCAGATATCTTTTCTAGGCCATATCATTTCAGATCGAGGAATTTCAGTGGACCTAGCTAAGATTGAGGTTGTTTCATCTTGGAAGAGACCTGAGACGGTGTCAGAGATTCGGAGTTTTCTTGGATTGGCAGGTTACTACCGGAGATTTGTTAAAGACTTTTCTAAAATTTCTGGACCTTTGAGCCAGTTGACTCGGAAGAAAGTTGCTTACAAATGGGATGCCAAGTGTGAATCCAGTTTCCAAGAATTGAAGAAGAGACTAACTACAGCTCCTATACTAGCTTTACCTGAGGGAACAGAGAACTTTGTTGTCTACAGCGATGCATCTAGAGAAGGATTGGGCTGTGTTTTAATGCAGAATGGTAAGGTGATTGCCTATGCTTCTAGGAAATTGAAACCTTATGAAGTCAATTACCCTACACATGATCTTGAGTTAGCTGCAGTTGTGTTTGCATTGAAGAAGTGGCGTCATTACTTGTGGGGTTGCAGATTTAAAATATTTACTGACCACAAGAGTCTCAAGTATTTGTTTTCACAGAAGGATCTAAATATGAGGCAGCGGAGATGGCTAGAGTTATTGGGTGGTTATAACTGTTCTATTAACTATGTGCCAAGTAAGGCAAATGTTGTTGCTGATGCTTTGAGCCGAAAGGCTACTGTTGCAAGCTTGATTATCAAGGACTGGGAGACTTTGGAAGAAATTTGTTCATGGAAACCAGAAGCTACTGAGGTAGGGATTCGATTTGCTAGTTTGCAGATTCAGTCAGGGTTGCTAGCACAAATCAGAGAGGCTCAGAAGACTGATCCTCGCATCTTGAAAATCCAAGAGAAAGCAAAATGGGGAGAGTCGGAGTTTAAATTACATGCAGATGGCATCTTCAGATTCAGGGATAGAGTATGTGTTCCTGATGATCCGACTTTGAAGAATGATATCCTGTCCGAGGCACATAATTCGAGGTATACGATTCACCCGAGCAGTACAAAAATGTATAGAGATTTGAAACAACACTTATGGTGGAACAATATGAAGAGGGAGATTGCTGGGTATGTATCCAGATGTTTGACTTGTCAGAGGGTTAAAGTTGAGCATCAGAGGCCAGCCGGACTTCTACAGCCATTGTCGATTCCGCAGTGGAAGTGGGTACATATAACAATGGACCTTGTGACCGATCTTCCTAGATCTACGAGAGGATGTGATTCTGTTTGGGTTGTTGTGGACCGCTTGACTAAAGTTACGCATTTTATTTCCGTAAACAAACAGGATAGCCTTGATAAGCTAGCTGAATTGTATGTTACTAATATTGTGAGATTGCATGGAGTACCACAGAGTATAGTGTCAGATAGGGATCCCAGATTCAGATCTTGTTTTTGGCAGAAGTTGCAAGAGGCCATGGGAACTAAGTTGAGCTTCAGCACTGCATATCATCCACAAACTGATGGCCACTCTGAGAGAACCATCAGGATCTTGGAAGACATGCTTCGGGCATGTGTGCTTGACTTTGGGAAGAATTGGGAGAAGTTTTTGCCTTTAGTGGAGTTCGCCTACAACAATAGTTATCAATTTACTATAGGTATGGCTCCCTACGAAGCGTTGTATGGTCGTAAATGCAAATCCCCATTATATTGGGAAGAGGTTGGAGAGATGAGAACAGTTGATCCGACTGTGTTACCTGAGATGATTAAGATGGTAGATAATGTTCACCTTATTCGCCAGCGTATGCTTACAGCTCAGAGTCGTTAGAAGAGTTATGCGGATAAGCACCGTCGGGATCTTGAGTTTGATTTGGGAGATTGGGTGTTCCTTAAGATTTTTCCACGGAAGGGATTGATTCGGCATGGTAAGAGCGGGAAGCTTAGTCCCAGGTACGTGGGTTCGTATGAGATCACCGAAAAGGTAGGTCCTTTGGCTTATCGATTAGCTTTGCCTCCAAGCTTGTCGAGACTGCACGATGTGTTCCACGTGTCTATGTTGAAGAAGTACCATCCAGACCCTTCACATGTACTTGAACCAGAGCCTTTGCAGATTGAAGAAAAGTTGTCTTATGAAGAGAAACCGATTAGAATTGTGGATCGGAAGATTCAGGAGCTTCGCAGAAAGAGTATTCCGTTAGTAAAGGTTCTGTGGAATCATCATGGGTTTGAGGAAGCGACTTGGGAAAGAGAGGACCAAGTTCGGGATCAGTATTCGGAGTTGTTTGTTGACCAGGTAAGAATTGCGTGGGCGCAATTGTTTTAAGGGGGAGAGGGTGTAATACCCGAGCCCGGAATGTGAATTTTCTTTGTTTATTATTTTGAAAATTATATTTCCTTAAATTCTTTGTGAATTAATTGTTACTTTCTTGCCGTCGCAACGTGCATTGCATTTAAGGAGCGATAGCTAGATAACGATTTCTAGTCCTCAACAAATAGTGAAACTAGTATTTTAATGACTTAAATTGTATATTTTAAATGTTGCTAGCTTTAATTGATCTTACCTTAGCTAAAATGGCTTTAAAACGCGCAAAATAGGGCCCTTTGACCAAGTTTTAAGTAGTGTGACCTTGGACCTTTGACCTTTGACCATTTTACACCTTAATTAAGCTAAAAACTAAGCAAAATAAAAGAGAAACAGCAGCAAAAAAAAGAGCAGCAGGCCGTGAGGTTCCAAGAGAAAAAAAAAACCTTTCACCTTCCAAACGATCAATCTTCGCGTGAGCTCGTGCGGAGTGACTTCCGAGGTGACCAACGTTGTTTTCCTAGCGACTAGGAGTACCTGAGGTGAGGGAAGCATGTTATTTGCGCATTTATACGTTGTGTATGTTAACTTTGTCAATTTTTAGATTTATCCGTAGATCGTTATTTAAAGCGATTTGATGCTTCTAGAATGTTCCTTGGCATTTGTAGAACATGTATTTATAGCTTTGTAATATTTTCTGCAGTTAAATGTTATGATTGCAAATTAAATTGTGAAATGAATAGTGTTTTATGAATAGTAAAACCTTGAAACGTTGAAATTGCGCTGTTATGCTTTCCGTTGATGCAGAAACGTGCTAGGTATGCTAGAATGCTTAAATGTGTGGTTTGTTTGGGTTGCGTAGTGAAAAAACGAGAATTAAGCCTTTGGAAAAGTCGGGGTCGTTTAGGTCGACTTTTGCATTTTCTCGTTTTGCGTGTTGGCATTGCTTCGGGAAGCCATGGAAGCACTTTTGGTGCAATTATGGCGTTGGTTGGGTGTTTGGTTGATATAGTTGTAGTTCAAACGAGAAATGGGGAAATCGGGGCTTTGCGCGAGTTCTAGGGTAAAGTAAGGTTTCGGGGTCTTTAGACGTGCCTTATGGTGACCTAGGAGGGTTGGCGAAGTCGGTTTCCAGAACTCGTAGCTCGTTTGGAAATGGTAGCGTTTTGATAGTTGGGGCCGATTTGTGTTTTTGTGTGTTTTCTTGTCTTTATGCTTATAGAATGCTTAGAATTACTTGGAATACTTGTTTGAGTTGTTTTGGATTGAATTGCTTATCAAATTGCTGCTATTGCGTGCGAGAGTAACCTACTTTGTTATTCTCCCACGTGTGGCTTTATCGCTTGTTTATCGTCTTGTATCGAGTCTTGCATTGCATAGTGTCTCGCGCGTGAGTGATGGGCCTCTCTGGGTAGCCTTGGGTTGCCAGTGTTGGTTGCTCTAGCTCCGCTGCTATTCCCTTTCTCGCTTGGGTTGCCTCCCAGGGAGATTTGGGTCGTAGGTTGATGGATACTTCCGGGGTATTCCAAACTGGTGTTATAAGGTGGTTTTGGGCCGGCGCGTCGTCATCGAATTCGTGTTTGGAAAGTTGCTCGTGAAAAGAGTATCGTATCCTTTGAATGAGTGTTTGCAGCTTTAAATACTTGCCTTGCTTTATTGTTGGCTTTGGTTGTATCTTTATATGATTTGTATGTATTGCTTGGCTAATTGCATTGCATACTCCTTTCATCTCCATCCTTGAGACCAATTGCCCTCGCTGAGCAATAGTTTTTGCTCATTCCTCTCTATAATATGTTTTTACAGGAGTAGTTGAAGCTGACCCTCTCGAGGTAATTGAGGAGGAGGAGCAGGTGGAGGTGTTTCCGTTATAGCACTTCTCTGCTTTGGCTGGTGGTTGGTTACCAGTTTTTGTGCGAACCTTGCTTGTTATGTATATTGCGTGAAGGTCGCTTAATTTTGAGGCTTGTAGCCTTATATGTATTTTCCTATTTTGAGACCTTTAATGGTCCTATGTTGTAATGGATTAAAGTTTGTAAAATTGTAAACTTATACTCTGATGACTAGTGAAGAAATGCATGCAAATAGCTAACGGTTTAGTGGCATAAATACCTGTGTAGTATGCATGGCATTTTTGGTTTGGAAAGTTGGTTAATAAGAGAATGTATATTTTAAAGAAAGTTAGCTTGTTTTGATTATTTTATGGCTTTCGCAAGTATTATATTGATTTTAGGGTTTTCGGATCGTCCGCAGTACAGAGGAGACTCCGTCCGTGTGTCGGGTCCGGGCTTGGCCTTTTGCGTGGTCGGGTCGGGGCGTGACATGAATGTTCAAAGCATCCTGCAAGAAAGTGAAGGCCCAGGAAAAAAAAAGACTTTCCCTAAAAAAACTTTGGCGAAATAGAAAAGAAAGATAAATTTAAAAAAACGAAGGCAACAAGATTGAAAAAGATTCAACATTCTTTCTCTTTCTTTTTACTAGTCTTCTCGGTTGGAATAAATGGGTATGTTGTCTCCTGTTTGATGATCTTTTCTATGGGTAGAACTACTGTGAGCAGTTTAAACTTCGACCCTGATGTGCTTTCGCTCTGGATGTCCAACCTGCAGTCGTTGTTGCTTGTATAGCTTTCGTCAGCAGAGATCTAGCAACACATTCTAGGCACAGATTATTGGTATTGGATGTATCATTAGGTTGTGCCGAGTCAAATCTGCTCCATTTTTTTTCCGTTGCAGAAAAGAGATCCCTTCCCCCCGCTTTCAAAAATGATGAATATGAAGTCCGGGAGGCTGCAGGTACTATGGATCCTTTGACTCCCAATTGGGTTGGCTTCCCTAGTCTCGCCGGTGTTACCTGTAGGTCGTGATGTGCCTTGAGATGGTCATCTCTTGTCCCCCTGTCGGTAGGGAATCTGCTCCCAGGTTGTCACTCTATTGCGTCTGGCCCGTCCTCTAGGCACCTTTGGAAGGCAAGGAGTGTGACAATGTACACGCTTCCCTTTACTCCATAGGGCCTTCTCATAAGTTGCAGGGTTTGGTGACCCAAAATTGACTTTGAATCCTTTGAATCCTTCTAACTTGAAGGCTCTAGTTAGCCTACCAAGCATCCAAAGTCCTACCCCACCTTGAAGATAGAATGTGCTAGTATATCTTCAATGTACGAAACTATGAATATGTGGTTTTGATCAAAAAGGCAAAAGCTTCATAAACTTCTAGCCATGGCTGAAAGTTCAAGCTCAAAGATGAATTAAGAAGATGAAGTTCTCTCTTCTCTACTTTTATATCTTGGCCAAATTGTATGTGTAGTTGTCACATGATGAGAGAGAGTGTTGTCATCTAATATAAGCTAATAATAAATTAAGTGACCAATCACTATTGTCACCTTTTCATGACAAGCCATGCAAGCCATTTGATTTCAATCATTAGCTTTAGATGATGAAATATGATAATCTTCTCTCTTCTCTACCCCTTGGCCGAAATTGCAAGTGGGTGGTGAGAGAAGATTGTCATCTTTTATTATATATATAAAACATACTCATATAATTATATATATAATGTTACTTTATTAGTTATCCAATCACAATTGCTTCCTTCTAAAGTAAAAGCCATGCAAGCCTTAGGATTGTAATCATTACAATCTAAAGGTACCTTTATTCTCTCTCCTGACACTTGTCAAAAAGGCTTTATCAACAAAAGTAATGGTCAAGATCCTTTTGTCTTTATTCAAAAATGAATGCTATCCATTCATTTCAAATTCAAATGACTAGGATTGATGACATGGACTATCCTAGTCATCAACCTCTACATGCAAATGCCACATGTAATTATCTAGTCATTAAATTGCAATTTCACCTTTTGACAACTAAGACGATGATGTGGCATTTCACAAATTACATCATCATTACACATATACGTATATAAACACCTTTATATATATATATATATATATATATATATATATAGAAAAGGAGATTAGATCTCTTACTTGTTATTAACTGTGAATGGGAGTAGTGTTACGCTGTTGGTTGTACAGGAGTACAATGTTCAAAGAGTGATACCGAATTAAAATAAAATTTAGAGAGAAAGAGAATTCGGATCCTATGTTAATGAGACAGACTCTGTCTTATATAGGATATCGAATCTGGAAAAGAAAAAGTAAAAAGTAAAAGAGAAAAGTTAAAGTAACTTTTCCTAAAGTAAACAGTAAAAATTGATTTTTACTATTCATGAATAGTGGTCGGCTTTTACTGTGGCCGAATCCTGTTTTGTCGTGACTTGATGATCATGTCTGCCTTTTACTGTGGCCGAAAGATCTCTTGTCGCGATGTGATGATTCTGTCTTTTTGACTGAATTACTTTCACTGTGACCGAAAGTAATTTTGTCGTTATGTGATAATGATGTCTGAAGGTGGAATCTTGACTGTAGATTCATCTTCTTCATCGTCTCTGAATCTGACTGGTTCTGTGCTGAAGACTTGATCGAACTTCTTCAGTCTGGACTATACTGACAAATGGTGAAATACATACAAGTACACTTGATCGAAGTGTATTTCCCACCAAAACAAAGAAAATTAATAAACTAGTCTATTTTCCCTATAATCTACCCTGTATCGTACTTAGTCTTACTATCTTCGAAGCCTTACTATCTTCGAAGCCTAACTATCTCTCACCAAACCGCCACATGGCCAACACGGAGTCTTACGCCCTCTGCTCCTTCAATGCCGTGACCTTACATGGTTGTTGAAATAGGTTTGCTAAAGGTAAGTTGGCTAAAGGTAAGTTGACTAAGCAAAATACAAAATAAATACAGGCTAGAAGATAAACTAATTTCTAAATTTCCTTTGGCTTTTTGGGAAAGCCACACCCATCAACGGACTTGATATGTCTTTACCGGTTGCCGTTTGACCCGGACTAGCTGAAGTTTCATGGAACTCTTCAGAAACCATATGACTTCAAAGAGGGGAAGTCTTACCGTTTCATCCTAGTTTTTGAAGGGAACTTAGAAGAACAAAACCCTATCTGTCCAATGTTTTTAGAGAACATTAGAAAACTCATCTGTCCTGTGTTTTTGGAGAGAACACCGGAAAACTCATATGGCCCAGTTTATACTCTTAGAGGAGTATTACATCTGTTTTCTATACTACTGTCTGTTTCCAGTTTATACTCATAGTGGAGTATAAATGCCGTAACAGTCATCTTCGTTGTCATCGGCATGATCTGTTGAAACTGATGCTTGATCTGAAGCATTTTCTAATTCTTCTAACTGTAGCATGATGGCCTTGACTTCGTCATAACTGGTGGCCGCTGCAAGTTGTGTAGTGAGGAAGTTCTTGAATGAAAGAAATTCCTGCTGTTCTGGTTGGATTTCTTTTTTCTGTTTCTGGTTGGTCTCGAGCCATGTTTGTACTTTTGGTGTTGAACACGAAGCATTGTTCATCTTCTTCCACCACATGACTGAGTGAGCTCTTCCGAAAGTCAAGATGTCTTGTTGATTTCCGAAAGAAACATGTTTGTACGCGAATTCTGATATGAAAATCCACGTGACAAAGAAGATTCTGTAAAACACAAAAAATGGAGGAAGATACGCTAACTGAGCTGGTGTCTCCCAATGCTTTGTGAAATACTGGAATCCTTCTAGTATTGGTTCTGACAAAATTTCTGTTATTGGACCAAAAGATGCCCACCACTGGATGAACCAATTTGGAACTTCTAATGGGAATATTTTGGTGAACAGGAAGAACCATGACATATCATGATTATCATTCTAGCGATTGAATGCCCTGAACCACGCCTGAATGTAGTCATAATAGTTGTAGTCCTTGAGGGGAATGTCCTCTGAGATCTGTTTGGTTTTCTGCGGGGGTTGTCCCCATTGATCGAGAGTGATCACTTTCTGGAGTTTAGCCTTGACATGGCTGTACTGGCCTGGAGGTTTGTTTTTGTCATCTGCAACAAACTCAATGGATTCTGTTTTTATGAGAATTGTCTCATAATATTTCTGGTCTTTATAGGTGTTTTCTGGGATGTAGTTTGAATGAGGGTGAAGGAACGCTCTTGCAAACTCATCGGGGGTAATATTGGGGTTCTGTCTGAAATGGAAAGGTTCTGTTACAAGAATTTGATCGAACACATTCTTGTAAATGTATGTGGTTGATGGTAACTGTAGTTGTGTCTGTTTAGGTTCTGGGGTTGTAACCTTCTTTTTAGTAACAAGTGGCTGAAACCTGTTACTGACTGTTGTATGGAAGACGATGTACCTGCAGTACCTGCACGAACATCTGTTAACTGTTTTTGCAGGGTAACTGTCCCCAAAACTGTGAGGTTTCTACCTAGGGGTGATTGGGTAGAATATGGTATATATGTTATCTGTTTATCTTCAATCTTTACTGGGGTTGAAGATTGGACTGGGGTTGCTACTGGAGTTCTAGCTTTCTGGGCATAAGATGCGATATCTAATGCCTTAGCTTTTCCTTTGTCTTTCCTAGGTGCCATTGCTAAGTGCGAGGAGATGATGGTCCCTGCAGAATGGTTAGCAACAATATATAGGAAAATTACAAAATTGAAACAATTATCAATTACGCTTCTGGATCTGAATCTGTGTTTCAATCTACTTAATTACGGTGGACTTGAAACAATCCATCTGAATCAATTAACTTGATTCTTGGTGTCCGCTTCTGTAATCTATAAAAGAAAACAAAAATGAAAAGGTATTCCCGAAGGAATCCTATGTGATAGGCACATGGCCCGTTAGAAATTCTCTGGTTAAGAAATCAAGGATGGAGTTATCCTCTCCCTTGATGTACTGAATGTCAAAATCAAAAATTGACAGGATTGCCTGCCATCTGGCAAAAATCTGTTTAGATGCAATGTTTTTAACATCCTTAGTAAGCACATCTTTTGCTGACTTGCAGTCAACACGAACTAAGAATTTCTGGTTCAACAAGTCATCTTGAAATTTTGAAATGCATTTGACAATGGACAAAATTTCTTTTTTAACTGTTGAATAGTTCTGTTGGGCTTTATCCCAAGTTCCTGAATGGAAACGAACAATGTGTTCTTTTCCTTCTAAAATCTGTAATAGTATACCACCAAATCCTAATTCAGAAGCATCTGTCTGAACTATCTTTGGAGTATCTGGTTGACATAAAGTCAAAACTGGTAAAACTCTGACCTGACGCTTAATTTCCTTAACAGCGTTGGTATGGACATCAGTCCATGCTGGAGGATTCTTTTTAAGACGTTCAAAAAGAGGTTTACATAAATGTCTGATGCCTGGGTAAAAATCTGCAACATAGTTTAAAGATCCTAAAAATCTTTGCAACTGTGTTTTCTCACGCAGAATGTCTGGGAATTTTTCTGCAAAATCAAGTGTTCTTTGGATTGGGGTGATTTTCCCGAAAGAAATCATATTACCAAGAAACCTAATTTTGGTCTGGAAAAGTCTAATCTTGGGTGCAGAAACCACAAGACCGTTTTCTTTAATAACTTTAAAGAAAATATGCAAATGTTTCCAATGCTGATGAATGTCATTACTGAAGACTAAAACATCATCAATGTAAACAATTGTAAAGTCTGTATACTGATTAAAAATTTGATTCATGATATTCTGGAATTCTGAAGGTGCATTCTTGAGCCCAAAAGGCATAACATTCCACTCATATTGTCCAAATGGAACGGTGAATGCTGTCTTGTACCTTTCTGATTCAATGACTTGGATTTGCCAAAATCCAGATTTCATGTCGAATTTACTGAAGACATGGGCCTGATTTAATCTCTTAAGGAGATCATTCTTGTTGGGTAATGGATATCTGATCCATTGCAAGACCTTGTTCAAGGGCTTGTAATTGATGACTAAACGAGGGACACCTCGTTCCTGTTCTGCATGTTTATTAACATAAAAGGCTGCACACGACCATGGGCTTTTGCTGGGTCGGATTAACTTTTTATCTAATAAACTCTGGATCTCTTTTTTACAAAGAGTGAGATATTCCTGGTTCATCTGAATGGGCCGAGCCCTGGTAGGAATATTCTGTTCTGAAAAGTCCTTCTTATATGGGAGAGAGACAGAATGTTTCTTACGAACCCAAAAGTCCGTAGGAAGTTCTGAACAAACTTCTTTTTCAAGTTTGGTCTGGAATTCTTTGATAGCCTTTTGCTGTTTAGCAATCTGCTCATCAATTCTGAGGGTCTTGATATCCTGTTTAAGAAAACTGATTTGGTTTTCTTTCTGTTGGATTGAGTTAATATCTCTTCGCTGTGAAGGGAAATAAAACTCAAAAAGGATAGGTTTACCTAAAACCTTGGTAGATACATCTTGTTCTGTAACAGTCATGGGAAATAACTGTTGGAGGAATTGATTCCCGAGAATGACTTGGGAATTTAACTGTTTTATCAACACAAAGCTGGTAGGAAAACAAATACCTTGATTGCATACATGCGCATTAGGTAATTTGTACTGGATATGAAGTCTGGTAGAGTCAGCTGTAGAAAGCTTCTCTCTGGTTTTTTCAAAATATCTGGAAGGGATTAGTCCTTCTTGGATGCAATTCATATCTGCACCTGAGTCTAATAAGGCAATGGTTTCAAATTTGAAATCATTAACCTTGATGGTTAATTGGACATACCATTTTTGGTAAGTGATTCTGTTCAGAAGATTGAGATAATCCTCTGTTGGTTTGGAGGTACTAGCTCCTTCTGTTAGTTTGCCTAAAGCAATCTGGGTCTGCTTATCAAGTTCATTGTTCTGGGAAAGATGTTCTTGACATTCTAAAGATTCTATCTGTAAGAGTTGGACATCTTGTTGGAGATGTTCATGATCTAATCTGAGATCACAAATCTCTTGTCTATACTCTTGTCTAAGTTGCTGAATTTCTGTTTTTAACAGTTTAATCTCATGCTGGAGATCAGAGATACCAATTGGCTGGGTTTTTCTCTTCTGGAAATAACTAAGAACATCAGAATAGTTGGTATTCTTGATGTTATTCTGGATAGGAGTGGATTGAGGTTTTTCTTCCTCTTTCTGATCCATAATGTCTTTGAGTCTGAGAAGATAAGCTTGCTTTTCTTCTGGGTCATTGATCTTACAGATCATATCAATCATAAGACCATGAGAATCTGTAAGGACATTTAATCCTTTCTGACAGAAACAAGCTCCTCTACAGGGGCACGCACATTCCTGGATGAAGTTGGAAGAACTACTGGAATAGTAGTTGTCTGTTCCAATCTGATTAATGTTCCCTTCATCAGAGTATTCTGAAGAAGAACTGGATGATGATTCAAGATCATCTATGGACTGGATTATTTTTCTCTTTGTAGTTTCATCTAATTCTAATGATTGAATTAGTGATTTGATTCTACAATTTTTTGCAAAATGTCCTGATTTGCCACATTTGAAGCATCCTGTGGATGTCTGTTCTTTTTTAATATCTTTCTGATATTTCCAATTTCTTCGTGGAAACCTCTGGTAATGTTTCTTCTTGTGGGAAGTGTATGGTTTGTTGCCATACTTCTGGTTATACTTCTGTCCAATGGACTTGAAGTGACTTTTATATTTTCTGGCGGAAATTCTGGATTTATGTGTTTTCTGAGTATGGGGTGGTTTGACTCTTTCCATACCATACTGTTCACACCAATTTCCTAGTTCTTTTCTGTTAGATTGTTTCTTTAACTGTGCTTTGAGACGAAGATCAGTGCAAATCTTCAAAGAAGTCTTATTAATATGGGATATGATGTCACCATATGTCATAAGATCATAGTCAAGACTGGGATATTCTGTTGAGAGAGAATCTCTCACTTGCTGAGCAAACAATTTTGGAAGTCCACAAAGGAACCTTTCTTTCCAATAACTGGCATTGTTGTCAGATCTTTGGTATAGTTTACTGAGGAAGACATCCTTATACCATCGGAAGACTTGGAGTGTTCTACATCTGAGATTCTGAAGGATTTCAGATGTTCTTTCTTGATAAACTATGGGATCACCTATAAAATGGTAGGTGATGTCGAAGACTAAGGCTGAAAGAGCACATGACTCTTTCTGGCCATTCTGATTGAGAACATGTTCTCCATTCTCATTGGTTTTCACCACGTTGAGTATGCCTTCTTTGGTAGCTTCACTGAGGTGGTCATCCCACCATCCTTTTAGCTGTCCATTGAAGCCAAGAATGATGTTTCTGGTTGCTGCTCTCTCAGTAACAGCTTGTTTGTAAATGTTACCGATTATGATCATTTGTTTGGTAACATTGAGAATCTGATATTCTGACATCCCATCTATGTTCCATTCATAGATCTGAGATCCTGAGAAAGATCTTTGGGTATGTGATTCTTCAAATTGAAGATCTGGAGGTGAAGGTCTAGGATAAAAATTTTTTGTGTCTGGGAAAGAAATTCTATTAAGATGGATAACTTTATCCCTCCCGGAATTCTGTGAAGATGAGGAATCGCAATCAGAATTACTGTCTGACTGTTTCAATGTTTGAAGAGCCAATTGGCTGGATGAAGGTTCTGATTTCTTGGTTCTGGAAATCAGTTCCTGGAGAAGTTTGGTATTCTTCTCTTCTGTAGATTCCAATTTTGGAATATATTTTGATATTTTAAAAGGTAAAACCTTGATCGGAGATTCTGGTTTAACCTTAGAACTGGTTAGTTTAAGTGAATCAAATGGTTTTGTCAATGCAACAGTGGTCTGTTCAGTTGACTTATGTTTTGATTCATCGGTCTTAACTGGAGTAATGGGGATTGTATTCTGTTTTTCAAGAATATCTTCGATATTCTGAATCTGTTTTTGTAATGTAACAACTGAAAGATTAGTCCAATTATTCTGTTGAACTATGTCTTTTAGTTCTGGTTTTTCTGTAACAATAACTGGTTTGAGATCTACAGTTCCTTCTGATATAGGAAGCTGTGTATGTTGAAACGGAGGGTGCTCCGATTCAATGACTTTTGTGGAATCAGGCAAATTCCATTTTCTTGTTCTTGCAGTAAGAACATTAATGTTCATTGGCTTATTCCTATGTTTAAACCACATAAAAAATGGCACATTTAACCTAACAAGTTGCAGATATTGAAGCCATTGGCTTTTTAATTCTGCTAATTGTTCATTGTTATGGTTCTCAAAATACCATTCTCTAATCTGTTTATTTTCTTCTGACATGAATTCATCTTTTAATCCCTGAACATCTCGTTCAAAAACTTTAGATAAAACACTAACGCCGAAGTCTGAAGCTGAAGGATTGAAGTCAACAGATGATGTATCTGCTGGCTCAAATTCTGGATAGACTGGACGAGCAGTCTGTTCTTCAATTCTGATTCCTATGGGAACAGATTGAGTCTGAGTTCTGCTTGTTGAGGAAAGATCAACAAATCCTGTGGTTAGGTCTGAAATACTGATTCTGGAGACACTAGAGGCTGAACGGGATAAAACTGATCCTCTATTTCCTCTATCTATCTTAATGGAAACAGTACCATCATCGTACTGGATGATTTGTTCTATTCTGGAGTTCTGGACGTTCTGGTCCTGAACAACTAGTTTAGTGGCATTTTCAATATCCCACCTTTCTGGAAGTGAAACTTCGTTCCACATGATTGTTCTGGGTATGTTAACTATTGATCTGTTTCTATCCATGTTCTAAAGGATAGTTTCACCTTTAGGACGATGTCTAGTTATAGATCTAGGATTTAATCCTGTTGTCATTAATTTATAATTAAGACGATAAATAACTTCATATGCATGTGTACCACAATCAACATAATAGTTATGCGTCTTAATGTCTAACTGTAAAGCTTTCATGATATGAGGACATGTAAGCGATATGGTATGATCTGGAAAACAATTAAAGAAAATAGGTCCATTACAAATACTCGTCTCTACTAAACCTAGTAGTGAATCATTGTATCTGAGTAACCTACAATCTCTAAGAGCTAGATATACACTGGTATCTAGTCCTTCTCTGATTAAAGGCTTAAGTGCGACCTGCACGTGGCCAATATGTAGAAACCTATAGCCGTTTCTAATGGCTTTGTCTATACTTTTCTGGGAGAAAAGTCTGATACTCTATTGGTCACTGGTCAGTGGCACAACTACTTCCTTACATTTAATAGTAAGTAGAGATCTGAAGTCGAAATGACTTTTTCTATAAATCTCTTCTATTTTCATCTTAGGAGGTTTCCAATTACTTAACTCTCCTACTGTCCATGTCTGTTCTGTTTTTGCTATCGTATTGTTATCTGATCCTACAGACGCATTACTGCTACTAGATGCCATAACAACTGTGTTACTAGTTCTGCCCTTACTATCTGCGAACCGACTTACTATCTTCGAGCCAACGAAGCCTACAAGGGAAACCTGGAGCCCACTGCCCTTCCTCGGGTCTTACTTACTCCCTAACCCTATCACGACCTATCGCGGCAAAGGTAAGTTGTCGATACAGGTAAGTTGGACAAAACTAAAAACCTAGTGGCTCTGGCTCTGATACCAACAATGGAACCAGGATGGACAAGATAACAAGAGCCATAACAGAAAGCGGAATAAACAGGAATAATAGACAGATAAATAATTGAATTACAAATAAGATGAGAAAATGAGATTAGATCTCTTACTTGTTATTAACTGTGAATGGGAGTAGTGTTACACTGTTGGTTGTACAAGAGTACAATGTTCAAAGAGTGATACCGAATTAAAATAAAATTTAGAGAGAAAGAGAATTCGGATCCTATTATAATGAGACAGACTCTGTCTTATATAGGATATCGAATCTGGAAAAGAAAAAGTAAAAAGTAAAAGAGAAAAGTTAAAGTAACTTTTCCTAAAGTGAACAGTAAAAAGTGATTTTTACTATTCATGAATAGTGGTCGGCTTTTACTGTGGCCGAATCCTATTTTGTCGTGACTTAATGATCATGTCTGCCTTTTACTGTGGCCGAAAGATCTCTTGTCGCGATGTGATGATTCTGTCTTTTTGACTGAATTACTTTCACTATGACCGAAAGTAATTTTGTCGTTATGTGATAATGATGTCTGAAGGTGGAATCTTGACTGTAGATTCATCTTCTTCATCGTCTCTGAATCTGACTGGTTCTATGCTGTAGACTTGATCGAACTTCTTCAGTCTGGACTATACTGACAAATGGTGAAATACATACAAGTACACTTGATCGAAGTGTATTTCCCACCAATACAAAGAAAATGAATAAACTAGTCTATTTTCCCTATAATCTACCCTATACCGTACTTAGTCTTACTATCTTCGAAGCCTTACTATCTTCGAAGCCTAACTATCTCAAACCAAACCGCCACATGGCCAACACGGAGTCTTACGCCCTCTGCTCCTTCAATGCCGTGACCTTACATGGTTGTTGAAATAGGTTTGCTAAAGGTAAGTTGGCTAAAGGTAAGTTGACTAAACAAAATACAAAATAAATACAGGCTAGAAGATAAACTAATTTCTAAATTTCCTTTGGCTTTTTGGGAAAGCCACACCCATCAACGGACTTGATATGTCTTTACCGGTTGCCGTTTGACCCGGACTAGCTGAAGTTTCATGGAACTCTTCAGAAACCATATGACTTCAAAGAGGGGAAGTCTTACCGTTTCATCCTAGTTTTTGAAGGGAACTTAGAAGAACAAAACCCTATCTGTCCAATGTTTTTAGAGAACATTAGAAAACTCATCTGTCCTGTGTTTTTGGAGAGAACACTGAAAAACTCATATGGCCGAGTTTATACTCTTAGAGGAGTATTACATCTGTTTTCTATACTACTGTCTATTTCCAGTTTATACTCATAGTGGAGTATAAATGTCGTAACAGTCATCTTCGTTGTCATCGGCATGATCTGTTGAAACTGATGCTTGATCTGAAGCATTTTCTAATTCTTCTAACTGTAGCATGATGGCCTTGACTTCGTCATAACTGGTGGCCGCTGCAAGCTGTGTAGTGAGGAAGTTCTTGAATGAAAGAAATTCCTGCTGTTCTGGTTGGATTTCTTTTTTCTGTTTCTGGTTGGTCTCGAGCCATGTTTGTACTTTTGGTGTTGAACACGAAGCATTGTTCATCTTCTTCCACCACATGACTGAGTGAGCTCTTCCGAAAGTCAAGATGTCTTGTTGATTTCCGAAAGAAACATGTTTGTACGCGAATTCTGATATGAAAATCCACATGACAAAGAAGATTCTGTAAAACACAAAAAATGGAGGAAGATACGCTAACTGAGCTGGTGTCTCCCAATGCTTTGTGAAATACTGGAATCCTTCTAGTACTGGTTCTGGCAAAATTTCTGTTATTGGACCAAAAGATGCCCACCACTGGATGAACCAATTTGGAACTTCTAATGGGAATATTTTGGTGAACAGGAAGAACCATGACATATCATGATTATCATTCTGGCGATTGAATGCCCTGAACCACGCCTGAATGTAGTCATAATAGTTGTAGTCCTTGAGGGGAATGTCCTCTGAGATCTATTTGGTTTTCTGTGGGGGTTGTCCCCATTGATCGAGAGTGATCACTTTTTGGAGTTTAGCCTTGACATTGCTGTATTGGCCTGGAGGTTTGTTTTTGTCATCTGCAACAAACTCAATGGATTCTGTTTTTATGAGAATTGTCTCATAATATTTCTGGTCTTTATAGGAGTTTTCTGGGATGTAGTTTGAATGAGGGTGAAGGAACGCTCTTGCAAACTCATCGGGGGTAATATTGGGGTTCTGTCTGAAATGGAAAGGTTCTGTTACAAGAATTTGATCGAACACATTCTTGTAAATGTATGTGGTTGATGGTAACTGTGGTTGTGTCTGTTTAGGTTCTGGGGTTGTAACCTTCTTTTTAGTAACAAGCGGCTGAAACCTGTTACTGACTGTTGTCTGGGAAGACGATGTACCTGCAGTACCTGCACGAACATCTGTTAACTATTTTTGCGGGGTAACTGTCCCCAAAACTGTGAGGTTTCTACCTAGGGGTGACTGTGTAGAATATGGTGTATATGTTATCTGTTTATCTTCAATCTTTACTGGGGTTGAAGATTGGACTGGGGTTGCTGCTGGAGTTCTAGCTTTCTGGGCATAAGATGCGATATCTAATGCTTTAGCTTTTCCTTTGTCTTTCCTAGGTGCCATTGCTAAGTGCGAGGAGATGATAGTCCCTGCAGAATGGTTAGCAACAATATATAGGAAAATTACGGAATTGCAACAATTATCAATTACGCTTCTGGATCTGAATCTGTGTTTCAATCTACTTAATTGCGGTGGACTTGAAACAATCCATCTGAATCAATTAACTTGATTCTTGGTGTCCGCTTCTGTAATCTGTAAAAGAAAACAAAAATGAAAAGGTATTCCCGAAGGAATCCTATGTGATAGGCACATGGCCCGTTAGAAATTCTCTGGTTAAGAAATCAGGGATGGAGTTATCCTCTCCCTTGATGTACTGAATGTCAAAATCAAAAATTGACAGGATTGCCTGCCATCTGGCAAAAATCTGTTTAGATGCAATGTTTTTAACATCCTTAGTAAGCACATCTTTTGCTGACTTGCAGTCAACACGAACTAAGAATTTCTGGTTCAACAAGTCATCTTGAAATTTTGAAATGCATTTGACAATGGACAAAATTTCTTTTTTAACTGTTGAATAGTTATGTTGGGCTTTATCCCAAGTTCCTGAATGGAAACGAACAATGTGTTCTTTTCCTTCTAAAATCTGTAATAGTATACCACCAAATCCTAATTCAGAAGCATCTGTCTGAACTATCTTTGGAGTATCTGGTTGACATAAAGTCAAAACTGGTAAAACTCTAACCTGACGCTTAATTTCCTTAACAACGTTGGTATGGACATCAGTCCATGCTGGAGGATTCTTTTTAAGACGTTCAAAAAGAGGTTTACATAAATGTCTGATGCCTGGGTAAAAATCTGCAACATAGTTTAAAGATCCTAAAAATTTTTGCAACTGTGTTTTCTCACGCAGAATGTCTTGGAATTTTTCTGCAAAATCAAGTGTTCTTTGGATTGGGGTGATTTTCCCGAAAGAAATCATATTATCAAGAAACCTAATTTTGGTCTGGAAAAGTCTAATCTTGGGTGCAGAAACCACAAGACCGTTTTCTTTAATAACTTTAAAGAAAATATGCAAATGTTTCCAATGCTGATGAATGTCATTACTGAAGACTAAAACATCATCAATGTAAACAATTGTAAAGTCTGTATACTGATTAAAAATCTGATTCATGATATTCTGGAATTCTGAAGGTGCATTCTTGAGCCCAAAAGGCATAACATTCCACTCATATTGTCCAAATGGAACGGTGAATGCTGTCTTGTACCTTTCTGATTCAATGACTTGGATTTGCCAAAATCCAGATTTCATGTCGAATTTACTGAAGACATGGGCCTGATTTAATCTCTTAAGGAGATCATTCTTGTTGGGTAATGGATATCTGATCCATTGCAAGACCTTGTTCAAGGGCTTGTAATTGATGACTAAACGAGGGACACCTCGTTCCTGTTCTGCATGTTTATTAACATAAAAGGCTGCACACGACCATGGGCTTTTGCTGGGTCGGATTAACTTTTTATCTAATAAACTCTGGATCTCTTTTTTACAAAGAGTGAGATATTCCTGGTTCATCTGAATAGGCCGAGCCCTGGTAGGAATATTCTGTTCTGAAAAGTCCTTCTCATATGGGAGAGAGACAGAATATTTCTTACTAACCCAAAAGGCCGTAGGAAGTTCTGAACAAACTTCTTTTTCAAGTTTGGTCTGGAATTCTTTGATAGCCTTTTGCTGTTTAGCAATCTGCTCATCAATTCTGAGGGTCTTGATATCCTGTTTAAGAAAACTGATTTGGTTTTCTTTCTGTTGGATTGAGTTAATATCTCTTCGCTGTGAAGGGAAATAAAACTCAAAAAGGATAGGTTTACCTAACACCTTGGTAGATACACCTTGTTCTGTAACAGTCATGGGAAATAACTGTTGGAGGAATGGATTCCCGAGAATGACTTGGGAATTTAACTGTTTTATCAGCACAAAGCTGGTAGGAAAACAAATACCTTGATTGCATACATGCGCATTAGGTAATTTGTACTGGATATGAAGTCTGGTAGAGTCAGCTGTAGAAAGCTTCTCTCTGGTTTTTTCAAAATATCTGGAAGGGATTAGTCCTTCTTGGATGCAATTCATATCTGCACCTGAGTCTAATAAGGCAATGGTTTCAAATTTGAAATCATTAACCTTGATGGTTAATTGGACATACCATTTTTGGTAAGTGATTCTGTTCAGAAGATTGAGATAATCCTCTGTTGGTTTGGAGGTACTAGATCCTTCTGTTAGTTTGCCTAAAGCAATCTGGGTCTGCTTATCAAGTTCATCGTTCTGGGAAAGATGTTCTTGACGTTCTAAAGATTCTATCTGTAAGAGTTGGACATCTTGTTGGAGATGTTCATGATCTAATCTGAGATCACAAATCTCTTGTCTACACTCTTGTCTAAGTTGCTGAATTTCTGATTTTAACAGTTTAATCTCATGCTGGAGATCAGAGATACCTATTGGTTGGGTTTTTCTCTTCTGGAAATAACTGAGAACATCAGAATAGTTGGTATTCTTGATGTTATTCTGGATAGGAGTGGATTGAGGTTTTTCTTCCTCTTTCTGATCCATAATGTCTTTGAGTCTGAGAAGATAAGCTTGCTTTTCTTCTGGGTCATTGATCTTACAGATCATATCAATCATAAGACCATGAGAATCTGTAAGGACATTTAATCCTTTCTGACAGAAACAAGCTCCTCTACTGGGGCACGCACATTCCTGGATGAAGTTGGAAGAACTACTGGAATAGTAGTTGTCTGTTCCAATCTGATTAATGTTCTCTTCATCAGAGTCTTCTGAAGAAGAACTGGATGATGATTCAAGATCATCTATGGACTGGATTATTTTGCTCTTTGTAGTTTCATCTAATTCTAATGATTGAATTAGTGATCTGATTCTACAATTTTTTGCAAAATGTCCTGATTTACCACATTTGAAGCATCCTGTGGATGTCTGTTCTTTTTTAATATCTTTCTGATATTTCCAATTTCTTCGTGGAAACCTCTGGTAATGTTTCTTCTTGTGGGAAGTGTATGGTTTGTTGCCATACTTCTGGTTATACTTCTGTCCAATGGACTTGAAGTGACTTTTATATTTTCTGGCGGAAATTCTGGATTTATGTGTTTTCTGAGTATGGGGTGGTTTGACTCTTTCCATACCATACTGTTCACACCAATTTCCTAGTTCTTTTTTGTTAGATTGTTTCTTTAACTGTGCTTTGAGACGAAGATAAGTGCAAATCTTCAAAGCAGTCTTATTAATATGGGATATGATGTCACCATATGTCATAAGATCATAGTCAAGACTGGGATATTCTGTTGAGAGAAAATCTCTCACTTGCTGAGCAAACAATTTTGGAAGTCCACAAAGGAACCTTTCTTTCCAATAACTGGCATTGTTGTCAGATCTTTGGTATAGTTTACTGAGGAAGACATCCTTATACCATCGGAAGTCTTGGAGTGTTCTACATCTGAGATTCTGAAGGATTTCAGATGTTCTTTCTTGATAAACTGTGGGATCACCTATAAAATGGTAGGTGATGTCGAAGACTAAGGCTGAAAGAGCACATGACTCTGTCTGGACATTCTGATTGAGAACAGGTTCTCCATTCTCATTGGTTTTCACCATGTTGAGTATGCCTTCTTTGGTAGCTTCATTGAGGTGGTCATCCCACCATCCTTTTAGCTGTCCATTGAAGCCAAGAATGATGTTTCTGGTTGCTGCTCTCTCAGTAACAGCTTGTTTGTAAATGTTACCGATTATGATCATATGTTTGGTAACATTGAGAATCTGATATTCTGACATCCCATCTATGTTCCATTCATAGATCTGAGATCCTGAGAAAGATCTTTAGGTATGTGATTCTTCAAATTGAAGATCTGGAGGTGAAGGTCTAGGATAAAAAATTTTTGTGTCTGGGAAAGAAATTCTATTAAGATGGATAACTTTATCCCTCCCGGAATTCTGTGAAGATGAGGAATCGCAATCAGAATTACTGTCTAATTGTTTCAATGTTTGAAGAGCCAATTGGCTGGATAAAGGTTCTGATTTCTTGGTTCTGGAAATCAGTTCCTGGAGAAGTTTGGTATTCTTCTCTTCTGTAGATTCCAATTTTGGAATATATTTTGATATTTTAAAAGGTAAAACCTTGATCAGAGATTCTGGTTTAACCTTAGAACTGGTTAGTTTAAGTGAATCAAATGGTTTTGTCAATGCAACAGTGGTCTGTTCAGTTGACTTATGTTTTGATTCATCAGTCTTAACTGGAGTAATGGGGATTGTATTCTGTTTTTCAAGAATATCTTCGATATTCTGAATCTGTTTTTGTAATGTAACAACTGAAAGATTAGTCCAATTATTCTGTTGAACTATGTCTTTTAGTTCTGGTTTTTCTGTAACAATAACTTGTTTGAGATCTACAGTTCCTTCTGATATAGGAAGCTGTGTATGTTGAAACGGAGGGTGCTCCGATTCAATGACTTTTGTGGAATCAGGCAAATTCCATTTTCTTGTTCTTGCAGTAAGAACATTAATGTTCATTGGCTTATTCCTATGTTTAAACCACATAAAAAATGGCACATTTAACCTAACAAGTTGCAGATATTGAAGCCATTGGCTTTTTAATTCTACTAATTGTTCATTGTTATGGTTCTCAAAATACCATTCTCTAATCTGTTTATTTTCTTCTGACATGAATTCATCTTTTAATCCCTGAACATCTCGTTCAAAAACTTCAGATAAAACACTAACGCCGAAGTCTGAAGCTGAAGGATTGAAGTCAACAGATGATGTATCTGCTGGCTCAAATTCTGGATAGACTGGACGAGCAGTCTGTTCTTCAATTCTGATTCCTATGGGAACAGATTGAGTCTGAGTTCTGCTTGTTGAGGAAAGATCAACAAATCCTGTGGTTAGGTCTGAAATACTGATCCTGGAGACACTAGAGGCTGAACGGGATAAAACTGATCCTCTATTTCCTCTATCTATCTTAATGGAAACAGTACCATCATCGTACTGGATGATTTGTTCTATTCTGGAGTTCTGGACGTTCTGGTCCTGAACAACTGGTTTAGTGGCATTTTCAATATCCCACCTTTCTGGAAGTGAAACTTCGTTCCACATGATTGTTCTGGGTATGTTAACTATTGATCTGTTTCTATCCATGTTCCAAAGGATAGTTTCACCTTTAGGACGATGTCTAGTTATAGATCTAGGATTTAATCCTGTTGTCATTAATTTATAATTAAGACGATAAATAACTTCATATGCATGTGTACCACAATCAACATAATAGTTATGCGTCTTAATGTCTAACTGTAAAGCTTTCATGATATGAGGACATGTAAGCGATATGGTATGATCTGGAAAACAATTAAAGAAAATAGGTCCATTACAAAGACTCGTCTCTACTAAACCTAGTAGTGAATCATTGTATCTGAGTAACCTACAATCTCTAAGAGCTAGATATACACTGGTATCTAGTCCTTCTCTGATTAAAGGCTTAAGTGCGACCTGCACGTGGCCAATATGTAGAAACCTATAGCCGTTTCTAATGGCTTTGTCTATACTTTTCTGGGAGAAAAGTCTGATACTCTGTTGGTCACTGGTCAGTGGCACAACTACTTCCTTACATTTAATAGTAAGTAGAGATCTGAAGTCGAAATGACTTTTTCTGTAAATCTCTTCTATTTTCATCTTAGGAGGTTTCCAATTACTTAACTCTCCTACTGTCCATGTCTGTTCTGTTTTTGCTATAGTATTGTTATCTGATCCTACTGACGCATTACTGCTACTAGATGCCATAACAACTGTGTTACTAGTTCTGCCCTTACTATATGCGAACCGACTTACTATCTTCGAGCCAACGACGCCTACAAGGGAAACCTGGAGCCCACTGCCCTTCCTCGGGTCTTACTTACTCCCTAACCCTATCACGACCTATCGCGGCAAAGGTAAGTTGTCGATACAGGTAAGTTGGACAAAACTAACAACCTAGTGGCTCTGGCTCTGATACCAACAATGGAACCAGGATGGACAAGATAACAAGAGCCATAACAGAAAGCGGAATAAACAGGAATAATAGACAGATAAATAATTGAATTACAAATAAGATGAGAAAATGAGATTAGATCTCTTACTTGTTATTAACTGTGATTGGGAGTAGTGTTACTACTGTTGGTTGTACAGGAGTACAATGTTCAAAGAGTGATACCGAATTAAAATAAAATTTATAGAGAAAGAGAATTCGGTAAATCAGGACATTTTGCAAAAAATTGTAGAATCAGATCACTAATTCAATCATTAGAATTAGATGAAACTACAAAGAGCAAAATAATCCAGTCCATAGATGATCTTGAATCATCATCCAGTTCTTCTTCAGAATACTCTGATGAAGAGAACATTAATCAGATTGGAACAGACAACTACTATTCCAGTAGTTCTTCCAACTCCATCCAGGAATGTGCGTGCCCTAGTAGAGGAGCTTGTTTCTGTCAGAAAGGATTAAATGTCCTTACAGATTCTCATGGTCTTATGATTGATATGATCTGTAAGATCAATGACCCAGAAGAAAAGCAAGCTTATCTTCTCAGACTCAAAGACATTATGGATCAGAAAGAGGAAGAAAAACCTCAATCCACTCCTATCCAGAATAACATCAAGAATACCAACTATTCTGATGTTCTTAGTTATTTCCAGAAGAGAAAAACCCAGCCAATATGTATCTCTGATCTCCAGCATGAGATTAAACTGTTAAAAACAGAAATTCAGCAACTTAGACAAGAGTATAGACAAGAGATTTGTGATCTCAGATTAGATCATGAACATCTCCAACAAGATGTCCAACTCTTACAGATAGAATCTTTAGAACGTCAAGAACATCTTTCCCAGAACGATGACCTTGATAAGCAGACCCAGATTGCTTTAGGCAAACTAACAGAAGGAGCTAGTACCTCCAAACCAACAGAGGATTATCTCAATCTTCTGAACAGAATCACTTACCAAAAATGGTATGTCCAGTTAACCATCAAGGTTAATGATTTCAAATTTGAAACCATTGCCTTATTAGACTCAGGTGCAGATATGAATTGCATCCAAGAAGGACTAATCCCTTCCAAATATTTTGAAAAAACCAGAGAGAAGCTTTCTACAGCTGACTCTACCAGACTTCATATCCAGTACAAATTACCTAATGCGCATGTATGCAATCAAGGTATTTGTTTTCCTACCAGCTTTGTGCTGATAAAACAGTTAAATTCCCAAGTCATTCTCAGGAATCCATTCCTCCAACAGTTATTTCCCATGACTGTTACAGAACAAGGTGTATCTACCAAGGTGTTAGGTAAACCTATCCTTTTTGAGTTTTATTTCCCTTCACAGCGAAGAGATATTAACTCAATCCAACAGAAAGAAAACCAAATCAGTTTTCTTAAACAGGATATCAAGACCCTCATAATTGATGAGCAGATTGCTAAACAACAAAAGGCTATCAAAGAATTCCAGACCAAACTTGAAAAAGAAGTTTGTTCAGAACTTCCTACGGCCTTTTGGGTTCGTAAGAAACATTCTGTCTCTCTCCCATATGAGAAGGACTTTTCAGAACAGAATATTCCTACCAGGTGTAACGCCCCGATCCCTCACGAGACCGGAGGCTCTAATAACCATGCTATTCTCAACCCAATACCAAACCCGGTCACAAAATTTTAGGGAAAAAACGGACAGAGTTTCCCCTGTACTATGGATATTCTGAAAACCTGTAAATTCCCAAATAAGGTAACTACAAGGTAAACAAACTTTTCATGGCTAAATATTTAAAGATTCACGGCCATCCGAGCCTTGAAGCAAACAACAGTTCCATAACCACACAAGCATGCAAAGCAACTAGAAATAGAAATATAAGTTATTACAAGCCATAGAATTACCACTACTACTACATTATCAGACTTCCAGCTTACATATAACTCAAATACATACATGAGCTTTAAGGCCCCAAAATAGATTATACATAGGACAACAAATTCTTCACATAGCAACCAGAAAGCACATCCACCTCAGACAAATATCACACAGCAGCTAAGGCAACTCCACCAACTGTGCCACCTGAAACATGTTAGCGAGGTATGAGCAACCACTGTTGCCCAGTGAGGGATATAGTCCCGGGGCGTGCAATGCAACAGATAATACAGTTATACAACAATATCACTTAGACAATTTAAGAAGCAATGATAACATAAGTAACCACACATTTAAAAGGATACATTTCACACAATCCCCTATACACCAATCTTCACTGGTCTTCATTCACGATCCACGAACCACGAGCACGATCACGATAAGCCGGCATAACCCCAAACACTCCAGTGGGTGTACTCCGGATGTACCCCGATAATCCTACGACCCAACATCCCCTGGCAATCTCCGGACCAGGCGAATGAGGGACTAGGGCACGGAGATTGAATATCCACCGGCAAGCCCTCTGCTGCCCAGCTGATATTCAACACATCCGCCCCTGACACTATGGTTGCGCAACCACGATGCAATGCACTTAACGATGGCAAGTTAATAGCAATAATATAAGCATTAACACATATGAGGATCAACAAAGTAGGTTGACCTCGTTGCAATTAGGATAGAAGCAAATATAGAAGCTAATAAGCAGTTTACAAATGAACATATACCAAATAAGCATAGAATCATACCAAAAGCTCCAAACCAATTTAAAATCACATATAAACACTCAAGAAGTCCTGACATGGGTTTAGAAGTGTGAGATAACTTAAATTGCACCTAAACCCCTTTGTTTTTCAAACTATTTCTCTTCCAAACCAAAGTTAATGATTTCATTTTCAAAGGAAACTCTCCCAACCTTCTAACTAACCCCCAAGGTACCCTCTCAACCCTCTAACTCATTCAAATGCCCGCGTTTACCCCGAAAGCCCCAATTTCCCTCTTTTGGCTTTAAACTACACCTACATTGTCCGGGCTTCAAACAAGGGATATCAAGGCATCTTTAGCACCTAGATAGCCTAAGGATACTAGAATTGAAGCCCGAATCCACCCGGATTCGCATTAACCCTGAAAGCCCCAAATTAAAGTCGGCTATTTTCCATTTTTAGGCAATTTAAGGGCAATGCAAGTGCACGGGGCTATTAGGCTATCTTCACTAACACCTAAGGCATCTATTAGAAGCATTAAATCAAGCTAATTAGAGCAATTACACAAAACCCTAGAAAAAACGTCACTATTCACCCTAAAAATCAAACTAACGATTCTAACCGTTTAAAAAGCGAAACAACGGCTCAAATGTGTTCTCTAGCATTCATATAGATGGTATATTAGCATAGATAACAATTACAATGGCATATAATCATATTTTCAACAAATCAAGAAATGAGTAACTATTTAAAAATGCAAAAACAAGTCGTGAAATCCCTCACCAATTACGCGTAGGAACTCTCGGGAGGCTAGCAAACACCCTAAACTACTTGCTCCTAGCTTGGCTTGGCTTGGCTTGAAGATTTGATGAGCAAAATCCTCTCATTCTCCTCCTATACTATTCTCGGATTTGCTACAGTGATTTTTCAGCATTTTTTTGTTTTGATTTTTGCTTGTTATGACTTAAGGTGAGTTGTGTGTGTGTTATATAAGCTTAGGTGAGTTATTTAGTTTAAGTGTATGGTCAAATGTGAGTCAAACTAGTTAGAAACAAGTCCTAAGCATAAATTTAATGTTAGCTAATTAAACTCCAAGTTAGTTACGTAACACTATTCATTTGACTACTAAAATTATTTTCTAAATGAGCTCTCCTATCGCCTCTAGCTCAAACGCACATTTTTCCCACTACTTTAACAATTAATATGATTTAATAAAAATACTAATTAACTAATAGAATGCAGTTTAAAAACGAAGTGAATAGTAATTTAAGAAGACAATTAATAAGGCAAAGAAAGAGGTGCGCAAATAAAGGATGCAACAGTAATTGAATGCATGGCTAAATCTCGGGCGTCACACTAGGGCTCGGCCCATTCAGATGAACCAGGAATATCTCACTCTTTGTAAAAAAGAGATCCAGAGTTTATTAGATAAAAAGTTAATCCGACCCAGCAAAAGCCCATGGTCGTGTGCAGCCTTTTATGTTAATAAACATGCAGAACAGGAACGAGGTGTCCCTCGTTTAGTCATCAATTACAAGCCCTTGAACAAGGTCTTGCAATGGATCAGATATCCATTACCCAACAAGAATGATCTCCTTAAGAGATTAAATCAGGCCCATGTCTTCAGTAAATTTGACATGAAATTTGGATTTTGGCAAATCCAAGTCATTGAATCAGAAAGGTACAAGACAGCATTCACCGTTCCATTTGGACAATATGAGTGGAATGTTATGCCTTTTGGGCTCAAGAATGCACCTTCAGAATTCCAGAATATCATGAATCAGATTTTTAATCAGTATACAGACTTTACAATTGTTTACATTGATGATGTTTTAGTCTTCAGTAATGACATTCATCAGCATTGGAAACATTTGCATATTTTCTTTAAAGTTATTAAAGAAAACGGTCTTGTGGTTTCTGCACCCAAGATTAGACTTTTCCAGACCAAAATTAGGTTTCTTGGTAATATAATTTCTTTCGGGAAAATCACCCCAATCCAAAGAACACTTGATTTTGTAGAAAAATTCCCAGACATTCTGCGTGAGAAAACACAGTTGCAAAGATTTTTAGGATCTTTAAACTATGTTGCAGATTTTTACCCAAGCATCAGACATTTATGTAAACCTCTTTTTGAACGTCTTAAAAAGAATCCTCCAGCATGGACTGATGTCCATACCAACGCTATTAAGGAAATTAAGCGTCAGGTTAGAGTTTTACCAGTTTTGACTTTATGTCAACCAGATACTCCAAAGATAGTTCAGACAGATGCTTCTGAATTAGGATTTGGTGGTATACTATTACAGATTTTAGAAGGAAAAGAACACATTGTTCGTTTCCATTCAGGAACTTGGGATAAAGCCCAACAGAACTATTCAACAGTTAAAAAAGAAATTTTGTCCATTGTCAAATGCATTTGAAAATTTCAAGATGACTTGTTGAACCAGAAATTCTTAGTTCGTGTTGACTGCAAGTCAGCAAAAGATGTGCTTACTAAGGATGTTAAAAACATTGCATCTAAACAGATTTTTGCCAGATGGCAGGCAATCCTGTCAATTTTTGATTTTGACATTCAGTACATCAAGGGAGAGGATAACTCCATCCCTGATTTCTTAACCAGAGAATTTCTAACGGGCCATGTGCCAATCACATAGGATTCCTTCGGGAATACCTTTTCATTTTTGTTTTCTTTTACAGATTACAGAAGTGGATACCAAGAATCAAGTTAATTGATTCAGATGGATTGTTTCAAGTCCACCGCAATTAAGTAGATTGAAACACAGATTCAGATCCAGAAGCGTAATTGATAATTGTTTCAATTCTGTAATTTTCCTATATATTGTTGCTAACCATTCTGCAGGGACCATCATCTCCTCGCACTTAGCAATGGCACCTAGGAAAGACAAAGGAAAAGCTAAGGAATTAGATATCGCATCTTATGCCCAGAAAGCTAGAACTCCAGCAGCAACCCCAGTCCAATCTTCAACCCCAGTAAAGATTGAAGATAAACAGATAACATATACACCATATTCTACCTGGTCACCCCTAGGTAGAAACCTCACAGTTTTGGGGACAGTTACCCCGCAAAAACAGTTAACAGATGTTCGTGCAAGTACTGCAGGTACATCGTCTTCCCAGACAACAGTCAGTAACAGGTTTCAGCCGCTTGTTACTAAGAAGAAGGTTACAACCCCAGAACCTAAACAGACACAACCACAGTTACCATCAACCACATACATTTACAAGAATGTGTTCGATCAAATTCTTGTAACAGAACCTTTCCATTTCAGACAGAACCCCAATATTACCCCCGATGAGTTTGCAAGAGCGTTCCTTCACCCTCATTCAAACTACATCCCAGAAAACACCTATAAAGACCAGAAATATTATGAGACAATTCTCATAAAAACAGAATCCATTGAGTTTGTTGCAGATGACAAAAACAAACCTCCAGGCCAGTACAGCCATGTCAAGGCTAAACTCCAGAAAGTGATCACTCTCGATCAATGGGGACAACCCCGACAGAAAACCAAACAGATCTCAGAGGACATTCTCCTCAAGGACTACAACTATTATGACTACATTCAGGCGTGGTTCAGGGCATTCAATCGCCAGAATGATAATCATGATATGTCATGGTTCTTCCTGTTCACCAAAACATTCCCATTAGAAGTTCCAAATTGGTTCATCCAGTGGTGGGCATATTTTGGTCCAATAACAGAAATTTTGCCAGAACCAGTACTAGAAGGATTCCAGTATTTCACAAAGCATTGGGAGACACCAGCTCAGTTAGCGTATCTTCCTCCATTTTTTGTGTTTTACAGAATCTTCTTTGTCACGTGGATTTTCAGATCAGAATTCGCGTACAAACATGTTTCTTTCGGAAATCAACAAGACATCTTGACTTTCGGAAGAGCTCACTCAGTCATGTTGTGGAAGAAGATGAACAATGCTTCGTGTTCAACACCAAAAGTACAAACATGGCTCGAGACCAACCAGAAACAGAAAATAGAAATCCAACCAGAACAGCAAGAATTTCTTTCATTCAAGAACTTCCTCACTACACAGCTTGCAGCGGCCACCAGTTATGACGAAGTCAAGGCCATCATGCTACAGTTAGAAGAATTAGAAAATGCTTCAAATCAAGCATCAGTTTCAACAGATCATGCCGATAACAACGAAGATGACTGTTACGGCATTTATACTCCACTATGAGTATAAACTGGAAACAGACAGTAGTATAGAAAACAGATGTAATACTCCTCTATGAGTATAAACTGGGCAAAATGAGTTTTCCGGTGTTCTCTCCAAAAACACAAGACAGATGAGTTTTCTAATGTTCTCTAAAAACATTGGACAGATAGGGTTTTGTTCTTCTAAGTTCCCTTCAAAAACTAGGATGAAACGGTAAGACTTCCCCTCTCTGAAGTCATATGGTTTCTGAAGAGTTCCATGAAACTTCAGCTAGTCCGGGTCAAACGGCAACCGGTAAAGACATATCAAGTCCGTTGATGGGTGTGGCTTTCCCAAAAAGCCAAAGGAAATTTAGAAATTAGTTTATCTTCTAGCCTGTATTTATTTTGTATTTTGCTTAGTCAACTTACCTTTAGCCAACTTACCTTTAGCAAACCTATTTCAACAACCATGTAAGGTCACGGCATTGAAGGAGCAGAGGGCGTAAGACTCCGTGTTGGCCATGTGGCGGTTTGGTGAGAGATAGTTAGGCTTCGAAGATAGTAAGGCTTTGAAGATAGTAAGACTAAGTACGGTACAGGGTAGATTATAGGGAAAATAGACTAGTTTATTCATTTTCTTTGTATTGGTGGGAAATACACTTCGATCAAGTGTACTTGTATGTATTTCACCATTTGTCAGTATAGTCCAGACTGAAGAAGTTCGATCAAGTCTTCAGCACAGAACCAGTCAGATTCAGAGACGATGAAGAAGATGAATCAACAGTAAAGATTCCACCTTCAGACATCATTATCACATAACGACAAAATTACTTTCGGTCACAGTGAAAGTAATTCAGTCAAAAAGACAAAATCATCACATCGCGACAAGAGATCTTTCGGCCACAGTAAAAGGCAGACATGATCATCAAGTCACGACAAAACAGGATTCGGCCACAGTAAAAGCCGACCACTATTCATGAATAGTAAAAATCACTTTTTACTGTTCAATTTAGGAAAAGTTACTTTAACTTTTCTCTTTTACTTTTTACTTTTTCTTTTCCAGATTCGATATCCTATATAAGACAGAGTCTGTCTCATTAAGATAGGATCCGAATTCTCTTTCTCTCTAAATTTTATTTTAATTCGGTATCACTCTTTGAACATTGTACTCCTGTACAACCAACAGTGTAACACTTCTCCCATTCACAATTAATAACAAGTAAGAGATCTAATCTCCTTTTCTCATCTTATTTGTAATTCAATTATTTATCTGTCTATTATTCCTGTTTATTCCGCTTTCTGTTATGGCTCTTGTTATCTTGTCCATCCTGGTTCCATTGTTGGTATCAGAGCCAGAGCCACTAGGTTGTTAGTTTTGTCCAACTTACCTGTATCGACAACTTACCTTTGCCGCGATAGGTCGTGATAGGGTTAGGGAGTAAGTAAGACCCGAGGAAGGGCAGTGGGCTCCAGGTTTCCCTTGTAGGCGTCGTTGGCTCGAAGATAGTAAGTCGGTTCGCAGATAGTAAGGGCAGAACTAGTAACACAGTTGTTATGGCATCTAGTAGCAGTAATGCGTCAGTAGGATCAGATAACAATACTATAGCAAAAACATAACAGACATAGACAGTAGGAGAGTTAAGTAATTGGAAACCTCCTAAGATGAAAATAGAAGAGATTTATAGAAAAAGTCATTTCGACTTCAGATCTCTACTTACTATTAAATGTAAGGAAGTAGTTGTGCCACTGACCAGTGACCAACAGAGTAACAGACTTTTCTCCCAGAAAAGTATAGACAAAGCCATTAGAAACGGCTATAGGTTTCTACATATTGGCCACGTGCAGGTCGCACTTAAGCCTTTAATCAGAGAAGGACTAGATACCAGTGTATATCTAGCTCTTAGAGATTGTAGGTTACTCAGATACAATGATTCACTACTAGGTTTAGTAGAGACGAGTCTTTGTAATGGACCTATTTTCTTTAATTGTTTTCCAGATCATACCATATCGCTTACATGTCCTCATATCATGAAAGCTTTACAGTTAGACATTAAGACGCATAACTATTATGTTGATTGTGGTACACATGCATATGAAGTTATTTATCGTCTTAATTATAAATTAATGACAACAGGATTAAATCCTAGATCTATAACTAGACATAACCAGGATGGACAAGATAACAAGAGCCATAACAGAAAGCGGAATAAACAAGAATAATAGACAGATAAATAATTGAATTACAAATAAGATGAGAAAAGGAGATTAGATCTCTTACTTGTTATTAACTGTGAATGGGAGTAGTGTTACACTGTTGGTTGTACAGGAGTACAATGTTCAAAGAGTGATACCGAATTAAAATAAAATTTAGAGAGAAAGAGAATTCGGATCCTATCTTAATGAGACAGACTCTGTCTTATATAGGATATCGAATCTGGAAAAAACAAAAGTAAAAAGTAAAAGAGAAAAGTTAAAGTAACTTTTCCTAAAGTGAATAGTAAAAAGTGATTTTTACTATTCATGAATAGTGGTCGGCTTTTACTGTGGCCGAATCCTGTTTTGTCGTGACTTGATGATCATGTCTGCCTTTTACTGTGGCCGAAAGATCTCTTGTCGCGATGTGATGATTCTGTCTTTTTGTAAATGTTACCGATTATGATCATCTGTTTGGTAACATTGAGAATCTGATATTCTGACATCCCATCTATGGGTGACTGGGTAGAATATGGTGTATATGTTATCTGTTTATCTTCAATCTATAAACAGGAATAATAGACAGATAAATAATTGAATTACAAATAAGATGAGAAAAGGAGATATATATATATATATATATATATATATATATATATATATATATATATATATAATATTTTTGCGAATTCTAATCTCTATTAGAATAAACATATTGAAACAACTTTTCAATAATTACAGTTTGGCCCCAAAAGTTTTAGTAATTATAATTTGACCCCAAAACTTTCCAAAATTATACTTTTGGCCCAAATACCAACATTGATGACTCTTAACACCTTAAAGTCACCAACCACAAAATACAAGCTTCCAGTGAACTTATTCATGATACTTATTAGTGTGTGACTTTCTAGATTCATAATCGTGTACCGATGGGGGACCTAATAAACCTCATTATCTATTTCAAAAATGCCTCTGTCATTTACCGAAATACCCTCATGCTCATGAGTGACACACTAGCAACGAACATATCATGAGAATGTAAAAGATAATGAAGACGACGTCTTTCATGAATCCATTTAACCGTTAAGAATTAGCGTGCAGTCCGATCCTTTTGTTATAAGTGCCCCGATCAAGAAAGGACCATTGTGAGACCTCATATTTTGCTTTATCTCGCTTTGCGTGCTTTACCTCGTTTTGCGTGAATTAACCTATTTATGTACTATATGACTTAGAATGTGATAATTCTGTGATTAATACTCCTAATACATGCTATGTGTGCATTCCTGAAATTTTCATAAAAAACGGAATCAGAAATTTTATCGTCGGTTTTGGTGAATAATGTTTTTGAACACCTGTCCGCTAAAATTTTTACAGGGGTGTTTTAAACGTTTTAAAACCTAGTCCTCGAGTATTAATAGACCCGTGTTTAATTAAAACGGATTTGGAATTGGTTTTGGAATTTTAAAGATTTTTACACTTTCTTTTGCAAGAAAACGAGTTTTAAGCCGATTCGGGTGAAACTATTTTAATGTAAAATTCTTTGTCACCTAAAATATAATATCTAGAATTAGTTTAAGTGTTAAATTAATAGTTGAGCAAGAAATACTCAAGAAATGAATTAAAAGACTAGAAAAACAATTAAAGGACTAAATAAACTACTTTGACTTTGCATTTTGTTTATTTGACCAAGCTTTATATGCATAATATATCATCAACACCTACTAAAACAACACAAAACACACTCAAAGCACACACAAGTGGCCAAAACTCCATAGCTTTTCTTGAGAGCATTTTCAACATTTTTTCAAAGTAAATTTTCATTAAAAGTTGCAATTCAAGGCCAATTTCCATCAACCAAGGCTTGATTCCACCTCTTGAGCATCCATTGATCATCTTTGTAGCTTCAAAACACATCAGAGATGAGAGAAAAATTCTGGATCTCAAAAGTCATATTTTATATTTTTGCTCATAACTGCATTTTGAACTGTTAGAATGTTAATTTGAAGTTATATTATTGATCAGTGCATGCTAAGGATCATTTATGTGCATTACTACGAGATTTGAACCATTGTAGCGAAATTATTTATTTTCGGGTATTTAAAGTTGATAGTTTGGTTATTTGATGACTATCTTGAGTTGTTGTTGTTGGAATCGATTGCCTTCAATTTTTAAAAGTTTGTTAATTACGTGGTAACGCCGTTATAATGCCGAATTTTTGATTGCGATGTTTGGGTGAAAATCCAAAAATTTCAGCCTAGGTGCATTGAGGTTTTAGGGTTGTTGGGTTTGATTTTGATGTGTCATGGTTGGTTTCCGAGTGGGCTAAGTTAGTTGATTGAATGGGTGAGTGTTTGAAACTAATTTGGAGTTGTTTGGATTAGTAGAATGTAAGATATGATTATTTGAAGTTTAGGTTGTCTTTCTTTAAATTGTTGAATTGAGCCTTAGTTGATTGGGAGGTATTTGAGTGATTGAATTGTGAGTTATTGATGGTTAGACTAGGGTTAGATTACGTGTTTCACGCATGTTAAGTTGGATGGCCTACTTTGTTATCTAACTTAGTTATTTGTTGTTTAATTGATTACTTAATGTTATATTGATGATAATTGATGGCAATTGATGATAATTGATGATTATTGATTGATGATTGATGAACCAGGAGATAGGCAGTTAAGCTAGATTGTCCTCCTGTGAATGATGTTTATTATTATTGTTGAGTCTTGGTATGTGTGTGCCACCTCTCGGGCAGCGTTGGGCTGTCGGGTTGATAACGACATGACTACCAGAGACTACCTCCAGCTTGCATGACAGAGGTGTCATGGAGGGAGAGGCTAGTGAGGTACCTCGGGTGCGTGAGTAATGGGGAGTTATAAGAAGAATGGTTGAGATCGTGATGGCGTATAGAGCTACACCAAATTGAGTATCCTTTATTGATTGGTCATTATAGTTATGTGTTTATATTGTATTGATGTTTATTTGTGTGTTTACTTGCTCAAAGGATCATTTCCAAGGAGTATAGTAAATACTGTTAGAGATCTATCGGATCCTCGCTGAGCTTGTTTTATACAAGCTCACTCTCTATTATTGCATGCATACAGGTGTCCTTGAGCAAGATTATGGGTACGTGCCTCAAGAAGGGGATAATGTGCCTTATGTGGACGAGTCCTATGTGCCAGAGTCTTGTCCTTGATGCTTGAGATATTGTATACTCTATTATCTTGTATATTAAACTAGTTGTCCTTTATTTATTTTGTAGTTTATGATGTATAAGTTGTAGTAAAGATAATGAACTAAATGATGTTAACTTAGTAGTCTTTCTTTTGATCTTGTTTAGATTACTAAGTTGGTTTATAATCTATTTTGATATGTATGTTAAAGTTAAGGTATTATGTTGGAACAGAGGCGTATAACTATGAATGGATCGACTACGAATGATTGTTTTATAATATGGTTATGTTGTATGTTGTTAATGGTATTAAGGAATTGATTGTTGTTTGGTTGAGGAGTTTGATTGTATGATGTTTTTAGAGGTTGGTTTAGAGCCTCGGGGTCTTAATTACTGTCGTTATACTGCCGAAATTCCGTTGCGTCCTGACTGATTGTAGGTAGGGTCGAGTTGAGCCTGACAACCATGAAATGGTTAAGCCCACATCCGATACTATGTATAAATCTGATTTGGTGAAATGAGAGATGACTACTGTGGAAAAACTCATTTCCATCACTTCATACTCGCCTTGGCCAAGGACTTGCTCGTTTACCAACCGATCTTAGATATCATAGGACATCGCCTCTCGTCGGAGGTTAACAGATCCTATCTTGACAATTATCTGTCAGTTCATACCACAAGACTAAAACGCGAAAGGCCATAACCCACCTTGGAAGACGGACATTGTCTAGACGCAGTATTTAGCCCCTGATATAACCGGCAGTCATAATCTCTCAAGTCTGAGGATTAATTTGCATAATTCTCAACTAAATAGTAAACTATTAACCTGAAATCATGTAGTTCACTATTTATTATCACATTCAATGATCCGTACACAAACGATCACTCATATGTTTATTAGTCCACATCACCATGTTGTTCTGGCATTTTGCACGCCATCCTTTATCATCAACATCACTATGTTAATCAAAGGTAATAACATATGATAACCCGTACTCGATTATTCTAGTCCCGGTTGAATAATCTGAAGGGTTATGAATCGTTTCTTAATGCTTATCATATCGAAGAGAAAGTGAAATATATCCTAAACCCTTTTAGAACATTTCTCTTCTCGGATAGGTATTAGGGACATATTCATATCGAAGCGGAGAATATGAACATCCTACAAATAATATTGTGTATAAAACACAAAAGCATATTCTTATTAAACCCTAATAAGGTCATCTCAAACTTTAGCATTATGGCATATCCCCAATATATCTTATAGATGTAACTTCTTTGCATCAACAACCAAGAAAGTGAGCGAATGATCGGTGGTACAAGACCTTAGCAACCTTGATACACTTGGTTTGCTTTGAAGACCGCACTGTCGCTTACGTATGTATTTAACCTTTTTTCTTCCACTCCATACGATGTGATGGAAGGAGACTGATTTTGACTGAACTCTGTCTCTGGACACTAGTCTATAATCTTCTTTCCTATCCCCTTTTCTCCAGAACAGCCTTGTGAACGAGAGATGATCTAAATGACCTCGCATTGTCGGTCAGCACATCCCGTACGCAATGTGACCTGGGATATTAGTGGTTAACACTAATAGTGACGAAGCCATCTAACAGGGTCTCGATAGCAAGGTTCTTCAAGAACAAAAGTATGGCTTCAAGAACAGATATTGAATAGATAGAATTCGACATAACACATATATTCTAATATTTTAGTTGGCAGAGAATCATTGTTAGTTTTGTGGGCAAACCGATTCCATCCGGTGAGATAGTGATCTATCCTCAACTTGTATATTCTAAGTAAAGACTTGGTCAGATTAATTCGTGAAAGCTGTTCTGGGCGTATGCCAATTCTATTAATTGGATTAAGTGCTTATTCCCAGGGTCCCTCCTAAGGATGCCACTTTTCTAGTCTACCATTGGAAAGGTAGAACCTCATGAGTCATAGCTCTGTACGTTGCTTCAACCCAGGTGGATTACCTCTTTATGCTTAGTTTAGTGCTTATTCCCTTCGGGACTGCTTATATCAGTCCTATCATGTATGATCCAATGCTCTTAGTAGCTTAAATCAGTATCTTGTTGGTCAGTCCTGTTTTTGCTCTTCATATGGCCCATAAGAAAATAAGGGTAGGTATTTTGGTGGGGCTATAGGGCTTTGGTACATAAAAGTCATTATTGGTGGTCCGGTGTGGAATCAGTTCAATTCTTGCACCAGAAGCGTACGAGATCGCTTATAGCAAGAAAGACAAAGAAAGGAAAGGTCCTTGTGATGCGTCAATCTAGTACTTTTTGGAGAGAGAGATGACTAAACGTTCAAAGGATGCTACTTAGGGGCGGGTTGTCCCTATTTTCTTGATGCAAGTCTAAAGCAAGCAAGCTTCAATCCTATTGGATTCTTACACTCCAGTTGTATTTGGGTTTCGCTGCCTAGATATAGTCTACATTTCTTCTTTCCCATCCAGCAATAACGAAAATAGCAAAATAAAGATAGGGCACCAATCAATAGCAGCACACCTAAAAGACAACATTTCATGTTCTAACATGGCGAAGCCTAGACACAAGAATCTTCCATCATAATTGACAAGAAAAAGTACACCCAAAAAGAAGGGAGCTACGTCTGAGTGAAACTTGGAGATGGAAGTCTTATATCCTTTCTCAACGGTGAAGTAAGACCAAGCTCATAAGCTTATTATCCTAGGTCAGAACTGGATACCCTTTTTTAAAAAGGTCAAAGATTGAGGCTTTACGGAAGAAGGGTATTCTATTATATATATATATATATATATATATATATATATATATATATATATATATATATACGCCCTCAATACCCTTGTTGGCCAACTTGGCTTTTATCAGCCCTTGTGATAACGTGCCTTCTTCAATTTGCTTAAAGTGGAATTTCCTCTCTCTTCTTCCTATCACTCGTAGACTGCCCATCAAATCAGTCAGTGGTAGTCAATCCTTGCTTAGAAGCTTACTTGAGGTGTGTATCATGGGATAGACCAAAGGAATGGGTTAAATGGTTGCCACTAGCTGAGTTATGGTACAATACTAATTACCATACAGTCACCAAAAAAAAAAACTATCCAATATGAAATCTTGTATGGCAAACCACCTCCCACCCATCATCCCTGACTATAGGCATTGCATTCTTACACTCGGAGAGGCGAACCTCATGCTCCTTCCCGCCTGGGTTCGACTCCAAAGCAGGAACCTCTCCTAAGGGGCCTTGGTTATGGCATATGTGGGATTGACTATCATCCTTAAACCAATACTCTTGACAACGGTTCTTCCTTACCAAAGGTCAGCTCATTCACTGTAGTGGGATCGCTGCACCCACGCTTTCCCAGCAGCACCTCCCTCTCAATCCAGAGCATTGGATTGATCGCTTAGCTACATGCTACCTTACTTTTGATTCAACCTAAAATGAAAGGCAATTGAAGTGACGTTTCATCCACTTCTACTACCAGGGCAGGGCTGGTGTGGAAAACTCATAATTAGAGGAAAGCACAAAGATTCTGTGGGATTAGCCTTTGCATTTTTCAATATATTCAAATCAATATAGAGATGTAAAGCCTGAATCGCTCGTTAGTAAGAGGCCCTCTCTCTATTCAATAGGTGGAGTCATGTCAATGCATCCCAGCTGTTCGTCGATGAAATAAAGAGATGAAGCTTGATTGAAGGGAGGAAGCGAATTCAAGGGAATGAGACTCAACATCTAACAAGAAAGGAAAGTTGAACCCTATTGTGGTTAAAGAAAAGAGGAAGTCCCCTTTATCTGAAGTCTGATAAGCCGATGTTCATTTTCAGAGTCTCTTCTTTGTCTCGAGATTAGGTTATCCCTCAGGCCTACTTCATGCTATGGATCAAAGCCCTTTCTTTCGACTCCAGTTTGGTATTCTTCTCAGTCTTTTGACTTTCCTTGGGCTAGTCTTGGATGTTTCTGCCTCTAAGCGTATGATAGATTGATTCTCAAAAGGCTTGGAAAAATCCCTCTATTCCAATCTCTCATGTTCTGGCCAATCAATAATCTTCTTCATAGTCGTAACTTCTTCACCTCCTTAAGTTTAGGCAAGACGCTTCTGCTTTTCATTCTAGTGCTTGCTTCTTGATTGCTTGTTGAGCTTGCCTCTTTCCGTTCCCTATTCATTCTATATCGTATAAAGAAGGCTTCCTGGCTTTCTTGAAGGGAAGAAAGCTGTGAGTGCGCCTTCCTTCCATAGCTACTGAGGAATAAGGATCCTTTTTTCTGGCACAAAGTTGTGCTTCGCCCGATTCCACATCAGAATAAGCCCCACTATACTAGATTTAAACAATTTTGGTGTGGATCCATCAATGTCTAGACACACTTAACTTTCTATCGGACGTCCAGTCGGTGGCAGGAATTACTGAAAAGGCCTTCTTGCTCTCACCTAACGAGCTAGCTTCGCCTGAGGCTCTTATGGCTCTTGCTTCAGTCGATCGAAGAAAGATGGTGCCAGTGACCGGAGAAGGTCCCTCTTTCTTTAGAGAATGACCGTGGTCGTGAAGCTTCATTTCCCTTATGACACTACATTCCTCATCCTTACGTCAACTTCAACCTTCGTCATCCTGTCGAACTAAGCAATTAACGTCACTTTATCCATTTATAAAAGTGCAAGACAAGAAGAAATCAATGGATAGACTTGAGCGCTTTCTTTGGTATAGGCGCTGAGCAGCCACATAGGACTACATGAATTTCATTACCTTCAGTCTCCAAGCTTGGAGACTATCAAAGGGTTCGAACTTGTGATTTCGATAGTTCGAAAAGCTTCTAAAGCGTTAGGGTTGGTCTAGCGGAAAGCGAGGAGCTCGCAAGAGCTAAATCACAATCTCCGGGAATTGACATGAGGCTGCCTCTTTTCAATGCTGGGAGTGAAGCCAGCCTTGCAGGAGGTATCTATTCCATTGGGGAGATGGCAAGCGGAACCCACCCAAACTCATAGGCAATGACCTTTCCGAGCTACCACATTCACGCATGCCGCGGGAGATCCTATGCAGTTTCCCCAGTCTACCTGTTCAAGCGAGCGCTTGTAAGCGGCCAAGACGTACATCGTACAAGATGTCGCTCACTTCCTTTAGGAGGAGAGACCAGAGTCAACCTTACTCCCCTCATTTGAGTTGGAAGTCTTACGCCTTGACCACTATGCATAGGGTTTCACCTCGCCTTGACGAAAAATCGAGAAAGGCGTATTTCCCCCTCCCTCTCCTATCTGGAGGTGCATACCCATTTAGGAACATATGCCTGGGGGTAAAGAGAAAAGTCAATGGAGAACTACCAAATCTAATGACTTTGATTTGTTCGTACCATTCTGTCATCGATCACTGCTGGGTCGGTTGGTGAGTCACCCAAAAAAAAAGCATCGAGAAAGGTCAAGCATATATGCTTTATGAAATGATCAGTGGTTTCATTTATGCTATGCCCTGCATCGTGTTCGTCTGTGTTTATTGAGCTTTCTTCACTTCAGCGCCATGCGCTTTGCTTCGCTTTATAGAAGAGAGAGACCCTTTGAGAGTGAAAAGCAAGGACAAGCAATAGAAATAATAGTCACTCGCGCGTTCGCGCGAACTACTAGAAAATGGTGAGATTATTAGTGAAAGAAGGATCAACGACGATCCTATCCTAAAGGAGAAGGAGGAGTAGGAGGAGTCAGTTTTCTTTGAAGATCGAGGAACGTAGTGTTGGACAATTATGCCATTTGGAAGAAGTCTTCTACAGAAGAAAATCCTGTTACGAGTAAGTGGAGAAGAAAGATCTCCAAAGATTCTTATCTCATTCTATTCCAGTGGCTCAACTAGTAACCAATGACGAAAACTCAAAAATCCATGGTTTCCCGATAAAACCCTTGCAACGCCCCAACTTGACCCCCCTTAAGATCAGTCAGGATGCAACGGAATTTCAGCAGTATAACGATAGTAACATGAATATCAGGGCTCTAAACCAACCCTTAAGAACAACATACATCAAACTCCACAAATCACCAACCAACTCTATAATCAAATTAACAACATACAACGCAACCACTTCATACATTAAACATTCTTTCATCAACCTTTTCATAGTTATGCGCCTCCGTTCCAACATAATACATTTACTATACAACATACACTTCCAAAATAGATTATAGCCAACCTAGCAACCTAATCATGTTCCAAAACAAGATTACTAAGCTAGCAACATTTAATCTACTATCTTTACAACATCTTATATAACATGAACTTTTAAGTGAAATACAAGACAACTAAGTTTAATATACAGTATAATAAAAGAGTACAATATCATATATCAGGGACAAAACTCTGGCACATAGGACTCATCCACTTATGGCACATTATCCTCTTCTGGACGCATGTACCCGTAATCTGGATCAACTTCACTTGTATGCATGTAATAATTGAGAGTGAGCTTATATAAAACAAGCCTAGTGAAGATTCGATAGATCTCTAACAGTATTTACTATACTCCTTGGAAATTATCCTTTGAGCAGTAAACACACAATAATCACCTATAACAATATAAGCACATAACTATAATGACCAATCAATAAAGGATACTCTAGTTGGTGTATCTCCAAACGCCATCACGATCTCAACCGTTCTTCTTGTAACTCCCCATTACTCATGCTCCCGAGGTACCTTTCTAGCCCCTCCCTCCATGACACCTCCGTCATGCGAGCTGGGGATAGCCTATGGTAGTCATGCTGGTTTCAACCCGACAGCCCGATGCTGCCCGAGATGTGGCATACACATACCAAGACTTAGCAATAATAATAATCATTCAAATCTCAGGAGGACAACCTTTCACGTTGACTATCTCCTGGTTTATCAATAATCAATTATCACAGGAGGATAACAAAGTAGGTTGCCTATTTCCCGGTTCAACAATAATCAATCAATAATCATCAATTCACCAACATAACAACAACTAATCAAATAAACAACAAACAACTAAGTTAGATGACAAAGTAGGCCATCCAACTAAACATGTCATAACTACACAACCAAACCCTAATCTAACCATCAACAACTCACAATTCAATCACTCAAACACCACCCAAACATCTAAAGGCATATTTCAACATTTTAAAGAAAGACAACCCGAACTTCTAAAAGTCATAACTTACATTCTACTAATCCAATCACCTCCAAACCAATTTCTATCACTCACCCACTCAATGAACAACATTATTCCCCTCGGAAACCAACCATAATCCATCCAAATAAAGCCCAACAACCCTAAAACCCTAGTGCATCATGGCTGAAATTTTTGGACTTTCACACCGACATCGCAATCGAAATTTCAGCATTACAACATTACTACAACATATTTAAAAAACTTTTACAAACTAACAACAAGCAATTCCAACAACCACAACAACATTTATTCAACAAATAGCCAAACACTCAACTTTTAATACCCGAAAATAGAAATGCATACTACAACGGTTCAAATCTTATATAAACACATGTAAACGATCCTTAACATGCACTGTGCAATAATATAACATCAATTCAACTTTCTAACCATTCAAAATCCAATTATATACAAAAACATAAAAATGACATTTTGAGATCTAGAATTTTTCACTCACCTTTAATGTGTTATGAAGCTAGAAAGATGCTCAATGAATGCCCAACAAGTGAATTCAAGCTTTGTTGATGAAATTTGGCATTGAATTTCAACTTTTAATGAAAAATTGCCTTTGAAAACTTGAAGAAAACCTTCCCTTTTCTCCTATGGTGCTCTCGGCCTTGTGTGTGTGAGTGAGTGTGTTTTTTGAGCTTTCTAATATGTGTTGATGCTAATATACTCAAGGTCAACTAAGTTAAAATGGTCAAAGTTAGTTTCCTTAGTTTATTTTTAGTGTTTTCTTGTCTTTTAATTTAGTTTCTTGACTATTTCTTGCTCAAACATTAAATTGACACTTAGACTAATTCTAGATAATTTATTTTAGGTGACAAAGAGTTTTACATTCAAATATTTCTACCCGAGTCGGCTTAAAACTCGATTTTTGCCAAAGAAAGTGTAAAAACTTTTAAAATTCCAAAACCGATTCAAAATCTATTTTAATCAAACACGGGTCTATTAATACCCGAGGACTAGGTTTTAAAATGTTTAAAACACCCCTGTAAAAAATTTAGCGGACAGGTGTTCAAAATACTATTCACAAAAATCGTCGATAAAATTTATGATGCCGATTTTGATAAAAATTTCATGAATGTACACATAGCATGTATTAAGAATATAAATCACATATTTAACACATTCTAACTCATATAACACATAAACAGGTCAAATCACGCAAATTGAGATAAAACACGCAAATCGAGATAAAGATAAAATATGGGGTCTTTCATTTTCCCCCCTTTAAAGAAATTTCATTCCTGAAATTCTTACTTGCTGTACGGAAAAGAACTGGGTACTGTTGCTGCATCTGATCTCGCCTCTTCCAAGTAGCCTCCTCAATCCCGTGATACTTCCAAAATACTTTGACCATCGGAATCTTCTTCGATCTTAGTTCCCGTTCCATCTGATCAAGAATGCGAATTGGCCTCTCATCATAAGTCAGATTCTCACGAAGCTGTAACGGCTCTGGCTTTAGAATGTGAGAAGGATCCGGATTATACTTCCTCAAATTGGACACGTGAAATACATCGTGGACATTAGAGAAGTTCTCCAGTAAAGCCAACCGATATGCTAACTTACCGACCCTGTCGGTAATTTCAAACGGCCCGGCAAACCTCGGACTTAGCTTACCACCTTTACCATAACAAGCAAACCCCTTTCGAGGAGATAATTTCAAGAAAACCCGATGCCCGACTGCAAACTCCAAATCCCGACGACGCTTATCAGCATAACTCTTGTATCTGCTCTGTGCTGTAAGCATTTTCTGCCTGATCAACTGAACATTCTCAATCTTCTCTAGAAGCTCTGGCATAATAGTCGGATCAACAGTCTTCATCTCCCCTACTTCATCCTAATACAAAGGTGAACGACACTTACGGCTGTAGAGAGCTACAAAAGGTGTCATCCCAATAGTGGTCTGATAACTATTGTTATAGGCAAACTCGGCAAGTGGTAGATGTTTTTCCCAATTCTTCCCGAAGTCCAAAACACAAGCCCTGAGCATATCTTCCAAAATTTGAATAGTCCTCTCAGACTGACCGTTGTTCTGTGGATGATACACTGTGTTGAAGTTCAACTGAGTACCCAAAGTTTCCTGAAGTTTCTCCCACAAACGAGAAGTAAACCGAGGATCTCGATCTAAGACAATACTAGATGGAATCCCATGAAGTCTAACAATCTGATCCAAATATAGATCTGCCAACTTTGCAACCTCATCCCCTAATCTCATCGGAATGAAATGAGCTGACTTCGTCAAACGGTCTACAACAACCCAAACTACGTCGTTACCGCTCGGTGTTCTAGGCAAACTAGAGACAAAGTCCATCGTAATATGCTCTCATTTCCACTCTGGTATTGCCAACGACTGAAGTAACCCTGCAGGTCGTTGATGTTCGGCCTTCACCCACTGACAAGTCAAACATCTAGATACAAACTGAGCAACCTCCCTTTTCATGTTATTCCACCAATAATGTTGCTTTAAATCCCGATACATCTTGTTTCCACATGGATGAATGGTGTACTTAGAATTATGAGCCTCCTCCAGAATATCTCGCCTCAAGCCCGGTTCATCGGGAACACAAACCCTATTCCGAAACCGAAGAATACCATCTTCATGTAATTTGAAGTCAGACTGATCATCCGTGATCTGATCCCTGATCTTTTGAAGTTTTGGATCAAGCTACCGAGCTTCTCTAATCTGAGATAGCAATAAAGGTTGAATACAGAGATGTGAACACATCACCCCAACCTGAGTCAACTCTAGTCTCCAATAAGTGAATTCCTCAAGAACCTCCCACTTCTTGACAGCCAAACAAGAAATACTCGCCTTACGGCTAAGAGCGTCTGCCACAACATTTGCCTTCCCAGGCAGATAACTGATAGAACAATTATAATCTCTGAGAAGTTCCATCCACCTCTGTTGACGCATGTTCAACTCCTTCTGTGAGAACAAATACTTCAGACTCTTATGATCAGTGAAAATCTTGAACTTACTGCCCACAGATAATGACGCAACTTTTTCAGTGCAAAAACAACGGCTGCCAACTCAAGATCATAAGTCGGATAATTTACCTCATATGGTTTTAACTTCCTGGAAGCATAGGCAATAACCCGACCATTCTCCATAAGTACACAACCCAAGCCCTCATTGGATGCATCACTGTAGATAACTATATTATCGGTCCCCTCTGGTAGAACAAGTACTGGAGCGGTAGTCAATCTCTTTTTCAACTCCTGAAACCCACTATCACATTTCTCATCCCAAACAAAGCTGGTCCGTTTCTGAGTTAACTTAGAAAGTGGCCCTATAATCTTAGAAAAGTCCTTGACAAACCTACGGTAATAACCAGCCAAGCCAAGGAAGCTACGAACCTCCGAAATATTCTCCAGCAGTTTTCAAGACATCACCACTTCAATCTTAGTGGGATCTACAAAAATACCGCTCTGTGTGATCACATGACCAAGAAAAGATATACGTTGCAACCAAAATTCGTATTTGCTAAACTTCGCAAACAACTGATGCTCCTGTAACTTCTGTAAGAAAAGCCGTTGATGTTGCTCGTGCTCCGATTCAGACTTAGACTAAACCAAGATATCATCAACAAAGATTACCACGAATTGGTCCAAGTACGGCTAAAAAAGCCGATGCATAAGGTCCATAAATGCTGCCGGCCCATTAGTTAATCCAAAGGGCATAACAACAAACTCCTAATGCTCGTACCGAGTCCTGAAAGTAGACTTCGGAACATCCTCCGTACGAATCCAAAGCTGATAATACCCTTGTCTCAAGTCAAATTTAGAGTAGACTTTGGCTCCCTGATGTTGATCAAACAACTCATCAATCAGTGGTAAAGGATACTTGTTCTTGACGGTCACCTGATTCAAACCACGATAGTCGATACATAATCTCAAGGTACCATCCTTCTTCTTCACAAATAAAACAGGTGCTCCCCAGGGTGAAGAACTCTGCTGAATGAAACCCTTCTCTAATAACTCATGCAGCTGAGTTTTCAGCTCCTTCAACTCAGCTGGTGCCATCCGGTATGCATTTAGAAATAGGTTGAGTACCGGGAATAAGATTGATCACAAACTCCACATCTCTCTCTGGTGGTAACCCTGGCAACTCCTCAGGAAATACATTGGGATATTCCCGAATAATAGGAACTTCCTCCAGCTTCAGCTTATCATATGGCTTGTTGATCAAATAAGCTAGATAACCCGAACACCCCTTACTCACCAGCTTAACAACTTTAGTTGATGAGATAATAAAACTCGTCTTAGCATCCCGATTCCCCGCTACCTCAACCACTGGCTGATCTGGCAAATGAAACCGTACTATCTTTGTTCTACAATTTAGCTAAGCATTATACTTAGAAAGCCAGTCCATACCCAAGATAACATCATACCCCCGGATAGGAATTAAAATAAGGTCCGATGGAAAATCCTGACCCTTAACAAGTATTTTACAGTCTTTACAAACTAGGCCAGTCACATACTTATCAGCTAAAGAAGTACTAATCTCAACCACATAAGGCAATCTTTCAGGTGGCATGTTAACATGTTGTGCACAAGTAGGCATAATGAAAGAATGCGTAGCACCAGAATCAATCAACACTTTAACAAGTTGATTGAGTATAAGGAAGTTACCTTCCACAACTGCCGTATCCTAAGGTGCCTCATCTAAATCAACTGCGTAGGCCCGAGGCTGAACCCCCTGCTGCTGAGGTGCACAACCAGTAGGTCAGCCCTGATAACCCTGGGTCGCTGCCCAACCCTTAGTCCTTTGATATCTTGGGCAATCCTTCACCCTATGTTGATTGCTACCGCAACCCAAACACGTTCCTGCATTCGCCCTGCAGTCGGCCTCCACATGGCCCTGACGCTTGCAGTAAGTACACTGCAGTGATGAAGCACTGCCACTGCCCCTAGAAGAACCAAAAGCCGAGAAAGCAGCTGTACCAACATGCTGCTGAGGTCTCACAACACTGGGCTGATATTGACCCTGAGACTGGGCTGGCCTGTACTGTGACTGAGCCTAATAAGACCCCTGCTGAAACTAAGGCTGATAGTAACCCTGCTGACCTTACAATCTGAAAGAACCCTGCTGCACCGAAGGCCTATAACCACCTTGTTGTACCGAAGGTCTATACATACCCTGCTGGCCCTATGGCTGAAAGGGCCTCTTACTGGGCTGACTAGACACAATCTGTTCCCCTTTCCTCTTTTCCAGTCTGGATGCCGCATCAAAAGCCTCATAAAATATATCATACTGATTCAGGGCCATCGCATCCTGAATCTCCGACCTCAAACCCAACACAACCTCCGGGTCCTGCATTTTTCATCAGTTACAGACTCCGGTGCACACCGGGACAGTCTAGTAAAAGTGGCCTCATTCTGAGCCACTGAAGCATCCCCCTGAACCAAGGACTGGAACTCCGCATCCCTCATTTCCCGCGCAATCCTAGGGACATACTTCGCTCGAAACGCTCTAAGGAAGGTATCCCAAACATACGGAGTACCTCTTGCCTCCCAACCAACTTTCACTGTACGCCACCACTCCTCTGCCTCATCATCAAACAAGTAGACTGCAAAAGTGACTTTCCTCTCATCAGTATAGTCTAGAGGATCGAATATCTTCTCTATCTTGTTAATCCAAGCTTCTGCCTTCCTGTCATCTGGCTCTCCCTGAAATCTCGGCAGGTAATACCCCAAGAATTCCTTCAGTGTACCACGCCCGTGGTAACCTCCCTGAACATGCAACAACTAAGTCTGTAATACCTGTGCTTGGGCAGCCTGCCCTGCCATAATCTCTGTAATCCTATCCATGGCTTCACCAAAATGGTCATCACCCCTATCTTGGCCCGGTGCAACATTATCCAATGCCCCGTCAACTACCTCAGATCTACCTCTGGTTCTTGGTCTACCAAGCATTCTACTAATCAAAGAGTTAGCACAGGTTATAGTACATAGACAGACTATAGACAATTATAAGCACATAAGCAACAACTAATATAAAACATATGAATCACTTAAGTATCAATCATATAAACAAATTGATCACATAATCACATAGTCACTAAATCATATAATCACATAATCACTTAATCATATTAATACATATTTCACTTTTCTTTCACTTCATACATACTTTCATGCTAAGACCATTACCCACATTCTGAGAATACCCTGGCTGACAACTAAACATAAGCTCGGATACCACTTAATGTAACGCCCCAACTCGACCCCCCTTAAGATCATTCGGGACGCAACGGAATTTCAGCAGCATAACGACAGTAACTTGAATATCAGGACTCTAAACCAACCCTTAAGAACAACATACATCAAACTCCACAAATCACCAACCAACTCCACAATCAAATTGACAACATACAACGCAACCACTTCATACATTAAACATTCTTTCATCAACCCTTTCATAGTTATGCGCTTCCGTTCCAACATAATACATTTACTATACAACATACACTTCCAAAATAGATTATAGCCAACCTAGCAACCTAATCATGTTCCAAAACAAGATTACTAAGCTAGCAACATTTAATCTACTATCTTTAAAACATCTTATATAACATGAACTTTTAAGTAAAATACAAGACAACTAAGTTTAATATACAGTATAATAAAAGAGTACAACATCATATATCAGGGACAAGACTCTGGCACATAGGACTCGTCCACATACGGCACATTATCCTCTTCTGGAGGCACGTACCTGTAATCTGGATCAACTTCACCTGTATGCATGTAATAATTGAGAGTGAGCTTATATAAAACAAACCCAGTGAGGATTCGATAGATCTCTAACAGTATTTACTATACTCCTTAGAAATTATCCTTTGAGTAGTAAACACACAATAATCACCAATAACAATATAAGCACATAACTATAATGACCAATCAATAAAGGATACTCTAGTTGGTGTATCTCCAAATGCCATCACGATCTCAATCGTTCTTCTTGTAACTCCCCATTACTCACGCACCCGAGGTACCTCTTTAGCCCCTCCTTCCATGACAACTCTGTCATGCGAGTTGGGGTAGCCTATGGTAGTCATGCCGGTTTCAACATGACAGCCCGATGCTGCCCGAGAGGTGGCACACATACCAAGACTCAACAATAATAATAATCATTCAAATCTCAGGAGGACAACCTTTCACGTTGACTATCTCCTGGTTTATCAATAATCAATTATGACAGGAGGACAACAAAGTAGGTTGCCTATCTCCCGGTTCAACAATAATCACTCAATAATCATCAATTCACCAACATAACAACAACTAATCAAATAAACAACAAACAACTAAGTTAGATGACAAAGTAGGCCATCCAACTAAACATGCCATAACCATATTACCAAACCCTAATCTAACCATCAACAACTCACAATTCAATCACTCAAACACCATCCAAACATCTAAAGGCATATTTCAACATTTTAAAGAAAGACAACCCGAACTTCTAAAAGTCATAACTTACATTCTACTAATTCTATCACCTCCAAACCAATTTCTATCACTCACCTACTCAATCAACAACATTATTCCCCTCGGAAACCAACCATAATCCATCCAAATAAAGCCCAACAACCCTAAAACCCTAGTGCATCATGGCTGAAATTTCCGGACTTTCACACCGACATCGCAATCGAAATTTTGGCATTACAACATTACTACCACATATTTAACAAACTTTTACAAACTAACATCAAGCAATTCTAACAGCCACAACAACATTTATTCAACAAATAGCCAAATACTCAACTTTTAATACCAAAAATAGAAATGCATACTACAACGGTTAAAATCTTATATAAACACATATAAACGATCCTTAGCATGTACTGAGCAATAATATAACATCAATTCAACTTTCTAACGGTTCAAAATCCAATTATATTCAAAAACATAAAAATGACATTTTGAGATCTAGAATTTTTCTCTCACCTTTGATGTGTTATGAAGCTAGGAAGATGCTCAATGAATGCCCAACATGTGAATTCAAGCTTTGGTTGATGAAATTTGGCCTTGAATTTCAACTTTTAATGAAAAATTGCCTTTGAAAACTTGAAGAAAACCTTCCCTTTTCTCCTATGGTGCTCTCGGCCTTATGTGTGTGAGTGAGTATGTTTTGTGAGCTTTCTAATGTGTGTTGATGCTAATATACTCAAGGTCAACTAAGTTAAAATGGTCAAAGTTAGTTTCCTTAGTTTATTTTTAGTGTTTTCTTGTCTTTTAGTTTAGTTTCTTGACTATTTCTTACTCAAACATTAAATTGACACTTAGACTAATTCTAGATAATATATTTTAGGTGATAAAAAGTTTTACATTCAAACATTTCTACTCGAGTCGGCTTAAAACTCGATTTTTGCAAAAGAAAGTGTAAAAACCTTTAAAATTCCAAAACCGATTCAAAATCCGTTTTAATCAAACACGGGTCTATTAATACCCGAGGAATAGGTTTTAAAAGGTTTAAAACACCCTTGTAAAAAATTTAGCGGACAGGTGTTCAAAATATTATTCACAAAAATCGTCGATAAAATTTATGATGCCGATTTTGATGAAAATTTCATGAATGCACACATAGCATGTATTAGGAATATAAATCACATATTTAACACATTCTAACTCATATAACACATAAACAGGTCAAATCATGCAAATCGAGGTAAATATAAAATATGGGGTCTCACAACCCTATTTCGCCCAAGTTGTTTCAGAACCGGAAAAAAGAAGCGGTTTTTTGCACTGGTTGCTCATAGTGCAGGTCCCACTTGTATATCGTATTTGGCCGAAGAAGCATCGGACATGTTGGAGTTCTTACCTTCTGGGGACTCCATGGACTAAGATCTGATTTTATTATATGGTCAATACCGATCTACTTTAGTAGATCATATGGATGTAGAAAAAGCTTCTAATTTTGATTAATTGGAAACATCTCTTTTCAATTTCTATTTACCTAGTTCATATCTTTGTTTCATGTGTTCTTGGGAGGAATTCGATCTCTTAAATCTTGGAATACCACCTAAATAAATGCGGTAGAGAGTCAAATAGGTCGGGAAGAAAGAGTCTGAGGTCGGGAAGAAAGAGTCTGAGGTCGGGTCGGATGACATATATCTTGGTTGGTCCCACCACCACTAGAGATTGGACATATATAGTTTCTTTCTTCTAAAAAATAGATTCTTAGATTTTGATTTTTAAATAGCTGCAAGATCAAAATGGGATGCAAAACTGAAAGCCCTTCTTTTTTTTTATGTTCCTCCTAGATACATGGCTTATATACCTGGCTCAACATTCTAGGAAAACAATTGAATTGAGGGCCCGAAGGAGAATTAGCCATTCAATCTTATGAACTAATCGAGACTAAAATTGGAAAAAGAGATACGAACGGAGAGGAATAACCAATCGATGAAAGAACATGAAACCATTCTGTTTCAATAGAGGTACAAGAAAGGGTTAGGGGCAATGAAGTAGGTGAAGTGGTTGGATTTTGCAAGCTGTTCCAACCACTGCTGGATGTGATTCCAAGAGCCGAACGAGAATGAATACCACACAGAAGAGTCAAGACCAGGCTTCCTAATGGAATGTTTAACCGATCCATTCCGGATCGATCGAATTGGTACGAAAGTTGTAACATGGGAAAACCACGAAAAACATGACTTATTTGAATAACCCGGTGACCTACCAATTGTAGAAGTATGATTTTTGGCAAGCAATAAGCACTTAAATAATACAATTCAAGTGTACCATTTTCTTTCTCATTTCGAGGAAAATGTGCGGAAGGAAAATGAAACAATGGAGGGATCCAAATCGGACCTAAATGGGAATGACATGAAAAGTCTTTTTCAAAACCTAGCATTAAGGGCGTTATGACGATATACGAGAGGAATAGAGTAAAACTCGTGATTGGTATGGAGGGGAAGATATGTTTATGATATAGTTCAAGAAAGAGTCATCTCATTTCGTTACTTCTTCGTTCTTTCTAATTCATTCACTTCAAGGCTGGTTCTGAACGCCGCGTAAGATCATCTTCAACCAACCTCTACCGTACATACCTTTCGGTGCGACCACTAAAGAATTGCTTATGCACTAAACAACTACTTATATACGCTTACTAAAAGACTGACTTTCATTCAAACTCATTAGGCAAGCGTAAAACTAAGAAAGAGAGATGTGCCCAAGGCGGCATATAAGCAAACTGTACACGCTAAGAGAAGATAAAAGATGTTCGAAATTACTACCACAAGAAAGCCGCCCACTATAGGGAACGTCACTTCGTTTGTACCTTCTTGGATTAGGCTTTCAACTGAACAAGATGGCCTTGCCGCCCCGCCGCTAGCAGAAGCTAAGCCCTTGAAAAGCGCACCTTGCTTTTGTCGGCCTTTCTGTGCAATAGTTCACCAATAGCGGAAGAGAGGGTTACCGTACATACAAGAGTATTCCAATTCTTACGGAAGCTCTTTCTTACTAGTCAAATAGTACAACAGCTATATATTATCTTATAGCCCGGTGGGTCACCTTTTGAATTCAGTAGATAGAAGTTTCTATTAAATAGATAAGGAGTAGGTGAGTGAGTGAGTCCTCACTGACCTGAGTGATTTCGATCACCTAGCAGGCCTTTTATTTGGTAGGTAACATCGCCAAAGCGTATCATCAAATTTGACCATGAAAGAAAGAACTCCAAGTGAAATGGCACCATTTTGTGCAAACCAACGATAGTTGGCCCTCTATCATCTTCTATTTGGTAGACATGGTAAAAGGGCCTCGACTTATTTTCAGAATTAGAGTTCGACCGCAGCTCCCCCTTTTTTTGGGAGGGATCAACTTCCTTGCAAAATGCCAACTATCGACCCCAATCTCTTTTCATTTGTTTTGGGTATTACCAAACCTAGCCTAGCCTTCGTCAATCACACTAAAGCAGAGTACCCAACTACGGAAAAGCCTCCCTAAGGGTAGGTTAGGTTAGTCAGTCTGGCCCGAGACGCGCTTTTTGACAAAACCGCCGTAGGAATTCTCACTTTTTAATAGAACGGAGGTGAACTGATCAACGAGAAAGAGGCCCTATTCAAACCAAACGAATACACCACAAGATCGGAATTGCACTCATGCCTCTCCTGTATCAAGTTGACCGCCCTCCCTATGTAGTGATTCTATCAATCATGTACGTAGGTAGGACCCTCTATTCTGATTGGTATATCATGAAAAAGAAAAAAGAAAGCCATTTGCACCAGGCGCACTACGCTTTCCCTTGCCCAGATGTTCGCCTTTCTAAGTCAAGTAATGGTGACCTGACCCGCCGAAGACTAGAGCTTCATAACATGTTGACGAAGATCTCCGAACTGAGGGTTCGGTCAGTAGAAGGGACGACTTTGTCTCCCCGGAAGAAGAATAGCCCCGCTCTCTAGCCGACTGATCCCCTTGATTATATAACTAGGAGGAAACGTGTCACATTAGAAGGGAACGATCAGAGGTGTCCTCTAATCACCACGATGAGACTGGTCCCTCTTTTAGTAGAGTCAGCTATGAATATTCATGAAGAAATGAATGCTGGGCTCTTTCTTTCATTGTTAACCCTAAGAAGTTTCTTAATGCTGATACTTTCTGTTTCATCTAGCCCCGAGCTTGTGGTCGTCCTTTGAGTGTGGGTTCAATTGGATGAATCTGTCAAGTCAAGGAAAATGTACGTAGCAGCAAGGATAGTGCATCGCCTATTTATCGTTCTTGCTCGGGAGCCAAAACGAACATGCTTGCTACCTAATACTAGACCTTCGACCAAGCATTCTACCTTTTTTGAATTGGAACCAAGACCACTGCATTGCGCTCAAACAGTTGAGCGGCTGCCTGCCAGCAACTTCCGTGCACAGATATATATTCATTCTTCGTACCTGGTCCAGCCTCACAACCCTTCGCGGGTTGGTAAAAAGTCAGTCTTGTTTGGTAAGACGAAATTGGACAAAGAAAAGAGAGTGCTCGACCGGAACAACGGCTAACAAAGACTGTAATTACATAGATAACTGCTCATCCCCTTCTCTGACTTTAAGGCTTTAAGGTGAACCGTATGGTGGCTGGAAAGCGCAGTGCGCCTCACCTTCTCGTAAATGGTGTTAGTGAAAGCCATTTTAGTATTCCCCATTGACCTTCTTTTGTAGATAGAATCTTCAATGAGTAGAAACAAGCAACCTTACTAATAAAGGGCTTGTTGAGTAAGGTCGGCTTTCGAGCCCAAGCCTCTTGTATGGGTTGCTTGGATGCTTTCACGCATCTTTCTCATATCGGGCTTTCCTTGAGTTTTCAATAAGGGGCGTGAAAGCCGTTGCGCTAATGCGTATCCATTTTCTTGCAGGAGTGTTAACGCGCGCCCTTACGTTTTCTTCGCTTGCTCTGCAGTACCAGCTTCATACAGAGCCGCACTCCTTTAATATGATAAGAAGAAAGGGGGCTGCCCTCTTTTCCACACCAATCCTTATTTACTACTATATCTTTTTTGGGTGTATTGCTTAGTTGGTAGTGTCACGCCCCGACCCGACCCCGCAAAAGGCCAAGCCCGTACCCGACACACGGACGGAGTCTCCTCTATACTGCGGACGATCCGAAAACCCTAAAAACAATATAATACTTGCGAAAGCTATAAAATAATCAAAACAAGTCAACTTTCTATAAAACATACATTTCTTATTATCCAACTTTCCAAACCAAAAATGCCATGCATACTACACAAGTACTTATGCCACTAAACCATTAGCCATTAGCATGCATTACTTCACTAGTCATCAGGGTACAAGTTACAACATTACAACTTTAATCCATTACAACATAAGACCATTAAAGGTCTCAAAATAGGAAAATACATACAAGGCTACAAGCCTCAAAATTAAGCGTCCTTCACGCAATATACATAACAACAAGGTTTGCACAAAACTGGTAACCAACCACCAGCAAAGCAGGTAAGTGCTATCACGGAAACACCTCCACCTGCTCCTCCTCCTCAATTACCTCGAGAGGGTCTGCCTCAACTACTCCTGTAAAAACATAGTATAGAGAGGAATGAGCAAAAACTATTGCTCAGCGAGGGCAATTGGTCTCAAGGACGGAGATGAGAGGAGTATGCAATGCAATTAGCCAAGCAATACATACAAATCATATAAAGATACAACTAAAGCCATCAATTAAGCAAGGCAAGTATTTAAAGCTGCAAACACTCTTTCAAAGGATACGATACTCTTTTCACGAACAACTTTCAAGCACGAATTCGATGACGACGCGCCGGCCCAAACCACCTTATAACACCAGTTTGGAATACCCCGGATGTATCCATCAATCTACGACCCAAATCCCCCTGGGAGGCATCCCAAGCGAGAAATAGAATAGCAGCGGAGCTAGAGCAACCAACACTGGCAACCCAAGGCTACCCAGAGAGGCCCATCACTCACGCGCGAGACACTATGCAATGCAAGACTCGATACAAGACGATAAACAAGCGATAAAGCCGCACGTGGGAGAATAACAAAGTAGGTTACTCTCGCACGCAATCGCAGCAATTTGATAAGCAATTCAATCCAAAACAACTCAAACAAGTAATTCAAGTAATTCTAAGCATTCTATAAGTATTAAGACAAGAAAACACACAAAAACACAAATCGGCCCCAACTATCAAAACACTACCATTTCCAAACGAGCCACGGGTTCTGGAAACCGACTTCGCCAACCCTCCTAGGTCACCATAAGGCACGTCTAAAGACCCTGAAACCTTACTTTACCCTAGAACTCGCACAAAGCCCCGATTTCCCCCTTTCTCGTTTGAACTACTACTACAACAACCAAACACCCAACCAACGCCATAATTGCACCAAAAGTGCTTCCATGGCTTCCCGAAGCAATGCCAACACGCAAAACGAGAAAACGCCAAAGTCAACCTAAACGACCCCGACTTTCCCAAAGGCTTAATTCTTGTTTTTTCCTCTACGCAACCCAAACAAACCACACGTTTTAGCATTCTAGCATACCTAGCATGTTTCTACATCAACGGAAAGCATAACAGCGCAATTTCAACGTTTCAAGGTTTTACTATTCACAAAACACTATTTATTTCACAATTCAAGTTGCAATCACGACATTTAACCGCAGAAAATGTTACAAAGCTATAAATACATGTTCTACAAGTGCTAAGGAACATTCTAGAAGCATCAAATCGCTTTAAATAACGATCTACGGATAAATCTAAAAATTGATAAAGTTTACAAACACAACGTATAAATGCGCAAATAACATGCTTCCCTCACCTTAGGTACTCCTAGTCGCTAGGAAAACAACGTTGGTTGCCTCGGAAACCACCCCGCACGAGCTCTCGCGAAGATTGATCGTTTGGAAGGTGAAAGGTTTTGTTTTTTTTTTCAATGGAGCTCGCGGCCTGCTGCTGGTTTTTTGCTGCTGTTTTTATTTCATTTTGCTTAATTTTTAGTTTAGGTAAGGGTCAAATGGTCAAAGGTCAAAGGTCAAGGTCAACAACTTAAAAAAACTTGGTCAAAGGCCCCTATTTTGAGCGTTTTAAAGCCGTTTCAGCTAAGGTAAGTTCAATTAAAGCTAGCAACATTTAAAATATAAAATTTAAGTCATCTAAATACTAGTTTCACTATTTGTTGAGGACTGGAAATCGTTATCTAGCTATCGCTCCTTAAATGCAATGCACGTTGCGACGGCGAGAAATTAACAGTTAATTCACAAAGAATTTAAGGAAATAAAATTTTCAAAATAATAAACAAAGAAAATTCACATTCCGGGCTCGGTTATTACACCCTCTCCCACTTAAAACAATTGCGCCCACGCAATTCTTACCTGGTCAACAAACAACTCCGGATACTGATCCCGAACTTGGTCCTCTCTTTCCCAAGTCGCTTCCTCAAACCCATGATGATTCCACAGAACCTTCACTAACGGAATACTCTTTCTGCGAAGCTCTTGAATCTTCCGATCCACAATTCTAATCGGTTTCTCTTCGTAGGACAACTTCTCTTCAATCTGCAAAGGTTCTGGTTCAAGTACATGCGAAGGGTCTGGATGGTATTTCTTCAACATAGACACGTGGAACACATCGTGCAGTCTCGACAAGCTCGGAGGCAAAGCTAATCAATAAGCCAAAGGACCTACCTTTTCGGTGATCTCATACGGACCCACATACCTGGGACTAAGCTTCCCACTCTTACCGTGCCGAATCAAACCCTTACGTGGAGAAATCTTAAGAAACACCCAATCTCCCAAATCAAACTTAAGATCCCGACGATGCTTATCCGCATAACTCTTCTGACGACTCTGAGCTGTAAGCATACGCTGGCGAATAAGGTGAACATTATCTACCATCTTAATCATCTCAGGTAACACAGTCGGATCAACTGTTCTCATCTCTCCAACCTCTTCCCAATATAACGGGGATCTACATTTACGACCATACAACGCCTCGTAGGGAGCCATACCTATAGTAGATTGATAACTATTATTGCAGGCGAACTCCGCTAAAGGCAAAAACTTCTCCCAGTTCTTCCCAAAGTCTAGCACACATGCCCGAAGTATGTCTTCCAAGATCCTGATGGTTCTCTCAGACTGGCCATCAGTTTGCGGATGATATGCAGTACTAAAGCTCAACTTAGTTCCTATGGCCTCTTGCAACTTCTGCCAAAAACGAGATGTGAATCTGGGATCCCTATCTGACACTATACTCTGTGGCACACCATGCAATCTCACGATATTAGCAACATACAATTCAGCTAGCTTATCAAGGCTATCCTGTTTGTTCACGGAAATAAAATGCGTAACCTTAGTCAAGGGGTCCACAACAACCCAAACAGAATCGCATCCTCTCGGAGATCTAGGAAGATCGGTCACAAGGTCCATTGTAATATGTACCCACTTCCACTGCGGAATCGATAACGGCTGTAGAAGTCTGGCTGGCCTCTGATGCTCAACTTTAACCCTCTGACAAGTCAAACATCTGGATACATACCCAGCAATCTCCTTCTTCATATTGTTCCACCAGAAGTGTTGCTTCAAATCTCTATACATCTTAGTACTGCCCGGGTGAATAGTATACCTCGAATTATGTGCCTCGGACAGGATCTCATTCTTCAAAGTCGGATCATCAGGAACACATACTCTATCCCTGAATCTGAAAATGCCATATGCATGTAATTTAAACTCCGACTCTCCCCCTTTAGCTTTCTCTTGGATCTTCAAGATGTGAGGATCAGTCTTCTGAGCCTCTCTGATCTGTGCTAGCAACCCTGACTGAATCTGTAAACTAGCAAACCGAATCCCTACCTCAGTAGCTTCTGGTTTCCACGAACAAATTTCTTCCAAAGTCTCCCAGTCATTGATAATCAAGCTTGCAACAGTAGCCTTTCGGCTCAAAGCATCAGCAACAACATTTGCCTTACCAGGCACATAGTTAATAGAATAGTTATAACCACCCAATAGCTTTAGCCATCTCCGCTGCCTCATATTTAGATCCTTCTGTGAAAACAAATACTTGAGACTCTTGTGGTCAGTAAATATTTCAAATCTGCAACCCCACAAGTAATGACGCCACTTCTTCAATGCAAACACAACTGCAGCTAACTCAAGATCATGTGTAGGGTAGTTGACTTCATAAGGTTTCAATTTCCTGGAAGCATAGGCAATCACCTTACCATTCTGCATTAAAACACAACCCAATCCTTCTTTAGATGCATCACTGTAGACAACAAAGTTCTTTGTTCCCTAAGGTAAAGCTAGTATAGGAGCTGTAGTTAGTCTCTTCTTCAATTCTTGGAAACTGGATTCACATTTAGCATCCCAGTTGTAAGCAACTTTCTTCCGAGTCAACTGGCTCAAAGGTCCAGAAATTTTGGAGAAGTCTTTAACAAATCTCAGGTAGTAACCTGCCAATCCAAGAAAACTCCGAATCTCTGACACCGTCTCAAGTCTCTTCCAAGATGAAACAACTTCAATCTTAGCTGGGTCCACTGAAATTCCTCGATCTGAAATGATATGGCCTAGAAAAGATATCTGGTTCAACCAGAACTCACACTTGCTGAATTTAGCAAAAAGCTTGTTTTCCTGCAAAGTTTGAAGCACAATCCTCAAGTGTTGCTCATGTTCAGCCTCGTTCTTCGAATACACTAAAATGTCGTCAATGAAGATCACGACAAACTGATCAAGGTAAGGCCGAAAAACCCTCTGCATCAAGTCCATGAATGCGGCTGGTGCATTCGTCAATCCAAACGGCAAAACAACAAACTCATAGTGGCCATATCTAGTCCTGAAAGCCGTCTTCGGTATATCGTCACTCCGAATTCTAAGTTGATAGTAGCCCTGCCTCAAGTCAAATTTGGAGTAAACACTCGCACCCTGCAACTGGTCAAACAATTCTTCAATCAACGGCAAGGGGTATTTGTTCTTAATCGTGACTTGATTAAGTCCTCTGTAATCGATGCATAACCGTAGCATGCTGTCTTTCTTTCTCACAAACAACACAGGTGCGCCCCACGGCGAAGAACTAGGTTGTATAAACCCTTTCTCAAGTAAGTTCTGAAGCTGAATTTTTAACTCCTGAAGTTCAGCCGATGCCATCCTGTAAGGACTCCTAGAAATAGGCGCAGTGCCTGGCACAAGATCAATCACGAACTCAATCTCCCTATCCGGTGGTAAACCCGGTAATTCCTCGGGAAATACACCAGGGAAGTCTCTAACAATCGGAACCTCATTCAAACTCAACTTATCAGCAGGCTGATTGATCAAATAGGCTAAGTAAGCTTCTCAACCCCTATTCAACAACTTAGAAGTCTTGATCGCTGATAAAAGTGGAATGCGGGCAGCCCTGCAGTTCCCAATAATCTCTAGTACCGGTAGGTCAGGAACCTTAAGATAAACGATCTTTGTTCTACAATCCAACTGAGCATAATACTTTCCCAACCAGTCCATTCCCAAAATGATTTCAAAGTCACGGAATGGTAATATAATTAAATCAGCAGGAAATTTACGGTTCTTAATACATATATCACAAGATTTGCAAATAGACTCAGCAACAAATTTTGCACCCAAAAGAGTGCTAACTTCAACTTCATGAGGCAAATTATCAATGCAAACATTCACAGATCGTGCACATGCAGGAGTTATAAACGAATGTGTAGCTCCAGGATCAATCAAAACTTTAACTGGCTGAGTATTGAGAAGAAAGGTACCTTCCACTATAGCTGTATTATTAGGCAGCTCCTCTGCATCCAGTGCAAAGACCCTAGCCTGTACTCTCTGTGCTGGTCGTGCACCTACAGCCCTATTCTGAACACCTCAGCCTCCACCACGGCCCTGAACATTATTATATTTAGGGCAATCCCTCACCCTGTGATCATCACCGCCACAACCCGTACATTTTCCACTCTTCCTCCAGCAGTTAGCCTTAATATGCCCTGGTCGATTACAATAATCACACTGCTGATTTTGCCTAACCACAGTGTTTCCTGTAGGTGCTGGGGCTCTGGCAGGGGTAGGAACTGTAGCTCCCTGCTGAGGTCTGGTCACAGCTGGCCTAGCCTGAATCTGCTGCCGTGGCTGATACGGACGTTGCTGAGGACCCTGTGCAGAAGCCTGAAACTATCTCGGCTGACTCTGGCTGCTCTGGCCCAAACACTGCTTCTTACTCGGCTGACTGCTCTTGGCTAACATCTCAGCCTTCCGTTTCTCAAACTTCGAGGCTGCCTGAAATGCCTCGGGAAAAGTAGTGTAGGTCTGTCCAGTCAAATGCAACTGTATGTCCATTCTCAACCCACGGACAAACCTATGTATCATCTCCCTAGCTGGCCGTACCAACTCGGGCATATACCTCGACAGGCTAACAGACCTAGCCTCGTACTGTGCAACAGTCATATTTCCCTGCTTCAGGGCCACAAACTCATCTTCCCGTCTTTCCATTGCCATCTCGGGAATATATTTGTCCCGGAACTCACTTACAAAATCATCCCATAAGTGTGGAACATCCTCACAATCCCACCTCAGTCTAACAGTATTCCACCACTGCTCTGCATCACCCTCAAATAAAAATGATGCATAGTCTATTCTTGCCTCATCGGTGTACCTCAAAGCAGCAAAAATTTTCTCGACACGATTAATCCATCTCTCGGCCGCCTCATCATCCGGCTCCCCGAAAAACTTTCCCGGCTCGTGCCTCAGAAATTTCTCTAACTGGTTATTCTCAACTCTGTACCCCTGTCCACCAGGATTAGCTTGATTACCCTGGGGATTAATCCGGTCCTGCCTCTGCTCATGTAGTACCTGTGTGATCCGGTCTACTGCAGTAGTCATGGTAGCCATAAACTGCTCAGGCAACGGCTGCTGACCCTGTTCCGCTGCCTCTTCATCTGATCCTATACCTTGAGTACCACGACGTGGCGGCATAGTAGCAACTCACAATAGCTGACAACATTTAAAAGCAGTTTATAGACAGAAATATAGCACATAAGATTAGATAACAATCAAATCAATAACAATCCAACATTCTATCACACAATTCACATAAGACAAGTTCAACTTGCCAAACTATTTCACTTAAACACATAAACATTCCAAGTTCACAAAGTCATGCTAGAACATTTTCTTTTCACTTAGTAATCATTCATAAACACTTTAGCATTTTAGACCTTTACCCCACAGACCGAGAATCATATCCCGGCTCATGCAAGATTATCATGCTCTGATACCACCTAAAGATGTCACGCCCCGACCCGACCCCGCAAAAGGCCAAGCCCGGACCCGACACACGGACGGAGTCTCCTCTGTACCGCGGACGATCCGAAAACCCTAAAAACAATATAATACTTGCGAAAGCTATAAAATAATCAAAACAAGTCAACTTTCTATAAAACATACATTTCTTATTATCCAACTTTCCAAACCAAAAATGCCATGCATACTACACAAGTACTTATGCCACTAAACCATTAGCCATTAGCATGCATTACTTCACTAGTCATCAGGGTACAAGTTACAACATTACAACTTTAATCCATTACAACATAAGACCATTAAAGGTCTCAAAATAGGAAAATACATACAAGGCTACAAGCCTCAAAATTAAGCGTCCTTCACGCAATATACATAACAACAAGGTTTGCACAAAACTGGTAACCAACCACCACCAAAGCAGGTAAGTGCTCTCACGGAAACACCTCCACCTGCTCTTCATCCTCAATTACCTCGAGAGGGTCTGCCTCAACTACTCCTGTAAAAACATAGTATAGAGAGGAATGAGCAAAAACTATTGCTCAGCGAGGGCAATTGGTCTCAAGGACGGAGATGAGAGGAGTATGCAATGCAATTAGCCAAGCAATACATACAAATCAAATAAAGATACAACTAAAGCCATCAATTAAGCAAGGCAAGTATTTAAAGCTGCAAACACTCATTCAAAGGATACGATACTCTTTTCACGAACAACTTTCAAACACGAATTCGATGACGACGCGCCGGCCCAAACCACCTTATAACACCAGTTTGGAATACCCCGGATGTATCCATCAATCTACGACCCAAATCCCCCTGGGAGGCAACCCAAGCGAGAAAGGGAATAGTAGCGGAGCTAGAGCAACCAACACTGGCAACCCAAGGCTACCCAGAGAGGCCCATCACTCACGCGCGAGACACTATGCAATGCAAGACTCGATACAAGACGATAAACAAGCGATAAAGCCGCACGTGGGAGAATAACAAAGTAGGTTACTCTCGCACGCAATCGCAGCAATTTGATAAGCAATTCAATCCAAAACAACTCAAACAAGTAATTCAAGTAATTCTAAGCATTCTATAAGCATTAAGACAAGAAAACACACAAAAACACAAATCGGCCCCAACTATCAAAACACTACCATTTCCAAACGAGCCACGGGTTCTGGAAACCGACTTTGCCAACCCTCCTAGGTCACCATAAGGCACGTCTAAAGACCCCGAAACCTTACTTTACCGTAGAACTCGCGCAAAGCCCCGATTTCCCCCTTTCTCGTTTGAACTACTACTACAACAACCAAACACCCAACCAACGCCATAATCGCACCAAAAGTGCTTCCATGGCTTCCCGAAGCAATGCCAACACGCAAAATGAGAAAATGCCAAAGTCGACCTAAACGACCCCGACTTTCCCAAAGGCTTAATTCTTGTTTTTTCCTCTACGCAACCCAAAAAAAACCACACATTTTAGCATTCTAGCATACCTAGCACGTTTCTACATCAACGGAAAGCATAACAGCGCAATTTCAACGTTTCAAGGTTTTACTATTCATAAAACACTATTCATTTCACAATTCAAGTTGCAATCACAACATTTAACCGCAGAAAACGTTACAAAGCTATAAATACATGTTCTACAAGTGCTAAGGAACATTCTAGAAGTATAAAATCGCTTTAAATAACGATCTACGGATAAATCTAAAAATTGACAAAGTTTACAAACACAACGTATAAATGCGCAAATAACATGCTTCCCTCACCTTAGGTACTCCTAGTCGCTAGGAAAACAACGTTGGTTGCCTCGGAAACCACCCCGCACGAGCTCTCGTGAAGATTGATCGTTTGGAAGGTGAAAGGTTTTTTTTTTTTTCAATGGAGCTCACGGCCTGCTGCTGGTTTTTTGCTGCTGTTTTTATTTCATTTTGCTTAGTTTTTAGTTTAGGTAAGGGTCAAATGGTCAAAGGTCAAAGGTCAAGGTCAACAACTTAAAAAAACTTGGTCAAAGGCCCTTATTTTGAGTGTTTTAAAGCCGTTTCAGCTAAGGTAAGTTCAATTAAAGCTAGCAACATTTAAAATATAAAATTTAAGTCATCTAAATACTAGTTTCACTATTTGTTGAGGACTGGAAATCGTTATCTAGCTATCGCTCCTTAAATGCAATGCACGTTGCGACGGCGAGAAATTAACAGTTAATTCACAAAGAATTTAAGGAAATAAAATTTTCAAAATAATAAACAAAGAAAATTCACATTCCGGGCTCGGGTATTACAGGTAGAGCATTGGGCTTTTAACCTAATGGTCACAGGTTCAAGTCTTGCAATACCCAAACCTACCTTACACTCTACTATGAGTAAGGAGGCGTATTAGTCTTCAAAGATTACTCTTTGGCCTTTAGACTTGCTTTGGTGACTTCGCCCTTTTGTATTCATTCCCATTCCCAGGTGAGCTCCCTTAAGTTATCTTCAATTGGAGTCAAAGACTCCTATGCTTAAAGACTTAACATAAAGAGGAGTGAGTGGTGCCCCCCTTTTAGCAATGGAACTCTCTTTATCTTCTGTTTTCTATTCACTACCAATGCCTTGTAACGGTCCCTGTCTCAGTTTAAGCCCCTGCCCCTAGAGTTTAAATGCTAGTTCTGTTGGAGATATGCCCTAACGCTAAAGTTTGAGATGACCTTATTAGGGTTTAATAAGAATATGCTTATGTGTTTCATACACGATGATGTTTGTAGGATGTTCATATTCTCCGCTTCGATATGAATATGTCCCTAATGCCTATCCGAGAAGAGAAATATTCTAAAAGGGTTAATGATATTTCGCACTTTCTCTTCAATATGATAAGCATTAAGAATTGATTCATAGCCCTTCAGATTATTCAATCGGGACTAGAATAATCGAGTATGGGTTATCATATGTTATTACCTTTGATTAACATAGTGATGTTAATGATAAAGGATGGCGTGCGAAATTCCACAACAGCATGATGATGTGGACTAATAAACATATGAGTGATCATTCGTGTATGGATCATTGAATGTGACAATAAATAGTGAACTACATGATTTCAGGTTAATAGCTTACTATTTAGTTGAGAATTGTGCAAATTAATCCTCAAACTTGAGATATTATGGTTGCCAGTTATATCAAGGGTTAAATACTGCGTCTGGACAATGCTCATCTTCTATAAGGTGGGATACGACCTTTCGCATTTTAGTCTTGTGGTATGAACCGACAGGTAATTGTCAATGTGGTATGAACCGACAGGTAATTGTCAAGAGAGGATTTGTTAACCTCCGGCGTGAAGCGATGTCCTATGATATCTGAGATCGGTTGGTAAACGAGCAAGTCCTTGGCCAAGGTGAGTATGAAGTGATGGAAATGAGTTTTTTCCATGGTAGTCATCTCTCGTTTCACCGATTCAGATTTATACATAGTATCGGATGTGTGCTTAACATTTCATGGTCCTTTCCCGATCGAGGCACTTGTAACAGAAGGATCGGACTGCACGCTAATTCTCGACGGTAAATGGATTCATAAATGACATCGTCTTCATTATCGTTTACATTCTCATGATACATTTGTTGCTAGTGCGTCACTCATGAGCATGAGGGTATTTTGGTAAATGACGTAGACATTTTTGAAATAGATAAGGAGGTTTATCAAGTACCTCATCGGTACGCGATTATGAATCTAGAAGGTCATACACTAATAAGTATCATGAATAAGTTCACCGGGAGCTTGTATTATGTGGTTGGTGGCTTTAAGGTGTTAAGAGTCATCAATGTTGGTATTTGGGCCAAAAGTGTAATTTGAAAAAGTTTTGGGGTCAATTTATAATTACCAAAACTTTTGGGGCCAAACTGTAAATATTGAAAAGCTATTTCAATATATTTATTCTAATAGAGATTAGAATGGGCAAAAAATTATATATATATATATATATATATATATATATATGTATAATGATCATGTAATTTGTGAATTGCCACGTCATCATCCTAGTCATCAAATGAAAAGGCAAATTAATGATAGGGCATTGACATATGGCATGTGAGATGTAGGATCGTCCATGTCATCAATCCTAGTCATTTGAATTTGAATTGGATGGATGAGATTGACTTTTGAATAAAGACAAAAGAATCTTGTCTATTACTTTCGATGATAGAACCTTTTTGCCAAGTGTTATGAGAGAGAAAAAGTTGTCCCTTGGATTGTAATCATTACAATCCAAGGCCATCCATGGCTTGGTTGATTCAAGCAAGAAAGAGAATAATGGTGATTGGTTCTTTATGCATTTAAGACAATACTATATTTTTGGGATTAAATAGTATATAAAAGATGATAACATTCTCTCTCTTTCCACTATGATTTTTGGCCATAGCAAGGAGGAGAGAGAAGATTGATCTTTTGCCATCTATTGCTAATGATTATGATCTATTGACATGCATGGCTTGGTTTATTGAAACAAGAAAGAGATTAATTTTGATTGACTCTTTCTACATGCATGTAATATACAAAAGATGACAACTTCTCTCACCTAAAAACAACATAATTTCGGGCAAGGCAATTGAGGAGAGAGAAAGTTCATCTTCTTCCTCTTGCTTGGTGATTTTTTGCCATTGCAACTTCATCAAGAAGGTTTTGCTTTTTGATGAAACACCACATACACATAGCTTGATACATTGAAGATATACTAGCACATTTTTGTCTTCAAGTAGAAGGTTGAGCTTTGGATGCTTGTGGACCAATTAGACCCTTCAAGTTAGAAGGACTCCATTGCTCCAACTTCAAGCCACACCATCAACCAAGTTGTCTATGAAAGGTATACCTAAGGACCTTGCTTTTTCATTATATATATTTAATATATGATATTAGTTAGTAGTTTTATAGACATATATAAAAGAATGCATGTTGATCTATCCTAGAAAAATTTGAAATATGACACACCTAGTTTCGGCCCTAGCTTGTATCCATGCATGCCTTTCTAGATCTTGAATCCAACCATGATATATGCTTAGACATGATATCTATATGTGTTGGCTTGCACTCCATTTCAAGTGGTATCAGAGCCTTTTGGTTTTTGATGTCCATAGAACTAGCATAATGGTCTTGTATTGATATCTTGGTTGGGCCGTGTGTATGCAAGCTACCTAGGCTGATTGTTTGCTATTAAAATGTGCAAGTATTGAAGTTTAAGATAAGCCTACATGATTGCATGCTTAGATCTAGTCTTGATCCATGCTTGTATGTGTAGATCTTATGGATATTTGAGCTTATGTATGTAGACTTGATCTTGCATGTTAGATTTATACTTAGTAATGGTCTTTTGTCACATGCATGTTAAGAATAGTTGATCTTCTTGTTGAATATGCTAAAGTATAAAGATAATTGTTGAGATTGATCTTTGCATGTTGGCATATGACCTTGAATCAAGAGATCATACTAATAGCTTAAAAGGTGTTTCTTGAAATGATCTTTTATGCATATTAGTAAAGTCAAAACTTAGAAAAGACAAATGTGCCCTTGTTATTTTGAGATGGCTGAAATTCCCTATGTGTGTGGGCTTGGTATGTTATTTTTGTTGGACATGGTAATGTGCTAGTAGTTACCTTGAAGTCTTCAAAAGTTAAAATTGATTATAAGCATGTGTTAAAATAAAAGTTTGAAAGTTGTTTTAAGCTTATTTTAACTAGTTCATGCATATAATTATGTTGAGGACTATTTGATGTTTAAAGGAGTTTATAAGTCAAATAGGCAACTAGTTATATGTCTTGAAAATTGCAAAAACAATTTCACATAATTGAAGGCGATTATATTCTAATCTTGAATTTGGAAATAGTCTAATGTGTTTTATTTAGATATTTCTAAGTTTAAGAAATGTTAAAAGCTATTATATGTTGATATAATGTCTCTTAATGAATTAATAGGCTAAACTGAATGTATGTAGGCCAAAGAGACATATTGATTTGGGCTTGGGCCTTGTATGCATGTTTTGGATTAAATTTTAGCCTAATTGGGCCACTTTATGTGATTGGGCCATAGACTTGTGTTTTCTTTAAAGTTTTGGGCTTGCATGTGATTATTGTTAATTATAAAGGGTTATGAATTAATGGGCCATTATGATTTGCATTAATGAAAGGTGTTTTTCAAGAAAATGAAATAAGTATAGATAAAGTTTAATTTTTCATGATGATGAGTTGATTAAACTTGTATGCTAACTTGTTATGTGTGGATTATTATATACTTGATATGAATAATCATGCATCTATTTATATCTTGAGAATGGTGAAGTTGATAATGGATTTGGGCTTTAGGGTCAATGTCATTGGATTGTAATTTGAGACATAAGTCTCAATTTATTTCTTGTCATTTGAGAGAATTATGTAGTGAGGACTTTTATGTAATTCTTTAAAAGGAGCTAACAAGAAGCCCAATGGACTTTTCTAAGGAGTTGGAGCCCCAATGGAGATTTCAAGGAGTTGAAGATCTTTTAAAGAAAATAGTTTTATTTCTTTAAGCCCAAAAGCCAAGCCCATGATCCACCATTCATATATCTTTGCATTCATACTATTTAAATTGCTATAATAGTGATTGTTAGGTTATAGTATGTTGAATGCTTAATTATTTGATGAGATTGTATCAACTCCCTAGGTGCAAACTAATATTAGATTTTCAAAAACGGTAAAAGGAGTTTTATCATAGTCCTCCGCCATCCTAGGATATTTAATAAGACCCAAATGAATACGATCCTTCTTACCCAAAGGTAGAGGATATGTTTCAAAGTAAGTTTATTAAAATCACTAGAATGAAACATAGTGATGTGGTTGTCTGCCAAAATCTAATGGTCAACATAGCCACAAAGGCTTGAGGCTATTGATTCAATTTGAGGGATTACTAAGCGATGACGGGTACAATCTAACTATATCACCTAATCAATTATAACCACAAAGGTTTGAGATCAAGTGATTTAGGGACTAAAGTAGACCATACCCTATTTAGAGAAATAGACAACAAAGAGTTGTTGACATTTGGTATTCATGTTCCAATTATAGCCACAAAGGTTTGAGGAATGTGTCTGATCATAGGAACTTGGTCATCCCACTTAGAGTCTTTTCATAGATTCACGTTTTATCTCATTAAGGGAGTATGAGATTTAAAAGAAATAGTGGGGGTAGCTATTATATCTTGCAATAGCTTTACATATATTCTTGTTAGCCTACAATCCTACTTTCTGTTATATTTACTTTTTCATCAGCTTTATGGCTTCATTCATAAATCCTGTTTTATCCATCCTTAATCATGATTATTTAGTTGGACCAAACTTTAAAAAATGGTACAAAAGTTTAAGGGTAGTCCTCCGATTTGAGAGAATTGAGTATATTTTGGATGTCCCGACATTTGCTCCTATAGATGAGACTGTATCTGAGACCGACAAGATCACTTACTATAAATGGGTCTAGGATGACATGCGTGCTAGGGGATACATTCTTTCATCAATGAGCGATGATCTGCGTTGATTCTATGAGGGGCTACCTCATTTCGTAGATATCATTCGTTGTTTAGAGGAATCCTTTGGTGAGCGCAGTCAGTCCATGAGATTCTAGTTGACCTGTGTGCTTTTTAGTATGAGACTTGAAGAAGGGGGTGACGTGAGCCAGCACTGCCTCAGAATGATTTACTTGGTAACTCAATTAAAGGCATTTGGTTTCATTATAGATCCCTGACTTCAAGTAGACTTGATCTTGCAGTCTCTTCCACCATCCTACTCTTATTTGATCTTGGACTTTCACGTGCATAGAATTGAGGTCACACTGAATGAGTTGTCAGATATTCTGACTAGCTGGCAGAACCTTGGTTTGGGTGCAGCACTTGATCCCTATGTTGAGTCCTCTCCTTTTGTGGCTGAGCCCAACCAAAACAGAAACAGAAGAAGGAGGAGGAGAAGACATAGGAGGAGTAGGGTTCTGGCATACTTACCAGGAGATCTCTCATCAAGAAGGGATTGAGTAGTAGACCCCGTTTATGCATGATTTGGTTGTTTTGGATCGGCTTAGTATGCAATCCCAATTTTGAAAAATGTTTATAAATATTCGGATTAGTTTGATTATTTCTTTAAATAGTAGTGACTATTTACAATCGTTTCTAGAGGATATTTTGGAAATGATCCTTTTTAAGAAATGATTGTCATTTTGTATATCTTTCATTAATAGTAATGAAATGGTCGGAATGTGTATCAGAAGAAAGAATGTTTTCAAACTCAAACATTTATATTTCATACGCTTAGCATTTAATGGAATGGCTAAATACCAAATCATACTTATAATGTCTTGAACTTTGAAATTGTCAAGAGTTAAAGACTTGAATTCTTTTATCTATCTAAATGAGTTTGATGGATTAATTATTCTTTTTGACAAAAAGAGTTTGTTCAAAATAAATAATTGAAATGGAGCTTATGAGACTTGTCCAGAATATGTTGGGTTATAAAAGAATATTAGAGAATGCATCTTTTTTCACCAAAATCTTTCAAATTGATTTTAAACTTATACCATATTTTAATTCTATAGTTGTATAGAATATAAACTCCTTCATGCATAGTTTCTTTAGAGAAATGTAACTATGATGAAATGGTAAAAATGAAAAGATAGAGATCATTTTCATTAATAAATGAAGGTGATATCTAAATTTATAAGAAAAGTTAGTGGGAGTTGATGCCCTTAACAAGTCTTGTGAATTTATGATACATTCGTTCGCCAAGGTCTAATTAAATTTAATGTCATGTTGTTTTTCCTTGGGTAAACCAATCATGTCTTGTAAGTATCATGTCTATGAAGTATAGTGATATGATTGTTTGTTTTCTCATTGCCTGTACACCAAGTCACGATCTTAAAGTTCTCTTTAAGATGGAGGAATCTAAGAAAATTTGGTCTCTAGTCTTAACGATAGGGTATCCGTCTTTTCTTTTAGATTTCCTTCTGACTATTAAGGAAAGGTTGCGAATGGTTTTTGTACCTAATCCTTTCGTTGTTTGGATTCTCCTTTAAATGCAATGGCAAGTACTTGGAACGATATGATGTAATGAGTTACATGATAGATATCGGAGAGAATACATATAATTTCTAGTGATCTTATTGTTATAATGATCTCTGTATGAACTTTAGCCCAGAATTTAAGGTTTATGAATGTAGTGAAGTTCTTAGTGAAGAATTCACTTAAAAGGATAAGAGTGTTTTAAGTGGATTTGTGAATTATTGGAAAGAGTTCTGAATAATGATAAATAATAGTTATGTTATTATTTGAGCCTAGATGCTGCTTGACTTTTATGATGTTTGGATAATATGAGGTTCTATCGATTGATAGTAGCTGATGTAATAAGGTGGCTATTATAGAGGCTTTTTGCACAAGCTTAGAAGAACCCGATCTCATCAAGAGTCCGAACTTGTAAAGAGTCAATTCAAGAGTTTCTTTCTTGATAAGAAAATGAATTAATAGATAAAGATCCTATAGTTGTTTCTATAGATGACCCACTGATCCTGTAAAGACAGGTACAGTTGATCACCATCTTTGGGAAGATGAGTACAGAGATACGAATGTAAAATACACTAGATCCTATGGTTGATAGCATTAGTGCAAGTGGGAGATTGTTGGGGATATGCCCTAATGCTAAAGTTTGAGATGACCTTATTAGGGTTTAATAAGAATATGCTTACATGTTTTATACACGATGATGTTTTGTAGGATGTTCATATTCTCCGCTTCGATATGAATATGTCCCTAATGCTTATCCAAGAAGAAAAATGTTCTGAAAAGGTTTAGGATATTTCGCAATTTCTCTTCGATATGATAAGCATTAAGAATTGATTCATAGCCCTTCAGATTATTTAACCGGGACTAGAATAATCGAGTACAGGTTATCATATGTTATTACCTTTGATTAACATAGTGATGCTAATGATAAAGGATGGTGTGCGAAATGCCAGAACATCATGATGATGTGGAATAATAAACATATGAGTGATTGTCCGTGTACGGATCATTGAATGTGACAATAAATAGTGAACTACATGATTTCAGGTTAATAGTTTACTATTTAGTTAAGAATTATGCAAATTAATCCTCAAACTTGGGAGATTAAGGCTACCGGTTATATCAGGGGCTAAATATTGCGTCTGGACAATGCCCGTCTTCTATAAGGTGGGATACGGCCTTTTGCATTTTAGTCTTGTGGTATGAACCGATAGGTAGTTGTCAAGATAGGATTTGTAAACCTCCGGCGTGAGGCGATGTCCTATGATATCTGAGATCGGTTGGTAAATGAGCAAGTCCTTGACCAAGGCGAGTATGAAGTGATGGAAATGAGTTTTTTCCATGGTAGTTATCTCTCGTTTCACCGATTCATATTTATACATAATATCGGATGTGGGCTTAACCATTTCATGGTCCTTTCCTGATCAGGGCACTTGTAACAGAAGGATCGGATTGCACGCTAATTCTCGACAGTTAAATGGATTCATAAAAGACGTCGTCTTCATTATCGTTTACATTCTCATGATACGTTTCTTGCTAGTGCGTCACTTATGAGCATGAGGGTATTTCGGTAAATGACGGAGACATTTCTGAAATAGATAAGGAGGTTTATTAGGTCCCTCATCGGTATGCGATTATGAATCTAGAAGGTCACACACTAATAAGTATCATGAATAAGTTCACCGGGAGCTTGTATTATGTGGTTGGTGGCTTTAAGGTGTTAAGAGTCATCAATGTGGTATTTGGGCCAAAAGTATAATTTCAAAAAGTTTTGGGGTTAATTTGTAATTACCAAAACTTTTGGGGCCAAATTGCAAATATTGAAAAGTTATTTCAATAGATTTATTTTAATAGAGATTAGAATGGGCAAAAAATAATATATATGTATATATAAAAGTGTTTATATATGTATATGTATAATGATGATGTAATTTGTGAATTGCCATGTCATCATCCTAGTCATCAAATGAAAAAGGCAAATTAATGATAGGGCATTGACATGTGACATGTGAGATGTAGGATCGTCCATGTCATCAATCCTAGTCATTTGAATTTGAATTGGATGGATGAGATTGACTTTTGAATAAAGACAAAAGAATCTTGTCCATTGCTTTTGATGATAGAACCTTTTTGCCAAGTGTCATGAGAGAAAAAAAGTTGTCCCTTGGATTGTAATTCATTACAATCCAAGGCCATGCATGGCTTGGTTGATTCAAGCAAGAAAGAGAATAATGGTGATTGGTTCTTTATGCATGCAAGACAATATTATATTATTGAGATTAAATAATATATAAAAGATGATAACATTCTCTCTCTTTCCACTATGATTTTCGGCCATAGCAAGGAGGAGAGAGAAGATTGATCTTTTGCCATCTATTGCTAATGATTATGATCTATTGACATGCATGGCTTGGTTTATTGAAACAAGAAAGAGATTAATTTTGATTGGCTCTTTCTACATACATGTAATATACAAAAGATGACAATTTTTATCACCTAAAAACAACACAATTTTGGCCAAGGCAATTGAGGAGAGAGAAAATTCATCTTCTTCCTCTTGCTTGGTGATTTTCGGCCATTGCAACTTCATCAAGAAGGTTTTGTTTTTTGATGAAACACCACATACACATAGCTTGATACATTGAAGATATACTAGCACATTTTGTTCTTCAAGTAGAAGGTTGAACTTTGGATGCTTGTGGACCAACTAGACCCTTCAAGTTAGAAGGACTCCATTGCTCCAACTTCAAGCCACACCATCAACCAAGTTTTCTACGAAAGGTATACCTAAGGACCTTGCTTTTTCATTATATATATTTGATATATGATGTTAGTTAGTAGTTTTATGGACATATATGAATGAATGCATGTTGATCTATGCTAGAAATTTTGAAATATGGCATACCTAGTTTCGGCCCTAGCTTGTATCCATGCATGCCTTTCTAGATCTTGAATCCAACCATGATATATGCTTAGACATGATATCTATATGTGTTGGCTTATACTCCCTTTCAAGTTCGTAGGGCTCGTCAATACCAGTTTAAAAGCTAGTTTCAGTAGTGGCATTCCCAGCAGTCTATCTTTATCTAGAAGTCCCGTTATTTTACGCAAAAGAAAAAGAGAGCCTTCTTAATTGATTTCTCTATTTAGGATAAGAGTAGGCAAGAGCTAAGTCAAAGGTTAGGCTTACGCTAAGTATTAAGGAGAATACTTTCTTAAATTCAAAAAACAAGAAAGAATTTAGAATTAGGAGGACTCTCATATCTTTCCGGCCAGATGGGATGCTTCAGAGAAGATCGGTCAGCAAGGAATATAGTTACGACTTGGTTAGTGTTCGGTGAGCCGATCCAGCTTTTGTTTGAGCCGCTTTATGATTGCACTAACGATCACGACGACAAAATGAATGTTGGTTGCCCCTTTATTAGATAAAGGGATAGACAAAGGGAAAGAGTTCTATTTTGAACTGAAGCTAGAATAGCCAGGGTAGTGAGTAGGGGTAGAAAAGAAAGCTTTTCATCCTGTGAGGAAAGGTCATTTATTCTAGGACCATACGTTACACCCACCAGCACAGTATGGTTCGCGAGAGAAGGGCACCGTTGAACAAAAGCGGGTGCGACATTTTTCAAAAATCCCAGAAAGTTAATCCTATTACATCAACTTTCCTATTTGACTATCGAAGGCGTGCGCTCCTCTCATCCTTCCTCAACCCCATCTCCAACAATCAATCGGAAGAGGAAGGCAACTGGTGCTATCGTATAGAAGAGAATTCCGCCCCAATCACTAAACCTAGCTCACCAAGCCTTAAGAGTGCTTGTGGATCTTGGCATCTTTTCTTCTGGCTTTAGCTTTAATAAGTGACATATCACTCGTGCCAGTTTTCTTCCCCCTTGGGATTGATGTCCTAAATGCCTTTTTCCTTTATTAGGGTGCTTTGTTTGGATTAGCCAATCAAGCCTTAGGGCACGATGTCACTTCTTTTTGTCTCCTATTCAAGATATCCAATGGCTAGTTCCTTTGTGAAATGGCAGATAGATACTTGTCTACGAAACCGGGTCCGACAAACAACGGGTAAATGGAGAAGTTTGACCTCAATGGAGGGATAGAAGGTTTTGCTACACTACTTCAGGCTTGCTTCGAGTTTAGCGGCTGAATAAGCGGGGACTTTGCCTTCTTCGTAAGCGTCTGAGACTGATTCGGGCTACCCGGGTGATCTCTAAATCATTAATTGGAAGTTGTTCAAGAGGTTCGACATCTATGGGCGCTCAAAACAGACTATGTTGCCAGAAAACAGACTCTCTTCAGAACATAGTTTGGTAAGAGAGTATGGTACACTACTATGATAGAAAGTGGGGATGGGATAGATGACCCCACGGGGGATATCCTAATACCCTAGAATCTGATTAGGAAAGAAGTGAAGTTAGATTGGATAACAGATCATTTCAGTTAGCGAATGCAAGCTGGAGAGTCACACGGGGTTTAGTTTAAGGGTATGGAGCCGCCTCCTCTCTTGAGATTGAAAGTTCAGATGTTTCTTATGAATCATAGCTCAATATTTATTTAAGAACCTTGGGTATAGAAAAAAAGGAGTACATGCAACAAGTTCCGCGGTTGCTTGGCTCTGATCATAACCCTTGCTCGGTCACTCCCTTGGTGCAGCTCCCCGGCAGAGTACTCTTATATCGCGGATCGACTTCAGGTCTTCGAGCCTTTTTTTTCTTTTCCACTTTTGGCTTTGATGGAGGGATCAGAGTCTGGTCGTATCGACTTAAAGTCTGCTTCGGGTTCTGCTCTCGCTGTTCTCAAAGTAGCAAAGTTACCAAAAAGGGAAGCTCTGATTCCTCTTGTTGAATCCACTCTTCACAACGTATTGTATTACTTAAAAGAAAGCAAATACATTAAGTAAGGGCATGAGGAAAGAGACACTAACTGTTTACTAACAAGCATTGAAAGCAGATGCCAGAATGACTCTTTGAACTTAATGACGTAATAAATAAATAAACTAGCTGCCATCAAGACTAAACAAGATGAGAATTAAAGAAAATCAAATTGTGATAACGTTTGTTTTTAACAAAAAAGAAAAAAGAAGGAAATAGAATAGATAAAAGTTCGCCCCAAAGACTCTCTCTAAGAAAGCATACAAAGTTGCAAGAAAGGCCAATCCCCGGTATGGTGCCGATGTCGGAGTACAAATCACTGCCCCTACTTCTGCCAAGAAACCATCTTACGGATTGAATAGTTCATGCCTTTCCGGTAAGAGTGCCTTAGCTAGAGCCGTTCAAAGCCATAGCCCCTAGATCTGTTGTGGGCAATTAGATCTGTAACAGGATCTTCCCCTTACGCTTGTAAATGGTAAATGAGAGAAGGCTGGCTTGTCGGCTAAGAAAGCTAACCTTAGAATGGAACTATCCTTTATTCCAATTGAAGGTCACTAGCAAGACTTACGTTATTCTCATTAGTAGCCTACTAGCCTTACTGACTTATCCTATCCGCTACTTCTAGAAGGAGGTGAAAAGACTAGACTAGCGATCGTTAGCTTACTATACTATACTATCCTATCTAAAGAAGACTGACTTAGACGACTAGCCTAGACTAGCCTTATAGAATCAAATGGGAACTATGTCTGGTCTATCCTTGCCTTCTTCAGAGAAATTCTTAGGCAAGTGAAGCAATAAGCTAGTATCTTGTTTTTCTGCTTCTGAAGCTGCATCCTTATCAGTTAGTAAGGTAGTTGCTACTAACCTTTTTAAGGCCTTTGTTATAGGCTTACACTTGTTGAATCAGTGGAGCGTGAACCCACACAAAGTGTACAGTGAGTCAAGTGATCCGAAGGTTCAAGCTGCTAAAGCCCGATTTGATCCCGGTCGTCTTGTTATTCTCGCCCTATTGCCTAGTGAATCTTTTCTTTAATAAGTATTGGCTAACTCTGTGCCAGCTGCCGTTGTAATACAGATGATGCAAACCTTATCTGGAATGATTGGGCCTAAAACGTCTGTAGGTGGCTTTTTAAGTCAAATCCCAGGGCTTAACCCTAGACAGGCGGTGGAAACTAGCAAGCTGGAGTACGGTAGGGGCAGAGGGAATTTCCGATAGAGCGGTGAAATGCGTAGAGATCGGAAAGAAGACCAATGGCGAAAGCACTTTACTGGGCTGACACTGAGACAAAGATGGACTGTCAAGAACATAGAGGAGGTAGGATAGGCAATTGGTCAGATCTAGTATGGATCGTAGATGGACGGTAGTTGGAGTCTCAGTTGCCAGTTATTCAGTGCCAGTAGGATAAGGAGTAGTTGCCTATGCTTCAAGATGAAAGAGTAGTTGCCCAACCAATTTCTTTTCACCTCCAAAGTCAGAACTCTTTCGCTGATAATAGAGTTGCTTCGTTGCAATGGCGGACTAGGAAAGATAGAAAAAGAAAGCCAGTAAGGTGTTTACAAGCTTGTTTGATAGAACAAGATCAAGGGTAAACTTTAAGTTCCACCAATCCGCTTATTAAAGAGCCTAAGGTGTCAAAGAAAATGAGCTAAGGAGTTGCTAGATAAAGTTCCGAGTTGACGAGATCAAAAACAAATATGTCCCAAAGAAAAAAGCCTAGTTCTAGTAGATGAAGATGGTCACCTAGGATAGGCAGACAAACCTGAACCTTAGAGAGTAGCCAGCAGAGACGCTACGGGAGAACCGCCTAGCACTATTTAGTTCTTATCCCCTTTTATATCAATAGGGCTCGAAATAGGCTGTGTCGAGACTGCAACTATGACTTTCAGGTTCTTTCCCCAGCCAGTCACCCTTGTGTGGGCGAGGTAAAGCTTGGAGACTTATCATTTGTGGGGAATCAAACTATCACTCAACTTGCATTCTAGTTCTACATATCGAATTGGGGAGTTTCTGTGACGCCCGGGTTTTAGCCATGCATTCAATTACTGTTGCATCTTTGTTTACGCATTTCCTTCTGTGCATTATTGACTGCCTTCTTGGGTTACTATTCATTCCATTTCTAAACTGTCTTCTATTAATTAATTAGCATTTTTATTAAATCATATTAATTGTAAAAGTAGTGGGAAAAATGTGCATTTGAGCTATAGGCGTTAGGAGGGCTCGTTTAGAAAATAATTTTAGAAGTCAAGTGAATAGTGTTACGTAACTAACTTAGGTAATTAATTAGCTAGCATATATTTTACCATCTAAGCTCGTTTTAAAGCTTACTACGCACATTTTATTAGATCAATTAAGCACCAAAGGACCCCACCTCAACTTAACCCCTTTATATTAACACTTAAGCTCATATAATGCAAAAAAAAAAAAAAATAGAAAGCTAAAACAGCAGCCCCAAACCCGACAGCCCCTCCTTGCACTTGGGAGCATTTTTCCATCTTCAACTCTTCAATTCAAGCCAAGCCAAGCCTTGAGCAACTAGTGTAGGGTGTTTGCAAGGTTCCTAGGTGCTCCTACGCGTAGTGGTGAGGGATTTCACGACTTGTTTTTGCATTTTTAAATAGTTGCTCATTTATTGATTTGTTGAAAATATGATTATATGCCATTGTAATTGTTATCTATGCTAATATACTATCTATATGAATGCTAGAGAACACTTTTGAACCGTCGTTTCGCAATTTAAACGGTTAGAATCGTTAGTTTGATTTTTAGGGTGAATAGTGACGTTTTTTCTAGGGTTTTGTGTAATTGCTCGAATTGGCTTGAATTAATGCTTCTAATTGATGCCTTAGGTACTAGTGAAGATAATCAAATAGCCCCGTAGATTGCATTGCCCTTAAATCGCCTAAAAATGGAAAATAGCCGACTTTAAGTTGGGGCTTTCGGGGTTAATGCGAATCCGAGTGGATTCAGGCTTCAATTCTAGTATCCTTAGGCTACCTAGGTGCTATAGATGCCTTGATATCCCTTGTTTGAAGCCCGGACAATGTAGGTATAGTTTAAAGCCAAAAGGGGGAAATTGGGGCTTTCGGGGTAAACGCGGGCATTTGATTGAGTTCGAGGGTTGAGAGGGTACCTTGGGGGTTAGTTAGAAGGTTGGGAGAGTTTCCTTTGAAAATGAAATCATTAACTTTGGTTTAGAAGAGAAATAGTTCGAAAAATAAAGGAGTTTAGGTGCAATTTAAGTTGTCTCACACTTCTAAACCCATGTCAGGACTTCTTAAGTGTTTATATATGATTTTAAATTGATTTGGAGCTTTTGGAATGATTCTATGCTTATATGGTATAAGTTCATTTGTAAACTGCTTACTAGCTTCTATCTTTGCTTCTATCCTAATTGCAACGAGGTCAACCTACTTTGTTGATCCTCATATGTGTTAATGCTTATATTATTGTTATTAATTTGCCATCGTTGAGTGCATTGCATAGTGGTTGCGCAACCCTAGTGTCGGGGCGGATGTGTTGAATATCGGCTGGGCGGCAGAAGGCTTGCGGGTGGATATTCAAACTCCGTGCGCTATTCCCTCATTCGCCTGGTCCGGAGATTGCCAGGGGATGTTGGGTCGTAGGATTCGGGGTACATCCGGAGTACACCCACTGGAGTGATTGGGGTTATGCCGGCTTATCGTGATCGTGCTCGTGGTTCGTGGATCGTGATTGAAGACCAGTGAAGATTGGTGTATAGGGGATTGTTGAAATGTATCCTTTTAATTGTGTGGTTATTTAAGTTATCATTGTTTCTTAAATTGTTAAAGTGTTATTGTTGTGTAATTGTATTATCTGTTGCATTGCACGCCCCGGGACTATATCCCTCACTGGGCAACAGTGGTTGCTCATACCTCGATATCTGTTTCAGGAGACGCTGAGGGTGATCCCCAGCTTGTTGATTTAGTTGAGGAAGAAGAAGTTCAGATCGAGCCTTTACCTTAGTTGCTGTGTCTGATAACTTGAGGTGGTTAATGATTTTGCTGTTATGTGGAAGACTCATCTAATTACTTTATGTACTATTTTGTAGCCCAAGGGCTATGTATATGCTTGTTGTATAAGTTGAAGATTAGTTGGTTGGGTTATGGCTTTGAAAGTCTATGAACTGTAATAACTTTTATTTCTCGCCTTATTTCCTTGCATGCTTGGGAGTGGATGGTTGATGTAGAATGCTTCATCCCTTAAGTTGTTTTATTGATTTCCTAGAATGTTATGATTATAAGACTATGCTGACAACCAGTTCTCGCATGCTTGTGTGTTTTGGAGATATTGTGTACTATAAGGCTCGGATGGCCCTATAGCTTTATTGTATAATTAAGAAAAGCTTGTATGTGTTATTGGGACCTTGTTTAAGCGTTTACAGGTTTTTAGAATGTCCACGGTACAGGGGAGACTCTGTCCGTGTGTCGGGTCCGGACTTAACCTTTAGCTTGGGGGTTGGGTCGGGGCGTGACATTTAAGTGGTATCAGAGCTATAGATTGCATGAAGCCGGGTTAAATTTCTCGGTCTGTGGGTAGAGATTTGTTATGTGACTTTGTGAATACATGAGTCCTTGATTTTGATTGACCTAAGTAAAATTTGAATAAGGAATGAACATGCTAGCATGGAAATAGAATATCAAGAGTCTAGAATGTCAAGTATGATCTAGTGATTTATGTTTACTTCAAGAATGTGGAATATTTATTTGAACTTCTATGCACTTGACTTTATGTGAATCTAATTGGACTCTTCTTTATGTGTTTACTTATAAATTGCATATATACATATACATATACCTGTCATAACACTTTGCATTCTAGCTATTCGTGATGGGGCCTCGCCGTCGTGCTGATAATCCGAATGTTGGTGGAGAACCCGAGGGGGTTCAGAGGCAAGAAGCTGAGGTGGCCGAAAATGCACCGCAGGTTCAAGAACCGAGCACTGCACAGATCTTGGCCACGATGGCCACAGCTATGAACACTATCGCCCAGTTTGTTACACAACAGAGTCAGCCAGGGGTCGTTGGAGGTAATCAGGCTGCGAGAGCCGGAGGTAGTGGCCCTACCGGAGGTAATCTGTATGATCGGTTTATACATCATGGGGCCTATACTTTCTTTGGGGAGCCGGACGATATGAAAGCTGAGATATGGCTAAGGAAGTTCGAGAGAGTGGCAGCGATACTGGAGTGCCATGATGACAGGAAGATTACCTATGCTACTTTCCTTCTCGAGGGTGATGCTGAAGATTGGTAGAATACCATCAGTGAGAAATGGGTAGCTGAGGGAGGTCATCATTCGTGGGCCGACTTTGTCCGAGAATTTCGAGACAAGTATATATCGGTAGTTGCCCGCGAGAGGCGACAAACTGAGTTCATAAACTTGAGACAGGGAAGTATGACGGTAGATCAATACGAGGCTACTTTTACCCGGCTTTCCCGTTATGCACCAGCTTTAATTCAGCCGGAGGACATGAAGATTCAGAGGTTCATCATGGGTTTGAGGAGAGATATTATGCTGAACTTGTCTTCAAATGATTTTTCTAACTATGCTGCAGTAGTCCGAGCTGCCTCGAGATATGAGAAATGGAAGGCCGATGTGTTAGCCGAGACCAGTCAATCGAGTAAACGGTTTCAGTCTCAGAGTCAAGGGTACCAGGGGCAGGCTGTATCAGTTGGGCAGAGTTCCCAGCCGAGACAGACTCAGAGTTACACAGGGCCTACTCAGACTCAGGCACGACCAGTTCAGAGTCAGACTCAGAGTCAGTTCCGTCCAGCAGTTTCCCGTTCGCAGCAGGGTAGTTCAGCTACCTCTACTTACAGAGCTCCTTCGGGAGGCACTGTTGCAAGACGTCACCAGCAGTGCAGCTTCTGTCAGCGTCAGGGTCACACTGAGGATGTTTGTTGGAAGAAACATAACAAGTGTACAGGTTGTGGCAGTGATCAGCACAGGGTTAAAGACTGTCAGAAATTTAAGAACCCTAGAGGTCAGACATCAGCTCAGAACTCTCAGACCAGGGCTCCAACTGCAGCACCACCACCACGAGGCCAGGCCCGTGTATTTGCTTTGGATGCTGAGGAGCTTCCGGATACTACCGCTGTGGTAGAAGGTATTTTTCTTCTTAATGATCAGTCAGTTAAGGTTTTAATTGATTCCGGGGCTTCGCATTCTTTTATTACTCCTACTTGTGCACAAAATGCTAAATTGAAACATGATAAACTGTTGCATGAGATTGTGGTCTATACTCCTATGGGTCCGAAGTTTGTTACTAGGTCTATTTGCAGAGCATGTAGTATATTTATTGAAGGTCGTGTTTTTCCTGCTGATTTGATTATCCTACCCTTCAATGACTTTGAAATTATATTGGGGATGGACTGGTTAAGTAAATATTATGCCCAGCTTGATTGTAGAAAGAAGATTGTGTATCTAGAGATGCCTAACCAGCCTGTACTTAAAATAGTTGGTAGTAGAAAATCTACGGGAACTCCTATTATTTCTTCTATTAGGGCATCTAAATTATTGAGCAAGGGTTGTGAGGCTTATCTTGCTTATTTGATTAATCAACCTGGGGATCAATTGAAATTGAATGATGTACCTATCGTGAGAGAGTTTCCGGGGGTCTTTCCTGAGGAATTACCTGGGTTACCGCCTGATAGAGAGATAGAGTTCATGATTGATTTGTTGCCGGGGACTTCACCTATCTCTAGGACTCCGTACAGAATGGCTCCACCTGAGTTGCAGGAATTGAAAGTTCAATTGCAGGGCTTGCTTGAGAAGGGATTCATTCAGCCGAGTTCGTCACCGTGGGGTGCGCCAGTTCTATTAGTTAAAAAGAAAGACGGATCTCTTCGCCTATGCATTGATTATCGAGGTCTTAATCAGGTAACCATCAAAAATAAATATCCTTTGCCTTTAATCGAAGAGTTGTTTGATCAGTTGCAAGGCGCCAGGGTATTCTCTAAATTTGATATGAGGCAGGGTTATTATCAGCTGAGGATTAAGAAAGATGATGTTCCTAAAACTGCCTTCAGAACTCGATATGGCCATTATGAGTTTGTTGTCTTGCCGTTTGGTCTTACTAATGCTCCTGCCGCATTCATGGATTTAATGCAGAGGGTATTCCGTCCTTATCTGGATCAATTTGTAGTCATATTTATTGATGATATCCTTGTTTATTCTAAATCTGAGGCGAAACATGAACAGCATCTCAGAATTGTGTTACAGACACTTCAGGAGCATCGGTTATTTGCAAAGTCTAGCAAATGTGAATTCTGGCTTAAGCAAGTTGCTTTTCTTGGCCATATTATCTCGCAGGATGGTATTTCTGTTGATCCAGCGAAGATTGAAGTTGTGTTATCTTGGAAACGACCTGAAATTGTCACGGAAATTCGTAGCTTCCTTGGTTTAGCTGGGTATTATCGGAGGTTTGTCAAGAATTTCTCTAAGATTGCAGGGCCTTTAACTCAGCTTACTCAGAAGAAAACCGTATTTGACTGGAATGATAAATGTGAGGCCAGCTTCCAGGAATTGAAGAAGAGATTGACTACAGCTCCTATTCTTGCTTTACCTGAGGGTTATGATAATCTAGTGATCTATAGTGATGCTTCGAAGGAAGGTCTGGGTTGTGTATTGATGCAGAATGGCAGGGTTATTGCTTATGCTTCCAAGAAACTAAAGCCTTATGAACTCAACTATCCGACTCATGATCTTGAGCTTGCAGCTATCATTCTTGCATTAAAGAAATGGCATCATTATCTCTGGGGCAACAAATTTGAAATCTTTACAGATCATAAGAGCTTGAAATATCTATTTTCACAGAAAGAGTTGAACATGAGGCAGAGGCGTTGGCTGGAATTACTTGAGGACTATAACTGCACTATTAATTATCTTCCAGGTAAGGCGAATATTGTTGCTGATGCTTTGAGCAGAAAGGCTACTGTTGCTAGCTTGATTATCAAGAATTGGGAATTCATGGAAGAATTGTGCTTATGGAAGCCTAGTACTTCAAATTCTGGTATTCAATTTGCAAGTTTGCAGATTCAATCTCTGTTGTTATCCAGGATTCGAGAAGCTCAACAGGCTGATCTTCAATTGTTGAAAGTCTTAGAGAATTCTAAAGGGGAAGAGTCGGATATCAAACTGCATGACGATGGTATTCTTAAATTCAAAGGTAGAATCTGTATTCCGAATGATCCAACTCTGAAGAAGGATATTCTTGCTGAGGCACACAGTTCTCGATATACTATCCATCCAGGCAGTACGAAAATGTATAAAGATTTAAAGCAGAATTTCTGGTGGAATAATATGAAGAGAGAAATCGCTGACTATGTTGCCCGATGTCTTACTTGTCAGAAAGTTAAAGCATAACATCAGCGACCTGCAGGGTTGTTGCATCCTTTGGCTATTCCTGTTTGGAAATGGGATCATATTACTATGGATTTCGTCTCTGATTTACCGAGGTCTTCGAGGGGTAATGACTCAGTCTGGGTTATTGTGGATAGACTGACCAAGACTTCTCATTTTATTGCTAAAAAGAAGTCAGATTCTCTTGATAAACTGGTAGAGTTGTATATTGAGAATGTTGTCCGACTTCATGGGATTCCAAAGAGTATCGTGTCAGATAGAGATCCCCGATTCACATCTCAGTTCTGGCAGAAGATTCAGAAAGCTTTGGGCACGACTTTGAATTTCAGTACAGCTTATCATCCCCAGACAGATGGTCAATCCGAGAGAACTATCTTGATCCTTGAGGATATGTTACGGGCTTGTATTCTGGACTTCGGTAAAAGTTGGGAGAAATATTTGCCACTAGCAGAGTTCGCCTACAACAATAGTTATCAAGCTACTATTGGTATGGCACCTTATGAGACACTTTATGGGCGTAAATGCCGTTCTCCTCTCTACTGGGATGATGTTGGCGAGATGAAGACTATCGACCCTACTCTCTTACCTGAAATGAACAAGATGATTGATCAGGTGCAGCTTATCAGAAAAAGAATGCTTACAGCACAGAGCCGGCAGAAGAGTTATGCAGATAGACGACGTCGTGATCTAAAATTTGCTGTGGGGGACCGGGTATTTCTGAAAATTTCTCCTCGCAAGGGTTTGATTCGGCATGGTAAAGGAGGTAAACTCAGTCCTCGATATGTGGGACCATTTGAGATAACTGAAATTGTTGGTGATTTGGCTTACCGTCTAGCTTTACCTCCCAGTCTGGGCAGAATTCATGACGTATTCCATGTTTCCATGCTTCGGAAGTATCATCCAGATCCCTCTCACATACTTGAGCCGGAACCGCTAGAGATCAGTGAAACTTTGACCTACACCGAGAAACCTCTTTGAATTGTTGATCAGAAAGTTCAGGAGTTGAGGACTAAAAGCATTCCGATAGTTAAAGTTATGTGGGATCATCACGGAGTAGAGGATGCGACGTGGGAAAGAGAGGATCAGATGCGGGATCGGTATCCAGAGTTATTCGCCGAATCATGTAAGAATTGCGTGGACGCAATTAGTTTAAGGGGGAGAGGATGTGACGCCCGGGTTTTAGCCATGCATTCAATTACTGTTGCATCTTTGTTTACGCATTTCCTTCTGTGCATTATTGACTGCCTTCTTGGGTTACTATTCATTCCATTTCTAAACTGTCTTCTATTAATTAATTAGCATTTTTATTAAAGCATATTAATTGTAAAAGTAGTGGGAAAAATGTGCATTTGAGCTATAGGCGTTAGGAGGGCTCGTTTAGAAAATAATTTTAGAAGTCAAGTGAATAGTGTTACGTAACTAACTTAGGTAATTAATTAGCTAGCATATATTTTACCATCTAAGCTCGTTTTAAAGCTTTCTACGCACATTTTATTAGATCAATTAAGCACCAAAGGACCCCACCTCAACTTAACCCCTTTATATTAACACTTAAGCTCATATAATGCAAAAAAAAAAAAAATAGAAAGCTGAAACAGCAGCCCCAAACCCGACAGCCCCTCCTTGCACTTGGGAGCATTTTTCCATCTTCAACTCTTCAATTCAAGCCAAGCCAAGCCTTGAGCAACTAGTGTAGGGTGTTTGCAAGGTTCCTAGGTGCTCCTACGCGTAGTGGTGAGGGATTTCACGACTTGTTTTTGCATTTTTAAATAGTTGCTCATTTATTGATTTGTTGAAAATATGATTATATGCCATTGTAATTGTTATCTATGCTAATATACTATCTATATGAATGCTAGAGAACACTTTTGAACCATCGTTTCGCAATTTAAACGGTTAGAATCGTTAGTTTGATTTTTAGGGTGAATAGTGACGTTTTTTCTAGGGTTTTGTGTAATTGCTCGAATTGGCTTGAATTAATGCTTCTAATTGATGCCTTAGGTACTAGTGAAGATAATCAAATAGCCCGTACACTTGCATTGCCCTTAAATCGCCTAAAAATGGAAAATAGCCGACTTTAAGTTGGGGCTTTCGGGGTTAATGCGAATCCGGGTGGATTCGGGCTTCAATTCTAGTATCCTTAGGCTACCTAGGTGCTATAGATGCCTTGATATCCCTTGTTTGAAGCCCGGACAATGTAGGTATAGTTTAAAGCCAAAAGGGGGAAATTGGGGCTTTCGGGGTAAACGCGGGCATTTGATTGAGTTCGAGGGTTGAGAGGGTACCTTGGGGGTTAGTTAGAAGGTTGGGAGAGTTTCCTTTGAAAATGAAATCATTAACTTTGGTTTAGAAGAGAAATAGTTCGAAAAACAAAGGGGTTTAGGTGCAATTTAAGTTGTCTCACACTTCTAAACCCATGTCAGGACTTCTTAAGTGTTTATATATGATTTTAAATTGATTTGGAGCTTTTGGAATGATTCTATGCTTATATGGTATAAGTTCATTTGTAAACTGCTTACTAGCTTCTATCTTTGCTTCTATCCTAATTGCAACGAGGTCAACCTACTTTGTTGATCCTCATATGTGTTAATGCTTATATTATTGTTATTAATTTGCCATCGTTGAGTGCATTGCATAGTGGTTGCGCAACCATAGTGTCGGGGCGGATGTGTTGAATATCGGCTGGGCGGCAGAGGGCTTGCGGGTGGATATTCAAACTCCGTGCCCTATTCCCTCATTCGCCTGTTCCGGAGATTGCCAGGGGATGTTGGGTCGTAGGATTCGGGGTACATCCGGAGTACACCCACTGGAGTGATTGGGGTTATGCCGGCTTATCGTGATCGTGCTCGTGGTTCGTGGATCGTGATTGAAGACCAGTGAAGATTGGTGTATAGGGGATTGTTGAAATGTATCCTTTTAATTGTGTGGTTATTTAAGTTATCATTGTTTCTTAAATTGTTAAAGTGTTATTGTTGTGTAATTGTATTATCTGTTGCATTGCACGCCCCGGGACTATATCCCTCACTGGGCAACAGTGGTTGCTCATACCTCGATATCTGTTTCAGGAGACGCTGAGGGTGATCCCCAGCTTGTTGATTTAGTTGAGGAAGAAGAAGTTCAGATCGAGCCTTTACCTTAGTTGCTGTGTCTGATAACTTGAGGTGGTTAATGATTTTGCTGTTATGTGGAAGACTCATCTGATTACTTTATGTACTATTTTGTAGCCCAAGGGCTATGTATATGCTTGTTGTATAAGTTGAAGATTAGTTGGTTGGGTTATGGCTTTGAAAGTCTATGAACTGTAATAACTTTTATTTCTCGCCTTATTTCCTTGCATGCTTGGGAGTGGATGGTTGATGTAGAATGCTTCATCCCTTAAGTTGTTTTATTGATTTCCTAGAATGTTATGATTATAAGACTATGCTGACAACCAGTTCTCGCATGCTTGTGTGTTTTGGAGATATTGTGTACTATAAAGCTCGGATGGCCCTATAGCTTTATTGTATAATTAAGAAAAGCTTGTATGTGTTATTGGGACCTTGTTTAAGCGTTTACAGGTTTTTAAAATGTCCACGGTACAGGGGAGACTCTGTCCGTGTGTCGGGTCCGGACTTAACCTTTAGCTTGGGGGTTGGGTCGGGGCGTGACAGTTTCGGTTTTCTAACGATTCCCTATTGCTAGTATAGCAGGGACTACAGAAACCATAGTTGCACAGAAATTGTATGCCGGATAGAGGACTGTTGGTCCAATTAATTACACAATTCTTTATTAATGATATGGCTATAAAAATTTCTCCTATCTTTTTTCAGCCCTCTCTACGCCTTCAACAATGAGATTTCAAAAGACGATTCTTTCTCCACTACTTCCTGACGAATGATTGATAGGAACGGATTTCCTAGACTTCTCTGCATCCGATCAACTCATACCTCCTAGCCCTCTCTCCAGGATCTCATTCAATAGATCCAACCCATTTCTAGGGTAAGGTAGATAGAGAAGTTCATCCCCCGCTTCCTTTGTTCCACTGGCACCAAAGATCAAGAATTCAAGATAGAAAGAAATATTGGTTGATGGGCTGTTAAGTCCCCTATCAGAACAAGGCGGATAGCAGAAATGTGAGCAACAATAGCTTCAATGTTCATCTTCCCCTCGCTACCGGATGAGTGAACTCTACTCGCCTACGCTGGATGGGATCACCCTTAACCTTTAGTCCTTGGAGGAGTATATCTTGAGATAAGATTGAATCCCCTACAAAGCCAGGTTGCATTAGGAGAATAAGTAGGCCTTGTTGTGCTTCGGCTCTTCTATGGTCTTTCATCGAGGAAAGCAGGCTTGACATGCTCAAGTCTTCATTTGTAGGACTTTCTTTGATGGTTCATCATGTAAGCTTGGGTCTTTCATTCGGGCCCTCTTGGGACACCCTGTGGGCCAATGTGTATAAGCTTGGGCTTTCTTAACGTGACTCATTTGATGACTCAGTACATGGATGTCACGAGTCCATTGGCATAGAATATGGAATCTTTTCTATGTAAAATGGTTGTGCAAAGTTTGTTTGTTCATACAGGCAGTGTGATTTGGGGATATTGTGTTTGCTCCCCAAGTTAGTCGGAGCCAGCCAATTTTTCATTAAAAAGACATGAGAGTATTCAACTGCAAAAAAAGTAGTGCGGAGAACTAATAAGAATTGTGTCTTCCATCTAATTCGTGACGCATGGCGCGATTCATCTACCATTCTATAAATAGAGGCTTGATAAGTGTCTTCATCAAATTCAAATCAAAGAATTTGAGTACTAGCACGTATGGCTGCAAACAGGCTTTCTGCAATTGCTGCCGAAATGGGGAAACTGCAAAATAAAATTCAAGAGCATCGTAGAGTGCTAAACTTTCTTTTGAGAAGTGTTAGAACAATGGATCCTACAAGGAGAAAAGTGCGCATTCGCGCTACTAGAGAGCGCATAGAGGGTTTGGAAGAGAGGCAGCAAGCGCTGCGGGCGGAGCAGCAAGTGCTCATTATTCATGGAGCACTCGGTCACCTAGGAGACTAAAAGAAATTAACAAAAAGTAGTTAAGTCACCTTCAGGCTTTCTTATTCTAGGAAAGTATGTAGTTGAAAAAATAAATAAAAAGAGTAGTTATAAAATCAAATGTTGGCCCTATTAGTTGTTGTGGGTCATGAGCATGTAACTTGTTTTGAATTTATCTTTATTTTATATAAGCCATTTCCTTAAGGTGATTTTTGAATTGTGTCCACTGCAGTACTAACTCTCTTATAGTGTACTACATTACATGAAATGTAGTTCATGATTTCCCCTTCACTCTCTTTAGCATTTTGGTTTAACACCACGCAGGCGGTTGGTACCTTCCCAGTTTCTTCATCAGGTAACCTGCCAATTCAACACATTGTCAGCGGCATTTTGCCTGTCAAAATTCATTAATGAATCAGTATCTCCTTTACTTGAACACGGGTTTCGACTTCCCCATTAGGCTCTTAGCTCTTTAAGGAAGATCTCACGTCACTCTTATACTCCCTATCGGCAAATCAGTTTTTGATTTATAGAGAAAGAGAAGAGAGTATTGTAGCTCACCTCGTGCTTCCATCAAACGAAGCACTTGGCCCCCACTTTGTTAACATAAGACATAAGGAAGTTCTTTCAAACAAAAGGAAGTCCCACTTCATTCCAAAATGGTTTTGTCCAATTTCCTGAGTTACACGAATTTTGATCTCTTTTGCTTATGTGATGTGCGAAATCGACTTACTTATAGTTTCTTATAACTACTGTCTGTATAGACAAAGAAAAACATGGGTGCTTCCTATATATTAGCATTCTTGAGTGCAGGTTGAGGTTAGTGCTTGGGGCTCAACTGGATGGCATGGGTAGAGCTATCTTGCCTTCTTTCATACAGTACGACACGTTCTCGTCACCCATGGTGGCACAGTATGCCTTCGTTGATCTGTTCTGACAATACAGATGAATGTCTCTTTCTCCCCCGTTAGTCGAAGCCCTTTATTTATGGTTCAATGCTTGTCTTTCTTCCTTGAAGCAGTCAGAATAATTCTAATCAAAATATCAGTAAAAATAAAACACCAAGTACAGTGTGACCTTTTATAGCAATAACTCTAAGTCACGCAGAAACCAGAAATGTCTCTCAAGAAGAAGTCGGGAAAATCTTTTATGGAGCGTTTAAGTGTATGTCGGTGGTTGTAGCAAAAGAGAATCATAAAGAAAAGGGCTTTCATTTTCACGCGGTAGCGCATACCACTAATGCCTCTAAAAACACTGCTAAGAGAACGATCAGAGAACTGTATCTGGAGTTTGAAGGGCGACAATGTGACATCAAATTCATAAAAGGTTGGGGAGCCTATCTTACTTACATAACCAAGGAAGACAAGGAACCCCTAGTGTGGGGGGGAGTTCTCAAGAGAGAAAATCTTTGGAATATCGGAGGACTCTCGAAAGAAAAGAAAAACAGAGACTATCCTAAAAAGATTGAAAATTCCATCGTTATGTTGTTCATAACACTAAGAGATGCATAACTATTAGGCATTTTGTTCAAGACCACATTGAGGAGGATAAGATCCAACTTGATGGGTATTTTTTCCACAAAAAAACAACAAGCTAGCCTTAATTAGACTTCTCATCCTTATGTTATGGAAAATTTGACAAGCAGTCTACAACACCTAAACAACCGCTAGTGATGATTCTTTCTCCAATGGTTATTCCTTTTTTTCTAACAAAAAATCCAAATAGGATTGAAAGGTTATGAATGTCGAATGGTCCCATAGGCACTTTCGCCTGCCCTTTCTTTTGTGCCGAGGCCCTGCTTTGGCCATTCATTAGTTCAGATATTTAGTTGGTTAGTCTTGCAAAAAGCTCATCCTTGGCAAAAGTCTTAGTTGAGATGTAGCCGATGCATCCTCCCAGCAGGATAGAGAAAGCAAGCCAATCCCATTTAGACTTGGAAAGAAAATATAAAAGAAGATTTATTTCCTGAGAAAATTCCCATTGACATCCCTATCCGCGTATCGGCACAATCTAAGAAACTTGGATTCCCTTCGTTGCACTCATATTTTCCTTTCTCAAGGAATGAGCACACCTTCAACTAGTCAGCAGCGCCCAGGTTTTCTGTCTCTTCCAGCTCGTAATCTCGCTCCTAACTATTCATATTCACGACTTATTCATAAAAAAGGCTGTAACCTCCTAATCGAGGAGTGGAATTCTTTGCTCCCCTCGAAAAACTCCATTGCTTTGACCATCCTCAATGACCTGAGGATTCTTCTAGCCCTCAAAGAAGAGCAATTGACCACTCCTACTATAATGGAGAAAGGACAATCTGCCTTCTAACCCGAAGTCCAATTATTCTGGCCCCAATTTCCTAGAGAGAGAGCATGCCAAAGCTCGATGAATAGACAGGGGATGGATAGTCCTCGAGTTCAGGGAGGAGAAAGATAGAGAAGTCGTTGGCATTCCTGCCTTTCTGTCCAAAATACAATAAACATAGAAGAGAAAAAGACTGGCGTCCCCCCTTTCAAAGAAGGTCTAGCCTCTTTTTTCAGTGGAAGTTGAGCTCATCAGATCTACTGCCCATGACATAAGTGTTCGTTGACCCTATGCTTGCCCCTTCTTATTGCTATATGTGACGTCGAGTGCTTAAGTGAGATTAGCAGTCTGGCAGGTCCTTGGACGCTGACCCTTATAGTATAGTCTACTTGGACCCCTACTAGGGCTAGAGCTAGCCGAAAAAAGAAATAAAATACTTTGAAAAAAATATAATAATAAAATGCTCCATGCTCTACCTTTCGTCCTCCTTAAACTAGGCTTTCTTGCATAGTAGCCTTCCTTTGGTCTTAGGTTCGCGACTAGTTAGCCTAGAGTTGACCCTGGCTGTGATCAAGAAGTCTGCAACTAATTATAGTTTTGGGGATGCCATTCTATTGTCCTGCGACGCGCTCGTCCTTGAACTCGCGGGCACTGAGAGGGGTAGTCAAGGGGTCCCACTTATTGAAGCCAGGTTGAGCGAGGGGATATCCACTTTAGCCAAAGGTTCCAATCACATAATAGAACAGAGACGAAGGCCAATCTTTTTCCAGATAGAAGGGGAAGCCCTCGTTCCGTCATCCTTAATGCGTTCATTCTATTCTCCAGAGTTTAACAACTCAGTGATTTGTATACCAGAGTCTAGCAAAAAAACTTCGTTACCAACTCTACAACTCACTCCTTTCCATTCTTTTTCCCGCCACTCCAGCTTCTATGATATGCCCAAGACGTTTTATTATATTACTAAGACAAAAGGAATTGGTCAACAAGAAGACTGTCTTCAGCCTCTCGATGGCTTGAAAGCTTTTCTTTGACTACCATTAATAAGGATAGAATAGGACTTGGAGTCTAAATTCATTATATAATGACTTTATTGAGAATGAGAGATAGAGGTTTGAAGATGCTCGACCGATAGGGAGATGAATGGTAAGATGAGAGAGCATGTATTTTTCTTTAATGAATTTCCATTCCAAACTATTACCATATGCTTTGCCAAGATCGTCTTTGATGGCCAGAAGGAGAAGGCCTATTGTTCCTCAACATGCGTCGCTCCTACTAAAAGTATGTTTGATTTCCTGCACCACTATATATACTAGGAAATTCTAACAAACAATAAGAAGACGTCCAGGGACAAGTAGGTTGCCTTGTAAAGGTCCAATGAGGTCTGGTAAGAAACTTCTCATTCTCTCCACTCACATTTTAGCCACTATTTTAGACTAGGTCAACCATAGACCAATCGCTATGAATTGATGGACAAATTAGGGCTTTGTGACTTAGAGGATGAGGCAGAGTCAAGTTCTTTCTATTCAAATTCTGATGGAGAAAATATCTATCATAAATCTTAGCTAGAGCAAACCATATAGAGGTACTGATAATAGGCCAACATTCTTGATAAAAATTAGCTTGGAAAAGAGACTGAGTTCGGGTAAGAGTAGTTCAGGTAAGAATAGGGTAAATTTGACCATGTCTTCTTTGCTTTCATGGCCCAAATAGCTGGCCTATATTCCTCTTTCTTACTTCCCCTTTCATTCCAAGTAGGCGATCAGTTTGGTTTATCCTAATCCAATCTATCGGTCCTAGTACTACGCCCATCATCCCTTCTATCAAATGAGAAGTTCAGTCTTTCAATGGGACCCCTCTATCTATCTCTAGGCCCTAGTTCAGAACACTTATTGTCATGATCTGTAGAAGGATAATTCATCTTCTATATTGGATGAGAAAGGCTGTTTTTTCAAAGGCAAGTAACCCCTAAGTGAGCTAGACTCAGCATCAGGAGAAAAGTTAGACAAGGTCTCTTCAGCCTTAGTAGCAAGGGCAAAAATAGAGGAAGAGAAGGAAAAGGTATAAGAAAAGAAAAAAGAAGAAGCTCGTACCTCGCTCCTCTACTTGTCTTGGCCCTACCCGATAGGAGGTTAGTGGGCCAGTAGGTGGCCGACCCCCTATCTTTTCTTCTTGTTTGTTTTGGGCCATTGGCTTGTTCTCTGATGTCAATTCTCTCTGTTTTAGTTAAATTGCGAATTGGTTGAGCTGCTTATTGATCTTGTACCTCGTTGATCAAGTATTCACGCTTCTGTTCAATTCTTGTGCTGGTTGGTCTTCAGCCGTCAAAGAAAGAGTGAGAATAGTTGAAACCTCTCTAACATCCACCAAGCCATTAAGCCAGTGTAGAACATGGACTGTTGGACAGAGTGCTTCCCTGATGAGATCCTTTGAGACTGAATGCTTTGAGTTAGGTTCCTTTCAAAAGACAGATCGGGAAATAGCTAAAGGTTAACCCTAAACTTGCTTTCGTTTTTTCTTAATGGTATATAGGTGAACCTGAACCAGGTCAAATGTTTTCTCTTCCTGACCCCGACCCTGAAGTAAGGTCAGTACTAGGAATCTATTAATATCCATCCAGGGATAAAGAATGCGGCGAGCAGTCCACTGATTATTGTCGTCTCGAGACTTCCCTAATCGAATGTGAGGCCTACAAGATCCCTACAGCTAGTAGTCAGAGTCTTCCCTGGTATGTCTCTATAGCAAAGTCCAACTCTTTCCTTGCAATTTCCCTTTTTTCTCTAATCTACGGGGATCACTCTAAATAGCTTATGTAAAGTAGAGTTCCATCCTCCCACGATGATTCCTCTTGTCGAATGAAAGCTTCTTCACCTCCGCTCTGAAACTCGGGCATTCCTCCGTAGGGCAATCGTTCCCTTAGCTTCTGTGCTTGCAGTCTGCCATAGAGGTGTAGGGGAAGGAGGTGAAAACAAATCACCATGAAACTAGTACTCGTAATGCCAGTTGCTGACTTGGAGGAGTAGGAGAAATCCCCGATTCCCGATTCGATTGATGATCATATGTAATAGATTGGGCTGGTTCCTCGTTTGAGGCTGCCCGCTCCCTACCCTATTGTCTTGGTAAAGTGGCCTGAGAGTGTTGGGACAAATCCCTATCGTCCAATCTCATAGGATGGTCACAATCCCGATAGTAAAATATAAGGAATATATCTTCCACTGGCTGTGACAAAGACATATATGCTAGAACGAGTGCTTTAAGAGTGCGGTCATACAGTCTTTCTTTCCCCAAGGCAAGGGCGGAAGGGGCAACTCAAGTCGATTTCTCATCTATCTCAGAGTTTTTTCTAAAATAAAAAAAATCAACCAATAGCCAACTAATGGATTGAGTTATATAGTGCTACCCAGGTTTAGAACCCACTCTTTAGAAGTTCATGTGGTTGTGTCATCACCTCATTGGTCGGAGGTCCAAAAAGAAGACAAATTTGCTTATTTTTCTTTTTCAATTTCTATTTTTAGTTGTTTTTAAAAGAGAGAAAGAGTAGAAACAAAGGGTACGCTCAGAAGATTTGCTCAGAGCTATTCACTTTCACTTGGTCACCTGGTATCTTCAAACCTCTTTGCTTGTGGGGACATGAGTGGAAATGTCTGAGAGAGCGCTTCGCGAAAGAATCGTGGGGCATGGTGAAAGGTTTCCCATTGGGGTTTCTGACCCTCCAGGTCTCCACCTACTTGTGGAAGAGGGAGGGGGGGGGGGGTTCCTTGATATTAAGGTGTCAAGGTGGTCGAAGAAGGCCACAAGTGGAAGCAACGGAGACTTTGATCATTCAGTTGACTCCTTGCTGCCAGTCCGTGCTTGCTGTCATGCTGGCAAAAGTATAGGGCTTCGGTAGGTTTTACCTACTATTGGATTTGAACCAATGACTCTCGCCTTATGAAAGAGATGCTCTAACCACTGAGTCAAGTAGGTCAAGCTGAGTCAAGTAAGAGAAAATAGACCCCTATAAGAGAAAGCCGTGCAATCAAAGTTCCCCTTACTATACAAGGGGGAACGGAGCACTAAGAAAGAGAAAGCATTATCACTATATGAAATGAAGCAGCAGCTAGCACGCTAAGCTAAGATCAACCACTTGGAGAACGCGGAGCCTTTCTGACTCGGTCATCTATCTTAATAAGTGGATTTTGATTCATGCGGTCGTTCTCTACTGCATTGGTCTTTTCACTTCCCACTCCCCACCATAACAAAATGTTTCCACTATATCTCAGGAGTAGTCAAAGGTATGAAGTAAGTCGACTGATAAGGTGTTTATAAGCTTGTTTGATAGAACAAGGTATGAAGTAACTCGACCGATAGGGAGACGCTGGATGGAATTCAGCTCGACTGATAAGGAGAGGAAGGTAGGAAGAACCGCTTTAAGCCTATTGCTTTCGTTCAGTACAGACAGAGCTCAACCAGAAATCTCTCACTCAGCAGGTGCCAATGCACTGACCTAAGCACAGTCAGACTTAGGACATACGGTACTAAAGGCTGCTAACCTTCGCTTCAGTCGGTAGCAAAGATGAATTTCTCTCACAAAGGTTACTAGTAGCTCAAAGGACGGTAGTCAATACTGGACTTCTCGCCGGGTCAAAAGCAGATGGAGCAGGAAAATCTATACCGAAGACTCCTCCAAGAAGGACTACTAGGTGAAGAAGACTGAGCGACTCCAATACTGGAGGCCTATAGTCAACTCCACACCTAGCAACCTCATTGTAGAGTTTCCATATGATACTAAAACGGATCAAATGTGGATCTTCATGACGCACTAGAAAGTGCATTGTTACGACGGGAGCTTTAAAGAAGTCCTCGAAAGAGACACTTGGATGCAAGGCTACGGTAAATAGAGTACCATAGGAACTAACGAAGCCACTAGGACATCCACGCCTTAACCAAGGTAATCTCCTATAATACCTCAAAGACCTCTCCCTATCGGTCGAGCATCTTCAATCCTCAGATTCATATAAGTGAAGAGGCGCTACCTTCAATTCCTTAGGCTTAAAAGCCTCTCTAAGTATCTCTAACAAGATACCTCGAAGGTAAGACGATAGAGGCATGCAAGCGACCAAGCCATAAGTCAAAAGGAACCCTACTCTTTAACCAGACTACCGCAAGCCGCAAAACTCGATGTGATCGGGAGTGGTTGAGACGCGAGAGAACTCTAAATCCAAGTCCATGTATTCGACAAAGTGTGCGTGAACCTCTTCACATTATAGATGTGAATGATGGAAAAGACACTTGGTAGATGATAGGAGTTGGATAGGTTTCGCACTAACACAGGAGAGAAATCCTTAGTCAAGTGTTTACACCTGAATCTCTTAGCAAACTCAGCCCCGCCAGTCTCCGAAACCAGGGACTTAGTAAAGATATAGATAGACCTAGTTCCAAACAAGAGCAAACCATTGGAAAGATATCAAGCTGAGTCAACCAAAGACGGTGTTGGTCTGTTTATCTCACTTTAGGAAGCAAAGGCAAGCAGACTAGGCAGCAGAGGGTGTCTTCGCGGAAGGGGAATAGTAGGAGGCTTTGAGTCGGACATCAAAACTCAGCGTAGATAGAAAGTCCGCTACCCATTCAAGCAGCTTGTAAGGCTGCAGTACTATTTCATATAAGATGTACCATCGACAAGCTTCACTTATAGTTAATTCCATAGAATTGGGCTAGCTGCCTAGAATAAAAAGAGTTTCGAACTCGTTGAAGATCCTTGTGGCTCTAGATCCCTCCAATCCAGCTGATTCCGAATCGACCAATTCCGGGATCTTATGCAGCGAAGGCCTGTCATCGAATTCTTCAAACCTAGGGCATGTCGATCTTGAATGAAACTAAACATGATTGATCCTACTATCAATCAATCCATCATACAAAGGCCTAACTCTGGCTCTCTCTACGGGTAGAAGGAGGGGCAACAGCCTTGTCAAGGCACGGGCCAAGCCTAGTCAAAGTGAAGTAATTTATACTGAGCAAGAACCTACACTAGAATAGGAAAAGCTAGACATTCCTTTTTTTCAGAATTCCAGTCCTGCAGGCCTGCCCGAACTGTCAGTGATTCAAACAAAGAGGCGGGGACGAGCGTTGTGCTTGCCCCGACCAATACCACCATTCATTACTGTGAACCGGCCTTGGCCTTCACTTAAAAGTAAGATGAGTCCTCTAATGAACTTGGGTCCATACTCTAGTGAAAAAAGGAAATTAGGCTTCTCTTTCCGCTTCTTAACTTCTATCATTTTTCGTGCTTAGCCCTTCTTTGGCATCCTTCCCTATGAATCTCTCAATCTCAGGAGTTCCTGCTAATTGGTTAGTCCTTCGCGTTTTCTTCTTTCCTTTCTTGGAGACTGGTTCTAGTATGGCTGGCAGTCATACGCTCCTTTATCCGGTTAGTGGCAATTGATTCCTAGTGTGACATGGATCTTTCTTCTATCTCAAAGGTTGCGTATCTAGAAGATGGAGCCTAAACGCTGGGTTTGGTGCGCATGATGTAGTAATCTCTTCGTCTAATCACAAGGCCACACGGACTTTATCTGGGATTTCTTTTTTTTTTTTCTGTTAGATGCATTGGTTGATGCGCAGCTAACTAGCGACCCCGAAATTTCATATAAAAGAGAAAGAGATTCGTATTGCTTGATCATTAAATTGAGTATGGTGCGCGGTAAGACTGAACCTCCCATTGCTCTATCTCCGATAGCATGCAGCCGATAATGAAGACATATATATAGAAAGTGTACAGTGAGAGAACAAGCAAAGGGCGCAAAAGCCGTTGCGCTAACGCGCATCCGTTTTCTTGCTAGGTAGCCAGTCTTTACTTAACTTGGCCCAAGCAATACCCAAAGACTCCCATGCCTTTCTTGGTAGGACCAACCCAATCGGAGATTTCCGTCTTCTTGAATTGGGATAGCAAGAACAAGTCTCTCTTTTTTTGGGAGGGAGCAGAGCAGTCAAAGAATGAACCAAAGCAAATGATTGTTCTAGAATGGCTATTCCTCACAATTGCTCCTTGTGATGCAGTGGAACCATGGCAATTAGGATCTCAAGATGCAGCAACACCTATAATGCAAGGAATAATAGACTTACATCACGATATCTTTTTCTTCCTCATTCTGATTTTGGTTTTCGTATCATGGATCTTGGTTCGCGCTTTATGGCATTTCAACTATAAAAAAAAATCCAATCCCGCAAAGAATTGTTCATGGAACTACTATCGAGATTCTTCAGACCATATTTCCTAGTATCATCCCAATGTTCATTGTTGTACCATCATTTGCTCTGTTATACTCAATGGACGACGTAGTAGTAGATCCACTCATTATTATCAAAGCTATTGGACATCAATGGTATTGGAGTACGCCTCTTCACGAGGGTGATTTAAGTGCAACAAATTGCCTTAAAGTAGAATATGGTTCGTGAAACATCTGGCTTACCGGTAATCTCCCATTCCCGCCGTCGATAGACTTTAATAACTATAGCATGCAGAAACAGGGAGTTGAGGTGGTTAGACATATACCCCAAAATGCTCCAAGCATAGGAGCCTATGGTTCCATTCTTGTTGTTGCTAGAGGTACACATCCCTCTTTTCTGTGTGGAACGATATATGAGAAATAGATGCTCAGCCTACAATGTCCGATAACGGTACTGAAGTAGTGAATCTATCGGCTCCATAGCAGTGGCATACAACTTTGGACCTAAGGGCCGGCCTAGTAACCTTTTGGAATGGGGGATCCCCATTGGCAATAACCACAGTAGTAGTTGCGGAACTACTGGGCCGGGAGATGACAACCTGTTGTTCCTTCTCCTCTTTCTTCACTTCGGGGACGGAGGTCCTATGGTAGGTAACAGCAGGCACAAACAACTTGACCAAAGAGGACCAGCGCTTCTACTCCTCTACCGAGGAGCTGTTCGTAGTGAGAATCAAGGAATATCGTGAACAGTGGGAGGTCATAGAGAATTTACCTATTCATAGAGTGATCCAATGATCGATACAGGATATAGACTATCTCTTTCTTTATTTTATTCTTTTTCTGAAAAGAAAATTACGTGAAACTCAAAAGCTAGGGAAAGCATCCCGTCCGCTGGAATGAGCAGTAGTATGATCTTATTGTTGGAAGCTCAGCTCACGTCCGAATAGGTCCAGGTCTGGAGTGCCTCATAACTGACTTGCTGCAACGAAAAAAAAGAAGGGCGACTCAACTTCTCAGCTAGAGGTGGGGGTGGGACCTCTTGGCATAATGTACGCTAGAACATGGGAATTCGAGGTCTCATGAACTACTACTAAAAACCTACTTTGTTTTTGTTTGTGGACAAAGGATATCCGGTCAGGCCTATGGATGGATCCTTTTAGATCTACAGGCCCCAGTCGTGGAGAGCTTTTTACGGGGAAATTTACAAGTACAGTTTGGGGGAAGGCGGCCGTCGACCCAACCTTATGAGTATTCGGACTATAACAGTTCTGATGAACAGTCACTCACTTTTGACAGTTATACGATTCCGAAAGATGATCCAAAATTAGGTCAATCACGTTTATTAGAAGTGGACAATAGAGTGGTTGTACTAGCCAAAATGCATTTACGTATTATTGTAACATCTGCTGATGTACTTCATAGTTGGGTTGTACCTTCCTTAGGTGTCAAATGTGATGTTGTACTTGGTCGGTTAAATCAGACCTCTATTTCGGTACAACGAGAAGGAGTTTACTATGGTCAGTGTAGTGAGATTTGTAGAACTAATCATGCCTTTATGCATGCGCCCGAAAACATAGGTCGACTGCTGAGCCCACTCTAGCTCAGCCACACCACCTAGGGTGCGAGCCACCTGAGAAACAAGCTATCACAGCGAGCGGTTGGAGCAATATGGAGCTGAGGAGCAAGGCAGTAGATAAGATAGAAGAAGGGGCCAGGCTCCCGGTGGAGCAGAGGAAACGGTTAGGATAATGAACTTGAAAAGCGGAGCCCGAGCAGCCGACAAGCGAGTGGTTAGTGGCCAATAGCACCCTAGTTGTTGGCATTCCTCTCTACAGCTGACACACGAGGAATCATGGGGCACTCTATACAGAGCAAGCAAGTCTTAAGGAAGAGACGCCCGCGCAAGGACCTCCATTCTCATTAGGAGGTCGAACCAAGGACCTATGGAAGTCGGGGCTACCCCGTCCCCATAGGCAATGCAAGAGTGTCCTGAGGGAGGAGTTTAGAGGCCTTATAGTAGCACGAACTTCTTTTTCTTTCTAGATCATGCGAAACGGGCCAGTCCAAGATCGTACTGTTCCTCTACAAAGACAAGAGACGCTCTCGCTAGGCGTCACTATCTTTCTGAGTTATTCCAGGTTCTTTATGATTTCGTGCCGCGGTGAACAAACAAAAATGAAAAAGTGGGTCGTCTCAGCAGAAGGAGAAGGACCTGCTACGGCAGAGACTACTGGCCCTCTTCCCAGTCAAGATAGATGGGAATGAGCTCTATCAAGTAAAGGACATAACCAGTATCTTTTTTTATGTACGTACACTTTTGTTTTAGGGTGGGGCCACCCTTTCTCCTGCTAATCCGGCCATTTCCGAACCTGTCTTTTTCACCCTATTCAATTCAATGGAGGACTTCTCCATTCTTACGATTCCCAGTCCTCTTAGCTTATTCTTATATTCATAAAATACTCAAATTGAAGAATAATAAGAAAAAGCTCTCCCTTTAATAAGGAAAAAGGTAAGGCTATGAAGCCCTTCCTTTAGCTAGTTTTGTCTTTCCCCTTGGATAGGTTAGAGCTATGAAGCTTACCTTATTATTATTAAAAAGGGACTTGGCTTTTTCAGCTTGCTGCTCGTTTTCTCGCTGCCGAGAGGCGAAGGGGGCCTGACTTACGGTTTCCAAGCCTGGCACAAAGCGAAGGGACTGGATTTCACCTATGATCAGATTAGTGGGCAACCTTAGTTGACTTTTTTGTGGTGTTGTTGACATTTGTTGAAAGCGAATTTTGAAGTAGGCCTCACATTTTGGAGAAGCTCCCAGCTCACACTATGGTGGAGGAGGCGTCGTGAAGATCTAGAAGTGTAAGTAGTATGAGCTAAAAGGCTCCCATATTGTTTGGAGGGCAAGGGGCATAGATGCGAAACAAACCTGACCCCTATCTATCATCATAGAAGCTATTCCTAGGAAATATTATGGTTCTCGGGTATCCAATCAATTAATCCCCCAAACCGGGGAAGCTTAAGCGGAAATGAAAGAGTAAGGTGAGGGAAAATGGGGAAGCCACTAAATCGAAGGCTTCGCTCGCTCTAACGCTAGTTGAGTAGACAGTGAGTGGAGTGCATAAGCCCCTTTTGAAATATGGGCAAGTACCACACAAGCTCGTAAGTAAAGTACGGAACGGGCCTTGTCTATGAAGCAGAGCGACCTCATCTTGCTTGCTTCTAGAAATAGATAATAGGCATTCTGGTATGGTAGGAATACTACTTTTTAGGTCGACCACTACATAAGAGCAATAGCGAAGCCAAGCTGTAGAAAGGCGAGCAGCCCTTATAGCAATAGCAAACGACCTACTTATAGCCCTATTTTCCCCTTTATTCGGGCCTTACAAGCTCATAAAATGGCAATTCTTCACATTTTCCTCAGACAGTGGAAATGAATTCTATTACTTGATTGACATCGATGGATATGTATACCAGACCGAACAAAGAATATACCGATATGCTTGATGTACCAGCCAAGCCAACTCGACCGTATATAGTATGAGGGATTCCCCTTTGCCTCATATAGAAGACCTCAAAAGCGCACTCGAATTTGGTAGCAAGAAGCGGCAAAGTTGAAGACGTTGGAGCAGAGGCAGATGGAAAAAGGAGGAATGGACAACCCGACTGATGAGAGGAGCGCAGGCTATAATATAAATAAGAAGGTGACTAGAGGAGTCTTTTTGTGCAGTATGCATCAGAACTAGTGGAATAGGGGATGAATTTTCCTATGTTGCTGGGAAGAGGAAGAAGCTAAGAGTCACCAATACGAATGATCGCCCACTGCACCTTTCTTCAGGCGGGTAAGTTTTCTTTGCCCCGAAGTTCAAGCAAACCGTCATTGATGTTGACAATGTGTGGGAAGGATACGTTGAGCTTAGTAGCTCAGGATCTGCATCTTCTCCAACAAGGTGCTCATGCAGTAAGTGACTATGTTCTGTATTCTGGTCTGAGGCATGGTCAAAAATTCAAATTCTGATTTTGATTTTGCTTCTCCGCCAATAGGAGACAGGGCTTTTGCAATCCCTTTTCAATAAGATTTAACAGAGTGGGAATCATTAACAAATCTTGTGGAATTTTATAGTAAGACTGGACGATTCGATTTGACTGATTCACTAGAGCCTGTATTGACTTCTTCTCACGATCAAGACCCAGATTCATTTTCGTCACTGCCAAAGAGAAAGTCAGCGGCTGGAGGAACTTCTCGCAACAGATAAAAACTTCTTTAGAAAGGGAAGCCTGACATATATATTGATTTGAACAAAGGAATTTAAACTGGTACCAAAAAGTAAACAAGAGATAGAATTCCAGATTGAACAGATCACCGACCTATAATAAGACGAAAATCGAATTTCGTCTTCCATTCTCTAAGACGAACTAAAAGGATGTCTCTAAGCAGCCAAGGCCAAGAGCAAGCAGGAATAGTCCTATCTGCCTAGAAGGATTAGATAAAGAGAATGTGAGTGGGTAGGAGATCAATAGACACAGAAAGAGAAGACCAAAAAGAGCAGAAGGCACTCAATTGTTTATGTGAAATCAAGGAGCAACATGTTACACTTTGACACATTTTCAAAAAGAGCTCGAAGCAATAAAATGAAAGATAGGATGAGATACTAGCCTTAGTTCAGAAGATCAATCATTGCATTGAGCCTTAGGCCACTACTGAGGAGCAATGGAGGATCATAACACTTGGGAGATGATCCCTACTTGAAAAGGCGGAGACAATACCTCTTGTTGCGACAAATCGAGTTTCAAAAGCCCATTTATCAATCACATTCTCAGGCACACCAGTCGAAGAGCAATCGAACCTGTGAAAGTCACATATTTGACTAATATACATGAGAGGAATCTTTAATCAACCAAAACCTGCAACAGAGTCTAACATTTTGAATTTCTACCACTTACAAGTTGAGAGATGTTCCATTCCCAATGGCAAAAGAAGGATGCAAGCTGAAAGGACTTGGACAATATATTATTTACTTGGACAGGAGATGCAACACGCTAAACGTTGCTCTACATGGGTGTGCTATAAAACTAGGAGAAGAACAGAACTAAACGGATCAATTCATTTGACCAGTCGTTTCGAGCTTCCAGTTCTTCTAGATTGCTAACGTGGTTCGATGACGCCGATGGAAGGAACCATAGGAAATTCATCCAACTTCGATCCCCTAAAGACAAGTGCGTAGGTTATAAAATCCCAAATAGAGCTCTTTCAGCTCTAAACAGCTACTATGCTTATTTGGTCTGTTAGCTACTCGGCCAGCTACTGACCTAATTGGGAGCTTTTAGTCAAAGTGGTTGGATTTAGAGGTCCTTTCTTTTGCAAGAGTTCAGATCATTCCATTGGGGAGAAAGTAGGAGTGTTCCATATATAGATGAATAATACCAGTGGAGTCGGACGGTGCTAGTGCTTTCACTTATGGAAAAAGGGGCTCCCGCATCAAAAAGAAGAGCGGTACCTCAACCAGCCACAGTCGCATTAGCAGTTCGCGTAAAATCAGACTAAACCAAGGTCAGAAAGGCCTTAGGCAATGAAATTGTTGAGATGCCTTCAATTTAGACAAGAAAGCTTGGAAATGGCGTACTTATTGCACCTGGCACTAAGAACTTGAGTGCCGTTGCTGCTACGGGGGAGATTTTGAAAAAGACAGGAAGTGCTATTGGACTTAGGCCTTGCCAATTAAGAGTGGAGCCTTACCCGATTCCAAAAGGGATTGATTCCCGGGAAGGCAAATGCTACCTTGACAGAAGACTTGACTAAACTTCCATAACCTTGAATGAAAAAATAGATATTTCGATATATCATTAAGAGAAGAACTATTCCTTTACAGATTGGAATGATATTCCTTTTATTGCTTGCACCTACCATAAAGTCAGATCTGTTCTTTACTCACTTCGCTATCCAAGAGGGATGAAACTGTGCGAGAGTTTCCAGATGAGCAAGAAGGGCTGGAGCACGTATTACCGGAGGAAATGACATATTGAATGGAAAGAATGAAGGCGACGTACGTACTGGATTGACTAGCGTATGCCAACTATTCTACTTTCTTATTTCTTACTTTTTCACTTCCTCTTATTGGTGCACTCTTTCCCCCAATTCACCGATAGAGAAGAAAAAGATAAGCAATGACCGGACTAGACCAATGAAGGCGGACCAAGGTTTTTATTCGTTAGCCAAGCGGACCTATTACAAAAGCGAAAGCAATGTGCCCTATTGCCCAGCCGAATAGCATCCTTATAAAAGAATGAATGGGAAGCAAACCCGGTCTATATTGCGTTAGTTATGTTTACTTTACCCCCCACGTACTCCTCTATTCTTATATTTGAATTCCGTCTCTAAGCTTCGCCCTTAGAGCCTATTGAGACTTATTTCCTCTTGAAGTTGAATGGAAGTTTCATTTCCTAAGTCTCAGATAATGTCTTTTATTGAGTCTGTAACACCCCGATCCCTCTCGAGACCGGGAGTTCTATCAATCGATCTAATCACAACCCAAGCCAAACCCGGGCATAATTTTCAGGGAAAACGGACGGAGTCTCCCCTATATCTAGGCGAAATGTAAAACCTGCGACAGCATATAAGTGGACCAACACCGAGTCCAACCATACAAACACCTCAAGGCCATCCGAGCCTTGGTTCTCAACAATTAAACTCAGGAAGTATACATACATTTCCAATTTTAAAGCTAACCTATCTCTTTCATTTTTGACAAGTACACTCAACTAGACAATTAAACCATACTAAGCTACTACATAAAATAAACTATCATGCCATTCTAGTTCTTTTCTTTTGGACATTACAAACATGCATTTGAAGTTATAATAACTAGATACATAATCTAACTTATCAACTACTTCAACAATCTAATGAAACTTAAATTACATACTTTTGGCATTAAATACATATAACATATGAAAGCATATATCTTCACAACTTCGACACTCAAGCCACATAGGCACGCAAGACAACTCTTCAGGCAACAAACTTCCACGAAATCATGAACTTCCAGCTAACATGACTTTTCCTGAAATGTGGTGGTGAGGAGTGAGTATACACAACACGTATACTCAGTGAGGGCGAGACAGATATCGAATTGGAGAGAAAGAAAGTCGTGCAATGCAAATAAGATAGTTAAGCAATATAACTGATAAATAAGAAACCAAGACAAACAATCAATACAATAAGCAATTATTGAAAGCATTAACACAACCATTCAAAGCTATACCACACTCTGAAGGCTATGGTTCACTCTTACGAGCAATATACCATTTCACGAGCTATACATCAATCTCAAGCTTGATGTTGACAACGATGACAATAAGCTCGCATCCACCTTATAACACCAGTTTGGAATACCCCGGAAGTATCCATCAATTCTACGACCCAAATCTCCCTAGGAGGCAGCCCAAGCGAGAAAGGGAATAGCAGCGGAGCTAGAGCAACCAACACTGGCAACCCGAGGCTACCCAGAGAGGCCCATCACTCACGCGTGAGACACTATGCAATGCAAGACTCGATACAAGGCAATAAACGAGCGATAGCACAACAATACAAACTAGTGACAACAAACGAGATAACAAGCAATCACAATCAATACTAGCATTCAACTAACTATTCAAGCATAACAAGCAATAATAAGCAACAATAACAACAAGTAAACAAGTAACGGCAGTTCAAACACGAAAACAACAAATATCACTATTCAACCCCAACTTCCAAGGACAATTACGAGCAAACGAGCTACGGAATTAGGAAACCAATCTCACTACATTCACTTAGGTACTACAAGGCACGTTTCTATGTCACTAAACTTCACTTTCTCACCCGAGACCCGAAAGTCCACCTACCGCGTTTGAACTACAACTATGCTAACCGTTCATTCAATCAACGCCACAACAGTGCCAAAAGTGCTTCCATGCCCTCAATTACGAAACCCCTAACTCAATTCGAGCACGGTCAACTTTTGGTCAAACGGCCCCTTTACGTTTCTTTGTCTAATTTTCAATTTTAACAAAGGCCGATCCGTTTTTATTTCACATTTTAGCTTTCTATCATTAATGGCACCTATCCAAATCAAGCAATCACAATTCAGATCGAATTCCAAAATTCTAGGGTTTACTATTCATAATTCACTATTCATTATTTTTCCTCAATTTCAAATACGCAGTTTCAACTGTAAAAATTACTAAATAACTATCAAGCAATGCTCTATGAACCCTAAAGAAGCATTTTCAATCAATTTCAGGCATTATAACGCATTAAATATCAAATCTAAAAATTTGTATCAAAAATCAAATTTCATTTAATATGCACAAAAGCATGAAAACCCTCACAGAGATTGAAGACCAAGACCCGCAAGGACCCGAGCCATGACCCCCGAGCAATTCCACGCGCAATTGTAGAAGAAAATGCAAGAAAAATCATCTTTTTTTTCTTCCTTGTGATTTTCGGCCATGGCTAGGACATAGGAGGCATTTTTCAAAATTTTTTTTTTATTTTAGCCTTGTTTTATTATTTATTAGGTGACAAAGGGCATTTTGGTCTTTTGCAAAATCAAACTTTAGTTAAAAATAATCGAATAAGCTTATTTTGATGCCATTAAATCTAATTCAAGTTAAAACAATGCAATTAAATGAAAAACAACTAAAACTAGTTAAATTAAGCTAAAAACATTTTTCACTAAGTCCGAAGAATATTTCTCTAACTCCTATTTTTGAAATTCTGCGATCGAACGGTCACTAATCGATCGTTAATAAAGTGATGAACAATAATATAAAACTCAATTTCTTTGAAAAGTAGAATAGTAGAATAGTTTAAAATTCACTCCGGCTCGGAGTTACTTTTCTCATTTAATTGAAAACCGAGTAATTTAATGCAAGAAAATTAAAACCGATTTTTTTAAAATAATCAAAATAGTCAAAGTAATCAATATTCATTTAAAATAATTAATTTAACTATTTCTAGAATATTTTAAAGAATTATGAAGTTAATATTAAGTTACAAATGAACAAATAAATATAAACATGTAATCAAGTGCAATTAAATATTAACATTTAAGATGGCACTTAATTAAATACAAGAGAATAAATTCAATTACTATAATTAATAGAAGTAGATAACAACCTTTCAATTATTCAATATACAATTACTAAATGCTTCCAAGAGAAATATGAAAATAGTGCAAATTGGTTGATTTAACTAATTAAACATTTAATCAAATGCAGTCAAGTGCTATTAAATGCATGCCGGGTTCGGGTTATCACAGAGTCCCCATAGTTCATTCATTCCCCTACATAGTATTTAGAGTCATTTTTCACTAAGAAGGATTTATATATAAAAAAAAGAATTCCAGATTGAAGATCTCTTGACCCATATACGATTCAGTTCTACATCTTAGCGTTGAATTAATGAATAGAGATTGAGCTTCACTTCGCGAGTTGGGAATGGCATCATTTATTAAATATTCTAAAGTTCTAGCGTTAACAAGAGATGAGCTAAAGAGGTGGATGGGCAGTTGACCAGGCCCTACCACATACAGATAGCAAGCAAGAGCTGCGTCGGCTTATCCAAAAAATGAAATTCTTGCTACCCTAAATGCTACTACCTATTTTCCAAGCACATGAATGCTTGATCGAGAAAAGCAAGCAAAGAAGCAGCAGGATACGGAATATGAATGGGCTGGAGGTAGAGCCAAAGAGTTAGAGACTACAGTATAAAGCCCTCAATCATGCTCTTGCCAGTGGAAATAGATTGTATATACTCTCACCGATTTAGGAAAATTTTGCACTCCACAAAAAAACATAGGGGTCGTCCCTAGACTTAATAAGGAAGGAAAAAAAGTGCCCTATGACTGACGTTCTTGTGAAAGCGATGAAAATATAGTTGTGCTCCAGTTGAACGGGTAAAAGTTCTACAGTGAAGAGTCTGGTCAAGGTAACCCTATTAAAGAGAACATTCGGGACATCAAAGCCGATACTCAGGTAATCTCGTCCTTAGTTGCCGAATCTAATGGAGCTTTCAATCCGACGAATCAACTGTAATTGGCAGGTAAAACGAGGCCTCGACGGAGATGATGGATGGGAACTCCTACTCTTACTAGAATTGCGATCTCTAAGCGGGATTTTCAGTCATCTATCCATTTTCTTTCCCTAGCGAGTGAAGAACGAGTGGATGTTTTGAACGAGTATTGAGCGAGTGAAGTGCCCCATAAGCTATAAGGGCGAGCTATATGTATAAATTCCATGAGCAGCGATTGAACTGAACATTCAAAGTGCATCCAGTAGGAATCGAACCTACGAATTTGCCCCTTTACTAGGTTGAGTGCTTTAACCATTCAGCCATGGATGCAAAGAGACTCAGCGAGTGAACTAGGTTTTGGTATTCCTTCTTAAGCTTCTATTTCTTCCGTTAAGGGAGATTCGAGAAAAGATGGAATAGGAAGACGTGTTTCCAGAACGAACAAGATACGGGTTGAGAAGGGGAAGTTAGCAAAGTTATACAAGATTGGAATAGGCATAGGAACATGTATTGATGTACCAGGTTGGTTAATGTTCCCAGGTTGATGCGATGTATTCTACCAGTTGACTGAAGCTTGATTATTGGTATATCAATCGGTCCAGCACAGATTGAAATAGGAGTCGGTTCGATAGGAAGCTTTTGCAAAATATAGTGCACCCAGGTAAATAAGGAACGAGATGAATACAGAGGTTAAACGAGCATCCCACACCCAAAAGGTGCCCCACATAGGTCTTCCCCGAAATCCCCCAGTAACTAAGGTAAACAACATAGAAAAAGCACCTATTTCTGTACCGGTTTTGGAAGAGTGAAGAAAAAGGGGATGTTTTGTTAATAGGAACAAGAAAGTGTTTATAGCCGTAACGATATAAACAAGAATACTCATCCGAGCCACAAGATCATGTACATACATAATACGAGAATTTCCACATTGTTGAAGATCTAGTGGTGCTACCTAATGACTTAAATGAATAGCCATCGCTGTTAAGAACAACCGAGATCCAATGAGAATTTGCGTGTAGCTTCTGATCTTTGACATCAAAAAAGAAGGTTGTAATAACGAAAAGGACATTTGCAAATTTGGTCCTAGCTAGTGGAACAAGAAAGACATGGATCTATATTCAATATGCAATCAAAGGATTTCTCTTGCAAAAATTGAAGAATTCCCTTTGCTTTCTTTTCACTCCGCTCGTGCGTGGTACTCCTTGCTCGCGGAGCGGCATATCGAAAAAAAAAGAGTCAATGAAACTAGCAGACTGATCACTAAATAGATAAGATACATTGCTGGAAAGGCTCAGCTTTAAAGCCGTACGTGGGGCTTTCACCTTATACGGCTCCGTCTCGGAATCAAGACTCAAACGAAGATACTTTTTGATTTTATTGGCGCCTCTACCAAGATTCATACCATTCACGGAAAACCCTTCTCCTTTCCCGACTAGTGCGTTCCTTGCGAAGTTCTATCTGCATAAGGTCCTCCCAATAATTGAGAAGCCCCTGAGCAACGAGGAGACGTTTTACGTTCTTCCGCAATTTAGCTTTGATAGCCTCCCTTGATAACCCAGGAGAAGGGTCAAGTTGCTGCTCTGGCTCTTGAGCCGGAGGTTCGTTAAGATATAGCTCCGGTTCAGAAGGGAGGTTAAGATCGAGAACCGGGCGTCTCGAAGGGTCAGCATTGCTTCCGCCGCCTCCAACGGAAAAAGACAGGTTCTCCATTTGAGAGAGCAGAAAATCAAGAAAGTCAAGATAGAAAAGGCCATACCAAGACAAACCCCAGTCCCAAAGTGTGCTAGTTAAGAAGATGAAGGAGATACTGACAAAGAATTTAATCAAAGAAATCCGTTGTATGCCTCAAAAGAGCTTTTTCATGACAGAGATTCCAATTGTCGCAGCTGGTTCTGAACGGAGGATGTTATAACAATACGTCGTTAGTTAACATTCAAGCTTTCCAGGCTAGATCATGCTATTTCGCCACAAGGGGGCTATGGGAGTTGAACCCAATTCTTTGCCATGAACCCCCACTCAAGAACGAGACGACTTAGCGGCTATAAGAAAGGAATGAGATTGAAATTGCATAAATCAAATTTCTCCCTTTACTCGAGGGAAAGCTCTTTTTGGTCTAAGTTCTTCGACTTGCATATTGTTAAGCATATATCTTATTCTCTCTCTCTGTATACGCCATTTTCTCTCTATATGAAATTTTTTCTCTTATCTTAGATGATTGAACTTTTTTTCTCGACCAGCGGGATAGGAAGGGAAGAGATTGCTTGCTTGCGACAAGTAAGTGAAAACTGAACTTGTTCTACCACCTTACGAGGATGTTAAAACTGAACAAGCTCTCCCACATGGGCTAGTAAGATCAAACTTTTCTAGCCCTCTTTCAGATAGCACACCCGGATGCCTAACATATTCCTTCTAGTTGACAACCCCAAGAGGGAACTCTTTCTTTAGCCCATCAACCGGATCCTAGCTACCCTCTTCTGTAACCAAGAAGGCTTATCCCGTTGACAACCCTGATACTACACATGTGTCATATATACGCGTGTAAGATGTTCATATGTTCATTCACATGTTCACATCAGTGGTAGCTTGAACAATTTATCCCTTCTCTACTCTAATAACACGTCTTATTCATGTTGAAAGCAGACTGTCTTGATGCTCAATCAATCAGTAGCAAGTTGACTTCATCCCCGGGGACCAGTCTAGTAGAGGACCCTTTGGGTGTAAACTACTCTGTTATCTTGCATTCCTCATTCGCATTAGAGACAGACAAGCTTTCTTATTCGAAAAAGAGCTGACGAAGTTTAGTCATTGTTCTCCCATCTCTTAATTAAGATATTTTGAAATCGAGAATCATGAGACTGGCCCAACCTAGTAAAGGGGCTTGAATTGGTATTTTGTTTAGGGATAACCCCTACTAAGGAAAGGATGAGATATAGCATTAACTCCACTTGTTGGTATTCGTTGGTACGCATACTTGTATCAGAGTTCTAACTTCTCTAGTTGAGACTGCTGCTAGCTTTCCATCTACTGGATCACTAAAAGCTAATAATAGGGATCAAAACCTCACCGTCCTTATGAGTGGTATTTCTATGATTTGCATGTGTTAAACATATAACTATCCTTAGTTCTTAGCTTGGATCCAACTCCTCCCTTCGGTCGCCTTCTCCCTCTCATTTTCGATATGGCAAGAAGACCTAACGGAACAAAGCCTTTATAGGAGACCAAGATAGTAGTTATCCCTCTTGCTCTTATATTCCTCCTTCGTGTAGTAATGATTCAAATCAAATAAATTACAACTAAGAGCTACAAGCAGATAAGCATAGGATAAGTAGTAATTACCTATAGCATACAGCTTTCACTAGCCTTATAAAACTACCAGCACAGGAAGGAATAGTTTTCATTCCCGTTAATTGAGTAGAAGAACGTTAGATTTCCTTATCACGAATAGTTGAAAGACATCGTTTTAGGTCCATAGTTGTATTCAGTAAGTTGTGTAGCTCAAATCCAATCTTTTCTTCTAGCACTTATTCTTACTGGAAAAACGATGCTAGGAGTCGTGCTAGTTAGAGACTGAGACTTAGCTTGAGACTGAACTTGAGCTAGAAGCTGAACCGCTTACCAACAGTTCTTTTTTACCGCCTAGGAAGCATACGTCTTATCAAAATGCGATACTATTATGGGTTATCAAAAAGAATTGAGCTATGCGCATATTAGATGCTAACGTGCATAAAGGTCAACTCTTCCGGGAACCAGTCACGCGTAAACCATGTCAAACCAAGACCAATCAATATCTGAATAGAACGGATTCGAACTTATCCTAGAATAGTTTCTAGTGCGAAATGAAATTCATAGGATATATATGAGTAATTCAAAAGATAAATATAAATATTTGATAGGATTCGATTCATTTTAGTAATGAACAAAACAAATAGGATTGATTATGTATCTGTGATAACTCGAACCTAGCATATATTTAATAGCATTTAAAGTTCATTTAAATTGCATTTTTTTTGACCTTTCACCTTCTTTGACCAAAGTAGTTGACTTTTCATCTACAATGACCAACTAGGACAAGGTGAAAATTTTTGAAATGTTTAATAAAAGGCAAACTTGGGATTAGAAATAAAAAAATGCAATGTTAAGTTAGTCAAATTTTGGGTCAACTTTGGAATTAAATCTGAACCAATTGGGGAAGATTTATGTAGCAAATTATATATGGTTGGAAAGCTCTATGAGTCTAGTTTCTGAGGCTTCAAACCGTTCGTGAATTGGAGTTTTCTAGAAGAAGTTATGGCCGTTTTCGTAAGGTCGCGCATAGCTGTTTTGGTTTAGCGGGTTGACCGAATTTTGACCTTTGACTTCTTGTCATTTATTTTTAAATAAGCAGAATGCACACGAAAAAAACAGAGAGAAAAAGGCTTGAAACCATGAGGAAAAGAAGGAGAAAAAAAATAAAATCTCAACTTCAAATCTTCGATTCTTCGTGTGGGCTTGTGCGGGGTGGTTTCCGAGGCACTCTACGAGGTTTTCCTAGCGTCTAGGAGCGTCTAAGGTCAGGGTTTCATCGTTATTTGCGCATTTGAAATATTTGTATCTAAACTTTGATTTTTGGATTTTATGCGTAGATTGTTGTTTTAATCGTTTTGTTGCTTAAAGAATGTTCCTTGTTGATTGTAGAACATGTATTTATAGCTTTTTAACATTTTCTGCGGTTAAATATTGGAATTGAAATATAAATTGTATGATGAATAGTAAATTGTGAATAGTAAATCTCCGTTTTGATGAAGTTGCTCCGTTACGCATTCTGTTGATGTAGGAAGATGCTAGATATGCAAGAATGCCTAAATGTGTGGTTTAATTAGAATGTATAATGGAAAAACGGAGAAAAACGACTTAGTGAAAGTCGGGGTCGTTTAGGTCAAGTTTGGCATTTTCTCGTTTTGCGTGTTGCCATTGTTTCGGGAGGCCATGGAAGCACTTTTGGTGCGATTATGGCATTGGTTGGGTGTTTGGTTGGTATAGTTGTAGTTCAAACGAGCAAAGGGGGAAATCGGGGCTTTGCGCGAATTCTAGGATAAAGTAGGGTTTCGGGATCCTTAGACATGCCTTATGGTGACCTAGGAGGATTGGCGAAGTCGGTTTCCAGAACTCGTGGCTCGTTTGGAAATGGTAGTATTTTGATAGTTGGGGCCGATTTGTGATTTTGCTTGTTATCTTGATATTATGCCTATAGAATGCTTAGGGTTGCTTGATATACTTGTTTAATCAGTGTTATTATTGCTTATTATTGCTTGTTATGTTTGAAAAGTTAGTTGAATGCTAGTATTGATTGTGATTGCTTGCTATCTCGTTTGTTGTCACTAGTTTGTATTATTGTGCTATCGCTCGTTTATTGCCTTGTATCGAGTCTTGCATTGCATAGTGTCTTGCGCGTCAGTGATGGGCCTCTCTGGGTAGCCTCGGGTTGCCAGTGTTGGTTGCTCTAGCTTCGCTGCTATTCCCTTTCTCGCTTGGGTTGCCTCCCAGGGAGATTTGGGTCGTAGAATTGATGGATACTTCCGGGGTATTCCAAACTGGTGTTATAAGGTGGTTGCGCGCTTATTGTCATCGTTGTCAAACATCAAGCTCGAGATTGATGTATCGCTCGTGAAATGGTACATTGCTCGTATGAGTGAACCATAGCCTTCAGAGTGTGGTATAGCTTTGAATGGTTGTGTTAATGCTTTCAGTAATTGCTTATTGTATTGATTGTTTGTCTTGAATGCTTACTTATCAGATATATCGCTTAATTGTCTTATGTGCATTGCACGAATTTCTTTCTCTCCAACTTGATATCTGTCTCGCCCTCACTGAGTATACGTGTTGTGTATACTCACTCCTCACCACCACATTTCAGGAAATGTCATGTTAGTTGGAAAGTTTGTGATTTCGTGAAAGTTCGTGCCTAAAGAGTTGTCTTGCGTGCCTATGTGGCTTGAGTGTCGAAGTTGTAAAGATATATGCTTCCATATGTTGTATGTATTTATTGTTAAAAGAAATGTAATTTAAATTTAGCTAAGTAGTTGAGGTGAATTGATATGCTAGTTTATGTAATCAGTTAGCATAGCTTAACTTCAATGCATGTTGTAATGTCCAAAGGAAAAGAGCTAGAATGGCATGATAGTTTATTTTATGCAGTAGCTTAGTATGGTTTCATTTTCAAGTTTGAGTGTACTTGTCAAAAATGAAAAGAGATAGGTTAGCTTTTAAATTGGAAATGTATGTATACTTGCTGAGTTTAATTGTTGAGAACCGAGGATCGGATGGTCTTGAGAGAGTTTTGTATGGTTGGACACGGTGGTGGTCCATTTATATGCTATTACAGGTTTTACATTTCGCCTAGAAACAGGGGAGACTCCGTCCGTTTTCCCTGAAAATTTTACCCGGGTTTGGTTTTGGGTTGTGATTAGATCGATTGATAGAACTCCTGGTCTCGAGAGGGATCGGGGTATTACAGGTGGTATCAGAGCTTGTCTAGCTCATAAGCCGGGACAGGGTCCTCGGTCTGGTGGGTACTGATCCTTGAATGTGTGCTTGTTAAGTGTGTCTTGAAAGTGTATGCTTGTATGTGAGATTGTGTGTCTTGACTTGAATGTATGCACTTATGTGATATAGTTATGTGTTATGTGTTATGTGTTAAATGTTTCTCAAGAAAGGTGAAATATCTAGTTGTCTATCAAATTGACTTATTGAATTGGCATTGTGACGCCCGAGATTTAGCCATGCATTTAATTACTGTTGCATCTTTGTTTGCGCATTTCCTTGTGTGCATTATTGACTGCCTTCTTGAGTTACTATTCACTCCGTTTTTAAACTGCCTTCTATTAGTTAATTAGCATTTTTATTAAATCATATTAATTGTAAAAGTAGTGGGAAAAATGTGCAATTGAGCTAGAGGCGATAGGAGATATCGTTTAGAAAATGATTTTTAGTAGTTGAATGAATAGTGTTACGTAACTAACTTAGGTAATTAATTAGCTAGCATATATTTTACTATCTAAGCTCGTTTTAAAGCTTACTACGCACATTTTATTAGATCACTTAAGCACCCAAATGACCCCACCTCAACTTAACCCCTTTATTATATCACTTAAGCTCATAAAATGCAAAAGAAAAAAAAAATAAAAAGTTGAAAACAGGAGCCAAACCCGATAGCCCCTCTTTGCACTTGGGAGGAAATTTTCATCTTCAACTCTTCAATTCAAGCCAAGCCAAGCCTTGAGCAACTAGTGTAGGGTGTTTGCAAGGTTCCTAGGTGCTCCTACGCGTATTGGTGAGGGATTTCACGACTTGTTTTTGCATTTTTAAATAGTTACTCATTTCTTGATTTGTTGAAAATATGATTATATGCCATTGTAATTGTTATCTATGCTAATATACCATCTATATGAATGCTAGAGAACACATTTGAGCCGTTGTTTCGCTTTTTAAACGGTTAGAATCGTTAGTTTGATTTTTAGGGTGAATAGTGACGTTTTTTCTAGGGTTTTGTGTAATTGCTCGAATTAACTTGATTTAATGCTTCTAATAGATGCCTTAGGTGTTAGTGAAGATAGCCTAATAGCCCCGTGCACTTGCATTGCCCTTAAATTGCCTAAAAATGGAAAATAGCCGACTTTAATTTGGGGCTTTCGGGGTTAATGCGAATCCGGGTGGATTCGGGCTTCAATTCTAGTATCCTTAGGCTATCTAGGTGCTATAGATGCCTTGATATCCCTTGTTTGAAGCCCGGACAATGTAGGTGTAGTTTAAAGCCAAAAGAGGGAAATTGGGGCTTTCGGGGTAAACGCGGGCATTTGAATGAGTTAGAGGGTTGAGAGGGTACCTTGGGGGTTAGTTAGAAGGTTGGGAGAGTTTCCTTTGAAAATGAAATCATTAACTTTGGTTTGGAAGAGAAATAGTTCGAAAAACAAAGGGGTTTAGGTGCAATTTAAGTTGTCTCACACTTCTAAACCCATGTCAGGACTTCTTGAGTTTTTATATGTGATTTTAAATTGATTTGGAGCTTTTGGTATGATTCTATGCTTATTTGGTATATGTTCATTTGTAATCTGCTTATTAGCTTCTATATTTGCTTCTATCCTAATTGCAACGAGGTCAACCTACTTTGTTGATCCTCATATGTGTTAATGCTTATATTATTGCTATTAACTTGCCATCGTTAAGTGCATTGCATAGTGGTTGCGCAACCATAGTGTCAGGGGCGGATGTGTTGAATATCGGCTGGGCGGCAGAGGGCTTGCCGGTGGATATTCAAACTCCGTGCCCTATTCCCTCATTCGCCTGGTCCGGAGATTGCCAGGGGATGTTGGGTCATAGGATTCGGGGTATATCCAGAGTACACCCACTGGAGTGTTTGGGGATTATGCCGGCTTATCGTGATCGTGCTCGTGGTTCGTGGATCGTGATTGAAGACCAGTGAAGATTGGTGTATAGGGGATTGTTGAAATGTATCCTTTTAATTGTGTGATTATTTAAGTTATCATTGTTTCTTTAATTGTTTAAGTGTTATTGTTGTGTAATTGTATTATCTGTTGCATTGCACGCCCCGGGACTATATCCCTCACTGGGCAACAGTGGTTGCTCATACCTCGATATCTGTTTCAGGAGACGCTGAGGGTGATCCCCAGCTTGTTGATTTAGTTGAGGAAGAAGAAGTTCAGATCGAGCCTTTACCTTAGTTGCTGTGTCTGATAGCTTGAGGTGGTTAATGAAATTGTTGCTATGTGGAAAGTTCAATTAATTTTTTTATGTTCTATTTTGTGGCCTAAGGGCTATGTATATGTTTGTTGCGCAAGTCGAAGGATAGTAGATTGTGGTGTAGAATTGGAAGCCATGTCTTGTAATAACTTTTATTCTTGCCTTATTTCATTGCATGCTTGGGAATGGATGGTTAATGTAGAATGCTTTATCCTTTAAGTTGTTTTATTGATTTCCTAGAATGTCATGATTATAAAACTATGCTGACAACAAGTTCTCGCATGCTTCTGTGTGTTGGAGCTATTGTGTACCATAAGGCTCGGATGGCCTTATAGCTTTGTTGTTTAATTAAGAAAAGCTTGTATTGTATTGTTGGGACTTTGTTTAAGTGTTTACAGGTTTTTAGAATGTCCACGGTACAGGGGAGACTCTGTCCGTGTGTCGGGTCCGGACTTAACCTTTAGCTTGGGGGTTGGGTCGGGGCGTGACATTTAAGTGGTATCAGAGCTATAGATTGCATGAAGCCGGGTTAAATTTCTCGGTCTGTGGGTAGAGATTTGTTATGTGACTTTGTGAATACATGAGTCTTTGATTTTGATTGACCTAATTGAAATTTGAATAAGGAATGAACATGCTAGCATGGAAATAGAATATCAAGAGTCTAGAATGTCAAGTATGATCTAGTGATTTATGTTTACTTCAAGAATGTGGAATATTTATTTGAACTTCTATGTACTTGACTTTATGTGAATCTAATTGGACTTTTCTTCATGTGTTGCTTATAAATTGCATATATACATATATATATACATGTCATAACACTTTGCATTCTAGCTATTCGAGATGGGGCCTCGCCGTCGTGCTGATAATCCGAATGTTGGTGGAGAACCCGAGGGGGTTCAGGGGCAAGAAGCTGAGGTGGCCGAAAATGCACCGCAGGTTCAAGAACCGAGCACTGTACAGATCTTGGCCACGATGGCCACAGCTATGAACACTATCGCCCAGTTTGTTACACAACAGGGTCAGCCAGGGGTCGTTGGAGGTAATCAGGCTGCGAGAGCCGGAGGTAGTGGCCCTACCGGAGGGAATCTGTATGATCGGTTTATACATCATGGGGCCTATACTTTCTTTGGGGAGCCGGACGATATGAAAGCTGAGATGTGGCTAAGGAAGTTCGAGAGAGTGGCAGCGATACTAGAGTGCCATGATGACAGGAAGATTACTTATGCTACTTTCCTTCTTGAGGGTGATGCTGAAGATTAGTGGAATACCATCAGTGAGAAATGGGGAGCTGAGGGAGGTCATCATTCGTGGGCCGATTTTGTCCGAGAATTTCGAGACAAGTATATATCGGTAGTTGCCCGCAAGAGGCGACAAACTGAGTTCATAAACTTGAAGCAGGGAAGTATGACGGTAGATCAATACGAGGCTACTTTTACCCGGCTTTCCCGTTATGCACCAGCTTTAATTCAGCCGGAGGACATGAAGATTCAGAGGTTCATCTTGGGTTTGAGGAGAGATATTATGCTGAACTTGTCTTCAAATGATTTTCCCAACTATGCTGCAGTAGTCCGAGCTGCCTCGAGATATGAGAAACGGAAAGCCGATGTGTTAGCCGAGACCAGTCAATCGAGTAAACGGTTTCAGTCTCAGAGTCAAGGGTACCAGGGGCAGGCTGTATCAGTTGGGCAGAGTTCGCAGCCGAGGCAGACTCAGAGTTACACAGGGCCTACTCAGACTCAGGCACGACCAGTCCAGAGTCAGACTCAGAGTCAGTTCCGTCCAGCAGTTTCCCGTTCGCAGCAGGGTAGTTCAGCTACCTCTACTTACAGAGCTCCTTCGGGAGGCACTGTTGCAAGACGTCACCAGCAGTGCAGCTTCTGTCAGCGCCAGGGCCACACTGAGGATGTTTGTTGGAAGAAACATAACAAGTGTACAGGTTGCGGCAGTGATCAGCACAGGGTTAAAGACTGTCAGAAATTTAAGAACCCTAGGGGTCAGACATCAGCTCAGAACTCTCAGACCAAGGCACCAGCTGCAGCACCACCACCACGAGGCCAGGCCCGTGTATTTGCTTTGGATGCTGAGGAGCTTCCGGATACTACCGCTGTGGTAGAAGGTATTTTTCTTCTTAATGATCAGTCAGTTAAGGTTTTAATTGATTCCGGGGCTTCGCATTCTTTTATTACTCCTACTTGTGCACAAAATGCTAAATTGAAACATGATAAACTGTTGCATGAGATTGTGGTCTATACTCCTATGGGTCCGAAGTTTGTTACTAGGTCTATTTGCAGAGCATGTAGTATATTTATTGAAGGTCGTGTTTTTCCTGCTGATTTGATTATCCTACCCTTCAATGACTTTGAAATTATATTGGGGATGGACTGGTTAAGTAAATATTATGCCCAGCTTGATTGTAGAAAGAAGATTGTGTATCTAGAAATGCCTGACCAGCCTGTACTTAAAATAGTTGGTAGTAGAAAATCTACGGGAACTCCTATTATTTCTTCTATTAGGGCATCTAAATTATTGAGCAAGGGTTGTGAGGCTTATCTTGCATATTTGATTAATCAACCTGGGGATCAATTGAAATTGAATGATGTACCTATCGTGAGAGAGTTTCTGGGGGTCTTTCCTGAGGAATTACCTGGGTTACCGCCTGATAGAGAGATAGAGTTCATGATTGATTTATTGCCGGGGACTTCACCTGTCTCTAGGACTCCGTACATAATGGCTCCACCTAAGTTGCAGGAATTGAAAGTTCAATTGCAGGGCTTGCTTGAGAAGGGATTCATTCAGCCGAGTTCTTCACCGTGGGGTGCGCCAGTTCTCTTCGTTAAAAAGAAAGACGGATCTCTTCGCCTATGCATCGATTACCGGGGTCTTAATCAGGTAACCATCAAAAATAAATATCCTTTGCCTTTAATCGAAGAGTTATTTGATCAGTTGCAAGGCGCCAGGGTATTCTCTAAATTTGATCTGAGGCAGGGCTATTATCAACTGAGGATTAAGAAAGATGATGTTCCAAAAATTGCTTTCAGAACTCGATATGGCCATTATGAGTTAGTTGTCTTGCCGTTTGGTCTTACTAATGCTCCCGCCGCATTCATGGACTTAATGCAGAGGGTATTCCGTCCTTATCTGGACCAATTTGTAGTCATATTTATTGATGATATCCTTGTCTATTCTAAATCTGAGGCGGAACATGAACAGCATCTCAGAATTGTGTTGCAGACTCTTCAGGAGCATCGATTATTTGCAAAGTTTAGCAAATGTGAATTCTGGCTTAAGCAAGTTGCTTTTCTTGGCCATATTATCTCGCAGGATGGTATTTCTGTTGATCCAGCGAAGATTGAAGTTGTGTTATCTTGGAAACGACCTGAAACTGTCACGGAAATTCGTAGCTTCCTTGGTTTAGCTGGGTATTATCGGAGGTTTGTCAAGGATTTCTCTAAGATTGCAGGGCCTTTAACTCAGCTTACTCAGAAGAAAACAGTATTTGACTGGAATGATAAATGTGAGGCCAGCTTCCAGGAATTGAAGAAGAGATTGACTACAGCTCCTATTCTTGCTTTACCTGAGGGTTATGATAATCTGGTGATCTATAGTGATGCTTCGAAGGAAGGTCTGGGTTGTGTATTGATGCAGAATGGCAGGGTTATTGCTTATGCTTCTAGGAAACTGAAACCTTATGAACTCAACTATCCGACTCATGATCTTGAGCTTGCAGCTATCATTCTTGCATTAAAGAAGTGGCGTCATTATCTCTGGGGCAACAAGTTTGAAATCTTTATAGATCATAAGAGCTTGAAATATCTGTTTTCACAGAAAGAATTGAACATGAGGCAGAGGCGTTGGCTGGAATTACTTGAGGACTATAACTGCACCATTAACTATCTTCCAGGTAAGGCCAATATTATTGCTGATGCTTTGAGCCGAAAGGCTACTGTTGCTAGCTTGATTATCAAGAATTGGGAATTCATGGAAGAATTGTGCTTATGGAAGCCTAGTACTTCAAATTCTGGTATTCAATTTGCAAGTTTGCAGATTCAATCTCTGTTGTTATCCAGGATTCGAGAAGCTCAACAGGCTGATCTTCAATTGTTGAAAGTCTTAGAGAATTCTAAAGGGGGAGAGTCGGATTTCAAACTGCACGACGATGGTATTCTTAAATTCAAGGGTAGAATCTGTATTCCGAATGATCCAACTCTAAAGAAGGATATTCTTGCTGAGGCACACAGTTCTCGATATACTATCCATCCAGGCAGTACGAAAATGTATAAAGATTTAAAGCAGAATTTCTGGTGGAATAATATGAAGAGAGAAATTGCTGACTATGTTGCTCGATGCCTTACTTGTCAGAAAGTTAAAGCAGAACATCAGAGACCTGTAGGGTTGTTGCAACCTTTGGCTATTCCTGTTTGGAAATGGGATCATATTACTATGGATTTCGTATCAGATTTACCGAGGTCTTCGAGGGGTAATGACTCAGTCTGGGTTATTGTGGATAGACTGACCAAGACTTCTCATTTTATTGCTAAAAAGAAGTCTGATTCTCTTGATAAACTGGTAGAGTTGTATATTGAGAATGTTGTCCGACTACATGGAATTCCAAAGAGTATCGTGTCAGATAGAGATCCCAGATTCACATCTCAGTTCTGGCAGAAGATTCAGAAAGCTTTGGGCACGAATTTGAATTTCAGTACAGCTTATCATCCTCAGACAGATGGTCAATCTGAGAGAACTATCTTGATCCTTGAGGATATGTTACGGGCTTGTATTCTGGACTTCGGTAAAAGTTGGGAGAAATATTTGCCACTAGCAGAGTTCGCCTACAACAATAGTTATCAAGCTACTATTGGTATGGCACCTTATGAGGCACTGTATGGGCGTAAATGTCGGTCTCCTCTCTACTGGGATGATGTTGGTGAAATGAAGACTATCGACCCTACTCTCTTACCTAAAATGAACAAAATGATTGATCAGGTGCAGCTTATCAGAAAAAGAATGCTTACAGCACAGAGCCAGCAAAAGAGTTATGCAGATAGACGACGTCGTGATCTGAAATTTGCTGTGGGGGACCGGGTATTTCTGAAAATTTCTCCTCGCAAGGGTTTGATTCGGCATGGTAAAGGAGGTAAACTCAGTCCTCGATATGTGGGACCATTTGAGATAACTGAAACTGTTGGTGATTTGGCTTACCGTCTAGCTTTACCTCCCAGTCTAGGCAGAATTCATGACGTATTCCATGTTTCCATGCTTCGGAAGTATCAGCCAGATCCCTCTCACGTACTTGAGCCGGAACCGCTAGAGATCAGTGAAACTTTGACCTACACAGAGAAACCTCTTCGAATTGTTGATCAGAAAGTTCAGGAGCTGAGGACTAAAAGCATTCCGATGGTTAAAGTTCTGTGGGATCATCACGGAGTAGAGGATGCGACATGGGAAAGAGAGGATCAGATGCGGGAACGGTATCCAGAGTTATTCGCCGAATCATGTAAGAATTGCGTGGACGCAATTAGTTTAAGGGGGAGAGGATGTGACGCCCGAGATTTAGCCATGCATTTAATTACTGTTGCATCTTTGTTTGCGCATTTCCTTCTGTGCATTATTGACTGCCTTCTTGAGTTACTATTTACTCCGTTTTTAAACTGCCTTCTATTAGTTAATTAGTATTTTTATTAAATCATATTAATTGTAAAAGTAGTGAAAAAAATGTGCAATTGAGCTAGAGGCGATAGGAGATATCGTTTAGAAAATGATTTTTAGTAGTTGAATGAATAGTGTTACGTAACTAACTTAGGTAATTAATTAGCTAGCATATATTTTACTATCTAAGCTCGTTTTAAAGCTTACTACGCACATTTTATTAGATCACTTAAGCACCCAAATGACCCCACCTCAACTTAACCCCTTTATTATATCACTTAAGCTCATAAAATGCAAAAGAAAAAAAAAATAAAAAGCTGAAAACAGGAGCCAAACCCGACAGCCCCTCTTTGCACTTGGGAGGAAATTTTCATCTTCAACTCTTCAATTCAAGCCAAGCCAAGCCTTGAGCAACTAGTGTAGGGTGTTTGCAAGGTTCCTAGGTGCTCCTACGCGTATTGGTGAGGGATTTCACGACTTGTTTTTGCATTTTTAAATAGTTACTCATTTCTTGATTTGTTGAAAATATGATTATATGCCATTGTAATTGTTATCTATGCTAATATACCATCTATATGAATGCCAGAGAACACATTTGAGCCGTTGTTTCGCTTTTTAAACGGTTAGAATCGTTAGTTTGATTTTTAGGGTGAATAGTGACATTTTTTCTAGGGTTTTGTGTAATTGCTCGAATTAGCTTGATTTAATGCTTCTAATAGATGCCTTAGGTGTTAGTGAAGATAGCCTAATAGCCCCGTGCACTTGCATTGCCCTTAAATTGCCTAAAAATGGAAAATAGCCGACTTTAATTTGGGGCTTTCGGGGTTAATGCGAATTCGGGTGGATTCGGGCTTCAATTCTAGTATCCTTAGGCTATCTAGGTGCTATAGATGCCTTGATATCCCTTGTTTGAAGCCCGGACAATGTAGGTGTAGTTTAAAGCCAAAAGAGGAAAATTGGGGCTTTCGGGGTAAACGCGGGCATTTGAATGAGTTAGAGGGTTGAGAGGGTACCTTGGGGGTTAGTTAGAAGGTTGGGAGAGTTTCCTTTGAAAATGAAATCATTAACTTTGGTTTGGAAGAGAAATAGTTCGAAAAACAAAGGGGTTTAGGTGCAATTTAAGTTGTCTCACACTTCTAAACCCATGTCAGGACTTCTTGAGTGTTTATATGTGATTTTAAATTGATTTGGAGCTTTTGGTATGATTCTATGCTTATTTGGTATATGTTCATTTGTAATCTGCTTATTAGCATCTATATTTGCTTCTATCCTAATTGCAACGAGGTCAACCTACTTTGTTGATCCTCATATGTGTTAATGCTTATATTATTGCTATTAACTTGCCATCGTTAAGTGCATTGCATAGTGGTTGCGCAACCATAGTGTCAGGGGCGGATGTGTTGAATATCGGCTGGGCAGCAGAGGGCTTGCCGGTGGATATTCAAACTCCGTGCCCTATTCCCTCATTCGCCTGGTCCAGAGATTGCCAGGGGATATTGGGTCGTAGGATTCGGGGTACATCCGGAGTACACCCACTGGAGTGTTTGGGGATTATGCCGGCTTATCGTGATCGTGCTCGTGGTTCGTGGATCGTGATTGAAGACCAGTGAAGATTGGTGTATAGGGGATTGTTGAAATGTATCCTTTTAATTGTGTGGTTATTTAAGTTATCATTGTTTCTTTAATTGTTTAAGTGTTATTGTTGTGTAATTGTATTATCTGTTGCATTGCACGCCCCAAGACTATATCCCTCACTGGGCAACAGTGGTTGCTCATACCTCGATATCTGTTTCAGGAGACGCTGAGGGTGATCCCCAGCTTGTTGATTTAGTTGAGGAAGAAGAAGTTCAGATCGAGCCTTTACCTTAGTTGCTGTGTCTGATAGCTTGAGGTGGTTAATGAAATTGCTGCTATGTGGAAAGTTCAATTAATTGTTTTATGTTCTATTTTGTGGCCTAAGGGCTATGTATATGTTTGTTGCGCAAGTCGAAGGATAGTAGATTGTGGTGTAGAATTGGAAGCCATGTCTTGTAATAACTTTTATTCTTGCCTTATTTCCTTGCATGCTTGGCAGTGGATGGTTAATGTAGAATGCTTTATCCTTTAAGTTGTTTTATTGATTTCCTAGAATGTCATGATTATAAAACTATGCTGACAACAAGTTCTCGCATGCTTGTGTGTGTTGGAGCTAATGTGTACCATAAGGCTCGGATGGCCTTATAGCTTTGTTGTTTAATTAAGAAAAGCTTGTATTGTATTGTTGGGACTTTGTTTAAGTGTTTACAGGTTTTTAGAATGTCCACGGTACAGGGGAGACTCTGTCCGTGTGTCGGGTCCGGACTTAACCTTTAGCTTGGGGGTTGGGTCGGGGCGTGACAGGCATCGTGAATCGAATCGACCTCGTGAATTGTTATTTGCTTGAAGTATTGTTTGTAATATGTGAATTAAGATGTCTTGAATTGGTTGTGCCGTGATTTGAATTGATTATGTTGTGCTTGACTTGATTGTGATTGAATGACTTTGATGATTAAACTGTTATAAACTCATTTATAAACTTGTTTGCATAGTAGTTTAAGGCATGTGTATAACTGTGATATATTGACATTCATACATGTCCTATAGAAATGGTAAGAAGGACTTCTTCTTCCCCTGAAGAGAAGTGGTTAGTAGCAAGCCCCAAGTTATTTGGATTGACGGAAACGAGCAGTGCTTAACTAGGCCTTTATTTGGGAGTTGACATTTATAGCTGGAGTTTGTTTATTAGGATTCCTTGAAGGTTATCTTCTATGCATTGTGTCAATGACTTCCTTTGGAGTTCTACATGATTATTCTTTGGAGTGTTTTCTTAATGTCTTCTTGATTGGGCATTCATCGGGTATTTTTATATTGGCATTTTGTGGCAGACTTGGTTGGGATTTTAATCAGTCATTGGTGTTCTTTCTGCATTCTTATGGGGAACTTTGGTTTGAGTCTGCTTACAATGATCAGTTTGTGTGAGGTGTATTACTTTGGTATTCCTTGTGGACATCTCTCAGTGGATTTGGCAATCGGAATTTTTATCGGACTTGCTGCATAATATTGTCTACAATATCTTTGCTCTAGTCTTTCTTGATATTTTATCGACAATCGTGATTGGAATTCTTCAATAGTATATGATGCACCTGCACGACATTCCCTCTGATGCTTCTTGAGCTATATATTTTGAAAGACTTCTTTGAAACCTCTGTAATATGATTGACTGGATTTCTTGTCTAGAATCTTCCTGAGCAGTACTTAGGATTCTTGTTTAGACTCTGCCTCAGATTGTTTATTGGTATGTTCTTGGTACTTTTAGTTGGGATTCTATTATGGCATTCATGTCTAGTAAGATTTTATTTGGGGATCTACTTGGTTGTTCTCTGGAACGTTCTTTGGTTTTCTTTGGAGACTTTTGTTGGCATTTCTCGGTGGACTTGGTTATTGGAATCTCAATCGGACTTACTGTATGGTATTATCTATGGATCTTTAGTGGCCATTTATTTAGCATTTACTTATTGGGCAAACTTGGCTACATTCTTACCGGAGCATTGTTCGGGTATTTTTCTTGGCATTCCTCAGTTGGTTTGGTAATTGGAATTCCTATCGGACTTATTGTATAGCACTACTTATGGTATTCTTTGGAATTCTTAGTGGGCATTTTACTGGTATTTTCCTTATTGGCAAGGTTGTATGAAGTTCTCACTTGGCAAACAGTGAAGAGGCCTCAGAGTTTGGTCTCGGTATATTGTTCACCAGTTCGGTGTTTATCCTTGGAGTTTTCATCCATCTGGGAAACTATGTTTGTTATTCAACTTGGTTGTCTTATTGGGCACATTATATTTTCTCTACTATTTCCTTTGACGTTCCTCTCAGCATTTGATAGCAAAACTCGGAATCTAATTGGTTGTCCCATGGGGTTATTATTTAGAAGGCTTCTTTGGAACTTTGGAAGTATATTTGATTGGTTCTTGGTATTTTCTTCAGCACTCTTAACAGGGAATTCTTCTATGAAATTCATGACCAGCGGGGTACTTCTTTGGACCTCTAGATGGAACCTTTGTTTGAGCTTTTATTTGGCTTCTTGCTTGGGAATTCTCGGGCAGTAATAGTTAGACTTCTATTGGAGATTCGTGCGTGAGGTATTCTTCTTGTCATTATTGTGTGGTATTAATGACATCTACAGTATCTTTGCTTTAGTCTTTATTGTTATTATATCGGCGTTTCTGGTTGGAATTTATTCTTCTGCGGTATTCGTGTCAACGGGATTCTTGTATGGTATCTACCTTTGAGCCTTTATTTGGTGTTACCACTTGGCATTTCTACTTGAACTTTCCTATTGGCCATCTTGATGAAATACTTGTTCAGTAGCTAATGAAGACTAGTCAGAGTTGGATTTTAGATAATGCAGAGTCCTATTGGAAGAAGAATTGCGAGGACGCAATTGTTTTAAGGGGGGAAGGATGTGATAACCCGAACCTAGCATATATTTAATAGCATCTAAAGTTCATTTAAATTGCATTTTTTTTGACCTTTCACCTTCTTTGACCAAAGTAGTTGACTTTTCATCTACAATGACCAACTAGGATAAGGTGAAAATTTTTGAAATGTTTAATAAAAGGCAAACTTGGGATTAGAAATAAAAAAATGCAATGTTAAGTTAGTCAAATTTTGGGTCAACTTTGGAATTAAATCGGAACCAATTGGGGAATAGTTAGGTAGCAAATTATATATGGTTGAAAAGCTATATGAGTCTAGTTTCTGAGGCTTCAAACCGTTCGTGAATTGGAGTTTTCTAGAAGAAGTTATGGCCGTTTTCGTAAGGTCGCGCATAGCTGTTTTGGTTTAGCGGGTTGACCGAATTTTGACCTTTGACTTCTTGTCATTTTTTTTAATTAAGCAGAATGCACACGAAAAAAACAGAGAGAAAAAGGCTTGAAACCATGGGGAAAAGAAAGAGAAAAAAAAAAAGAAAATCTCAACTTCAAATCTTCGATTCTTCGCGTGGGCTTGTGCGGGGTGGTTTCCAAGGCACTCTACGAGGTTTTCCTAGCGTCTAGGAGCGTCTAAGGTGAGGGTTTCATCGTTATTTGCGCATTTGAAATACTTGTATCTAAACTTTGATTTTTAGATTTTATGCGTAGATTGTTGTTTTAATCGTTTTGTTGCTTAAAGAATGTTCCTTGTTGATTGTAGAACATGTATTTATAGTTTTTTAACATTTTCTGCGGTTAAATATTGGAATTGAAATATAAATTGTGTGATGAATAGTAAATTATGAATAGTAAACCCCCGTTTTGATGAAGTTGCTCCGTTACGCGTTCTGTTGATGTAGGAAGATGCTAGATATGCTAGAATGCCTAAATGTGTGGTTTAATTGGAATGTATAATGGAAAAACGGAGAAAAAAGACTTAGTGAAAGTCAGGGTCGTTTAGGTCGAGTTTGGCGTTTTCTCGTTTTGCGGGTTGGCATTGTTTCAGAAGGCCATGGAAGCACTTTTGGTGCGATTATGGCATTGGTTGGGTGTTTGGTTGGTATAGTTGTAGTTCAAACGAGCAAAGGGGGAAATCGGGGCTTTGCGCGAATTCTAGGGTAAAGTAGGGTTTCGGGGTCCTTAGACGTGCCTTATGGTGACCTAGGAGGATTGGCGAAGTCGGTTTCCAGAACTCGTGCCTCATTTGGAAATGGTAGTATTTTGATAGTTGGGGCCGATTTGTGATTTTGCTTGTTATCTTGATACTATGCCTATAGAATGCTTAGGGTTGCTTGATATACTTGTTTAATCGGTGTTATTGTTGCTTATTATTGCTTGTTATTTTTGAAAAGTTAATTGAATGCTAGTATTGATTGTGATTGCTTGCTATCTCGTTTGTTGTCACTAGTTTGTATTGTTGTGCTATCGCTCGTTTATTGCCTTGTATCGAGTCTTGCATTGCATAGTGTCTCGCGCGTCAGTGATGGGCCTCTCTGGGTAGCCTCGGGTTGCTAGTGTTGGTTGCTCTAGCTTCGCTGCTATTCCCTTTCTCGCTTGGGTTGCCTCCCAGGGAGATTTGGGTCGTAGAATTGATGGATACTTCTGGGGTATTCCAAACTGGTGTTATAAGGTGGTTGCGCGCTTATTGTCATCGTTGTCAAACATCAAGCTCGAGAGTGATGTATCGCTCGTGAAATGGTACATTGCTCGTATGAGTGAACCATAGCCTTCAGAGTGTGGTATAGCTTTGAATGATTGTGTTAATGCTTTCAGTAATTGCTTATTGTATTGATTGTTTGTCTTGAATGCTTACTTATCAGATATATCGCTTAACTGTCTTATGTGCATTGCACGAATTTCTTTCTCTCCAACTCGATATTTGTCTCGCCCTCACTGAGTATACGTGTTGTGTATACTCATTCCTCACCACCACATTTCAGGAAATGTCATGTTAGTTGGAAAGTTCGTGATTTCGTGAAAGTTCGTGCCTGAAGAGTTGTCTTGCGTGCCTATGTGGCTTGAGTGTCGAAGTTGTAAAGATATATGCTTCCATATGTTGTATGTATTTATTGTTAAAAGAAATGTAATTTAAATTTAGCTAAGTAGTTGAGTTGAATTGATAAGCTAGTTTATGTAATCAGTTAGCATAGCTTAACTTCAATGCATGTTGTAATGTCCAAAGGAAAAGAGCTAGAATGGCATGATAGTTTATTTTATGCAGTAGCTTAGTATGGTTTCATTTTCAAGTTTGAGTGTACTTGTCAAAAATGAAAAGAGATATGTTAGCTTTTAAATTGGAAATGATGTATACTTGCTGAGTTTAATTGTTGAGAACCGAGGATCGGATGGTCTTGAGAAAGTTTTGTATGGTTGGACATGGTGGTGGTCCATTTATATGCTATTACAGGTTTTACATTTTGCCTAGAAATATGGGAGACTCCGTCCGTTTTCCCTGCAAATTTTACCCGGGTTTGGTTTTTGGTTGTGATTAGATCGATTGATAGAACTCCCGGTCTCGAGAGGGATCGGGGTATTACAGTATCACAATTTCATCACTACATCGAAGGCTTTTTTGTAAATATATTGATAAGATAGCTTGGTATCCAAACTAAACTGTATCATTAATTATGATCCTTATTGTGTACATAATTCATGTTAGGATCTACCAAAGAAATTGGGTGGGTATAGGGCATATAACAAAAAAGTGTCCATTTATATCAATCATAAAATCAAAAAGAAAAAGTAGACAGGAACAGTTTTATTCTCTAAACAAACAGGTTTTGGGTTATTGTTTTAGCACCCAAATTCTATTGTTGGCATTGATACCATGAAAAAAAAGATAGAAAAAGACCTTCAAGAGAATAAATAAAACCATTTTCAAGAGAGAAACTCTAGTGAACCACTTTCCCCCCATTCATTCCCCTTTGAATGAAGTCAAAAAAAAAAAAAAAAAAATCGAAGGCTCTAGTCTAATTGAAGACTTTCAACGCTCATGCTATTTGAAAGAGCTTTTAACATGGAGTGGAGACTCCATAACGTACACAAAGAGTAAGTGATCTATGAATATCATTCTAATTCAGGTCTTGTTCCGTACTTAAATGGATAACTAAAACCCTTACCTTGACCAGTTTATAGTGGAAAACCTTGATGACATAATCGTTTATAGTCACTCACTGGGGCTTTGGAACTCTGAGTACAGTCTTCCAAGTGTAGCAAGAAAATAGGTTGTACACGAAAAAGTACTCAAACGAAAGTGCTATTGCTTGGCCATTGGATTAGCAAGGGTGTGATTCATATGGATCAAAGAGAAGAATAGGTCTGTTGTGGACTAGGAAGCACTGAAGAAGGAGAGAGTAGGCAGTAGTGGTGAAGCCAGATGCTCGAAGCCATTTTAGATATGGCAAGACAGCTCAGGAGGAGTAGAAAGTTGCCACAACCTAGGAGGGGTTTACAGGAAGCCAAAAAATGTGAGCCTTTTTACAAACTTTTTAAAGTGGGAGAACACTAGGACGGCTTCAAGGAGAACGTCGAGACGCCATCAGTTTGAAGCACGAGTGTAACGCCCCGATCCCTCACGGGACCGGAGGCTCTAATAACCATGCTATTCTCAACCCAATACCAAACCCGGTCACAAAATTTTAGGGGAAAAACGGACAGAGTTTCCCCTGTACTATGGACATTCTGAAAACCTGTAAATACTCAATAAAGCCACAACATAACAAGACATTCATTTATAACTAAAGATCTTAGCTTTAAGGCCATCCGAGCCTTAAGACAAACAACAGTTCCAAAACCACACAAGCATGCAAGTAACTTGTTTATAATATAGTCTAATAACCATGCCATTCTAGGATAACATTAAAACATACTTAGAGATAAAACATTCTACACTAAGCCATTCACTCCCAAGCATGCAAAGCAACTAGAAATAGAAATATAAGTTATTACAAGCCATAGAATTACCACTGCTACTACATTATCAGACTTCCAGCTTACATATTACTCAAATACATACATGAGCTTTAAGGCCCCAAAATAGATTATACATAGGACAACAAATTCTTCACATAGCAACCAGAAAGCACATCCACCTCAGACAAATATCACACAGCAGCTAAGGCAACTCCACCAACTGTGCCACCTGAAACATGTTAACGAGGTATGAGCAACCACTGTTGCCCAGTGAGGGATATAGTCCCGGGGGCGTGCAATGCAACAGATAATACAGTTATACAACAATATCACTTAGACAATTTAAGAAGCAATGATAACATAAGTAACTACACATTTAAAAGGATACATTTCACACAATCCCCTATACATCAATCTTCACTGGTCTTCATTCACGATCCACGAACCACGAGCACGATCACGATAAGCCGGCATAACCCCAATCACTCCAGTGGGTGTGCTCCGGATGTACCCCGAATCCTACGACCTAACATCCCCTGGCAATCTCCGGACCAGGCGAATGAGGGAATAGGGCACGGAGTTTGAATATCCACCGGCAAGCCCTCTGCCGCCCAGCCGATATTCAACACATCCGCCCCTGACACTATGGTTGCGCAACCACTATGCAATGCACTTAACGATGGCAAGTTAATAGCAATAATATAAGCATTAACACATATGAGGATCAACAAAGTAGGTTGACCTCGATGCAATGAGAATAGAACATTTATATAAGCAAATATGCAGTTTTGCAAAGAGACATTACAAAATAACCATAGAATTATACCAAAAGCTCCAAATCAACTTAATATCACATATAAACAATCAAGAAGTCATGCCGTGCGTTTAGAAGTGTGAGACAACCGAAATTGCACCTAAACCCCTTTGTTTTTCAAACTATTTCTCTTCCAAACCAAGGTTAATGATTCCATTTTCAAAGGAAACTCTCCTAACCTTCTAACTAACCCTCAAGGTACCCTCTCAACCCTCTAACTCATTCAAATGGCTGCGATTATCCCGAAAGCCCCAAATTCCCTCTTATGGCTTTAAACTACACATACGATGTCCGGGCTTCAAACAAAGGATATCAAGGATTCTATAGCACCTAGGTAGCCTAAGAATACTAGAATTGAAGCCCGAATCCACCCGGATTCGCATTAACCCCGAAAGCCCCAAATTAAAGTCGACTATTTTACATTTTATGCGATTTTAGGACAATGCAAGTGCACGGGGCTATTAGACTACCTTCACTAGTACCTAAGGCATCTATTAGAAGCATTGAATCAAGTTAAAACGCGCGATTTCACAAAACCCTAAAATTCCCGTCACTATTCACCCTAAAAATCAAACTAACGATTCTAACCGTTTGAAAAGCGAAACGATGGCTTAAATGTGTTCCCTAGCATTCATATACATGGTATAATAGCATAGATAATCAATACAATAGCATATGAACACATTTTCAACAAATCAAGAAAATAGCAACTATTTAGAAATGCAAAAATAGGCCGTGAAATCCCTCACCAATGCGCGTATGAGCACCTAGGAACCTTGCACACACCCTAATCCACTAGCTCAAGGGTTGGAGTGGCTTGAATTGAAGGATTGAAGAGCAAAATCTGATTTTTCTCCACTGTTTGCTGCTGTCGGCCTTCACTGCTGTTTTCAGCTTTTTATTTTTTTTTTCTTTTGCATTTTATGAGCTTATGTTGATATATAAGGGGTATGGTTGGGTGGGGTCAAGTTTGGGTGTTTAAGTGGCTTCTAAAATGCGCGTTGCTAGCTCCAAAATGAGTCTAATGTGTGAAACATAGGCTAGCTAATTAAATCTCTAAAGTTATTACGTAATACTATTCACTTAACTACATAAATCATTTTCTAAACGAGCTCTCCTATCGCTTCTAGCTCAATTGCACATTTTTCCCACTAATTTTACAATTAATATGATTTAATAAAAATGCTAATTCACTAATAGAATGAAGTTTAAAAATGGGATGAATAGTGACTACATAAGATGGTTAACAAAGCACAGAAGGAAATACGCAAATAATGAATGCAACAGTAAGTCAATGTATGGCTAATTCTCGGGCGTCACAACGAGGCCAGCAGAGCTTTCTCCAAAGGAGATCCGGTAACTGTTATGAATGTAGAGGAGTGGAGCATTTTGCTCGTTATTGTTCCAATGTTCAAACAGGCAAATGCTACTGGGGGAATGCAGAATAGACTAGCTAAAGATAGAAGAGTGAACGTTGTGGAGCCTAGAGCCCGGGAAGCTCTAAAGGTAAGTTCAAGTCAAAAACATAGTGGGGGTTCTGAAGCTTAGGAGAGGAGACAATTTTGTTGTTGTTAGATTGTGTGGCAACGTGAGCCAACGTTAGTAGAAATGAGGAAGAGATGGAAGGCTGTATTCCAAATCTATGGTATTTTCCTTATTGGCAAGGTTGTATGAAGTTCTCACTTGGCAAACAGTGCAGGGGCCTCAGAGTTTGGTTTTGTATATTGTGCACCAGCTCGGTATTTTCCTTAGGGTTTTCGTCTATCTGGGAAACTATATTTGTTATTCAACTTGATTGTCTTATTGGGCACATTATATTTGGAAGGCTTATACTCGGAATCTAATTGGTTGTCCTATGGGGTTCTTATTTGGAAGGCTTCTTTGGAACTTTTGAAGTATATTTGATTGGGTTTCTTAGTATTTTCTTCAGCACTCTTAACAGGGAATTCTTCTTTGAAATTCATGACCAACGGAGTACTTCTTTGGACCTCTGGATGGAACCTTTGTTTGAGCCTTTATTTTGCTTCTTGCTTGGGAATTCTCGGGCAGTAATAGTTGAACTTCTGCTAGAGATTCGTGTATGGGGTATTCATTTGGTATTCTTCTTATCATTAATATGTGATATGATTTTATCTACAGTATCTTTGCTTTAGTCTTTATTGGTATTATCTCAGCGCTTTTGGTTGGAATTTTATTCTTCTTTGGTATTCGAGTCAATGGGATTTTGTGCAGTATCTACATTTGAGCCTTTATTCGGCATTACTACTTGGAATTTCTTCTTAAACTTCCCTATTGGTTATCTTGATTAATATACTTGCTCAGCAGCTGATGAAGATTAGTCAGAGTCGGATTTCAGTGGATGCAAAGTTCTATTGGAAGAAGAATTGCGAGGACGCAATTGTTTTAAGGGGGGAAGAATGTGATAACCCGAACCCGGCATGCATTTAATGATATTTAATTGCATTTAATTAAGTGTCATCTTAAATGTTAGCATTGAATTTCGTGTTTATTTTTAAGTTAAACATTTATTTGTAGCTTTATTTTCATATTTCTTTTAGGAGTAATTAAAATAATACTTGAGTTAATTATTTTAACGGAATAACAACTACTTTCATATTTATGTTAATCGGTTTTATTTTTCTTGCACCTTAATGCTCGGTTTTCAATAAAATGAAAAGTAGCTCCGAGCCGGAGTAAATTTTGAACTATGTTACTTCTCGAAAATTATATCTTCTTAAATTCTTTAAGATTTAATTATTATTCTTTTATTGTCGTAAAGTGCATAGCATATCGAGAGCGATAGTTAGGAAATGATTTCTAGTCCTCAGCAAATAGTGAAAACTAGTATTTTGGTGTCTTAAATTTAATATTTTACTTGTTGTTAACTAGAATTAATTTGGTGTTGGGTATTTTAGATTTAAAATGCATAAAAATAGGCTAATTGACCAACTTAAGTTAGTTGACCATGGGTTTGACCTTTTGACCAAGGCTTGTCATCTTTTAAGCTTATAATACATTGCAAAATAAAAATAAAAAAAGCTAAAAACAGAAAGAGTGATGGCCGAAAATGCAAGGAGAAAAAAAAACATTTCAATCTTCAAAACTTCAATTCTTCGCGTGAGCTTGCACGGGGTGGTTTTCGAGGCACCCAATGAGGTTTTCCTAGTGTCTAGGAGTGTCTAAGGTGAGGGTTTCATGTTTATTTGCGCATTTGAATATTTTGTGTTAACTTTAATTTTTGGGTTTTATCCGTAGAATGTTATTTTGATCATTTTGAGGCTTAAAGAATGTTCCCTAGCAATCGTGGAACATGTATTTATAGCTTTTTAACATTTTATGTGGTTGAATATCGAAATTGAAATATAAATTGTTAATTGAATAATAAATTATGAATAGTAAACCCCCGTTTTGATGAAGTTGCTCCGTTATGCGTTCTGTTGATGTAGGAAGGTACTAGATATGCTAGAATGCCTAAATGTGTGGTTTAATTGGATTGTGTAATGGGAAAACGGAGAAAATTGGCTTAGTGAAAGTTGGGGTCGTTTAGGTCGAGTTTGGCATTTTATCGTTTTGCATGATGGCATTGTCTCGGGAGGCCATGGAAGCACTTTTTGTGTGGTTATGGCGTTGGTTGGGTGTTTGGTTAGGGTAGCGGTAGTTCAAACGAGTAAAGGGGAAAATCGGGACATTGCGTGAATTCTAGGGTTAAGTAGGGTTTCAGGGTCTTTAGACGTGCTTTATGGTGACCTAGGAGGATTGGTGAAGTCGGTTTCCAAAACTCGTGGCTCGTTTGAAAGTAGTAGCGTTTTGAAAGTTGGGGACATTTTGTGATTTTGTGTGTTTTCATAGTATAATGCCTATAGAATGCTTGATATTGCTTGTTATGCTTGTTAAAGTTGATTATGATTGAATTTGTATGTCAATTGTTGATAATGCTAGTTAGTATTGTTCTTGTTACTTTATTGATTGTAATTGCTTATTGTATCGCATGTTGTTATTGACTTGCATTTCAGTGCCTTGCTCGATTATCGTTATATGTCTCGTATTGCATTGCATTAGTGTCAGGAACGTGAGTGATGGGCCTCTATGGGTAGCCTCGGGTTGCCAGTGTTGGTTGCTCTAGCTCTGTGTCCTATTCCCTTTTCTCGCTTGGGTTGCCGCCCAGGGTGTGACACCCCGATCCCTCTCGAGACCGGTAGTTCTATCAATCAATCTAATCACAACCCAATTCCAAACCCGGGCAAAATTTAGGAAAAACGGACGGAGTCTCCCCTGTTTCTAGGCAAAAAGCAAACCTGCGACAGCATATAAATGGACCAATACCATGTCCAAACATTCAACCACCTCAAGGCCATCCGAGCCTTGTTCTCAACAAGCAACCACAAGCAAATATGCATACATTTTCAAGTACTAGACTATTCTAACTCTTCCTTTAACCATACAAACATGCTTAGTAATTAAACTACACCAACCTATTGCATAAGTTAGACTATCATATCTTTCTATCTCTTTCCTTTGTCATTACAAACATACATTGAAATTAAGCTACATTAACTAAATACATAATCTAACTTATCAAACTACTTCAACAATCTAATGAAACTTAAAATACATACTTCTTGACATTAAATACATACAACATAAGGAAGCATATATCTTTACAACTTCGACACTCAAGCCACATAGGCACGCAAGACAACTCTTCAGGCACGAACTTTCACGAAATCACGAACTTTCCAGCTAACATGACATTTCCTGAAATGTGGTGGTGAGGAGTGAGTATACACAACACGTATACTCAGTGAGGGCGAGACAGATATCGAATTGGAGAGAAAGAAGATCGTGCAATGCAAATAGGTACAGTTAAGCAATACAATCAATAAAAGGCATTCAATATAAACAACAATACAATTAAACAACTAAAGAAAGCATTAACACAACCAATCAAAGCTATACCACACTTTGAAGGCTATGGTTCACTCGAGCGAGTAATGTACCGATCACGATTCCGATGACTTTAATGATGACGCGCCGGCCCAAACCACCTTATAACACCAGTTTGGAATACCCCGGAAGTATCCATCAATCCTACGACCCAAATCTCCCTGGGAGGCAACCCAAGCGAGAAAGGGAATAGCAGCGGAGCTAGACCAACCAACACTGGCAACCCAAGGCTACCCAGAGAGGCCCATCACTCACGCGCGAGACACTATGCAATGCAAGACTCGATACAAGGCGATAAACAAGCGATAAAGCCACACGTGAAAGAATAACAAAGTAGGTTACTCTCGCACGCAATAGCAGCAATTTGATAAGTAATTCAATCCAAAACAACTCAAACAAGTATTCCAAGTAATTCTAAACATTCTATAAGCATAAAGACAAGAAAACACACAAAAACACAAATCGGCCCCAACTATCAAAATGCTACCATTTCCAAACGAGCCAAGAGTTCTGGAAACCGACTTCGCCAACCCTCCTAGGTCACCATAAGGCACGTCTAAAGACCCCGAAACCTTACTTTACCCTAGAACTCGCGCAAAGCCCCGATTTCCCCCTTTCTCGTTTGAACTACAACTATATCAACCAAACACCCAACCAACGCCATAATCGCACCAAAAGTGCTTCCATGGCCTCCCGAAGCAATGCCAACACGCAAAACGAGAAAATGCAAAAGTCGACCAAAACGACCCCAACTTTCCCAAAGGCTTAATTCTCGTTTTTTCCACTACGCAACCCAAACAAACCACACATTTTAGCATTCTAGCATACCTAGCACGTTTCTACATCAACGGAAAGCATAACAGCGCAATTTCAACGTTTCAAGGTTTTACTATTCATAAAACACTATTCATTTCACAATTTAATTTGCAATCACAACATTTAACCGCAGAAAATGTTACAAAGCTATAAATACATGTTCTACAAATGCTAAGGAACATTCTAGAAGCATCAAATCGCTTTAAATAACGATCTACGGATAAATCTAAAAATTGACAAAGTTAACATATACAACGTATAAATGCGCAAATAACATGCTTCCCTCACCTTAGACGCTCCTAGACGCTAGGAAAACCTCGTAGAGTGCCTCGGAAACCACCCCGCACAAGCCCACGCGAAGAATCGAAGATTTGAAGTTGAGATTTTCTTTTTATTTTTTTCCTTCTTTTCCTCATGGTTTCAAGCCTTTTCTCTCTGTTTTTTTCGTGCACATTCTGCTTATTTAAAAAAAATAAAAATGTCAAGAAGTCAAAGGTCAAAATTCGGTCAACCCGCTAAACCAAAACAGCTATGCGCGACCTCACGAAAACGGCCATAACTTCTTCTAGAAAACTCCAATTCACGAACGGTTTGAACCCTCATAAACTAGACTCATAGAGCTTTCCAACCATATATAATTTGCTACCTAACTCTTCCCCAATTGGTTCAGATTTAATTCCAAAGTTGACCCAAAATTTAACTAACTTAACATTGCATTTTTTTATTTCTAATCCCAAGTTTGCCTTTTATTAAACATTTCAAAAATTTTCACATTGTCCTAGTTGGTCAATGTAGATGAAAAGTCAACTAGTTTGGTCAAAGAAGGTGAAAGGTCAATAAAATGCAATTTAAATGAACTTTAAATGCTATCGAATACATGCCAGGTTCGGGGTATCACACAAGGAGTTTTGGGTCGTAGAATTGACAGAGTATATCCGGAGTACTCTAAATGGAAGTTATAAGGTGGGTGAGCCGGCGCATCATCGTTAAAGTCATCGGAATCGTGATCGGTACATTACTCGCTCGAGTGAACCATAGCCTTCAAAGTGTGGTATAGCTTTGAATGGTTGTGTTAATGCTTTTCTTAATTGTTTATTCTATTTTCGTTTACATTGAATGTTTCCTTATTGATTATGTTGCTTAACTATGCCTATTTGCATTGCACGAACTTCTTTCTCTCCACCTCGATATCTGTCTCGCCCTCACTAAGTATACGTGTTGATTGTACTCACTCCTCACCACCACATTTCAGGAAATGCCATGTTAGCTGGAAAGTTCGTGACTGTGTGAAAGATCATGCTTGAAGAGTTGTCTTGCGTGCTATGTGGCTTGAGTTGTCAAAGATACAAAGACGTATGCTTTCATGTATTGTATGTATTTAATATTAAAAGAATGTAATTTAAGTTTTATTAGGTTATTGAAGTGATTTGAAAAGCTAGCTTATGCATTTAGTTAGTATAGTTTAACTTCAATGCATGTTTGCAATGTCCAAAGGAAAAGAGTTAGAATGGTTTGATAGTCTAACTTATGCAATAGGTAGTATGGTTTAATTGTCAAACATGAATGTACTTGTAAAAGATGTGAAGAGGTAGGTTAGTTTGTAAACTGGAAATGTATATTTGCTTGTGATTGCTTGTTGGAAACAAGGCTCGGATGGCCTTGAGGTGGTTAAATGTTTGGACATGGTATTGGTCCACTTATATGTTATCGCAGGTTTGCTTTTTGCCTAGAAACAGGGGAGACTCCGTTCGTTTTCCCTAAAAATTATGCCCAGGTTTGGATTTGGGTTGTGATTAGATTGATTGATAGAACTCCCGGTCTCGAGAGGGATCGGGGTATTACAGGCTAGACTAGGGTATGACCTAATTCATTTATGCTATTTCACATACTTAGCCGTTTGTTAAGATTTAACGCTTAACGTTGGCCTAGAACTCTAAAAGTTTTTCCAGAAAATCGACAGCATAACGGCTGTAAATGGGCTCTTTTGTTTGACATATTTTCTAAACGCCTCAAAATTTTCAATCATTAATCCGATTCCAACTAGGATTCCTATTTTGTCATCAACCGATATGCCCACTAATTTGTCTCAAAAGTCTCATTGGTTTAATAAACCTAACATGATAACTATGTCCCGTTTATTCATCAATTCCTATTACAAGCACCTGTTATCCTTTAGCCTATCAATGAGTACCTGGTTAAGATTAGATAGAGTCATCTTATTTGGTCCTTCACTTATTGCTTCAAATGCCTATGATAGTTACTAAATCAAAATAGTGATAACGAACAACCAAATAGAATGTTTGTCCGATTATAAACAGTACAAGCCAAAATTAGACACCAAATTACAACATATGTCATTTACAACAATCATCAGAAATAGTCTTCAAAACAAACATAACATTCACATAAGAGCCACAGTCAAGCGAGGCACACAAAGCACGTAATCACTCCAAGGAATCATCGACAGGCACATTCTCCTTGGGTACCTGTTCCGAACCTGCTTCACCTGTGATGATAAAAGAGGGTGAGTCCTTATGAACTCAGCGAGGGGGCAAACAAGTGATAACGTTTTGAAACTCTTTTCCGGTTAATCTTATGAAAACTCCTTACTATTCATATTCACGACTTATTCATAAAAAAGGCTGTAACCTCCTAATCGAGGAGTGGAATTCTTTGCTCCCCTCGAAAAACTCCATTGCTTTGACCATCCTCAATGACCTGAGGATTCTTCTAGCCCTCAAAGAAGAGCAATTGACCACTCCTACTATAATGGAGAAAGGACAATCTGCCTTCTAACCCGAAGTCCAATTATTCTGGCCCCAATTTCCTAGAGAGAGAGCATGCCAAAGCTCGATGAATAGACAAGGGATGGATAGTCCTCGAGTTCAGGGAGGAGAAAGATAGAGAAGTCGTTGGCATTCCTGCCTTTCTGTCCAAAATACAATAAACATAGAAGAGAAAAAGACTGGCGTCCCCCCTTTCAAAGAAGGTCTAGCCTCTTTTTTCAGTGGAAGTTGAGCTCATCAGATCTACTGCCCATGACATAAGTGTTCGTTGACCCTATGCTTGCCCCTTCTTATTGCTATATGTGACGTCGAGTGCTTAAGTGAGATTAGCAGTCTGGCAGGTCCTTGGACGCTGACCCTTATAGTATAGTCTACTTGGACCCCTACTAGGGCTAGAGCTAGCCGAAAAAAGAAATAAAATACTTTGAAAAAAATATAATAATAAAATGCTCCATGCTCTACCTTTCGTCCTCCTTAAACTAGGCTTTATTGCATAGTAGCCTTCCTTTGGTCTTAGGTTCGCGACTAGTTAGCCTAGAGTTGACCCTGGCTGTGATCAAGAAGTCTGCAACTAATTATAGTTTTGGGGATGCCATTCTATTGTCCTGCGACGCGCTCGTCCTTGAACTCGCGGGCACTGAGAGGGGTAGTCAAGGGGTCCCACTTATTGAAGCCAGGTTGAGCGAGGGGATATCCACTTTAGCCAAAGGTTCCAATCACATAATAGAACAGAGACGAAGGCCAAACTTTTTCCAGATAGAAGGGGAAGCCCTCGTTCCGTCATCCTTAATGCGTTCATTCTATTCTCCAGAGTTTAACAACTCAGTGATTTGTATACCAGAGTCTAGCAAAAAAACTTCGTTACCAACTCTACAACTCACTCCTTTCCATTCTTTTTCCCGCCACTCCAGCTTCTATGATATGCCCAAGACGTTTTATTATATTACTAAGACAAAAGGAATTGGTCAACAAGAAGACTGTCTTCAGCCTCTCGATGGCTTGAAAGCTTTTCTTTGACTACCATTAATAAGGATAGAATAGGACTTGGAGTCTAAATTCATTATATAATGACTTTATTGAGAATGAGAGATAGAGGTTTGAAGATGCTCGACCGATAGGGAGATGAATGGTAAGATGAGAGAGCATGTCTTTTTCTTTAATGAATTTCCATTCCAAACTATTACCATATGCTTTGCCAAGATCGTCTTTGATGGCCAGAAGGAGAAGGCCCATTGTTCCTCAACATGCGTCGCTCCTACTAAAAGTATGTTTGATTTCCTGCACCACTATATATACTAGGAAATTCTAACAAACAATAAGAAGACGTCCAGGGACAAGTAGGTTGCCTTGTAAAGGTCCAATGAGGTCTGGTAAGAAACTTCTCATTCTCTCCACTCACATTTTAGCCACTATTTTAGACTAGGTCAACCATAGACCAATCGCTATGAATTGATGGACAAATTAGGGCTTTGTGACTTAGAGGATGAGGCAGAGTCAAGTTCTTTCTATTCAAATTCTGATGGAGAAAATATCTATCATAAATCTTAGCTAGAGCAAACCATATAGAGGTACTGATAATAGGCCAACATTCTTGATAAAAATTAGCTTGGAAAAGAGACTGAGTTCGGGTAAGAGTAGTTCAGGTAAGAATAGGGTAAATTTGACCATGTCTTCTTTGCTTTCATGGCCCAAATAGCTGGCCTATATTCCTCTTTCTTACTTCCCCTTTCATTCCAAGTAGGCGATCAGTTTGGTTTATCCTAATCCAATCTATCGGTCCTAGTACTACGCCCATCATCCCTTCTATCAAATGAGAAGTTCAGTCTTTCAATGGGACCCCTCTATCTATCTCTAGGCCCTAGTTCAGAACACTCATTGTCATGATCTGTAGAAGGATAATTCATCTTCTATATTGGATGAGAAAGGCTGTTATTTCAAAGGCAAGTAACCCCTAAGTGAGCTAGACTCAGCATCAGGAGAAAAGTTAGACAAGGTCTCTTCAGCCTTAGTAGCAAGGGCAAAAATAGAGGAAGAGAAGGAAAAGGTATAAGAAAAGAAAAAAGAAGAAGCTCGTACCTCGCTCCTCTACTTGTCTTGGCCCTACCCGATAGGAGGTTAGTGGGCCAGTAGGTGGCCGACCCCCTATCTTTTCTTCTTGTTTGTTTTGGGCCATTGGCTTGTTCTCTGATGTCAATTCTCTCTGTTTTAGTTAAATTGCGAATTGGTTGAGCTGCTTATTGATCTTGTACCTCGTTGATCAAGTATTCACGCTTCTGTTCAATTCTTGTGCTGGTTGGTCTTCAGCCGTCAAAGAAAGAGTGAGAAGAGTTGAAACCTCTCTAACATCCACCAAGCCATTAAGCCAGTGTAAAACATGGACTGTTGGACAGAGTGCTTCCCTGATGAGATCCTTTGAGACTGAATGCTTTGAGTTAGGTTCCTTTCAAAAGACAGATCGGGAAATAGCTAAAGGTTAACCCTAAACTTGCTTTCGTTTTTTCTTAATGGTATATAGGTGAACCTGAACCAGGTCAAATGTTTTCTCTTCCTGACCCCGACCCTGAAGTAAGGTCAGTACTAGGAATCTATTAATATCCATCCAGGGATAAAGAATGCGGCGAGCAGTCCACTGATTATTGTCGTCTCGAGACTTCCCTAATCGAATGTGAGGCCTACAAGATCCCTACAGCTAGTAGTCAGAGTCTTCCCTGGTATGTCTCTATAGCAAAGTCCAACTCTTTCCTTGCAATTTCCCTTTTTTCTCTAATCTACGGGGATCACTCTAAATAGCTTATGTAAAGTAGAGTTCCATCCTCCCACGATGATTCCTCTTGTCGAATGAAAGCTTCTTCACCTCCGCTCTGAAACTCGGGCATTCCTCCGTAGGGCAATCGTTCCCTTAGCTTCTGTGCTTGCAGTCTGCCATAGAGGTGTAGGGGAAGGAGGTGAAAACAAATCACCATGAAACTAGTACTCGTAATGCCAGTTGCTGACTTGGAGGAGTAGGAGAAATCCCCGATTCCCGATTCGATTGATGATCATATGTAATAGATTGGGCTGGTTCCTCGTTTGAGGCTGCCCGCTCCCTACCCTATTGTCTTGGTAAAGTGGCCTGAGAGTGTTGGGACAAATCCCTATCGTCCAATCTCATAGGATGGTCACAATCCCGATAGTAAAATATAAGGAATATATCTTCCACTGGCTGTGACAAAGACATATATGCTAGAACGAGTGCTTTAAGAGTGCGGTCATACAGTCTTTCTTTCCCCAAGGCAAGGGCGGAAGGGGCAACTCAAGTCGATTTCTCATCTATCTCAGAGTTTTTTCTAAAATAAAAAAAATCAACCAATAGCCAACTAATGGATTGAGTTATATAGTGCTACCCAGGTTTAGAACCCACTCTTTAGAAGTTCATGTGGTTGTGTCATCACCTCATTGGTCGGAGGTCCAAAAAGAAGACAAATTTGCTTATTTTTCTTTTTCAATTTCTATTTTTAGTTGTTTTTAAAAGAGAGAAAGAGTAGAAACAAAGGGTACGCTCAGAAGATTTGCTCAGAGCTATTCACTTTCACTTGGTCACCTGGTATCTTCAAACCTCTTTGTTTGTGGGGACATGAGTGGAAATGTCTGAGAGAGCGCTTCGCGAAAGAATCGTGGGGCATGGTGAAAGGTTTCCCATTGGGGTTTCTGACCCTCCAGGTCTCCACCTACTTGTGGAAGAGGGAGGGGGGGGGGGTTCCTTGATATTAAGGTGTCAAGGTGGTCGAAGAAGGCCACAAGTGGAAGCAACGGAGACTTTGATCATTCAGTTGACTCCTTGCTGCCAGTCCGTGCTTGCTGTCATGCTGGCAAAAGTATAGGGCTTCGGTAGGTTTTACCTACTATTGGATTTGAACCAATGACTCTCGCCTTATGAAAGAGATGCTCTAACCACTGAGTCAAGTAGGTCAAGCTGAGTCAAGTAAGAGAAAATAGACCCCTATAAGAGAAAGCCGTGCAATCAAAGTTCCCCTTACTATACAAGGGGGAACGGAGCGCTAAGAAAGAGAAAGCATTATCACTATATGAAATGAAGCAGCGGCTAGCACGCTAAGCTAAGATCAACCACTTGGAGAACGCGGAGCCTTTCTGACTCGGTCATCTATCTTAATAAGTGGATTTTGATTCATGCGGTCGTTCTCTACTGCATTGGTCTTTTCACTTCCCACTCCCCACCATAACAAAATGTTTCCACTATATCTCAGGAGTAGTCAAAGGTATGAAGTAAGTCGACTGATAAGGTGTTTATAAGCTTGTTTGATAGAACAAGGTATGAAGTAACTCGACCGATAGGGAGACGCTGGATGGAATTCAGCTCGACTGATAAGGAGAGGAAGGTAGGAAGAACCGCTTTAAGCCTATTGCTTTCGTTCAGTACAGACAGAGCTCAACCAGAAATCTCTCACTCAGCAGGTGCCAATGCACTGACCTAAGCACAGTCAGACTTAGGACATACGGTACTAAAGGCTGCTAACCTTCGCTTCAGTCGGTAGCAAAGAGGAATTTCTCTCACAAAGGTTACTAGTAGCTCAAAGGACGGTAGTCAATACTGGACTTCTCGCCGGGTCAAAAGCAGATGGAGCAGGAAAATCTATACCGAAGACTCCTCCAAGAAGGACTACTAGGTGAAGAAGACTGAGCGACTCCAATACTGGAGGCCTATAGTCAACTCCACACCTAGCAACCTCATTGTAGAGTTTCCATATGATACTAAAACGGATCAAATGTGGATCCTCATGACGCACTAGAAAGTGCATTGTTACGACGGGAGCTTTAATGAAGTCCTCGAAAGAGACACTTGGATGCAAGGCTACGGTAAATAGAGTACCATAGGAACTAACGAAGCCACTAGGACATCCACGCCTTAACCAAGGTAATCTCCTATAATACCTCAAAGACCTCTCCCTATCGGTCGAGCATCTTCAATCCTCAGATTCATATAAGTGAAGAGGCGCTACCTTCAATTCCTTAGGCTTAAAAGCCTCTCTAAGTATCTCTAACAAGATACCTCGAAGGTAAGACGATAGAGGCATGCAAGCGACCAAGCCATAAGTCAAAAGGAACCCTACTCTTTAACCAGACTACCGCAAGCCGCAAAACTCGATGTGATCGGGAGTGGTTGAGACGCGAGAGAACTCTAAATCCAAGTCCATGTATTCGACAAAGTGTGCGTGAACCTCTTCACATTATAGATGTGAATGATGGAAAAGACACTTGGTAGATGATAGGAGTTGGATAGGTTTCGCACTAACACAGGAGAGAAATCCTTAGTCAAGTGTTTACACCTGAATCTCTTAGCAAACTCAGCCCCGCCAGTCTCCGAAACCAGGGACTTAGTAAAGATATAGATAGACCTAGTTCCAAACAAGAGCAAACCATTGGAAAGATATCAAGCTGAGTCAACCAAAGACGGTGTTGGTCTGTTTATCTCACTTTAGGAAGCAAAGGCAAGCAGACTAGGCAGCAGAGGGTGTCTTCGCGGAAGGGGAATAGTAGGAGGCTTTGAGTCGGACATCAAAACTCAGCGTAGATAGAAAGTCCGCTACCCATTCAAGCAGCTTGTAAGGCTGCAGTACTGTTTCATATAAGATGTACCATCGACAAGCTTCACTTATAGTTAATTCCATAGAATTGGGCTAGCTGCCTAGAATAAAAAGAGTTTCGAACTCGTTGAAGATCCTTGTGGCTCTAGATCCCTCCAATCCAGCTGATTCTGAATCGACCAATTCCGGGATCTTATGCAGCGAAGGCCTGTCATCGAATTCTTCAAACCTAGGGCATGTCGATCTTGAATGAAACTAAACATGATTGATCCTACTATCAATCAATCCATCATACAAAGGCCTAACTCTGGCTCTCTCTACGGGTAGAAGGAGGGGCAACAGCCTTGTCAAGGCACGGGCCAAGCCTAGTCAAAGTGAAGTAATTTATACTGAGCAAGAACCTACACTAGAATAGGAAAAGCTAGACATTCCTTTTTTTCAGAATTCCAGTCCTGCAGGCCTGCCCGAACTGTCAGTGATTCAAACAAAGAGGCGGGGACGAGCGTTGTGCTTGCCCCGACCAATACTACCATTCATTACTGTGAACCGGCCTTGGCCTTCACTTAAAAGTAAGATGAGTCCTCTAATGAACTTGGGTCCATACTCTAGTGAAAAAAGGAAATTAGGCTTCTCTTTCCGCTTCTTAACTTCTATCATTTTTCGTGCTTAGCCCTTCTTTGGCATCCTTCCCTATGAATCTCTCAATCTCAGGAGTTCCTACTGATTGGTTAGTCCTTCGCGTTTTCTTCTTTCCTTTCTTGGAGACTGGTTCTAGTATGGCTGGCAGTCATACGCTCCTTTATCCGGTTAGTGGCAATTGATTCCTAGTGTGACATGGATCTTTCTTCTATCTCAGAGGTTGCGTATCTAGAAGATGGAGCCTAAACGCTGGGTTTGGTGCGCATGATGTAGTAATCTCTTCGTCTAATCACAAGGCCACACGGACTTTATCTGGGATTTCTTTTTTTTTTTTCTGTTAGATGCATTGGTTGATGCGCAGCTAACTAGCGACCCCGAAATTTCATATAAAAGAGAAAGAGATTCGTATTGCTTGATCATTAAATTGAGTATGGTGCGCGGTAAGACTGAACCTCCCATTGCTCTATCTCCGATAGCATGCAGCCGATAATGAAGACATATATATAGAAAGTGTACAGTGAGAGAACAAGCAAAGGGCGCAAAAGTCGTTGCGCTAACGCGCATCCGTTTTCTTGCTAGGTAGCCAGTCTTTACTTAACTTGGCCCAAGCAATACCCAAAGACTCCCATGCCTTTCTTGGTAGGACCAACCCAATCGGAGATTTCCGTCTTCTTGAATTGGGATAGCAAGAACAAGTCTCTCTTTTTTTGGGAGGGAGCAGAGCAGTCAAAGAATGAACCAAAGCAAATGATTGTTCTAGAATGGCTATTCCTCACAATTGCTCCTTGTGATGCAGTGGAACCATGGCAATTAGGATCTCAAGATGCAGCAACACCTATAATGCAAGGAATAATAGACTTACATCACGATATCTTTTTCTTCCTCATTCTGATTTTGGTTTTCGTATCATGGATCTTGGTTCGCGCTTTATGGCATTTCAACTATAAAAAAAAATCCAATCCCGCAAAGAATTGTTCATGGAACTACTATCGAGATTCTTCAGACCATATTTCCTAGTATCATCCCAATGTTCATTGTTGTACCATCATTTGCTCTGTTATACTCAATGGACGACGTAGTAGTAGATCCAGTCATTATTATCAAAGCTATTGGACATCAATGGTATTGGAGTACGCCTCTTCACGAGGGTGATTTAAGTGCAACAAATTGCCTTAAAGTAGAATATGGTTCGTGAAACATCTGGCTTACCGGTAATCTCCCATTCCCGCCGTCGATAGACTTTAATAACTATAGCATGCAGAAACAGGGAGTTGAGGTGGTTAGACATATACCCCAAAATGCTCCAAGCATAGGAGCCTATGGTTCCATTCTTGTTGTTGCTAGAGGTACACATCCCTTTTTTCTGTGTGGAACGATATATGAGAAATAGATGCTCAGCCTACAATGTCCGATAACGGTACTGAAGTAGTGAATCTATCGGCTCCATAGCAGTGGCATACAACTTTGGACCTAAGGGCCGGCCTAGTAACCTTTTGGAATGGGGGATCCCCATTGGCAATAACCACAGTAGTAGTTGCGGAACTACTGGGCCGGGAGATGACAACCTGTTGTTCCTTCTCCTCTTTCTTCACTTCGGGGACGGAGGTCCTACGGTAGGTAACAGCAGGCACAAACAACTTGACCAAAGAGGACCAGCGCTTCTACTCCTCTACCGAGGAGCTGTTCGTAGTGAGAATCAAGGAATATCGTGAACAGTGGGAGGTCATAGAGAATTTACCTATTCATAGAGTGATCCAATGATCGATACAGGATATAGACTATCTCTTTCTTTATTTTATTCTTTTTCTGAAAAGAAAATTACGTGAAACTCAAAAGCTAGGGAAAGCATCCCGTCCGCTGGAATGAGCAGTAGTATGATCTTATTGTTGGAAGCTCAGCTCACGTCCGAATAGGTCCAGGTCTGGAGTGCCTCATAACTGACTTGCTGCAACGAAAAAAAAGAAGGGCGACTCAACTTCTCAGCTAGAGGTGGGGGTGGGACCTCTTGGCATAATGTACGCTAGAACATGGGAATTCGAGGTCTCATGAACTACTACTAAAAACCTACTTTGTTTTTGTTTGTGGACAAAGGATATCCGGTCAGGCCTATGGATGGATCCTTTTAGATCTACAGGCCCCAGTCGTGGAGAGCTTTTTACGGGGAAATTTACAAGTACAGTTTGGGGGAAGGCGGCCGTCGACCCAACCTTATGAGTATTCGGACTATAACAGTTCTGATGAACAGTCACTCACTTTTGACAGTTATACGATTCCGAAAGATGATCCAAAATTAGGTCAATCACGTTTATTAGAAGTGGACAATAGAGTGGTTGTACTAGCCAAAATGCATTTACGTATTATTGTAACATCTGCTGATGTACTTCATAGTTGGGTTGTACCTTCCTTAGGTGTCAAATGTGATGTTGTACTTGGTCGATTAAATCAGACCTCTATTTCGGTACAACGAGAAGGAGTTTACTATGGTCAGTGTAGTGAGATTTGTAGAACTAATCATGCCTTTATGCATGCGCCCGAAAACATAGGTCGACTGCTGAGCCCACTCTAGCTCAGCCACACCACCTAGGGTGCGAGCCACCTGAGAAACAAGCTATCACAGCGAGCGGTTGGAGCAATATGGAGCTGAGGAGCAAGGCAGTAGATAAGATAGAAGAAGGGGCCAGGCTCCCGGTGGAGCAGAGGAAACGGTTAGGATAATGAACTTGAAAAGCGGAGCCCGAGCAGCCGACAAGCGAGTGGTTAGTGGCCAATAGCACCCTAGTTGTTGGCATTCCTCTCTACAGCTGACACACGAGGAATCATGGGGCACTCTATACAGAGCAAGCAAGTCTTAAGGAAGAGACGCCCGCGCAAGGACCTCCATTCTCATTAGGAGGTCGAACCAAGGACCTATGGAAGTCGGGGCTACCCCGTCCCCATAGGCAATGCAAGAGTGTCCTGAGGGAGGAGTTTAGAGGCCTTATAGTAGCACGAACTTCTTTTTCTTTCTAGATCATGCGAAACGGGCCAGTCCAAGATCGTACTGTTCCTCTACAAAGACAAGAGACGCTCTCGCTAGGCGTCACTATCTTTCTGAGTTATTCCAGGTTCTTTATGATTTCGTGCCGCGGTGAACAAACAAAAATGAAAAAGTGGGTCGTCTCAGCAGAAGGAGAAGGACCTGCTACGGCAGAGACTACTGGCCCTCTTCCCAGTCAAGATAGATGGGAATGAGCTCTATCAAGTAAAGGACATAACCAGTATCTTTTTTTATGTACGTACACTTTTGTTTTAGGGTGGGGCCACCCTTTCTCCTGCTAATCCGGCCATTTCCGAACCTGTCTTTTTCACCCTATTCAATTCAATGGAGGACTTCTCCATTCTTACGATTCCCAGTCCTCTTAGCTTATTCTTATATTCATAAAATACTCAAATTGAAGAATAATAAGAAAAAGCTCTCCCTTTAATAAGGAAAAAGGTAAGGCTATGAAGCCCTTCCTTTAGCTAGTTTTGTCTTTCCCCTTGGATAGGTTAGAGCTATGAAGCTTACCTTATTATTATTAAAAAGGGACTTGGCTTTTTCAGCTTGCTGCTCGTTTTCTCGCTGCCGAGAGGCGAAGGGGGCCTGACTTACGGTTTCCAAGCCTGGCACAAAGCGAAGGGACTGGATTTCACCTATGATCAGATTAGTGGGCAACCTTAGTTGACTTTTTTGTGGTGTTGTTGACATTTGTTGAAAGCGAATTTTGAAGTAGGCCTCACATTTTGGAGAAGCTCCCAGCTCACACTATGGTGGAGGAGGCATCGTGAAGATCTAGGAGTGTAAGCAGTATGAGCTAAAAGGCTCCCATATTGTTTGGAGGGCAAGGGGCATAGATGCGAAACAAACCTGACCCCTATCTATCATCATAGAAGCTATTCCTAGGAAATATTATGGTTCTCGGGTATCCAATCAATTAATCCCCCAAACCGGGGAAGCTTAAGCGGAAATGAAAGAGTAAGGTGAGGGAAAATGGGGAAGCCACTAAATCGAAGGCTTCGCTCGCTCTAACGCTAGTTGAGTAGACAGTGAGTGGAGTGCATAAGCCCCTTTTGAAATATGGGCAAGTACCACACAAGCTCGTAAGTAAAGTACGGAACGGGCCTTGTCTATGAAGCAGAGCGACCTCATCTTGCTTGCTTCTAGAAATAGATAATAGGCATTCTGGTATGGTAGGAATACTACTTTTTAGGTCGACCACTACATAAGAGCAATAGCGAAGCCAAGCTGTAGAAAGGCGAGCAGCCCTTATAGCAATAGCAAACGACCTACTTATAGCCCTATTTTCCCCTTTATTCGGGCCTTACAAGCTCATAAAATGGCAATTCTTCACATTTTCCTCAGACAGTGGAAATGAATTCTATTACTTGATTGACATCGATGGATATGTATACCAGACCGAACAAAGAATATACCGATATGCTTGATGTACCAGCCAAGCCAACTCGACCGTATATAGTATGAGGGATTCCCCTTTGCCTCATATAGAAGACCTCAAAAGCGCACTCGAATTTGGTAGCAAGAAGCGGCAAAGTTGAAGACGTTGGAGCAGAGGCAGATGGAAAAAGGAGGAATGGACAACCCGACTGATGAGAGGAGCGCAGGCTATAATATAAATAAGAAGGTGACTAGAGGAGTCTTTTTGTGCAGTATGCATCAGAACTAGTGGAATAGGGGATGAATTTTCCTATGTTGCTGGGAAGAGGAAGAAGCTAAGAGTCACCAATACGAATGATCGCCCACTGCACCTTTCTTCAGGCGGGTAAGTTTTCTTTGCCCCGAAGTTCAAGCAAACCGTCATTGATGTTGACAATGTGTGGGAAGGATACGTTGAGCTTAGTAGCTCAGGATCTGCATCTTCTCCAACAAGGTGCTCATGCAGTAAGTGACTATGTTCTGTATTCTGGTCTGAGGCATGGTCAAAAATTCAAATTCTGATTTTGATTTTGCTTCTCCGCCAATAGGAGACAGGGCTTTTGCAATCCCTTTTCAATAAGATTTAACAGAGTGGGAATCATTAACAAATCTTGTGGAATTTTATAGTAAGACTGGACGATTCGATTTGACTGATTCACTAGAGCCTGTATTGACTTCTTCTCACGATCAAGACCCAGATTCATTTTCGTCACTGCCAAAGAGAGAGTCAGCGGCTGGAGGAACTTCTCGCAACAGATAAAAACTTCTTTAGAAAGGGAAGCCTGACATATATATTGATTTGAACAAAGGAATTTAAACTGGTACCAAAAAGTAAACAAGAGATAGAATTCCAGATTGAACAGATCACCGACCTATAATAAGACGAAAATCGAATTTCGTCTTCCATTCTCTAAGACGAACTAAAAGGATGTCTCTAAGCAGCCAAGGCCAAGAGCAAGCAGGAATAGTCCTATCTGCCTAGAAGGATTAGATAAAGAGAATGTGAGTGGGTAGGAGATCAATAGACACAGAAAGAGAAGACCAAAAAGAGCAGAAGGCACTCAATTGTTTATGTGAAATCAAGGAGCAACATGTTACACTTTGACACATTTTCAAAAAGAGCTCGAAGCAATAAAATGAAAGATAGGATGAGATACTAGCCTTAGTTCAGAAGATCAATCATTGCATTGAGCCTTAGGCCACTACTGAGGAGCAATGGAGGATCATAACACTTGGGAGATGATCCCTACTTGAAAAGGCGGAGACAATACCTCTTGTTGCGACAAATCGAGTTTCAAAAGCCCATTTATCAATCACATTCTCAGGCACACCAGTCGAAGAGCAATCGAACCTGTGAAAGTCACATATTTGACTAATATACATGAGAGGAATCTTTAATCAACCAAAACCTGCAACAGAGTCTAACATTTTGAATTTCTACCACTTACAAGTTGAGAGATGTTCCATTCCCAATGGCAAAAGAAGGATGCAAGCTGAAAGGACTTGGACAATATATTATTTACTTGGACAGGAGATGCAACACGCTAAACGTTGCTCTACATGGGTGTGCTATAAAACTAGGAGAAGAACAGAACTAAACGGATCAATTCATTTGACCAGTCGTTTCGAGCTTCCAGTTCTTCTAGATTGCTAACGTGGTTCGATGACGCCGATGGAAGGAACCATAGGAAATTCATCCAACTTCGATCCCCTAAAGACAAGTGCGTAGGTTATAAAATCCCAAATAGAGCTCTTTCAGCTCTAAACAGCTACTATGCTTATTTGGTCTGTTAGCTACTCGGCCAGCTACTGACCTAATTGGGAGCTTTTAGTCAAAGTGGTTGGATTTAGAGGTCCTTTCTTTTGCAAGAGTTCAGATCATTCCATTGGGGAGAAAGTAGGAGTGTTCCATATATAGATGAATAATACCAGTGGAGTCGGACGGTGCTAGTGCTTTCACTTATGGAAAAAGGGGCTCCCGCATCAAAAAGAAGAGCGGTACCTCAACCAGCCACAGTCGCATTAGCAGTTCGCGTAAAATCAGACTAAACCAAGGTCAGAAAGGCCTTAGGCAATGAAATTGTTGAGATGCCTTCAATTTAGACAAGAAAGCTTGGAAATGGCGTACTTATTGCACCTGGCACTAAGAACTTGAGTGCCGTTGCTGCTACGGGGGAGATTTTGAAAAAGACAGGAAGTGCTATTGGACTTAGGCCTTGCCAATTAAGAGTGGAGCCTTACCCGATTCCAAAAGGGATTGATTCCCGGGAAGGCAAATGCTACCTTGACAGAAGACTTGACTAAACTTCCATAACCTTGAATGAAAAAATAGATATTTCGATATATCATTAAGAGAAGAACTATTCCTTTACAGATTGGAATGATATTCCTTTTATTGCTTGCACCTACCATAAAGTCAGATCTGTTCTTTACTCACTTCGCTATCCAAGAGGGATGAAACTGTGCGAGAGTTTCCAGATGAGCAAGAAGGGCTGGAGCACGTATTACCGGAGGAAATGACATATTGAATGGAAAGAATGAAGGCGACGTACGTACTGGATTGACTAGCGTATGCCAACTATTCTACTTTCTTATTTCTTACTTTTTCACTTCCTCTTATTGGTGCACTCTTTCCCCCAATTCACCGATAGAGAAGAAAAAGATAAGCAATGACCGGACTAGACCAATGAAGGCGGACCAAGGTTTTTATTCGTTAGCCAAGCGGACCTATTACAAAAGCGAAAGCAATGTGCCCTATTGCCCAGCCGAATAGCATCCTTATAAAAGAATGAATGGGAAGCAAACCCGGTCTATATTGCGTTAGTTATGTTTACTTTACCCCCCACGTACTCCTCTATTCTTATATTTGAATTCCGTCTCTAAGCTTCGCCCTTAGAGCCTATTGAGACTTATTTCCTCTCGAAGTTGAATGGAAGTTTCATTTCCTAAGTCTCAGATAATGTCTTTTATTGAGTCTGTAACACCCCGATCCCTCTCGAGATCGGGAGTTCTATCAATCGATCTAATCACAACCCAAGCCAAACCCGGGCATAATTTTCAGGGAAAACGGACGGAGTCTCCCCTATATCTAGGCGAAATGTAAAACCTGCGACAGCATATAAGTGGACCAACACCGAGTCCAACCATACAAACACCTCAAGGCCATCCGAGCCTTGGTTCTCAACAATTAAACTCAGGAAGTATACATACATTTCCAATTTTAAAGCTAACCTATCTCTTTCATTTTTGACAAGTACACTCAACTAGACAATTAAACCATACTAAGCTACTACATAAAATAAACTATCATGCCATTCTAGTTCTTTTCTTTTGGACATTACAAACATGCATTTGAAGTTATAATAACTAGATACATAATCTAACTTATCAACTACTTCAACAATCTAATGAAACTTAAATTACATACTTTTGGCATTAAATACATATAACATATGAAAGCATATATCTTCACAACTTCGACACTCAAGCCACATAGGCACGCAAGACAACTCTTCAGGCAACAAACTTCCACGAAATCATGAACTTCCAGCTAACATGACTTTTCCTGAAATGTGGTGGTGAGGAGTGAGTATACACAACACGTATACTCAGTGAGGGCGAGACAGATATCGAATTGGAGAGAAAGAAAGTCGTGCAATGCAAATAAGATAGTTAAGCAATATAACTGATAAATAAGAAACCAAGACAAACAATCAATACAATAAGCAATTATTGAAAGCATTAACACAACCATTCAAAGCTATACCACACTCTGAAGGCTATGGTTCACTCTTACGAGCAATATACCATTTCACGAGCTATACATCAATCTCAAGCTTGATGTTGACAACGATGACAATAAGCTCGCATCCACCTTATAACACCAGTTTGGAATACCCCGGAAGTATCCATCAATTCTACGACCCAAATCTCCCTAGGAGGCAGCCCAAGCGAGAAAGGGAATAGCAGCGGAGCTAGAGCAACCAACACTGGCAACCCGAGGCTACCCAGAGAGGCCCATCACTCACGCGTGAGACACTATGCAATGCAAGACTCGATACAAGGCAATAAACGAGCGATAGCACAACAATACAAACTAGTGACAACAAACGAGATAACAAGCAATCACAATCAATACTAGCATTCAACTAACTATTCAAGCATAACAAGCAATAATAAGCAACAATAACAACAAGTAAACAAGTAACGGCAGTTCAAACACGAAAACAACAAATATCACTATTCAACCCCAACTTCCAAGGACAATTACGAGCAAACGAGCTACGGAATTAGGAAACCAATCTCACTACATTCACTTAGGTACTACAAGGCACGTTTCTATGTCACTAAACTTCACTTTCTCACCCGAGACCCGAAAGTCCACCTACCGCGTTTGAACTACAACTATGCTAACCGGTCATTCAATCAACGCCACAACAGTGCCAAAAGTGCTTCCATGCCCTCAATTACGAAACCCCTAACTCAATTCGAGCACGGTCAACTTTTGGTCAAACGGCCCCTTTACGTTTCTTTGTCTAATTTTCAGTTTTAACAAAGGCCGATCCGTTTTTATTTCACATTTTAGCTTTCTATCATTAATGGCACCTATCCAAATCAAGCAATCACAATTCAGATCGAATTCCAAAATTCTAGGGTCTACTATTCATAATTCACTATTCATTATTTTTCCTCAATTTCAAATACGCAGTTTCAACTGTAAAAATTACTAAATAACTATCAAGCAATGCTCTATGAACCCTAAAGAAGCATTTTCAATCAATTTCAGGCATTATAACGCATTAAATATCAAATCTAAAAATTTGTATCAAAAATCAAATTTCATTTAATATGCACAAAAGCATGAAAACCCTCACAGAGATTGAAGACCAAGACCCGCAAGGACCCGAGCCATGACCCCCGAGCAATTCCACGCGCAATTGTAGAAGAAAATGCAAGAAAAATCATCTTTTTTTTTCTTCCTTGTGATTTTCGGCCATGGCTAGGACATAGGAGGCATTTTTCAAATTTTTTTTTTTATTTTAGCCTTGTTTTATTATTTATTAGGTGACAAAGGGAATTTTGGTCTTTTGCAAAATCAAACTTTAGTTAAAAATAATCGAATAAGCTTATTTTGATGCCATTAAATCTAATTCAAGTTAAAACAATGCAATTAAATGAAAAACAACTAAAACTAGTTAAATTAAGCTAAAAACATTTTTCACTAAGTCCGAAGAATATTTCTCTAACTCCTATTTTTGAAATTCTGCGATCGAACGGTCACTAATCGATCGTTAATAAAGTGATGAACAATAATATAAAACTCAATTTCTTTGAAAAGTAGAATAGTAGAATAGTTTAAAATTCACTCCGGCTCGGAGTTACTTTTCTCATTTAATTGAAAACCGAGTAATTTAATGCAAGAAAATTAAAACCGATTTTTTTAAAATAATCAAAATAGTCAAAGTAATCAATATTCATTTAAAATAATTAATTTAACTATTTCTAGAATATTTTAAAGAACTATGAAGTTAATATTAAGTTACAAATGAACAAATAAATATAAACATGTAATCAAGTGCAATTAAATATTAACATTTAAAATGGCACTTAATTAAATACAAGAGAATAAATTCAATTACTATAACTAATAGAAGTAGATAACAACCTTTCAATTATTCAATATACAATTACTAAATGCTTCCAAGAGAAATATGAAAATAGTGCAAATTGGTTGATTTAACTAATTAAACATTTAATCAAATGCAGTCAAGTGCTATTAAATGCATGCCGGGTTCGGGTTATCACAGAGTCCCCATAGTTCATTCATTCCCCTACATAGTATTTAGAGTCATTTTTCACTAAGAAGGATTTATATATAAAAAAAAGAATTCCAGATTGAAGATCTCTTGACCCATATACGATTCAGTTCTACATCTTAGCGTTGAATTAATGAATAGAGATTGAGCTTCACTTCGCGAGTTGGGAATGGCATCATTTATTAAATATTCTAAAGTTCTAGCGTTAACAAGAGATGAGCTAAAGAGGTGGATGGGCAGTTGACCAGGCCCTACCACATACAGATAGCAAGCAAGAGCTGCGTCGGCTTATCCAAAAAATGAAATTCTTGCTACCCTAAATGCTACTACCTATTTTCCAAGCACATGAATGCTTGATCGAGAAAAGCAAGCAAAGAAGCAGCAGGATACGGAATATGAATGGGCTATAGGTAGAGCCAAAGAGTTAGAGACTACAGTATAAAGCCCTCAATCATGCTCTTGCCAGTGGAAATAGATTGTATATACTCTCACCGATTTAGGAAAATTTTGCACTCCACAAAAAAACATAGGGGTCGTCCCTAGACTTAATAAGGAAGGAAAAAAAGTGCCCTATGACTGACGTTCTTGTGAAAGCGATGAAAGTATAGTTGTGCTCCAGTTGAACGGGTAAAAGTTCTACAGTGAAGAGTCTGGTCAAGGTAACCCTATTAAAGAGAACATTCGGGACATCAAAGCCGATACTCAGGTAATCTCGTCCTTAGTTGCCGAATCTAATGGAGCTTTCAATCTGACGAATCAACTGTAATTGGCAGGTAAAACGAGGCCTCGACGGAGATGATGGATGGGAACTCCTACTCTTACTAGAATTGCGATCTCTAAGCGGGATTTTCAGTCATCTATCCATTTTCTTTCCCTAGCGAGTGAAGAACGAGTGGATGTTTTGAACGAGTATTGAGCGAGTGAAGTGCCCCATAAGCTATAAGGGCGAGCTATATGTATAAATTCCATGAGCAGCGATTGAACTGAACATTCAAAGTGCATCCAGTAGGAATCGAACCTACGAATTTGCCCCTTTACTAGGTTGAGTGCTTTAACCATTCAGCCATGGATGCAAAGAGACTCAGCGAGTGAACTAGGTTTTGGTATTCCTTCTTAAGCTTCTATTTCTTCCGTTAAGGGAGATTCGAGAAAAGATGGAATAGGAAGACGTGTTTCCAGAACGAACAAGATACGGGTTGAGAAGGGGAAGTTAGCAAAGTTATACAAGATTGGAATAGGCATAGGAACATGTATTGATGTACCAGGTTGGTTAATGTTCCCAGGTTGATGCGATGTATTCTACCAGTTGACTGAAGCTTGATTATTGGTATATCAATCGGTCCAGCACAGATTGAAATAGGAGTCGGTTCGATAGGAAGCTTTTGCAAAATATAGTGCACCCAGGTAAATAAGGAACGAGATGAATACAGAGGTTAAACGAGCATCCCACACCCAAAAGGTGCCCCACATAGGTCTTCCCCGAAATCCCCCAGTAACTAAGGTAAACAACATAGAAAAAGCACCTATTTCTGTACCGGTTTTGGAAGAGTGAAGAAAAAGGGGATGTTTTGTTAATAGGAACAAGAAAGTGTTTATAGCCGTAACGATATAAACAAGAATACTCATCCGAGCCACAAGATCATGTACATACATAATACGAGAATTTCCACATTGTTGAAGATCTAGTGGTGCTACCTAATGACTTAAATGAATAGCCATCGCTGTTAAGAACAACCGAGATCCAATGAGAATTTGCGTGTAGCTTCTGATCTTTGACATCAAAAAAGAAGGTTGTAATAACGAAAAGGACATTTGCTAATTTGGTCCTAGCTAGTGGAACAAGAAAGACATGGATCTATATTCAATATGCAATCAAAGGATTTCTCTTGCAAAAATTGAAGAATTCCCTTTGCTTTCTTTTCACTCCGCTCGTGCGTGGTACTCCTTGCTCGCGGAGCTGCATATCGAAAAAAAAAGAGTCAATGAAACTAGCAGACTGATCACTAAATAGATAAGATACATTGCTGGAAAGGCTCAGCTTTAAAGCCGTACGTGGGGCTTTCACCTTATACGGCTCCGTCTCGGAATCAAGACTCAAACGAAGATACTTTTTGATTTTATTGGCGCCTCTACCAAGATTCATACCATTCACGGAAAACCCTTCTCCTTTCCCGACTAGTGCGTTCCTTGCGAAGTTCTATCTGCATAAGGTCCTCCCAATAATTGAGAAGCCCCTGAGCAACGAGGAGACGTTTTACGTTCTTCCGCAATTTAGCTTTGATAGCCTCCCTTGATAACCCAGGAGAAGGGTCAAGTTGCTGCTCTGGCTCTTGAGCCGGAGGTTCGTTAAGATATAGCTCCGGTTCAGAGGGGAGGTTAAGATCGAGAACCGGGCGTCTCGAAGGGTCAGCATTGCTTCCGCCGCCTCCAACGGAAAAAGACAGGTTCTCCATTTGAGAGAGCAGAAAATCAAGAAAGTCAAGATAGAAAAGGCCATACCAAGACAAACCCCAGTCCCAAAGTGTGCTAGTTAAGAAGATGAAGGAGATACTGACAAAGAATTTAATCAAAGAAATCCGTTGTATGCCTCAAAAGAGCTTTTTCATGACAGAGATTCCAATTGTCGCAGCTGGTTCTGAACGGAGGATGTTATAACAATACGTCGTTAGTTAACATTCAAGCTTTCCAGGCTAGATCATGCTATTTCGCCACAAGGGGGCTATGGGAGTTGAACCCAATTCTTTGCCATGAACCCCCACTCAAGAACGAGACGACTTAGCGGCTATAAGAAAGGAATGAGATTGAAATTGCATAAATCAAATTTCTCCCTTTACTCGAGGGAAAGCTCTTTTTGGTCTAAGTTCTTCGACTTGCATATTGTTAAGCATATATCTTATTCTCTCTCTCTGTATACGCCATTTTCTCTCTATATGAAATTTTTTCTCTTATCTTAGATGATTGAACTTTTTTTCTCGACCAGCGGGATAGGAAGGGAAGAGATTGCTTGCTTGCGACAAGTAAGTGAAAACTGAACTTGTTCTACCACCTTACGAGGATGTTAAAACTGAACAAGCTCTCCCACATGGGCTAGTAAGATCAAACTTTTCTAGCCCTCTTTCAGATAGCACACCCGGATGCCTAACATATTCCTTCTAGTTGACAACCCCAAGAGGGAACTCTTTCTTTAGCCCATCAACCGGATCCTAGCTACCCTCTTCTGTAACCAAGAAGGCTTATCCCGTTGACAACCCTGATACTACACATGTGTCATATATACGCGTGTAAGATGTTCATATGTTCATTCACATGTTCACATCAGTGGTAGCTTGAACAATTTATCCCTTCTCTACTCTAATAACACGTCTTATTCATGTTGAAAGCAGACTGTCTTGATGCTCAATCAATCAGTAGCAAGTTGACTTCATCCCCGGGGACCAGTCTAGTAGAGGACCCTTTGGGTGTAAACTACTCTGTTATCTTGCATTCCTCATTCGCATTAGAGACAGACAAGCTTTCTTATTCGAAAAAGAGCTGACGAAGTTTAGTCATTGTTCTCCCATCTCTTAATTAAGATATTTTGAAATCGAGAATCATGAGACTGGCCCAACCTAGTAAAGGGGCTTGAATTGGTATTTTGTTTAGGGATAACCCCTACTAAGGAAAGGATGAGATATAGCATTAACTCCACTTGTTGGTATTCGTTGGTACGCATACTTGTATCAGAGTTCTAACTTCTCTAGTTGAGACTGCTGCTAGCTTTCCATCTACTGGATCACTAAAAGCTAATAATAGGGATCAAAACCTCACCGTCCTTATGAGTGGTATTTCTATGATTTGCATGTGTTAAACATATAACTATCCTTAGTTCTTAGCTTGGATCCAACTCCTCCCTTCGGTCACCTTCTCCCTCTCATTTTCGATATGGCAAGAAGACCTAACGGAACAAAGCCTTTATAGGAGACCAAGATAGTAGTTATCCCTCTTGCTCTTATATTCCTCCTTCGTGTAGTAATGATTCAAATCAAATAAATTACAACTAAGAGCTACAAGCAGATAAGCATAGGATAAGTAGTAATTACCTATAGCATACAGCTTTCACTAGCCTTATAAAACTACCAGCACAGGAAGGAATAGTTTTCATTCCCGTTAATTGAGTAGAAGAACGTTAGATTTCCTTATCACGAATAGTTGAAAGACATCGTTTTAGGTCCATAGTTGTATTCAGTAAGTTGTGTAGCTCAAATCCAATCTTTTCTTCTAGCACTTATTCTTACTGGAAAAACGATGCTAGGAGTCGTGCTAGTTAGAGACTGAGACTTAGCTTGAGACTGAACTTGAGCTAGAAGCTGAACCGCTTACCAACAGTTCTTTTTTACCGCCTAGGAAGCATACGTCGTATCAAAATGCGATACTATTATGGGTTATCAAAAAGAATTGAGCTATGCGCATATTAGATGCTAACGTGCATAAAGGTCAACTCTTCCGGGAACCAGTCACGCGTAAACCATGTCAAACCAAGACCAATCAATATCTGAATAGAACGGATTCGAACTTATCCTAGAATAGTTTCTAGTGCGAAATGAAATTCATAGGATATATATGAGTAATTCAAAAGATAAATATAAATATTTGATAGGATTCGATTCATTTTAGTAATGAACAAAACAAATAGGATTGATTATGTATCTGTGATAACTCGAACCTAGCATATATTTAATAGCATTTAAAGTTCATTTAAATTGCATTTTTTTTGACCTTTCACCTTCTTTGACCAAAGTAGTTGACTTTTCATCTACAATGACCAACTAGGACAAGGTGAAAATTTTTGAAATGTTTAATAAAAGGCAAACTTGGGATTAGAAATAAAAAAATGCAATGTTAAGTTAGTCAAATTTTGGGTCAACTTTGGAATTAAATCTGAACCAATTGGGGAAGATTTATGTAGCAAATTATATATGGTTGGAAAGCTCTATGAGTCTAGTTTCTGAGGCTTCAAACCGTTCGTGAATTGGAGTTTTCTAGAAGAAGTTATGGCCGTTTTCGTAAGGTCGCGCATAGCTGTTTTGGTTTAGCGGGTTGACCAAATTTTGACCTTTGACTTCTTGTCATTTATTTTTAAATAAGCAGAATGCACACGAAAAAAACAGAGAGAAAAAGGCTTGAAACCATGAGGAAAAGAAGGAGAAAAAAAATAAAATCTCAACTTCAAATCTTCGATTCTTCGTGTGGGCTTGTGCGGGGTGGTTTCCGAGGCACTCTACGAGGTTTTCCTAGCGTCTAGGAGCGTCTAAGGTCAGGGTTTCATCGTTATTTGCGCATTTGAAATATTTGTATCTAAACTTTGATTTTTGCATTTTATGCGTAGATTGTTGTTTTAATCGTTTTGTTGCTTAAAGAATGTTCCTTGTTGATTGTAGAACATGTATTTATAGCTTTTTAACATTTTCTGCGGTTAAATATTGGAATTGAAATATAAATTGTATGATGAATAGTAAATTGTGAATAGTAAATCCCCGTTTTGATGAAGTTGCTCCGTTACGCATTCTGTTGATGTAGGAAGATGCTAGATATGCAAGAATGCCTAAATGTGTGGTTTAATTAGAATGTGTAATGGAAAAACGGAGAAAAACGACTTAGTGAAAGTCGGGGTCGTTTAGGTCAAGTTTGGCATTTTCTCGTTTTGCGTGTTGCCATTGTTTCGGGAGGCCATGGAAGCACTTTTGGTGCGATTATGGCATTGGTTGGGTGTTTGGTTGGTATAGTTGTAGTTCAAACGAGCAAAGGGGAAAATCGGGGCTTTGCGCGAATTCTAGGATAAAGTAGGGTTTCGGGATCCTTAGACATGCCTTATGGTGACCTAGGAGGATTGGCGAAGTCGGTTTCCAGAACTCGTGGCTCGTTTGGAAATGGTAGTATTTTGATAGTTGGGGCCGATTTGTGATTTTGCTTGTTATCTTGATATTATGCCTATAGAATGCTTAGGGTTGCTTGATATACTTGTTTAATCAGTGTTATTATTGCTTATTATTGCTTGTTATGTTTGAAAAGTTAGTTGAATGCTAGTATTGATTGTGATTGCTTGCTATCTCGTTTGTTGTCACTAGTTTGTATTGTTGTGCTATCGCTCGTTTATTGCCTTGTATCGAGTCTTGCATTGCATAGTGTCTTGCGCGTCAGTGATGGGCCTCTCTGGGTAGCCTCGGGTTGCCAGTGTTGGTTGCTCTAGCTTCGCTGCTATTCCCTTTCTCGCTTGGGTTGCCTCCCAGGGAGATTTGGGTCGTAGAATTGATGGATACTTCCGGGGTATTCCAAACTGGTGTTATAATGTGGTTGCGCGCTTATTGTCATCGTTGTCAAACATCAAGCTCGAGATTGATGTATCGCTCGTGAAATGGTACATTGCTCGTATGAGTGAACCATAGCCTTCAGAGTGTGGTATAGCTTTGAATGGTTGTGTTAATGCTTTCAGTAATTGCTTATTGTATTGATTGTTTGTCTTGAATGCTTACTTATCAGATATATCGCTTAATTGTCTTATGTGCATTGCACGAATTTCTTTCTCTCCAACTTGATATCTGTCTCGCCCTCACTGAGTATACGTGTTGTGTATACTCACTCCTCACCACCACATTTCAGGAAATGTCATGTTAGTTGGAAAGTTTGTGATTTCGTGAAAGTTCGTGCCTAAAGAGTTGTCTTGCGTGCCTATGTGGCTTGAGTGTCGAAGTTGTAAAGATATATGCTTCCATATGTTGTATGTATTTATTGTTAAAACAAATGTAATTTAAATTTAGCTAAGTAGTTGAGGTGAATTGATATGCTAGTATATGTAATCAGTCAGCATAGCTTAACTTCAATGCATGTTGTAATGTCCAAAGGAAAAGAGCTAGAATGGCATGATAGTTTATTTTATGCAGTAGCTTAGTATGGTTTCATTTTCAAGTTTGAGTGTACTTGTCAAAAATGAAAAGAGATAGGTTAGCTTTTAAATTGGAAATGTATGTATACTTGCTGAGTTTAATTGTTGAGAACCGAGGATCGGATGGTCTTGAGAGAGTTTTGTATGGTTGGACACGGTGGTGGTCCATTTATATGCTATTACAGGTTTAACATTTCGCCTAGAAACAGGGGAGACTCCGTCCGTTTTCCCTGAAAATTTTACCCGGGTTTGGTTTTGGGTTGTGATTAGATCGATTGATAGAACTCCTGGTCTCGAGAGGGATCGGGGTATTACAGGTGGTATCAGAGCTTGTCTAGCTCATAAGCCGGGACAGGGTCCTCGGTCTGGTGGGTACTGATCCTTGAATGTGTGCTTGTTAAGTGTGTCTTGAAAGTGTATGCTTGTATGTGAGATTGTGTGTCTTGACTTGAATGTATGCACTTATGTGATATAGTTATGTGTTATGTGTTATGTGTTAAATGTTTCTCAAGAAAGGTGAAATATCTAGTTGTCTATCAAATTGACTTATTGAATTGGCATTGTGACGCCCGAGATTTAGCCATGCATTTAATTACTGTTGCATCTTTGTTTGCGCATTTCCTTCTGTGCATTATTGACTGCCTTCTTGAGTTACTATTCACTCCGTTTTTAAACTGCCTTCTATTAGTTAATTAGCATTTTTATTAAATCATATTAATTGTAAAAGTAGTGGGAAAAATGTGCAATTGAGCTAGAGGCGATAGGAGATATCGTTTAGAAAATGATTTTTAGTAGTTGAATGAATAGTGTTACGTAACTAACTTAGGTAATTAATTAGCTAGCATATATTTTACTATCTAAGCTCGTTTTAAAGCTTACTACGCACATTTTATTAGATCACTTAAGCACCCAAATTACCCCACCTCAACTTAACCCCTTTATTATATCACTTAAGCTCATAAAATGCAAAAGAAAAAAAAAATAAAAAGTTGAAAACAGGAGCCAAACCCGACAGCCCCTCTTTGCACTTGGGAGGAAATTTTCATCTTCAACTCTTCAATTCAAGCCAAGCCAAGCCTTGAGCAACTAGTGTAGGGTGTTTGCAAGGTTCCTAGGTGCTCCTACGCGTATTGGTGAGGGATTTCACGACTTGTTTTTGCATTTTTAAATAGTTACTCATTTCTTGATTTGTTGAAAATATGATTATATGCCATTGTAATTGTTATCTATGCTAATATACCATCTATATGAATGCTAGAGAACACATTTGAGCCGTTGTTTCGCTTTTTAAACGGTTAGAATCGTTAGTTTGATTTTTAGGGTGAATAGTGACGTTTTTTCTAGGGTTTTGTGTAATTGCTCGAATTAACTTGATTTAATGCTTCTAATAGATGCCTTAGGTGTTAGTGAAGATAGCCTAATAGCCCCGTGCACTTGCATTGCCCTTAAATTGCCTAAAAATGGAAAATAGCCGACTTTAATTTGGGGCTTTCGGGGTTAATGCGAATCCGGGTGGATTCGGGCTTCAATTCTAGTATCCTTAGGCTATCTAGGTGCTATAGATGCCTTGATATCCCTTGTTTGAAGCCCGGACAATGTAGGTGTAGTTTAAAGCCAAAAGAGGGAAATTGGGGCTTTCGGGGTAAACGCGGGCATTTGAATGAGTTAGAGGGTTGAGAGGGTACCTTGGGGGTTAGTTAGAAGGTTGGGAGAGTTTCCTTTGAAAATGAAATCATTAACTTTGGTTTGGAAGAGAAATAGTTCGAAAAACAAAGGGGTTTAGGTGCAATTTAAGTTGTCTCACACTTCTAAACCCATGTCAGGACTTCTTGAGTTTTTATATGTGATTTTAAATTGATTTGGAGCTTTTGGTATGATTCTATGCTTATTTGGTATATGTTCATTTGTAATCTGCTTATTAGCTTCTATATTTGCTTCTATCCTAATTGCAACGAGGTCAACCTACTTTGTTGATCCTCATATGTGTTAATGCTTATATTATTGCTATTAACTTGCCATCGTTAAGTGCATTGCATAGTGGTTGCGCAACCATAGTGTCAGGGGCGGATGTGTTGAATATCGGCTGGGCGGCAGAGGGCTTGCCGGTGGATATTCAAACTCCGTGCCCTATTCCCTCATTCGCCTGGTCCGGAGATTGCCAGGGGATGTTGGGTCGTAGGATTCGGGGTATATCCAGAGTACACCCACTGGAGTGTTTGGGGATTATGCCGGCTTATCGTGATCGTGCTCGTGGTTCGTGGATCGTGATTGAAGACCAGTGAAGATTGGTGTATAGGGGATTGTTGAAATGTATCCTTTTAATTGTGTGATTATTTAAGTTATCATTGTTTCTTTAATTGTTTAAGTGTTATTGTTGTGTAATTGTATTATCTGTTGCATTGCACGCCCCGGGACTATATCCCTCACTGGGCAACAGTGGTTGCTCATACCTCGATATCTGTTTCAGGAGACGCTGAGGGTGATCCCCAGCTTGTTGATTTAGTTGAGGAAGAAGAAGTTCAGATCGAGCCTTTACCTTAGTTGCTGTGTCTGATAGCTTGAGGTGGTTAATGAAATTGTTGCTATGTGGAAAGTTCAATTAATTGTTTTATGTTCTATTTTGTGGCCTAAGGGCTATGTATATGTTTGTTGCGCAAGTCGAAGGATAGTAGATTGTGGTGTAGAATTGGAAGCCATGTCTTGTAATAACTTTTATTCTTGCCTTATTTCATTGCATGCTTGGGAATGGATGGTTAATGTAGAATGCTTTATCCTTTAAGTTGTTTTATTGATTTCCTAGAATGTCATGATTATAAAACTATGCTGACAACAAGTTCTCGCATGCTTCTGTGTGTTGGAGCTATTGTGTACCATAAGGCTCGGATGGCCTTATAGCTTTGTTGTTTAATTAAGAAAAGCTTGTATTGTATTGTTGGGACTTTGTTTAAGTGTTTACAGGTTTTTAGAATGTCCACGGTACAGGGGAGACTCTGTCCGTGTGTCGGGTCCGGACTTAACCTTTAGCTTGGGGGTTGGGTCGGGGCGTGACATTTAAGTGGTATCAGAGCTATAGATTGCATGAAGCCGGGTTAAATTTCTCGGTCTGTGGGTAGAGATTTGTTATGTGACTTTGTGAATACATGAGTCTTTGATTTTGATTGACCTAATTGAAATTTGAATAAGGAATGAACATGCTAGCATGGAAATAGAATATCAAGAGTCTAGAATGTCAAGTATGATCTAGTGATTTATGTTTACTTCAAGAATGTGGAATATTTATTTGAACTTCTATGTACTTGACTTTATGTGAATCTAATTGGACTTTTCTTCATGTGTTGCTTATAAATTGCATATATACATATATATATACCTGTCATAACACTTTGCATTCTAGCTATTCGAGATGGGGCCTCGCCGTCGTGCTGATAATCCGAATGTTGGTGGAGAACCCGAGGGGGTTCAGGGGCAAGAAGCTGAGGTGGCCGAAAATGCACCGCAGGTTCAAGAACCGAGCACTGTACAGATCTTGGCCACGATGGCCACAGCTATGAACACTATCGCCCAGTTTGTTACACAACAGGGTCAGCCAGGGGTCGTTGGAGGTAATCAGGCTGCGAGAGCCGGAGGTAGTGGCCCTACCGGAGGGAATCTGTATGATCGGTTTATACATCATGGGGCCTATACTTTCTTTGGGGAGCCGGACGATATGAAAGCTGAGATGTGGCTAAGGAAATTCGAGAGAGTGGCAGCGATACTGGAGTGCCATGATGACAGGAAGATTACTTATGCTACTTTCCTTCTTGAGGGTGATGCTGAAGATTAGTGGAATACCATCAGTGAGAAATGGGGAGCTGAGGGAGGTCATCATTCGTGGGCCGATTTTGTCCGAGAATTTCGAGACAAGTATATATCGGTAGTTGCCCGCAAGAGGCGACAAACTGAGTTCATAAACTTGAAGCAGGGAAGTATGACGGTAGATCAATACGAGGCTACTTTTACCCGGCTTTCCCGTTATGCACCAGCTTTAATTCAGCCGGAGGACATGAAGATTCAGAGGTTCATCTTGGGTTTGAGGAGAGATATTATGCTGAACTTGTCTTCAAATGATTTTCCCAACTATGCTGCAGTAGTCCGAGCTGCCTCGAGATATGAGAAACGGAAAGCCGATGTGTTAGCCGAGACCAGTCAATCGAGTAAACGGTTTCAGTCTCAGAGTCAAGGGTACCAGGGGCAGGCTGTATCAGTTGGGCAGAGTTCGCAGCCGAGGCAGACTCAGAGTTACACAGGGCCTACTCAGACTCAGGCACGACCAGTCCAGAGTCAGACTCAGAGTCAGTTCCGTCCAGCAGTTTCCCGTTCGCAGCAGGGTAGTTCAGCTACCTCTACTTACAGAGCTCCTTCGGGAGGCACTGTTGCAAGACATCACCAGCAGTGCAGCTTCTGTCAGCGCCAGGGCCACACTGAGGATGTTTGTTGGAAGAAACATAACAAGTGTACAGGTTGCGGCAGTGATCAGCACAGGGTTAAAGACTGTCAGAAATTTAAGAACCCTAGGGGTCAGACATCAGCTCAGAACTCTCAGACCAAGGCACCAGCTGCAGCACCACCACCACGAGGCCAGGCCCGTGTATTTGCTTTGGATGCTGAGGAGCTTCCGGATACTACCGCTGTGGTAGAAGGTATTTTTCTTCTTAATGATCAGTCAGTTAAGGTTTTAATTGATTCCGGGGCTTCGCATTCTTTTATTACTCCTACTTGTGCACAAAATGCTAAATTGAAACATGATAAACTGTTGCATGAGATTGTGGTCTATACTCCTATGGGTCCGAAGTTTGTTACTAGGTCTATTTGCAGAGCATGTAGTATATTTATTGAAGGTCGTGTTTTTCCTGCTGATTTGATTATCCTACCCTTCAATGACTTTGAAATTATATTGGGGATGGACTGGTTAAGTAAATATTATGCCCAGCTTGATTGTAGAAAGAAGATTGTGTATCTAGAAATGCCTGACCAGCCTGTACTTAAAATAGTTGGTAGTAGAAAATCTACGGGAACTCCTATTATTTCTTCTATTAGGGCATCTAAATTATTGAGCAAGGGTTGTGAGGCTTATCTTGCATATTTGATTAATCAACCTGGGGATCAATTGAAATTGAATGATGTACCTATCGTGAGAGAGTTTCTGGGGGTCTTTCCTGAGGAATTACCTGGGTTACCGCCTGATAGAGAGATAGAGTTCATGATTGATTTATTGCCGGGGACTTCACCTGTCTCTAGGACTCCGTACATAATGGCTCCACCTGAGTTGCAGGAATTGAAAGTTCAATTGCAGGGCTTGTTTGAGAAGGGATTCATTCAGCCGAGTTCTTCACCGTGGGGTGCGCCAGTTCTCTTCGTTAAAAAGAAAGACGGATCTCTTCGCCTATGCATCGATTACCGGGGTCTTAATCAGGTAACCATCAAAAATAAATATCCTTTGCCTTTAATCGAAGAGTTATTTGATCAGTTGCAAGGCGCCAGGGTATTCTCTAAATTTGATCTCAGGCAGGGCTATTATCAACTGAGGATTAAGAAAGATGATGTTCCAAAAACTGCTTTCAGAACTCGATATGGCCATTATGAGTTAGTTGTCTTGCTGTTTGGTCTTACTAATGCTCCCGCCGCATTCATGGACTTAATGCAGAGGGTATTCCGTCCTTATCTGGACCAATTTGTAGTCATATTTATTGATGATAGCCTTGTCTATTCTAAATCTGAGGCGGAACATGAACAGCATCTCAGAATTGTGTTGCAGACTCTTCAGGAGCATCGATTATTTGCAAAGTTTAGCAAATGTGAATTCTGGCTTAAGCAAGTTGCTTTTCTTGGCCATATTATCTCGCAGGATGGTATTTCTGTTGATCCAGCGAAGATTGAAGTTGTGTTATCTTGGAAACGACCTGAAACTGTCACGGAAATTCGTAGCTTCCTTGGTTTAGCTGGGTATTATCGGAGGTTTGTCAAGGATTTCTCTAAGATTGCAGGGCCTTTAACTCAGCTTACTCAGAAGAAAACAGTATTTGACTGGAATGATAAATGTGAGGCCAGCTTCCAGGAATTGAAGAAGAGATTGACTACAGCTCCTATTCTTGCTTTACCTGAGGGTTATGATAATCTGGTGATCTATAGTGATGCTTCGAAGGAAGGTCTGGGTTGTGTATTGATGCAGAATGGCAGGGTTATTGCTTATGCTTCTAGGAAACTGAAACCTTATGAACTCAACTATCCGACTCATGATCTTGAGCTTGCAGCTATCATTCTTGCATTAAAGAAGTGGCGTCATTATCTCTGGGGCAACAAGTTTGAAATCTTTATAGATCATAAGAGCTTGAAATATCTGTTTTCACAGAAAGAATTGAACATGAGGCAGAGGCGTTGGCTGGAATTACTTGAGGACTATAACTGCACCATTAACTATCTTCCAGGTAAGGCCAATATTATTGCTGATGCTTTGAGCCGAAAGGCTACTGTTGCTAGCTTGATTATCAAGAATTGGGAATTCATGGAAGAATTGTGCTTATGGAAGCCTAGTACTTCAAATTCTGGTATTCAATTTGCAAGTTTGCAGATTCAATCTCTGTTGTTATCCAGGATTCGAGAAGCTCAACAGGCTGATCTTCAATTGTTGAAAGTCTTAGAGAATTCTAAAGGGGGAGAGTCGGATTTCAAACTGCACGACGATGGTATTCTTAAATTCAAGGGTAGAATCTGTATTCCGAATGATCCAACTCTAAAGAAGGATATTCTTGCTGAGGCACACAGTTCTCGATATACTATCCATCCAGGCAGTACGAAAATGTATAAAGATTTAAAGCAGAATTTCTGGTGGAATAATATGAAGAGAGAAATTGCTGACTATGTTGCTCGATGCCTTACTTGTCAGAAAGTTAAAGCAGAACATCAGAGACCTGTAGGGTTGTTGCAACCTTTGGCTATTCCTGTTTGGAAATGGGATCATATTACTATGGATTTCGTATCAGATTTACCGAGGTCTTCGAGGGGTAATGACTCAGTCTGGGTTATTGTGGATAGACTGACCAAGACTTCTCATTTTATTGCTAAAAAGAAGTCTGATTCTCTTGATAAACTGGTAGAGTTGTATATTGAGAATGTTGTCCGACTACATGGAATTCCAAAGAGTATCGTGTCAGATAGAGATCCCAGATTCACATCTCAGTTCTGGCAGAAGATTCAGAAAGCTTTGGGCACGAATTTGAATTTCAGTATAGCTTATCATCCTCAGACAGATGGTCAATCTGAGAGAACTATCTTGATCCTTGAGGATATGTTACGGGCTTGTATTCTGGACTTCGGTAAAAGTTGGGAGAAATATTTGCCACTAGCAGAGTTCGCCTACAACAATAGTTATCAAGCTACTATTGGTATGGCACCTTATGAGGCACTGTATGGGCGTAAATGTCGGTCTCCTCTCTACTGGGATGATGTTGGTGAAATGAAGACTATCGACCCTACTCTCTTACCTGAAATGAACAAAATGATTGATCAGGTGCAGCTTATCAGAAAAAGAATGCTTACAGCACAGAGCCAGCAAAAGAGTTATGCAGATAGACGACGTCGTGATCTGAAATTTGCTGTGGGGGACCGGGTATTTCTGAAAATTTCTCCTCGCAAGGGTTTGATTCGGCATGGTAAAGGAGGTAAACTCAGTCCTCGATATGTGGGACCATTTGAGATAACTGAAACTGTTGGTGATTTGGCTTACCGTCTAGCTTTACCTCCCAGTCTAGGCAGAATTCATGACGTATTCCATGTTTCCATGCTTCGGAAGTATCAGCCAGATCCCTCTCACGTACTTGAGCCGGAACCGCTAGAGATCAGTGAAACTTTGACCTACACAGAGAAACCTCTTCGAATTGTTGATCAGAAAGTTCAGGAGCTGAGGACTAAAAGCATTCCGATGGTTAAAGTTCTGTGGGATCATCACGGAGTAGAGGATGCGACATGGGAAAGAGAGGATCAGATGCGGGAACGGTATCCAGAGTTATTCGCCGAATCATGTAAGAATTGCGTGGACGCAATTAGTTTAAGGGGGAGAGGATGTGACGCCCGAGATTTAGCCATGCATTTAATTACTGTTGCATCTTTGTTTGCGCATTTCCTTCTGTGCATTATTGACTGCCTTCTTGAGTTACTATTTACTCCGTTTTTAAACTGCCTTCTATTAGTTAATTAGCATTTTTATTAAATCATATTAATTGTAAAAGTAGTGGAAAAAATGTGCAATTGAGCTAGAGGCGATAGGAGATATCGTTTAGAAAATGATTTTTAGTAGTTGAATGAATAGTGTTACGTAACTAACTTAGGTAATTAATTAGCTAGCATATATTTTACTATCTAAGCTCGTTTTAAAGCTTACTACGCACATTTTATTAGATCACTTAAGCACCCAAATGACCCCACCTCAACTTAACCCCTTTATTATATCACTTAAGCTCATAAAATGCAAAAGAAAAAAAAAATAAAAAGCTGAAAACAGGAGCCAAACCCGACAGCCCCTCTTTGCACTTGGGAGGAAATTTTCATCTTCAACTCTTCAATTCAAGCCAAGCCAAGCCTTGAGCAACTAGTGTAGGGTGTTTGCAAGGTTCCTAGGTGCTCCTACGCGTATTGGTGAGGGATTTCACGACTTGTTTTTGCATTTTTAAATAGTTACTCATTTCTTGATTTGTTGAAAATATGATTATATGCCATTGTAATTGTTATCTATGCTAATATACCATCTATATGAATGCCAGAGAACACATTTGAGCCGTTGTTTCGCTTTTTAAACGGTTAGAATCGTTAGTTTGATTTTTAGGGTGAATAGTGACATTTTTTCTAGGGTTTTGTGTAATTGCTCGAATTAGCTTGATTTAATGCTTCTAATAGATGCCTTAGGTGTTAGTGAAGATAGCCTAATAGCCCCGTGCACTTGCATTGCCCTTAAATTGCCTAAAAATGGAAAATAGACGACTTTAATTTGGGGCTTTCGGGGTTAATGCGAATCCGGATGGATTCGGGCTTCAATTCTAGTATCCTTAGGCTATCTAGGTGCTATAGATGCCTTGATATCCCTTGTTTGAAGCCCGGACAATGTAGGTGTAGTTTAAAGCCAAAAGAGGGAAATTGGGGCTTTCGGGGTAAACGCGGGCATTTGAATGAGTTAGAGGGTTGAGAGGGTACCTTGGGTGTTAGTTAGAAGGTTGGGAGAGTTTCCTTTGAAAATGAAATCATTAACTTTGGTTTGGAAGAGAAATAGTTCGAAAAACAAAGGGGTTTAGGTGCAATTTAAGTTGTCTCACACTTCTAAACCCATGTCAGGACTTCTTGAGTGTTTATATGTGATTTTAAATTGATTTGGAGCTTTTGGTATGATTCTATGCTTATTTGGTATATGTTCATTTGTAATCTGCTTATTAGCATCTATATTTGCTTCTATCCTAATTGCAACGAGGTCAACCTACTTTGTTGATCCTCATATGTGTTAATGCTTATATTATTGCTATTAACTTGCCATCGTTAAGTGCATTGCATAGTGGTTGCGCAACCATAGTGTCAGGGGCGGATGTGTTGAATATCGGCTGGGCAGCAGAGGGCTTGCCGATGGATATTCAAACTCCGTGCCCTATTCCCTCATTCGCCTGGTCCAGAGATTGCCAGGGGATATTGGGTCGTAGGATTCGGGGTACATCCGGAGTACACCCACTGGAGTGTTTGGGGATTATGCCGGCTTATCGTGATCGTGCTCGTGGTTCGTGGATCGTGATTGAAGACCAGTGAAGATTGGTGTATAGGGGATTGTTGAAATGTATCCTTTTAATTGTGTGGTTATTTAAGTTATCATTGTTTCTTTAATTGTTTAAGTGTTATTGTTGTGTAATTGTATTATCTGTTGCATTGCACGCCCCAAGACTATATCCCTCACTGGGCAACAGTGGTTGCTCATACCTCGATATCTGTTTCAGGAGACGCTGAGGGTGATCCCCAGCTTGTTGATTTAGTTGAGGAAGAAGAAGTTCAGATCGAGCCTTTACCTTAGTTGCTGTGTCTGATAGCTTGAGGTGGTTAATGAAATTGCTGCTATGTGGAAAGTTCAATTAATTGTTTTATGTTCTATTTTGTGGCCTAAGGGCTATGTATATGTTTGTTGCGCAAGTCGAAGGATAGTAGATTGTGGTGTAGAATTGGAAGCCATGTCTTGTAATAACTTTTATTCTTGCCTTATTTCCTTGCATGCTTGGCAGTGGATGGTTAATGTAGAATGCTTTATCCTTTAAGTTGTTTTATTGATTTCCTAGAATGTCATGATTATAAAACTATGCTGACAACAAGTTCTCGCATGCTTGTGTGTGTTGGAGCTATTGTGTACCATAAGGCTCGGATGGCCTTATAGCTTTGTTGTTTAATTAAGAAAAGCTTGTATTGTATTGTTGGGACTTTGTTTAAGTGTTTACAGGTTTTTAGAATGTCCACGGTACAGGGGAGACTCTGTCCGTGTGTCGGGTCCGGACTTAACCTTTAGCTTGGGGGTTGGGTCGGGGCGTGACAGGCATCGTGAATCGAATCGACCTCGTGAATTGTTATTTGCTTGAAGTATTGTTTGTAATATGTGAATTAAGATGTCTTGAATTGGTTGTGCCGTGATTTGAATTGATTATGTTGTGCTTGACTTGATTGTGATTGAATGACTTTGATGATTAAACTGTTATAAACTCATTTATAAACTTGTTTGCATAGTAGTTTAAGGCATGTGTATAACTGTGATATATTGACATTCATACATGTCCTATAGAAATGGTAAGAAGGACTTCTTCTTCCCCTGAAGAGAAGTGGTTAGTAGCAAGCCCCAAGTTATTTGGATTGACGGAAACGAGCAGTGCTTAACTAGGCCTTTATTTGGGAGTTGACATTTATAGCTGGAGTTTGTTTATTAGGATTCCTTGAAGGTTATCTTCTATGCATTGTGTCAATGACTTCCTTTGGAGTTCTACATGATTATTCTTTGGAGTGTTTTCTTAATGTCTTCTTGATTGGGCATTCATCGGGTATTTTTATATTGGCATTTTGTGGCAGACTTGGTTGGGATTTTAATCAGTCATTGGTGTTCTTTCTGCATTCTTATGGGGAACTTTGGTTTGAGTCTGCTTACAATGATCAGTTTGTGTGAGGTGTATTACTTTGGTATTCCTTGTGGACATCTCTCAGTGGATTTGGCAATCGGAATTTTTATCGGACTTGCTGCATAATATTGTCTACAATATCTTTGCTCTAGTCTTTCTTGATATTTTATCGACAATCGTGATTGGAATTCTTCAATAGTATATGATGCACCTGCACGACATTCCCTCTGATGCTTCTTGAGCTATATATTTTGAAAGACTTCTTTGAAACCTCTGTAATATGATTGACTGGATTTCTTGTCTAGAATCTTCCTGAGCAGTACTTAGGATTCTTGTTTAGACTCTGCCTCAGATTGTTTATTGGTATGTTCTTGGTACTTTTAGTTGGGATTCTATTATGGCATTCATGTCTAGTAAGATTTTATTTGGGGATCTACTTGGTTGTTCTCTGGAAAGTTCTTTGGTTTTCTTTGGAGACTTTTGTTGGCATTTCTCGGTGGACTTGGTTATTGGAATCTCAATCGGACTTACTGTATGGTATTATCTATGGATCTTTAGTGGCCATTTATTTAGCATTTACTTATTGGGCAAACTTGGCTACATTCTTACCGGAGCATTGTTCGGGTATTTTTCTTGGCATTCCTCAGTTGGTTTGGTAATTGGAATTCCTATCGGACTTATTGTATAGCACTACTTATGGTATTCTTTGGAATTCTTAGTGGGCATTTTACTGGTATTTTCCTTATTGGCAAGGTTGTATGAAGTTCTCACTTGGCAAACAGTGAAGAGGCCTCAGAGTTTGGTCTCGGTATATTGTTCACCAGTTCGGTGTTTATCCTTGGAGTTTTCATCCATCTGGGAAACTATGTTTGTTATTCAACTTGGTTGTCTTATTGGGCACATTATATTTTCTCTACTATTTCCTTTGACGTTCCTCTCAGCATTTGATAGCAAAACTCGGAATCTAATTGGTTGTCCCATGGGGTTATTATTTAGAAGGCTTCTTTGGAACTTTGGAAGTATATTTGATTGGTTCTTGGTATTTTCTTCAGCACTCTTAACAGGGAATTCTTCTATGAAATTCATGACCAGCGGGGTACTTCTTTGGACCTCTAGATGGAACCTTTGTTTGAGCTTTTATTTGGCTTCTTGCTTGGGAATTCTCGGGCAGTAATAGTTAGACTTCTATTGGAGATTCGTGCGTGAGGTATTCTTCTTGTCATTATTGTGTGGTATTAATGACATCTACAGTATCTTTGCTTTAGTCTTTATTGTTATTATATCGGCGTTTCTGGTTGGAATTTATTCTTCTGCGGTATTCGTGTCAACGGGATTCTTGTATGGTATCTACCTTTGAGCCTTTATTTGGTGTTACCACTTGGCATTTCTACTTGAACTTTCCTATTGGCCATCTTGATGAAATACTTGTTCAGTAGCTAATGAAGACTAGTCAGAGTTGGATTTTAGATAATGCAGAGTCCTATTGGAAGAAGAATTGCGAGGACGCAATTGTTTTAAGGGGGGAAGGATGTGATAACCCGAACCTAGCATATATTTAATAGCATTTAAAGTTCATTTAAATTGCATTTTTTTTGACCTTTCACCTTCTTTGACCAAAGTAGTTGACTTTTCATCTACAATGACCAACTAGGATAAGGTGAAAATTTTTGAAATGTTTAATAAAAGGCAAACTTGGGATTAGAAATAAAAAAATGCAATGTTAAGTTAGTCAAATTTTGGGTCAACTTTGGAATTAAATCGGAACCAATTGGGGAATAGTTAGGTAGCAAATTATATATGGTTGGAAAGCTCTATGAGTCTAGTTTCTGAGGCTTCAAACCGTTCGTGAATTGGAGTTTTCTAGAAGAAGTTATGGCCGTTTTCGTAAGGTCGCGCATAGCTGTTTTGGTTTAGCGGGTTGACCGAATTTTGACCTTTGACTTCTTGTCATTTTTTTTTAAATAAGCAGAATGCACACGAAAAAAACAGAGAGAAAAAGGCTTGAAACCATGGGGAAAAGAAAGAGAAAAAAAAAAAGAAAATCTCAACTTCAAATCTTCGATTCTTCGCGTGGGCTTGTGCGGGGTGGTTTCCAAGGCACTCTACGAGGTTTTCCTAGCGTCTAGGAGCGTCTAAGGTGAGGGTTTCATCGTTATTTGCGCATTTGAAATATTTGTATCTAAACTTTGATTTTTAGATTTTATGCGTAGATTGTTGTTTTAATCGTTTTGTTGCTTAAAGAATGTTCCTTGTTGATTGTAGAACATGTATTTATAGTTTTTTAACATTTTCTGCGGTTAAATATTGGAATTGAAATATAAATTGTGTGATGAATAGTAAATTGTGAATAGTAAACCCCCGTTTTGATGAAGTTGCTCCGTTACGCGTTCTGTTGATGTAGGAAGATGCTAGATATGCTAGAATTCCTAAATGTGTGGTTTAATTGGAATGTATAATGGAAAAACGGAGAAAAAAGACTTAGTGAAAGTCAGGGTCGTTTAGGTCGAGTTTGGCGTTTTCTCGTTTTGCGGGTTGGCATTGTTTCGGAAGGCCATGGAAGCACTTTTGGTGCGATTATGGCATTGGTTGGGTGTTTGGTTGGTATAGTTGTAGTTCAAACGAGCAAAGGGGGAAATCGGGGCTTTGCGCGAATTCTAGGGTAAAGTAGGGTTTCGGGGTCCTTAGACGTGCCTTATGGTGACCTAGGAGGATTGGCGAAGTCGGTTTCCAGAACTCGTGCCTCATTTGGAAATGGTAGTATTTTGATAGTTGGGGCCGATTTGTGATTTTGCTTGTTATCTTGATATTATGCCTATAGAATGCTTAGGGTTGCTTGATATACTTGTTTAATCGGTGTTATTGTTGCTTATTATTGCTTGTTATTTTTGAAAAGTTAATTGAATGCTAGTATTGATTGTGATTGCTTGCTATCTCGTTTGTTGTCACTAGTTTGTATTGTTGTGCTATCGCTCGTTTATTGCCTTGTATCGAGTCTTGCATTGCATAGTGTCTCGCGCGTCAGTGATGGGCCTCTCTGGGTAGCCTCGGGTTGCTAGTGTTGGTTGCTCTAGCTTCGCTGCTATTCCCTTTCTCGCTTGGGTTGCCTCCCAGGGAGATTTGGGTCGTAGAATTGATGGATACTTCTGGGGTATTCCAAACTGGTGTTATAAGGTGGTTGCGCGCTTATTGTCATCGTTGTCAAACATCAAGCTCGAGAGTGATGTATCGCTCGTGAAATGGTACATTGCTCGTATGAGTGAACCATAGCCTTCAGAGTGTGGTATAGCTTTGAATGATTGTGTTAATGCTTTCAGTAATTGCTTATTGTATTGATTGTTTGTCTTGAATGCTTACTTATCAGATATATCGCTTAACTGTCTTATGTGCATTGCACGAATTTCTTTCTCTCCAACTCGATATTTGTCTCGCCCTCACTGAGTATACGTGTTGTGTATACTCATTCCTCACCACCACATTTCAGGAAATGTCATGTTAGTTGGAAAGTTCGTGATTTCGTGAAAGTTCGTGCCTGAAGAGTTGTCTTGCGTGCCTATGTGGCTTGAGTGTCGAAGTTGTAAAGATATATGCTTCCATATGTTGTATGTATTTATTGTTAAAAGAAATGTAATTTAAATTTAGCTAAGTAGTTGAGTTGAATTGATAAGCTAGTTTATGTAATCAGTTAGCATAGCTTAACTTCAATGCATGTTGTAATGTCCAAAGGAAAAGAGCTAGAATGGCATGATAGTTTATTTTATGCAGTAGCTTAGTATGGTTTCATTTTCAAGTTTGAGTGTACTTGTCAAAAATGAAAAGAGATAGGTTAGCTTTTAAATTGGAAATGATGTATACTTGCTGAGTTTAATTGTTGAGAACCGAGGATCGGATGGTCTTGAGAAAGTTTTGTATGGTTGGACATGGTGGTGGTCCATTTATATGCTATTACAGGTTTTACATTTTGCCTAGAAATATGGGAGACTCCGTCCGTTTTCCCTGAAAATTTTACCCGGGTTTGGTTTTTGGTTGTGATTAGATCGATTGATAGAACTCCCGGTCTCGAGAGGGATCGGGGTATTACAGTATCACAATTTCATCACTACATCGAAGGCTTTTTTGTAAATATATTGATAAGATAGCTTGGTATCCAAACTAAACTGTATCATTAATTATGATCCTTATTGTGTACATAATTCATGTTAGGATCTACCAAAGAAATTGGGTGGGTATAGGGCATATAACAAAAAAGTGTCCATTTATATCAGTCATAAAATCAAAAAGAAAAAGTAGACAGGAACAGTTTTATTCTCTAAACAAACAGGTTTTGGGTTATTGTTTTAGCACCCAAATTCTATTGTTGGCTTTGATACCATGAAAAAAAAGATAGAAAAAGACCTTCAAGAGAATAAATAAAACCATTTTCAAGAGAGAAACTCTAGTGAACCACTTTCCCCCCATTCATTCCCCTTTGAATGAAGTCAAAAAAAAAAAAAAAGAATCGAAGGCTCTAGTCTAATTGAAGACTTTCAACGCTCATGCTATTTGAAAGAGCTTTTAACATGGAGTGGAGACTCCATAATGTACACAAAGAGTAAGTGATCTATGAATATCATTCTAATTCAGGTCTTGTTCCGTACTTAAATGGATAACTAAAACCCTTACCTTGACCAGTTTATAGTGGAAAACCTTGATGACATAATCGTTTATAGTCACTCACTGGGGCTTTGGAACTCTGAGTACAGTCTTCCAAGTGTAGCAAGAAAATAGGTTGTACACGAAAAAGTACTCAAACGAAAGTGCTATTGCTTGGCCATTGGATTAGCAAGGGTGTGATTCAGATGGATCAAAGAGAAGAATAGGTCTGTTGTGGACTAGGAAGCACTGAAGAAGGAGAGAGTAGGCAGTAGTGGTGAAGCCAGATGCTCGAAGCCATTTTAGATATGGCAAGACAGCTCAGGAGGAGTAGAAAGTTGCCACAACCTAGGAGGGGTTTACAGGAAGCCAAAAAATGTGAGCCTTTTTACAAACTTTTTAAAGTGGGAGAACACTAGGACGGCTTCAAGGAGAACGTCGAGACGCCATCAGTTTGAAGCACGAGTGTAACGCCCCGATCCCTCACGGGACTGGAGGCTCTAATAACCATGCTATTCTCAACCCAATACCAAACCCGGTCACAAAATTTTAGGGGAAAAACGGACAGAGTTTCTCCTGTACTATGGACATTCTGAAAACCTGTAAATACTCAATAAAGCCACAACATAACAAGACATTCATTTATAACTAAAGATCTTAGCTTTAAGGCCATCCGAGCCTTAAGACAAACAACAGTTCCAAAACCACACAAGCATGCAAGTAACTTGTTTATAATATAGTCTAATAACCATGCCATTCTAGGATAACATTAAAACATACTTAGAGATAAAACATTCTACACTAAGCCATTCACTCCCAAGCATGCAAAGCAACTAGAAATAGAAATATAAGTTATTACAAGCCATAGAATTACCACTGCTACTACATTATCAGACTTCCAGCTTACATATTACTCAAATACATACATGAGCTTTAAGGCCCCAAAATAGATTATACATAGGACAACAAATTCTTCACATAGCAACCAGAAAGCACATCCACCTCAGACAAATATCACACAGCAGCTAAGGCAACTCCACCAACTGTGCCACCTGAAACATGTTAACGAGGTATGAGCAACCACTGTTGCCCAGTGAGGGATATAGTCCCGGGGGCGTGCAATGCAACAGATAATACAGTTATACAACAATATCACTTAGACAATTTAAGAAGCAATGATAACATAAGTAACTACACATTTAAAAGGATACATTTCACACAATCCCCTATACATCAATCTTCACTGGTCTTCATTCACGATCCACGAACCACGAGCACGATCACGATAAGCCGGCATAACCCCAATCACTCCAGTGGGTGTGCTCCGGATGTACCCCGAATCCTACGACCTAACATCCCCTGGCAATCTCTGGACCAGGCGAATGAGGGAATAGGGCACGAAGTTTGAATATCCACCGGCAAGCCCTCTGCCGCCCAGCCGATATTCAACACATCCGCCCCTGACACTATGGTTGCGCAACCACTATGCAATGCACTTAACGATGGCAAGTTAATAGCAATAATATAAGCATTAACACATATGAGGATCAACAAAGTAGGTTGACCTCGATGCAATGAGAATAGAACATTTATATAAGCAAATATGCAGTTTTGCAAAGAGACATTACAAAATAACCATAGAATTATACCAAAAGCTCCAAATCAACTTAATATCACATATAAACAATCAAGAAGTCATGCCGTGCGTTTAGAAGTGTGAGACAACCGAAATTGCACCTAAACCCCTTTGTTTTTCAAACTATTTCTCTTCCAAACCAAGGTTAATGATTCCATTTTCAAAGGAAACTCTCCCAACCTTCTAACTAACCCTCAAGGTACCCTCTCAACCCTCTAACTCATTCAAATGGCTGCGATTATCCCGAAAGCCCCAAATTCCCTCTTATGGCTTTAAACTACACATACGATGTCCGGGCTTCAAACAAAGGATATCAAGGCTTCTATAGCACCTAGGTAGCCTAAGAATACTAGAATTGAAGCCCGAATCCACCCGGATTCGCATTAACCCCGAAAGCCCCAAATTAAAGTCGACTATTTTACATTTTATGCAATTTTAGGACAATGCAAGTGCACGGGGCTATTAGACTACCTTCACTAGTACCTAAGGCATCTATTAGAAGCATTGAATCAAGTTAAAACGCGCGATTTCACAAAACCCTAAAATTCCCGTCACTATTCACCCTAAAAATCAAACTAACGATTCTAACCGTTTGAAAAGCGAAACGATGGCTTAAATGTGTTCCCTAGCATTCATATACATGGTATAATAGCATAGATAATCAATACAATAGCATATGAACACATTTTCAACAAATCAAGAAAATAGCAACTATTTAGAAATGCAAAAATAGGCCGTGAAATCCCTCACCAATGCGCGTATGAGCACCTAGGAACCTTGCACACACCCTAATCCACTAGCTCAAGGGTTGGAGTGGCTTGAATTGAAGGATTGAAGAGCAAAATCTGATTTTTCTCCACTGTTTGCTGCTGTCGGCCTTCACTGCTGTTTTCAGCTTTTTATTTTTTTTTCTTTTGCATTTTATGAGCTTATGTTGATATATAAGGGGTATGGTTGGGTGGGGTCAAGTTTGGGTGTTTAAGTGGCTTCTAAAATGCGCGTTGCTAGCTCCAAAATGAGTCTAATGTGTGAAACATAGGCTAGCTAATTAAATCTCTAAAGTTATTACGTAATACTATTCACTTAACTACATAAATCATTTTCTAAACGAGCTCTCCTATCGCTTCTAGCTCAATTGCACATTTTTCCCACTAATTTTACAATTAATATGATTTAATAAAAATGCTAATTCACTAATAGAATGAAGTTTAAAAATGGGATGAATAGTGACTACATAAGATGGTTAACAAAGCACAGAAGGAAATACGCAAATAATGAATGCAACAGTAAGTCAATGTATGGCTAATTCTCGGGCGTCACAACGAGGCCAGCAGAGCTTTCTCCAAAGGAGATCCGGTAACTGTTATGAATGTAGAGGAGTGGAGCATTTTGCTCGTTACTGTTCCAATGTTCAAACAGGCAAATGCTACTGGGGGAATGCAGAATAGACTAGCTAAAGATAGAAGAGTGAACGTTGTGGAGCCTAGAGCCCGGGAAGCTCTAAAGGTAAGTTCAAGTCAAAAACATAGTGGGGGTTCTGAAGCTTAGGAGAGGAGACAATTTTGTTGTTGTTAGATTGTGTGGCAACGTGAGCCAACGTTAGTAGAAATGAGGAAGAGATGGAAGGCTGTATTCCAAATCTATGGTATTTTCCTTATTGGCAAGGTTGTATGAAGTTCTCACTTGGCAAACAGTGCAGGGGCCTCAGAGTTTGGTTTTGTATATTGTGCACCAGCTCGGTATTTTCCTTAGGGTTTTCGTCTATCTGGGAAACTATATTTGTTATTCAACTTGATTGTCTTATTGGGCACATTATATTTGGAAGGCTTATACTCGGAATCTAATTGGTTGTCCTATGGGGTTCTTATTTGGAAGGCTTCTTTGGAACTTTTGAAGTATATTTGATTGGGTTTCTTAGTATTTTCTTCAGCACTCTTAACAGGGAATTCTTCTTTGAAATTCATGACCAACGGAGTACTTCTTTGGACCTCTGGATGGAACCTTTGTTTGAGCCTTTATTTTGCTTCTTGCTTGGGAATTCTCGGGCAGTAATAGTTGAACTTCTGCTAGAGATTCGTGTATGGGGTATTCATTTGGTATTCTTCTTATCATTAATATGTGATATGATTTTATCTACAGTATCTTTGCTTTAGTCTTTATTGGTATTATCTCAGCGCTTTTGGTTGGAATTTTATTCTTCTTTGGTATTCGAGTCAATGGGATTTTGTGCAGTATCTACATTTGAGCCTTTATTCGGCATTACTACTTGGAATTTCTTCTTAAACTTCCCTATTGGTTATCTTGATTAATATACTTGCTCAGCAGCTGATGAAGATTAGTCAGAGTCGGATTTCAGTGGATGCAAAGTTCTATTGGAAGAAGAATTGCGAGGACGCAATTGTTTTAAGGGGGGAAGAATGTGATAACCCGAACCCGGCATGCATTTAATGATATTTAATTGCATTTAATTAAGTGTCATCTTAAATGTTAGCATTGAATTTCGTGTTTATTTTTAAGTTAAACATTTATTTGTAGCTTTATTTTCATATTTCTTTTAGGAGTAATTAAAATAATACTTGAGTTAATTATTTTAACGGAATAACAACTACTTTCATATTTATGTTAATCGGTTTTATTTTTCTTGCACCTTAATGCTCGGTTTTCAATAAAATGAAAAGTAGCTCCGAGCCGGAGTAAATTTTGAACTATGTTACTTCTCGAAAATTATATCTTCTTAAATTCTTTAAGATTTAATTATTATTCTTTTATTGTCATAAAGTGCATAGCATATCGAGAGCGATAGTTAGGAAATGATTTCTAGTCCTCAGCAAATAGTGAAAACTAGTATTTTGGTGTCTTAAATTTAATATTTTACTTATTGTTAACTAGAATTAATTTGGTGTTGGGTATTTTAGATTTAAAATGCATAAAAATAGGCTAATTGACCAACTTAAGTTAGTTGACCATGGGTTTGACCTTTTGACCAAGGCTTGTCATCTTTTAAGCTTATAATACATTGCAAAATAAAAATAAAAAAAGCTAAAAACAGAAAGAGTGATGGCCGAAAATGCAAGGAGAAAAAAAAACATTTCAATCTTCAAAACTTCAATTCTTCGCGTGAGCTTGCACGGGGTGGTTTTCGAGGCACCCAATGAGGTTTTCCTAGTGTCTAGGAGTGTCTAAGGTGAGGGTTTCATGTTTATTTGCGCATTTGAATATTTTGTGTTAACTTTAATTTTTGGGTTTTATCCGTAGAATGTTATTTTGATCATTTTGAGGCTTAAAGAATGTTCCCTAGCAATCGTGGAACATGTATTTATAGCTTTTTAACATTTTATGTGGTTGAATATCGAAATTGAAATATAAATTGTTAATTGAATAATAAATTATGAATAGTAAACCCCCGTTTCGATGAAGTTGCTCCGTTATGCGTTCTGTTGATGTAGGAAGGTACTAGATATGCTAGAATGCCTAAATGTGTGGTTTAATTGGATTGTGTAATGGGAAAACAGAGAAAATTGGCTTAGTGAAAGTTGGGGTCGTTTAGGTCGAGTTTGGCATTTTATCGTTTTGCATGATGGCATTGTCTCGGGAGGCCATGGAAGCACTTTTTGTGTGGTTATGGCGTTGGTTGGGTGTTTGGTTAGGGTAGCGGTAGTTCAAACGAGTAAAGGGGAAAATCGGGACATTGCGTGAATTCTAGGGTTAAGTAGGGTTTCGGGGTCTTTAGACGTGCTTTATGGTGACCTAGGAGGATTGGTGAAGTCGGTTTCCAAAACTCGTGGCTCGTTTGAAAGTAGTAGCGTTTTGAAAGTTGGGGACATTTTGTGATTTTGTGTGTTTTCATAGTATAATGCCTATAGAATGCTTGATATTGCTTGTTATGCTTGTTAAAGTTGATTATGATTGAATTTGTATGTCAATTGTTGATAATGCTAGTTAGTATTGTTCTTGTTACTTTATTGATTGTAATTGCTTATTGTATCGCATGTTGTTATTGACTTGCATTTCAGTGCCTTGCTCGATTATCGTTATATGTCTCGTATTGCATTGCATTAGTGTCAGGAACGTGAGTGATGGGCCTCTATGGGTAGCCTCGGGTTGCCAGTGTTGGTTGCTCTAGCTCTGTGTCCTATTCCCTTTTCTCGCTTGGGTTGCCGCCCAGGGAGTTTTGGGTCGTAGAATTGACAGAGTATATCCGGAGTACTCTAAATGGAAGTTATAAGGTGGGTGAGCCGGCGCATCATCGTTAAAGTCATCGGAATCGTGATCGGTACATTACTCGCTCGAGTGAACCATAGCCTTCAAAGTGTGGTATAGCTTTGAATGGTTGTGTTAATGCTTTTCTTAATTGTTTATTCTATTTTCGTTTACATTGAATGTTTCCTTATTGATTATGTTGCTTAACTATGCCTATTTGCATTGCACGAACTTCTTTCTCTCCACCTCGATATCTGTCTCGCCCTCACTAAGTATACGTGTTGATTGTACTCACTCCTCACCACCACATTTCAGGAAATGCCATGTTAGCTGGAAAGTTCGTGACTGTGTGAAAGATCATGCTTGAAGAGTTGTCTTGCGTGCTATGTGGCTTGAGTTGTCAAAGATACAAAGACGTATGCTTTCATGTATTGTATGTATTTAATATTAAAAGAATGTAATTTAAGTTTTATTAGGTTATTGAAGTGATTTGAAAAGCTAGCTTATGCATTTAGTTAGTATAGTTTAACTTCAATGCATGTTTGCAATGTCCAAAGGAAAAGAGTTAGAATGGTTTGATAGTCTAACTTATGCAATAGGTAGTATGGTTTAATTGTCAAACATGAATGTACTTGTAAAAGATGTGAAGAGGTAGGTTAGTTTGTAAACTGGAAATGTATATTTGCTTGTGATTGCTTGTTGGGAACAAGGCTCGGATGGCCTTGAGGTGGTTAAATGTTTGGACATGGTATTGGTCCACTTATATGTTATCGCAGGTTTGCTTTTTGCCTAGAAACAGGGGAGACTCCGTTCGTTTTCCCTAAAAATTATGCCCAGGTTTGGATTTGGGTTGTGATTAGATTGATTGATAGAACTCCCGGTCTCGAGAGGGATCGGGGTATTACAGGCTAGACTAGGGTATGACCTAATTCATTTATGCTATTTCACATACTTAGCCGTTTGTTAAGATTTAACGCTTAACGTTGGCCTAGAACTCTAAAAGTTTTTCCAGAAAATCGACAGCATAACGGCTGTAAATGGGCTCTTTTGTTTGACATATTTTCTAAACGCCTCAAAATTTTCAATCATTAATCCGATTCCAACTAGGATTCCTATTTTGTCATCAACCGATATGCCCACTAATTTGTCTCAAAAGTCTCATTGGTTTAATAAACCTAACATGATAACTATGTCCCGTTTATTCATCAATTCCTATTACAAGCACCTGTTATCCTTTAGCCTATCAATGAGTACCTGGTTAAGATTAGATAGAGTCATCTTATTTGGTCCTTCACTTATTGCTTCAAATGCCTATGATAGTTACTAAATCAAAATAGTGATAACGAACAACCAAATAGAATGTTTGTCCGATTATAAACAGTACAAGCCAAAATTAGACACCAAATTACAACAGATGTCATTTACAACAATCATCAGAAATAGTCTTCAAAACAAACATAACATTCACATAAGAGCCACAGTCAAGCGAGGCACACAAAGCACGTAATCACTCCAAGGAATCATCGACAGGCACATTCTCCTTGGGTACCTGTTCCGAACCTGCTTCACCTGTGATGATAAAAGAGGGTGAGTCCTTATGAACTCAGCGAGGGGGCAAACAAGTGATAACGTTTTGAAACTCTTTTCCGGTTAATCTTATGAAAACTCCTTTTCCAAAACATGTCACATAATAGAAATAATAAAGCACGCAAAGTATAAGAATCAAATTGAACAACATATACAATTACCAATCATTTCAAGGATACGGTGAGCTTTCGCTCTCAAGTTCATTTCTGATAACAATTGTTGTGGCTGGCTTCAATCATCCACTTATCACTCCAAATGGGTGTACTCCGGATGTACACCAAACCTACTACCCAACTCTCCGAGGGTAGAATGCCAAGCGAGAGAGAGAGTTGGACCATGGTAGTCACGGGAGCACCGGCAAGCCCTATGCCGCCCGACATTCGTGAAATGCTACCATGCCACAATGAAATGTTGCAACCTTGTATGCAATGCACAATTATACCATTCAATATTTCACATTAGGAGGTCAACAAAGTAGGTTGCGTCCGAGAAATTATAAGATCACATATTGACAAGTAAACATATGAGGCATGCTTTGACATGTAAATTCACTTAGAAGTATATGAACATTTAACGGGCAGCCAAGTAACACATATAAAACAAGTCATATAACTCATTTTGGGGTTCACATATCAAGTGTTAAGATCATACAAGCACGCTACGACACTTACACAAGACCGGGTACAAGAATAGTTCACTTATCTACATGCAATCATCGAGAATCATACTTAGAGCTATAAAGACAATTCCGGGCAGCCTATTAACATTCCTCAACATCAATTAGAAATCACGCAAAAGTGGTTTATGTCTTGAGAGACTATGTGGCCATTAGGGTTTACAAGGCCATACTCAGGTGTTAGTTTTGTTTGCTAAGGATCACAAGAAACACTTAAACCATTTCAAGTATATTTAGCGATTATTGGGCAGCCCACTAACCACTCAATTGAACACATTTAACTATAGGATCATCACTTAGCAAGTATTCATAAGCAATAGGCCTCAATTTCGTGCTTACACATGCGATTAAGCAACAATTCGTCATGTAATGAACCTAAGCCACACATCAACCAATTTAAGCAACCTCAATAAACCAAAACAGCCCACACAACTTCTAATTTCCACAATTCCAAGCATTCAACACCTCAAGTAAAATTACAATATGATTTAAAGCACATTACCAAGCAAAAATACTACTGCAATGGTCTGTTTTTCTGCATTCATTTAGCCATGCAAATAACCTCCAAATTCCATGAACCAAATGTCAAATTTAATATTAATGAGTTCTTTAAATCTAGGAACAAACCTCGCTGCATTCCGAGTTCGGACTTAGGCGTTATGACCAAAACTGTGAGACTACGCAAAACTATCCAGTTTCATACACATTTAGATATTTGCCATTTTTGGGGGCTTTAAACTCAACATTAGCCTTAGCCGATTTCTTCAAAATATGTTCATAACTGAAAAATCTAGTGAGCTACCAAATTTCATGCATTTTTAACATCGTTTACTAGGCCAAAACCATTTCCTTCTACAAGGTCAAAAATCTGCCCGAAAAACATGGTTGCATATTTCAAGGTTTCAAGCAATTTTTAAGCCATGCAAGAGTAGATAGGCTCATATAAACACATATACATGAACTTCAAGTGTAAATACAGCCATATGAGAGCATGCATGTGAGTTTTGAAAGCTTTTAAAAAGATTTAACCCTCACCTTAGCAACTTGATGGATGAAAATGCAAGAATGCTCTTGAATCGCACGAAAAGCCTATTTTCCTTGCTTTGGCTGAGTGGTAGCTTGTTTTTCCTTAAATCCTAGCTTAGTTAGCATATACTTTGTGTGTGCATGTGATTAAAACAAAAAGAAATGGAAGAGAACTCTTAAAACTTACCTATGGCCGAAAATGAGAGGTTTTTGAGGGAGTTGAGTGCTTCTAGTTTGGTTGCTTGCTATGGACGAGCTTGGGAGAGTCTTAGAGAGCCATATGAGTACTCTAGATCCTTGGTAGAGTCTTGAGAATGGCTGCCAAACTTCACCTGAAATGGAGAGGAAAAGAGAAAGAGAATGAGAGGAAAAATGAGCTTGAAGATGTTTGCTTTGTGTGTGTGTCGGCCTTGGGCTTACAAGGCTGAATTGTGATAACCCGAACCCGGCATGCATTTAATAGCACTTGACTGCATTTGATTAAATGTTTAATTAGTTAAATAAACCAATTTGCACTATTTTAATATTCCTTTTGGAAGCAGTTAGTAGTTGTAAATTGAATAATTAAAAGATTATTACCTATTCCTGATAATTATAGTAATTGAATTTATTTTCTTATGATTAATTAAGTGTTATCTTAAATGTTAGTGTTTAATTGTATTTGACTATGTGTTTATATTAACTTTCATTTGTAGTTTAACATTAACTTCATAATTCTTTAAAATATTCTAGAAATAGTTAAATTAATTATTTTAAATGAATATTGATTACCTTGATTGTTTTGATTATTTTAATAATCGATTTTGGTTGTTTTGCGTTAAAATCACTCGATTTTCAAATAAATGAGAAAAGTAACTCCGAGCCGGAGTAAATTTTAAACTATGGTGCTTTTCAAAAATGATATATTTCTTAAATTCTTTGAGATTTAATCGTTATTCTTTTATTGTCGCAAAGTGCATAGCATTTAGAGAGGGATAGATAGGAAATGAATTATAGTCCTCAACAAATAGTGAAAACTAGTATTTAGTATCTTAATTTTAATATTTTAGTTGTTGTTAGCTAGAATTAAAATTATGTTACATGTTTTAGCCCTAAAATGCCTAAAATAAGCCTATTTGACCAAGTTAAGTTAGTTTGACCAAAGCTTGACCAATTTGACTTGTTGCCCTCTTTTTAAATAGCTTAAAATAGCACAAAAATAAAAAAGGCTGAAAACAGAGCTGGGCAGAAGCAAGAAAGGCCAAAAAAATAAGGAGGAAAAAAAAAGAAAATCTCAACTTCAAATCTTTGATTCTTCGCGTGGGCTTGTGCGGGGTGGTTTCCGAGGCACTCTACGGGGTTTTCCTAGCGTCTAGGAGCGTCTAAGGTGAGGGATTTATCGTTATTTACGCATTTGAAATATTTTTATCCAAACTTTGATTTTTGGATTTTATGCGTAGATTGTTGTTTTAATCATTTTGTTGCTTAAAGAATGTTCCTTGTTGATTGTAGAACATGTATTTATAGCTTTTTAACATTTTCTGCAGTTAAATGTTGAGATTGCAATTTAAATAGATTGTTGAATAGTGTTTTGTGAATAGTAAACCCTTGAAACGATGAAGTTCCTCCGTTATGCTGTCTGTTGATGTAGAAATGTGCTAGATATGCTAGAATGCCTAAATGTGTGGTTTAATTGGAATGTGTAATAGAAAAACAGAGAAAAATGGCTTAGTGAAAGTCGGGGTCGTTTAGGTCAAGTTTGGCGTTTTCTCATTTTGCGTGTTGGCATTGTTTCGGAAGGCCATGGAAGCACTTTTGGTGTGATTATGGCATTGGTTGGGTGTTTAGTTGGTATAGTTGTAGTTCAAACGAGCAAAGGGGAAAATCGGGGCTTTGCGCGAATTCTAGGGTAAAGTACGGTTTCGGGGTCCTTGAACGTGCCTTATGGTGACCTAGGAGGATTGGCGAAGTCGGTTTCCAGAACTCGTGGCTCGTTTGGAAATGGTAGTGTTTTGATAGTTGGGGCCGATTTGTGATTTTTCTTGTTATCTTGATGTTATGCCTATAAAATGCTTAGGTTTGCTTGATATACTTGTTTAATTGGTGTTATTGTTGTTTATTATTGCTAGTTATCTTGTTTGTTGTCACTAGTTTGTATTGTTGTGCTATCGCTCGTTTATTGCCTTGTATTGAGTCTTGCATTGCATAGTGTCTTGAACGTGAGTGATGGGCCTCTCTGGGTAGCCTCGGGTTGCCAGTGTTGGTTGCTCTAGCTCCGCTGCTATTCCCTCTTCTCGCTTGGGTTGCCTCCCAGGGAGTTTTGGGTCGTAGAATTGATGGATACTTCTGGGGTATTCCAAACTGGTGTTATAAGGTGGTTTGGGCTGGCGCGTCATCGTTAATGTCATCGGAATCGTGATCGGTACATTACTCGCTCGAGTGAACCATAGCCTTCAAAGTGTGGTATAGCTTCGATTGGTTGTGTTAATGTTTTTCTTAATTGTTTATTGTATTGTTGTATATATTGAATGCCTTTTATGGATTGTATTACTTAATTGTACCTATTTGCATTGCACGATCTTCTTTCTCTCCAACTCGATATCTATCTCGCCCTTACTGAGTATACGTGTTGTGTATACTCACTCCTCACCACCACATTTCAAGAAATGCCTTGTTAGCTGAAAAGTTCATGGATATGTGATAGTTCGTGCCTGAAGAGTTGTCTTGCGTGCTTTGTGGCTTGAGCTGTCAAAGATGTAAAGATGTAGGTTCATATGTTGTATGTATTTATTGTTAAAAGAAATGTAATTTAATCTAGCTAAGTAGTTGAGGTAGATTGATAAGCTAGTTATGTTTTCAGTAGTATAGTTAACCTAGATGCATGTTTGTAATTGTCTAAAAGAAAAGGGTGAGAATGGTATGATAGTATATTTTGTGCAGTAGATTAGTATGGATTAAATATCAAGCTTGAATGTTCTTGTAAAAGATGTAAAGAGATAGGTTAGTTTTTAAACTGGAAATGTATATTTATATGCTGTGTTTAGTTGTTGAGAACCAAGGCTCGGATGGCCTTGAGGTGGTTGAATGTTTGGACATGGTATTGGTCCACTTATATGCTGTTACAGGATTTTACATTTTGCCTAGAAACAGGGGAGACTCCGTCCGTGTTCCCTGAAAATTATGCCTGGGTTTGGATTTGGGTTGTGATTAGATTGATTGATAGAACTCCCGGTCTCGAGAGGGATCGGGGTGTTACAGGTGGTATTAGAGCTTGTCTAGCTCATAAGCCGGGACAGGGTCCTCGGTCTGGTGGGTAGTGACCCTTGAATGTGTGCTTGTTAAGTGTGTCTTGAAAGTGTATGCTTGTATGTGAGATTGTGTGTATTGATCTGAATGTGTGCTCTTATGTGATATAGTTATGTGTTATGTGTTAATTGTGTGCTAAGTAAGGTGAAGTGTCTAGTTGTGCATTGAATTGACCTATCGAATTGGCATCGTGAATTGAATCGACCTTGTGGATTATTATTTTCTTGAAGTATTGCTTGTAATGTGTGTATTGGAATGTCTTGAATTAGCTATGCCGTGATTTGAATTAGTTATGTTGTGCTTGACTTGATTGACGTGATTGAGTGACTTTGTTGAATAAACTGTTTTGTAAACTTGCTTGCATAATAGTTTAAGGCATGTGTATAACTGTGATATATTGGCATTCATACATGTCCTATGGAAATGGTAAGTAAGTCCTCTTCCTCCCCTGAAGAAAGTGGTTCACCGCTAGCTTTTCAAGGTGTGTGGATTGGCAGGAAATGAATGGCATTTGACTAGCCTTATTTGAGAGTTGGTGTTTGTTTATGGAGCTCAGTTGTTAGCACACTTCTAAGCCTCTTATTGGTGAATGGCAATCATAAAAAGATAACTTTCTTTGGGGTTTCTGTATGATGGCTCTTAGTAGCATTCTTGGGTTTCTTACTGGGTATTCTTTGGAGACTTCTATTGGCACTTCTTGGTAGACTTGGCTATTGGGTTTTCAGTTGGACTTACTGCATGGTATTATCTATGGCATATGTGTCTCGGTCTTTATTGGAGTGTTACTGGTATTCCTTATTGGAAATTCTTCAATGGCATTCTCTAGGATTCTCAGTGGCCAATTATTTAGTATTACTTATTTGGCAATTCTTGGTACTTTCTTACTGGAGCATTGTTCGGGTATTTTCTTTGGCATCCCTCAGTTGGTTTGGTAACTGGAATCCCTATCAGACTCATTATCTCATGTTACTTATGGCATTCTTTGGAGTTCTTATCGGGCATTTTACTAGTATTTTCCTTATTGGCATTTATTGAAAGATCCTACACTTGGAATTCTGCTTGGACACATTATCTTGTACTGTTTATGGCTTCTCTTTCGGCCTTTCCACTCAGGGGAAATCTATATTTGCTGTTTGACTAAGATGTTGCGGTAGGAACACAGTGATTGGAAGATTTCATTTAGAGGTTGGCCTTTGGTATTCTTCTCTATAATCCTTTACAGAACTTTCAGCTGGGTCTATTTACGGTAGTCAGTACTGCATGAGGTGCATCTACTCTGGATATCTCTTAACTTTCTTATTTGGTACTTGTTAGACTTCTATTGAAGATTCTTAAATAGGGTATTCCTTCGGTACTCTTCCTGCCATTAGTATGTGATATTGATGATATCTACAGTATCTTTGCTTCAGTCTTTAGTTGGTATTTCCTCGGCATTCTTGATTGGAATTTCTATTCGGGATTTCCTACGAGCATTCTTATATATTATCTTGCTCAGCAACCGATGAAGATTTATCAGAGTTGGATTTTAGATGATGCAGAGTCCTATTGGAAGACGAATTGTGAGGACGCATTGTTTTAAGGGGGGAAGGATGTGATAACCCGAACCCGGCATGCATTTAATAGCACTTGACTGCATTTGATTAAATGTTTAATTAGTTAAATCAACCAATTTGCACTATTTTAATATTCATCTTGGAAGCAGTTAGTAGTTGTAAATTGAATAATTAAAAGATTATTACCTATTCCTGATAATTATAGTAATTGAATTTCTTTTCTTGTGATTAATTAAGTGTTATCTTAAATGTTAGTGTTTAATTGTATTTGACTATGTGTTTATATTAACTTTCATTTGTAGCTTAACATTAACTTCATAATTCTTTAAAATGTTCTAGAAATAGTTAAATTAATTATTTTAAATGAATATTGATTACCTTGATTGTTTTGATTATTTTAATAATCAGTTTTGGTTGTTTTGCGTTAAAATCACTCGGTTTCAAATAAATGAGAAAAGTAACTCCGAGCCGGAGTAAATTTTAAACTATGGTGCTTTTCAAAAATGATATATTTCTTAAATTCTTTGAGATTTAATCGTTATTCTTTTATTGTCGCAAAGTGCATAGCATTTAGAGAGGGATAGATAGGAAATGAATTATAGTCCTCAACAAATAGTGAAAACTAGTATTTAGTATCTTAATTTTAATATTTTAGTTGTTGTTAGCTAGAATTAAAATTATGTTACATGTTTTAGCCATAAAATGCCTAAAATAAGCCTATTTGACCAAGTTAAGTTAGTTTGACCAAAGCTTGACCAATTTGACTTGTTGCCTTCTTTTTAAATATCTTTAAAATAGCACAAAAATAAAAAAGGCTGAAAATAGAGCTGGGCAGAAGCAAGAAAGGCCAAAAAAATAAGGAGGAAAAAAAAAGAAAATCTCAACTTCAAATCTTTGATTCTTCGCGTGGGCTTGTGCGGGGTGGTTTCTGAGGCACCCTACGAGGTTTTCCTAGCGTCTAGGAGCGTCTAAGGTGAGGGTTTCATCGTTATTTGTGCATTTGAAATATTTGTATCTAAACTTTGATTTTTGGATTTTATGCGTAGATTGTTGTTTTAATCATTTTGTTGCTTAAAGAATGTTCCTTGTTGATTGTAGAACATGTATTTATAGCTTTTTAACATTTTCTGTGGTTAAATGTTGAGATTGCAATTTAAATTGATTGTTGAATAGTGTTTTATGAATAGTAAACCCTTGAAACGATGAAGTTGCTCCGTTATGCTGTCCGTTGATGTAGAAATGTGCTAGATATGCTAGAATGCCAAAATGTGTGGTTTAATTGGAAAGTGTAATAGAAAAACAGAGAAAAATGGCTTAGTGAAAGTCGGGGTCGTTTAGGTCAAGTTTGGCATTTTCTCGTTTTGCGTGTTGGCATTGTTGCGGGAGGCCATGGAAACACTTTTGGTGCGATTATGGCGTTGGTTGGGTGTTTGGTTGGTATAGTTGTAGTTCAAACGAGCAAAGGGAAAAATCGGGACTTTGCGCGAATTCTATGCTAAAGTAGGGTTTCGGGGTCCTTGAACGTGCCTTATGGTGACCTAGAAGGATTGGCGAAGTCGGTTTCCAGAACTCGTGGCTCGTTTGGAAATGGTAGTGTTTTGATAGTTGTGGCCGATTTGTGATTTTGCTTGTTATCTTGATGTTATGCCTATAGAATGCTTAGGTTTGCTTGATATACTTGTTTAATTGGTGTTATTATTATTTATTATTGCTTGTTATCTCGTTTGTTGTCACTAGTTTGTATTGTTGTGCTATCGCTCGTTTATTGCCTTGTATCGAGTCTTGCATTGCATAGTGTCTCGCGCGTGAGTGATGGGCCTCTCTGGGTATCCTCGGGTTGCCAGTGTTGGTTGCTTTAACTCCGCTGTTATTCCCTCTTCTCGCTTGGGTTGCCTCCCAGGGAGTTTTGGGTCATAGAATTGATGGATACTTCCGAGGTATTCCAAACTGGTGTTATAAGGTGGTTTGGGCCGGCGCGTCATCGTTAATGTCATCGGAATCGTGATCGGTACATTACTAGCTCAAGTGAACCATAGCCTTCAAAGTGTGGTATAACTTTGATTGGTTGTGTTAATGCTTTTCTTAATTGTTTATTGTATTGTTGTATATATTGAATGCCTTTTATGGAATGTATTGCTTAACTATACCTATTTGCATTGCACGATCTTCTTTCTCTCTAACTCGATATTTGTCTCGCCCTCACTGAGTATACGTGTTGTGTATACTCACTCCTCACCACCACATTTCAGGAAATGCCTTGTTAGCTGAAAAGTTCGTGGATGTTCGATAAAGATGTAGGTTCATATGTTGTATGTATTTATTGTTAAAAGAAATGTAATTTAATCTAGCTATGTAGTTGAGGTAGATTGATAAGCTAGTTATGTTTTCAATAGTATAGTTAACCTCGATGCATGTTTGTAATTGTCTAAAAGAAAAGGGTGAGAATGGTATGATATTATATTTTGTGCAGTAGATTAGTATGGATTAAATATCAAGCTTGAATGTTCTTGTAAAAGATGTAAAGAGATAGATTAGTTTTTAAACTGGAAATGTATATTTATATGCTGTGTATAGTTGTTGAGAACCAAGGCTCGGATGGCCTTGAGGTGGTTGAATGTTTGGACATGGTATTGGTCCACTTATATGCTGTTACAGGATTTTACAATTTGCCTAGAAACAGGGGAGACTCCGTCCGTGTTCCCTGAAAATTATGCCCGGGTTTGGATTTGGGTTGTGATTAGATTGATTGACAGAACTCCCGGTCTCGAGAGGGATCGGGGTGTTACATGAATTGTTTTTGTCATTTGAGCATTTTTTTGAATTGTTTTAGCATGTGGGTTGAAAGGGCCAAGAAAGTGAGCTTAGGTGTTAGTAAAGTAATGCATAGGTACAAGGTAAAACATGACAATGTGTAAGATTTTGTCTTGGCATGCATATATTAAATAATTTGTTCAAATCTTGCTCATATGGCCTTGTTATGGCCGGCCATATGATGCTAAAAATATGAATTTTGAGTGTTGTTTTAAGCTTAATTTATTGTAGGTTAAGTGTATTTTATTGTCTAGTAGTTTGTGTTATAAAAGAATGTTGGGAATTTATAGAATCTGGGTAGAATAGAATATAGGAATGTTTGAGATAGTTTAATATTATTTTAATGTTAGTGGAATTTGTAGGATTTCTTTATTATCTAGTGTTTTGTGTAGGAATCTTTATTGATTAGCGTGCAGGCATACTTTCCTAGGTCTAGGGCATCCACTACGATGTAAGGCACGAACTCCAAGACAAATGCACGGATTCCAACGTGAATGCACGTAAACCAATGCAATGCACGTAATTCAATGCAATGCACATAATTTCAAGATATGACTCTTAAACCTAGGTTAGGGCACGTAATTCAAGGTTATGGTACACGAATCGAGGTATCACACGTAAATTGAGGTCAAGGCACGTATATCGAGGTATTATACATACATCGATTAAGGCATATAATTCTAGGTCAAGGCACGTATGACGAGGCATTCACGAAAACCAAGATAGGGCACGTAATCCAAGGTCAGTCATATAATTATGGGTCAAAGGTACACAGATCGAGTTAAGACACGTTATTCGAGGTCGGGCCTCACAATTTCGCTCGTTCAGTTTGAGTGGGGAGAGTGACCTCCTAGAATAGGAACCGAGGATGTTATAGTTTCTTCCTTAGTTGTTGTGGTTTGAAGATGCTTGACTGATAGGGAGAGGCTGGATGGAATTCAGCTCGACTGCTAATGAGAGGAAGGTAGACGCTCGATAGAGGAATCGACGGAGAATAAGATTCCACACTCTCACCGGCACCATCAACTGTATCATCCGTATCAAAAGGCATAACAGTATACGAGTCCAAAGGCGCATAGGCATTTGCATGAGGCGATCTTGAACCACAGCTCTAAATCCGATGCATATGTCTCCGTATCGGATGAACATAAGGCAGAGGCCATACTCTAGTTGAAAGTAGACCTAAAGCTTGAAGCTCCTCTCCTCTTACTTAACTTAAATGGAAGAGATAGTAAGCAAGACTTTCTACGCTACAATCTTTCTTCTCTTATGAAATCTCTAGTTTGATCGAGGGTTCGGTGATTATGATATCGGTTTTGGCTAGGAGTTACCTTTTCCTAGCCACAAACGGCTAGACATCTTCATTAGGTCCTTGAGTGGTATCCTGTAGGTCAAAGATGGTAGGCTTCTTTCCGGGGCCAACTTTCTTAAAACCAAGCAATGAGTGGATTATTCATTAAAGGGACTCCGAAAAATATATATATATATTGGAGTCTCAGTTGTGAAGGCCGAAATAGTCGGTACTTTCACTACTTTGAAGCCGGAGATACCCTCCAGCTGGCAGAAAGGAGAGGCGAAAGTCTCGATCTACGCTCTGGCAAAGAAAACCCCTTTACGTACTATTCAGTTGATTTGGATGCTACTACTTCTACCTTCTTGTCTTCTTCATTTTCTATCGAAAAAAGGGCATATAGCTCGAGTCCTGAATACAGGAAAGACCGATTACGACTGTTGCAAGAGTGGACACCCTTTCCAACAAAGGACGTGAATCGTACTGATAGAAAAGGAATTCTACATAGCGAATTACATAACCTCTAACTCCTCTATCTACCTATACCAGAATGCTTAACGGGATGAGAGATCCTTCATAAAGAAAGAGCATATCAATGATACCAGGTACGGGATGAGCCCAAAGCAAGCAAGAAGGGATAACCAGGTGACTCTTCTAAAGGAAGAAAGGGTTCGCTAATGGCAAGAGAGAAATTTTCAAATAATGATACTAATTCTGGATGCCCGATACCAGAGGAAAGAAGACCCATTCTCGATGAGAGATAGATGATGACATATTCCTTCTTCCCCTTACCAAAAGCAGAAGATTTATTTACAGGGCGTTAAGCACCAAGCAAGTAATAAAAACCTTGCTTGTTGACTTGTGGTCTGTCTATTCCAGTAGTTCAAGAGTTCGAGCCTTGAAAGTTTAGCCTCTTCAGGCTATCCAATAGCGAATCTCTCATCTGGAATCCGTCCAAGTACCAGTTCCCGTCCTTGATAAGGAATCTCTCCTCTCCTTAAGTATTGTGGTAAACTAAACTCTCTTCAAGCAAAAAAAAGGGATGCTACGGCCTATTGGATTAAAGCAAGGAAGCAAGAAAGGCAAGCAAGATGACGGAGTTAGTGCATTGGTGCCCGGAATCCACTGTGACTAGTATAGAATCAGCTCTTAGTCTTAGTTAGCTCTCCTAGCTACACTAGAATAACTATTATCGAAGAGTATGGCATTAGTCAATCTTCTTTGCACGAGCATTGAGGGAGGAATGAAAGAAAGAGAGACGGGGAACAAAGAATCATCTTTTTACATCCAGGTAGATGGAAGGAATGCTAAGAATCGGATATACAGTACGGTCTAGTCAATCCTAGCTTCCAAACCTATCCTAGTAGGGATGGGGAGACTATATAGAATTAGCTCTATGTTATCCATAAGGAAAGAAAAGAGAGAAGGCTTTGTAGGAGTGCAGTATCGGTCATAGCGTGCCAAGCCAGTATAGTACCAATGCTTTCTTTCTACTTCTAATACTTAGGTTAGCTCATCTACAATCTTTTTTAAGAGAAAATACGACTGTACGACAGTTCCTGTTAGTAGACTTGCAGGACTCGAGAAGTAGACAGCGAGCGGAGCTTGAACAGAAAGCTTTCAGGTTTGGAACTCTAGTAAAGGAGCTTGGAGATTTTTGCATGGTCGATTAGTGAGCATCACATCTTGATCAATCAATCGGTCCGCTGATCCATTATTCTCTATCATGCGTGATCACTCACAGTAGCAATCCTTTCTTATTGAAGAAAATCCTACGTGATGCTAATGCATGAACCCCCCTTTCGCCCCTTTATGAGTAAGCTTCGTAAGCCAACTCTTCATGGGTTGGACTGCCCCCCTAGTAAATGAATGTCAGGAGCTCCCCTCCTCCCAAAATCAAGAAATTTCGTCCTCAACCCTACGGAGAAAAGGGATGGATAGAGGAACAAGTACGGTAAGTACCCTGAGTTTTCCAACCTTAGTGACCAGCTCCTAAGAGTTCCCACCCTAGGGTTGGGGTTAGGCTGCTGCGCCATGCAGGCCCCGTGGGCTGCCTCAGCCCGACCCAGGGAATTCAGTAGGCTCGCTGCTAAGAGAGAGTAGGAACAACAATGCTGCCCCCACCTACTAACATCACCATAAAGATGCGGCTGATGTACGTATGTAGCCCTTGCATCGATCTTACCTCTGCTGCCTGCCCGTATGTGGGTCGACTCACAAGAAATGCAGCTAGCTCGCCAACTAACTGTTCATGTTTGAGCTCGTTGGCTTCCTTGTTATTTAGACACTACCTGAATTTATTTACTTGGTAGCCTACGTGAGTATCCGTATGGATAGAGACTGATCCCTTTCTACATAAATAGCCCCACTATCACGCCCCAACTCGACCCCACCTACAATCAGTCAGGACGCAACGGAATTTCGGCAGCATAACGACAGTAAATAGATTTCCGAGGTTCTAAACCAACCTCATTAATAACATTAAACATCCAATTCTATAACCATACAAACAACAACTCCTCAACAGCATAACAACACACAACATAACCGTAATATACAATAATCAGTCTTCGTTATTTGCCTCCGTTCCAACATAACATACAATACCTCAACCTTATCATACATTTCAAAAATAAGTTGAGACCCATCTAACAACTTAACCATAGACAAAAGAAAGCCACTAAGTTAACATCATTTGGATCATCATCTTTTCAACATCTATTACAATAAGAACCATAAAGCATATAAAAGTCTACTAAGCTAATGTACATGACATTAAACAACATAGAATCATGGATAAGACTCAAGAACATATGACTCGTCCACGTAAGGCACATTTTCCTCCTCAGGAGGCACGTACCCGTAATCCGGCTCTGCAACACCTGTAAGCATGCAATAATAGAGAGTGAGCTTATATACATAAGCCCAGTGAGGATCCGATAGATCTCGAGCAAGGTCTACTAAACTCCTTGGAATAATCCTTTGAGTCAGTAAACACACAATAACACAAATAATACTATCATCACATAGCTATATAACCAATCAATAAAGGATACTCTATTTGGTGTAGCTCCAAACGCCATCACGATCTCAACCGTTCTTCTTATAACTCCCCATTACTCACGCACCCGAGGTACCTCACTAGCCCCTCCCTCCATGACACCTCCGTCATGCGAGCTGGGGGTAGCCTATGGCAGTCATGCCGTTATCAACCCGACAGCCCAACGCTGCCCGAGAGGTGGCACACACATACCAAGACTCTATAATCATCATCAATCATCAATCAATCAATTGGGAGATCAGTAACGAAAGTGCCCGATTCCCGAACTCAATAATAATCAATCGATAACATCAATATAACATCAATATTTAATTAAACAACAAACAACGAAGTTAGATGACGAAGTAGGCCATCTAACCGGACATGCATTATATACACAATTAAACCCTAAATTACTCATCAACAACTCACCATTCAACACTCAAACACCACCCAACCATCTAAAGGCATCGTTCAAGAAATTAAAGAATGACAACCTAAACTTCTAAAATTCATAACTTATAATCTACTAATCCAAACATTGCCAAATCAGTTTCTATCACTCACCCATTCAACCTACTATATTAGCCCTCTCGGAAATCCACCATAACACTTCCAAATCATGCCCGATAACCCTAAAACCCTAGGATGTCTTGGCTAGATTTTCTGAATTTTCACACGAATAATGTAATCGAAAATTCGGCATTACAACAGCGCTAACACATAATTATCAAGTATTTAGAAATCGACGGCAATCGATTTCGATCAACATAACTCATTTAATTCACCTTTGAACATTTTAATCAAAATTAAATACTCGAAAAATAAAAATTATGCTACATCACACAGAAATTCGTAGTATTGCATCAAAATGATCCCTAGCATGCAAGGAGCAATAATCTATCATCAGATTTCAATTCTAACTGTTAAATTTTCATTTATGAGCAAAAGTATAAAAATGACATTTTGAGATCTAGATTTTTCTCTCACCTTTGATGCGATATAAGCCTAGGAATGCGTGAAGTGCGTGCCCAACAAGCAGAATCCAAGTCGGTGCGAAGTTCTACGGACAAAAACCAAGTTTTTCTTTGAAAAATTGGATTGAAAAGCTTTGAAATCTCTTTTCTTTTTCTCTCCTTCTTCTCACGGCAATGTGTATGTTTGTGATGGTGTTTTGTGTTATTTTTAGTGTGTGTAGGTGATATAAGCTTATATGGTCAACAATTAAATAAAGTCAAAGTTAGTTTAAATTAGTATTTTTGTGTTTTCTTGACTTTAATTTCATTTTCTTGATAACCAAAGTTCAAAACATTTATTCAACACCCAAGCTAGCTCAAGTAAATTATTTTTAGGTGACAAGAAGTTTTACAATCCAACAATTCCACCCGAATCGGCTTGAAACTCGATTTTCACAAAAGTCGGTGTAAAAACCCTAATAAATTCTTAAGCCGATTTTAAAACCGTTTTCATCAAACACATGTCTATTAAAGTCCGTGGACTAGGTCTAGAAGGGTTAAAAAGACCAGTTTCAAAATTTTAGAGGACTTGTTTTGAAAACACTATTTACTAAAAATCGACGATAACATTTCTGACTCCGTTTTTTATGAAAATTTCATGAATGCACATTTAGCACGTATTAGGAGTATTGACATCAAAATTATAACTTTCTAGGTCCTATAGCACATAAACAGATCATATGCACGCAAAACGAGGTATAGCACGTAAAACGAGATAAGCAGGAAAGTGGGGTTTCATATTCTCCCCCCCTTATAGAAATTTCATCCTCGAAATTCTTACTTGATGTACGGAATAGATCTGGGTATTGCTGCTGCATCTGATCTCGTCTCTCCCACGTAGCTTCCTCAATGTCGTGATGCTTCCACAACACCTTAACCATCGGAATCCTCTTGGACCTCAACTCTCGGTCCATCTGATCTAGAATACGAATCGGACGCTCGTCATAAGTCAAATTCTCTCGAAGCTGTAACGGCTCTGGCTCAAGAATATGAGAAGGATCCGGATTATATTTCCACAAATTAGACATGTGAAATACATCGTGGACATTAGAGAAGTTTTCTGGTAAAGCCAACTGATATGCGAACTTACCAACCCTGCCAGTAATCTCAAACGGCCCAACAAATCTCGGACTCAGCTTTCCACCTTTACCATAACAAGCAAACCCCTTTCGAGGAGACAATCTCAAGAAAACCCGATCTCCGACTGCAAACTCTAAGTCTCGACGACGTTTATCAGCATAACTCTTGAATCTACTCTGCGCCGTAAGCATTCTCTGCCTGATTAACTGAACATTCTCAATTTTCTCAAGAAGTTCTGGCATAATAGTCGGATCAATAGTCTTCATCTCTCCTACCTCGTCCCAATATAAAGGTGAACGGCACTTACGACCGTAAAGAGCTGCGAAAGGCGCCATTCCAATAGTAGCTTGATAACTATTGTTATAGGCAAACTCGGCAAGTGGTAGATGTTTCTCCCAGTTCTTCCCGAAGTCTAGAACACAAGCCCTAAGCATATCTTCCAGAATCTGAATAGTCCGCTCAGACTGACCATTGGTCTGTGGATGATACGCAGTACTGAAGTTCAACTGAGTACCTAAGGTCTCCTGAAGTTTCTCCCACAAACGAGAAGTAAATCGAGGATCTCGATCTGAGACAATACTAGATGGAATACCGTGAAGTCTAACAATCTGATCCAGATAGAGGTCCGTCAACTTTGTAACCTCATCTCCCATCCTCATTGCAATAAAATGAGCTGTCTTCGTCAAACGATCCACGACAACCCAAACTGCATCATTACCCCTCGGTGATCTAGGCAACCCAGTGACGAAGTCCATCGTAATATGCTCCCATTTCCACTCTGGTATAGCCAACGGCTAAAGCAAACCTGCAGGTCGTTGATGCTCGGCTTTCACTCTCTGACAAGTAAAACATCTAGACACAAACTGAGCAACCTCTCTCTTCATGTTGTTCCACCAGTAATGTTGCTTCAAATCCCGATACATCTTGGTTCCACCGGGATGAATAGTATATTTAGAATTATGAGCTTCCTCCAGAATACCTCGCCTCAAACTCGGCTCATCGGGAACACAAACCCTGTTCCGAAACTGAAGAATACCGTCCTCATGCAGTTTGAAGTCAGACTAATCACCCGTGATCTGATCCTTGATCTTCTGAAGTTTAACATCAAGTTGCTGAGCTTCCCTGATCTGAGACAATAATAAAGGCTGAATACAGAGATGTGAACACATGACTCCAACCTGAGTCAACTCTGGTCTCCAATAACTAACTCCTCAAGAACCTCCCACTTCTTGACAGCCAAACAAGAAATACTAGCCTTCCGGCTGAGAGCATCTGCCACAACATTTGCCTTTCCAGGCAGATAATTGATAGAACAATTATAATCTCCAAGAAGCTCCATCCACCTCCGCTGGCGCATATTCAACACCTTCTGTGAGAACAAGTACTTCAGACTCTTATGATCAGTGAAAATTTCAAACTTACTTCCCCACAGATAATGACGCCACTTCTTGAGTACAAAGACAACTGCTGCCAACTCAAGATCATGAGTTGGATAATTTTCTTCATAAGGTTTCAACTTTCGAGAAGCATAGGCAATAACTCGGCCATCCTGCATAAGAACACATCCCAAGCCCTCCTTGGATGCATCGCTGTAAATGACCATATTATCGGTCCCCTCTGGTAGAGCAAGTACTGGAGCGGTAGTTAACCTATTTTTCAACTCCTGAAACCCACTCTCACACTTCTCATCCCAATTAAAGATAGTCCGTTTCTGAGTCAACTTAGATAGTGGCCCCGCAATCTTCGAGAAGTCCTTGACAAACCTACGGTAATAACCGGCCAAGCCAAGAAAGCTACGGACATCAGAAACACTCTCTGGCCGCTTCCAAGACATCACCGATTCAATCTTAGTGGGATCTACAGAAATACCGCTCTGTGTAATAACATGGCCAAGAAAAGAAATCCGTTGCAGCCAAAATTAACATTTGCTGAACTTGGAAAACAACTGATGCTCCTGTAACTTCTCTAATACAAGCCGTAGATGTTGCTCGTGCTCCGATTCAGATTTAGAATAGACCAAGATATCATCAATAAAAATCACCATGAACTGGTCCAAGTACGGCTGAAAGACTCGATGCATAAGATCCATGAATGCTGACGGTGCATTAGTCAAACCAAAGGGCATAACAACAAACTCATAATGCCCGTACCGAGTCCTGAAGGCAGACTTCGGAACATCCTCCGTACGAATCCGAAGCTGATAATACCCCTGCCTCAAATCAAATTTATAATAGACTTTGGCTCCCTGAAGTTGATCAAACAACTCATCAATCAGTGGCAAAGGATATTTATTCTTGATGGTCACCTGATTCAAACCACGGTAATCAATACACAATCTCAAAGTACCATCCTTCTTCTTCACAAATAAAACAGGAGCTCCCCAAGGTGAAGAACTCTGCTGAATGAATCCTTTCTTCAATAACTCCTGTAACTGAGTCTTCAACTCCTTCAACTCAGCTGGTGCCATCCGGTACGCCGATTTAGAAATAGGTTGAGTACCGGGAACAAGATTAATCACAAACTCTATATCCCTCTCTGGCGGCAACCCTAGCAACTCCTCGGGAAATACATTAGGATATTCCCGAATAATAGGGACTTCCTCTAGTTGTAGCTTATCAGATGGCTTGTTGATCAAATAAGCTAGATAACCCGAACGCCCCTTACTCACCAACTTAACGGCTTTAGTTGCTGAGATAACAAAACTCGTCTTAGCACCCCGGTTACCCGCTACCTCTACTACTGGCTGATCCGGCAAGCGAAACTGTACTACCTTGGTTCTACAGTTCAACTGGGCATCATACTTAGAAAGCCAATCCATACCCAGAATAACATCATACCTTCGGATAGGAAATAAAATAAGGTCCGAAGGAAAATTATGCCCCTTAACATGTATTATACAATCTTTACATACTAAGCCAGTAACATACTTATCAGTCAAAGAGGTACTAATCTCAACCACATAAGGCAATCTTTTAGGTTGCAATTTAACACGTTGCACACAAGCAGGAGTAATGAAAGAATGCGTAGCACCAGAATCAATCAACACTTTAACAAGTTGATCAAGTATAGGGAAGTTACCTTCTACCACTGCAGTCTCCTCAGGCATCTCCTCCATATCAACTACATAAGCCCGAGCCTGAACCCGCTGCTGCTGTGGCACACTGCCTGTAGGCCTACCCTGGTAACCCTGAGTCGCTGCCCGACCCTCAGTCCTCGCATATCTAGGGCAATCCTTCGCCCTATGCTCGATGCTACCACAACCCAAACATGTCCCTGCCTTTACCCTGCAATCGGACTCCACATGCCCTGGGCGCTTGCAGTAATTACACTGCGATGATGTGGCACTAACACTGCCCCTAGAAGAATCAGAAGCTGATGAAGCAGCTGATACAGCCTGCTGCTGAGGTCTCACCACACTAGGCCTGTACTGACCCTGAGACTGGGCTGGCCTATACTGAGTCTGAACCTGATATGCCCTCTGCTGAAACTGAGGCCGATAGTAACTCTGCTGATCCTGTGGCCTATAAGAACCCGACTGGGCTGGTGGCCTGTAGACAACCTGCTGTACTGGAGGCCTATATATAACCTGCTGGCCCTGTGGCTGATACGACCTCTTACTAGGCTGTCTGGAGACAATCTGATCCCCTTTCCTCTTCTCTAACCTAGAAGCTGCATCAAAAGCCTCAGTAAAGATATCATAGCGATTCAGAGCCATTGCATCATGAATCTCGGGCCTCAATCCTAACATAAATCTACGGGTCTTCCTCTCCTCCACAGCTACAAACTCCGGTGCATACCGGGACAACCTAGTGAATGTAGCCTCATACTGAGCCACAGTAGAATCCCCCTGTACCAAAGACAAGAACTCAGCCTCTCTCCTCTCCCGTGCAACCCTCGGGACATACTTATCCCTAAAAGCAGTCAGAAAGGTATCCCAAACATACGGAACACCCCGGGTCTCCCAACTGGCTCTCACAGTGCGCCACCATTCCTCAGCCTCATCATCAAGCAAATAGACAGCACAAGTCACCTTCCTCTCATCAGTGTACCCGAGAGAATCAAAAATTTTCTCTAACTTACTAATCCACGACTAGGCCTTCCTATCATCAGGCTCTCCCTGAAATCTAGGAGGATAGTACCCCAGAAACTCCTTCATAGTACCTCGACCGTGATTACCACCCTGTACATTCTGTATCTGGGCCTACAATGCCTGAGTCTGAGCAGCCTGACCTGCTAACAACTGGGCCTGCCAAGCCATCAAATCTGCAATCCGATCCATTGCTGCCCCTAACATGACATCACCCCTATCACTGGCCTGTGCCACATTACCAGGGACCTCATCTACAATCTCGGGCCTACCACGAGTCCTCGGTCTACCGGCCATCGTATTAATCAAAGAGTTAGCACAGGTTATAGCACATAAACAGATTATATACAACTTTTAACACATAAACAACAAACTCATATAAAGCACATAGATCACATAAGTTTCAATCACATAAACAAATTGATCACATAATCACATAAGCACTTAAATCACATAATCACTTAATCATTTAATCATACCAATACATATTTCACTTTTCTTTCTTTTCATACATATTTCATGCTAAGACCTTTACCCACATTCCGAGAATACCCTGGCTGACAACTAACATGCGCTCTGATACCACTTAAATGTCACGCCGCAACTCGACCCCACCTACAATCAGTCAGGATGCAACGGAATTTCTGCAGCATAACGACAGTAAATAGATTTCCGAGGTTCTAAACCAACCTCATTAATAACATTAAACATCCAATTCTATAACCATACAAACAACAACTCCTCAACAACATAACAACACACAACATAACCGTAATATACAATAATCAGTCTTCGTTATCTGCCTCATTTCCAACATAACATACAATACCTCAACCTTATCATACATTTCAAAAATAAGTTGAGACCCATCTAACAACTTAACCATAGACAAAAGAAAGCCACTAAGTTAACATCATTTGGATCATCATCTTTTCAACATCTATTACAATAAGAACCATAAAGCATATAAAAGTCTACTAAGCTAATGTACATGACATTAAACAACATAGAATCATGGATAAGACTCAGGAACATATGACTCGTCCACGTAAGGCACATTTTCCTCCTCAGGAGGCACGTACCCGTAATCCGGCTCTGCAACACCTGTAAGCATGCAATAATAAAGAGTGAGCTTATATACATAAGCCTAGTGAGGATCCGATAGATCTCGAGCAAGGTCTACTAAACTCCTTGGAATAATCCTTTGAGTCAGTAAACACACAATAACACAAATAATACTATCATCACATAGCTATATAACCAATCAATAAAGGATACTCTATTTGGTGTAGCTCCAAACGCCATCACGATCTCAACCGTTCTTCTTATAACTCCCCATTACTCACGCACCCGAGGTACCTCACTAGCCCCTCCCTCCATGACACCTCCGTCATGCGAGCTTGGGGTAGCCTATGGCAGTCATGCCGTTATCAACCCGACAGCCCAACGCTGCCCGAGAGGTGGCACACACATACCAAGACTCCATAATCATCATCAATCATCAATCAATCATCAATCAATCAATTGGGAGATCAGCAACGAAAGTGCCCGATTCCTGAACTCAATAATAATCAATCAATAACATCTATATAACATCAATATTTAATTAAATAACAAACAACGAAGTTAGATGACGAAGTAGGCCATTTAACCGGACATGCATTTTATACACAATTAAACCCTAAATTACTCATCAACAACTCACCATTCAACACTCAAACACCACCCAACCATCTAAAGGCATCGTTCAAGAAATTAAAGAATGACAACCTAAACTTCTAAAATTCATAACTTACAATCTACTAATCCAAACATTGCCAAATTAGTTTCTATCACTCACCCATTCAACCTACTACATTAGCCCTCTCGGAAATCCACCATAACACCTCCAAATCATGCCCGATAACCCTAAAACCCTAGGATGTCTTGGCTGGATTTTCTGGATTTTAACACGAACAATGTAATCGAAAATTCGGCATTACAACAGCGCTAACACGTAATTATCAAGTATTTAGAAATCGATGGCAATTGATTTCGATCAACACAACTCATTTAATTCAACTTTGAACATTTTAATAAAAATTAAATACCTGGAAAATAAAAATTATGCTACATCCGATAGAAATTCGTAGTATTGCATCAAAATGATCCCTAGCATGCAAGGAGAAATAATCTATCATCAGATTTCAATTCTAACGGTTAAATTTTCATTTATGAGCAAAAGTATAAAAATGACATTTTGAGATCTAGAATTTTTCTCTCACCTTGGATGCGATATAAGCCTAGGAATGCGTGAAGTGCGTGCCCAACAAGCAGAATCCAAGTCGGTGCGAAGTTCTACGGACAAAAACTAAGTTTTTCTTTGAAAAATTGGATTGAAAAGCTTTGAAATCTCTTTTCTTTTTCTCTCCTTCTTCTCACGGCAATGTGTGTGTTTGTGATGGTGTTTTGTGTTATTTTTAGTGTGTGTAGGTGATATAAGCTTATATGGTCAACAATTAAATAAAGTCAAAGTTAGTTTAAATTAGTATTTTTGTGTTTTCTTGACTTTAATTGCATTTTCTTGATCACCAAAGTTCAAAACATTTATTCAACACCCAAGCTAGCTCAAGTAAATTATTTTTATGCGACAAGAAGTTTTACAATCCAACAATTCCACCCAAATCGGCTTAAAACTCGATTTTTGCAAAAGTCGGTGTAAAAACCCTAATAAATTCTTAAGCCGATTTTAAAACCGTTTTCATCAAACACAGGTCTATTAAAGTCCGTGGACTAGGTCTAGAAGGGTTAAAAAGACCAGTTTCAAAATTTTAGCGGACGTGTTTTGAAAATACTATTCACTAAAAATCGACGATAAAATTTCTGACTCCGTTTTTTATGAAAATTTCATGAATGCACATTTAGCACGTATTAGGAGTATTGACATCAAAATTATAACTTTCTAGGTCCTATAGCACATAAATAGATCATATGCACGCAAAACGAGGTATAGCACGTAAAACGAGATAAGCAGGAAAGTGGGGTTTGACACCCACCCCCAGATACATACATACTTTTTTTTTCATTTCTCCCATACACTTCTGTGTCCTGAATCTTAGCTCTTCTCTTTCTTATCTATTCTTACTACTATCACTTTCTAAACCGGACTGGAAGAATTAAACTGTAACGTATCTCGATCGTACACCTGGAACAAAAAGGTTCGGCATACAATTTCGGCGATTACAAAAGGAGTATATCTCTCTCCCTTAGTGTCTTTCCACTTTCGTCGTTCAGGAACAAACACTTCGCCTAATTCTTTTAAATCCCGACCCAGTTTTTCCTCACTAACTAATTAGGTTACGACCACTGAACAAACTTGGTTGACGAACATGGTTTGTGCGCTGCTAATGTAGCGGCTTGTCGAGCATTTGACAAACTCACACCATCCATTTCAAATAGGATTTGTCCCGTAGACACACGAGCAACCCAACACGTAGGATTTCCTTTTCCTCTTCCCATTCTTACTTTTGTAGGTTTCCCGGTAATAGGGAGATCTGCGAGAACTCTTACCCATATCTTACCATTTCTTCGGAATTGTCCGCTCATAGCACGATGGAAGTGTCCGATTATAGCCCAACGCACTGCTTCAATGGCTCGATATAAAAGACGACTAGCTTTACAACTTTTAGTGCCATATCTTCCAAAACCAAGTTGTGTATCGTCCGGTTTGTAACCCTTACTACATCTGCCTTTACGATATTTACTATATTTTGTACTTTTCAGATATAGCAAGCCCCTTTTTTTTTTACTATATGAAATCCACCCTTTGACACCTGAGATTCCGTAACGAGTAGATACTTCCGCAGGAGCATAATTTATTTTCTAGTTAAATACATTACGAGATGTTTTTCCATACTTTCCGTATTCCGTTCTAGCTATTTCTGCACCTTTTGATTGACCTAAACAACATATACGAATCCCTTCCACCCCCATTTTCATTACTAATGGAATATCCTTTACTATTTTACTAAAAATAGAACGAAATGATCTTGTTTTGTTCCTCGGTTGAAAAGAGATATCTTGAGCAATCGGAGAAGCACTTTGATAAACATATTTGATCTTGATCGATTCAATTAAGGTATTAGTGCTAGTTCTATTAGACAACAAAGATCGCATTTTTTTCACTTCATTCAAATAAGAGTTGTACCCATACAGAATTCTTCTATTTCTCAGTATGATCTCTATCATCATCTCTATCCCCTTTATCAATTCTCCTATCCTACCTAGGTCTATTGTGATAACCCGAACCCGGCATGCATTCAATGGCATTTAATTGCATTTAATTAAGTGTTATCTTAAATGTTAGCATTGAATTTTGTGTTTATTTTTAGTTAAACATTCATTTGTAGCTTTATTTTCGTATTTATGTTAATCGGTTTTATTTTTTTTCTTGCATCTTAATGTTCGGTTTTCAATTAAACGAAAAGTAGCTCCGAGCCAGAGTAAATTTTGAACTATGTTACTTTCTGAAAATTATATTTTCTTAAATTCTTTGAGGTTTAATTGTTTTTTTCTTTTTATTGTCGCAAAGTACATAGCATATCGAGAGCGGTAGTTAGGAAATGATTTCTAGTCCTCAGTAAATAGTGAAAACTAGTATTTAGTGTTTTAAATTTTAGTGTTTTAGTTGTTATTAACTAGAATTGGAATTGTGTTGGTTGTTTTAGCCTTAAAATGCCTAAAATAAGCCTATTTGACCAATTTTTAAGTAGTTTGACCAATGCTTTGACTAGTTGACTTAGTTGTCATCTTTTATAAGCAAATAATATCAAAATAAAAAAAAAGCTGAAAAAATAAACAAGAGAAGGCCGAAACATAGAGGAGAAGAAAAAAAAATATTTCAACTTCAAACTTCAAATTCTTCGCGTGAGCTTGTACGGGGTTGTGTCCGGGGCTTCCAGCGTGGTTTTCCTAGCGTCTAGGAGCGTCTAAGGTGAGGGTTTCATCCTTATTTGCGCATTTGAAAATGTTGTATATAAACTTTAATTTTTGGGTTTTAGCCGTAGATTGTTATTTAATTCGTTTTGATGCTTGAAGAATGTTCCCTAGCAATTGTAGAACATGTATTTATAGCTTTTTAGCATTTTCTGTGATTGAATATCGAAATTGAAATTGAAATTGATAATTGAATAGTACTTTATGAATAGTAAACCCTCGTTTCGATGAAGTTGCTCCGTTATGCGTTCCGTTGATGTGAAAAGATGCTAGATATGCTAGAATGCCTAAATGCATGATTTGTTTGGGTTGCGTAATGGAAAAATGGAGAAAAATGCCTTCGTACAAGTTGGGGTTGTTTAGGTCGAGATTAGCATTTCCTCGATTTACGTGATGACATTATCTTGGGAGGCCATGGAAGCACTTTTGGTATGGTTATGGCGTTGGTTGGGTGTTTGGTTAGGGCAGCGGTAGTTCAAACGAGCAAAGGGGAAAATCGGGGCTTTGCGTGAATTCTAGGGTTAAGTAGGGTTTTGGGGTCTTTAGACGTGCCTTATGGTGACCTAGGAGGATTGGTGAAGTCGGTTTCCAAAACTCGTGGCTCGTTTGAAAGTAGTAGCATTTTGAAAGTTGGGGTCATTTTGTGATTTTGTTTGTTTTCATAGTGTAATGCCTATAGAATGCTTAATATTGCTTGTTATGCTTGTTAAAGTTGGTTATGATTGAATTGTATATCAATTGTTGATAATGCTTGTTAGTGTTGTTCTTGTTACTTTATAGATTGTAAATGCTTATTGTATCGCATGTTGTTACTAACCTGCACTTCAGTGCCTTGCTCGATTATCATTATATGTCTCGTGTTGCATTGCATTAGTGTCAGGCGCATGAGTGATGGGCCTCTCTGGGTAGCCTCAGGTTGCCAGTGTTGGTTGCTCTAGCTCCGTGTCCTATTCCATTTCTCGCCTGGGTTGCCGCCCAGGGAGTTTTGGGTCGTAGAATTGACAGAGTATGTCCGAAGTACTCTAAACGGAAGTTATAAGGCGAGTGAGCCGGCGCGTCATCGTTAAAGTCATCGAAGTCATGATCGGTACATTTCTCGCTCGAGTGAACCATAGTCTTCAGAGTGTGGTATAGCTTTGAAAGGTTGTGTTAATGCTTTTATTAATTGGTTATTGTATTGATTGTTTATATTGAATGCTTGCTTGTCAATTATATTGCTTAGCTGTACCTATTTGCATTGCACGAACTTCTTTCTCTCCCCCTCGATATCTGTCTCGCCCTCACTTAGTATACGTGTTGTGGATACTCACTCCTCACCACCACATTTCAGGAATACCATGTTAGCTGGAAAGTTCGTGATTACGTGAAAGATCATGCTTGAAGAGTTGTCTTGCGTGCTACATGGCTTGAGTTGTCAAAGATGCAAAGATGTATGTTTCATGTGTTGTTTGTATTTAATGTTAAAAAGGAATGTAATATGAGTTTTCTAGGTTATTGAAGTGATTTGGAAAAGCTAGTTTATGTATTCAGATAAAATAGTTTAACTTTAATGTATGTTTGTAATGTCTAAAGGAAAGGAGTTAGAATAGGTTGGGTACGTGGAAATATGTATATTTGCTATGTTAAATTGTTGTGAACCAAGGCTCGGATGGCCTTGAGGTGTTGTATGGTTGGACATGGTGCTGGTTCTCTTATATGCTGTTGTAGGTTTTGCATTTTGCCTAGAAACAAGGGAGACTCCATCCGTCTTTCCCTAAAATTTTGCCCGGGTTTAGAATTGGGTTGTGATTAGATTGATTGTTAGAACCTCCGGTCTCAAGAGGGATCGGGGTGTTACATCTATGAATTTCTCGATCAATTCCATTTCCTTATCCTTACCCATGAGGTTCCAACATTTTATCCTTAATTGACGTAGGAGTTGTTCCCGGGCATCCTAAAAAAGAGGTTATTATACATCCCAAGCCCATCCTTTGGGGAAAAAAAAGGTAGCACCGAAGAAAGGAAAAAGTGAGATGGTTGTTTTTGTTGTTCCCGCGAAGCGAAGATCATTCGCTTGGCGAATAAAGTGGGTTAACTCTTTTTGGCTTCGGCTAAACACTTTTTCTCGCTGGTCGAGCTTTCTACAAAAAAAGCAATGCGAGAACGTATTCTCTTATCTAAGCTTCTTTCATGTGCATTAGCTCTCCCCATCGTAGATGGTTCAGCCACGCTCAGTGCCACGAAATGATTGAGAACTACGACGGGGTCGAAATGCATTTTGTTCTTTGTATTCAAAAAGTATTGCATGACCGAATAATTCAAGGAAGGGCGCACTGTAGGGAGAGTCCTTTTAAGTAGATGACTTGTCGGGCCGTCGGAGCGGGACTTCTTTGCGAAAAAGAACTTGAATAACTTAGTTTTTTTGAAGGAGTCGTCATTTTCTATCAGGAACGCGATGTCATTTACAACCCTGGTGTATTTCGGATGCTTGAAAGGCCCCGCTGACCTGAAGTGATTTAGAAAGATTCTTCTTTATCGATGGTGATCGGTCATGGTATCCATAGCCTTGCTTCTTTTTCGGCCCAATCCTGATTTCATTTTGCTTCTCCCGCTCATCGGGCCTGATCGACTCGACTCTTTTCCCTACCCCCCGGCCTCTCACTTCCTTTTGCTCTTCTTCTGTACCGTCTCTTGAATGAAGATATACGATCAGGCCAACTTTCCCAAATGCCCACCACCGGCCCTTCTCCATTCCGAGTCTGGATTTTTCACCTCATTTCAGTCGTCGTGGTCGACGGGGAAGAAAGAAATGAATGAAAGTTCTTTTGGGAAAATGTAGAATAATACACCTACTGAGACGAAAGCCAAAGGTGAGTCTTGTAGGTAGACGTATCGAACCGAAATACGATCTCAGATTGACATATTGATACACTGATTTACCATAATAATAAATAAAGTCAATGGTGCCTCTGCCATGGGAAGATCCGCTTCCTTCTTGCTTGATAGGAGGGGGGCTTCCATTCACCAATGCAGACTAAAAGTGCTCTCTGAACCATGCTGGATAGTCACCCATCACACGGCTCTCAAACCCAACCTGTGGTGGATCCTGGGAGACAAAGTCAAAGCGCTTGATCCTTTGCCCCATACTTTGAGATGCTCATCCCTACCGATCAAGGTATTTTTATCTTGTGATAGGCTTAGCTTTAAGCCGCTATCGTTCGGTTCGGATAAGTCAAGTCCCTTCAGTCGGTTCGCTCAGGTGGTCTTTCCTTATCTTCCCTAACGTTAAGAGTTGTTCTGGTTTAAGATGAGAAAGGAGCACCGGTTGAGCGCCATGAATGAATATGAAATTGACAGCAGAGGGAATCTATGATTCTCATTTGACTAAGTTCTAGCTAGCAACATGTCAATTACACACCAAAGGTTGGTAAGAATTGAGGGACAATGCCCCTAACCTAAGTGGGCTACCAGCAAAACAATAGGTACTTGATCGGGCGGGGGGTGGTTTGGTTTTGTGCAAGGCCCTCGCAGCAGGAATAGGCAGATGTCATTTGAAAGGAGAGGCACTTTGTATAGGGTTCCAAACCTGCCCACCCTAATGAAAAAGCCCTTTTCTATTCTATCTTATTAGTAAAGCCTAAACGTCCTTATTGAAAACTAAAGCACTAACGAGTAGATGCGCGTTAGCGCAACGGCTTTCGCGCAGCTCAAGTCCTTGCTGCCTTTACTAAGATTCTAATCTAAATAGTTGGCCCTTCTTTCTCAAAGTCAACTTTCTCCCTTCTTGCTTCAGAAAGATTGTAGCTAGCGCGATAATCAAAAGTCTTCTCCTGTTTTACGAATCTACAACTCTCTTTACTGAGCGAGTCTCCATCCATATGCCTACTAGTGGTTATTTTGTAATTCCCATTCTATCATTTGTTTGACAGCTTAAACTAAGCTCCACTTTAGATAGGTTTTTGGTCTTAATCAAGATAGGTCAAAGGCACATCAGAACGGTTGGTAGCTGCTTAGTCTCATCCGAGAGCCTAATCTCCTTGTACTGTTTTTTTTTTAAAAGAAAGAAAGAAGGCGGTCGATTTAGGCTCCTTCCCTTCCACTGCATAGCTGCGTTAGCAGGTACTATGAGCCTTCTGTCCCACGCATCTAACCAGCTCACGTGGTTCACCGGTTCCACCAAAAACACTCATTTGTTGAAGCGAAGCATAGTGCGCTTTAGGCACCGAGCGAGAAATGTTTCTTCTTTTGTTTCGATTTTTTCACTGATCTGAAACTTAGCACTTTTTTTCTTATTGATTCCAGGGACGGCGGCATTTTTGAATGAAGTCTATCTGAACCGAATTAGCACTTCTCAGATCAGGCTAGGCCTCTCCAGCTGAGCTGGGCGCTGGGGCCCTGGGTGCATAGCGATTGGCGTATAGGGAAGTGGTTGCCGGGTTTCTCGGCCTGGTATCCTACACCTCGTGTTTATGATATCTACATTCAACTGTGCCCCAGAGACACGGCCGAAGTACGCCCGCCCAGTGTGCTTCTTTCACGACATGCTCTAGTCCTGGGTGTCTTCCAGTTGTCTTCTAGCCATAGAAGAAGTCGTGTCTGCCCCGGACATCTGCAACGTCCTCCTACGCCTTTTTCTATTTAAAATATAGGACAAACTGAAGGAAAAGACTGACCCATTCAGTTACTTTCGCGGTCGCCCTCACTGAACCAACTTGAATCTGAACTACGATTTAGATCAAGTCTTACCGAAATTGGATTTCCTTTTCGTGCCATATGCGCTTAGACTTCACTTTTTTCCCTTTTTTCTTCCCGGTCCAATATTTGTTCTCGAAGGTCTACCTCCTTTCGTGCGTCCCTCACCTCTTCCATGAGGATGATCCACTGGATTCATTGTAATACCACAAACAACGGGGTGTCTGCCCGCTGCCCACCGGCGTTGTCATGCTTTTCTAAGCTTACGTGCACCATGGTTGGGATTGAAAACTATACCAATAGTAGCTCGGCATCGGGAATCAATGACTTTTTCAACACCCGAAGGTAGCCGCACAAGCCTAAGAGAGAGTGTAGGGGTGCTGGTTTATTCATTATTTTAGCAAAATTTCCTATGGCTCGAGCCAGCTTTGCGCCTTGACCTAGAATTCAATATAATGTACCCATGTTCCTATACGTATATTGGCTAATGGTATATAATTTCCTATTTGAAAATATAGATCAAGTATCTCGTATCTATAAGTAGGGGGGCATGTGTAACACCCCGATCCCTCTCGAGACCGGGAGTTCTATCAATCAAACTATTCACAACCCAAACCAAACCCGGGCATAATTTTCAGGAAAAACGGACGGAGTCTCCCCTGTTTCTAGGCGAAATATAAAACCTGCGACAACATATAAGGGGACCAATACCATGTCCAAACATTCAACCACCTCAAGGCCATCCGAGCCTCGGTTCTCAGCAATTAAACTCAGCAACTATACATACATTTCCAATTTAAAAGCTAACCTATCTCTTTTCATTTTGGCAAGTACATTCGAACTTGACAATTAAACCATACTAAGCTACTGCATAAAATAAACTATCATGCCATTCTAACTCTTTTCCTTTGGACATTACAGACATGCATTTGAAGTTAAGTTACAATAACTAGATACATAATATAACTTATCAAACTACTTCAACTACTTAGCTAGATTAAATTACATTTCTTTTAACAATAAATACATACAACATATGAACATACATCTTTACATCTTTGACAACTCAAGCCACAAAGCAAGCAAGACAACTCCTCAGGCACGAACTAACACATATCCACGAACTTTTCAGCTAACAAGGTATTTCCTGAAATGTGGTGGTGAGGAGTGAGTATACACAACACGTATACTCAGTGAGGGCGAGACAGATATCGAGTTGGAGAGAAAGAAGATCGTGCAATGCAGATAGGTACAGTTAAGCAATACAATCAATAAAATGCTTTCAATATACACAACAATATATAAACAATTAAGAAAAGCATTAACACAACCAATCAAAGCTATACCACACTTTGAAGGCTATGGTTCACTCGAGCGAGTAATGTACCGATTACGACTCCGATGACATTAACGATGACGCGCCGGCCCAAACCACCTTATAACACCAGTTTGGAATACCCCGGAAGTATCCATCAATTCTACGACCCAAAACTCCCTGGGAGGCAACCCAAGCGAGAAAAGGGAATAGCAGCGGAGCTAGAGCAACCAACACTGGCAACCCGAGGCTACCCAGAGAGGCCCATCACTCACGCGCGAGACACTATGCAATGCAAGACTCGATACAAGGCGATAAACGAGCGATAAACAAGATATCAAGCATTCTTAACAATGGATAGACATTTCAATCAACAACCAACTCTAACAAGCGGAATAAGCATTAGCAAGCATAACAAGCAATAATAAGCATTAACAAGCATTCTATTAGCAATATAATCATGTAACACACAAAATCACCAAAAACGCCCCAACTTTCAAAACGCCACTACTTCCAAACGAGCCACGAGTCTTGGAAACCGACTTCACCAATCCTCCTAGGTCACTATAAGGCACATCTAGAGACTCCGAAACCCTACTTAACCCTAGAATTCATGCAAAGCCCCGATTTCCCCCTTTGCTCGTTTGAACTACAACTACCTCAACCAATCACCCAACCAATGCCATAATCGCACCAAAAGTGCTTCCATGGCCTCCCGAAGCAATGTCATCACGCAAAACGAGAAAACGCTAAAGTCGACCTAAACGACCCCGACTTTCACTAAGCCATTTTTCTCCGTTTTTCCATTACACATTCCAATTAAACCACACATTTAGGTGTTCTAGCATACCTAGCACATTTTCACATTAACGGACAGCATAACAGGGCAAGTTCATCGTTCCAAGGGTTTACTATTCACTAATTACTATTCATTAATCAATTTAAATTACAATCTCAACATTTAACCGCATAAAATGTTAAAAAGCTATAAATACATGTTCTACAATCAACAAGGAACATTCTAGAAGCATCAAAACACTTTAAATAACAATATACGGATAAATCTCAAAAATCAAAGTTAACACACAAAACTTTCAAATGCGCAAATAAACATGAAACCCTCACCTTAGACGCTTCTAAATGCTAGGAAGACCTCGTAGGATGCCTCGGAAACCACCCCGTGCAAGCTCTCGCGAAGAAATGAAGATTTTGGCTTGAAATCTTTTTTTTTTCTTTCCTCATATTTTCGGCCCTGCTAAGCTGCTATTCAGTTCTGTTTTTTTATTTATTTTGGGTTATTATATGCTATTTTAAAGAGGTCAAAGGTCAAAAGGGTCAAAGCTTTGGTCAAGGTTGGTCAAACAACTTAAAACTAGTCAAAATGGCTTATTTTTGTGCATTTTTAAGCTAAATAACTAACACCAAAATTAATTCTAGCTAGTAACAATTAAAATATAAAATTTAAGTCATCTAAATACTAGTTTCACTATTTGCTGAGGACTGGAATTCGTTTTCTAGCTAACGCCCTCGATATGCAATGCACGTCGCGATAATAAAAGAATAACAATTAAATCTCAAAGAATCTAAGAATTATATCATTTTGAAAAGCATTATAGTTTAAAATTTACTCCGGCTCGGAGCTACTTTTCATTTAAGTGAAATCCGAGCATTTAAGTGCAAGAAAAATAAAACCGATTGACACAGATATGAAAAGTAGTTGATATTCCGTTAACATGATTAGTTCATGTATTATTCTAATTACTTTTAAAGGAAATATGAAAATAAAGCTACAATTAAATGTTTAACCAAAGATAAACACATAATTCAATGCTAACATTTAAGATAACACTTAATTAAATGCAATTAAATGTCATTAAATGCATGCCGGGTTCGGGTTATCACATCCTCCCCCCCTTAAAACAATTGCGTCCTCGCAATTCTTCTTCCAATAGAACTCTGTATTATCTGAAATCCAACTCTGACCACCCACCATTGGTCGCTGAACAAGACACCGAATAAGAACGCTCAAAGAACAACTTACTAAGAAGCCCCAATAGTACTGACTGGAAACTCCAAAACAATAAGGCCAAATAAGGGTTTAATTGAAAATACCATCTTGATATCCAAATAAGAATTCCACTGGTCAAGAATATCATAAGAGAATTCCCCACTAAGAGTGCCGAGAGGATGCCAATAAAGACTAAAGCAAAGATACTGTAGATATTACCAATATACGAATCCTCTATAAAAATCCAACAAGTATCAAATAAGGAAGTCAAAAGATGGCCAAAATAGATGCAGCACATATAAGACCAAGCTCCAAGACCTCTTCGCCATTTTCCGAGTGCAACCTTTATACAACTTGCCATCAAGGACGCCTAAAGTATTCCACAACATATCGTAAGCAATATAAGATAATAATTCTGAACAAGATCCCAAGTGTAAAACTTCTAATAGTGCCAACAAGGAAAATACCAGTAGAGTGCGCACCGAACAATGCTCCGGTAAGTATGTAGCCAAGTTTGCCCAATAAGTAAATGCTAAATAAATGGCCACTAAGGATCCTAGAGAATGCCATAATACAATCCCAACTAAAAGTACTAAGAACATACCAATAAACAATCTGAGGCAGAGTCTAACCAAGAATCCCAAGTACCACTCGGGAAGACTCCAAACAAGAAATCCAGTCAATCATATTACAGAAGTTTCAAGGAAGTCTTTCAATATATAGCTCTAGAAGCATCTGATTAGGAAATCCAAAATGTACGCCAACATATATATACTTATCAAAAGTCCATGAATGAACACCAAGCTGAATAACCAAGTAGATTTCCAAAATAATATTGCTATCGAATATTGGATGAAATACCAGAGGAAATGCCGGGCAAGTACACCATATGCTATTGAAGATTTCCAATCACGATTGCCAATAAAATATCAAGGAAGACCAGAACAAAGATATTGTAGACAATATTATACAGCAAATCCAATAAGAACTCCGATTGTCAAATCCACTGAGAAATGTCCACAAAGAATACCAAAATAGTACGCCTCACGCAAAGCTGATCATTGTAAGTAGACTCAAATCAAAGTTCCCCATAAGAATGCGGAAAGAACACTAACGATTGATTAAAATCCCAACCTAGTCTTCCACAAATGCCATTATAGAAGAACTCAATGAATGCCCAACAAGAAAATATTAAGAAGATGCTCCAAAGAGTTATCATGTAGAACTCCAAGGAAATTTTTTTTCTCTCTAAGCATTGGAGATAATCTTAGAGGAACCCCAACAGCCAAGGCTACCAAGAAGTACCAACAGAAGTTCCAAAGAATACCCAATAAGGAAACCAAAGAATGCTACCAAGAGCCTTCATACAGAAACCCCAAAGAAAGATATCTTTTCATGATTACCATTCACCAATAAGATTCTTAGAAGTGTGCCAACAACTGAGCTCCATAAACAAACACCAACTCCCAAATAAGGCTAGTCAAATGCCATTCATTTCCTGCCAATCCATACGCCTTGAAAAGCCAGCGGTGAACCACTTTCTTCAGGGGAGGAAGATGACTTACTTACCATTTCAATAGGACATGTATGAATGCCAATATATCACAATTATACACATGCCTTAAACTACTATGCAAGCAAGTTTACAAAATAGTTTATTCAATCAAAGTCACTCAAACATGACAATCAAGTCAAGCACAACATAATTAATTCAAACCACGACATAGCTAATTCAAGACATTCTATACTCACATTACAAGTAATACTTCAAGCAAATAACAATTCACGAGGTCGATACAATTCACGATACCAATTCGATAGGTCAATTCAATGCACAGCTAGACACTTTACTTCACTTAAAACACAATTAACACATACCACATAACTTTATCACATAGGTGCATACATTCAACTCAAAACACACAATCTCACATACAAGCATACACTTTCAAGACACACTTAACAAGCACACATCCAAGGGTCACTACCCACCAGACCGAGGACCCTATCCCGGCTTATGAGCTAAACAAGCTCTGATACCACCTGTAACACTCCGATCCCTCTCGAGACCGGGAGTTCTATCAATCAAACTATTCACAATCCAAACCAAACCCGGGCATAATTTTCAAGGAAAACGGACAGAGTCTCCCCTGTTTCTAGGCGAAATGCAAAACATGCGACAACATATAAGGGGACCAATACCATGTCCAAACATTCAACCACCTCAAGGCCATCCGAGCCTCGGTTCTCAGCAATTAAACTCAGCAACTATACATACATTTCCAATTTAAAAGCTAACCTATCTCTTTTCATTTTGGCAAGTACATTCGAACTTGACAATTAAACCATACTAAGCTACTGCATAAAATAAACTATCATGCCATTCTAACTCTTTTCCTTTGGACATTACAGACATGCATTTGAAGTTAAGTTACAATAACTAGATACATAATCTAACTTATCAAACTACTTCAACTACTTAGCTATATTAAATTACATTTCTTTTAACAATAAATACATACAACATATGAACATACATCTTTACATCTTTGATAGCTCAAGCCACAAAGCAAGCAAGACAACTCCTCAGGCACGAACTAACACATATCCATGAACTTTTCAGCTAACAAGGCATTTCCTGAAATGTGGTGGTGAAGAGTGAGTATACACAACACGTATACTCAGTGAGGGCGAGACAGATATCGAGTTGGAGAGAAAGAAGTTCGTGCAATGCAGATAGGTACAGTTAAACAATACAATCAATAAAAGGCTTTCAATATACACAACAATACTATAAACAATTAAGAAAAGCATTAACACAACCAATCAAAGCTATACCATACTTTGAAGGCTATGGTTCACTCGAGCGAGTAATGTACCGATTACGACTCCGATGACATTAACGATGACGCGCCAGCCCAAACCACCTTATAACACCAGTTTGGAATACCCCGGAAGTATCCATCAATTCTACGACCCAAAACTCCCTGGGAGGCAACCCAAGCGAGAAAAGGGAATAGCAACGGAGCTAGAGCAACCAACACTGGCAACCCGAGGCTACCCAGAGAGGCCCATCACTCACGCGCGAGACACTATGCAATGCAAGACTCGATACAAGGCGATAAACGAGCGATAAACAAGATATCAAGCATTCTTAACAATGGATAAACATTTCAATCAACAACCAACTCTAACAAGCGAAATAAGCATTAGCAAGCATTAACAAGCATTCTATTAGCAATATAATCATGTAACACACAAAATCACCAAAAATGCCCCAACTTTCAAAACGCCACTACTTCCAAATGAGCCACGAGTCTTGGAAACCGACTTCACCAATCCTCCTAGGTCACTATAAGGCACGTCTAGAGACTCTGAAACCCTACTTAACCCTAGAATTCGTGCAAAGCCCCGATTTCTCCCTTTGCTCGTTTGAACTACAACTACCTCAACCAATCACCCAACCAATGCCATAATCGCACCAAAAGTGCTTCCATGGCCTCCCGAAACAATGTCATCACACAAAACGAGAAAACGGTAAAGTCGACCTAAACGACCCCGACTTTCACTAAGCCATTTTTCTCCGTTTTTCCATTACACATTCCAATCAAACCACACATTTAGGCGTTCTAGCATACCTAGCACATTTCCATATTAACGGACAGCATAACGGGGCAAGTTCATCGTTCCAAGGGTTTACTATTCACTAATTACTATTCATTAATCAATTTAAATTACAATCTCAACATTTAACCGCAAAAAATGTTAAAAAGCTATAAATATATGTTCTACAATCAACAAGGAACATTCTAGAAGCATCAAAATGCTTTAAATAACAATATACGGTTAAATCTCAAAAATCAAAGTTAACACACAAAACTTTCAAATGCGCAAATAAACATGAAACCCTCACCTTAGACGCTCCTAGACGCTAGGAAGACCTCGTAGGATGCCTCGGAAACCACCCCGTGCAAGCTCCCGCGAAGAAATGAAGATTTTGGCTTGAAATCTTTTTTTTTTTCTTTCCTCATATTTTCGGCCCTGCTAAGCTGTTCAGTTCTGTTTTTTATTTTATTTTGGGTTATTATATGCTATTTTAAAGAGGTCAAAGGTCAAAAGGGTCAAAGCTTTGGTCAAGGTTGGTCAAACAACTTAAAACTAGTCAAAATGGCTTATTTTTGTGCATTTTTAAGCTAAATAACTAACACCAAAATTAATTCTAGCTAGTAACAATTAAAATATAAAATTTAAGTCATCTAAATACTAGTTTCACTATTTACTGAGGACTGGAATTCGTTTTCTAGCTAACGCCCTCGATATGCAATGCACGTCGCGACAATAAAAGAATAACAATTAAATCTCAAAGAATCTAAGAATTATATCATTTTGAAAAGCATTATAGTTTAAAATTTACTCCGGCTCGGAGCTACTTTTCATTTAAGTGAAATCCGAGCATTTAAGTGCAAGAAAAATAAAATCGATTGACACAGATATGAAAAGTAGTTGATATTCCGTTAACATGATTAGCTCAGGTATTATTCTAATTACTTTTAAAGGAAATATGAAAATAAAGCTACAATTAAATGTTTAACCAAAGATAAACACATAACTCAATGCTAACATTTAAGATAACACTTAATTAAATGCAATTAAATGTCATTAAATGCATGCCGGGTTCGGGTTATCACAGCATGGCCAAGAAGTAGCTAGTTGACTGCCCCCTTCCACTCGGCTTTTCTTCGCTGTGTGAACAAGGTCTTAGTATGTATGGGCATTCTGGGCAGGTTGCAATAAGTCGGGAGTCGAAGGTATAGACCAATCACAATTCATCAACATCTTGCCTGCTTCCAATTGATGACTGGCTATTATATAAGTGTTGACCTAAACCCCTGTGTTGGGGCTCAGCTCCCGAACCGTACGTGAGCGGCCTCGTATGGCTCTTCCTAAGAACTTGAAGCCCACTCTCTCTAAATAGAAAGAAATTCATTTACAAGACAAAAAACACTTTTTTAAAAAGCCTTCGCCCTCCTATTCAACGGGGCTATTAGAGAAAGAGCTTCGTTCCTTGACTTATTTGCTCAGTCAAGCTTCCTTGTTCCTTAGTGTAGTCTCGGTCCATAGTTTAAGACTCCGTTACTTATAGCCTAATCTATATCCACAACTGACCTGACTCTATACCGATGCCTTTCCCTTTGTATATGGCTAAGTGACTTCGTAACCTTAACGTACTTTCTTTCTTACTATAGCATAGGCCTTCGTCGGGCTTTCATCCCTTCGCCTATAGACGACGGCTTGGCTTCGCTATCGCTCATGACTTGGTATAGAGTCGTGTAGTCGTCGATCTTACCACCAGAATGCCTATGATATAGTGGTCGGCCTTTCGAATGCCTTATTCCTTACTTTTTTGAAATGCCCTTTACAACTATAAAGGACAGGGGGCTGCTCACCTTTGGAAACTTAGCCACTTAAATACTACTCATAAAGTAAAGGCGAATGACATTCTGTTCTACAGCTACTTTATTAAGATTAATAATCTTATAGTAGAACAACTGTTGTACTACTAAAGTACCAAGGAAACCTTCGGTTCCCTTTGTTTGAATAAATGCCGCCTATTTTAGTTCACATTCAAACCAAAGTAAACCCAGCCTAACCGGTCATAACATCTTGTTTGTTGATTTTTATTGAGTAGTTTGATGGAGTTTAGCTGACTGAATCCATAAATCGTCAAAGTAACTGTCACGGGTACTTTTTTGATTTGACTCTATAGGTAGATATCGGTAGGGCTTGTGTAATGTAGTTGTATTGTAGTTAAGGCTGCATTGCAGTAGGGCTTTTGATTTTGGAAGATCTACTTAAGTACCAAAGGCTTTCGAAGCTCCCAGGCCGGGACATATGGCAGAATGCTTGGCCTCCTACGCTAGAAGCGACACCTAAAGGGTGAGCTTCTGGCGGTTAGCTTAACGAACTAGATAATAGGCATTAGGCATTCTGAGCTGGAAAGAGGCAAACAAATGAAGGGAGACATTATGGGCCGACTACAAGAAGCAAAGCTTCGTAGACTCGGCAAGTCGCTTATAGAATGTCGACCACTACATAAACTGCTGGCGGAGAAAGCTCTTCAAGCTTCCCTTCATTCGTTGCTAAGCCAAGGTCCCAAGTCTCCGAGTCAGCCTGCGCTTTTTTGAAGAATCATACACCCATGGGCAAACAACTTGGCAGGCCTTCCTTTTTCACCGGAGCTTCATGGGTGTTGCCTCGTTCCCCAATCAAATGTTTGGATATGAGCTTTACTCTGCGAGGAGCCAAACGGGCGTATGGCCTTGCCTTGCCATTTGACCTCTCTTCCCGTGTGACTAGGAATGCTCAGTGACAACCCCTCAATTGTCACCGTCTGGCCTCTCTTGCTAACACGGTAGCACTTAGTGTGGTCAGCACCAATCGTGTTCGGGCAACGAAGCTTACACTCATCCACATTGGTTCATCCTGCTATGCCCTGGGCCTTTTACTCCTCTAACGTAAAAGGTGGTTGGCAATTCATCAAGGCCCAGGAATCCACTGGACATCTCAGTGGCGGAATTTGATACCCGCATCCGATCGAAGTTCCATTTTGGTGCCCTCTATCCTAACATAAAATAAAGGATAGCTCTTTCTAGGTGGTTCGCTTTGCGCAAGACATTGCTTAAGACCAACGGGTCACACGACAGGTGCACGATCAACTTTGCACATTCCATCCTTCGGCCCTTCGCCTATTAGCTTGGCATGCAAGCTACCTTGATCCGTCTTCGGCTTCGATTCGTTATCCTCAGAAGCTCCAACAAGCCATAAAGTCTATTGCCGCCTAAAACTCTGCCAAAAGAGCGCTACTTTACGTTTGATCCTATGTGCCTAGAGAATACTATTCGTTTTCCACTTTCGGATCTCGCAAAGAGAGAATATGTTTTTTCCTATGACTTTCTCTTTCATTCGCGGAGCGAAGAAAGAGGGCTTTGCCCCAGCTACTGCTATCCTTTGGAAACCAAAAGAGCTACCGAAGGAAAGGGATGCAGTCTCTGCCTTGGCCTTTGGAGAGGATAAGGCAGAGAAGAAAACGTCATTCGCACAAGTTTTTTTGCTTTCTGCGCCCTTACTAGTAAAGGGGCTCTTCGACCAAGAAGACATTCTGGTAAGAAGGCCGACCACTACATAAGCCGCCATAAGTCCAGGAGAGAAGCAAGCTACCTTTCTTTGATCCACCTTCCTGGGCAGGGAAGAGAACGAAAATGGACCGCAAATGGTAGTCGTGGTAGATTCGAGGGTCTTAGGCGGCCTGTAATGCCCCGATCCCTCACGAGACCGGAGGCTCTAATAACCATGCTATTCTCAACCCAATACCAAACCCAGTCACAAAATTTTAGGGAAAACGGACAAAGTTTTCCCTATACCGTGGACAATCTGGAAACCTGTAAGCATTCAAATAAAACATGAAGCAAAGGAACAACATTTCTAATTGAAATCCCAACTTCAAGGCCATCCAAGCCTTAAGCAACACAAGACAATATAAACACATACAAGCATGCAACGTAGTTAGAAGCAGAAGTATAAGTTATTACATGCCACAATTCCATAACACTTACTACATCCACTTAGCTTTCAAATTGCAACCACTCAAATATATAAACATAAGCCCTTAGGCTCCAAAATAGAACATAAAGTACACAAGCAAGGTCTTCTATAGTTTAGCAAACAATCACTCCAATCTCAAGTAACAGTACACAACAACCAAGGCAACTCCTTCAACTGCACTACTTGAAACATGTTTAGCGAGGTATGAGCAATCACAATTGCTCAGTGAGGGATAAGGTCTACCGGGGATGTACAATGCAGCAACTTAACACAATTAATACAATAGATAAACAGTGAATAACAATTCTAATACCACATTTTAAAAGGATTCAATCGATAACCCTTATCACTCCAAATCTTCGATCCCCGATCCATGAACCATGATCTCAATCTCGATATGTCGGCATCCCTTACACCAATAGGTACTCCGGATGTACCCGATCCTACGACCCAACACCCCTTGGCAATCTCCGGACCAGGCGAGTGAGGGAATAGCAGACGGAGCTAAGGCAACCAACACTGGCAAGCCCGATGCCGCCCAGTGAGGCCATCGCATCCGTCGCGACAATGAGGTTGCGCAACCACGATGCAATGCAAGAATGATAACAATTACAACCACGATGCAATGCAAGAATGATAACAATTACAATATAATCAGTAAACACATTAAGGACAAAAAGTAGCTTGTCCTCGCACCAAGTTACAATTTCGCAACAATAAGCATATATTAATTACGCAATTATACTAAACAATATACTCTTTTAGCAAGAAAATAAACTATAATGCACGTAAGGATGCAGGTCCCTCACCTCTACCGAGTTCCAAGATGTAAGTTTGAATCACAGCATTTCCAGTCACCTTGAACCTATGAGCAAACATTACTTCAATTACTCTTTAACTACAACATTCATTAATTATTCAGCTAGGTTAGCTAACTCATAACTTCGCTTATTTAGCATATATACAATATCTATTAGAATTCTATTTTTAACAAAATGTCACTTTTATATAATTTAACTTAACATATATTCCAAGTAGTCATTTCCCACAACATAACTCATATAATTATAAGCAACACGGTATTATAATCAAGATACAAACATATTTTAATGAAGTAGCTATACAACCTATTTCATGAAACTTCTCCAAAACAACTACATATTACATACCATTATCATTTAAACTCTTATTTAAATCATTTAAAAGTCAATTATAATAACTACATCAATTCAAATAACCAACTAAGCACCAAGCTCAACTAATTCACATAAAATCCAATTAAAACCTTTCCACATGCTTCGTATTTAGGTCATAAACTTCACACTTATATAACATATAACTCTATCATGATCAATTAGAGCAAACATAACAATATAATAACTGCTAATGCAACTAATTCAGGTAATTCACAAGAAATCTAACAAATCTCATTCTAAATGCTTACAAAATAAGCTCTAAACTTCACACAAGATAACGAACCTCAAATCTAACTATACTAAATCTCTAATGACACTTTATGGCACCACTTAAGCCCTTGAAATCTCACTTTAAAGTACAATTACCCGAAAAGTCTGAATTTGCCTCTTTATGCATTACACTACAATTACTCTAATCGGAGCTCAACTAAGCGAAGCGAATACATTTCTAGCACCTCATCACTTACTAGACACTAGCCCTAATGCCCGAACGCACCCGGATTCACTTTCAACCCGAAATCCCCTTTGTCAATCTTTGCTATTAAGCTTCAAATCAAAAGGCAAGGTTCAAGATTCCCAAACGAGTTATCCTATCCTTCAAACCACACCTTATGGCACCCCAAGGACCCTCGAGCTCACCCGTTAAACCTCATTTACCATTAAATCCCCGATTTCCTCTTTGTGCGTTTACACTACAAGTACCAATTTTGAAATCCAAACAAGCGAAACGAATGCACTTCTAAGGCTTCAATACTTAATAAAGACTAGCCATAACCTCAAAACGTATCCGGATTCGAGTTAACCCCGAAATCCCCAATTAAAGTAGCCTATTTTGATCAAAATTCTCAAAATTTTCACACGGCAAGTATAATGAATATTTTTCCCATGCTCAAGGACCTAATTGGCAACTACTAGAAGCCTCGAATCCAATTAAATTGCAACTTTTTTTCAGAACCCTAGTTTCGGCACTATTCATCATCTTCTCCAACATGCCACCACCATTTTTAGCCAACTAAATTATCAAATAACCTCAAAAGTTTGCTCTACACTCTCTATAACATGCAATATAAGCAAGAACAACCATAAATTCAAGCATTTATAACAAATCTAAAAATTTAAATAATCTTGAAACAAGTTTTAAATGCAAATAAATATGTGATCCCTCACCTAAACAAGTAGAAGATGCTAGGAATGGCTCTTGGGTAGCTCAAAATCTCACAACCATGCTTTGGATTGGATCAAATGGCCAACTCTTGCAAATTTTCTTTTTATTCCCGTTTTTCCCCTTTTAGGCCAATTTTTTAGCTTTTTTTTTCTCTTTTTGGTCAATTTATATGGCTAATATGGGTTATAAGACAAGAAAAATGGGTTTGGGTCATAGGTCATGGGTTTGGGCTAGGCCAAAATGCACTACAAGCTAATTAAAGTGTCCAAAAACAAAGCTAAACACTAAAAACCCAATATAAAAAAAAAGCTGAATTTTTACTATTCATTGCGACACACAAAACATTTTTTTTTCTACTTGTCTTCCTGACGTGCTATACAAGTAATTCAAATTCGTTCATGCCTCATAAATATCAAGTAACAGGGGAAAAATATAAAACCAAGAAAATAAAATAGTCGAAAATCTTATGAATAGTAACTATTTTAAAATAAACTTTTTAAAATAATAATAATAATAATGGCACATAAATGTATACAAATGAATGACACTACATAGTAAATACATATGTATGCAAGTCTGGGGTTTTACACGGCGAAGCAAACTTTTCTATCGTGTTGCATTTCCTCTGGTGGACCCCCTCGATCCATCGTACTAGAGCGATTTGAGAAGAATGATTAGGCTCATATTCTATCCTTTCTACAATGCCTATAGACGAAGTGCTTCGTTTCAGATCAATTCTTCGCTGCAATCGCTTCGATCCACCCCCTCGGTGAAAAACCGTAATACACCCTAAGGAATTCCTACCAGCAGACTTTCCTCTACTCAAAGTGAATTGTCTAAGTTCTCTCCCCTCTTGGCTTTGTCTCATTGTCTATCTCGTAATCATTTGATTCCGTCCGAATTAGCTCCTACTCCTACTCCTTCTCCTCCTTCATCGTCCTTGGTCCTTTTTATATAGCAAAGTCGGCTGCCGGTAGGTTGGTCGCCTTCTAGCCAGTGACTAGCTCCACTATGGAGCTAGGTATATACCGCCACATCGGGACTCTCTTTTGAAAGTGAGATCACCACCGACTTTCAGAAGAGGGAAAGATCCCTCATAACTAACTGAAATAGTTAAGTGAAAGGAGCCCGCTTACCCATTCCTCTTTCCCTCCATTGCTAGGAGCCTCGCCCTCTTGACTTGATATGTCAAGAAGACTACAACCTATAGTGGATCACCTTTTGCTTAAAAAGGCCCGCCCATATCATATATATGATAAAGGAAGCAGGCTCTTTTTCGCTTTTTATTTGATTGGTTTGTTGGGGGGTATAATATGATATGTATAATGCGCTCACACTCTATCCATTATGATGTTCCTCCCTTCAGAGCTCCGCTAGGATACTAACTTGGTTACCTAGCATTGAATTAGGTAGGACACTCGTCCTACTTCTAAGGATAGATAGAAAAAGAACTAGTAAGTCCATTATTTGTTTGTGGTACCCCTAAGATACTTTATTCCTTTCCTTTCAACAAAAAATCAAAGGCGGCCTACCTACTTTGTATTAAATAAAAGCTTTCGCACTTTCTTTTAAGAATTCATCTAGTTCCATCTTTCTTTCGTTAGTTAAGCCACCTTTTTCTAAAAAGGATTGTAGTAATTCTTGTTTTACACTATTAGAATGTCTCTCTCAAATTGAGAAATTCTGTCTAGTGGCATTCGATCACAGAATCCATTGACAGCTGCATAAATGACTAGAATTTGTTTTTCAATTGGAAGTGGTACATATTGTGGTTGTTTCAGTACTTCTGTCAGCCTTACACCTCTATTGAGTAATGCCTGAGTTGCAGCATCAAGGTCTAAGAGACGGGAATATAAATAGAAAACATCCCCTGGGAAAGCCTCACGACCTGGTGGTCGGCGTAACAATAATGACATTTGTCGATATGCCACCGCTTGTTTACTAAGATCATCATAGATTATTAATGCGTACATTCCATTATCGCGGAAATATTCCCCCATGGCACACCCAGAATATGGGGCAAACAATTGCAGAGGAGCAGGATCCGAAGCGGTGGCTGCTACAAGAATAGAATATTCCAAAGCATTCGCTTCTAAAAGAATTTGAACTAATTATGCCACAGTTGAGCATTTCTGTCCAATCGCTACATAGACACAATACAATCTCTCACTCTCAAAGGTGGCCCTTGAGTTCATTTGCTTTTGGTTTAACATGGTATCGATAGCAATAGCAGTTTTTCCAATTTGTCGATCCCCAATTATAAGTTCTCGTCGACCACAACCTATAGGAACCAGGCTATCTACCGCTTATAACCCTGTTTGCATAGGTTCGTGCATAGATTTACGTTCAATAATCCCAGGGGATTTTACTTCGACACGTATTCTCTCGTGATCGCTTAGATCCCCTCTTTGATCAATAGGTACTCCCAAGGCATCGACCACATGCCCTAGCATAGCCTTTCCCGCAGGAACATCCACAATGGATCCAATGCGCTTGACAAGATCTCTTTCTTTAATAGCAGTATCACTACCAAAGACAACAATGCCTACATTCTCATTCTCAAGATTCAAGGCTATTCCTTTCACACAGTTGGCAAATTCAACCATTTCCCCAGCTTGAATCTCATTCAATCCATAAACACATGCAATCCCATCTCCAACTGAGACCACTCAACCGATCTCATCCACTTGAAAATTCCTGTAAAAGTTGTTAATTTGACTTTTTAATAGAGTCGTTAGTTCCGCAGCTTTGGGAGAGAGTTCCATAATGAAATTACAGATCGAGTTCGTTTTCAAATCAAATCAAAGATTTTTTTTTATTTTCTATTCATTAGGGGCATAACCAGACTTTGCTTGATATATTTGGTTTAACCCGTTTTTTTAGAGTCTTTCTTTCATCATTCTAATTTTCAAGAATGAATGAAAGAGATTTTTTATTCACTTCTTTGACTTTGACGCATTTGTATTCGAAAGCTCATGCTCTCGTTTTTGTTTAATAATCGCTTCTAGTTAGTTAACATTCGATCTACCCGGGCAACGAGCTTTATCTTGGTAGATAGGGGCACTTTTTTTTCTTCTCTTATCTTAGCGCCTTCTTCTCCTTTTTTTGTCGTAACACTCAAACAACTTTCCTAAAAAAGGTGAACTTGGGGAATAGCATCTTTGGTGAAAGAAAGAATGGTTAGGTCAGAAGCATGACGCATGCACTTCAATCCAAAGAAGGACATAAGCAAGACGAATCTTTTTTTCTTTCTCTTTCTATAAGAAATTACGTAGTGGTTTCAGGGCTAAAGTACATACATATGGAGAGGTGTAAAGGAGAGATGTGCCAGTTAGATGATAAGAATTACCAGGGTCTACCAGTGGTATTTGATTGAAATAGTGTGGCACCGATACGAATGACTTTCTTTAATTATATAGCCCCTCTTCTAATTCCATGAATAGATTCGATCCATTAGGTTTTGACTCTGTCTTCTTTAGATTTCACTAGTTTGTCGAGTCATAGTTTGCTTGTTTTAGTCCATACAAGGCCTTCCTGAGTTGACTAACTAGATGTGAATAAACTGATCGCCTTGGCGAAGGCTTCATGGACCTCATGTACTTTTCGATTCAGAAAAAAATGCCCCACATCTCAGACGAACGAAGACTACTTTCTCACCGTGGCAACTGCAATCAGAGCCTGTACAAAAGTAACCTTTTCCAGTGGGGCAAAAGTCTTCTCAGATCAATACCAAGAGTGAGTCTGAATTTCTCTCAATAGTGGTCTTTCCATTAGTAAGAGGTTTGGAACCCCTCTCTATTTGATATGGTAATGAACGACGTCTTCTGCAAGACTGGAAATTCCTCATATATGGGCCTGCTGCCACTGAGGCTCGAAGACCTCACTATCATTTTGCGGCTTCAAAGAAGAATGAACAATGGTCCCCCATTTCTTCTTCTTTGCGACTAACGGCCTACCAGGTACAATAGATTCAATTGATGGCAGCATAAAAGCAAAAGAAAAGCACTCCTGAATTGACCCAGTCCTTCTCACTTCTGGTTCATCAAGATAGGATGGATAGTGGCATTTATCCATTTCTTCCTTCTTCCATTCACTGCTTGAGAAGAAGCTATGGGACTTGAAGGAGTGCACTGGAGTTTTCGAAGCTTGGCCTTTCAACCGTAGCTTGCTGTTCTTCCAGCAGCATTTGTAGCCTCCTGTCGAGGCCCCTGCTCTAGGATAAAACTGGCTAGACATCTTCCTCAATCTTGTTAACTGATTCACTTTCACTCACCATCTCCTTACCATGCTAGCTTTGAATAGCCAGGCATTTACCTTGGAATGGTAGACTTAAGACCAAACCTTCATTACATTACAATGGGGAAATGGGCCCCCTTTTTGCTTTCGCTTAGCCTTATCTTATAAGCCTTGCTAGGATAATTCATAAAACCTTGCCTATCCTTCTGAGGAGAAGGCTTTCCTCTAACTAAGTTAGACTGCCTCTTACGAGCAGGTAACCTACCTTCTAAACTATGCTCCACTAGACTTTCTTCTGAGCCACCTTTGAAAGAGTGAAAAGCAGCTAAGGAAGAACGAACAGAATGTGGGGAGAAAGCGATCTCATTCAATCATTTTTGGGGTTAGGCGTTTATCATTTCTTATACCACTACCGACAGAGAAGATAAAGGCTATTCCTGCCAAAGACTGTATTTTTCCAGACACCGTATTTTTCCAAAACCATTTACTACACAAACAAGGACTTGATTTTCTCCTATTAGACGTTAATGTTCGAGTTCGTAACTCTTTGATGACTTTCTTACCTTAATTAATAGATAGCTGTAGTAATAAGGATTCTTCAAGGAAAAGAGAAGAGGCAGATTCAATCCCAACAGTTCCCATCTTTGGTGTGTCAAGCGGAAGAGGGGGCAGGGCTTTAATGCCCATTCCCTAGCCAACTATCTTTCCTTCTAAGACTGATAAGACTGTTCCCATTAAGGCAATGTAATTATTAATGTCCGATCAATAACAATAGTGTTGTGGCACTTCTTCTGACTTTCTTGTTGAGCATAAAACTTTTGAAGGATTTGATATGGATGTCACTTGCTTGCTCTAGAAGAAACTGCTATTGAATCAATCAGTTGTGAATGAATCGAATGTTGCAAGAAACGAAGAAGGACTTTGGTTCTTTCTTTTGTCGATTCCACCCATTGCAAGAGGTTAGGCTTTCTTAGAAAGAATACGGGATTAGAGTCTAATATAATATGTCCATTTTGAAAGAAGGAACTGCACATGAATAGGCTCTTCCTTACGCCATCAAGGAAGAAGCGGGGATGGCACATTTGAGTAGCTGTCACAAATCGAAGGGGAAATAAAGAGTTAATCTACGAGGAGAGGGGAAGAAGATGGCTCAGCTCTTAGCCTATCTTTTTCTTTTCTTTTCTGATTCCTCTCAATAAAATTTGCCATGTTGCACTAAGTTACTTACGGATGTATGCATGCAGTCCAGGAACACCTTGGGATGAACACCCGTCCGAACAAGTAGGGTCAATAGTTCAGCATTTAGGCCGTAACATTTAGCAACAAAAAAATCTTTAACCCAACAAGTGCTCTCCGAACCAAGCTAGATAGTTTCCTATCACTAGGCTCACCAACCAATCTGGACTTTGATTCTTATTATTCTTACCATATATTAAAACAAACCATAAGGATTGTTTCCAGCCATGAGTTCCCCTATGACATAGGCGCTCTTGGGTAGGGTGGGCCATCATTCGCCAGGTCTTTGAGTGCCCGTCGTACCACGCGGTTGGTGCACTAGGTTGATCAAGACTTGACTTTTCGAATCTGGAACCTGCGCCCGGCCTGGTCTGCTAGCTCTTAGTGGCTCTATGTTCGGTCGTGCGTGGGAGCAGCTCAAACAAAGAAAAGTTTGGTCCAGTCTGAATTTAGGCACGGCCTATCACTCCCCGACCCGACCCCGCAAAAGGCCAAGCCCGAACCCGACACACGGACGGAGTCTCCTCTGTACCATGGACGATCCGAGAACCCTACATTCAATATAATACACGCGAAAACCACAATAATCATTTTGAAACAAGCCAACTTTCTTTTAAAAACATACATCTTCTCATTAACCAACTTTGCAACCCAAAATGTCATGCACACTACACAAGTATTCATGCCACTAAACAGTTAAACCATTAGCATGCAGTTCTTACTAGTCACGTGAGTATAACTTACAACTTTACAATCTTTCAACTTTTACAACATAGGACCATAGAGGCCTCAAAATAGAAACTACATACAAGGCTACAAGCCTCAAAATGAAGCGTCAACCAAGCAATATACACATCAAGCATGGCCCGCACAAAAGTCTGGCAACCAACCACCAGCTAATCAAAGAAAGTGCCTCGATCGATTACAAAAGATACACTGCTGATTTTGCCTTACAACAGTGTTTCCCGTAGGTGCGGGGGCTTTGGTAGTGGTAGGAACTGTACCTCCCTGCTGGGGTCTAGTCACAGCTGGCCTCCCCTGAATCTGATACTGAGGCTGATACGGATGTTGCTGAGGAACCTGAACAAAAGTCTGATACTGCCTCAGCTGACTCTAGCTGCTCTGGCCCAAGTACTGTTTCTTACTCGGCTAGCTACTCTCAGCTATCATCTCTGCCTTCCATTTCTCAAACTTCGAGGCTGCTTGGAATGCCTCGGGAAAAGTAGTATAAGTTTGCCCAGTCAAATGCAGCTGTATATCCATTCTCAGCCCACGAACAAACCTATGAATCATCCTCCTGGCTGGCCGCACCAGCTCAGGCATATACCTCGACAGGCTGACAAACCTAGCCTCATAATGTGCGACAGTCATGTTTCCTTGCTTTAGGGACACAAATTCGTCTTCCCGCCTTTCCCTAGCTATCTCGGGAATATACTTGTCCCGAAACTCACTCACGAAATCATCCCACAAATGTGGAACATCCTCACAATCTCACCTCAACCTGACAGTGTTCTACCACTGTTCTGCGTCGCCCTCAAACAGAAATGCTGCATAAGCTATCTTTGCCTCATCAGTGTACCTCAAAGCAGCATAAATTTTCTTAACACAATTAATCCATCTCTCGGCTACCTCATCATCCGGCTCTCCGAAGAACTTACCTGGCTCATGCCTCAGGAATTTCTCCAACTGATTATTCTCAGCCCTATGCCCCTGTCCACCAGGATTAGCTTGATTTCCCTGGGGATTATTATTCCTGCCCTGCCTCTGCTCATGTAGTACCTAAGTAATCCGGTCAACTGTAGTGGTCATAGTAGCCATAAACTGTTCAGGTATCAGTTGCTGACCCTGTTCTGCTGCCTCTTCATCTGCCCCTTGACCTTGAGTACTACGATGTGGTGGCATAGTAACAACTTACAATAGCTGGCAACATATGAAAGCAGTTTATAGACAGAAATATAACACATAAGATTAGATAACACTCAAGTCAATAACAATCAAATATCCTATCACACAATTCACATAACACAAGATTGACATGCCAAACTAATTCGCTTAAACACATAAGCACCCAAGTTCACATAGTCATACTATAACATTTTTCACTTAACAATCATACAATAACACTTTAGCATTTTAGACCTTTACCCCACAAACTGAGAAACATATCCCAGCTCATGCAAGACTATCATGCTCTGATACCACCTAAAGATGTCAAGGAACATTCTTCAAGCATCAAAACGAATAAACTAACAATCTACGCATAAAACCTAAAAATTAAAGTTTATATACCAAACTTTCAAATGCACAAATAAACATGCTTCCCTCACCTTAGACGCTCCTAGACGCTAGGAAAACCACACTGGATGCCTCGGAAACAACCCCGTGCAAGCTCACGCGAAGATTTGAAGTTTTGAAAGTTATTTTTTTTTTTCTCTTGCCCTTAAAGTTTCGGCCTTCCCTTGCTATTTCCAGCTTTGAGCTTTGTTTGATTTTACTATTATAAGCTTAAATAAGATGACAAGCTAGTCAACTAGTCAAAGCCTTGGTCAAACTAATTAAAAATTGGTCAAATAAGCTTATTTTAGGCATTTTAAGGCTAAAATAACTAATGCAGTTATAATTCTAATCAACAAAAACTAAAAGACTAAAATTAAAACACTAAATACTAGTTTTCACTATTTGCTGAGGACTAGAAATCGCTCTCTAACTATCGCTCTCAATATGCAATGCACTTTGCGACAATAAAGGAATAACAATTAAATCTCAAAGAATTTAAGAAAATAATATTTTCAGAAAAATAAATAAGAAAATTTCACATTTCGGGCTCGGGTATTACACAGCCCGCCCGTCTGCTGCTAGGTCTGGGAATGGCGCCAGGCGAGGGCGCTACTATGCCCCTTAATGAATCGAATGGTCCTTCGACCTTCATTTGATTCCGACAGCCATCATAGATCTCATGAGACCCGCCCACTAAACCTATGAAAAAAGCCCTACCCTTTTCCTTCGCTACTAGGAAAGTAAGCAATTTCTATTAGCATCGGACCTTGAGTCGAATTGATCGTGTCATGTGCAACGTCCATCAATGATGGTTCATTAATGTCCATTGATTTAGACTCCTTCCCCCTTCTCAACTACGAAAAATATCGAGAGGGGCCCGAACCAAACCAAGAATGGAAACGGAAGCCCTTTGATTCACTCCCCATTCTCTTTTAAATAAATAAAGCTCGCCCTCAAGCCCTGGGCCAGTCGGCCAGGTCTTTCCTTGTTGTTTTATTTCCAGTACGCGGAGGATCCGTTGAGAGTTTGTCTCGGTAAGGAACTGTACGATCTTTTCCCCTATTGTATTGAATCAATAAAAAAAGAGGTCAGGGAGAGAAGGGAATGCGTCGAGGTGGCGAACAAGACAACTAAATTTGGCTTTTCCCTCCATGAGATGACCCCATTGCATTGGACCAATGGGATGGATAAGAGAACTGAGCTGGCCTAAAATGCGCTTGGGCGTTCCACGTACGATGTAGACTCCATCAAATACATATCGATTTCTTTCTGATGGATCAAGAATAGATATTTGTCTCATCAATAGATAGAAATAGGAGATTTCCCTTTATTCTTGATAGATTCCCTCTCTATCTTTTTTTATCCATCAGAACAGATCAGACTATATATCAATCGATTTGAAAATAGTACGTTCATATCGCTTTTCATTCATTTCCGCCACGAAAACATAGCCACCATAATAAGAAGCATGCGAAACAACTATAAGTACTCGCTTCACGCCCTTGAATTCTTATTCACGAATGAATTGGGAAAGCCAACAGAAAGATTCAATTCTTACTTCGTAGAGCCGGTGCTACTCTTTCCTGTGCGTAGGGCCGTCCCCCACTCTCATCCCGTGGCGCTAAAGGGCCTTTGTTTTTGGAACAGACGGCAGTGTTTTGCTGACGCCTCGAATCAAGTTTTTATTGCGATATGCTATGTTTTCTCCCCCATTGCTAGTTGGTTGATGGGTCGCACGCCCGACACATATGTTTTGGCCTTGTGTGTCCATAACTCAAAGTAGGTGACCTAACGGCCACTGCCCGACTAAACATACCAATAGTCACCAGATTCATATGAGCTACTGAGGAGCAAGCAATGATCTTCTTAAGATCAATTTGTCTTAAAGTGGTCGAGGAAGTATATATTATAGCAATCGCGCTTAAAATATAAATGAAAGGAGTAGAACATAGTGTCGCTTCGGGAAACATGGGTATTGAAAATCTTAAAAAGCTGTACGTTCCCAATTTTAAAGGAATTCCTGCCAAGATGACGGATCCTGCCGTAGGTGCCTCTACATGAGCTTCGGCTAACCAAATATGAACTGGTACCATATGCACTTTGACGGCGAAAGAGGCGAAAGAAGCAATACATAGAAAGATTTGACACTACTAATTAAATTCTATGGTTAATGATATTTGTAAATCGGTTGTTCCTGTTTGGAGAAGAATCAACAGAATAGCTAATAGCATAAAAATAGATCCAAGTAAAGTATAAAGGAAAAACTGATATGCTGCCTTGATCTTTCTTTGTCTCGAACCCCATACCCCTATAATAATGGTAGAGTAAGGGGTGGCCCCAAAGCTGAATTGACCAGTGGTGGTTGGTTGAAGGTCCAGTAGGTAGCCACTCCCTTCTCAGAGAACCATACGTGAGACTTCCGTCTCATATGGCTTCGTCCCGAGCTTCCATCGTTGGCCTTGGCATTAGACCACTATCTATGCATGTATTTTTAGCCTAGACTCTCTGTCACGCCCCAACTCGACCCCTCCTATAATCAGTCAGGACGCAACGAAATTTTGACAATATAACGACAGTAAATAGGATACCGAGGCTCTACACCAACCTCAACAGAACATCATACATCAAACAACTCCTCAATAAAAATAACAACATACATCATAACCATATTATACAATAATCATTCCTTGTTATACGCCTTAGTTCCAACATAATACATGAACCTTAATATACATTGCAAAATATATTGATACTAACCTAGCAACCTATACATAGACAAAAGAAAGACTACTAAGATAGCATCAACTAATTCATTATCTTTTCAACGTCTTTTACATCATGAACTACAAAGCATATAAAAGTCTACTAAGTTAATATACAAGATAGTAAAACATTACAACATCAAGGATAAGACTACAGAACATAAGACTCATCCACGTAAGGCACATTTTCCTCTTCAGGAGGCATGTACCCGTAGTCTTGCAAAAGAGCACCTATAAGCATGCAATAATAGAGAGTGAGCTTATATAAAATAAGCCCAGTGAGGATCCGATAGATCTCGAGCAAGGTTTACTAAACTCCTTGGAAATAATCCTTTGAGCAAGTAAACACACAATAACAACAATAATAATATCATCACATAATCTATAATGACCATTCAATAAAGGATACTCTAGTTGGTGTAGCTCCAAACACCATCACGATCGTAACAGCCTTCTTGTGACTCCCATAAACTCACGCACCTGAGGTACCCCAATAACCTCTCCCTCCATGACAGCTCCGTCATGCGAGCTGGAGGCAGTCTCTGGTAGTCATGCTGTTATCAACCCGACAGCCCGATACTGCCCGAGAGGTAGCACACACATACCAAAGACTCAGTAATAATAATAAATATCAATCATTCACAGGAGGGCAGTCTAGCAGAACTGCCTATCTCCCAGCATCAATCATCAATCAATAATCATCAATAATCATAATATCATCATAATAACATCAATAATCAATTTAACAACAAATAACTAAGTTAGATGACAAAGTAGGCCATCTAACCGAACATGCATTAAACACACAATCAAACCCTAGTTTACCCATCATCAACTCACAATTCAATCACTCAAACTGCACCCAATCAACTAAAGGCATAATTTAACATTTTAAAGAAAGACAACCTAAACTTCAAATATTCATATCTTACATTCTACTAATCGAAACAACTCCAAATCAGTTTCTATCACTCACCCAACCAATCAACCATACTAGCCCTCTCAGAAACCAACAAAACACATCTAATCATGCCCAATAACCCTAAAACCCTAGTGTGTCATGGCTGAAATTTCCAGATTTTAGCACCGACCTCACAATCGAAAATTCGGCATTACAACGGCGCTACCATGTAATTAACAAACTTTTAGAAATCAACGGGAATCGATTCCGATCAACACAACTCAAAATAATCAACATTTAGCAAATTAATCAACTTTAAATACCCAAAAATAAATAATTATGCTACAATGGTTCAAATCTCGTAAGAATACATAGAAATGATCCCTAGCATGCATGGAGCAATAATCTAACATCAGATTAACATTATAACGGTTCGATAATCAATTCTACGCAAAAACACAAAATATGAGTTTTGAGATCTAGAATTTTTCTCTCACCTTTGATGTGATATAAGCCTAGAAATGCGTGCAATACGTGCCCAACAAGCGGAATCCAACTCGGCACGAAGTTCTACGGATAAAAACTAGGTTTTTTCTTTGAAAATTTGCTTTGAAAACCTTGAAAACTCCTTGGCTTATTCTCCCATGAAACTCTCAGCCATGTGTGTGAAATGAAAGGTGTTTTTGTGCTTTGCTTGTGTGTGTTGGTGATATATGCATATTAGTCAACATTTTAAATGAAGTCAAAGTTGAATTAACTTAGTATTTTTGTGTTTTCGTGACATTAAATGCATTTTCTTGATCACCAAAGTTCAAAACAATTATTCAACACCCAAGATAGCTCAAGTAGGTTATTTTTAGGTCACAAGAAGTTTTACAATCAAACAATTTCACCCGAGTCGGCTTAAAGCTCGATTTTCGTAAAAGTCGATGTAAAAACCCTAATAAATTTCTAAGCCGATTTTAAAATCGTTTTAATCAAACACAGGTCTATTAAAGTCCGTGGACTAGGTCTAGAAGGGTTAAAAAGACCAGTTTCAAAATTTTAGCGGACGTGTTTCGAAAACACTATTCACTAAAAATCGACCATCAAATTTCTGACTCTGTTTTTGATTAAAATTTCATGAATGCACATTTAGCATGTTCTAAGAGTATTAATATCAAAATTATCACATTCTAAGTCATATAGTACATAGACAGGTTAATTCACGCAAAACGAGATAAAACACGCAAAACGAGATAGGATAGAAAAGTGGGGTTTCACATTCTCCCCCTTAAAGAAATTTCATCCCCGAAATTCTTACTTGATGTACTGAATAGATCTGGGTACTACTGCTGCATCTGATCTCGTCTCTCCCAAGTAGCTTCCTCAATGCCGTGATGCTTCCACAACACCTTAACCATCGGAATCTTCTTCGACCTCAACTCTCGTTCCATCTAATCAAGAATACGAATCGGACACTCGTCATAAGTCAGATTCTCACGAAGCTGTAATGGCTCTGGCTTAAGAATATGAGAAGGATTCGAATTATATTTCCGCAAATTAGACACGTGAAATACATCGTGGACATTAGAGAAATTCTCCGATAAAGCCAACCGATATACTAACTTACCAACCCTGTCGGTAATCTCAAAAGGTCCAACAAATCTCGGACTCAGCTTACCACCTTTATCATAACGAACAAACCCCTTACGAGGAGACAATCTCAAGAAAACCCGATCTCCGACTACAAACTCTAAGTCCCGATGACGCTTATCAACATAACTCTTGTATCTACTCTGCGCCATAAGCATTCTCTGCCTAATCAACTAAACATTCTCAATCTTCTCTAGAAGCTCTGGAATGATAGTCGGATCAATAGTCTTCATCTCCCCTACCTCATCCTAATATAAAGGTGAACGGCACTTACGACCGTAAGGAGCTACGAAAGGTGCCATCCCAATAGTAGCTTGATAACTATTGTTATAGGCAAACTCGGCAAGTGGTAGATGTTTCTCCCAGTTGTTCTCGAAGTCCAGAACACAAGCCCTAATCATATCTTCCAGAATCTGAATAGTCCGCTCAGACTGACCATCGGTCTGTGGATGATATGCTGTACTGATATTCAGCTGAGTACTCAAAGTCTCCTAAAGTTTCTCCCACAAACGAGAAGTAAATCGAGGATCTCGATCTGAGACAATACTAGATGGAATCCCGTGAAGTCTAACAATCTGATCCAAATAAAGACCCGTCAACTTTGTAACCTCATCTCCCATCCGCATCGAAATAAAATGAGCTGTCTTCGTCAAACGATCCACGACAACACAAACTGCATCATTACCCCTCGGTGTTCTAGGCAAACCAGTGATGAAATCCATCGTAATATACTCCCACTTCCACTCTGGTATAGCCAACGACTGAAGTAACCCTGCAGGTCGTTGATGCTCGGCCTTCACTCGTTGACAAGTCAAACATCTAGACACGAACTGGGCAACTTCCCTCTTCATATTATTCCACCAGTAATGTTGCTTCAAATCCCGATACATCTTGGTTCTACCAGGATGAATAGTGTACTTAGAATTATGAGCTTCCTCCAGAATACCTCGCCTCAAGCCCGGTTCATCGGGAACACATACCCTATTCCGAAACCGAAGAATACAGTCCTCATGCAGTTTAAAGTCAGACTGATCATTAGTGATTTGATCCTTGATCTTCTGAAGTTTAACATCCAGCTACTGAGCTTCTCTAATCTGAGACAGCAATAAAGGCTGAATACGGAGATGTGAAGACATCACCTAAACCTAAGTCAACTCCGTTCTCCAATAAGTGAATTCCTCGAGAATCTCCCATTTCTTGACAGCCAAACAAGCAATACTCGCCTTCCGACTGAGAGCATCTGCTACAACATTTGCCTTGCCAGGGAGATAATTGATAGAACAATTATAATCTCCAAGAAGTTCCATCCACCTCCGCTGGCGCATATTCAACTCCTTCTATGAGAATAAATACTTCAGACTCTTATGATTAGTGAAAATCTCGAACTTACTGCCCCACAAATAATGACGCCACTTTTTCAGTGCAAGACAACTGCTACCAACTCAAGATCATGAGTCGAATAATTCCCCTCATAAGGCTTCAACTTCCTGGAAGCATAGGCAATAACTCGGCCATCCTGGATAAGAACACATCCGAAGCCCTCCTTGGATGCATCACTGTAAATAACCATATTATCGGTCCCCTCTGGTAGAGCAAGTACTGGAGCAGTAGTTAACCTCTTTTTCAGCTCCTGAAACCTACTCTCACACTTCTCATCCCAAACAAAGATAGTGCATTTCAGAGTCAACTTAGAAAATGGCCCTGCAATCTTAGAGAAGTCCTTGACAAACCTACGGTAATAACCCGCCAAGCCAAGAAAGCTACGGACCTCAGAAACATTCTCTGGCCGTTTTGAAGACATCACTGATTCAATCTTAGTGGGATCTATAGAAATACCGCTCTGTGTGATAACATGGCCAAGAAAATATAAGCGTTGCAGCCAAAATTCACATTTGCTGAACTTGGCAAACAACTGATGCTCCTGCAGCTTTTGTAAGACAAGCCGTAGATGTTACTCGTGCTCCGATTCAGATTTAGAATAGACCAAGATATTATCAATAAAGATTACTACGACCTGGTCTAAATACGGCTAAAAAACCCGATGCATAAGATCCATGAATGTTACCGGTGCATTAGTTAATCCAGAGGGCATAACAACAAACTCATAATGCCCATACCGAGTCCTGAAGGCAAACTTTGGAACATCCTCCGTACGAATCCGAAGTTGATAATACCCCTGCCTCAAATCAAATTTAGAATAGACTTTGGTTACCTGAAGTTGATCAAACAACTCGTCAATCAGTGGCAAAGGATACTTATTCTTGATGGTCACCTGATTCAAACCACGGTAATCAATACACAATCTCAAGGTACCATCCTTCTTCTTCACAAATAAAACAGGAGCTCCCCAAGGTGAAGAACTCTACTGAATAAATCCCTTCTCCAATAACTCCTGCAACTGAGTCTTCAACTTCTTCAACTCAGCTGGTGCCATCCGGTACGCTGATTTAGAAATAGGTTGAGTACTGGGAATAAGATTAATCACAAACTCCACATCTCTCTTTGGCGGTAACCCTGGCAACTCCTTGGGAAATACATTGGGATATTCCCGAATAATAGGGACTTCCTCCAGCTGTAGCTTATCAGATGGCTTGTTGATCAAATAAGCTAGATAACCCGAATACCCCTTACTCACCAACTTAACAGCTTTAGTTGCTGAGATAACAAAACTCGTCTTTGCACCCCGGTTCCCTACTACCTCAACTACTGGCTGATATGGCAAACGAAACTGTACTACCTTGGTTCTACAGTTCAACTGGGCATCATACTTAGAAAGCCAATCCATACCCAAGATAACATCATACCCCCGGATAGGAAATAAGATAAGGTCCGAAGGAAAATTATGCCCCTTAACATGAATTATACAATCCTTACATACTAAGCCAGTCACATACTTATCAGTCAAAGAGGTACTAATCTCAACCACATAAGGCAATCTTTCAGGTTGCAAATTAACACGTTGCACACAAGCAGGAGTAATAAAAGAATGTGTAGCACCAGAATCAATCAACCCTTTAACAAGTTGATCAAGTATAAGGAAGTTACCTTCCACAACTGCAATCTCGTCAGGCATCTCCTCTAAGTCAACTGTGTAGGCCCGAGCTTGGACCCGCTACTGTTGAGGTGCACTGGCCGCAGGTCGGCCCTGATAACCCTGAGTCACTGTCCGACCCTCAGTCCTCGAATATCTGGGGCAATCCCTCGCCCTGTGCTGATTGCTGCCGCATCCTAAACACGTCCCTGCCTTCACTCTGCAATCGGCCTCCACATGCCCTGTGCGGTTGCAATGGGTACACTGCGGTGATGATGCACTAACACTGCCCCTAGAAGCATCACGATATCGAGGAAGCTACTTGGGAGAGGCGAGATCAGATGCAGAAGCAGGTATCCAGATCTTTTCCGTTCAGCAAGTAAGAATTTCAGAGACGAAATTTCATTAAGGGGGGAAGAATGTGAGACCCCATATTTTGCTTTATTTGGATTTGCGTGTTTTACCTCATTTTACGTGAATTGACCAGTTTATGTGCTATATGAATTAGAATGTGATAATTATGTGATTAATACTCCTAATACATGCTAAGTGTACATTCATGAAATTTTCATCAAAAACGGAATTAGAAATTTTATCGTCAGTTTTGGTGAATAGTATTTTTGAACACCTGTCTGCTAAAATTTTTACAGGGGTGTTTTAAACGTTTTAAAACCTAGTCCTTGGGTATTAATAGAACCGTGTTTAATTAAAATGAGTTTGGAATCGGTTTTGAAATTTTAAAGATTTTTACACTTTCTTTTGCAAAAAAATGAGTTTTAAGCCGATTCGGGTGAAACTGTTTTAATGTAAAACTCTTTGTCACATAAAATATAATGTCTAGAATTAATTTATGTGTTAATTTGTTAGTTGAGCAAGACATAGCCAAGAAATGAATTAAAAGACTAAAAAATGAATTAAAAGACTAATAAACTAACATTGACCATTTTAAATAAGTTTGACCTTTACTTATTTATGCATCAACACCTACTAAAACAACACAAAACACACTCAAAGCACACATAACGTGGCCGAAACTCCATAGCTTTTCTTGAGAGCATTTTCAACATTTTTTCAAAGTAAATTTTCATTAAAAGTTGCAATTCAAGGCCAATTTCCATCAACCAAGGCTTGATTCCACCTCTTGAGCATCCATTGATCATCTTTGTAGCTTCAAAACACATCAAAGGTGAGAGAAAAATTCTAGATCTCAAAAGTCATATTTTATGTTTTTGCTTATAATTGCATTTTGAACAGTTAGAATGTTAATTTGAAGTTAAATTATTGCTCAGTGCATGCTAGGGATCGTTTATGTGTATTATTAAGAGATTTGAACCATTGTAGCGAAATTATTTATTTTCGGGTATTTAAAGTTGATAGATTGGCCTTTTGATGAATATCTTGAGTTGTTCCGGTTGGAATCGATTGCCTTCGATTTATAAAAGTTTGTTAATTATGTGGTGACGCTGTTATAATGCTGAATTTTCGATTGCGATGTTTGGGTGAAAATCCAAAAAATTTCAGCCTAGGAGCATTGAGGTTTTAGGGTTGTTGGGCTTGATTTTGATGTGTCTTGGTTGGTTTCCGAGAGGGCAAATGTAGTTGATTGAATGGGTGAGTGTTAGAAACTGATTTGGAGTTGTTTGGATTAGTAGAATGTAAGATATGATTATTTGAAGTTGTCTTTCTTTAAATTGTTGAATTGAGCCTTTAGATGATTGGGTGGTGTTTGAGTGATTGAATTGTGAGTTGTTGATGGTTAGACTAGGGTTAGACTACGTGTTTAATGTATGTTAAGTTGGATGGCCTACTTTGTCATCTAACTTAGTTGTTTGTTGTTTAATTGATTACTTGATGTTATATTGATGGCAATTGATGATAATTGATGATTATTGATGATTATTGATTGATGATTGATGAACCAGGAGATAGGTAATTCTGCTAGATTGTCTTCCTGTGAATGATGTTTATTATTATTGCTGAGTCTTGGTATGTGTGTGCTACCTCTCGGACAGCATCAAGCTGTCGGGTTGATAACGACATGACTACCAGAGACTACCCGCAGCTCGCATGACGGAGGTGTCATAGAGGGAGGGACTAGTAAGGTACCTCTGGCGCATGAGTAATGGGGAGTTACAAGAAGAATGGTTGAGATCGTGATAGCGTTTGGAGCTACACCAACTAGAGTATTCTTTATTGATTGGTCATTATAGTTATGTGTTTATATTGTTATTGATGTTTTATTGTGTGTTTACTGCTCAAAGGAACATTTTCAAGGAGTATAGTAAATAATGTTAGAGATCTATTGGATCCTCACTGAGCTTGTTTATATAAGCTCACTCTCTATTATTGCATGCATACAGGTGTTATTGAGCAAGATTACGGGTACGTGCCTCCAGAAGGGGATAATGTGCCGTATGTGGACGAGTCCTATGTGCCAAAGTCTTGTCCTTGATGCTTGAGATGTTGTATACTCTATTATCTTGTATATTAACTAGTTTTCTTTTATTTACTTTGTAGTTTATGATGTATAAGTTGTAGTAAAGATAATGAACTAAATGATGCTAACTTAGTAGTCTTTCTTTTGTTATGATTAGGTTGCTAAGTTGGTTTATAATCTATTTTGAGATGTATGTTAAAGTTAAGGTATTATGTTGGAACGGAGGCGTATAACTAAGAATGATTATTGTATAATATGGTTATGTTGTATGTTGTTATTGGTATTGAGGAATTGATTGTTGTTTGGTTGAGGAGTTTGATTGTATGATGTTCTGAGAGATTGGTTTAGAGCCTCGGTGTCTTAATTACTATCGTTATACTACCGAAATTCTGTTGCGTCCTGACTGACTGTAGGTGGGGTCGAGTTGGGGCGTGACAAGGGGGACAGGGAACAGAATTTCATTCCCAACGGGGGATTTCTTTTTGTTTTTTCTATCCTTTTTCATTTGGCATTTCTCATCAAACAAATAGGGGGATTCTCTTTACTTCAACTAGTACCAATTGATGGAAAAGAGACATATGTGGATTAGTACAATTCATTATTGGCATATTCAGGTTTTCAAGAGAGACTGGGTCTGGTTTTTCGACCCGATCCATGTAATGGAATAAAAGTACCTTTTATTATTATTTGTAAGATGGGGCGGAGAAGTATAAAGGTGCGAAACTTCTACCTGATGGATTTGAAGACTCGAGCTATCCCTCTCCTCTCAAAATATCCGTAACCACTTGCCTAAAAGTGCTTGATTCATGAGCTTTACAGGCCGAAGACCCAGACCTCCCTCTTGTTTTCTACCTTTCCAAAGGAAATCTCTCTTTATCTTTTTAATCCTCGCAGCCACCGAGGATGGAATGGTAAATAATGAGTGAGAATATGTATGAAGGCTCACTAACAAAAGGAAAAAACCTCTGCTGTGGATAAAAGGGTTAGTTTCCCGCCTTTGGATAAATATACTTTAAAATATTCCAACATAAAAGGGCAAGTCTTCTTTCAAAGCGTTCCACTACTGGATCCCATATCGCCTTAGACTGTTATTTAGTGCCCAACGGGAGACCAAGATAGGAGGATGGGAGGCAGCCTACCTTGTACCCCAAATCCGCCGCGAGTTCCTCTATGTTGATCACCTCTCCTACTGCTAAGATATAACTTTTCATCAGGTTTCTCTTTATTCCTGAAACCGCCTCGAAGCAACACAAGGTACATCTAAGGAGTCTGAGCTGCAAATGATTGGCTTCACATAGGAAAAGAGTGTCATTAGCAAACTGAATGTGAGAGATAGGAGGCGCCCCGGGCGACTGACAAGTGAAGAAGTCTTGTTTTGGCATGAATCGATTCCCAGCAGGGGCAATCATCCGAACAACTCCAGATTCTATTGATTCGGACTAGCTGATCTGTTTTATACGAAAATGCAAATCTTCATAAATGGGATAGTTCATCAAGCCACTAATATGTCAGGAGTTTGCTTTCCGATGAAAGCCCTTCCGCTTGCTAAGCTCAAGAAAGACTCTTCCCAGCTAAACCTACTCTACTATTAAAAAATAGCTCAACCTTGATATTTGAAAAGAATATCCGAGAACTTTTGTTAAGTCAACTATTGTATATTCAGCAGCTGCATCCTTAGAATGGAGTAATGGATAATAAACTACGAAGTGCTTCTATACCGCAACCTAAGGATAGAAAGAAACAACACATTCTGATCAATGAAAGATCCTTTGCATATTGAGTGAGACTCTATTTCTTATTAATATAATTAATATAATAAACCCCGTCTGGAATAGAATAGGGGAGCTATCTTCAAAGAAGAGAGTTGGAGGTTCCTTAAAATGGGTTGGTTTGGTTCCATTCAGAATGGGTTTTGTTGGTAATTTCTAGTTGGTCATGGAAATGCCGCGGGGGGTATGGTGACACAAGTGCCAGGGAGTAAAAGAGCAGCGAAAGTCGTACTACAATTGACGTAGTGGTTGTACCAGCTTAATTGATAGTAATCTTATATTGCGTGATCCCGTTCCCCTTGGGGAGTCAAAAAGAATTGTATATTGAAGATTCACCCTTATAGGTGTCACACTGTAACACCCCGATCCCTCTCGAGACCGGAGGTTCTATCAATCGATCTAATCACAACCTAAACCAAACCCCGGCATAATTTTCAGGGAAAACGGACGGAGTCTCCCCTGTTTCTAGGCGAAATATAAAACCTGCAACAGCATATAAGTGGACCAACACTGTGTCCAACCATACAAACTACCTCAAGGCCATCCGAGCCTCGGTTCTCAACAATTAAACTCAGCAAGTATACATACATTTCCAATTTAAAAGCTAACCTATCTCTTTTCATTTTTGACAAGTACATTCAAACTAGACAATTAAACCATACTAAGCTACTGCATAAAATAAACTATCATGCCATTCTAATTCTTTTCCTTGGGACATTACAAACATGCATTGAAGTTAAGCTATGCTAACTGATTACATAACTAGCTTATCGATTTACCTCAACTATTTAGCTAATTTAGATTATATTTCTTTTAACAATAAATACATACAACATATGAAAGCATATATCTTTACAACTTCGACACTCAAGCCACATAGGCACGCAAGACAACTCTTCAGGCACGAACTTTTACGAAATCACGAACTTTCCAACTAACATGACATTTACTGAAATGTGGTGGTGAGGAGTGAGTATACACAACACGTATACTCAGTGAGGGCGAGACAGATATCGAGTTGGAGAGAAAGAAAGTCGTGCAATGCAAATAGACACAGCTAAGCAATAAAATCAATAAGAAAGCATTCAATACAAACGACAATATATTAAACATTCAAGAAAGCATTAACACAACCATTCAAAGCTATACCACACTCTGAAGGCTATGGTTCACTCTTACGAGCAATATACCATTTTACGAGCGATACATCAATCTCGAGCTTGATGTTGACAACGATGACAATAAGTGCGCAACCACCTTATAACACCAGTTTGGAATACCCCGGGAGTAACCATCAATTCTACGACCCAAATCACTTTGGGAGGCAACCCAAGCGAGAAAATGAAATAGCCACGGAGCTAGAGCAACCAACACTGGCAACCCAAGGCTACCCAGAGAGGCCCATCACTCACGCGATGGACACTATGCAATGCAAGACTCGATACAAGGCGATAAACGAGCGATAGCACAACAACACAGATAGAGGAGATAACCGAGATATCATGCATTATTCAACAATTGTTAAACATTTCAATCAATAATCAACTCTAACAAGCGTAATAAGCATTAACAAGCATTTACAATCAAACAAGCAACAAGAACAACACCAACTAACATTATCAAGCAATAACAAGTATTCTATAGGCATTATAAGCATTCTATAGACAATATACTATAAAAACACACAAAATCCCAAAAATGACCCCAACTTTCAAACGCTACTACTTTCAAACGAGCCACGAGCTTTGGAAACCGACTTCACCAATCCTCCTAGGTCACCATAAGGCACGTCTAAAGACCCCGAAACCCTACTTTACCCTAGAATTCACGCAAAGTCCCGATTTCCCCCTTTGCTCGTTTGAACTACAACTATACTAACCAAACACCCAACCAATGCCATAATCACACCAAAAGTGCTTCCATGGCCTCCCGAAACAATGCCATCACGCAAAACGAGAAAATGCTATACTCGACCTAAACGACCCCAACTTTCACCAAGGCGTTTTTCTCATTTTTTCCATTACGTAACCTAAACAAATCATGCATTTAGACATTCTAGCACACCTAGCACCTTTTCACATCAACAGAAAGCATAACAGCGCAACTTCATCGAAACGGGGGTTTACTATTCACTATTTACTATTCATTACACAATTTATATTTCAAATTCGATATTCAACCGCAGAAAATGTTAAAAAGCTATAAATACACATTATACAATTGCTAGAGAACATTCTTTAAGCAATGAAACAGACAAAATAACAACCTACGGTTAAATCACAAAAATTAAAGTTTATGTTTAACATTTTCAAATGCACAAATAACGATGAAACCCTCACCTTAGAGGCTCCTAGACGCTAGGAAAACCACGCTGGATGCCTCGGAAACCACCCCGCTCAAGCTCTCGCGAAGAAATTGAAGTTTGAAGTTGAAATGTTTTTTTTTTCTTTTTCCTCCATGGTTTCAGCCATGGCCTTCTTTATTTCCTGATTTTGCTCTTTTGTTTCGTATTTCATACTTAAATAAAAAATGACAAATGGTCAAAGCTTTGGTCAACCCGCTAAACCAAAACAGCTATGCGCGACCTTACGAAAATGGCCATAACTTCTTCTAGAAAACTCCAATTCACGAACGGTTTGAAGCCTCAGAAACTAGACTCATAGAGCTTTCCAACCATATATAATTTGCTACCTAACTCTTTCCCAATTGGTTCAGATTTAATTCCAAAGTTGACCCAAAATTTGACTAACTTAACATTGCATTTTTTTATTTCTAATCCCAAGTTTGTCCTTTATTAAACATTTCAAAAATTTTCACCTTGTCCTAATTGGTGATTGTAGAAGAAAAGTCAACTAGTTTGGTCAAAGAAGGTGAAAGGTCAATAAAATGCAATTTAAATGAACTTTAAATGCTATTAAATATATGCCAAGTTCGGGGTATCACATCCTTCCTGTCACGCCCCGACCCGACCCCGCAAAAGGCCAAGCCCGGACCCGACACACGGACGTAGTCTCCTCTGTACCGCGGACGATCCGAAAACCCTAAAAACAATATAATACTTGCGAAAGCCATAAAATAATCAAAACAAGCCAACTTTCTGTAAAACATACATTTCCTATTATCCAACTTCCCAAGCCAAAAATGCCGTGCATGCTACACAGGTATTCATGCCACTAAACCATTAGCTATTAGTATGCATTTCTTCACTAGTCATCCGAGTATAAGTTTACAATTTTACAAACTTTAAACCATTACAACATAAGACCATTAAAGGTCTCAACTAGAAAATATATATACAAGGCTACAAGCCTCAAAATTAAGCGTCCTTCACGCAATATACATAACAACAAGGTTTGCACAAAACTGGTAACCAACCACCAGCAAAGCAGGTGAGTGCTATCACGGAAACACATCCACCTGCTCCTCCTCCTCAATTATCTCGAGAGGGTCTGCCTCAACTACTCTTGTAAAAACATAGTATAGAGAGGAATGAGAAAAAACTATTGCTCAGCGAGGGCAATTGGTCTCAAGGACGGAGATGATAGGAGTATGCAATGCAATTAGCCAAGCAATACATACAAATCATATAAAGATACAACCAAAGCCAATAATAAAGCAAGGCAAGTATCTAAAGCTGCAAACACTCATTCAAAGGATACGATACTCTTTTCACGAGCAACTTTCAAACACGAATTCGATGACGACGCGCCGGCCCAAACAACCTTATAACACTAGTTTGGAATACCCCGGAAGTATCCATCAATCCTACGACCCAAATCTCCCTGGGAGGCAACCCAAGCGAGAAAGGGAAATAGCAGCAGAGCTAGAGCAACCAACACTGGCAACCCAAGGCTACCCAGAGAGGCCCATCACTCACGCGCGAGACACTATGCAATGCAAGACTCGATACAAGACAATAAACAAGCGATAAAGCCACACGTGGAGAATAACAAAGTAGGTTACTCTCGCACGCAATAGCAGCAATTTGATAAGCAATTCAATCCAAAACAACTCAAACAATTAATTCAAGTAATTCTAAGCATTCTATAAGCATAAAGACAAGTAAACACACAAAAACACAAATCGGCCCCAACTATCAAAATGCTACCATTTCCAAACGAGCCACGAGTTCTGGAAACCGACTTCGCCAACCCTCCTAGGTCACCATAAGGCACGTCTAAAGACCCCGAAACCTTACTTTACCCTAGAACTCGCGCAAAGCCACGATTTCCCCCTTTCTCGTTTGAACTACAACTACAACAACCAAACACCCAACCAATGCCATAATCGCACCAAAAGTGCTTCCATGGTTTCCCGAAGCAATGCCAACATGCAAAACGAGAAAACGCCAAAGTCGACCTAAATGACCCCGACTTTCCCAAAGGCTTAATTCTAGTTTTTTCTACTATGCAACCCAAACAAACTACACATTTTAGCATTCTAGCATACCTAGCACGTTTCTACATCAACGGAAAGCATAACAGCGCAACTTCAACGTTTCAAGGTTTTACTATTCATAAAACACTATTCATTCCACAATTCAAGTTGCAATCAGAACATTTAACCGCAGAAAATGTTACAAAGCCATAAATACAATTTCTACAAATGCTAAGGAACATTCTAGAAGCATCAAATCGCTTTAAATAACGATCTACGGATAAATCTAAAAATTGACAAAGTTAACAAACACAACGTATAAATGCGCAAATAACATGCTTCCCTCACCTTAGGTACTCCTAGTCGCTAGGAAAACAACGTTGGTTGCCTCGAAAATTACCCCGCACGAGCACACGCGAAGATTGATCGTTTGGTAGGTGAAAGGTTTTTTTTTTTCTCTAAGGAACTCATGGCCTGCTGCTGGCTGTTTGCTGCTGTCTTTTATTTTATTTTGCTTAGTTTTTAGCTTATATAAGGGTCAAATGGTCAAAGTTGGTCAAGGCTAAGTCAAACTACTTAAAAACTTGGTCAAAGGCCCCTATTTTGAGCGTTTTAAAGCCGTTTCAGCTAAGGTAAGTTCAATCAAAGTTAGCAACATTTAAAATATAAAATTTAAGTCATCTAAATACTAGTTTCACTATTTGCTGAGGACTGGAACTCGTTATCTAGCTATCGCTCCTTAAATGCAATGCACGTTGCGTCGGCGAGAAAGTAACAGTTAATTCACAAAGAATTTAAGGAAATATAATTTTCAAAATAATAAACAAAGAAAATTCACATTTCGGGCTCGGGTATTACACCCTCTCCCCCTTAAAACAATTGCGCCCACGCAATTCTTACCTGGTCAACAAATAACTCCGGATACTGATCCCGAACTTGGTCCTCTCTTTCCCAAGTCACTTCCTCAAACCCATGATGATTCTACAGAACCTTTACTAACGGAATAATCTTCCTGCGAAGCTCTTGAATCTTCCGATCCACAATTCTAATTGGTTTCTCTTCGTAGGACAACTTTTCTTCAATCTGCAAAGGCTCTAGTTCAAGTACATGTGAAGGGTCTGGATGATACTTCTTCAACATAGACACGTGAAACACATCGTGCAGTCTCGACAAGCTCGGAGGCAAAGCTAATCGATAAGCCAAAAGACCTACCTTTTCAGTGATCTCATACGGACCCACATACCTGGGACTAAGCTTCCCGCTCTTACCGTGCCGAATCAATCCCTTCTGTGGAGAAATCTTAAGAAACACCCAATCTCCCAAATCAAACTTAAGATCCCGACGGTGCTTATCTGCATAACTCTTCTGACGACTCTGAGCTGTAAGCATACGCTGGCGAATAAGGTGAACATTATCTACCATCTTAATCATCTCAGGTAACACAGTCGGATCAACTGTTCTCATCTCTCCAACCTCTTCCCAATATAACGGGGATCTGCATTTACGACCATACAACGCCTCATAGGGAGCCATACCTATAGTAGACTGATAACTATTATTGTAGGCGAACTCCGCTAAAGGCAAAAACTTCTCCTAATTCTTCCCAAAGTCAAGCACACATGCTCGAAGCATGTCTTCCAAGATCCTGATGGTTCTCTCAGACTGGCCATCAGTTTGCGGATGATATGCAGTACTGAAGCTTAACTTAGTTCCCATGGCCTCTTGCAACTTCTGCCAAAAATGAGATCTGAATCTGGGATCCCTATCTGACACTATACTATGTGGTACTCCATGCAATCTCACAATATTAACAACATAAAGCTCAGCTAGCTTATCAAGGCTATCCTGTTTGTTCACGGGAATAAAATGTGTAACTTTAGTCAAGCGGTCCACAACAACCCAAACAAAATCACATCCTCTCGGAGATCTAGGAAGATCGGTCACAAGGTCCATTGTTAGATGTACCCACTTCCATTGCGGAATCGACAACGGCTGTAGAAGTCCGGCTGGCCTCTGATGCTCAACTTTAACCCTCTGACAAGTCAAACATCTGGATACATACCCAGCAATCTCCCTCTTCATATTGTTCCACCAGAAGTGTTGCTTCAAATCTCTATACACCTTTGTACTGCCCGGGTGAATCGTGTACCTCGAATTATGTGCCTCGGACAGGATCTCATTCTTCAAAGTCGGATCACTAGGAACACATACTCTGTCCCTGAATCTGAAGATGCCATCTGCATGTAATTTAAACTTCGACTCTCCCCCTTTAGCTTTTTCTTGGATCTTCAAGATGTGAGGATCAGTCTTCTGAGCCTCTTTGATCTGAGCTAGCAATCCTGACTGAATCTGTAAACTAGCAAACCGAATCCCTACCTCAGTAGCTTCTGGTTTCCATGAACAAATTTCTTCCAAAGTCTCCCAGTCCTTGATAATCAAGCTTGCAACAGTAGCCTTTCGGCTCAAAGCATCAGCAACAACATTTGCCTTACCTGGCACATAGTTAATAGAACAGTTATAACCACCCAATAGCTCTAGCCATCTCCGCTGCCTCATATTTAGATCCTTTTGTGAAAACAAATACTTGAGACTCTTGTGGTCAGTAAATATTTCAAATCTGCAACCCCACAAGTAGTGACGCCACTTCTTCAAAGCAAACACAACTGCAGCTAACTCAAGATCATGTGTAGGGTAATTGACTTCATAAGGTTTCAATTTTCTAGAAGCATAGGCAATCACCTTACCATTCTGCATTAAAACACAGCCCAATCCTTCTTTAGATGCATCACTGTAGACAACAAAGTTCTCTGTTCCCTCAGGTAAAGCTAGTATAGGAGCTGTAGTTAGTCTCTTCTTCAATTCTTGGAAACTGGATTCACATTTAGCATCCCAGTTGTAAGCAACTTTCTTCCGAGTCAACTGGCTCAAAGGTCCAGAAATTTTAGAAAAGTCTTTAACAAATCTCCGGTAGTAACCTGCCAATCCAAGAAAACTCCAAATCTCTGGCACCGTCTCAGGTCTCTTCCAAGCTGAAACAACTTCAATCTTAGCTAGGTCCACTGAAATTCCTCGATCTGAAATGATATGGCCTAGAAAAGATATCTGGTTCAACCAGAACTCACACTTGCTGAATTTAGCAAAAAGCTTGTTTTCCTGCAAAGTCTGAAGCACAATCTTCAAGTGTTGCTCATGCTCAGCCTCGTTCTTCGAATACACTAAAATGTCGTCAATAAAGATCACGACAAACTGATCAAGGTAAGGCCGAAAAACCCTCTGCATCAAGTCCATGAATGCGGCTGGTGCATTCGTCAATCCAAACGGCAACACAACAAACTCATAGTGTAACGCCCCGATCCCTCACGAGACCGGAGGCTCTAATGACCATGCTATTCTCAACCCAATACCAAGCCCGGTCACAAATTTTTTTCCGAATGGTTAAGTCCGGACCCGACACACGGACAGAGTCTCCCCTATACCGTGGACATTCTAAAAACCTGTAAACACTCAAACAAAGCCCCAACAATACAATACAAGCTTTTCTTAATTAAACATCAAAGTTCTAAGGCCATCCGAGCCTTATAGTACACAATAGGTCCAAAACCACACAAGCATGCAAGTAACTTGTTTATAATATAGTCTAATAACCATGCCATTCTAGGATAACATTAAAACATACTTAGAGATAAAACATTCTACACTAAGCCATTCACTCCCAAGCATGCAAAGCAACTAGAAATAGAAATATAAATTATTACAAGCCATAGAATTACCACTGCTACTACATTATCAGACTTCCAGCTTACATATTACTCAAATACATACATGAGCTTTAAGGCCCCAAAATAGATTATACATAGAACAACAAATTCTTCACATAGCAACCAAAAGCACATCCACCTCAGACAAATATCATACAGCAGCTAAGGCAACTCCATCAACTGTGCCACCTGAAACATGTTAGCGAGGTATGAGCAACCACTGTTGCCCAGTGAGGGATATAGTCCCGGGGCGTGCAATGCAACAGATAATACAGTTATACAACAATATCACTTAGACAATTTAAGAAGCAATGACAACACAAGTAACCACACATTTAAAAGGATACATTTCACACAATCCCCTATACACCAATCTTCACTGGTCTTCATTCACGATCCACGAACCACGAGCACGATCACGATAAGCCGGCATAACCCCAAACACTCCAGTGGGTGTACTCCGGATGTACCCCGATAATCCTACGACCCAACATCCCCTGGCAATCTCCGGACCAGGCGAATGAGGGACTAGGGTACGGAGTTTGAATATCCACCGGCAAGCCCTCTGCCGCCCAGCCGATATTCAACACATCCGCCCCTGACACTATGGTTGCGCAACCACGATGCAATGCACTTAACGATGGCAAGTTAATAGCAATAATATAAGGATTAACACATATGAGGATCAACAAAGTAGGTTGACCTCGAGGCAATTAGCATAGAAGCAATTATAGAAGCTATTAAGCAGTTTACAAAGGAACATATACAAAATAAGCATAGAATCATACCAAAAGCTCCAAATCAACTTGAAACCACATATAAACACTCAAGAAGTCATGCCATGGGTTTAGAAGTGTGAGTCAACCGAAATTGCACCTAAACCCCTTTATTTTTCAAACTATTTCTCTTCCAAACCAAGGTTAATGATTCCATTTTCAAGGGAAACTCTCCCAACCTTCTAACTAACCCTCAAGGTACCCTCTCAACCCTCTAACTCATTCCAACGCTCGCGATTACCCCGAAAGCCCCAAATTCCCTCTTATGGCTTTAAACTACACATACCTTATCCGGGCTTCAAACAAGGGTTATCAAAGCTTCTATAGCACCTAGGTAGCCTAGGAATACTAGAAGTGAAGCCCGAATCCACCCGGATTCGCATGAACCCCGAAACTCCTTTGTTAAAGTCGGCTATTTCACGTTTTATGCGATTCTAGAGCAATTCAAGTGCACGGGGCTATTAGACTACCTTCATTAGCACCTAAGGCATCTATTAGGAGTGTTGAATCAAGCTAATACGTGCAATTACATAAAACCCTAGAAAAACGTCACTATTCATCTCATAAATTCAAATGACGATTCCAACCGTTTAAAATGTGAACTAATAGCTCAAATGTGTTCTCTAGCACTTATATACAAGGTATAATAGCATAGATAAGCTTTGTAATAGCATTTGATAACATTTTCAACAAATCAAGAAAAATGTAACATTTTAGATATGCATAAAAAGTCATGAAAACCCTCACCAATTGCGCGTAGGAACTCTCGGGAGGCTAGCAAACACCCTAAACTACTTGCTCCTAGCTTGGCTTGGCTTGGCTTGAAGATTTGATGAGCAAAATTCTCTCATTCTCCTTCTACACTATTCTCGGATTTGCTACAGTGATTTTTCAGCATTTTTTTTGTTTTGTTCTTTGCTAGTTATGAGCTAAGGTGGGTAATATAGGCTGCATAGTTGGGTGGGGTCAAGTTTGGGTATTTAAAAGGTCACTTATAATGCGCGTAGTAAGCTTAAAATGAGCCTAAAGTGAAACATGTGAGCTAGCTAATTAAATCTCTAAGTTAGTTACGTAACACTATTCATTCAACTACAAAAATTATTTTCTAAACGAGCTCTCCTATCGCCTCTAGCTCAATTGCACATTTTTCCCATTACTTTAACAATTAATATGATTTAATAAAAATACTAATTAACTAATAGAATGCAGTTTAAAAACGGAGTGAATAGTAACTTAAGAAGACAATTAATAAGGCATAGAAAGAGGTGCGCAAATAAATGATGCAACAGTAATTGAATGCATGGCTAAATCTCGGGCGTCACATCCTCTCCCCCTTAAACTAGTTGCGTCCACGCAATTCTTCTTCACAAGAGAACATCTGCATCAACTGAAAACCAACTCTGATTATTCGTCATCAGTTGCTAAGCAAGAATACCATATACGAATTCTCGTAGAAGCTCATTAAGAAATCCCAGTAGTATTGTCTGCGAACCTCACTTAATAAGGCCAAATAAAGGCTCCAATAGAGACGCTACTTCGAAATCCAAATAAGAATCCCGCTGGTATGAATACCATAGAAGAATAGAATCCCAACTAAGAGCGATGAGAAAATACCAATAAAAGTTCCGAGCAGGAGTATTGTAAATAATACCAGATAATAAGGCTAAAAAGAATCCCATATATCAATTCTTCTGAGAGATGCCGACAAAAGAATACCAAATGAATAGCTGATAAGAAAATACCAAGAATATACTCCAGAGAACTGTCATATAGAAACCCCAAAAGAAGCTACTCATTTATGACCGCTAAGCACTGAAGAAGGCCTTAGAAGAATCCCAATAACTGAGCTCCAACTATATCCACCAATTCCCAAATAAAGGCTGATTAATTGCCTCTCATTTCTGCTAATCAACATAATTTGGAAGGCCTGCCACTAATCACCTCTCTTCAGGGGAGGAAGGAGTTTTTCTTACCATTCGACGGCTATGTATGCATGCCAAACAATTGCATATGTATAATCATCTTTAAACTATTACGCAAACATGTTAATGAAAGAGTTTGTGAAACAGTGTAATCATCAAAGTCATTCAAGCACGATAATCAAGTCAAGCATAACACAACTCAATCAAAGACATTCAAATACACACATTACAAGCAACAGTTCAAGCATTTAATAATTCACGAAGTCAATTTGATGCATAACTAGCCACTTTGCTTCACTTAGCACACATTTAGCACGTAACACATAATTATATCACATAGGTGCACACATTCAATACCAGACAAACAATCAAACATGCAGGCATACACTTTTAAGACACACACTTAATCAAGCACACACGCAAGGGTTACTACCCGACAGGCCGAGGACCCTGTCCCGGCTTAGAGCTAACTAAGCTCTGATACCACCTGTAACGCCCCGATCCCTCACGAGACCGGAGGCTCTAATGACCATGCTATTCTCAACCCAATACCAAGCCCGGTCACAAATTTTTTTCCGAATGGTTAAGTCCGGACCCGACACACGGACAGAGTCTCCCCTATACTGTGGACATTCTAAAAACCTGTAAACACTCAAACAAAGCCCCAACAATACAATACAAGCTTTTCTTAATTAAACATCAAAGTTCTAAGGCCATCCGAGCCTTATAGTACACAATAGTTCCAAAACCACACAAGCATGCAAGTAACTTGTTTATAATATAGTCTAATAACCATGCCATTCTAGGATAACATTAAAACATACTTAGAGATAAAACATTCTACACTAAGCCATTCACTCCCAAGAATGCAAAGCAACTAGAAATAGAAATATAAATTATTACAAGCCATAGAATTACCACTGCTACTACATTATCAGACTTCCAGCTTACATATTACTCAAATACATACATGAGCTTTAAGGCCCCAAAATAGATTATACATAGAACAACAAATTCTTCACATAGCAACCAAAAGCACATCCACCTCCGACAAATATCACACAGCAGCTAAGGCAACTCCACCAACTGTGCCACCTGAAACATGTTAGCGAGGTATGAGCAACCACTGTTGCCCAGTGAGGGATATAGTCCCGGGGCGTGCAATGCAATAGATAATACAGTTATACAACAATATCACTTAGTCAATTTAAGAAGCAATGACAACATAAGTAACCACACATTTAAAAGGATACATTTCACACAATCCCCTATACACCAATCTTCACTGGTCTTCATTCACGATCCACGAACCACGAGCACGATCACGATAAGCCGGCATAACCCCAAACACTCCAGTGGGTGTACTCCGGATGTACCCCGATAATCCTACGACCCAACATCCCCTGGCAATCTCCGGACCAGGCGAATGAGGGACTAGGGTACGGAGTTTGAATATCCACCGGCAAGCCCTCTGCCGCCCAGCCGATATTCAACACATCCGCCCCTGACACTATGGTTGCGCAACCACGATGCAATGCACTTAACGATGGCAAGTTAATAGCAATAATATAAGCATTAACACATATGAGGATCAACAAAGTAGGTTGACCTCGAGGCAATTAGCATAGAAGCAATTATAGAAGCTATTAAGCAGTTTACAAAGGAACATATACAAAATAAGCATAGAATCATACCAAAAGCTCCAAATCAACTTGAAACCACATATAAACACTCAAGAAGTCATGCCATGGGTTTAGAAGTGTGAGTCAACCGAAATTGCACCTAAACCCCTTTATTTTTCAAACTATTTCTCTTCCAAACCAAGGTTAATGATTCCATTTTCAAGGGAAACTCTCCCAACCTTCTAACTAACCCTCAAGGTACCCTCTCAACCCTCTAACTCATTCAAACGCTCGCGATTACCCCGAAAGCCCCAAATTCTCTCTTATGGCTTTAAACTACACATACCTTATCCGGGCTTCAAACAAGGGTTATCAAAGCTTCTATAGCACCGAGGTAGCCTAAGAATACTAGAAGTGAAGCCCGAATCCACCCGGATTCGCATGAACCCCGAAACTCCTTTGTTAAAGTCGGCTATTTCACGTTTTATGCGATTCTAGAGCAATTCAAGTGCACGGGGCTATTAGACTACCTTCATTAGCACCTAAGGCATCTATTAGGAGTGTTGAATCAAGCTAATACGTGCAATTACATAAAACCCTAGAAAAACGTCACTATTCATCTCATAAATTCAAATGACGATTCCAACCGTTTAAAATGCGAACTAATAGCTCAAATGTGTTCTCTAGCACTTATATACAAGGTATAATAGCATAGATAAGCTTTGTAATAGCATTTGATAAAATTTTCAACAAATCAAGAAAAATGTAACATTTTAGATATGCATAAAAAGTCATGAAAACCCTCACCAATTGCGCGTAGGAACTCTCGGGAGGCTAGCAAACACCCTAAACTACTTGCTCCTAGCTTGGCTTGGCTTGGCTTGAAGATTTGATGAGCAAAATTCTCTCATTCTCCTCCTACACTATTCTCGGATTTGCTACAGTGATTTTTCAGCATTTTTTTTGTTTTGTTCTTTGCTAGTTATGAGCTAAGGTGGGTAATATAGGGTGCATAGTTGGGTGGGGTCAAGTTTGGGTATTTAAAAGGTCACTTATAATGCGCGTAGTAAGCTTAAAACGAGCCTAAAGTGAAACATGTGAGCTAGCTAATTAAATCTCTAAGTTAGTTACGTAACACTATTCATTCAACTACAAAAATTATTTTCTAAACGAGCTCTCCTATCGCCTCTAGCTCAATTGCACATTTTTCCCACTACTTTAACAATTAATATGATTTAATAAAAATACTAATTAACTAATAGAATGCAGTTTAAAAACGGAGTGAATAGTAACTTAATAAGACAATTAATAAGGCATAGAAATAGGTGTGCAAATAAAGGATGCAACAGTAATTGAATGCATGGCTAAATCTCGGGCGTCACACATAGTGGCCATATCTAGTCCTGAATGCCGTCTTTGGTATATCGTCACTCCGAATTCTAAGTTGATAGTAGCCCTGCCTCAAGTCAAATTTGGAGTAAACACTCGCACCCTGCAACTAGTCAAACAATTCTTCAATCAACGGCAAGGGGTATTTATTCTTAATCGTGACTTGATTAAGTCCCCTGTAATCAATGCATAACCGTAGTGTGCCGTCTTTCTTTCTCACAAACAACATAGGTGCGCCCCACGGTGAAGAACTAGGTTGTATAAACCCTTTCTCAAGCAAGTTCTGAAGCTGAATTTTTAACTCCTGAAGTTCAGTCGATGCCATCCTATAAGGACTCCTAGAAATTGGCGCAGTGCCTGGCACAAGGTCAATCACGAACTCAATCTCCCTATCCGGTGGTAAACCCGGTAATTCCTCGGGAAATACACCAAGGAAGTCTCTAACAATCGGAACCTCATTCAAATTCAACTTATCAGCAGGCTGATTGATCAAATAAGCTAAGTAAGCTTCACAACCCCTATTCAACAACTTAGAAGTCTTGATCGCTGATAAAAGTGGAATGCGGGCAGCCCTGCAGTTCCCAACAATCTCTAGTACCGGTAGGTCAGGAACCTTAAGATAAACGATCTTTGTTCTACAATCCAACTGAGCATAATACTTTCCCAACCAGTCCATTCCCAAAATGATTTCAAAGTCACGGAATGGTAATATAATTAAATCAGCAGGAAATTTACGGTTCTCTATACATATATCACAAGATTTTCAAATAGACTCAGCAACAAATTTTGCACCCAAAGGAGTACTAACTTCAACTTCATGAGGCAAATTATCAATGCAAACATTCACAGATCGTGCACATGCAGGAGTTATAAACGAATGTGTAGCTCCGGGATCAATCAAAACTTTAACTAGCTGAGTATTGAGAAGAAAGGTACCTTCCACTATAGCTGTATTATCGGGCAGCTCCTCTGCATCCAGTGCAAAGACCCTAGCCTGTACTCTCTGTGCTGGTCGTGCACCTGTAGCCCTATTCTGAACACCTCGGCCTCCACCACGGCCCTGAACATTATTATATTTAGGGCAATCCCTCACCCTATGCTCATCACTGCCACAACCCGTACATTTTCCACTCTTCCTCCAGCAGTTAGCCTCAATATGCCCTGGTCGATTACAATAATCACACTGCTGATTTTGCCTAACCGCAGTGTTTCCTGTAGGTGCTGGGGCTCTGGCAGGGGTAGGAACTGTACCTCCCTGCTGAGGTCTGGTCACAGCTGGCCTAGCTTGAATCTGCTGCTGTGGCTGATACGGACGCTGCTGAGGACCCTGTGCAGAAGCCTGATACTGCCTCGGCTGACTCTGGCTACTCTGGCCCAAAAACTGCTTCTTACTTGGCTGACTGCTCTCAGCTAACATCTCAGCCTTCCGTTTCTCAAACTTCGAGGCTGCCTGAAATGCCTCGGGAAAAGTAGTGTAGGTTTGTCCAGTCAAATGCAATTGTATGTCCATTCTCAACCCACAGACAAACCTATGTATCATCCTCCTAGCTGGCCGTACCAACTCGGGCATATACCTCGACAGGCTAACAAACCTAGCCTCATATTGTGCAACAGTCATATTTCGCTGCTTCAGGGCCACAAACTTATCTTCCCGTCTCTCCATAGCCATCTCGGGAATATATTTGTCCTGGAACTCACTTACGAAATCATCCTATAAATGTGGAACATCCTCACAATCCCACCTCAGCCTAACAGTATTCCACCACTGCTCTGCATCACCCTCAAATAAAAATGATGCATAATCTATTCCTGCCTCATCAGTATACCTCAACGCGGTGAAAATTTTCTCCACACAATTAATCCATCTCTCGGCCGCCTCATCATCAGGCTCTCTGAAGAACTTCCCCGGCTCGTGCCTCAAAAATTTCTCTAGCTGGTTATTCTCAACTTTGTACCCCTGTCCACCAGGATTAGCTTGATTACCCTGGGGATTAATCCGGTCCTGCCTCTGCTCATGTAGTACCTGTGTGATCCGGTCTACTGCAGTAGTCATGGTAGCCATAAACTGCTCAGGCAACGGCTGCTGGCCCTGTTCTGCTGCCTCTTCATCTGATCCTATACCTTGAGTACCACGACGTGGCGGCATAGTAGCAACTCACAATAACTGGCAACATTTAAAAGTAGTTTATAGATAGAAATATAACACATAAGATTAGATAACACTTAAGTCAATAACAATCCAATATTCTATCACACAATTCTCGTAAGACAAGTTTAACTTGCCAAACTATTTCACTTAAACACATAAACATTCCAAGTTCACAAAGTCATGCTAGAACATTTTCTTTTCACTTAGCAATCATTCATAAACACTTTAGCATTTCAGACCTTTACCCCACAGACCGAGAATCATATCCCGGCTCATGCACGACTATCATGCTCTGATACCACCTAAAGATGTCACGCCCCGACCCGACCCCGCAAAAGGCCAAGCCCGGACCCGACACACGGACGTAGTCTCCTCTGTACTGCGGACGATCCGAAAACCCTAAAAACAATATAATACTTGCGAAGGCCATAAAATAATCAAAACAAGCCAACTTTCTGTAAAACATACATTTCCTATTATCCAACTTCCCAAGCCAAAAATGCCATGCATGCTACACAGGTATTCATGCCACTAAACCATTAGCTATTAGTATGCATTTCTTCACTAGTCATCCTAGTATAAGTTTACAATTTTACAAACTTTAAACCATTACAACATAAGACCATTAAAGGTATCAACTAGAAAATATATATACAAGGCTACAAGCCTCAAAATTAAGCATCCTTCACGCAATATACATAACAACAAGGTTTGCACAAAACTGGTAACCAACCACCAGCAAAGCAGGTGAGTGCTATCACGGAAACACCTCCACCTGCTCCTCCTCCTCAATTACCTCGAGAGGGTCTGCCTCAACTACTCCTGTAAAAACATAGTATAGAGAGGAATGAGCAAAAACTATTGCTCAGCGAGGGCAATTGGTCTCAAGGACGGAGATGAGAGGAGTATGCAATGCAATTAGCCAAGCAATATATACAAATCATATAAAGATACAACCAAAGCCAATAATAAAGCAGGGCAAGTATCTAAAGCTGCAAACACTCATTCAAAGGATACGATACTCTTTTCACGAGCAACTTTCAAACACGAATTCGATGACGACGCGCCGGCCCAAACAACCTTATAACACCAGTTTGGAATACCCCGGAAGTATCCATCAATCCTACGACCCAAATCTCCCTGGGAGGCAACCCAAGCGAGAAAGGGAAATAGCAGCGGAGCTAGAGCAACCAACACTGGCAACCCAAGGCTACCCAGAGAGGCCCATCACTCACGCGCGAGACACTATGCAATGCAAGACTCGATACAAGACAATAAACAAGCGATAAACAAGCGATAAAGCCACACGTGGGAGAATAACAAAGTAGGTTACTCTCGCACGCAATAGCAGCAATTTGATAAGCAATTCAATCCAAAACAACTCAAACAAGTAATTCAAGTAATTCTAAGCATTCTATAAGCATAAAGACAAGTAAACACACAAAAACACAAATCGGCCCCAACTATCAAAATGCTACCATTTCCAAACGAGCCACAAGTTCTGGAAACCGACTTCGCCAACCCTCCTAGGTGACCATAAGGCACGTCTAAAGACCCCGAAACCTTACTTTACCCTAGAACTCGGGCAAAGCCCCGATTTCCCCCTTTCTCGTTTGAACTACAACTACAACAACCAAACACCCAACCAACGCCATAATCGCACCAAAAGTGCTTCCATGGCTTCCCGAAGCAATGCCAACACGTAAAACGAGAAAACGCCAAAGTCAACCTAAACGACCCCGACTTTCCCAAAGGCTTAATTCTCATTTTTTCTACTACGCAACCCAAACAAACCACACATTTTAGCATTCTAGCATACCTAGCACGTTTCTACATCAACGGAAAGCATAACAGCGCAACTTCAACGTTTCAAGGTTTTACTATTCACAAAACACTATTCATTCCACAATTCAAGTTGCAATCACAACATTTAACCACAGAAAATGTTACAAAGCCATAAATACATGTTCTACAAATGCTAAGGAACATTCTAGAAGCATCAAATCGCTTTAAATAACGATCTACGGATAAATCTAAAAATTGACAAAGTTAACAAACACAACGTATAAATGCGCAAATAACATGCTTCCCTCACCTTAGGTACTCCTAGTCGCTAGGAAAACAACGTTGGTTGCCTCGGAAATCACCCCGCACGAGCACATGTGAAGATTGATCGTTTGGTAGGTGAAAGGTTTTTTTTTTTTCTCTAAGGAACTCACGGCCTGCTGCTGGCTGTTTGCTGCTGTCTTTTATTTTATTTTGCTTAGTTTTTAGCTTATATAAGGGTCAAATGGTCAAAGTTGGTCAAGGCTAAGTCAAACTACTTAAAAACTTGGTTAAAGGCCCCTATTTTGAGCGTTTTAAAGCCGTTTCAGCTAAAGTAAGTTCAATCAAAGTTAGCAATATTTAAAATATAAAATTTAAGTCATCTAAATACTAGTTTCAGTATTTGCTGAGGACTGGAACTCGTTATCTAGCTATCGCTCCTTAAATGCAATGCACGTTGCGTCGGCGAGAAAGTAACATTTAATTCACAAAGAATTTAAGGAAATATAATTTTCAAAATAATAAACAAAGAAAATTCACATTTCGGGCTCGGGTATTACACTTCCCCCCTTAAAACAATTGCGTCCTCGCAATTCTTCTTCCAATAGAACTCTGCATCCACTGAAATCCAACTCTGACTAATCTTCTTCAGCTGCTGAGCAAGTATATTAATCAAGATAACCAATAGGGAAGTTTAAGAAGAAATTCCAAGTAGTAATGCCGAATAAAGGCTCAAATGTAGATACCGCACAAGAATCCCATTGACACGAATACTGAAAAATAATAAAATTCCAACCAAAAGCGCCGAGATAATACCAATAAAGACTAAAGCAAAGATACTGTAGATGTCATTAATACCACACAATAACGACAAGAAGAATACCCCACGCACGAATCTCCAATAGAAGTCTAACTTTTACTGCCCGAGAATCCCCAAGCAAAAAGCCAAATAAAGGCCCAATCAAAGGTTCCATCTAGAGGTCCAAAGAATTACCCCGCTGGTCATGAATTTCATAGAAGAATTCCCTGTTAAGAGTGCTGGAGAATATACTAAGAAACCCAATCAAATATACTTCAAAAGTTCCAAAGAAGCCTTCCAAACAATAACCCCATAGGACAACCAATTAGATTCCGAGTATCGCTATCAAATGCTGAGAAGAAGGTCTAAGGAATAGCAGAGAAAATATAATGTGCCTAATAAGACAATCAAGTTGAATAACAAACATAGATTCCCAGATGGATAAAAACTCCAAGGATAAACACCGAACTGGTGAACAATATACCGAAACCAAACTCTTAGGCCTCTTTACTGTTTGCCAAGTGAGAACTTCATACAACCTTGCTAATAAGGAAAATACCAATAGAACGCCCAATAAGAATTTCAAAGAATACCATAAGTAGTATTATACAATAAGTCTGATAGGAACTCCAAATACCAAACCTACTGAGGAACACTGAAAAAAGATATCCAAAACAATGCTCCAATAAGAAAGTAGCCAAGTTTTCCCAATAAGTAAATACTAAATAATTGGCCACTGAGAATTCCATAAAATACCATTGAAGAATTTCCAATCAGGGATGCCAGTATCACACCAATAAAGACCGAGACACATATACATAGATAATACTGTGCAGTAAGGCCGATTGAAATCCCATTAAGAAAACCAAAGAATGCTCCAAAGAATAATCAAATAAAACCCCAAGAGAAAGCTACTCTTCACAACTGTTAAGCACAGAGGAGGACCATAGAGATTTGCCAATAACCGAGCTCCAAAAACAAACACCAATTCCCAAATAAAGGCTAGTCAAATGCCATTCATTTCCGGCCAATCCATACACCTTGAAAAGCCAGCGGTGAACCACTTTCTTCAGGGGAGGAAGAGGACTTACTTACCATTTCAATAAGACATGTATGAATGCCAATATATCACAGTTATACATATGCCTTAAGCTATTATGCCAGCAAGTTTACAAAATAGTTTATTCGACAAAGTCTCTCAATCACGACAATCAAGTCAAGCACAACATAATCAATTCAAATCACGGTATAGCTAATTCAAGACATTTCAATACACACATTACAAGCAATACTTCAAGCAAATAACAATTCACGAGGTCGATTCAATTCACGAGGTCGATTCGATAGTTCAATTCAATGCACAACAAGACACTTCACTTTACTTGAGAAACATTTAACACATAACACATAACTATATCACATAGGTGCATACATTCAAGTCAAGACACACAATCTCACATGCAAGCATACACTTTCAAGACACACTTAACAAGCACACATTCAAGGGTCGCTACTCACCAGACCGAGGACCCTGTCTCGGCTTATGAGTTAGACAAGCTCTGATACCACCTGTAACACCCCGATCCCTCTCGAGACCGGAGGTTTTATCAATCGATCTAATCACAACCCAAACCAAACCCCGGCATAATTTTCAAGGAAAACGGACGGAGTCTCCCTTGTTTCTAGGCGAAATATAAAACCTGCGACAGCATATAAGTGGACCAACACCGTGTCCAACCATACAAACTACCTCAAGGCCATCCGAGCCTCGGTTCTCAACAATTAAACTCAGCAAGTATACATATATTTCCAATTTAAAAGCTAACCTATCTCTTTTCATTTTTGACAAGTACATTCAAACTAGACAATTAAACCATACTAAGCTACTACATAAAATAAACTATCATGCCATTCTAATTCTTTTCCTTGGGACATTACAAATATGCATTGAAGTTAAGCTATGCTAACTGATTACATAACTAGCTTATCGATTTACCTCAACTATTTAGCTAATTTAGATTACATTTCTTTTAACAATAAATACATACAACATATGAAAGCATATATCTTTACAACTTCGACACTCAAGCCACATAGGCACGCAAGACAACTCTTCAGGCATGAACTTTCACGAAATCACGAACTTTCCAGCTAACATGACATTTCCTGAAATGTGGTGGTGAGGAGTGAGTATACACAACATGTATACTCAGTGAGGGCGAGATAGATATCGAGTTGGAGAGAAAGAAAGTCGTACAATGCAAATAGACACAGCTAAGCAATAAAATCAATAAGAAAGCATTCAATACAAACGACAATATATTAAACATTCAAGAAATCATTAACACAACCATTCAAAGCTATACCACACTCTGAAGGCTATGGTTCACTCTTACGAGCAATATACCATTTCACGAGTGATACATCAATCTCGAGCTTGATGTTGACAACGATGACAATAAGTGCGCAACCACCTTATAACACTAGTTTGGAATACCCCGGGAGTAACCATCAATTCTACGACCCAAATCTCCCTGGGAGGCAACCCAAGCGAGAAAAGGGAATAGCCACGGAGCTAGAGCAACCAACACTAGCAACCCAAGGCTACCCAGAGAGGCCCATCACTCACGCGCTGGATACTATGCAATGCAAGACTCGATACAAGGCGATAAACGAGCGATAGCACAACAACACAGATAGAGGAGATAACCAAGATATCAAGCATTATTCAACAATTGTTAAACATTTCAATCAATAATCAACTCTAACAAGCGTAATAAGCATTAACAATCGAACAAGCAACAAGAACAACACCAACTAACATTATCAAGCAATAACAAGTATTCTATAGGCATTACAAGCATTCTATAGACAATATACTATAAAAACACACAAAATCCCAAAAATGACCCCAACTTTCAAACGCTACTACTTTCAAACGAGCCACGAGCTTTGGAAATCGACTTCACCAATCCTCCTAGGTCACCATAAGGCACATCTAAAGACCCCGAAACCCTACTTTACCCTAGAATTCACGCAAAGTCCCGATTTCACCCTTTGCTCTTTTGAACTACAACTATACTAACCAAACACCCAACCAATGCCATAATCGCACCGAAAGTGTTTCCATGGCCTCCCGAAACAATGCCATCACGGAAAACGAGAAAACGCTAAACTCGACCTAAACGACCCCGACTTTCACCAATGAGTTTTTCTCATTTTTTCCATTACGCAACCTAAACAAATCATGCATTTAGACATTCTAGCATACCTAGCACCTTTTCACATCAACAGAAAGCATAACAGCGCAACTTCATCGAAACGGGGGTTTACTATTCACTATTTACTATTCATTACACAATTTATATTTCAAATTCGATATTCAACTTCAGAAAATATTAAAAAACTATAAATACACGTTCTACAATTGCTAGAGAACATTCTTTAAGCAATGAAACGGACAAAATAATAACCTACGATTAAATCACAAAAATTAAAGTTTATGTTCAACATTTTCAAATGCGCAAATAACGATAAAACCCACACCTTAGACGCTCCTAGACGCTAGGAAAACCACGCTGGATGCCTCGGAAACCACCCCGCACAAGCTCTCGCGAAGAAATTGAAGTTTGAAGTTGAAATGTTTTTTTTTTCTTTTTCCTCCATGGTTTCAGCCATGGCCTTCTTTATTTCCTGATTTTGCTCTTTTGTTTCGTATTTCATACTTAAATAAAAAATGACAAATGGTCAAAGATTCGGTCAACCCGCTAAACCAAAACAGCTATGCGCGACCTTACGAAAACAGCCATAACTTCTTCTAGAAAATTCCAATTCACGAACGGTTTGAAGCCTCAGAAACTAGACTCATAGTGTTTTCCAACCATATATAATTTGCTACCTAACTCTTTCCCAATTGGTTCAGATTTAATTCCAAAGTTGACCCAAAATTTGACTAACTTAACATTGCATTTTTTTATTTCTAATCCCAAGTTTGCCCTTTATTAAACATTTCAAAAATTTTCACCTTGTACTAATTGGTGATTGTAGATGAAAAGTCAACTAGTTTGGTCAAAGAAGGTGAAAGATCAATAAAATGCAATTTAAATGAACTTTAAATGCTATTAAATATATGCCAGGTTCGGGGTACCATACATACCCCAATCCCTCTCGAGACCGGGAGTTCTATTAACCAATCTAATCGCAACCCAATTCCAAACCCGGGCATAAAATTTTTAAGGAAAGACGGACGGAGTCTCCCCTGTTTCTAGACAAAATGTAAAACCTGTAATAGCATATAAGTGGACCAATACCATGTCCAAACATTCAACCACCTCAAGGCCATCTGAGCCTTGTTCTCAACAAGCAATCACAATCAAATATGCATTTCCAGTTTACAGACTAACCTACCTCTACACATCTTTTACAAGTACATTCAGGCTTGACAATTAAACCATTCTAACTTATTGCATAAAATAGACTATCATACCATTCTAACTCTTTTCCTTTGGTCATTACAAACATGCATTAAAGTTAAGCTATACTAATTAGATACATAATCTAACTTATCAAACCACTTCAATAATCTAATGAAACTTAAAGTACATTCCTTTTGACATTAAATACATACAATACATGAAAGCATACATCTTTACAACTTCGACAACTTAAGCCACATAGGCACGCAAGACAACTCTTCAAGCACGAACTTTCACGAAATCACGAACTTTCCAGCTAACATGACATTTCCTGAAATGTGGTAGTGAGGAGTGAGTATACTCAACACGTATACTCAGTGAGGGCGAGACAGATATCAAGGTAGAGAGAGAGAAGTTCGTGCAATGCAAATAGGTACAGTTAAGCAATATAATCAATAAGGAAACATTTAATGTAAACGACAATACAATAAATAGTTAAAGAAAGCACTAACACAACCATTCAAAGCTATACCACACTTTGAAGGCTATGGTTCACTCGAGCGAGTAATGTACCGATCACGATTTCAATGACTTTAACGATGACGCGCCGGCTCACCCACATTATAACTTTCGTTAGAGTACTCCGGACATACTCTGTCAATTCTACGACCCAAACTCCCTGGGCGGCAACCCAAGCGAGAAAGGGAATAGGACACGGAGCTAGAACAACCAACACTGGCAACCCGAGGCCACCCAGAAAGGCCCATCACTCACGCGCCTGACACTTATTTAATGCAATACGAGATATATAACGATAATCGAGCAAGGCACTGAAGTGTAGGTTAGTAACAACATGCGATACAATAAGCACACAATAAGCAATTACAATCAATAAAGTAACAAGTACAACACCAACAAACATTATCAACAATTGATATACAAATTCAATCAAAATCAACTTTAACAAGCATAACAAGCATTATTAAGCATTCTATTGGCATTATACTATGAAAACACACAAAATCACAAAATGACCCCAACTTTCAAAATGCTACTACTTTCAAACGAGCCACGAGTTTTGGAAACCGACTTCACCAATTCTCCTAGGTCACCATAAGGCACGTCTAAAGACCCCGAAACCCTACTTAACCCTAGAATTCACGCAAAGCCCCGATTTCCCCCTTTGCTCGTTTGAACTACCGCTACCCTAATCAAACACCCAACCAACGCCTTAATCACACCAAAAGTGCTTCCATGGCCTCCCGAGACAATGCCATCACGCAAAACGATAAAATACTAAACTCGACCTAAACGACCCCAACTTTCACCAATGCATTTTTCTCCGTTTTTTCATTACCCAATCCAATTAAACCACACATTTAGGCATTCTAGCATATCTAGCACATTCCTACATCAACAGAACACATAACGGAGCAACTTCATCGAAACGAGAGTTTACTATTCATAATTTACTATTTAATTAACAATTTATATTTCAATTTCGATATTCAACCAAAGAAAATGTTAAAAAGCTATAAATACATGTTCTACAATTGCTAGGGAACATTCTTTAAGCCTCAAAATGATTAAAATAACAATATACGGATAAAACCCAAAAGTCAAAGTTAATACACAAAATATTCAAATGCGCAAATAAACATGAAACCCTCACCTTAGACGCTCCTAGACGCTAGGGAAACCACCTGGGTGTCTCGGAAACCACCCCATGCAAGCTCACGCGAAGAATCGAAGATTTGAATGTTGAAATGTTTTTTTTTTCCTTTGGATTTTCGGCCAGCTTGTTTTCTGTTTTTCAGCTTTTGTTTTTTTTATTATTTTGCAATGTTATAAGCTAAATAAGTTGACAATGGTCAAGCTCCTTGGTCAAACTAACTTAAGAATTGGTCAAATAGGCTTATTTTATGCATTTTAAAGCTATAACAACCATCACCAAATTAATTCTAGCTAACAACAAATAAAATATAAAATTTAAGACACCAAAATACTAGTTTTCACTATTTGTTGAGAACTAGAAGTCATTTCCTAACTATCGCTCTCGATATGCAATGCACTTTGCGATAATAAAAGAACAACAATTAAATCTCAAAGAATTTAAGAAAGTATAATTTTTGAAAGGTAACATAGTTCAAAATTTACTCCGGCTCGGAGCTACTTTTCATTTAATTGAAAACCGAGCAATAAAATGCAAGAAAAATTAAAACCGATTAACAAAATATGAAAATAAAGCTACAAATGAATGTTTAACTAAAAGTAAACACATAATTCAATGCTAACATTTATGATAACACTTAATTAAATGCCATTGAATGCAAGCTGGGTTCGGGTTATCACAATAGAAGTGCTGCACGATGACGAGGAGGTAGCATAGCGCCAGTGGTAATGTGTGAGTTCGGCTTTTTCACAGATGTCGGTCCTAGAACATACTTTAATCTCATTTTGATATAAAGTCTTTTATGTTTATTTCTAAAAAGATCTTTCGAGTCTTGGGATGAATCATAAGGTTGAGTCAAAGGAAGGGTCATGGTCAAGATAAGAAGCTCCGTCCAAACCTCTCTCCCCTTTTTTTAGCTAACACCATCAACCCCATTTTTCACCTTGAATTGGTGAAAGACAAAAATCTGATGAATAGAAGGAAAGAAGATCAGAAAGATAGCGAACGACTTGACTATAGTATAGGTCGGATGTTTCCGTGAGCAGTAAGCAGCAGATCTCCCCTTATTTTGGGAAAGCTAGTGGCAGCATGTGAATTCTTTCAAGGCAAGAGGCGGCCTGATTCGACATTGTTGTTTACTCTGATTCGGTCGAGGTGGTTTTCGTTTACCAGTACGTAGGTGGTCTAAATTCCTATGATCGAGTCTTTCTGGCCCCTGTGAACATCTTTTCTTAATGTATTAAAGAGGGCCTCTCTAACCATGAAAAGTGGTAGGTGTCCACTAACGACCATTCCTGGCTCGGCTCCGATAATGCAATTTCGGGAGGAGTCGATAGTTGGGCACTGGATCCTTTCGGACCAGGAGAACATGTGACGCTGGGTCGGGGTTTGGTGAACCAACTGGTCACTCCTCTAGTTGGAAGTATCGGGCCCCTTTTTGGTTGCCTAGGTTACACCTTCGGAATACCCCAAAAGAGATTTTTTTCTAATCCCCCCAATCTTCACTTTACGCCATGCCGACTCCCCTTTCATCATAAGGCGTGGAATTAGACCAAGGGGAATCTCCATAGGACCTAGTCGCTTAGATTTCGCACATAGGAGATCGAGACACAGCCCCAGGGCTATGGGGAAAGATGTTGATCGATCGCCCTAGATAGACAACTACATAGAGGGTCTCTACAAGTCTATATATTCTTTGATGTCTTTTCCCCCGTAAGATCAATATCACAAACAATGAGGTTTGCTAGTTTCACATCTAAGTGATACCCGATCCGATAGTTTATGTAACACCCCGATCACTCTCGAGACCGGGAGTTCTATCAATCAATCTAATCACAACCCAATTCCAAATCCGGGCAAAATTTTTAGGGAAAACGGACGGAGTCTCCCCTGTTTCTAGGCAAAATGCAAACCTGCGACAGCATATAAGTGGACCAGCATCGTGTCCAACCATACAAACACCTCAAGGCTATCCAAGCCTTGCTTCTCAACTAGCGAACACAAGTAAATATACATTTCCAGTTTAAAAGCTAACCTATCCCTTCTCATCTTTGACAAGTACATTCATGCTTGGCAATTAAACTATACTAACCTATTGCATAAAATAGACTATCATACCATTCCAATAAACCTAGTTAAGTTAATTACATAACTTTTAACACTAAATACATACAATACATGAAAACATACATCTCATGAAAGTAAAATCCTTACATCTTTGACAACTCAAGCCACATAGCACGCAAGGCAACTCTTCAAGCACGATCTATCACATAACCACGAACTTTCCAGCTAACATGGAAATTCCTGAAATGTGGTAGTGAGGAGTGAGTATACATAACACGTATACTCAGTGAGGGCGAAACAGATATCAAGGTGGAGAGAAAGAAAGTCATGCAATGCAAATAAGCCAATTAAGCAATATATATCAAATAAGAACAACAATCAATATAATCAACAATACAATAACAATTAAAGAAAGCATTAACACAACCAATAAAAGCTATACCACAGTTTGAAGGCTACGGTTCACTCGAACAAGTAATGTACCGATCATGATTTCGATGACTTTAATGATGACGCGCCAGCTCACCCACCTTATAACTTCAGTTAGAGTACTCTGGACATACTTTGTCAATTCTATGACCCAAAACTCCCTGGGCGGCAACCCAAGCGAGAACGGGAATAGGACGTGGAGCTAGAGCAACCAACCCTGGTAGCTCGAGACTACCCAGAGAGGCCCGTCACTCACGCATCTGACACAATGCAATGCAATACGGAGAATATAACGATAATCGAACAAGGCATTGAAGTGCAGGTTAGTAACAACATGCGATACAATAAGCATTTACAATCAATAAAATAACAAGAACAACACTAACAAGCAATATCAACAATTGATATACAATTCAATCATAATCAAGTATAACGAGCATAATAATCCACAATAAGCATTATTTAAGCAAGCATTATAAAAATCAACTAAAACACTAAATGACCCCAACTTTCTCAATGCTACTACTTCCAAACGAGCTACGAGTTTTGGAAACCGACTTCACCACTCCTCCTAGGACACCATAAGGCACTTCTAAAGACCACGAAACCCTACTTTACCCTAGAATTCCCGCAAAGCCCCGATTTTCCCCTTTGCTCGTTTGAACTACAGCTACCTCAACCGATCACCCAACCAATGTCATAACTGCACCAAAAGTGCTTCTATGGCATACTACGACAATGCCTTCACACAAAACGATAAAATGCTAAACTCGACCGGAATGACCCCAACATGTACCAAGCCACTTTTCTCCGTTTTTCCATTACACAATCCAATTAAACCATACATTTAAGCATTTTAACATATCTAGCATCTTTCCACATCAACATAACGCAAAACGGAGCAACTTTACGAAATGTGGGTTTACTATTCATATTTTACTATTCCATTCGAATTTTAAATTGCAATTGCTATATTTAACCGTAGAAAATGCTAAAAAGCTACAAATACATGTTCTACAATCATCAAGGAACATTCTTTAAGCAACAAAACGGATAAAATAACAACCTACGGCTAAATCACAAAAATTAAAGTTTAGACATAATTATTTCAAATGCGCAAATAACGATGAAACCCTCACCTTAGACGCTAGTAGATGCTAGGAAAACCACGTTGGAAGCCTCAGAAACAACCCCGTGCAAGCTCTCGTGAAGATTTGAAGATTTGAAGTTGAATTCCTTTTTTTTTCTTCTCCCTTGTATTTTCGGCCATGGCTGAATTTTTGTCTTCTTTTATTTTTTTTTCTTTTCTTTTGTTTAAAAAGGTGACAACTAAGGGCAAAAAGGTCAAAGGCAAAAGGCTTGGTCAATTCAAGTAAAAAAATGGTCAAATTAGTTTATTTTGATGCCAGTTAATTTATTCCAAGTTAGAGCAATGAAATTTTAATGAAAACGACTAAAACTAGCTAATTTAAACTAGAAACGCTATTCACAAAATCTGAGAAATATTCTTCTAACTTTCATTTTCGAAATGCTACGATCGAACGGTCAATAAACGATCGTTAATCAAATGATGAGCAATAATATAAAACTATAATTTTTGAAAAGTAGAATAGTTTAAAATTCACTCTGCCTCAGAGTTACTTTTCTCATTTAATTGAAAACCGAGTAATTAAATGCAAGAAAGTAAAACCGATTATTAAAATAATCAAAACAATCAAAATAATCAATATTCATTTAAGAATAATTAATTTAACTATTTCTAGAATATTTTAAAGAATTATGAAATTAATGCTAAGATGCGAATAACAAGTTAATATAAACACGTAGTCAAATGCAATTAAATATTAACATTTAAGATGACACTTAATTAAATACAAGGGAATACATTCAATTACTATAATTAATAGAAATAGGTAATAATCTTTTAATTAATCAATATAAAAATTATTAAATGCTTCCAACAGAAATATCAAAATAGTGCAAAATGGTTGATTTAACTAATTAAACATTTAATTGAATGCAGTCAAATGCTATTAAATGTATGCCGGGTTTAGGTTATCACATCCTTCCCCCCTTAAAACAATTGCGTCCTCGCAATTCTTCTTTCGATAGAACTCAACATCAACTGAAGCCCAACTCTTACTAATCTTCATCAGTTACTGAGCAAGATAGTGAATAAAGATGCTCGTAGAAAAACCCAAATAGAAATCCCAACCAAGAATGCCGAGAAAATACCAACCAAAGACTAAAGCAGGGATACTGTAGATGTCACTAATACCGCACACACGAATCTCCAATAGAAGTTCAACTACAACCGCTCGAGAACTCCCTAACAAGAAACCAAATAAAGACTCAACTGAAGATTCCATCCAGAGGTCCAAAGAAATACCCCGCTAGTCATGAATTTCATAGAAGAATTTCCCTGTTAGGAGTGCTGAGGAAAGTACTAAGAAAACCCAGTCAAATATACTTCAAAAGTTCTAGAGAAGTCTTCCAAATAATAACCCCATAGGATAACCAATTAGAACCCGAGTATCGCTATCAAATGCTGAGAAGAATGTCAAAGGAAATAGCAGAGAAAATATAATGTGCCCAATAAGACAATCAAGTTGATAACAAATATAGTTTCCCAGCTAGACGAAAACCCTAAGGAAAAATACCGAGCTGATGCACAATATACAAAACCAAACTTCGAGGCCTCTTCACTGTTTGCCAAGTGAGAACTTTATACAACTTACCACCAAGAAAGCCCAAAGTATTCCACAGCATACCGTAAGCAATTTAAGATAATAAGTCTGAACAAGATTCCAAGTGTAAGACTTCCAATAAGTGTCATCAAGGAAAATACTAGTAGAATGCCCACCGAAACAATACTCCAATAAGAAAGCACCAAGGATTGCCCAATAAGTAAGTACTAGATAAATGACCACCAAGAATTCTATAGAATGCCATTGAAGAATTTCCAATAAGGGATGCCAGTAACACACCAATAAAGACCGACACACATATGCCATAGATAATACCATAAAATAAGTCTGATTGAAACCCCAATAGTCAAGTCTACCAAGAAGTGCCAACATAAGTTTCCAAAGAATATCCAATAAGAAAACCAAAGAATGCTCAAGAGAACAACCAAATAGAACCCCAAAAGAAAGCTACTATTTCACAACTGTTAAGCACAGAGGAGGACCTTAGAGATTCGTCAATAACTGAGCTCCAAAGAAAAACACCAACTCCCAAATAAAGGCTAGTCAAATACTGCTCATTTTCGTCAATCCACATAACTTGGAGGGCCTGCTACTAACCACTTCTCTTCAGGGGTAGGAGAAGTCTTTATCACCATTTTAATAAGACATGTATGAATGCCAATATATCACATTTATACACACATGACTTAAACTATTATGCAAGCAAGTTTATAAAAGAGTTTATAAAACAGTTTATTCAACAAAGACACTCAAGCATGACAATCAAGTCAAGCACAACATAATCAATTCAAATCGCGGCACAATCAATTCAAGACATTCCAATACACACATTACAAGCAATACCCCAAGTAAATAACAATTCACGAGGTCAATTCGATTCACGATGCCAATTCAATACACGAGTAGTCACTTCACTTTACTTGAGAAACATTTAACACATAACACATAACTATATCACATAGGTGCATACATTCAAGTCAAGACACACAATCTCACATACAAGCATACACTTTCAAGACACACTTAACAAGCACACATTCAAGGATCACTACCTACCAGACCGAGGACCCTGTCCCGGCTTATGAGCTAACCAAGCTCTGATACCACCTGTAACACCCCGATCCCTCTCGAGACCGGGAGTTCTATCAATCAATCTAATCACAACCTATTTCCAAAACCAGGCAAAATTTTTAGGGAAAACAGACGGAGTCTCCCCTATTTATAGGCAAAATGCAAACCTATGACAGCATATAAGTGGACCAGCACCGTGTCCAACCATACAAACACCTCAAGGCCATCCGAGCTTTGGTTCTCAACAAGCGAACACAAGTAAATATACATTTCCAGTTTAAAAGCTAACCTATCCCTTCTCATCTTTGACAAGTACATTCATGCTTGGCAATTAAACTATACTAACCTATTGCATAAAATAGACTATCATACCATTCCAATAAACCTAGTTAAGTTAATTACATAACTTTTAACACAAAATACATACAATACATGAAAACATACATCTCATGAAAGTAAAATCTTTACATCTTTGACAACTCAAGCCACATAGCACGCAAGGCAACTCTTCAAGCACGATCTATCACATAACCACGAACTTTCCAACTAACATGGCAATTCCTGAAATGTGGTGGTGAGGAGTAAGTATACACAACACGTATACTTAGTGAGGGCGAAATCGATATCGAGGTGGAGAGAAAGAAAGTCGTGCAATGCAAATAAGGCAGTTAAGCAATATATATCAAATAAGAACAACAATCAATATAATCAACAATACAATAACAATTAAAGAAAGCATTAACAAAACCAATCAAAGTTATACCACACTTTGAAGGCTACGGTTCACTCGAACGAGTAATGTACCGATCATGATTTCGATGACTTTAACGATGACGCGCCGGCTTACCCACCTTATAACTTCTGTTAGAGTACTCCGGACATACTCTGTCAATTCTACGACCCAAAACACCCTGGGCGGCAACCCAAGCGAGAACGGGAATAGGACACGGAGCTAGAGCAACCAACCCTGGCAGCCCGAGACTACCCAGAGAGGCCCGTCACTCACGCGCCTAACACAATGCAATGCAATACGGAGAATATAACGATAATCGAAAAAGGCACTGAAGTGCAGGTTAGTAACAACATGCGATACAATAAGCATTTACAATCAATAAAATAACTAGAACAACACTAACAAGCATTATCAACAATTGATATACAATTCAATCATAATCAAGTATAACGAGCATAATAATCCACAATAAGCATTATTTAAGCAAGCATTATAAAAATCAACTAAAACGCTAAATGACCCCAACTTTCTCAATGCTACTACTTTCAAACGAGCTACGAGTTTTGAAAACCGACTTCACCACTCCTCCTAGGACACCATAAGGCATGTCTAAAGACTACGAAACCCTACTTTACCCTAGAATTCCTGCAAAGCCCTTATTTCCCCCTTTGCTCGTTTGAACTACAGCTACCTCAACCGATCACCCAACCAATGTCATAACTGCACCAAAAGTGCTTCCATGGCATACTACGACAATGCCTTCACACAAAACGATAAAATGCTAAACTCAACCAGAACGACCCCAACATGTACCAAGCCACTTCTCTCCGTTTTTCCATTACACAATCCAATTAAACCATACATTTAAGCATTCTAACATATCTAGCATCTTTCCACATCAACAGAATGCAAAACGGAGCAACTTTTACGAAATAGGGGTTTACTATTTCATTCGCATTTTAAATTGCAATTGCTATATTTAACCGTAGAAAATGCTAAAAGCTACAAATACGTGTTCTACAATCATCAAGGAACATTCTTTAAGTAACAAAATGGATAAAATAACAACCTACGGCTAAATCACAAAAATTAAAGTTTAGACATAATTATTTCAAATGCACAAATAACGATGAAACCCTCACCTTAGACGCTACTAGATGCTAGGAAAACCACGTTGGAAGACTCGGAAACAACCCCGTGCAAGCTCTTGTGAAGATTTGAAGATTTGAAGTTGAAATCTTTTTTTTTCTTCTCCCTTGTATTTTCGGTCATGGCTGAATTGTTGCCTTCTTTTATTTTTTTTTCTTTTCTTTTCTTTAAAAAGGTGACAACTAAGGGCAAAAAGGTCAAAGGCAAAAGGCTTGGTCAATTCAAGTAAAAAAATGGTCAAATTAGCTTATTTTGATGCCAGTTAATTTATTCCAAGTTAGAGCAATGCAATTTTAATGAAAACTGACTAAAACTAGCTAATTTAAACTAGAAACGCTATTCATGAAATCCGAGAAATATTCTTCTAACTTTCATTTTCGAAATGCTACGATCGAACGGTCAATAAACGATCGCTAATCAAATGATGAGCAATAATATAAAACTATAATTTTTGAAAAGTAGAATAGTAGAATAGTTTAAAATTCACTCCGGCTCGGAGTTACTTTTCTCATTTAATTGAAAATCAAGTAATTAAATGCAAGAAAAAAAAAACCAATTATTAAAATAATCAAAACAATCAAAATAATCAATATTCATTTAAGAATAATTAATTTAACTATATCTATAATATTTTAAAGAATTATGAAATTAATGCTAAGATACAAATAAACAAATTAATATAAACACGTAGTCAAATGCAATTAAATATTAACATTTAAGATGACACTTAATTAAATACAAGAGAATAAATTCAATTACTATAATTAATAGAAATAGGTAATAATCTTTTAATTAATCAATATAAAAATTATTAAATGCTTCCAACAGAAATATCAAAATAGTGCAAAATGGTTGATTTAACTAATTAAACATTTAATTAAATGCAGTCAAATGCTATTAAATGCATGCCGGGTTTGGGTTATCACAATTTACGATATAGGTAAATATATATTTAACAACATTCTAAAAAAAGATATTAATAGATATCGATAGTTGTCCGGTCGTACCCAAACAATAATATTCCATAGGGAAATGCACCTAAGATCAAATATTTCGAGCTGCCTTCCGTGGAAAATTCAAACTTTCTTTTTGATGTTGCGATCACATAAAAACATAAACTTTGAGGCTTAATAGCTAAATACCTGGCAATTGAATCATAAGAAGAGATCATAAAAAGCATATTGTGAGTAGGAAGTGGAATTAATACAATGAATTCAAAAGCATCAAACCTCTCTTTTTTGAAATAATCAAAACATATCGAAATGGTACTAGTCGTACTTAATAATAGAAGGATTTGGCAGAAATATGTAAAATTTTCCCCCCTAAAAAGAATATTCCAGAATAAATGGGCAATAGTTAGGAGAGGTACGCTAGCGTCGAGTAGAAGCAAGGTTATTAAATACCTTAGGAAAGCCCGGCCAGAACCACATGTGCAAGTTTCCCTGCATGTGGCTCGTCCGTGATAACTTCTTCGGATTTGCGTGAACTAGCAGACCGATCACTAAGTGGGGATGCTTCGTACAGCATGAGTGAACCCTTTCAGAACTGGTTAAGAATGGGCGCCACTGTAACGCCCCGATTCCTCACGAGACCGGAGGCTCTAAAAACCAAGCTATTCTCAACCCGATCCCAAACCCGGGCACAGATTTTTAGAAAAAAAATGGGCAGAGTTTTCCCTGTACTGTAGATATTCTGAAAACCTGTAATCATACAATTCAAGCCACGAAACAAAAGGAACATCATTTGTAACACCCTGATCCCTCTCGAGACCGGAAGTTCTATCAATTGATCTAATCACAACCCAAACCAAACCCGGACATAATTTTCATGGAAAACAGACAGAGTCTCCCCTGTTTCTAGGCGAAATGTAAAACCTGCGACAGCATATAAGGGGACCAATACCATGTCCAAACATTCAACCACCTCAAGGCCATCCGAGCCTCGGTTCTCAGCAATTAAATTCAGCAACTATACATACATTTCCAATTTAAAAGCAAACCTATCGCTTTCATTTTGACAAGTACATTCAAACTAGACAATTAAACCATACTAAGCTGCTGCATAAAATAAACTATCATGCCATTCTAATTCTTTTCCTTTGATCATTACAAACATGCATTGAAGTTAAGTTATAATAACTAGATACATAATCTAACTTATCAAACTACTTCAACAACCTAATGAAACTTAATTTACATACTTTTTGACATTAAATACATACAACATATGAAAACATATATCTTTACAACTTCGACACTCAAGCCACATAGGCACGCAAGCCAACTCTTCAGGCACGAACTTTCACGTAATCACGAACTTTCCAGCTAACATGGCATTTCCTGAAATGTGGTGGTGAGGAGTGAGTATACACAACACGTATACTCAGTGAGGGCGAGACAGATATCAAATTGGAGAGAAAGAAGTTCGCGCAATGCAAATAGGCAGTTAAGCAATATAACTAAGAAAGTAAGCGATCAAAACAAACCATCAATACAATAAGCAATTATCAAAAGCATTAACACAACCATTCAAAGCTATACCACACTCTGAAGGCTATGGTTCACTCATACGAACAATGTACCATTTCACGAGCGATACATCAATCTCGAGCTTGATGTTGACAACGCTAAAAAAATATTGAATATGTGAGAGGATCCGAACGAATTCTGCTTTCATTTCCCCCGTATGGAGCATAGCGTTACTTACATTACGGTCTTTAGCAGGCAGGCTGAACTCTAGGCGACTAGGAAGGCTCGCTAGGCCAACAGCCAGACCAAGAATGAATGTGTAATGATGGTGATTCCACATGCTCAATAAATAATTGAATGTAGAAAGGGGATCCTAAACAAAAAAGGAGACCATGACCCCTTTTTAGAGCGTATAAGGGGAGGTTGAATTCCAAACCTTTTCTCTTGAGTGTACCCATTACCAAAAAATGGACATCACTTTGGGACACATGCGGATAGCCGCCCCGCGTGGCTAAAAGTAAGCCATTTGTTATTTAAATCTCAAAGGTATCTGTAACGCCCCGATCCCTCGCGAGACCGGAGGCTCTAATAACCATGCTATTCTCAACCCAATACCAAGCCCGATCACAAAATTTTTCCTAATGGTTAAGTCCGGACCCGACACACGGACAGAGTCTCCCCTGTACCGTGGACATTCTGAAAACCTGTAAACACTCAATAAAGCCACAACATAACAAGACATTCATTTATAACTAAAGATCTTAGCTTTAAGGCCATCCGAGCCTTAAGACTTACAAACAGTTTAGATACAGACAATCATGCATTTATAACTTAACTTCTTTACAAAACTGCTTATCATGCCACTCCATGATAGCTTTTAAGTATTCTTAGAAATTGAAAACAACCAGTCATTCACTCCCAAGCATGCGAAGCAGCTAATAGTAGAAATATAAGTTATTACATGCCCTGGTTCTAAATCTGCCACTACAACATCTATCCCTCAATTTGCAAACTATATAATATACACATATCACTTAGGTTACAAAATAGAACATAAAGTAAAGAAAACAAGTCCTACTCTCATCAACAAGAACATAGTCCACCTCAAGCAACTAGACACAGCAACTAATGCAACTCCTCCAACTGCGCCACCTGAAACATGTTAGCGAGGTATGAGCAACCACTGTTGCCCAGTGAGGGATAAGGTCCCGGGGTGTGCAATGCGACAAGTAATACAGTTAACAACAATAACAATTGAGCAAATCAAGAAACAATGATAGCTTAAATAACCACATATTTGAAAGGATACATTTCTCATAACCCCTATACACCAATCTTCACTGGTCTTCATTCACGATCCACGAACCACGATCACGATCACGATAAGCCAGCATAACCCCAAACACTCCAGTGGGTGTACTCCGGATGTACCCCGATAATCCTACGACCCAACATTCCCTGGCAATCTCCGGACTAGGCGAATGAGGGACTAGGGCACGGAGTTTGAATATCCACCGGCAAGCCTTCTGTCGCCCAGCCGATATTCAACACATCCGCCCCTGACACTATAGTTGCGCAACCACTATGCAATGCACTTAACGATGGCAAGTTAATAGCAATAATATAAGCATTAACACATATGAGGATCAACAAAGTAGGTTGACCTCGAGGCAATTAGCACAGAAGCAATTATATAAGCTAATAAGCAGTTTTACAAAGGGACATTTACAAAATAACCATAGAATTGTACCGAAAGCTCCAAATCAACTTAATATCACATATAAACACTCAAGAAGTCATGCCGTGAGTTTAGAAGTGTGAGCCAACCGAAATTGTACTTAAACCCCTTTATTTTACAAACTATTTCTCTTCCAAACCAAAGTTAATGATTTTATTTTCAAAGGGAACTCTCCCAACCTTCTAACTAACCCTCAAGGTACCCTCTCAACCCTCTAACTCATTCAAATGCCCGCGATTACCCCGAAAGCCCCAAATTCCCTCTTATGGCTTTAAACTACACATACATCGTCCGGGCTTCAAACAAGGGATATCAAGGCTTCTATAGCACCTAGGTAACTTAAGGATACTAGAATTGAAGCCCGAATCCACCCGGATTCGCATTAACCCCAAAAGCCCCAAGTTAAAGTCGGCTATTTTCCATTTTAAGAGGTTTAAGGACAATGCAAGTGCATGGGGCTATTAGGTTACCTTCAATAGCACCTAAGGCGTCTATTAGAAGCATTGAATCAAGCTAATTCGAGCAATTACACAAAACCCTAGAAAAACGTCACTATTCACCCAAAATTTCAAATTAACGATTCTAACCGTTTAAAAAGCGAAACAACGGCTCAAATGTGTTCTCTAGCATTCATATAGATGGTAAATTAGCATAGATAACTCATACAATAGCATTTGATCACATTTTCAACAAATCAAGAAATTGACAACTATTTAGAAATGCAAAAACAAGCGGTGAAATCCCTCACCAAAGCGTGTAGGAGCACCTAGGAACCTTGCACACACCATACACTAGTTGCTCAAGGCTTGGCTTGGCTTGGATTGATGATTTGACGAAGCAAAAATCTCCAAATGCACAAGGGAAGGGCTGTCGGGTTTGGCACTGTTCACAGGCTGAAATTGTTTTGTTTTTGTGTTAAAATGTGCTTGTGTTATGTTTTATTAAGTAGGGCTTGAGGTGGAGTCATTTGGGTGCTTAAGTGATATAATATAATGCGCTTATTGAGCTTAAAACGAGCTTAGATAGTAAAATATATGCTAGCTAATTAATTACCTAAGTTAGTTACGTAACACTATTCACTCAACTACAAAAATCATTTTCTAAACGAGCCCTCCTAACGCCTTTAGTTCAAATGCACATTTTTCCCACTACTTTTACAATTAATATGATTTAATAAAAATGCTAATTAACTAATAGAAGGCAGTTTAAAAATGGCGTGAATAGTAATCACAAAAGTCAGTTAGTAAGGCACAGAAGTAAATGCGCAAACAAGGGATGCAACAGTAATTAAATGCATGGCTAAAACTCGGGCGTCACAGTATCAGTGAAATTTTGAACAGTCATTTCAATCTTTTTCTAAGAAAGGGAAATCCCGAAAAATCTGTCAATAAATGACGAACTCCATTATACAGATGATAGGACAAGGCTAAGGCCGTAATCTCGACGGAGATTAGGATGAGCTTTGATGAATAAAAGAAGAATTGGTAGAAATTCTCATAGGTGAAGCAAATCAAACCTATTTTCAGACAAAGAAGATAAAAAAACAAAACTATAGTGGCTAGGAAAGCTCCGGAGATTCTATGGGAAATTGAAAACGTCAAAGTGAGTTGTGGCTTATAAATAGTAAGATGAGGATATAACGGGTGAAGGATATTTTGTCTATTATTAATTAGATTACCACGTCTGATTAGATCATTACATAAGAAATCTGACAATGCATTTACAAATTCTTTCTTTTCTTCATTTTTGATTCTTTTATTAGTTTTTTTTTATATTCAAAAATACATTTCTTATTTTTTGATTATTTAATTGTTCATTATTCTTAACCTGCAATTTCATTTGCTTTGCATTCTTCTTTGACTGCTCTGCTCCCCAACAAAAATGAGGAAAGACTTGTTGAAAATTACTGGTTGGCTTGGTCCAACCAAGAAAGACATGGGGTTTTTTGGGCTGGGCGTCAAAATTGATGTCTTCTCCTATGAAATTTCTATTCTAGTTGGATGAAAACAACGCTCCTACTAGTCTTCATCTCCCTATCGGTCGAGTATCTTCCACCATTTCCCTATAGGTTGAGCATCTACCTTCCTCTCCTTGTCGGTCGAGCTGAATTCCATCCAGCCTCTCCTTACAATTCAAGAGTGAAAGTTAAGAAAGGCTCTTATCTTATTCTTCCTAGAATATAGGAAAGAGATCTGACTTCTTAGAAAGTGATGAGCTACCTAGATCTGTGTATGTATGGGTCTCGGTAATTGAGAGAGAAGAAGGGATGGAGTTGCCACCTAAGATTGAGTGTGGAAAAACCTTATGATTTATTCTAGAAAATGCTTTTTTGTTTGAAAAGTGACTCCATATTAGGAGTGAGTCCAACTAATCAATTTTAACCAAAGAAAGGTTAGGTCCAGGGGTTCGGTTAAGCTAAAGGGAAGGGCTTAGGCAGCCTTCGCGCCCAAGGCTTGGTACCACCTATTCCTAAGATGAATTGGCTATTAATTAGATTGAGTCCCATGCATGTACGGACACATAAATCATACATCTTAGATGCTAATACGCATAATGGACTAAGAAATTGTTATTATCTTAGATTAACGAGCATAGCATACATCTAATGTAATACCCGAGCCCGGAATGTGAAAATTCTTTGTTTATTATTTTGAAAATTATATTTCCTTAATTTCTTTGTGAATTATTTGTTACTTTCTCGCCGTCGCAACGTGCATTGCATTTTAGGAGCGATAGCTAGAGAACGATTTCCAGTCCTCAGTAAATAGTGAAACTAGTATTTAGATGACTTAAATTTTATATTTTAAATGTTGCTAGCTTTAATTGACCTTACCTTAGCTAAAACGGCTTTAAAACGCTCAAAATAGGGGCCTTTGACCAAGTCTTAAGTAGTTTGACTTAGCCCTTGACCAACTTTGACCATTTAACACCTTATAAGCTTATAACTTAGCATAATAATAAAAAAAACAGCAGCAAAACAGTGAGCAGCAGGCCGTGAGCTTCATTGAAGAAAAAAAAAAACCTTTCAACTTCCAATCGATCAATCTTCGCGAGAGCTCGTGCTGGGTGATTTCCGAGGCAACCAACGTTGTTTTCCTAGCGACTAGGAGTACCTAAGGTGAGGGAAGCATGTTATTTGCGCATTTATACGTTGTGTATGTTAACTTTGTCAATTTTTAGATTTATCCGTAGATCGTTATTTAAAGCGATTTGATGCTTCTAGAATGTTCCTTGGCATTTGTAGAACATGTATTTATAGCTTTGTAATATTTTCTGCTGTTAAATGTTGTGATTGCAATTTAAATTGATCAATGAATAGTAATTTATGAATAGTAAAACCTTGAAACGTTGAAGTTGCGCTGTTATGCTTTCTGTTGATGTAGAAATGTGCTAGGTACGCTAGAATGCTAAAATGTGTGGTTTGTTTGGGTTACGTAGTAGAAAAAATGGGAATTAAGCCTTTGGGAAAGTCGGGGTCGTTTAGGTCGACTTTAGCGTTTTCTCGTTTTGCGTGTTGGCATTGCTTCGGGAAGCCATGGAAGCACTTTTGGTGCGATTATGGCGTTGGTTGGGTGTTTGGTTGTTATAGTTGTAGTTCAAATGAGAAAGGGGAAAATCGGGGCTTTGCGCAAGTTCTAGGGTAAAGTAAGGTTTCGGGGTCTTTAGACGTGCCTTATGGTGACCTAGGAGGGTTGGCGAAGTCGGTTTCTAGAACTCGTAACTCGTTTGGAAATGGTAGCGTTTTGAAAGTTGGGGCCGATTTGTGTTTTTGTGTGTTTTCTTGTCTTTATTCTTATAGAATGCTTAGAATTACTTGGAATACTTGTTTGAGTTGTTTTGGATTGAATTGCTTATCAAATTGCTGCTATTGCGTGCGAGAGTAACCTACTTTGTTATTCTCCCACGTGTGGCTTTATCGCTTGTTTATCGTCTTGTATCGAGTCTTGCATTGCATAGTGTCTCGCGCGTGAGTGATGGGCCTCTCTGGGTAGCCTTGGGTTGCCAGTGTTGGTTGCTCTAGCTCCGCTGCTATTCCTTTTCTCGCTTGGGTTGCCTCCCAGGGAGATTTGGGTCGTAGGTTGATGGATACTTCCGGGGTATTCCAAACTGGTGTTATAAGGTGGTTTGGGCCGGCGCGTCGTCATCGAATTCGTGTTTGAAAGTTGCTCGTGAAAAGAGTATCGTATCCTTTGAATGAGTGTTTTCAGCTTTAAATACTTGCCTTGCTTTATTGTTGGCTTTGGTTGTATCTTTATATGATTTGTATGTATTGCTTGGCTAATTGCATTGCATACTCCTCTCATCTCCGTCCTTGAGACCTATTGCCCTCGCTGAGCAATAGTTTTTGCTCATTCCTCTCTATACTATGTTTTTTACAAGAGTAGTTGAAGCAGATCCTCTCGAGGTAATAGAGGAGAAGGAGCAGGTAGAGGTGTTTCCGTGATAGCAGTTCTCTGCTTTGCTGGTGGTTGGTTACCAGTTTTGTGCGAACCTTGCTTGTTATGTATATTGCGTGGAGGTCACTTAATTTTGAGGCTTGTAGCCTTGTATATATTTTCTAGTTTGAGACCTCTACGGTCTTATATTGTATAAGTTGGAAGAATGTAATGTTGTAACTTATACTCGGATGACTAGTGAATAAATGCATGCTAATAGCTAATGGTTTAGTGGCATAAATACCTGTGTAGTATGCATATCATTTTGGTTTTGAAAGTTGGTTAATAAGAGAATGAATATTTTAAAGAAAGTTAGCTTGTTTTGATTATTTTATGGCTTTCGCAAGTATTATATTGATTTTAGGGCTTTCGGATCATCCGCGGTACAGAGGAGACTCCGTTCGTGTGTCGGGTCCGGGCTTGGCCTTTTGCGGGGTCGGGTCGGGGCGTGACATCTAATATGTATCACAATTTCATCACTACATCTAATATGCGATACTTACCATAGTTAACTTAATTAAGAAGGTAGGCGGCTTATCAACTTGACCTTACCCATAGAATTAAGCCCTAGCTCTAATATTGAAGTTTGAATCAGAGAAAAAAGTCTCTTAACGAAAAACAAACGGCTTTTGATCGGTCCCTGAAAAGCGTGATATGGCTTAAAAGCCCTGCTATTAGCTTTCTCAGCCTTTGTTTTAGCGGATTCTTCCGATTAAGCAAATGGCACTTCTTCGTCACCATTGGAACCGACAGAGGTCCTATCCTTCCCTGTAATGAGACGAAGGAAGTGAAACGGGCTGCTTGTCTTGCCTCGAGCCCATACAGAGAATTACTACTCTGGACTAGGATGGTGCAGCTCTGCTTAAAACTAGGCTAGGAAATGGGTCTCCCTCTCTACTCTAGGGTGCTTACACATTCTTTGAAAAATGAGAGTAATTTTTTCTTATGCTTTACGGGTACGAGATGGGATCTTTGTTTCTGGGCTCTCAGAGTGGTGTATTCGCTACTGACTTGGGATTGCTTCCCTCAGATCAGACTGGACTTAGGTTACCTACTTACTCAAGCTGTGAATCCTCATAAGAGGAAAGCAGCAACTTTCTATTTATAAAAGGTAGATTAGTTCTTCCATATCCGATCATCAACTGCATAGCAAGAAAAAGGGGATTGCAAATCAAATGGAAAAGCACCAACTACTATAAAATGAAAAGACACCTACGCCTTCAAAGAAAGCCTATTTGAAGAGAGTTGTTACATGTATATTTTCTACTCATTCCTGAAATCAAGGAAGATCTTGAGTACCTATTGGCTTTCTTGCATATTCGACTTTCTAATGCATATTTGACTTCGCTATCTTACTCTAGTTTGATAAAGTGGAATAAAAGTTGATATTGTACTTTACTTGAAAGAGATCCTACATCGATAGTTATTCCTTCCTATAGAAGAAAGCTTGGAATGCTTTCTGCTTAAAAGCGGCCGAAGTCCTTCACCCCAGAACTAATAATGGAATGGTAATCCAACTGATTGACGACTATACCAGGGCTGCTTAAGACTGGAATTTATCTAATGCTTAACAGGATTTGCGCCATAAAAAAAGACTAAAATAGCCGTACAAAGCCTGAGCCTATTCTCATTAGACAGAAGATCGACCTCTGGAATCGATCTAATATTTGAAATTCGTTTATCACCCTGCTATATGAATTTTATACTTTTTTATATTCTTTATGTTGGGTTCTTACGTTTATGCTATATTTGTTTCATTAGGGAAGTAGCCTAGCTTAGTTGGGGAAAATTCCTAATGGAAAGAGTACTCTCATTAAAGCTAAAGCAGGGTGACATATTACCATTGACCTCAGAACTCACACCAGATTTCCTCTTCCCGATCCCCTGAAAAAGGCAGATGTTCTTGTAGGTAGGAGCTACTTCACTTTCGATGTTTGGCGCTCCCTTCGAATTGATATCCAAAGATTCCCTGTAATAGGATGAATATTTTAAAGAAAGTTAGCTTGTTTTGATTATTTTATGGCTTTCGCAAGTATTATATTGATTTTAGGGTTTTCGGATCGTCCGCGATACAGGGGAGACTCCGTCCGTGTGTCGGGTCCGGGCTTGGCCTTTTCCGGGGTCGGGTCGGGGCGTGACATCTTTAGGTGGTATCAGAGCATGATAGTCTTGCATGAGCTGGGATATGATTCTCGGTCTGTGGGGTAAAGGTCTAAAATGCTAAAGTGTTTATGTATGATTGCTAAGTGAAAAGAAAATGTTATAGCATGACTTTGTGAACTTGGAATGTTTAAGTGTTTAAGTGAAATAGTTTGGCAAGTTGAACTTGTCTTATGTGAATTGTGTGATAGAATATTGGATTGTTATTGACTTGAGTGTTATCTAATCTTATATGCTATACTTCTGTCTATAAACTGCTTTTAAATGTTGCCAGCTATTGTGAGTTGCTACTATGCCGCCACGTCGTGGTACTCAAGGTATAGGATCGGATGAAGAGGCAGCAGAACAGGGTCAGCAGCCGTTGCCTGAGCAGTTTATGGCTACCATGACTACTGCAGTAGACCGGATCACACAGGTACTACATGAGTAGAGGCAGGACCGGATTAATCCCCAGGGTAATCAAGCTAATCCTGGTGGACAGGGGTACAGAGTTGAGAATAACCAGCTAGAGAAATTTCTGAGGCACGAGCCGGGAAAGTTCTTCGGAGAGCCGGATGATGAGGCAGCCGAGAGATGGATTAATCGAGTTGAGAAAATTTTTACTGCTTTGAGGTACACTGATGAGGCAAGAATAGATTATGCATCATTTTTATTTGAGGGTGATGCAGAGCAGTGGTGGAATACTGTTAGGTTGAGGTGGGATTGTGAGGATGTTCCACACTTATGGGATGATTTTGTAAGTGAGTTCCGGGACAAATATATTCCCGAGATGGCTATGGAGAGGAGGGAAGATGAGTTTGTGGCCCTGAAGCAGGGAAATATGACTGTTGCTCAGTACGAGGCTAGGTTTGTTAGCCTGTCGAGGTATATGCCCGAGTTGGTACGACCGACTAGGAGGATGATTCATAGGTTTGTCCGTGGGCTGAGAATGGACATACAGTTGCATTTGACTGGGCAGACCTACACTACTTTTCCCGAGGCATTTCAGGCAGCCTCGAAGTTTGAGAAACGGAAGGCTGAGATGTTAGCTGAGAGCAGTCAACCGAGTAAGAAGCAGTATTTGGGCCAGAGCAACCAGAGTCAGCCGAGGCAGTATTAGGCTTCTGCACAGGGTCCTCAGCAGCGTCCGTATCAACCACAGCAGCAGATTCAGGCTAGGCCAGCTGTGACTAGACCCCAGTAGGGAGGTACAATTCCTACCCCTGCCAGAGCCCCAGCACCTACAGGAAATACTGCGGTTAGGCAAAATCAGCAGTGTAATTATTGTAATCGACCAGGGCATATTGAGGCTAACTGCTGGAGGAAGAGTGGTAAATGTACGGGTTGTGGCGGTGATGATCATAGGGTGAGAGATTGCCCTAAGTATAATAATGTTCAGGGCCGTGGTGGAAGCCAAGGTGTTCATAATAGGGCTGTAGGTGCACGACCAGCACAGAGAGTACAGGCTAGGGTCTTTGCACTGGATGCAGAGGAGCTGCCCGATAATACAGCTATAGTGGAAGGTACCTTTCTTCTCAATACTCAGCCAGTTAAAGTTTTGATTGATCTTGGAGCTACACATTCATTTATAACTCCTGCATGTGCACGATCTGTGAATGTTTGCATTGATAAATTGCCTCATGAAGTTGAAGTTAGTACTCATTTGGGTGCAAAATTTGTTACTGAGTCTATTTGCAAATCTTGTGATATATGTATTGAGAACTGTAAATTTCCTGCTGATTTAATTATATTACCATTCTGTGACTTTGAAATCATTTTGGGAATGGACTGGTTGGGAAAGTATTATGCTCAGTTGGATTGTAGAACAAAGGTCGTTTATCTTAAGGTTCTTGACCTACCGGTACTAGAGATTGTTGGGAACTGCAGGGCTGCCCGCATTCCACTTTTATCAGCGATCAACACTTCTAAGTTGTTGAATAGGGGTTGTGAAGCTTACTTAGCCTATTTGATCAATCAGCCTGCTGATAAGTTGAGTTTAAATGAGGTTCCGATTGTTAGAGACTTCCCTGGTGTATTTCCCGAGGAATTACCGGGTTTACCACCGGATAGGAATATTGAGTTCGTGATTGATCTTGTGCCAGGCACTGCGCCAATTTCTAGGAGTCCTTATAGAATGGCATCAGCTGAACTTCAGGAGTTAAAAATTCAGCTTCAGAACTTGCTTGAGAAAGGGTTTATACAACCTAGTTCTTCACCGTGGGGTGCGCCTATGTTGTTTGTGAGAAAGAAAGATGGCACGCTACGGTTATGCATTGATTACATGGGACTTAATCAAGTCACGATTAAGAATAAATACCCCTTGCCGTTGATTGAAGAATTGTTTGACCAGTTGCAGGGTGCGAGTGTTTACTCCAAATTTGACTTGAGGCAGGGCTACTATCAACTTAGAATTCGGAGTGACGATATACCAAAGACGACATTCAGGACTAGATATGGCCACTATGAGTTTGTTGTGTTGCCGTTTGGATTGACGAATGCACCAGCCGCATTCATGGACTTAATGCAGAGGGTCTTTCGGCCTTACCTTGATCAGTTTGTCGTGATCTTTATTGACGACATTTTAGTGTATTCGAAGAACGAGGCTAAACATGAGCAACACTTGAGGATTGTGCTTCAGACTTTGTAGGAAAACAAGCTTTTTCCTAAATTCAGCAAGTGTGAGTTCTGGTTGAATCAGATATCTTTTCTAGGCCATATCATTTCAGATCGAGGAATTTCAGTGGACCCAGCTATGATTGAGGTTGTTTCATCTTGGAAGAGACCTGAGACGGTGTCAGAGATTCGGAGTTTTCTTGGATTGGCAGGTTACTACCGGAGATTTGTTAAAGACTTTTCTAAAATTTCTGGACCTTTAAGCCAGTTGACTCGGAAGAAGGTTGCTTACAACTGGGATGCCAAATGTGAATCCAGTTTCCAAGAATTGAAGAAGAGACTAACTACAGCTCCTATACTAGCTTTACCTGAGGGAACAGAGAACTTTGTTGTCTACAGTGATGCATCTAAGGAAGGTTTGGGCTGTGTTTTAATGTAGAATGGAAAGGTGATTGCCTATGCTTCTAGGAAATTGAAACCTTATGAAGTCAATTACCCTACACATGATCTTGAGTTAGCTGCAGTTGTGTTTGCATTGAAGAAGTGGCGTCATTACTTGTGGGGTTGCAGATTTGAAATATTTACTGACCACAAGAGTCTCAAGTATTTGTTTTCACAGAAGGATCTAAATATGAGGCAGCGGAGATGGCTAGAGTTATTAGGTGGTTATAACTGTTCTATTAACTATGTGCCAGGTAAGGCAAATGTTGTTACTGATGCTTTGAGCCGAAAGGCTACTGTTGCAAGCTTGATTATCAAGGACTGGGAGACTTTGGAAGAAATTTGTTCATGGAAACCAGAAGCTACTGAGGTGGGGATTCGATTTGCTAGTTTACAGATTCAGTCAGGGTTGTTAGCACAGGTCAGAGAGGCTCAGAAGACTGATCCTCACATCTTAAAGATCAAAGAAAAAGCTAAAGGGGGAGAGTCGGAGTTTAATTTACATGCAGATGCCATCTTCAGATTCAAGGATAGAGTATGTGTTCCTGATGATCCGACTTTGAAGAATGAGATCCTGTCCGAGGCACATAATTCGAGGTATACGATTCACTCGGGCAGTACAAAAATGTATAGAGATTTGAAGCAACACTTCTGGTGGAACAATATGAAGAGGGAGATTGCTGGGTATGTATCCAGATGTTTGACTTGTCAGAGGGTTAAAGTTGAGCATCAGAGGCCAGCCGGACTTCTACAGCCATTGTCGATTCCACAGTGGAAGTGGGTACATATAAAAATGGACCTTGTGACCGATCTTCCTAGATCTCCGAGAGGATGTGATTCTGTTTGGGTTATTGTGGACCGCTTGACTAAAGTTACGCATTTTATTCCCGTAAACAAACAGGATAGCCTTGATAAGCTAGCTGAATTGTATGTTGCTAATATTGTGAGATTGCATGGAGTACCACAGAGTATAGTGTCAGATAGGGATCCCAGATTTAGATCTCGTTTTTGGCAGAAGTTGCAAGAGGCCATGGGAACTAAGTTGAGCTTCAGTACTGCATATCATCCACAAACTGATGGCCAGTCTGAGAGAACCATCAGGATCTTGGAAGACATGCTTCGGGCATGTGTGCTTGACTTTGGGAAGAATTGGGAGAAGTTTTTTCCTTTAGCGGAGTTCGCCTACAACAATAGTTATCAATCTACTATAGGTATGGCTCCCTACGAGGCGTTGTATGGTCGTAAATGTAGATCCCCATTATATTGGGAAGAGGTTGGAGAGATGAGAACAGTTGATCCGACTGTGTTACCTGAGATGATTAAGATGGTAGATAATGTTCACCTTATTCGCCAACGTATGCTTAGAGCTCAGAGTCGTCAGAAGAGTTATGCGGATAAGCACCGTCGGGATCTTGAGTTTGATTTGGGAGATTGGGTGTTTCTTAAGATTTCTCCACGGAAGGGATTGATTCGGCACGGTAAGAGCGGGAAGCTTAGTCCCAGGTATGTGGGTCCGTATGAGATCACCGAAAAGGTAGGTCCTTTGGCTTATCGATTAGCTTTGCCTCCGAGCTTGTTGAGACTGCACGATGTGTTCCACGTGTCTATGCTGAAGAAGTATCATCCAGACCCTTCACATGTACTTGAACCACAGCCTTTGCAGATTGAAGAAAAGTTGTCTTATGAAGAGAAACCGATTAGAATTGTGGATCGGAAGATTTAGGAGCTTCGCAGAAAGAGTATTCCGTTAGTAAAGGTTCTGTGGAATCATCATGGGTTTGAGGAAGCGAATTGGGAAAGAGATGACCAAGTTCAAGATCAGTATCCGGAGTTGTTTGTTGACCAGGTAAGAATTGCGTGGGCGCAATTGTTTTAAGGGGGAGAGGGTGTAATACCTGAGCCCGGAATGTGAAAATTCTTTGTTTATTATTTTGAAAATTATATTTCCTTAATTTCTTTGTTAATTAATTGTTACTTTCTCGCCGTCGCAACGTGCATTGCATTTCAGGAGCGATAGCTAGAGAACGATTTTCAGTCCTCAGCAAATAGGGAAACTAGTATTTAGATGACTTAAATTTTATATTTTAAATGTTGCTAGCTTTAATTGACCTTACCTTAGCTAAAACGGCTTTAAAACGATCAAAATAGGGGCCTTTGACCAAGTCTTAAGTAGTTTGACTTAGCCCTTGACCAACTTTGACCATTTAACACCTTATAAGCTTATAACTTAGCATAATAAAAAAAAAACAGCAGCAAAACAGTGAGCAGCAGGCCGTGAGCTTCATTGAAGAAAAAAAAAACCTTTCAACTTCCAATCGATCAATCTTCGCGAGAGCTCGTGCGGGGTGATTTCCGAGGCAACCAACGTTGTTTTCCTAGCGACTAGGAGTACCTAAGGTGAGGGAAGCATGTTATTTGCGCATTTATACGTTGTGTATGTTAACTTTGTCAATTTTTAGATTTATCCGTAGATCGTTATTTAAAGCGATTTGATGCTTCTAGAATGTTCCTTGGCATTTGTAGAACATGTATTTATAGCTTTGTAACATTTTTTGCGGTTAAATGTTGTGATTGCAATTTAAATTGATCATTGAATAGTAATTTATGAATAGTAAAACCTTGAAATGTTGAAGTTGCGCAGTTATGCTTTCTGTTGATGTAGAAATGTGCTAGGTACGCTAGAATGCTAAAATGTGGTTTGTTTGGGTTGCGTAGTAGAAAAAACGGGAATTAAGCCTTTGGGAAAGTAGGGGTCATTTAGGTTGGCTTTAGCGTTTTCTCGTTTTGCATGTTGGCATTGCTTCGGGAAGCCATGGAAGCACTTTTGGTGCGATTATGGCGTTGGTTGGGTGTTTGGTTGTTATAGTTGTAGTTCAAACGAGAAAGGGGGAAATCGGGGCTTTGCGCGAGTTCTAGGGTAAAGTAAGGTTTCGGGGTCTTTAGACGTGCCTTATGGTGACCTAGGAGGGTTGGCGAAGTCGGTTTCCAGAACTCGTAACTCGTTTGGAAATGGTAGTGTTTCGATAGTTGGGGCCGATTTGTGTTTTTGTGTGTTTTATTGTCTTTATGCTTATAGAATGCTTAGAATTACTTGGAATACTTGTTTGAGTTGTTTTGGATTGAATTGCTTATCAAATTGCTGCTATTGCGTGCGAGAGTAACCTACTTTGTTATTCTCCCACGTGTGGCTTTATCGCTTGTTTATCGTCTTGTATCGAGTCTTGCATTGCATAGTGTCTCGCGCGTGAGTGATGGGCCTCTCTGGGTAGCCTTGGGTTGCCAGTGTTGGTTGCTCTAGCTCCGCTGCTATTCCCTTTCTCGCTTGGGTTGCCTCCCAGGGAGATTTAGGTCGTAGGTTGATGGATACTTCCGGGGTATTCCAAACTGGTGTTATAAGGTGGTTTGGGCCGGCGCGTCGTCATCGAATTCATGTTTGAAAGTTGCTCGTGAAAAGAGTATCGTATCCTTTGAATGAGTGTTTGCAGCTTTAAATACTTGCCTTGCTTTATTGTTGGCTTTGGTTGTATCTTTATATGATTTGTATGTATTGCTTGGCTAATTGCATTGCATACTCCTCTCATCTCCGTCCTTGAGACCAATTGCCCTCGCTGAGCAATAGTTTTTGCTCATTCCTCTCTATACTATGTTTTTTACAGGAGTAGTTGAAGCAGATCCTCTCGAGGTAATAGAGGAGGAGGAGCAGGTGGAGGTGTTTCCGTGATAGCACTTCTCTGCTTTGCTGGTGGTTGGTTACCAGTTTTGTGCGAACCTTGCTTGTTATGTATATTGCGTGGAGGTCACTCAATTTTGAGGCTTGTAGCCTTGTATATATTTTCTAGTTTGAGACCTCTACGGTCTTATATTGTATAAGTTGGAAGAATGTAATGTTGTAACTTATACTCGGATGACTAGTGAATAAATGCATGCTAATAGCTAATGGTTTAGTGGCATAAATACCTGTGTAGTATGCATATCATTTTGGTTTTGAAAGTTGGTTAATAAGAGAATGAATATTTTAAAGAAAGTTAGCTTGTTTTGATTATTTTATGGCTTTCGCAAGTATTATATTGATTTTAGGGTTTTCGGATCGTCCGCGGTAAAGAGGAGACTCTGTCCGTGTGTCGGGTCCGGGCTTGGCCTTTTGCGGGGTCGGGTCGGGGCGTGACATCGAATATGTATCACAATTTCATCACTACATCTAATATGCGATACTTACCATAGTTAACTTAATTAAGAAGGTAGGCGGCTTATCAACTTGACCTTACCCATAGAATTAAGCCCTAGCTCTAATATTGAAGTTTGAATCAGAGAAAAAAGTCTCTTAACGAAAAACAAACGGCTTTTGATCGGTCCCTGAAAAGCATGATATGGCTTAAAAGCCCCGCTATTAGCTTTCTCAACCTTTGTTTTAGCGGATTCTTCCGATTAAGAAAATGGCACTTCTTCGTCACCATTGGAACCGACCGAGGTCCTATCCTTCCCTGTAATGAGATGAAGGAAGTGAAACGGGCTGCTTGTCTTGCCTCGAGCCCATAGAGAGAATTACTACTCTGGACTAGGATGGTGCAGCTCTGCTTAAAACTAGGCTAGGAAATGGGTCTCCCCCTCTACTCTAGGGTGCTTACACATTCTTTGAAAAATGAGAATAATTTTTTCTTATTCTTTACGGGTACGGGATGGGATCTTTGTTTCTGGGCTCTCAGAGTGGTGTATTCGCTACTGACTTGGGATTGCTTCCCTCAGATCAGACTGGACTTAGGTTACCTACTTACTCAAGCTGTGAATCCTCATAAGAGGAAAGCAGCAACTTTCTATTTATAAAAGGTAGATTAGTTCTTTCATATCCGATCATCAACTGCATAGCAAGAAAAAGGGGATTGCAAATCAAATGGAAAAGCACCAACTACTATAAAATGAAAAGACACATACGCCTTCAAAGAAAGCCTATTTGAAGAGAGTTGTTACATGTATATTATCTACTCATTCCTGAAATCAAGGAAGATCATGAGTACCTATTGGCTTTCTTGCATATTCGACTTTCTAATGCATATTTGACTTCGCTACCTTACTCTAGTTTGATAAAGTGGAATAAAAGTTGATATTGTACTTTACTTGAAAGAGATCCTACATCGATAGTTATTCCTTCCTATAGAAGAGAGCTTGGAATGCTTTCTGCTTAAAAGAGGCCGAAGTCCTTCACCCCAGAACTAATAATGGAATGGTAATCCAACTGATTGACGACTATACCAGGGCTGCTTAAGACTGGAATTTATCTAACGCTTAACAGGATTTGCGCCATTAAAAAAGGCTAAAATAGCCGTACAGAGCCTGAGCCTATTCTTATTAGACAGAAGATCGACCTCTGGAATCGATCTAATATTTGAAATTCGTTTATCACCCTGCTATATGAATTTTATACTTTTTTATATTCTTTATGTTAGGTTCTTACGTTTATGCTATATTTGTTTCATTAGGGAAGTAGCCTAGCTCAGTTGGGGGAAATTCCTAATGGAAAGAGTACTCTCATTAAAGCTAAAACAGGGTGACATATTACCATTGACCTCAGACCTCACACCAGATTTCCTCTTCCCGATCCCCTGAAAAAGGCAGATGTTCTTGTAGGTAGGAGCTACTTCACTTTCGATGTTTGGCGCTCCCTTCGAATTGATATCCAAAGATTCCCTGTAATAGGATGGTTTGAAATGATGATTTATTACAGGTTCTAGTGACATGAATAGGATGAGCATACGAATGAGCCGGAACATGGATAACGTAGTAGTTCGAGCTGATCGAGAGTACGAGATTACTGACCGAATACTCTTCAATTGAGATGGGCCGAAGCCCTGCTAGCCAAGGAATGCATCCAACAGAGCGAAACAGTGTTCCATTCTTTTCGGTGGCATCATTCCGCATCGAGGGCGAGCAGAGTGAAGAATCGAAAGGGAATCAAATTAAAATGTTAAGGAGAAACTCGCTACGTGAGGTGGGCTATTGAAAACCCCAGTCCGAGCATACAAGGGGATAAATGCAGGCTTCGACTCATATGCCATAACATTCTTCTTCGTTCGTTGCTTGGTCACTCTCTCTCATATATGTCATTGTCTAATTTCATCATTTTTAGGAGGTGTAGTAGGTAGGCTTATAATCGATCAGATGGGAGTCCTCGAAAGTGAGCTTTACGAACTGGTTGTTATTTAGATTAGATAGGCGTCAAAAGTCATCAAGTCTTGGCTTCTCGACCAGCGGCTCCAATTACAGCAATGAAAGAAGTGTCTTATTAGATGGTAGCTGGCAAATGCAAATCCCCATGGGAACTCTAAGAGGCGCAATGCATTCGCCGAGCAAGCCAAATCAATTGAATCAATTGCATCAACAGAAGTAGCTGAATCACTCATATCAGCTATTTCGTCTACGCAACCAAGGGACAGAATAACAAGAAAAGGAGCATTCTCGCTCAATTTGATAATAAGACTACTAGCCCCCCTTATGACTAATAATAAGAATAGTACTTATCACCCTCCCTTAGTTCCAAACATGGTTTTATAACCCCAAACCTTGTGGCTAGCTTAAGCCTATCAATCAAGTAGTTCTTATACTCCTTTGTATCAGAGCCTCTTGTCATATATCCCAGTCTCATTCATACCACCCGGATCATGCAAGTCCGTTTCTGTGGCTGTTGCTTATCCCCTATTGGTATCACCACCTCATGTAGCTCGTTATGCCCATGCACTTGGCCATCTCGTGGATCTGAACCAAGAACTGGCGTAGGAGATTCTTACTAGAGGGGGAATCGCAACTGGATCTACCCAAACCTGAATTTTGGCTTGTTACCGTGCATATGTGGCACTCGTCGATTGTTCCAAAGAAATTGGTGATGTCACTTCTTTCTATGCCTGCTGGGATGTAGGAACCATAAAGGTGATCTTTTTTCAGCTGAGTTATCATCTGCGTTTTCTTTCCTTCTTGTTGTTATGACATCGTTTATACTTTTATTGATACGAACGATAACCGAACGAATGCTTCTTCCTCGGCTCAGCCTAGTTTCATAAAAGCGCTACTGTTGTACATGAGATAGCCTTTTTCCATAAGGTCAGGTAGAGATCATAGGTAATCGACTCCAACTCCCTCATCTGATCTCTCTCTTATTACGGCCCTGTCAGAGGTGTTGGTCATGGGATAAAGGCTTGGAAGTAGTGAAGTGAGAGAAAGGATCTCCCAGCCATGGACTTTTTGCCTTGGTTTGCCCACCAGCAGTTGATTACCCTATAAACAGGCACAACAAATCAAACAAATCAACATGATTGCTTTCTATAGGCCGACTGGTGAAACTCTTTCTCATTGCCATCAAATGGATAAGCCAGGTATTCGGAAGATTGGACTCGCTCCTATAGTTTTGTACTGTGAGAAAGTTGGAGCCTAATGAAATGAGCCCTTAGCATGGGCATCCGGTGGTGGGCACTCTGATTGTGACTCCAAAACGTGAAGATATGATTCTGACTCCACTCTTATAGAGTGATCGGATTTCCCAGATAAGAGTGATCAATTGTCCAGATTGTTGTACCATCTTTTGTGTTGTTACTGACCGGAATTGCGCACCTGAGTGCATAGTGTTTTCCCTTGGTTTTGGGGAATCGTACTCACTCTATATCTCACTTGGTAGGCTAGGGAAGAAATGCCATCGGTCAATCCGAGTAGGAGTCTGTTCCGATCAAGCCGTATAAAGGCGAGCAATTCTTATAGCAATAGCAAACGTCCTACTTATAGCCCTTAAAGCATCGAAGATATTATGGCTTGAGAAAATAGTTCCTAAAACACCTCAACATAATGGAGTTGCTGAGAGAATGAACCACACTACTAGTGAAATAATTCGGTGTATACTCTCCCATGTTAAACTGCCTAAATCCTTTTAGGGTAAAGCAGTGAGAACTGCAGTGGATTTGATCAACCTTTCTCCTTTTCAGTTCATCTTAAAGGTGATATTCAAGAAAGGGAGTTCAAGGCATGTTTAGATAGGATTCGCCCTTGAGGCTGTTACAAAATCGATTGTTCAAGAAGGAGCTCTTACTGTTTTTGCCTTTTTCGCTGCTCTAGATGCTATCGAATCGGATTGATGCAGAGAGGAGTAGGTGCATTGATGCCGCAAATTCGACATTAGCAAGAACTGGCTGGTACGAATGGCATTGATGCATCGAATGCCCTCTTTGACAGGGTTGTGCAAAAAGCCGATTATTCGACCATCTTTTCCAATAGTGCCATTTGATTGATGCTATCGAAGAAGAAGGAAGACAATGAAAAAGGGTCTTTGACTCGCAGGTCAGACTATTTCAAACTATGCTAGCCCACTCGGGCCTCCCCTATCACGTATAGGGATCCCCTTCGCTACATTGCTTCACTTCTTTCATTTAGCTACTCTTCATTCTTTTACCCGAAAAGGTCGGTCAACTGCTACATTTCTTGAACGGTCGTTGCCTATATTACTCTGTCTCCCTCTTTTCAAGGAAGTGAGTCTCAGACCATATGTAGTTCTCGGTCCTTTTTATACATTTCCTGGCAGGTGCTTTTGTGGCTATTAGCTCTATCCCTAAAGTATTCTGTGAGCCCAATCTCTTTAATGTGGGCCCTCCGTTATGAGAGTTAAGTAAGTAAAAAAAGCACTAACCTCCTAAGATTGCTGCCGCAGGCGGAGCCACCATCTGAAGAAAATCTAAGACCTGGTGGAACGCTTGACTGGCAAAGCCATAAGTTGTTATATCCTTCATTATATCAAATAAGTGGACTAAATCAACAGGTTGGCCAATAATTTCATCGGCCAATTGCTCATAGGTCCAATTCAGGGGCAACAGAAAGTTATACTTATTCATAAGAACTCTAATACTAGCCCCAATTGAGGCTCGCAATCTCCTAGAAGTAAAATGATATAAGGTGACCGCCTCGGAGTTAACCATTTTTGGAACCACAGGGTTCACTGGGTTATCCACATTCGGGAGTAAGGGATTGACCAATTGATCGTTCTAAAAAAGAGTTTGTTGTTGTGAAATACCTTCACACAAAGTTTGAATCATATCAATAAGAATGAGGTTGTTTTCCATTTATATTATTCTGGACTTTTTTGTCAAGACACACCATCAACTCGCCTATCCTGAAGAGACTTTGAAAGCGACTAGTGGACTTCTAGAATGAATTGGAAGAGAGTAGGTAAGGTCTTTCCTCACAAATAAATGGAATGGGAATAAGGCTTTATCATTCAGCGATGTTTCAGCCTTATTATATAGATAAAGGACAAAGCGCTGTTTTACATACCCAGTGATCAAATTCTTGGAAAACAATCAAATCGAGGGTCCGGAGGTTGACGAAGAACAGATGGCTTGGCTCTTTAAGCTGACCACGATTGAAAAAATTCAAATCAGAAGGAGGAATCACAACTACAAGCTCATTTCACACACATCAAAGAAAGATGCGCATACACACTTATTTTATCTGACATCCACCTTAACCTTTGTAGGTTATAGGTGGCCTCTACTTCATATAGAAGACTCAGGTTTTCACTCCATCAAGGAACTACTTAAGCTTAAGGAAGAACAACAACCCCTTTCGCTCTTTGGGGCTCACTCAGGAGCTTCCTTATCCTAGATTCATGAGAGGCAAGAGCAGGAAACATGAACCGCAGAAAAAGGCTCTTTAACTTAAACCACTAACTCGGAAAATACATTTTTTCCTTTATTACACTTGAAGAGGGCCTAAGAACAACAACGAAGCACAACCTAAGAGAAGAGAGGGCATTCCCTTTTATAATACGCCTAGGGATATGGTCCTGCTAGAAGCTCTCAACTCATATCACAGAACTGCTCCAAACGAGTAACTTATTACTATTTAAGTTTAAGACAGATAGACCGATAAAAACCACGCCCCTATTGGCCGCAACAGCCGAAGAGAAAGACATTCTATAATCATCTATAATCAAAGGTAAGGTGACAAACCCGTATTGTACCGGAGCATATTCTAGATTAAGAATTAAGATGGCATCGAACCGGACCTGTATTCATAGAGCAAGTCCTAGTCTTAAATTAAATAAGGAAGGTCCGACTTATTACTTATTTAAAAATATATCTTATATGACTCAGTAAACACAGTCCTAGATACTTAGCTCTAAAACTCCTCAATTGACTCTCCACCCCAAGAGTGATAACAACCCTATCTGACTATATATATATTGCAACTTCTAACACCTCCACATGAATAGAGCTTGAACCCTTATGGCACTTCAATACCTTAATCAATGAAGTAGCTCTTGGTCGTCGAGCTCTTCCTCAGCCTTCGTCAATCCTACTTTCGATATAATATAGCTGTTGGAATGTAAGCAAGGATATTTCTATACCTCAGATCTAGTACGATCTGGCACTTTAAAAGATCGAGTTCTAGCAGCCTAATACTCCCCTTTTTCTATCGTCAATCGAGTACGTGCCGTGCTGGTCTACTTACTCTTCCCTCGCTAAACCCGACCTTCTTGCTTTCCCTCAAAAAAGGAAAAAAAAAGATTTAAAAGCAGAGGCTTCAATGTGATCTCCTATTACTATAAAAATAGCCTATGTCTTTCTTCATTCTCCAGCGAGGGAGAGAGAGCCTTTACTTTCTGCTTCCTAGTTTATTGATGTAGTTGCTGATTACATGAGTGGAAGACTTGTAATGAGTAGAAGAGGTCACCATCTCATCTTTATGAGTTAGAGATTACCTTTTCTTTCATTTTGGACTGACTTCATATGTAATTTATGAAGGTAGTTCGGGGGAAGCAAGCCAGTAAGCTTTCTTCCTTGAATCAGCTATTGAGGAAGGAAGTGACATCATACATAAAGAAAAGGAAGATAATTCCATCAGAGAAAGGGAATCATCATAGGCTGTGTTTTAAGTGAAGGAGAGAGACAGGACTTGCTAGGAATTGAATCAATAGGTTTAGAAGGCGATTTAAAGCTTGATTCATAGCAAACCTTACCTTACTTGACTCTATCAATGACTTTGGAATTGACAGAGGAATGGACTTTTTTTAAAGTGTTAAAAATAGGCAAGTTGATTTAATGAAGTTGAAAAAAGGTATAAAGTAACTCGACTGATAAGGAGAGGAATTATCTTTTTTTATTGCTTGCCGAGTGAAGTGACTCAGTCTTGGAAGCAGTCGAAGTCTTCTATCTAGGTTATGAGGTTTTTGGTCTTTCAACATTCGTCCTACCTTTAGTAGTATCAGGGCCATTTGCTTGAGCCAGTCTACCTGCTATCCCTAAGCAAGTGTAATTTCTTTGTTATGGGAAATGGTCTAATAGCCCCGTGTCGGATAATCAACTTCCATGATCGGATAAGAAGTTGCTTGGATGCATGCACCCTAAGTTGATGTCTTCGATCATGTAGCTAGCCCCGCCCGTAGTGAATCAAACCTCTACAAGCCCCTAAGGGAACCCCTTCTTAGGCTAACTTATCTTTCTATCTTTCCACATCTTTCAATCCTAGCAATGACTTTCTCAGCTTAACTATAACAAACAATTTTTTTGATTCTTTTTCACTAGAGCGAATCTCTGCCAACTCAACTCCTGTCTCGCCTGCTATCACTGACTTCCTAAAATTGGCTTTTTCATCGCTTCTCCGTGATGAAAGACTTTTTCTTTCTAGATGATACCACCCAAGCAGGGAAATAGTCAAAGTCAAGACAAACTAAGGCGATAGAGAGAATTCCTATTGAGTTACCTTTCCTGGGGTCACTCCCTTTGAGCTGGGGATATGCCGACAACAACTAAAATAACAGTGCTTAGGCCTAATCCCAATGCCCTTACTCAAGGATTTGGAAAAGAGAAGAGTGAAGGCATGAACAAGAACAGCTTCCTCTTGTGACCATGCTACCATGAGTGAATTCCACTTCTTTCTCCTTCGGACCCTCACCGCTAACCAAGAGCAATTGACAAAAGACATAGTCTTTCCTTTATATTGATGGATAAACGGACTTCACTCCTATTGATCTAACAACATAGGATATGATCACAAAAGCTGATTCAATCGAGTTAACAATATCGGCTCACTGCTAGAAATCCAGTTAGTTAGGTCTCGTATGCCTATTATACAGTCTTACTAATAGTTCATAGTATCTAATCTGATCTGAGAACGGAATTCAAATAAATTGAAAAGGTGAACGACGGTCAAATTGCATGCAATTGATAGCCAAAAGAGAGAAAGTCCAGCTTTACTTATTCCACTTTCTTTAGGAATAAAAGAATCACTAGTTGATGTGGAAGAAGGGGTCTTTGCTGCTATCTTACTTCCTGACTTCCCTAGGGGAGAAAAAAGAAGCTCTTCTTTCTAACGTTGAATCAGCTCTTCTTCCTATTGTCGACTCGGGCTTGAATGAGTTGAATTTGGGAAGGTGGTTAAATCATTGATAGAGATGAATCGAATCACCTAGAATTAGACTAGCTAAACTTCCCTTTCTTGGGTGGCTTGGTTAGATTGGTTTGAGTAGCCCTATCTTTTACCCATAAAGGGAATTGAGCCCACACTTGGTTCAAGGCTTTCAATAAGGAATACCGGGCTTAAGGGAATGAGAATCTACTTACCAACTGATCCTACTCATCCTTAAGGCGCGGCGCGGTTTCTGCTTTCACTAGATTCTCAAAAGCTGAAAAGGTAGTTGACCCGAGGGATAAGCTCTTTCTCTTCTTAGCTACGTATCTAGGATTAGGAGTCAAGTAAGGGCATGGCTTAAGCCAACTCCCAACCCAACCCTAGGTTGAGGTATCATAATAGAGTAAAGTAGGACAGAACAATTAGCTTAGCAATGAACAAAAATCATTCAATCAGCCCTAGAGCTGGGAGTTCTCCTTCTAGATTTCGGAATACAAGGAAGGAGGCTCCTGGGGGGTTAGTGTCAGTCCTGCTTGATTGTTTTCTTTGGCTAGAAGGGAAGGGAGAAGGGCTGACACCGCTACTTCCACCGCCTTCAATGGAAAGAGGAATATTTTCCATGAAGGACAAGGCCATCTTGATGCAGTCTACTAACCTTTCCACATATAGAAGAAAGAAGTCAGCCTCCTTCCAATAAAAAAGGAAACAACTAATGTTGAGTACGGTGATACTGAAAAAAAGTTTTCGAACGGGAAACATGAGTTGGCTTTATAAGTATCTATAGGATAAGAACTGTGAACTATCTGCTTCAAAAAGATAGTTGTAAGAAATGAGACTTCGACGAGCCCTTTCCTTTGTGAACATTTACTTGCCTTAGCCTTTCTTTCCCGCCTTAAGAAAGAAAGATAGACCAGTGCCAACTCTCATAGGCTTATTCCTGCCTTGGGATAGGAGAGGATAAAATAACATACCACTTTACTGGCCAGGAGAAAAATAATGATTCGCCCAAGTCGAGTGATAGGGCTTGCCTTGACGGATGGCTTAACTGATCTAATTAGAAGTACATCGCTAACGGGTTTGCTTGAAATACACCTTTCAATCTCTTACCTATTTTCCTAAGGAAACTCTCATCGGCTGGCCGGAAACTTGCAACAAAATGCTCCCTCAACATCTCTGATAAGCATGCTTCATAAATAAGGAGGTCCCGACATGTGAGACCTAGCTCGTGATAGATTATGCATGTAGGGAGGCACAAGGCCCCTTCCCCAAAAATGAATTGGGGAGCCGACTGACGCTCTGCGATCATACTAGAAAGACGGCTTCTTGGTCATCATCTGTCAAGGCTGCCCCTATTTATTTATACTGGAACTGGACCGACAACCAAAGGAAATTATCTCTCGATTAAGGGAATTCCCAAGGGCAGCAGGAGAACTCCAACTAAAGATGGGCTTAGAACTTTTTCTCACTTTTTGGCAAAGAACATGTGAAGACCGACGGACTTTAGAATAGGGGACGGATACGAGGGCTACTAGATGAAGGACTGGTGGTTATGGATTTTTACCTAGAACTAAAACTTACCCTGACTTTCGCTCTAGTAGTGATGTTGTAGGCTTACTTACTTAAATAAAGCCTTTGGTTCCCATACATCCCTGATAGATGTTATTGATGAAGCCATCCCTGAAAAATTAGACAAGCACGCGTCCATACGGGTTAGCTATTTAATGAAATAAAGGGCATACTTTTATTTTTTCGTGGTATGGACCAAAGAATGGGTTCTGCTGCTATCGATACCTACCTAAATAACCAACGATCAAGACCGAAGCTTAACGAGCGTCTTCGTTATAAGAACTTCTCACTTAATAAGACTAAGTGAACAAACACCCTTACTCTAATGGCATGGTCTTCCTTCATCATTCCACGAAACTATAAAAAAGAATTTATTTAATAGACTGAAACCCTATCCTAAAAGGGGCACTCAAGCTCGAACTTTCTTTTTCAACGGCATCTTCCTTGTCCCACAGTTTATCGATTAACCTGAAAGTTTACAATTCAATCAGCACTCTATTCGAATGATGCTGGAATAGTGTAAAGGCTTACGATAAGACCCAGTGAAAAGCTACCTTTACTCAATTTCTTATTTGATCCAAGGAGGCCTGTTTCTTGCTCTAACTCGTCTTCTTCCTTTCTTTTTGTTACAAATGCCATAGGTGTAAAAAATGCCCATACTGCCATGTGGGTTGTAGCATAAGGCCAGGATGAACATAATTTTACAAATGCCCTTACATATCCTTCTTCTATTGTCCTTAGATGTTTTGATGAACTTGAAGACTTCAAATTACTACTTTATATTATTATAAGTAGACTGGTTCTTGTTACTGGTTTGTTCCTGTCCCACTTCCTCTTTCCTCACTCCCCGGGTTGCTTGCGTAGTAAAAAGAAAGAAATCGTCTATGGCAGATGGAATATGAGATCTAGGCAAGCCCTTCTTGTTAACTTAAAGGCTATGTAGAATCCTAGGTTTAGCTTTCTAATACCAGTCATTAGTTCCGGCTATCGCTCAAAAGTGATAGTGCCATCGAAAGAGAGAGTGTAAAACAGTCAAACTTCGATACCTAGCATCCAATTTTCCATTCCCTGATCTGTGCCTCTTTAACAAAGACTTTATGAGTAGTGGTTGGCTTTCGAGTTGGAAAGATAAGAAGAGCTTGATCGATCAATTCTGAAAGGAAAAAACACACTGCTTAAGATATAAAGCGTAGTTCAACCACCCCGACTTCTGCCTGATCCTAATAACAGACCTAGAGAACAGGTAAGCTCCAATACATAGTTCCTTGGTTAGACCGTCAGTGATAATGAGAAGAACTTTATTCAGGTAACCTCCTCGAGGCTGGCACTTTTGGCATCACTATCTCATGGCAAGCTTACTGAGTATCCACCACATCCATTTCCAAAGATTCATTCTGATTGGTTTTTGCCATGAACTCTCTTGGCAAAGTCAGGATCATCTTGCAATCCACCTTATTAGGTAAGTTACCTCACTGAACTTGAAACTTTGGCTCATTTTCTTTAACCTGGGTCTGACTTACCAACCTTCAAGTCTTCCTCCATCAGGTCATCTTCTAGAGCCAAGCCGTCTGAAAGAAAGCTCATAAGAAAACCCCATTGACGAGGTCTGTCCCTTCTTGTAGTCTTTCCCAGCCTTATCTTCTGTTGGGTACTTCAACATCAGACCTCCCTTCGGTCGCCTTCTCTCCTTCAGTCTGTATTTTCTTCTTTACTGAAGCCTTCTTCCTCAGAATCCTCCTTTTCAGGGTCCTTGTCAGCATAGATGATTTCAGTTATGCTAGACTCTTTCCTATAGCCTCCTTCTCAGGTCTCGGTTTATGTGCCGCATGAACCCACTGATCAGTTGGTGGGATAATAGACGGTGTTTGAAATAACCATTGTTTCCTATTAAATCGAAATTTCATAAGAGAAGAAAACTGTTAACGTAGGTCGGCGTAGATAAATGTTATCCGACTTGAATGATCGAATCGATTCCACTTTTCACTTTGTCAAGATTGGCTTGGTGTGAAGTGTACGAAACCCTGGGTACAAGATCGAAAATAACCCTATAGGAAGGCAAGCTAAAAGCGCTATCCATTTTCATGGCCTCAATAAGACTCAGTATTGTACTGGCCGAATCCGTTTCGCAGCATAGAGTATACCTCAATCTCAGTTAGTTCTGTTTCGGCTTTTTCCCTAACCTTCTGTGAGGCAAATCCTCACCACACTACACTTTGACACAAGAGAATAGAACCGGGCGCTTTGCTTGTCTTGTATCTTCGGGATACGAGTTGGCGGTCTTATTTAAGAGCACTTTTTTCTAATACTCATTATGGATCAACTCGTGGCTGATTTCGCTTCTAGGATGGGTTTGGCTCTGCCTGTAGCTATTCTTGTAGCCGTTAGGGCTGGCCGAATGATCCATCAAATAAATAGTCTTAATATGGAAACAAAGATAACATCAGTTACCATAGATGTTGTTAAGGAAAAGATCATTGAACAACTCTCAATTCTTTTGAGAGTCTATAGAGATACTACTAAAGATGTGAACTTACCAACATGAGTCAATCTCCAAGAGGTAAGCACACATCTATTTTTTGCAGAGGAGAGCCTTATGCACGATATTTATTGTGATCTTATTTCTCAGGGAACGCAAAGTGAATATTTTCTCCAAGTTATACAATTTCTTAGCGAGTAGTCTTTCTTTTTCTGATGGTTCGTAACGTACTGGAGTTATAACATTTGAATTTATCTTACATTCTACATTCCCGAAACGGATCCTATCAAATATTTCACATTTTCTATGATCATCTCTATTTCAGGTATTCGGGGAATCCTCCATAATAGACGCAATATTCCTATTATGTCAATGCCAATTGAATCAATGTTATTAGCTATGAATTCGAACTTTTTGGTATTTTCCATTTCTTCGGATGATATGATGGGTCAATTATTTGCTTCATTGGTTCCAATGGTGGCAGCTGCGGAATCTGCTATTGGGTTAGTTATTTTTGTTATTACTTTCCGATTCTGAGGGACTATTGCTGTAGAATCTATTAATAGCATTCAAGGATAAACATGACTCTGTCAGAGTTACCAAAATATGAAGTTCTCTTCTTTCTTTTTGATTTTGACTTGGTTGGCAGGGTCAGGGCCTTTCTTGTTGGGCAAGCGCATTCGATTCTAAAGTCCTTTCCTAAACCACTTCCCATTCAATTGCTGAAAGATAGAGATAAGGCTTTCTAAATGAGATTGAGTTCCACGAATATGCAGGCTAGAATGATGCTATTTGCTGTTATTCTATCTATTTGTGCATCAAGTTCGAAGAATATCTCAATCTATAATGAAGAAATTATAGTAGCTAGTTGTTTTATAGGCTTTATCATATTCAGTAGGAAGAGTTTAGGTAATACTTTCAAAGTGACTCTCGACGGGAGAATCCAGGCTATTCAGGAAGGATCGCAGCAATTCCTCAATCCTAATGAAGTAGTTCCTCCAGAATCCAATGAACAACAACGATTACTTAGGATCAACTTGCGAATTTGTGGCACTGTAGTAGAATCATTACCAATGGCACGCTGTGCGCCTAAGTGCGAAAAGACAGTGCAAGCTTTGTTATGTCGAAACCTAAATGTTAAGTCAGCAACACTTCCAAATGCCACTTCGTCCCATCGCATCCGTCTTCAGGACGATTTAGTCATAGGTTTTCACTTCTCAGTGAGTGAAATATTTGTCCCCGAGTCTACGTTGAAAGCTTCTATAGTAGAACTCATTCGAGAGGGCTTGGCGGTTTGAAGAATGGTTCAGGTGGGGGGTTCTCTTAAGAATAAAGAAGACGAATATAATCTAATTCATGTTCATGCTAACAGATGAGCGGATCCAATACCAAGACGACTTCTTTCTTAGGAAGTGCAGCAACTACTTGTGGATTTTTGGGATATCATGCCCCACGAGTTAGTTGCCAAGTGCCCCCTAGGAGGGCAGTCTACCACAAGATCGAGTTGGGGCCTGGAGCGCCCCTTAACTTACTTAGACTGGGGCTGGGTTTAGTGGATGGCCTCCCTAACTAACATCTATTAATCTTGTTTGAGCTCAGGAAAGAATTTAAGGAACTCAATTGAGGCCTATTTCTATTCCAGCTGATCATGCAGTTTTTCCCTATCTTGTTGGGGAAAAGGTTGGGGAGCCCCTATCTTATTCCAGAAAAAAGCGGGAGCCTTTGCGTTGATTATCGGGCGCTCAACAAGGTAACCTAACCATCAAAAACAAGTATCCACTTTGATTGCAAACTTCTTCACCCTAATCAATAAGCGCGAGATACTTCTCGAAGTTGGATCTAGGGTCGGGCTACTATTAGGTGCGTATCACGGAAGGAGACGAGCCAAAGACGACCTGTATGACAAGCAAGCAACCTTACTAATAAATGGGCATTTGATAATTTTTTTGTTAAGCCTTTTGGACTTACCAATGCCCCTGCCACGTTCTGCACTGTCACGCCCCAACTCGACCCTTCCTACAATCAGTCAGGACGCAACTGAATTTCGGCAGTATAACGACAGTAACATGAACATCAGGGCTCTAAACCAACCCTTAAGAACAACATACATCAACATCCATAAACCACCAACCAATTCCACAATCAAATTAACAACATACAACACAACCACTTTATACATTAAACATTCTTTCATCAACTCTTTCATAGTTACGCGTCTCTGTTCCAACATAATACATAGGCTATACATTCATTTCAAAATAGATTATAACCAACTTAGTAATCTAGTCATGATCAAAATAAAGATTACTAAATCAACATACATATGTCTTTATATTAAGATAGGTTATACAATACATTGTGTTACAACAACTAAGACAATCTCATGGCAATGACTCCTGCACATAAGACTCATCCACATATGGCACATTTCCCTTTTCAAGAAGCATGTACCTGTAGTCAGGCTCAGTAACACCTGCATGCATACAATAATTGAGAGTGAGCTTATATAAAACAAGCCCAGTGAGGATCCGATAGATCTCTAATAGTATTTACTATACTCCTTGGAAATCATCCTTTGAGCAGTAAATACACAATGAACATTAATATCGTTATAAATGCAACAATAGCAATAACTGTAAACACACAATAAGGATACGATACATTTGCTGATGAAGCTCCATACACCAATTCAATACTCATCAACTCCTCCAAACTCAATGACACAATCCTGAGGTACCTTGAGCTAGACCCACACCCCATGGCCTCTCCGCCCATGCAAGATAGGGATTAGCCATGATAACTGTGCCCGCAGCCCAGGATGCCTCCCGATGTGACACAACATTATCAAAGCTCACAACAATGGGACCCAATTCGAGAAGTCAACAACATTGGTTGCCCGACTCCTAACTCATAACAACAATAATAATAACAATTCGAGAAGTCAACAACATTGGTTGCCCAACTCCCGACTAATAAAAATGATAACAATTCCAATTCGATAAGTCAACAACATTGGCTGCCCGACTCCAAACTAATAAAACAATAACAATCAACTAACAATGTAACACCCCGGATTAAAAACAATAACAATCAACTAACAATGTAACACCCCGGATTAACCCCGAGCGTGCTCCTCACGATTTTGTAACAACAATCAATAATCAATTAATCCGTATTTCAACAATCAATTAAACAACATTTAACAATCATCAACTATATAATCATGAAACAATTAAGTTAGATGACAAAGTAGGCCACCCAACTTAACATGCATTAGACATACAACCAAACCCTAATCTAACCATCAACAACTCACAGTTCAATCACTCAAACACCACCCGATCATCTAAAGGCATATAACAACATTTTAAAGAAAGACAACCTAAACTTCAAATAATCATATCTTACATTTTACAAATCCAAACAACTCCAAACTAGTTTCTATCATTTACCCACTCAATCAACTACATTAGCCCTCTCGAAAACCAACCACGACACATCAAAATCAAGCCCAACAACCCTAAAACCTCAATGCACCTAGGCTGAAATTTTTGGATTTTCACACCAATATCGCAATCAAAAATTTGGCATTACAATAGCGCTATTACGTAATTAACAAACTTTTAAAAATCGACGGCAATCGATTGCAACCACTACAACTCAAAATATTCAACAATTGGCCAAACTATCAACTTTAAATACCCGAAAATAAAAATTTATGCTACAACGGTTCAAATCTCATAAGAATACATATAATCCATCCTTAGCATGCGCTAAGGAATAATATAACTACAAATTAACATTCTAACGGTACAATATTCAATTTTATGCAAAAACATAAAATATGACTTTTGAGATCTAGAATTTTTCTCTCATCTTTGATGTGTTATGAAGCTATAAAGATGCTCAATAGATGCTCAAGAGGTGGAATCAAGCTTTGGTTGATGAAGATTGGCCTTTAATTGCAACTTTTAATGAAAATTTTGCTTTGAAAAAATGTTGAAAAACTCCTCAAGAAAGGCTATGGAGTTTTGGTCAAGTGAGTGAGAAATGAGTTTGTTTTGAGTTATTTTGTGAGTAATATTGATATATTATGCATAAATAGGCTTGGTCAAATAAAATAGTAAAAGTCAAAGTTAGCATTTTTAGTCTTTTAATTCTATTTTCTAGTCTTTTAATTCCTTTTATTGACTATTTCTTGCTCAACTATTAAATTAACACCTAAATTAATTCTAGACATTATATTTTAGGTGAAAAAGAGTGTTACATTAAAACAGTTTCACCCGAGTCAGCTTCAAACTCGTTTTCCTGCAAAAGAAAGTGTAAAAATCTTTAAAATTCCAAAACCAATTCCAAATCCGTTTTAATCAAACACGAGTCTATTAATTCCCGAGGACTAGGTTTTAAAACGTTTAAAACATCCCTGTAAAAATTTTAGTGGACAGGTGTTTAAAATACTATTTATAAAAATCAACGATAAAATTTCTGATTCCGTTTTCGATGAAAATTTCATGAATGCACACTTAGCATGTATTAGGAGTATTAATCACATATTTAACACATTCTAAGTCATATAGCACATAAACAAGTCAATTCACGTAAAACGAGATAAAGCACGTAAATCGAGATAAGGTAGAAAAATGGGGTTTCACATTCTCCCCTCCTTAAAACAATTGCATCCTCATAATTTTTCACTCAAGTATTGCTTGCTCAAACATACAGAATGAAATACCGAAAACCAAATTCTAAATACCAACTAAGTATGCCAACTAGGAATACCGAACAAGAAGCTTGAATAGGAATGCTGAATAAGAACACCGACTAAGACTTCCAGATGAGAATCTCAAATAATTACCAAAGAAAATGCCAAACATAGATCCCGTAATAGAGTACCATCCAAGAATACCAAGTAAGAACTTCAACAAGATCACCGAGCGAGAATACCGAATAATAATCCCAATATAAGAACTCCGGATAATACCGTATCAGAATTCCACATAAGAATACCGCATAGAAAATATCATAGAAGAAGTCCAAAGAAGTATGCTGAATAAGAATCTTCATATAGAAATCTCGAGGAAGAATGCCGTATAAAATCACCAAATAAGAATCCCAATAATCAATGTATAGTCATAAAGTAGCTTAACCCCTAATCGGAATTTCATTTGCCTCAGCGTCACATACTACTTAGTCACCAACTGATATGATGTACGTGCTAACTTTAATCGTATAAGGCAAACTCTCTACTCACATTTTAGCATGTTGCACTCAAGGAGATATAATATTTAATTGGTTGAGAATAAGTAAGTTACCTTTCAACACTAATGTCGCCTTTGGCAATTCCTCCAAGTCCATTGCGTAGGCCCGAGCCTGAGCCCGCTGCTGCTGATGTGTACTACTTACAGGTCCACCCTGATAACCCTGGACTGCTAGCTGTCCCGTAGAACTCTGATACCTGGGGCAATCCCTCGCCCGGTGTTGGTTGCTGCCGCAACCTAAACACGTCCCTACTTTCTTCCAACAATTGGCCTCCAGATGGCCTGTACGTTTACAATAAGTACACAGCGGTATCGGTGTACTGACACTACCTCCAGAAGACCCAGAAACTGAATAAGCAACTGTACCAGCCTGCTGCTGAGGTGATGCAACACTAGGCCTATACCAATCCTGAGACTGGGCTGGCCTATACTGCGACTAAGCCTGATAAGACCCCTGTTGAAATTGAGGCCAATAGTAACTCTGCTGACCCTGTGGCCTGAAAAAACCCTGCTGCACTGTAGGCCTAAAACTACCCTACTATACCGAAGGCCTATACATACTCTGCTGACCCTGCGACTGAAAGGGTCTCTTGCTAGGCTGACTAGGTCCGATCTGCTCCCCCTTTCTCTTCTCTAACCTAGAAGTTGCATCAAAGGCCTCAATAAGTATATCATACAGATTCAGGCCATCGCATCCTGAATCTCGGGCCTCAAACTCAACGTAAACCTACGAGTCTTGCGCTCCTCGTCAGTCACAAACTCCAGTACGTACCGGGATAGTCTAGTAAATGTGGCCTCATACTGAGCCACGGAAGCATCCCCCTGAACTAGAGACAGAAACTCAGCCTCTCTCATCTCCCGTGCAATCCTCGGGACATACTTCGCCTAGAAAGCTCTTAGAAAGGTATCCCAGACATACAGAATACCTTGGGTCTCCCAACTAGATTTCATCGTGCGCCACCACTCCTCTGCCTCATCATCAAATAAATAAACGACAAAGGTGACCTTTCTTTCATCAGTATAATCCATAGGGTCAAATATTTTCTCCACTTTATTAATCCATGCCTCGACTTTCCGATCATTTGGCTCCCCCTGAAATCTCGGCGGATAATACCCCAAGAACTCCTTCAGTGTACCACGCCCGTGGTATCTACCCTGTACGTTCAGTAACTGTGCCTATGAAGTCTGAGCTTGGGCAGCCTGCCCAGCTAGCAACTGTGCCTGACCTGCCATAACCTCTGTAATCCTATCCATGGCTGCTTCAAAACGATCATCACCCATTTTTCGGCCCCGTGCCACATTACTCGGAACCTCATCAACTGCTTAGGGCCTACCTCTCATTCTTGGTCTACCAGTCATTCTACTAATCAAAGAGTAAGCACAGGTTATAGCACATAGACATGCTATAGATAATTATTAACACATAAGCAACAAACTCACATAAAGCACATAAATCACTTAAGTATCAACCACATAAACAAATTGATCACATAATCACATAAGCACTAAATCACATAATCACTTAATCATTTAATCATATTAACACATAGTTCACTTTTCTGTCATTTCATACATACTTTCATGCTAAGGCCATTACCCACATTCCGAGAATACCCCAGCTGATAGCTAACATGTGCTCTGATACCACTTAAATGTCACGCCCCAACTCGACCCCTCCTACGATCAGTCAGGATGTAACGGAATTTTGGTAGCATAATTGTGATAACCCGAACCCGGCATGCATTTAATGGCATTTAATTTCATCTAATTAAGTGACATCTTAAATGTTAGCATTGAATTTTGTGTTTATTTTAGTTAAACATTCATTTGTAGCTTTATTCTCTTACATACGTTAATCGGTTTTATTTTTTCTTTCACCTTAATGCTCGGTTTTCAATAAAATGAAAAGTATCTCCGAGCCGGAGTAAATTTTGAACTATGTTACTTTTCAAAAATTATATTTTTCTAAATTCTTTGAGATTTAATTGTTATTCTTTTATTGTCGTAAAGTGCATTGCATTTTGAGAGCGATAGTTAGGAAATGATTTCCAGTCCTCAGCAAATAGTGTTTTAATTTTAGTATTTTAATTGTTATTAACTGTAATTGGATTTATGCTAGTTGTTTAAGTTTTAAAATGCCTAAAATAAGCCTATTTGACCAAGTTTAAGTTAGCTTTGACCAAGGGCTTGACTTGTTGACTCTTTAGAATCTTTTATAAGCTTAAATTAACAAGGAAAACAAAGAAAAAAAGCTGGAAAACATAATGGAAGGGCCGAAACATAGAGATAAAGAAAAAAAAACATTTCAACATCCAATCTTCGATTCTTCGCGTGAGCTTGCACGGGGTGGTTTCCGAGGCATCCAGCGTGGTTTCCCTAGCGTCTAGGAGCGTCTAAGGTGAGGCTTTCATGTTTATTTGCGCATTTGAATATTTTTTGTATTAACTTTAATTTTTGGATTTTATCCGTATATTGTTATTTTAATCATTTTGAGGCTTAAAGAATGTTCCCTAGCAATTGTAGAACATGTATTTATAGCTTTTTAACATTTTTTGTGGTTGAATATCGAAATTGAAATATAAATTGTTTAATGAATAGTAAATTAGGAATAGTAAACCCCCGTTTCGATGAAGTTGCTCCATTACGCGTTCTGTTAATGTAGGAAGGTGCTAGATATGCTAGAATGCTTAAATGTATGGTTTAATTAGATTGTGTAATGGAAAAAACGGAGAAAAAGGCTTAGTGAAAGTTGGGGTCGTTTCGGTCAAGTTTGGAATTTTATCGATTTGCGTGAAGGCATTGTCGAGGTATGTCATGGAAGCACTTTTGGTACAGTTGTGACATTGGTTGGGTAATCAGTTGAGGTAGTTGTAGTTCAAACGAGCAAAGAGGGAAATCGGGGCTTTGCGTGAATTATAGGGTAAAGCAGGGTTTCGGGGTCTTTAGACGTGCCTTATGGTGACCTAGGAGGATTGGTGAAGTCAGTTTCCAAAACTCGTGGCTCGTTTGAAAGTAGTAGCGTTTGGTAAGTTGGGGTCGTTTTGTGTTTTTGTTGGTTTTCGTAGAGTCTTGCTTGTAGAATGCTTGTTAATGCTTATTACGCTTGTTAGAGTTGATTGTTGATTGAAATGTTTATCAATTTTTGATAATGCTTGATATCTTGTTTATCGCCTCTAATCTGTATTGTTGTGCTATCACTCGTTTATCGCCTTGTATTGAGTCTTGCATTGCATAGTGTCAGGCGCGTAAGTGATGGGCCTCTCTCGGTAGCCTCGGGTTGCCAATGTTGGCTGCTCTAGCTCCGTGTCCTATTCCCTTTTCTCGCTTGGGTTGCTTCCCAGGGAGATTTGGGTTGTAGAATTGATGGATACTTCCGGGGTATTCCAAACTGAAGTTATAAGGTGGTTGCGCGTTTATTGTCATCGTTGTCAACATCAAGCTCGGGATTGATGTATCGCTCGTGAAATGGTACATTGCTCGTATGAGTGAACCATAGCCTTCAGAGTGTGGTATAGCTTTGAATGGTTGTATTAATGCTTTCAGTAATTGCTTATTGTATTGATTGTTTGTCTTGATTGCTTACTTATCGGTTATATTGCTTAACTGTCTTATTTGCATTGCACGAATTTCTTTCTCTCCAATTCGATATATGTCTCGCCCTCACTGAGTATACATGTTGTGTATACTCACTCCTCACCACCACATTTCAGGAAATGCCATGTTAGCTGGAAAGTTCGTTATTTCGTGAAAGTTCGTGCTTGAAGAGTTGTCCTGCGTGCCTATGTGACTTGAGTTGTCGAAGTTGTAAAGATGTATGATTTTATGTATTGTATGTATTTAATGTCAAAAGGGATGTAATTTAAGTTTCATTAGATTATTGAAGTGGTTTGATAAGTTAGATTATGTATTTAGTTAATGTAGCTTAACTACAATGTATGTTTGTAATGCCAAAGGAAAAGAGTTAGAATGGTATGATAGTCTAATTTATGTAATGGATTAGTATAGTTTAATTGCCTAGCATGAATGTTCTTGTCAAGGATGAAAAGAGATAGGTTAGCTTTTAAATTGGAAATGTATGTATACTTGCTGAGTTTAATTGTTGAGAACCGAGGCTCGGATGGCCTTGGGGTGGTTGAATGTTTGGACATGGTATTGGTCCACTTATATGTTGTCGCAGGTTTGTATTTTGCCTAGAAACAGGGGAGACTCTGTCCGTCTTTCCCTAAAATTTTACTAGGGTTTGGAATTGGGTTGTGATTAGATTGATTGATAGAACTCCCGGTCTCAAGAGAGATCGGGGTGTTACAATAACGACAGTAACATGAATATCAGGGCTCTAAACCAACCCTTCAGAACAACATACATCAACATCCATAAACCACCAACCAATTCCACAATCAAATTAACAACATACAACACAACCACTTCATACATTAAACATTCTTTCATCAACTCTTTCATAGTTACGTGCCTCCGTTCCAACATAATACATAGGTTATACATTCATTTCAAAATAGATTATAACCAACTTAGTAATCTAGTCATGATGAAAATAAAGACTACTAAATCAACATACATATGTCTTTATATTAAGATAGGTTATACAATACATTGTGTTACAACAACTAAAACAATCTCATGGCAATGACTCCTACACATAAGACTCATCCACATATGGCACATTTCCCTCTTCAAGAGGCACGTACCCGTAGTCAGGCTCAGTAACACCTGCATGCATGCAATAATTGAGAGTGAGCTTATATAAAACAAGCACAGTGAGGATCCGATAGATCTCTAACAGTATTTACTATACTCCTTGGAAATCATCCTTTGAGCAGTAAACACACAATGAACATTAATATCGTTATAAATGCAATAATAGCAATAACTATAAACACACAATAAGGATATGATACATTTGCTGATGAAGCTCCATATACCAATTCAATACTCATCAACTCCTCCAAACTCAATGACACAATCCTGAGGTACCTTGACCTAGACCTACACCCCATGGCCTCTCCGCCTATGCAAGATAGGGATTAGCCATGATAACTGTACCCGCAGCCCAGGATGCCTCCCGAGGTGACACAACATTATCAAAACTCACAACAATGGGACTCAATTCGAGAAGTCAACAACATTGGTTGCCCATCTCCGGACTCATAACAACAATAATAATAACAATTCGAGATGTCAACAACATTGGTTGCCCGACTCCCGACTAATAAAAACTATAACAATCAATTAACAATGTAACACCCCGGATTAACCCTGAGCGTGCTCCTCACGGTTTTGTAATAACAATCAATAATCAATTAATCCGTATTTCAACAATCAATTAAACAACATTTAACAATCATCAACTATATAATCATGAAACAATTAAGTTAGATGACAAAGTAGGACACCCAATTTTACATGCATTAGACACACAACCAATCCCTAATCTAACCATCAACAACTCACAGTTCAATCACTCAAACACCACCCCGATCATCTAAAGGCATATAACAACATTTTAAAGAAAGACAACCTAAACATCAAATAATCATATCTACATTTTACTAATCCAAACAACTCCAAACCAGTTTCTATCATTCACCCACTCAATCAACTACATTAGCCCTCTCGGAAACCAACCACGACACATTAAAATCAAGCCCAACAACCCTAAAACATCAATGCACCTAGGCTGAAATTTTTGGATTTTCACACCAATATCGCAATAAAAAATTCGGCATTACAACAGCGCTATTACGTAATTAACAAAATTTTAGAAATTGACGGCAATAGATTCCAACCACTACAACTCAAAATATTCAACAATTGGCCAAACTATCAACTTTAAATATACCCGAAAAGAAAAATTTATGCTTCAATGGTTCAAATCTCATAAGAATACATATAATCAATCCTTAGCATGCGCTGAGCAATAATATAACTTCAAATTAGTATTCTAACGATTCAATATTCAATTATATGCAAAAACATAAAATATGACTTTTGAGATCTAGAATTTTTCTCTCACCTTTGATGTGTTATGAAGCTAGAAAGATGCTCAATGGATGCTCAAGAGGTGGAATCAAGGTTTGGTTGATGAAGATTGGCCTTTAATTGCAACTTTTAATGAAAAATTTGCTTTGAAAAAATGTTGAAAAACTCCTCCAGAAAGGCTATGGAGTTTCGGCCAAGTGAGTGAGAAATGAGTATGTTTTGAGTTATTTTGTGAGCAATATTGATACATTATGCATTAATAGGCTTGGTCAAATAAAATAGTAAAAGTCAAAGTTAGCATTTTTAGTCTTTTAATTCCTTTTATTGACTATTTCTTGCTCAACTATTAAATTAACACCTAAATTAATTCTAGACATTATATTTTAGGTGACAAAGAGTGTTACATTAAAACAGTTTCACCCGAATCTGCTTAAAACTCGTTTTCTTGCAAAAGAAAGTGTAAAAATCTTTAAAATTCTAAAACCGATTCCAAATCTGTTTTAATCAAACACGAGTCTATAATTCCCGAGGACTAGGTTTTAAAACGTTTAAAACACCCCTGTAAAAATTTTAGCTGACAGGTGTTCAAAATACTATTTACAAAAATCGATGATAAAATTTCTGATTCCGTTTTTGATGAAAATTTCATGAATCCACACTTAACATGTATTAGGAGTATTAATCACATATTTAATACATTCTAAGTCATATAGCATATAAACAGGTCAATTCACTCAAAACGAGGTAAAGCACGCAAATCGAGATAAGGTAGAAAAATGGGATTTCACATACGCCCTCCACAATGAGATATTCTACCCGTACTTAGATACTGGTGGTATACTTTGATCTTGGGCTATAGCCATTCGTTAAACGACCACGTTAGCTACCTCCAGACCGTTAAGGAAGAATCACCTCTATGTAAAGAAAGAGAAATGCTCCTTTGGACAGACGGAGATTAATCGTAAGTAACTTGAAGAGGGCTGCTCAACTCAAAAACCTCCTAAAGAAGGACGTACGGACCAATCATGGCATTGCACTTTTCGGAAGAGTGTCAAAACGCTTTTGAGGACCTAAAGCAAGCAGTGATTGATTACCCTGTATTACAGTTGCCAGATTATACTAAGCCATTTGAAGTACACACGGATGCGTCAAACTATGCCATAGGCCATGTGATAGTACAATAAGGTGACCCTATCGCATATGAGAGCCGAAAGCTCAATGAGACCGAGAGGCGCGGTCCAAGAGAAGGAGATGACAGCAATAGTGCACTACTTGAAAACGTGGAGGTAGGTCACGATTCGGGACAGATAATGTGGCGACGAGTGACTTCCTGACCCATAAGAAATTCACACCAAAACAGGGATGATGGCAGCAAGACAAACTTGCCAAGTTTGATTGATATGGTGATAGAGTATAAGCTTGGACGGACCAACCAGGTCGAGGATGCCTTAAGTAAAAAAACAGAGCTGGCGACGTTTAAGTGCGAGGCAGTGGCAGCCACCAGCAGGGTCACGAGGACCCTACCGCATCGTATTCGAGATGGGCTTAGTGTTCCGGAGAAATGAAAAGTTGATTTCTTTGTTATATCATTCTTCGATTGCCAAACATATGAGATGTTCGATTTTCTTCCCTTCATTTCTTTGGATCTCGACAGTTACCAGCAGCTTTTTTGGATCAAAGTGTATTACAGGCCATGGAAATAGCTTTCTCAAGTGACGATGATTCTTTATCTGGTGTGCTCACTATTCCATCGTAGCATTATAAGTTGGGGCGATAACAAATTTTTAACCAAGAACGGTGGGGTTCCTAAAGTGTGAACGGCATCTTAGAGATGACTGTAAAAATGCATTTTCCCTGCTTTTTGTAGTCAGACTGAAAACAACAAGCAAGAAGCAAAAAACAACGAAAGAAGAGAAGAGAAAAGGAACCTACCTTATTATCTTACTCAGGGAAGGAATAGAACGATGAGAGATAACTACTTCTTCAATCAACTGTAAGAAGTGCGAAGAGGAATTCTAATAACTCTAATAAACCCATCCCCCGACTTTCTCTCTTTCTATACAAATACTACTTGCTTGTTTGAACTCAGTCTTACAATTGGCTAAATGAAGCCTAAAAGGCCGAAAGGTCGTTAAAGTTGTCTCTAGGCCTCTCCTCTCCTAAGAACCCCCCCAGTGGTGAACTATAGCTAGAAATGAGCCCTCGCCATAGAAGCGGGAGTAAGAAGGAAAAACTAGAGATTGAGTTTTATCCTCAGGGGATGGGGATATTATAAACACCAATATCATACTCTTCTCCAATTCGGAGAATAGTCTGATTTCTGTAATTAGGTTAGGAAGAAGAAAGGTTGATATACTGTAGGCCGGTAAGGGGGATGCCATTGCTCTGATGAGCATGGTGCCGTATGGGCCCTGGGGAACGGATAACCTTATGTTGGAGGTGCTGCATAGCCTTGTTGAAGGAATTGCTGTGGAGTGTGGGAGCAGATAAACTGATGACAGATCCCATGCTACTTCAAATAATCATTAAACGCTTCCAACGTGTATTCTCCACCTGATGGAACGGAATGAAACTTAAGGGGAACCCTCATTCTTTAGTGCCAATAGAGATGCCCCTATCAAGTGACTCCAATCGTATCTGAATCTCTTTTAATGACAGAAAGGTAACCCCAAAGATTAGTAGTTTGCTGTGTTGAACATAACTATAGGGTCTCCACCTTGAACTGAATGTATGATCCCTGCTTCTCGGTCCACTTCCCTCTCCCCTAAACCTCTTCATTTCCTCTTGTGGGTAGAAAGCGGTAAAAAATAACTGTTGGTAAGCGGTTTGGCTTCTAGCTCAAGTTCAATCTCAAGCTAAGTCTTAGTCTCTAGCTACCATAACTCCTAGCATCGCTTTTCTAGTAAGAATAAGTGCTAGGCTAAAAGATTGGAATTGAGCTACCCAACTTACTGAATACAACTATGGACTTGAAATGACGTCTTTCAACTATTCGTGGTAAGGAAATCTAACCTTCTTCTACTCAGTTAACGGGAACGAAAACTATTCCTTCCTATGCTGGTAGTTTGATAAGGCCAGTGAGAGTAGTATGCTATAGGTAGTTACTACTTATCCTATGCTTATTTGCTTGTAGCTCTTAGTTGTAATTCATTTGATTTGAATCCTTACTACACGATGGAGGAATATAAGAGCAAGAGGGCTAACTACTATCCTGGTCTCCTATAAAAGCTTTGTTCCGTTAGGTCTTCTTGCCATATCGAAAAAGAGAGGGAAAAGGCGACCGAAGGGAGGAGTTGGATCCAGGCTAAGAACTAAGGATAGTTATATGCTTAACACATGTAAATCATAGAAATACCACTCATAAGGACAGTGAGGTTTTGATCCTTATTATTAGCTTTTAGTGATCCAGTGGATGGAAAGTTAGCAGCAGTCTTAACTAGAGAAGTTAGAACTCTGATACAAGCATGCGTACCAACGAATACCAACAAGTAGAGTTAACACTACATCTCATCCTTTCCTTCGTAAGGGTTATCCTTAAACAAAATACCGATTCAAGCCCATTTACTAGGTTGGGCCAGTCTCACGATTTTCAATTTAGAAATATCTTAATTAAGAGATGAGAGAACAACGACTGAACTTCGTCAACTCTTTTTCGAATAAGAAAGCTTGTATGTCTCTAATGCAAATGAGGAATGCAAGATAAAATAGTAGTTTATGCCCAATGGGTCCTCTACTGGACCAGTCCCTGGGGATGAAGTCAACTTGCTACTGATTGATTGAGCATCAAGACAGTCTGCTTTGAACATGAATGAGATGTGCTATTAGAGTAGAGAAGGGATAAATTGTTCAAGCTACTACTGATGTGAACATGTGAATGAACATATGAACATCTTACACGGTATATATGACACCTATGTAGCATCAGGGTTGTCAACGAGAGAAGGCTTCTTGGTTACAGAAGGGGGTAGCTAGGATCCGGTTGATGGGCTAAAGAAGGAGTTCCCTCCCGGGGTTGTCAACTAGAAGGAAGATATTAGGCATCCGGGTGTGCTATCTGAAAGAGGGCTAGAAAAGTTTGATTTGACTAGCCCATGTGGGAGAGCTTGTTCAGTTTTAACATCATCGTAAGGTGGTAGAGCAAGTTCAGTTTTCACTTACTTGTCGTAAGCAAACAATCATTTCCCTTCCTATCCCGCTGGTCGAGAAAAGAAGTTCAATCATCTAAGATAAGAGAAAAAATTTCATATAGAGTAAAAATGGCGTATACAGAGAAAGAGAATAAGATATATGTTTAACAACATACAAGTCGAAGAACTTAGACCAAAAGGAGCTTTCCCTCGAGTAAAGGGAGAAATTTGATTTATGCAATTTCAATCTCATTCATTTCTTATAGTTGCTAAGTTGTCTCGCTCTTAAGTGGGGGTTCGTGGCAAAGAATTGGGTTCAACTCCCATAGCCCTCGTGTGGCGAAATAGCATGATCTGGCCTGGAAAGCTCGAATGTTAACTAACGACGTATTGTTATAACATCCAACATTCAGAACCAGTTGTGACAATTGGAATCTGTATCATGAAAAAGCTCTTTTTAGGCATACTACGGATTTCTTTGATTAAATTTTTTGTCAGTATCTCCTTCATCTTCTTAACTAGCGTACTTTAGGACTAGGGCTTGTCTTGGTGTGGCCTTTTCTATCTTGACTTTCTCGATTTTCTGCTATCTCAAATGGAGAACCTACCTCTTTCTGTTGGAGGTGACGGAAGCAATGTCGGCCTTTTGAGACGCCCGGTTCTCGATCTTAACCTCTCCCCTGAACCGGAGCTAGATCTCAACGAACCTCTGGCTTAGGAGTCGGAGCAGCAACCTGCCCCTTCTCCCGAGTTATCAAGGGAGGCTATCAAAGCTGAATTGCGGAAGAATGTAAAACGTCTCCGCGTTGCTCAGGGGCTTCTTAATTATTGGGAGGACTTTATGCGGATAGAACTTCGCAAAGAACGTGCTAGTCGGGAAATGAGGAGGGTTTTCCACGAATAGTGTGAATCTTGGCAGAAGCACCAATAAAATCAAAAAAGTATCTTCATCTGAGTCCTGATTTCAGGACGGAGCCATATGGGGTGAAAGCTCCACGTACGGTTTTGAAGCCGAGCCTTTCCAGCAATGTATCTTATCTATTTAGTGATCAGTCTGCTAGTTTCATTGACTCCTTTCTTTTTTCGGTATGCCACTCCGCTAGCAAGGAGTGCCACGCACGAGTGGAGCGAAAAGAAAGCAAAGGGAATTCTTCAATTTTTGCGGGAGAAATCCTTTGATTGCGTATTGAATATAGATCCATGTCCTTCTTGTTCCATTAGCTAGGACCAAATTTGTAGATGTCCCTTTCGTTATTACAACCTTCTTTTTTAATGTCAAAGACCAGAAGCTACACGCAAATTCTCATTGGATCTCGGCTATTCTTAACAGCGATGGCTATTCATTTAAGTCTTCGGGTAGCACCACTAGATCTTTAACAAGGTGAAAATTCTCGTATTCTGTATGTATATGTTCATGCGGCTCAGATGAGTATTCTTGTTTATATCACTATGGTTATAAACACTTTCTTGTTCCTATTAATAAAACATCCCATTTTTCTTCATTCTTCTAGAACCGGTACAGAAATGGGTGCTTTTTCTATGTTGTTTACCTTAGTTACTGGGGGGTTTCGGGGAAGACCTATGTGGGGCACCTTTTGGGTGTGGGATGCTTATTTAACCTCTGTATTCATCTCATTTCTTAGTTACCTGTGTGCACTGCATTTTCAAAAGCTTCCTGTCAAACCGACTCCTATTTCAATCCGTGCTGGACTGATCGATATACCAATAATCAAGTTTTCAGTCAACTGGTGGAATATATCACATCAACCTGGGATCATTAGCTGATCTGGTACATCAATACATGTTCCTATGCGCATTCCAATCTTGTCTAACTTTGCTAACTCCCCTTTTCAACCCGTATCTTGTTCGTTCTGGAAACACGTCTTCCTATTCCATCTTTTCTCAAATCTCCCTTAACAGAAGAAATAGAAGCTCGAGAAGGAATTCCAAAACCTAGTTCACTCGCTGAGTCTCTTTGCATCCATGGCTGAATGGTTAAAGCGCTCAACCTAGTAAAGGGGCAAATTCGAAAGTTCGATTCCTGCTGGATGCACTTTAAACGTTCAATTCAATCGCTGTTCATGGAATTTATACATATGGCTTGCCCTTATAGCTTATAGGGCACTTCACTCGCTCAATACTTATTCAAAACATCCACTCGTTCTTCACTCTCTAGGGAAAGTAAATAGGATAGATGACTGAAAATTCTACTTAGAGATCGTAATTCTAGTAAGAGTAGGAGTTCCCATCCATCATCTCCGTCAAGGCCTCGTTTTACCTGCCAATTACAGTTGATTCGTCGAATTGAAAGCTCCATTAGATTCGGCAACTAAGGACGAGATTACCTGAGTATCGGCTTTGATGTCCCGAATGTTTTTTTTAATAGGGTCGCCTTGACCGGGCTCTTCACCGTAGAACTTTTACCCATTCAACTGGAGCACAACTATACTTTCATCGCTTTTACTAGAACGTCAGTCATAGAGGCACTTTTTTTTCCTTCCTTATTAAGTCCAGGGACGACCCCTATGTTTTTTCGTGGAGCGTAGAATTTCCTTAATCGGTGAGAGTATATACAATCTATTCCACTGGCAAGAGCATGATTGAGGGCTTTATATTGTGGTCTCTAACTCTTCGGCTCTACCTCCGGCCCCTTCTGTGATAACCCGAACCCGATATGCATTTAATGGCATTTAATTGCATTTAATTAAGTGGCATTTTAAATGTTAGCATTGAATTATGTGTTTATTTTTAGTTAAACATTCGTTTGTAGCTTTATTTTCATACTTATGTTAATCGGTTTTATTTTTCTTGCATCTTAATGCTTGGTTTTCAATAAAATGAAAAGTAGCTCCGAGCCGGAGTAATTTTGAACTATGTTACTTTCCGAAAATTATATTTTCTTAAATTCTTTGAGATTTAATTGTTATTCTTCTATTGACGCAAAGTGCATAGCATATCGAGAGCGATAGTTAGGAAATGATTTCTAGTCCTCAGCAAATAGTGAAAACTAGTGTTTAGTGTTTTAATTTTAGTATTTTAGTTGTTATTAACTGGAATTGGATTAATGTTAGTTGTTTTAGCCTTAAAATGCCTAAAATTAAGCTTATTTGACCAATTTAGGTTAGCTTTGACCAAGCCTTGACTTTTGACTTGAGTTGCATTTTATATAAAGCTTAAAATAGCACAAAATAAAAATAAAAACAAAGCTGAAACAGAATGGTCAAGGCCGAAAATACATAGAGAAGAAAAAAAAAAGGATTTCAAGCCAAATCATCAAAGCTTCGCGTGAGCTTGCACGGGGTGGTTTCTGAGGCATCCTACGAGGTTTTCCTAGCGTCTTGGAGCGTCTAAAGTGAGGGTTTCATCATTGTTTGCGCATTTGAATATTTTGTGTATTAACTTTAATTTTTGGGTTTTATCTGTATATTGTTATTTTAATTGTTTTGAGGCTTAAAGAATGTTCTCTAGCAATTGTAGAACATGTATTTATAGCTTTTTAACATTTTCTGCGGTTGAATATCGAAATTGAAATATAAATTGTTAATTGAATAGTAAATTGTGAATAGTAAACCCCCGTTTTGATGAAGTTGCTCCATTATGCGTTATGTTGATGTAGGAAGGTGCTAGATATGCTAGAATGCCTAAATGTGTGGTTTAATTGGGTTGTGTAATGGAAAAAACAAAGGAAAAGGTTTAGTGAAAGTTGGGGTCGTTTCGGTCAAGTCTGGAATTTTCTCGATTTGCGTGAAGGCATTGTCGAGGTACGTAATGGAAGCACTTTTGGTGCAGTTGTGACATTGGTTGGGTAATCGGTTGAGGTAGTTGTAGTTCAAACGAGCAAAGGGGAAAATCGGGGCTTTGCGTGAATTCTAAGGTTAAGTAGGGTTTCGGGGTCTTTAGACGTGCCTTATAGTGACCTAGGAGGATTGGTGAAGTCGGTTTCCCAAACTCGTGGCTCGTTTGAAAGTAGTAGCGTTTTACAAGTTGGGGTTATTTTGTGATTTGTGTGTTTTCATAGCATAATGCCTATAGATTGCTTAATATTGCTTGTTATGCTTGTTAAAGTTGGTTATGATTGAATTGTATGTCAATTGTTGATAATGCTTGTTACTGTTATTCTTGTTACTTTATTGATTCTAAATGCTTGTTATCTCGTTTATTGCTTGTATCTTGTATTGCATTGCATAGTGTCAGGCTTGTGAGTGATGGGCCTCTCTGGGTAGCCTCGGGTTGCCAGTGTTGGTTGCTCTAGCTCCGTCTCCTATTCCCTTTTCTCGCTTGGGTTGCCGCCCAAGGAGTTTTGGGTCGTAGAATTGACAGAGTATGTCCGGAGTACTCTAAACGGAAGTTATATGGTGGGTGAGCCGGCGCATCATCGTTAAAGTCATCGGAATCGTGATCGGTACATTACTCGCTCGAGTGAACCATAGCCTTCAAAGTGTGGTATAGCTTTGATTGGTTGTGTTAATGCTTTCTTTAATTGTTTATTGTATTGTTGTTTATATTGAATGCCTTTTTATTGATTGTATTGCTTAACTGCACCTATTTTCATTGCACGATCTTCTTTCTCTCCACCTCGATATCTGTCTCGCCCTCACTGAGTATACGTGTTGTGTATACTCACTCCTCACCACCACATTTCAGGAAATGCCATGTTAGCTGGAAAGTTCGTGATTTCGTGAAAGTTCGTGCTTGAAGAGTTGACTTGCGTGCCTATGTGACTTGAGTTGTCGAAGTTGTAAAGATGTATGCTTTTATGTATTGTATGTATTTAATGTCAAAAGGGACGTAATTTAAGTCTCATTAGATTATTGAAGTGGGTTGATAAGTTAGATTATGTATCTAGTTAATGTAGCTTAACTTCAATGTATGTTTGTATTGTCCAAAAGAAAGAGTTAGAAAGACATGATAGTCTAACTTATGCAATAGGTTGGTATAGTTTAATTGCCTAGCATGAATGTTCTTGTCAAAGATGAAAAGAGATAGGTTAGCTTTTAAATTGGAAATGTATGTATACTTGCTGAGTTTAGTTGTTGAGAACCGAGGCTCGGATGGCCTTGAGGTGGTTGAATGTTTGGACATGGTATCGGTCCACTTATATGCTGTCGCAGGTTTGTATTTTGTCTAGAAACAGGGGAGACTCCGTCTGTTTTTCCCTAAAATTTTGCCCGGGTTTGGAATTGGGTTTTGATTAGATTGATTGATAGAACTCCCGGTCTCGAGAGGGATCGGGGTGTTACACCTTCATATTCCGTATCCTGCTGCTTCTTTGCTTGCTTTTCTCGATCAAGCATTCACGTGCTTAGCAAAAAGGTAGTAGCATTTAGGGTGGCAAGAATTTCATTTTTCGGATAAGCCGATGCAGCTCTTGCTTGTTGTTTGTATGTGGTAGGGCCTGGTCAACTGCCCGACCACCTCTTTAGCTCATCTCTTGTCAACACTTGAACTTTGGAATATTTAATAAATGATGTCATTCCCGACTCGCGAAGTGAAGCTCAATCTCTATTCATTAATTCAGTGCTAAGATGTAGAACTGAATCATATATGGGTTAAGAGATCTTCAATCTAGAATTCTCTTTTTTATATAGCAATCCTTCTTAGTGAAAAATGACTCTAAATACTATGTAGGGGAATGAATGAACTATGGGGACTCAATAAAAGACATTATCTAAGACTTAGGAAATGAAACTTCCATTCAATTTCGAGAGGAAATAAGTCTTAGCAGGCACTAAGGGGGAAGCTTAGAGACAGAATTCGAATAAAAGAATAGATGAGTACGTGGGGGGGTGAAGTAAACATAACTAACGCAATATACACTGGGCTTGCTTCCTATTCATTCTTTTCTAAGGATGCTCTTCGGCTGGGCATTAGGGAACATTGTTTTCGCTTCTATAATAGGCGCGCTTGGCTTACGAATAAAAACCTTGGTCCGCTTTCATTGGTCTAGTCCGGTCATTGCTTATCTCTTTCTTCTCTGTCGGTGAATTGGGGGAAAGAGTGCACCAATAAGGGGAGGTAAAAAAGCAAGAAATAAGAAAGTAGAATAGTTGGTACACGCTAGTCAATCCAGTACGTACGTCGCCTTCGTTCTTTCCATTCAATATGTCTTCTCCTCTGGTAATACGTCCTCTAGCCCTTCCTGCTCGTCTGGAAACTTTCGCAAAGTTTCATCTGTCTTGGATAGCGAAGTGAGTAAAGAATAGATCTGACTTTATGTTAGGTGCAAGCAATAAAAGGAATATCATTCCAATCAGTAAAGGAATAGTTCTTCTATTAATGATATATCAAAATATCTATTTTTTCATTCAAGGTTATGGAAGTTTAGTAAAGTCTTCTATCAAGGTAGCATTTGCCTTCCCGGGAATCAATCCCTTTTGGAATCGGGTAAGGCTCCACTCTTAACTGACAAGGCCCAAGTCCAATAGCACTTCCTGTCTTTTTCAAAATCTCCCCCGTAGCAGCAGCGACACTTGAGTTCTTAGTGTCAGGTGCAATAAGTACGCCATTTCCAAGCCTCATTGTCTAAATTGAAGGCATCTCAACAATTTCATTGCCTAAGGCCTTTCTAACCTTGGTTTAGTCTGATTTTACGCGAACTACTAATACAGTTGTGGCTGGTTGAGGTGCCGCTTTTCTTTCTAATGCGGGAGCCCCTTTTTTGGTAAGTGAGAGCACTAGCACCGTCGGACTCCACTGGTATTATTCATCTATATATGGAAAACTCCTGCTTTCTCCCCAATGGAATGATCTGGACTCTTGCAAAAGAAAGGACCTCTAAATCCTATGACCTTGACTGAAAAGCTCCTAATTCGGTCACTAGCTAGTCGAGTAGCTGAGAGACCAAATAAGCAAAGTAGCTGTTTAGAGCCGAAGGAGCTCTATTTGGGATTCTATAGCCTACGCACTTGCCTTTAGGGGATCGAAGTTGGATAAATTTCCTGTGGTTCCTTCCATCGGCGTCATCGAACCACGTTAGCAATCTAGAAGAACTGGAAGCTCGAAACGATCGGTCATAAGAATTGATCTGTTTAGTTATGTTCTTCTCCTAGTTTTATAGCACACCCATGCAGAGCGACGCTAAGTGTGCTGCATCTCCCGTCCAAGTATAGAATATCTTGTCCAAGTCTTTTCAGTCAACCAATATCGATAGGCGGAAACAAATCAGTAAGGCAATAGCATAGCTATTATTGAACTGACCCTAATTACTATTACTTAAGCCTACTTTCTTCAAGATACGAAAGGAGCAGCCGGAAATGGCTGTCGCTATTGTATTTTAGAAGGAGTCATCAACATGGCTAAAATTTTACCTTTACTTAGAGAGGGGTAGCGGTACCACGCTCTTCCGTGCTCGTAGGTTGACTCCCCTATGCATCCCGACTAAAGTCTCACAAACTCCTTATGCATCCAGCCGCTTCATGTGAATAGGTTATACAGAAGGATGGGTTGGTTATATACTCTTTTGCACGTTCCTTCTTCCAACCTTTTGGTATGTATTGCCCCCTGACTATAGATCAGATCCACCAGACGAGAAACAAAATTTCGCACTGCAGCTGAGTCGTCGGACTTATCCACCAAGGGATTTGTGGAATTTCTTTGGATTGCGTTGGGGGAAATCTACCAAAGCTAGGCAGATAGATAGACTCATTTCCCGCTGCTAAGGGAGAGCAAGAAACAAAATAAAATGATTGTTTTTTAACCAGCGCCCCCTTTTGGGTATGCAGCTACTAAGAATCCTCTCACTACCAACTAGCAAACATCATCTGGTTGGGTCTTGCCGGTATCAACAACGAGAAAGAAACAACCAAATGGAAATAGCAACTAACTATGGCTCTTGGCCCAGACAACGTCCTAAGTGTAGGGGAGATCATAGCAAGAGGGAACGCCTAGATGACGTTTTTATTCCTGTGCTGCAGTAAGTAGATCGAGAGGTCGTTCCGTCCCTTGTCCCTGAAGTTGGGTAATATGTTCTCAACCTTTCTTGCTCCAATCTGACCTAGCTGGTGAGTGATCCCAGTTCACGAAAGAGAACAAGACAGCAAGCGAGCGTACCTTTGTTCGCTTCTTTTCCACCAAGCACGGAAGTTTAAGGATAATTGTAGGTCGGTGGCTACCTAAGGAAACTCCGATTCGATCCGCCCCCCGAATGGGAGGTATCTATCTCATCCCGATCACAAGGAGAGGTTCACTATGATAGGGGGTACTTTAATTTATCCCTTTCAAAAAGAATGAAATGCATAGGGAACCATCCTTTTGTTGTGGCATGCTCCTCAGAATTACGGATTCGCAGGGGGCCTCAGGCCTTACTTAGTTGACTGACACTGACAAAGGCTTGTGAAACTAAGTAGCGCCTTTTCCTTTTTGTTTGAAAAACCCCTTCTCATTATCTTTCATAAGTCAAGTAGGCAAACCTATAGGTCCCTAGTTGCATTGACAAAGAAGAAGAGCCGGTTAAAAGACAACGAATCTTTTTATTTATATATAGGCCGACTTGACAAGCAACCCCTCATCTTGATCTGAGGTGCGAAGAGAAAGATCTATTTTTTATGACTTCCACTTATCGATCCTGGCCCAGAAATGTGACCAACCAGGGCCCTATTGATAAATGAAGGAAATGGTTTATGAGCCCTAGCCCTGTAAGCCCACACCTGTGTAGAGTAGATTGTTCAACACTAGTGGTACAAACCCATTTTTGACCTATTGGTCCTAGTATCATAGGCGACCGAACGGCCGCCTCCTAATTACTAGACCAACCTGCTATAAGAATTCCATAAACACCTAGCGAAGATATGACAAGCAAATAAAGTAGCCCTATGTTCGGATCTGACAATACCATACCATAATCAAAACGTACAACAGCCCGAGCTACCAGACTTAACATAAATATAACCACTGGAGCCATTCTAAAAAGGGAAAATTAGCACTACTTGGTGAAATAGGTTCTTTTAGAATCAATTTCAAACCATCTGCTAGAGGTTGTAACAACCCAAACGATCCCACTACATCAGGACCCTTTCGACGTTGCACAAAAGCCATTACTTTACGTTCAGCAACCACTAAAAATGCTACTCCTAGTAGAAGTGGTAGAATTATTCCCAGTATTTCAACTGGAAAGGCTATGTACATTTTCAATTTTCTATTCACTCATGATTTGGCCTAGTCAACCAGATCATGATATTTTACTCATGATCTGGCTTGGTTGACCCTATCATGATATTGAAGGATGAGACCTTTTCTCGAAAGACTGCGGATCCCGATAAGAGTTGAAGATGGTACAACATTGAATCCTATTACGTTACTTCGAATGAAATCTTAGCCTGCTTCACTTGCTTTTGTTCTTCTTCTGTACCGTCCCTTGAATAAAGACACCCGAGCGCCCCTTCCTTCATTCATGCTCATAATGAGAAATCATCATATGATACATATGAAACAAACAAAAGAAACATTTTTTGTACCTACATACTTTCCCCAAGAAATCCCTAGGAATGAGGTTTTCATGGCAACCCTGCAGAGTGCTTCTCCGCGAATGATACAACCACCGTAGTACTTTTAGTCTATCGGCCACTCTGGGATAACCCCAAGACAAGAGTTGAAGAATTATTTGTTTTGCTTTCTTCTTTGACTGCTCTGCTCCCCAACAAAAATGAGGAAAAACTTGTTGAAAATTGCCAGTTGACTTGGTCAAACCAAGAAAGACATGAGATTTTTTTGGCATAAAGAAAAAATTGGCTGCTTCTAAAGATTTCTTTCTTCTCTTATATAAATAGTTAATCTCCACTCTTAAATGCAGCCGTGATCTTATATACGATACCAGTATCCAAGGAATTCTCAAACAAGATGGTCATATAAAGATAGGCTATAATGAATAGTAAGTAGGTCGGAAGGCCAAGAGAGTGAGTAAGGCTACATTTGACTCTATCTCGGCTCCCCCTTCCGCAATGAAAGTGGTCCTAGATGTCTCTTGGGATTTGTGTCAAAAAATTCCCGCTTTATTTCAGAGATACGCCCCATCAATCTCAACCATCCCTCTACTTCAAGGGATACGTTGGGACCCGACTTGGAGGGCTACAACATCGAAGATGAAGCCCATCCGGTTGAACAACCGGATGGGGGGTTAAGGAGACCGATCTTTCTTCCAAGCATTCCCATTCGAGGTAAATTCTTGGTTCTAATTAGTCCAAGAGAGATAGGGCCTCGATTGGAAAGACCTTCGCTCTATTAGGGGTGTTTATTGTGGTTCCCTAGGATCAGGTATTGTTTTGACCCGAATAACGAAATGTTCTCAGTTGGAGACTGTGAGCACTTCGCTTCTAAAGTGGGTTTAGACAATCCTCTTCCTGAATTTGATCCAGTTACGCCCTATCTGGGTCGATTAGGTCAGTCAATAGAAGGTGGGGGGAAGAGGAGGATATTCGCCATAGGAAACTGGGTGAATCAGAGATTGCTACACCCCCTTCCTAAATGGTTGATAGAAGTTTTTTGTCAATTACCTATGGATGGTACATTTAAACCAAGCGGCACATTTGAGCCGCCTAGTTGGCGCCAAGAGCACATACTCGGTGGATTTGAAGTCAGCGACTGATCGCTGTCCCTTCCTCCTCCAGTATGCAGTCTTAGACGCTTGCTTTGGCCCAACGTTTGCCCAAGGAGTGTCTTTGTCATTGACAAGACATCCATTCCTAGTGGACTGGGTGCGGACACCCGATTTACTAGTGTGGTTCTCCACTGGTCAACCGTTGGGGTATTCATCTTCTTGGCCTTTGTTTGCGTTAACCCTGAATGCTTTGATATGGTTAGCGGCAGACAATGTATACCCTCAGCAAGTCTTTGACCGTTACGCAGTTCTCGGTGACGACGTTGTCATCGCTGACGAGTGCGTAGCCGCTGTCTACCTGGAGACCCTTTCCCGCTATTACATTCCTATTTCAAAACATAAGTCATTAGTGTTGGATAGGTGGCGTCAGTAGGCATAGTATTAGTACTTTCCCACATCGGTAGTCTCCTAGCATTTCTAGGTTGCTGAAGATGATCCAGAAATGTTCCATGCCTTTTTGATTTATGGTTGGGGCGTGGTAGGCCGTTGAATCTGTACCTCAAAGGTGCTTTACATTAGTAGACTATCTCCGTAAGAAGACAGCCCCTGACGAGCTCAAGTTATTCCTTGATGAAGTAGTAGTTAGGGATTCAACGCGAGATTTCTTAGAGTGGACTGCCCTGAGGTCATGGTTCCAACTATGGCTCACATACTTGAGGTGGTATCACCTGACGGTATGGTCGCCTGAGGTGTCCATCCAAGATTTCTTTAACGCTCCGGTTGTGAACCGTCATTGGAAGTCTAAGATGACTGATCCAACATTAGTTCGTTTCGGGATTTTATGGCGTGTTTATGATCGTTTAGCGGAATAGGGCCTTGACTACGAGGTTCCTATCCTTGAGTCATCACTCGTGTCCGGCAACGGATATGTGGTGATAGGTGGAGTCACTGGAAAGGACTTCACGTTATTAGAATTTTGGGTTGACCAACCTAATGCTAGGAAATGGGTGATCACTCTCCGACCTTCAGAGGGTTCACCCCCTTTGTCCATCGGCTGTAAGAATGACGGCGTCTCCGGTCGCCAATTCCACTTGGGCTTCTAACGTTGGAATCAGAAGACCGGTGCCTATGATTTTGAGTACCGTTAGGTGTGAAAGGGATCTGGGCATCGCTTAGAAGATGGGAGGATTAGATAAGAAAGAAAGGTTGATCTTTGTTTACAAAGTGTAGATTATCCCCGAAAACAACGTTCGACTCACATGTGAAAAGAATATAGCTGAAGTAGCATGATTGAAGGGAGCTTCTTAGCGCTTAAACTATATGCTTAACTTCCCCATACGCTACAACCTTTCTTCTCTTATGCAATTTCTAGTTACAGGGAAAGATCACTCCTAAAAGAAATATGTATCGTATATACCACTACCACCAAAAGGAGGAAGGTAAAGAAACTTCTTGCTACTTAAAATCTCCATACTTTTATAACTAAAAAAATGTAAAATAACATCGGCTTTTCCCTCCAACTAGAAGGGGATCTTGTTCTAGGCGGATTCAAGATCCTCAAATGTGGCTTTGGCTTCAGCTATCTCATTCATTCTTTTTTTTTTCTTTTGATTGGTAAGTAGCCTTTTTCGGGTTAGTTGAAAGACCAAGAATGGCCTCTTTGAAAGAAGACGACAAACATGCTAAGAAGGAAAAGGAAGAATATGTGGCCTAAGTAGGTACAACAAAAGTACTAGTATGGGGGCAATATGCGATTTGAAGCTCTTCTTTGGCAGGTTTCATGATTTGCTAATCCGATCTTGTAAGTTGGCTTATCTTAGGCCACCGATTGAGACGGATGCTTGAAACCCAGGTAGAAATAAGACTAATCTTCAAACCCGGTCAAGCATCTTCAAACCTTGGAAGCAACAAATCGCGGGGCGTAAGCTATTGAATAAGATATGGGTCTTGAGGCGGATGTGGCATCTTCTAAACCACCATAGTTAGGGGAAAAAAGCTTATATTTTTTCAATGCAACCAGAGGGCTCTTAGTACGCTAACGCTACTACCTGCCCAGTAAGAGGATGTTTTTAGGTTTATGTCGTCAAAAGAAAGGGCTTCCCTATAAGCACATAATTTAAATTAAATAAGAGAGGTTTGAAGATGCTCGACCAACGGGAGAGGTTTGAAGATTTTATCAAGAAAAGAAAAAAACCGCATTGAGTAGGGCCTACCCTAAAATAGCCCTTACAGAGCTTCTCTATCAAGAGCTGCTAGTTGGTAGTTGAAGAGTAATAGGTTCTGCATAAGCTACATTTCGTGGGGGAGGCACCTATCCATTACTTCCAAACTCGTCTTTCATCTACAGACATTGGGTTGCTAAAGCCAATAGTTCGGTGCCCGGGCAACAGCAACTCATCTTTGGTTCCAGCTTCAGCTGAAGCCTATGCTTTCAGTTCAATTCCATTCCTTGGTTATCTGGTTGATTGCCCAGCCAGCTTCATACCTTAAAAAGCTTTGGAATGACAGTTTCACTTACTTCTCACAGACATTGGACCTTCTTCAAACTGGCCTTTGAAATTAGGCAAAGAGTCTATTGGATAGAACGGGGAGCTATTTGCTAATCGAGGTCTTCACTTCCTTGCTCTGGTTCAAGACTAGCTAGGTATCCTTCTCAGTATCGTTACCATGCTAGCTTGAATAGTCTCAGAGCTTGGCTATGATTGCCTCGAAGGAATGCAGAGCTGTCTTATAGTAGCGAGCACTCCCCTTATGAACCATAAACTAGAGGACAGAAAGAAAGCAAAAGGAGAAGGAATAGAAAGGACTAATAGATGTTATCCTACTAGCAGTGACTAGAAGGAAGGGATCCAAGTCACTAACTAGAGGAAGGGTCTACGATTGCCGGGTCGTGTTAACCTATAAATAACTTTTATAATAGTTTACACTCCTCGAAAATTACTGAAAGACTAGCCTACAACCCCTCACATAAAAAAAAGGTCTCTGCTTAAAGGAATTTCAGATAAGTCTTTGGGCGTACTTTGATGAGGGCTAACAACTCCTTCTTTCTATTCTATAGAAGTGCCAATAGCCAATAAAATCAAATCTTACTAATAAAATAGAGGGATTCTTAGTCTAGCGCGTAGTTTCAAAGAATTTAACTAAAAGAATCAGCGATCTATGTCTGATGAACATCAACTACCTTTTTAAGGTCTTCAGTAGTTAGGGGGTGCAGAGCCACTGTTATATCCTCTTAGCGAGTCTGGTACCCACTCTTCTTATTGGCTGGGGATGTACACAATAGTCGAAGCAACGTATAATAAGCGTCGATCGCGATACGACCCGGATAGATTGAGTCAAGTAATGGCATCCACTAAGAGCTTACCTTAACTGGCATGACATTTAAAGAAGGCTACGTCTAGACCTGAAGAATCCCATAGTCTTCTGGTCTAGGCATACTATCTAAGCGACTCTCCTAGTGCTTAGTGGGCCAAGTGTATTTTCTTTTAATTAATCTACCCATTTTATGACCGGTTTCTTATTATCCTTCGTTTGTAGCGACTGAATCTTGTTTTTGATACAACACCTGATTAGTCTATTGGCAAAGGAAACCCGGGAATTAAAGATTTTGTTTTGTCCTCTGGACATTTATTATGCTGTCACTGCTGCTTGTCAATTTGAATTGCATCAAACGTTCGAACTTCATCTACGAGAATTCTAAACAAGAACTCGAGACTTGAAATGAATCCAAGTGGAGGTTGCATAAGGAATAGCACGCAAAAGACAACATGGAAAGACAAAGACATGATTTCTTAGAAGTTGGAAGTTTCAGTTCAAGTCCCTGGTTCAAGAATAAGCAAGAGGATAGTAAGCAAACAAGCTAGCGAGTAGTTAGAAAGATAACCCGAAAGCAGGGCAAGTAACCCAAAGCATCGGCTTGGGAATAGATTGATTGGATTGAGGTAAAATCTCTCTTGTCCCTCTGGCTTCTCTGTTTGATTTGAAGAATTAGTCGGAGGTGAGTAGTAGGCCCACGCTTCTTGTGTTGAAGTAAGTACACCGGTGACGTATTATAAGATCTATGGTCTTCTTCCTTCTTTCCTAAAAAGAAAGTGAGTAAAAACCCCAACAATAAGTGAGAAATTGAATAAGAGCTCAAAAATAAGGTAAGACAGATCTTCTCGTAGCAGTTGTAAGCCTTTCTGTTGCTGTAGTGAATAGCATATAAGTAACCTTAGCTATTGAATCAGCTCTTAAGGTGGTCCTTATGCTTAACATAGGGAGTTCGGACATTCATACTTCTTGCTAAACACTTTTCTGAAAGAAGGGATTGAGAGAGGGGATAAAGGGATTTGGCTCTGCAGATGAATTAAAGAAGAAGGATAGCATTATCTCCTTCTATCATTGGTGGTATCGTATAAAAGATCACGGCTGCATTTAGGTATGAAAAAGTGATCTAATCTTAACTAGAAATTGCTTAAAAGAAGAGTTCGCCGAAGGTTGGAAGGAAGTAGTACGTCGGGTTTACCAGGTTCTACCTTTGAGGGGCTCAATCATAGTCAAAAGAAGAGTTTGATCCTGGCTTGTGTAGCCTATGCGAAGCTAGCCTTCCCCCTTTTAAATATTCTTTTTAAACATGGGCCTGTAGCTCTAAAGAATTTCCTTCTAATCTATTTCCGGTCCTACGCAAAAGCCGAATCCGTCAACTCCGGATCTCTTGCCCCTCTTATGGAGCCCATAGAAGCCTATGGATGGCCTCCCTCGCATCAGAGTAGAATAGATGCCCCTCACTAGCAGCAGCAGTTTCTCTCACATATCCCTACTCGGACCTAGCATCAGGAGCCAAGCCGTATCAACAATCAACACCAGACCTAAGATATCGGAGAAGAGGATCTTAGGCAATAACTATCCTTTGACACATAGGCGCTATCAGCCCTTCTCTTATGCCGGGTCTAGGGGAGGAGGAATTAAATCTGCCTAGAGCGAGCCAGGTCTGGGATCTTTCTTTCCTCAAAGCTAAAGCCCTTGAAGCCAGGTCTTTTTTCTCTTGTTTAAAGCCTGGAGCTGGTGTATGATTTTATTATATCGTAAGTAAGGAAGTTGAGATTATCAGTTTCATTTCGTGAACTGGCTACCCTTTCTCTTCTTCTTCCGTACCTTCTTCTTAGTCTACCTACTCTAGAACCAGGGGGGAGACTCACTGGCTTTATAGTCTTTGCATCCACTTGGCCACTCGAGTCTTGGCTTGGCCACACTCTAATAAGTTCCAATCTCCTTTTTTAATAAAAAAACTACTGTACTTGGCTTCTTTCCTGCACATAGTGTCTTTTATTGAATAACATTTGCAGCTCTTACTGATTCAATCACAAAAGAAAAGATCACAGCCGATACGCATTCAATTGCTAACATCATACCATTTACTGATTAACGTCTGACTACAGCTTGTATGTGTTCTTACGGTTGCGAAGAGTCTCAACTTCAAGGTACTACATACTTGATTAGAGAAGGAATTTCTTACTTAATGCCATGCTTTACAGACATTCTGACCAAAGCCCCGGATTAGTAACATAGGATTTTGGCTTTTCCCCCATTCTATGAGGGCTGCCTCACTAGCCTTCCTATAAGGCCTATAGAGAGGATTCAAAATCTTCGTCCGTGACTCACTGACATTTCTTCCAGAATGAAGAGAGAGTAGAGCTATTGAAGCAGAAAGCCTATTAGGCTCGGTATGCTATAAATATCATGTTGCCATATCTTCAAGCCTATTACCATAGGTCGACTGTCAATAACCCTCGCTCTTTTTCGTGAAGAGTCAGTATCTAATCCTTTCGCTCTGGAAGTTGATTAAGGACTTCTATTCACTTTGATAGATGGTGTTAGAAGGAGTGGTATCCATGATTTCTCCCAGTACCACCACAACTCTCCTTGCCCGTGGTTGGTTTAGGCCACGAGCAAAGACCAAGAAGTCTTGACCAGTAAAGCCTCCATGGACCCAAGTCCTACCTAAACTCAAACTTGAAGTCAGAGCTTTTGGTTGTTTGATCTTACCTTTATGATACTTCATATTGAGATCAAAAAAAGGCCACAATATCCCAAACCTTATTAGCTTTGGATTTTCATCCTTTGCTTTCCAAGATGTTAGGACAATTGGGCCTTCAAACCATGATTCAATGGAGGAATCCGGAGAAGAGGATTGGACTGCGTACCAAGCCAAATACTTAAGCCAGGCATGCATCCACCTATTCAATAGTGAGAACTCCAGGAAGTCAACAGCCCCAGGGCCCAGTTTCACTTCTTCTGGAGCCAAAGATTCTCTTCTGCTACTATTGGTGGCCATGCCTATGAATTTTGTCCCAATTGAGGGGACCTCTGCTGGAGGTGAGTCCTTGCCACTTGGTATGGTCTTCCCCAAGCTCCTCATAGTGCTGCATTCTGAGGTAGTATGATAGTTTTTGCTACTTCCTTGACTTGCGTAGGTGCCGCAAAGGTTGAACAAAATACCCTATAATTCCAATTTTATCTAAACATGAAAGATTATCAAATCAAATAGGATACCATGGAAGGTAAAAACCATTCTTGGCAGTGCGTTAAGTATGCCACTTCATTTATACTTTTATACTGCAAGCAAGAGTTGTCGAGTATTATGGTACCAATGTACGACTTTCGATATGATGTATCGTTCTCATAAGATTCAATCTATATCCATTTTTTTACCAAAAAGGAATTGCCTTACCTACCTCTCTAGCTACCGACTCTGCCTTTGCTATTGATATCTCAGCTGGTGCTGCTGTGATAACCCGAACCCGGCATGCATTTAATGGCATTTAATTGCATTTAACTAAGTGACATCTTAAATGTTGGCATTGAATTTGTGTTTATTTTTAGTTAAACATTTATTTGTAGTTTTACTTTCATATTTCTTTTAGAAGTAACTAGAATAATACCTAAGCTAATCATATTAACGGAATATCAACTACTTTTCATATTTGTGTCAATCGGTTTTATTTTTCTTGCACTTAAATGCTCGGATTTCAATTAAATGAAAAGTAGCTCCGAGCTGGAGTAAATTTTAAACTATGACGCTTTCCAAAAATGATATATTTCTTAGATTCTTTGAGATTTAATTGTTACTTCTTTGTTGTCGCAACGTGCATTGCATTTCGGGAGCGATAGCTAGAGAATATTTTCTAGTCCTCAACAAATAGTGAAACTAGTATTTTAGTGCCTTAAATTTTATAATTTAATTGTTGTTAGCTAGAATTAACATTTCCTTAGTTGTTTTAGCTTAAAAATGCATGAAAATAGGCTAGTTTGACCAATTTTAAAGTGGTTTGACCAAGGGGCTTGACCTTTGACCTTTGCCATCTTTTTAATAGCCTAAAATAGCAAAAAAAAATAAAAGAAGGAAGCTGAAAAATCAGAGAGCAGCTGGCTGAAAATAAGAAGAGAGAAAAAAAAAGAAATTCAACTTCAAATCTTCAATTCTTCGCGAGGGCTTCCACGGGGTGGTTTTCGAGGCATCTTACGGCGTTTTCCTAGCGCCTAGGAGAATCTGAGGTAAGGGTTTCATCATTATTTGCGCATTTGAAATATTGGTATCTAAGCTTTGATTTTTGGATTTTATGCGTAGATCATTAGTTTAATCGTTTTAATGCTTAAAAAATGTTCCTTGTTGATTGTAGAACATATATATATAGCTTTTTAACATTTTCTGCGGTTGAAAATTGAAATTGAAATATAAATTGTATAATGAATAGTAAATTATGAATAGTAAACCCCCGTTTCGATGAAGTTGCTCTATTACGCGTTCTGTTGATGTAGGAAGATGCTAGATGTGCTAGAATGCCTAAATGTGTGGTTTAATTGGAATGTGTAATAGAAAAACGAAGAAAAACGGCTTAGTGAAAGTCGAGGTCGTTTAGGTCTAGTTTGGCATTTTCTCGTTTTGCGCGTTGGCATTGTTTCGGAAGGCCATGGAAGCACATTTGGTACAATTATGGCGTTGGCTTGCTGTTTGGTTGGTACAGTTGTAGTTCAAACGAGCAAAGGGGGAAATCGGGGCTTTGCGCGAATTCTAGGGTAAAGTAGGGTTTCGGGGTCCTTAGACGTGCCTTATGGTGACCTAGGAGGATTGGCAAAGTCGGTTTCTAGAACTCGTGGCTCGTTTGGAAATGGTAGTGTTTTGGTAGTTTGGGCCGATTTGTGATTTTGCTTGTTATCTTGATATTATGCCTATAGAATGCTTAGGGTTGCTTGATATACTTGTTTAATTGGTGTTATTGTTGATTATTATTGCTTGTTATGCTTGAAAAGTTAGTTGAATGTTAGTATTGATTGTGATTGCTTGTTATCTAGTTTGTTGTCACTAGTTTGTATTGTTGTGCTATCGCTCGTTTATTGCCTTGTATTGAGTCTTGTATTGCATAGTGTCTCGCGCGCGAGTGATGGGCCTCTCTGGGTAGCCTCGGGTTGCCAGTGTTGGTTGCTCTAGCTCCGCTGCTATTCCCTTTTCTCGCTTGGGTTGCCTCCCAGGGAGATTTGGGTCGTAGATTGATGGTTACTCCCGGGGTATTCCAAACTGGTGTTATAAGGTGGATGCGCGCTTATTGTCATCGTTGTCAACATCAAGCTCGAGATTGATGTATCGCTCGTGAAATGGTACATTGCTCGTATGAGTGAACCATAGCCTTCAGAGTGTGGTATAGCTTTGAATGGTTGTGTTAATGCTTTCAGTAATTGCTTATTGTATTGATTGTTTTTCTTGATTGCTTATTTATCAGTTATATTGCTTAACTGTCTTATTTGCATTGCACGACTTTCTTTCTCTCCAATTCGATATCTGTCTCGCCCTCACTGAGTATACGTGTTGTGTATATTCACTCCTCACCACCACATTTCAGGAAATGTCATGTTAGTTGGAAAGTTCGTGATTTCGTGAAAGTTCGTTTCCTGAAGAGTTGTCTTGCGTGCCTATGTGGCTTGAGTGTCGAAGTTTGTAAAGATGCATGTTCAAATGTTGGTTGTATTTATTGTCAAAAGAAATGTAATTTAAATTTAGCTAAGTAGCTGAGGTGAATTGATAAGCTAGTTTATGTAATCAGTTAGCATAGCTTAACTTCAATGCATGTCTGTAATGTCCAAAGGAAAAGAATTAGAAAGATATGATAGTCTAACTTATGCAATAGGTTGGTATAGTTTAATTGATAGGTATGAATGTATATTTGCTTGTGATTGCTTATTGAGAACCGAGGCTCGGATGGCCTTGAGGTGGTTTTGAATGTTTGGACATGGTATTGGTCCACTTATATGCTATCACAGGTTTTACATTTCACCTAGAAACAGGGGAGACTCCGTCCGTTTTCCCTGAAAATTATGCCCGGGTTTGGTTTGGGTTGTGATTAGATCGATTGATAGAACTCCTAGTCTTGAGAGGGATCGGGGTATTACAGGTGGTATCAGAGCTTGTCTAGCTCATAAGCCGGGACAGGGTCCTCGGTCTGGTGGGTAGTGACCCTTGAATGTGTGCTTGTTAAGTGTGTCTTGAAAATGTATGCTTGTATGTGAGATTGTGTGTCTTGATCTGAATGTGTGCTCCTATGTGATATAGTTATGTGTTATGTGTTAATTGTGTGCTAAGTAAGGTGAAGTGTCCAGTTGTGCATTGAATTGACCTATCGAATTGGCATCGTGAATTGAATCGACCTCGTGGATTATTATTTGCTTGAAGTATTGCTTGTAATGTGTGTATTGGAATATCTTGAATTAGCTATGCCGTGATTTGAATTAATTATGTTGCGCTTGACTTGATTGTCGTGATTGAGTGACTTTGTTGTATAAACTGTTTTGTAAACTTGCTTGCATAATAGTTTAAGGCATGTGTATAACTGTGATACATTGGCATTCATACATGTCTTATGGAAATGGTAAGTAAGTCCTCTTCCTCCCCTGAAGAAAGTGGTTCACAGCTGGCTTCTCAAGGTGTATGGATTGGTAGAAAATGAATGGTATTTGACTAGCCTTTATTTGGGAATTGGTGTTTGCTTTTGGAGCTCGGTTATTGGCGAATCTCTATGATCCTCTTCTGTGCCTAACAGTTGTGAAATAGCAGCTTTCTCTTGGGGTTTTATTTGGTTGTTCTTTGGAGCATTCTTTGGTTTTCTTAATGGGTATTCTTTGGAGACTTCTGTTGGCATTTCTCAGTGGATTTAGCTATTGGGATTTCAATCGGCCTTACTGCACAGTATTATCTAGGGTATATGTGTCTCGGTCTTTATTGGTGTGCTACTGGCATTCCTGATTGGAAATTCTTCAATGGTATTTTCTGGAATTCTCAGTGGCCAATTATTTAGTATTTATTTACTAAGCAAACTTGGCTACTTTCTTATTGAAGCATTATTTTGGATATCTTCTTCAGTGTTCCTCAGTAGGTTTGGTATTTGGAATTCCTATCGGACTTATTGTATAGTACTACTTGTGGTATTCTTTGAAATTCTTATTGGGCGTTCTATTGGTATTTCCCTTATTGGCAAGGTTGTATGAAGTTCTCACTTGGCAAACAGTGAAGAGGCCTCAGAGTTTGGTTTCGGTATATTGTTCACCAGTACGGTGTTTATCCTTGAAGTTTTCATCCATCTGGGAAACCATGTTGTTATTCAACTTGGTTGTCTTATTGGGCGCATTATATTTTCTCTGTTATTCCCTTTGACATTCCTCTCAGCATTTGATAGCAAAACTCGGAATCTAATTGGTTGTTCCATGGGGTTATTATTTGGAAGGCTTCTTTGGAAATTTGGAAATATATTTGATTGGGTTCTTGGTATTTCCTTCAGCACTCTTAACAGGGAATTCTTCTATGAAATCCATGACCAGCGGGGTACTTCTTTGGACCTCTAGATGGAACCTTTGTTTGAGCTTTTATTTGGCTTCTTGCTTGGGAATTCTCGGGCAGTAACAGTTAGACTTCTATTGGAGATTCTTGCGTGAGGTATTCTTCTTGTCGTTATTGTGTGGTATTAATGACATCTACAGTATCTTTGCTTTAGTCTTTATTGGTATTATCTCGGCGTTTCTGGTTGGAATTTATTCTTCTTCGGTATTCATGTCAACGGGATTCTTGTACGGTATCTACCTTTGAGCCTTTATTTGGCGTTACCACTTGGCATTTCTACTTGAACTTTCCTATTGGTCATCTTGATGAAATACTTGTTCAGTAGCTAATGAAGATAAGTCAGAATTGGATTTCAGATGATGTTGAGTTCTATTGGAAGAAGAATTGCGAGGACGCAATTAATTTAAGGGGGGAAGGATGTGATAACCTGAACCCGACATGCATTTAATTGCATTTAACTAAGTGACATCTTAAATGTTGGCATTGAATTTGTGTTTATTTTTAGTTAAACATTTATTTGTAGTTTTACTTTCATATTTCTTTTAGAAGTAACTAGAATAATACCTTAGCTAATCATATTAACGGAATATCAACTACTTTTCATATTTGTGTCAATCAGTTTTATTTTTCTTGCACTTAAATGCTCGGATTTCAATTAAATGAAAAGTAGCTCCGAGCCGGAGTAAATTTTAAACTATGATGCTTTCCAAAAATGATATATTTCTTAGATTCTTTGAGATTTAATTGTTACTTCTTTGTTGTCGCAACGTGCATTGCATTTTGGGAGCGATAGCTAGAGAATATTTGCTAGTCCTCAACAAATAGTGAAACTAGTATTTTAGTGCCTTAAATTTTATAATTTAATTGTTGTTAGCTAGAATTAACATTTCCTTAGTTGTTTTAGCTTAAAAATGCATGAAAATAGGCTAGTTTGACCAATTTTAAAGTGGTTTGACCAAGGGGCTTGACCTTTGACCTTTGCCATCTTTTTAATAGCCTAAAATAGCACAAAAAAATAAAAGAAGGAAGCTGAAAAATCAGAGACCAGCTGGCCGAAAATAAGAAGAGAGAAAAAAAAAGAAATTCAACTTCATATCTTCAATTCTTCGCAAGGGCTTCCACGGGATGGTTTCCGAGGCATCCTACGGGGTTTTCCTAGCGTCTAGGAGCATCTGAGGTGAGGGTTTCATCGTTATTTGCGCATTTGAAATATTTGTATCTAAGCTTTGATTTTTGGATTTTATGCGTTGATCGTTAGTTTAATCGTTTTAATGCTTAAAGAATGTTCCTTGTTGATTGTAGAACATGTATATATAGCTTTTTAACATTTTCTGCGGTTGAAAATTGAAATTGAAATATAAATTGTATAATGAATAGTAAATTATGAATAGTAAACCCCCGTTTTGATGAAGTTGCTCCGTTATGCGTTCTGTTGATGTAGGAAGATGCTAGATGTGCTAGAATGCCTAAATGTGTGGTTTAATTGGAATGTGTAATATTAAAACGGAGAAAAACGGCTTAGTGAAAGTCGGGGTCGTTTAGGTCGAGTTTGGCATTTTCTCATTTTGCGCATTGGCATTGTTTCAGAAGGCCATGGAAGCACTTTTGGTACGATTATGGCGTTGGTTGGGTGTTTGGTTGGTATAGTTGTAGTTCAAACGAGCAAAGGGGGAAATCGGGGCTTTGCGCGAATTCTAGGGTAAAGTAGGGTTTCAGGGTCCTTAGACGTGCCTTATGGTGACCTAAGAGGATTGGCAAAGTCAGTTTCCAAAACTCGTGGCTCGTTTGGAAATGGTAGTGTTTTGGTAGTTGGGGCCGATTTGTGATTTTGCTTGTTATCTTGATATTATGCCTATAGAATGCTTAGGGTTGCTTGATATACTTGTTTAATTGGTGTTATTGTTGCTTATTATTGCTTGTTATGCTTGAAAAGTTAGTTGAGTGTTAGTATTGATTGTGATTGCTTGCTATCTCGTTTGTTGTCACTAGTTTGTATTATTGTGCTATCGCTCGTTTATTGCCTTGTATCAAGTCTTGCATTGCATAGTGTCTCGCGCGTGAGTGATAGGCCTCTCTGGGTAGCCTCGGGTTGCCAGTGTTGGTTGCTCTAGCTCCGCTGCTATTCCCTTTTCCCGCTTGGGTTGCCTCCCAGGGAGATTTGGGTCGTAGATTGATGGTTACTCCCCGGGTATTCCAAACTGGTGTTATAAGGTGGATGCGCGCTTATTGTCATCGTTGTCAACATCAAGCTCGAGATTGGTGTATCGCTCGTGAAATGGTACATTGCTCGTATGAGTGAACCATAGCCTTCAAAGTGTGGTATAACTTTGAATGGTTGTGTTAATGCTTTCAGTAATTGCTTATTGTATTGATTGTTTTTCTTGATTTCTTATTTATCAGTTATATTGCTTAACTGTCTTATTTGCATTGCACGACTTTCTTTCTCTCCAATTGGATATCTGTCTCGCCCTCACTGAGTATACGTGTTGTGTATACTCACTCCTCACCACCATATTTCAGGAAATGTCATCTTAGCTGGAAAGTTCGTGATTTCGTGAAAGTTCATTGCCTGAAGAGTTGTCTTGCGTGCCTATGTGGCTTGAGTGTCGAAATTTGTAAAGATGTATGTTCAAATGTTGTTTGTATTTATTGTCAAAAGAAATGTAATTTAAATTTAGCTAAGTAGCTGAAGGGAATTGATAAGCTAGTTTATGTAATCAATTGGCATAGCTTAACTTCAATGCATGTCTGTAATGTCCAAAGGAAAAGAATTAGAAAGATATGATAGTCTAACTTATGCAATAGGTTGGTATAGTTTAACTGCTAGGCATGAATGTATATTTACTTGTGATTGCTTGTTGAGAACCGGGGCTCGGATGACCTTGAGGTGGTTTTGAATGTTTGGACATGGTATTGGTCCACTTATATGCTATCGCAGGTTTTACATTTCGCCTAGAAACAGGGGAGACTCCGTCCGTTTTCCCTGAAAATTATGCCCGGGTTTGGTTTGGGTTGTAATTAGATCGATTGATAGAATTCCCGGTCTCGAGAGGGATCGGGGTGTTACAACTGCTGCTAATGCTGGATCTACTACAGGCTCTTCCATTTGTGTTGCTAGTGCATAGGTAGGTTGTGCCAGTGAAATGGTGGCCCACTTCTGCTTTATTAGTGGAATCTTTTTTTTAAGTCCTAATACTTTCATCAACCGAATCTACTTCTACTGAATCCACTGCTGAGAACCGAATTGCCTTCTTTTTTATCCCGTTCTGATCACTAAACTCTGAATCTGAACAGAATTCGGCTCTGCAAATCGCAACATGGTCAGCATATCTCTAGCACGAGCAGCTCCAGGTCCGGAACTAGTAGACCCAGAAGATGTTGAGTCAGTTGGGTTCAATCAATTATGCTGATTCTGCAGACGGTGACCCCTGTTGCGGTAGGACATACCGAAGTAATAGGAACAACCTAAACAAGAGGGGCTTATCGACTCTCGGAATGCCGGGAGGAACCAACTGGCCTTATATATAAAATATTATCAAAGTTTAGGGGCATATGTGCGCAATAAATTTGCTGGTGGTCCAACAACTACTGTTGCCATGTTCCGCCTAACCAAAGGACTGGATTTCCCCCATAGCAGGGAGTCATAATATTACTATTCTAGTGGGAGGGGGTTCGATGGGTTCAACAACTATAGGTATGGGTGGACACCTTGGTGTAACCAAATGAGTGTACAGTATCTGACATTACCAATACCAGAGACCCCATACTGGGCTTTCACTTATCATAGTTGAAGATAGGGGACCCTGGGATCCCCACCCTCGTCGGGCCCCCAATCCTCCTACCGGCAGTGTGCCCCAAGACTACTGGGGAAGACCCAAACTAGTTGGATGCTCTGCAGCCTAACCTAAGAGGGTTATACCCTTCCAGCCACAGGGGAGTACTAACTCAAGTGAAGAGATAGGTGTGTTTACGCCGTGTTGTCCACACATCCAAGAGGAGATATTAGATGTCCTCTCGTCGAGTGACCTACGTACCTAACCCATAAGCTGGTTAGTGACATAGTACCCTTTCTTTCTTACACATTTCTCTTTTTCTTTTCCATTTGATGATTGGGGCCTCCTACTTCCTCCGTCTCTTTTTTTCTGCAACGGCTACAGATGCATGTTGATTCGATAGTTGACCCTCGACCTAAAGAAGTAATGATTGACTGCAACCAGATGAAAGAATGCACTAAACGAAAGAATGAATAATTATGACCTTTCGATTCGCTCGAGTCACTACATACCTTAGCCCATAATGTAAGCCAATATATCATGTCTATTGCTCAACATCGAACCCATATTAGCCCATTCGCTCCCCTGTTTATCCTTGAGTAATAAAAGGTACCTCAGCGTCTATGCTTCTCCAGGGCCTTTAAAACCTGAGCATAGACGTCGCTCTCTCTTGGATTTTGTAATTCTTCAATAAGACACTTCCAGTCTTCTCTGGTGGAACCCAGTTTAGCCATTCTTTCCTAACCTTCCACAACTAGGCGATGTGTGACATCGACCAAGGTGTCGTCCTCTCTCTTATTGTTTTGACTTAAATCTTTAATAATAGTAGTACACTTTTCCCTCAAATCGTCAATATTATCAGATGGATGCTCCGTTGGAAGATCAACGCCCAATACCCACTTGGGTATTTTTATTGGTTCAAGAGGCGAAACAGAATGGTTTTCGTCTTAGGTTGAGGTAAAACAACAAGTCAAATTCTTCCAGAAATTCCCCCTTTCTGCCCGTCCTGAGCTGACTCCAGAGCTACTCGGATCAAGCAGAAGTATAGTACAGGGGGAATGAAGTAAAATCAAATCAAAGAAGTTAGAATATATCCTATACACAAAACTTACCAATAAATATATACATATGAACCCTTTCATAATAGAAAGAGCCCGCTGTAACTTGGGCCTTGTTAGATAGAAGCAAAAGACTTTCACTTCAAAATCCAAAGGGAGATAGAACCTAAGAAGAACATAGAAAGTAAAGAAGAAAATGCATAACCAAAAGAATTGTGTGAAATAAGTGAATTTATCCAGTTGAGGCATTCTTTTTTTTTCTTTCAAAAATGATTTATCAGAGAGGGGCCATTAGGGAGCGGGGCTTCTTTCTTGAAAAAGGGAGGGGGGGGGGGGGAAGGGTGAGAAGGGAAAGAAGGCAACAGGAGATGTCCGATAACATACTTTCCAATACATGAGAAGTGCGGAGGTTTTTAGAGAAATAGCATAACGAACTAAGGGGAGGTCTACGACTGAAGGGAGATCGACTGAGTTGGAGAGCCAATCACCTATTTTCAGTATACTTTCTTACTGGCTGGTCCGACCGGAGAGAGACTTCTAATGCCTCTTCGTCTTGAGATAAACCATTTCTATTGGAACCAATGCAATCTTCTCTTTTGACTTCCTCTACCCTAGAGCCATTGACCTCTACAGATCCAAGTGACTAGCAAGGACCAGTGGCATGGGATAAAAGCCATTTTCTTTTCTTCTTCTTTAGCACCTGAACTCCTAAGCTTGCTTGAAGCCCAATCATTACTTCCACCAAAGAGATAGTGTTTTTTAATAATAAAGATCTTATACTAATGTTAGGATTCAAAACCTTGACTTGGCTTATTCCGTGTAGCAGTACTTTCTTTAAGTCATTTCCATGATTCTGCTCGTGAGTACAACTACAGGCATCATAGAGAACAGCAAAAACGTAGAAGTAAGGAACTCTTTCTTTGCATCGTTCAACTCCTACTCCTATTCATTTCTTCCTCGATGCTTTGAATAGCGTAGTAAAGTACCCAAGCACGGGATGAGACTTTCCTTTCTTCTTTCACATAGCGACATGACTTCAATTTTTCCTTCTGTTGTGAGAAAGAGTTTGTAGTTTTCCCTAGGGCTGTCTTTTTTTTTTCACTTCCTTTCCAATCTCAAAAATTGCCGGTTGGTTTTTTTCCAACCAAGAAGGGCATGGGAAAAAGATGCAAAAACTCTGTTAGTCATCCTTTTTTTAATATGACTCAAAAAACGGATCTAACGGAGTTTTTAGTCTATTATAATTATTTATGTATTTGGCAAGATTTCCAATTTCAATATCCGTTTTAGTTTCAATGTCCAATTCAGAAATCGCTATATACTGAGCGAAATAATGGAAATCTTCCTACTTCCAATCTAAAACAAAAGGATATTTTGGGGTTATAGCTTGGGAAGCACAGTGCCTCCGAAGATGTCATTCTAGTACGAAAAATAGTCTCTTTTTGCCTGCCTCTCCCTGATGTGGGGGCGAGATGAGAGGATCCCGGCTGGCCTTCCTGATGTGCCTCTTGTGAGGACCCGGAAGCATAGTGATTCGAGCCTAGGTGAACCCTCTCGCTTGGTGCCCCCAGAATGAGCCCCAACCCATAATTCTCTAGAGGAGGAGTAGGACCTAGTAGGGGATTGAACCCCTCAGTGATTCCCCTCGACGCGGTATTATGTGAAAGCACACAACATCGTCCTGAAGCTTATAGCCCCTTACCTAGCTCCAATATTTGCTTGTACGAGCTAGCCATCAACAGACGGACATTCTTTTACCGCAGTCTTCCCTTATTGGGCATAGCCTTTTCTCCGTTAGGCTCCTATAAGGGTGGGTATGCGAAGGGTCCCACTATCCCTTGTCAAAGCTTAGTTATCCGTGAATGAGAACTCGTTTTGGTTATTGGCTGGTAGCTCCATGCTTGGTTAGCTCAAAAGCGAGTTTTTACTCTTTGATCGTCGAGAAATAAAGCTGTGATTACCTGAGGTAAGGTTGACCTTCTTTCTGCCTCATAAGAGGTATAGTTTAGGTCATGCGCGAATGCAGAAATGGGACAAGGATAAGTGCTAGTCCACTAACAACTGAACCCCTCAAGTGAATGAGTAGTGAAGCCTTACCTAGATTGAGATAAGAAATAAAGGGCAATTCTCAAACTAGACCCACACAAATGTTTAATCGAAAGCTCTGTCATCCTTTACCATACCAGATTGAAAACAAGAACCTTCAGTCATCTATTGATTGAGGAACCGTACCTATCACATTGAACCATGTTTGTCAACGGTGAAAGATAGCCCTAAAGTGAGGGCCCCGGAGATAGGATTTCTCAACTGTCGATCGACGTGACAATTATGTCTGCTTGACAAATCCTTTTTCAGTCTCCCAATAAATGAAAAAAGATTTGCTGGTGACATGAAAGCTGTGCTCGATGCTCTCTTTCCTATTCTATTGCCCTAAGTGGTCTTTCCCTTGATGGCTGGATGACTACTATGAACAAAGATGACGACTACTCCCAGTCTCTGGTGAATCCATGTTGATGCTAGAATAGCTTTTCCCCCTGCCCATACCTGGGAAGAGAAAGTACAACCTCTGTTGCATCCTATCCTCCACTTTAGTTTAATTCTTTAGTTCTAGAATCACAGACTTTGGCTAATGATGCCACAGACTTTCTGGTTATGTCATACTCTATTCTATCTACTCTTACTGACTTTCCATTCAAGCAAATTAAGAAGAAGCCCATGTAGCGGTAGCAGCTATGATGTGATACCCCGAACCTTGCATGTATTCAATAGCATTTAAAGTTCATTTAAATTGCATTTTATTGACCTTTCACCTTCTTTGACCAAACTAGTTGACTTTTCATCTACATTGACCAACTAGGACAAGGTGGGAATTTTTGAAATGTTTAATAAAAGGCAAACTTGGGATTAGAAATAAAAAAATGCAATGTTAAGTTAGTTATATTTTGGGTCAACTTTGGAATTAAATCTGAACCAATTGGGGAAGAGTTAGGTAGCAAATTATATATGGTTGGAAAGCTCTATGAGTCTAGTTTCTGAGGCTTCAAACCGTTCGTGAATTGGAGTTTTCTAGAAGAAGTTATGGCCGTTTTCGTAAGGTCGCGCATAGTTGTTTTGGTTTAGCGGGTTGACCGAATTTTGACCTTTGACTTCTTGTCATTTTTTTTTAAATAAGCAGAATGTGCACGAAAAAAAACAGAGAAAACAAACTTGAAACCATGAGGAAAAAAAAGAGAAAAAAAAAAGAAAATCTCAACTTCAAATCTTCGATTCTTCGCGTGGGCTTGTGCGGGGTGGTTTCCGAGGCAATGTACGAGGTTTTCCTAGCATCTAGCAGCGTCTAAGGTGAGGGTTTCATCGTTATTTGCGCATTTGAAATATTTGTATCTAAACTTTGATTTTTGGATTTTATGCGTAGATTGTTGTTTTAATCGTTTTGTTGCTTAAAGAATGTTCCTTGTTGATTGTAGAACATGTATTTATAGCTTTTTAACATTTTCTGCGGTTAAATATTGGAATTGAAATATAAATTGTGTGATGAATAGTAAATTGTGAATAGTAAACCCCCGTTTCGATGAAGTTGCTCCGTTACGCGTTCTGTTGATGTAGGAAGGTGCTAGATATGCTAGAATGCCTAAATGTGTGGTTTAATTGAAATGTGTAATGGAAAAACGGAGAAAAACGGCTTAGTGAAAGTCGGGGTCGTTTAGGTCGAGTTTGGCATTTTCTCGTTTTGCGTGTTGGCATTGTTTCAGGAGGCCATGGAAGCACTTTTGGTGCGATTATGGCATTTGTTGGGTGTTTGGTTGGTATAGTTGTAGTTCAAACAAGCAAAGGGAGAAATCGGGGCTTTGCGCAAATTCTATGGTAAAGTAGGGTTTCGGGATCCTTGGACGTGCCTTATGGTGACCTAGGAGGATTGGCGAAGTCAGTTTCCAGAACTCGTGGCTCGTTTGGAAATGGTAGTGTTTTGATAGTTGGGGCCGATTTGTGATTTTGCTTGTTATCTTGATATTATGCCTATAGAATGCTTAGGGTTGCTTGATATACTTGTTTAATTGGTGTTATTGTTGCTTATTATTGCTTGTTATGCTTGAAAAGTTAGTTGAATGCTAGTATTGATTGTGATTGCTTGTTATCTCGTTTGTTGTCACTAGTTTGTATTGTTGTGCTATCGCTCGTTTATTGCCTTGTATCGAGTCTTGCATTGCATAGTGTCAGCACGTGAGTGATGGGCCTCTCTGGGTAGCCTCGGGTTGTCAGTGTTGGTTGCTCTAGCTCCGTAGCTATTCCCTCTTCTCGCTTGGGCTGCCTCCCAGGGAGATTTGGGTCGTATATTGATGGATACTTCCGGGGTGTTCCAAACTGGTGCTATAAGGTGGATGCGCGCTTATTGTCATCATTGTCAACATCAAGCTCGAGATTGATGTATCGCTCGTGAAATGGTACTTTGCTCGTATGAGTGAACCATAGCCTTCAGAGTGTGGTATAGCTTTGAATGGTTGTGTTAATGCTTTCAGTAATTGCTTATTGTATTGATTATTTGTTTTGATTGCTTATTTATCAGTTATATTGCTTAACTGTCTTATTTGTATTGCACGACTTTCTTTCTCTCCAATTCGATATCTGTCTCGCCCTCATTGAGTATACGTGTTGTGTATACTCACTCCTCACCACCACGTTTCAGGAAATGTCATGTTAGCTGGAAAGTTCGTGATTTCGTGAAAGTTCGTGCTTGAAGAGTTGTCTTGCGTGCTATGTGGCTTGAGTTATCAAAGATGCAAGATGTATGCTTTTATGTATTGTATGTATTTATTGTTAAAGGAAATGTAATCTAAATTAGCTAAATAGTTGAGGTAAATTGATAAGCTAGTTATGTAATCAGTTAGCATAGCTTAAATTCAATGCATGTTTGTAATGTCCCAAAGAAAAGAATTAGAATGGCATGATAGTTTATTTTATGCAGTAGCTTAGTATGGTTTAATTGTCTAGTTTGAATGTACTTGTCAAAAACGTAAAGAGATAGGTTAGCTTTTAAATTGGAAATGTATGTATATTTGCTTGTGGTTGCTTGTTGAGAACAAGGCTCGGTTGGCCTTGAGGTGGTTGATTGTTTGGACATGGTATTGGTCCACTTATATGCTGTTGCAGGTTTGCTTTTTGCCTAGAAACAGGGGAGACTCTGTCCGTTTTCCGTAAAAATTTTGCCCGGGTTTGGATTTGGGTTGTGATTATATTGATAGATAGAACTACCGGTCTCGAGAGGGATCAGGGTGTTACAGGTGGTATCAGAGCTTGTCTAGCTCATAAGCCGGGACAGGGTCCTCGGTCTAGTGGGTAGTGACCCTTGAATGTATGCTTGTTAAGTGTGTCTTGAAAGTGTATGCTTGTATGTGAGATTGTGTGTCTTGACCTGAATATGTGCTCCTATGTGATATAGTTATGTGTTATGTGTTAATTGTGTGCTAAGTGAAGTGAAGTGTCTAGTTGTGCATTGAATTGACCTATCGAAATGGCATCGTGAATCGAATTGATCTCGTGGATTGTTATTTGCTTGGAGTATTGCATGTAATGTGTGTATTAGATGTCTTGAATTGGTTATACCGTGATTTGAATTGATTATGTTGTGCTTGAATTGATTGTCATGTTTGAATGACTTTGATGATTAAATTGTTTTATAAACTCTCTTATAAACTTGCTTGCATAATAGCTTAAGGCATGTGTATAAATATGATATATTGGCATTCATACATGTCCTATGGAAATGGTAAGTAAGTCCTCTTCCTCCCCTGAAGAAAGTGGTTCATCGCTGGCTTTTCTAGGTGTATGGATTGGTAGGAAATGAATGGCATTTGACTAGCCTTTATTTGGGAATTGGTGTTTGCTTTTGGAGCTCGGTTATTGGCAAATCTCTATGGTCCTCCTCTATGCTTAACAGTTGTGAAAGGGTAGCTTTCTCTTGGGGTTTTATTTGGTTATTCTTTGGAGCATTCTTTGGTTTTCTTAATGGGTATTCTTTGGAGACTTCTATTGGCATTTCTCGGTGGATTTGGCTATTGGGATTTTAATCGGCCTTACTGCACAGTAATATCTATGGTATATGTGTCTCGGTCTTTATTGGTGTGATACTGGCATCCCTGATTGGAAATTCTTCAATGGTATTTTCTGGAATTCTCAGTGGCCAATTATTTAATATTTACTTATTAGGCAAACTTGGCTACTTTCTTATTGGAGCATTGTTTCGGATATCTTCTTCAGTGTTCCTCAGTAGGTTTGGTATTTGGAGTTCCTATCAGACTTATTGTATAATACTACTTAGGGTATTCTTTGAAATTCTTATTGGTATTTTCCTTATTGGCAAGGTTGCATGAAGTTTTCACTTGGCAAATAGTGAAGAGGCCTCAGAGTTTGGCTTTGGTGGGAAACTATGTTTGTTATTCAACTTGGTTGTTTTATTGGGCACATTATGTTTTCTCTGCTATTTCCTTTGACATTCCTCTCAGCATATGATAACAAAACTCGGAATCTAATTGGGTGTCCCATGTGGTTATTATTTGGAAGGCTTCTTTAGAACTTTGAAATATATTTGATTGGGGTTCTTAGTATTTTCTTCAGCACTCTTAACAGGGCATTCTTCTATGAAATTCATGACCAGTGGGGTACTTATTTGGACCTCTGGATGGAACCTTTGTTTGAGCCTTTATTTGGCTTCTTGTTTGGGAATTCTCGGGCAGTAATAGTTGAACTTCTACTCGAGATTCGTGTATGGGGTATTCATTCGGTATTGTTCTTATCATTAATATGTGATGTGATTTTATCTACAGTATCTTTGCTTAGGTCTTTATTGGTATTATATCGGCGCTTTTGGTTGGAATTTTATTCTTCTTCGGTATTCGTGTCAACGGGATTCTTCAACCGATGAAGATTAGTCAGAATTGGATTTAAGATGATGCTGAGTTCTATTGGAAGAAGAATTGCGAGGACGCAATTGTTTTAAGGGGGGAAGGATGTGATACCCCGAACCTGGCATGTATTCAATAGCATTTAAAGTTCATTTAAATTGCATTTTATTGACCTTTCACCTTCTTTGACCAAACTAGTTGACTTTTCATCTACATTGACCAACTAGGACAAGGTGGGAATTTTTGAAATGTTTAATAAAAGGCAAACTTGGGATTAGAAATAAAAAAATGCAATGTTAAGTTAGTTAAATTTTGGGTCAACTTTGGAATTAAATCTGAACCAATTGGGGAAGAGTTAGGTAGCAAATTATATATGGTTGGAAAGCTCTATGAGTCTAATTTCTGAGGCTTCAAATCGTTCGTGAATTGGAGTTTTCTAGAAGAAGTTATGGCCGTTTTCGTAAGGTCGCGCATAGCTGTTTCGGTTTAGCGGGTTGACCGAATTTTGACCTTTGACTTCTTGTCATTTTTTTTTGTTAAATAAGCAGAATGTGCACGAAAAAAAACAGAGAAAAAAAACTTGAAACCATGAGGAAAAGAAGGAGAAACAAAAAAGAAAATCTCAACTTCAAATCTTCAATTCTTCGCGTGGGCTTGTGCGGGGTGGTTTCCGAGGCACTCTACGAGATTTTCCTAGCGTCTAGGAGCGTCTAAGGTGAGGGTTTCATCGTTATTTGCGCATTTGAAATATTTGTATCTAAACTTTGATTTTTGGATTTTATGCGTAGATTGTTGTTTTAATCGTTTTGTTGCTTAAAGAATGTTCCTTGTTGATTGTAGAACATGTATTTATAGCTTTTTAACATTTTCTGCGGTTAAATATTGGAATTGAAATATAAATTGTGTGATGAATAGTAAATTGTGAATAGTAAATCCCCGTTTCGATGAAGTTGCTCCGTTACGCGTTCTGTTGATGTAGGAAGATGCTAGATATGCTAGAATGCCTAAATGTGTGGTTTAATTGGAATATGTAATGGAAAAATGAAGAAAAACGGCTTAGTGAAAGTCGGGGTCGTTTAGGTCGAGTTTGACGTTTTCTCGTTTTGCGTGTTGGCATTGTTTCGGGAGGCCATGGAAGCACTTTTGGTGCGATTATGGCATTGGTTGCGTGTTTGGTTGGTATAGTTGTAGTTCAAACGAGCAAAGGGAGAAATCGGGGCTTTGCGCAAATTCTAGGGTAAAGTAGGGTTTTGGGATCCTTGGACGTGCCTTATGGTAACCTAGGAGGATTGGCGAAGTCGGTTTCTAGAACTCGTGGCTCGTTTGGAAATGGTAGTGTTTTGATGGTTGGGGCCGATTTGTGATTTTGCTTGTTATCTTGATATTATGCCTATAGAATGCTTAGGGTTGCTTGATATACTTGTTTAATTGGTGTTATTGTTGCTTATTATTGCTTGTTATGCTTGAAAAGTTAGTTGAATGCTAGTATTGATTGTGATTGCTTGTTATCTCGTTTGTTGTCACTAGTTTGTATAGTTGTGCTATCGCTCGTTTATTGCCTTGTATCGAGTCTTGCATTGCATAGTGTCAGCACGTGAGTGATGGGCCTCTCTGGGTAGCCTCGGGTTGCTAATGTTGGTTGCTCTAGCTCCGTAGCTATTCCCTCTTCTCGCTTGGGCTGCTTCCCAGGGAGATTTGGGTCGTAGATTGATGGATACTTCCGGGGTATTCCAAACTGGTGTTATAAGGTGGATGCGCGCTTATTGTCATCATTGTCAACATCAAGCTCGAGATTGATGTATCGCTCGTGAAATGGTACTTTGCTCGTATGAGTGAACCATAGCCTTCAGAGTGTGGTATAGCTTTGAATGGTTGTGTTAATGCTTTCAGTAATTGCTTATTGTATTGATTATTTGTTTTGATTGCTTATTTATCAGTTATATTGGTTAACTGTCTTATTTGCATTGCACGACTTTCTTTCTCTCCAATTCGATATCTGTCTCGCCCTCATTGAGTATACGTGTTGTGTATACTCACTCCTCACCACCACATTTCAGGAAATGTCATGTTAGCTGGAAAGTTCGTGATTTCGTGAAAGTTCGTGCTTGAAGAGTTGTCTTGCGTGCTATGTGGCTTGAGTTGTCAAAGATGCAAGATGTATGCTTTTATGTATTGTATGTATTTATTGTTAAAGGAAATGTAATCTAAATTAGCTAAATAGTTGAGGTAAATTGATAAGCTAGTTATGTAATCAGTTAGCATAGCTTAAATTCAATGCATGTTTGTAATGTCCCAAGGAAAAGAATTAGAATGGCATGATAGTTTATTTTATGCAGTAGCTTAGTATGGTTTAATTGTCTAGTTTGAATGTACTTGTCAAAAATGTAAAGAGATAGGTTAGCTTTTAAATTGGAAATGTATGTATATTTGCTTGTGGTTGCTTGTTGAGAACAAGGCTCGGTTGGCCTTGAGGTGGTTGAATGTTTGGACATGGTATTGGTCCACTTATATGCTGTTGCATGTTTGCTTTTTGCCTAGAAACAGGGGAGACTCTGTCCGTTTTCCGTAAAAATTTTGCCCAGGTTTGGATTTGGGTTGTGATTATATTGATAGATAGAACTACCGGTCTCGAGAGGGATCAGGGTGTTACATATGACTTCTTCCTTCTGGGCTTAATTGCCAAGTACAATAGCAACGGATTCTGTACCAGCCAACCCCATTCTATTCAAGCGAGTGTTCCCTCTCCGTACTAGCTTTCTAAATAAGTCAGATCGGTGCCTTTTCTCCGGGAAGACTCCTCAATCAGTTAACTGGGTATGAGAAGGCCTCCCTTCTAGTCTATAGTAGCCCTTCTTCCTCCAACCGTGAGTTCCAATGAGACCAGCCAAGCCAAGCGAGTCCAATAACAGCTTCATCAATAGCAGAAGATATCCCTCCTACAGCTAAATTTGAGGATGACCCTTGCATTTGGGTTGGAAGCTTTCCCTTCTCTATGGCTAATTTCTCGCTGGCTGATCGCCTTTCACCTGGTTCTATTAAGAAATAAATTTCCCAGTGTGAGCTTCTAATTCTGACAACAACTAAATCTAGGGCACTGCATAAGGGCATAAGCGAAGTCAAGGGATTTCCGTCTAACTAGTGGCTGAGAGTAAGCAAGCTACCTTCATTCAACAGATTTGTGGTTGAGCCAATAATATGCTCTGGGTTAGGAATCTTTGCTCTTCTCTTTTGCATTTCCGCTGTGACGCCCGAGTTTTAGCCATGCATTCAATTACTGTTGCATCCCTTGTTTGCGCCTTTACTTCTATGCTTTACTAACTGACTTATGTGACTACTATTCACTCCGTTTTTAAACTGCATTCTATTAGTTAATTAACATTTTTATTAAATCATATTAATTGTTAAAGTAGTGGAAAAAATGTGCAATTGAGCTAGACGCGATAGGAGAGCTCGTTTAAAAAATGATTTTAGTAGTTCAATGAATAGTGTTACGTAACTAACTTAGAGTTTTAATTAACTAGCACACATGCTTCACTTTAGACTCGTTTTAAGCTTACTACGCGCATTATAATTGACCACTTAAGCACCCAAACTTGACCCCACCCAACCATACACCTTATATATCAATATAAGCTCATAACTTAGCAAAAACAAAAAAAAAAAAAGTGCAGGAATTACTGTTCAAAATCCGAACAGCCCTTAGCAGCCAAGAAGGAGATCTTTTGCTCATCAAATCTCCAATCCAAGCCTCTCCAAGCCTTGGACAAGTAGTTTAGGGTGTGTGCAAGCCTTCTAGGTGCTCCTACGCGCTTTAGGTGAGGGTTTTCATGCTTATTTGTGCATTCTACAAATGTTGCTATTTTCTTGATTTATTGGAAATGTTGTCTAATGCTATTGCAATGCTCAAATAAGCTTATATATGTTGTATACATGTAGTAGAGACCACATTTATGCTATTGTTTCATGTATTAAACGGTAGAAATCGATAGTTGATTCGTAGGGGTGAATAGTGACGGGATTTCTAGGGTTTGGTGTAATCGCGCGTTTTAACTTGATTCAATACTTCTAATAGATGCCTTAGGTGTTAGTGAAGGTAGTCTAATATCCCCGTGCACTTACATTGCTCTAGAATCGCATAAAACGTAAAATAGTCGACTTTAATAAAGGGCTTTCGGGGTTCATGCGAATCCGGGTGGATTCGGGCTTTACTTCTAGTATTCTTAGGCTACCTAGGTGCTATAGAAGCTTTGATAACCCTCGTTTGAAGCCCGGATAAGGTATGTGTAGTTTAAAGCCATAAGAGGGAATTTGGGGCTTTCGGGGTAATCGCGGGCATTTGAATGAGTTAGAGGGTTGAGAGGGTACCTTGAGGGTTAGTTAGAAGATTGGGAGAGTTTCCTTTGAAAATGAAATCATTAACCTCGGTTTGGAAGAGAAATAGTTCGAAAAACAAAGGGGTTTAGGTGCAATTTCGGTTGACTCACACTTCTAAAACAATGGCATGACTCCTTAAGTGTTTATATGTGGTTTCAAGTTGATTTGGAGCTTTTGGTATGATTCTATGCTTATTTTGTATATGTTCCTTTGTAAACTGCTTATTAGCTTATATAATTGCTTCTATTCTAATTGCATCGAGGTCAACCTACTTTGTTGATCCTCCTATGTGTTAATGCTCATATTATTGCTATTAACTTGCCATTGTTAAGTGCATTGCATAGTGGTTGCGCAACCATAGTGTCAGGGGCGGATGTGTTGAATATCGGCTGGGCGGCAGAGGGCTTGCCGGTGGATATTCAAACTCCGTGCCCTAGTCCCTCATTCGCCTGGTCCGGAGATTGCCAGGGGATGTTGGGTCGTAGGATTATCGGGGTACATCCGGAGTACACCCACTGGAGTGTTTGGGGTTATGCCGGCTTATCGTGATCGTGCTCGTGGTTCGTGGATCATGAATGAAGACCAGTGAAGATTGGTGTATAGGGGATTGTGTGAAATGTATCCTTTTAAATGTGTGGTTACTTATGTTATCATTGCTTCTTAAATTGTCTAAGTGATATTGTTGTATACCTGTATTATCTGTTGCATTGCACGCCCCGGGACTATATCCCTCACTGGGCAACAGTGGTTGCTCATACCTCGCTAACATGTTTCAGGTGGCACAGTTGGTGGAGTTGCCTTAGCTGCTGTGTGATATTTGTCTGAGGTGGATGTGCTTTCTGGTTGCTATGTGAAGAATTTGTTGTCCTATGTATAATCTATTTTGGGGCCTTAAAGCTCATGTATGTATTTGAGTAATATGTAAGCTGGAAGTCTGATAATGTAGTAGCAGTGGTAATTCTATGGCTTGTAATAACTTATATTTCTATTTCTAGTTGCTTTGCATGCTTGGGAGTGAATGGCTTAGTGTAGAATGTTTTATCTCTAAGTATGTTTTAATGTTATCCTAGAATGGCATGATTATTAGACTATATTATAAACAAGTTACTTGCATGCTTGTGTGGTTTTGGAACTGTTGTTTGCTTCAAGGCTCGGATGGCCGTGAATCTTTAAATATTTAGCCATGAAAAGTTTGTTTACCTTGTAGTTACCTTATTTGAGAATTTACAGGTTTTCAGAATGTCCATAGTACAGGGGAAACTCTGTCCGTTTTTCCCCTAAAATTTTGTGACCGGGTTTGGTATTGGGTTGAGAATAGCATGGTTATTAGAGCCTCCGGTCTCGTGAGGGATCGGGGCGTTACATCCGCTATCTGCGTTCTTCTTCGTGTCCGTCTGTATCGCAAAGCTAGTCGACGCCAACTGTAATGGTTGAAAATAGGGGGCCAACCTTCACCCCCTAATAAAGCTTTTTTCGATAAAGCAAACGATTCGTTCTGACAACTTCAGACCAGATTAACCCCCTTTTATTAGCCGATCTTACAAGATTGATCGGGCGGGCTGGTTGGGAAGGGGTGATTAGCGAAAAAAACCATTGCTAAGAGATAGATTCTACTATTTGGCCAGGACGAATGAGTGGCTGTGAAGCATGCTCCGGAGGAGATTGACCCTTCCTTAATTCAGTCCCATTAGAAAGAGGAAGGCCCGCTATCTAGACTACATTTCGGGAGTTTGAACACCATCCCATTTCAACCAAAAATACAAGCCTATCAAAGATATCTAACGTTCATTCCTTATGAGTGGAAATCCAATCCCTTTTTGTCTTTTTTTTTTTTGCATAAAAAGCAGCCAGCCGGTTATATATATAAATATATATATATAAATCTATATATATAAATCTATATATTAAAACCCGGTGCATTTCTTCCGACCTTTTTTGAAAAATGCATACTTTATCCTCCAAAAATAACCTCTCCAGCAAGGGAAGACATAAGATATTTACCTAAACCACTAGGTCTTTGAGCGGATCCCTCGTTAGCCCCAAGACGTTGGTCTCTAACTAGAAAAATAAATGCTTGAGCTTGAGTAAAAAGGGCCTCCTCGCTGATTGACTTGAACCACTGACCTTTAAAATAAACATATAGGATAAAAGGAACTTAACTAAGGGCACTTGACAAAGAGCAAACAGCTTATCTCAACTACTTGACTTGAGTCCCAGTACTGAAAGACGTAACTTCAAGAGTTTCCGTGAAAGAATAGTAAGGCGCCGAAAGCAGGGAAAGAAGGAGCTCTTACTATAGATCTCCCATTCCTTATGGTAGGAGGTTTCAAACATCTTCTCAACTATTCAAATCCAGTTCATCTCTCCATTCATTTATTGACTGGAGTTGAGTTCCGGGCTTGTCAAGGTGGGTGGGCATAGTTTAACATAGCATTTGTTGGAAAAGATGGAAGGAACAATGGATCCCCTACTTTCACTTGCATAAACAAACTTCATGATGTTGAGGGAGAGCTTCGCAGGGTTGACGAAGGTATTCAGAGAGCCAAAGAGAAGATGTCTACCATCGAAACTCGTCTGAACATCTTAGAAAATTAGAAGAAATTGATTACTAAGATGAAAAAGAGGAAAGGGATTCGTTAAATTGACTAGTAGAAGAGTGTCGTCAAGCACAAATTAATGTGCTTAAGTCATTTTTTTGGTGAATCAGTTCATATCTTTTTATTTTTAATTGTGATAGGATGTGAACGGTCTTTTGAATATGGTGACATGTGAATAACTTATACATTTGAGCCTGTGTGGAACAAAGGCGCATAACCGTCTTATCTGATAAAGCTCATTCGTCTGGGTTATCAAAATTCTGCCTTGTTTCAAGCTTGAGCTTGGCCTTGTTTTGTTCTTCATCCTGCACACCAGCAAAGAAGTTGTCAAGACTCAAGGATGTTCCTGTCAGAGTTGGGATTAATTGTTGGATGTCAGCAGCAGGTACATTCAATCCTGACCTTGGTTCAGTTCCCACACGACTGGCATCACCTTCAATAACATGTATCTCAAATTAGTCTAAGTCATACAAAGATAACTCAGTTCATTCTAAGTCTCTATACGAAGATGAAAAGTAGAATGATTGACTCATACCACCTAACACTTCATCAGGAACATTTGTGATTGACGAAGGAATTGTCTTCTCTTCTAAGGAGGGTTCTGCTTCGTCTGCAGCAGATGGTCCTCCTACAACCTCTGTCTCCTTTCTTTTAGATGAGTCTTCGACTACCGAGTCTACTCCTGTCAAAAAACAACATTATTATAAGTTAATCTTTAAACAAATCATTTTGTTTTTGAAATTCAAACTTTCTCACTATCGATTTCCTTCTCCTTTGCTGAGCTAGACCTGATTTGAATACCGGTTTTATGACCTCTTCTCCTGGGACCAGGGACCTGCTTCGTCAAATTCAGCAACGGGAGCCCAAGAGGGTTAAGTAGAACCAGAGGCATCAGGAGCATTGGAAGTTTCATTCCTGACCATCTCATGCTGATCCGTCGATCTTGGAAAGGCAACTGGAGTTTGACCCTCAGTTGTATTCCGAGCTGTCTCCCTCTCTTTTTTTGGCATTTACACCCCTTATTTGAGTAAGGCTGGAATGTATCCTCCAACATAAAAAATGGATTCTACCCCGGTCTAGCGTCTACCTTCCTCTCTTTATCAGTCGAGTTACTTCATACCTCTTCATGTTCTTGACAGGCTAGTGACTCCACTACTCCCCACCCGGAGTTGACTATTGATCTGTCACCCGAGCTCGTTGGCCTTTTCGTCCTTGCTTGAGGTACATTGTTTTTATTTGTGACAGCCATATGCTTTAATGTCAGCATAGTGCTTTTCTTGCCATTGTTCATTCTTCTTTGAAGCCGCAAAATGATAGTGAGGTCTTCGAGCCTTAGTGGCAGCAGACCTATATCTGAGGAATTTCCAGTCTTGCAGAAGACGTTGTTCATTACCATATCAGATAGAAAGGGGTTCCAAACCTCTTACTGATAGAAAGACCACTGGTGAGGGAAATTCAGACTCACTCTTGGTATTGATTTGAGAAGACTTTTGCCCCACTGGAAAATGTTACTTTTGTACAGGCTCTGATTGTAGTTGCCATGGCGAGGAAGTAGTCTTCGTTCATCTAAGATGTGGGGCATTTTTTTCTGAATGGAAAAGTACATGAGGTCCATGAGACCTTCGCCAGGGCGATCAGTTTCTTCATATCTAGTTAGTCGACTCAAGAAGGCCTTGTATGGACTAAAACAAGCAAACTACGGCTCGGTAAACTAGTGCAATCTAAAGAAGACATAGTCAAAACCTAATGGATCGAATCTATTCGTGGAATTAGAAGAAGGGCTATATAATTAAAGAAAGTCATTCGTAGCGATGCCATACTATTTCAATCAAATACTGCTGGCAGACCCTAGTAATTCTTATCATCTAACTGGCACATCTCTCCTTTGCACCTCTCCATATGTATGTGCTTTAGCCCTAAAACCATTACGTAATTTCTTACAGAAAGAGAAAGAAAAAAAGATTCATCTTGCTTATGTTCTTCTTTGGATTGAAGTGCGTGCATCATGCTTCTGACCTAACCATTCTTTCTTTCGCCAAAGTTGTTATTCCCCAAGTTCACCTTTTTCAGGAAAGCTGTTTGAGTGTTACAGGAATAAAGGAGAAGAAGGCGCTAAGATACGATAAGAAAAGAAAGTGCCCCTATCTACCAAGATAAAACTCGTTGCCAGGGTAGATCGAATGTTAACTAACTAGAAGTGATTATTAAACAAAAATGAGAGTGCGAGATTTCAAATACGAATGCGTCAAAGTCAAAGAAGTGAATAAAAAATCTCTTTCATTCATTCTTGAAATTTAGAATGATGAAAGAAAGACTCTAAAAAAAAGGGTTAAACCAAATATATCAGGCAAAGCCTGGTTATGCCCCTAATGAATAGAAAACCAAAAAAGATCTTTGATTTGATTTGAAAGTGGCATTCTCCCTTAACTCGATCTGTAATTTCATTATGGAACTCTCTCCCAGAGCTGCGGAACTAACGACTCTATTAGAAAGTCAAATTATCAACTTTTACAAGAATTTTCAAGTGGATGAGATTGGTCGAGTGGTTTCAGTTAGGGATGGGATTGCCCGTGTTTATGGATTGAACGAGATTCAAGCTGGGAAAATGGTTGAATTTTCTAGCGGTATGAAAGGAATAGCCTTGAATCTTGAGAATGAGAATGTAGGGATTGTTGTCTTTGGTAGTGATACTGCTATTAAAGAAGGAGATCTTGTCAAGCGCACTGGATCCATTCTGGATGTTCCTGCGGGAAAGGCTATGCTAGGGCATGTGGTCGACACCTTGGGAGTACCTATTGATGGAAGAGGAGCTCTAAGCGATCACGAGCGAAGTCGTGTCGAAGTGAAAGCCCCTGGGATTATTGAACATAAATCTGTGCACGAACCTATGCAAATAGGGTTAAAAGCGGTAGATAGCCTGGTTCCTATAGGTTATGGTCAACGAGAACTTATAATCGGGGACCAACAAACTAGAAAAACTGATATTGCTATCGATACCATATTAAACCAAAAACAAATGAACTCAAGGGCCACCTTTGAGAGTGAAAGATTGTATTGTGTCTATGTAACTATTGGACAGAAACGCTCAACTGTGGCACAATTAGTTCAAATTTTTTCAGAAGCGAATGCTTTGGAATATTCTATTCTTGTAGCAGCCACTGCTTCGGATCCTGCTCATCTGCAATTTTTGGCCCTATATTCTTGGTGTGCTATGGGGGAATATTTTCGCGATAATGGAATGCACGCATTAATAATCTATGATGATCTTAGTAAACAGGCGGTGGCATATCGACAAATGTCATTATTGTTACGCCGACCACCAGGTTGTGAGGCTTTCCCAGGGATATTTTCTATTTACATTCTCGTATCTTAGAAAGAGCAGCTAAACGATCGAACCAGACAGGCGCAGGTAGCTTGACCGCCTTACCCGTCATTGAAACACAAGCTGGAGACGTATCGGCCTATATTCCCACCAATGTGATCCCCATTACTGATGGACAAATCTGTTTGGAAACAGAGCTTTTTTATCTCGAAATTAGACCTGCTATTAACGTCAGTTTAACTGTCAGTCGCATCGGGTCTGGCACTCATTGAAAGCTATGAAACAAGTCTGCGGTAGTTCAAAACTAGAATTGGCACAATATCGCGAAGTGGCCGCCCTTGCTTAATTTGGCTCAGACCTTGATGCTGCGACTCAGGCATTACTCAATAGAGGTGCAAGGCTGACAGAAGTACCGAAACAACCAGAATATGCACCGCTTCCAATTGAAAAACAAATTCTAGTCATTTATGCAGCTGTCAATGGATTATGTGATCGAATGCCACTACACATAATTTCTCAATTTGAGAGAGCCATTCTAAATAGTGTAAAACCAGATTTACTACAATTCTTTTTAGAAAAAGGTGGCGTAACTTACGAAAGAAAGATGAAACCAGATGAATTCTTAAAAGAAAGTGTGAAAGCTTTTAATTAATAGAAAGCAGGTAGGCCGCCTTTTATTTTTTGTTGAAAGGAAATGAATAAAGTAACTTAGGGGTACCACAAACAAATAATGGACTTACTAGTTCGTTTTCTATCTATCCTTAGAAGTAGGACGAGTGTCCTACCTAATTCAATGCTGGGTAACCAAGTTAGTATCATAACAGAGCTCTTGAAGGGGGAAACATCCTAATGGATAGAGTATGAGCGCGTTACACATATCATATTATACCCCCCAACAAACCTATCAAATAAAAAGCGAAAAAGAGCCTACTTTCATTATCATATATATGATATGGGCGGGCCTTTTTAAACAAAAGGTGATCCACTATAGGTTGTAGTCTTATTGACATATCAAGTCAAGAGGGCGAGGCTCCTAGCAATGGAGGGAAAAGGGAGTGGGTAAGCGGGCTCCTTTCACTTAACTATTTCGGTTAGTTATGAGGGATCTTTCCCTCTTCTGAAAGTTGGTGGTAATCTCACTTTCAAAAAGGAGTCCCGATGTGGCGGTGTACACCTAGCTCCATAGTGGAGCTAGTCACTGGCTAGAAGGCGATTGACCTATCGGCAGCCGACTTTGCTATGTAAAAAGGACCAAGGACGATGAAGGAGGAGAAAGAGTAGGAGTAGGAGCTAATTCAGACGGAATTGAATGATTACGAGATAGACAATGAGACAAAGCCAAAAGGGGAGAGCACTTAGACAATTCACTTTGAGTAGAGGAAAGTCTGCTGGTAGGAATTCCTCATGGCGTATTACAGGTTTTCACCGAGGGGGTAGATCGAAGCGATTGTAGCGAAGAATTGATCTGAAATGAAACACTTCGTCTATGGGCATTGTAGAAAGGATAGAATATAAGCCTAATCGTTCTTCTCGAATCGCTCTAGTACGATGGATCGAGGGGGTCAGCCAAAGGAAATACAACACGATAGAAGAGTTTGCTCTGCCGCCTAAGATCCTCGAATCTACCACGACCACCATCCGCGGTCCATTTTCTTTCTCTTCCCTACCTAGGAAGGTGGATCAAAGAAAGGTAGCTTGCTTCGCTCCTGGACTGATGGCGGCTTATGTAGTGGTCGGCCTTCCTATTAGAATGTCTTCTTGGTCGAAGAGCCCCTTTACTAGTAAGGGCGCAGAAAGCAAAAAAACTTGCGCGAAGTACGTTTTCTTCTATGCCTTCTCCTCTCCAAAGGCCAAGGCAGAGTGCATCCCTTTCCTTTGGTAGCTCTTTTAGTTTCCCAAGGATAGCAGTAGCTAGGGCAAAGCCCGCTTTCATTGCTCCGCGAATGAAAGAGAAAGTCATAGGAAAAAACACGTTCTCTCTTTGCGGGATCCGAAAGTGGAGAACAAATAGTATTCTTTGGGCACATACGATCAAATGTAAAGTAGCGCTCTCTTGGCAGAGTTTTAGGCGGCAAGAGACTTTAGGGCTTGTTGGAGCTTCTGAGCATAACGAATCAAAGCCGAAGATAGATCAAGGTAGCTTGCCTGCCAAGCCGATAGGCAAAAGGCCGAAGGATGGAACGTGCAAAGTCGATCGTGCACCTGTCGTGTGACCCGTTGGTCTTAAGCAATGTCTTGCGCGAAGCGACCCACCTAGAAAGAGCTCTCCTTTATTTTGTGTTAGGCTAGGGGAGCACCAAAATGGAACTTCGATTGGATGCGAGTATCAAATCCCACCGCTAAGATGTCCAGCAGATTCCTGGGCCTTGACGAATGGTCGGCCACTTTTTACATTAGAAGATAAAAAGGCCCAGGGCATAGCAGGATGAACCAATGTGAATGAGTGTAATCTTCATTGCCCAAACACAATTGGTGCTGACCACACTAGGTGCTACCGTGGTAGCAAGAGAGGCCAGGCAGTGACAATTGAGAGGTTGTCCTTGAGCATTCCAAGTCACACGGGAAGAGAGGTCAAATGGCAAGGCAAGGCCATACGCCCGTTTGGCTCCTCGCGGAGTATAGCTAACATCCAAACATCTGATTGAGGAACGGGGCAACGCCCATGAAGCTCCGACGGAAAGGGATGGACTGCCAGGCCGTATGCCAATGGGTGTAGGATTCTTTGACTGGTATGTATGAATCCTAAAAAGATCTCGAAGGTCTACTCTAGAAAAAACCCGGTGGCTTAGCTTTGTGGTAGGAAAGGCGGTCACAGGAAGAACCCTTTGAGCTCTACTAGCTCTCCGACTCTATAAAGAACACTTGGCTTTCTTGCCATTTGGCCCCTTTACCTCATCTTTTGCTTGCTATGAGCGTGATTGCTGCTCAAAACGGTCTTTCTTTGCCGGTTGCCGAAGGCTTAAAATCGACAGAATGCCCCAGTAATGTTGTACTCCATTGGCTGATTTAGTAGCAGTAGCATCAGTGGCTTGGCTTTTTGGGGATTGCAAGTAACCTTTCACTCTACCCTATGTTATTCTATATGCCATGGAAGCCTCCCATGCCCTGTTCAGTACTTTTTTCATTATCCACTGATGAACCCTTTGATCGAACCTTCCGTTCCTAAAGTGGTGGAGATTGTCTTCCAGACATATATATAGGAAGGGGATCGACCCTACCCAGCTCAAAGAAGTAGCTCTTTCTTGTTATCGTTGTAACACCTCGATCCCTCTCGAGACCGGGAGTTCTATCAATCGATCTAATCCCAACCCAAACCAAACCCGGGCATAATTTTCAGGGAAAACGGATGAAGTCTCCCCTATTTCTAGGTGAAATGTAAAACCTGCGATAGCATATAAGTGGACCAATACCATGTCCAAACATTCAAAACCACCTCAAGGCCATCCGAGCCTTGGTTCTCAACACTTTACACTCATCAAGTATACATACATTTCCAATTTAAAAGCTAACCTATCTCTTTTCATTTTTTACAAGTACATTCAAACTGGACAGTTAAACCATACTAAGCTACTGCATAAAATAAACTATCATGCCGTTCTAACTCTTTTCTTTTGGACATTACAAACATGCATTGAAGTTAAGCTATGCTAACTGATTATATAAACTATCTTATCAATTCACCTTAGCTACTTAACTAAATTTAAATTACATTTCTTTTGACAATAAATACAAACAACATCTGAACATACATCTTTACAAACTTCGACACTTAAGCCACATAGGCACGCAAGACAACTCTTCAGGCAACAAACTTTCACGAAATCACGAACTTTCCAGCTAACATGACATTTCCTGAAATGTGGTGGTGAGGAGTGAGTATACACAACACGTATACTCAGTGAGGGCGAGACAGATATCGAGGTGGAGAGAAAGAAAGTCGTGCAATGCAAATAGTCACAATTAAGCAATAAAGTCAATAAGAAAGCATTCAATACAAACGGCAATATAATAAACATTCAAGAAAGCATTAACACAACCATTCAAAGTTAAACCACACTCTAAAGGCTATAGTTCACTCTTACGAGCAATATACCATTTCACGAGCGATACATCAATCTCGAGCTTGATGTTGACAACAATGACAATAAGCGCGCAACCACCTTATAACACCAGTTTGGAATACCCCGAAAGTATCCATCAATCTACGACTCAAATCTCCCTGGGCATTTCAATTGATAAGCATTTCAATCAAAATCAATTAAAACAAGTATATCAAGCCACCCTAAGCATTCTATAGGCATAATATTAAGAAAACAAGCAAAATCACAAATCGGCCCCAACTATCAAAACTCTACCATTTCCAAACGAGCCACGAGTTCTGAAAACTGACTTCGCCAATCCTCCTAGGTCACCATAGGGCACGTCTAAAGACTCCAAAACCCTACTTTACCCTAGAATTCGCGCAAAGTCCTGATTTTCCCATTTGTTCGTTTGAACTACAACTATACCAACCAAACACCCAACCAACGCCATAATTGTACCAAATGTGCTTCCACGGCCTCCCGAAACAATACCAACCCGCAAAACGAGAAAATGCCAAACTCGACCTAAATGACCCCGACTTACACTAAGCCGTTTTTCTCCGTTTTTCCATTACACATTCCATTTAAACCACACATTTAGGCATCCTAGCATATCTAGCATCTTCCTACATCAACAGAACGCGTAACGGAGCAACTTTATCGAAACGGGGGTTTACTATTCACAATTTACTATTTATTATACAATTTATATTTCAATTTCAATATTCAACCGTAGAAAATGTTAGAAAGCTATTAATACATGTTCTACAATAAACAAGGAACATTCTTTAAACATTAAAACGATTGAACTAACGATCTACGCATAAAATCCAAAAATCAAAGTTTAGATACAAATATTTCAAATGGACAAATAACGATGAAACCCTCACCTTAGACGATCCTAGATGCTAGGAAAACCTCGTAGGATGCCTCGAAAACCACCCCGTGCAAGCCCTCGCGAAGAATCGAAGTTTTAAATGTTGAAATGTGTTTTTTTTCCTTTGGATATTCGGCCATCTCAAGGCTGTTTTCAGCTTGTTTTTATTTCTTTTTCTTTTTTATTTTGCTTAATAAAGGATGACAAAGTTGGTCAAACGGTCAAGGCTTGGTCAAACTAACTTAAACTTGGTCAAACTAGCCTATTTCATGCATTTTTAGGCTAAAACAACTAAGAAAATATCAATTCTAGCTAACAACAATTAAATTATAAAATTTAATGCGCTAAAATACTAGTTTCGCTATTTGCTGAGGACTCGAATTCATTTCCTAACTATCTCTCTCGATATGCTATGCACTTTGCGTCAACCAAGAAGTGACAATTAAATCTCAAAGAATCTAAGAAATATATCATTTTTGGAAAGCATCATAGTTTAAAATTTACTCTAGCTCGGAGCTACTTTTCTCTTTTATTTGAAAACCGAGTGATTTTAATGCAAAAAAACCAAAACCGATTATTAAAATAATCAAAATAATCAAGGTAATCAATATTCATTTAAAATAATTAATTTAACTATTTCTAGAACATTTTAAAGAATTATGAAGTCAATATTAAGATATAAATGAAAGTTAATATAACACGTAGTCAAATACAATTAAACCCTAACATTTAAGATGACACTTAATTAATCACAAGAGTATAAATTCAATTACTATAATTATTAGAAATAGATAATAATCTTTTATTTATTCAATACACAACTACTAAATGCTTCCAAGAGAAATATGAAAATGGTGCAAATTGGTTGATTTAACTAATTACACATTTAATCAAATGCAGCCAAGTGCTATTAAATGCATGCCCGGTTCGGGTTATCACATCCTTCCCCCCTTAAAACAATTGCGTCCTCGCAATTCTTCTTCCAATAGAACTCAGCATTATCTGAAATCCAATTCTGACTAATCTTCATTAGCTACAAAACAAGTATTTCATCAAGATGACCAATAGGAAAGTTCAAGTAGAAATGCCAAGTGGTAACGCCAAATAAAGGCTCAAATGTAGATACCGTACAAGAATCTCGTTGACACGAATACCGAAGAAGAATAAACTCCAACCAGAAACGCCGAGATAATACCAATAAGGACTATAGCAAAGATACTGTAGATGTCATTAATACCACACAATAACGACAAGAAGAATACCCCACGCATGAATCTCCAATAGAAGTCTAACTATTACTGCCCGAGAATCCCCAAGCAAGAAACCAAGTAGAGGCTCAAATAAAGGTTCTATCCAGAGGTCCAAGAAATACCCCGCTGGTCATGAATTTCATAGAAGAATTCCCTGTTAAGAGTGCTGAAGAAAATACCAAGAACCCAATCAAATATACTTCCAAAGTTCCAAAGAAGCCTTCCAAATAATAACCCCATGGAACAACCAATTAGATTCCGAGTTTTTTTGCTATCAAATGCTGAGAGGAATGTCAAAGGAAATAGCAGAGAAGATATAATGTGCCCAATAAGACAACCAAGTTGAATAACAAACATAGTTTCCCAGTTGGACGAAAACTCCAAGAATAAACACCGAACTGGTGAACAATATACCGAAACCAAACTCTGAGGCCTCTTCACTGTTTGCCAAGTGAGAACTTCATACAATCTTGCCAATAAGGAAAATACCAATAGAACGCCCAATAAGAATTTCAAAGAATACCATAAGTAGTATTAGACAATAAGTCTGATAGGAACTCCAAATACCAAACCTACTGAGGAACACTGAAAAAGATATCCGAAACAATGCTCCAATAAAAAAGTAGCCAAGTTTGCCAAATAAGTAAATACTAAATAATTGGCCACTGAGAATTCCATAAAATACCATTAAAGAATTTCCAATCAGGGATGCCAGTATCACACCAATAAAGACCGAGACACATATATCATAGATAATACTGTGCAGTAAGGCCAATTGAAATCCCAATAGCCAAATCCACCGAGAAATGCCAACAGAAGTCTCCAAAGAATACCCATTAAGAAAACCAAAGAATGCTCCAAAGAATAACTAAATAAAATCCCAAGAGAAAGCTACGTTTTTACAACTGTTAAGCACAGAAGAGGACCATAGAGATTTGCCAATAACCGAGCTCCAAAAGCAAACACCAATTCCCAAATAAAGGCTAGTCAAATGCCATTCATTTCCTGCCAATCCATACACCATGAAAAGCCAGCGGTGAACCACTTTCTTCAGGGGAGGAAGAGGACTTACTTACCATTTCCACGGGACATGTATGAATGCCAAGATATCACAGTTATGCACATGCCTTAAACTATTATGCAAGCAAGTTTACAAAACAGTTTATTCAACAAAGTCACTCAATCATGACAATCAAGTAAAGCACATCATAACCAATTCAAATCACGGCATAGCTAATTCAAGACATTCTATACACACATTACAAGTAATACTTCAAGCAAATAACAATTCACAAGGTCAATTCAATTCACGATGACAATTCAATAAGTCAATTCGATAGACAACTAGACATTTCACCTTTCTTGAGAAACATTTAACACATAACACATAACTTTATCACATAAGTGCATACATTCAAGTCAAGACACACAATCTCACATACAAGCATACACTTTCAAGACACAATTAACAAGCACACATTCAAGGGTCACTACCCACCAGACCGAGGATCCTGTCCCGGCTTATGAGCTAAACAAGCTCTGATACCACCTGTAACACCCCGATCCCTCTCGAGACCGGGAGTTCTATCAATCGATCTAATCACAACCCAAACCAAACCCGGGCATAATTTTTAGGGAAAACGGACGGAGTCTCCCCTGTTTTTAGTCGAAATGTAAAACCTGCGATAGCATATAAGTGGACCAATACCATGTCCAAAAATTCAAAACCACCTCAAGGCCATCCGAGCCTCGGTTCTCAACAATTTACACTCAGCAAGTATACATACATTTCCAATTTAAAAGCTAACCTATCACTTTTCATTTTTTACAAGTACATTCAAACTGGACAGTTAAACCATACTAAGCTACTGCATAAAATAAACTATCATGCCGTTCTAACTCTTTTCCTTTGGACATTACAAACATGCATTAAAGTTAAGCTATGCTAACTGATTATATAAACTAGCTTATCAATTCACCTTAGCTACTTAACTAAATTTAAATTACATTTCTTTTGACAATAAATACAAAAAACATCTGAACATACATCTTTACAAACTTCGACACTCAAGCCACATAGGCACGCAAGACAACTCTTCAGGCAACGAACTTTCACAAAATCACGAACTTTCCAGCTAACATGACATTTCCTGAAATGTGGTGGTGAGGAGTGAGTATACACATCACGTATACTCAGTGAGGGCGAGACAAATATCGAGGTGGAGAGAAAGAAAGTCGTGCAATGCAAATAGGCACAATTAAGCAATAAAGTCAATAAGAAAGCATTCAATACAAACGACAATATAATAAACATTCAAGAAAGCATTAACACAACCATTCAAAGCTATACCACACTCTAAAGGCTATGGTTCACTCTTACGAGCAATATACCATTTCTCGAGCTTGATGTTGACAACGATGACAATAAGCGCGCAACCACCTTATAACACCAGTTTGGAATACCCCGAAAGTATCCATCAATCTACGACTCAAATCTCCCTGGGAGGCAACCCAAGCGAGAAGAGGGAATAGCTACGGAGCTAAAGCAACCAACACTGGCAACCCGAGGCTACCCAGAGAGGCCCATCACTCACGCGCTGACACTATGCAATGCAAGACTCGATACAAGGCGATAAACGAACAATAAAGCCACACGTGGGAGAATAACAAAGTAGGTTACTCTCGCACGCAATAGCAACAGTTGATAAGCATTTCAATCAAAATCAATTCAAACAAGTATATCAAGCCACCCTAAGCATTCTATAGGCATAATATCAAGAAAACAAGCAAAATCACAAATCGGCCCCAACTATCAAAACGCTACCATTTCCAAACGAGCCACGAGTTCTGGAAACCGACTTCGCCAATCCTCCTAGGTCACCATAGGGCACATCTAAAGACCCCGAAACCCTACTTTACCCTAGAATTCGCGCAAAGTCCCGATTTCCCCCTTTGCCCGTTTGAACTATAACTATACCAACCAAACACCCAACCAACGCCATAATCGCACCAAAAGTGCTTCCATGGCCTTCCAAAACAATGTCAACATGCAAAACGAGAAAATGCCAAACTCGACCTAAACGACCCCGACTTTCACTAAGCCGTTTTTCTTTGTTTTTCCATTACACATTTCAATTAAACCACACATTTAGGCATTTTAGCATATCTACCATCTTCCTACATCAACAGAACGCGTAACGGAGCAACTTCATCGAAACGGAAGTTTACTATTCATAATTTACTATTCATTATACAATTTATATTTCAATTTCAATATTCAACAGCAGAAAATGTTAAAAAGCTATTAATACATGTTCTACAATCAACAAGAAACATTATTTAAGCATTAAAATGATTAAACTAACGATCTACGCATAAAATCCAAAAATTAAAGTTTAGATACAAATATTTTATATGCACAAATAACGATGAAACCCTCACCTTAGACGCTCCTAGACGCTAGGAAAACCTCGTAGGATGCCCCGGAAACCACCCCGTGCAAGCCCTCGCGAAGAATCGAAGTTTTAAATGTTGAAGTGTGTTTTTTTTTTCCTTTGGATTTTCGGCCATCTCAAGGCTGTTTTCAGCTTGTTTTTATTTCTTTTTCTTTGTTATTTTTCTTAATAAAGGATGACAAAGTTGGTCAAATGGTCAAGGCTTGGTCAAACTAACTTAAACTTGGCCAAACTAGCCTATTTCATGCATTTTTAGGCTAAAACAACTAAGGAAATATCAATTCTATCTAACGACAATTAAATTATAAAATTTAAGGCACTAAAATACTAGTTTCACTATTTGCTGAGGACTCGAATTCATTTCTTAACTATCTCTCTCGATATGCTATGCACTTTGCGTCAACCAAGAAGTGACAATTAAATCTCAAAGAATCTAAGAAATATATCATTTTTGGAAAGCATCATAGTTTAAAATTTACTCTGGCTCGGAGCTACTTTCCTCTTTTATTTGAAAACCGAGTGATTTTAACACAAAACAACCAAAACCAATTATTAAAATAATCAAAACAATCAAGGTAATCAATATTCATTTAAAATAATTAATTTAACTATTTCTAGAACATTTTAAAGAATTATGAAGTCAATATTAAGATACAAATGAAAGTTAATATAACACGTAGTCAAATACAATTAATCCCTAACATTTAAGGTGACACTTAATTAATCACAAGAGTATAAATTCAATTACTATAATTACTAGAAATAGATAATAATCTTTTAATTATTCAATACACAACTACTAAATGCTTCCAAGAGAAATATTAAAATGGTGCAAATTGGTTGATTTAACTAATTAAACATTTAATCAAATGCAGTCAAGTGTTATTAAATGCATGCCGGGTTCGGGTTATCACAATCGTAAGAGAGACCGCAAAAAAGTAGGGATTAGTTGGAACAGCTGCCACGGCTTGAATTTGATTGGATGCCCAAATTGAGGAGTCATTCCCGCTGCTAGGAGATGCCAAATGCGCCTGCCCAGTCTCATCTCGAAGATAGAGACCTCTTTTGGAAAGGAAGCCCTACCTGCTCCAGTCTCTCATCCCAACTTCGAAGAAAGGGCCAATACTAGCATGAACTAGACTGCCTAGCTGACATATTAGCTCGCTACATCTGGTATTGGATATTTGTCTCAACTATAGGAAATAGTATCGGTGAGGAGGGGAAAGATACTGCAAGGATTCTGAAGACGAAGAAGCTTGCATGTCTATTAGAGTGATTAGTTTGACCTGCTATTGGAGGCCTGTCGTAAAGCTGGTTTGCCGGCAACGGCAGCTCGTGCGTCTTTGTTAAACGATGGAGGCCCGTGTAAACTTAGGTCTAACAATCTTCTTGGTCCTTCGGGTTGAAGAAGCTATCCTAGTTGCGACCCCGGTTGAAACCCAAGGCCTTGCCCTCTCTGAGGGACTCAAGCTTATCGATCTTGGGTCTAACCAAGATGCGCCTTCTGTTCAAGCGAAGAACTTCAAATTCTGGTGGAGACAAACCTTAATCTTGAATCTAAATCTTGTAGAATGTTTCAAAATCAAATAGGGTTTGCTATTGGATAAACATTGTTATTATTATTTAATGGGCAAGGAATGATTTTCAACCGATTAGCTTATTTAATTTCCTGGAAGGATCATTTCCAAAATCATGGTCAACTAAATCCAATGAGACCAATCCCGCAGAGACCTAGCTTGCTTAAGAAGGAATACAAATCCCTTTAGTTATACCTTTGCTTACGGAGAGAATAGACCGGTTGAGTTTGTTATTAGGTGCCTAGTCCCTCGTCAACAGTGAAAGCACTCTGGACTGACCTCGTTGATAGAAAAGAAAGGGAGATAAAATCGACTAGAAGGACATGCTTTTGGAAAAAAACTAGAATTTCTTCCCTAGTGTCGTCCAAGCTCACTATCCCTTAAGTTGCTTTGGGTAAGTGTATCACTGCTCTTTGTTGAATCCTTCTGAGCTAAGCGAAATACCTCCTAGCACTCTTGTTAATGGGAATAGGTTAAGATGATTATATTAACACATCCAAGTCGATATCGGACTAGTTCGACTTAAGCCATTCCGTATCCGCTTATTTTCGGGGCAAATCTACAAAGGTCAGAAAGAGAAGACAAAGGACGACTCTATCTCTTAGTTAGCTAGGATTTAAACCTCTCTCCAGAAAGCAAGCAAGCTGAGCAGTTCTCACTATGTCCGGTGAAAAAGAAAGCTTATAGAATGCCATAAAGTGATCACAGAAACTTCATACATACTGATTCGCCATGTGAAATATACTAGTCAAACGTTAGCCTTATTACCATTCCTGACCCCTAGCCAATAGGACACTTACTCTATTTATTGAGTTGCGTTGTTTCCCCTCGGGGGTCAAGGTAGAGTGATTCTAGCTTACTTCTTATTAAAGGGATCCATGTCATTTCACTGAAGACCAAAGACTGCTTATTCTTCATTTTCACATGAACAGGGTTCAAAGGAGAACGACTCTTGTTTGGTTCTATCTTAAAAGAAGAAGATTCCACGTGCTAGCCGAAAGGTTGCTTAGGATTCTGCGTTCACTCGGTTCTCTAAATAAAGGGAGAGAAGTCGCGCGAGGTTGAGGGGAGGAAAAGAAAAAGAAGAAATTATTTCACCATCCATAATAACCACAGTTTTCTTGTTATCATGCATAAGCGTAACAGATCTTCTTTAAGAATAAACTCCTTGCCACTGTCGGCATTACCTATGTTGAAGGAAAAAAAAGTCTGATCTTTTCCAAGGCAAAGAAGCCTTTTTTATAATTCTTTAATTCATTTCTTATCAAGTAGGAATTGAACCTACGACCAGTCAGTTAATCATTGACTGCTCTACCACTGAGTTATTGAGATGGGATTCTTTAAGAATTGGTTTGCTAAATCGACGCACAATCTTATGGGGCGATTCCCATTCTTGTGAAGTGGAAAGGGCAGAGTTCCATATTTACTTAGATAAGATAAGGTGGGAGAATTAAACAAAGTAGTAAGTACGGTTTGCTCAGGTAGAGTTAAAGCGAAAGCACAGAAAGAAGGATCTAAAGAAAAGATAGTCCTTTTGTGGCCCACCATTTGTTAAACCCCATTTTCTCTCGCAATCAGACATGTTGCGGCGTAAACGGTGATCTTTTCTGTTGTGCTTGAACGGGGTTTATTTGCTAAAGTTGGAGAAGGAGCTGGGACTATTAGAGTATTCACTGCATCTCTTCTCCTTGCCACTGCAAGTCCCGTCCCACATCCGCTGTTGGTGAGAGTGATATAGAGGAAGACTTTTGTTTGAAATAGGGATAGTGTTCAATAAACCACCGTTGATGCAATAGAAGTAGAAGCTCTTAATGCAATATCTGGTGGTGAAGACATTACCGCTGCTACAGTTGGAGTTGACGGTCCTAGTTCTTTTACAGTAAGAGCTGTTGCTGGAATAACCAGTGCTAGTGACTTGACTATTGGAGGAGGAACCACTATTAGAAATGTTCATGTAGAAGCTCCTCTTTCATCTGCTGGTATAGACGAAGTTCTTTTGGATCTTATCCACTTCAGAGGCTGGATGAGGTTAATCAATAAGGAAATCCGCTGGTATTTAATCTTCCTCTTAAAAATGCTTTTCAATTTCATGGGCATCTTATATTCATAAAGGATCTGACTCAATTCAATAAGAACTTCACTTCTACCATGTGTGGTCTTGGAGCTTAGGCCACTCAAACGCGTCTTTAATCTAGTTCAAGAAGGAAGTCTATTTAATTCCAAGGTTGCTATCAAAGCCTCTAACATGAGATAAAGAGACTAAAGTCCCCATCGCTTTAGATATCATATGAATTCTTAGCTAAATGAGCTTACAGTGTCATAGTTTTCATTCATACGTTTTCCCAGATATACAATTCTTTGGGTGAAATGGATGGATAACCCAACCGGGAATGACTAATAAACATCAAATTCGGCTTAGAGACTTCTATTTCATTTTAGCAGAATGAGGATCGGGAAGTTCTTACCTTATAGCGGACTGTAAGGCATTAGGGGCATGTTGACTACGAAGACAAAAGACTCAATCCGTGAATTGATAAATGTTAAGATGATCACTTTGTGCCCCTCTTTTCATGATTCGGGTAGTACTAATTTTTAGTTGTTGTGAAAAAATCCCTTGCTGTTGACTGAACCTGAATTATAGTATTGATTGTAGATTTGAAGTACGTGTAGGAGGACCACTGTGGGAAGATAATTCAAGGTAGAGGTACAATGGATAGAAGGCTACGGAAAGGCGTTCGACTCACACTCCTGTCAACACTTCCAAGAGTGAACCCTCGACTCACTTCCTTAGCCATTTATTTTGGTCAACTAGTGGTAAAAGCATTCGACTCATCATTCTTTAAAATGAATGGCTTCTTCCGCTTTCTTTCAGGTCTATTGGTCATCATTCGCCTAGCGCGAACTTCACTTCCCAAGAAAAAGCCAATTCAGCGGCAAACTTTCTTTGGTTGTGATTAGCCAATCATCTCAGTCACCCGTAAGATCAGGAGATCAGGATCAAAGCTCCATTCATCTAGTCATCCAATTATCCAGTTAGGGTTCCAATCTAGAGCATCGTTTAGGGTTTTATTATTCAAAGGGGTTTCCTACCCTAAAGACAAAACAAAGGCTCGACTCGTTAACGGCTTCGGCTCCAGCAATCAATGACTTAGTTGAACATGGAATTCCAATTCCTCTTTAAGGATTTAAAGAAGGGATACCGTTGCATAGCCCCCTCGATGAACGAAAACAGTTCCTCAAGCTCGATAACTCGATAAACTGGACGGGAACAAAACAAAGAGTGGGTTGGGGGCCCTATAAAGCCAGCCATATTATATACAGTCAGGGAAATCAACGAGATCGGCTTTTGCTCTATTAGAAAAGAACCAAAACGAGGACATATCGGGACGCTTCGGTGGTTGGATTCCTTCTCGATCTTAGAAAGCCTGGTTCGCATTCCTACTAAAGCAGGAAGTAGGAAAGGAAGACAAACGGGAAGGAAGTATGGCAGGGCGGGAGGATGGGATTGCCTCCGATCTACGTTCTTGATTACTGGTCGAGCTATTACCTCTCGGGATAACTTGTTAGAGTACAAAGGGATGATTGACTTACCGGAGTTGGTGAGGCAGAGATTGACTGCATGGAGACCAGCGAACTTGACGCTGGGGGTGTTTCCCCAATTGGTGGTGATTAGTCGATTTCTTGACAAACATTCATTTACTATCCCAATGAAGATGTTATTTTGTAACTGCCATGGAGCTGGATCTAATGAATTTCTCAGAAATTGGAGAGATTTTGTTAACGGGCTATGATCGTGGTACTCATTGAAACCCGAACTCAGAGTCGACGAGCATGAAGCAGAACCATCTGAGCACATCGAGCAGCGCATCAAGCAAAGAAGGAGGGAAATCAAAGAATGGAATGCGGGAAGCGAGCTTATCGGTCTTTGCTATGGATCTTTCCCCTCACTATAGCCTATGCTATATCATCACTAGGCGGGAGGAGATCTAGTCGAATAAGAGAAGATCTCTTTGGAATGAACTACACGTCACCCAGATGGGAAAAGAGCACCCCAGTTTAGTGGTACAGGCTTAATGGCGCTTATGCCCCTTCAAAAGGCACTTGACTCTTAATCATAGACAGACTTGCACTTACCTCAACATAAAAGTCAGAACCTGGTCTCTTCTCTTTCTCAGTCTTCGATCGATCATTCTCTGCTTCAAATAGAAGGGCTTTCCCAGCTAACAAGAAAATGGGATTGATAATTGAGATCAATTCTAAACTGGACCGAGATGGCCTATACACCAATTGATTGACACCATTCCTGAAGAAACAAAGATCATTGCGAGAAGACCACCTTCGTATAAATACGGAAGCTTGGCAGCTGTAGAATGAACCTTGAGATCGGGTTTAATTAAAAGGGATTCGAGTTGCGGGAACGTACTAATTGAATAATCTCTAGCAGGAAAGGGAGGAACCGAACTAGCTTGGCTAGCTAAGGCGAATTTGGATACGATAGTAACTAGCCCTAAGAAGCTGCTTGAAACTTGTCCTCGAATCCCTACTCGCCCATGTCGGGATTCAACCTAAGGCTTGTTCGAAATCTGAATGAATGGATAATACATACATAAAGAATATGAAGCACAATCTCCAACTCTTAATCGATGGCATCTTTGCTTGCTCCTGATACTTCCATAGAGAGAAATTAAACTTTCTTCACTCTCCTTTGATCCAAGCCACAATGCAAAAGGCAAGCTGACTTAGAGGCTAAATGCCTACTTTTTGAATTAAAGAATTTACAAAAGGCTATTAATCTAGCTATCGAGTCACCCTAACGAAGAACTCTAACTGAACTTTCAAGCTTTCTTTTTATTCTGTGTACTAGTGCCACCTATTTTCTCTTTTCCTAAATAAGTGGTTAAGTGCTTGAGACTTCTCCAAAGAGAATTGACTGGCAAAAAACAGATCTTGGCTTAGGGCTTAGACTTACTTCCTTGACTGATAGCTTGAAGCCTAAGACGGAAAACTTTACTAGTGGAATTTGATTATGATAGTCACCCTTTTATCACTATTCCTTTTTTTTAGGGATGAGCTCTAACTAAAGCAATCGAGAAGGGATCTAATCCAGATCTTCTATTTTCGACCCGAAATCAATTCTTGAAAGCCTACTTTCTTCGTAAACACCTTTAGATTCCGAATCATGCCATGGCTTACGCCTAATTCTAGGACAAAAGAAATGGACTAAGAGGGACTTCCTTTGACTTCGATCGGCCTATTCACTCAACTAGGGAATAAGACTAACCTAATTTTTCTATTCACTGAACCCAAGACTCAGGGCAAAGAGAACTACATTTGCTCCCTTCCTTCAACTTATAGGATGGAATTTGGACTTCTAACTAAACTCTCTTATGTGAAGACCGGATCTTCGGGATCTAAGTACTCCTAGAGGGCACTTGGCAACTAACTCGTGGGGCATGATATTCCAAAAATCCTAAAGTACTCTCTGCACTTCCTAGAAATCGAATTCCAAATGAGATATTTCAATCCATTGGACAAGCACATCCGCTACTAGTAATAGGATGCCTTATGAACTTCTCCCATCGGAATAGTTAGGCTTTGAATGGGCTCGGAGATGACTTAATGGCTGAAGAGTTCCCTTGCTGACTAAGAAGGGACGAGGACTTCATTACTTCCTTTAGCTAACCAACTGAGAGAACGGCTAAGTTCACAGGTTAGAGATAAGCAGAATCCGTCTTCCTAGCCCTTGAAGTCGTACCAATTCATTCCTATGTCGTAGAAAAAAAGTCTAGGAAAGAAAAAGCGGAGTAAGGGAAGTCGGCAAAATGAGAAGGTTCAGTTTAGCAGCATTATCTTACTTCGCCATCTTCTAGGGATGAAGTAGTCCTTTTTCAAATAGCTAGTAGTTTGGCTAAGGCATTAACTAACGAGCGGGCATTGATCCAATAAGTTTGTTGGATCCCTGGCCTAAAAGGAAAGAAAAAGAATAAGGCAAGCTAGGAATGGACTGAAAGAATACGAACTGTTTGAGACCGAGCCTTCTATCGATTCACCGATTGCATCAAAGCCCTTTTAGGCATTTTTTTAGGCAGGCCAAGAGAGAGCTTGTTTTCCGAATCAGTTGTAAGAGAGCCTATTGCTTCAGTTGAAAGCCAAACTGGAGGGGAAAGAAGGGAATTAAGTAAGGTAGACTAGGAAGATGAAGTCGTAGGTTAAAATGAGTTAGAAATGGAAGCCGGGGAGAAACTAAGACCTACGGGTCTACTATCTATGTTCACCTTCCCTCTACCATTTATATAGAAAATGCTGGGCCGGGTTGGGTGAGATTCCCTGACCATATTCGGGGGCTAGGTTTGCTTGCTTCTTTTAGGCGGGACAGCATATTGGAAAGATCAGTGAAGATAAGCTACTCACAGGAAATTACAGATCTGACTATTCACTCATAGCTGACTTTCTGACTTGGCACCAGTACTAGAAGAAGGGGAAGAGAACAACCAATATGAAGAAACTGGAGCCGATAGGCGATAACGAATCACTTATCCCTGGTTGGTCCGTAGATCAGTCTCAGTACTTGAATCCGGGTCATGCATACATGGCATGGCTCAATTTCATAATTGAAAATTGGTGGATTTTGAGTGGTCGTACAAAAGCCGGGGTGCTCGAATAGAGAAGGAAGTGGATTGACAGACCGAAGTCAAGCTTTTTGGACCTGTAAACTATGCTCCTTTGACGTATAAAGCTCCGGAGAGAGATCGATGGATGGATCGTGCGTTTGCTGTCTATCAAGCTGCAAAACTACCACTCAGATCTAAGGCGAAGCTGATCATAGACAAAAACAAGAAATAGTCACATCCTTATTCGATAGTACACTTTTTCACTTCCCCTTGGTCACCTTCCATTTTCCATCGAGGTTGACTTCGCATCGCTTTATTCAAATATGATAATCAAATCAGGGTGACTATAAAACCATTCTTTCCAAATCCCCCACAACTTTCTTATCCTTGTCTCGGTTCCATACTTTGTTCACCAGAGGATAAGCGACCAACTCTTTGCTAAGTGGGAAATGACTCAAAAGCTACATTCAAGATTGAGGTGGGTTGGATCCCAACTCTCTATTCGAAAAAGGGCATAACGCTAATCCAACATAAAAGGATCAGTTTATTCCTCCGCTGGAGAGGTAGGTGAGGAACACAGTAGTTCTACTACTGGGATTTCAGTCACTATCGACCCCGATCAATAGTTTAATCCATTTCTTTCGTTGTTGGACTTATCTGGCTAACGTTCATATGCCCCTAAAGCCCTAAGGTAGCTATCTATTTTCTAGATTCTTAATAGCAAGCATAGAAGCAGGAAAGTTAGCCAAGTAGCATTTAGAAAAGTCCCATCCATTGGTATACGCCCTATTCGAAATAGTGGAAACAGTGACTTCCTCAACAGTAGCTGGTAAGGCTGAAGTAGAGGCGGCTGGAAGTAATCGCTTACATGGGGAACTCCAGTTAATGGAGCTAGTACGAAGAAGAGCCTACAAGACCGCGGACATCGTATGAGACAAAGCCAGTACGTAAAGGTGCTAAGCCACAGCAACGGAAAAGAATTGTTGGGATCATGCCCATTACAGTAGCGTGAAGCGATAACAGAAAGCGGAGAGTCCCAGATTTGGTCCATGTGACCTCAGTGATTAGACACAGAGATTACTCTTCCTATGGCCCAACAGGTTAGGCTCTTGCTTCTTATATGAAAATTAGTCATTCTGGGAGAATGAATAATCCGCGGGCGGCAGGAGTCAGCGAGACATAGCAAGTAACCTATCACATAGAGGATTGTCTTGACAAACGAATCATATGCGCTGTGACGCCCCGATCCCTCACGAGACCGAAGGCTTTAATAACCAAGCTATTCTCAACCCAATCCTAACCCGGTCTCAAAATTTTAGGGAAAAACGGACAGAGTCTCCCTTGTACCGTGGACATTCTAAAAACTTGTAAATACTCAAGAAAGTCACAACACAATAAGGCAAGCTTTTATGACTAAAGTTCAAAGGTTCATGGCCATCCGAGCCTTGAGGCATACAATAGTTTAGATTCACACAAGCATGCAACCAACTTGAATTCTTCATAAAACCGCTTATCATGCCATTCTATGATAACTTTGAAACATACTTAGAAGTTGAAATCAACACCTCTAAACATACACACCCAAGCATGCAAGAACTAAAAGGAGAATTAAAAGTTATTACAAGCCATAATATCTCAAAGCTAACATTACAACTAACAACTTTCAACTTGCAACTACAAGAATATACATAGCCTTAAGGCCACAAAATAGATCATGCTATAGCAATACAAGTACACCATGTAACAACAAGAAGACAAATCCACCTTAGACAACAAACACATAACAACTAAGGCAAAGGCTCAGCCTGAACTTCTTCCTCTTCCACTAGCACCTCAATTAGCTAGGGATCACCCTCAGCACTTCCTGAAACATATATCGAGGTATGAGCAACCACTGTTGCCCAGTGAGGGATATAGTCTCCCGGGGCGTGCAATGCAACAGGTAATACAGTTAAACAACAATAACAATTAGACAATTAAAGAAACAATGATAGCTTCAATAACCACACATTTAAAAGGATACATTTCATATAGCCCCTATACACCAATCTTCGCTGGTCTTCATTCACGATCCACGAACCACGATCACGATCACGATAAGCCGGCATCCCAAACACCAAAGGGTACTCCGGATGTACCTAATCCTACGACCCAACACCCCCTGGCAATCTCCGGACTAGGCGAGTGAGGGAATAGGGTACGGAGCTAGAGCAACCAACCCTGGCAAGCCCGCTGCCGCCCAGAGAGGCCCATCGCATCCGCCCCGACGATAAGGTTGCGCAACCCTTGACTCGATAGCACAGGAAGCAATAATAATAACAATATAACAAAATAAGCTGATATGCAAACAAGGAGGACAACAAAAGAGGTTGTCCCCGAGCACACACATCAATCACGCCATACGATGAAATATGATACATTCATTAGTCTATAATTGTTAAACTAATCCAACTAAAACACTTAGATCACTTAGTATCGAATATTTAGCATATAACAAGATGAGACACATAGAATGCACATAGAAATGATCCCTCACCTTTTAGGAAGTCAAACCTGCACGAATTAAGCCAAGATTCCCTCAATATTCTCCAAAAGCATCAATTCCCTTCAATTATCACTACCTAATACAATCAACTATATGCATAAGAAGTGGTTTCTTATTGTCAACTAAAGCTAGTTCATAAAGCCATTAAGTTTATCCAACTCTATTTGATTCCCTTTAATTCACATAACTAACAATAAATTTCATGGTTTAACAATCATTCTAATCAATATTTGAACAATACATAAACTCAAGTGATCACATATGCAACATTCTTTAATTTTCAAGTATTAGACAAAGACAATAGCATAATAAATAACATATACATAGCCATTCATATAAGTAGAAACACTATATAACATCTAACCAATAAGTTATATAAGCGTATCTTTACACATATAATGTAATTAATAAGCAATATAAACATGTTTACTCAATCTTTAACTAGTATCGATATAACTTAACTCACAACTTCTCCGAATAGATGAACTTGTTACATAAGTACATTTAAACATTTATCCAATCAATCAAGAATCAACTAACAACAATTATTACCATGGTTAATTACTAGTCCTTTAGTCCATTCTAAATTCATACTCAACCAAATCCATGTAAACTAAGCAACTTAATTCACGAGACTTCACTACTATAATACGTACACTACACAAAGGCATATAAACATTTAATTACTCAATTATAAAGCAATTATCAAGAAATTAACTATGCGAACACAAAGGGGTCAATATTATACTTTTCACAAAACTTAACCAAAAGCTCACACATACCTTAGAATAGCATTTAGACATGCTAGGAGCAACTAAAAAGCAATACAAGTACTAACGCAATTAATTCATTCATTTCCCCTTTGTTCAACTAGGCTATTTAGCTTCCTATCGGAATTTAATGATCAAGTTAAGTTAGCTAACCATCCTACCAATCTAAGGATACCTAAATACCTTATTTAGAACCTCCAAATCATAACCTAGAGCACAAGTACACGAAAACACCAAAAATGGCTCTTTGTGGGTTTACACTACAAGTACCAATTTCGGAAGCCAAACAAGCGAAACGAAAGCACTTCTAAGGTTTCAATACTTAATGAAGACTAGCCATAACCTCGAAACGTGCCCGAATTCAAGATAAACCCGAAACCCCTTATTAAAGTAGCCTATTTTGATCAAATTTCTCAAATTTTGAACATAGCAAGTGCAATTAACATTTTTTCCACGCTTATGGACCTAATTAGCAACTACTAGAAGCCTCAAATTGAATTAAATTGTAACGTTTTTCGGAAACCCTAGTTTAGCACTATTCATCATCTTCCCCAAGTGTCATTTTCATTTTCAAGCATTCAACAAACATTTTAAACCATCAAACATATTCTATGAAGTCATTAGAGCATATAAGAATCAACGGAACAAGAATTAAACCACTACAATATTAGATCACAAAAATAATAATACAAACTTTAATTGAATTTAATACAAAAATAGAATGCACCCTCACCTCTTTTGAAGATCAAAGAATGGTCTTAAGGTCCTAAGGATGAAGCACAAGCAATTTGGAAAGCAATGGAAGCAAGAATGAAGCAAAGAGTATTTTTTTTTTTGAGAAGTTACTATTCCCGTAACTCTTTTTTGGCCATTTTTTTGACCCCTTTTTTTTTGTTTCTTGGCTTTTAATATTCTCATAAGATGGTCAAAGGGTAGGTCAAGCAAATAGGGTATTTTAGTAAGGGTAAATGGGTCATTTGGGTGATTAAATTTCAGCAAAATAAAATGCCAAAAATCTGAAAAATCTGGAAAAATCCCGCTAGTACTATTCATCAGACATTTCACGAATTTTTTCCCGTTGATCCCGATATGCAATGCACGTACAGTCAGGGGCTATAGTCCCCTTAAAATATGTAGTATTTTATAAAAATATAAAATGAATGAAAATAAATATTTGAATTTATGGAAATATAAAAAAAATAAAGTAATTAGCTAAATTACATCTAAGTTAACAATTTAATGAATGCAATTAGTGAAGTGCTGGGTTCGGGGTGTCACATGTGCCCAGAGCTCATGGTCCATCAGAGGTAAAAAGGCCATTGAAAGAACGAGTGGCTAGTTCGTTTGAGTTGCTTCAGGAACTCAATTTTCTAGCTCAAAAGGAGAGTCCAACATCTTTCTTGTCATCCAACTCAAATGGGGTTAGTGGATCCCTTTAATTTAAATGGGGTTATCATGCTTGTGAAAGATAGCTATTCTTCGAATCAGAAACGAAATGTATGAATAGAGGCCTTGCCTTATGAGTGAACTGCCTTACCTAACGAGGGCTAAGAGAGACCCCCCTTGCTGCTGTGCAATTTACTAGTTTAAGGGAACTAAATTGATTATTACTAATGAGAAATAGTAATCGGTAGGCCCTTACCCTATTTCTTTTTTGGGTCTGCTAGCAAGGCAAGTGGGAGCAGGGCGTAGGGATAAAATCGTTTGGTTGGTAAGAACCATGTCAAAGAAGTTTGACCTTGGAAAAAAGCCATTGGGAATGGAAAAGCCTAGTTCTTCCAAGCTAGGCCAGAGAAAGCCTAAGCCAAAATGTTAAATAGTAGGAGACGAGTATATCGCCCAAAGTCCCACTCAGTCACTTCCGGGGTGAAGGCTAAAGCACCTCTTCCCAATCTAAGGAAGAGAACGAGACATATCTTACTTACGATCTTTTTTTACAGCATCCATGAATCTTAATTAAAAATAACAAGCAATGAAATCGTACCCATTAAATAAAATAAGACCGCTTGCCAACTACTATGATTAAAAGAACTACAATTGAACCGGCTTTTTTCTCGTTATACCTAATCATTCAAAGCAAGCAGTCAATCTCAACCTTTTTCCCTTATTTTACTGGAATTTCGATCGAGCCACGTGCCTCGGCTCTCCTCTTGCTGGAACCTCCTTTACTTTAGGTCAGTGTTTTGAGATCGTTAAACACAAGCAGGAGATCGAGCATTTGCATAGAAAAAAGGTGAACAAATTAAAGTCCATTCGTGCCAATCCGGGTCAAGCCCTTTGATTTTGATTTGATATCCCCAATTACGGGTAAACCCAATCATTTCTATTCTATGTTAATAGATCCCAGGGACAAAATCCTTCTAACGTCTCTTGTTGGAATGATCAATCTAATTTTCAATGAAAAGAGGGTCCTTGTTCTTTCGCATGTAGAAAGGAGAAGAGTGAAAGAGATTCCCTAAAGGAATGGATTTGAACGATGGAGGGGAGGGGAATGAAAGAATAATATTTCACATAGGAAGAACCGGCTTCAATCAAGCGGTGTGCTAAATAGGGTGGATGGGCGGGGAAGCTCAAGTAAGCAATTAATCTGTTCAGGTGGTGGTTACAACAGTTTTTCCGTCAGAGAAATAGGTTATTCGTGCTCGGAACCATGTGTCTTATGGAAGCAAATGAAGCCTTTGTTTGAATAAGAAAAGGTTGTCTCGTTTTGCCTTAATGGCTTTCCCGTCTAATCTACGACCATCCTTATATCTATATCAAATACTGATACCTCATAAGACAGACCTACTTCCTAAGGCAATCAATCACCAGCTCTATTCTTAGCCGCTCACCATTTGCTCTGTTGTCCCCTTCGGTGCACAGTCCTTTTTCCATTCCTTTAGTTCTTTTTAGCAACCTATCGAGAGCTGCATCGTCCTAATATATAGATATCATAGTAAATACCTCAAAGAATATGACTCCTTATCCCCAAGACTCAGCCGCTCTAGTACACATACTAGTAATCATTGCTTGGATAGAGCGAACGAAGGACAAGGGTCCGAAGGAGAACAAGCTGCCAAGTATGATCAAAAGGCGAACAACTCAGTGAATCGGTTCAATAACTGCATCAATGCTGGTTGTAATGCTCTTTCGTCTAGACTGCTTCGTGGACTACTTTTTTCAGTTAGAGTGACAGTGTTCCAGACTAATGGGGCACTCAACTACTAGTCAAGTAGTTGTTTTTTTCTATTAGTTGCGTATGCTCCCCGTTAACATTTTCTCTTTAGCGATCCACTTCTATCTCGCTCTTTAGATTATTTTCTTTTAGCTACTAGCTGTTTTACTTTCTATTTCATCACTGAGTCTCAACAAGGGATCCAACTATCTCCCCCTGATCACTGCCTTGCTGCGCTTATCATCATTTCCAATTACCCACCGAATCGTTCACAGAAGCTAGGCCAGGCCCCTATTGGTCTCTTCGTTTGGACCACCCGAGAAGTAATTAGAGGCCCGAACATGGTTTTATTGCAACTCTTCATCATCCTAACGTCCCCCTGCAAGAAAAGACCCCTTACTATAGATAGTCCCCTATCTACTAACTCCCTCACCAATGTTATATCTGTATACATAACATACGTCAGTAAGCCTTATCTACTAGCCTTTGATTATATGGTTTCCTGTATCGCTGTTGTCGAGCACTTGACGTCGGAGAACTCTAGCCGATATATGTCCATAGAAGGCAAGAGTTGACTAGATTAGATTGTCTCTTCTTACAGTACCCAACTAAGGTTAGTAAAGTATTAAAGGAGACGATTCATTCACTCCCTGATCTACGAGCACCCTTGCCCTGTAGATTCGTTCCTATGGTTCAAGTAAATAAAGAAATATCTCATCTTTGAGGATTTGAGGCAATCCCAATTGCACAACATGACCATAGGTATAGAACTGTTTCTCAGAGTGATGTCTGGTGTGGCCTCCTTAGAAGGATATCTTAGGTCGGGGCACCTTTCTCCTTAACTGTCGGATATGAGTATAAAGTGGCAAGATTGAATGCCAGTAGCTCAAGAGCTCGGCATAATGAGGATAGCTAAACTCGAGTGGAACTGAGGGATTCATTTCAGCGAGGGCCGCCTTCCTTCTTTCGTCTACATTCTCCCCTGATTGTGTAACAGAAGCACATAAGAGTAGAACAAGTCTGTGGTAGTTACTATGCTACTATTCGCATCCCAACCTAATCTCTCAACCAATGCCGTACAATATTTGGCCTATCTACCATTCGAGATAAGTATGGTATCAAGAAATTGAGCATATTATTCTGTCTTGGTAGGGCAGGGTAGTCGTAGATTACTTTCAAACTTTCATTCCCAAAGAAATGAACCATTAGTTTGAGTACATAGCAAAGTAGCGCCCAATACACCGGCAACTCCCATCATATGACTTATAGTTTTCAATTAAATGTTCCTGGGCTTCTGGGCCCCATTAGCCCTGTGAAACCCCGATCCCTCTCGAGACCGGGAGTTCTAACAATCATTCTATTCACAACCCAATTCCAAACTCGGGCAAAATTTTCAGGGAAAACGGACAGAGTCTCCCCTGTTTCTAGGCAAAAAGCAAACCTGCGACAGCATATAAGTGGACCAATACCATATCCAAACATTCAACCACCTCAAGGCCATCCGAGCCTCGGTTCTCAACAAATAAACTCAGCAAGTATACATACATTTCCAATTTAAAAGCTAACCTATCTCTTTTCATTTTTGACAAGTACATTCAAACTTGACAATTAAACCACACTAGGCTACTGCATAAAATAAACTATCGTGCCATTCTAACTCTTTTCCTTTGGACATTACAAACATGCATTGAAGTTAAACTATACTAACTAAATACATAAGCTAGCTTTTCAAATTACTTCAATAACCTAATAAAACTTAAATTACATTCTTTTAATATTAAATGCATACAATACATGAAAGCATACATCTTTGCCACTTCGACAACTCAAGCCACATAGGCACGCAAAACAACTCTTCAGGCACGAACTGTCACATAATCAAGAACTTCTAGCTAACATGACATTTCCTGAAATGTGGTGGTGAGGAGTGAGTATACACAACACGTATACTCAGTGAGGGCGAGACAGATATCGAGGTAGAGAGAAAGAAAGTCGTGCAATGCAAATAGGCAGCTAAGCAATATAACTGAGAAAGTAAGCGATCAAGACAAACCATCAATACAATAAGCAATTAATGAAAGCATTAACACAACCATTCAAAGCTATACCACACTCTGAAGGCTATGGATCACTCGAGCGAGTAATGTACTGATCCCGATTCCGATGACATTAACGATGATGCACCGGCCCAAACCACCTTATAACACCAGTTTGGAATACCCCGGAAGTCTCCATCAATCTACGACCCAAATCTCCCTGTGTGGCAACCCAAGCGAGAAGAGGGAATAGCAGCGGAGCTAGAGCAACCAACACTGGCAACCCGAGGCTACCCAGAGAGGCCCATCACTCACGCGCGAGACACTATGCAATGCAAGACTCCATACAAGGCAATAAACGAACGATATCAAGCATTCTCAATAATGGATAAACATTTCAATCAACAATCAACTCTAACAAGCGTAATAAGCATTAACAAGCATAACAAGCAATAATAAGCATTAACAAGCATTCTATTAGCAATATAAACATGAAACACACAAAATCACCAAAAATGCCCCAACTTTCAAAACGCCACTACTTTCAAACGAGCCACGAGTCTTGGAAACCGACTTCACCAATCCTCTTAGGTCACTATAAGGCACGTCTAGAGACTCCAAAACCCTACTTAACCCTAGAATTCGTGCAAAGCCCGGTTTTCCCCCTTTGCTCGTTTGAACTATAACTATACCAACCAAACACCCAACCAACACCACAACCGCACCAAAATTACTTCCATGGGCTCCCGAAACAATGCCATCACGCAAAATGAGAAAACGCTAAAGTCGACCTAAACGACCCTGACTTTCACTAAGCTGTTTTTCTTCGTTTTTCCATTACACATTCCAATTAAACCACACATTTAGGCATGCTAGCATATCTAGCATCTTCCTACATCAACAGAACGCGTAACGGAGCAACTTCATCCAAACGGGGGTTTACTATTCATAATTTACTATTCATCACACAATTTATATTTTAATTCCAATATTTAACCGCAGAAAATGTTAAAAAGCTATAAATACATGTTCTACAATCAACAAGGAACATTCTTTAAGCAACAAAACGATTAAAACAACAATCTACGCATAAAATCCAAAAATTAAAGTATAGATACAAATATTTCAAATGCGCAAATAACGATGAAACCCTCACCTTAGACGCTCCTAGACGCTAGGAAAACCTCGTAGAGTGCCTCGGAAACCACCCCGCACAAGCCCACGCGAAGAATCGAAGATTTGAAGTTGAGATTTTCTTTTTTTTTTCTCCTTCTTTTCCTCATGGTTTCAAGCTTTTTTCTCTGTTTTTTTCGTGTGCATTCTGCTTAGTTAGAAAATAAAAATGACAAGAAGTCAAAGGTCAAAGATTCGGTCAACCCGCTAAACCAAAACAGCTATGCGCGACCTTACGAAAACGGCCATAACTTCTTCTAGAAAACTCCAATTCACGAACGGTTTGAAGCCTCAGAAACTAGACTCATAGAGCGTTCCAACCATATATAATTTGCTACCTAACTCTTCCTCAATTGGTTCAGATTTAATTCCAAAGTTGACCCAAAATTTGACTAACTTAACATTGCATTTTTTTATTTCCAATCCCAAGTTTTCCCTTTATTAAACATTTCAAAAATTCTCACCTTGTCCTAGTTGGTCAATGTAGATGAAAAGTCAACTAGTTTGGTCAAAGAAGGTGAAAGGTCAATAAAATGCAATTTAAATGAACTTTAAATGCTATTGAATACATGCCAGGTTCGGGGTATCACATCCTTCCCCCCTTAAAACAATTGCGTCCTCGCAATTCTTCTTCCAGTAGAACTCAGCATCATCTGAAATCCAATTCTGACTAATCTTCATTAGCTACTGAACAAGCATTTCATCAAGATGACCAATAGGAAAGTTCAAGTAGAAATGCCAAGTGGTAACGCCAAATAAAGGCTCAAAGGTAGATACCGTACAAGAATCCTATTGACATGAATACCGAAGAAGAATAAATTCCAACCAGAAATGCCGAGATAATACCAATAAAGACTAAAGCAAAGATATTGTATATGTCATTGATACCACACAATAACGACAAGAAGAATACCTCACGCACGAATCTCCAATAGAAGTCTAACTGTTACTGCCCGAGAATTCCCAAGCAAGAAGCCAAATAAAAGCACAAACAAAGATTCTATCTAGAGGTCCAAAGAAGTACCCCGCTGGTCATGGATTTCATAGAAGAATTCCCTGTTAAGAGTGCTAAAGAAAATACCAAGAACCCACTCAAATATATTTCCAAAGTTCCAAAGAAGCCTTCCAAATAATAACCCCATGGAACAACCAATTAGATTCCGAGTTTTGCTATCAAATGCTGAGAGGAATGTCAAAGAAATTAGCAGAGAAAATTTAATATGCCCAATAAGACCATCAAGTTGAATAACAATCATAGTTTCCCAGATGGACGAAACTCCAAGGATAGACATCGAACTGGTGGACAATATACCGAAACCAAACTCTGAGGCCTCTTCACTGTTTGCCAAGTGAGAACTTCATACAACTTTGCCAATAAGGAAAATACCAATAGAACGCCCAATAAGAATTTCAAAGAATACCATAAGTAGTATTATTCAATAAGTCTGATAGGAACTCCAAATACTAAACCTACTGAGGAACACTGAAGAAGATATCCGAGACAATGCTCCAATAAGAAAGTAGCCAAGTTTGCCTAATAAATAAATATTAAATAATTGGCCACTGAGAATTCCAGAAAATACCATTGAAGAATTTCCAATCAGGGATGCCAGTATCACACCAATAAAGATCGAGACACATATACCATAGATATTACTGTGCAGTAAGGCCGATTAAAATCCCAATAGCCAAATCCACCGAGAAATGCCAGCAGAAGTCTCCAAAGAATACCCATTAAGAAAACCAAAGAATGTTCCAAAGAACAACCAAATAAACCCCAACAGAAAGCTATTCTTTCACAACCGTTAAGCACAGGGGAAGACCATAGAGATTCGCCAATAACCGAGCTCCAAAAGCAAACACCAATTCCCAAATAAAGGCTAGTCAAATGCCATTCATTTCCTGCCAACCCATACACCTTGAGAGGCTAGCTGTGAACCACTTTCTTCAGGGGAGGAAGAGGACTTACTTACCATACCATAAGACATGTATGAATGCCAATATATCACAGTTATACATATGCCTTAAGCTATTATGCCAGCAAGTTTACAAAATAGTTTATTCAACAAGGTCACTCAAGCATAACAATCAAGTCAAGCACAACACAATCAATTCAAATCACGGCATAGCTAATTCAAGACATTTCAGTACACACATTACAAGCAATACTTCAAGCAAATAACAATTCACGAGGTCGATTCGATTCACAATGCCAATTCGATAGGTCAATTCAATGCACAACTAGACACTTTACTTCACTTAGCACACAATTAACACATAACACATAACTATATCACATAGGAGCACACATTCATGTCAAGACACACAATCTCACATACAAGCACACACTTTCAAGACACACTTAACAAGCACACATTCAAGGGTCACTACCCACCAGACTGAGGACCCTGTCTCGGCTTATGAGCTAGACAAGCTCTGATACCACCTGTGACACCCCGATCCCTCTCGAGACCGGGAGTTCTAACAATCATTCTATTCACAACCCAATTCCAAACCCGGGCAAAATTTTCAGGGAAAACGGACAGAGTCTCCCCTGTTTCTAGGCAAAAAGCAAACCTGCCACAGCATATAAGTGGACCAATACCATATCCAAACATTCAACCACCTCAAGGCCATCCGAACCTCGGTTCTCAACAAATAAACTCAGCAAGTATACATACATTTCCAATTTAAAAGCTAACCTATCTCTTTTCATTTTTGACAAGTACATTCAAACTTGACAATTAAACCACACTAGGCTACTGCATAAAATAAACTATCGTGCCATTCTAACTCTTTTCCTTTGGACATTACAAACATGCATTGAAGTTAAACTATACTAACTAAATACATAAGCTAGCTTTTCAAATTACTTGAATAACCTAATAAAACTTAAATTACATTCATTTAATATTAAATGCATACAATACATGAAAGCATACATCTTTGCCACTTTGACAACTCAAGCCACATAGGCACGCAAAACAACTCTTCAGGCACGAACTGTCACATAATCACGAACTTCTAGCTAACATGACATTTCCTGAAATGTGGTGGTGAGGAGTGAGTATACACAACACGTATACTCAGTGAGGGCGAGACACTTATCGAGGTCGAGAGAAAGAAAGTCGTGCAATGCAAATAGGCAGCTAAGCAATATAACTGAGAAAGTAAGCGATCAAGACAAACCATCAATACAATAAGCAATTAATGAAAGCATTAACACAACCATTCAAAGCTATACCACACTCTGAAGGCTATGGATCACTCGAGCGAGTAATGTACTGATCCCGATTCCGATGACATTAACGATGATGCACCGGCCCAAACCACCTTATAACACCAGTTTGGAATACCCCGGAAGTCTCCATCAATCTACGACCCAAATCTCCCTGGGTGGCAACCCAAGCGAGAAGAGGGAATAGCAGCAGAGCTAGAGCAACCAACACTGGAAACCCGAGGCTACCCAGAGAGGCCCATCACTCACGCGCGAGACACTATGCAATACAAGACTCGATACAAGGCAATAAACGAGTGATATCAAGCATTCTCAACAATGGATAAACATTTCAATCAACAATCAACTCTAACAAGCGTAATAAGCATTAACAAGCATAACAAGCAATAATAAGCATTAACAAGCATTCTATTAGCAATATAAACATGAAACACACAAAATCACCAAAGATGCCCCAACTTTCAAAACGCCACTACTTTCAAAGGAGCCACGAGTCTTGGAAACCGACTTCACCAATCCTCCTAGGTCACTATAAGGCACGTCTAGAGATTCCAAAACCCTACTTAACCCTAGAATTCGTGCAAAGCCCAGTTTTCCCCCTTTGATCGTTTGAACTACAACTATACCAACCAAACACCCAACCAACACCACAACCACACCAAAAGTGCTTCCATGGGCTCCCGAAACAATGCCATCACGCAAAACGAGAAAATGCTAAAGTTGACCTAAACGACCCCGACTTTCACTAAGCCATTTTTCTTCGTTTTTCCATTACACATTCCAATTAAACCACACATTTAGGCATTCTAGCATATCTAGCATCTTCCTACATCAACAGAACGCGTAACGGAGCAACTTCATCGAAACAGGGGTTTACTATTCACAATTTACTATTCATCACACAATTTATATTTCAATTCCAATATTTAACCGCAGAAAATGTTAAAAAGCTATAAATACATGTTCTACAATCAACAAGGAACATTCTTTAAGCAACAAAACGGTTAAAACAACAATCTACGCATAAAATCCAAAAATTAAAGTTTAAATACAAATATTTCAAATGCGCAAATAACGATGAAACCCACACCTTAGATGCTCCTAGACGCTAGGAAAACCTCGTAGAGTGCCTCGGAAACCACCCCGCACAAGCCCAAGCGAAGAATCGAAGATTTGAAGTTGAGATTTTCTTTTTTTTTTCTTCTTCTTTTCCTCATGGTTTCAGGCTTTTTTTCTCTATTTTTTTCGTGTGCATTCTGCTTATTTAGAAAATAAAAATGACAAGAAGTCAAAGGTCAAAGATTCGGTCAACCCGCTAAACCAAAACAGCTATGCGCGACCTTACGAAAACGGCCATAACTTCTTCTATAAAACTCCAATTCACGAACGGTTTGAAGCCTCAGAAACTAGACTCATAGAGCTTTCTAACCATATATAATTTGCTACCTAACTCTTCCCCAATAGGTTCAGATTTAATTCCAAAGTTGACCCAAAAATTTGACTAACTTAACATTGCATTTTTTTATTTCTAATCCCAAGTTTGCCTTTTATTAAACATTTCAAAAATTCTCACCTTGTCCTAGTTGGTCAATGTAGATGAAAAGTCAACTAGTTTGGTCAAAGAAGGTGAAAGGTCAATAAAATGCAATTTAAATGAACTTTAAATGCTATTGAATACATGCCAGGTTCGGGGTATCACATCCTTCCCCCCTTAAAACAATTGCGTCCTCGCAATTCTTCTTCCAAAAGAACTCAGCATCATCTGAAATCCAATTCTGACTAATCTTCATTAGTTACTGAACAAGTATTTCATCAAGATGACCAATAGAAAAGTTCAAGTAGAAATGCCAAGTGGTAACGCCAAATAAAGGCTCAAAGGTAGATACCGTACAAGAATCCCGTTAACATGAATACTGAAGAAGAATAAATTCCAACCAGAAATGCCCAGATAATACCAATAAAGACTAAAGCAAAGATATTGTAGATGTCATTGATACCACACAATAACGACAAGAAGAATACCTCACGCACGAATCTCCAACATAAGTCTAACTGTTACTGCCCGAGAATTCCCAAGCAAGAAGCCAAATAAAAGCTCAAACAAAGATTCTATCTAGAGGTCCAAAGAAGTACCCCGCTGGTCATGGATTTCATAGAAGAATTCCCTGTTAAGAGTGCTAAAGAAAATACCAAGAACCCACTCAAATATATTTCCAAAGTTCCAAAGAAGCCTTCCAAATAATAACCCCATGGAACAACCAATTAGATTCCGAGTTTTGCTATCAAATGCTGAGAGGAATGTCAAAGAAATTAGCAGAGAAAATTTAATACGCCCAATAAGACAATCAAGTTGAATAACAATCATAGTTTCAGAAATGGACGAAACTCCAAGGATAGACATCGAACTGGTGGACAATATACCGAAACCAAACTCTGAGGCCTCTTCACTGTTTGCCAAGTGAGAACTTCATACAACTTTGCCAATAAGGAAAATACCAATAGAACGCCCAATAAGAATTTCAAAGAATACCATAAGTAGTATTATTCAATAAGTCTGATAGGAACTCCAAATACTAAACCTACTGAGGAACACTGAAGAAGATATCCGAGACAATGCTCCAATAAGAAAGTAGCCAAGTTTGCCTAATAAATAAATATTAAATAATTGGCCACTGAGAATTCCAGAAAATACCATTGAAGAATTTCCAATCAGGGATGCCAGTATCACACCAATAAAGATCGAGACACATATACCATAGATATTACTGTGCAGTAAGGCCGATTAAAATCCCAATAGCCAAATCCACCGAGAAATGCCAGCAGAAGTCTCCAAAGAATACCCATTAAGAAAACCAAAGAATGCTCCAAAGAACAACCAAATAAACCCCAACAGAAAGCTATTCTTTCACAACCGTTAAGCACAAAGGAAGACCATAGAGATTCGCCAATAACCGAGCTCCAAAAGCAAACACCAATTCCCAAATAAAGGCTAGTCAAATGCCATTCATTTCCTGCAACCCATACACCTTGAGAGGCTAGCTGTGAACCACTTTCTTCAGGGGAGGAAGAGGACTTACTTACCATACCATAAGACATGTATGAATGCCAATATATCACAGTTATACATATGCCTTAAGCTATTAAGCCAGCAAGTTTACAAAATAGTTTATTCAACAAGGTCACTCAAGCATAACAATCAAGTCAAGCACAACATAATCAATTCAAATCACGGCATAGCTAATTCAAGACATTTCAGTACACACATTACAAGCAATACTTCAAGCAAATAACAATTCACGAGGTCGATTCGATTCACAATGCCAATTCGATAGGTCAATTCAATGCACAACTAGACACTTTACTTCACTTAGCACACAATTAACACATAACACATAACTATATCACATAGGAGCACACATTTATGTCAAGACACACAATCTCACATACAAGCACACACTTTCAAGACACACTTAACAAGCACACATTCAAGGGTCACTACCCACCAGACTGAGGACCCTGTCTCGGCTTATGAGCTAGACAAGCTCTGATACCACCTGTGACACCCCGATCCCTCTCGAGACCGGGAGTTCTAACAATCATTCTATTCACAACCCAATTCCAAACCCGGGCAAAATTTTCAGGGAAAACGGACAGAGTCTCCCCTGTTTCTAGGCAAAAAGCAAACCTGCGACAGCATATAAGTGGACCAATACCATATCTAAATATTCAACCACCTCAAGGCCATCCGAGCCTCGGTTCTCAACAAATAAACTCAGCAAGTATACATACATTTCCAATTTAAAAGCTAACCTATCTTTTTTCATTTTTGACAAGAACATTCAAACTTGACAATTAAACCACACTAGGCTACTACATAAAATAAACTATCGTGCCATTCTAACTCTTTTCCTTTGGACATTACAAACATGCATTGAAGTTAAACTATACTAACTAAATACATAAGCTAGCTTTTCAAATTACTTGAATAACCTAATAAAACTTAAATTACATTCTTTTAATATTAAATGCATACAATACATGAAAGCATACATCTTTGCCACTTCGACAACTCAAGCCACATAGGCACGCAAAACAACTCTTCAGGCACGAACTGTCACATAATCACGAACTTCCAGCTAACATGACATTTCCTGAAATGTGGTGGTGAGGAGTGAGTATACACAACACGTATACTCAGTGAGGGCGAGACAGATATCGAGGTAGAGAGAAAGAAAGTCGTGCAATGCAAATAGGCAGCTAGGCAATATAACTGAGAAAGTAAGCGATCAAGACAAACCATCAATACAATAAGCAATTAATGAAAGCATTAACACAACCATTCAAAGCTATACCACACTCTGAAGGCTATGGATCACTCGAGCGAGTAATGTACCGATCCCGATTTCGATGACATTAACGATGACGCGCCGGCCCAAACCACCTTATAACACCAGTTTGGAATACCCCGGAACTATCCATCAATCTACGACCCAAATCTCCTTGGGTGGCAACCCAAGCGAGAAGAGGGAATAGCAGCGGAGCTAGAGCAACCAACACTGGCAACCCGAGGCTACCCAGAGAGGCCCATCACTCACGCGTGAGACACTATGCAATGCAAGACTCTATACAAGGCAATAAACGAGCGATATCAAGCATTCTCAATAATGGATAAACATTTCAATCAACAATCAACTCTAACAAGCGTAATAAGCATTAACAAGCATAACAAGCAATAATAAGCATTAACAAGCATTCTATTAGCAATAGAAACATGAAACACACAAAATCACCAAAAATGCCCCAACTTTCAAAACGTCACTACTTTCAAACGAGCCACGAGTCTTGGAAACCGACTTCACCAATCCTTCTAGGTCACTATAAGGCACGTCTAGAGACTCCAAAACCCTACTTAACCCTAGAATTCGTGCAAAGCCCGGTTTTCCCCCTTTGCTCGTTTGAACTACAACTATACCAACCAAACACCCAACCAACACCACAACCACACCAAAAGTGCTTCCATGGGCTCCCAAAACAATGCCATCATGCAAAACGAAAAAACGCTAAAGTCGACCTAAACGACCCCGACTTTCACTAAACCGTTTTTCTTCGTTTTTCCATTACACATTCCAATTAAACCACACATTTAGGCATTCTAGCATATCTAGCATCTTCCTAGTTCAACAGAACTCGTAACGGATCAACTTCATTGAAACGGGGGTTTACTATTCATAATTTACTATTTATCACACAATTTATATTTCAATTCCAATATTTAACCGCAGAAAATGTTAAAAAGCTATAAATACATGTTCTACAATCAACAAGGAACATTCTTTAAGCATCAAAACGATTAAAACAACAATCTACGCATAAAATCCAAAAATTAAAGTTTAGATACAAATATTTCAAATGCACAAATAACGATGAAACCCTCACCTTAGACGCTCCTAGACGCTAGAAAAACCTCGTAGAGTGCCTCGGAAACCACCCCACACAAGCCCACGTGAAGAATCGAAGATTTGAAGTTGAGATTTTCTTTTTTTTTTTTCTCATTCTTTTCCTCATGGTTTCAAGCTTTTTTTCTCTGTTTTTTTCGTGTGCATTCTGCCTATTTAGAAAAAAAATGACAAGAAGTCAAAGGTCAAAGATTCGGTCAACCCACTAAACCAAAACAGCTATGCGCAACCCTACGAAAACGGCCATAACTTCTTCTAGAAAACTCCAATTCATGAACGGTTTGAAGCCTCAGAAACTAGACTCATAGAGCTTTCCAACCATATATAATTTGCTACCTAACTTCCCCAATTGGTTCAGATTTAATTCCAAAGTTGACCCAAATTTTGACTAACTTAACATTGCATTTTTTTATTTCTAATCCCAAGTTTGCCCTTTATTAAACATTTCAAAAATTCTCACCTTGTCCTAGTTGGTCAATGTAGATGAAAAGTCAACTAGTTTGGTCAAAGAAGGTGAAAGGTCAATAAAATACAATTTAAATGAACTTTAAATGCTATTGAATACATGCCAGGTTCGGAGTATCACAAGCCCCACTTTCAAACATATGTCGGGATGACCGGTTCCTTTGTCACATACCTATCACTTTTGAATCTCTATCCTCTGGTGAACTTTATCCGGAAGTCACCTATTCTACAAATAGAAGTGTTTCGATTATCAAGGGTGGTTGTAGATCAGTAAGCAAGCTGCCCTCTTCTATTACCAGATAAATGCATAAATAAATGGAATCAACACCGAGGCAGGAAAGCGACAAGGCCAGAATGTATGGTTCCGACTAAATAGAGCAGACAAACAGACTATTAGACATACTACCAATTCCTTTGCTGTCAAATAGATTTTCTCTTTCCTTATGTTATGAGGTCTTCACTTAATAGTCGGATAAAGTAGCCTTATGTTCGAATCTTTGGGCTTTAGGGGTATTTTCCGGAGCCCTTCACTTTCTTTTTTTTGACGCATATCCAGCAACGGCAGTGGTTCCCTTCCCCTTTCTCCCAGCCTGGCCCCTTCTTCTATCCTATCTAGAAACCCTTTTAGTGTGATACAAAGGAGAAAGGCTGCTCTCATCATTCATAGAATCTGGCATTCCTCTATTTGCCTATCATACCCCATCGATAAAGAAGCGAAATGGACTTTACCTTGAATGAACGATTCTTCCTTTGTTGAGCTAAGGGGGAGGTCCCGCCCAACCCAACTAAGAAGAATCAGGAGTTCCCACAGCAACCCAACCTAAAAGCATACCTCTATTTTGAAAAACCTCCGCAAGAACTCCGCAGATTGCGGAGATGTCATATGCTAATTGATCTATAGTAGAATGCAAAGAATGGAAACCCGAAGCTTATCTTATATAGATGATGAGCTGAGGGCTCTATATGACCCTTCCCTAGGAAAATAGGGGAATAGTGATTTCCTTTTCTGGTATAACCCAAATAGTATCTTGAAGCGAATCACGTGCTGCAGCCCTTTCAGACTTTGTTACTATCTAGGAGAGAAATGCCAAAGTTTACGTAGTCCGCTCTTCCCAAGCACTATTTCCTTTTCTTGTTATTATTCCTAAGTTGTGTGTATTCTTCATTTTTCTACCGTTCTACCCTTTTACTGGAGATTCTTTCTGCTTGAAATTAGTTTCAAGGCTCCGCTCCATCCTAGGCGAAACTGAAGGTTTGACGCAGCAGGCTTGATTAGGTTGTTTTCTTTAATTCACTAAGCGGCATAGCCTCTCTTTCCCTACTCCCGATGGGGACTAACAGAATGGTTTCATAAACCTTACCCCCGCTTCTGATTTATTCTTCTTTGTCTGAGACATAAATAAAGGTAGGACTAAAGCGCTAGTGCACTACAACTAAACTAGATCTTTGGTCGGATTCAAAGCTCACCTAATCTCCATCAAGTTCCAATTTAAGAGTTTTTCTACCTATCTCTAGAGTAAAAAGAAGAGACCTAGTTTCCCCATTTCTTTGTCTTCTAAGATCAAGAATGTGCCCTTATGACTCTGAAAAGAAATTGTTCGGACCCTTAAATAAGGAGTTCTTCTAAGGGCTGACGATTAGCAACAAGATGCAAGTAGTTGTTCTTTTTTTAAGGTTTCCTTGTGAGTTCTTTCTTCACGACAAGTAGAGCAGATCAATACAGTTGTCTCACTTTAGCAAGTGTATCACTATAGCTGCTCTATTGTTCTTGTATCGCTTTGATAGCTACTATTCTAGCAGTTGTATAACTATCCTAGCTATAAGTAGTTCATAGCTCAACGTAGTTTTTCCTATCCCTGCTATTTTCTATCCTAGCTCTAGGTAGCTCATAGGACAAGTAGGTATGGGTAGCCTCAACGCAGTAGGTATAGGTTTTCTCCCAGCACAAGTATGTAGCAGAATGTAGTTCTTTTAGTAGTAGCTGTCTAGTACTTTTATTCGTAGCTACTGAGGAGCTGTATACGCAAGGTTAACACTACCTTTATAGAAGTCTTTAGTGCAACTCCCTGATCTACGAGCACCTTCCCTTTCTTTTAAAAACTAACATATCGCCTGCAAGCAAGCACGATGAATTCCAGATAGCTTGAGGTTGTTAGCTAAAGCTAGCTACAATACATCTACGCGGTTGGCTTACTGATCTACGACTACCCTTGTCTTAAGCATAACATATTGCAGTAAATCGCTTACTAGGAACTACTCTTAGTACGAGGTATAGTAATAGCCATATCTCAGAGCAGTTCCCTTTAGGTTTTTTAGTTTCTTCTTTCTTTCCCGTCAGCTTTCTTCCCTAAGCGGTCGAGTCTTGGCACTTAGATATATATCCATCGTAACCGAGACCGATCTACAACTCTATCTAAAATAGAGTTTTGGTAGTTGAGTACCTTCTTTCTTTCGATTATCAACAAACGCAAGAAGTTTCTTTGAAAGATAGCTTTCCTCTTTGTGATATGTTGGCTAATAGGAATAACAGTTTGGTGGGTCAACATGCCTGAAGGCGCGATCACCTTATTAAGACCAGTTGACTGCCCCCTTTTTTAAGTATGTAATTCTCTATCCATCATTAGTAATCTCAATTCGCTTTTTCTATTGACTCGTAGACTGTGCACTATAACTAGTGTTAGCTAGAAGGATAAGTCAACATGATAGTACCAGCAGCTCCTATGGTAGGGTAGAGTCTCAGACTAGGGCATGCCACCACAACAAGTTCAAGTTTTCAACCAGTGCATCATGCTATGGCCTAGGCTACCCTGCACATATTATCTTAGTTTGTCTTCCTCTATGGCAGCCACTTTCCTTCCCTTTCTTCTTTCGGCCTTGACCATTTTAGATTGAAAATCACCTATTCAATCAGTTGGGAGTACCGCCATGCAACCTCCATACCTTATGGAAGAATCGAATCAAGACTGAAAGAGGGACGCTGTCATTGAATCTAAGAGTGAAGGGACCCATGCCCTTTATCAAATCATAGAAAGGCGGAAGAGACTACTTAAAAAATAAGAGAGCTAGGCAGGTTATAGATTCATAATGAGAATCTTCGACAGAGATAGTTCCTTCTATTTAGAAATCAATTAGATCTCGATTGACTTAGCTTGAAGCATGGCTTGCCGTTTGATACTACTCTTGGGAACATTGATATATCAACTTTCAAGCATCTCGTAGTTGAGCGGTACTGCCATCAACAGTTCCAACATGGACAAGGACTACTGAACATGGATAGTGCGAACGAGAGTCGAACTCACATCTCTCTCTTTTCCTGTTAGTTCGGAAAGCAAGAAAGCTATCTTCATTGACCATAAGACATATCTTTTTACACCAATTACTGGCGCCACTACTGAAAGAATCAGAGTTTTAGTTTTGACTTTTGTTTCTTCAGTCAGATTGGAATTTATGCCCTCTCCTATCCCGGATGTCGTCGACCCATTTCAGGTCACATAAGGGAAAGCTCCTGCGAGAGGTTTAAAGATGCTCGACCGATAGGGAGAGGACTACCTCACTTGACTAGAAAAGCAAAGGGTAGAACTCATCTCTCTTATCTATAAGAATTCTTGTCTCACTTTCTTTAGGGCATTTGAACAGACATGACCCGACCATTCTACTTTTTTTGGGTTTTTGGTGGGATGCCCTTGAAGGTGACAAAGTGAAACCACCCTGCCTGAAAGGCTTAAGGGAATTGAATTGCAGGATGGTCCAACAGGTCAGGTAGTCCAGGAAGTCTTCTAACTACTTGATGGCTTCTAGCTGGTACAACCCCCTCTCTCCTAATCTCGTCTATAAGAGCAGGTTCCTCCACGCTATGCCACTGTATAGGCGTAGTCACTCTAGTGAAATTGAGTGTTGAGTAGCCACTTCTGCTTACTATTAAGAAGTTTCACTTCTCACCTGTTAAATGGAGTACTTGGTGAATGTGTAATCATTAAGAGACTTCCCCTCTTTTTGTCATTATACCGGCTGGGACAAACCCTCTCTTTTTCATTCACGTATGATTCTATGTATGCCTATTCCCCTGATTTAGTAGTTTTCTTCAGGTTGGGTCGGCTACTCCTTGATCTGGGCATACAATAGGGCTTGGGGTTTGGAAGTTGGTAATGGAGTCCACCTAGGTGAATATCCTGACTTCTCGTTTTCCACTGTCTTTGACTTCGGAGCTGGTGCATCTATGATCAGGCTACTCCTTTCCATTCCCTCAACGGTTTGGTAATCAGCTCAACTTGGTTGAGTTGCTTAGAAAGCTCCTTCCTCTCGTTGGCCAAGCCGCTTCTCCTTCATCTGTATTTGACTTTCCTTTTTCTGTTGATGAAATAGAGGTTGACGGGGATGAAGGTTAGAAATCATCAATTGACTTTGATGTAGCTACAAATAGATACAGATGCTTTTCCCAAGAATAACTCCATTGCGTACTGAGACTAAGCTGAGTTTGAGATGAGGAATTCAATATACTGGGATCCCCAATTCCTTCTTTTCAATGGGCTGTCTGGAAGAGTTTGTTCTCTAGGGTTTCATAAAGTGAAGTTCTTTTCCACAGCCTGACTCTTCCCGTCACCCTTCGGCCAACTTTCGCCTCATCTTCTTTCTTCTGGGTTGGGAAAGATGAGAGTAGGTCTTCCCTCTCCTCTCGCCGATAGTTTGACAGTTGCGTTGGCATGACGCTAATCTACTGATATTCGAGTGCTTGATTTTCACTCATGTTATGCCTTTGGCCCAGTTGTTGGATAATTGATAGTTGCTATTGGATTTCCCGATGTTTTAGCAACTAAACTGATTGCCTGATCCAATATAGTAGCAATGGTTGTCTTAGACGTAGACTTCCCCTTTCTCATGCCCCTATTAGATTAGAGAGTTTCTATGTTCTGTAATCTGTAAATGAAGATGAAGTGTCTTACGCGCCTACTTTTACTCTTGGAACAGCGGGTTTACTCATTCCCTATCTAGTCAATTGGGTTATCGATCCTAAGCCGATCGGTAAAGGAAAGTTTCTTGTAGCCCCTCTTTCTTCTGTCTTCCCTGACCTAGGCATGAGCCCGAATGGACTGACTGACATTCGAAAATCTCGTCTACAAGGTTTCAACTGCTCTAGTGGTAGTTGATTTTTCCTACGCTGGCTTCAGTCAATACATTACATTGCGCACTCCTTCCCCGGGGATCAAAATATTCTTAAGAAGGGTTCCGTCTCGACCTCTGAGTGCTTCCCAATGAGATCAGGTTAGGGTTGGTATGGCCATCTACTGTTATACCCAAATCAATTCCATTAATTCATGGCATAAACAGATCAGGGTTGAAATCCTCAATGGGTTTTGTCCCCCTAATCATTACAAGACGGCTAGGGCCACATCTGAGTCTGAGTATGAACAGCTGGAAAAAAGGGCTGATTGGAGAATCTATAGTTGTTCTTGCATCCGACTTTGAGACCTCAACTGGTTTTCTTTTGTTGTTTGATGGGCATATTGAATGTTAAAAGTATTTAGCTATGGTTTTCCTCTCGTATCCAATAGATGGGCTTGCTTTCATGCTTAACAGCTCATCTTGCTACTCCATGAGATCCAGTTTGAACTCAAGAATGGGGCAAGTCCCTTTGATTTAATGCTGCTGACCTCGATGCGACTGTGCTATTTCCTTTCCCTCTCAGTTGTCATGTCCCTTCCCACTAGTGCTACTCTGCCGTCCTTTCCCCCGGAGACCATTCTTTACCTGAACCCGGCCTAAAAGGGAAGATTAGCCCCTGCCTTCTCTAAAAGCTTCTCTGATTCTGTTGACATGAATGAAAGCGTAGTAGGGCAAGAAGCGGTTGAACTAATGGCCTTGAACGAACCAGCCTGAATTGAAAAGGAATAGTTGGTTTTCCAGCCATAGTCATGGCTTTCTTCAGCTGCTCTAGCTATTGGTACGGCGGCTTGAAGCTACCCTTTATTATTTATTGAAGTCAGTACATAAGGACCTTAAATGCACTTTGCTTTCTCATATCGGTCGGTGTAAAGGTTCAGCCTGGTAGACCTCATAGATAAAGAGAATAGGATCCCGACCTAAGAAAGGAAAATGCTATCAGCTCCGGAACCTCTCGATCAAGCAGCTTCTACTTTTTCTATTCAATACAGGGAGAAATCATCAACTCAATTAGATGTCGGTTGTTTCCTGAAACTAGCTGCCAAAACTGGGCTAGATAGGGCGTGCGATGGGTGAAGGGGATGGCTTTTAGCTATTCAAACTCCCTATCATCGTATGTAAGATGAAGATAGAGATGTTCGATATTGCTTCTCATTTGCTTACCTTCTCTTAGTGCGCTTTGATGGCTTTGCTGCTTACTTTCTGATAGCAGCAACTGTAACAACTCCATATCTAGCTGGTCTCGGGGGATGTATCTCATTGAATGTTTTCAGCATCTCTATCTAAAGCCGGATTCCTCTTTCCACTGAGCTATTCTCCTACGCTGATCGATTGGGCTTGCCCTGCTCTCAGCTCAAGTCAAATGATTGAGGAATAAAGAATAGAAGGTTCATCCATGCTTTTAACAATCTCTACTGTTACTGGTTAGACCGACTTACTGGCTGATTTCATTCCTTCCCGCTTCTCCCATTCTGTGTCTCCAACTGGCCATAGTGAACTTAGATGATTCTTCCTAGCTTAATCCGGTTTTCACCTTTTCCTCGTCCATGGAACTAGCCTCTTATCTACTTTTATAGGCTATAGATCTTTTACCACAATTTCACAAGCAATTGAGTAGCTTAATGCTCCTTCCTCTCCCCGAGAATAAGTTCGGGTATAGTCCTTCTTAACTAGCAGTAGTGGAATCAAAGAAAGACTTGATTGATCTTGTATTAGGTGCATAACAAAAGAGATTCTCCATAGAGTACAAACTTTCAATTTTGGTTCAAGCAATAAGAAAGACAAGGTACGAAGCGAAGACTTAGAATACATAGTCGGGGAAATAGCATTGATAGTAGGGCTTCCTCATCTCCTCTCCCCCCGGAGTAAAGATGTTAGGGGTAAGAGAAGAGGAGTAAGCTAATAAGCAAAGTAAAATAAAGAAAGGGTTTTAGCGTGTAAGGAAGATAGAAGTCCTCACCCTCCCATCTCAGAAGGTTAGAAGGTGATTCCCTTGCTTGGCTACTTTAGTTTGACTACGCTATGAAAAACATCTCTCAATATTAATTCTTATCCGTTTAGCATTAGTGCCTTCTTCTTTTTCCCATTTTCCTTTGCATAGAATGAATCACCTCCTGCATAGTAACTATGTTATCAATTATTTGGTATCCAGGTACAAAGAGCTACACTGCGTGGGTGCAATGAGCATACCCGCTAAAGCCCTCGTTGAGTTGAGAAAAAAAGAGATATTTATTAAAGGGTGGTAATAATTGGCAAGCCCAAAGAATGATTGAAGCTCATTTACCTTGGTCGGGGCCTGCCATTCAGTGATAGCACAGACCTTCTCCTTGTCCATGCGTATAGTTCCTCCCCTTATCCAGTGGCCGAGGAACATAATTTCGTGTTGTGCGAATGAGGAGAGAAAGAAGCAAACAAGCCAGGGAAAGAAAGGAGAGATAGTGCTTTATCATACAATATTTGACTGCTCTCAGTCAATCATGGAAGGATCTTTCCCCTCGGGATATGCCCTATAGGAGCGCAAGCCTTTTTCACCTGTTCGATCAGTTCTACCTCGACTTGAAGCAGACAGTTTAATTGAAGCGCGAACTTAATTCACCAAGAGGGGTTCAGGGTTTCGCCTAAAAAAGGTAGAAAAATAGTACTTCGTTACCTTCAGGCTGAAGGAGGTGCCTAAGATAGAGCCTAAAGAGATTTTTAGGTAATGCAATTGGTTATGAGAGATGGTCCGCTACTTTATATTAGAATATTATATTATATATAAGATGGAATGAAATAGTAGTCCACACCTATCGAATCAGAATTCTACAGTACAAATCTGAATCTGGCATGATTTTCTTCCCTCAGTTGATGGTGATGCTGGTGGTAATATCCCCAGAGAAGCAGGTCTCCATTCCTATCTGTCGGTATGTTACCTATGTTGTATCGGGGAAATCCCCTTTTCCTTGATAAAGTGAATTTCAATCTTCCTTCCTACTTCTTCTTTTTGTCCAAAGCATAGCGGGGCCAAGAGAAGCCCTTTTTTGCCACATCGGGTCGCGAGCTAGTATTTAGATAAAAGTAGGAACGAAAGAAATCCTGTTAGAGATCTATTTCTAGTCTCTTTTTTTTTGAATTTATAGCTTCCATCCAACCTATCCTCGGCTCACTGACCTTAGAATAGGTAATCCAGTGAAAGTGGGACCCGAATTAGACTCTCGCTCCTGCCTATCACCCTTGGGCTCTTTTCTTCCTTTTGGTTGGCTTTCCAATTCCCACAGTCGATTCAACAACAAGCAAGTCAGGTTTTGAATCCAGGGCAAAAACATATAACGACTAGTTGACTTCCGCTGTCCCTATTCTACCAAGACAAGAAGAGATGCTTCTTCTCTTGCTTCTTTCTTATAGCCTTCGCTGCCTTCTCCCTGCTCACTTCCTATAGGCCCATTCCTAATCTTATTGCTAAGGCCCATACTGGCTGCACCTAAAGCACCAAGAGCAACTCTATCTCGTACTAAATGAAGTAGGTTTTCTCTGCTCTTAAGTTCGAAGATCCGGCTTTTGCTCCTTATTTCATTCAGCCAGTTGCATAACTCCTTCCGGCTTAGCTGAACGAATTAATTGGCTGGGGTAAAAAAAGCTAATTTAACTGAAGCCCTTGCCCTAACAGCCCTTCCTCCAAAACTTGAAGCAAGACTTGTTTGTTGATCTCGTCATGTGTAAGGCATCTTGAACAGAGGCACCCAAATAAACAGTAGGATAAAAATGAACATACGAATCGACGGAAGAAGACGATACAAGAGATTCATCAATAAAGGAGATTAGCGCAGGCAGGTAAGGCAGTCTTGAGAGGGTCATTCTCATGAAACAATGGAGATTAGCTCAGGCAGGTAAGGCAGTCTTGAGAGGGTCCTTCTCACGAATCGCAAGCCACTTTTCCCGTTTCACCCGAAACTACGGATTCTGATCTCTCGAATCCTGATCCCTTTGCATCTCAATAAGTTATTTCATCAGTCTCAATCTCTGAATCCTATGAATCATAGGCCGAATTCAAATCCATCTCAGAAAAATCCTGTACCTAGTTAAAGTCAGAATAATCGGCTGAAGAATAGGTAGAAAAAGAAAAAATCTGAAGCTGAGCTGGGGTACCGTTGTTGGTGCCCTAAGGAAATGAATTCCTTTTAATTCAAAGTATGAAACTGGGGATGAGCCCGTTCCTCAAGCTTAAGAGCTATGAGGATACCGCCTTTAAAGGCACTCTGAAACCGGCAATTCTTTCCTTGTTAGTTAAGTGTTCGGCCTATTGATAAACACCGATCAAGTCGTAACCATATTCTAAAGCTTTGGAACAAACGACAAGCAGTAGTTGGAGGAAGAGATCACCTTATTTCTTATTTTTTATATTCTTTTTCCCAGTCTTTCCATCAATAATGGAGAAATGACAATTGGAAATCAACCCCCATTCCTTTGTTGCTTCAAAAATGGAGCTTTGACTTCCCAGCAGACAGACCTAATGGGCTAACTTCACCGTGCCCGAAGGTAAGGTCAGTTCTACTAGCCTTAGGCAAAGAGTTGGCTTCTGTTCACATATTTTTATGACTCTTAGAACTTATTAAGATCCCCTCTTCCCGCTCTTCTGTGGCATGGACATCTAGGGGGGCATGATCGTAGCTTTCATCTCCCAAATAAGAATGAGATAAGAAATGGATGTACGATTGCGTCTTGCCTTTTTCGTAGAAAGGAGATACCAAGATAGGGAACCGTTTTATCCAACAGACAGCCGCGGCACAAACGGATGCCTGATCACATTCCCGAACGGGAGAAACCCCTTTTCCCTGTTACATTAGGTTTTGGCAGTCGGGCCTAATTTGTCGAATAGGTGTAATCGTGAGTGACGTTGTTTACCTTAGTTACTATAACTTTCTTTTCCACGTTGCTGGTCGAAATTAGCCAACGGCGCGAGTCTAGAATAGCGCACAGACGACCAAAGGTTGTAGTTTCTCTTTACCAATACGGAAGAGAGATAGACCACTTGGAGTCTAGTTAAACTAGCCATTTAATTACTGAACATGACATCACATCTATGTCATGTGAGCATCTGGGCATTAAAACTTCCAAGGCAGATACGCACCTCTATGCCTGGCTTCCAGTCTTTGCAGTCTTCGATTCGGTCCTCAGGGAATGTGTAATAAAGAAACCCGCCCCAGGAGAGGGGACTGTACTTCTCGTTTTTCCCTACATCTGTATGGAAAGTACTACATCCTATAGCCCGCGCTATCAGGTTGTCCAGCCCTTCAGGTCTCTCTTTCTCCTCTTAGGAAGAAGTAGCTGCTACTGTAATCATATCTGTTGTTCGCATATCCGCTCAAACAAGTCTGTCCCAAGCCGGTCTGTTCACAAATCGGATGTTAGCTCTTTGGCATGAATCTGTTCTTCTCCTAGCTCTTATTAAATCCCTTGCTATTGAAAACAGTCTTGGCCATGTAACAAGAGTGATTTTTGATTTCTTTACCGAAAGATCCATGGCACCAAAAGTTTGAACAAGTTTAGCATCTTGAGGTCCCCGACGCATCGCCTTACTAACAAGTTGACAAAGTCTAATTAACTCCATTTAGTCAGCTCGAATTTGTATCACACATCGCCCGATATCAACCGTCAGTGTTGTCATGCCTGACTTTATTAGATTCGACATTCCCCATACAGTTATGGCAGAAGCCGAGTTTCCTATAAACTTAGGAAGACCTACAAATCTTCAATGAGAAGCCCAGGCTAGGAAAATGTGCACCATAGAGTCACCTTGATAGTTATGAATTCCAAACCATTCACCTTTTCTTCTTTCTGCCTCCTTTGCGGAATACCAAATCAAGAGATGAATTAGCGAATCACAGGTCTAAGTCGAAGCATGCCTGAACCTTCTTTAGTAGTGAGCCGTACTGTCACGCCCCGACCCAACCCCCAAGCTAAAGGTTAAGTCCGGACCCGACATACGGACAGAGTCTCCCCTGTACCGTGGACATTCAGAAAACCTGTAAACTAGCAAATAAGGTAACTACAATGTAAACAAACTTTCATGGCTATATATAACGAAGATTCAAGGCCATCCGAGCCTTGAAGTAAATAACAATTCCAAAACCACACAAGCATGCAAGAAAATAAAAGCAAGACATTCTAGGATATCAATAAAACAACTTAAAGGATAAGGCATTCTATACTAACCATTCACTCCCAAGCATGCAAGGAAATAAAGGCAAGAATAAAAGTTATTACAGGACATGGCTTCCAATTCTACACCACAATCTACTATCCTTCAACTTTACACAACAAACATATACATAGCCCTTAGGCCACAAAATAGTACATAAGACAATTAGTTGAACTTTCCACAAAGCAGCAAGAAATTCAACCACCTCAAGCTATCAGGCACAGCAACTAAGGTAAAAGTCCAATCTGAACTTCCTCCTCCTCAACTAACTCGACAAGCTGGGGATCACCCTCAGCATCTCCTGGAACATATATCGAGGTATGAGCAACCACTGTTGCCTAGTGAGGGATATAGTCCCGGGGCGTGCCATGCAACAGATAATACAGTTATACAACAATAACACTTAGACCATTAAAGAAACAATGATAACTTAAATAACCACACATTTAAAGGATACATTTCACAAACCCCTATACACCAATCTTCATAAGTCTTCAATCACGATCCTCGAACCACGAGCACGATCACGATAAGCCGGCATAACCCCAAACACTCCAGTGGGTGTACTCCGGATGTACCCCGATAATCCTACTACCCAACATCCCCTGGCAATCTCCGGACCAGGCGAATGAGGGACTAGGGCACGGAGTTTGAATATCCACCGGTAAGCCCTCTACCGCCCAGCCGATATTCAACACATCCGCCCCTGACACTATGGTTGCGTAACCACGATGCAATGCACTTAACAATGGAAAATTAATAGCAATAATATAAGCATTAACACATAGGAGGATCAACAAAGTAGGTTGACCTCGATGCAATTAGAATAGAACAATTATATAAGCAAATATGCAGTTTTACAAGAGACATAGGCAAGATAAGTTTAGAATCATACCAAAAGCTCCAAATCAACTTAAAATCACTTATAAACACTCAAGAAGTCATGCCATGGGTTTAGAAGTGTGAGACAACCTAAATTGCACCTAAACCCCTTTGTTTTTCAAACTATTCCTCTTCTAAACCAAGGTTAATGATTCCATTTTCAAAGGAAACTCTCCCAACCTTCTAAATAACCCTCAAGGTACCCTCTCAACCCTCTAACTCATTCAATCGCCCGCGATTACCCCGAAAGCCCCAAATTCCCTCTTATGGCTTTAAACTACACATACCTTATTCGGGCTTCAAACAAGGGTTATCAAAGCTTCTATAGCACCTAGGTAGCCTAAGAATACTAAAAGTGAAGCCCGAGTCCACCCGGATTCACATTAACCCCGAAAGCCCCAAATTAAAGTCAGCTATTTTCCATTTTAAGTGATTTAAGGATAATGCAAGTGCACGGGGCTATTAGGTTACCTTCACTAGCACCTAAGGCATCTATTAGAAGCATTGAATCAAGCTAATTCGAGCAATTACGCAAAACCCTAGAAAAACGTCACTATTCACCCTAAAAATCAAACTAACGATTCTAACCGTTTAAATTGCGAAACGATGGCTCAAATATGTTCTCTAGCATTCATATACATGGTATAATAGCATAGATAACTAATACAATGGCATTTGATCACATTTTCAACAAATCAAGAAAAGAGCAACTATTTAGAAATGCAAAAATAAGCCGTGAAATCCCTCACCTATGCGCGTAGGAGCACCTAGGAAGCTTGCAAACACCCTACACTAGTTGCTCAAGGCTTGGAGTGGCTTGAAATGAAGGATTGAAGAGCAAAAAATGTTGTTTTCCCACTGTTTGCTGCTGTCGGCCTCCACTGCTCAATTTCAGCTTTTATTTATTTTTCTTTCTTATGTTATGAGCTAAACTGACTATATATTGACTAAGCTAGGGTGGGGTCTTGTTTGGGTGCTTAAGTGGTCTAATATAATGCGCGTAGTAAGCTTAAAACGAGCCTAAAGTGAAGGAGGTGAGCTAGCTAATTAAATCTCTAAGTTAGTTACGTAACACTATTCATTGAACTACTAAAATCATTTTCTAAACGAGCTCTCCTATCGCTTCTAGCTCGATTACACATTTTTCCCACTACTCTAACAATTAATATGATTTAATAAAAATGTTAATTAACTAATAGAATGCAATTTAAAAATGGAGTGAATAGTAACCTAAGAAGACAGTTAATAAGGCACAGAAGGAAATGCGCAAGTAAATGATGCAACAGTAATTAAATGCATGGCTAAATCTCGGGCGTCACATCCTCTCCCCCTTAAACTAATTGCATCCACGCAATTCTTACATGATTCGGCGAATAACTCTGGATACCGTTCCCGCATCTAATCCTCTCTCTCCCACGTCGCATCCTCTACTCCGTGATGATCCCATAGAACTTTAACCATCGGAATGCTTTTAGTCCTCAGCTCCTGAACTTTCTGATCAACAATTCGAAGAGGTTTCTCTGTGTAGGTCAAAGTTTCACTAATCTCTAGTGGTTCTGGCTCAAGTATGTGAGAGGGATCTGGCTGATACTTCCGAAGCATAGAAACATGGAATACATCATGAATTCTGCCCAGACTGGGAGGTAAAGCTAGACGATAAGCCAAATCACCAACAGTTTCAGTTATCTCAAATGGTCCCACATATCGAGGACTGAGTTTACCTCATTTACCATGCCGAATCAAACCCTTGCGAGGAGAAATTTTCAGAAATACCCGATCGCCCACGACAAATTTCAGATCACGACGGCGTCTATGTGCATAACTCTTTTGTCGGCTCTGTGCTGTAAGCATTCTTTTTCTGATAAGCTGCACATGATCAATCATTTTGTTCATTTCAGGTAAGAGAGTAGGGTCGATAGTCTTCATCTCACCAACATCATCCCAGTAGAGAAGAGACCGACATTTACGCCCATACAGTGCCTCATAAGGTGCCATACCAATAGTAGCTTGATAACTATTGTTGTAGGCGAACTCTGCTAGTGGCAAATACTTCTCCCAACTCTTACCGAAGTCCAGAATACAAGCCCGCAACATATCCTCAAGGATTAAGATAGTTCTCTCGGATTGACCATCTGTTTGAGGATGATAAGCTGTACTGAAATTCAAAGTCGTGCCCAAAGCTTTCTGAATCTTCTGCCAGAACTGAGATGTGAATCGGGGATCTCTATCTGACACAATACTCTTTGGAATTCCATGAAGTCGGACAACATTCTCAATATACAACTCTACCAGTTTATCAAGAGAATCAGACTTCTTTTTAGCAATAAAATGAGAAGTCTTGGTCAATCTATCCACAATAACCCAAACTGAGTCATTACCCTTCGAAGACCTCGGTAAATCAGAGACGAAATCCATGGTAATATGATCCCATTTCCAAACGGGAATAGCCAAAGGCTGCAACAACCCTGCAGGTCTCTGATGTTCTGCTTTAACTTTCTGACAAGTAAGACATCGAGCAACATAGTCCGCAATCTCTCTCTTCATATTATTCCACCAGAAATTCTGCTTCAAATCTTTATACATTTTAGTACTGCCTGGATGGATAGTATATCTGGAACTGTGTGCTTCAGCAAGAATATCCTTCTTCAGAGTTGCATCATTCGGAATACAGATTCTACCTTTGAATTTAAGAATACCATCGTCGTGCAGTTTGAAATCCGACTCTCCCCCTTTAGAATTCTCTAAGACTTTCAACAATTGAAGATCAGCCTGTTGAGCTTCTCGAATCCTGGATAACAACAGAGATTGAATCTGCAAACTTGCGAATTGAATACCGGAATTTGAAGTACTAGGCTTCCATAAGCACAATTCTTCCATGAATTCCCAATTCTTGATAATCAAGCTAGCAATAGTAGCCTTTCGGCTCAAAGCATCAGCAACAATATTTGCCTTGCCCGGAAGATAGTTAATAGTACAGTTATAGTCCTCAAGTAATTCCAGCCAACGCCTCTGCCTCATGTTCAACTCTTTCTGTGAAAATAGATATTTCAAACTCTTATGATCTGTAAAGATTTCAAACTTGTTGCCCAGAGATAATGACGCCATTTCTTTAATGCAAGAATGATAGCTGCAAGCTCAAGATCATGAGTTGGATAGTTGAGTTCATAAGGCTTCAGTTTCCTGGAAGCATAAGCAATAACCCTGCCATTCTGCATCAATACACAACCCAGACCTTCCTTCGAAGCATCACTATAGATCACCAGATTATCATAACCCTCAGGTAAAGCAAGAATAGGAGTTGTAGTCAATCTCTTCTTCAATTCCTGGAAGCTGGCCTCACATTTATCATTCCAGTCAAATACTGTTTTCTTCTGAGTAAGTTGAGTTAAAGGCCCTGCAATCTTAGAGAAATCTTTGACAAATCTCCGATAATACCCAGCTAAACCAAGGAAGCTACGAATTTCTGTAACAGTTTTAGGTCGTTTCCAAGATAACACAACTTCAATCTTCGCTGGATCAACAGAAATACCATCCTGCGAGATAATATGGCCCAGAAAAGCAACTTGCTTAAGCCAGAATTCACATTTGCTAAACTTTGCAAACAACTGATGCTCCTGAAGAGTCTGCAACACAATTCTGAGATGCTGTTCATGTTCCGCCTCAGATTTAGAATAGACAAGGATATCATCAATGAATATGACCACAAATTGGTCCAGATAAGGATGGAATACCCTCTGCATTAAGTCCATGAATGCGGCGGGAGCATTAGTAAGACCAAACAGCAAGACAACAAACTCATAATGGCCATATCGAGTTCTGAAAGTAGTTTTAGGAACATCATCTGTTTTAATCCTTAGCTGATAATAGCCCTGCCTCAGATCAAATTTAGAGAATACCCTGGCGCCTTGTAACTGATCAAATAACTCTTCAATTAAAGGCAAAGGATATTTGTTTTTGATGGTTACTTGATTAAGACCCCGATAATCAATGCATAGGCGAAGAGATCCGTCTTTCTTTTTAACAAATAGGACTGGTGCACCCCAAGGCAAAGAACTCGGCTGAATGAATCCCTTCTCAAGCAAGCCCTGCAATTGAACTTTCAATTCCTGCAATTCGGGTGGAGCCATTCTATACGGAGTCCTAGAGATAGGTGAAGTCCCCGGCAATAAATCAATCATGAACTTTATCTCTCTATCAGGCGGTAATCCAGGTAATTCCTCAGGAAAGACCCCCGAAAACTCCCTCACGATAGGTACATCATTCAATTTCAATTGATCCCCAGGTTGATTAATCAAATATGCAAGATAAGCCTCACAACCCTTGCTCAATAATTTAGATGCCCTAATAGAAGAAATAATAGGAGTTCCCGTAGATTTTCTACTACCAACTATTTTAAGGACAGGCTGGTCAGGCATTTCTAGATACACAATCTTCTTTCTACAATCAAGCTGGGCATAATATTTACTTAACCAGTCCATCCCCAATATAATTTCAAAGTCATTGAAGGGTAGGATAATCAAATCAGCAGGAAAAACACGACCCTCAATAAATATACTACATGCTCTGCAAATAGATCTAGTAACAAACTTCGGACCCATAGGAGTATAAACCACAATCTCATGCAACATTTTATCATGTTTCAATTTAGCATTTTGTGCACAAGTAGGAGTAATAAAAGAATGCGAAGCCCCGGAATCAATTAAAACCTTAACTAATTGATCATTAAGAAGAAAAATACCTTCTACCACAGCGGTTGTATTCGGAAGCTCCTCAGCATCCAAAGCAAATACACGGGCCTGACCTCGTGGTGGTGGTGCTACAGCTGGTGCCCTGGTCTGAGAGTTTTGAGCTGATGTCTGACCCCTAGGGTTTTTAAATTTCTGACAGTCTTTAACCCTGTGCTGATCACTACCGCAACCTGTACATTTGTTATGTTTCTTCCAACAAACATCCTCAGTGTGGCCCTGGCGCTGACAGAAGCTGCACTGCTGGTGACGTCTTGCAACAGTGCCTCCCGAAGGAGCTCTGTAAGTAGAGGTAGCTGAACTACCCTGCTGCAAACGGGAAACTGCTGGACGGAACTGACTCTGGGTCTGACTCTGAACCGGTCGTGACTGAGTCTGAGTAGGCCCTGTATAACTCGGAGTCTGCCTCGGCTGTGAACTCTACCCAACTGATACAGCCTGCCCCTGGTACCCTTGACTCTGAGACTGAAACCGTTTACTCGATTGACTGGTCTCGGCTAACACATCGGCCTTGCGTTTCTCATATCTCGAGGCAGCTCGGACTACTGCAGCATAGTTAGGAAAATCATTTGCAGACAAGTTCAGCATAATATCCCTCCTCAAACCCAGGATGAACCTCTGGATCTTCATGTCCTCCGGCTGAATCAAAGCTGGTGCATAACGGGAAAGCCGGGTAAAAGTAGCCTCATATTGATCTACTGACATACTCCCCTGTTTCAAGTTTATGAACTCTGATTGACGCCTCTCGCGGGCAACTACCGATATATACTTGTCCCGAAATTCTCAGACAAAGTCGGCCCATGAATGATGAACGCCCTCGGCTTCCCATTTCTCACTGACGGTACGCCACCAATCTTCAGCATCACCCTCGAGAAGGAAAGTGGCATAAGTAATCTTCCTGTCATCATGGCACTCGAGTATTGCTACCACTCTCTCAAACTTCCTTAGCCACATCTCAGCCTTCATATCGTCCGGCTCTCCAAAGAAAGTATAGGCCCCATGATGAATGAACCGGTCATACAGATTACCTCCGGTAGGGCCACTACCTCCGGCTCTCACAGCCTGATTACCTCCAACGACCCCTGGCTGACCCTGTTGTGTCACAAACTGGGCGATAGTGTTCATAGCAGTGGCCATCGTGGCCAAGATCTGTGCAGTGCTCGGTTCTTGAACCTGCGGTGCATTTTCGGCCACCTCAGCTTCTTGCCCATGAACCCTCTCGGGTTCTCCACCAACATTCGGATTTTCAACACGACGGCGGGGCCCCATCTCGAATAGCTAGAATGCAAAGGGTTATGAAAGGTATATATATGTATATATGCAATTTATAAGTAAACACATAAAGAAGAGTCCAAATAGATTCACATAAAGTCAAGTACATAGAAGTTCAAATAAATATTCCACATTCTTGAAATACACGTAAATCACTAGATCATACTTGACATTCTAGACTCTTGATATTCTATTTCTATGCTAGCATGTTCATTCCTAATTCAAATTTCACTTAGGCAAATCAAAATCAAAGACTCATGCATTCACAAGGTCACATAACAAATCTCTACCCACAGACTGAGAAATTTAACCCGACTTCATGCAATCTATAGCTCTAATACCACTTAAATGTCACACCCCGACCCAACCCCCAAGCTAAAGGTTAAGTCCGGACCCAACACACAGACAGAGTCTCCCCTGTCCGTGGACATTCAGAAAACCTGTAAACTAGCAAATAAGGTAACTACAATGTAAACAAACTTTCATGGCTATATATAACGAAGATTCAAGGCCATCCGAGCCTTGAAGTAAATAACAATTCCAAAACCACACAAGCATGCAAGAAAATAAAAGCAAGACATTCTAGGATATCAATAAAACAACTTAAAGGATAAGGCATTCTACACTAACCATTCACTCCCAAGCATGCAAGGAAATAAAGGCAAGAATAAAAGTTATTACAAGACATGGCTTCCAATTCTACACCACAATCTACTATCCTTCAACTTTACACAACAAACATATACATAGCCCTTAGGCCACAAAATAGTACATAAGACAATTAGTTGAACTTTCCACAAAGCAGCAAGAAATTCAACCACCTCAAGCTATCAGGCACAGCAACTAAGGTAAAGGACCAATCTGAACTTCCTTCTCCTCAACTAACTCAACAAGCTGGGGATCACCCTCAGCGTCTCATGAAACATATATCGAGGTATGAGCAACCACTGTTGCCCAGTGAGGGATATAGTCCCGGGGCGTGCCATGCAACAGATAATACAGTTATACAACAATAACACTTAGACCATTAAAGAAACAATGATAACTTAAATAACCACACATTTAAAGGATACATTTCACAAACCCCTATACACCAATCTTCATAAGTCTTCAATCACGATCCTCGAACCACGAGCACGATCACGATAAGCTGGCATAACCCCAAACACTCCAGTGGGTGTACTCCAGATGTACCCCGATAATCCAACAACCCAACATCCCCTGGCAATCTCCGGACCAGGCGAATGAGGGACTAGGGCACGGAGTATGAATATCCACCGGCAAGCCCTCTGCTGCCCAGCCGATATTCAACACATCCGCCCCTGACACTATAGTTGCGCAACCACGATGCAATGCACTTAACAATGGCAAATTAATAGCAATAATATAAGCATTAACACATAGGAGGATCAACAAAGTTTGTTGACCTCGATGCAATTAGAATAGAACAATTATATAAGCAAATATGTAGTTTTACAAAAGACATTGGCAAGATAAGTTTAGAATCATACCAAAAGCTCCAAATCAACTTAAAATCACTTATAAACACTCAAGAAGTCATGCCATGGGTTTAGAAGTGTGAGACAACCTAAATTGTACCTAAACCCCTTTGTTTTTCAAACTATTCCTCTTCTAAACCAAGGTTAATGATTCCATTTTCAAAGGAAACTCTCCCAACCTTCTAAATAACCCTCAAGGTCCCCTCTCAACCCTCTAACTCATTCAATCGCCCGCGATTACCCCGGAAGCCCCAAATTCCCTCTTATGGCTTTAAACTACACATACCTTATCCGGGCTTCAAACAAGGGTTATCAAAGCTTCTATAGCACCTAGGTAGCCTAAGAATACTAAAAGTGAAGCCCGAGTCCACCCGGATTCACATTAACCCCGAAAGCCCCAAATTAAAGTCGGCTATTTTCCATTTTAAGCGATTTAAGGACAATGCAAGTGCACGGGGCTATTAGGTTACCTTCACTAGCACCTAAGGCATCTATTAGAAGCATTGAATCAAGCTAATTCGAGCAATTACGCAAAACCCTAGAAAAACATCACTATTCACCCTAAAAATCAAACTAACGATTCTAACCGTTTAAATTGCAAAACGATGGCTCAAATATGTTCTCTAGCATTCATATACATGGTATAATAGCATAGATAACTAATACAATGGCATTTGATCACATTTTCAACAAATCAAGAAAAGAGCAACTATTTAGAAATGCAAAAATAAGCCTTGAAATCCCTCACCTATGCGCGTAGGAGAACCTAGGAAGCTTGTAAACACCCTACACTAGTTGTTCAAGGCTTGGAGTGGCTTGAAATAAAGGATTGAAGAGCAAAAAATGTTGTTTTCCCACTGTTTGCTGCTGTCGGCCTCCACTACTCAATTTCAGCTTTTATTTATTTTTCTTTCTTATGTTATGAGCTAAACTGACTATATATTGACTAAGATAGGGTGGGGTCTTGTTTGGGTGCTTAAGTGGTCTAATATAATGCGCGTAGTAAGCTTAAAACGAGCCTAAAGTGAAGGAGGTGAGCTAGCTAATTAAATCTCTAAGTTAGTTACATAACACTATTCATTGAACTACTAAAATCATTTTCTAAATGAGCTCTCCTATCGCTTCTAGCTCGATTGCACATTTTTCCCACTACTCTAACAATTAATATGATTTAATAAAAATGTTAATTAACTAATAGAATGCAGTTTAAAAATGGAGTGAATAGTAACCTAAGAAGACAGTTAATAAGGCACAGAAGGAAATGCGCAAGTATAGGATGCAACAGTAATTAAATGCATGGCTAAATCTCGGGCGTCACACGTACTGAGTAGCTCCTAGAAAGGGTTTCAAGATCACAGTAATGCCTCCAATTTCATTGCCTTGGGTACGAATGTCATGGTCAAAGCTGCTTTCTCTAGACACCATGGAAAAGATCATTGACGAGCTCAATCTCTAAGTCTGAAATTGTAAGTTTCATCCTCTTTTTGAGCCTGACCTGAATCATATAGGTTAAAAATTCTTATTTATTAGTTACAAAAAGCCCTTCTCCAGGAAGTAAACCAAGAGCCACTCATCTGAGTCGGCGGATTCAAATTCTGCTATGCCGGTGCGCAAAGCAAGCATGCTTAGAACTGCGATGTGCAATCTTCGGTCTGCCTATCATTGATTGTCTATTAAAGGCTGACTCCGCTAGGCAAGAGGAATTATATAAGATAATAGAATCTAAGACCAATCCTATTTGACTTAATTAATACTGATAATCAACGTCGGGTCCCGGCTATCCAAAAAAGGCCGACTGAAGTGGAGGATCACAAAATGCAACACAACAAGGGGCGAACCAAGCGCTTTCGAGAAGGAAGAAGCTAATCAATCAGAATTGAGATAGGGAGGAGAGGCGAAAGAGATATTTTCGAGCCTGCAAGCAGCAAGCAACAACGGTTGAAAAGTCGTTGCGCGCTAGCTTGTAGTGTAGGGGTATAGTAGGGGTGCCCCTTTCGAAAACTTTTCTCTAATATAAGGTAAGCTTTTTGGAACCCTAGTTTTGGAGTTTTCTCCAACCTATACCTTACTAATAAAAAGGGGCTTCCCTTTTTCAGCTCCATTGCACTGCCGCATAAACAATGGATCCGCTGGGCTGGATGAACAACCTTCTATCTGGTCTCTGTACCAGTAGTAGAGTGGCTTGCTACTTTCAATCATAAAATAAAGATTTAGCAAGGCAAAGGAGAAAGAAGTGGTCCCCTCTTCTCCGCTAACTCGCTGTCGCATATGTAGAAAAAGAGGGAGTAGAGAAAGAGGAACAATTGTTTGACTTTGGCACATGAGGTGGCGGGTTTGGCTAGGTAACATAATGGAAATGTATCGGACTGCAAATCCTAGAATGACGGTTCAACCCCGTCCTTGGCCTCGAGGAGTGGTGAGCAGCACGAAACTTTAATCAATCAAATGACATAGTATTAGGCTAAGGGGGCTTTCCTTTGTTAGAAATCCACATACAGCATTCTGGAACTTCCAAACCAAAGAAATGCAAGATGAGAATGAGCTTTTTACGTTACGCTTCAATAGAATGAATTCGGTAAAGATAGAATGCGCCCTATGGTCGATTGAGGGTCCTGTGCCACTTGAACTCAAATCTATCTGACCCTCAATCCATCTTTGTCTAGCCAGCTCATAACCAAATTTTAGACCAATCTCAAGGCTGACACAACCGAATTGGTTGAGGAAAAGGAAACCCCGACAACCAAGCACTCCCGCCCCCAAAAGCAGAGCCGAAGAACTGCCAGGTTGTCAAGGACACATATGAAGAGGAGACAGGCGCGCTCTAAGTTTACCGCCCTACCCACTAATAGACTATGAGGGGGCAGGCAAATGGGAACCGACCGAAAACCTGAACCGCTTGACTGACCCCTGAATAGTTCATTCATTAGGGTTGGGGATGGATAGAACTAATCAGAAGTGCAAGTCACGCAAGCGAAGCCAGGAAATGGACCGCAGTGCAATGACTAGGACTCGTGTTGGAGGAGTTTTGAGCGTGAGCTACTACTCATACAGCGGCAAGGACCCGTAACTCTCGAAGGGGCTACCAACCGCCCGAATCACTGTAGCAGACCCTCCCTTTACTCAATGGATAACGTTTATTCTCTTTCAACTGGGCTTTCGAAAAGATGAAGATGCAAAAGGTAATGAGACAGTCTTTTGAACAACCAAGCTGACATAAGGATTCTAGCTCGCGCCTACTTAAAGTAAATGGAGATTCTCGGACGGGGAAAAGCATGAATGATGAGACCAGCCTAACCTAAAGTAAAGGCTCTTCCATCTCATGAGGGTGAATCTTGATTGACTGACACAAGGAGCCGATTCGAAAAAAGAAGAAGGATGGCATGAGATAGGCGGTGGAATAATTTCCAATAGCGAATTACTTCACTCGATGGATAGAGGGTATGAAATAGAACTCAAGCACGAAATCAATGTTGAGTCAACAATCATTGAGAGGGGTACTACCAAGCGAGATTGAGACCAGCCTCTTGTATAGGTATAGGTGTGACGCCCAAGAATTTTATCACACATATTTTAAATAACTGTTGCATAAACTACTTGTGCATTTTACGTGCATTTCTTGTCTTCTTTAATTGTTTATTTATGAGGCACTATTCATAAGAAAATTTACTGTCTCGAATAAGTGATTTAATATTTTTCCTAGGTCACATGAAACATAATAGGAATCGGAAAATTTTCATTTTGGACTTTTGAGCTCGGGAGCATACAATTAGAAAATGTTTTTCGCATCATTTGAATAGTGTTACGTAACATAAACATTGTTTTAAAACTAGTTAGCATTTGAATTGAGTATTAGCATAGTTGACCAAGTTTTTATAACATTTGACTTAAGTTAAATATATAACATATACATATATACACTATATTACACAACACAAAAAAAAAACATAAGAAAAAAAATGGAAATCAGCAAAGGGAGGCACAAAACCGTGGAGGGCTCTTGCACTTAGGGCTTGATTTCCTTCCTCAATTTCATCCATTTTAGCATGGTCCAAGGGGTCTACTAGCTAAATTATTCCTTTGCCTAGCTATACAAGTTGAGGAGTCATGGTTTTTATGCATTTTTAGCTTGGAAACTTGAATGGTAAAATGTTGAATTTGTTGAATAATGTTATAATTATGCTTCTAATGCTTCCTAGACTAGCTAATGATGCTCTAGAGTACTCTTTTGTAGGTTGTTTGCAAGGGTAGCTATAAATTGTATGTAAAATTGTTAGGTTGAAGAAGATAAATAGTAACTTTATGTAATTTTATGATTTTGTTGTTAAATGCCTATCTAAAGCTTCTTATGCATGAAATGTGATCTAGAGACATAGTAGAGTAAACTTTTGAAGTTAGATTGCATTTTGAATGGTTGAATATGTATATTGGAGAGTTTGGGAAGAAGGTGAATAGTGTCATGAATAGTATTGTGAATAGTAACTTCGAATTTTGGGGTTTTTGGTTAATTTGGTGTGATGAGCTTGAATTGATGTTATCTAAGGGTGCTATGGGTGTTAGTAAATCTATGTTGGTGATTAAATGTGTTTGGATTGATTGGAATTGGGTTAAATGTGCTAAATTGGCTTGGTTTATAAAGAGGCTTTGCGTAAAATGTTAATCCGGGTGCATTTGAATGCTAGGATTGGTGTTTATTAGGTATAGAGGTACTAAATATGCTTTTGTGAGATTCGTTTGAGGATTGGTTTGAGTAGTTGCTTTGTAAATCGACTAAGGGACAAACGAGATTTTTTTTGATAGATAGAATTAAAAGGGTGTTTTCATGGCATATAAGTAGATCATAAAGTGGCCTTAGATGTGTAAGATGGTTGGTTTGTGGACTACATAACTTATGTTTTGATGGTACACCAAATTGCATTAGTAGACAAAAGGGGACATTTGAGCGAAGTGTTGATAGGGTGTGTTTGAGTGCTTTGGATAGTCTTAGATATACTATGTGATAGTTATGATGCATTTATGGTATTAAATTGGTGATTGGATTTGGTAGTTGTAGTTCAAGTGGGCTAAGGGGCAATTTGGAGTTTTGCGGCAAACGATGGTTAAAGTGTGATTTTATGTGGTTGGGAAGTGTCATAAAGTATGCGTAGAAGTTGGTATAGTTAGTTTTGGGGTTTCGTAGCTTGTGTGAAGTTTTGAAGTTAAAATGCTACTTTTTGGGAAGGGGTTTTAGTAGACTTCTTGTGATTTGAACCTGAATTGTTGCCTATTGTTATTTGTTATATAAATATACTTCTATGGATGTTTATTGAGGCAATTTATTGTAGTTTAGGTTCCTATCTTGAATCGGAGTTTTAATATGCTTAATTGTCTAATTGTGATTAGTTGAATTGTTACTTTTCCTTATTTGTTAAGTGTTATATTTTTGTGTAAAGTATGTCTAATTGGATAGTTAGATAGTTGGAATGATAGTTGTGTTACTTGAGACTATAGCTTGTTTGCTAAATGAATTGCTAGCTTAGAAAGAATATAAATAGTTTAAATGTAAGTAAACAAGATTGTATTAAGAGTTGTTAGTTGACATTGTACAATTGAAATACTAAATTGTTAACTATATGTAAGGATGAGGTGACAAGTTAATGGTTAAAGAAACTTGAAACTCATGATTGGTTAGTTGTTTAGTGTGAAAAATGGTATATGAATCCTCTAATGCTCGTGTTGCTAGTTTATATATGTGTTTTGGATGTAGTTGAAGATTTTGCTAAAGCTAACTTAATGGTGTAGCTTAAATGTTTGTAATAATGTCTAAATGAAGTGTAAGAATGTTATACATGCTAGAGTGTTATCATAGTTAGTTAAATGCAAGAAAACAACAAGAAAAGTTTATAAACAAGCAAAGCCCTGATTTGGACAGTCCACTGTCCTGCCTTTCGAAGCTCTTTTGACATAGTAAACGTGTTCTAAAATTAACGAAATTTGTACAAAAGCTAGATTAGGCAGTTTAGAGTAAATGTTGATTTCTAGGACTAAGGTTAATTCTAAAGTTTTAGCCCTCTGATCACATCATTTCCGAAATGTAGCTCAAAAAATCGCTGGTTCTGCCCAGCTATGTGTAGTTGCACGGTAAAGGCTATAACTTTTGGAATTTAACTCAGAATTGAGCACCGTTTGAACCTAAAATTAACTACAATTGAAGAGCTACGTTTATACATAAAAATAAAATAATTTGGAGGCCATTAGCATAGGTAACTGATTGAATAAAGTTAAGCTTCTGCTATGTTAAGTGTTGAAAATGTGCTTGGTAGTTGATTTTATTTTGGTGGTTAAATGGGGTTGAGCCATTAATGTGATTTTATTGTGTTGGTTACGAATGTCTCTAAGAAATTCTTTGTGATAAGTATATGTTCTATTACATGCTAGGGTTGATCCATTGAGCCAATCCAAGGTGTTGAAAGTAGACTAACGCTAGTTCTTGTATCCTTTAGCTACCTGGTAAAGGTGAGGGAGTTACATTCTTTTGTGCATCTTAATTTGTTTACTGCTCATAAATTATATAGTTTAATATGATTGCTTATAATTACATGTACTTTGATATGAAAAGACTAAATATACACTTGACTTTTATTTATATTGTTATATGGCTTATTTATTGTAATCTACGTGCGAGGGCAACCTACTTTGTTGTCCCTCATTTATGTGATTCTTGAAATATATTGTCATTACCTGAATTATTGTGATCGAATATCGGGTTGCGCAACCTTTTCGGACATGGTAGCGTCAAGAAACACGGGCGGCATCGGGCTTGCCGTGCTCCCTCGACTACCATGGTGCCTATTCCCTTCTCGCTGAGGCATACTTCATTACCCCAGAGGCGTGGTTCACCTGCTGGGCATGGACCTACCTCAGGAGAAAGGGTCGTAGGATCGGGATACATCCAGAGTATCCCAACTTGTTGGTGTATGGGTTTGTCGGCATTAGCGTGAAGTTCGTGGCTCGTGGTCCGAGATTGAAGACTTGAAGTGAACCGTATCCTTTTTATATGTGTTTAATTACTTGTTTACTTGGTTGTGTTATTTGATGTTGAATATGCTTTTATCCTGTTGCATATTATGTTGCATCACCTCCCTCACTGAGTATACCAGTTGTATACTCACCCTTGTCTCTAACATCTTTCAGGTTCAGCACCTTCACAAGGTGATACAGGGAAAGCTTGAGAGTTACTGTGTTTGGTTGTGTTGGCTTTCATTATTAGTACCTACGAATCCATATGAATTAGTGAAGTGGTTTGAATTGTAATTTGATTGGAACTATAAAAACTCGGCTTGTAATTGTATTGGATCTTGGTTGTATTTGGTTCGTAGGTGGCCTGTAATAGCTTAAAGGACTATGTTGTTGTTTAATTGTCGTGCATGCTAGCTTGGGTTAATGGAGTTAGTAGGCTGGGTTAATAGACAAGACAATTGAAGAGATAAAATTAAAATGATATGATAAGTGACTTTATAACATAGTTTTTCAATATTTGAGGCCTATGCATGCTTGTGTACCTATTTTGTTGAGTCTAAGGCTTGGATGGCCTTGAGATGAGGCATAGCTTGGTGGTTGAATTTGAAGTATATGAGAATGTTAGATTATGGTTTCATAGTTGTATTATTCGCAGGTTTTTAATTAGTCCTACAAATAGGGGAGACTCCATCCGTTTCTCCCTAAATTTTGTGTCCGGGGTTTGGAATTGGGTTGAGAATAGCGTGATAAATAGGAATCCCGGTCTCGTGAGGGATCGGGGCGTTACAATAGGGTTCCAAACCTGCCCTTCTTCAAATATCCCATTAGGGGCTTCAAAGCTTGACTAACAAACAAGAAAGTTGACTTTGAGAAAGAAAGAGATTTGAAGATGCTCGACCGATAGGGAGAGGTTTGACCTAGTTGTAATAAAAAAAGAGTGCTAATGAGCAAAAAATGACCCCTTACTATAGAAAGGGCTAGGGGTATGCATGGGTCGGTTGGGCGGTTTAAATGATATTTTCCAAATCGAACCAATATATTCGGTTTGAAAAAATTGAAACCAAAACCAAACCATACATTTATCAAAACCACCCAAAGTTGGGCGGGTTCCAAACCATTAGAATGGGTTGGCTCAGTTTGATTCGGTTTGTCGGGTTGGTATATGTCACTACTTGCTAATGTAATTACTTGTATTAAAAATGTAAATAGGCAAACAAAAAAAAATAACATACTTGTGCATGTCAAAATACCACAAACTAGTTCTTACAATGAACCCAAATTCAAAATATTACTTTCTCATAACACAAAATAACCACAAGATATTAGTAGTCTCCAAAATAGCAAAACTTAGCCAAAGACAAAATGAAAAAAAAATCAGCACATGAACCAAATGAAAGTGTAGCAATGTGATTCCGTCCTCCAAGCTTCAAGACTAGAAGGGTAATCCTACACAAGAAAATAAACAAAAAATAATTAATGTAATAAGGGACTAAGGGTTGTCTTGAGTAAAAATAATCATTAGAAAAATATGGCTAAATAAATTTACCTTATCAGTCAACAATAGAAATACATTGAGAAGATCCTGAACCAGATTGTGAAAGTTTTGAAATTATAAAAAAAGCCTAAATAAGGTGTTATTCTGTCAAATTACTTATTTACTCAAAACAAAATAAACCTAAATATAAATAGTACCTGCAGCATTCTCCTCATATTTTTCTACATCATCCATTGCTTCTCTCAAGTCAACTAGCTTTTGATAGGACCGCAACCAATTTTGTGTGCAAATTAGAGCCTCCACCATCTTCGGTGATAAAGAGCTTCTGAAAGGATCAAGTATTAGACCTCCCGTGCTAAACGCAACTTCTGAAGCAACAGTAGATACCGGAATGGCCAACACGTCTCTTGCTACTTGAGACAAGATCTGATATCTAGATGAGTTGTGTTTCCACCATCCCAAAATATCAAACTTTGAATTACCACGACATTCACAAGCCTCCAACAAGTACTTATCAACTTCAGAATTACTCCCTGCACTTTGCACCTCTTCCATGTTCTTGTCAAATTGAAGTTCCATAAGTTGTTGTACATCATTTTCGTCCAAATCCATCACATTAACAAATTGATCCTCAAACTGTGTACCAGATTCAATGCTTGGACTATTACTCATGTAATGCTCATACAAATCCACTAAGGTGTCTTTTACTCTTTCTGTCATTTCTTTAGCCTTCCCACAATCATATATTTGGTTGAAACGAAAATTGACAAAGGCCAATTTATATCGAGGATCCAATAAGATGGCAACATATAACAAAAAATTAATATTATCCATATTCTCTCAATATTTGTCAAACTTAGCTTGCATGTGCTCAGCCATTGAGCTCAAGAGTGTGTCACAACTTTTGCATAATTGACTTATCCTTGATCGCAATCGAATAAGTTCATGAAAAAATACATTCGAAGTGACAAACAAAGAGCCTGATAAATTCAGTGTTGCATTGTAAAACAACTTCAAAAACTTAACAAATACTATTGCATTATCCCAATCATTATCATTAGGAGCCCCTCATTCCTTAAGATGCTTTAAACATTTTTTATCATCATACTCGAGTCTCTTAAAGGCTTTCTGAAACTTCTTGACTGTTTCTAACATTAAAAAAGTTGAATTCCACCTAGTCTCTATGTCAAGGCATACAAGGCTCTTAGTTTCTATCTTCACTTTGTCCACACATTTCTTAAATTGTTGTAGCCTCGTCGGAGAAGATCTTACATATCTCACTGCATTTCAGATCTTGGCAATTGATTCATGAATTTTGTGAGGCCGACCCTGAATAACGTGTCTTAACTCGATTTGCGTGCCTTAGACCCATAATTATATGACCGACCTTGGATTATGTGCCCTATCTTGGTTTTCGTGCATGCCTTATCATATGTGCCTTGACCTAGAATTATGTGCCCTAATCCTCGATTTACGTGTGATACCTCGATTCGTGTGCCGTAACCTTGAACTGTGTGCCTTAACCTAGATATAAGAGTCGCACCTCGATTTATGTGCATTGTATCGAAATACGTGTCTTACATTGGGTTACGTGCATTACCTAGGGTTGCGTGTATTTGCATTGGAATTCATGCATTCATCTTGAAGTACGTGCCTTAGTCTTGAAGTACGTGCCTTACCTCGTAGTTCGTGTCTACCTCATGATTCGTGCCCCGTATTGAAACCTCGAACTACGTGCCTACACACTAACCTAGAAAGATTCTTGCACAAAGCATAAGATAATAAAATAATCCTACACAATCCACTAACTATTAAAATAATATTATACTAATCCTACATATTCCACTAACAATATTCTAATCCTAATTCAAATTCTCTACAAAACCCACTAACTATTAAAATATTCTATTCTTCCCAACACATTCAACTAACCAATAAACTATTATAAACCTACACAAAACACTATAATACTCAAAATACTACTTTAATCTATCACCAAACACAAGAAGGCATAAAAATTATTCCTACACACCCCACATGCTACCACAATTCAAATTATATTCAAAGATGACAAAAATTTGAGTCTTGCAAAGTCCAAGGCCGACACACACACAAACAACTCATCAAACTCTCTCTTTTCCTCTCAAACTCTCCCATTCTCTCTCCATTTTCGGCCATGGCTGCCTTGAGCTTCCAAGGCTCAAATTTTCTCTCTAGAACTCTCTAAGACTCTCAAGCATTAGGCCTTAGCAAGCAACAAACCAAGGAACACTCAACTCCCTCAACAAGCTCACCATTTTCGGCCAAGGTAGGTTTTTATGCTTAATCTTTTTTGTCTTTTGGTTTTACACACATGCACACTCTCTAAACATGCTAACTAAGCTAGGATTTAAGGAAAATCAAGCTACCACTTGGCCAAAGCAAAGAAAGAGGTTATTTTGTGCACATTTGCTAAGTCTTCAAGAGGTGAGGGTTAAAACTTTTAAAATGCTTTCAAAACTCACATGCATGCTCTCATATGGCTGTATTTACTCTTGAAGTTCATGTATATGTGTTTATATGAACCTATCTACTCATGCATGGCTTGATAATTGTTAGAAACTTAGAGATATGCAAAAACGTTTTCTGTCAGCTTTCTGTCCTTGTAGAACAAAATAGTTTTGACTTAGTAAACGAAGTTAAAAATGCATAAAATTTAGTGGGTAACTAGATTTGTCAGTTCTGAACATATCTTTAAGAAATAGGCTAAGGATAATTTTTACTTTAAGACCCTCAAAAAGGCAAAAAATTGTAATGTGTCTAAATCTGGACAACTTGGAAATATGAAGTTAAGTTCTATTAGCTTTCTGTCCTTGTAGAAAAAAATAGTTTTGGACTAGTAAAAGAAGTTAAAAATGCATGAAATTCGGTTGTTCAGTAGATTTGTCAGTTTTGAACATATCTTGCAGAAATAGGCTGAGGCTAATTTTGACTCTAAACCCTCAAAAATAGCAAAATAATGTGTCTAAAACTGGACAGTTTTGCGTAGTCTCACGGTTTTGGTCATAACTCCTAAGTCCGAACTTGGAATGCAGTGAAGTTTGTTCCTAGATTTAAAACACTCATTAAGATTCAATTTTAAATTTGGTTCACTGAATTTGGAGGTTATTTATTTGGCTAAATGAATTAGGAAAAACAGACCATTGCAGTAGGATTTTTGCTTGGTAATGTGCTCTGAATCACGTGGTAACTTTACTTGTGGTATTGAATGCTTGGAATTGTTGAAATTAGAAGTTGTGTGGGCTGTTTTGGTTGATTGAGGTTGCTTAAATTGGTTGATGCATGGCTTAGGTTCATTACATGATGAATTATTGCTTAATCGCATGTGTAAGCACGAAATTGAGGCCTATTGCTTATGAATACTTGCTAAGTGATGATCCTATGGTTAAATGTGTTCAATTGAGTGGTTAGTAGGCTGTACAATAATTGCTAAGTATGCTTGAAATGGTTTAAGTGTTTCTTGTGGTCCTTAGCAAACAAAATCGACACCTGAGCATGTCTATTGTAAACCCTAATGGCCACGGAGGTTCCCAAGTTCTAAACTATTCATGTGTATCTTATAATTGATGTTGAGAAATGTTAATGGACTGTCTGGAATTGTCTTTATAGCCCTAAGCATGATTCTTGATGATTGCATGTTGATAAGTTAACTATTCTTGCACCCGGTCTTGGGTAAATTGTCGTAGCATGCTCGTGTGATACTAATACTTGGTATGTGAACTAAATTGGGTAAAATGACTTGTTAGCAAGATGTTACTTGGCTGCCCATTAAATGTTCATATGCCTCTAAGTGTTTTACAAAGTGAATATACATGTTAAAGCATGCCTTGTATGTTTACTTATTGATATGTGATCTTATACTTGCCCGGAGACAACCTAGTTTGTTGACCTCCTAACGTGAATTGTTAAAAGATATTATGTGGCTTGTTTTGAACATGATTACTTGACTGCCCGTGAAAGTTTAATTGCTTTCAAATTGATATATGAAATGATTATATGTTCTTACGATGCCTTATATGCCAATATGTCAAAATGTGATCATAAACTTGCTCGGAGGCAACCTACTTTGTTGACCTCCTAATGTGAAATGTTAAAAGTCATAAATGTGCATTGCATACAAGGTTGCAACCTTTCATTCTGGCATGGTAGCGCTCGCATCACTTCGGGCGGCATCGGGCTTGCCAGTGTTTTGGCATGACTACCATGGTCCAATTCCCTTTCTCGCTTGGCATTCCACCCTCGGAGAGTTGGGTCGTAGGTTTGGTGTACATCCGAAGTACACCCGTTGGAGTGATAAGTGGATGATTGATGCCGGCTACAACAATGGTTATTGGAAATGAACTTGAACGGCAGGAACTAAGTGTTATGCAGGGCAAAATACTACACCTAAAAGTGGTGGGAGCTACCTCTTGAGCCTGTAGGAGCCACCTCTAGAGTCATGTACATATCAAAACGTATTCTTTTTACTATGTGTTTAACTACTCTCGCTTGGTTCCTAGAGGACCTTGGGGAGGAAAGACGGGTAATGTGTTCATTTATATTTATGTTATGTTATGTACTTACTTATTCTATATGACATGCTTCCAAAGAAGTTTTCATAATATTAACCGGAAAAAGGATTTCAAAACCTTGTCACTTGTTCCCCCATCACTGAGTTCATAAGGACTCACCCTCTTTTTTGTCACAAGTGAAGCAGATTTAGAACAGGTACCCGAAGAAAATGTGCTAGTTGATGAACCTTTGGAACGACTTTGTGCATTGCGTTCTTTTCATGAACATGGATACTATTAAGGATGTTCTGTTTGTTTGCGGACTCTTTATTTCGTTGATGTAAATGACCCCGTTATAATTTGGGTCTAATTTTGGGATTGTACTATCTATTACTGGATGAACTCTTTATTTGGTTATTTGCTTTCATTATCTTGAATAGTAGTTATCATAGGCGTTTAAACCACTAGGTGATTAATCCACTAAGTTAACCACATCTAATTTCACTTAGGTGCTCACCGTAAGCTAAAGGATAATAGGCACTTGCATAATAGGAAATTGACAAATAAATGGAATATAGTTATCAGGCTAGGCTTATTAACCAAATGGGACTTTCAAGATAAATTAATAGGCATATCGGTTGATGACAAAATAGGAATTTTAGTTGGCATCAAATTAAAGATTTGGAAGTTTTGAGGCATTTAGAAAATAGGTCAAACTAAAGAGCCCAATTACAGCCGTTATGCTGCCGATTTTTTGAAAAATCTTTTGTAGTTCTAGGCTAACGGATAAGCATTAACCTTCGTCAATCGGTTATAGTCGTAATATAACGATAATGATTAGGTCACACCCTAGTCTAACCTCCATATGTCGGGTTAGGGCGTGACAAATTTTATCCATTCCCTCTCTCACAATAAGATTCAATATGTGTGCACAACATCTCATATGAACAAATTCATGGTCTAAGATTGTATCTTTCCAATCCATTGTTATTCTTTTCAAATGCCTAATAGCTCCATCATTAGAGCTATCATTATCAACAGTGATGGTAAAAATTCGATCAATACCCCATTGAGATAAACAACTTTCAATCATCTTACCAATTGTCTCACCCTTGTGATTGGGAATTAAACAAAAGTTTAAGACTCTTTTGTTTAATTTCCAATCATCATCAATCCAATGGGCAGTGAGACACATATAATTAAGCTGTTGAACGGATGTCCAAGTGTCAGTGGTGAGGCAGATACATTGTGACTTTATCACTTTTTTTTAACATTTCTTTCTCCTCATAGTACAACTTCAAACAATCTCTTGCAACTGTAGTACGACATAGGACTATGAATTTTGGTTGCAATACTTGAACAAAGTTCCTAAACCATTCCCCTTCAACAAATCTAAAGGTCAACTTATCTGTTATGATCATTTTTGCAAGCGCAAGCCTACATTCCTCAACACTAAAAGTCACCACTTTAAGAGTAGCTAGACTATCTCTTTCCAGCCCTTCTTTTTTGGGGTTAAACACCAACGTCTTTTGTTTTTTATCAGGAATTTTGTATGGATATTTTAGACATCTATATAGGAGATGGCTCCAAAACTACTAGTGCCATGCACCTTTGATTTAGAGGCATACGATTTCCCATAGTAATTACAGGCTGCCCTAACTCCATTTGAACCACTAGATTTAGTAAAATGATCCCATATTTTTGAAGACGTCCTAACACTACTCTTAGACTGTCCATCAACTTGTGCATTGGATTTAACTTTTTTTTAGGGATTTTAGGAACTTTACCGGCATTTGGAGCATCAATTTTTGTTGACTCAACTGCAACACTTGCCACTTTTTCTTTACTTTGTATTGTTACACAACTAGGCTAGTTTTCCTCATGAGCCACCTTTTCAGCCTCATTCACCATCTAGTGAAAACCTGAAAAGCAATTAGAGAAGTCTAATAAAATAAAATTTAATTTAGATCATAATATATATATATATATATATATATATATATATATATATATTCTAACTTCAACTCTTGCCAAAGCCTTTTTATTACGATATTCAATGGAAGTGAGATTTAATTAGTCTAGATTTAGGAAAGCAATAAGAAAATGATGATCATATATGGAATGATACGAACAAAATTTTGCTTAAACCAATTCATTGACTAGGCCAACATTATTAATTTTCACAATGAAAGCACTTTCATTCAACTTCCACAGTTCCACCTATCACTGTACGTATAAATTGAAAAAAACAACTAAGAAATAGTACATATAGCACACTAAATAAGATATATATATATATAATTTTTTTTTTGGTCAAAAATTGTCCTCAAATTAAACTTCGCCAGAGTACAAACTACAACGTATTCATACAAGAATTGATTATTCGAAAGTAGCATAGCATATTGACAAAAAAGATAAAGAAAAAAGGAAAGTAGCATAGCATATACAAGAAAGTACATTAACACTTCGAAAGAAACAGTATATTAACACTTCACAAATCTTGCTGCAATTGATTAGATGTGAAATTATAAACATGTAGAAAGTTATAAAAAAGAAAACTATCATCATAATTAAGCAAAATAACATAAGGGCATAATTTAATTTTGCCCCAAAATCAAAACCCTATAAACAAATCCCTAGATTTAGTATCAGTGTTCCATGAGACTAAATCAAAAACTCAAACAAAAAGAAATGAAAACTTATTTTTAGAAAAAAAGATTCTCTTTTGTTGTATAGCCTATATTCTTGATCTTCAAAGGTCAATTTTTTCCTTCGTGACTCTTGTATATTGTATAAACTTAAAATACAGAGGAAGTTAATGGCGTCTCTTGATTTCTTCAAGGAAAAGGAAGAAGGATTGGAAAATGTAGAAGGATGTGAAAAGTTTTTTTGGAGAATATTAAAGTTATTTTGTTTATTTTTTGTAGCAGTTTGTATGTAACGTGAGTAACTGAGGTATGAGGATGTGAGTCTGTGATTGATAGCTGTGAAGTTTTACAAGGCGTTGTGGTCTTGTGGGTATTGGGCTGTAGGGCTGGTTTATTATTTTATATAGGGTAGAATATTGTAGTGGGTTATAAACGTTTAGATATAGTCCTGAATATTGCTGTGGATTATAGACTTGTATTGGGCCTGCTATATATATATATATATATATATATATACATATATATATATATATATATATGGGACGGTTTGGGTTTATCGGTTTCGGTACTAAAAACCATAATCCAAACCATATAGTCGGTTTTTATAAAATCTTAAACCATATCCATTGAAAATTTTAAAAAACCACCAAAAGTGGGTTAGTTTGGTTCGGTTTGGTGGTTTGGGCGGGTTGGCAGTTTCGCTGCACACCCCTAGATAGGGCGTTAGCACTTTATTAATAACATATATAGGGCTTACCTTTTTTAGCTTGATCAAAATCGATTCTATGATTGAATAGCAGAAGTGCTACTTAGTAGTCGAAACTCGGAGAGATAGACAGAGAGGGGACTCTTTCCTGCTAACTCCTAGGATGAGAAGTAGGTCCCTTTTGGCAGGAAAAGTTTTAGCCTTTGTTGCCTCTCGGTAGAGTGAGTGTACTTAGCGAACTGGCAGGGCGCAGAGATCAATTGATCAATATGAATCTCGAGAGTGGCATTGAGAACCAATCTGAAGATATCGAAATAGTACCTGCTTATAGTGCTAAGACAAAAATCGGCTTTATTCGGAGTTCAGTGAGATTTCTTGAAGCTCTGTCAAAGAACCTCTTCTAATTAACTTGCACAATCCTCCCTAACAGCCTATTCGATAGCAGTTCCTTTTGTGCCTCTTCTTATACTATTAGAGAACCTCTTCGTGGGTATTTTACTCAAGGCATTCCAGCTGCCTATTTGTCCACGAAGGCTGATCCCTTAACTAGACTTTGGCTTTCTTCCTAGTAGTAAGCCTTATATGTATACCCCATCTTCTTCTGATTTAATTCATCTACAGAGGGCACTCGTGAATAACCTGTAGATTTGGATTAGTGACAAGGGACCTTGGTGCCTAGGGCATTAGGACTTTTTCTTGACTTCTATCGTATTATTGCTAAAATTTCTTTTGTTGTTGTCGCGTCTTAGGGTCTTATCGGCTTTGAGGTGGGTGACCTTATCCGGTCTGTGATGGAAGAAATTCCTGGCTGGTCAGTGATAAAAGCAATCTCTCTTTTCGCTTCCAATAAGAGTATGCCTTACTAGATGGAAGGCTTACTAAGGGAAGGAAGTAAGTAGTATCTTGTGCAAACTTCCCGAAGAGTGTCCTTCATGTGCGATATGATATTGATCCAGTTTACGGCAGCTTTAAAGCAGGAAAGTCATCAGGTTTCGAAGGTCTTTTGCTGGCAGGTCAATAACAGCTTCTTATGTGGCATTTGGCATTTGTCCATCAACCCCATTCTATGTCTACGCCATCTTATTTACTATTTCCTATGGATTCAACCCCTCGATGCTCTCCTTGTCATTTCGGGATATCGAAAGCTTCAATCAACACAGTCGAGATACCAAAGAATAAGGAAGATTGACCACCGTCAATTCCTAGATGTTTTTCATACTGAGGTCGAGGTTGTAGGCCCCACTGTGTGTAAACTTCTTCCACATAGGGAAGGAAAGGAAGAGTTCCGGCTATGAAGAACATGCCCTATCCCAAGGGAAGGAAAGAAAGCATGATAGTAGTGATCGCTTTCGATTGATAGTTATCACATTTTCTCCTGTCTGAGCTTAGATCAGCAATCCAATAAGTCATCTCCGACAAAGCAAATGAAAGAAAAGAGGGGTCGGATAGTTAAAGGTAAGGGTGAACGTCTGAAGCTGAGGAATGCACTACAGGACTGATTCTTATTGAATGGCATCAGCATAGAATGGAATGGGTTAAACAAGGCATCTCTTTATGTCTCTCCTCGGGAAATGAGCTACCCGGAGAACATGAGGTCCCAATCACTATTCATGGCAAGACAAAAAGGGACCATTAGCCTAGAGAATCAAATAGGGAATAGGCGATGAGTTCACCCGCTTCGCCGAAGGTGAAGCTAGGGACAGAGTAATCTCAGGGTTCATTTCATGCCCACGAAAGGAAAGACAGAAGAGCAGCTTTAAGGGCGAGGAGGTTCCGGATAAAGAAAGTAGCCATCCCGAGAGAAGAAAAGAGGAACCAGCCACGATTTACAAGAAAATGCCAGGTTAATGCCCTACGAAGGTAAGCTACAGGAGTGGAGAGAAAGTGGGAAAAGAAAGAGGAAATGAGTTTTCCTATTCGATTGATCGAGTCAAAGTCCCGAACTGAAGCCCATACTCTGACTAAGAGAAGTGGAAGTTGCTACCTTGGGAACATTGACATACGATCTTTCTGTATTAGGGAGTAGAGTATGAACCTAAAACCGATATGAAACAAAGCCATCAAGCAAGACACCCACGCCAAGATCGATGAAAATAGAAGCCAACTCTTTCTTTTATAGATAGGACAAGTAAAAGAGAAGACTGGTTAGGCCGAGAGTAGCACACCTTGATCTTTCATTCCTTATGCGCGCACCATCGATCAGGGCAGGGCATTGAGTGGGAGGAAGAAAGCAGACAGACGTTCATTTGAAGCCAGAGTGTTGGGTGCAGGAACTTTTAGCGGTATTAACTAAAGCATTTCTGAAACTTTTCTTTCGTATCCTCGGGAATAAAACTAGTGCTCCAGAGTTGGACGTTGGGCGAGGGATGTAATTCAATTCATCTATAAAGATAAGAATAATAGAAAAGCTATATCTATAGAAAACTCTCATAGAAGAGATCTATTTGAAAAATGCCAACAGTGATTACCAGGCTAAAATAAGAACCATAGAGTACCCCGCCTTGGTGTGCTTTCTATTCTAGATCTCTCATTTTTCACAATTCTGTTTGTGATGAAGACTCGATTTTTCTTAACTAGGTGCTACACCTCTGAAGAAAGCTACATCCGATCTAAAAGGAACTGGCTTGGCCGGCTTGGGACAGTCAAAAGAATGAAACTAGTTACCCTACCTTATATTTCCTGTTTTCTTCTCTCTTTCGCCCATTAAAGCGATACGTGAGCTGGGTTCTGAATGTCATGAGACAGCTCGGTCCATATCCGGTGTGGGCGTTGGAGCATTGAGAGGACCTTTCCCCCGGCTAAGTCCTCTCTTTCAAAATAACTTATGAGTAAGTCTCTGCTCGAACAGTTAAATGGAAAGTTTCAGTCTTTTTGAGCTTGGTTCCCGATAAAGAAATTTTTGACCCAGGAATCAGTCTCATTCCTCTCATTCCGCTGTTAAATTCATTAAATAAATTGAATCTATTTTAGATACTTATTTTTATGGAATATGCACTATAAGATGCATAGGATTAGCTAGTGGTAAAACTCTTTTATACATTCCTAGCTTATTAAAAGATGAAGAGTAAGAAAGAAATTATGATGAATTCATAGTGGGACGTTAGATCCCTTTAATTTCAAGTGGTACCAGTAGCTGAATTCTTTAATAATCTTTTGCTAGATAGCTTTGTCCATTACCCACCTGTAAGCTAGGAACAAATTGTATTAGGACTTTGCCATCAACAAGGCAATCGTAAGCACTAGTTCCATGTTGGTACTAAGCAAAGACAAGACATTATTCTTCGTCTATTCTAGGCCGAGGAAGATATGTTTCAGTTACTTGATTGGTAACCAACTCTTTCCTGAGTTCAAATGTTCTATATTAGAATTCTATTCTGTCAAACGATTTCTTTATCATTCTAATTCCAATCTTCATCAATCATCTTCTTAGTACCACGACGAATTAACTAAACGAAGAGGCATCCATTAAGGAAGTTCTTTTTTTTTAATAGTTTCAACGAGAACACGATTCCCATATTAAGGACAGGGCAATGAACTAGGATACTGATCCAGAGTACCCTAAAATAATACAACCCTAAACGAAAGGACTCGTACAATGGGATGAGAGATTTGTCGGGCCTAAATCAACTACAGAAGCCAAATGACCATGACAAGAAAAAAGTACCCATCGAAGAAGCTAAGCAACAAGAATGAAAGGATGCAACTAGCGTTAGTGATAAAGATTATTAATAGAATATCCCGCAGCATAGTAAATGTAGTCATGAGCGTGTAGGTGAGCGGGAGATGGCTTTCACTGACTTCTTGGAGAGATTTCTATGTGTCCCTCCCATGGGGAATCCTTTAATATTCACTCGGGTGCAAAAGTAGTTGACTTGATAGTAGGGACTCCTGCATCGTCCGAAAAAGTCCTATCTTCGAATGCCTGGTATTTTATTATTGAACAAATAAAAAGAATTTCCTTAAGGGTCATAGGGCCAAGGTTAGGTGCATGCTAACTCAATGTGATCTAACTTACTTTATATGTTTTTCGTAGATTGCTTCTGACTTTGACTAAGAATTCTTTGTTTGAGGAAAACGGCTTAGGTGTTTTATAGTGATATATTAGAGGAACAGATCTGCATATGATAGTCTCGATTGCATGAACTTCTGCCAAATCAGGAAATCCAGTAGTAGTCGTCCCTTGGGGTGAAGCTTCATGAGGAACCCCTTTACTTAAAGATTGGGTTTGGTCTTGCTTTTTCTTGCTCTAAACAGCCTATGTGCTATACTCTACCCCTAGCCCTGGGGAAAAGAAGCTCGCAAGCAAGCCTTCGTTGCCTTTTGTCACTCAAGTTAGCTATCCATACCATAACCGAAGTTTTCTTCTTTTTCTTTATTGACCACGCATTCCTATCCATGGCAAGTCCCTGATTCACTTCTCACTCCCGAGGAAGATTGGTTTTTTTTAAGCGGTTTCGGTAGGAGATTCACTTTCTTAGCTAAGGCTGACTGAATTGCTAACTGAACTAATTGAATACGTTCTTCTCCTCATATATAAATGGGTCATGTTATCTTATATCTTTTCATTTATTGTCTATAGTTTTTGATACTATACCATCCGCCTTTATAATAAGTACCCAAGCCTATAGTATCCTGTAGCTGACAAATCCTTATTCCTTACATACTATATGGACATTTATTATATGGAATATGGAACCTCCCGTAGCCTTACCCTAGGATTATGAGAATCCTCTACCTCTTATGGTGTTGAGCCGGTGATAAACCTCATTTAAACTCATAAAAGAGTACTCATTTTCTGAGATAGACAGGCATGCTTGGGATTTTTTGGGAGGGCCAACTCAAGTATCACCTCTAAAGGGAAGATTTAGTTGACTGAATGACTAGTCTAGGGTGAGAATAACATGTGTTCTCTTCAAACTAGGTTATCATGGACGGGCTATTGAGAATCATGAGGTTCTTATATCAGAATCCCTATTCAAACGAGGGGAGAAGGAACTATTAACGAACAGTAGGTGTTTTCTTCAAAGCAAGACCGGCGAAGGGTTAAAACAATTCTTTTAAAAAGAGTCTTCGTTGAAGTGAGCTCCTTTCTAATAGTAGACAGGCAGGTACATGCTCCGAAATAAGGGGGTCAGCTCTGCAAGCAAAGAAAGAAGAAGGTGAGCAATTGTATGGGAGAGGAATGGAAATGAGAAGCGGTAGATGGGTCGGTCTAGTTCAATAAGCATATGATTGGTGACGCTATGAATCGACAGATTGTGGAGTGAAATAGACGTTGGAGTATGAATCGGTAGATTTCCAGTGCAGGAGTTCGAGGTTGTATTTCCTTGATTTTGGTTTCCAATCTAATCATGTGATTCTTTCAATCAGCATGCAATTCTCCGATGTTTTCTTTTAGGTGAAGAAGTGGTTTATCCGAGAGTGGGTTACTTACCAGAGAGTTTGGCTTGGTCTTCGTTTCTTCTTTGTTGAGCAGTTTTCTAATTCGTCCTCATTGCCAATCTTGATTCCTACTTCAGACCTGTTTAAAGTCTCCGTAATGTCTGACATTAGCAATCCTCTAATTGTGGTATTAGAGCTCTCTAGAGCCCTTAAGATGAAATTGTTTTGCAATCATGCTCCTCTATCCATTCTCGACTTAATCCTCTAACACTTTGGTTCGTATTGGGAGTGTTCTCCTTTTGGGGTTCGGGGGCTTGCCTCCCATCTGGTACTTATGTGGTAGGTGGGTTATTGAAGGTGGATAGGTTTTTGTAAGAATCAGTTTAAGGATCAAGATCAGTAGAAAGATCAAGATGGGGAAGAGAGTCAACAAGCGAGTACGAGTAGAGGAGCGGTACCCCACTATCAAGAAGCTCCGATAGTCTCAACGGGGTGATAGCAATAAAGCTGAGAAGCTAAGCTTGACCTACGCGGTGAAAAAGCGGAAAAAGAAGGAATTCACCTTCGATTCTCTATTAAAGTAGTGATTCCATGAGATTACCTAGGCAGAGGATTCAATCAGAGAAAGAGTACAGAATTCTTTCAAAAGAGAAGCTACAAGACTAATTCAATGGCATCGGATCTAACTCAACTCTCTCCCTTTTCCGGCTTAGCCTACCACTTCGTGGGCTTCTATCCCCCTAGTCGTAATAAAATAAAATGATCTAGAAAGAAAGAGAGAAAATCTGTGACGTCCGAGATTTAGCCATGCATTCAATTACTGTTGCATCCTTTATTTGCGCACCTCTTTCTATGTCTTATTAATTGTCTTCTTAAATTACTATTCACTCCGTTTTTAAACTGCATTCTATTAGTTAACTAGTATTTTTATTAAATCATATTAATTGTTAAAGTAGTGGGAAAAATGTACAATTGAGCTAGAGGCGATAGGAGAGCTCGTTTAGAAAATAATTTTTGTAGTTGAATGAATAGTGTTACGTAACATAACTTAGGGAATGAATTAGCTAGCATTCATTTTACTATCTAGGCTCATTTTAAGCTAACTAAGCGCATTTAGTGAACCATTTAAGCAAGCAACTTAGCCCCATTTAATATATAACTCACACATTAGCTCATAACTTAGCAAAACAAAAAAAACAAAAAAAAGAGAGCATGCTGAAAACACTGTAGCAAATCCGAGAATTGCATAGGAGAAGAAATAGAGTTTTTTTGCTCAACAAATCCTCATTCCAAGCCAAGCCAAGCTAGGTGCAAGTGGTTTAGGGTGTCTACTAGCCTCCTAGGAGCTCCTACGCGCATTGGTGAGGGATTTCATGACTTATTTTCGCATTTTAAAATAGTTGCTATTTTCTTGATTTGTTGAAAATGTGTTCAAATGCTATTGTATTGATTATCTATGCTATTATACCTTGTATATGAGTGCTAGAGAACATATTTGAGCCATCGTTTCACAATTTAAACGGTTAGAATCGTTAGTTTGATTTTTAGGATGAATAGTGACGTTTTTCTAGGGTTTTGCGTAATTGCTCGAATTAGCTTGATTAAAGGCTTCTAATAGATGCCTTAGGTGCTAGTGAAGGTAATCTAATAGCCCCGTGCACTTGCATTGTCCTTAAATCGCTAAAAATGTAAAATAGTCGACTTTAATTTGGGGCTTTCGGGATTAATGCGAATCCGGGTGAATTCGGGCTTCAATTCTAGTATCCTTAGGCTACCTAGGTGCTATAGAAGCCTTGATATCCTTTGTTTGAAGCCCGGACATTGTATGTGTAGTTTAAAGCCATAAGAGGGAATTTGGGGCTTTCGGGGGTAATCGCAGCCATTTGAATGAGTTAGAGGGTTGAGAGGGTACCTTGAGGGTTAGTTAGAAGGTTGGGAGAGTTTCCTTTGAAAATGGAATCATTAACCTTGGTTTGGAAGAGAAATAGTTTGAAAAACAAAGGGGTTTAGGTGCAATTTCGGTTGACTCACACTTCTAAACCCATGGCATGACTCCTTAAGTGTTTATATGTGGTTTCAAGTCGATTTGGAGCTTTTGGTATGATTCTATGCTTATTTTGTATATGTTCCTTTGTAAACTGCTTATTAGCTTCTATAATTGCTTCTATGCTAATTGCCTCGAGGTCAACCTACTTTGTTGATCCTCATATGTGTTAATGCTTATATTATTGCTATTAACTTGCCATCGTTAAGTGCATTGCATCGTGGTTGCGCAACCATAGTGTCAGGGGCGGATGTGTTGAATATCGGTTGGGCGGCAGAGGGCTTGCCGGTGGATATTCAAACTCCGTACCCTAGTCCCTCATTCGCCTGGTCCGGAGATTGCCAGGGGATGTTGGGTCGTAGGATTATCGGGGTACATCCGGAGTACACCTACTGGAGTGTTTGGGGTTATGCCGACTTATCGTGATCGTGCTCGTGGTTCGTGGATCGTGAATGAAGACCAGTGAAGATTGGTGTATAGGGGATTGTGTGAAATGTATCCTTTTAAATGTGTGGTTACTTATGTTATCATTGCTTCTTAAATTGCCTAAGTGATATTGTTGTATAACTGTATTATCAGTTGCATTGCACGCCCCGGGACTATATCCCTCACTGGGCAACAGTGGTTGCTCATACCTCGCTAACATGTTTCAGGTGGCACAGTTGGTGGAGTTGCCTTAGCTGCTGTGTGATATTTGTCTGAGGTGGATGTGCTTTCTGGTTGCTATGTGAAGAATTTGTTGTCCTATGTATAATCTATTTTGGGGCCTTAAAGCTCATGTATGTATTTGAGTAATATGTAAGCTGGAAGTCTGATAATGTAGTAGCAATGGTAATTCTATGGCTTGTAATAACTTATATTTCTATTTCTAGTTGCTTTGCATGCTTGGGAGTGAATGGCTTAGTGTAGAATGTTTTATCTCTAAGTATGTTTTAATGTTATCCTAGAATGGCATGGTTATTAGACTATATTATAAACAAGTTACTTGCATGCTTGTGTGGTTTTGGAACTGTTGTTTGCTTCAAGGCTCGGATGGCCGTGAATCTTTAAATATTTAGCCATGAAAAGTTTGTTTACCTTGTAGTTACCTTATTTGAGAATTTACAGGTTTTCAGAATGTCCATAGTACAAGGGAAACTCTGTTCGTTTTTCCCCTAAAATTTTGTGACCGGGTTTGGTATTGGGTTGAGAATAGCATGGTTATTAGAGCCTCCGGTCTCGTGAGGGATCGGGGCATTACAGGTGGTATCAGAGCTTAGTTAGCTTTAAGCCGGGACAGGGTCCTCGGCCTGTCGGGTAGTAACCCTTGCGTGTGTGCTTGATTAAGTGTGTGTCTTAAAAGTGTATGCCTGCATGTTTGATTGTGTCTGGTATTGAATGTGTGCACCTATGTGATATAATTATGTGTTACGTGCTAAATGTGTGCAAGGTGAAGCAAAGTGGCTAGTTATGCATCAAATTGACTTTGTGAATTATTAAATGCTTGAACTGTTGCTTGTAATGTGTGTATTTGAATGTCTTTGATTGAGTTGTGTTATGCTTGACTTGATTATCGTGCTTGAATGACTTTGATGATTACACTGTTTCACAAACTCTTTCATTAACATGTTTGCGTAATAGTTTAAAGAATGATTATACATATGCAATTGTTTGGCATGCATACATAGCCGTCGAATGGTAAGAAAAACTCATTCCTCCCCTGAAGAGAGGTGATTAGTGGCAGGCCTTCCAAATTATGTAGATTAGCAGAAATGAGAGGCAATTAATCAGCCTTTATTTTGGAATTGGTGGATATAGTTGGAGCTCAGTTATTGGGATTCTTCTAAGGCCTTCTTCAGTCCTTAGCGGTCATAAATGAGTAGCTTCTTTTGGGGTTTCTATATGACAGTTCTCTGGAGTATATTCTTGGTATTTTCTTATCAGCTATTCATTTGGTATTCTTTTGTCGGCATCTCTCAGAAGAATTGGTATATGGGATTCTTTTTAGCCTTATTATCTGGTATTATTTACAATACTCCTGCTCGGAACTTTTATTGGTATTTTCTCTCCGCTCTTAGTTGGGATTCTATTCTTCTATGGTATTCGTACCAGCGGGATTCTTATTTGTATTTCGAAGTAGCGTCTCTATTGGAGCCTTTATTTGGCCTTATTAAGTGAGGTTCGCAGACAATACTACTGGGATTTCTTAATGAGCTTCCACGAGAATTCGTATATGGTATTCTTGCTTAGCAACTGATGACGAATAATCAGAGTTTGTTTTCAGTTGATGCAGATGTTCTCTTGTGAAGAAGAATTGCGTGGACGCAATTAGTTTAAGGGGGAGAGGATGTGACGTCCGAGATTTAGCCATGCATTCAATTACTGTTGCATCATTTATTTGCGCACCTCTTTCTATGTCTTATTAATTGTCTTCTTAAATTACTATTCACTCCATTTTTAAACTGCATTCTATTAGTTAACTAGTATTTTTATTAAATCATATTAATTGTTAAAGTAGTGGGAAAAATGTACAATTGAGCTAGAGGCGATAGGAGAGCTCGTTTAGAAAATAATTTTTGTAGTTGAATGAATAGTGTTACGTAACATAACTTAGGGAATGAATTAGCTAGCATTCATTTTACTATCTAGGCTCGTTTTAAGCTAACTAAGCACATTTAGTGAACCATTTAAGCAAGCAACTTAGCCCCATTTAATATATAACTCACACATTAGCTCATAACTTAGCAAAACAAAAAAAACAAAAAAAAGAGAGCATGCTGAAAATACTGTAGCAAATCCGAGAATTGCATAGGAGAAGAAATATAGTTTTTTTGCTCAACAAATCCTCATTCCAAGCCAAGCCAAGCTAGGTGCAAGTGGTTTAGGGTGTCTACTAGCCTCCTAGGAGCTCCTACGCGCATTGGTGAGGGATTTCACGACTTATTTTCGCATTTTAAAATAGTTGCTATTTTCTTGATTTGTTGAAAATGTGTTCAAATGCTATTGTATTGATTATCTATGCTATTATACCTTGTATATGAGTGCTAGAGAACATATTTGAGCCATCGTTTCGCAATTTAAACGGTTAGAATCGTTAGTTTGATTTTTAGGGTGAATAGTGACGTTTTTCTAGGGTTTTGCGTAATTGCTCGAATTAGCTTGATTAAAGGCTTCTAATAGATGCCTTAGGTGCTAGTGAAGGTAATCTAATAGCCCCGTGCACTTGCATTGTCCTTAAATCGCTAAAAATGTAAAATAGTCGACTTTAATTTGGGGCTTTCGGGATTAATGCGAATCCGGGTGAATTCGGGCTTCAATTCTAGTATCCTTAGGCTACCTAGGTGCTATAGAAGCCTTGATATCCTTTGTTTGAAGCCCGGACATTGTATGTGTAGTTTAAAGCCATAAGAGGGAATTTGGGGCTTTCGGGGGTAATCGCAGCCATTTGAATGAGTTAGAGGGTTGAGAGGGTACCTTGAGGGTTAGTTAGAAGGTTGGGAGAGTTTCCTTTGAAAATGGAATCATTAACCTTGGTTTGGAAGAGAAATAGTTTGAAAAACAAAGGGGTTTAGGTGCAATTTCGGTTGACTCACACTTCTAAACCCATGGCATGACTCCTTAAGTGTTTATATGTGGTTTCAAGTCGATTTGGAGCTTTTGGTATGATTCTATGCTTATTTTGTATATGTTCCTTTGTAAACTGCTTATTAGCTTCTATAATTGCTTCTATGCTAATTGCCTCGAGGTCAACCTACTTTGTTGATCCTCATATGTGTTAATGCTTATATTATTGCTATTAACTTGCCATCGTTAAGTGCATTGCATCGTGGTTGCGCAACCATAGTGTCAGGGGCGGATGTGTTGAATATCGGCTGGGCGGCAGAGGGCTTGCCGGTGGATATTCAAACTCCGTACCCTAGTCCCTCATTCGCCTGGTCCGGAGATTGCCAGGGGATGTTGGGTCGTAGGATTATCGGGGTACATCCGGAGTACACCTACTGGAGTGTTTGGGGTTATGCCGGCTTATCGTGATCGTGCTCGTGGTTCGTGGATCGTGAATGAAGACCAGTGAAGATTGGTGTATAGGGGATTGTGTGAAATGTATCCTTTTAAATGTGTGGTTACTTATGTTATCATTGCTTCTTAAATTGTCTAAGTGATATTGTTGTATAACTGTATTATCTGTTGCATTGCACGCCCCGGGACTATATCCCTCACTGGGCAACAGTGGTTGCTCATACCTCGCTAACATGTTTCAGGTGGCACAGTTGGTGGAGTTGCCTTAGCTGCTGTGTGATATTTGTCTGAGGTGGATGTGCTTTCTGGTTGCTATGTGAAGAATTTGTTGTCCTATGTATAATCTATTTTGGGGCCTTAAAGCTCATGTATGTATTTGAGTAATATGTAAGCTGGAAGTCTGATAATGTAGTTGCAATGGTAATTCTATGGCTTGTAATAACTTATATTTCTATTTCTAGTTGCTTTGCATGCTTGGGAGTGAATGGCTTAGTGTAGAATGTTTTATCTCTAAGTATGTTTTAATGTTATCCTAAAATGGCATGGTTATTAGACTATATTATAAACAAGTTACTTGCATGCTTGTGTGGTTTTGGAACTGTTGTTTGCTTCAAGGCTCGGATGGCCGTGAATCTTTAAATATTTAGCCATGAAAAGTTTGTTTACCTTGTAGTTACCTTATTTGAGAATTTACAGGTTTTCAGAATGTCCATAGTACAGGGGAAACTCTGTCCGTTTTTCCCCTAAAATTTTGTGACCGGGTTTGGTATTGGGTTGAGAATAGCATGGTTATTAGAGCCTCCGGTCTCGTGAGGGATCGGGGCATTACAAAATCTCTCTACCCTTCTTCTGGCATTATAGCCTATTCTCTACCAGCTTCTGAAAAAGATCAGATTGGTAAAGAAATAAGATGTTTCCTCTCCTTACAGTCGAGCTGAATTCCATCCAGCCTCTCCTCGGCTCACTTCACTACCTTTAGAGAAAATAGTTCCAGCAAAAGACGAAGAAGAATTTCGGACAAAAAGAATAATCCAAAGACGATACATTTAGTAACTCTACAGGTACCACCAATCATTTCATTTCTAGATTTCGAAATAAAAGATCCGGCTATTCCTGTAGGTTGTTAACCAGATACGCACCTGGGAGTCTCTATCAAAGCGATTCTCTTTCTTGCTTATGATCCACATTAGTGCAACGGAATTCTGTAATCACTGCATTACCATATAAATGGAAGAAAGCTCATCAACAACCGTAGGCGCTGCAGTTGTAAAGCCAAGAATAGTTTGGGCACAGCCCATTAGGTGTAACATTTATAGAGATCAAACCTCAAACTGACTAATTTCACATCAAAGAGAAGATTGGCCCTCCCCACTGGAAAGATGTCTTCCTTATTTCAGTCTATCTATAGGCAGATGCCTCTCCAACCCGCCTAGATCAGTCTATTAAGAAAAGGATGCCTTACAATTGAAGACTTTAATTTCTTTCTAATAGAATCTTTCAAGTCTATCTTTTCTAAAATTCTTTTTTTTAGATCTTAATGTGGGATTTACTTAACATAAAGGAGGAAAAATCGATTGTTAACAGTTTTGGTAAATTTATTTTCTTACACTCCTATTTATTTAGAGTTGACCTATAATGACTCTCAAAAAAGTCCATAAAGCTTGAAAAGAGGGGGAAAGGGATTCTTTTTTAAACAAACTTTCATGGATGAGGGAAGTCGCTGAGCCTTCTTTCTGTGGAACAAGAAAGAGCTCATAACCACTTCTTGTGAATAGCTCTCCTCAACTGAAGGCGCACCTACTCTTACTAGTCTCTCTCAGGTCCAGTCTCGATCTCGAACTTACTTACTTAATAGGCCGGAAGAGAGATATTCAGAAAACCCGATTTCTTATCTTAAGAACCTGACTCAAAAGAAAAAAGAAGACCAGACTAAAAGAGAGATCACTTTCAACGATTGAACTTGACTTTTATATCGAGATTGCAACTGGACTTAAACGTCTTTGGATCTTGTTTAGGGCTGGCTTTCACTCCACTTTCACTTTCATATTAGGAACGTCGACTTGTATTTGCAATATCGAATTGTATTTGACTTTCTGGAATCCTTGCTCCTAGCTTATATTCACATAGGCCACTCATAAGAATAAGACGTTCAACTCCTTAAAACACGTGTAATTGAGAGACTCAGAGTATCAGTGCCTTAGGTAAAAGCCTACCTTCAGGAGAATCTTACCAAATGAGTTTCAAACCTGTCCTCTTCGCTTCCCAAGATATTTAGGGAAAAAGGCCTTGTCGGCCACCGCTTGCTGACGACGGAACGCATCGTCAATTAAAGTCACGTTGGACTTAGTTGGAAAGGTAGGTGTTCGGCATGTCCTTTGCTTGCGAACTGCTTTAGTAGGGCGGTTTGTTTGGATGTCCCATTCCTCACGTTTACCGTTGTCCCTAGACTTCACTCTTTCAACACTTGTATACTTTTTAAAGACTCAGGCATCCCCTTGTCCCTATTTCCAAGTGTATGATCCACCGACTCACTGAGTGACTTGTTCTTATCGTTGAAGTCCCTATCTCTTAAAGCCTTATCAAACTTCTGATCCATCCCTTGTTTGTCGATTGAAGAAAGCCTTATATGGTCTCAAACAAGCGAGAAAAGCCCTTTCTATCTTATTAGTTGTCCTAGGCCTAAAGCAGTGTAGTCTTTCCTGGCCAAATCAAGGATTTGGGGCTTCTTGCTACGCTACTTAACTATATCAAATTTGCTTTAGAAATATATATGAATAGAAAGATAGATCCATCTATCTATCCTATCTGATTTCTCTTTTGATATCTAAAAAAGAATCGATTTTATTCAACCTTTGATTCAAAGAACTGCGCTAGCCCTCCCTCCCCTGCTCATGAAATGACTTTGCTGCAATGGATGGCAGAGGGTCCGTAGTACCCAAAGCACTGGAGTGATCCAGTAGCCAGGAAGGGGCCTAGAAGTGCCTACTACTACACCACGCTACACTTGGCTCTACTTATTTATAGAGCTAACCTCTGTCCAGTGCCTGGCAGAGCTAAGGGGGCTTCAATCATTACTCTTTATCCCCATCTTCACCCAGGCTAATGGGGCCTTACTTATTCAGGGGGAAAGTAGAGCCTCGGAAAACACTGTTGAGAGGTTTGAAGATGCTCGACCGATAGGGAGAGGAATGGAGTTGGCCCCTCTTCATTCTCTAGAGGGTTCCAAACTTTTTTTCAACATAGGTGACAACGAGCGAGGCAGAGATGAAAGAGATCAAACACGAGAATAAGAAGCTCCATTTGGACCCTTTTTGATCATTTTGATAGAGGGGGATGAAGAAAGTGGACAAAACAGACTCGTATTTCTTATCAAACAAATAGGGGAAAAGAATCATATTGAAAACACTCCTAACCCAACATCTTCCTTCGTAGAGCCGTGTATTGTAAGTGATACGAACCTGCTCGGAGCGAGCCTCCCATAGAGGCAAGTGAAGTTGGTGAGTAGTATGATAGGCAACTATCTCCTACGGTTTGGAGAGGACTCAGCTGTTAGTTAGTACCTCTTTGGTTTCGGGGTGGACCCTTTCACTCTATTTTATTATATACGCTTAGCGAAAAGAATGTTTTTTGATACACCTAGGACATGGATTATATATGAACCAATGGATCATGACAAGTCGTTACTACTAGCAATTACTTCCTCTTTCATTACTTCATTCTTTCTATATCCTTCTCATTTGTTCTCAATTACTCATCAAATGGCACTCAATTCATATCTTTAAGTTCGATCATTGACAAGGTTCAAAGAAAGGGTGGGACATTGATAAAGAATCGATTCCAAATAAATAAAGTATTGCAATTAGAGTTCATATAGCAATCTAATCACTCATTCCATGTAAGAAATTTGGGGAGTGATTCAGATCATTTGGCATCAAACAACTACCGTTAAGTCTGTCATCCGCCATAGAAAAAAAGAGGGGGTAAAAAGCTAGCCTATTACAATCTCATTCACGCTAAGGGGATTGACAGATGCTACAATACAAAACAGTCACAATTGCCCTTTACCTCTATCAATTAGTTGAGCTCTCTTTAGTTGAGTCTCAATCATCGGAGTCATCTTTTATTAGGACTTGCTCGTAATAACCTATGTTTATTTTGTAAGAAAGTCTGGTTTAAGCCAAGCCATCTCATACATAAAGTCTTACTATTAGTCTTGATGTTCTTTCAAATCCATTAGCAGTGCCGCCGTGCTTAAATATTTTTTATGCCTTGTAAAGCCGTCGAATTGAATTGGTCACATATGCCTTTCTGCTTAGTGAACTCTATCTCTAAGGAGCGTAATTAATCCAATCGGTTGGTCAAATGCATTGACATTGGCGCATTTTCTTTCTTCTTTTCTAAAAGTGGGTTCAAATCTCCTTGCCTTGCTGCTGAGTATGGCCTAGTTTTTTTCGTTTTGAGGAGTCGCTAGCTCATTTCTTCATCCATCATTATGGATTAGAAGTTGCGGAATTACTCCATGATGGCTATTTCAGTTCTTGATTCAGTTGAACCTTCCGGCCGAGCTCTTTAATTGAAAAAAATGTCTTTCGTTCTTCTTTAATTTCTCGGAAAAAAGAAGAGGCTCCCAATATGGTCTACCTACTTTGTTACAATGTTCCTGATGAGAACTACCTAGATGCTGCATCAAGGCTAGTTGTTAAGAAAGGGATAAATATCATTTTTTATGTTTCAACTTGATCAGTTCGTCCGTAGGGACGAACAAAAGGTCAAAGGATGCCTGGTCTGGGGTATCCTTGTCCCAATTTTGGATTTGATTTTCGATTGCCAAGCCCAGGGAGTACGTCTAATATATAAACTTGTATATAATGGGACCGAAGTTGGCCCAACCGGAGATCATACGCTCGACAAAAGAAAAACGTAAGCCTTCTTGTAGAATATATAGGAGCTACCTGAAAAGGACCTCCATTTGGACCCTTTTTGAACCACTCATGGGATCACGTGGACACAGGTTATCCTGGTTTATCATGACGAGACAAGACTCCTGCATCGAATATGGGTAGAGGGTGGGAAATGATAAAAAGATAGTTTCCTCCAGCAAAGGAGATGACTTCTTCCTTGCCCTTTGAAGATTGAATAACAAGCGCTTTGAATCAAGCTCTTAGAGTACTTGTAAAGACCTGAAAGCTACGTTTTTCTTTTTGAAAACAGATTTATAGACCTCGCCTCAATGTTGGAGCTAGGGCAGGCATTTTTGTCCTACGGTGGGATTAGTTAGGATGAGTGGATAAATCAACCAGCAAGCAAGATCTTGTTAGGATTAAGCATTCAAAGAAAGAAGGCGCATTAAGTGAAGTAACCGCGGGTTTCTCTTTCCTATGAAAGAAAGGGCTGGCCTAGGCCTTTTCAACCTGCCGTGTTTGCTTGTCTGAAGTAGTACTGTCAATCTAAGGCAAATAGCACAGCATACCCTCAGCAATGTGAATGAGCAGCAGACACATCTACATCGGAATCCGAAGAAGAACCGGTGAAGAATCTGCGACTAGAGAATAAGGCCTTGCCCCCTATGAGGGGTAGCCAGGCATAAGGACCGTCCCAGGAGAGCGATTTCATAACGAGGGCAGGGAAAATAGGAAAATGCGCACCATAAGCTCTCGTATCAGTTGTTCATGAATCGAATGCCCTCTTAGGCAGCTCGATAAGGAGCTCTTTGGTTTGCTCGAATGCCTTATCTTTTCTCTCATCCCTTGCTGATTTGATTCAACTCCTGAATGCCATTCTATTGTTTGCAAATGAGTTAAATGTAGTGTGATGGTTTAGGCTTAGGCTTTGGATTCGACAGTTGGGATAGGAATGAAGCCAATGATGTCCCCAAACGATAAGGTTGATCTTTATTCGTATATAAAAGAGAGTTGGTTACTCTTCACTCTAACTCATTAGGCTCTTATTTGTTGCAGTGTAACTCATTGTCGATGAGGAAAAACCTGGTGCCCACTCTATCTCTGCCTATAGAAAAGAATGCATCTCCGACAAAGTAGTTATTAACAAGTTCAGCACTATCCTAAACTATGCGGGTGTGGTAGGCTGATCTTCCTTATTCCAATGTTTTTGTTGCTATTGATCACACCCTATTTGTAATACTCGAGCCCGGAATGTGAATTTTCTTTGTTTATTATTTTGAAAATTATATTTCCTTAAATTCTTTGTGAATTAATTATTACTTTCTCGCCGACGCAACGTGCATTGCATTTAAGGAGCGATAGCTAGAGAACGATTTCCAGTCCTCAGCAGATAGTGAAACTAGTATTTAGATGACTTAAATTTTATATTTTAAATGTTGCTAGCTTTAATTGATCTTACCTTACCAAAAACGGTTTTAAAACGCGCGAAATAGGGCCCTTTGACCAAGTCTTAAGTTGTTTGACCTTAGCCCTTTGACCCTTTGACCATTTGACCCTTAATTAACCAATTAACTAAGCAAAATAAGAAGAAAAACAGCAGCAAACAGTCAGGGCAGGCCGAGAGCTTTAGAGAGGAAAAAAAAAAAACCTTTCAACTTCCAAACGATCAATCTTCGCGTGAGCTCGTGCGGGGTGGTTTCCGAGGCAACCAACGTTGTTTTCCTAGCGACTAAGAGTACCTAAGGTGAGGGAAGCATGTTATTTGCGCATTTATACGTTGTGTTTGTTAACTTTATCAATTTTTAGATTTATCCATAGATCGTTATTTAAAGCGATTTGATGCTTCTAGAATGTTCCTTAGCATTTGTAGAACATGTATTTATGGCTTTGTAACATTTTCTGCGGTTAAATGTTGTGATTGCAACTTGAATTGTGGAATGAATAGTGTTTTGTGAATAGTAAAACCTTGAAACGTTGAAGTTGCGCTGTTATGCTTTCCGTTGATGTAGAAACATGCTAGGTATGCTAGAATGCTAAAATGTGTGGTTTGTTTGGGTTGCGTAGTGGAAAAAACGAGAATTAAGCCTTTGGGAAAGTCGGGGTCGTTTAGGTCGACTTTGGCATTTTCTCATTTTACGTGTTGGCATTGCTTCGGGAAGCCATGGAAGCACTTTTGGTGTGATTATGGCGTTGGTTGGGTGTTTGGTTGTTGTAGTTGTAGTTCAAACGAGAAAGGGGGAAATCGGGACTTTGCTTGAGTTCTAGGGTAAAGTAAGGTTTTGGGGTCTTTAGACGTGCCTTATGATGACCTAGGAGGGTTGGCGAAGTCAGTTTCTAGAACTCGTAGCTCGTTTGGAAATGGTAGCATTTTGATAGTTGGGGCCGATTTGTGTTTTTGTGTGTTTACTTGTCTTTATGCTTATAGAATGCTTAGAATTACTTGAATTACTTGTTTGAGTTGTTTTGGATTGAATTGCTTATCAAGTTACTGCTATTGCGTGCGAGAGTAACCTACTTTGTTATTCTCCCACGTGTGGTTTTATCGCTTGTTTATCGCTTGTTTATCGTCTTGTATCGAGTCTTGCATTGCTTAGTGTCTCGCGCGTGAGTGATGGGCCTCTCTGGGTAGCCTTGGGTTGCCAGTGTTGGTTGCTTTAGCTCCGCTGCTATTCCCTTTCTCGCTTGGGTTGCCTCCCAGGGAGATTTGGGTCGTAGATTGATGGATACTTCCGGAGTATTCCAAACTGGTGTTATAAGGTGGTTTTGGGCCGGCGCGTCGTCATCGAATTTGTGTTTGAAAGTTGCTCGTGAAAAGAGTATCGTATCCTTTGAATGAGTGTTTGCAGCTTTAGATACTTGCCTTGCTTTATTATTGGCTTTGGTTGTATCTTTATATGATTTGTATGTATTGCTTGGCTAATTGCATTGCATACTCCTCTCATCTCCGTCCTTGAGACCAATTGCCCTCGCTGAGCAATAGTTTTTGCTCATTCCTCTCTATACTATGTTTTTACAGGAGTAGTTGAGGCAGACCCTCTCGAGGTAATTGAGGAGGAGGAGCAGGTGGAGGTGTTTCCGTGATAGCACTCACCTGCTTTGCTGGTGGTTGGTTACCAGTTTTGTGCAAACCTTGTTGTTATGTATATTGCATGAAGGACGCTTAATTTTGAGGCTTGTAGCCTTGTATATATATTTTCTAGTTGAGACCTTTAATGGTCTTATGTTGTAATGGTTAAAAGTTTGTAAAATTGTAAACTTATACTCGGATGACTAGTGAAGAAATGCATGCTAATGGCTAATGGTTTAGTGGCATAAGTACTTGTGTAGTATGCATACCATTTTTGGTTTGGAAAGTTGGATAATAAGAAATGTATGTTTTATAGAAAGTTGGCTTGTTTTGATTATTTTATGGCTTTCGCAAGTATTATATTGATTTTAGGATTTTCGGATCGTCCGCGGTACAGAGGAGACTCCATCCGAGTGTCGGGTCCGGGCTTGGCCTTTTGCGGGGTCGGGTCGGGTCGTGACATCTTTAGGTGGTATCAGAGCATGATAGTCGTGCATGAGCCGGGATATGATTCTCGGTCTGTGGGGTAAAGGTCTGAAATGCTAAAGTGTTTATGTATGATTGCTAAGTGAAAAGGAAATGTTCTAGCATGACTTTGTGAACTTGGAATGTTTATGTGTTTAGGTGAAATGGTTTGGCAAGTTGAACTTGTCTTATGTGAATTGTGTGATAGAGTGTTGGATTGTTATTGACTTGAGTGTTATCTAATCTTATGTGTTATATTTCTATCTATAAACTGCTTTTAAATGTTGCCAGTTATTGTGAGTTGCTACTATGCCGGCACGTCGTGGTACTCAAGGTATAGGATCAGATGAAGAGGCAGCAGAACAGGGTCAGCAGCCGTTGCCTGAGCAGTTTATGGCTACCATGACTACTGCAGTAGACCGGATCACACAGGTACTACATGAGCAGAGGCAGGACCGGATTAATCCCCAGGGTAATCAAGCTAATCCTGGTGGACAGGGGTACAGAGTTGAGAATAACCAGCTAGAGAAATTTCTGAGGCACGAGCCGGGAAAGTTCTTTGGAGAGCCTGATGATGAGGCAGCCGAGAGATAGATTAATCGAGTTGAGAAAATTTTCACTGCTTTGAGGTATACCGATGAGGCAAGAATAGATTATGCATCATTTTTATTTGAGGGTGATACAGAGCAGTGGTGGAATACTGTTAGACTGAGGTGGGATTGTGAGGATGTTCCACACTTATGGGATGATTTCGTAAGTGAGTTCCGGGACAAATATATTCCCGAGATGGCTATGGAGAGACGGGAAGATGAGTTTGTGGCCCTGAAGCAGGGAAATATGACTGTTGCACAATATGAGGCTAGGTTTGTTAGCCTGTCGAGGTATATGCCCGAGTTGGTACGGCCAGCTAGGAGGATGATACATAGGTTTGTCCGTGGGTTGAGAATGGACATACAGTTGCATTTGACTGGACAGACCTACACTACTTTTCCCGAGGCATTTCAGGCAGCCTCGAAGTTTGAGAAACGGAAGGCTGAGATGTTAGCTGAGAGCAGTCAGCCGAGTAAGAAGCAGTTTTTGGGCCAGAGTAGCCAGAGTCAGCCGAGGCAGTATCAGGCTTCTGCACAGGGTCCTCAGCAGCGTCCGTATCAGCCACAACAGCAGATTCAGGCTAGACCAGCTGTGACCAGACCTCAGCATGGAGGTACAGTTCCTACCCCTGCCAGAGCCCCAGCACCTACAGGAAACACTGCGGTTAGGCAAAATCAGCAGTGTGATTATTGTAATCAACCAGGGCATATTGAGGCTAACTGCTGGAGGAAGAGTGGAAAATGTACAGGTTGTGGCAGTGATGAGCATAGGGTGAGGGATTGCCCTAAATATAATAATGTTCAGGGCTGTGGTGGAGGCCGAGGTGTTCAGAATAGGGCTGCAGGTGCACGACCAGAACAGAGAGTACAGGCTAGGGTCTTTGCACTGGATGCAGAGGAGCTGCCCGATAATACAGCTATAGTGGAAGGTACCTTTCTTCTCAATACTCAGCCAGTTAAAGTTTTGATTGATCCTGGAGCTACACATTCGTTTATAACTCCTGCATATGCACTATCTGTGAATGTTTGCATTGATAATTTGCCTCATGAAGTTAAAGTTAGTACTCCTTTGGGTGCAAAATTTGTTGCTGAGTCTATTTGCAAATCTTGTGATATATGTATAGAGAACCGTAAATTTCCTGCTGATTTAATTATATTACCATTCCGTGACTTTGAAATCATTTTGGGAATGGACTGGTTGGGAAAGTATTATGCACAGTTGGATTGCAGAACAAAGATCGTTTATCTTAAGGTTCCTGACCTACCGGTACTAGAGATTGTTGGGAACTGCAGGGCTGCCCGCATTCCACTTTTATCAGCGATCAAGACTTCTAAGTTGTTGAATAGGGGTTGTGAAGCTTATTTAGCTTATTTGATCAATCAGCCTGCTGATAAGTTGAATTTGAATGAGGTTCCGATTGTTAGAGACTTCCCTGGTGTATTTCCCGAGGAATTACCGGGTTTACCACCGGATAGGGAGATTGAGTTCGTGATTGACCTTGTGCCAGGCACTGCACCAATTTCTAGGAGTCCTTATAGGATGGCATCGGCTGAACTTCAGGAGTTAAAAATTCAGCTTCAGAACTTGCTTGAGAAAGGGTTTATACAACCTAGTTCTTCACCGTGGGGCGCACCTGTGTTGTTTGTGAGAAAGAAAGACGGCACACTACGGTTATGCATTGATTACAGGAGACTTAATCAAGTCACGATTAAGAATAAATACCCCTTGCCGTTGATTGAAGAATTGTTTGACCAGTTGCAGGGTGCGAGTGTTTACTCCAAATTTGACTTGAGGCAGGGCTACTATCAACTTAGAATTCGGAGTGACGATATACCAAAGACGGCATTCAGGACTAGATATGGCCACTATGAGTTTGTTGTTTTGCCGTTTGGTTTGACGAATGCACCAGCCGCATTCATGGACTTGATGCATAGGGTTTTTCGGCCTTACCTTGATCAGTTTGTCGTGATCTTTATTGACGACATTTTAGTGTATTCGAAGAACGAGGCTGAACATGAGCAACACTTGAGGATTGTGCTTCAGACTTTGCAGGAAAACAAGCTTTTTGCTAAATTCAGCAAGTGTGAGTTCTGGTTGAACCAGATATCTTTTCTAGGCCATATCATTTCAGATCGAGGAATTTCAGTGGACCCAGCTAAGATTGAAGTTGTTTCAGCTTGGAAGAGACCTGAGACGGTGCCAGAGATTCGGAGTTTTCTTGGATTGGCAGGTTACTACCGGAGATTTGTTAAAGACTTTTCTAAAATTTCTGGAGCTTTGAGCCAGTTGACTCGGAAGAAAGTTGCTTACAACTGGGATGCTAAATGTGAATCCAGTTTCCAAGAATTGAAGAAGAGACTAACTACAGCTCCTATACTAGCTTTACCTAAGGGAACAGAGAACTTTGTTGTCTTCAGTGATGCATCTAAAGAAGGATTGTGCTGTGTTTTAATGCAGAATGGTAAGGTGATTGCCTATGCTTCTAGAAAATTGAAACCTTATGAAGTCAATTACCCTACACATGATCTTGAGTTAGCTGCGGTTGTGTTTGCATTGAAGAAGTGGCGTCATTACTTGTGGGGTTGCAGATTTGAAATATTTACTGACCACAAGAGTCTCAAGTATTTGTTTTCACAGAAGGATCTAAATATGAGGCAGCGGAGATGGCTAGAGCTATTGGGTGGTTATAAATGTTCTATTAACTATGTGCCAGGTAAGGCAAATGTTGTTGCTGATGCTTTGAGCCGAAAGGCTACGGTTGCAAGCTTGATTATCAAGGACTGGGAGACTTTGGAAGAAATTTGTTCATGGAAACCAGAAGCTACTGAGGTAGGGATTCGGTTTGCTAGTTTACAGATTCAGTCAGGATTGCTAGCTCAGATCAAAGAGGCTCAGAAGACTGATCCTCACATCTTGAAGATCCAAGAAAAAGCTAAAGGGGGAGAGTCGGAGTTTAAATTACATGCAGATGGCATCTTCAGATTCAGGGACAGAGTATGTGTTCCTAGTGATCCGACTTTGAAGAATGAGATCCTGTCCGAGGCACATAATTCGAGGTACACGATTCACCCGGGCAGTACAAAGATGTATAGAGATTTGAAGCAACACTTCTGGTGGAACAATATGAAGAGGGAGATTGCTGGGTATGTATCCAGATGTTTGACTTGTCAGAGGGTTAAAGTTGAGCATCAGAGGCCAGCCGGACTTCTACAGCCATTGTCGATTCCGCAATGGAAGTGGGTACATATAACAATGGACCTTGTGACCGATCTTCCTAGATCTCCGAGAGGATGTGATTCTGTTTGGGTTGTTGTGGACCGCTTGACTAAAGTTACACATTTTATTCCCGTGAACAAACAGGTTAGCCTTGATAAGCTAGCTGAATTGTATGTTGCTAATATTGTGAGATTGCATGGAGTACCACAGAGTATAGTGTCAGATAGGGATCCCAGATTCAGATCTCGTTTTTGGCAGAAGTTGCAAGAGGCCATGGGAACTAAGTTGAGCTTCAGTACTGCATATCATCCGCAAACTGATGGCCAGTCTAAGAGAACCATCAGGATCTTGGAAGACATGCTTCGGGCATGTGTGCTTGACTTTGGGAAGAACTGGGAGAAGTTTTTGCCTTTAGCGGAGTTCGCTTACAACAATAGTTATCAATCTACTATAGGTATGGCTCCCTACGAGGCGTTGTATGGTCGGAAATGCAGATCCCCATTATATTGGGAAGAGGTGGGAGAGATGAGAACAGTTGATCCGACTGTGTTACCTGAGATGATTAAGATGGTAGATAATGTTCACCTTATTCGCTAGCGTATGCTTACAGCTCAGAGTCGTCAGAAGAGTTATGCGGATAAGCACCGTCGAGATCTTAAGTTTGATTTGGGAGATTGGGTGTTTCTTAAGGTTTCTCCACGGAAGGGATTGATTCGGCACGGTAAGAGTAGGAAGCTTAGTCCCAGGTATGTGGGTCCGTATGAGATCACCGAAAAGGTAGGTCATTTGGCTTATCGATTAGCTTTGCCTCCGAGCTTGTCGAGACTGCATGATGTGTTTCATGTGTCTATGTTGAAGAAGTATCATCCAGACCCTTCACATGTACTTGAACCAGAGCCTTTGCAGATTGAAGAGAAGTTGTCTTATGAAGAGAAACCGATTAGAATTGTGGATCGGAAAGTTCAGGAGCTTCGCAGAAAGAGTATTCCGTTAGTAAAGGTTCTGTGGAATCATCATGGGTTTGAGGAAGCGACTTGGGAAAGAGAGGACCAAGTTCGGGATCAGTATCCAGAGTTGTTTGTTGACCAGGTAAGAATTGCGTGGGCGCAATTATTTTAAGGGGGAGAGGGTATAATACCCGAGCCCGGAATGTGAATTTTCTTTGTTTATTATTTTGAAAATTATATTTCCTTAAATTCTTTGTGAATTAATTGTTACTTTCTCGCCGACGCAACGTGCATTGCATTTAAGGAGCGATAGCTAGAGAACGATTTCCAGTCCTCAGCAGATAGTGAAACTAGTATTTAGATGACTTAAATTTTATATTTTAAATGTTGTTAGCTTTAATTGATCTTACCTTACCAAAAACGGCTTTAAAACGCGCGAAATAGGGCCCTTTGACCAAGTCTTAAGTTGTTTGACCTTAGCCCTTTGACCCTTTGACCATTTGACCCTTAATTAACCAATTAACTAAGCAAAATAAGAAGAAAAACAGCAGCAAATAGTCAGGGCAGGCCGAGAGCTTTAGAGAGGAAAAAAAAAAAACCTTTCAACTTCCAAACGATCAATCTTCGCGTGAGCTCGTGCGGGGTGGTTTCCGAGGCAACCAACGTTGTTTTCCTAGCGACTAGGAGTACCTAAGTTGAGGGAAGCATGTTATTTGCGCATTTATACGTTGTGTTTGTTAACTTTGTCAATTTTTAGATTTATCCGTAGATCGTTATTTAAAGCGATTTGATGCTTCTAGAATGTTCCTTAGCATTTGTAGAACATGTATTTATGGCTTTGTAATAATTTCTGCGGTTAAATGTTGTGATTGCAACTTGAATTGTGGAATGAATAGTGTTTTATGAATAGTAAAACCTTGAAACGTTGAAGTTGCGCTGTTATGCTTTCCGTTGATGTAGAAACATGCTAGGTATGCTAGAATGCTAAAATGTGTGGTTTTTTTGGGTTGCGTAGTGGAAAAAACGAGAATTAAGCCTTTGGGAAAGTCGGGGTCGTTTAGGTCGACTTTGGCGTTTTCTCGTTTTGCACGTTGGCATTGCTTCGGGAAGCCATGGAAGCACTTTTGGTGCGATTATGGCGTTGGTTGGGTGTTTGGTTGTTGTAGTTGTAGCTCAAACGAGAAAGGGGGAAATCGGGGCTTTGCGCGAGTTCTAGGGTAAAGTAAGGTTTTGGGGTCTTTAGACGTGCCTTATGGTGACCTAGGATGGTTGGCGAAGTCGGTTTCCAGAACTCGTAGCTCGTTTGGAAATGGTAGCATTTTGATAGTTGGGGCCGATTTGTGTTTTTGTGTGTTTACTTGTCTTTATGCTTATAGAATGCTTAGAATTACTTGAATTACTTGTTTGAGTTGTTTTGGATTGAATTGCTTATCAAGTTACTGCTATTGCGTGCGAGAGTAACCTACTTTGTTATTCTCCCACGTGTGGCTTTATCGCTTGTTTATCGTCTTGTATCGAGTCTTGCATTGCTTAGTGTCTCGCGCGTGAGTGATGGGCCTCTATGGGTAGCCTTGGGTTGCCAGTGTTGGTTGCTCTAGCTCCGCTGCTATTCCCTTTCTCGCTTGGGTTGCCTCCCAGGGAGATTTGGGTCGTAGATTGATGGATACTTCCGGAGTATTCCAAACTGGTGTTATAAGGTGGTTTTCGGCCGGCATGTCGTCATCGAATTTGTGTTTGAAAGTTGCTCGTGAAAAGAGTATCGTATCCTTTGAATGAGTGTTTGCAGCTTTAGATACTTGCCTTGCTTTATTATTGGCTTTGGTTGTATCTTTATATGATTTGTATGTATTGCTTGGCTAATTGCATTGCATACTCCTCTCATCTCCGTCCTTGAGACCAATTGCCCTCGCTGATCAATAGTTTTTGCTCATTCCTCTCTATACTATGTTTTTACAGGAGTAGTTGAGGCAGACCCTCTCGAGGTAATTGAGGAGGAGGAGCAGGTGGAGGTGTTTCCGTGATAGCACTCACCTGCTTTGCTGGTGGTTGGTTACCAGTTTTGTGCAAACCTTGTTGTTATGTATATTGCGTGAAGGACGCTTAATTTTGAGGCTTGTAGCCTTGTATATATATTTTCTAGTTGAGACCTTTAATGGTCTTATGTTGTAATGGTTAAAAGTTTGTAAAATTGTAAACTTATACTCGGATGACTAGTGAAGAAATGCATGTAATGGCTAATGGTTTAGTGGCATAAGTACTTGTGTAGTATGCATACCATTTTTGGTTTGGAAAGTTGGATAATAAGAAATGTATGTTTTATAGAAAGTTGGCTTGTTTTGATTATTTTATGGCTTTCGCAAGTATTATATTGATTTTAGGGTTTTCGGATCGTCCGCGGTACAGAGGAGACTCCGTCCGTGTGTCGGGTCCGGGCTTGGCCTTTTGCGGGGTCGGGTTGGGGCGTGACACTATTACCGTTCTCAAGAGGAAAAAGATAAAGATAGATAGGGCAGGTTATGAGATCTGTAAATAACTTAGTGCTTTAAGGACGACGAGTCATGCCTTGTAAGGTCAGACCTTCAATCATCGGTTCAATTATGCTGGTACCCTTTCTTTTTCTTTGCTTGACTGATTGGATTGAATGTAATAGAATTCCCCTAATTGGTAGAAGGCAAGGCACTCGAAAGCATACTATGAGATAGGTTCTAGTTCCATCTATGCTTACTTGACTCTAGAAAATACTATTCCTTCTTATACGTTCCCCGAGGGGGAAAACCTTTCATGCAAAGGTGGGATTGTGAAAGAGGTTTCCCATAAAAGGAGATAGGGAAGGGAAAGGGATAAGCAAGAGGGAATCTTGAATAGTTTTCACTCATGCCTTTGTTGTCGTTGTCTAACTGGAGCACTAATTCACTTTCCAAAGCTAGAAGTGCTAGAAAGAAGGAGTCAAGAGTGAATTCAAGAATGACCTAAATGTAGGGGCCTTCACGGTTTGATGTGTTGCAGGTCGTGGAAATGCCATTATCAATGATTATGACTTGATCCTCCGTTCCCATTTTTCAAAGAAGACAAAATGTGACCCCGAAAATCTCTCACACTTGAAAAATAGATGCTATATTGCCGATTAATTTACTATTAAATTAAATAGTTGATTCATTCAATCTTCCTTGAATGAAAAGCAGCTGATTGGTAATTAATGTGCACTCTTGTGGGAGTCGAACCTACCACATAGGCTTTTTTTCCTTGTTTTAATCAAACAAAAAAATGATTGAGACTAAGTCGGCTTCCGTATTCAGGCTTCCTAATCTAACTGCCTCCTCAACTTGGCTGTCTGTCTTGGTTGACCTTACGGCCGACCCAGGACTTGCCCTGAAGATGACCTGTTCGAACCTGATATATAGCTGGAAAATGTTAGGGGATTGTGTTAAGCAATAAAATAGGTGTCTTAGTACACAACTTACCCTAGGATGCATGAGAACTAGATATACTGACTATGTTCGAAAGAGGGAAGAGAAAGATCATTTTTTGAGAAGTGATCGATACAAAACTAAAAGCAGGTGAGCTTAGGCCTGGGAACTGGGGGGATCACTCGGGCTTAGATTGCCCCAAAACCGCACCTTAGGGAAGGCAGACGAGCTTCGTTCACTCCCCAGCTTCGCTAACAAAGTCTCAGGGTGGTGACTGGTCCAACAAAATGGGAAACTACTAGGGTCAGATTTCAACGGATCAAAGTAACAAACTCAGTAATAAACCAGTTGAAGATCTTTCTTGGCAAAACTATCTTGAGTAGGAGAAGAATGTTATGGGTTTCTTTTCTTACCTCGACCTGTTCGTGTTGCGGAGCAAACACCTACTTTAAGGAGAAAGAAAGACTTTCCTAAAGTGAATTCAAGTTGGTACATCATAAATCAAAATAGAAGCTTTAGTTTCTTGCTTATCTATGAAATATCGCATTGTTATTGACCTTTCAAAAAAAGCCTTTCCCCATGACGAGCTGGTCTTCCCTCTCGTAAGGGTAAGGGTGTAGATATCATCGATTCGACGAATCTTGTCCTTCCTCTTTCGCATGTTGAAATAATTTACCTGGTGTGAAAAGTAAGCCTAAATTGAATTGGAAGTCCGATGAGTTTGCGCGACGTTTAAGGTTTACCTTGCCTCGAGAGTTGGGGAACGTGATTGATGCCCCATTCAGCAGAGCGATTCAAAGCGCGCGTGTTGAGCTTCAATAGAAAAAGATGTTGATTCTCATTTATCTTATGTCGAATGATATATACCACAAAGAAGAATGCCCGGCGATAGCATAGGTTACTTTGCTCCCCTCAGTCACGGAGATTAAGTCCGTTCGACTTTAAGCTTGGCTAAGGCGCTGGAAAAGAAGCGACGTGTCCTTATCTAAACCACTACGTACTCCAACAAGGAAGCCATCCCGTATCTAAGGAAATAGGAAACTTGTTTTGAACCCGGATAGAAGGAAACTAAATACTTCGACTTTGCTTAACACAAGTAGATCGAAAGAGTTAGAAAGAAAAAAAACAAATATCTTATCTTTCTAGCTTAGATTGTACAGTCTCGTGCAAACTTCTTGATGAAGGGCATATTAACTTGATCTCTATTTTTCGTAGGTAGTGTCCGAAATCACTGATGTCTGGTCCATGCCAAGTAGCTAACGGACTTGGAACCAATGCTAAGGGAAGTTCCGCAGTTGTACGACTCACTCTAGTCTCGTAACCATTCGGAAAGGAGGGGCTTTGGCAAAAGGAAGAAAGCGGGATATCAATCCACTATGAACAATAAATAAGAGGGATTTCTTATCTTTCAAACTTCCTACTAGGTTAGTTGAGAACAAAGTGAGAGGAGCGTAGCCAAGTGGCTAAGGCATGAGTCTTCTCTACTCCTCTTTGTCCTGCACGAAAGTAGCTTTATATAAGAAAGTGAAAGATTTGATTGTTACAGACGACCAGATCGAGGAAAGGCAGCTGAAACCAGAGAATGAGGCAGATTTTCTCTTTAAGGCAATAAGTTTGCAGCCCTGGCCAATATGGAGATTGATAATCCCGATCCTAAACCCTTATCTCAGCCTCCTGTTTTGCATTCTCTTACTCAAGTGACCCCATTTGTTCCAGACCATAATCACCTTACGATGCCATCCCCACAACCCCCTGAGCCATCTACATCCGAGGCCCATAGTTTTCCAGTTGATGACCTACCTCATCTTAAAGATACCAACATTAACATTGAGTTTGATATTGGTACCATAAGGGGTAAGATCAAGAATCCTAGGAGGATCATTACAAGTTTGAATGCAAGAAACTCAGGTGAAAATGAGGTTAATGAAGCCACCTTAGAGGCTTCTATAAAGCATTTGTTTTCACTTTACAAGAGTTTAGAAAAAAAGGAATCAAGGGTCCCAAACCTTATTCCATAGTAGAAATCTTGGTAACGTCAAATCAAAAAGGATGCTTTGTCAACCTATAACCTTGGCTCAGTTGGTGGGTACAGTTGGTTTGCTCGCTAATTCAAGCCCTTACAGAACGCATCGCTTTTACTACAGTTTTTAGTTCGACATTCCCTTTCAATTTTGTGAGGAAATCGCTAGATGCAAGGCTGCTCTTTCGCCTCATCCACTACTTTCCATTAAGTTATTTCACTATTGATGTTCACGCAGTGGATGGAGGAAGAGATCAAATTGTTAGCTGTGCCATTAGAAGCCATTTCCCACTTCTTGTTTGGGGAGAACAGCCAGTCAGAAGGTAGAGCCTTGACTTAGGGCGTTTAGGCTTTTGATTGAATCCGCGATAACTGGTGTCAACATTGGCAAATGGAGTTCGAGGGCAACCACTTGGAGGTCAGATTTCGAAAGGGTTGGGGTACCATTAGGGGTTTTATCTTAGAACACGATAAATACCACCTAGTTTGGGGCGAAGACAAGGATGGGAAAATTGTTGAGTATTCCGCGGCTAGTAAGAAAAAAAATGGTACAGGGCTACCGGCTGAACAAAGCGGTGAATAAAGAAAAAAAGTTGTCACGGCATTACATGAAAGAAAGCATTTCCTATTGTTCTTATTCTTTCTTAAGTAGGGTGGCTAACACTAGATCTTCGCCTTTTGATAGAAGGGGAAAGGAAGTTCTAGCAGGGCAGAGGGATACATAGTGATAGATCTACATCTATGCGCATGGGAATAGCTATGGGGAGGGTTTGATCGAGATAAGTAGGCCATTCTATCTAGTGCCTGGGCCTCGCTTGCTCAAAATCCCAGTGCAGATTGAACTCCTTCAATTAGTAAGATGGGCGGTGGTGGATGACCATCCTAGTCGACCAATTTCAGATCCTTTTGTTGCTTTCTCATTCATTCTTTTATTTTGTTTGGTTGGCCTAACATGATCAATAAGATTACATTACGTTTATAGCGCAAGTTCTGATTCCACTGTGAAGTATGCCAGTGAAGGTAACAGTGGTTGTGGTTGATCCCATTGCACTAGTTGGAAAGCGGCCAGGTAGTTAATTTCTCTTTTTTTTTTCATGAGGTCGTCTTTAGAGGGAAATCGACTGAGAAACTAAACCCATGGATCTACCGCTGCTAGTGCTAGGTTTGAGATTCTTCGAATGCCCCCTTTAGATGGCAATGAGATCAACATTTGGCTTTCTAATATACCTACCTTGCTACTTCTACGACCTCGGCAGGTTTATCTGTTGCTGGGCATATGCTTGTAATTATCACCAGAGGCCTGAGGCCGCTTACGCACGCATGCATCGCAGCTATCAGCATTTGGGAAAAAGTTTCTTACCCATTTTGTATAAGTAAGTGTACATTGCCATTAGTTCTTAGAAGTGATGTTCTATCATTCCCAATTGATCGATATCCGCCATTGTTCGTTTGTGATTCCCCGTTGGATTTTTTTTCCAATAAATGGAGTGAAGGCATTAGCTTACTCTAAAGTAGTGTGGATAAGCAAATGTAGATTTTGTGTGCACAAGAGTCTGTCTGTGATACCCCGAACTCTGCATGTATTTAATAGTATTACATTTAATTATGTGTTATCTTAAATGCTAGCTGCGAGGACCCGAACGTTCATTACATGTGCATTCATTTATTTTAATAATTATTTGAAAAATAATATGTGCATTTACATGACTTATTTAGTGTTTTAAAATTTAAAATTGCATTTAAAGTTCATTTAAATTGCATCTTATCTACTTTTCACCTTCATTGACCAACTAGGACAAGGTGGGAATTTTTTTGAAATGTTTAATGAAGGGTAAACTTGGGATTAAAAATAAAAATGCAATGTTAAGTTAGTCAAATTTTGGGTCAACTTTGGAATTAAATCTGAACCAATTGGGGAAGAGTTAGGTAGCAAATTATATATGGTTGGAAAGCTCTACGAGTCTAGTTTCTATAGGTTCAAACCGTTCGTGAATTGGAGTTTTCTAGAAGAAGTTATGGCTGTTTTCGTAAGGTGGCGCAGAGCTGATTTTTCTACGCGAGAGTTGACCGAAGCTTTGACCTTTGACTTTCCACTTAAATACTAAATAAGCCAAAACAAAACACAAAATCAGCTTTTCTCCTTCCCTTCCACCCGTGACCAAGCTAAGACCATGAATAGTAAACCCTTGCACATTTTTGCTTATATCTTGAGTTTGGAGTGGAACCAAGGCGCAATTCCAGCATTTTTGAGTTTGTGGTGATGTGTAGCATCTTTCTAGCGGTTTATTTTTCATTTATTTTGCAGAAAAAAGGTGAGGACATTTTCTAACCCATTTTTCAAAAGTCATTATTTATGTTAGATATTATTAAATCTATACTTAATACTTGTTATTTAGATGCTAGAGAACACATTTCTTGTTTTATAGCTTGTGTATAGTTGATTTTAGTTGTAGTTGATACTTTGCTAGATATGAATATAAATGTAGACAATGTGTTTGTTTAATGTTCTAAGTGAAGTATAGGGATGTGTTACATGCTAGATTAATGCCCATAGATAGCTCAAATGCAAGAAAACATCAAGAGAATTCAAGTATGCAAAATCTGAATTTCGAAATAGTGCACTGCCCCTGTCTTTCGAAGCTATTTTGACATAGCAAACCTACTCGAAAATTAACGAAATTTACATAGAACCTAGATTAGACAGTTTAGAACAAATGTTGATTTCTAGAGCTAAGGCTAATTCTAACGTTTTAGGCCTCCGATTTAGCCATTTTCAAAATGTGTCCTGAAAATCGCTGCTACTGGACAGTTTGTGTAGTTGCACGGGAAATGTCATAACTTGTTGATTTTAAACTGGAATTAAGCTCTGTTTGATTCTAAAATCAACTACACTCGAAGATCTACATTTATATGTAAAAACCAGAGAATTTGGAGTCCAAGAACATAGGTAATGAATTTGATAAATTTAAGGTTCTGTTAGAAGTTTTGTAAATGGGCATGTTTTCATGAAAATCTACATGCTATGTGTTGTATTCCATATCTATCTTGTATTTTAGAGTTCATAAGTGAGTAAGAGCACTCTTTTGATAGTTTAGAAGGTTTTTATGGTTATTTTCATGTTAGATCAAGGATTAGTTAATAATGTATATATTGAAAACTAAGTGTTTGAGTTTATGCTTGAATGAAGTATTTTATGGTAGAAGTTTGAAAATGTTCTAGTTAAGTGTTTTAAGTGTTCTACATGTATTAACTTGGTAATTCTAGCATGTTAAATGTCTAGTTAGTCTATGTGATTTAGAACCCCATGCATGCTAAGTGGAATACCCGAGAATGAATGTATAACTTCTTATATAGTTAGTTGATTGTATTATGTAGTAGAATGGAAGAAGTTGGTGCATTCGGAGAATATGGAAAGGGTTCTTAACTAAATTTTTACAGGATTGGCTTTGCAAGGTGAGGGAGTTGCATCTTATTTACATTTCTCTATTGTATATCGAATATGTTAAATAGTTTTCATGCTATTAATGTGATTTAGCGTATTCTAACAAGATTTGTCAGTTTTATAGTTAATAGAATGAGTTAATGGTTAATGCTTGTTATTTCGCTTCTATTGTGGTCAACTAGTTAATGTGTGAGGACAACCTCTTTTGTTGTCCTTCTTGTGTGTATATCGGCTTATTTTGTTATATTGTTATTATTATTATTGTTTCTTGTGTTACCGAGTCTTTGGTTGCGCAACCATATAATCGGGACGGATGCGATGGGCCTCTCTGGGCGGCAGCGGGCTTGCCAGGGTTGGTGCTCTAGCTCTGTACCCTATTCCCTCACTCGCCTGGTCCGGAGATTGCCAGGGGGTGTTGGGTCGTAGGATATTCGGGGTACATCCGGAGTACACCCACTGGAGTGTTTGGGGATTATGCCGGCACATTGATTGTGATCGTGATCGTGATCGTGGTTCAAAAGTTGGAGTGATAAGGGTTATCGACGTATCCTTTTAAAGTATTGTATTAGAATTGTTATTCATTGTTTATTTATTGTGTTAATTGTGTTAAATTGCTGCATTGCACGAACCCGGTATACTGTCCCCGTTTTCCCCTCCCTCACTGAGTATACATTATTGGTATACTCACTCCTCATCATAAATCTTTCAGGTTATAGCCAAAGGAAGTGTAGTTCGTGATCACGTGATAGTTCGTGCTTGAAGAGTGGCCTTACGTGTTATGTGGTTTGAGCTGTAAAAGTTGTAAAGTTTTACTTTCATGAATTGTATATGCTCAATGTAGGAGATAAATGTATTTAAGCTTAACCAGGTCATAGAGTTCTTTGATAACCTAGTCTATGTAATAGCTTAATGTGGTTTGAGTTCAATGCATGTATGGAGTTATGTATGTTTGGACACGGTACTGGTCCATTTATTTGTTGTGTGCAGGTAAACTGTTTGTCCTATAAACAGGGGAAATTCTGTCCGTTTCTCCTCGTATTTCGTGACTTGGGTTTTGGATCGGGTTGTGTTTAGTGGGAATATATAGCTCCTATTTATGTGAGGGAATGGGGCGTTACACTGTCCCTTCTTTTGTTCTGGTCTTCACTTGTGTTATTACTTATTTCGACATGTGAGTGGAAGCACTGTGCATTTGCTTTCCACTTACTTCAACAAACCGGCAAGGGTTCAAGAGCCATAGCTAGCAGAGGCACTCATAGTGCTAGTTCCAAAGCTCAAGTTTACTAGTTCAAGCGCTTGATTCCCATTTGATGATGTGATTCATAACCAAATGACCCACCCGTGCATGAACCTGCGAAGAAAGGCCAAGGTTCCAGGATGATTTCAGTAGCATCGTAGCACCGATATGGCGTCTTGCTACTTGCTCGCACCAGAGCAAGCAGAGGTGGAGACAGCAGAGTCAAAGGTAACATATAGTACTCCCACATGATCGCCTTTACTAGTCATATTGGTATGCATCTACTAGCCCGGGTATCGATATGTTATTGAAGCTGGTGGAACTACGTGAAGGAAACTTTGTCTCTATCTATGATGCTATAGATCATCTTGATATAGCAGTGGTGAAATAGGTGCTGCCTCTCTGCTCCTTGTACTTTTGCTTCTCCTGCTTGGGTCTCGCTCACAGATATCAACCACGAGACTCAGAATCACGCTCAGGAGGCTATCCCGATCTATATTGTGTAGCCTGAATCTGAAGTGGTTAGTAAGGTTATCTAGGAGGAGAAGATGTCTGAGAAGGATTAAGTGGTTGATAGTTAGCGATCGGCTAAGGAGGAGGACAATGAATTCTTGTTCCAGACAAAAAACTAGGGCACTCTTGGATCTTTTCCGTGGTCTATGCATGGGCTCAAGCTTGCCATCGACATGAGGCATGGCAAGAATTCACTGAGATAGCGAATTCTATCTCTCTCCCATGGTTGGTCATTAGGGACTTTAACACGATTCTCGATCCAGCTAAGCAAAGAGTATCCCTATCTCAAACTGAAGCCTTCCGGACCTGTACGGATTCATGTGGACTTCATGATCTTAGCTACTTAGGTAATCCCTATACTTGGTCTAACAAAAGGGAAGGTAGTGCAGCAATATTTGAGCGTTTGAATGGAACTTTGGTTAATGTAGATTGGAGATCCATGTACCAAGATGCATTTCTTCTCCATCTTCCTATCACGGGCTCTAACCAAGCGAAAAAAATGGAAGTGCACGTTAGCGTACCTTTTATTAGTCAAGCTTCATTATGTTGGCCTCCCCTTGCTTTATAGGAGTAGGGGCGCCTGATCTACGACCAAAGGCAACTTATGATAAGGGCGTTTCTATAGTGAGGGGCCTTTTTTTGCTGGACCCGAGGGAAGAAGAAGGCTAACTAAGATGCTCCACTATCTTTCCTGCGAATGCGAGTTCGAGTTTCACTCTTAAGTTAAGGATGGGACAAAAGAGAAAGGAAAGGACCGAAGGCTCTTCCTTTTAGCTCTTCTTCTTGTTCCTTTCCAAAATATGAGACAGAAGAAGAATATGTGCTAAAGCCTTCGGTAATTCTAGCATTGATTCTTCCTGGATCTCAGGACTGGGACTTAAGGGCTCTAAAAGCCCATCTTTCTTTAAGCCGAAGGCATCTTGAAATGCGCTTTGCCCCTTAATTCAAGAGCTTTTAGTACGTTACGCAAAGGACATCGTAATTATTTGAATACGTTTTTATTGCTTGCCATATACACGAAATGCGAACTAAGCAAGAACATGTGAGGGGATGATCTCGGATTGAAAGCCCAAGGCATGATCCTGGATTGAAGGTGTGGAATTGTGGACATAGGGTGGAGGCATACCAGGCTTAATAATGACTAAAGACTATTGGACAACTGAGAATAGCACTGAACAATCAGAAGCTAAAAGCTTATTCTCCCATAGGCTCAGAAGAAGGTCAATACGATCCCTTTGAGAAAGAACAAAAAATTCCACTATCAGCGAGTGATTTCGACTTCGAAAGCCATGAGCCCCATTCACGAAAGCCTACGGAGCAAACTTGCCACTTTTGATTAACTCGTTGCTACTTCTAACCCCTCTACGTACCCAATCTTTCTCAATCTGGCCTTTCCATGTACCCGACACTGATTCCCAAGCAAAGAGACGAGAAGGAGGATCTTATAACACTTAATAAACCAATGAAAATGACAAAAGCCTGCTAAACAAACACATATTAGTAAATAAGCGCAGAAGCTGCTAAAAGCATAGAAATAGGCAAAGGAATGGAAGCACATCTTGCACTTTCTATGATCTATTCAACCAGCCTTCAAGATGAGAGATAGGCCTTTAGCAATGAGATATCGCACGAAAAGCCCGATTAGGTCTTATAATCAAGACTTCTTTTACAGGCCTTAGTCCCTAATGAGATTACTTTAACACACCCTAAGGCTTAAGAATAGATGGCCATTGTAGTGACATCCTAGCCAGAGAAGAGCAACAGGAGCTATATTCAAGGAAGTTATGGACTGGAATCAGAGATTGGATGGACATCCGGAACAGAGAGGAAAAGAGGAAGCAAACAAGGCTAGCTCATGAAAAAAAGCCTTACAACTACGCTATATATTGATTTTGCAACTGCGCTAATAAGGGCACATCAGCTTTCTCTGTATGTGGATTTTGGAGTCGCATTGATCGACAGGAAGAGCTCAAATTAGTAAACGGGAAAGAAGATGCAAAAGCTTTCGTACTTACTCGTATACACTCTTTTTATCTGTATTTGGCACAAGTACTCTATGTAAATCTCATTAGTTAATAGTAGAGCTCAGCTGGATTAAGTGAGGCAGGACTCTGAGCCATATCCGAGACCATTAGCATTAGTTCCCTTCTCACCAAAGCTTTCGAACATGCCAAGAAGTGTCCTATTCCTATAGTACAGGTCTCTATCAACTAACTCAAGCACTAAAGATAGGTGAGGCAGGACATCGATAGACAATAGACCAAGGAGCATAAGGCACTCAGTTGCTTGCTAAATCGAAGAGAGCAGAAGGTACCTCGCCTAACATTATAGGAGAAGGGTCCGAAGGATATCAAATTTTCTTTGTGAAATTGAAGAAGAAATGGGTGGGCAGCTTAGACTCTTTCCCAAAGAGAGCTCCAACCAATAGATGAGATTAGAGATGCTAACATAACAGGGGCATGAGACATATCTTTAAGAACCATGAATGGGATATTCGCATTAGCAGAAGGAGGAGAGTGAAGAGATGAGCACTTTTCAAGCAGCTTTCCTTAACGAAGTCATCTATGTGACCAATGCACGCTTCAAAGAAAGAAAAGAGGGATGCTCGCTAGCAGTTCAAGGGGATTGAAGATGCAGGGCTCTTGTTGACAAAGAAGGTCTAAAAAGGCAAATTAACGTATTTGAAGGTAACCACCCTACTAGTATAATAGAAAGACCTATCGGACCTGTGAAAGTCTCATTTTTTACTAAACTAAGAAACACGGGCTTAGCACCTTCTTGGATGTTTAGCCGATGCATGGCTATCTTTCAATCTAGTCCAGTTCTGCGTAGCTCCAAGCGAAAACATCAAAGAATTATCTAAGTAGATCCATGTACTGTCAAATCTCTTTCATTTAAGAAGCTTGCACTTAGGAATACAAGGCGAGGATTGTCAACAGTCCAAAGATCCATTTACTTGACCTCGTCCTCTGTAGGGGGCATAGGCTTTACAGCCTATTCTTGAACTGACTCTCGTCTCTTTGCTCTTTGACGGAGACAGAGTTTATAGACAATGTTCAGAGATCTGAAAGAAATATCTCCAGAACGAAAGGCCTTAGACAAAGTTTTCGGCTCAGGGAGCAGAGTTGGCAGGTAGCCCAAGCCTATGTTTTCTGAGATCGACGTACTGGCCGGTTAGCCAGGCTTCTATTTCTTATTCACTTAGATGCGGCTCGAAGGGTACTTTTTTGCCTCTCCCTATCGGTCAAGCATTTTCAAACCTCGAGTCTTGCTACGTTAGCTACCGTAAATAGGAGGCTTTAGCCTATAAAGCAGCTTAGTAGTCGAAAGGAAGCAAAGAAAAGTATGCCCCACATCTATGTCAATAGGGTGGAAGTTCAAAGCATCGAAGATGAGTACATGGAAGCACCAATGAAGAAAGTCCAGAGTGCAGATAAAAACTTCTTGACAGAAGACATCTTGTTGGACAGGAAGAAGCATATGTAAGCAGCCTCTTTATCTCACTGGTGACATTGGTGAGAGAAAGAAGGCTACCACGGGTAGAGATCGACCCTGGGGCCTCCATCAACGAGATGACACTACAGGCCCTAGCCTATCTTGGAATTCATTCCTACGAGCAGGCTAAGTTAGACCAAGGTGACTATTTCGGGGTACAATGCCAACTTGTAAAGAGCCATCAGCAAGATTCGTCTCAAGTGCCAAACATGGGATCTGAAGACTGAGCTCACTTCTTACGTGATTGACGGTGACACCTCCTAAACTTCCTGCTTGGATCCATAGCGTAGTACCTTCTACCCTTCATCAATGCTTCAAATATGTTGATGAGAAGAGAAGGGAGAAGTTCACTGGGTATTTGCCAACAAGAAGCTCTTTTTTTAAAGGAGTGACGGTTTGAAGATGCTCGCCCGATAGGGATAGGAATGGACCCTATGGTGCTTTTACGAAAGTACTATCACCGGTGGCTAATACTTTCTTGACACTATCGAACCTGAAATCCACTCTCAATCGCTCTTTTTAGGTTGGCATAATATAGAAAGAGAGTGCCAAGAAACAACACATACCTATCACTTTTGGAAGGTTTAGAACCCTTACTCAACATAGGGTCCGAAAACCCGACATACCCTTTTTTTTTTAGAGCGTATAAGGGGAAAAGAGCTCTTGCATTGTTAGCCACTTCTCAGCATTTCTTGCCTAAGTTGTTGACCATCACCTAACATGACCTCACATGGGAGGCCCCGCGCCGAGTGATTGTCCCCCACAAAACTCTACATGTGATGTTTTGAAAATAGAAACATGTGATTTAGTAAATTAGAACCCATTTTGGGGTGCAACCAGGGAACAACTATCAACTAGTTTGAAAAGTTCTTCCATTTAGTAATGGAAGTCATTCGTTGTCACTTTCTAAGGGTGAGGTAGAGGCGCTTGAGAAGGTGGACAATCTTTCAGTGAAGACGTAATGAGAGGCTGAATTCAAAGACACCAAATATCCACAAGAATCGTACGAACATCTATGGAGCGTAGCAAGGAGCCTTGGCTTCCGCTCTCGTCACCTCACTCAATCCTACAACGAAAACTCGAGTCGAGGCGCTGCAAGCGAGCGAAGAAGCACTTCTTGTGACCAAAAACTCATGGATCAACAAAGGCTTGTTCTGGACCACTGTCACGCCCCAACTCGCCTCTCCTATAATCAGTCAGGACGCAACGGAATTTCGGTAGTATAACGACAGTAAATAGGATACCGAGGGTCTAAACCAACCTGCATATGACATCATTCCTCAACTCCATAAACCATATAACAAACAACTCCTCAATAACATAATAACATACATCATGACCATATCATACAATAAACATTCCTCGTTATATGCCTCCGTTCCAACCTAATACATGAACCCTTAATATACAATACAAAAACATATTGAGCCAATCTAGCAACCTAATCATAAACAAAAGAACGGCTACTAAGACAACATCAACTAATTCATTAACTTATCAACATCTTATACATTATAAACTACAAAGCAGATAAAAGTCTATTAAGTTAATTTACAAGATAATAAAACATGTACGACATCACGGATAAGACTCTGGAACATAGGACTCATCCATGTAAGGCACGTTTTCCACATTCTCCTCTTCAGGAGGCACGTACCTGTAATCCTGCGAAAGTACACCTGTATGCATGCAATAATAGAGAGTGAGCTTATATAAAATAAGCCCAGCGAGGATCCGATAGATCTCGAGCAAGGTCTACTAAACTCCTTCGAATAATCCTTTGAGTCAGTAAACACACAATAACAACAATAATAATATCATCACATAACTATATGACCATTCAATAAAGGATGCTCTAGTTGGTGTAGCTCCAAACACCATCATGATCATAACAGCCTTCTTGTGACTCCCATAACCTCACGCACCCGGGGTACCCCCAATAACCTCGCCCTCCATGACACCTCCGTCATGCGAGCTGGAGGCAATCTCTTATAGTCATGCCGTTATCAACCCGACAGCCGGATGCTGCCCAAGAGATGGCACACACATACCAGAGACCCAGCAATAATAATAAACATCAATCATTCACAGGAGGACAGTCTAGCAGAACTGTTTATCTCCCGGCGTCAATCATCAATCAATAATCATCAATAATCATCAATAATCATATTATCATCATAATAACATCAACAACCAATTTAACAACATATAACTAAGTTAGATGACAAAGTAGGCCATCTAACCGAACATGCATTAAACACACAATCAAACCCTAATTTACCCATCAACAACTCACAATTCAATCTCTCAACCCACACCCAAATCAACTAAGGCTCAATTCAATAATTTAAAGAAAGACAACCTAAACTTCAAATAATCATATCTTACATTCTACTAATCCAAACAACTCCAAATCAGTTTCGATCACTCACCCATTCAATCATCTACATTAGCCCCCTCGGAACCGAACCAAAACACATCCAAATCATGCCCAATAACCCTAAAACCCTGGTGCATCATGGCTGAAATTTCTGGATTTTAGCACGGACATCGCAATTGAAAATTCGGCATTACAACGGCGCTACCACATAATTATCAAACATTTAGAAATCGACGGCAATCAATTCCGATCAACACAACTCAATTTAATCAACTTTGAACAAATTAATCAAATTTAAATATCCGAAAAATAAAAATTATGCTACAACCGATAAAAACTCGTAGTATTACAGCTAAAAGATCCCTAGCATGCAAGGAGCAATAATCTAACATCAGATTAGAATTCTAACGGTTCAATTTTCATTTATATGCAAAAATGCAAAATACAACTTTTGAGATCTAGAATTTTTCTCTCACCTTAGATGCAAACTAAGGCTAGAAATAGGTAGAATGGATGCCCAACAATCAATTTCAAGCCTTGAATCACTCAATTCGGCTTTTAAATGCAAAATCTATGAGAAAAATGCTTTGAAAATGCCTTCATCTTTCTCCTCCAAGGAGCCACGGTTTTGTGTGTGTTTTTGGGGTTTTTTTTTGCTTTGTGAGTGTGTGTTGGTGATATAACCTTGTTGGTCAACCATTTAAATGAAAGTGAAAGTTGAAACTTAGCATTTTTTTGTGTTTTCTTGACTTTAAATGCATTTTCTTGATCACCAAAGTTCAAAACAATTATTCAACACCCAAGCTAGCTCAAGTAGGTTATTTTTAGGTGACAAGAAGTTTTACAATCAAACAATTTCACCCGAGTCGGCTTAAAACCCGATTTTTGTAAAAGAAGGTGAAAAGTCATATTATTTATTTTCAAATGCCTTTTGAATACACAATTAATCTAAAATCATTTAATACCACATATAAATACATTTATTTTAATATATACTAGGTCAATGAAAATCAATTCAAGAATCGGGTTTAGAAGAAATCACTATTTGGCTCCAAAATGTTATTTTTCGCCCGAAAAGTCTATTTAAATTACTATTCTGTTTCAGAATCAATTTTTATCAAACATGGGTCTATTAATAATAGAGCACTAGGTTTTAAGACGTTTAAAACACCCCTGTAAAAATTTTAGCGAACACGTGTTTAAAAGCACTATTTACCAAAACCGACGATAAAATTTATGATTCTATTTTTGATGAAAATTTTATGAATGCACATTTAGCATGTTCTAGGAGTATTAATATCAAAATTATCACATTCTAAGTCATATAGCACATAAACAGGTCAATTCACGCAAAATGAGATAAAACACGTAAATCGAGTGAAAGCAGAAAAGTGGGGTTTCACATTCTCCCCTCCTTAAAACAATTGCGTCCGCGCAATTCTTGAACTAATAGACAGTTAAATCCTCAATCGTTACACTTAACAATACTTCTCTTAGTTCTCATTTATCTCTTAGGATGACACCTAACCAAAGACCTCAAAAGAACAAACTCTATTGACTGCAAGTTAATGATCATAATTCCAAGACAATGTTCAATTCATAATTATCTCCTACCTAATATCATATTGCATATGAAAGAAATCGCAACTCCAAAGTCTTAGCATGACACCACTACTTATCAATCATCCCCCAACTACACAAAAGAGCTCTATGAATACCCCGATGGTTTAAAAACTCATTTACGATAACATGAATGATTACTGATCAAGAGAATATCTCAAAAGTGACATTGGTTAGAATATGGTGTCACGCCCCGACCCAACCCCGCAAAAGGCCAAGCCCGGACCCGACACACGGACGGAGTCTCCTCTGTACCGCGGACGATCGGAAAACCCTAAAAACAATATAATAGTTGCGAAAGCTATAAAATAATCAAACAAGTCAACTTTCTATAAAACATACATTTCTTATCAACCAACTTTCCAAACCAAAAATGCCATGCATACTACACAAGTACTTATGCCACTAAACCATTAGCCACTAGCATGCATTTCTTCACTAATCATCAGTTACATGTTACAACATTACAACTTTAATTCATTATAACATAAGACCATTAAAGGTCTCAAAATAGGAAAATACATACAAGGCTACAAGACTCAAAATTAAGCTTCCTTCACGCAATATACATAACATCAAGGTTTGCACAAAACTGGTAACCAACCACCAGCAAAGCAGGTAAGTGCTATCACGGAAACACCTCCACCTGCTCCTCCTCCTCAATTACCTCGAGAGGGTCTGCCTCAACTACTCCTGTAAAAACATAGTATAGAGAGGAATGAGCAAAAACTATTGCTCAGCGAGGGCAATTGGTCTCAAGGACGGAGATGAGAGGAGTATGCAATGCAATTAGCCAAGCAATACATTCAAAACATATAAAGATACATCCAAAGCCAACAATAAAGCAAGGCAAGTATTTAAAGCTGCAAACACTCAATCAAAGGATACGATACTCTTTTCACGAACCACTTTCAAACATGAATTCGATGACGACGCGCCGGCCCAAAACCACCTTATAACACCAGTTTGGAATACTCCGGAAGTATCCATCAATCCTACGACCCAAATCTCCCTGGGAGGCAACCCAAGCGAGAAAGGGAATAGCAGCGGAGCTAGAGCAACCAACACTGGCAACCCAAGGCTACCCAGAGAGGCCCATCACTCACGCGCGCGACACTATGCAATGCAAGACTCGGTACAAGACAGTAAGCAAGCGATAAACAAGCGATAAACAAGCGATAGAGCCACACGTAGGAGAATAACAAAGTAGGTTACTCTCGCACGCAATAGCAGCAATTTGATAAGCAATTCAATCCAAAACAACTCAAACAAGTAATTCAAGTAATTCTAAGCATTCTATAAGCATAAAGACAAGTAAACACACAAAAACACAAATCGGCCCCAACTATCAAAATGCTACCATTTCCAAACGAGCCACGAGTTCTGGAAACCGACTTCGCCAACCCTCCTAGGTCACCATAAGGCACGTCTAAAGACCTCAAAACCTTACTTTACCCTAGAACTCGCGCAAAGCCCCGATTTCCCCCTTTCTCGTTTGAACTACAACTACAACAACCAAACACCCAACCAACGCCATAATCGCACCAAAAGTGCTTCCATGGCTTCCCGAAGCAATGCCAACACGCAAAACGAGAAAACGCCAAAGTCGACCTAAACGACCCCGACTTTCCCAAAGGCTTAATTCTCATTTTTTCCACTACGCAACCCAAACAAACCACACATTTTAGCATTCTAGCATACCTAGCACGTTTCTACATCAATGGAAAGCATAACAGCGCAATTTCAACGTTTCAAGGTTTTACTATTCACAAGGTACTATTCATATCACAATTCAAGTTGCAATCACAACATTTAACCGCAGAAAATGTTACAAAGCCATAAATACATGTTCTACCAATGCTAAGGAACATTTTAGAAGCATCAAATCGCTTTAAATAACGATCTACGGATAAATCTAAAAACTGATAAAGTTAACTAACACAACGTATAAATGCGCAAATAACATGCTTCCCTCACCTTAGGTACTCCTAGTCGCTAGGAAAACAACGTTGGTTGCCTCGGAAATCACCCCGCACGAGTACACGCGAAGATTGATCGTATAGAAGTTGAAATGTTTTTTTTTTTTTTTTTCTTCTCTAAAGCTCTCGGCCTGCTGCTGCTGTTTGCTGCTATTTTTTTTTTCTTATTTTGCTTACTTAATTGCTTAATTAAAGGTCAAAAGGTCAAAGAGTCAAAGGTCCAAGGTCAAACCACTTAAAACCTGGTCAAAGGGCCCTATTTCGCGCGTTTTAAAGCCGTTTCAGCTATGGTAAGTTCAATTAAAGCTAGCAATATTTAAAATATAAAATTTAAGTCATCTAATACTAGTTTCACTATTTGCTGAGGACTGGAAATCGTTATCTAGCTATCGCTCCTTAAATGCAATGCACGTTGCGTCGGCGAGAATGTAACAATTAATTCACAAAGATTTTAAGGAAATAAAATTTTCAAAATAATAAACAAAGAGAATTCATATTCCGGGCTCGGGTATTACACCCTCTCCCCCTTAAAACAATTGCGCCCACGCAATTCTTACCTGGTCAACAAACAACTCCGGATACTGATCCCGAACTTGGTCCTCTCTTTCCCAAGTCGCTTCCTCAAACCCATGATGATTCCACAGAACCTTCACTAACGGAATACTCTTTCTGCGAAGCTCCTGAATCTTCCGATCCACAATTCTAATCGGTTTCTCTTCGTAGGACAACTTTTCTTCAATCTGCAAAGGCTCTGGTTCAAGTTCATGTGAAGGGTCTGGATGGTACTTCTTCAACATAGACACATGGAACACATCATGCAGTCGCGACAAGCTCGGAGGCAAAGCTAAACGATAAGCCAAAGGACCTACCTTTTCGGTGATCTCATACGGACCCACATACCTGGGACTAAGCTTCCCGCTCTTACCGTGCCGAATCAATCCCTTCCGTGGAGAAATCTTAAGGAACACCCAATCTCCCAAATCAAACTTAAGATCCCGACGGTGCTTATCCGCATAACTCTTCTGACGACTCTGAGCTGTAAGCATACGCTGGCGAATAAGGTGAACATTATCTACTATCTTAATCATCTCAGGTAACACAGTCGGATCAACTGTTCTCATCTCTCCAACCTCTTCCCAATATAATGGGGATCTGCATTTCCGACCATACAATGCCTCGTAGGGAGCCATACCTATAGTAGATTGATAACTATTGTTGTAGGCGAACTCCGCTAAAGGCAAAAACTTCTCCCAATTCTTCCCAAAGTCAAGCACACATGCTCGAAGCATGTCTTCCAAGATCCTGATGGTTCTCTCAGACTGGCCATCAGTTTGTAGATGATATGCAGTACTGAAGCTCAACTTAGTTCCCATGGCCTCTTGCAACTTCTGCCAAAAACGAGATCTGAATCTGGGATCCCTATCTGACACTATACTCTGTGGTACTCCATGCAATCTCACAATATTAGCAACATACAATTCAGCTAGCTTATCAAGGCTATCCTGTTTGTTCACGGGAATAAAATGTGTAACTTTAGTCAAGCGGTCCACAACAACCCAAACAGAATCACATCCTCTCGGAGATCTAGGAAGATCGGTCACAAGGTCCATTGTTATATGTACCCACTTCCATTGCGGAATCGATAACGGCTGTAGAAGTCCGGCTGGCCTCTGATGCTCAACTTTAACCCTCTGATAAGTCAAACATCTGGATACATACCCAGCAATCTCCCTCTTCATATTGTTCCACCAGAAGTGTTGCTTCAAATCTCTATACATCTTAGTACTGCCCGGGTGAATCGTGTACCTCGAATTATGTGCCTCGGACAGGATCTCATTCTTCAAAGTCGGATCATCAGGAACACATACTCTATCCCTGAACCTGAAAATGCCATCTGCATGTAATTTAAACTCCGACTCTCCCCCTTTAGCTTTCTCTTGGATCTTCAAGATGTGAGGATCAGTCTTCTGAGCCTCTCTGATCTGTGCTAGCAACCCTGACTGAATCTGTAAACTAGCAAACCGAATCCCTACCTCAGTAGCTTCTGGTTTCCATGAACAAATTTCTTCCAAAGTCTCCCAGTCCTTGATAATCAAGCTTGCAACAGTAGCCTTTCGGCTCAAAGCATCAGCAACAACATTTTCCTTACCTGGCACATAGTTAATAGAACAGTTATAACCACCCAATAGCTCTAGCCATCTCCGCTGCCTCATATTTAGATCCTTCTGTGAAAACAAATACTTGAGACTCTTGTGGTCAGTAAATATTTCAAATCTGCAACCCCACAAGTAATGACGCCACTTCTTCAATGCAAACACAACTGCAGCTAACTCAAGATCATGTGTAGGGTAATTGACTTCATAAGGTTTCAATTTCCTAGAAGCATAGGCAATCACCTTACCATTCTGCATTAAAACACAACCCAATCCTTCTTTAGATGCATCACTGTAGACAACGAAGTTCTCTGTTCCCTCAGGTAAAGCTAGTATAGGAGCTGTAGTTAGTCTCTTCTTCAATTCCTGAAAACTGGATTCACATTTAGCATCCCAGTTGTAAGCAACTTTCTTCCGAGTCAACTGGCTCAAAGGTCCCGAAATCTTAGAAAAGTCTTTAACAAATCTCCGGTAGTGACCAGCCAATCCAAGAAAACTCCGAATCTCTGGCACCGTCTCAGGTCTCTTCCAAGATGAAACAACTTCAATCCTAGCTGGGTCCACTGAAATTCCTCGATCTGAAATGATATGGCCTAGAAAAGATATCTGGTTCAACCAGAACTCACACTTGCTGAATTTAGCAAAAAGCTCATTTTCCTGCAAAGTCTGAAGCACAATCCTCAAGTGCTGCTCATGTTCAGCCTCGTTCTTCGAATACACTAAAATGTCGTCAATGAAGATCACGACAAACTGATCAAGGTAAGGCCGAAAAACCCTCTGCATCAAGTCCATGAATGCGGCTGGTGCATTCGTCAATCCAAACGGCAAAACAACAAATTCATAGTGGCCATATCTAGTCCTGAATGCCGTCTTTGGTATATCGTCACTCCGAATCCTAAGTTGATAGTAAGCCTGCCTCAAGTCAAATTTGGAGTAAACACTCGCACCCTGCAACTGGTCAAACAATTCTTCAATCAACGGCAAGGGGTATTTATTCTTAATCGTGACTTGATTAAGTCCCCTGTAATCAATGCATAACCGTAGCGTGCCATCTTTCTTTCTCACAAACAACACAGGTGCGCCCCACGGTGAAGAACTAGGTTGTATAAACCCTTTCTCAAGCAAGTTCTGAAGCTGAATTTTTAACTCCTGAAGTTCAGCCGATGCCATCCTGTAAGGACTCCTAGAAATAGGCGCAGTGCCTGGCACAAGATCAATCACGAACTCAATCTCCCTATCCGGTGGTAAACCCGGTAATTCCTCGGGAAATACACCAGGGAAATCTCTAACAATCGGAACTTCATTCAAACTCAACTTATCAGCAGGCTGATTGATCAAATAGGCTAAGTAGGCTTCACAACCCCTATTTAACAACTTAGAAGTCTTGATCGCTGATAAAAGTGGAATGCGGGCAGCCCTACAGTTCCCAATAATCTCTAGTACCGGTAGGTCAGGAACCTTAAGATAAACGATCTTTGTTCTACAATCCAACTGTGCATAATACTTTCCCAACCAGTCCATTCCCAAAATGATTTCAAAGTCACGGAATGGTAATATAATTAAATCAGCAGGAAATTTACGGTTCTCAATACATATATCACAAGATTTGCAAATAGATTCAGCAACAAATTTTGCACCCAAAGGAGTACTAACTTCAACTTCATGAGGCAAATTATCAATGCAAACATTCACAGATCGTGCACATGCAGGAGTTATAAACGAATGTGTAGCTCCAGGATCAATCAAAACTTTAACTGGCTGAGTATTGAGAAGAAAAGTACCTTCCACTATAGCTGTATTATCGGGCAGCTCCTCTGCATCCAGTGCAAAGACCCTAGCCTGTACTCTCTGTGCTGGTCGTGCACCTGCAGCCCTATTCTGAACACCTCGGCCTCCACCACGGCCCTGAACATTATTATATTTAGGGCAATCCCTCACCCTATGCTCATCACTGCCACAACCCGTACATTTCCCACTCTTCCTCCAACAGTTAGCCTCAATATGCCCTGGTCGATTACAATAATCACACTGCTGATTTTGCCTAACCGCAAAGTTTCCTGTAGGTGCTGGGGTTCTGGCAGGGGTAGGAACTGTACCTCCCTGCTGTGGTCTAGTCACAGCTGGCCTAGCCTGAATCTGCTGCTGTGGCTGATACGGACGTTGCTGAGGACCCTATGTAGAAGCCTGAAACTGCCTCGGCTGACTCTGGCTGCTCTGGCCCAAAAACTGCTTCTTACTCGGCTGACTACTCTCAGCTATCATCTCAGCCTTCCGTTTCTCAAACTTCGAGGCTGCCTGAAATGCCTCGGGAAAAGTAGTGTAGGTCTGTCCAGTCAAATGCAACTGTATGTCCATTCTCAACCCACGGACAAACCTATGTATCATCCTCCTAGCTGGCCATACCAACTCGGGCATATACCTCTACAGGCTAACAAATCTAGCCTCATATTGTGCAACAGTCATATTTCCCTGCTTCAGGGCCACAAACTCATCTTCCCGTCTCTCCATAGCCATCTCGGGAATATATTTGTCCCGGAACTCACTTACAAAATCATCCCATAAATGTGGAACATCCTCACAATCCCACCTCAGCCTAACAGTATTCCACCACTGCTCCGCATCACCCTCAAATAAAAATGATGCATAGTCTATTCTTGCCTCATCAGTGTACCTCAAAGCGGTGAAAATTTTCTCCACTCGATTAATCCATCTCTCGGCCGCCTCATCATCCGGCTCCCCGAAGAACTTTCCCGGCTCGTGCCTCAGAAATTTCTCAAGCTGGTTATTCTCAACTCTGTACCCCTGTCCACCAGGATTAGCTTGATTACCCTGGGGATTAATCCGGTCCTGCCTCTGCTCATGTAGTACCTGTGTGATCCGGTCTACTGCAGTAGTCATGGTAGCCATAAACTGCTCAGGCAACGGCTACTGACCCTGTTCTGCTGCCTCTTCATCTGATCCTATACCTTGAGTACCATGACGTGGCGGCATAGTAGCAACTCACAATAGCTGGCAACATTTAAAAGCAGTTTATAGACAGAAATATAACACATAAGATTAGATAACACTCAAGTCAATAACAATCCAATATCCTATCACACAATTCACATAAGACAAGTTTAACTTGCCAAACTATTTCACTTAAACACATAAACATTCCAAGTTCACAAAATCATGCTAGAACATTTTCTTTTCACTTAGCAATCATTCATAAACACTTTAGCATTTTAGACCTTTACCCCACAGACCGAGAATCATATCCCGGCTCATGCAAGACTATCATGCTCTGATACCACCTAAAGATGTCACGCCCCGACCCAACCCCGCAAAAGGCCAAGCCCGGACCCGACACACGGACGGAGTCTCCTCTGTACCGCGGACGATCGGAAAACCCTAAAAACAATATAATAGTTGCGAAAGCTATAAAATAATCAAACAAGTCAACTTTCTATAAAACATACATTTCTTATCAACCAACTTTCCAAACCAAAAATGCCATGCATACTACACAAGTACTTATGCCACTAAACCATTAGCCACTAGCATGCATTTCTTCACTAATCATCAGTTACATGTTACAACATTACAACTTTAATTCATTATAACATAAGACCATTAAAGGTCTCAAAATAGGAAAATACATACAAGGCTACAAGACTCAAAATTAAGCTTCCTTCACGCAATATACATAACATCAAGGTTTGCACAAAACTGGTAACCAACCACCAGCAAAGCAGGTAAGTGCTATCACGGAAACACCTCCACCTGCTTCTCCTCCTCAATTACCTCGAGAGGGTCTGCCTCAACTACTCCTGTAAAAACATAGTATAGAGAGGAATGAGCAAAAACTATTGCTCAGCGAGGGCAATTGGTCTCAAGGACGGAGATGAGAGGAGTATGCAATGCAATTAGCCAAGCAATACATTCAAAACATATAAAGATACATCCAAAGCCAACAATAAAGCAAGGCAAGTATTTAAAGCTGCAAACACTCAATCAAAGGATACGATACTCTTTTCACGAACCACTTTCAAACATGAATTCGATGACGACGCGCCGGCCCAAAACCACCTTATAACACCAGTTTGGAATACTCCGGAAGTATCCATCAATCCTACGACCCAAATCTCCCTGGGAGGCAACCCAAGCGAGAAAGGGAATAGCAACGGAGCTAGAGCAACCAACACTGGCAACCCAAGGCTACCCAGAGAGGCCCATCACTCACGCGCGCGACACTATGCAATGCAAGACTCGGTACAAGACAGTAAGCAAGCGATAAACAAGCGATAAACAAGCGATAGAGCCACACGTAGGAGAATAACAAAGTAGGTTACTCTCGCACGCAATAGCAGCAATTTGATAAGCAATTCAATCCAAAACAACTCAAACAAGTAATTCAAGTAATTCTAAGCATTCTATAAGCATAAAGACAAGTAAACACACAAAAACACAAATCGGCCCCAACTATCAAAATGCTACCATTTCCAAACGAGCCACGAGTTCTGGAAACCGACTTCGCCAACCCTCCTAGGTCACCATAAGGCACGTCTAAAGACCTCAAAACCTTACTTTACCCTAGAACTCGCGCAAAGCCCCGATTTCCCCCTTTCTCGTTTGAACTACAACTACAACAACCAAACACCCAACCAACGCCATAATCGCACCAAAAGTGCTTCCATGGCTTCCCGAAGCAATGCCAACACGCAAAACGAGAAAACGCCAAAGTCGACCTAAACGACCCCGACTTTCCCAAAGGCTTAATTCTCATTTTTTCCACTACGCAACCCAAACAAACCACACATTTTAGCATTCTAGCATACCTAGCACGTTTCTACATCAACGGAAAGCATAACAGCGCAATTTCAACGTTTCAAGGTTTTACTATTCACAAGGTACTATTCATATCACAATTCAAGTTGCAATCACAACATTTAACCGCAGAAAATGTTACAAAGCCATAAATACATGTTCTACCAATGCTAAGGAACATTTTAGAAGCATCAAATCGCTTTAAATAACGATCTACGGATAAATCTAAAAACTGATAAAGTTAACTAACACAACGTATAAATGCGCAAATAACATGCTTCCCTCACCTTAGGTACTCCTAGTCGCTAGGAAAACAACGTTGGTTGCCTCGGAAATCACCCCGCACGAGTACACGCGAAGATTGATCGTATAGAAGTTGAAATGTTTTTTTTTTTTTTTTTTCTTCTCTAAAGCTCTCGGCCTGCTGCTGCTGTTTGCTGCTATTTTTTTTTCTTATTTTGCTTACTTAATTGCTTAATTAAAGGTCAAAAGGTCAAAGAGTCAAAGGTCCAAGGTCAAACCACTTAAAACTTGGTCAAAGGGCCCTATTTCGCACGTTTTAAAGCCGTTTCAGCTATGGTAAGTTCAATTAAAGCTAGCAATATTTAAAATATAAAATTTAAGTCATCTAATACTAGTTTCACTATTTGCTGAGGACTGGAAATCGTTATCTAGCTATCGCTCCTTAAATGCAATGCACGTTGCGTCGGCGAGAATGTAACAATTAATTCACAGATTTTAAGAAAATAAAATTTTCAAAATAATAAACAAAGAGAATTCATATTCCGGGCTCGGGTATTACATATGGCTCTTATGAAATTTACAAGGAAATAAGAATATGGAAAGTCATATTCGAGCCAACAATCAAGTGAACAAGATGTCAAACAGGTTAGAGAGTCAAGGGGCTAATAGGTCAATAAGGAAGCATGATAACTAAGATATGGAATGTCTCAGCACCTATCAGCTGATGACGAGTCAAAACAGTGCTGAGTATGTTGAACAAAATTCTTGAACAAGTAGACATTTCAATTCTCGATGATTGTTCAAGGAACCAACAAGTAGGTTGTACTTGAGGTGAAATGAAATTAAGAGATAAGAGATGATTAATTCAATAGAAAATATGAGTGTCAAGATAATGAGAATCTCAGCACGCAATAACCAAAGAAGTATAAATAAGAAAGGACAATGCTGAGTATATTAAATGAGCAATTACAAACAAAGTAATGGCAAGGATTTAATAATAAAACAATAGGATTAACAAGGATCAACAAGAATGACAATGATGTACTTAGGTAGGGAGTACATCAAGCAAGTGAAATTCGAATAAGTAAAATGGTATACCCACAGAGAGATTACTTTCAAATGAATAGTAATAGGATGAAATAAAATACTGAAACGAATGGCTGGAGATATAGAATGAAATGTAGAAGTCTCAAACCTTAACTCCAATAAGCAACATTGCTATAAGAAACAAATATGAATGTTAAGAATAGAAACAATGTCAAATGAGTATAGGATCCATTAATCCAATAAGCAAACTTTCAAGAAACAATTGATAGGCTAGGAAAGTGTAACCCTCTCTCAAATAAGTGAGAATAGAGTAGAAAAGAATAATAAGACCGATAGAATTATGAAGCACAAGAAGGGTGTCCCACCTACACACTTAAACACCAACAAGTCAAATCCTACAATTTATCTCCTACCAAGACAAGACACTAAGGAGATTTAGAGAACCTAAGGAGTCATAACAATCACCAAACAAGATAAATCACTCCAAAATTTTACATTCTGTACCAGACCAATCACTAAACAAGATAAATCATTGATTACCCAACAAGATTAACTAATGAAGACTCCAAAATCTGATAACACAATACAGATTCATGCTAACCCATTATAACACAAGAGAATCCCCAATCAACAATTTAGAAAGTCATACCACCTAGAATCCAAAAGCTTGATGTAGGCAAGTAAATGTTCAGCCATCGAAATGCATTCTTATTTCCTCAAATAATTCTATCTCCCAACAATTACATCTTCGAATAAAGTAACTTTAGTCAAGAATCACTCCAATTCTCTCCAAGGTTTAAAGATCAAAACTCCAAAATATCCATTAATAATATAGCAATCCCAAATAGTAGAAATACTCACATGTTATACTACACTTCATTCCATTCACAAATATACATCACTAATTCCTCAAATAAATTCATTCTAAAATAACATCAAGGAAGTATAGTCTGAGTTGAGACTCCAAAAGTATCTAATGATAACCTCACGGAAACCTCAACTTATGATCCATCTCCAAGTAATAATAAGTTAAACATGGCAACAAAAGTAATTATAATCATCAAGATACATTGCTATTTTCCTCAAATAACTTCATTCTCGCTAAAGGAACATCAAGATCAATCCACTAAGCCGAAACTAAAATCCATAAACATAACAATTAAAATCTAACTGATAAACTTCTAGAATAATAATAATTCAAAATCATGGCCTACCACTATTTCTGAAAACTCTTGCAGTCATCCTTACTTCACCTAAAAGAATCACCCACAGTTATAGAATATATGCAATTACATCACATGAAAACAGGTACAACGTAATGCATGATTATCATATAATTTAACATTATCATATAACACACAATTCAACATATAAGAAGCCAACATCACATCAACAGGTTATATCACAGAAGTAAGTTATAAACAATTAAAGTCACATAAGCAACAAACTTCACATAAAGAACTTTGATCACATAAAACACAATTGTCACATAATACACATTAATCACATAATGCACATTAATCACATAATGCACATTAATCACAACACATTGAGTATGTATAGTACGTTATCACATAAAACATATTGACCACATTAGTTCACTTAACACACAAGGCATACTGGTCACATAGAAAGTTAGACACATAAGTAAATTAATCACATAAACATATTAACATATGTTTCACTTTTCCTTCACTTAATACATACTTGCATGCTTAGACCACTACCCACATTCCGAGGATACCCCGGCTGACAGCTAAACATGCGCTCTGATACCACTTAAATGTCACGCCCCAACTCGCCCCTCCTATAATCAGTCAGGACGCAACGAAATTTTGGCAGTATAACGACAGTAAATAGGATACCGAGGCTCTAAACCAACCTCCATAGGACATCATACCTCAACTCCATAAACCATACAACAAACAACTCAATGACATAATAACATACATCATGACCATATCATACAATAAACATTCCTCGTTATATGCCTCCGTTCCAACCTAATACATGAACCCTTAATATACAATACAAAAACATATTGAGCCAATCTAGCAACCTAATCATAAACAAAAGAAAGGCTACTAAGAAAACATCAAGTAATTCATTAACTTATCAACATCTTATACATTATAAACTACAAAGCAGATAAAAGTCTACTAAGTTAATTTACAAGATAATAAAACATGTACGACATCACGGATAAGACTCTGGAACATAGGAGTCATCCACGTAAGGCATGTTTTCCACATTCTCCTCTTCAGGAGGCACGTACCCGTAATCCTGCGAAAGTACACCTGTATGCATGCAATAATAGAGAGTGAGCTTATATAAAATAAGCCCAGCGAGGATCCGATAGATCTCGAGCAAGGTCTACTAAACTCCTTCGAATAATCCTTTGAGTCAGTAAACACACAATAACAACAATAATAATATCATCACATAACTATATGACCATTCAATAAAGGATACTCTAGTTGGTGTAGCTCCAAACACCATCACGATCATAACAGCCTTCTTGTGACTCCCATAAACTCACGCACCCAGGGTACCCCCAATAACCTCACCCTCCATGACACCTTCGTCATGCGAGCTGGATGCAATCTCTGATAGTCATGCCGTTATCAACCCGACAGCCCGATGCTGCCCGAGAGGTAGCACACACATACCAGAGACCCAGCAATAATAATAAACATCAATCATTCACAGGAGGACAGTCTAGCAGAATTGTTTATCTCCTGGCATCAATCATCAATCAATAATCATCAATAATCATATTATCATCATAATAACATCAATAACCAATTTAACAACATATAACTAAGTTAGATGACAAAGTAGGCCATCTAACGGAACATGCATTAAACACACAATCAAACCCTAATTTACCCATCAATAACTCACAATTCAATCACTCAACCCACACCCAAATCAACTAAGGCTCAATTCAATAATTTAAAGAAAGACAACCTAAACTTCAAATAATCATATCTTACATTCTACTAATCCAAACAACTCCAAATCAGTTTCTATCACTCACCCATTCAATCATCTACATTAGCCCCCTTGGAACCCAACCAAAACACATCCAAATCATGCCCAATAACCCTAAAACCCTAGTGCTTCATGGCTGAAATTTCTGAATTTTAGCACGGACATCGCAATCGAAAATTTGGCATTACAATGGTGCTACCACGTAATTATCAAACATTTAGAAATCGACGGCAATCGATTCCGATCAACATAACTCAATTTAATCAACTTTGAACAAATTAATCAAATTTAAATACCCGAAAAATAAAAATTATGCTACAATTGATAAAAACTCATAGTATTACAGCTATATGATCCCTAGCATGCAAGGAGCAATAATCTAACATCAGATCAGAATTCTAATGGTTCAATTTTCATTTATATGCAAAAATGCAAAAGACAACTTTTGAGATCTAGAATTTTTCTCTCACCTTTGATGCAAACTAAGGCTAGAAATAGGTAGAATGGATGCCCAACAATCAATTTCAAGCTTTGGATCACTCAATTCGGCTTTGAAATGCAAAATCTATGAGAAAAATGCTTTGAAAATGCCTTCATCTTTCTCCTCCAAGGAGCCACAGTTTTTTGTGTGTTTTTGGGGTGTTTTTTTGCTTTGTGAGTGTGTGTTGGTGATATAAGCTTATTGGTCAACCATTTAAATGAAAGTCAAAGTTGATACTTAGCATTTTTTGTGTTTTCTTGACTTTAAATGCATTTTCTTGATCACCAAAGTTCAAAACAATTATTCAACACCCAAGCTAGCTCAAGTAGGTTATTTTTAGGTGACAAGAATTTTTACAATCAAACAAGTTCACCCGAGTCGGCTTAAAACCTGATTTTTGCAAAAGAAGGTAAAAAGTCATATTATTTATTTTCAAATGTCTTTTGAATACACAATTTATCTAAAATCATTTAATACCACATATAAATACATTTATATTAATATATACTAGGTCAATGAAAGTCAATGCAAGAATCGGGTTTAGAAGAAATTACTATTTGGCTCAAAAATGTTATTTTTCACCCGAAAAGTGTATTTAAATTACTATTATGTTTCAGAATCAATTTTTATCAAACATGGGTCTATTAATAATAGAGGACTAGGTTTTAAGACGTTTAAAACACCCTTGTAAAAATTTTAGCGAACACGTGTTCAAAAGCACTATTCATCAAAACTGACGATAAAATTTCTGATTCTGTTTTTTATGAAAATTTCATGAATGCACATTTGGCATGTTCTAGGAGTATTAATATCAAAATTATCACATTCTAAGTCATATAACACATAAACAGGTCAATTCACGCAAAACGAGATAAAACACGTAAATCGAGTTAAAGCATAAAAGTTGGGTTTCACAACCACGCCGCGTTATTGATACTGCTAGCTTATTTTGGGATGACTGCCACCTTCCTATTTCAGTAAGGAATGAATATCGGACCCTACTGACATTCAACCGACGACCGGGCCTAGTAGTACTTGCGGCTTTTCCTATTTCGGCTTGGATGGAAAATACTGGACATGAAAGAAAAACTGTCCAGCCTTTCAAGCCCTACTAAGTAAAGGAGGATGTGTTGTTGGCTGCTTTAAACCCACTGCTGCTCAACATCGATCCTCTCACATACTTCATCAAGCGGTGGAACACTCAATGATCAAGCAGTTACACGTTGTTGATTTCATACTCTTCTGGTAGAGCCAACAAGCATTCAGTGAATTGTCTTGTGTTACTGCCTTTCAAGACATTCACTGAATCATTCACGATATTTTGGTGGCAGGTACTAGTACATCGAAATCTTAGAGAGCCGCTGGACTCCAAACAAGCAGTTACGAAGGGCCATCAGCCCAGGTCAGGCGACCCGAAAGGACCAGACATAAACCACCTGCTAAGGAAAACGGTAAATAATGCGAGTGATCAAGCTGGCAAATAAGGTATACAAGATGGATTTGTCCAGGGTGTGTGAACTTCCTTATATATTCAGCCAGGTGTGAAATGATTTTTTGGCCTCGGTCATTCTTCTATGAAATATTGATTCTATCAATCCTTCTATTTCAGAAGAAAATCCCCCATGAATAAGTAAATGAAGGCCCCATGATTCCACAAACTAGCTCCTGGCCTTACCCGGCGGAACAGGCCAAGGGTATTCGGCATGGGTGGAGAGAGCATCTGAAGTGTTGTTTCACCTTTGGTGATCACACACCGACCCGGACAATCACTAGCTACAATTGATGGAATTTTGATTGATTATATTCAGGAATAATAATCTAAAGCCCCACCGGCCTTTTCTATGTAGCCGCATAACCATAACAAGTATTCTCTAATGCCATACCAAACCAAGCCATTTCCTACAAGGAAAAGCAAGAACCCGCGGCTGCCCCTGTAGTGAGTTTTTTTCTGCGGGATTTAGGGATTCCTATCTTTTGTTCATATTGTATCCTATGGAAATGGATTGATATGGGGGGTTTCCACTTCTTACCTATTTACTTCTACTTGAACCGTTCAACGAGCGTTATAATGATCCAAAGGCTCGAAGACCTGGCTCAGCACTACTCAAGTGGGGTGTCACATACACTGCAGACAAGAACTGCAGCAGTCACCAGTCTGGTCCCCTACCTCACAAAGTAGCTTGATGGTCGAACTACTCCTAAGGCAAATAGTGCCCAAGGTATAAGACACCGACCGGTTGATACTCCCGTGCAGTAAGAGCAAACTGAGTCTGTATTCGTCTACGAAAGGCACACTCGTATGCCTTTCGAGGCTTCCCCCTTGTAAATATTCTCGGGTAAAAAAATAGAGCCTCACCTCTTTCTGTTGCTTAAAAATAAACCTACTTTAGATCCACTAGAACATGTAGATCTACTAGACTACAAACAAAGAAGTTGGTAGCAACAGAACTCTTTCTAAACTACTAGAGACAGTCACCTACAAGAATCAGTCTACCTACGCTATATTGTAGAGAGACCTTCGACTCCACGTGTCCACTGAACAGTTCTGAAGTAGCTTCACGAGTGAATGAATGTGCTGTAAGCAATAGTGAATACTTGTTTCATGGAAGCAAACCCCTCCGGCGGAAAGGTTCCCTCACATTAGACCGAACTCGCTGTGAACCTTTTCGATTATTAGTAGCGGCTCATGAAATAGTCCTCTTTCTTTATAAAAAAGTGGATACATGCCCTTTCACTAATATAATAGAAGGTAAGGCAGTCAAGCCCTATCTAAGTCAATTTCATTCCTTGGTAGGAATGAAAAGGCAATACCCCTATCACAAGAAGTCAAGTTCAGTTGACGGACCACTTTTTACTGGGTGAGGAATCGTTTTTGTAGTAAAAAAAGCTTATGCACGTAGCTCGCTGGAAGCTAAGAGTCTTATAGCTCAAAAATGGGAATAGCGGTTTTATTAGTTCTTTATTATTATTACTAATCTATTTATAGTCAAGCAAGCTTTTGACCTGGCTAACATAGAAAAAAGCACCATCTATTCCTCTGTCGAGCGTCAACCTTCCTCCCCTTAGCAGTTGAGTTACTTCATACCTCTGTCGAGCCAGCTCTATTCCTCTCCCTATCGATCGAGCATCTTCAAACCTCTACTTTTATAGGGCGCGTATAGAAAGAAAGAAAAAAGCCTTGAGTTGAGGGGTATACCAATGATAGCGAGACAACTTCCTATAGTATAAGTATAGTAAGTCGTTTCATAGTCTCCCAATGAATTGCACTTTTCCTATTTCATATCCATGGACTGGGCGAGTTCAGCTAGGTAGGTACGTCCGATACTATAATACGGGTATCTTTTCTATAAACTAAAGAGAAAATAAACAAATAGAACATTTAGGGGATTCATTCTATTTCTATTTGACTCACTACGGTCGTGATAGGTTTACTATTGTTGTCAACTAGGGAGACTTCAGTCAGCTCCTCACCAATGAAAGCTGGTGACTTCTATTCAAATTGAATTGGGAACAGTCAGGTGTACCCATTGGACGCTGTAGCCAATGTTCTACACACAGAAGGACTACATTTTAAAAAAAAAGAAAATGTAAGTAAACCATGAGGTCTTTCTATAATGATAAAATGTCCCAATATCTTACTTTCTTTCAGACAATTCTATCTGATACGTAGTTTTTATGTTTTGTAGGATTTGTAATCAATGGCGCCTTTGGCTGTCTTTTTTTTATGTGGATGGATATGGCCTCATTATGAGCCTTAAGTTATATATGGATTGCAGAATCCCCCATAAACTTGTTGTAGGTTGGGGATGGGTCAGTCTAACCCCTATCTTAGTCAACCTCCCGAAACCTAATCCTATTTTTATCGTGGCAATTCTTTTCATTTTGTTTCATCTTCTCTTATGGCAATATGTCCTATCCGCTTGGTGGCGAGATCTTTCAAGAGAGAGCCATAATAAAAATAATACACTGTCAGAAATATTATTAATACTGGCCAATAGACTCTTTGATGCTTTCCTGTTATATCAGCGCTGGCATTTTTTGCTCTTTTTAATTACATTGTGCAACAATTGGGGTTGCCCAATGGATTTTGTATTGGGGATGAACGATGGCAGTCTTTTCCCTGCATTATAAACCCCCGGGTAAAACCCGCCTGACAAATTGGTACAGCTTATTTATGATTGCAAACTTTTCCTCTAGCTACTAAGCTTAGAAGGAACGCTAGAATAAAGAAATAAGAAATTGATTTCCCTTTAGCATATGCTTATGTAGCACTCCTCTTTTGAAGTTTCTTGTGGGAAAATACTAGAATATGCTTTTCTCCATTCGGAGTAGGCTTTCTCTTTCATTGGGAAAAGAAGTAAGTCAACAAGTGAGCAAGCAAGCCCATAATATTCTATTTCTATTCCGTCTCCCTTTTCAGTTAGAGTTACATAGGAGAGGTCCATTAGGGGCACTAGTTACTGGTTGGGTTACATCGGTCCATAGGCGAGCGAATAGGGTCCATCCAGCCTATTCTTTGGGGGTTGCGTTCATCAAGTATAAGTTCGATTACATCTAGTTCCAAGCCATGCATATAGGTAAAGAAGGGCAAAAGAAAGCCTGTAGAAGTCTTTGTCCTGCGAGACCCATTGTATGAGTCATAGTCTAAGTCTATTACTAGTGGCATTGTATCACAAGTTGTAGTTCCTCTAGTAGGACTGGGGCTTGAAGAAGTCGTATATATAGACTATGTCTTTTATAGGTCTGGCTTTTGCTTTTCTAATCCCCTGAATTTGCAATGGAAGTTGCAGTTTCTTCTACCATTAATACAGTTTCAGATTAGCCTTTGGATTCGTTCTGCCTTCCACTCTATATCCACTCTTTTTCCCTACCAGTCGCTCTCTTTGGCCGGCCTATTGATGGAGCGGAATCAGAACATGTTGAGCACGAAGGTGCGAAATAGACTTTATTATTCTTCTTTTTATCATTGATTTGCTTCTTTTTCTCGACTGGAAGAGCTACCGGAACTCCCTTCCTAGGCGACTCTTTGTAGAATCCTTTTATAAAGGGATCCGAAGCCCAAGTGAAATCGGCCTAGATGAAATAATGGCTCTTGTAGAGGTGCGTAAGCGAAAAAGGGCTCCCTTGGTGAAAGGAAGGAAGGGAAGGGCTGTTCTGACGAGTCCTCGACAAGAACTTATGGAGATGGAGCCCGCGGTTTAAGAATTCCCAAAAAAAAGACCCTTTATGCCATCCAGCTCTCCCAACTACAAAGATAAGACATCCTAGCGCTACTGCTACTAGGCAAGAAGATCTAACACCTAATACATTCTTATCTCTCCTAGTGATCTATGACAACCCCCAGAGCAGGAATGAAAACCTTTCTTGGGGGATCCGGATCCACCAATCCAGACGATGTAACACCCCGATCCCTCTCGAGACCGGGAGTTCTATCAATCAATCTAATAACAACCCAAATCCAAACCCGGGCAAAATTTTTAGGGAAAACAAACGGAGTCTCCCCTGTTTCTAGGCAAAAAGCAAACCTGCGACAGCATGTAAGTGGACCAATACCATGTCCAAACATTCAACCACCTCAAGGCCATCCGAGCCTTGTTCTCAACAAGCAATCACAAGCAAATATACATTTCTAGTTTACAGAATAACCTACCTCTTCACATCTTTTACAAGTACATTCATGCTTTACAATTAAACCATTCTAACTTATTGCATATAATAAACTATCATACCATTCTAACTCTTCCCTTTGGACATTACAAACATGCATTAAAGTTAAGCTATACTAACTAAATACATAATCTAACTTATCAAACTACTTCAACAATCTAATGAAACTTAAATTACATTCCTTTTGACATTAAATACATACAATACATGAAAGCATACATCTTTACAACTTTGACAACTCAAGCCACATAGGCACGCAAGACAACTCTTCAAGCACGAACTTTCACGAAATCACGAACTTTCCTGAAATGTGGTGGTGAGAAGTGTGTATACTCAACACGTATACTTAGTGAGGGCGAGACAGATATCGAGGTGGAGAGAAAGAAGATCGTGCAATGCAATTAAGGTAGTTAAGCAATATAACTGATAATTAAGCAATCAAGACAAACAATCAATACAATAAGCAATTAATGAAAGCTTTAACACAACCATTCAGAGCTATACCACACTCTGAAGGCTATGGTTTACTCATACGAGCAATGTACAATTCCACGAGCGATACATCAATCTCGAGCTTGATGTTGACAACAATGACAATAAGCATGCAACCACCTTATAACTTCTGTTTGGAATACCCCGGAAGTATCCATCAATTCTACGACCCAAATCTCCCTGGGAGGCAACCCAAGCGAGAAAAGGGAATAGGACACGGAGCTAGAGCAACCAACACTGGCAACCCGAGGCTACCCAGAGAGGCCCATCACTCACGCGCCTGACACTATTCAATGCAAGACACGATACAAGGCGATAAACGAGCGATAGCACAACAATACAGATTAGAGGCGATAAACGAGATATCAAGCATTATCAACAATTGATATACAAATTCAATCATAATCAACATTAACAAGCATAACAAGCCTTATTAAGCATTCTATAGGCAGTACACTATGAAAACACACAAAATCACAAAATGACCCCAGCTTTCAAAACGCTACTACTTCCAAACAAGCCACGAGTTTTGGAAACCGACTTCACCAATCCTCCTAGGTCACCATAAGGCACGTCTAAAGACCCCGAAACCTTACTTAACACTAGAATTCACGCAAATCTCCGATTTTCCCCCTTTGCTCGTTTGAACTACCGCTACCCTAACCAAACACCCAACCAACGCCATAATCACACCAAAAGTGCTTCCATGGCCTCCCGAGACAATGCCATCATGCAAAACGATAAAATGCCAAACTTGACCAAAACGACCCCAACTTTCACTAAGCCTTTTTCTCCGTTTTTTCCATTACACAATCTAATTAAACCATACATTTAGGCATTCTAGCATATCTAGCACCTTCCTACATCAACAGAACACGTAACAGAGCAACTTCATCGAAATGGAGGTTTACTATTCATTAATCAATTTAAATTGCAATTTCAATTTTCAACTGCAGAAAATACTAAAAAGTTATAAATACATGTTCTACAATCAACAAGGAACATTCTTTAAGCAACAAAACGGATAAAATAACAGTCTACACATAATTTCTAAAAATTAAAGTTTAAACACAATTATTTCAAATTTGCAAATAACGATGAAACCCTCACCTTAGACGCTCCTAGACGCTAGGAAAACCACGTTGGATGCCTCGAAAACCACCTCGTGCAAGCTCACGCGAAGAATCGAAGATTTGAATTTGAAATGTTTTTTTTTCCCTTTGGATTTTCGGCCAGCTTGTTTTCTGTTTTCAGCTTTCTTTTTTTTATTTTATGCTATTATGTGCTATTATAAAGATCACACAAGGTCAAATGGTCAAGGCTTTGGTCAATGCTCACTTAAGTTGGTCAATCTAGCTATTTTATGCATTTTAAAGCTATAACAACCAAAACAATTTTAATTCTAGCTAACAACAACTAAAACACTAAAATTAAAACACTAAATACTAGTTTTCACTATTTGCTGAGGACTGGAAATCGTTTCCTAACAATCGCTCCCGATATGCTATGCACTTTACGACAATAAAAGAATAACAATTAAATCTCAAAGAATTTAAGAAAATATAATTTTTGAGAAGTAACATAGTTGAAAATTTACTCCGGCTCGGAGCTACTTTTTATTTAATTGAAAACCGAGAATGAAGATGCAAGAAAAATAAAACCGATTGACATAAATATGAAAATAGAGCTACAAATGAATGTTTAACTAAAATAAACACAAAATTCAATGCTAACATTTAAGATGACACTTAATTAGATGCAAATAAATGCCATTAAATGCATGCCGGGTTCGGGTTATCACATCCTTCCCCCCTTAAAACAATTGCGTCCTTGCAATTCTTCTTCCAATAGAACTCTGCATCATCTGAAATCCAACTCTGACCACTCTTCATTGGTTGCTGAGCAAGATAGTGAATAAGAATGCTCGTAGGAAATCCCGAATAGAAATCCCAACTAAGAATGCCGAGAAAATCGAACTAAAGACTGAAGCAAAGATACTGTAGATAAAATCACATTACATATTAATGATAAGAAGAATACCGAATGAATACCCCATACACGAATCACTAGTAGAAGTTCAACTGTTACTGCCCGAGAATTCCCAAGCAAGAAGCCAAATAAAGGCTCTAGGGAATACCAAATAAATTCCCAAATAAAAATCTTACTAGACATGAATGCCATAATAGAATCCCAACTAAAAGTACCAAGAACATACCGATAAACAATCTGAAGCATAGTCTAAACAAGAATCCCAAGTACTACTTAGGAAGACTCCAAACAAGAAATCCAGTCAATCATATTACAGAGGTTTCAAGGAAGTCTTTCAAAATATATAGCCCAAGAAGCATCTGAATAGGGAATCCATAATGTACGTCAACATATATATAATTATCAAAAGTCCATGAATGAACACCAAGCTGAATAGTCAAGTAGATTTCCCCAAAATAATACTGCTACCAAATATTGGGTAAAATACCAGAGGAAATGCCGTGCAGGTGCACCATATACTTTTGAGGAATTCCAATCACGATTGCCAATAAAATATCAAGAAAGACTAGAGCAAAGATATTTTAGACAATATTATGCAGCAAGTCCAATAAGAGCTCCGATTGCCAAATACACTGAGAAATGTCCACAAGGAATACCAAAGTAGTACGCCTCACACAAAACTGATCATTGTAAGCAGACTCAAAACAAAGTTCCCCATAAGAATGCAAAAAGAACACCAAAGGTTGATTAAAATCCCAACCAAGTCTCCCATGAAATGCCAATATAAAAATACCTGATGAATGCCCAATCAAGAAGACATTTAAGAAAATGCTCCAAAGAATAATCATGTAGAACTCCAAAGGAAGTCATTTACACAAAGCATAGAAGATAACCTTCAAGGAACCCCAATAAACAAACTCCAGCTATAAATGTCAACTCCCAAATAAAGGCCTAGTTAAGCACTGCTTGTTTCCGTCAATCCAAATAACTTGGGCTTGCTACTAACCACTTCTCTTCAGGGGAGGAAGAAGACTTACTTACCATTTCCACGGAACATGTATGAATGCCAGGATATCACATTTATACACATGCCTTAAACTATTATGCAAGCAAGTTTGTAAAACAGTTTATTCATCAAAGTCACTCAAGCATGACAATCAAGTCAAGCACAATATAATCAATTCAAATCACGGCATAACCAATTCAAGACATTTCAATATATACATTACAAGCCATACTTCAAGCAAATAACAATTCACGAGGTCGATTCGATTCACGATGCCAATTCAATAGGTCAATTCAATGCACAACTAGACACTTCACTTCACTTAGCACACAATTAACACATAACACATAACTATAACACATAGGAGCACACATTCAGGTCAAGACACACAATCTCACATACAAGTATACACTTTCAAGACACACTTAACAAGCACACATTCAGGGATCACTACCCACCAGACCGAGGACCCTGTCCCGGCTTATGAGCTAAACAAGCTCTGATACCACCTGTAACACCCCGATCCCTCTCGAGACCGGGAGTTCTATCAATCAATCTAATCACAACCCAAATCCAAACCGGGCAAAATTTTCAGGGAAAACGGACGGAGTCTCCCCTGTTTCTAGGCAAAAAGCAAACCTAGGACAGTATATAAGTGGACCTATACCATGTCCAAACATTCAACCACCTCAAGGCCATCCGAGCCTTGTTCTCAACAAGCAATTACAAGCAAATATACATTTCTAGTTTACAGACTAACCTACCTCTTCACATATTTCACAAGTACATTCATGCTTTACAATTAAACCATTCTAACTTATTGCATATAATAGACTATCATACCATTCTAACTCTTCCCTTTGGACATTACAAACATGCATTAAAGTTAAGCTATACTAACTAGATACATAATCTAACTTATCAAACTACTTCAACAATCTAATGAAACTTAAATTACATTCCTTTTGACATTAAATACATACAATACATGAAAGCATACATCTTTAGAACTTCGACAACTCAGGCCACATAGGCACGCAAGACAACTCTTCAAGCATGAACTTTCACGAAATCACGAACTTTCCAGCTAACATGACATTTCCTGAAATGTGGTGGTGAGGAGTGAGTATACTCAACACGTATACTCAGTGAGGGCGAGACATATATCGAGGTGGAGAGAAAGAAGATCGTGCAATGCAATTAAGTTAGTTAAGCAATATAACTGATAATTAAGCAATCAAGACAAACAATCAATACAATAAGCAATTAATGAAAAGCATTAACACAACCATTCAAAGCTATACCACACTCTGAAGGCTATGGTTCACTCATACGAGCAATGTACCATTCCACGAGCAATACATCAATCTTGAGGTTGATGTTGACAACGATGACAATAAGCAAGCAACCACCTTATAACTTCAGTTTGGAATACCCCGGAAGTATCCATCAATTCTACGACCCAAATCTCCCTGGGAGGCAACCCAAGCGAGAAAAGGGAATAGGACACGGAGCTAGAGCAACCAACACTGGCAACCCGAGGCTACCCAGAGAGGCCCATCACTCACGCGCCTGACACTATGCAATGCAAGACACGATACAAGGTGATAAACGAGCGATAGCACAACAATACAGATTAGAGGCGATAAACGAGGTATCAAGCATTATCAACAATTGATATACAAATTCAATCATAATCAACATTAACAAGCATAACAAGCATTATTAAGAATTCTATAGGCAGTACACTATGAAAACACACAAAATCACAAAATGACCCCAACTTTCAAAACGCTACTACTTCCAAACGAGCCACGAGTTTTGGAAACCGACTTCACCAATCCTCCTAGGTCACCATAAGGCACGTCTAAAGACCCCGAAACCTTTCTTAACCCTAGAATTCACGCAAAGCCCCGATTTTTCCCCTTTGCTCGTTTGAACAACCGCTATCCTAACCAAACACCTAACCAATGCCATAATCACACCAAAAGTGCTTCCATGGCCTCCCGAGACAATGCCATCATGCAAAACGATAAAATGCGAAACTTGACCGAAACGACCCCAACTTTCACTAAGCCTTTTTCTCTATTTTTTCCATTACACAATCTAATTAAACCATACATTTAGGCATTCTAGCATATCTAGCACCTTCCTACATCAACAGAACACGTAACGGAGCAACTTCATCGAAACGGGGGTTTATTATTCACAATTTACTATTCATTAATCAATTTAAATTGCAATTTCAATTTTCAACCGCAGAAAATACTAAAAAGCTATAAATACATGTTCTACAATCAACAAGGAACATTCTTTAAGCAACAAAATGGATAAAATAACAATCTACGCATAATTTCTAAAAATTAAAGTTTAAACAAAATTATTTCAAATGCGCAAATAACGATGAAACCCTCACCTTAGACGCTCCTAGACGCTAGGAAAACCACGCTGGATGCCTAGAAAACCACCCCGTGCAAGCTCACGCGAAGAATCGAAGATTTGAAGTTGAAATGTTTTTTTTTCCCTTTGGATTTTCGGCCAGCTTGTTTTCTGTTTTCAACTTTCTTTTTTTTATTTTGTGCTATTATGTGCTATTATAAAGATGACACAAGGTCAAATGGTCAAGGCTTTGGTCAATGCTCACTTAAGTTGGTCAATCTAGCTTATTTTATGCATTTTAAAGCTATAACAACCAACACAATTTTAATTCTAGCTAACAACAACTAAAACACTAAAATTAAAACACTAAATACTAGTTTTCACTATTTGCTGAGGACTGGAAATCGTTTCCTAACAATCGCTCTCGATATGCTATGCACTTTGCGACAATAAAAGAATAACAGTTAAATCTAAAAGAATTTAAGAAAATATAATTTATGAGAAGTAACATAGTTGAAAATTTACTCCGGCTCGGAGCTACTTTTCATTTAATTGAAAACCGAGCATTGAGATGCAAGAAAAATAAAACGGATTGACATAAATATGAAAATAGAGCTACAAATGAATGTTTAACTAAAATAAACACAAAATTAAATGCTAACATTTAAGATGACACTTAATTAGATGCAATTAAATGCCATTAAATGCATGCCGGGTTCGGGTTATCACAGACGAGAGAGCTCAAGTCTGATTAGCTTGATCCACCATATCAAAATGGAGACTATGAGAATGTAACCCACCTTATCCAACTTGTAGGGGATATGAGGGATCTCCATTTTCAAAAATACATAAATGGGGAGACTCGAAAAGTAGCCCGCCTTAGTGATTGAGCCCCAAGAGCAGGAAAAGTATCTGGTTATCATCCTGACCAGTTCGTCGATTGAATGAATTGATTGGCTAGTGTCACATAGGTCGATCAGTAAAGAATTTTTCACAAGAGACAAGGTAGACAAAGCTTTCAGTCTCATATGTATTATGTTTCGGTAAATTCCTCCTGGGCCGGGTTTACTTGTTTATATGCCTACTCTCTTATGACCTTTTTTTTCGTTTGATGCTTGAAACGAAAGATTTGGAGAAAGGGACCAGACCCAACCCAAGATAATAGATATTGAGTCCATCCTGAGATGACCCTTTCTTCCCCTACCTTTGATGTACTTGACTTCGAGAAGCCTTGCCTTGTGTACAGGTTAGAGGAAGAATAACAGCAGTAAAGCAAAAGAAGACCTAACCTTGGTTGGAGATAGCAGCTCATGAGATGCCCTGCTCGAAGCGTCATAGCCTGAATTGACCTAGCTCCAGAGGAGAGGTTTGACTTCCGAGAGTTGATCCTAGCTTGGACTCCAAGTTCCAGGCGAAAGGATACTTAGGTTTTTCTTCCTTCTTCTAAATGGGGATCCTCCTCACCGGAAAGTGCCCCTATTGGGCTGGAACTGGAAAGCGCCTTAAGGGAACTTACAACAGTAGAAGTTAGAACAATCAGACTCACCGGCATCCTCTGATCTAGGATCTAGCAGCTAGGAATCGCGCAACAGAGAAAGAAGCATGACCAGTTGAGCTCGAAGAATAAGAAACGGAAGCATGCTTTTGAACAATCACAAAAAGGGGATTCCCTGGGTATTTCTAAGGACGGACCGCATACCAACCATTCCTTTTTGGAATGGAAAGAAGAAAGGATGGTCGGATGTCGAATTCACGAAAAATATCATATGAAAGAATCGTCAGATTATGGGTTCCCGGAGTAGACGGTTTTGAATGAAGAATGAATGAAATAGAATTGTCTAGCAGAATCGTATGATAGGGAAAGTGCAGACCCTCCCACTTGTCGGGGTTACCGGGCTGGCTAACCTAACTATGAATTTATATCAATGTTGGGATAGACAAAGGTCTAGGATAGTACGCTGTCGGAGTGAGACCGGGGTACAGTAACGAACTTAGACCAAAATGAACGACTCAATTCCTCTAAAATAAAGGAGAGAGAAAGAACAACCAATTTTATGAAATAATATCTTATTTACCAGGATCGGTTGCTACTAGTCCGAGTTACCTCAGAGATAGAGCCATTAGGGGAGAAAAAACAACCTAGTTAGTGCACTAACTCAAACCGAGTTCTTGCACAAAATATCCTGCTAACATAGGAGCACTCCTCCTAAGAAATGGAAGAGCAAACTCCTTTCTTTGTGGTCAAAGGGCTATTCTATTACAAAATAAGTTATGGACTCGGATATGAATAAGCCTGAGTTCCATCGGGTTTACTCATTACTGTGATAACCCGAACCCGGCATGCATTTAATAGCACCTGACTGCATTTGATTAAATGTTTAATTAGTTAAATCAACCAATTTGCACTATTTTAATATTCCTCTTGGAAGCATTTAGTAGTTGTAAATTGAATAATTAAAATATTATTACCTATTCCAGATAATTATAGTAATTGAATTTCTTTTCTTGTGATTAATTAAGTGTTATCTTAAATGTTAGGGTTTAATTGTGTTTGACTATGTGTTTATATTAACCTTCATTTGTATCTTAAGATTAACTTAATAATTCTTTAAAATATTCTAGAACTAGTGAAATTAATTATTTTAAATGAATATTGATTACCTTGATTGTTTTGATTATTTTAAAAATCGGTTTTGGTTGTTTTGCGTTAAAATCACTCGGTTTTCAAATAAATGAGAAAAGTAACTCTGAGCCTGAGTAAATTCTAAACTATGATGCTTTCCAAAAATGATATATTTCTTAGACTCTTTGAGAATTAATTGTTACTTCTTTGTTGTCGCAACGTGCATTGTATATCGAGAGAGATAGTTAGGAAATGAATTCGAGTCCTCAGCAAATAGTGAAACTAGTATTTTAGTGCCTTAAATTTTATAATTTAATTGTTGTTAGCTAGAATTGATGTTTCCTTAGTTGTTTTAGCCTAAAAATGCATGAAATAGGCTAGTTTGACCAATTTTTAAGTGGTTTGACCAAGGGGATTGACCATTTTGACCTTGTGCCTCTTTTAATAGCCTAAAATAGCTCAAAATAAAAAAAGAAAGCAAGCTGAAAACAGAACCAGCTAGGGCCGAAAATGAGGGAGAAGAAAAAAAGAAAAATTCAACTTCAAATCTTCGATTCTTCGCGTGAGCTTGCACAGGGTGGTTTTCGAGGCATCCTACGAGGTTTTCCTAGCATCTAGGAGCGTCTAAAGTGAGGGTTTCATGTTTATTTGCGCATTTGAAAGTTTTATGCTTTAACTTTAATTATTGAGTTTTATTCGTAGAATGTTATTTTGATCATTTTGAGAGTTGTGGAATATTCTCTAGCAATCGTAGAACATGTATTTAATGCTTTTTAACATTTTCTGCAGTTGAATATTGAAATTGAAATATAATTTGTTAGTTGAATAGTAAAATGTGAATAGTAAACCCTTGAAACGATAAAGTTGCACTGTTATGCTGTCTGTTGATGTAGAAATGTGCTAGGTATGCTAGAATGTCTAAATGCATGATTTGTTTAGGTTGTATAATGGAAAAAAATGAGAAAAATGCCTAGGTGAAAGTCGGGGTCGTTTAGGTCGAGTTTAGCGTTTTCTCGTTTTGCATGAAGGCATTGTTTTGGGAGGCCATGGAAGCACTTTTGGTGCGATTATGGCATTGGTTGGATGTTTGGTTAGTATAGTTGTAGTTCAAACGATCAAAGAGCGAAATCGGGGCTTTGCGCGAATTCTAGGGTAAAGTAGGGTTTCGGGGTCCTTAGACATGCCTTACGGTGACCTAGGAGGATTGGCGAAGTCGGTTTCCAGAACTCGTGGCTCGTTTGGAAATGGTAGTGTTTTGATAGTTGGGGCCGATCTGTGATTTTGCTTGTTATCTTGATATTATGCCTATAGAATGCTTAGGGTTGTTTGATATACTTGTTTAATTGGTGTTATTGTTGCTTATTATTGCTTGTTATGCTTGAAAAGTTAGCTGAATGCTAGTATTGATTATGATTGCTTGTTATCTCGTTTGTTGTCACTAGTTTGTATTGTTGTGCTATCGCTCGTTTATTGCCTTGTATCGAGTCTTGCATTGCATAGTGTCTCGCGCGTGAGTGATGGGCCTCTCTGGGTAGCCTCGGGTTGCCAGTGTTGGTTGCTCTAGTTCCGCTGCTATTCCCTTTTCTCGCTTGGGTTGCCTCCCAGGGAGATTTGGGTCGTAGATTGATGGATACTTCTGGGGTATTCCAAACTGGTGTTATAAGGTGGATGCGCGATTATTGTCATCGTTGTCAACATCAAGCTCGAGATTGATGTATCGTTCGTGTAATGGTACATTGCTCGTATGAGTGAACCATAGCCTTCAAAGTGTGGTATAGCTTTGAATGGTTGTGTTAATGCTTTCAGTAATTGCTTATTGTATTGATTGTTTGTTTTGATTGCTTATTTATCAGTTATATTGCTTAACTGTCTTATTTGCATTGCACGACTTTCTTTCTCTCCAACTCGATATATGTCTCGCCCTGACTGAGTATACGTGTTGTGTATACTCACTCCTCACCATCACATTTCAAGAAATGCCATGTTAGCTAAAAAGTTCGTGATTTCGTGAAAGTCCGTGCTTGAAGAGTTGTCCTGCGTGCCTATGTGACTTGAGTTGTCAAAGTTGTAAAGTTGTATGCTTTTATGTATTATATGTATTTAATGTTAAAGGGGATGTAATGTAAGTTTCATTAGATTATGCATTTAGTTAATGTAGCTTAACTTCAATGTATATTTGTAATGACAAAGGAAAAGAGATAGCAAGGTATGATAGTCTAGCTTATGAAATAGGTTGGTGTAGTTTAATTGTTAAGCTTGAATGTATATTTACTTGTGATTTAATTGTTGTGAACCAAGGCTCGGATGGCCTTGAGGTGGTTGAATGTTTGGACATGGTAGTGGTCCACTTATATGCTGTCGCAGGTTTTACATTTCGCCTAGATACAGGGGAGACTCCGTCCGTTTTCCCTGAAAATTATGCCCGGGTTTTGGTTTGGGTTGTGAATAGATTGATTGTTAGAACTCCCGGTCTCGAGAGGGATCGGGGTGTCACAGGTGGTATCAGAGCTTGTTTAGCTCATAAGCCGGGACAGGGTCCTCAGTCTGGTGGGTAGTGGTCCTTGAATGTGTACTTGTTAAGTGTGTCTTGAAAGTGTATGCTTGTATGTGAGATTATGTGTCTTGACATGAAAGTGTGCTCCTATGTGATATAGTTATGTGTTATGTGTTAATAGTGTGCTAAGTAAAGTAAAGTGTCTAGTTGTGCATTGAATTGACCTATCGAATTGGTATTGTGAATCAAATCGACCTCGTGAATTGTTTTTTTCTTGGAGTATTGCTTGTAATGTGTGTATTGAAATGTCTTGAATTGGTTGTGCCGTGATTTGAAATTGATTATGTTGTGCTTGACTTGATTGTTATGCTTGAGTGACTTTGTTGAATAAACTCTTTTGTAAACTTGCTGGCATAATAGCTTAAGGCATATGTATAACTGTGATATATTGGCATTCATACATGTCCTATTGAAACGGTAAGTAAGTCCTCTTCCTCCCCTGAAGAAAGTGGTTCACTGCTGGCTTTTCAAGGTGTATGGATTGGCAGGAAATGAATGGCATTTGACTAGCCTTTATTTGGGAATTGGTGTTTGCTTTTGGAGCTCGGTTATTGGCGAATCTCTATGGTCTTCCTCTGTGCTTAACAGTTGTGAAAGAATAGCTTTCTCTTGGGGTTTTATTTGGGTATTCTTTGGAGACTTTCATTGGCATTTCTTGGTAGACTTGGCTATTGGGTTTTCAGTCGGACTTACTGCATGGTATTATCTATGGTATATGTGTCTCGGTCTTTATTGGAGTGTTACTGGTATTTCTTATTGGAAATTCTTCAATGGCATTCTCTAGGATTCTTCGTAGTCATTTATTTAGTATTACTTATTGGGCAATTATTGGTACTTTCTTACTGGAGCATTGTACGGGTATTTTCTTTGGCATCCCTCAGTTGGTTTGGTAACTAGAATTCCTATCAGACTCATTATCTCATATTACTTATGGTATTCTTTGAAATTCTTATTGGGTGTTCTATTGGTATTTTCCTTATTAGCAAGGTTGTATGAAGTTCTTACTTGGCAAATAGTAAATAGGCCTCAGAGTTTGGTTTTGGTATATTGTTCACCAGTTCGGTGTTTATCCTTGGAGTTTTCGTCCATCTGGGAAACTATGTTTGTTATTCAACTTGGTTGTCTTATTGGGCACCTTATATTTTCTCTGCTATTTTCTTTGACATTCCTCTCAGCCTTTGATAGCAAAACTCGGAATCTAATTGGTTGTTCCATGGGGTTATTATTTGGAAGGCTTCTTTGGAACTTTGGAAGTATATTTGATTGGGTTCTTAGTATTTTTCTTCAGCACTCTTAACAGGGAATTCTTCTATGAAATTCATGACCAGCGGGGTAATTCTTTGGACCTCTAGATGGAACCTTTGATTGGGCCTTTATTTGGCTATTTGCTTGGGGTATTCTTCTTGTCGTTATTGTATGGTATTAATGACATCTACAGTATCTTCGCTATAGTCTTTATTGGTATTATCTCGGCGTTTCTGGTTGGAATTTATTCTTCTTCGGTATTCGTGTCAACGGGATTCTTGTATGGTATCTACCTTTGAGCCTTTATTTGGCGTTACCACTTGGCATTTCTACTTGAACTTTTCTATTGGTCATCTTGATGAAATACTTGTTCAGTAGCTAATGAAGATTAGTCAGAATTGGATTTCAGATGATGTTGAGTTCTATTGGAAGAAGAATTGCGAGGACGCAATTGTTTTAAGGGGGGAAGGATGTGATAACCCGAACTCGGCATGCATTTAATAGCAACTGACTGCATTTGATTAAATGTTTAATTAGTTAAATCAACCAATTTGCACTATTTTAATATTCCTCTTGGAAGCATTTAGTAGTTGTAAATTGAATAATTAAAAGATTATTACCTATTCTTGATAATTATAGTAATTGAATTTCTTTTCTTTTGATTAATTAAGTGTTATCTTAAATGTTAAGGTTTAATTGTGTTTGACTACGTGTTTATATTAACCTTCATTTGTAGCTTAATATTAACTTCATAATTCTTTAAAATATTCTAGAACTAGTGAAATTAATTATTTTAAATGAATATTGATTACCTTGATTGTTTTGATTATTTTAAAAATCGGTTTTGGTTGATTTGCGTTAAAATCACTCGGTTTTCAAATAAATAAGAAAAGTAACTCCGAGCCAGAGTAAATTCTAAACTATGATGCTTTCCAAAAATGTTATATTTCTTAGATTCTTTGAGAATTAATTGTTACTTCTTTGTTGTCGCAACGTGCAGTGCATATCGAGAGAGATAGTTAGGAAATGAATTCAAGTCCTTAGCAAATAGTGAAACTAGTATTTTAGTGCCTTAAATTTTATAATTTAATTGTTGTTAGCTAGAATTGATGTTTCCTTAGTTGTTTTAGCCTAAAAATGCATAAAATAGGCTAGTTTGACCAATTTTTAAGTGGTTTGACCAAGGAGATTGACCATTTTGACCTTGTGCCACTTTTAATAGCCTAAAATAGCTCAAAATAAAAAAAGAAAGCAAGCTGAAAACAGAACCAGCGAGGGCCGAAAATGAGGGAGAAGAAAAAAAGAAAAATTCAACTTCAAATCTTCGATTCTTCGCGTGAGCTTGCACAGGGTGGTTTCCGAGGCATCCTACGAGGTTTTCCTAACGTCTAGGAGCGTCTAAGGTGAGGGTTTCATGTTTATTTGCGCATTTGAAAGTTTTATGCTTTAACTTTAATTTTTGAGTTTTATTCGTAGAATGTTATTTTGATCGTTTTGAGGCTTGTAGAATATTCTCTAGCAATCGTAGAACATGTATTTATAGCTTTTTAACATTTTCTGCGGTTGAATATTGAAATTGAAATATAATTTGTTAGTTGAATAGTAAAACATGAATAGTAAACCGTTGAAACGATAAAGTTGCGCTGTTATGCTGTCTGTTGATGTAGAAATGTGCTAGGTATGCTAGAATGTCTAAACGCATGATTTGTTTAGGTTGCATAATGGAAAAAAATGAGAAAAATGCCTTGGTGAAAGTCGGGGTCGTTTAGGTCGAGTTTAGCGTTTTCTCGTTTTGCGTGAAGGCATTATTTCGGGAGGCCATGGAAGCACTTTTGGTGCGATTATGACGTTGGGTGGATGTTTGGTTAGTATAGTTGTAGTTCAAACGAGCAAAGAGGGAAATCGGGGCTTTGCGCGAATTCTAGGGTAAAGTAGGGTTTCGGGGTCCTTAGACGTGCCTTATGGTGACCTAGGAGGATTGGTGAAGTCGGTTTCCAGAACTCGTGGCTCGTTTGGAAATGGTAGTGTTTTGATAGTTGGGCCCATTTGTGATTTTGCTTATTATCTTGATATTATGCCTATAGGATGCTTAGGGTTGTTTGATATACTTGTTCAATTGGTGTTATTGTTGCTTATTATTGCTTGTTATGCTTGAAAAGTTAGCTGAATGCTAGTATTGATTGTGATTGCTTGTTATCTCGTTTGTTGTCACTAGTTTGTATTGTTGTGCTATCGCTCGTTTATTGCCTTGTATCGAGTCTTGCATTGCATAGTGTCTCGCGCGTGAGTGATGGGCCTCTCTGGGTAGCCTCGGGTTGCCAGTGTTGGTTGCTCTAGCTCCGCTGCTATTCCCTTTTCTCGCTTGGGTTGCCTCCCAGGGAGATTTGGGTCGTAGATTGATGGATACTTCCGGGGTATTCCAAACTGGTGTTATAAGGTGGATGCGCGCTTATTGTCATCATTGTCAACATCAAGCTCAAGATTGATGTATCGCTCGTGTAATGGTACATTGCTCGTATGAGTGAACCATAGCCTTCAAAGTGTGGTATAGCTTTGAATGGTTGTGTTAATGCTTTCAGTAATTGCTTATTGTATTGATTGTTTGTTTTGATTGCTTATTTATCAGTTATATTGCTTAACTGTTTTATTTGCATTGCACGACTTTCTTTCTCTCCAACTCAATATCTGTCTCGCCCTGACTGAGTATACGTGTTGTGTATACTCACTCCTCACCATCACATTTCAGGAAATGCCATGTTAGCTGGAAAGTTCGTGATTTCGTAAAAGTCAATGCTTGAAGAGTTGTCCTGCGTGCCTATGTGACTTGAGTTGTCAAAGTTGTAAAGTTGTATGCTTTTATGTATTATATGTATTTAATGTTAAAGGGGATGTAATTTAAGTTTCATTAAATTATGCATTTAGTTAATGTAGCTTAACTTCAATGTATATTTGTAATGACAAAGGAAAAGAGATAGCAAGGTATGATAGTCTAGCTTATGAAATAGGTTGGTGTAGTTTAATTGCTAAGCTTGAATGTATATTTACTTGTGATTTGATTGTTGTGAACCAATGCTCGGATGGCCTTGAGGTGGTTGAATGTTTGGAAATGGTATTGGTCCACTTATATGATGTCGCAGGTTTTACATTTCGCCTAGAAACAGGGGAGACTCCGTCCGTTTTTCCTAAAAATTATGCCCGAGTTTTGGTTTGGGTTGTGAATAGATTGATTGTTAGAACTCCCAGTCTCGAGAGGGATCGGGGTGTCACAATTACCTCAGCCCTTCGAGGTGCACAGCCACCATACCTGATTGCTTTGATCGAAGCTTAAACAAGGCCAGTGCTATTAGAGTGCTTTAATTCAGGTCGAGCGGTTCCACTCCTCCCTCCCAGTCATAGTGTGAACTTAACTCCTGGCTTCGTGATTGCTTGTGTCATAAGAAATAGAGCTTTTAGTTGGGCAATAAAAGTCGATTACGTATCCTATAATAGAAATAAGAGTATCAATAATATAATCAAGGCTGGCAACAATCAATGTTGTTCACCATTCCCCTGCCTTACTCTAGACTAGTCTAGTCCTTGTTTTCGCTAACGAATGCGGTTGGCTAGTCAAAGCTGAATTAGGGGAACCGCTTTCGCACAATCAGGTCTGATCAAAAGAAAGCTCTTTCAAGTTCGCCTTTTCTGGCAACTTCAATCAATATCGTAGAAAAGATAGGTGAATCCGCTTTTCCTTCGAGTGCGGGGACAAATCCCTTAATTCTTTGATCACGATCAGCAAAATCAATCAATAGCATAAGTGTTTTTCTTTTCGATTGAGCTTCTCTTGGCCCTTGGCCTTTGATGAAGATGAACTGATATACTGGCATTCTCTTCCAACTTTGTTTCCTAACTCAAGGCAAACTATCTCTAGATGGCAAAGTGAAAAGTGAATTGATCTGCACATCCATCTATTCCAATAGAAAACGTTAGCCTTCATCCATGAGATTGGGTTATCACTACCAGTAGGGGGCCCGCTTCCCTAATAGACTTTTAAACCTCGCATTCCCTTTTGATGTCCGATCCCGGATACCATGACTTGCCTTCAAACAGGCTTCACCTTCAAAGGAGAGTAACCAATCTGTGGACAACAAGGACAATAAAGATCAAATTGCCGGGGTCTGAGTCGTGTTTTGTCCTTGAGTCCTCTCTATGCCTCTCATGTCCTTCTTTCCTTCGCTTGGGACTCACTAACACACTTCTTGCTACTTTCGTGCTTGATGGCTTCTGATGAACCAATGATAGAGATCCTTAGCTTCCCTAAGAGCTGTTGTTCAATCCGTCCCTGAGCTTCTACAGGATGTCATACTTGGCATTCAGTCTTCAGGTTCAGAATGCGTCGAAAGAAGACCTTCGCCCGGATAGCCTCTTATCGGTACTCAACTGCTAGGTTTTTTGGTTCCTGCCTGAGTAGTTGTTCAAAAGAGATATGGTCAAATCTTTTATATCAAAGTGATGTTCCAAGGCGAAGAACTAATATAGATAGTCATATTGGCCTCTCGCACAGCTAGACTTTTAGTTTGCTTGATTGATTCATGGAATAAAGGTTATCTTCCTGACTAAATTCCTTTAAACAAGGACAGCTCTTTCCCTGCCTGCTTCTTGGCCACAACCACAACTAGTAGTATTCATAGGGTCCTTTGATCGCATTCTTTGCCGCTGAAGAGTCTGATCCATCTCTTATCCTTCTTGGAAAAGCAGTGGAACTAATGGTTGGCGCGCCTCTTAAGCCTCTGATTCTGTTGCTTACTCGTAAATACGGGTCATAGTTAATAGCCGGCTCGTTATGACCTTGAGCTCATGTGACGGTTTTCCTTCTGGTTGAGCTGCTACTTTGTTTCCAGCGGGCTTTCCCTTTTGCTCCATTTCAGTTCATTTTCATTCATCGTGGGACCTTATTGCTCGATCCGATCCTAGAACTTTGTTTGAGTTGCATTCCGCTTCTGCTCATTTAGAGGGAGGGTTCGCTACTTCAATTCTTGGGAAAACAATAGAACTAATGGCCGGCCTAGCTGGCACTTTATGCTAATAAAACTAGAAGTAGAAGTCAAGTTCTTTGAGTTGAATATGAATAGACGATGACGGGACACAACAGAACTATTCCTATCTAATAGGGGACGAGGTCACTGACTCAATTCAATTTCTTGAAGGGATACGATAGCTGAAGGGCGGATTCCGCGGAGCTACTATAACTATAAGATATAAGAGGTAGAAAAAAGCCTATTTTGAGCAGATTCATGTTCCTCTCGTACGTTCATGATATTGCTTTTACATGGCTCTTAAAGGCTCAACTAAATGAACTCTAATGGACTTAGCTTGCTCGTGTAACAACTTCATATCGTCTTGCTACCTCGACTTCAGACTTTGAGTATATACCTTTGTCCTATTCTTTTATCGTAAACTTAGCTATTGCCAGAGAAGACATCTATGTTATACCAGCAGACGGAGAAAACATGGCAAGATACATATTAAAAAAAAAGAATGAGCCAAAACCGAACAAGTGAGGACAAACCAAATGCCGACCTAAGAAGGACGCCTGCGGGAGACTTTCTAGTTAGTTTCCTGACAGGTCAATGTACAACCAAAAGGTGAATGTTTTACCAAACTCGTGTACAACTCCTTTCATGTGTATTGATTTCCGCTTATTACATGTTTGGTTTCCTAAATTCTTTCTCTACAGTACCCCCTGACCAAACAAAAAACCAGAAAGCCAAGATCTCTATAAAGCGAGGGAAAGAATACAGATGTGCAGCAGAGAAGGAAGAAAGACGAATGCTAAGAGCTTAGACAGAATAAGGTCTAGGGAAGACCGCCCATTTCTCAAATGGGAGAGGAAGACTAGTAAAACATTGAAGCCGCAATATAGACATGAAAAAAAGAAGATATTGAGACGGAATATGAATGAAGGATTGAAGCATCTGACCGGGCTTTGGAGATGAATACCGAAGGAGCTTACTGGATGCACCATCGACCTCAGACAGCTCGACCGGGCGGGGGAATAACTAAAAAGAAAAAAACGTTTTGGGTAAGCTAAAAGCAAATACCAATGAAGACCAGACCTGGAATTTCAAACAAGAAAACGTAGTTAGCCTAGCTGGGGAGAGAGATTCTCCAGCCCCACTCCTATATATAGTTGAAAATAGATTGGAAAACTATGCTTCCAAATCAAGCCCAAACAATAATCCTTTTGAAAGTTCCTACTTTTTGACCCATTCAAGCCATAAAAGTGACATTTTGGATTAGAAAAGAAGGCCTCTAAGACCAGAACCTGGGTTGATCGAAGAGCTGCTAACAAAAGGGCGAAGGTAGGATTGACAACAAAATAGCCATGGACGGATGGAAAGACCGGAAGAAAAGATCCATTTTTGTTGAAAAGACAGAGATGAATGTGGACAAAGCACAGACCTCAGACCGATCGATTAAACCTATTATTGTAGAGTTTCAATGGGAAGTATTGAATTAAAGTCATTCATGTGTATCGATTTCATTATGGTTGACTTAACAATTGGGATACAGGTTTCACTGTACAATTAGTTCATTATATGAAAATTGCAGTCTATAAGTTCATAGCGAAGCGAAGCTGGAGGGAAAGTCTAACATACACAGTATGTAGGACTTATACACACCTTTAGTAGTTTCCTTCAAACCCCCTATTCTGCCTACCGACCAAGGCTTCTCTTTCTAGCCCATTTATGCTTACCAAGGCCTGCATTCCTTTTATTGCTTGTTGTATTCCTTCTACCATATTCCTTTGTCTTTTCACCTTAGTCCCGGATCGACTATATGTCTTCTTTGCTATAGCTTGAATCCGCGTGATTTATCTATATTATTAAAAGCGCCGAATCCCTACTTCTTGTTGCTAGAAAAATGGAAAAAACTACTTCTTGGACTGTGGCCGACACCTGAGAAGACTAATTAGAGATTTGCTAAGCGAACGGGCCTGAAAGTACTTCTCCTAGCTTGATCTAAGTCTTTTACATTAATGTTGTAGCCTGACTTATATGCTCCTCTTCCTTTGCTTTATTACATCGATTAATGCAAATGAAGTGAATGACACTGATTATCTATAACAAATATTCGACTTCGACGGATAGGCCTTCGACGGCGCCATCTCTTAGCCTTTCTCCCCCTCTATTGCCGGTAAGAAAGGGGACAAGGACTTCCATAAACTAAAGAAAGAGCGGAATCTCCTCCGATTGCTGCTTGCGGGACTATTGTATATATTTATATAGTTATAACACTATAATTAACTAACAAAGCGTCTGTTCACGGAGGTTGTTGTAGTTTTTGTAGTTATAAGAATTTATTTTTCGAGATTGGCTTGGTGTGAAGTATACCGCATCGAACAAGCAAGGGGAATGAAGGCCGTTGTGCTAACGCGCATCCGCTGGATACAAGATCGAAAAGAATGCATTGCATGAACATTGAGATGTCCAAGATAAAAGGAACGAGGGGAAGAATCGACAAGGAATCTATAACATAAAATCGTGAATGAAAAAGTATGACGAGAATTCTCAACTCGAGATGTTAGAAGGTGCAAAATCAATGGGTGCCGGAGCTGCTACAATTGGTTCAGCGGGAGTTGCCGTCGGTATTGGAAACGTCCTTAGTTCCTTGATTCATTCCGTGGCGCGAAATCCATCATTGGCTAAACAATTATTTGGTTATGCCATTTTGGGCTTTGCTCTAATCGAAGCTATTGCATTGTTTGCCCTAATGATGGCCTTTCTAATCTCATCCATATTCTGATCGAAGAAAGAAGGTTGAAGTTTCATAAAGCAAGCACCTCTTTCTAGCCTTAGTCCATCAAATAGGGGATGGGGCGCAGTTCTTAAACAGAAGAATAGGGATGAAGAGGAAGTGAAAAAAAAGGAAGGAGGCTAGTCCTTGAAAATGCTTCGCCCGTAGGTTCGTTTGTCGTTAGGGCTTACAATTCACCATGTCACTCATTCCTTCGGTCGAGCCTTCTTCGGGTGTCGATCAATCACAGGCTGCTCTGTCATTGTCTGATTTTTGGTTGTCTGATGGCACTCGAAGTTATGTATCTACTTATCATATTTTTGGCCCTGCTCGGTAGTTCCGTAGCAGTTTTTTTTGGACGTTTTCTAGGATCAGAAGGAACCGCTATAATGACCACTACGTTCATTTCATTCTCTTCGATCTTATCTTTGATTTCTTTTTATGAAGTGGCACCGGGAGTGAGTGCTTACTATCTAAGAATTGTTCCATGGATCTCATCGGAAATGTTTGATGCTTCTTGGGGCCTATTTGGCGACCATGAAGTTACTGGATAAATTGTCGAGTAAATAGATCAGATCCGGATACGGCTATTGCTCCCCGGCGATACGGACTCGACCCGCTCCTACCCACCCCGGAGCACCATAGCATGTCGGGAATAAGGGGGGACATACTGGATGTAATCACTCCCTTGGTTAGGGGCTGTGCCACCCTGCCTTTCGATTGATACACAGTTGCGAAGTCTGATCACGAACGCTACAAGTGTGGGAGCGATCCTGGTCAAGGAAGGCTAAGACGGCGCCTCGCATATGGGTAGTAAGAGGGCGCTTATGCCCCGACGGGGGGACCTTATGGGGAAGGGCCCGACCCAAAGGGGCAGCACACCCCCCACCTCAAGCGCACCTCTATATCGACTGAATCACTCTTTTGGTCTAGTCGGTGGAACTGGTGAACCACGCGGGCTAGTTAGATGCATAGGCAAAGGGCTCATAGTACCCCATTTTCTTGACCCAACCTTTTCTTCGCTTTGGTAGTGAATCACCTACTAAGAAAAGGGGCAGGCCTACACGCCTTACTTGAGACTACAAAGGCAGGCAGTGGACTCTTTCATTAGGGATGGGAAGAAGGGGCCTAAGCACGGCAGATGCCGTACACTTGAGTGGCAAAGGAAAGCGAGACCTTATCTTTTTTTTCCAGGCTTGTTCGGACATACGATTCCCGTAGAAGATCAAGTTGGTGAGCCGTGTGATGGGAAAACTACTCGCACGATTTGGAGAGCACTGAATTAGAATGAGAGGTTCACCACCACATCATTGCCTGCAAGGGGAGCTCGCTCGATTCGCAGATTGGTCCGACTCATAATTCACTTCTGACCCCGTGTTCGATAGCCCGACTGTAGTGATGTTAATTGTGGTTACATTCATAAGTAGCTTGGTCAATCTTTATTCTATTTCATATATGTTTGAGGATCCGCATAGCCCTCGATTTATGTGTTATTTATCCATTCTTACTTTTTTATGCCAATATTGGTGACTGGAGATAACTCTCTTCAATTATTCCGAGGATGGGAGGGAGTAGATCTTGCTTCATATTTGTTAATTCATTTCTGGTTAACACGACCCGGCAATCGTAGACCCTTCCTCTAGTTAGTGACTTAGCTCCCTTCCTTCTAGTCACTGCTAGTAGGATAACATCTATTAGTCCCTTCTCTTCCTTATCATTTTCCCTTCTTTTTGTTCTCTAGTTTAAGGTTCATAAGGGGAGTGCTTTCTACTATAAGAGAACTCTACATTCCTTCGAGGCAATCGTAGCCAAGCTCTAAGACTATTCAAGCTAGCGTGGTAACGATACTGAGAAGGATACCTAGCTAGTCTTGAACCAGAGCAGGGAAGTGAAGCCCTCGATTAGCAAATAGCTCCCCGTTCTATCCAGTAGACTCTTTGCTAAAGTTCAAAGGCCAGTTTGAAGAAGGTCCAATGTTCGTGAGAAGTAAGTGAAACTACCGTTCCAAAGCTTTTTAAGGTGTGACGCGGGCTGGGCAATCAACCAGAGAACCAAGGAATGGAATTGAACTGAAAGCATAGGCTTCGGCTGAAGCTGCAACCAAAGATGAGTGGTTGTTGCCCAGGCACCGAACTATTGGCTTTAGCGACCTAATGTCAGTAGATGAAAGACGAGTTCAGAAGTAATGGATAGGTGCCTCCCCCACGAAATGTAGCTTATGCGGAACCTATTACTCCTCAACTACCAACTAGCAGCTCTTGATAGAGAAGCTCTGTAAAGGCTATTTTAGGGTAGGCCCCACTCAATGCGGTTTTTTTCTTTTCTTAATGAAATCTTCACACCTCTCCCGTTGGTCGAGCATCTTCAAACCTCTCTTATTTAATTTAAATTATGTCCTGATAGGGAAGCCCTTTCTTTTGACGACATAAACCTAAAAACATCCTCTTACTGGGCAGGTAGTAGCGTTAGCGTACTAAGAGCCCTATGGTTGCATTGAAAAAAGATGAGTTTTTTCCCCTAACTACGGTGGTTCACAAGATGCCACATCCGCCTCAAGACCCACAGCTTATTCAACAGCTTATGCCCCGCGATTTGTTGATTCCAAGGTTTGAAGATGCTCGAGCAAGTTTGAAGATTGGTCTTATTTCTACCCGGGTTTTAAGCCATCGTCTTAGTTAGTGGCCTAAGATAAGCCAACTTACGATATTGGATTAACAAATCATGAAACCTGCCAAAGAAGAGCTTCCAATGGCATATTACACCTATACTAGTACCTTTTATTGTACCTACTTAGGCTACATCTCCTTCCTTTTCCTTCCTAGCATGTCCGTCGTCTTCTTTCAAAGAGGCCATTCTTGGTCTTTCAACTAACCCAAAAAGGGCTACTTACCAATCAAAAGAAAAGAAAAAGAACAAATGAGATAACCGAAGCCAAAGCCACATTTGAGGATCTTGAATCCGTCATGAACAAGATCCCCTTCTAGTCGGAGGAAAAAGCTGATGTTATTTTACATTTTTTTAGTTAGAAAAGTATGGAGATTTTAAGTAGCAAGAAGTTTCTTTACCTTCCCCCTTTTGGTGGTAATGGTATATACAATACAGATTTCTTTTAGTAGTGATATTTCCCTATAACTAGAATTGCATAAGGGAAGAAAGGTCGTAGCGTATGGGGAAAATAGTGCTAAGCTTGGAGATTGAGGCTATCAGTACAAGATGGTGGATATTGGTTGACTTAAAAGGTCAGCGACTACAGTTGATCGCCGTTTCATTATGTATGCAGAGGTGTACTCGGGCACAACATAATGAAATGGCAGCGAAACGAAAGCGACGCATCAAAAATCTGTTCTTCTGGCTCCATGATATCATAATGTATCATAAATAAGATAATAAAATTAAGCCGTGTACTCCTCCACTGACAACTCCTTCCGCTGCATCATTCTATAACAAGAGACTTAAATGAAATCTGGAAGACAACCCACCATTGGAATTTGTTTTGCTCGTACTCTGCTCGCTCCCACTTGTCTTATTCCCACTATAGTGAAAGATCTTTCACTTCACCATAGCAGGAACCTCACTAACCTTATAGGCTAGTTACTCTAACCACTGGTATCTCATCCAGCTTTCCCACCCACCGTAACTTCAACCTTCTTTCTTCGATCGGAATACGAACGAGATAAAAAAGAATGGAAGTCAGATTCGCTAACCTTTTGGCCGGAGTCATTCACACCAACTGATGCCAGACTTCTTCAATCTCATGCTCTTATAAGGCTTTTAGAGACTCCACCTAGTGTGATCCAAAGTGCAGCCTATACATTCAAGCTTTCAAGCCCGAGCTAGTCTTCTTACCACCTAGCTACTTCTTAGTGTCCTTTCCTTTCGCGTACTCCTCTGTCTTAACTCTTGAATTGTAAGGAGAGGCTGGATGGAATTCAGCTCGACTGTAAGGAGAGGTTTGAAGATGCTCAACCGATAGGGAGAGGAATGGAGTTGGCTCGACAGAGTTATGAAGTAACTCGACTGCTAAGGAGAGGAATGTAGACGCTCGACAAAGGAAGAAAAGGCTCTTAGGCTAATAACCGTTGTTCTAGAATCTAGCAAGTTCTATTTTCACTAATCCGAATCTAGGGGTTGTTCACGAATGTCTTCTTTCATAAGAGCAAGGGCTTTCGACGAAGGGCGTTGTTTTTAAGTCATTGATAGACCTCTCCTACTATACGGAAAAAGAATCCGATTATGTGCATTTTGCTAGGATTAGCCCTCCCCACCACTTTCGACGCAACAATGAGAGCAATAGGCTTTACCTTTACCTCTTGGTGGATGAGTGAATGACTCTTCTTCTTTTAGGCTGGCATGGTCTTAGAATGCACGATAGAAGTGTAGACAAAAAAAAAATTTCGGGATAAACCCTGTGGGATAATAAGGCATACCCTCTTTTTGATTCTGACTGTCTTTCGAACCTTGCTTTAAAGCTTTCACGTGGGAAATTGATAATGTCAATAGGCATTCCATTTTAACTCTTTTCTTTTTAAGGATAGTAATAATAATATAAGGGTACACGTCCAGCTTAAACAGAAGACGATTTTCATTAGACTCTCTCTTGGCTTTAGTAGAATAACAACAGTTGGTAATATTCTAGGTAAGAAAGAAGCCAATGCTCCTAGTATCAGGAAGAGGGTATTAAGAATCATAGGCTGCACATTCATATTCAAGATGTTTACGAATAGGACTAGTTGCTTTAATGCGATGAGATAATCATGGAAATTCTCCCTCTACAGGCCTTCTCTCTGCTTTGAATAGCTAACTGCCCAGACAAAGAAGGTCATATAAGGCAACCCTTAGGGGTATGATGAAGTCTCAATTGATCTTTCCCTCACTACCGAAGCTTATGTGTTAAGGATAGAGTCATTTCATCGATACGAATAACCGACTTGAGGAAGAATACCCCGGATGAACACTTTTCTCATCCTACTACCGTACTATCCATGTCCTATTCTTAGGCTATTATACTTGTTTGCCTTGCTACCCTTTTCCTGTCTACTCAAAATCGAAATGAATAGCCAACTCGCTTAGCTTGTCATACCCCTGGCATTACTTGCTCGAACAACTAATATGTGTAGCCAATACACTAGCTATTCTTTTAGCTCGCCACCTTCGAATTAGGAAGCTCCTACCATTCATGTTCAAAAGGCCAACCGCAGGAACAAGACCAGCTGAATACGAGTTAAATCACGAGGAGATGGGCAAGTCAAGCCTGCTAGTAGCCAGTATTCAAACTAAGGGCAAAACTCATTCATACTTTTTTTCCATAATCATAGGAAGAGAAGATGGAATCTCATTCTCTTTTAGGTCTTAGGAAGAGAGGCTTTAAGGTACTTGTTTGCCAATTCATTCGGTTCAAGGCCAAGTATTCTACTCACGGCTTCGAAGGCCTACTCTTTTTAATTAAGGTCTTGCTCTCCTCTTGAACCATACGGATAGGATATCTTTGCTTTGTTGCCTCTTTCTCCTCTATTATTAGATCAGTTTCCTCCTTACCTTACAACATTGGTTCTTCCATTTCCTTTAGGTTACTAAATGGTTCTCTCCGCCCTATGAGACTGAAAGGAGTGAACTCGTTCCCTATCATAGAAGTTATCCCTTGACGGCCTTATCTTCTTTACCAGCTTCTGGTTCGTCACTTAAATCCTTCTTTGGAATTGAATTTCTTTCTCATAAGGCCAAAGGCCGTAGCTTAGCGAGCATCTTCGTTATAAGAACTTCTCACCCAATAAGACTAAGAACTACCCTTCTTCTAATAGTATGGTCTTCCTTCATCATTCCACAAAACGATTAAAAAAAATTAAAAAAATTATTTACTACACTGAAACCCCATCCTAAAAAAGGGCACTCAAGCTTGAACTTACTATTTTCAACGTAAAACCCCTTGTCTGCTTCTACAGACGTGTTAGTGGCTGTTTTTTTTGATTCCTATGATTCCTCGGATTCAAATGCGTATGTTATGTATGATTCAGTGGATGAAAGATCGGATTATTCTGTTTAAGCATATCTTTCATCTGTATTTTCTCTAGTGGTGTCTGCTACTTAAGATTTGACTTTAGCTTCCAAAAAAGAAAGAATATCCTCACTCAAAAGACGACACTTGGATCAAGGATCCACGCCTTCCCTTACGGAAAGGTCCGCTCCAACCACCGCTCATAGAATTGTTGAATTCATTTCCTCTGCCCTACTTAACTCACAGGCATTGGGCTCTTGCTTGTCAGTTTGGCTTTGAATTGTCAAATCCCCTCTCTCTCCTTCTCCTTTGCTGGCTATAGAGCCACGGAAGAGTTAAAGGTAGATACTTCAGTTGCTTATTCGCAGGCCTATGATTCATCTACTTCTTTAAATGTTGATTCTACAGTGCCAACTTCTGTTTTAGAATCAGTCCTTGGAACAACTGGAAGAGAAACTACAACCTCTGTTGCATCCTCTACTGATGTAGAATTCTATAGTTCTAGAATCATAGATAGCTTTTAGCCAATGGTTATGAAAATCAAATTCCCTTCATCGATCGAAATATGCTCTAGACCCGCCCACCGCTAATCTCTGGAACTATTGCAAAACGTTCTCTCCACCGCCGCCCAATCTCTCTGCATAAAGAGGAGGCTCTTTGCCCATAGGGTCACAAGGGTGCAAGCAACTAGTAAAGCCTGAGCATTCATCTCAATCTCATCTTTGTTAGCTCTTTCTGAGCTATTCTCTTAACACCTTTATCAAAGCCCTTCGATCGAGTAGTAAAGACAAAGGGAAAGGATTTCTTTCAGTTTTTCATCACTATTCCAAACAAAGAAACCGAATGAGGCTGAAGACTAATAGAATCTTTAATTAAAGTCGAGATACCACACTATAGAGTGATCAATCATCTACTTTCAATCGTATTTCTACCACGATTTTGATCCAAATGAGAAGCTTTGGTTAGCCGTTCACTCACCATCGATGGTCTGCCATTTAGTTCGTTCATTGTAGCAGAGCGAATAAGGTGTCATTCTCAGTCGAAATTCCTTGTATGAAAATGGCATGGATGAGTTGGAGTAAATGCTAATAACATTAAGTCTATGATGCCGTTATTGGCCACCCCTTTTGCTTTGACTGCTGGATTGAAAAAAAGTGTATTTTCCCTGGATCCTTTATCCTTGCCGGCGCCTGGATCAACAGCAAACTGATTCTGGCTGGAATCAGATTCTCTCGTTTTGACCAGCAGCAAAGATAGAAGGTGAAAAGAATGGCACTGGTTTAGCCAAGGGAAAAGATTTCCTTGAAAGAAAATAGAAGGACTGGCTTACTCCATTACCTTCTTACTCGAATAACTCCCCCTGGTTGGCCTGCTTCCTGTTTTTGCCCTTGTTTCTCCAGAGAGATATGAGAGTCCTCCTAATTCTAAATTATTTCTTATTTTTTGAATTTAAGAAAGTATTCTCCTTAATACTTAACGTTAGCCTAACCTTTGACTTAGCTATTGCCTACTCTTATCCTATATAGAGAAATCAATTAAGAAGGCTCTCATTTTCTTTTGCGTAAAATAACGGGACTTCCAGATAAAGATAGACTGCTGGGAATACCACTACTGAAACTAGCTTTTAAACTGGTACTAACGAGCTGTACGAACTAACATTTAGATTCCAGGGGCAGGGGCTTAAACTGAGATAGGGACTGCTACAAGGCATTGGTACTGAATAGAAAACTAAAGATAAAGAGACTTCCATTGCTAAAGAAGGGGCACCACTCACTTTTCTTTAAGTTAAGTCTTTAAGCATAGGAGTCTTTGACTCCAATTGAAGATAACTTAAGGGAGTTCGCCTGGGAATGAGAATGAATACAAAAGGGCAAAGTCGCCGAAGCGAGTCTAAAGGCCAAAGAGTAATCTTTGAAGGCTACTACGCCTCCTTACTCATAGTAGAGTGTAAGGTAGGTATGGGTATAACAGGACTTGAACCTGCGACCATTAGGTTAAAAGCCCAATGTTCTACCAACTGAGCTATACACCTAAAAAAAGATGTAGTAGTAAATAAGGATTGGTACGGAAAATAGGGCGGCCCCCCTTCTTCTCATCATATTAAAAGAGCGCGGCTCTGTATGAGGCTTATACTGCAAAACAAGCGAAGAAAACGTAAGGGCATGCGTTAGCACTCCTACAAGAAAACGGATGCGCATTATTATTTTGTGCAATTTAACTGCTTATCATCATCGTAGGTCAAGTTGATAACCCGCCACCTCAGTTCTTTTTCTTGCAAGTTAAGGATGTGCATCTTTTCCTTCTTGTCGTCCAACTCAAATGGGGTTAGTGGATCCCTTTAATTTAAATGGAGTTATCATGCTTGTGAAAGATAGCTATTCTTTGAATCGAAAAAGAAATGTATGAATAGAGGCCTTGCCTTATGAGTGAACTGCCTTACCTAACGAGGGCTAAGAGAGACCTTCCTCGCTGCTGTGCAATTTACTAGTTTAAGGGAACTAAATTGATTATTACTAATGAGAAATAGTAATCGGTAGGCCCTTACCCTATTTCATTTTGGGTTTGGTAGCAAGGCAAGCGAGAGGTGGGCATAGGGATAAAATCATTTGGTTGGTAAGAACCATGTCGAAGAAGTTCGACCTTGGAAAAAAGCCATTGGGAATGGAAAAGCCTAGTTCTTCCTAGCCAGGCCAGAGAAAGCCTAAGCCAAAATGTTAAATAGTAAGAGACGGGTATACCGCCCAATGTCCCATTCAGTTATTTCTGGGGTGAAGGCTAAAGTACCTCTTCTCAATCCAAGAAAGAGAACGAGATGTATCTTACTTACGATCTTTTTTTGTAGCATCCATGAATCTTAATTAAAGACACCAGGCAATGAAATCGCACCCATTAAATAAAAGAAGACTGCTCGCCAACTACTATGATTAAAAGAACTACCATTGAACCGGTATTCCTCTCGTTATACCTAATCTATTCAAAGCAAGCAGTCAATCCCATCATTTCTCCCTTATTTTACTGGAATTTCTATCAAGCCACGTGCCTCGACTCTCCTCCCGCTGGAACCTCCTTTACTTCAGGTCAGTGTTTTGAGATTGTTAAACACAAGCAGGAGATCGAGCATTTGCATAGAAAAAGGGTGAACAAATTAAAGTCTGTTCATGCCAATCTGGGTCAAGCCCTTTGATTTTGATTTGACATCCCCAATTACGGGTAAACCCAATCATTTCTATTCTATTTTAGTAGATCTCAGGGAAAAAGTCCTTCTAACGTCTCTTGTTGGAATGATCAATCCAATTTTCAATAAAAAAAGGGTCCTTGTTCTTTCGCATATAGAAAGAAGAAGAGTGAAAGAGATTACCTAAAGGAATGGATTTGAACGATAGAGGGGAGGGGAATGAAATAATAATATTTCACATAGGAAGAACCGACTTCAAGCAAGCAGTGCACTAAATAGGGTGGATAGGCAGGAAAGCTCAAGTAAGCGATTAATCTGTTCAAGTAGTGGTTACAACGATTTTTCCATCAGAGAAATAGGTTACTCATGCTCGGAACCATGTGTCTTATGGAAGCAAATGAAGCCTTTCTTTGAATAAGAAAGGGTCGTTTCATTCTGCCTTAATGGATTTCCCCTTTGATCTACGACCATCCTCCTATCTATATCAAATACTGATCCCTCATAAGACAAACCTACTTCCTAAGGCAATCAATCACCAGTTCTATCCTTAGCCGCTCACCATCTGCTTTGTTGTCCCCTTTGGTGCACAGTCCTATTTCCATTCCTTTAGTTCTTCTTTTTAGCAACCTATCGAGAGTTGTACTATCCCAATATATAGATATCATAGTAAAAACCTCAAAGAATAGGACTCATTATCCCCAAGACTCAGCCGCTCTAGTACATATGCTAGTAATCATTGCTTGGACAAAGCCAACGAAGGACAAGGGTCTGAAGGAGAACAACTCAGTAAATCGGTTCAATAACTACATCAATGCCGCTTGTAAAGATTTTTTGTCGAGACCGCTTTGTGGACTACTTTTTTCCAGTTAGAGTGACAGTGGCCCGGATTAATGGGGCACTCAACTACTAGTCTAGTAGTTGTTTTTTTCTATTAGTTGCGTATGTTCCCCGTTAACATTTTCTCTTTAGCGATCCGCTTCTATCTCGCTCCTTAGATTACTTTTTTTTAGCTACCGGCTGTTTTTCTTTCTATTTCATCACTGAGTCTGAACAAGGGATCCAACTGTTTCCCCCGGATCACTGCCTTGCTGCGCTTATCATCATTTCCAATTATCCACCGAATCGTTCATAGAAGCTACGCTATGCCCCTATTGGTCTCTTCGTTTGGACCACCGAGAAGCAATTCAAGGCCCGAACATGGTTTCATTGCAACTCTTCATCATCCCAACGTCCCCCTGCAAGAAAAGACCCATTACTATAGATAGTCCCCCATCCACTAACTCCCTCACCGACGCTACATCTGCACACATAACGTAAGTCAATAAGCCCTATCTGCTAGCCTTCGATTGTATGGTTTCTTGTATCGCGGTTGTCGAGCACTTGACGTCGGAGCACTCTAGCCGATATATGTCCATAGAAGGCAAGAGTTGACTAGATTAGATTGTTTCTTCTTATGGTACCCAACTAAGGTTAGTAAAGTATTAAAGGAGACGATCCATTCACTCCCTAATCTATGAGCACCCTTGCCCTGTAGATTCGTTCCCATGGTTCGAGTAAATAAAGAAATATCTCATCTTTGAGGATTTGAGGCAATCCCAATTGTACAACATGACCATAGGTCTACGGGAACTGTTTCTTAGAGTAATGTCTGGTGTGGCCTTCTTAGAAATATATCTTAGGTCAGGGCTCTTTTCTCCTTAAATGTCGGATATGAGAATAAAGTGGCAAGATTGAATGTCAGTCAATCAAGAGCTTGACATAATGAGGATAGCTAAACTCGAGTTGAATTGAAGGATTCGCTTCAGCGAGGGCCGCCTTCCTTCTTTCGCCTACACTCTCCCCTGATTGTGTAATAGAAGCACATAAGAGTGGAATAAGTCTACGGTAATTACTATGCTACTATTCGCATCCCAACCTAATCTCTCAACTAATGCCGCACAGTACTTGGCATGTCCACCATTCGGGATAAGTATGGTATCAAGAAATTGAGCATATTATTCCGTCTTGGTAGGGCAGGGTAGTTGTAGATTACTTTCAAACTTTCGTTCCCAAAGAAGTGAACTATTAGTTTGTGTACATAGCAAAGCCGCGCCCAATACACCAGCAACTCCCATCATATGACTCATAGTTTTCAATTAAATGTTCCTGGGCTTCTGTGCCCCTTTAGCCCCACTTTCAAACATATGTCGGGATCACCGATTCCTTCGTCACATACCTATCACTTTTGAATATCTATCCTCTGGTGAACCTTATCCGGAAGTCACCTATTCTACAAATAGAAGTGTTTCGATTATCAAGGGTGGTCGTAGATCAGTAAGCAAGCTGCCCTCTTCTATTACCAGATAAATGCATAAATAAATGGAGTCAACACCGAGGCAGGAAAGCGACAAGGCCAGAATGTATAGTTCCGACCGAATGGAACGGAGAAACAGACTATTAGACATACTACCAATTTCATTGCTGTCAAATAGATTTTCTTTTTCCTTATGTTACGAGGTCTTCACTTAGTAGTCGTATAAAGTAGCCTTATGTTTGGATCTTCAGGCTTTAGGGGTGTCTTCCAGAGCCTTTCACTTTTTTTTTATGCATATCCAGCAACGACAGTGGTTCCCTCCCCCTTTTTCCCAGCCTGGCCCCTTCTTCTATCTTATATCATGCAAGGCTTGCACAAAAATCTGGCATCCAACCACCAGCAAAGCAAAGAAGTACAATCACGGGAACACCTCCACCTGTTCCTCCTCCTCAATTACCTCGAGAGGGTCTGCTTCAACTACTCCTGTAAAAATATGGTATAGAAAGGAATGAGCAAAAACTATTGCTCAGCAAGGGCAATTGGTCTCAAGGACGGAGATGAGAGGAGTATGCAATGCAATTAGCCAAGCAATGTATACATATATCATACAGAGATATAATAAAGCCATCAACAAAGCAAGGCAAGCATTAAAGCTATAAACACTCATTCAAAGGATACGATACTCTTTTCACGAGCAACTTTCATTCAAGAATTCGATGACGACGCGCCGGCCCAAACCACCTTATAACACCAGTTTGGAATACCCCGGAAGTATCCATCAACCTACGACCCAAATCTCCCTGGGAGGCAACCTGTAACACCCCGATCCCTCACGAGACCGGAGGCTCTAATAACCATGCTATTCTCAACCCAATACCAAACCCGGTCACAAAATTTTAGGGGAAAAACGGACAGAGTTTCCCCTGTACTATGGACATTCTGAAAACCTGTAAATTCTCAAATAAGGTAACTACAAGGTAAACAAACTTTTCATGGCTAAATATTTAAAGATTCACGGCCATCCGAGCCTTGAAGCAAACAACAGTTCCAAAACCACACAAGCATGCAAGTAACTTGTTTATAATATAGTCTAATAACCATGCCATTCTAGGATAACATTAAAACATACTTAGAGATAAAACATTCTACACTAAGCCATTCACTCCCAAGCATGCAAAGCAACTAGAAATAGAAATATAAGTTATTACAAGCCATAGAATTACCACTGCTACTACATTATCAGACTTCCAGCCTACATATTACTCAAATACATACATGAGCTTTAAGGCCCCAAAATAGATTATACATAGGACAACAAATTCTTCACATAACAACCAGAAAGCACATCCACCTCAGACAAATATCACACAGCAGCTAAGGCAACTCCACCAACTGTGCCACCTGAAACATGTTAGCGAGGTATGAGCAACCACTGTTGCCCAGTGAGGGATATAGTCCCGGGGCATGCAATGCAACAGATAATACAATTACACAACAATAACACTTTAACAATTTAAGAAACAATGATAACTTAAATAACCACACAATTAAAAGGATACATTTCAACAATCCCCTATACACCAATCTTCACTGGTCTTCAATCACGATCCACGAACCACGAGCACGATCATGATAAGCCGGCATAACCCCAATCACTCCAGTGGGTGTACTCCGGATGTACCCCGAATCCTACGACCCAACATCCCCTGGCAATCTCCGGACCAGGCGAATGAGGGAATAGGGCACGGAGTTTGAATATCCACCGGCAAGCCCTCTGCAGCCCAGCCGATATTCAACACATCCGCCCCGACACTATGGTTGCGCAACCACTATGCAATGCACTCAACGATGGCAAGTTAATAACAATAATATAAGCATTAACACATATGAGGATCAACAAGGTAGGTTGACCTCGTTGCAATTAGGATAGAAGTAAAGATAGAAGCTAATAAGCAGTTTACAAATGAACTTATACCATATAAGCATAGAATCATTCCAAAAGCTCCAAATCAATTTAAAATCATATATAAACACTTAAGAAGTCCTGACATGGGTTTAGAAGTGTGAGACAACTTAAATTGCACCTAAACCCCTTTGTTTTTCGAACTATTTCTCTTCTAAACCAAAGTTAATGATTTCATTTTCAAAGGAAACTCTCCCAACCTTCTAACTAACCCCCAAGGTACCCTCTCAACCCTCGAACTCAATCAAATGCCCGCGTTTACCCCGAAAGCCCCAATTTCTCCCTTTTGGCTTTAAACTATACCTACATTGTCCGGGCTTCAAACAAGGGATATCAAGGCATCTATAACACCTAGGTAGCCTAAGGATACTAGAATTGAAGCCCGAATCCACCCGGATTCGCATTAACCCCGAAAGCCCCAACTTAAAGTCGGCTATTTTCCATTTTTAGGCGATTTAAGGGCAATGCAAGTGTACGGGGCTATTTGATTATCTTCACTAGTACCTAAGGCATCAATTATAAGCATTAATTCAAGCCAATTCGAGCAATTACACAAAACCCTAGAAAAAACGTCACTATTCACCCAAAAAATCAAACTAACGATTCTAACCGTTTAAATTGCGAAACAACGGTTCAAAAGTGTTCTCTAGCATTCATATAGATAGTATATTAGCATAGATAACAATTATAATGGCATATAATCATATTTTCAACAAATCAATAAATGAGCAACTATTTAAAAATGCAAAAACAAGTCGTGAAATCCCTCACCACTACGCGTAGGAGCACCTAGGAACCTTGCAAACACCCTACACTAGTTGCTCAAGGCTTGGCTTGGCTTGAATTGAAGAGTTGAAGATGAAAAAATTCTCCCAAGTGCAAAGAGGGGCTGTCGGGTTTGGGCTGCTGTTTTCAGCTTTTAATTTTTTTTTTCTTTTGCATTTTGTGAGCTTAAGTGTTATAATAAAAGGGTTAAGTTATGGTGGGGTCAATTGGGTGCTTAATTGATCTAATAAAATGTGCGTAGTAAGCTTTAAAACGAGATTAGATAGTAAAATATACGCTAGCTAATTAATTACCTAAGTTAGTTACGTAACACTATTCATTCAACTACTAAAGTCATTTTCTAAACGAGCCTTCCTAACGCCTTAAGCTCAAATGCACATTTTTCCCACTACTTTCACAATTAATATGATTTAATAAAAATGCTAATTAACTAATAGAAAGTAGTTTAAAAACGGAGTGAATAGTTGTCACAAAGTCAGTTAATAAGGCATAAAAGTAAATGCGCAAACAAGGGATGCAACAGTAATTAAATGCATGGCTAAAACCCGGGCGTCACATCCTCTCCCCCTTAAACTAATTGCGTCCACGCAATTTCTTCTTCACAAGGGAACTCCACAACAACTGAAAACCAACTCCGATTACTCGTCATCAGTTGCTAAGCAAGAATACCATATACGAACTCTCGTGGGAGCTCATTAAGAAATCCCAGTAGTATTGCCTGCGAACCTCACGTAATAAGGCCAAATAAAGGCTCCAATAGAGATGCTACTTCGAAATCCAAATAAGAATCCCGCTGGCACGAATACCATAGAAGAATAGAATCCCAACTAACAGTGGAGAGAAAATACCAATAAGAATTTAGAGTACAAATACAGAAGATAATTCCATATAATAAGGCTGATTAGAATCCCAAACTAAGTCTTCCGAGTAATACCAGCAAGAAAATACTAGAAGAATACTCAATAAGAAAACCGAGAGAACGGTCATATAGAAATCCCAAAGGAAGCCATTCATTTCTGACTACTGAGCGTAGAAGAATGCCTTGGAAGAAATCCCAATAACTGAGCTCCGCTTAAAAACATTATCATTCCCGCTAATCCACACAACTTGGAGGGCTTGTTGCTAATCACTTCTCTTCAGGGGGAGGAAGAAGTCTTTCTTACCATTTCAACGAGACATGTATGAATGCCAAGATATCACATTTACACATATATGTTTTAAACTATTGTGCAAACATGTTTATATAAGAGTTTATGAAACAGTGTAATCATCAAAGTCATTCAAGCACGACAATCAAGTCTATCATAACACAACTCAATCAAAGACTTTCAAATGCACAAATTACAAGCAACAGTTCAAGCAATTAACAATTCACGAGGTCAATTTGATGCATAACTAGCCACTTTACTTCACTTAGCACACATTTAGCACGTAACACATAATTATATCACATAGGTGCACACATTCAATACAAGACACACAATCACGCATGCAGGCATACACTTTCAAGACACACTCTTAACAAGCAGACACGTAAGGGTTACTACCCGACAGGCCGAGGACCCTGTCCTGGCTTAGAGCTAACTAAGCTCTGATACCACCTGTAACGCCCCGATCCCTCACGAGACCGGAGGCTCTAATAACCATGCTATTCTCAACCCAATACCAAACCCGGTCACAAAATTTTAGGAGAAAAACGGACAGAGTTTCCCCTGTACTATGGACATTCTGAAAACCTGTAAATTCTCAAATAAGGTAACTACAAGGTAAACAAACTTTTCATGGCTAAATATTTAAAGATTCACGGCCATCCGAGCCTTGAAGCAAACAACAGTTCCAAAACCACACAAGCATGCAAGTAACTTGTTTATAATATAGTCTAATAACCATGCCATTCTAGGATAACATTAAAACATACTTAGAGATAAAACATTCTACACTAAGCCATTCACTCCCAAGCATGCAAAGCAACTAGAAATAGAAATATAAGTTATTACAAGCCATAGAATTACCACTGCTACTACATTATCAGACTTCCAGCCTACATATTACTCAAATACATACATGAGCTTTAAGGCCCCAAAATAGATTATACATAGGACAACAAATTCTTCACATAACAACCATAAAGCACATCCACCTCAGACAAATATCACACAGCAGCTAAGGCAACTCCACCAACTGTGCCACCTGAAACATGTTAGCGAGGTATGAGCAACCACTGTTGCCCAGTGAGGGATATAGTCCCGGGGCATGCAATGCAACAGATAATACAATTACACAACAATAACACTTTAACAATTTAAGAAACAATGATAACTTAAATAACCACACAATTAAAAGGATACATTTCAACAATCCCCTATACACCAATCTTCACTGGTCTTCAATCACGATCCACGAACCACGAGCACGATCACGATAAGCCGGCATAACCCCAATCACTCCAGTGGGTGTACTCCGGATGTACCCCGAATCCTACGACCCAACATCCCCTGGCAATCTCCGGACCAGGCGAATGAGGGAATAGGGCACGGAGTTTGAATATCCACCGGCAAGCCCTCTGCCGCCCAGCCGATATTCAACACATCCGCCCCGACACTATGGTTGCGCAACCACTATGCAATGCACTCAACGATGGCAAGTTAATAACAATAATATAAGCATTAACACATATGAGGATCAACAAGGTAGGTTGACCTCGTTGCAATTAGGATAGAAGCAAAGATAGAAGCTAATAAGCAGTTTACAAATGAACTTATACCATATAAGCATAGAATCATTCCAAAAGCTCCAAATCAATTTAAAATCATATATAAACACTTAAGAAGTCCTGACATGGGTTTAGAAGTGTGAGACAACTTAAATTGCACCTAAACCCCTTTGTTTTTCGAACTATTTCTCTTCTAAACCAAAGTTAATGATTTCATTTTCAAAGGAAACTCTCCCAACCTTCTAACTAACCCCCAAGGTACCCTCTCAACCCTCGAACTCAATCAAATGCCCGCGTTTACCCCGAAAGCCCCAATTTCTCCCTTTTGGCTTTAAACTATACCTACATTGTCCGGGCTTCAAACAAGGGATATCAAGGCATCTATAACACCTAGGTAGCCTAAGGATACTAGAATTGAAGCCCGAATCCACCCGGATTCGCATTAACCCCGAAAGCCCCAACTTAAAGTCGGCTATTTTCCATTTTTAGGCGATTTAAGGGCAATGCAAGTGTACGGGGCTATTTGATTATCTTCACTAGTACCTAAGGCATCAATTAGAAGCATTAATTCAAGCCAATTCGAGCAATTACACAAAACCCTAGAAAAAACATCACTATTCACCCTAAAAATCAAACTAACGATTCTAACCGTTTAAATTGCAAAACAACGGTTCAAAAGTGTTCTCTAGCATTCATATAGATAGTATATTAGCATAGATAACAATTATAATGGCATATAATCATATTTTCAACAAATCAATAAATGAGCAACTATTTAAAAATGCAAAAACAAGTCGTGAAATCCCTCACCACTACGCGTAGGAGCACCTAGGAACCTTGCAAACACCCTACACTAGTTGCTCAAGGCTTGGCTTGGCTTGAATTGAAGAGTTGAAGATGAAAAAATTCTCCCAAGTGCAAAGAGGGGCTGTCGGGTTTGGGCTGCTGTTTTCAGCTTTTATTTTTTTTTTTTCTTTTGCATTTTGTGAGCTTAAGTGTTATAATAAAAGGGTTAAGTTATGGTGGGGTCAATTGGGTGCTTAATTGATCTAATAAAATGTGCGTAGTAAGCTTTAAAACGAGATTAGATAGTAAAATATACGCTAGCTAATTAATTACCTAAGTTAGTTACGTAACACTATTCATTCAACTACTAAAGTCATTTTCTAAACGAGCCTTCCTAACGCCTTAAGCTCAAATGCACATTTTTCCCACTACTTTCACAATTAATATGATTTAATAAAAATGCTAATTAACTAATAGAAAGTAGTTTAAAAACGGAGTGAATAGTAGTCACAAAGTCAGTTAATAAGGCATAGAAGTAAATGCGCAAACAAGGGATGCAACAGTAATTAAATGCATGGCTAAAACCCGGGCGTCACACAACCCAAGCGAGAAAGGGAATAGCAGCGGAACTAGAGCAACCAACACTGGCAACCCAAGGCTACCCAGAGAGGCCCATCACTCACGCGCGAGATACTATGCAATGCAAGACTCGATAGAAGGCGATAAACAAGCGATAAAGCCACACGTGGGAGAATAACAAAGTAGGTTACTCTCGCACGCAATAGCAGTAATTGATAAGCAATTCAATCCAAAACAACTCAAACAAGTATTTCAAGTAATTCTAAGCATTCTATAGGCATAAAGACAAGAAAACACACAAAAACACAAATCGGTCCCAACTATCAAAACGCTACCATTTCCAAACGAGCCACGAGTTCTGGAAACCGACTTCGCCAACCCTCCTAGGTCACCATAAGGCACGTCTAAAGACCCCGAAACCATACTTTACCCTAGAACTCGCGCAAAGCCCCGATTTTTCCCTTTCTCGTTTGAACTACAACTATATCAACCAAACACCCAACCAGCGCCATAATCGCACCAAAAGTGCTTCCATGGCTTCCCGAAGCAATGCCAACACGCAAAACGAGAAAATGCTAAAATTGACCTAAACGACCCCAACTTTTCCAAAGGCATAATTCTCATTTTTTCCACTACGCAACCCAAACAAACCACACATTTTAGCATTCTAGCGTACCTAGCACATTTCAACATCAACAGAAAATATAACTGCGCAACTTCAACGTTTCAAAGTTTTACTATTCATAAAACACTATTCAATTAACAATTTAATTTGCAATCACAACATTTAACTGCAAAAAATGTTACAAAGCTATAAATACATGTTCTACAAATGCCAAGGAACATTCTAGAAGCATCAAATCACTTTAAATAACGATCTACGGATAAATCTCAAAATTGACAAAGTTAACATACATAACGTTTAAATGCGCAAATAACATGCTTCCCTCACCTCAGGTACTCCTAGTCGCTAGGAAAACAACGCTAGTTGCCTCGGAAATCACCCCGCACGAGCTCACGCGAAGATTGATCGATTGGAAGTTGAAAGGTTTTTTTTTTTCTCTCTTCAAAGCCACGGCCTGCTCCTCTGTTTTGCTGCTATTTTTTTTTTAATTTTGCTTAGCTAAATGCTTATTTAAGAGTTAAATGGTCAAAGGGTCAAAGGTCCAAGGTCAAACTACTTAAGACTTGGTCAAAGGGCCCTATTTTGTGCGTTTTAAAGCCTTTTTAGCTAAGGTAAGATCAATTAAAGCTAGCAACATTTAAAATATAAAATTTAAGTCATCTAAATACTAGTTTCACTATTTGCTGAGAACTAGAAATCGTTATCTGGCTATCGCTCCTTAAATGTAATGCACGTTGCGACGGCGAGAAAGTAACAATTAATTCACAAAGAATTTAAGGAAATATAATTTTCAAAATAATAAACAAAGAATTTTCACATTCCGGGCTCGGGTATTACACCCTCTCCCCCTTAAAACAATTGCGCCCACGCAATTCTTACCTGGTCAACAAACAACTCTGGATACTGATCCCGAACTTGGTCCTCTCTTTCCCAAGTCGCTTCCTCAAACCCATGATGATTCCACAAAACCTTTACTAACGGAATACTCTTTCTGCGAAGCTCCTGAACTTTCCGATCCACAATTTGAATTGGTTTTTCTTCATAAGACAACTTCTCTTCAATCTGTAAAGGCTCTGGTTCAAGTACATGTGAAGGGTCTGGATGATACTTCTTCAACATAGACACATGGAACACATCGTGCAGTGTCGACAAGCTCAGGGGTAAAGCTAATCGATAAGCCAAAGGACCTACCTTTTCGGTGATCTCATACGGACCCACATACCTGGGACTAAGCTTCCCGCTCTTACCGTGCCGAATCAATCCCTTCCGTGGAGAAATCTTAAGAAACACCCAATCTCCCAAATCAAACTCAAGATCCCGACAGTGCTTATCCGCATAACTCTTTTGACGACTCTGAGCTGTAAGCATACGCTGGCGAATAAGGTGAACATTATCTACCATCTTAATCATCTCAGGTAACACAGTCGGATCAACTGTTCTCATCTCTCCAACCTCTTCCCAATATAACGGGGATCTGCATTTCCGACCATACAACACCTCGTTGGGAGCCATACCTATAGTAGATTGATAACTATTGTTGTAGGCGAACTCCGCTAAAGGCAAAAACTTCTCCCAATTCTTCCCAAAGTCAAGCACACATGCCCGAAGCATGTCTTCCAAGATCCTGATAGTTCTCTCAGACTGGCCATCAGTTTGTGGGTGATATGCAGTACTGAAGCTCAACTTAGTTCCCATGGCCTCTTGCAACTTCTGCCAAAAATGAGATCTGAATCTGGGATCCCTATCTGACACTATACTCTGTGGCACACCATGCAATGTCACGATATTAGCAACATAAAGCTCAGCTAACTTATCAAGGCTATCCTGTTTGTTCACGGGAATAAAATGTGTAACTTTAGTCAAGCGGTCCACAACAACCCAAATAGAATCACATCCTCTCGGAGATCTAGGAAGATCGGTCACAAGGTCCATTGTTATATGTACCCACTTCCATTGTGGAATTGACAACGGCTGTAGAAGTCCGGCTAGCCTCTGATGCTCAACTTTAACCCTCTGACAAGTCAAACACCTGGATACATACCTAGCAATCTCCCTCTTCATATTGTTCCACCAGAAGTGTTGCTTCAAATCTCTATACATTTTTGTACTGCCCGGGTGAATCGTATACCTCGAATTATGTGCCTCAGACAGGATCTCATTCTTTAAAGTTGGATCATCAGGAACACATACTCTATCCCTGAATCTGAAGATGCCATCTGCATGTAATTTAAACTCCGACTCTCCCCCTTTAGCTTTTTCTTGGATTTTCAAGATGTGACGATCAGTCTTCTGAGCCTCTCTGATCTGTGCTAGCAACCCTGACCGAATCTGCAAACTAGCAAATCGAATCCCTACCTCAGTAGCTTCTGGTTTCCATGAAAAAATTTCTTCCAAAGTCTCCCAGTCCTTGATAATCAAGCTTGAAACAGTAGCCTTTCGGCTCAAAGCATCAGCAACAACATTTGCCTTACCTGGCACATAATTAATAGAACAGTTATAACCACCCAACAGCTCTAGCCATCTCCGCTGCCTCATATTCAGATCCTTCTGTGAAAACAAATACTTGAGACTCTTGTGGTCAGTAAATATTTCAAATCTGCAACCCCACAAGTAGTGACGCCACTTCTTCAAAGCAAACACAACTGCAGCTAACTCAAGATCATGTGTAGGGTAATTGACTTCATAAGGTTTCAACTTCCTGGACGCATAGGAAATCACCTTACCATTCTGCATTAAAACACAGCCCAATCCTTCTTTAGATGCATCACTGTAGACAACGAAGTTCTCTGTTCCCTCAGGTAAAGCTAGTATAGGAGCTGTAGTTAGTCTCTTCTTCAATTCTTGGAAACTGGATTCACATTTGGCATCCCAGTTGTAAGCAACTTTCTTCGGAGTCAACTGGCTCAAAGGTCCAGAAATTTTAGAAAAGTCTTTAACAAATCTTCGGTAGTAACCTGCCAATCCAAGAAAACTCTGAATCTCTGACACCGTCTCAGGTCTCTTCCAAGATGAAACAACCTCAATCTTAGCTGGGTCCACTGAGATTCCTCGATCTGAAATGATATGGCCTAGAAAAGATATCTGATTCAACCAGAACTCACACTTGCTGAATTTAGCAAAAAGCTTGTTTTCCCGCAAAGTCTGAAGCACAATCTTCAAGTGTTGCTCATGTTCATCCTCATTCTTCGAATACACTAAAATGTCGTCAATAAAGATCACGACAAACTGATCAAGGTAAGGCCGAAAAACTCTCTGCATCAAGTCCATGAATGCGGCTAGTGCATTCGTCAATCCAAACGGCAACACAATAAACTCATAGTGGCCATATCTAGTCCTGAAAGCCGTCTTCGGTATATCGTCACTCCGAATTCTAAGTTGATAGTAACCCTGCCTCAAATCAAATTTGGAGTAAACACTCACACCCTGCAACTGGTCAAACAACTCCTCAATCAACGGCAAGGGGTATTTATTCTTAATCGTGACTTGATTAAGTCCCCTGTAATCAATGCATAATCGTAGCGTGTCGTCTTTCTTTCTCACAAACAACACAGGCGCACCCCACGGCGAAGAACTAGGTTGTATAAACCCTTTCTCAAGCAAGTTCTGAAGCTGAATTTTTAACTCCTGAAGTTCAGCCGATGCCATTCTATAAGGACTCCTAGAAATTGGCGCAGTGCCTGGCACAAGATCAATCACGAACTCAATCTCCCTATCCGGTGGTAAACCCGGTAATTCCTCAGGAAATACACCAGGGAAGTCTCTAACAATCGGAACCTCGTTTAAACTCAACTTATCAGTAGGCTGATTGATCAAATAGGCTAAGTAAGCTTCACAACCCCTATTCAACAACTTAGAAGTCTTGATCGCTGATAAAAGTGGAATGCGGGCAGCCCTGCAGTTCCCAACAATCTCTAGTACCGGTAGGTCAGGAACCTTAAGATAAACGACATTTGTTCTACAATCCAACTGAGCATAATACTTTCCCAACCAGTCCATTCCCAAAATGATTTCAAAGTCACGGAATGGTAATATAATTAAATCAGCAGGAAATTTACGGTTCTCAATACATATATCACAAGATTTGCAAGTAGACTAAGTAATAAATTTTGCACCCAAAGGAGTACTAACTTCAACTTCATGAGCCAATTTATCAATGCAAACATTAACAGATCGTGCACATGCAGGAGTTATAAACGAATGTGTTGCTCCGGGATCAATCAAAACTTTAACTGGCTGAGTATTGAGAAGAAAGGTACCTTCCACTATAGCTGTAGTATCGGGTAGCTCCTCTGCATCCAGTGCAAAGACCCTAGCCTGAACTCTCTGTGCTGGACGTGCACCTACAGCCCTATTCTGAACACATTGGCCTCCACCACGGCCCTGTACATTATTATACTTAGGGAAATCTCTCACCCTATGGTTATCACTGCCACAACCCGTACATTTACCACTCTTCCTCCAGCAGTTAGCCTCAATATGGCCCGATCGATTACAATAATTACACTGCTGATTTTGCCTAACCGCAGTGTTTCCCGTAGGTGCTGGGGCTCTGGCAGGGGTAGGAGCTGTACCTCCCTGCTGGGGTCTAGTCACAACTGGCCTAGCCTGAATCTGCTGCTGTGGTTGATACGGACGTTGCTGAGGACCTTGTTCAGAAGTCTGATACTGCCTCGGCTGACTCTGGCTGCTCTGGCCCAAATACTGCTTCTTACTCGGCTGACTGCTCTAAGCTAACATCTCAGCCTTCCGTTTCTCAAACTTCGAGGCTGCCTGAAATGCCTCGGGAAAAGTAGTATAGGTCTGCCCAGTCAAATGCAACTGAATGTCCATTCTCAGCCCACGGAAAAACCTATGTATCATCCTCCTAGCCGGCCGTACCAACTCGGGCATATACCTCGACAGGCTAACAAACCTAGCCTCGTACTGAGCAACAGTCATATTTCCCTGCTTCAGGGCCACAAACTCATCTTCCCTCCTCTCCATAGCCATCTCGGGAATATATTTGTCCCGAAACTCACTTACAAAATCATCCCACAAATGTGGTACATCCTCACAATCCCACCTCAATCTGACAGTATTCCACCACTGCTCTGCATCACCCTCGAATAAGAATGACGCATAGTCTATTCTTGCCTCATCAGTATACCTCAACGCGGTGAAAATCTTCTCAACTCGATTAATCCATCTCTCGGCCGCCTCATCATCTGGCTCCCCAAAGAACTTTCCCGGCTCGTGCCTCAGAAATTTCTCTAACTGATTATTCTCAACTCTATACCCCTGTCCACCAGGATTAGCTTGATTTCCCTGGGGATTATTCCTGTCCTGCCTCTGCTCATGCAGCACCTGTGTAATCCGGTCTACTGCAGTAGTCATAGTAGCCATAAACTGCTCAGGCAACGGCTACTGACCCTGTTCTGCTGCCTCTTCATCTGATCCTATACCTTGAGTAGCACGACGTGGCGGCATAGTAGCAACTCACAATAGCTGGCAACATTTAAAAGCAGTTTATAGACAGAAATATAGCACATAAGATTAGATAACACTCAAGTCAATAACAATCCAATATTCTATCACACAATTCACATAATACAAGTTTAACTTGCCAAACTATTTCACTTAAACACATAAACACTCCAAGTTCACAAGGTCATGCTATATCATTTTCTTTTCACTTAGCAATCATACATAAACACTTTAGCATTTTAGACCTTTACCCCCACAGACCGAGAATCATATCCCGGCTCATGCAAGACTAACCTGGCTCTGATACCACCTAAAGATGTCACGCCCCGACCCGACCCCGCCAAAAGGCCAAGCTCGGACCCGACACACGGACGGAGTCTCCTCTGTACCGCGGACGATCCGAAAACCCTAAAATCATTATAATACTTGCGAAAGCCATATAATAATCAAAACAAGCCAACTTTCTTTAAAAACATACATTTCTTATTATCCAACTTTCCAAACCAAAAATGATATGCATACTACACAAGTACTTATGCCACTAATCAATTCCATTAGCATGCATTTTCTTACTAGTCACAAGAGTATAAGTTACAACATTACATTCCTCCAACTTATACAACATAAGACCGTAAAGGCCTCACACTAGAAAATATATACAAGGCTACAAGCCTCAAAACTAAACGACATCCAAGCAATATACATATCATGCAAGGCTTGCACAAAAATCTGGCATCCAACCACCAGCAAAGCAAAGAAGTACAATCACGGGAACACCTCCACCTGTTCCTCCTCCTCAATTACCTCGAGAGGGTCTGCTTCAACTACTCCTGTAAAAATATGGTATAGAAAGGAATGAGCAAAAACTATTGCTCAGCAAGGGCAATTGGTCTTAAGGACAGAGATGAGAGGAGTATGCAATGCAATTAGCCAAGCAATGTATACATATATCATACAGAGATATAATAAAGCCATCAACAAAGCAAGGCAAGCATTAAAGCTATAAACACTCATTCAAAGGATACGATACTCGTTTCACGAGCAACTTTCATTCAAGAATTCGATGACGACGCGCCGGCCCAAAACACCTTATAACACCAGTTTGGAATACCCCGAAAGTATCCATCAACCTACGACCTAAATCTCCCTGGGAGGCAACCCAAGCGAGAAAGGGAATAGCAGCGGAACTAGAGCAACCAACACTAGCAACTCGAGGCTACCCAGAGAGGCCCATCACTCACGCGCGAGACACTATGCAATGCAAGACTCGATACAAGGCGATAAACAAGCGATAAAGCCACACGTGGGAGAATAACAAAGTAGGTTACTCTCGCACGCAATAGCAGTAATTGATAAGCAATTCAATCCAAAACAACTCAAACAAGTATTTCAAGTAATTCTAAGCATTCTATAGGCATAAAGACAAGAAAACACACAAAAACACAAATCGGCCCCAACTATCAAAACGCTACCATTTCCAAACGAGCCACGAGTTCCGGAAACCGACTTCGCCAACCATCCTAGGTCACCAAAGGCACGTCTAAAGACCCCGAAACCTTACTTTACCCTAGAACTCGTGCAACGCCCTGATTTCCCCCTTTCTCATTTGAACTACAACTATATCAACCAAATACCCAACCAGCGCCATAATCGCACCAAAAGTGCTTCCATGGCTTCCCGAAGCAATGCCAACACGCAAAACGAGAAAATACTAAAGTCGACCTAAACGACCCCGACTTTCCCAAAGGCATATTTCTTATTTTTTCCACTACGCAACCCAAACAAACCATACATTTTAGCATTCTAGCGTACCTAGCACATTTCTACATCAACAGAAAACATAACAGCGCAACTTCAACGTTTCAAGGTGTAACACCCCGATCCCTCTCGAGACCGGGAGTTCTATCAATCGATCTAATCATAACCCAACCAAACCCGGACATAATTTTCAGGGAAAACGGACGGAGTCTCCCCTGTTTCTAGGCGAAATGTAAAACCTGCGATAGCATATAAGTGGACCAATACCATGTCCAAACATTCAAAACCACCTCAAGGCCATCCGAGCCTTGGTTCTCAACTATTTAAACTCAGCAAGTATACATACATTTCCAATTTAAAAGCTAACCTATCTCTTTTCATTTTTGACAAGTACATTCGAACTAGACGGTTAAACCATACTAAGCTACTGCATAAAATAAACTATCATGCCATTCTAACTCTTTTCCTTTAGACATTACAGACATACATTGAAGTTAAGCTATGCTAACTGATTACATAAACTAGATTATCAATTCACCTCAGCTACTTAGCTAAATTTAAATTACATTTCTTTTGACAATAAATACAAACAACATATGAACATACATCTTTACAAACTTCGACACTCAAGCCACATAGGCACGCAAGACAACTCTTCAGGCAACGAACTTTTACGAAATCACGAACTTTCCAGCTAACATGACATTTCTTGAAATGTGGTGGTGAGGAGTGAATATACACAACACGTATACTCGGTGAGGGCGAGACAGATATCGAGTTGGAGAGAAAGAAGATCGTGCAATGCAAATAATCACAGTTAAGCAATAAAGACAATAAGGAAACATTCAATACAACAACAATACTATAAGCAATCAAGAAAGCATTAACACAGCCCTTTAAAGCTATACCACACTCTAAAGGTTGTGGTTCACTCATACGAGCAATATACCATTTTACGAGCGATACATCAATCTCGAGCTTGATGTTTGACAACGATGACAATAAGCGCGCATCCACCTTATAACACCAGTTTGGAATACCCCGGGAGTAACCATCAATTCTACGACCCAAATCTCCCTGGGAGGCAACCCAAGCGAGAAAGGGAATAGCAGCGGAGCTAGAGCAACCAACACTGGCAACCCGAGGCTACCCAGAGAGGCCCATCACTCACGCGCGAGACACTATGCAATGCAAGACTCGATACAAGGCGATAAACGAGCGATAGCACAACAATACAAACTAGTGACAACAAACGAGATAACAAGCAATCACAATCAATACTAGCATTCAACTAACTTTTCAAGCATAACAAACAATAATAAGCAACAATAACAACAATTAAACAAGTAACGACAGTTCAAACACGAAAACAACAAATAACACTATTCAACCCCAACTTCCGAGGATAATTACGAGCAAACGAGCTACGGGATTAGGAAACCAATTTCACTACATTCACTCAGGCACTACAAGGCACGTTTCTATGTCACTAAACTTCACTTTCTCATCCGAGACCCGAAAGTCCACCTACTGCGTTTGAACTACAGCTATGCTAACCGGTCATTCAATCAACGCCACAACAGAGCCAAAAGTGCTTCCATACCCTCAATTACAAAACCCCCAACTCAATTCGAGCACGGTCAACTTTTGGTCAAACGGCCCCTTTACGTTTCTTTGTCTAATTTCCAATTTTAACAAAGGCCGATCCGTTTTTATTTCACATTTTAGCTTTTTATCACTAATGACACCTATCCAAATCAAACAATCGCAATTCGGATCGAAATCCAAAATTCTAGGGTTTACTATTCATAATTCACTATTTATGTTCTTCCCCAATTTCAATTACGCAGTTTCAACCGTAAAAATTGCTAAATAACTAACAAGCAATGCTCTACGAACCCTAAACAAGCTATTTCAAGCAATAACAGGCATTATAACGCGATAAATATCAAATCTGAAAAATTGACTCAAAAATTAAATTCAGATTAAAATGCACAAAAGCGTGAAAACCCTCACAGAGATTGAAGACCAAGACCCACAAGGACCCGAGCCACGATCCTCGTCCGTTCCCACGCAAGATTTTGGCTTAAAAATGCAAAATCAATTTTTTTTTCTTTTCTCCTTAACCTTCGGCCAAGGGAGGACAAGATGGCCATTTTTTGTTTTTGTTTTTTGTCAATTTTGCTTAATTTTGGCTATTTAAAAGATGACAAAGCCTCAAGGGCAAAATGGTCATTTAGCAAAGTCAAAATCCTAATTTAACATGGTCAAATAAGCTATTTTGATGCCATTTAATTTATTCCAAGTTAGAGAAATGCAATTTTAATGAAAACTGACTAAAACTAGTTAATTTAAACTAGAAACATTATTTACGAAATTTGAGAAATATTTCTCTAACTCTTATTTTTGTAATTCTACGATCGAACGGTCACTAATCGATCGCTAATAAAGTGATGAACAATAATATAAAACTCTAATTCTTTGAAAAGTAGAATAGTAGAATAGTTTAAAATTCACTCCGGCTCGGAGTTACTTTTCTCATTTAATTGAAAATCGGGTGATTTTAATGCAAGACAACCAAAACCGTTTATCAAAATAATCAAAACAATCAAGGTAATCAATTTTCATTTAAAAATAATTAATTTAACTATTTTTAGAACATTTTAAAGAATTATGAAGTTAATGTTAAGTTACAAATGAACAAATAAATATAAACATGTAATCAAGTGCAATTAAATATTAACATTTAAGATGACACTTAATTAATCACAAGAGAATAAATTCAATTACTACAATTAATAGAAATAGGTAATAATCTTTTAATCAATTAATATAAATCGTTTTCGAATTCTTCTAAAAGAAATAGCAAAACAGTGATAATTAGAAGATTTAACTAATGAAACATTTAATCAAATGCAGTCAAGTGCTATTAAATGCATGCCGGGTTCGGGTTATCACACAAGGTTTTACTATTCATAAAACACTATTCAATTAACAATTTAATTTGCAATCACAACATTTAACCGCATAAAATGTTACAAAGCTATAAATACATGTTCTACAAATGCCAAGGAACATTCTAGAAGCATCAAATCGCTTTAAATAACGATCTACGGATAAATCTCAAAATTAACAAAGTTAACATACATAACGTTTAAATGCGCAAATAACATGCTTCCCTCACCTCAGGTACTCCTAGTCGCTAGGAAAACAACGCTAGTTGCCTCGGAAATCACCCCGCACGAGCTCACGCGAGGATTGATCGATTGGAAGTTGAAAGGTTTTTTTTTCTCTCTTCAAAGCCACGGCCTGCTCCTCTGTTTTGCTGCTGTTTTTTTTTTATTTTGCTTAGTTAAATGCTTATTTAAGAGTTAAATGGTCAAAGGGTCAAAGGTCCAAGGTCAAACTACTTAAGACTTGGTCAAAGGGCCCTATTTTGTGCGTTTTAAAGCCTTTTTAGCTAAGGTAAGATCAATTAAAGCTAGCAACATTTAAAATATAAAATTTAAGTCATCTAAATACTAGTTTCACTATTTGCTGAGGACTAGAAATCGTTATCTAGCTATCGCTCCTTAAATGCAATGCACGTTGCGACGGCGAGAAAGTAACAATTAATTCACAAAGAATTTAAGGAAATATAATTTTCAAAATAATAAACGAAGAATTTTCACATTCTGGGCTCAGGTATTACAAAATCTATTTGGAAAACGAGCTATTTTATCACGGAATTAAACATGTTATTAACGTCGGCTTATCTGTCAGTCACGTCAGGTCTGCCGCTCAGTTGAAAGCTATGAAACAAGTCTGCGGTAGTTCAAAACTAGAATTGGCACAATATCGCGAAGTGGCTGCCCTTGCTCAATTTGGCTCAGACCTTGATGCTACGACTCGAGCATTACTCAATAAAGGTGCAAGGCTGACAGAAGTACCGATACAACCACAATATGCACCACTTCCAATTGAAAAACAAATTCTAGTCATTTATGCAGCTGTCAATGGATTTTGTGATCGAATGCCACTATACCGAATTTCTCAATTTGAGAGAGCCATTCTAAATAGTGTAAAACAGAATTACTACAATCCTTTGTAGAAAAAAAGGTGGCTTAACTAACAAAAGAACGATAGAACCAGATGAATTCTTAAAAGAAAATGTGAAAGCTTTTATTTAATACAAAGCAGGTATGCCGCCTTTGATTTTTTGTTGAAAAGAAAGGAATAAAGTATCTTAGGGGTACCACAAACAAATAATGGACTTACTAGTTCTTTTTTTTTTATCTATCCTTAGAAGTAGGACGAGTGTCCTACCTAATTCAATGCTAGGTAACCAAGTTAGTATCCTAGCAGAGCTCTTGAAAGGAGGAACATCCTAATGGATAGAGTATGAGCACGCTATACATATCATATTATACCCCCCAACAAACGTATCAAATAAAAATCAAAAAAGAGCCTGCTTCCTTTATCATATATATGACATGGGTGGGCCTTTTTAAGCAAAAGGTGATCCACTATAGGTTGTAGTCTTCTTGACATATCCAGTCAAGAGGGCGAAGCCCCTAGCAATGGAGGGAAAAGGGAGTGGGTAAGCGAGCTCCTTTCACTTAACTATTTCGGTTAGTTAGGAGAGATCTTTCCCTCTTCTGAAAGCCGGTGGTGATCTCACTTTCAAAAAAGACTCCCGACGAGGTAGTGTATACCTAACTCCATAGCGGAGCTAGTCATTGGCTAGAAGGCGACCGACTTACCGACAGCCAACTTTGTTATGTAAAAAGGACCAAGGACGACGAAAGAGGAGAATAAGCAGGAGTAGGAGCTTATGTAGTGGTCGGCATTCTATAAGTGACTTGTCGAGTCTACGAAGCTTTGCTTCTTGTAGTCGGCCCGTAATGCCTCCCTTCATTTGCTTGCCTCCTTCCAGCTCAGAATGCCTAATGCCTATTATCTAGTGCGTTAAGCTAACCGCCAGAAGCTCACCCTTCGGGTGTCGCTTCCAGCGTAGAAGGCCAAGAATTCTGCCAGACGTCCCGGCTTGGGAGCCCTGAAAGCCTTTGGTACTTAAGTAGATCTTCCAAAATCAAAAGCGCTACTACAATGCAACCTTAACTACAATACAACTACATTACACAAGCCCCACTGATATCTACCTATAGAGTCAAATAAAAAAAGTACCAGTGACGGTTACTTTGACGGTTTATGGATTCAGTTAACTAAACTCCATCAAACTCCTCAATAAATATCAACAAACAAGATGTCATGACCGGTTAGGCTTGGTTTACATTGGTTTGAATGTAAACTAAAATTGGCGGTGTTTATCCAAACAAAGGGAACCGAACGTTTCCTTGGTACTTTAGTAGTACGATAGTTGTTCCTATAAGATTATTAATCTTAATAAAGTAGCTGTAGAGCAGAATGCCATTCGCCTTTACTTTATGAGTAGTATTTAAGTAGCTAAGTTTCCATAGGTGAGCATCCCCCTGTCCTTTATAGTCGTAAAAGGCTTTTCAAAAAAGTAAGGAATGAAGCATTCGAAAGGCCGACCACTATATCATAGGCATTCTGGTGGTAAGACCGACGACTACACGGCTCTGTACCAAGTCATGAGCGATAGCAAAGCCAAGCCGCTGTGTATAGGCGAAGGGACAAAAGCCTGACGAAGGCCTATGCTATAGTAAGAAAGAAAGTACGTTAAGGTTACGAAGTCACTTAGCCGTATACAAAGAGAAAGGCATCGGTACAGAGTCAGGTCAGCTGTCGATATAGATTAGGCTATAAGTAACGGAGTCTTAAACTATGGACCGAGACTACACTAAGGAACAAGGAAGCTTGACTGAGCAAATAAGTCAAGGAACGAAGCTCTTTCTCTAATAGCCCCGTTGAATATGAGGGCAAAGGCTTTTTGAAAAAGTGTTTTTTGTCTTGTAAATGAATTTCTTTCTATTTAGAGAGAGTGGGCTTCAAGTTCTTAGGAAGAGCCATACGAGGCAGCTCACGTATGGTTCGGGGGCCGAGCCCCAGCACAGGGGCTTAGGTCAACACTTATATAATAGACAGTCATCAATTGGAAGTGGGCAAGATGGTGGTGAATTGTGATTGGTTTAAACCTTCGACTCACAACTTATTGCGACCTGCCCAGAAAACCCATACATACTAAGACCTTGTTCACACAGCGAAGAAAAGCCGAGTGGAAGGGTAGGCAGTCAGCTGGATGCTTCTTGGCCATGCCCCCTGCTTATAGATACAAGATACTTGATCTATATTTTCAAATAGGAAATTGCATACCTTTAGCCGATATACTTATAGGAACATGGGTACATGATATTGAATTCCAGGTCAAGGTGCAAAGTTGGCTTGAGCCGCAGGAACTTTTGCTAAAATAATGAAGAAACTAGCACCCCTACACTCTCTCTTAGGCTTGTGCGGCTACCTTCGGGTGTTGAAAAAGTCATTGATTCCTGATGCCAAGCTACTATTGGTATAGGTTTCAATCCCAACAATGGTGTACGTAAGCTTAGAAAAGCTAGACAAAGCTGGTGGGCAGCGGGCAGACGCCCGAGTGGATCATCCTCATGGAAGAAGTGAAGGGCGCACGAAAGAAGGTAGACCTTCGAGAATAAATATTGGACCGGGAAGAAAAAAGGGGAAAAAGTGAAGTTTAAGTGCATATGGCATAAAAAGGAAATCCGACTTCGGTAAGACTTGATCTGAATCATAGTTCATATTCAAGTTGGTTCAGTGAGGGCGACCGTGAAAGTCACCGAATGGGTCAGTCTTTTCCTTTAGTTTGTCCCATATTTTAAATAGAAAAAGGTGTGGGAGGACGTTGCAGATGTCCGGGGCGGACATGACTTCTTCTAAGGCTAGAAGACCACTGGAAAATACCTAGGACTAGAGCATGTCGTGAAAGAAGCACACTGGGCGGGCGTGCTTCGACCATGTCTCCGAGGCACAATTGAATGTAGATATCATAAACGCGAGGTGCAGGATACCAGGCCGAGAAACCTCGGCAACCACTCCCCTATGCACCAATCGTTAACGCATCCAGGGCCCCGGCGCCCAGCTCAGCTGGAGAGGCCTAGCCTGATCTGAGAAGTGCTAATTCGGTTCGGATAGACTTCATTCAAGAATGCCGCCATCCCTGGAATTAATAAGAAAAGAAGTGCTAAGTTTCAAATCATTTAAAAAACCAAAACGAAAGAAGAGACGTTTCTCGCTCGGCGCCTAAAGAGCACTATGCTCCACTTCAACAAATGAGAGTTTTCAGTGGAACCAGTGACCCACGCAAGTTGATTAGATGTGTGGGACAGAGGGCTCGTAGTACCTGTTAGTGTAGCTATGCAGTGGAAGGGAAAGAGCCTAAATCAACCCCCTTCTTTCTTTCTTTTTTTATTAAAAAAGCAATACAAGGAGATTAGACTCTCGGATGAGACTAAGTAGCTACCAACCGTTTCGACGTACCCTTGACCTATCTTGATTAAGACCAAAAACCTATCTAAAGTGGAGCCTAGTTTAAGCTGTCAAACAAATGCTAGAATGGAAAATACAGAATAACCACTAGTAGGGATATGGATAGAGTCTCGCTCAATAAAGAGAGTTGTAGATTCGTAAAACAGAAGAAGACTTTTGATTATAGCGCTAGCTACAAGCTTTCTAAAGCAAGAAGACAGAAAGTTGACTTTGAGAAAGAAGAGCCAACTATTTAGATTAGAATCTTAGTAAAGGCAGCAAGGACTTGAGCTGCACGAAAGCCGTTGCACTAACGCGCATCCGCTCATTAGCGCTTTAGTTTTCAATAAGGACGTTTATAATAAGATAGAATAGAAAGGGCTTTTTATATCAGGGTAGGCAGGTTTGGAACCCTGTACAAAGTACTTCTCCTTTCAAATGACAACTGCCTCTTCCTGCTGCGAGGGCCTTGCATGAAACCAAACCACCCTCCACCCGATCAAGTACCTGTTGCTTCGCTGGTAGCCCACTTAGGTTAGGGGGCATTGTCCCTCAGTTCTTACCAACCTCCAATGTCTAATCGACATGTTGCTAGCTAGAACTCGATCGAATAAGAATCATAGATTCCCTCTGCTGTCAATTTCTTATTCATTCATGGCGCTCGGCCGGTGCTCCTTTCTCATCTCAAACCAGAACAACTCTGAACGTTATAGAAGATAAGGAAAGACCACCTGAGCGAACCAACCAAAGGTACTTGACTTATCCGAACCGAGCGATAGTGGCTTAAAGCTAAGCCTATCACAAGATAAAAATACCTTGATCGGCGAGGATGAGCATCTCAGAGTATAGGGCAAAGGATCAAGCGCTTTGACTTTGTCTCTCGGGATCTACCACAGGTTGGGTTTGAGAGCCGTGTGATGGGTGACTATCCAGCACGATTTAGAAAGCACTTTTAGTGTACATTGGTGAATGGAAGCCCCCCTCCTATCAAGTAAGAAGGAAGCGGATCTTCCCACGACGGAGTCACCATTGACTCTATTTATTATTATGGTAAATCAGTGTATCAAGATGTCAATCTGAGATCGTATTTCGGTTCGATACGTCCACCTAAGAAACTCACCTTTGGCTTTCATCTTGGTAGGTGTATTATTCTAGATTTTCCCAAAATAAGTTTCATTCATTTCTTTCTTCCCCGTCGACCACGATGACTGAAACGAGGCAAAAAATCCAAACTCGGAAAGGAGAAGGGCCGGTGGTGGGCATTTGGGAAAGTCGGCCCAATCAGGTGTCTTCATTCAAGGGATGGTACAGAAGAACGAAAGGAAGTGAGAGGTCGAGGGGCAGGGAAAATAGTCAAGTCAATCAGGCCCGACGAGCGGGAAAAGCAAAATGAAATCAGGATTTGGCCAAAAAAGAAGCAAGGCTATGGATACCATGACCGATCACCATCGATAAAGAAGAATCTTTCTAAATCACTTCATCTCAGTGGGACCTTCAAGTATTCGAAATACGATGAGGTTGTAAATGACATCGTGTTCCTGATAGAAACTGACGACTCATTCAGAAAAACTAAGTTATTCAAGTTCTTTTTCCCAAAGAAGTCCCGCTCTGACAGCTCGACAAGTCATCTACTTAAAAGGACCCTCCTTGCAGTGCGCCCTTCCTTGAATTATTCGGTCATGCAATACTTTTTGAATACAAAGAACAAAATGCATTTCGACCCCGTCGTAGTTCTCAATCATTTCGTGGCACCAGGTGTGGCTGAACCATCTACGACAGGGAGAGCTAATGCACAGCAAATAAGCTTAGATAAGAGAATACATTCTCGCATTGATTTTTTTGTAGAAAGCTTGACCAGCGAGAAAAAGTGTTTGGTCGAAGCCAAAAAGAGGTTCACCTACTTCATTCGTCAAGCGAATGATCTTCGCTTCACGGGAACAGCAAAAACAACCATCTCGCTCTTTCCTTTCTTTGGTGCTACCTTTTTTTTTCCAAGGGATGGGCTTAGGGTGTATAATAACCTTTTTTTTAGGATGCCCGAGAACAACTCCTAGGTCAATTAAGGATAAAATGTTGGAACCTCATGGGTAAGGATAAGGTAATGGAATTGATTGAGAAATTCATAGACCTAGGTAGGATAGGACAATTGATAAAGGGGATAGAGATGATGATAGAGATCATACTAAGAAATAGAAGAATTCCATACGGGTACAACTCTTATTTTAACTAAGTGAAAAAAATGCGATCTTTGTTGTCTAATAGAACTAGCACTAATACCTTAATTGAATCGGTCAAGATCAAATCTGTTTATCAAAGTGCTTCTCCGATTGCTCAAGACATCTCTTTTCAACCGAGGAACAAAACAAGATCATTTCGTTCCATTTTTAATAAAATAGTAAAGGATATTCCATTAGTAATGAAAAAAGGGGTGGAGGGGATTCGTATATGTTGTTCAGGTTGATTAGAATGTGCAGAAATAGCTAGAACAGAATGTGGAAAGTATGGAAAAACATCTCTTAATGTATTTAACCATAAAATAGATTATGCTCCTATGGAAGTATCTACTCGTTACGGAATCTCTGGTGTCAAAGTGTGGATTTCATATAGTAAAAAAAAGGGGGCGTGTTATATCCAAAATGTATGAAATATAGTAAATATCGTAAAGGTAGATGTAGTAGGGGTTGCAAACCGGACGGTACACAACTTGGTTTTGGAAGATATGGCACTAAAAGTTGTAGAGCTGGTCGTTTTTCATATCGAGCCATTGAAGCAGCTCGTCGGACTATAATCGGACACTTCAATCGTGCTATAAGCGGACAATTCTGAAGAAATGGTAAGATATGGGTAAGAGTTCTCGTAGATTTCCCTATTACTGGGAAACCTACATAAGTAAGAATGGGAAGAGGAAAAGGAAATCCTACGGGTTGGGTTGCTCGTGCGTCCACAGGACAAATCTTATTTGAAATGGATGGTGTGAATTTGTCAAATGCTCGACAAGCCGCTACATTAGCGGTGCATAAACCATGTTCGTCAACCAAGTTTGTTCAGTGGTCGTAACTTAATTAGTTAGTGGGGAAAAACCCGGCCAGGATTCAAAAGAATTAGGCGAAGTGTTTGTTCCTGAATGACGGAAGTGGAAAGATACTAAGGGAGAGGGAAATACTCCTTTGTAATCACCGAAATTGTACGCCGAACCTTCTTGTTCCAGGCGTACGACATAGATACATTATGGTTTAATTCTTCTAGTCTAGTTTATAAAGTGATAGTAGTAAGAATAGATAAGAAAGAGAAGAGCTAAGATTCAGGACACGAAAGTGTATGGGAGAAAGGAAAAAAGGTATGTATATATCTAGGGGGTGGGGCTATGTATGTAGAAAGGGATCAGTCTCTATCCATTCGGATACTTACGTAGGCTACCAAGTAAATAAATTCAGGTAGTGTCTAAATAACAAGGAAGCCAACAAGCTCAAACATGAACAGATAATTGGCGAGCTAGCTGCATTTCTTGTGAGTTGACCTGCGTATGGGCAAGCAACGGAGGTAAGATCGACGTAAGGGCTACATACGTGCATCAGCCCCATCTTTATGGTGATGTTAGTAGGTAGGGGCAGCATTATTATTCCTAGTCTCTCTTAGCAGCGAGCCTACTAAGTTCCCGGGGTCGGGCTGAGGTAACCCACGGGGCCTGCATGGCATAGCAACCTAACCCCAATCCCAGGGTGGGAACTCTTAGGAGCCGATTACTGAGGTTGGTAAACTCAGGGTGCCTACCGTACTTGTTCCTCTATCCATCACCTTTCTCCGTAGGGCTGAAGACGGAATTCTTGATTTCGGGAGGAGGGGAGCACCTGACATTCATTACTAGGGGGGCAGTCCAACCAACGAAGAGCTAGCTTACGAAGCTCACTCATCAAGGGGCGAAAGGGGGGGGGGTTCATGCATCGGCATCACGTAGGATTTTCTTCAACAAGAAAGGATTGCTGCTGTGAGTGATCACGCATGATAGAGAATAATGGATCAGCGGACCAATTGAATGATCGAGATGTGATGCTCACTAATCGACCATGCAAAAACATCCAAGCTCCTTTACTAGAGTTCCAAACCTGAAAGCTTTCTGTTCAAGCTCATCTCGTTGTCTACTTCCCGAGTCCTGCGAGTTTACTAACGGGAACTGTCGTACAGTCGTATCTTCTCTTAAAAAAGATTGTAGATGAACTAACCTAAGTAGTAGAAGTAGAAAGAAAGCATTGGTACTATACTGGCTTGGCACGCTACGACCGATACTGTACTCCTACCAAGCCTTCTCTCTTTTCTTTCCTTATGGATAACATAGAGCTAATTCTATATAGTCTCCCCCTCCCTACTAGGACAGGTTTGGAGCTAGGACTTATTAGACCATACTGTACATCCGATTCTCGGCATTCCTTCCATCTGCTCGGTTGTAAAAAGATGATTCTATGTTCCCCATCTCTCTTTCTTTCATTCCTCCCTCAATGCTCGTGCAAAGAAGATTGACTAATGCCATACTATTCTATAATAGTTATTCTAGTGCAGCTAGGAGAGCTAACTAAGACTAGGAGCTGATTCTATACCAGTCACAGTGGATTCCGGGCACCAATACACTAATTCTTTCGTTGTCTTGCTTGCCTTTCTTGCTTCCTTGCTTTAATCCAATAGGTCGTAGCATCCCTTTTTTAGCTTGAAGAGAGTTTAGTTTACTGCAGTGCTTAAGGAGAGGAGAGATTCCTTATCAAGGACGAGAATCGGTACTTAGACAAATTCCAGATGAGAGATTCGCTATTGGATAGCTCAAAGAGGCTAAACTTTCAATGCTCGAACTCTTGAACTACTGGAATAGACAGACCACAAGTTAACAAGCAAAGTTTTTATTACTTGGTTGGTACTTAACGCCCTATAAATAAATCTTCTGGTTTTGGTAAGGGGAAGAAGGAATATGTCGTCATCTATCTGTCATCGAGAATGGGTCTTCTTTCCTCTGGTATCGGGCATCTAGAATCAGTATCGTTAATTAGAAATTTCTCTCTTGCCATTAATGAATCCCTTCTTCCCTTAGAAGAGTCACCCGATTATCCCTTCTTACTTGCTTTGGGCTCTGTAATACCCCAATCCCTCTCGAGACCGGGAGTTCTGTCAATCGATCTAAACACAACCCAAACCAAACCCAGGCATAAATTTTCAGGGAAAACGGACGGAGTCTCCCCTGTTTCTAGGCAAAATGTAATACCTGTATTAGCATTTAAATGGACCAACACCGTGTCCAACCATACAAAACTTCCTCAAGGCCATCCGAGCGTCGGTTCTCAACAATTTAAACTCAGCACGTATACATACATTTCAAATTTAAAAGCTAACCTATCTCTTTTCATTTTTGACAAATACATTCAAACTTGAAAATTAAACCATACTAAGCTACTACATAAAATAGACTATCATGCCATTCTAGTTCTTTTCTTTTGGACATTACAAACATGCATTTGAAGTTAAGTTATAATAACTAGATACATAATCTAACTTATCAAACTACTTCAACAATCTAATGAAACTTAAATTACATACTTTTAGCATTAAATACATACAACATATGAAAGTATATAACTTCACAACTTCGACACTCAAGCCACATAGGCACGCAAGACAACTTTTCAGGCAACAACTTCCACGAAATCACGAACTTCCAGCTAACATGACTTTTCCTGAAATGTGGTGGTGAGGAGTGAGTATACACAACACGTATACTCAGTGAGGGCGAGACAGATATCGAATTGGAGAGAAAGAAGATTGTGCAATGCAAAAAGGTACAGTTAAGCAATACAATCAAAAAAAAAAAAAAAGCATACAATATAAACGACAATACAATTAAATAACTAAAGTAAGCATTAACACAACCAATCAAAGCTATACCGCACTTTGAAGGCTATGGTTCACTCGAGCGAGTAATGTACCGATCACGATTCCGATGACTTTAACGATGACGTGCCGGACCAAACCACCTTATAACACCAGTTTGGAATACCCCGGAAGTATCCATCAATTCTACGACCCAAATCTCCCTAGGAGCCAACCCAAGCGAGAAAGGGAATAGCAGCAGAGCTAGAGCAACCAACACTGGCAACCCAAGGCTACCCAGAGAGGCCCATCACTCACGCGCCAGACACTATGCCATGCAAGACTCGATACAAGACGATAAACAAGCGATAAAGCCACATGTGGGAGAATAACAAAGTAGGTTACTCTCCCACGCAATAGCAGCAATTTGATAAGCAATTCAATCCAAAACAACTCAAACAAGTATTCCAACTAATTCTAAGCATTCTATAAGCATAAAGACAAGAAAACACACAAAAACACAAATCGGCCCCAACTATCAAAACGCTACCATTTCCAAACGAGCCATGAGTTTTGGAAACTGACTTCGCCAACCCTCCTAGGCCACCATAAGGCACGTCTAAAGACCCCGAAACCTTACTTTACCCTAGAACTCGCGCAAAGCCCCGATTTCCCCCTTTCTCGTTTGAACTACAACTATAACAACCAAACCCCCAACCAACGCCATAATCACAAAAAAAAGTGCTCCCATGGCCTCCCGAAGCAATGCCAATACGCAAAACGAGAAAACGCTAAAGTCGACCAAAACGACCCCGACTTTCCCAAAGGCATAATTCTCATTTTTTCCACTATGCAACCTAAACAAACCACACATTTTAGCATTCTAGCGTACCTAGAACATTTCTACATCAACAGAAAGCATAACAGCGCAACTTCAACGTTTCAAGGTTTTACTATTTACAAAACACTATTCAATTAACAATTTAATTTGCAATCACAACATTTAACCGCATAAAATGTTACAAAGCTATAAATACATGTTCTACAAATGCCAAGGAACATTCTAGAAGCATCAAATCGCTTTAAATAACGATCTACGGATAAATCTAAAAATTGACAAAGTTAACATACACAACGTATAAATGCGCAAATAACATGCTTCCCGCACCTTAGACGCTCCTAGACGCTAGGAAGACCTCGTAGGACGCCTTGGAAACCACCCCGTGCAAGATCCCGCAAAGAAATGAAGATTTTGGCTTGAAATCTTTTTTTTTTCCTCTCCTCATTTTCGGCCCTGCTAAGCTGCTGTTCAGGTCTGTTTTTTTTTATTTTGTGTTATTTAGTCTATTTTAAAGAGGTCAAAGGTCAAAAGGGTCAAAGCTTTGGTTAAGGTTGGTCAAACAACTTAAAACTAGTCAAAATGGCCTATTTTTGTGCATTTTTAAGCTAAATAACTAACACCAAAATCAATTCTAGCTAGTAACAATTAAAATATAAAATTTAAGTCATCTAAATACTAGTTTCACTATTTGCTGAGGACTAGAATCCATTTTCTAGCTAACGCCCTCGATATGCAATGCACGTTGCGACAATAAAAGAATAACTATTAATTCTCAAAGAATCTAAGAAATATATCATTTTTGGAAAGCATCATAGTTTAAAATTTACTCCGGCTCGGAGTTACTTTTCTCATTTATTTGAAAACCGAGTGATTTTAACACAAAACAACCAAAACCGATTATTAAAATAATCAAAACAATCAAGGTAATCAATATTCATTTAAAATAATCAATTTAACTATTTCTAGAACATTTAAAAAAATTATGAAGTTAACATTAAACTACAAATGAAGGTTAACATAAACACATAGTTAAACACAATTAAACCCTGACATTTAAGATAACACTTAATTAATCACAAGAGAATAAATTCAATTACTATAATTAATAGAAGTAGATAACAACCTTTCAATTATTCAATATATAATTACTAAATGCTTCCAAGAGAAATATGAAAATAGTGCAAATTGGTTGATTTAACTAATTAAACATTTAATCAAATGCAGTCAAGTGCTATTAAATGCATGCCGGGTTCGGGTTATCACATCCTTCCCCCCTTAAAACAATTGCGTCCTCGCAATTCTTCTTCCAATAGAACTCAGCATCATCTGAAATCCAATTCTGACTAATCTTCATCGGTTGCTGAGCAAGATAATATATAAGAATGCCCATAGGAAATCCCGAATAGAAATTCCAATCAAGAATGCCGAGAAAATACCAACTAAAGACTGAAGCAAAGACACTGTAGATATCATCAATACCACATACTAATGGCAGGAAGAGTACCGAAGGAGTACCCTATTTAAGAATCTTCAATAGAAGTCTAACAAGTACCAAATAAGATAGTTAAGAGATAGCCAGAGTAGATACACCTCATGCAGTAGTGACTACCGTAAATATACCCAGCTGAAAGTTCTGTAAAGGATTATAGAGAAAAATACCAAAGGCCAACCTCTAAATGAAATCTTCCAATCACTGTGTTCCTACCGCAACATCTTAGTCAAACAGCAAATATAGATTCCCCTGAGTGGAAAGGCCGAAGGAGAAGCCGTAAACAGTACAAGATAATATGTCCAAGCAGAATTCCAAGTGTAGGATCTTCCAATAAATGCCAATAAGGAAAAATACTAGTAAAATGCCCGATAGAATTCCAAAGAATACCGTAAGTAATATGAGATAATGAGTCTAATAGGAATTCCAGTTACCAAATCAACTGAGGGATGCCAAAGAAAATACCTGAACAATGCTCCAGTAAGAAAGTACTAAGAATTGCCCAATAAGTAATACTAAATAAATGGCCACTAAGAATCCTAGAGAATGCCATTGAAGAATTTTCCAATAAGGAATACCAGTAACACTTCAATAAAAACCAAGACACATATACCATAGATAATACCATGCAGTAAGTCCAACTGAAAATCCAATAGCCAAGTCTACCAAGTAGTGCCAACAAAAGTCCCCAAAGAACACCCATTAAGAAAACCAAAGAATGCTCCAAAGAATAACCAAATAAAACCCCAAGAGAAAGCTACTCTTTCACAACTGTTAAGCACAGAGGAGGCCATAGAGATTCGCCAATAACCGAGCTCCAAAAGCAAACACCAATTCCTAAATAAAGGCTAGCCAAATACCATTCATTTCCTGCCAATCCATACACCTTGAAAAGCCAGAGGTGAACCACTTTCTTCAGGGGAGGAAGAGGACTTACTTACCATTTCCATAGGACATGTATGAATGCCAATATATCACAGTTATACATATGCCTTAAACTATTATGCAAGCAAGTTTACAAAATAGTTTATTCAACAAAGTCACTCAAGCACGGCAATCAAGTCAAGCATAACATAATCAATTCAAGACATTTTAAAACACACATTACAAGCAATACTTCAAGCAAATAACAATTCACGAGATCAATTCGATTCACAATGCCAATTCGATAGGTCAATTCAATGCACAACTAGACACTTTACTTCACTTAGCACACAATTAACACATAACACATAACTATATCACATAGGAGCACACATTCATGTCAAGACACACAATCTCAGATACAAGCATGCACTTTCAAGACATACTTAACAAGCACACATTCAAGGGTCACTACCCACCAGACCAAGGATCCTGTCCCGGCTTATGAGCTAGACAAGCTCTGATACCACCTGTAATACCCCGATCCCTCTCGAGACCGGGAGTTCTGTCAATCGATCTAAACACAACCCAAACCAAACCCGGGCATAAATTTTCAGGGAAAACGGACGGAGTCTCCCCTGTTTCTAGGCAAAATGTAAAACCTGTAATAGCATTTAAATGGACCAACACCGTGTCCAACCATACAAAACTTCCTTAAGGCCATCCGAGCCTCGGTTCTCAACAATTTAAACTTAGCACGTATACATACATTTCAAATTTAAATGCTAACCTATCTCTTTTCATTTTTTGACAAGTACATTCAAACTTGAAAATTAAACCATACTAAGCTACTACATAAAATAGACTATCATGCCATTCTAGTTCTTTTCTTTTGGACATTACAAACATGCATTTGAAGTTAAGTTATAATAACTAGATACATAATCTAACTTATCAAACTACTTCAACAATCTAATGAAACTTAAATTACATACTTTTAGCATTAAATACATACAACATATGAAAGCATATAACTTCACAACTTCGACACTCAAGCCACATAGGCACGCAAGACAACTCTTCAGGCAACAACTTCCATGAAATCACGAACTTCCAACTAACATGACTTTTCCTAAAATGTGGTGGTGAGGAGTGAGTATACACAAAACGTATACTCAGTGAGGGCGAGACAGATATCGAATTGGAGAGAAAGAAGATTGTGCAATGCAAAAAGGTACAGTTAAGCAATACAATCAAAAAAAAAAAAAAAGCATACAATATAAACAACAATACAATTAAACAACTAAAGAAAGCATTAACACAACCAATCAAAGCTATACCACACTTTGAAGGCTATGGTTCACTCGAGCGAGTAATGTACCGATCACGATTCCGATGACTTTAACGATGACGCGCCGGCCCAAACCACCTTATAACACCAGTTTGGAATACCCCGGAAGTATCCATCAATTCTACGACCCAAATCTCCCTGGGAGCCAACCCAAGCGAGAAAGGGAATAGCAGCGGAGCTAGAGCAACCAACACTGGCAACCCAAGGCTACCCAGAGAGGCCCATTACTCACGCGCCAAACACTATGCCATGCAAGACTCGATACAAGACGATAAACAAGCGATAAAGCCACATGTGGGAGAATAACAAAGTAGGTTACTCTCGTATGCAATAGCAGCAATTTGATAAGCAATTCAATCCAAAACAACTCAAACAAGTATTCCAAGTAATTCTAAGCATTCTATAAGCATAAAGACAAGAAAACACACAAAAACACAAGTCGGCCCCAACCATCAAAATGCTACCATTTCCAAACGAGCCACGAGTTCTGGAAACCGACTTCGTCTGTCACGCCCCAACTCGACCCCTCTTACAATCAGTCAGGACGCAACGGGATTTCGGCAGTATAACGACAGTAAATAGGACACCGAGGTTCCAAACCAACCTCATTAAACATCATACATCCAGCAACTCCTTAATTCAAACAACAACATACAACACAATCATAATATACAATAAACCATCCTCGTTATACGCCTCCGTTCCAACATAACATACAATACCTCAACCTTATCATACATTTCAAAAATAAGTTGAGACATATTTACAACTTAACCGTAGACAAAAGAAAGCCACTAAGTTAACACCATTTGGATCATCATCTTCCAACATCTATTACAATAAGAACCACAAAGCATATAAAAGTCTATTAAGCTAATATACATGACATTAAACAACATATAATCATGGATAAGACTCGGGAACATATGACTCGTCCACGTAAAGCACATTTTCCACATTCTCCTCTTCAGGAGGCACATACCCGTAATCCGGCTCTGCAACACCTGTAAGCATGCATTAATAGAGAGTGAGCTTATATACATAAGCCCAGTGAGGATCCGATAGATCTCGACAGTATTCACTACGCTCCTTGGATTTAGTCCTTTGAGCAAGTAAACACACAACAACAATAATAATGCTATCATCACATAACAACATAAATAATGCTATCATCACATAACAACATAAATAATGCTATCATCACATAACAACATAAATAATGCTATCATCACATAACAACATAAATAATGCTATCATCACATAACAACATAAATAATGCTATCATCACATAACAACATAAATAATGCTATCATCACATAACTATATGACCATTCAATGAAGGATACTCTATTTGGTGTAGCTCCAAACGCCATCACGATCTCAACCGTTCTTCTTATAACTCCCCATTACTCACGCACCCGAGGTACCTCACTATCCCCTTCCCTCCATGACATCTCCGTCATGCGAGCTGGGGGTAGCCTATGGCAGTCATGCCGGTTTCAACCCGACAGCCCGACGCTGCCCGAGAGGTGGCACACACATACCAAGGCTCCATATTCATCAATCATCATGCAAGCATAAATCGATCAATCAATTGGGAGATCAGCAACAAGAGTGCCCGATTCCCGCATTCAATAATAATCAATCAATAACATCAATATAACATCAATATAACATCAGTATTAAATTAAACATCAAACAACGTAGTTAGATGACAAAGTAGGCCATCTAATCGGACATGCATAATATTCATAATTAAACTCTAAATTACTCAACAACAACTCACCATTCATCACTCGAACACTACCCAACCATCTAAGGCATCGTTCAAGAAATTAAAGAATGACAACCTAACTTCTAAAATTCATAACTTACAATCTACTAATCCAAACATTGCCAAATCAGTTCCTATCACTCACCCATTCAACCTACTACATTAGCCCTCTCGGAAATCCACCATAACACCTCCAAAACATGCCCGATAACCCTAAAACCCTAAGATATCTTGGCTGGATTTTCCGGATTTTCACACAAACAATGTAATCGAAAATTCGGCATTACAACAGCGCTAACACGTAATTATCAAGTATTTAGAAATCGACGGCAATCGATTTCGATCAACACAACTCATTTAATTCAACTTTGAACATTTTAATCAAAATTAAATACCCGGAAAATAAAAATTATGCTATATCCGACAGAAACTCGTAGTATTAGTATATAATGATCCCTAGCATGCAAGGAGCAATAATCTAACATCAGATTTCAATTCTAACGGTTCAATCTTCATTTATACGCAAAAACACAAAAATGACATTTTGAGATCTAGAATTTTTCTCTCACCTTTGATGTGTTTTGATGCAAGAAATGTGTAGAATGGATGCCAAACAATCAATTTCAAGCTTTGAATCACTCAATTCGGCTTTGAAACGCAAAATCTGTGAGAAAAATGCTTTGAAAATGCCTTATCTTTCTCCTCCAAGGAGCCACGGTTTTGTGTGTGTTTTTGGAGTGTGTTTTGTGTTGTGTGAGTGTGTGTTGATGACATTATATAATAAAAAGCTTGGTCAATTAAAAAAATGCAAAGTCAAAGTTAGTTTTAATAGGTATTTTTGTGTTTTTAATGACTTTAATTGCATTTTAGTGCTCACCAAGTTAAAAATAATTATGCAACCCCCAAAATATCACAAGTGGATTATTTTTAGGTGACAAGAAGTTTTACATTCAAAGAATTCCACCCGAGTCGGCTTAAAACTCGATTTTCGCAAAAGTCGGTGTAAAAACCCTAATAAATTCTTAAGCCGATTTTAAAACCGTTTTCATCAAACACAGGTCTATTAAAGTCCGTGGACTAGGTCTAGAAGGGTTAAAAAGACCAGTTTCAAAATTATAGCGGACGTGTTTCGAAAACACTATTCACTGAAAATCGACGATAAAATTTCTGACTCCGTTTTTTATGAAAATTTCATGAATGCACATTTAGCATGTATTAGGAGTATTGAAATCAAAATTATAACTTTCTAGGTCCTATAGCACATAAACAGGTCATATGCACGCAAAACGAGACAAAGCACGTAAATCAAGTTAAAGCAGAAAAATGGGGTTTCACATTCTCCCCTCCTTAAAACAATTGCGTCCGCGCAATTCTCGAATTGATAGACAATTAAATCCTCAATCGTTACACTTAATAATACTTCTCTTAGTTCTCATTTATCTCCTAGGATGATACCTAACCAAAGACCTCAAAAGAACAACCTCTGTTGACTGCAAGTTGACGATCATAGTTCCAAGACAATCTCCAATTCATAATTCTCTCCTACTTAATATCTTATTGCATATGAAAGAAATCACAACTCCAAAGTCCTAGCATGACACCACTACTTATCAATCATCCCCTACCACACAAAAGAGCTCTATGAACACCCCGAGGGTTTAAAAACTCAATCACGATAACATGAATGATTACTGATAAAGGAAATATCTCAAAAGTGATATTGGTCAGAATATGGCTCTTATGAAATTTACAAGGAATTAAGAATATGGAAAGTCATATTTGAGCCAACAATCAAGGGTGCAAGATGTCAAACAAGTTAGAGAATCAAGAGGCTAATAGTTTAATAAGAAAGCATGATAACTAAGATAAGAAATGTCTCAGCACCTTTTAGTTAAATAAGTACGAACAAAGGATGATGACGAGTCAAAACAGTGCTGAGTATGTTGAACAAAAATTCCTGAACAAGTAGATATTTCAATTCTCGATAATTGTTCAAGGAACCAACAAGTAAGTTGTACTTGAGGCGAAATGAAATTAAGAAATAAGAGATGATTAATTCAATAGAAAATATGAGTGTCAAGATAATGAGTATCTCAGCACGCAATAACCAAAGAAGTATTAATAAGAAGGACAATGCCGAGTATATTGAATGAGCAATTACAAGCAAAGTAATGACTCAAGATTTAATAATGAAACAATAGGATTAACAAGGATCAACAAGAATGACAATGATGGACTTAGGTAGGGAGTACATCAAGCAGGTGAAATTCGAATAAGTAAAATGGTATACCAAAGGAAAAATTACTTTCAAATGAGTAGTAATAGGATGAAATGAAATATTGAAACGAATGGCTAGAGATATAGAATGAAATGTAGAAGTCTCAAACCTTAACTCCAATAAGCGACATTGCTATAAGAAACAAATATGAATGTTAAGAATAGAAACAATGTCAAATGAGTATAGGATCCATTAATCCAATAAGCAAACTTTCAAGAAACAATTGATAGGCTAGAAAAGTGTAACTCTCTCTCAAATAAGTGAGAATAGAGTAAAAAAGAATAATAAGACCGATAGAATTATGAAGCACAAGAAGGGTGTCCCACCTACACACTTAAACACCAACAATTCAAATCTTACAAACTATCTTCCTCCAAAACAAGACACTACGGAGATCTAGAGAATCCTAAGGAGTCATAACAATCACCAAACAAGATAAATCACTCCAAAATTTATATTCCGTACCAGACCAATCACTAAACGAGATAAATCACCGATTACCCAACAAGATTAACTAATGAAGACTCCAAAATCTTATAACACAATACAGATTCATATTAACCCATTATAACACAAGAGAATCTCCAATCAACAATTTAGAGAGTCATACCACCTAGAACTCAAAAGCTTGATGTAGGTAAGTAAATGTTCAGTCACCAAAATGCATTCTTATTTCCTCAAATAATTCTATCTCCGAATAATTACATCTTCGAATAAAGTAACTTTAGTCAGGAATCACTCCAATTGTTTCCAAGGTTTAAAGATCAAAACTCCAAAATACCCATTAATAATATAGCAATCCCAAATAGTAGAAATATTCACACGTTATACCACACTTCATTCCATTCACAAATATACATCACTAATTCCTCAAATAAATTCATTCTAAAATAACCTCAAGAAAGTATAATCTGAGTTGAGACTCCAAAAATGTCTAATCACAACCTCATGGAAACCTCAACTTATGATTCATCTCCAAGTAATAATAAGTTAAACATGGCAACAAAAGTAATTATAATCATCAAGATACATTGCTATTTTCCTCGAACAACTTCATTCTCGCTAAAGGAACATCAAGATCATTCCACTAAGCCGAAACTAAAATCCATAAACATAACAATTAAAATCTAACTGATAAACTTCTAGAATAATAATAATTCAAAATCATGGCCTATCTCTATTTCCGAAAGCTCTTACAACCACCCTAGACATTAAAAGGTCACTCACGAGTTAAAACATGTATGCAACTATATCATATGAAAGACAAGTATAACGTAATACACAATTATCATACAATGCAACATTATCACATAACACACAATTCAACATATAAAAAGCCAACATCACATAAACAGGTTATATCACAGAAGTAAGTTAAAAACAATTAAAGTCACATAAGCAACAAACTTCACATAAGACAAGTTGATCACGTAACTCACATTGGTCACTTAAAGTACATTAAGCACCTAAAGCACGTTGTTTCACATAAGCTAGTTATAAACAATTAAAAGCACATAAACAACTAACTTCACACAAGGCACAAAATCACATAAAACACAATTGTCACATAATACACATTAATCACATAATGCACATTAATTACAACACATTGAGTACGTATAACACGTTATCACATAAAACATATTGACCACATTAGTTCACTTAACACACAAGGCATATTTGTCACATAGAATGTTAGACACATAAGTAAATTAATCACATAAACATATTAACATATGTTTCACTTTTCTTTCACTTAATACTTACACTCATGCTTAGACCACTACCCACATTCCGAGGATACCCCGGCTGACAGCTAACATGCGCTCTGATACCACTTAAACTGTCACGCCCCAACTCGACCCCTCTTACAATCAGTCAGGACGCAACGGGATTTCGGCAGTATAACGACAGTAAATAGGACACCGAGGTTCCAAACCAACCTCATTAAACATCATACATCCAGCAACTCCTTAATTCAAACAACAACATACAACACAATCATAATATACAATAAACCATCCTCGTTATACGCCTCCGTTCCAACATAACATACAATACCTCAACCTTATCATACATTTCAAAAATAAGTTGAGACATATTTACAACTTAACCGTAGACAAAAGAAAGCCACTAAGTTAACACCATTTGGATCATCATCTTCCAACATCTATTACAATAAGAACCACAAAGCATATAAAAGTCTATTAAGCTAATATACATGACATTAAACAACATATAATCATGGATAAGACTCGGGAACATATGACTCGTCCACGTAAAGCACATTTTCCACATTCTCCTCTTCAGGAGGCACATACCCGTAATCCGGCTCTGCAACACCTGTAAGCATGCATTAATAGAGAGTGAGCTTATATACATAAGCCCAGTGAGGATCCGATAGATCTCGACAGTATTCACTACGCTCCTTGGATTTAGTCCTTTGAGCAAGTAAACACACAACAACAATAATAATGCTATCATCACATAACAACATAAATAATGCTATCATCACATAACAACATAAATAATGCTATCATCACATAACAACATAAATAATGCTATCATCACATAACAACATAAATAATGCTATCATCACATAACAACATAAATAATGCTATCATCACATAACAACATAAATAATGCTATCATCACATAACTATATGACCATTCAATGAAGGATACTCTATTTGGTGTAGCTCCAAACGCCATCACGATCTCAACCGTTCTTCTTATAACTCCCCATTACTCACGCACCCGAGGTACCTCACTATCCCCTTCCCTCCATGACATCTCCGTCATGCGAGCTGGGGGTAGCCTATGGCAGTCATGCCGGTTTCAACCCGACAGCCCGACGCTGCCCGAGAGGTGGCACACACATACCAAGGCTCCATATTCATCAATCATCATGCAAGCATAAATCGATCAATCAATTGGGAGATCAGCAACAAGAGTGCCCGATTCCCGCATTCAATAATAATCAATCAATAACATCAATATAACATCAATATAACATCAGTATTAAATTAAACATCAAACAACGTAGTTAGATGACAAAGTAGGCCATCTAACCGGACATGCATAATATTCATAATTAAACTCTAAATTACTCAACAACAACTCACCATTCATCACTCGAACACTACCCAACCATCTAAGGCATCGTTCAAGAAATTAAAGAATGACAACCTAACTTCTAAAATTCATAACTTACAATCTACTAATCCAAACATTGCCAAATCAGTTCCTATCACTCACCCATTCAACCTACTACATTAGCCCTCTCGGAAATCCACCATAACACCTCCAAAACATGCCCGATAACCCTAAAACCCTAAGATATCTTGGCTGGATTTTCCGGATTTTCACACAAACAATGTAATCGAAAATTCGGCATTACAACAGCGCTAACACGTAATTATCAAGTATTTAGAAATCGACGGCAATCGATTTCGATCAACACAACTCATTTAATTCAACTTTGAACATTTTAATCAAAATTAAATACCCGGAAAATAAAAATTATGCTATATCCGACAGAAACTCGTAGTATTAGTATATAATGATCCCTAGCATGCAAGGAGCAATAATCTAACATCAGATTTCAATTCTAACGGTTCAATCTTCATTTATACGCAAAAACACAAAAATGACATTTTGAGATCTAGAATTTTTCTCTCACCTTTGATGTGTTTTGATGCAAGAAATGTGTAGAATGGATGCCAAACAATCAATTTCAAGCTTTGAATCACTCAATTCGGCTTTGAAACGCAAAATCTGTGAGAAAAATGCTTTGAAAATGCCTTATCTTTCTCCTCCAAGGAGCCACGGTTTTGTGTGTGTTTTTGGAGTGTGTTTTGTGTTGTGTGAGTGTGTGTTGATGACATTATATAATAAAAAGCTTGGTCAATTAAAAAAATGCAAAGTCAAAGTTAGTTTTAATAGGTATTTTTGTGTTTTTAATGACTTTAATTGCATTTTAGTGCTCACCAAGTTAAAAATAATTATGCAACCCCCAAAATATCACAAGTGGATTATTTTTAGGTGACAAGAAGTTTTACATTCAAAGAATTCCACCCGAGTCGGCTTAAAACTCGATTTTCGCAAAAGTCGGTGTAAAAACCCTAATAAATTCTTAAGCCGATTTTAAAACCGTTTTCATCAAACACAGGTCTATTAAAGTCCGTGGACTAGGTCTAGAAGGGTTAAAAAGACCAGTTTCAAAATTATAGCGGACGTGTTTCGAAAACACTATTCACTGAAAATCGACGATAAAATTTCTGACTCCGTTTTTTATGAAAATTTCATGAATGCACATTTAGCATGTATTAGGAGTATTGAAATCAAAATTATAACTTTCTAGGTCCTATAGCACATAAACAGGTCATATGCACGCAAAACGAGACAAAGCACGTAAATCAAGTTAAAGCAGAAAAATGGGGTTTCACATCGTCAACCCTCCTAGGTCACCATAAGGCACGTCTAAAGACCCCGAAACCATACTTTACCCTAGAACTCGCACAAAGCCCCGATTTCCCCCTTTCTCGTTTGAACTACAACTATAACAACCAAACACCCAACCAATGCCATAATCGCACCAAAAGTGCTTCCATGGCCTCCCGAAGCAATGCCAACACATAGAACGAGAAAACGCTAAAGTCGACCAAAACGACCCCGACTTTCCCAAAGGCATAATTCTCGTTTTTTCCACTACGCAACCCAAACAAACCACACATTTTAGCATTCTAGCGTACTTAGCACATTTCTACATCAACAGAAAGCATAACAGCGCAACTTCAACGTTTCAAGGTTTTACTATTCACAAAACATTATTCAATTAACAATTTAATTTGCAATCACAACATTTAACCGCATAAAATGTTACAAAGCTATAAATACATGTTCTACAAATGCCAAGGAACATTCTAGAAGCATCAAATCGCTTTAAATAACGATCTACGGATAAATCTAAAAATTGACAAAGTTGACATACACAACGTATAAATGCGCAAATAACATGCTTCCCTCACCTTAGACGCTCCTAGATGATAGGAAGACCTCGTAGGACGCCTCGGAAACCACCCCGTGCAAGCTCCCGCGAAGAAATGAAGATTTTGGCTTGAAATCTTTTTTTTTTCCTCTCCTCATTTTCGGCCCTGCTAAGCTGCTGTTCAGGTCTGTTTTTTATTTATTTTGTGTTATTTAGGCTATTTTAAAGAGGTCAAAGGTCAAAAGGGTCAAAGCTTTGGTCAAGGTTGGTCAAACAACTTAAAACTAGTCAAAATGGCCTATTTTTGTGCATTTTTAAGCTAAATAACTAACACCAAAATCAATTCTAGCTAGTAACAATTAAAATATAAAATTTAAGTCATCTAAATACTAGTTTCACTATTTGCTGGGGACTAGAATCCATTTTCTAGCTAACGCCCTCGATATGCAATGCACGTTGCGACAATAAAAGAATAACTATTAATTCTCAAAGAATCTAAGAAATATATCATTTTTGGAAAGCATCATAGTTTAAAATTTACTCCGGCTCGGAGTTACTTTTCTCATTTATTTGAAAACCGAGTGATTTTAACACAAAATAACCAAAACCGATTATTAAAATAATCAAAACAATCAAGGTAATCAATATTCATTTAAAATAATCAATTTAACTATTTCTAGAACATTTAAAAAAATTATGAAGTTAACATTAAACTACAAATGAAGGTTAACATAAACACATAGTCAAACACAATTAAACCCTGACATTTAAGATAACAATTAATTAATCACAAGAGAATAAATTCAATTACTATAATTAATAGAAATAGATAACAACCATTCAATTATTCAATATATAATTACTAAATGCTTCCAAGAGAAATATGAAAATAGTGCAAATTGGTTGATTTAACTAATTAAACTTTTAATCAAATGCAGTCAAGTGCTATTAAATGCATGCCGGGTTCGGGTTATCACAGGCTCATCCCGTGCTTGGTATCTTCGATATGTTCTTTCTGTATGAAGGATCTATCCTCCCGTTAAGCACTCGGGTGCAGGTAGGCAAAGGAGTTAGAGGTTATGTAATTCGTTATGTGGAATTCCTTTTCTATCAGTACAATTTCCGTCCTTTGTCAGAAAGGGTGTCCACTCTTGCAACAGTCGCAATCGGTCTTTCCTGTATTCAGGACTCGGGCTGTATGCCCTCTTTTCAATAGAAAATGAAGAAGACAAGAAGGCAGAAGTAGTAGCATCCAAATCAGCTGAATAGTACGTAAAGGGGTTTTCCTTGCCAGAGCGTAGCTCGAGACTTTCGCCTCTCTTTTATGCCAGCTGGAGGGCATCTCCGGCTTCTAAAGTAGTGAAAGTACCGACTATTTCGGCCTTCACAACTGAGACTCAAATATATATATATTATTCAGAATCCCTTTAATGAATAATCCACTCCTTGCTTGTTTTTAAGAAAGTTGGCCCCAGAAAGAAGCCTACCATCTTTGACCTACAGGATACCACTCAAGGACCTAATGAAGATGTCCAGCCGTTTGTGACTAGGAAAAGGTAACTCCTAGCCAAAACCGACATCATAATCACCGAACCCTCGATCAAACTAGAGATTTCATCAGAGAAGAAAGATCGTAGCATAGAAAGTCTTGCTTACTATCTCATCCATTTAAGTTAAGTAAGAGGAGAGGAGCTTCAATCTTTAGGTCTACCTTCAACTAGAAAGAGTATGGCCTCTGCCTTATGTTCATCCGATACGGAGACATATGCGTCGGATTTAGAGCTGTGGTTCGGGATCTCCTCATGCAAATGCCTATGGGCCTTTGGACTCCTCTACTGTTGTGCCTTTTGATATGGATGATACAGTTGATGGTGGGGCTGAGAGTGTAGAATCTTACTCTCTGTCCATTCCTCTGTCGAGCATCTACCTTCCTCTTCTTAGCAGTCGAGCTGAATTCCATCCAGCCTCTCCCTATCGGTCGAGCATCTTCAAACCTCAACAACTAAGGAAGAAATTGTAACGTCCCTGGTTCCTATTCTTGGAGGTCACTCTCCCCCCTCTGACTAAACGAGCGAAATAGTCTTCAAATGTTTCAAAAGTTCATTTCACGAAGCTCCGACTTTCTTCTATACAAATTCTAGTGATGGCCAGTATCGGCATCAATCAGACTTTGTCTCTACCAAATCTTGACGCTCGAGGTTTGAAGATGCTCGACTGATAAAGAGAATAATAAAGCTCACAATGAACTGAGGAGAAAGCTCCTATTAGTCAACATTCATTTAAGACTTTGTTCACATATACGCATTGGTTTGGCTAAAACTAGGTTGTTGAAGCAGAACCTGTACCCGCAAAAAAAAAAGAAAGGACATGTTTAGATTAAGAATTTGAAGAAAACACAACCGGTAGGGGGAGGGTACGTTGATTGCCTTCGCGTGTGAAATAATCTATTCTAAAAGCCTCAGACAAAGGATCCAGAAAAGGAATAGCTCAAACTAAGCCAAACTCAGGCTAAGGGAGAGAAAGCCACTGACGAGCTAGCCGGTCTGCTGGCATACATTTTGAGAAAAGAAGCCAACAACGTTGATGACTGCCTGAATTAGGCACGTAAAAAATCATCCGATAGAGAGTAAAGAGGCAAGAAATCATCGGGGTTTGAAGATGCTCGACAAAGGTATGAAACTAGACATTTTTCTAGAGTCTCCACTCCCAGCTCTAATCAGTTCAAGGAACCCCACTCACTAAGAAAGGGAAGGAATCCCATCAAGGTGAAACACTCCAGCTCCATATGCTTGGCGCAGGCCATTTGGTGGGTCCAAGAGAAAAGAAAGCCCAAAAGCGACTTTCCAATCTCTGCTGGCTCGAGAAAGATAGAAAGAAAAATGACAACCACCCAGGCTGATTATTGACAGCGAAAGCCAAAAAATCTCTTCTAATGGAAGGGCAGATACCCAGAAGATTCATTACCTTGTTTTCTGCCTACTCTTTCAAATGAAGCTTCTTTTTCGAAATTGACCTCTTTCTTGGTTTGAACCCACTTCGGTAACTCAAAGAAACTATCAAAAAGTAGATGATTGACTGGCTATAAGCCGATGCTCATAATCATACTTGTTCAACTCTCCATTAATAAATGAGAGGTTTTTCGGCGGTTTGCCAACTTTGACATGCAGACTTTGGGGGTCGAATTCGCCAAAAATTCCATTAGTTTTCCTGGCCCGATCTCAATGCCTCTCCCCTTGGTTTTCTCATCTCATCCGTTTGGTTCATATTGGTTGGAGCATATGTGGGCTAGTGACATAATCGACCAACATTCATTAATTCATTTCACCACGAAGCCGAGTTCCCAACAAGGAAGATTCATACTGATTTGGCAACCGAAACCCTACAAGTGGGTATTCTCGACTAGCCTCTCTCTAGAAGGAAAATATGATGTGAAATGCCACGTTTTTTCTTCCATTCCTCGAAGACTTTAAGATATGTCCTGAAACAACATGTTTAGGACTGTCGTTCAGATTTCTATTGACTTTGGACACATAAAAGCTATTCCCATTTGATGTATGGAAATCATGAGCGTAGGTCCTTTCTCCCAAGATTGGATCGAGGGAATTGAACCACTATCACGTGTTTTCCGCTCCTAGCCTTCATAAATAAGGGGAAGGAACCAACCTTCAAACCCCTAAGGGTAAGAGATTAGGGTTCGTCCTCTTTTCTTGAACATAGTCAGTGGCAGATGTAACCAGACTTTCTTCTTTACTTTGAAGGCAAGAAGAATCAACTCCCAAGAGCGCATTCTTGAAAGAAAACTTCAATGTTGCCACAAAGAAAAGGACCCATCAGCTTGATGGGACAACCAAGTTCACATAAATGAGTAAAAGCCATAAAGTAAATGTATGAAGTAACTCGACTGATAAGGAGAGGTTTGAAGATGCTTGACCAATAGGGAGAGGTTTGATGCTAGTCGGTAGCGCATTCATTTTCCTATTTCACTGGGATCGGTCCTAAGGCGCGTGCTTCAATATTGTCTTGATTGGCAGTCACTCTTCTGTATTTTAAATCTTCAAAGATACCCTTAGAGTTCTGTCATGAATGGTAGGGTTGTCGAGTCAAGTCAAGAAGAAGAAAAAGAAAGTCCCACAAAGGAATCTTGAACAATGGGCATAAGTCATTATTTAAGTTATTATTAGTATCTCCATTATAATTAGTATTTCTATCAACTCTACTCTTTTGTCTCCTTAATATCATCTTGAGACCCAAATGACGAGATCCGGATTGGAACCAACACATATTGATTCAAAGCTTATGGCCCTTCAATACAACCCCCTCTGTATAAAAACATAAGTAAGCAGTGCGAGTTTACGAAGAATACTTCTTCCTTATTTGGCGCTGCTGGAGATGCTGTAATACCCCGACCCCCCTCGAGACCGGGAGTTCTATCAATCGATCTAAACACAACCCAAACCAAACCCGGGCATAAATTTTCAGGGAAAACGGACGGAGTCTCCCCCTGTTCCTAGGCGAAAAGTAAAACCTGTGACAACATATAAGTGGACCAATACCATGTCCAAACATTCAACCACCTCAAGGCCATCCGAGCCTTGGTTCACAACAAGCAAAACACAAGTAAATATACATTCAAGCTTAGCAATTAAACTACACCAACCTATATCATAAGCTAGACTATCATACCTTTCTATCTATTTTCCTTTATCATTACAAATATACATTGAAGTTAAGCTACATTAACTAAATACATAATCTAGTGAAACTTAAATTACATCCCCTTTAACATTAAATACATATAATACATAAAAGCATACAACTTTACAACTTTGACAACTCAAGTCACATTGGCACGCAGGACAACTCTTCAAGCACAGACTTTCAGGAAATCACGAACTTTCCAGCTAACATGGCATTTCCTGAAATGTAGTGGTGAGGAGTGAGTATACACAACACGTATACTCAGTGAGGGCGAGACATATATCGAATTGGAGATAAAGAAAGTCGTGCAATGCAAATAAGACAGCTAAGCAATATAACTGATAAATAAGCAATCAAAACAAATAATCAATACAATAAGCAATTACTGAAAGCATTAACACAACCATTCAAAGCTATACCACACTCTGAAGGCTATGGTTCACTCATACGAGCAAAGTACCATTTCACGAGCGATACATCAATCTCGAGCTTGATGTTGACAACGATGACAATAAGTGCGCATCCACCTTATAACACCAGTTTGGAATACCCCGGAAGTATCCATCAATCTACGACCCAAATCTCCCTGGGAGGCAGCCCAAGCGAGAAGAGGGAATAGCTACGGAGCTAGAGCAACCAACACTGGCAACCCGAGGCTACCCAGAGAGGCCCATCACTCACGTGCTGACACTATGCAATGCAAGACTCGATACAAGGCAATAAACGAGCGATAGCACAACAATACAAACTAGTGACAACAAACGAGATAACAAGCAATAACAATCAATACTAGCATTCAACTAACTTTTCAATCATAACAAGCAATAATAAGCAACAATAACACCAATTAAACAAGTATATCAAGCAACCCTAAGCATTCTATAGGCATAATATCAAGATAACAAGCAAAATCACAAATTGGCCCCAATTATCAAAACACTACCATTTCCAAACGAGCCACGAGTTCTGGAAACCGACTAAGCCAATCCTCCTAGGTCACCATAAGGCACGTCCAAGGACCCCGAAACCCTACTTTACCCTAGAATTCGCGCAAAGCCCCGATTTCCTCCTTTGCTCGTTTGAACTACAACTATACCAACCAAACACCCAACCAATGCCATAATCGTACCAAAAGTTCTTCCATGGCCTCCCGAAACAATGCCAACACGCAAAATGAGAAAACGCCAAACTCGACCTAAACGACCCCGACTTTCACTAAGCCATTTTTCTCCATTTTTCCATTACACATTCCAATTAAACCACACATTTAGGCATTCTACCATATCTAGCATCTTCCTACATCAACAGAACGCGTAACGGAGCAACTTCATCAAAACGGGGGTTTACTATTCATATTTTACTATTCATCACACAATTTATATTTCAATTCCAATATTTAACCGCAGAAAATGTTAAAAAGCTATAAATACATGTTCTACAATCAACAAGGAACATTCTTTAAGCAACAAAATGATTAAAACAACAATCTACGCATAAAATCCAAATATCAAAGTTTAGATACAAATATTTCAAATGCGCAAATAGCGATGAAACCCTCACCTTAGACGCTCCTAGACACTAGGAAAACCTCGTAGAGTGCCTCGAAAACCACCCCGCACAAGCCCACGCGAAGAATCGAAGATTTGAAGTTGAGATTTTCTTTTTTTTTTCTCCTTCTTTTCCTCATGGTTTCAAGTTTTTTTTCTCTGTTTTTTTTTCGTGCACATTCTGCTTATTTAAAAAAAAAATATGACAAGAAGTCAAAGGTCAAAATTCGGTCAACCCGCTAAACCAAAACAACTATGCGCAACCTTACGAAAACGGCCTTAACTTCTTCTAGAAAACTCCAATTCACGAACGGTTTGAAGCCTCAGAAACTAGACTCATAGAGCTTTCCAACCATATATAATTTGCTACCTAACTCTTCCCCAATTGGTTTAGATTTAATTCCAAAGTTGACCCAAAATTTGACTAACTTAACATTGCATTTTTTTATTTCTAATCCCAAGTTTGCCTTTTATTAAACATTTCAAAAATTCCCACCTTGTCCTAGTTGGTCAATGTAGATGAAAAGTCAACTAGTTTGGTCAAAGAAGGTGAAAGGTCAATAAAATACAATTTAAATGAACTTTAAATGCTATTAAATACATGCCAGGTTCGGGGTATCACAGATGCCCCACAAGGCCTTTTTTCTCAAGATTCAATTATTCGCGGTGAACAAAAGGAAGCAACGCCGCTACAAGTAATAGAAAGCAACGTTTATTAATCCATTTCAGTAGGTGGCGGTGCACACTAGGTATCAACAAAGGACGCTTTCTCTCACCCAGCCCTTGGGAGGTGTTAACTCTTCACCTTTGGCTTTCTGAAGAATGATCCATCCGGTGTGCTATTTATAGTGAGGTCTTCTCCCTTTTCAATCTACATGGCATACGTACACGAATATTAAAACTCATCGACTCGGCTCAAAGCATATGATCAAAGTTCTAGTGGTGCACATAGTGTGATAACCCGTACCCGGCATGCATTTAATAGCACTTGACTGTATTTTATTAAATGTTTAATTAGTTAAATCAACCAATTTGCACTATTTTAATATTTCTCTAGGAAGCATTTAGTAATTGTATATTGAATAGTTGAAAGGTTGTTACCTACTTCTATTAGTTATAGTAATTGAATTTATTCTCTTGTATTTAATTAAGTGCCATCTTAAATGTTAATATTTAATTGCACTTGATTACATGTTTATATTTATTTGTTCATTTGTAACTTAACATTAACTTCATAATTCTTTAAAATGATCTAGAAATAGTTAAATTAATTATTTTAAATGAATATTGATTACCTTGATTGTTTTGATTATTTTAATAATCGGTTTTGGTTGTTTTGCATTAAAATCACTCGGTTTTCAAATAAATGAGGAAAGTAACTCCGAGCAAGAGTTAATTTTAAACTATTCTACTATTCTACTTTTCAAAGAATTAAAGTTTTATATTATTGCTCATCACTTTATTAGCGATAGATTATTGATCGTTCGATCGTAGAATTTCAAAAATAAGAGTTAGAGAAATATTCTTCGGACTTAGTGAAAAATGTTTTTAGCTTAATTTAACTAGTTTTAGTTTTTTTTCATTTAATTGCATTGTTTTAACTTGAATTGGATTTAATGGCATCAAAATAAGCTTATTTGAGTATTTTTAATTAAAGTTTGATTTTGCAAATGACCAAAATGCCCTTGTCACCATTTAAATTAAAAAACAAGGCAAAAATGACTCAAAACAAAACAAAAAATGTCCCTTGTATCCCTTGCCATGGCCGAAGCTTCAAGGAGGAGAAAAGAAAAGATTTTCTTGCATTTTTCTTCTACAATTGTGCGTGGAATTGCTCGGGAGTCGTGGCTCGGGTCCTTGCGGGTCTTGGTCTTCAACCTCTGTGAGGGTTTTCACGCTTTTGTGCATTTTAATATGAATTTAATTTTTAAGTCAATTTTTCAGATTTGATATTTATCGCTTTATAATGCCTGTTATTGCTTGAAATAGCTTGCTTAGGGTTCGTAGAGCATTGCTTGTTAGTTATTTAGCAATTTTTACGGTTGAACTGCGTATTTGAAATTGGGAAAGAACATGAATAGTTAATTATGAATAGTAAACCCTAGAATTTTGGATTTCGATCCGAATTGTGATTGATTGATTTGGATAGGTGTCATTAATGATAGAAAGCTAAAATGTGAAATAAAAACGGATTGACCTTTGTTAAAATTGGAAATTAGACAAAGAAACGTAAAGGGGACGTTTGACCAAAAGTTGACCGTGCTCGAATTGAGTTGGGGGTTTTGCAATTGAAGGCATGGAAGCACTTTTGGCGCTGTTGTGGCGTTGATTGAGTGACCGGTTAGCATAGTTGTAGTTCAAATGTAGTAGGTGGACTTTCGGGCCTCTGGTGAGAAAGTGAAGTTTAGTGACATAGAAACGTGCCTTGTAGTGCCTAAGTGAATGTAGTGAAATCGGTTTCCTAATCCCGTAGCTCGTTTGCTCGTAATTGCCTTTAGAAGTTAGGGATTGAATAGTGATATTTGTTGTTTTCATGTTTGAACTGCTGTTACTTGTTTAATTGGTGTTATTGTTGCTTATTATTGCTTGTTATGCTTGAAAAGTTAGTGGAATACTTGTATTGATTGTGATTGCTTGTTATCTCGTTTGTTGTCACTAGTTTGTATTGTTGTGCTATCGCTCGTTTATTGACTTGTATCGAGTCTTGCATTGCATAGTGTCTAGCGCGTGAGTGATGGGCCTCTCTACGTAGCCTCGGGTTGCCAGTGTTGGTTGGTCTAGCTCCGTGGCTATTCCATCTTCTCACTTGGGTTGCCTCCCAGGGAGATTTGGGTCGTAGAATTGATGGTTACACCCGGGGTATTCCAAATTGGTGTTATAAGGTGGTTGCGTGCTTATTGTCACCGTTGTCAACATCAAGCTCGAGATTGATGTATCGCTCGTGAAATGGTACAATGCTCGTATGAGTGAACCATAGCTGTCTGAGTGTGGTATAGCTTTGAATGGTTATGTTAATGCTTTCAGTAATTGCTTATTGTATTGATTGTTTGTCTTGGTTGCTTATTTATCAGTTATATTGCTTAACTGTCTTATTTGTATTGCACGACTTTCTTTCTCTCCAATTCGATATCTGTCTCGCCCTCACTGAGTATACGTGTTGTGTATACTCACTCCTCACGACCACATTTCAGGAAATGCCATGTTAGCTGGAAAGTTTGTGATTATGTGAAAGATTGTGCTTGAAGAGTTGTCTTGCGTGCTATGTGGCTTGAGTTGTCAAAGATGCAAAGATGTATGCTTTCATGTATTGTGTGCATTTAATGTCAAAAGGAATGTAATTTAAGTTTCATTAGATTGTTGAAGTAGTTTGATAAGTTAGATTATGTATCTAGTTCTTATAGTTTAACTTCAATGCATGTTTGTAATGTCCAAAGGAAAAGAGTTAGAATCGCATGATAGTTTATTTTATGTAGTAGCTTAGTATGGTTTAACTGTCTAGTTTTAATGTACTTGTCAAAAATGAAAAGAGATAGGTTAACTTGTAAATTGGAAATGTATGTATACTTGTTGAGTTTAATTGTTGAGAACCAAGGCTCGGATGGCCTTGAGGAGGTTGAATGTTTGGACTTGGTATCGGTTCACCTATATGTTGTCGCAGGTTTACTTTTTGCCTAGAAACAGGGGAGACTCCGTCCGTTTTCCCTGAAAATCTATGTCGGGTTTGGATTTGGGTTGTAATTAGATTAATTGATAGAACTCCCTGTCTCGAGAGGGATCGGGGTGTCACAGGTGGTATCAGAGCTTGTTTAGCTCATAAGCCGGGATAGGGTCCTCGGTCTGGTAGGTAGTGACCCTTGAATGTGTGCTTGTTAAGTGTGTCTTGAAAGTGTATGCTTGTATGTGAGATTGTGTGTCTTGACTTGAATGTATGCACTTATGTGATATAGTTATGTGTTATGTGTTAAATGTTTCTCAAGAAAGGTGATGTCACGCCCCGACCCGACCCCGCAAAAGGCCAAGCCCGGACCCGACACACGGACGGAGTCTCCTCTGTACCGCGGACGATCCGAAAACCCTAAAATCAATATAATACTTGCGAAAGCCATAAAATAATCAAAACAAGCCGACTTTCTTTAAAACATACATTTCTTATTAACCAACTTTGCAACCCAAAAATGATATGCATAATACACAAGTATTTATGCCACTAATCAATTCCATTAGCATGCATTTCCTTACTAGTCACAAGGGTATAAGTTTACAACTTTACATTCTTTCAACTTATACAACATAAGACCGTAGAGGCCTCAAACTAGAAAATACATACAAGGCTACAAGCCTCAAAATTAAGCGACATCCAAGCAATATACATAACAAGCAAGGCTCGCACAAAATTTGGTAACCAACCACCAGCAAAGCAGAGAAGTGCTATCACGGAAACACCTCCACCTGCTCCTCCTCCTCTATTACCTCGATAGGGTCTGCTTCAACTACTCCTGTAAAAATATAGTATAGAGAGGAATGAGCAAAAACTATTGCTCAGCGAGGGCAATTGGTCTCAAGGACGGAGATGAGAGGAGTATTCAATGCAATTAGTCAAGCAATACATACAAATATCATGTAGAGGTACAACAAAGCCAACAATAAAGCAAGGCAAGTATTTAAAGCTGCAAACACTCATTCAAAGGATACGATACTCTTTTCACGAGCAACTTTCAAACACAAATTCGATGACGACGCGCCGGCCCAAACCACCTTATAACACCAGTTTGGAATACCTCGGAAGTATCCATCAACCTACGACCTAAAACTCCCTGGGAGGCAACCCAAGCGAGAAGAGGGAATAGCAGCGGAGCTAGAGCAACCAACACTGGCAACCCGAGGCTACCTAGAGAGGCCCATCACTCACGCACGAGACACTATGCAATACAAGACTCGATACAAGGCGATAAACAAGCGATAAAGCCACACGTGGGATAATAACAAAGTAGGTTACTCTCGCACGCAATAGCAACAATTGATAAGCTTTTCAATCCAAATCAATTCAAACAAGTATTTCAAGCAACCCTAAGCATTCTATAGGCATAAAATCAAGAAAACAAGCAAAAACACAAATCGGCCCCAACTATCAAAATACTACCATTTCCAAACGAGCCACGAGTTCTGGAAACCAACTTCGCCAATCCTCCTAGGTCACCATAAGGCACGTCTAAGGACCCCGAAACCCTACTTAACCCTAGAATTCACGCAAAGTCCCATTTTCCCCCTTTGCTCGTTTGAACTACAACTATAACAACCAAACACCCAACCAACGCCATAATCGCACCAAAAGTGCTTCCATGGCCTCCCGAAACAATGCCAACAAGCAAAACCAGAAAACGCTAAACTCGACCTAAACGATCCCGACTTTCAACAAGGCTTAATTCCCATTTTTTCCATTATGCAACCCAAACAAACCATGCATTTAGGCATTCTAACACACCTAGCACAATTCTACATCAACGGACAGCATAACGGAACAACTTCATCATTCCAAGGGTTTACTATTTACAAAACACTATTCAACAACTAGTTTAAACTACAATCTCAACATTTAACTGTAAAAAATGTTAAAAAGCAATAAATACACGTTCTACAATTGCCAAGGAACATTCTAGAAGCATCAAAATGATTTAAACAACAATCTACGGATAAAATCTAAAAATCATAAAGTTGATACACTAAACATTTAAATGCGCAAATAACATGATTCCTTCACCTTAGCACTCCTAGTCACTAGGAAAACAATGCTAGCCACCTCGGAAACCACCCCGCACGAGCTCACGCGAAGATTGATCGATTGGAAGGTTGAAAGGTTTTTTTTTTTCCTTGGAAGCTCACGGCCTGCTCTCTGGATTTTCAGCTGCTATTTATTTATTTATTTTTTTGCTTTGTTTTAAGCTTATTTAAGTGCTAAGTCAAATGGTCAAAGGTCAAGCCTTGGTCAACTACTTAAAACTTGGTCAAAAGGCCTTATTTTGTGCATTTTAAAGCCATTCTAACTAGAGAAAAATTAATTATAGCTAGCAACAATTAAAATATAAAGTTTAAGTCATCTAAATACAAGTTTCTCTATTTGCTGAGGACTAAAAATCGTTCTCTAGCTATCGCTCCCTAAATGCAATGCACGTTGCGACGGCAAGAAAGTAACAATTAATTCACAAAGAATTTAAGGAAATATAATTTTCAAAATAATAAACAAGGAATTTTCACATTCCGGGCTCGGGTATTACACCCTCTCCCCCTTAAAACAATTGCGCCCACGCAATTCCTACCTGGTCAACAAACAACTCCGGATACTGATCCCGAACTTGGTCCTCTCTTTCCCAAGTTGCTTCCTCAAACCCATGATGATTCCACAGAACCTTTACTAACGGAATACTCTTTTTGCGAAGCTCTTGAACTTTCCGATCCATAATTCGAATCGGTTTCTCTTCATAAGACAACTTCTCTTCAATCTGCAAAGGCTCTAGTTCAAGTACATGTGAAGGGTCTGGATGGTACTTCTTCAACATAGACACGTGGAACACATCGTGCAGTCTCGACAAGCTCGGAGGCAAAGCTAATCGATAAGCCAAAGGACCTACCTTTTCGGTGATCTCATACGGACCCACATACCTGGGACTAAGCTTCCCGCTATTACCGTGCCGAATCAATCCCTTCCGTGGAGAAATCTTAAGAAACACCCAATCTCCCAAATCAAACTCAATATCCCGACGGTGCTTATCCGTATAAATCTTCTGACGACTCTGAGCTGTAAGCATACGTTGGCGAATAAGGTGAACATTATCTACCATCATAATCATCTCAGGTAACACAGTTGGATCAACTGTTCTCATCTCTTCAACCTCTTCCCAATATAACGGGGATCTGCATTTCCGACCATACAACACCTCGTAGGGAGCCATACCTATAGTAGATTGATAACTATTGTTGTAGGTGAACTCCGTTAAAGGCAAAAACTTCTCCCAATTCTTCCCAAAGTCTAACACACATGCCCGAAGCATGTCTTCCAAGATCCTGATAGTTCTCTCAGACTGGCCATCAGTTTGCGGATGATATGCAGTACTGAAGCTCAACTTAGTTCCTATGGCCTCTTGCAACTTCTGCCAAAAACGAGATCTGAATCAGGGATCCCTATCTGACACTATACTCTGTGGCATACCATGAAATCTCACAATATTAGCAACATAAAGCTCAACTATCTTATCAAGGCTATCATGTTTGTTCACGGGAATAAAATGTGTAACTTTAGTCAAGCGGTCCACAACAACCCAAACAGAATCACATCCTCTCGGAGATCTAGGAAGATCGGTCACAAGGTCCATTGTTATATGTACCCACTTCCATTGCGGAATCGACAACGGTTGTAGAAGTCCGGCTGGCCTCTAATGCTCCACTTTAACCCTCTGACAAGTCAAACATCTGGATACATACCCAGCAATCTCCCTCTTCATATTGTTCCACTAGAAGTGTTGTTTCAAGTCTCTATACATTTTAGTACTGCCCGGGTGAATCGTATACCTCGAATTATGTGCCTCGAACAGAATCTCATTCTTCAAAGTCGGATCATCAGGAACACATACTCTATCCCTGAATCTGAAGATGCCATCTGCATGTAATTTAAACTCCGACTCTCCCCCTTTTGATTTTTCTTGGATCTTCAAGATGTGAGGATCAGTCTTCTGAGCCTCTCTGATCTGTGCTAGCAACCCTGACTGAATCTACAAACTATCAAATCGAATCCCTACCTTAGTAGCTTCTGGCTTCCATGAACAAATTTCTTCCAAAGTCTCCCAATCCTTGATAATTAAGCTTGCAACAGTAGCCTTTCGGCTCAAAGCATCAGCAACAACATTCGCCTTACCTGGCACGTAGTTAATAGAACAGTTGTTACCACCCAATAGCTCTAGCCATCTCCGCTGCCTCATATTCTGATCTTTCTGTGAAAACAAATACTTGAGACTCTTGTGGTCAGTAAAAATTTCAAATTTGCAACCCCACAAGTATTGACGCCAATTTTTCAAAGCAAACACAACTACAGCCAACTCAAGATCATGTGTAGGGTAATTGACTTCATAAGGTTTCAACTTCCTAGAACCATAGGCAATCACCTTACCATTCTGCATTAAAACACAGCCCAATCCTTCCTTAGATGCATCACTGTAGACAACAAAGTTCTCTGTTCCTTCAGGTAAAGCTAGTATAGGAGCTGTAGTTAGTCTCTTCTTCAATTCTTGGAAACTGGATTCACATTTGGCATCCCAGTTGTAAGAAACTTTCTTCCGAGTCAACTGGCTTAAAGGCCCAGAAATTTTTGAAAAGTCTTTAACAAATCTCCGGTAGTAACCTGCCAATCCAAGAAAACTCCGAATCTCAGACACCGTCTCAGGTCTCTTCCAAGATAAAACAACTTCAATCATAGCTGGGTCCATTGAAATTCCTCGATCTGAAATGATACGGCCTAGATAAGATATCTGATTCAACCAAAACTCACACTTGCTGAATTTAGCAAAAAGCTTGTTTTCCTGCAAAGTCTGTAGCACAATCCTCAAGTGTTGCTCATGTTCAGCCTCATTCTTCGAATACACTAAAATGTCGTCAATAAAGATTACGACAAACTGATCAAGGTAAGGCCGAAAAACCCTCTCCATCAAGTCCATGAATGCGGCTGGTGCATTCGTCAATCCAAACGGCAACACAACAAATTCATAGTGGCCATATCTAGTCCTGAAAGCCGTCTTCGGTATATCGTCACTCCGAATCCTAAGTTGATAGTAACCTTGCCTCAAGTCAAATTTGGAGTAAACACTCGCACCCTGCAACTGGTTAAACAATTCCTCAATCAACGGCAAGGGGTATTTATTCTTAATCGTGACTTGATTAAGTCCCCTGTAATCAATACATAACCGTAGCGTGCCGTCTTTCTTTCTCACAAACAACACAGGTGCGCCCCACGGCGAAGAACTAGGTTGTATAAACCCTTTCTCGAACAATGTCTGAAGCTGAATTTTTAACTCCTGAAGTTCAGCCGATGCCATTCTATAAGAAATCCTAGAAATTGGCGCAGTGCCTGGCACAAGATCAATCACGAACTCAATCTCCCTATCCGGTGGTAAACCCGGTAATTCCTCGGGAAATACACCAGGGAAGTCTCTAACAATCGGAACCTCGTTCAAACTCAACTTATCAGTAGGCTGATTGATCAAATAAGCTAAGTAAGCTTTACAACCCTTATTCAACAACTTAGAAGTCTTGATCGCTGATAAAAGAGGAATTCGGGCAGCCCTGCAGTTCCCAACAATCTCTAGTACCGGTAGGTCAGGAACCTGAAGATAAACAATCTTTGTTCTACAATCCAACTGAGCATAGTACTTCCCCAACCAGTCCATTCCCAAAATGATTTCAAAGTCACGGAATGGCAATATAATTAAATCAGCAGGAAATTTATGGTTCTCTATGCATATATCACAAGATTTGCAAATAGACTCAGTAACAATTTTTACACCCAAAGGCGTACTAACTTCAACTTCATGCGGCAATTTATCAATGCAAACATTCACAGATCGTGCACATGCAGGAGTTATAAATGAATGTGTAGCTCCGGGATCAATCAAAACTTTAACTGGCTGAGTATTGAGAAGAAAGGTACCTTCCACTATAGCTGTAGTATCGGGTAGCTCCTCTGCATCTAGTGCAAAGACCCTAGCCTGAACCCTCTGTGCTGGACGTGCACCTGCAGCCCTATTCTGAACACCTTGGCCTCCACCACGGCCCTGAACATTGTTATACTTAGGGCAATCTCTCACCCTATGGTCATCACTGCCACAACCCGTACATTTACCACTCTTCCTCCAGCAGTTAGCCTCAACATGCCCCGATCGATTACAATAATTACACTGCTGATTTTGCCTAACTGCAGTGTTTCCTGTAGGTTCTGGGCTCTGGCAGTAGTAGGAGCTGTACCTCCCTGCTGGGGTCTAGTCACAGCTAGCCTAGCCTGAATCTGCTGCTGTGGCTGATACGGACGTTGCTGAGGAACCTGTGCAGAAGTCTGATACTGCCTCGGCTGACTCTGGCTGCTCTGGCCCAAATACTGCTTCTTACTCGGCTGACTGCTCTCAGCTAACATCTCAGCCTTCCGTTTCTCAAACTTCCTGGCTGCCTGAAATGCCTCGGGAAAGGTAGTGTAGGTCTGCCCAGTCAAATGCAACTAAATGTCCATTCTCAGCCCACGGACAAACCTATAAATCATCCTCCTTGTCGGCCGTACCAACTCGGGCATATACCTCGATAGGCTAACAAACCTAGCCTCGTACTGTGCAATAGTCATATTTCCCTGCTTCAGGCCACAAACTCGTCCTCCCTCCTTTCTATAGCCATCTAGGGAATATACTTATCCCAAAATTCACTTACAAAATCATCCCATAAATGTGGAACATCCTCACAATCCCACCTCAATCTGACAGTATTCCACCACTGCTCTGCATCGCCCTCAAACAGGAATGATGCATAATCTATTCTTGCCTCATCAGTGTACCTCAAAGCGGTGAAAATTTTCTTGACATGGTTAATCCATCTCTCGGCCGCCTCATCATCCGGCTCTCCGAAGAACTTTCCCGGCTCGTGCCTCAGAAATTTATCTAACTGATTATTCTCAACTCTATACCCCTGTCCACCAGGATTAGCTTGATTTCCCAGGGGACTATTCCTGTCCTGCCTCTGCTCATGCAGCACCTGTGTAATCCGGTCTACTGCAGTAGTCATGGTAGCCATAAACTACTCAGGCAAGGGCTGCTGACCCTGTTCTGCTGCCTCTTCATCTGATCCTATACCTTGAGTACCACGACGTGGCGACATAGTAGCAATTTCACAATAGCTGGCAACATTTAAAAGCAGTTTATAGATAGAAATATAGCACATAAGATTAGATAACACTCAAGTCAATAGCAATCAAACATTCTAACACGCAATTCATATAACACAAGATTGACATGCCAAACTAATTCACTTTAAACACATAAGCACTCCAAGTTCACAAAGTCATACTATAACATTTTCTTTCTACTTAACAATTATGCAATAACACTCTAGCATTTTGGACCTTTACCCCACAGACCGAGAAACATATCCCAGCTCATGCAAGACTATCATGTTCTGATACCACCTAAAGATGTCACGCCTCGACCCGACCCTGCAAAAGGCCAAGCCCGGACCCGACACACGGACGGAGTCTCCTCTGTACCGTGGACGATCCGAAAACCCTAAAATCAATATAATACTTGCGAAATCCATAAAATAATCAAAACAAGCTGACTTTCTTTAAAACATACATTTCTTATTAACCAACTTTGCAACCCAAAAATGATATGCATACTACACAAGTATTTATGCCACTAATCAATTCCATTAGCATGCATTTCCTTACTAGTCACAAGGGTATAAGTTTACAACTTTACATTCTTTCAACTTATACAACATAAGACCGTAGAGGCCTCAAACTAGAAAATACATACAAGGCTACAAGCCTCAAAATTAAGTGACATCCAAGCAATATACATAACAAGCAAGGCTCGCACAAAATCTGGTAACCAACCACCAACAAAGCAGAGAAGTGCTATCACGGAAACAACTCCACCTGCTCCTCCTCCTCTATTAGCTCGATAGGGTCTGCTTCAACTACTCCTGTAAAAATATAGTATAGAGAGGAATGTGCAAAAACTATTGCTCAGCGAGGGCAATTGGTCTCAAGGACGGAGATGAGAGGAGTATGCAATGCAATTAGTCAAGCAATACATACAAATATCATGTAGAGGTACAACAAAGCCAACAATAAAGCAAGGCAAGTATTTAAAGCTGCAAACACTCATTCAAAGGATACGATACTCTTTTCACGAGCAACTTTCAAACACAAATTCGATGACGACGCGCCGGCCCAAACCTTCTTATAATACCAGTTTGGAATACCCCGGAAGTATCCATCAACCTACGACCTAAAACTCCTTGGGAGGCAACCGAAGCGAGAAGAGGGAATAGCAGCGGAGCTAGAGCAACCAACACTGGCAACCCGAGGCTACCCAGAGAGGCCCATCACTCACGCGCGAGACACTATGCAATGCAAGACTCGATACAAGGCAATAAACAAGCGATAAAGCCACATGTGGGAGAATAACAAAGTAGGTTACTCTTTCACGCAATAGCAACAATTGATAAGAATTTCAATCCAAATCAATTCAAACAAGTATTTCAAGCAACCCTAAGCATTCTATAGGCATAAAATCAAGAAAACAAGCAAAAACATAAATCGGCCCCAACTATCAAAACACTACCATTTCCAAACGAGCCACGAGTTCTGGAAACTGACTTCGCCAATCCTCCTAGGTCACCATAAGGCACGTCTAAGGACCCCAAAACCCTACTTAAACCTAGAATTCACGCAAAGTCCCGTTTTTCCCCTTTGCTCGTTTGAACTACAACTATAACAACCAAACACCCAACCAACGCCATAATCGCACCAAAAGTGCTTCCATGGCCTCCCAAAATAATGCCAACTCGCAAAATAAGAAAATGCTAAACTCGACCTAAACGACCCCGACTTTCAATAAGGCTTAATTCCCATTTTTTTTCCATTACGCAACCCAAACAAACCATGTATTTAGGCATTCTAACACACCTAGCACAATTCTACATCAACGGACAGCATAACGGAACAACTTCATCGTTCCAAGGGTTTACTATTCACAAAATACTATTCAACAACTAGTTTAAACTACAATCTCAACATTTAACCGCAGAAAATGTTAAAAAGCTATAAATACACGTTCTAAAATTGCCAAGGAACATTCTAGAAGCATCGAAATGATTTAACCAACAATCTACGGATAAAATCTAAAAATCATAAAGTTGATACACTAAACATTTAAATGCGCAAATAACATGATTCCCTCACCTTAGGCACTCCTAGTCACTAGGAAAACAACGCTAGTCACCTCAGAAACCACCCCGCACGAGCTCACGCGAAGATTGATCGATTGGAAGGTTGAAAGGTTTTTTTTTTCCTTGGAAGCTCACGGCCTGCTCTCTGGATTTTCAGCTGCTATTTTTTTTTATTTGGCTTTGTTTTAAGCTTATTTAAGTGCTAAGTCAAATGGTCAAAGGTCAAGTCTTGGTCAACTACTTAAAACTTGGTCAAAAGGCCTTATTTTGTGCATTTTAAAGCCATTCTAACTAGAGAAAAATTAATTATAGCTAGCAACAATTAAAATATAAAATTTAAGTAATCTAAATACTAGTTTCACTATTTGCTGAGAACTAGACACCGTTTTCTAGCTATCGCTCCCTAAATGCAATGCACGTCGCGACGGCAAGAAAGTAACAATTAATTCACAAAGAATTTAAGGAAATATAATTTTCAAAATAATAAACAAGGAATTTTCACATTCCGGGCTCGGGTATTACAGGTGAAATGTCTAGTTGTCTATCGAATTGACTTATTGAATTGGCATCGTGAATTGAATTGATCTCGTGAATTGTTATTTGCTTGAAGTATTACTTGTAATGTGTGTATAAAATGTCTTGAATTAACCATGCCGTGATTTGAATTGATTATGTTGTGCTTGACTTGATTGTCGTACTTGAGTGACTTTGTGGAACAAACTGTTTTGTAAACTTGCTTGCATAATAGCTTAAGGCATATGTATAACTGTGATATATTGGCATTCATACATGTCCTATTGAAATGGAAAGTAAGTCCTCTTCCTCCCCTGAAGAAAGTGGTTCACCGCTGGCTTTTCAAGGTATATGGATTGGCAGGAAATGAATGGCATTTGACTAGCCTTTATTTGGGAATTAGTGTTAGCTTTTGGAGCTCGATTATTGCCAAATCTCTATGGTCCTCCTCTGTGCTTAACAGTTGTGAAAGAATAGCTTTCTCTTGGGGTTTTATTTGGGTATTCTTAGGAGACTTCTATTGACACTTCTTGGTAGACTTGGCTATTGGGTTTTTAGTCGGACTTACTACATGGTATTATCTATGGTATATGTGTCTCGGTCTTTATTGGAGTGTTACTGGTATTCCTTATTGGAAATTCTTCAATGGCATTCTCCAGGATTCTTCGTGGTCATTTATTTAGTATTACTTATTGGGCAATTCTTGGTACTTTCTTACTAGAGCATTGTACGGGTATTTTATTTGGCATCCCTCAGTTGGTTTGGTAACTAGAATTCCTATCAGACTCATTATCTCATATTACTTACGGTATTCTTTGGAATTCTTTTTGGGCATTCTACTAGTGTTTTCCTTATTGGCATTTATTGGAAGATCCTACAATTGGAATTCTGATTGGACATATTATCTTGTACTGTTTACGGCTTCTCCTTCGGCCTTTCCATTCAGGGGAATCTATACTTGCTGTTTGACTAAGATGTTGCGGTAGGAACACACTGATTGGAAGATTTCATTTAGAGGTTGGCCTTTGGTATTCTTCTCTATATTCCTTTATAGAACTTTCAGCTAGGTCTATTTACGGTAATCAGCACTGCATGAGGTGCATCTACTCTGGCTATCTCTTAACTTTCTTATTGGGTACTTGTTAGACTTCTATTGAAGATTCTTAAATAGGGTATTCCTTCGGTACTCTTCCTGCAATTAGTATGTGGTATTGATAATATCTACAATATCTTTGCTTTAGTCTTTAGTTGGTATTACCTCGGCATTCTTGATTGGGATTTCTATTCGGGATTTCCTACGAGCATTCTTATATACTATCTTGCTCAGCAACCGATGAAGATTAGTTAGAGTTGGATTTTAGATGATGCAGAGTCCTATTGGAAGAAGAATTGTGAGGACGCAATTGTTTTAAGGGGGGAAGGATGTGATAACCCGTACCCGGCATGCATTTAATAGCACTTGACAGCATTTGATTAAATGTTTAATTAGTTAAATCAACCAATTTGCACTATTTTAATATTTCTCTTGGAAGCATTTAGTAATTGTATATTGAATAGTTGAAAGGTTGTTATCTACTTCTATTAGTTATAGTAATTGAATTTATTCTCTTGTATTTAATTAAGTGCCATCTTAAATGTTAATATTTAATTGCACTTGATTACATGTTTATATTTATTTGTTCATTTGTAACTTAACATTAACTTCATAATTCTTTAAAATGTTCTAGAAATAGTTAAATTAATTATTTTAAATGAATATTGATTACCTTGATTGTTTTGATTATTTTAATAATCGGTTTTGGTTGTTTTGCATTAAAATCACTAGGTTTTCAAATAAATGAGGAAAGTAACTCCGAGCCGGAGTGAATTTTAAACTATTCTACTATTCTACTTTTCAAAGAATTAAAGTTTTATATTATTGCTCATCACTTTATTAGCGATAGATTATTGACCGTTCAATCGTAGAATTTCGAAAATAGGAGTTAGAGAAATATTATTCGGACTTAATGAAAAATGTTTTTAGCTTAATTTAACTAGTTTTATTTATTTTTCATTTAATTGCATTGTTTTAACATGAATTGGATTTAATGGCATCAAAATAAGCTTATTTGACTATTTTTAATTAAAGTTTTATTTTGCAAATGACCAAAATGCCCTTGTCACCATTTAAATTAAAAAACAAGGCAAAAATGACTTAAAACAAAACAAAAAATGACCCTTGTTTCCCTTGCCATGGCCGAAGCTTCAAGGAGGAGAAAAGAAAAGATTTTCTTGCATTTTTCTTCTACAATTGTGCATGGAATTGCTCGAGGGTCGTGGCTCGGGTCCTTGCGGGTCTTGGTCTTCAACCTCTGTGAGGGTTTTCACGCTTTTGTGCATTTTAATATGAATTTGATTTTTGAGTCAATTTTTCAGACTTGATATTTATCGCGTTATAATGCATGTTATTGCTTGAAATAGGTTGCTTAGGGTTCGTAGAGCATTACTTGTTAGTTATTTAGCAATTTTTACGGTTGAACTGCGTATTTGAAATTGGGGAAGAACATGAATAGTAAATTATGAATAGTAAACCCTAAAATTTCGATTTTCGATCCGAATTGCGATTGATTGATTTGGATAGGTGTCATTAATGATAGAAAGCTAAAATGTGAAATAAAAACGGATTGGCCTTTGTTAAAATTGGAAATTAGACAAAGAAACGTAAAGGGGCCGTTTGACCAAAAGTTGACCGTGCTCGAATTGAGTTAAGGGTTTTGCAATTGAGGGCATGGAAGTACTTTTGGCGTTGTTGTGGCGTTGATTGAGTGACCGGTTAGCATAGTTGTAGTTCAAACGCAGTAGGTGGACTTTCGGGCCTTGGGTGAGAAAGTGAAGTTTAGTGACATAGAAACATGCCTTGTAGTGCCTGAGTGAATGTAGTGAAATTGGTTTCCTAATCCCGTAGCTCGTTTGCTCGTAATTGCCGTTAGAAGTTAGGGATTGAATAGTGATATTTGTTGTTTTCGTGTTTGAACTGCTGTTACTTGTTTAATTGGTGTTATTGTTGCTTATTATTGCTTGTTATGCTTGAAAAGTTAGTGGAATGCTAGTATTGATTGTGAGTGCTTGTTATCTCGTTTGTTGTCACTAGTTTGTATTGTTGTGCTATCGCTCGTTTATTGCCTTGTATCGAGTCTTGCATTGTATAGTGTCTAGCGCGTGAGTGATGGGCCTCTCTGGGTAGCCTCGGGTTGCCAGTGTTAGTTGCTCTATCTCCGTGGCTATTCCCTCTACTAGCTTGGGTTGCCTCCCAGGGAGATTTGGGTTGTAGAATTGATGGTTACTCCCGGGGTATTCCAAACTGGTGTTATAAGGTGGTTGTGCGCTTATTGTCATCGTTGTCAACATCAAGCTCGAGATTGATGTATCGCTCGTGAAATGGTACAATGCTCGTATGAGTGAACCATAGCCGTCAGAGTATGGTATAGCTTTGAATGGTTGTGTTAATGCTTTCAGTAATTGCTTATTGTATTGATTGTTTGTCGTGGCTGCTTATTTATCAGTTATATTGCTTAACTATCTTATTTGCATTGCACGACTTTCTTTCTCTCCAATTCGATATCTGTCTCGCCCTCACTGAGTATACGTGCTGTGTATACTCACTCGTCACCACCACATTTCAAGAAATGCCATGTTAGCTGGAATGTTCGTGATTACGTGAAAGATAGTGCTTGAAGAGTTGTCTTGCGTGCTATGTGGCTTGAGTTGTCAAAGATGCAAAGATGTATGCTTTCATGTATTGTGTGTATTTAATGTCAAAAGGAATGTAATTTAAGTTTCATTAGATTGTTGAAGTAGTTTGATAAGTTAGATTATGTATCTAGTTCTTATAGTTTAACTTCAATTCATATTTGTAATGTCCAAAGGAAAAGAGTTAGAATGGCATAATAGTTTATTTTATGTAGTAGCTTAGTATGGTTTAACTGTCTTGTTTTAATGTACTTATCAAAAATGAAAAGAGATAGGTTAACTTGTAAATTGGAAATGTATGTGTACTTGCTGGGTTTAATTGTTAAGAACCAAGGCTCGGATGGCCTTGAGGTGGTTGAATGTTTGGACTTGGTATCGGTCCACCTATATGCTGTCGCAGGTTTGATTTTTGCCTAGAAACAGGGTAGACTCCGTCTCTTTTCCTTGAAAATTTATGCCGGGTTTGGATTTGGGTTGTGATTAGATTGATTGATAGAACTCCCGATCTTGAGAGGGATCGGGGTGTCACACATAGCAATATCATAATTGAATTCTCATCGGCCTGACCAGTAGTAATAGCTAACTAACACTGTTCTAATAGAAAGGGGGATAGTGGGTCCCCTTGTCAAAGACCCCGAAGTTGTGAAAGAAGCCTGTGGGGGAGCCATTCACGAGGCCCTATGGAGTAAGGGAAAGATGTCGTCGTTATACACACCTTTATCCACTTTACCCCAAATCCCATTCTTCTAAGCAAATATTCCAAATACCTCCAGTTCACATGGTCGTAATCCTTTTCTATGTCAATTTTGCATAGAACTCCTAGTTCCCCGCTTCTAATTCTTGAGTCAATGCACTTGTTCGCTTTAGGTTTTTATTCCAGGATTTTACTTCTTTGAACAAAGGCACTCTTATGGGGCGATATGATTAAACACATCGCCTTCTTCATTCTGGATGCTAGCACTTTTGCAATTCTTTGGTATAAGCTACCCACCTGGCAACTCAGGTGGAAATCTCAAATGTAAACATCTTCTCCTTTATATGGGATCAAGGCAATGAAAGTGGCGTTAGTTTGAAGACGCTCAACTAACAGGAGAGGTTTGAAGATGCTCGGCCGAAAGGGAGAGGAATGGAGTTGGCTCTAGTGAGACATCTTTGTGGAACTCCGAAAGCACTTTCATGAAGTCATCCTTGACCACTCATCCCATCATTTTTTGTAAAAGGCGATAGTGAATTTGTCCGGACATAGGGCCTTGTCTCCACACATCTCCCCTAGAGCCTTGAAAACCTCTTATTCATCAAAAGGCATTTCCAACCAATCATACATCTCTGTAAAGATGCGAGACCCTATGATGCGTCGGTTGAAAAGAATGCGGTTCTACGTAAAGCTCTTTGTAGAACTTTTCAACCGCTAATCGAATCGCTTCCTCCTCCTCCAGAACACCCCTTTCTACCTCCAGTCTAGATATGGTGTTTACAAAATTGATCGCGTTCGCTACTCGATGGATGAACTTTTTGTTCTTATCCCCCTTCCTTAACCACGTAATTCTCTGCTTTTGCCGCCACTAATCTTTTCCAACCTGGTTAGCCTCTTTCATTCTTCTTTGGGTGATACTCTCAAAGCTATTTCTGTTGATGATAGAGGTCTTGATTCTTCTATGCAGTCTAGGTACGCAATTTCCTCCAAAGCTTCCACTTTCTTCAAGTCCACCCTCCCAAACAACTCCTTATTCCACTTCCTCTTTGAAGGCTTTAACCTTCAACCAAAAGACGTGGCTTGCTTTCTTGAAACGAAAAGGAAGAACCACCAAGAAGCTACTTTTTATAGAAAAAAATCCTCCTCCTATTCGTTCTAAAGCCGAGAGTTGGAACCTGTCCAATTTAGAAAGAGCAGGGCATTCCTAGTTGATTGTGCAAGTGAACGTTGCCCCATTTCGAGGTAAATCCACCAATGAATTTATCGCTATAAATTCAGAAAAATGCCTCATGCTTGCTGTAATTCGGCTTCCTCGTAACTTCTCAGCCGAGAATCTGAAACCATTGAAATCACCTCCTTCGAATTAAAGAACTTGAGGGGGTAAACAAGGTAAAGCACCTTCCTTCGCGCCTTTACCTCGTAAACTCAGTAAAGCTTTACTAAAGAAGCGAGAAAGTTGACTTTGAGAAAGAAAGGGGGTGCACTACGGCACATTAAATAAAATCAGTCTCGATTGAAAAAGTATATAACTAACAGACTATGATTCTTTCTTTTACAATTTGATTCGCTAGAACAACGTTTTCAAGCAAGGCTCAATCAACTAATATGCTTTGTCGTCTTCCTTCGGACGTACCATAGGAAAGAACAACAAGAGTCGCCTCCCCCAAAAACAACTCAAAAGCAACAAGCCCTTCCTATTCTAATAAGTGGGCTTGCTTTTCCCTAAGAGACAACTTCCCAAACCATAAAGAACTGGATGCCTCTACCCTATCAGATTAAAGCTAAAGGTGAATTGCTTTGGGTTGTATTGATTTGTGTTGACTTGAGTTACCTAAGCTAAGTCAGGCACATTTTCCATTACCGAATAATGCCTGCAGTACGAGTACCTATGCAACAAGTCAAATAGATATTGACACGACGAGTACATATATTGATCCATAAAAAAAACTAGCTGGAAAGCACACAAAGCCAAGTGCACTCAACATATAGCTATCACCTTGTTGAGCTTGAAGCCTTTTTTTGAATCTTAAAGTGGCATGTGCGGAAGGATTTATCTCCAACCTTTTCTATCTATCTTTAGAAGTAGGGTGAGAGAAAGTCAATTTAATATTTGCCTTGGTTTTTCCAATGAAACCAAGTCTCCCAGAGTTAAAGTTTGATCCATTAGGTTCTTCGATTTGTTCAGACAACAAACGAGAGACAAGAAAACATCTTTGATTACGATTAAAAGGAACAATCTCAAATAAACCAAGATCCAATTTCGGGTCATTTCTTGGTGAATATGATATGCCATAATCTCTTCGGTCCCTTCATTTATGTGCCAGAATAGAGAGAGATTTAGTAGGAAAGTGGAAGAGACTTTTTTGTATATTATTGTCAAAGGGAGTGGGAAAGCTGCAATAATTCTTTGGAAAAGCCCGATTCTCTTTGTCTTCGAGCTTTCATTCCTCAATCCACTGATTCCTTTCTTCATATACCTCCCTACCAATAGAATGAGACAAATATGAATAACCGAACCACGTCTACAAAATGCCAGTAACATGCAGTTGCTTCAAAGCCAACATGATGCTCCTTGGTCAGATGGCCAAGATATTGGTGAATACCACATATGATCGAGAAAATAGTACCTATAATCACATGGAAACCATGAAAGGCAATTGCTAAGAAAAAGGTAGAACCATAAATACTATCTGAAATAGTGGAGGGTACTTGATAATATTCCATTCCTTGAAAGCCTGTGAATACTAGAGCAAGTGAAACGGTAGCTACTAAAGCGTAAACTACTCATTTTTCCTTCCCCGCGAGTATAGCATGAAGAGCACAAGTTATGACAGCTCCGGATGAAAGGAGAATAAGGGTATTAAAAAAAAGGATCTCACAAGGATCTAAAACCCCAATCCCTTTTGGGAGCCAAATACCTTCGATGTCTACTATAGGTGCCAAAGAAGAATGAAAAGAAGCCCAAAAAAAAAAGCAAAAAAGAACATAACCTCCAATACGATAAACAGAATAAAACCATATCGAGGTCCTAATTGTACGACTTTGGTATGATATCCTTCCAACATGGATTCACGTAGAACATCATGCCACCATACGAACATGGTATATAGGATAAATATGAGGCCCAAACTGAGAAGTGTTGCACCCCCTTGAAATGAATGCATGTACATCACACCTCTTACGGTTGTTGCCAAAGCTCCGAGTGAACCCGAAATAGGCCATGGACTTGGATCTACCAAATGATAAGAATGCCTCTGAGATTCAATCATAAACTACTTTGCCTCGGTTGTATGTAAACTCCCCATTCAACCCACCCCCTAAAGTGGTAAAGAAGGGCTCTTTGGGGTCTAAATTTATTTCTATTTGACAGGACAAACAAATAGGAAGGGATGGTTCTTTCATTGCATTGATAGAAGTCTAACTAGAAAAAGATCTCTTTATTACTTTGAGAAGAGAATCGTTGGTTTGAAAGATGGAAAACATGGAAAAAAATAAGCCGTCTACAACTTGCCTACTTGCCTCCTACATTAGGCTTTTCCCTCGTAGAGGTGGAGGTGTTCTTAGGCGGCTTAGGTAGGATAGGTGTTAACCTAACTCCGGCCCACCCGACCTTAAAGCGCATCCCCCAGCCGACCGCTTTATTCTACGCAATCACCACTTTCAAAATAAGGTGATTGCGAAGAGTTGTTATAGTTAGGAATGCTATGCTTAAAGCAAGGAAGAAAAAAATGAAGAGTGGATGTCTTTCGATAAACTCCAGGAATTTATCCAGTTAAGGCATTCTTGATTTATTCAACTTGACACGTGGGAAGGTCCTAGTGGCTCGGCTTGGTCTCGCTCCCTTCCCGCACTATTCCTCCCTACTAAAAATAACAATTGAGAATCTCGAGAACCTTTCTGAACGTCTGTCTTCGAGGGGCGATTGGAAAAGGATTCTAAAATGGCTTTTACTGCCTTCCATTCTGATCGAGAAAAATTATCAAAAGGATGATCTAGTCATAATGAGATTCAAAACCGATGCTTCCTTGGCCATGTGGAACATGGATTAGCATTATGTCATTCTTATAAGTGATCCCCCATCTAGGATTGCAAGAAGTGCTATATGAGGACTTCGAGATCAAATAGAATATGTTTTTTTTCCATTCCTCGTGAGCCACTTATTTCTCCGAAACAAGAGATCAAAGTGATCTTCCTCCTTTTTCCCAATAAGTCAACGGTGTTACACCATTGGGATACTTCAAATAAACTTGAGTACATATAGGATACACCGGTGATAAAACCTTTTCTCAAGATATCTTCCAAACTGTTGGGGTCGGTGCTCCAGATGTTGTTCTCCCAGTGTGAAAGTAGTTGGTTTCGTAGTTTTAGAATTCTGCTGATCCCAAGTATTCCATCTCCATCATTGCATATTGGAATATAGAAAGTAAAGAGGAAAATACATGACCAGAAGAATTGTGTGAAATAAATGAATTTATCCAGTTGAGGCATTCTTGATTGAGAAAAGATGATTCCCTTCAGACAGAAAAAGAGTAATTCCTGTACTAGTAGTGAATAAGTATAGAGAACTTTTCTTGGTTGTTGACCAATGGAAAGCATGGGAAAAAGAAAGACTCCACTTTATTAGGGGAGCAACATACCAAAAAAAAAGAATCCAGAACCAGCAGCTCCTCCCACACCAAGGAAAGTCTCTTAGTCTAAGCTAGGAAGAGATCATAGCTTTGGAGGGATCTCATAATCCGGCAATATGGAAGGCTCTGCCTTGTCCCATTTTCTCTTATCTCTCTCAAATAAGAGAGATAAGTAGATTCTGAAAGCGCCTTCCCCTGCGGGTAAAAGAGAAAGCCTCGAATCTGTTGTCTTCGGGCGAAGACAACATCACGAGAATACCTGGCGACCACTAAAGCGCCTGGACATGCTTTTCGATCTGGGCTTGGGTCTGCACAAACGAGTCCTGCACTCCCGGATTGTAAGAAAGACCGGCCCAATGAATACCCAAGCAATCATTGTGCTCTTCTTCCTGGGTATGGTCATCCAGTAGAGGTAAATATAATTCTGGAATCGGCGGGGGCTGATTTACGCTCGCTTCCGAGCCTTCATTCCCACTTTCATTCGATCTAGAAGTGACATTCCAAATCAAAGTTGGCATTCCTAAAAATGCCAAAATCTTTTCGGAAATGAAGAAGCGAAAGAGGGTAGAGAAAAAAAAAATTGAGGATATAAATGCTGAATAAGAGAAATCGACTCCTTTTTCTTTTCCAAAGTAGAATAAAAGTGAGAAAAACTACGAAAAATGGAAGTATGAATTCTGGCGTGGTCATTATAGCGGTTCCTTCTGATCCTAGAAAATGCCCGAAAAAAGCTACTACATAACTACCAAGCAGGGGTAAAACAGCTCTTTTTAGTCGGGCTTTCATTTTCTTTCTTTTCCAGTATCTATAGAATAAACACTATGAACTATCTGCTTCAAAAAGATAGTTGGTCCTTCTATCACTAATGATACCATTTTAGGACTCAAGTAGACTTTAATGCAATGAACACTAAATAAATCTCTCGATAAAGAAAGAGAGAGGCTTCTTCTAGTACGTACTATAGAGAGCTGTGGTTGGTTGTTGACCAACGGAAGACATGGGGCATAAAGAAAAGATTGGCTGCTTCTAAAGGTCTCTTTCTTCTCTTATGAAATTCACGATCTCCCCTTGAGAACACACATAACAGTTACTAAATCATACCCTTTGGATGTTACATATCTGATATCTTTTGGTCCATCACGGAACACTGGATATATCATCTAGCCCCATGTCAATCAATCCAACTCCTCATGCCGCTATGCATCCTATTGGGACGCTTCGCATTTTTGTTCTGCCAAGTTCTAATCATTCTAACGTAGTCTAAGTATTTGAGGGGAATGCCGACTGCCGAAGTTGAAGTTGAAACCGATGATATTAACTGGCGATGTAGATTCTGAAGTCGTGACAAAAAATCTTTCCCCTATAGAAAGAAGTGTCTCTGAACAATCTTTGATGAGCTGACCCTATCTGAGGTTGTCGACTTAACTGGGCCAAATCTGGAGGTATGCTTTGATCCGAGTCTTCCATGGCCAGATCGTGCTCATATTGATCCGGAGGAAAAACCCTGCCCCAAAGGCTATGCTCTGCCAAAGCGGTGCTCCTTAAATGTGCTCTCATCAGATAGAATTAAAGTAGTCAGAGTGACAGTAAGCCCAGGGAGCTATGGGGGTCGGAGTGGTCTCTCTAGTCATACCAAGTAGCTATATGAATTAGGTTAATTTCCTTCTCGATTCAATCTTTAATTTTGTTTGATTTTAGGTAGAAAGCCTATGTCATTGCAGTAAAATATATCTTTTGGAACCGAGCTTTAAGCCGTTAGCACATCAATAGCAATAGCAGTTAAATCATCATTTTGATTTGAGCCCACTTCCATACTGATTGGAATAGCCAAAAATGCACCTTTCCCCGCTATCACTTTACAGAATTCTTTCTGATACATGCTCCGAGAAGGTTAGCCCTGGCTATCAAGATGAGCTAAATGGTCACACCAGTGTACTATGCCAAAAGGAAATTTTAAAGATCTCGGGATTGCTTCAATGGCAAAATCCAAAAGAGTAATTCAGCGATTGCTTTTTGACATGGTAATTGGAATCTTCCCTCTTACAAGGAGGGATGGGTAGGCTCAACTCGATATGGCTAAAAAACCCTTAGGGCCACTTCTTATTATGCCTTTGGACACAAGGCTCGCCATCTACATAGGCTTTTTTGTAGTGCTAGTTCAGAGGCTTAGGGCCTGACCCCTGCAGCTAGGATTGCTCGATACTATGCATGCTTGCCTTAGCTTAAGAAAGCCAAAAAAATCAGCATAGAGAAAGCCTTCCATTAGGACTATGGCCTCCTTATATCTTTTTCCTAGCTTCAAAAAATGCCCAAAAAATCAAATCCCTCGTGGACCTATATCCAAGCCCAGAGATTACTCTTCCTTCTGCCTTACAAATCCTATGAACGAACCTGATAGGGCCACGTACAAAAGGTTCTTTACTAAGCTTAAGAATTGTGTTGTCCTTTCCATCTCGACTCATTCATGCGGTTGATCTATCATTTCTGAGGGTCAAATCCCCAGTCTTCCTACCCTACCTTGGTTATCCGCTTTCATGTTACCATTGAGCGGACTTTCCTATAAAGAATAAGATAGATCTGGCCCCATCGGATTGGTCTTCACCGAGTCCTATAATTTTCATTCTTTAAGTCCTGCAAAATGCATCTTAGTAGCGGCTGGGAAGCCTTCGATACTGAAAATCGCTTGGAGCATATTTCATCTATGAACATGTTCAATACTAGTATGGGGCACTGCCAAGGGCATCTTCTTGAAGAAAAAGAAAAAGCGAAGCGTATTCCCCCAGGGACGACTTTGAAGTGATCGAAAGACCGTAGGAAACGAAAGATTCTGTAGTGTAGTCACAAAAAGCTTCTTTTTGCTCTGTTCCCGGGGCATGCTCTTAAAGATAGGTGTCAGGCTAGCTTTCATAAGCCAATGTCTAGAGATTAATCTATACAAATTCTCACACGTAGTGGCATCCCATTTCATTGGTCTTGTTCTTCCACCAGGAGCCCTTGAAACTCTATTAAAAAAAGAACCCGGGCCCTTCCTCAAGGCTGGTGTCCCGTGTTCGAATAAATAGCTATATGCGCTTAACACACATTCTTTAGACTCATTCCCCATATAAGGCCTTCTAAACATCATGTGTTAAGCATACAACGACAGAGACGAGGAATTGTCTTTTGAGGATAGAAAATGACTTTTCAACGAACTCATGTAAAGGCTCTCAAACGAAAGAGCTATCCTTGGGAGACCGACAAAAACAGAGGCAGGCTTAGTAAGCTTTCTCACCTAGATGAACAGAAAAAGCAACTGAAACTCGATCAATGGAAGTTGCAATGGAAGTTCCATCTTCTCTTGGTCCAGCCCATCCAATTGAAGTACCAGTCCCACGGTTTAGAGTATCAGTGCTTTGAGTGTCATCTCGTCTGCTATCCTTTAATCTTCTGTCTCTTCGAGCTGTACCAAAAAAAGAAGTTTCAGGGATGAAATTCCAATTACTGGTTCTTGTGATATTACTTATTATTACTTAACGAGTTACTTACTCAATAGATCATAACGAGTCAAGAATAGAATCTTTATTACCTTTTGTATTTGTAGTTAAGATAGTCTAAGATTTCAAGAGCCAAGGATAGTAGGACTAAAGCAAGCAATGTCTAAAAGGCAAGGTCAAGAAAGGGTGCGCGAGCACCAGTTATCTAATAAATTATAGGGAAAAGAATGATAGTTAGCCGCCCCACGCATTTAAATAGGTAGGGCTTAGACCTCTCAGCAGCGAGAATCACTCAAAATGGCTCAAGAAGGTCGGAAATAGTTAAGGAAAAAGTACCCAATCGAATCAGCTATGTTGAGAAGAATCCCATGCTTGACCCTACCAGGTAAGGAAACTTGACTAGACTGACATTATCGAAAGCCATTCTAATTGGCTCGGCTGCACCGACATCAAAGCACTTAGCAGTTTCTTATTAGAAAAGAAAATAGCAATCTCAAGAAAGGAGCGGGAAAGAGGCCCTCATCCTGCCAGAGGGCTACACCATGGGGATAGCATAATTATAAGGATATAATACTTCTATTATATAATAAGGAGATAAGCAAAGATAAAAGAAAATCTCCTAAATAACTTGTAACTTGATGGCACTTGTTCGGCTACTCCTGGCACGAAAAATTCTTATCGAAGCACTTTTTTCTTCAATTGGCCTACCAAAGAAGGCAACTAGCCAGGCAAAAAGAATTAACTTCAACTGGATTGACCTTGTCTGAGGGGTCTCCTAAGCTAAGACATGCTTTTTCACTGGCCTGGCTAAGAGATTACAAAGCTATAAAACAAAGTCGCCACCATATAAGCAAACTTGGCTACCACTACAACTCTAACCCAGGAAGGGATTCTTTAAAAAAGTCTTCACCTAAGACTACCGCCCTTTAGCTATTGATGGATGATGGTAAGGATCACATGGAGATTTGGTTGGGAGCAGAGTGTTATGCTAGAGAGTACCAAGTGAGGGAAGTACAGTCTGATGCAAGAAGTGAAACCAGAGGCCCTGAGTTGAGTTCATTACTACTAGAAGTCTCAGTTCCTCGCTGGTAAAATGGAAGCCCATAAATGGTATAAGCGTGGAAGAAGACATTCTCTTTAGAGATTCAATCCCGTCATTCATTTAGTTGGAGGAGAGGGAAAAAAAAGTCTTAAGCAGCAAGCATGAGTGAATAGAGACTGCTATTCCCATGACCCTAGCCTGCTTCCTTCTTTGTTGCCAAAGTCTTAGCTTCTGTCAGCATAGATGGAGGTTTTCACTCCTGTTGAGAAAGAAAAAATTCCCTAGCTTAGCTTCCTAGCATGAAACATTGGCTATGCCATCAGAGACTAGAATGATCCTCCACTTGTTAGTCAGGAAATTTCACCATTCTGTGGGCTTCTTTCACTGCTCTCTTAAGCTATCGCTCACTTTACGAGTGCAACCAAGTTCAAGAAATTGTTAATTAATATACTATGCTAGTATCTATCTAAGAGTCAATATTTGTGAGAAGTTTCCTTCTCATACACATCCGAAGCAAGGATTGATCATCAGCATTAGAGAATTTTGTCGGTCCTTGAAAGAGCGTCATCATGAGTCATGACTCGATCATGGCCTTAGGCAGAATTGGTCATAGCCGGAAGAATGATAGATACCGTCAAGCACAGAGCAGTCGTCCAAAAGGGTTCCGTAGAGTAGTCTAACCCCAGGTCAATCCTTGGAGCTTTCTCCATGTCCGACAAAAAAAACTTGGTGTGAATCGGGGTGATGTAATCCACTGCTCGTCTAACTAATGTACCTATGTAATTAAAAGAAAATATGGCTTCCCGGAGAATCCATAGTTGCTAAGGAAGAGAGTCGAGCCCTTTCTAGTTACAGGGAAATAAAGAGAAAGAATCGAGTCACCGATAACGCATCTCTATATATCCCAAGGAATTCACGTATAATAGATGTTTTTTTGACTAGACTAAATTATTGATCTTGTCTTTAGACCTATCAAAAGTTGGACAGACAATTACATATATATATTATATATAAGAGAGATGCGCACAATCTCGCTTTGAGATGACACGCCCAAATTAAAAGACTCCCATGCCTTTCTTTGTGTAAGGGCCTTCCTTGTCTCATTTATTGGTCTAAGGTGTAATGCCTTTCCAATCCATCCATCAGTGAATCAAGCTGTAAGCACCTTATCCTATTCGAGCTTCTAAGCCTTCTCCCCTTTTGGCCATATTTTCCTATCCCTATCGGTTGAGCGTCTTCAAACCTTGTCTCTCTCTCAGTCCATAGGTTAAGGTGCAATTGGCTTGAGATTCAGTGTGCTAAAACTCTTATAAGAAAAGAAAGGAACGAAGTTGCATCTACCTTTAGGACTGATTGCAGTGCTTTTCTCTAGGGTCTCAACAACTTTAGCATCCCCTACTTTAGAAAGGAGTGCTGCAAAGCTCCTTAAGGTTAAGTTAGCAACTAGGTCTCCCTTTATGTTAGATTTGTACTGCGACGTCGCAATACAAATCGCTGCCCGAAAACCATCTTGTGGATTGAATAGTTCAACAATGAGGACTTCGAAAGAGTACGTACTAGGGGTCAATACTAAAGGCTTCATTAGCCAGTTCTCCATTGTAAACCCACCAAACCTAGTATCAAGACCAGAACATATTAGAAGCTATTCTAAATGTCACCACCAGACTAATTGACTGCCCTATCCTATTATCATTCCTATGATTAGATCGCCCACGGGCAAAAACCTTCGCCATCGCCTGTTACTGCTAACAAAGATTCTAAGTCTACTGGATTCTACCCTTCTACTAAACTTGACTTCCTGCTTAAGAAGTACTCGATTCCCGTGAGTAAAGGTATGAAGTAAGTTGACTGATAAGGAGAGGAAAGTCTTTTCTTTCTATTCTATAAGATAGACCATTTACTGAGAAGAGAAATGACCATGAACCATAAGCCCAGACGCGTTACCGGCCCACGTTTGCCACTTTCGAGTTGTAGTTCGCTAGCTTTGTTGTTAGATTAGATAGGTGCAGTCACCCCCTTTTTCTTTAGAATAAGATAGATTTGCTTTGTCTTCCGTGCTCGGGCTAAGCCCTTGCTTATCTCCCATCAACTCTGGTTTGGCTATCTGCCTTTTCGACCAAGTCATATGGTAGTAGGGACAGCTGACCATCACTTACCCTGGCTTAGACGAATACTTTCTCTGTTATGGGAAGGCTTCAGCCTCTGTCATATAGATATTAAAGTGGAGTTTACTCCTTTTTTCTTCTGAATATCCCAGACGGTTGATCTCTTCGAAAGAGCTTGCCCAACCCTTGTGTGTCAACAATGAGAAAATATGCCCCTTCTTACTAGTTACTAGACGAGTTCCATCGCTGACTTGGCTATCTCAAAGCTGATCTTTGCGTCGCCTTTCCTTCTTTCTCTTGATTTCTTGTCTCCGGTTCTTTATTTTAGAGATACTTCATACCTCAGACCCTATAGAAATATGAGCTCAATTACATCGATCCTCTCCTTACAGTTAAATGATAGTTGGAGTCAAGGAAGCAATCCAGTTAGTGTGAGAGAAAGAAGCTTAATGTGTTTTCCCCTTCAAATGTCTATGTTAGAGCTATCTCTACTTATGAGTAAGATACTTAGTCCTAAATAAGCTGTAGTCCCATAATTCTCATGAATCCGCTGCCCTTGCTTTTGATTTCAAATTGACCTAAGAAGTTGTTATCACTCGTTGCTTCGAACAATACAAGAGAGCTATTGAGCGGACTACCAAGGATTGCTCTGGTATTACTTCAAGTAATGGGATCCTTTACAAGCACACTATTTGGAGGAGTGAACGGGTGCTTCTTTGGAGCTAAAGGCCTGAGCTAGCATTCAAAATGTAGCGAAAGAGCTGGTATTTCCTACCTTTCCTAACCTAACAAAAGCTTACAGTTGTTGAGTTTAGTAGCTTAGTTGGCTGGGATCCTTGGGAAGGAGCCGTAGTCAACAAGCGAGTTAAGGAGTTGAAGAAGTGAGTGGTCAGTTTGTGTCACAATACCCTAGCCTTTGCTTCATTTCAGTAGTCCAAACGAGAGTCGAGTTTATTTTTTCTGATGTCGGCATCATCCCCCAATCTCAAACAAGTAAGAAAAAAAGATTTCTAGTTGTAGTCAATTCATTTCATCTAGCCTACTTGATTGAAAGGTGGTCAGGGCGAATCCCTTCAGGCAATGAATAGCAGAAAACTAAAATGAAAATAAGAGCTACAGGGGTTGCTTTACCTTTACCTCTTGGAGGAGTAGTGAGTTCATTCTTGGTCTAACTGGCACCGCACAAGGAGGGCTACAGACTTGGCTTTGACCGGTCTATCCCGCTTATTACCCCCTTCTTGCAAGGTAGAGATCACATATAGAACAAAAAAAGGGCCTGCAACCTATTACCTACCGCCTATGGATCCTACTCACGACTATGGAAGGACATGGAAGCACTTTTTTCACTACTACCTTAAAGCTTTCAACTGATTGAAATTATGTTCGACAGAAGTATGCCAATTTCACTTCCTGCTTGCCTTGGAACTGATGAAAAGGTGCCAGCTGGCCAGAGAAGAGTGAAGGGCAGACAGATTCAAAATAACCCTACTTGAATTTCCCATTTCCTATTTTGATACATGCCACATACTATTTTGTACTGGGGCTATCAACTTTCACTGGATCTCAAGCCAAGGGTGTAATACCCGAGCCCGGAATGTGAAAATTCCTTGTTTATTATTTTGAAAATTATATTTCCTTAAATTCTTTGTGAATTAATTGTTACTTTCTCGCTGTCGCAATGTGCATTGCATTTAGGGAGTGATAGCTAGAGAACGGTTTCTAGTCCTCAGCAAATAGTAAAACTAGTATTTAGATGACTTAAATTTTATATTTTAATTGTTGCTAGCTTTAATTAATCTTTCCTTAGCTAAAATGGCTTTAAAATGCACAAAATAAGGGCCTTTGACCAAGTTTTATGTGGTTTGACCTAGGCCTTTGACCATTTGACCATTTAGCACTTAAATAAGCTTTTAACTTAGCAAAATAAAAGAAAAAAATAGCAGCTGAACAGCAGCCCAGGCCGTGAGCTTCCAAGAAGAAAAAAAAAAGATTTCAACCTTTCAATCGATCAATCTTCGTGTGAGCTCGTGCGGGGTGGTTTCCGAGGTGACTATCGTTGTTTTCCTAGCGACTAGGAGTGCCTAAGGTGAGGGAATCATGCTATTTGCGCATTTAAATGTTTAGTGTATCAAATTTGCAATTTTTAGATTTTATCCGTAGATTGTTGTTTAAAGCGTTTTGATGCTTCTAGAATGTTCCTTGGCTATTGTAGAACGTGTATTTATAGCTTTTTAACATTTTCTGCGGTTAAATGTTGAGATTGCAATTAAATTTGGATGTTGAATAGTGTTTTATGAATAGTAAACCTTTGGAATGATGAAGTTGTTCCGTTATGCTGTCCGTTGATGTAGAATTGTGCTAGGTGTGCTAGAATGCCTAAATGCATGGTTTGTTTGGGTTGCATAATGGAAAAAATAGGAATTAAGCCTTGGTGAAAGTCGGGGTCGTTTAGGTCGAGTTTGGCATTTTCTCGTTTTGCGTGTTGGCATTGTATCGGAAGGCCATGGAAGCACGTTTGGTGTGATAATGGCATTGGTTGGGCGTTTGGTTGGTATAGTTGTAGTTCAAACGAGAAAGAGGGAAATTGGGGCTTTGCACGAGTTCTAGGGTAAAGTAAGGTTTCGGGGTCTTTAGACGTGCCTTATGGTGACCTAGGAGGTTTGGCAAAGTCGGTTTCTAGAACTCGTGGCTCGTTTGGAAATGGTAGGGTTTTGATAGTTGGGGCCGGTTTGTGTTTTTGCTTGTTTTCTTGATTTTATGTCTATAGAATGCTTAGGGTTGCTTGAAATACTTGTTTGAATTGATTTGGATTGAAATGCTTATCAATTGCTGCTATTGCGTGCGAGAGTAACCTACTTTGTTATTCTCCCACGTGTGGCTTTATCGCTTGTTTATCGCCTTGTATCGAGTCTTGCATTGCATAGTGTCTCGCACGTGAGTGATGGGCCTCTCTGGGTAGCCTCGGGTTGCCAGTGTTGGTTGCTCTAGCTCCACTGCTATTCCCTCTTCTCGCTTGGGTTGCCTCCCAAGGAGTTTTGGGTCGTAGGTTGATGGATACTTCCGGTGTATTCCAACCTGGTGTTATAAGGTGGTTTGGGCCGGCGCGTCGTCATCGAATCCTTGAATGAAAGTTGCTCGTGAAAAGTGTACTGTATCCTTTGAATGAATGTTTATAGTCTTTAATGCTTGCCTTGTTATAATATTGACTTGTTTGTATCTTTAAAAGTTTATTGTATGCATTGCTTAGCTAATTGCATTGCATACTCCTCTCATCTCCGTCTTTGAGACCAATTGCCCTCGCTGAGCAATAGTTTTTGCTCATTCCTCTCTATACTATATTTTTACAGGAGTAGTTGAAGCAGAACCTATCGAGGTAATAGAGGAGGAGGAGCTGGTGGAGGTGTTTTCGTGATAGCACTTCTCTGCTTTGCTGGTGGTTGGTTACCAGTTTTTGTGTGAGCCTTGCTTGTTATGTATATTGCGTGGATGTCGCTTAATTTTGAGGCTTGTAGCCTTGTATGTATTTTCTAGTTTGAAGCCTCTACGGTCTTATGTTGTATAAGTTGAAAGAATGTAAAGTTGTAAACTTATACCCTTGTGACTAGTAAGAAAATGCATGCTAATAGAATTGATTAGTGGCATAAATACTTATGTAGTATGCATATCATTTTTGGGTTGCAAAGTTGGTTAATAAGAAATGTATGTTTTAAAGAAAGTCGGCTTGTTTTGATTATTTTATGGCTTTCGCAAGTATTATATTGATTTTAGGGTTTTCGGATCGTCTACGGTACAGAGGAGACTCCGTCCGTGTGTCGGGTCCGGGCTTGGCCTTTTGTGGGGTCGGGTCGGGGCGTGACATCTTTAGGTGGTATCAGAGCATGATAGTCTTGCATGAGCCGGGATATGATTCTCGGTCTGTGGGGTAAAGGTCTAAAATGCTAAAGTGTTTATGTATGATTGCTAAGGGAAAAGAAAATGTTCTAGCATGATTTTGTGAACTTGGAGTATTTATGTGTTTAAGTGAAATAGTTTGGCATGGCAAACTTGTGTTATGTAAATTGCGTGTTAGAATGTTTGATTGTTATTGACTTGAGTGTTATCTAATCTTATGTGCTATATTTCTGTCTATAAACTGCTTTTAAATTTTGCCAGCTATTGTGAATTGCCACTATGCCACCACGTCGTGGTACTCAAGGTATAGGATCAGATGAAGAGGCAGCAGAACAGGGTCAGCAGTCGTTGCCTGAGCAGTTTATGGCTACCATGACTACTGCAGTAGACCAGATTACACAAGTGCTGCATGAGCAAAGGCAGGACAGGAATAATCCCCAGGGAAATCAAGTTAATCCTGGTGGACAGGGGTATAGAGTTGAGAATAATCAGTTAGAGAAATTTCTGAGGCATGAGCCGGGAAAGTTCTTCGGAGAGCCGGATGATGAGGCGGCCGAGAGATGGATTAATCATGTTGAGAAGATTTTCACCGCTTTGAGGTGCACTGATGAGGCAAGAATAGATTATGCATCATTCCTGTTTGAGGGCGATGCAGAGCAGTGGTGGAATACTGTCAGATTGAGGTGGGATTGTGAGGATCTACCACATTTGTGGGATGATTTTGTAAGTGAGTTCCGGGACAAATATATTCCCGAGATAGCTAAGGAAAGGAGGGAAGACGAGTTTGTGGCCCTGAAGCAGGGAAATATGATTGTTGCACAGTACGAGGCTAGGTTTGTTAGCCTGCCGAGGTATATGCCCGAGTTGGTACGGCCGGCTAGGAGGATGATTCATAGGTTTGTCCGTGGGCTGAGGATGGACATACAGTTGCATTTGACTGGGCAGACCTACACTACTTTTCCCGAGGCATTTCAGGCAGCCTCGAAGTTTGAGAAACGGAAGGCTGAGATGTTAGCTGAGAGCAGTCAGCCGAGTAAGAAGCAGTATTTGGGCCAGAGCAACTAGAGTCAGCCGAGGCAGTATCAGACCTCTGCACAGGTTCCTCAGCAACATCCGTATCAGCCACAACAGTAGATTCAGGTTAGGCCAGTTGTGACTAGACCCCAGTAGGGAGGTACAGTTCCTACTACTACCAGAGCCCCAGCACCTACGGGAAACACTGCAGTTAGGCAAAATCAGCAGTGTTATTATTGTAATCGATCGGGGCATATTGAGGCTAACTGCTAGAGAAAGAGTGGTAAATGTACGGGTTGTGGCAGTGATGACCATAGGGTGAGAGATTGCCCTAAGTATAACAATGTTCAGGGCCGTGGTGGAGGCCAAGGTGTTCAAAATAGGGCTGCAGGTGCACGTCCAGCACAGAGAGTTCAGGCTAGGGTCTTTGCACTAGATGCGGAGGAGCTGCCCGATACTACAGCTATTGAGGAAGGTACCTTTCTTCTTAATACTCAGCCAGTTAAAGTTTTGATTGATCCCGGAGCTACACATTCGTTTATAACCCCTGCATGTGCATGATCTGTGAATGTTTGCATTGATAAATTGCCGCATGAAGTTGAAGTTAGTACGCCTTTGGGTGCAAAATTTGTTACTGAGTCTATTTGCAAATCTTGTGATATATGCATTGAGAACCGTAAATTTCCTGCTGATTTAATTATATTGCCATTCCGTGACTTTGAAATCATTTTGGGAATGGACTAGTTGGGAAAGTATTATGCTCAGTTGGATTGTAGAACAAAGATTGTTTATCTTCAGGTTCCTGACCTACCGGTACTGGAGATTGTTGGGAATTGCAGGGCGGCCTGAATTCCTCTTTTATCAGCAATCAAGACTTCTAAGTTGTTGAATAGGGGTTGTGAAGCTTACTTAGCTTATTTGATCAATCAGCCTACTGATAAGTTGAGTTTGAATGAGGTTCCGATTGTTAGGGACTTCCCTGGTGTATTTCCCGAGGAATTACCGGGTTTACCACCGGATAGGGAGATTGAGTTCGTGATTGATCTTGTGCCAAGCACTGTGCCAATTTCTAGGAGTCCTTATAGAATGGCATCGGCCGAACTTCAGGAGTTAAAAATTCAGCTTCAGAACTTGCTTGAGAAAGGGTTTATACAACCTAGTTCTTCGCCGTGGGGCGCACCTGTGTTGTTTGTGAGAAAGAAAGACGGCACGCTACGGTTATGCATTGATTACAGGGGACTTAATCAAGTCACGATTAAGAACAAATACCCCTTGCCATTGATTGAAGAATTGTTTGACCAGTTGCAGGGTGCGAGTGTTTACTCCAAATTTGACTTGAGGCAGGGTTACTATCAACTTAGGATTCGGAGTGACGATATACCGAAGACGGCATTCAGGACTAGATATGGCCAATATGAATTTGTTGTGTTGCCGTTTGGATTGACGAATGTACCAGCCGCATTCATGGACTTGATGTAGAGGGTTTTTCGGCCTTACCTTGATCAGTTTGTCATAATCTTTATTAATGACATTTTAGTGTATTCGAAGAATGAGGCTGAACATGAGCAACACTTGAGGATTGTGCTACAGACTTTGCAGGAAAACAAGCTTTTTGCTAAATTCAACAAGTGCGAGTTCTGGTTGAATCAGATATCTTTTCTAGGCCATATCATTTCAGATCGAGGAATTTCAGTGGACCTAGCTAAGATTGAAGTTGTTTCATCTTGGAAGAGACCTAAGGTGGTGTCAGAGATTCGGAGTTTTCATGGATTGGTAGGTTACTACTGGAGATTTGTTAAAGACTTTTCCAAAATTTCTGGACCTTTGAGCCAGTTGACTCGGAAGAAAGTTGCTTACAACTGGGATGCCAAATGTGAATCCAGTTTCCAAGAATTGAAGAAGAGATTAACTACAGCTCCTATACTAGCTTTACCTGAGGGAACAAGAACTTTGTTTTCTACAGTGATGCATCAAAAGAAGGTTTGGGTTGTGTTTTAATGCAGAATGGTAAGGTGATTGCCTATGCTTCTAGGAAATTGAAACCTTATGAAGTCAATTACCCTACACATGATCTTGAGTTAGCTGCAGTTGTGTTTGCTTTGAAGAAGTGGCGTCTTACTTGTGGGGTTGCAGATTTGAAATTTTTACTGACCACAAGAGTCTCAAGTATTTGTTTTCATAGAAGGATCTGAATATGAGGCAGCGGAGATGGCTAGAGCTATTGGGTGGTTACAACTGTTCTATTAACTACGTGCCACGTAAGGCAAATGTTATTGCTGATGCTTTGAGCCAAAAGGCTACTGTTGCAAGCTTGATTATCAAGGATTGGGAGACTTTGGAAGAAATTTGTTCATGGAAACCAGAAGCTACTGAGGTAGGGATTCGATTTGCTAGTTTGCAGATTCAGTCAGTGTTGCTAGCACAGATTAGAGAGGCTCAGAAGACTGATCCTCACATCTTGAAGATCCAAGAAAAATCAAAAGGGGGAGAGTCGGAGTTTAAATTACATGCAGATGGTATCTTCAGATTCAGGGATAGAGTATGTGTTCCTGATGATCCGACTTTGAAGAATGAGATCCTGTCCGAGGCAAATAATTCGAGGTATACAATTCACCCGGGTAGTACAAAAATGTATAGAGACTTGAAACAACACTTCTGGTGGAACAATATGAAGAGGGAGATTGCTGGGTATGTATCCAGATGTTTGACTTGTCAGAGGGTTAAAGTTGAGCATCAGAGGCCAGCCGAACTTCTACAGCCGTTGTCGATTCCGTAATGGAAGTGGGTGCATATAACAATGGACCTTGTGACCGATCTTCCTAGATCTCCAAGAGGATGTGATTCTGTTTGGGTTGTTGTGGACCGCTTGACTAAAGTTACACATTTTATTCCCGTGAACAAACAGGATAGCCTTGATAAGCTAGCTGAGCTTTATGTTGCTAATATTGTGAGATTGCATGATGTGCCACAGAGTATAGTGTCAGATAGGGATCCCAGATTCAGATCTCGTTTTTGGCAGAAGTTGCAAGAGGCCATGGGAACTAAATTGAGCTTCAGTACTGCATATCATCCGCAAACTGATGGCCAGTCTGAGAGAACCATCAGGATCTTGGAAGACATGCTTCGGGCATGTGTGCTAGACTTTGGGAAGAATTGGGAGAAGTTTTTGCCTTTAGCGGAGTTCTCCTACAACAATAGTTATCAATCTACTATAGGTATGGCTCCCTACGAGGCGTTGTATGGTCGTAAATGTAGATCCCCGTTATATTGGGAAGAGGTTGGAGAGATGAGAACAGTTGATCCGACTGTGTTACCTGAGATGATTAAGATGGTAGATAATGTTCACCTTATTCGCCAGCGTATGCTTACAGCTCAGGGTCGTCAGAAGAGTTATGTGGATAAGCACCGTCGGGATCTTGAGTTTGATTTGGGAGATTGGGTGTTTCTTAAGATTTCTCCACGGAAGGGATTGATTCGGCACGGTAAGAGCAGAAAGCTTAGTCCCAGGTATGTGGGTCCGTATGACATCACCGAAAAGGTAGGTCCTTTGGCTTATCAGTTAGCTTTGCCTCCGAGCTTGTCGAGATTGCACGATGTGTTCCACGTGTCTATGTTGAAGAAGTACCATCCAGACCCTTCACATGTACTTGAACCAGAGCCTTTGCAGATTGAAGAGAAGTTGTCTTATGAAGAGAAACCGATTCGAATTGTGGATCGGAAAGTTCAGGAGCTTCGCAGGAAGAGTATTCCGTTAGTAATGGTTATGTGGAATCATCATGGGTTTGAGGAAGCAACTTGGGAAAGGGAGGACAAAGTTCGGGATCAGTATCCGGAGTTGTTTGTTGACCAGGTAAGAATTGCGTGGGCGCAATTGTTTTAAGGGGGAGAGGGTGTAATACCCGAGCCCGGAATGTGAAAATTCCTTGTTTATTATTTTGAAAATTATATTTCCTTAAATTCTTTGTGAATTAATTGTTACTTTCTCGCTGTCGCAACGTGTATTGCATTTAGGGAGCGATAGCTAGAGAACTGTTTCTAGTCCTCAGCAAATAGTGAAACTAGTATTTAGATGACTTAAATTTTATATTTTAATTGTTGCTAGCTTTAATTAATCTTTCCTTAGCTAAAATGGCTTTAAAATGCACAAAATAAGGGCCTTTGACCAAGTTTTAAGTGGTTTGACCTAGGCCTTTGACCATTTGACCACTTAGCACTTAAATAAGCTTTTAACTTAGCAAAATAAAAGAAAAAAATAGCAGTTGAATAGCAGCCCAGGCCATGAGCTTCCAAGAAGAAAAAAAAAAGATTTCAACCTTTCAATCGATCAATCTTCGCATTAGCTCGTGCGGGGTGGTTTCCGAGGTGACTAGCGTTGTTTTCCTAGTGACTAGGAGTGCCTAAGGTGAGAGAATCATGCTATTTGCGCATTTAAATGTTTAGTGTATCAACTTTGCAATTTTTAGATTTTATCCGTAGATTGTTGTTTAAAGCGTTTTGATGCTTCTAGAATGTTCCTTGGCTATTGTAGAACGTGTATTTATAGCTTTTTAACATTTTTTGCGGTTAAATGTTGAGATTGCAATTAAATTTGGATGCTGAATAGTGTTTTATGAATAGTAAACCCTTGGAACGATGAAGTTGTTTCGTTATGCTGTCCGTTGATGTAGAATTGTGCTAGGTGTGCTAGAATGCCTAAATGCATGGTTTTTTTGGGTTGCGTACTGGAAAAAATGAGAATTAAGCCTTGGTGAAAGTTGGGGTCGTTTAGGTCGAGTTTGGCATTTTCTCGTTTTGCGTGTTGGCATTGTATCGGAAGGCTATGGAAGCACTTTTGGTGCGATTATGGCGTTGGTTGGGCGTTTGGTTGGTATAGTTGTAGTTCAAACGAGAAAGGGGAAAATTGGGGCTGTAACGCCCCGATCCCTCACGAGACCGGAGGCTCTAATGACCATGCTATTCTCAACCCAATACCAAGCCCGGTCACAAATTTTTTTCCGAATGGTTAAGTCCGGACCCGACACACGGACAGAGTCTCCCCTGTACCGTGGACATTCTAAAAACCTGTAAACACTCAAACAAAGTCCCAACAATACAATACAAGCTTTTCTTAATTAAACATCAAAGTTCTAAGGCCATCCGAGCCTTATAGTACACAATAGTTCCAAAACCACACAAGCATGCAAGTAACTTGTTTATAATATAGTCTAATAACCATGCCATTCTAGGATAACATTAAAACATACTTAGAGATAAAACATTCTACACTAAGCCATTCACTCCCAAGCATGCAAAGCAACTAGAAATAGAAATATAAGTTATTACAAGCCATAGAATTACCACTGCTACTACATTATCAGACTTCCAGTTTACATATTACTCAAATACATACATGAGCTTTAAGGCCCCAAAATAGATTATACATAGAACAACAAATTCTTCACATAGCAACCAAAAGCATATCCACCTCAGACAAATATCACACAGCAGCTAAGGCAACTCCACCAACTGTGCCACCTGAAACATGTTAGCGAGGTATGAGCAACCACTGTTGCCCAGTGAGGGATATAGTCCCGGGGCGTGCAATGCAACAGATAATACAGTTATACAACAATATCACTTAGACAATTTAAGAAGCAATGACAACATAAGTAACCACACATTTAAAAGGATACATTTCACACAATCCCCTATACACCAATCTTCACTGGTCTTCATTCACGATCCACGAACCACGAGCACGATCACGATAAGCCGGCATAACCCCAAACACTCCAGTGGGTGTACTCCGGATGTACCCCGATAATCCTACGACCCAACATCCCCTGGCAATCTCCGGACCAGGCGAATGAGGGAATAGGGCACGGAGTTTGAATATCCACCGGCAAGCCCTCTGCCGCCCAGCCGATATTCAACACATCCGCCCCTGACACTATGGTTGCGCAACCACTATGCAATGCACTTAACAATGGCAAGTTAATAGCAATAATATGAGCATTAACACATAGGAGGATCAACAAAGTAGGTTGACCTCGATGCAATTAGAATAGAAGCAATTATATAAGCTAATAAGCAGTTTATAAAGGAACATATACAAAATAAGCATAGAATCATACCAAAAGCTCCAAATCAACTTGAAACCACATATAAACACTTAAGGAGTCATGCCATTGTTTTAGAAGTGTGAGTCAACCGAAATTGCACCTAAACCCCTTTGTTTTTCGAACTATTTCTCTTCCAAACCGAGGTTAATGATTTCATTTTCAAAGGAAACTCTCCCAATCTAATAACTAACCCTCAAGGTACCCTCTCAACCCTCTAACTCATTCAAATGCCCGCGATTACCCCGAAAGCCCCAAATTCCCTCTTATGGCTTTAAACTACACATACCTTATCCGGGCTTCAAACGAGGGTTATCAAAGCTTCTATAGCACCTAGGTAGCCTAAGAATACTAGAAGTGAAGCCCGAATCCACCCGGATTCGCATGAACCCCGAAAGCCCTTTATTATAGTCGACTATTTTACGTTTTATGCGATTCTAGAGCAATGTAAGTGCACGGGGCTATTAGACTACCTTCACTAACACCTAAGGCATCTATTAGAAGTATTGAATCAAGTTAAAACGCGCGATTACACCAAACCCTAGAAATCCCGTCACTATTCACCCCTACGAATCAACTATCGATTTCTACCGTTTAATACATGAAACAATAGCATAAATGTGGTCTCTACTACATGTATATAACATATATAAGCTTATTTGAGCATTGCAATAGCATTAGACAACATTTCCAATAAATCAAGAAAATAGCAACATTTGTAGAATGCACAAATAAGCATGAAAACCCTCACCTAAAGCGCGTAGGAGCACCTAGAAGGCTTGCACACACCCTAAACTACTTGTCCAAGGCTTGGAGAGGCTTGGATTGGAGATTTGATGAGCAAAAGATCTCCTTCTTGGCTGCTAAGGGCTGTTCGGATTTTGAACAGTAATTCCTGCACTTTTTTTTTTTTGTTTTTGCTAAGTTATGAGCTTATATTGATATATAAGGTGTATGGTTGGGTGGGGTCAAGTTTGGGTGCTTAAGTGGTCAATTATAATGCGCGTAGTAAGCTTAAAACGAGCCTAAAGTGAAACATGTGAGCTAGCTAATTAAATCTCTAAGTTAGTTACGTAACACTATTCATTCAACTACAAAAATTATTTTCTAAACGAGCTCTCCTATCGCCTCTAGCTCAATTGCACATTTTTCCCACTACTTTAACAATTAATATGATTTAATAAAAATACTAATTAACTAATAGAATGCAGTTTAAAAACGGAGTGAATAGTAACTTAAGAAGACAATTAATAAGGCATAGAAAGAGGTGCGCAAATAAAGGATGCAACAGTAATTGAATGCATGGCTAAATCTCGGGCGTCACAGGGGCTTTGCGCGAGTTCTAGGGTAAAGTAAGGTTTCGGGGTCTTTAGACGTGCCTTATGGTGACCTAGGAGGTTTGGCAAAGTCGATTTCCAGAACTCGTGGCTTGTTTGGAAATGGTAGGGTTTTGATAGTTGGGGCCGGTTTGTGTTTTTGCTTGTTTTCTTGATTTTATGTCTATAGAATGCTTAGGGTTGCTTGAAATACTTGTTTGAATTGATTTGGATTGAAATGCTTATCAATTGCTGCTATTGCGTGCGAGAGTAACCTACTATGTTATTCTCCCATGTGTGGCTTTATCGCTTGTTTATCGCCTTGTATCGAGTCTTACATTGCATAATGTCTCGCGCGTGAGTGATGGGCCTCTCTGGGTAGCCTCGGGTTGCCAGTGTTGGTTGCTCTAGCTCCCCTGCTATTCCCTATTTTCGCTTGGGTTGCCTCCCAGGGAGTTTTGGGTCGTAGGTTGATGGATCCTTCCGGGGTATTCCAAACTGGTGTTATAAGGTGGTTTGGGCCGGCGCATCGTCATCGAATCCTTGAATGAAAGTTACTCGTGAAAAGAGTACCGTATCCTTTGAATGAATGTTTATAGTCTTTAATGCTTGCCTTGTTATAATATTGACTTGTTTGTATCTTTAAAAGTTTATTGTATGCATTGCTTGGCTAATTGCATTGCATACTCCTCTCATCTCCGTCTTTGAGACCAATTGCCCTCGCTGAGCAATAGTTTTTGCTCATTCCTCTCTATACTATATTTTTACAGGAGTAGTTGAAGCAGAACCTATCGAGGTAATAGAGGAGGAGGAGCAGGTGGAGGTGTTTCCGTGATAGCACTTCTCTGCTTTGCTGGTGGTTGGTTACCAGTTTTTGTGCGAGCCTTGCTTGTTATGTATATTGCGAGGATGTCGCGTAATTTTGAGGCTTGTAGCCTTGTATGTATTTTCTAGTTTGAGGCCTCTACGGTCTTATGTTGTATAAGTTGAAAGAATGTAAAGGTGTAAACTTATACCCTTGTGACTAGTAAGGAAATGCATGCTAATGGAATTGATTAGTGGCATAAATACTTATGTAGTATGCATATCATTTTTGGGTTGCAAAGTTGGTTAATAAGAAATGTATGTTTTAAAGAAAGTCAGCTTGTTTTGATTATTTTATGGCTTTCGCAAGTATTATATTGATTTTAGGGTTTTCGGATCATCTGCGGTACTGAGGAGACTCCGTCCGTGTGTCGGGTCCGGGCTTGGCTTTTTGCGGGGTCGGGTTGGGGCGTGACAAAGGGGCTTAGCACATGCCTTTAGGTTTTTCTGTTATTGAAAGAAAATGGCCTGGAAACTATTGGAAGGCTTCTAACGAATCGAAGACTCATCACGGTCATAATACAATAGGCGATTTCACCTTACCTTACCAAAAGGAATAATAAGATATGAAAGGAACTACACTCGCTGAGGGAAGAAAGAAAATCAATTCTTTCTCGCGGGTGACGAGGGACACTTAGCCGACTAAAGCATGAAGAATGGAATTTCAAAAAGTACGACCATACCACAGCTACTCGAGGGCTAAGCGAGCAATTTGAAGAGGTTAGTTTAATTACTCACCTCGAGAGCAGAATTAGATATCAGATGGGCTGGCCACCTTAGCCGTCAAAGCCGTAAATGCGAGGTTTTGATGACCCTCCTATTAGTAAAGCTTAGGGAGGTGGAAAGTGGAAGAGAGAGGTCGAATCTAAAAGGATGAGAAGGCTCTCCATCCACTTTACTTATTTGATAGAGGCAGACTGAATCGTGTGCGAGAATCTTTCAAAACAACAACTGAGAGTGACCGACCTGTATCCCGAAAGAAGGAGTTTTCTCTGAAGGTGTTTACAAGCTTGTTTGATAGAACAAGGTATGAAGTAACTCAACCGATAGGGAGAGGGTGGACTTGAAAGAAAAGTAGGCTTTAGCTTGAACAATGAAGTTCAAGGCTTGACTTTAATGTTAGGCAGGCTTACTTGAAAGACTCGCTTTACTAAAAAGGTAGATGAATGTCGTCGAGCAACCCATTCATTGTTTCGTGTAAAAGCTTGTAAAGGACATGGTGAAAACGTTCTTTCAACTTATTAGAAAAGGGATTTAGACAATGCCCATTTCATTTCCCCATGGGTGATCACTCGCTCTTTATCTAGTAATCCAATATGGTTTGAAGCACTAGACGAATTTAGAGTCTGCATGGACTCAACACCGCCTCTCTTTTTCCCAAGGTCGCTATGACTAATCAACTCAGGTCAAGCTATCAATCCCGGCCTCCGGAACAGGCTACCAACGAACCAAGCCTTTAAAAAGAAAGAACTATAGTGAATGGCTAAGGGGAAGGAATTTCCTACATTGAAGTTGACCAAGAACTCCCTGAGCTGGTGTTTGCTGTTGCGGAGCTGCCAAACTAGTAAAGCACAAGCATTAGGAGTAAAGAGCCAGACAACTCTCATTCGTAGATTGTAAGAGCTAAAGTAACTGTTCGATGGGGCGAACGGACACTAAGATGGAATAGAATAGGCCTGCTAATATGCCTAATGTCCTTGCTGTAATATGATGAGAGCCCATTCCTCTCCTTATCAGTCGAGCATCTTCAAACCTCTCTCTCGGTACAGCTCGTTTGAGGAGGTAGGAAGAAGTTGCCCTAGAGAGTGCGCTGAGTTTGGGTACCTCTTTAGGCAGATAGGCAATTCACTTAGGTGTGATTCTCCTACCATTCAGAGAGACAGATTGGCCTATGTTAGGTTATGCATCGAAGTTATGTCGAAATCGGAGTTGCCAAAAGAGGTTCTACTAATGAACAATGAAGGGATTCAAACTAGAATTCTAGTTGAGTATGAATGGGTTTTGGTACCAGCTTTATGTGGTGATTGTGGTGTTATCGGGCACAAACCCGAGCATTGTAAGGCTGTGAAGAAGAAAGCCAAGCAGGTTTGGGTCCAAAAGATCTCTCAAAATATATCAAATCCAAGAGTTCAATTGCAGGTGGGGACTGAAGTTTCTGATCAACTTGTCGATGTGATCATTCGACGAAAGTAGTACTCTTCCAGTCTAGGAGGAAGAGAATCTCATAAGAGAGGTTACAGGTTTTATGTGCGAACATTCCATGCTCAATATTCCGAGTCCAATGTCCAATTGATTCCTAGAAAACATCCTCTAGAGCAAAACAAGGATCCCCTTCAGTAAGTAGGCCACAAGCCGTGCTCGATGTGCAAGGTCTAGCACAAGCGCTTCACACATTACCTCCAGGGGCTAGACCCCGATCTTCGCCAGTCCAGGAACCTCTCCAAACGGGATACGTTCCACCCATAGTCTCGAAAAACCTCTTGCAAATCAGCCAAGTTTCACATCCCAACCGACGCTGCATTATGTTCCTTAGCCCCAACCAGGGTCTTATCAGCCTTCTTGGAGGCATGCCAACAAGGTGTCACGATGAGCCACTCGCTTAGACTTCGGTGCGGGGATTAACACCCTTTCTAAATAAAGGGCTGTTAGTCCTATCTGATTTGGCAGGGAATAAAAGGTCGGTGGCAAAATCGGAATGTCTTATATAAGACTTTAAGCACACCTGAACTACCCATAATAGGACCGGACTAGGGATAAATTATCCCACACTAGAGGAACGGAAACACGCCTTTAACAAGCAAGCTACGCACCTTTGAGTTCCCAGGGTGATGATGGTCGTAGATCAGGCTAGTTCCCGAGTAAATAGCTAAAGCAAGAGGGCAATCAAGCATAGGTACGCTAAGTTTTTATATTATCTTATATAAGATAAGCAGATTAGTGTGGAACTAGATCCTCTGCTAGAGTCAGAGTTGTTGTGTAGCCAAGTTCACTTGCCCAATGCCAATGATACGAAGAGCTAGCTTTGCTACCCCATCTTCGGAAGGTCGAAGAGATTTGCCTTATGATGGAAGGTACGTAGATAGACCAATGGACATTCATTGGCCTGAACGTACCTCACTAGCATTACTCTTGCTCACAAAGGTGCAATACCCATTGCCCCCTTCTTTCGCTACACATTCACTAGCTTTAGATCTAATGAATGATAATTACTATAATTACTTAAGTGATCACAAAGACTAGTAGCAGGTCGGATAGAACACTTTCCAAAGTAGAGCCTTTCCTGGAATAGAGCAGCTAGGGGGCGGCGAAGAAAATGAGCTCGACTTATATGCCTTAGGGCTGCAGTTGTAAAACCATTATTGGGCCCTTCATACCTTGACCATTCTTTGTTGAGCATCTTCAAACCTCGGAATCGAGAATCAAATTTCCACTAACGAGCGTTCTCGCGAGCTCTTTCTTCTCAGGAACATCTCAAAATCGAGCGGGACAACAAGAATGATAATCAACCTATAAAACATTTGTTCCCATGTAGTCGGCATTCTAGAAGCAAAGCTTCCCGGCCGCCTACCTCCTTGTGTGGAAATGTTTTTCATGATCTCCATCTCTTTCCTACCAGCTCATTCTTTACTAGGCATCTAGGCGAACCCGTCGAATTAACTCAACGTAAAGAAAGCTCATTAGGTCAAAACTAGGGAAGTGCTTACTAATAGCGAAAGGTTAACATCTCTCCGCCCTTCTTAGTAGTAGCGAACATCAGGTAATTTTGTGCTGTAAAACAACAAGTTGGTAATGAAACCCAATGTACTAAAAAAGCGTTACTCTATTAGTCCTTTATCTCGAAAATGCTGGAAGAAAGGCGAGAAAGAAAGGTTGCCTACTACTAAGAAGTAGGGTAAGAAAGAGAGCTGAGGTGACTAGCTTAGTAACTTTATTCAATCTAAAAGGTTCGCTAAGTACCCTATCCGCCTTTAAGTGAAAGGGGGCATCCACCGAAGATGGCAACGAGAAAGACAGGAGCACGAATGAGGTAGCTTATGCTTTCTCCTTCGGACCCTCACTACCTGGTTTATAGTCGAATCTGGAGAATATGAACTTATCGCATTCTTATCGATCTTGAACAATGGTATACTGAACACGAACCAAATTTCGACAAAAGGTGAAGTTGAAGCTACTCGATCATTCAACAAGGACAGTAGGAATCTACGCTAGGATCCAACCTGCGCTACCAGTTGTCTTCTCTTATGAAATTTCTAGTTAGAATCTTTTTTACCATAAGGATCGAAGACTAAGACCAAAAATTCTGCATCCACTTTCCCGCCAGATGGGAAAGAATTATGCCTTTATGAATAAAGTGAACTTACGGAATACCCAAACTGAGAAACAATCGCTCATTTCTTATATATTCGGAGCGAGAACCGTCAGTGATGGCCCTCCAAACAAAGCATGGGATAGTCTGACCAAAGAAGACAACTCTTACCCATGAAGTCTTAGGCCCAGAAGGTTATAGCCAACCACACCAACCCTAGTTCAAGGGGTATGGTAGACAGCCAGGGTAGATAACGGTCCATGATCTTAACTAAGTCACATTTCACTTGACTTACACGACCACGGACCCTATCCATATCCTTATTTGGACTGATGATTGGCTCAAAAAGTTTCTTTTCTGCACGCTTAACCAATACTCTAATTTATGCTAAACTGAAGAAAGAACAATAAAGATGCACTAATACATCAACACGGTCATCTTTTTGATGGATCATTTTTCTGTGAAAAGAAGGAATAATCCTAGGACCGTGTTAAAGAGACAAGGACAAATAAAGAACCATTAGGTCGATTGACGCCGCCATAGGCAGTCATGACAAAAGTATTACATTGCTTAAGATAAAGTGCAAGATGTAAATATCCTCTCTTTCGACCCAAATAGATTACCTATTTGGCGAACAAGTAGGCGGCAATACACATCTCTTTATTCAGACCATCGGGGAGTATTAAGATCACCTTTGATAGAAATGATCTTAGTACCCGAGAATCTTCTAAAACTCTCTGCCATCGGATAGTTACAATCCTAAGTGATGAAGGAAACACACTACTCAGTCAGAACAATACTAGTTCACTCTGAACGTGTGTCATCCATTTATCCAATCATTAGGGTTACTAACGCTGGATGGTGGCAACTGACATATAGTGAAACTTCAAAAATATTGTATTCAAGACAACATCCCCTTCATCTTCTCACCCCGAGGGGTTGCATTAAACCTTCTTTATAGCGCATCAAGGGATCACACGAATGCTCATATGTAAAGAAAGCCAGGGTCATCCTTTATGATAGCTGGTACCAATCCCGTCTGTCACTACGCCACACACGGGACATGGAATGAGTGTTCCTGGAACCAGGATTGATGATACAGGGGCTTTTGAACGAACTGACTAGATGATCTAGATATGGATCAAGATCGGTGGGAAGACTTCGCTCGTACAAGTAAACAGACGTAGGTGATTACGCGGAATCAACTGTAAAATCCTTTGTGATGCTATTAAAAAAGTAGAATAGGAAAGGGCCCTGAATAAGATGATATAGAGAGTTATCTGATTCGGTCTCTTCTAAGTGGTCCATTAGGGTAAGCAGGGGAGCAGCAATCCAGCAGAAGAACGAGGAGAGAAAGGAAGGGAAGTGCCTTCTTCCGGACCTTCGGACTGTTGGATGGGCATCGTCATTGTCGGTTTTGACTCAACCGTGTTATGGGAAGGTTACGGGTACTAGAGCAGCACTTAACACAATCTTATTCATGAACTGTCGGGTGTCAATTAAGTGCTTTGTGGGCACTACATGGCTCGTAACTCAGAGAGCAGGAGTCAAGCTAGGGTTGCGTACCTAAGACACTCCTCGACTACTTTGGAGTGACGGACAGACAAGTTACGGGAGCATAACCTCGCACCTCCTTTATACGTGCGCGCCTAGATTCGAGAGCCATCGTGTTAGAGCTCATAGCTCAGCTTAGGCCGTATCCCTTCTATCTATATGATATGTTTCCTTGCCTGGCACACTAACTTTTTCTATAAAATACAAGTTTCTATATAAAATTGCTGCTTCTTCAAACTTCTATACGCAACTAGCATAACGTGAATCTAATCTAGCTTATAATCGAATTGAACTCAGTTCTCTTAATAAGATATTTTTGGGTAAGGCTCTCAAAGGGCTTAGTCTATGACTTATATATATATCACGAAGCCCCTCTACTTTATACCAGATACTAGTTGATTCATCAATACAAATACCAAGATAGACGAGAGAAGGCTAGCCATTCTTATCTTTCTTTTTTACTCTTTCTTCTCTTATGAGATTTAGAGGTTCTGGCAACGGTGTGAAACTATACGAGAACGAGGACTGAATGAAATGCCACAGCTTCTGTTCTTACACCTTCCTCTCGTTCGGCAGTGAATTCGGGAAAATACCAATCAATCTATTCGATTTCCCATCAAGCCAAGCAAGGGTCACCCGCTGAATGTTCTACTTCCTATATCTATTAGAGTAGAGTTAGCCCGTCTTTACCGACAGGTGATTCGGCAAGCGATGAGGCCCATCTTGAAGAGGTGGGTCACTCTCCTTTAAAGGTGTCCCTGCTGCACTCTAAGGATGGCATATGATTAACTAGGGCAGGAGAGATAGTTAGCCTTGGCTTTGTCATTTCCTCGCTCAATCTCATATCATCGACCTCTCATAACAGACTAGTTCTCTTATCCGTTAGGGGAGCCTGGGGTATTTAGAATATGTATTCAGAAGAGGTTGAATAGCCGGAATGAGAGGTCGATGGCCTTCTTTCTATTCGAATTTGAACCCGAAGTAGGATTCGAACCTACCTTTATTCAGATAAACTGATCACTCTACCAACTAGCCTTTCGGGTAGGCTTAAGACACTAATTTGCTAGATCTATATACAACCTTCTTGTATCATGGGTTTGAATCCCATAAGAGCTACATAACCATGTAGCGTTAGGCTTAACTAAGACCAGACATCTGTTTTTACTGCCATTGGTTTTGTTCGTCGTGGCGAAATGGTCCATAATTCACTTAGTACTTGGTATAACTCATGCGTGAAAGAAATCCCTTTACACGCCTTTTGAGACATTGAATGAAACTTTCATAAAATGCCTTTCTTTCTGGCTTACTATTCTTTTCTTTGGCAGAGGGGTTGTCGGGTGATTCAAAAGAGGCTTTTCCTAGCGTTTGAGGAAAGGTAGAATCGTTGGTAGGTTTCTGGTTCAAAAGCTAAATGGGTAACTCAAGGACTCCAATCAGAGGAGTCTTATTATCGGGAATGGGCCACTACATATTGAAGTACTATGGCGTCGTCATCACTTGACACGTGCTAGCCCGACTTTGGTCTTTTGGTAGTGCCCAACTCTACTTAAGGCAACAAATGAGCCCTTACCTAGACTAGATGGACCCAGATAATCAATGTATTCATAGTACCCCTCCCCTTGATTTCACAATGATCGATGCCCTGCCCTCCAATTTCAGGGGCCTTCCTATACGATGAGATGCGGTCGTCACGCAAATATCATAAACTTTTAGTAAAGCAATGCACCTGGCTCATAAATATAACAAAAAGAAAGACTTAACTAGATAATATCACTTACGGCACGAAAAGAAGTCGATAGGCAAGAGCTCGTTTCCCTCAGATAGTGGCAGACATAAAGGAGTAGTTCGCTCAGATATGCCATACTAAATTTTTTTTTAATAAACTAGATTACATCCACCTATCAAGGCTAAGTCGAAGCGTATCACAATCCCAAGGTCGGCCTACAGATATCACTTTTAGGTCTCCTTCTTTCCAGCAGAGGGAGCAAGGAAATTCTGAGGCTCTACCCCCTTAAAGAAAGTACTACTACACGGAATAAGCCAATTTATCTACATGATTATCACATCTTGATCTTTCCACATTCGTATCATTGGGTAAAGCTTTTTTCTTCACTATTGCCAGTTGGTTCAGAGCCTCTTTTTCTAGGTGCGTTAGGATGTGACCCCTTTCAATTGTTAGACATTTCCCTTTATGACTCGTCTTCTTTTATAGGGTCTATCCGGAGATACTAAGCCTGGAATAAGTTTCGATCTATGGAAATTTCTTTGTAGTATTTGTAGTAATAAGGCCAGTTAAAGTTGTCAGATATAGGAGAGACTACCTACTTCAAGTTCAAGGCGGGCTAGATCAGTACACGATTCCCTTCCTTTAAATAAAGCTACTTCCCGCTCTTCTGTCTGTCATCTATCAACAGGTAACGGTCGTATCTGTCCAGTAACTATCCTATAGATGGTCCAATCGCTCATTCGTCCACACATCCTATGAAGACTGTCCTCTAGCTTCTATTATGAGTGAATTTCTATGGACTATTTGATCCAAAAAGATGCCTTGTGAAAGCCAATAGGGAGCTATACGGTCCATTAATGTTGTAACATTGGCCTTCTTTATGTGCTCTAGTCGAAGTAGCAAGCAAGATAGCCTTTTTCAATCCTTGTCCTATACAACAGTTGGATCACTGCATTTCCAATCAAAGAAAGGACTAGCATAGCAAATCGATCTATTCAATAGCATAGAGAATAGTACGTTTAGAATGACAAGGGTTAGGGCTAAAGCAATGAGGATTGGATTTATATGGATTTGGGTAGTCTCCCGCTATACATTCACAGCAAGGAAAAAATCTCATCTTCATATCTTAATGGGAACATTCGGTCATAGGCCATTTCCCCTTTCCATCCCATTGAGCATCTTGTTCTCCTTTTCACATAAGAGCCTATTATCTATGATCCATGATCTTGCCGCTTGAAAAGGGCCTTCTTTAAGGAATAGAGCCCAAATCTAGGTAAGAAGATGCATCAAGCCAAGCCTCACAACACAGGAGAGGTGTAGGAGTAGGAAGATGAGCTTTTTTATAGATGGTCAAAGCGCTCAAACCTACTTACAGGACGAATTTGAAAAGGAGATTGTACCAAGTCAAGATACGAAAAGATGTGCTGCACAACTCAGTTGACCACAAGGGGCATAGTCAGGAGGGTGTAAAGGACGGGAGATTGATCAAAATTTCTTTCTTCCATTAGCTCCTATTACAGGTTTTCCTTTGAGATACAGTCATGACGGGCCACTGCCTTAATTTGAATTACGGATTTTTTCTATAATGCCCTTACCACGATCTAGACCCTTGTCTATATCATGGTCTATTTTCATATAACCTTACTACTGTATGGATTGTTAAATAAAGCATTGTGGGATCAATCATTGCATTTATCCATTCATAACCATCATATACACTCTTTCAAGAAAAGGGATAGAATGACAGTCTATCAGTCTTACCAGCATGCATACAAAAGGTAGTGTAGTTTCCTATCAGCTGGTTAAACATATAAGATTCTTATTAATTATATAAGGAATAAGGATCCCATGTCGATCGAATGAAGATGGATAGGTTTAGATAGGTTCGTTCCAACCTGCTCTTTTGGACCATGAAAGAAATAGGATCCAATGCTGTTAAACGACTATAGTTTCTACTTGTTAACGATCAAGTAGCCGCCTAATAGAGTGAGTGGTAGATACGGATCCAAACTCCAGGTAGGATGTCAAAAGAACTAGTTAAACGGTGGTTTTGGCCCCTTGCTTCAAAGCTAGGATCCCAAGGATAGGCATTGTTCGCCTTGTGCTTGGACCTATAAGGAGGAAGATATAGCACATTCATGTAGGGGGGCTCGCAATCTATTGAGGGGAGGGAAAAAGAAACTTAGAACTTGTGATAACCCGAAACTGGCATGCATTTAATGGCATTTGACTGCATTTAATTAAATGTTTAATTAGTTAAATCATCTAATTTTCACTGTTTTGCTATTTCTTTTAGAAGAATTCAAAAAGATTTATATTAATTAATTAAAAGATTATTACCTATTTCTAATAATTATAGTAATTGAATTTATTATCTTGTGATTAATTAAGTGTCATCTTAAATGTTAGTGTTTAATTGTATTTGACTACGTATTTATATTAACTTATTCATTTGTAACTTAATATTAACTTCATAATTCTTTAAAATATTTTAGAAATAGTTAAATTAATTATTTTAAATGAATATTGATTACTTTGATTGTTTTGATTGTTTTAATAATCGGTTTTAATTATCTTGCATTAAAATCACTTCGTTTTCAAATAAATGAGAAAAGTAACTCCGAGACGGAGTGAATTTTAAACTATTCTACTATTCTACTTTTCAAAAAAATTATAGTTTTCTATTATTGCTCATCACTTTATCAGCGATCATTTATTGACCGTTTGATCGTAGTATTTCGAAAATGAGAGTTACAGAAATATTTTTCGGACTTGGTAAAAATGTTTTTAGCTTAATTTAACTAGCTTTAGTTGTTTTTCATTTAATTGCATTGTTTTAACTTGAACTAGATTAAATGGCATCAAAATAAGCTTATTTGACCAATTTTCACTTAAGTTTGACTTTGCAAAATGACCATTTTGCCCTTGAGCTTTGTCAATTCTTTTAAATAGCCAAAAATCAACAAAATGATCAAAAAAACAAATCACAAAATGCCCTTTAAGTCCTTGCCATGGCCGAAACTCCAAGGATGAAAAAAAAGATTTTTCTTGCATTTTCTTCTACAATCGTGTGTGGAATTGCTCGGGGTCGTGGCTCTGGTCCTTGCGGGTCTTGGTCTTCAATCTCTATGAGGGTTTTCACGCTTTTGTGCATTTAAATTTGAATTTGAATTTTGTGTCAAATTTTTAGATTTGATATATAATATGTTATAATGCCTGTAATTGCTTGATATAGCTTCCTTTGAGTTTGTAGAGCATTGTTTGATAGTTATTTAGTAATTTTTACGGTCGAAATAGCGCATTTGAAATTGGGGAAAAATAATGAATAGTAAATTTTGAATAGTAAACCCTAGAATTTTGGATTGTGATTCGAATTGTGATTGCTTGATTTGGATAGGTGCCATTAGTGATAGAAAGATAAAATGTTAAATAAAAACGGATCGGCCTTTGTTAAAATTAGAAATTAGACAAAGAAACGTAAAGGGGTCGTTTGACCAAAAGTTGACCGTGCTCGAATTGGGTTGGGGGTTTTACTATTGAGGGCATGGAAGCACTTTTGGCACTGTTGTGGTGTTGATTGAGTGACCGGTTAGCATAGCTGTAGTTCAAACGCAATAGGTGGACTTTTGGGCTTCGGTTGGGAAAGTGAGATTTAGTGACATAGAAATGTGCCTTGTAGTGCCTAAGTGAATGTAGTGAAATCAGTTTCCTAATCCTGTAGCTCGTTTGCTCGTAATTGCCTTTGGAAGTTAGAGATTGAATAGTGATATTTGTCGTTTTCGTGTTTGAACTGCTGTTACTTGTTTAATTGGTGTTATTGTGGCTATTAATGATAGTTATGCTTGAAAAGTTAATTGAATGCTAGTATTGATTGTAAATGCTTGATATCTCGTTTATCGTCTCTAATTTGTATTGTTGTGCTATCGCTCGTTTATCGCCTTGTATCGTGTCTTGCATTGCATAGTGTCAGGCGCGTGAGTGATGGGCCTCTCTGGGTAGTCTCAGGCTGCCAGTTTTGGTTGCTCTAGCTCCGTATCCTATTCCCATTCTCGCTTGGGTTGCCTCACAAGGAGATTTTGGGTCGTAGAATTGATGGATACTTCCAGGGTATTCCAAACTGAAGTTATAAGGTGGTTGTGTACTTATTGTCATCATTGTCAACATCAAGCTCGAGATTGATGTATCGCTCGTGAAATGGTACATTGCTCATATGAGTGAACCCTAGCCTTCAGAGTGTGGTATAACTTTGAATGGTTGTGTTAATGCTTTCATTAATTGCTTATTGTATTGATTGTTTGTCTTGATTGCTTAATTATCAGTTATATTGCTTAACTGCCTTATTTGCATTGCACGACTTTCTTTCTCTCCACCTCGATATCTGTCTCACCCTCACTGAGTATACTTGTTGTGTATACTCACTCCTCACCACCACATTTCAGGAAATGCCATGTTAGCTGGAAAGTTCGTGATTATATGAAAGTTCGTGCTTGAAGAGTTGTCTTGCGTGCCTATGTGGCTTGAGTTGTCGAAGTGGCAAAGATGTATGCTTTCATGTATTGTATGTATTTAATATTAAAAGAATGTAATTTAAGTTTTACTAGGTTATTGAAGTGATTTGAAAAGCTAGCTTATGTATTTAGTTAGTATAGTTTAATTTAAATGCATGTTTGTAATGTCCAAAGGAAAAGAGTTAGAATGGTTTGATAGTCTAACTTATGCAATAGGTTAGTATGGTTTAATTGTCAAGCATGAATGTACTTGTAAAAGATGTGAAGAGGTAGGTTAGTCTGTAAACTGGGAATGTATATTTGCTTGTGATTGCTTGTTGAGAACAAGGCTCGGATGGCCTTGAGGTGGTTGAATGTTTTGACATGGTATTAGCCCACTTATATGCTGTCACAGGTTTGCTTTTTTCCTAGAAACAGGGGTGACTCCGTCCGTTTCCCTAAAAAAAATTATGCCCGGGTTTGGATTTGGGTTGTGATTAGATTGATTGATAGAACTCCCGATCTCGAGAGGGATCGGGGTGTCACACAACTCCTCTTGAGTAGGACAAGAGAGGACTTCTTACTCTATCCTTATGGGAATATCATTGCATGAAGGGACCTTGAGGATTGGCTTGCTCTACATTCGAAAGAAGTATTATATCAACCATAGATAAGGAGCAAAGTCAGATTGGTGTCATAGCAAGAGTTAGGCCCCTGTTTCATGGATCATATGAAAGGGATCTTTTGGCTTATGGAATCTATAGAACTCGCTCGAGAAGACAAAAGAGGGAATGGAAGGTACTATAGGAGAAGGCTTCGTGTCTTTCCCCGATTCAAGAATAAGGAATCTAATCTTTGTTCTATGTTTTGGAGTAAGCCAGTCAATGTGCCCCTTATGGTGTATGAGCAAGTGATCTGATCCTATGCGCCTCTCTCTTTTTAGTGAAACCAACCTCCCTTAGCTCGTGTTATCATAATAGCGCCAAGTAACTTCATCTAGTGAAAAAAGAAGGATAGGATTCTAGGGCTTGAATGAGAAAAATTAGAGCAAGTTTACTTCCGCTCCAGACTTCTACCTCTATGAGGCTTTGTGGTGCTGGGATGGATATAGGGGGTCCTCTTATAAGTTGTAGCATTTAAGGCTTAATCACTCCGTATAGACACACCTAGACTACGAGGCTAGGATGGTGGGTAAGGAGTCTTCTCCTACAAAAGCAGAAGGAAAGGAAATGAATTATTTGCATTGAAGCTGAGGGCGGTGGGTTGGAAAAGTACGGTAGTCTACGTTAGTAGTGATTCGCCTGTCGGAGTAAAAAGAATGACATGTCTTGAGTTATAGGTCATACCCTTGAGGACCAGATTCACCCTCATTTTCTATCTTTTTAGTGAAATATCGAACCTTTACTATATAGTATATATAGTCAAAGATATCCCCAGTCAATCTCCAAGAGTCCCTTTTTAGGTTTAGGAAAGAAAGTCCACCTGCCAAGCCCAACCTCTTAATAGCTTCATTTACTTTAGGTCTTCAAATAGTCTTCCTTAAGAACAATGGCTTAGTTAACTTAACGTATAGTCCATTTTTTTCCCCTATGGAAAAGGTTCTTTCACCTATCACGAAAGCTCAGATCTGGGCGTGGGCGGACGTGGACATCGCGGTAATCATTTAGAGCAGATTTGATCAGTCAGAAGGAATCGAAGGAAAGCTACTTGATTGACTAGACAAAGACTAGCCTAACCTTCCTTTACTTGAGCTGAATCTTGATTAAGTTAAATCAGAAATGTTGAATTTCTATTGAAGCAGGAAGCCTAAATATTAAGAGCGAACGAAATGAATGTTAAAGCATCTAATGCCTGCCCTGGTCTTTCTATCTCTTTGAAGATGGAACTTTCGATTCGAGACAATTCCAAAACAAAGAGAAGCTAGGCTCGACTTGGATTTGAGCTACTAACGAAGAAAAAAGCTTGGAGCTCTGTAAAATGAAATTGCTCAATCTGAACTTCTAACTTTAGAGATTGGCTTGGAACTAGCTGAAACTGCCTGAACTGATTGAATCACTCATCAAGCTTCCAATGCAGTCTTATCTTCTATGCGATATATGAGTTTAGTTGAAGTTCTTCGCCTTGGTCTACTCCTTCATGTAGTGAGTCGAGGTCCATCCCTAAGGAGAAAGACGAAGCAAAGCCCCAACGATTAGATTATAGGGTTGGACCCTTTTTCAAGAAGGAGTGTGAAGGTACCGAAAAGAGGGCTTTTATCACGTTTGAAAGTTATTGGAAGGTTCCCTCTTTGGCAGAAAGTGGAAAGTCTTCGAGTACCATCATCCTTCTATTGATAGATTTAGGATTCGGATAGATGAAGAGAATGCCAACTTATCTCGATCTGGTCATTCACCCGATATGGGAATACCTTTTAGTAAGGCAAGACACGAAAAAAGTCCGATTGAACTGGCAACCAAAGAAGTGAAGAAATCGACTGCATTAGCACTTCATAAGGGAATACCGGACACAGTAAATTCTTTAGTTGACATCGAGATCAAGGCCCATTGAATCTCTTGGAGAAAGATCAGTAGGCGAGGAGTGAGGCAATTTGTTGCCCATTCCATTACTTTCACGTAAATTACTTATGAGTCAATACCCCGAACTCCACTCTTTTGAATGAGCAATCTTCTTTCGACTGTGCCTAAGATCATGAGCAATTTAACTTTGGCATTGGATGGCTTTCTTCTGTTTTAGAGATGGGGATCCGACTCCTCCAAGTGATCTATCTAGATTTCGGAATAGAAATGGGCAAGGAAGATCAGCCAAGCCAAGGGGCGAAGCAGTCCAATTCAATGTTTTACTGTTACGCATAGTAACTCTCTTGTTAGGAATCAATCTAGCTGCTTATCCTATAGATAGAGAGTGTCAGCAATCACCTCTGCTATTTAAGCTGTTGTTGGCATAACTGCTTCGGTAGTATACTTACCTAAATAGATAATTTGTACCATGATTAGCAGACCCTTCTCAACTCTAGCGATTTCAAGCGGACCAGTCTCCAACTACCTTGCAAAGCATTAGCACTTGCCAGGTCAATAGTTCAAGTATCAATGAAAGTCTCTATTTCAGTAAAGTAGAAATGATAGCAGCTTAGGTAACAGAAGACAATGCCTACTAGAGGTATGATTCTAATCTTTGCGCAAGCAATATCAATAATATATGCTATTTTCTTTTTTTCCACAACTCTTCTTTAATGCCAGTGGTGTGAGAGAGTTCGCTGGGAAAGTTAACTCTTTCAGTTGCTGCTCTAGGAGGAGGTTGAATCATTAGTAAAGATATCCATGCACAGTAAAGATCAATAGGTTGAAATCAGATAAAGGCAAATATGGCTTTGAGGAAGAATACGAACAGGATTCCACATTCATAGGTTGTTAAGGAGGTTTGGATAGGACATTGAAAGCTTAGCTTAGTAAGGAAATGAACTTCTTGCACAATGGAAAGAAGAGGTTGTTAGAGAAGGAGCAGCTTCTGAGGAAGCATCCAATTCCCAGTGGTATCGTATAATAAGAGAGAGGGTTGCTAGAATGAAGGCCAGCCCAGTTTTACCTTGATTCTACTTATTTTGTTGCCTTTACTGTCGAGATTCTATTGATGTTCAGTCTACCTTCATACAAGATCGAAGAAAGAAGGTTTTTTCTCATTCTAAAACTATGTTCATACGGATGAAATCAAAAAGTCCATATAATATAACTGGCAACTTTAATTAATGAAAAGGAAAGCGAAGGTCCGCCATCAGCTAGCATTGTGCTTTGGAATCGATTTCTTATCAATGGCCGATTGATAATGTGATTAGCCTTTTCTTAACTGATTGAGATGTATATCGATCAGCGGAAGGCACTCTTTATGCAAGACTTTGATATCCCCTCTCTTTAAAATGAAAAGTAAGAGGTCTTCGAGCCTCCTGCGAAATCTATGGCAGGACCGCCCGTCTCTACTTCTATGACTCTATATAAGAGATCCAGTTCTGTCATTAGCTCTGTGATTTGTTGAATAGTGCACTTCTCCTCTTTGATTTTTTGGAAAGGAAGGGAAGAAGTCCTTCTTCGCCATATCTAGCTCCTTTTGAAAATGGAAATAAATCGCATTGAAAGCCCGATCTAGGTCATCAAAGTAGAAATTTAAGAAAATCGGGGCAGCTACAAGTGGCAGTCTTTTGTTTGGCAATACATTCTCTCCGGACTCAGTTACAACAGTAATTTCCATATATGAAGCAATTAGCTCCATCAGAAAAAGGATCCTTTACTGCAAATGAGACTTTTCAAGAGTCTTGTGGCTTTTTAAGGAGGAAGCATGATCGCAAAGCAAGAACCTTTCAGCCTTTCCCCAACCAGAAATGTGAGCTAGGTAATCTCTTTCACTCTTCTTCTTTCTACATGCGAAAGAACAAGGACCCTCTTTTCATTGAAAATTAGATTGATCATTCCAACAAGAGACGTTAGAAGGACCTTTTCCCTGGTGATTTTTCTTTTTTGATTGCTTTGGAGAAGGGGAGGGGGAGTGGTAAGGCGGGTCCCATCCACCAAATTACTTTATAGACTGGAATGAATCCCAGGTACCGGAACTGGTTTAACAAAAGGGGTCGAGAACTACATAGATCTAATACCTTCTTCCCTTGGTTTGGGATGTAGGTTATGTAGGAAGTCAACTTTCCCTAGGTTGTTCCGATCCTAAATGGCCAAATAATCAATTAGTAGTATGCCGGAACTTTTTTTCTTAAGGCGCAGAGCAAACTGTCGGACTAGGAGCTGCGTTGTTGTCACGCCCCGACCCAACCCCCAAGCTAAAGGTTAAGTCCGGACCCGACACACGGACAGAGTCTCCCCTGTACCGTGGACATTCTAAAAACCTGTAAACACCTAAATAAAGTCCCAACAATACAATACAAGCTTTTCCTAATTAAACAATAAAGCTATAAGGCCATCCGAGCCTTATAGTACACAATATCTCCAAAACACACAAGCATGCGAGAACTTGTTGTCAGCATAGTCTTATAATCCTGACATTCTAGGAAATCAATAAAACAACTTAAAGGATAAAGCATTCTACAATAACCATCCACTCCCAAGCATGCAAGGAAATAAGGCAAGAATAAAAGTTATTACTGTGATAACCCGAACCCGACATGCATTTAATAGCATTTGACTGCATTTAATTAAATGTTTAATTAGTTAAATCAACCAATATGCACTAATTTAATATTTCTCTTGGAAGCATTTAGTAATTGTATATTGAATAATTAAAAGACTATTATCTATTTCTATTAATTATAGTAATTGAATTTATTCTCTTGTATTTAATTAAGTGCCATCTTAAATGATAATATTTAATTGCACTTGATTACATGTTTATATTTATTTGTTCATTTGTAACTTAACATTTACTTCATAATTCTTTAAAATGTTCTAGAAATAGTTAAATGAATATTGATTACCTTGATTGTTTTGATTATTTTAATAATCGGTTTTGGTTGTCTTACATTAAAATCACTCGGTTTTCAAATAAATGAGGAAAGTAACTCCGAGCCGGAGTAAATTTTAAACTATGATGCTTTCCAAAAATGATATATTTCTTAGATTCTTTGAGGTTTAATTGTCACTTCTTGGTTGACGCAAAGTGCATAGCATATCGAGAGAGATAGTTAGGAATGAATTCGAGTCCTCGGCAAATAGTGAAACTAGTATTTTAGTGCCTTAAATTTTATAATTTAATTGTTGTTAGCTAGAATTGATATTTCCTTAGTTGTTTTAGCCTAAAAATGCAATGTTAAGTTAGTCAAATTTTGGGTCAACTTTGGAATTAAATCTGAACCAATTGGGGAAGAGTTAGGGAGCAAATTATATATGGTTGGAAAGCTCTATGAGTCTAGTTTCTTAGGCTTCAAACCGTTCGTGAATTGGAGTTTTCTAGAAGAAGTTATGGCCGTTTTCGTAAGGTCGCGCATAGCTGTTTTGGTTTAGCGGGTTGACCGAAGTTTTGACCATTTGTCTTTTTTTTTTATTTAAGTGTGACAACCGAAACAAAGAGGAAAAACTAGTAAATAAGAAGGCCATGGCTGAAACCATGGAGGAAAAAAGAAAAAAAAACCATTTCAACTTCAAACTTCAATTTCTTCGCGAGAGCTTGTGCGGGGTGGTTTCCGAGGCATCCAGCGTGGTTTTCCTAGCGTCTAGGAGCGTCTAAGGTGAGGGTTTCATCGTTATTTGCGCATTTGAAAATATTGAACGTAAACTTTAATTTTTGTGATTTAACTGTAGGTTGTTATTTTGTCCATTTCATTGCTTAAAGAATGTTCTCTAGCAATTGTAGAACGTGTATTTATAGCTTTTTAACATTTTCTGCGGTTGAATATTGAAATTGAAATATAAATTGTGTAATGAATAGTAAATTATGAATAGTAAACCCCCGTTTCGATGAAGTTGCGCTGTTATGCTTTCTGTTGATGTGAAAAGGTGCTAGGTATGCTAGAATGTCTAAATGTATGATTTGTTTAGGTTGCGTAATGGAAAAAATGAGAAAAACGCCTTGGTGAAAGTCGGGGTCGTTTAGGTCGAGTTTAGCGATTTCTCGTTTTGCGTGTTGGCATTGTTTCGGGAGGCCATGGAAGCACTTTTGGTGCGATTATGGCATTGGTTGGGTGTTTGGTTGGTATAGTTGTAGTTCAAACGAGCAAAGGGGGAAATCGGGACTTTGCGTGAATTCTAGGGTAAAGTAGAGTTTCGGGGTCTTTAGACGTGCCTTATAGTGACCTAGGAGGATTGGTGAAGTCAGTTTCCAAAGCTCGTGGCTCGTTTGAAAGTAGTAGCGTTTTGAAAGTTGGGGTCATTTTTGGAATTTTGTGTGATTTCATAGTATGTTGCTTATAGAATGTTTATGATGCTTATAGAATGTTTATAATGCTTATAGAATGTTTATAATGCTTGTTAATGCTTATTACTCTTGTTAGGGTTGATTATTGATTGAAATGTTTAACAGTTGTTGAATAATGCTTGATATCTCGTTTATCTCCTCTATCTGTGTTGTTATGCTTGAAAAGTTAGTTGTATGCTAGTATTGATTGTGATTGCTTGTTATCTCGTTTCTTGTCACTAGTTTGTATTGTTGTGCTATCGCTCGTTTATTGCCTTGTATCGAGTCTTGCATTGCATAGTGTCTCGCGCGTGAGTGATGGGCCTCTCTGGGTAGCCTCGGGTTGCCAGTGTTGGTTGCTCTAGCTCCGCTGCTATTCCCTTTTTTCGCTTGGGTTGCCTCCTAGGGAGATTTGGGTCGTAGAATTGATGGATACTCCCGGGGTATTCCAAACTGGTGTTATAAGGTCGATGCGCGCTTATTGTCATCGTTGTCAACATCAAGCTCGAGATTGATGTATCGCTCGTAAAATGGTATATTGCTCGTAAGGGTGAACCATAGCCTTCAGAGTGTGGTATGGCTTTGAATGGTTGTGTTAATGCTTTCTTGAATGTTTAATATATTGTCGTTTGTATTGAATGCTTTCTTATTGATTTTATTGCTTAGTTGTGTCTATTTGCATTGCACGACTTTCTTTCTCTCCAATTCGATATCTGTCTCGCCCTCACTGAGTATACGTGTTGTGTATACTCACTCCTCACCACAACATTTCAGGAAATGTCATGTTAGCTGGAAGTTCGTGATTTCGTGGAAGTTGTTGCCTGAAGAGTTGTTTTGCGTGCCTATGTGGCTTGAGTGTCGAAGTTGTGAAGATATATGCTTTCATATGTTGTATGTATTTAATGCTAAAAGTATGTAATTTAAGTTTCATTAGATTGTTGAAGTAATTTGATAAGTTAGATTATGTATCTAGTTATTATAACTTAACTTCAAATGCATGTTTGTAATGTCCAAAAGAAAAGAACTATAATGGCATGATAGTCTATTTATGCAGTAGCTTAGTTTGGTTTAATTGCCTAGATTGAATGTACTTGTCAAAATGAAAAGATAGGTTAGTTTTCTAATTGGAAATGTATGTATACTTGCTGAGTTTAAATTGTTGAGAACCGAGGCTCGGATGGCCTTGAGGAAGTTTTGTGTGGTTGGACACGGTGGTGGTCCATTTATATGCTATTACAGGTTTTGCATTTCGCCTATAAACAGGGGAGACTCCGTCCGTTTTCCCTGAAAATTTATGCCCGGGTTTGGTTTGGGTTGTGTTTAGATCGATTGATAGAACTCCCGGTCTCGAGAGGGATCGGGGTGTTACAATTACAGTTCATAGACTTTCAAAGCTACAACCCAACCAACTAATCTTCGACTTATACAACAAGCATATACATAGCCCTCGGGCTACAAAATAGTACATAAAGTAATCAGATGAGTCTTCCACATAGCAGCAAAATCATTAACCACCTCAAGATATCAGACACAGCAACTAAGGTAAAGGCTCGATCTGAACTTCTTCTTCCTCAACTAATTCAACAAGCTGGGGATCACCCTCAGCGTCTCCTGAAACAGATATCGAGGTATGAGCAACCACTGTTGCCCAGTGAGGGATATAGTCCCGGGGCGTGCAATGCAACATATAATACAATTTATACAACAATAACACTTAGACATTTAAAGAAACAACGATAATTTAAATAACCACACATTAAAAGGATACGTTTCAACAATCCCCTATACACCAATCTTCACTGGTCTTCAATCACGATCCACGAACCACGAGCACGATCACGATAAGCCGGCATAATCCCCAAACACTCCAGTAGGTGTACTCCGGATGTACCCCGAATCCTACGACCCAACATCCCCTGGCAATCTCTGGACCAGGCGAATGAGGGAATAGGGCACGGAGTTTGAATATCCACCGGCAAGCCCTCTGCCGCCCAGCCGATATTCAACACATCCGCCCCTGACACTATGGTTGCGCAACCACTATGCAATGCACTCAACGATGGCAAGTTAATAGCAATAATATAAGCATTAACACATATGAGGATCAACAAAGTAGGTTGACCTCGTTGCAATTAGGATAGAAGCAAATATAGGAGCTAATAAGCAGTTTACAAATGAACATATACAAAATAAGCATAGAATCATACCAAAAGCTCCAAATCAATTTAAAATCACATATAAACACTCAAGAAGTCCTGACATGGGTTTAGAAGTATGAGACAACTTAAGTTGCACCTAAACCCCTTTGTTTTTCGAACTATTTCTCTTCCAAACCAAAGTTAATGATTTCATTTTCAAAGGAAACTCTCCCAACCTTCTAACTAACCCCCGAGGTACCCTCTCAACCCTCTAACTCATTCAAATGCCCGCGTTTACCCCAAAAGTCCCAAATTCCCTCTTTTGGCTTTAAACTACACCTACATTGTCTGGGCTTCAAACAAGGGATATCAAGGCATCTATAGCACCTAGGTAGCCTAAGGATACTAGAATTGAAGCCCGAATCCACCCGGATTCGCATTAACCCCGTAAGCCCCAAATTAAAGTCGGCTATTTTCCATCTTTAGGCAATTTAAGGGCAATGCAAGTGCACGGGGCTATTAGGCTATCCTCACTAACACCTAAGGCATCTATTAGAAGCATTAAATCAAGCTAATTCGAGCAATTACACAAAACCCTAGAAAAACGTCACTATTCACCCTAAAAATCAAACTAACGATTCTAACCGTTTAAAAAGCGAAACAACGGCTCAAATGTGTTCTATAGCATTCATATAGATGGTATATTAGCATAGATAACAATTACAATAGCATATAATCATATTTTCAACAAATCAAGAAATGAGCAACTATTTAAAAATGCAAAAACAAGTCGTGAAATCCCCCACCACTACGTGTAGGAGCACCTAGGGACCTTGCAAACACCCTACACTAGTTGCTCAAGGCTTGGCTTGGCTTGAATTGATGATTTGATGAAGCAAAATCTCCAAAAGCACAAGAGAGGGGATGTCGGGTTTGGGCACTGTTCACTGCTGAGTTTTTTGTGTTTTTGTGCTAAATGGGCTTATGTTATGTTTTTTAATGGTAGGTCTTGAGGTGGGTTAAGTTTGGGTGCTTAAGGTGGTTTATTTTAATGCGCGTTGCTAGCTCAAAATGAGGCTAATGTGTAAAACATAGGCTAGCTAATTAAATTTCTAAGTTATGTTACGTAACACTATTCACTCAACTACAAAAATCATTTTCTAAACGAGCCCTCCTAACGCCTTTAGCTCAAATGCACATTTTTTCCACTACTTTTACAATTAATGTGATTTAATAAAAATGTTAATTAACTAATAGAAGGCAGTTTAAAAACGGAGTGAATAGTAGTCACAAAAGTCAGTTAATAAGGCATAGAAGTAAATGTGCAAACAAGGGATGCAACAGTAATTAAATGCATGGCTAAATCTCGGGCGTCACATCCTCTCCCCCTTAAACTAATACGTCCACGCAATTCTTACATGATTCGGCGAATAACTCTGGATACCGTTCTCGCATCTGATCCTCTCTTTCCCATGTCGCATCCTCTACTCCGTGATGATCCCACAGAACTTTAACCATCGGAATGCTTTTAGTCCTCAGCTCCTGAACTTTCTGATCAACAATTCGAAGAGGTTTCTCTGTGTAGGTCAAAGTTTCACTGATCTCTAGCGGTTCCGGCTCAAGTACGTGAGAGGGATCTGGCTGATACTTCCGAAGCATGGAAACATGGAATACGTCATGAATTCTGCCCAGACTGGGAGGTAAAGCTAAACGGTAAGCCAAATCACCAACAGTTTCAGTTATCTCAAATGGTCCCACATATCGAGGACTGAGTTTACCTCCTTTACCATGCCGAATCAAACCCTTGCGAGGAGAAATTTTCAGAAATACTCGATCCCCCACAGCAAATTTCAGATCACGACGGCGTCTATCTGCATAACTCTTTTGCCGGCTCTGTGCTGTAAGCATTCTTTTTCTGATAAGCTGCACCTGATCAATCATTTTGTTCATTTCAGATAAGAGAGTAGGGTCGATAGTCTTCATTTCACCAACATCATCCCAGTAGAGAGGAGACCGACATTTACGCCCATACAGTGCCTCATAAGGTGCCATACCAATAGTAGCTTGATAACTATTGTTGTAGGCGAACTCTGCTAGTGGCAAATATTTCTCCCAACTTTTACCGAAGTCCAGAATACAAGCCCGTAACATATCCTCAAGGATCAAGATAGTTCTCTCAGATTGACCATCTGTCTGAGGATGATAAGCTGTACTGAAATTCAAATTCGTGCCCAAAGCTTTCTGAATCTTCTGCCAGAACTGAGATGTGAATCTGGGATCTCTATCTGACACGATACTCTTTGGAATTCCATGTAGTTGGACAACATTCTCAATATACAACTCTACCAGTTTATCAAGTGAATCAGACTTCTTTTTAGCAATAAAATGAGAAGTCTTGGTCAGTCTATCCACAATAACCCAGACTGAGTCATTACCCCTCGAAGACCTCGGTAAATCTGATACAAAATCCATAGTAATATGATCCCATTTCCAAACAAGAATAGCCAAAGGCTGCAACAACCCTGCAGGTCTCTGATGTTCTGCTTTAACTTTCTGACAAGTAAGACATCGGGCAACATAGTCAGCAATTTCTCTCTTCATATTATTCCACCAGAAATTCTGCTTTAAATCTTTATACATTTTCGTACTGTCTGGATGGATAGTATATCGAGAACTGTGTGCCTCAGCAAGAATATCCTTCTTTAGAGTTGGATCATTCGGAATACAGATTCTACCCTTTAATTTAAGAATACCATCGTCGTGCAGTTTGAAATCCGACTCTCCCCCTTTAGAATTCTCTAAGACTTTCAACAATTGAAGATCAGCCTGTTGAGCTTCTCGAATCCTGGATAACAACAGAGATTGAATCTGCAAACTTGCAAATTGAATACCAGAATTTGAAGTACTAGGCTTCCATAAGCACAATTCTTCCATGAATTCCCAATTCTTGATAATCAAGCTAGCAACAGTAGCCTTTCGGCTCAAAGCATCAGCAACAATATTCGCCTTACATGGAAGATAATTAATAGTGCAGTTATAGTCCTCAAGTAATTCCAGCCAACGCCTCTGCCTTATGTTCAACTCTTTCTGTGAAAACAGATATTTCAAGCTTTTATGATCAGTGAAGATTTCAAACTTGTTGCCCCAGAGATAATGATGCCATTTCTTTAATGCAAGAATGATAGCTGCAAGCTCAAGATCAGGAGTCGGATAGTTGAGTTCATAAGGTTTTAGTTTCCTGGAAGCATAAGCAATAACCCTGCCATTCTGCATCAATACACAACCCGGACCTTCCTTCGAAGCATCACTATAGATCACCAGATTATCATAACCCTCAGGTAAAGCAAGAATAGGAGCTGTAGTCAATCTCTTCTTCAATTCCTGGAAGCTGGCCTCACATTTATCATTCCAGTCAAATACGGTTTTCTTCTGAGTAAGTTGAGTTAAAGGCCCTGCAATCTTAGAGAAATCCTTGACAAACCTCCGATAATACCCAGCTAAACCAAGGAAGCTACGAATTTCCGTAACAGTTTCAGGTCGTTTCCAAGATAACACAACTTCAATCTTCGCTGGATCAACAGAAATACCATCTTGCGAGATAATATGGCCAAGAAAAGCAACTTGCTTAAGCCAGAATTCACATTTGCTAAACTTTGCAAATAACCGATGCTCCTGAAGAGTCTGCAACACAATTCTGAGATGCTGTTCATGCTCCGCCTCGGATTTAGAATAGACAAGGATATCATCAATAAATATGACCACAAATTGGTCTAGATAAGGACGGAATACCCTCTGCATTAAGTCCATGAATGCGGCGGGAGCATTAGTAAGACCAAACGGCAAGACAACAAATTCATAATGGCCATATCGAGTTCTGAAAGCAGTTTTAGGAACATCATCTTTCTTAATCCTCAGTTGATAATAGCCCTGCCTCAGATCAAATTTAGAGAATACCCTGGCGCCTTGCAACTGATCAAATAATTCTTCGATTAAAGGCAAAGGATATTTATTTTTGATGGTTACCTGATTAAGACCCCGATAATCAATGCATAGGCGAAGAGATCCGTCTTTCTTTTTAACGAAGAGAACTGGCGCACCCACGGTGAAGAACTCGGCTGAATGAATCCCTTCTCAATCAAGCCCTGCAATTGAACTTTCAATTCCTGCAACTCAGGTGGAGCCATTCTGTACGGAGTCCTAGAGATAGGTGAAGTCCCCGGCAACAAATCAATCATGAACTCTATCTCTCTATCAGGCGGTAACCCAGGTAATTCCTCAGGAAAGACCCCCGGAAACTCTCTCACGATAGGTACATCATTCAATTTCAATTGATCCCCGGGTTGATTAATCAAATATGCAAGATAAGCCTCACAACCCTTGCTCAATAATTTAGATGCCCTAATAGAAGAAATAATAGGAGTTCCCGTAGATTTTCTGCTACCAACTATTTTAAGCACAGGCTGGTCGGGCATTTCTAGATACACAATCTTCTTTCTACAATCAAGCTGGGCATAATATTTACTTAACCAGTCCATCCCCAATATAATTTCAAAGTCATTGAAGGGTAGGATAATCAAATCAGCAGGAAAAACACGACCTTCAATAAATATACTACATGCTCTGCAAATAGACCTAGTAACAAACTTCGGACCCATAGGAGTATAGACCACAATCTCATGCAACAGTTTATCATGTTTCAATTTAGCATTTTGTGCACAAGTAGGAGTAATAAAAGAATGCGAAGCCCCGGAATTAATTAAAACCTTAACTGACTGATCATTAAGAAGAAAAATACCTTCTACCACAGCGGTAGTATCCGGAAGCTCCTCAGCATCCAAAGCAAATACACGGGCCTGGCCTCGTGGTGGTGGTGCTGCAGCTGGGGCCCTGGTCTGAGAGTTCTGAGCTGATGTCTGACCTCTAGGGTTCTTAAATTTCTGACAGTCTTTAACCCTGTGCTGATCACTGCCGCAACCTGTACACTTGTTATGTTTCTTCCAACAAACATCCTCAGTGTGACCCTGACGCTGACAGAAGCTGCACTGCTGGTGACGTCTTGCAACAGTGCCTCCCGAAGGAGCTCTGTAAGTAGAGGTAGCTGAACTACCCTGCTGCGAACGGGAAACTGCTGGACGGAACTGACTCTGAGTCTGACTCTGAACTGGTCGTGCCTGAGTCTGAGTAGGCCCTGTGTAACTCTGAGTCTGCCTCGGCTGCGAACTCTGCCCAACCGATACAGCCTGCCCCTGGTACCCTTGACTCTGAGACTGAAACCGTTTACTCGATTGACTGGTCTCGGCTAACACATCGGCTTTCCGTTTCTCATATCTCGAGGCAGCTCGGACTACTGCAGCATAGTTAGGAAAATCATTTGAAGACAAGTTCAGCATAATATCTCTCCTCAAACCCATGATGAACCTCTGAATCTTCATGTCCTCCGGCTGAATTAAAGCTGGTGCATAACGGGAAAGCCGGGTAAAAGTAGCCTCGTATTGATCTACCGTCATACTTCCCTACTTCAAGTTTATGAACTCAGTTTGTCGCCTCTCGCGGGCAACTACTGATATATTTGTCTCGAAATTCTCGGACAAAGTCGGCCCACGAATGATGACCTCCCTCAGCTCCCCATTTCTCACTGATGGTATTCCACCAATCTTCAGCATCACCCTCGAGAAGGAAAGTAGCATAAGTAATCTTCCTGTCATCATGGCACTCCAGTATCGCTGCCACTCTCTCGAACTTCCTTAGCCACATCTCAGCTTTCATATCGTCCGGCTCCCCAAAGAAAGTATAGGCCCCATGATATATAAACCGATCATACAGATTCCCTCCGGTAGGACCACTACCTCCGGCTCTCGCAGCCTGATTACCTGCAACGACCCCTGGTTGACCCTGTTGTGTAACAAACTGGGCGATAGTGTTCATAGCTGTGGCCATCGTGGCCAAGATCTGTGCAGTGCTCGGTTCTTGAACCTGCGATGCATTTTTGGCCACCTCAGCTTCTTGCCCACGAACCCCCTCGGGTTCTCCACCAACATTCGGATTATCGGCACGACGGCGAGGCCCCATCTCGAATAGCTAGAATGCAAAGTATTATGACAGGTATATATATATGTATATATGCAGTTTATAAGTAAACACATAAAGAAAAGTCCAATTAGATTCACATAAAGTCAAGTACATAGAAGTTCAAATAAATATTCCACATTCTTGAAGTGAACATAAATCACTAGATCATACTTGACATTCTAGACTCTTGATATTCTATTTCCATGCTAGCATGTTCATTCCTTCTTCAAATTTCACTTAGGCAGATCAAAATCAAAGACTCAAGTATTCACAAAGTCACATAACAAATCTCTACCCACAGACCGAGAAATTTAACCCGGCTTCATGCAATCTATAGCTCTGATACCACTTAAATGTCACGCCCCGACCCAACCCCCAAGCTAAAGGTTAAGTCCGAACCCGACACACGGACAGAGTCTCCCCTGTACCGTGGACATTCTAAAAACCTGTAAACACCTAAATAAAGTCCCAACAATACAATACAAGCTTTTCTTAATTAAACAATAAAGCTATAAGGCCATCCGAGCCTTATAGTACACAATATCTCCAAAACACACAAGCATGCGAGAACTTGTTGTCAGCATAGTCTTATAATCCTGACATTCTAGGAAATCAATAAAACAACTTAAAGGATAAAGCATTCTACAATAACCATCCACTCCCAAGCATGCAAGGAAATAAGGCAAGAATAAAAGTTATTACAGTTCATAGACTTTCAAAGCTACAACCCAACCAACTAATCTTCGACTTATACAACAAGCATATACATAGCCCTTGGGCTACAAAATAGTACATAAAGTAATCAGATGAGTCTTCCACATAGCAGCAAAATCATTAACCACCTCAAGATATCAGACACAACAACTAAGGTAAAGGCTCGATCTGAACTTCTTCTTCCTCAACTAATTCAACAAGCTGGGGATCACCCTCAGCGTCTCCTGAAACAGATATCGAGGTATGAGCAACCACTGTTGCCCAGTGAGGGATATAGTCCCGGGGCGTGCAATGCAACATATAATACAATTTATACAACAATAACACTTAGACATTTAAAGAAACAACGATAATTTAAATAACCACACATTAAAAGGATACGTTTCAACAATCCCTTATATACCAATCTTCACTGGTCTTCAATCACGATCCACGAACCACGAGCACGATCACGATAAGCCGGCATAATCCCCAAACACTCCAGTGGGTGTACTCCGGATGTACCCCGAATCCTACGACCCAACATCCCCTGGCAATCTCCAGACCAGGCGAATGAGGGAATAGGGTACGGAGTTTGAATATCCACCGGCAAGCCCTCTGCCGCCCAGCCGATATTCAACAAATCCGCCCCTGACACTATGGTTGCGCAACCACTATGCAATGCACTCAACGATGGCAAGTTAATAGCAATAATATAAGCATTAACACATATGAGGATCAACAAAGTAGGTTGACCTCGTTGCAATTAGGATAGAAGCAAATATAGGAGCTAATAAGCAGTTTACAAATGAACATATACAAAATAAGCATAGAATCATACCAAAAGCTCCAAATCAATTTAAAATCACATATAAACACTCAAGAAGTCCTGACATGGGTTTAGAAGTGTGAGACAACTTAAGTTGCACCTAAACCCCTTTGTTTTTCGAACTATTTCTCTTCCAAACCAAAGTTAATGATTTCATTTTCAAAGGAAACTCTCCCAACCTTCTAACTAACCCCCGAGGTACCCTCTCAACCCTCTAACTCATTCAAATGCCCGCGTTTACCCCGAAAGCCCCAAATTCCCTCTTTTGGCTTTAAACTACACCTACATTGTCCGGGCTTCAAACAAGGGATATCAAGGCATCTATAGCACCTAGGTAGCCTAAGGATACTAGAATTGAAGCCCGAATCCACTCGGATTCGCATTAACCCCGAAAGCCCCAAATTAAAGTCGGCTATTTTCCATCCTTAGGCAATTTAAGGGCAATGCAAGTGCACGGGGCTATTAGGATATCTTCACTAACACCTAAGGCATCTATTAGAAGCATTAAATCAAGCTAATTCGAGCAATTACACAAAACCCTAGAAAAACGTCACTATTCACCCTAAAAATCAAACTAACGATTCTAACCGTTTAAAAAGCGAAACAACGGCTCAAATGTGTTCTATAGCATTCATATAGATGGTATATTAGCATAGATAACAATTACAATAGCATATAATCATATTTTCAACAAATCAAGAAATGAGCAACTATTTAAAAATGCAAAAACAAGTCGTGAAATCCCTCACCACTACGTGTAGGAGCACCTAGGGACCTTGCAAACACCCTACACTAGTTGCTCAAGGCTTGGCTTGGCTTGAATTGATGATTTGATGAAGCAAAATCTCCAAAAGCACAAGAGAGGGGCTGTCGGGTTTGGGCACTGTTCACTGCTGAGTTTTTTGTGTTTTTGTGCTAAATGGGCTTATGTTATGTTTTTTAATGGTAGGTCTTGAGGTGGGTTAAGTTTGGGTGCTTAAGGTGGTTTATTTTAATGCGCGTTGCTAACTCAAAACGAGGCTAATGTGTAAAACATAGGCTAGCTAATTAGATTTCTAAGTTATGTTACGTAACACTATTCACTCAACTACAAAAATCATTTTCTAAACGAGCCCTCCTAACGCCTTTAGCTCAAATGCACATTTTTTCCACTACTTTTACAATTAATGTGATTTAATAAAAATGTTAATTAACTAATAGAAGGCAGTTTAAAATGGAGTGAATAGTAGTCACAAAAGTCAGTTAATAAGGCATAGAAGTAAATGCGCAAACAAGGGATGCAACAGTAATTAAATGCATGGCTAAATCTCGGGCGTCACAGTTGTTTCATAAGAATTTCCCCTCTAAATAGATGGCGAGAATCTATTTTTGGTGGTAGGGCAGTAGGAAGTAGCCTTTTCTTCAAGTAGGGTTTTCTCAATAGCCAGAAGCTCTTCCTTCCATTAGTCATCTGGGCTTGTAGTTGCGTTGCAAGCAATTCTCTCTGTTAGGCATACTCGATAGTGTCCCCTATTTCATTTCGCTTTCGAGCGAGGTCCTTATTTATTTTATGCAATTTATTCTATAACAACAGGATGCTATTGCTTGCTGGCTACAAATCCCATTTCATGAAATGACTTTCCTTTCTTTGACTAAGTCTCTTACTCTTACTTGAGATCTTATCTTGTATTCTTTATAAGCTGTGTTACGAGTTCTAGCAAGTCGTAAGCTAGTTAGAATTTATATTCTAAAATACATCAAAGTGAGTACAGCAAGTCTTGAATCAGGTTTTTCCAAGGGTTGGAAGTTAGCTTTTTCGTTTCTAGTCCTTGGTCATCAAGATCAAGCGAGTAGGAAAGGAGTGAGCCCCAAAAAGGTAAGGTTATAGGTCCAAGGGTCGCTTGCTCCTTCCATTTTTATCTACCATATCCTAGATAACTTACTGCACTTCCCCATAATGGTTAACCTTCTTCTTTATTTTAGGGCTTCGCATAGGGGCAATGGCTTTACAATCGCAGAAATTTTTCTCCGCGTATTGTTTCTATTGCAAGCAAGGGGTTAAGCTCGAAGCAACTAGGCTATCAGGGATCCATGGCCTTTCTTCCGTTTCTTAATATCAACTCCCGATTCTCGCTCCATTTATATCTGTATTGATATAAACAAGTATTTTGTTTCACTCGTATGTTCAATTTAATCACTTCGTAACCTTTACTTGATCACTGGACGGCTTTACCTTTGCTTTCAATCCGTCTTGTGTCACGTAAGCAAAACTCACTTATTGGCTTACACAACTAGGTCTTAGGAGTGTAGAAGCAAGAATGGGGAAAACGAGTGTAATATACTTTACACGAGAGGTCAAGAGGCGGTTCCCGTATGGTTACCACCTAAAACGGCTCTAGACTTTCCACCCAGGCGTAAAATTGGTTATTGACAAAACTTAAGGATTAAGCTTTGCATGGGAAGCTGCCACCTGTCTGTAATAGGAACCGAGTCGCTAAAAGTAGGAGTTTCATCAGCATCGAGTTCTTGAGCCCACGGAATGGGGAGTATTAACGAGTCACTAACCCATAGTGCGTAAGAGTCACGTACCTCTTAGTCTGGGTAAAGCTTCCTAAACCTTGCGATTCGACCATTGGAGTTGAGTCAATCATGCCAAATTGGCAACTTGAATGTCTAGGTATGTCCTATAGAATTGCTCATGGAACTTACTTTCCAAATCGTACCAATTGTTAATAGAGTTTAGAGGGATGTTCATATACCAGGGGAAGGCCGATTTTGTAAGAGTGTCGGCAAAAAGCCTCAACTTTAGGTAGTCCTTGGACCTAGCTTCCCCGCACTGGACTGAGAACTGAGCTATATGCTCAATAGTCGACTTCTTCTTCTCACCGGAAAAGAGAACAAACTTCGGCACCTTATACCCCTTTGGAAACTGATAAACTCGGTCGATCCAATTAGGGTTTCCTAGCCGTCGACCTTAGATGGACAAGACAAAGAACGCAACTCAGGGGGCGATACCGAAGATAATAAGTCAAGGACACTGGCTACTCCATCAACTCAATTTCCTTGCGTGAGGATGCCAGTCTAAACTTTCAATCTTTCGTAGGCTCATCTCCTCGATTGGCATTCCGATCCTGGTTATTCATAGATAGTCGGCACTTTGAGTCATAGGCTATCGACCATTCCTGATAGCCGCAACTCTGCCCCTTCCCTATATGGGGTTCTATACTTGAGATCGAGGAGAGATGCAAGAATTATATGAGACTAACTTGATGGTCTTTATGCGAGCACAACATCCCTTCCGAGTAGATTAGTGTGTAGGAACTGAGCATACGCTAGAATCACACGAATTAAGGGCTGCTTCTGCTAGACAATCCTCTTCTATGGAACTATTCTTGCAATCTGACTTGGGACTATTATTCAACTACCAGGACCACTACTGATGACTAACTGATCCAGAGAGCTCAGATTGACAGTTAGGAGGTTCGGTTTCTTCAAAGGAAGGGGTTCTTCGAGGAAAGATTCGGGTGAGGAAGGAGGTTGTGATAGCATTTTCTTTTTCATCAAGGAGTTATGTGTGCGCTATGCCCCTTTGGTTGGAGCACTTTGCTTTGCCACTAATCTCGAGTCAAGAAGGGCCGTAGCGTGTGTACCTGAAGTGATAAAATTACACATGAATGCCGTAGATCACCACAAGGAGCTTATTAGTAATGTCAGGGTTGCACTCGCCCTAGCTCCCTCTGCACGTATCCTGAGTCACGAGGTTCAATTGAAAGTTTAAATAGAATTCCATATCAGCTGTGGTGGTATGCTTCCTCCGGCTCGTTGATCTGTGGGCATACGGGTCTTTTCCAGAAATTGCATCGAAACTGGCACTTGCCACTGACCGAAGAGTCGTGTGCTTGAAGTAGTTAGAGAATAAAATGGAGAGTCGATTTCGTCTTGACCTTGATGTGACAGATCTTGTATCATATTTGCCTAATGAGGCATTCCACATAGGTCGCGTGTTAAATTACATTCGTTTGGATGGTTCTAAAACATTGATCGAAGTATGCCCTCTTTCTCGTTCCGATACCCAAGACTCGTGATTAAAGAAGTGGGTTGGCATTGGCTGACTATTTTGAATGATCAAAGAGGTTTCTAAGCTATCACTTTATCGTTAAGACAAGCTTACTACAGGCCCCATTTTCTTAGCTTCTCACGCTGCCTTCTAATATAATAGAAATGGTTAGGTTGTTTACATACTGTTGAGGATAGTGCTCACTTCTAATCTTTGCTTTCTAAACCATGCCCTTCTACAATGAAATATCTCACGGAGAGAGGTTTTGTTCTATGAAATAAGAAGGTGACAAAATCCAGGCGAACGAATAAAGGGAAGCGAAGGCAATGGGAAGAGGACCGTCAGTTACAGGATTGGGTCTTTGCGCCAAGTCTTAAAGAGATGAGAGGGCCTTTCTAGAAACTATAGTTTAGGACTCTTAAGTACGAGTTAATGATTTAACAGCCGCTTTCAGGGCTCTTTCTCGGGCAAGTAGAGTACTGATAGTGAGGGGCAGCTAGAAGGCTTGGAGTGAATCCTGATGCGAGTACAAGGGTGATTTCGGTCTTTTGCCTGTCCTTCTCTGGGCATAAAGTACAAGACAGTTGGTTCTCCTCGCGAGTCAGGGCCTAAGTAAAATAGGGTAGTCGTAAAGGGAAGAAATTGACAAAATGGCTTATAGAAAAGGCCACGGTGGAGCGGGAAAGACGTCAGGGAAGGAAGACCTTTGCTTGACCTCTGCTTGTAACTAGCACTACCAGCAGCTATGGCTACTAGACCTACTCGTATTGGTTCGCTGTAAAAGAAGAAAGAGATGGGCTTTCAACATGTCTGGATCCAGAGATGGAAGAAGGACCTCCATCATCTTTGTACCCAGATCCTATTCCTTTCCACAGCTAATAACTGAGGGTTGCCCTCACCTGCCAAATACCAGCTTTAGGGGATACCAACTAAAAACTAATAGCGGAATTTCAACTAATAGTAAGAGTAAACACCTCTATAATTTACGGATCATAGGACCTAGCCTTTATAATGGGAGTGAAACCTTGTGCTCACCAAGGCTTATTAATAGGGCTACGCTTGCTACAATCCTCTTATCTTAACAGGGGCTGAAAGAACTGGGCTTTAGCGCCTTTCCCTGCAGTTTTGTTTCTTCCTTCCCTGACTTGCTTTCCCTAGCCTTCCCTTCTTTCGCGATCGGTGAATCCTCAGTTCAGTTACTTTCTTTTCCTTGAAGGAGTAGTTAGGAGTAAATCCCCTTCGTGGGTCTGTTCTTGTGGGCTTTCATCTGGTCTATTATGCCTTGAGGATTGGAATACGGAGCGGAGCAGGGAGATCTTCCCTCAGGGCAAGTTTCTTGGACTGACAGCCTTTTCTTTTTCCTTTCGTTCCTAAGCGCTTATTTATTCAGACAAATAGCTTAAGAGAAGAACATCTTGAGTTGAGTAAAAAAAAAAGGCCTGGTTCACAAATGAAATTATCGAGAAAGAGCTCTTTCCTTTCGGAATTGAAGTCGAATCGGAACAACAAGGAGAATGAGGTCATAGGTTAGCCCCAGGATAGAGCAATCTCTAGCGGAGAAGGACGGAATTGCCCGACGAGAGAGAGAATTCCTATTGAGTTAGCTTTTCTGGGGGAAGATGATATTCTATAAAGGCTATACCACGACCACCAAAGCAAGAAGATAATACATCATTCTAGAAAAGGTCGCAAGATGAAGAAGAGCTTCAAGCAAGAGATATTATTCTCTAAAGCAGCTACCGGGTGAGAATAAACAACTACCATTTAAGCTAACAACTACACGGATTCACCACTACTTATGACTTCTTACTCCTGCTCCTAGACAAACTAAGAAACAAGGAAAGATGAACTATATATATAAGATATAAGATCTTTTATCCACTACAACTCTAACTCCTAACTCAGGAACTACATAGCTACCTTAAAGGAATAAAAACCTGAACCATTGGCGGTTTTGCTCTTGTGAGATGCGACCTTACCCACCACTCCTTTCCAAAGTACGGAATTCTTGACTTGCAAGATCGAGAACATCGAAGAAAAATTATATATATATAGTAATATTAATTGTTCTTTTTTCTTTCTATCTTTCTTCACCTATTGCTTCTTACTATACATGAATCCCTAATAGGCTGTTAGCAATAAGAAGAATAGGCTGCCTCCGCTCTAGCTTGCTCTACTACCTATGCAATCACAACTCAGTCATTGACTGGCGAACTAAAATGGATAGTTGCTGGGAGAATTGCGACTGATGAATCGTGATCAGCCGCTAATTCCCTTGTCGTTAGATCCGTGCCTTAAGACTCTACTATTGGGACTCGGTCGGAAGAATTTACTGCAGCCATCTCTACCCACCTTTATGAATTCTAACCTCAACCAGTCATGACAAGGCTGAATTTATTAGAACCCGTTGTTGTTTAGAAAGATCGGGAGCTGGGAAAGACACTCACTCATACTAACAGAAGGCATTTTTAAAGATAGCGGACAAGCAGAAGAACAAATACACTGGTTGGTAGTGCTAACGACCTCCATAGAATAAGGGGAGAAGTGGACGTTTCTTCTTATCAATCATGTGCCCTTCCCTGGTAGGGTGAGAATAACTAGTATTGGTTCTCTTTCTTTCATTGAAAAAGAAATGTTTTGGAATAATATAGTGTTTAAGCTGCGTTTACTACAAATGGGTTGAGCCCGGATCTCATTAGCTTGGCCCCAATCGGAGGGACTAGAAGGGGGATGCCAGAGAACCAAGTTCGATCTCACTACTTATGGATAGACGTGGATAGGATAATAGGCTGGCCTCCTGTTGAAGAAAAAACACTCCCGACGAGCTTTGACCAAGCAGGGTAGGCAGAAGTTGATCCACTAGATCGACTAGCAGTTTCAGCTACTGCTCGTGATGATGATTTTGATTAGCGAGATGCTGACTCTTACTTGGATTATGCAACATATTTTTCTTATTCTCCTCCCATGACGTGCCTAGCTATTAGGTTCTGACTCATGCATCTGCCGATAAATCACGTCCAAAGTGATACGCGTTTCCAAATAAAGAAGGACGCCCGCCTTCAACTCATCATATGGCTATGCTTATGCATGAGAACTTGTGTACATACAATCATGAAAGAGCATTTCGAGATGGAAGCAAATACTTACTTACAATGAAATCACAGACTCAGTAACTGGGGAAGCTCTCAAGGTAGGGTAGCCCAACTTATTTCGCATTGCTTCACATCCCAAGAGAGAGCTCAGCGAGGCATATCATCTAAGGTAGGACTTCCATGCTAATTTGAATATGTAGTTGACAAGGCCTCTCTCTGTCTAAGCAGGAAAATCAGGAGTTTCCCATCATAGAGGGGTGGCGAGAGGCTTAAAACTATTCAATCTAAGCTTTAGAAAAGAATCGACATCTTTCATTTTCCATCCACAAATGTTAATGCTTCGATATCAATGAATTTGAGGGCATTGCTCAGTTCTTATAACACATCTATGATACCAACAAGAACAACTTCATCCAGGACAGAAGTAGGAATTGGATCGATGAGTACCTTTCTTTTGCCAATGCAACCTCTCTGGAGACGGAGAATGAATTAGCAACCGATCCAAATCTTATTTCCTCCCTTGCCAACTGCTCAAGTACCTCGAGCCTCGGACATCTATGTACTTGTTGATGCCTATTCAAACTCGGTGCCTCACAGCCATTACAGATTGAACTTGTCTGGTACGACTTCTTCCTTTACCAATGAGTATCAAAGAGTACATGAAACCAATTATTTGATTACAGATATTGCCCCAGTCGGGAAAACCTCCAGAACGGGATAAGGCGATAAGGATGATAATTCCCATAAGAAAGGAAGAAAAGTATTTTATCATTTACTAAAGGTGACACGACAGCTAGACCAACGTACGCAGAAATTGGGTCGATCGATGAGGTTACTCTTTACCCCTTTTGGCACTCATCCGGATTGTTTTTCTTGGATAGGTTTCCCATTTGCTTTGCCTAAGCCAAGCTTCACATTAAACCCAAGAATTGGACCACTTTGTGGGGCGAGTTTGTTATTGCTAGAAGTTCGAAAGGAGTAGAAATTGGGGCTTTGGGCATTCTCCCAGGGCATAACTAATTAGCTGCCTATTCTTTTTTGTCTAATTTCATTCCTATCTCTCAAGCTAAAGATAAGGAACTAAGGTAATAAGGTAAGCCCAAGCAGCTGCTATTTGAACAACGGATTCAGCCATTGAAGATCTACAACTTATGATTCCACTAGTAGTATACTAGATGCAACCTATTCTGTAACAAGCGATTATGGCTATAGTACCAGCCCATTCCCTTACTTCTTTTCTTCTCTCATGACATTATCTTCTTTTTCTTTAACTATGTCATTTGTTTTCACTAGCACCGGTTAGGAGAACAGTAAGAGTTCCTCATGTCCCACCGACTAATCAAAGGCTATTGTTTATGTCTTCATCTTGATGGCAGCTATCTTTCTTAATAGGAGAGAAAGAAATCCCTAAACTCAATTATTTTTCAAAGACACGGCTTAACCACACTAAATCAGTCTAATGGGAAGGGATCTTCTGCCTAGTTTAGATCTCTCACGGGATTCATCTGGCATTTCTGGATGGACTGGCATTGAGCATGTCATTTCGGACTTCACTATTCTCATAGTCAGATCGGACATTGAAATCTGAAGTCAACTATCAAGACAGAATTGTCTTATCTATTTGATTTGCTGATAGTTGTATTCTGTGAAATCCCACTTTTCTATCTTATCTCGTTTTGTGTGAATTAACATGTCTAAGTGCTATGTGACTTAGAATGTGGTAATTTTGGTAGCAATACTCTTAGAACATGCTAAATGTGCATTCATGAAATTTTCATCAAAAACGGGGTCAGAAATTTTATCGTTGACTTTTAGTGAATAGTATTTTCAAAACATGTCCGCTAAAATTTTGAAAATGGTCCTTTTAACCCTTCTAGACTTAGTCCACGGACTTTAATAGACCTGTGTTCGTTGAAAACGGTTTTAAAATCGGCTTAGGAATTTATTAGGGTTTTTACACAGACTTTTGCAAAAATCGAGTTATAAGCCGACTCGAGTAGAATTGTTTGATTGTAAAACTTCTTGTCACCTAAAAATAATCTACTTGAACTATCTTGAGTGTTGAATAATTGTTTTGAACATTGGTGATCAAGAAAATGCATTTAAAGTCAAGAAAACACTAAAAACACTAAAGTTTCAACTTTGACTTTCATTTAAAATCTTGACTTTCATGCATATATCATCAACACACATTTCCAAAGCACAAAAACACACTCATTTTAACACACATGGCCGATATTTTCATGGGAGAATAAGCCAAGGACTTTTTAAGGTTTTCAAAGCAAAATTTCAAAGAAAAACTTAGTTTTTGTCCATAGAATTTCATGCCGAGTTGGATTCATCTTGTTGGGCATGCATTGCAAGCATTCCTAGGCTTATATCGCATCAAAGGTGAGAGAAAAATTCTAGATCTCAAAACTCATCTTTTGTGTTTTTGCATAGAATTGAAAATCAAACCGTTAGAATGTTAATCTGATGTTAGATTATTGCACGATGCATGCTAGGGATCATTTATATGCAAACGGTTGTAGCATAATTATTATTTTTCGGGCATTTAAAGTTGAATAATTTGTTTAATGTTGATTATTTTGAGTTGTGTTGATCGGAATCAATTGCCGTCGATTTCTAAATGTTTGATACTTATGTGGTAGCGCCGTTGTAATGCCGAATTTTCGATTGTAATGTCCGTGCTAAAATCCAGAAATTTCAGCCATGATACACTAGGGTTTTAGGGTTATTGGGCATGATTTGGATGTGTTTGGTTTGGTTTCCGAAGGGGCTAATGTAGTTGATTGAATGGGTGAGTGTTTGAAACTGATTTGGAGTTGTTTGGATTAGTAAAATGTAAGATATGATTATTTGAAGTTTAGGTTGTCTTTCTTTAAATTGTTGAATTGAGCCTTTAGATGATTGGGTGTGTTTGAGTGATTGAATTGTGAGTTGTTAATGGTTAGACTAGGCTTAGATTACGTGTTTCATGCATGCTAAGTTGGATGGCCTACTTTGTCATCTAACTTCATTGTTTGTTGTTTAATTAAATATTGATGTTATATTGATGTTATTTTGATGATTATTGATTATGGGAATCGGGCACTTTTGTTGCTGATCCCCCAGATTATTGATTGATTATTGAGTACGAGAATCGGGCACTTTTGTTGCTGATCTCCTAGATTATTAATTGATTATGGATTACGGGAATCGGGCACCCTCGTTGCTGATCTCTCGATTTATTTATGTTGTGTCTCATTGTTGTGAGCTTTGATAATGTTGTGTCACCTCGGGAGGCATCCTGGGCTGCGGGCACAGTTATCATAGCTAATCCCTATCTCGCATGGGCAGAGAGGCCATGGGGTGTGGGTCTAGGTCAAGGTACTCAGGAATTGTGTCATTGAGTTTGGAGGGGTTGTTGAGTATGGAATTGGTGTATGGAGCTTCATCAGTAAACGTATTGTATCCTTATTGTATGTTTACAGTTATTACTATTGTTGCATTTATAATGATTATTGATGTTATTGTGTGTTTACTGACTCAAATGATTATTTCCAAGAAGTTTAGTAAACCTTGTTCGAGATCTATCGGATCCTCGCTGGCTTATTTTATATAAGCTCACTCTCTATTATTGTATGCATACAGGTGTACTATTGCAAGATTACAGGTACGTGCCTCCTGAAGAGGAAAATGTGCCTTACGTGGATGAGTCCTATGTTCCAGAGTCTTATCCTTGATGTTGTATCGTTTTACTATCTTGTATATTAACTTAGTAGACTTTTATTTGCTTTGTAGCTAATAATGTAAAAGATGTTGAAAAGATAATGAATTAGTTGATGCAGTCTTAGTAGCATTCCTTTTGTTTATGATTAGGTTGCTAGATTGGCTCAACAAGTTTTTGTAATGTATATTAAGGTTTATGTATTACGTTGGAACGGAGGCGTATAACGAGAGATGATTATTGTATAATATGGTTATGATGTATGTTGTTATTTTATTGAGGAGTTCCTGGATGTATGACGTACTGTTGAGGTTCGTTTAGGGCCTCGGTGTCCTATTTACTGTCGTTATATTGCCGAAATTCTATTGCGTCTTGAATGATTATTGGAGGGGTCGAGTTGGGGCGTGACATTAAGTGGTATCAGAGCTTGATTAGCTGTCAGCCGGGGTATCTTCGGAATGTGGGTAGTGGTCTAAGCATGCAAGTATGTATGAAGTGAAAGAAAAGTGAAATATGTGTTAATATGATTAAATGATTAAGTGATTATGTGATTATGTGATTATGTGATTTAGTGCTTATATGATTATGTGATCAATTTGTTTATGTGTTTTATATGAGTTTGTTGTTTATGTGTTAATAATTGTTTATAACTTGTTTACGTACTATAACTGTGCTCACTCTTTGATTAGTAGAATGGCCGGTTGACCGAGAACCAGAGGTAGGCTTGAGATGACTGATGAGACTCCAGGTAACGCGGCATCGGGCCGTGATAGGGGTGATGACCGATTGGGGGCAGCTATGGAGAGGATTGCTGAGTTAGTGGCTAGTTAGGCACAATTACTGGCAGGGTAGGCTACCCAGACTAAGGCATTGCAGGCTTAGATACAGAATGTACAGGTTCGTAACCACGGGCGGGGTACTCTGAAGGAGTTTTTAGGGTACTATCCTCCTAGATTTCAGGGATAGCCTGATGATAGGAAGGCTGAGGCGTGGATAAGCAAGTTGGAGAAGATTTATGATCCACTTGATTATAGTGATGAGCAGAAGGTCTCTTTTGCCGTGTACTTGTTAGATGATGAGGCAGAGGAGTGGTAGCGCACAGTGAGAACTAGCTGGGCGGCACAGGGTATTCCGTATGTTTGGGGTACCTTCTTGAGAGCTTTTCGGGAGAAGTATGTCACGAGGATCGCGAGGGAGCGAAGAGAGGCGGAGTTTTTAGCCTTGGTATAGGGAGATGCTACAGTGGCTCAATATGAGGCCATCTTTACTCGATTGTCCCAGTATGCACCGGAGTATGTGGCAGACGAGGAGCGGAGGACTCGTAGATTCATGTTGGGGTTGAGGCCCGAGATTCAGGATGTGATGGCACTGAATCGGTATGATATTTTCACTGAGGCCTTTGAGGCAGCTTCTAGACTGGAGAAGAGAAAGGGGGAACAGATTGTATCTAGCCAGCCTAGCAAGAGGCCATTTCAGCCTCAGGGTCAGCAAGGAGTGTATGGGCCTCCTGTACAGCAGGTTGTGTACAGGCCGGCCCAGTCTCAGGGTCAATACAGGCCTAGTGTTGTTATACCTCAGCAGCAGGCTTGTTCAGCTGCATATTCAGTTTCTGGTTCTTTAGGAGGCAGTGTCAGTGCTCCGATGCTGCAATGTGTTTATTGTAAACGTAAGGGCCATATGGAGGCCGACTGTCGAAGAAAGGCAGGGACGTCTTTAGGTTGCGGCAGCAACCAATACCGGGCGAGGGATTGCCCTAGGTATCAGGGTTCTACGGGTCAGCCAGCAGTCCAGGGTTATCAGGGTGGACCTGCAAGCAGTACACCTCAGCAATAGCGGGCTCAGGCTCGGGCCTACGTAGTGGACTTGGAGGAATTGCCAGAGGCGACAGCAGTGGTGAAAGGTAACTTACTTATTCTCAACCAATTAAATATTATACCTCCTTGAGTGCAACGTGCTAAAATGTAAGTAGAAAGTTTGCCTTATGCGATTAAAGTTAGCATGTGCATCATATCAGTTGGCGACTGAGTAGTATGTGACGCTGAGGTATATGGAATTCCGATTAGGGGTCAAGCTACTTTATGACTATACATTGATTATTAGGATTCTTATTTGGTGATTTTATACGACATTCTTCCTCAAGATTTCTATATGGCGATTCTTATTCAGCATACTTCTTTGGACTTTTCCTATGGTAATTTCTATGCGGTATTCTTATGTGGATTTCTAATACGGTATTATCCGGAGTTCTTATATGGGGATTATTATTTGATATTCTCGCTCGATGATCCTGTTGAAGTTCTTACTTGGTATTCTTGGTTAGTACTCTATTACGGGATCTATGTTTGGCATTTTCTTCAGCAATTATTTGAGATTCTCATCCGGATGTCTTAGTCGGTGTTCTTATTCAGCATTCCTATTCAAGCTTCTTGTTTGGTATTCCTAGTTGGCATACTTAATTGGTATTCAGGATTTGATTTCGGTCATTCATTCCGTATGTTTGAGCCAGCAGTACTTTAGTGAAGAATTGCGAGGACGCAATTGTTTTAAGGAGGGGAGAATGTGAAACCCCACTTTTTTATCTTATCTCATTTTGTGTGCTTTACCTCGTTTTGCGTGAATTAACCTGTGTGACGCCCGAGATTTAACCGTGCATTTAATTACTGTTGCATCCTTGTTTACGCATTTCCTTCTGTGCATTATTGACTGCCTTCTTGAGTTACTATTCACTCCAATATTAAACTGCCTTCTATTAGCTAATTAGCATTTTTATTAAATCATATTAATTGTAAAAGTAGTGGGAAAAATGTGCATTTGAGCTAAAGGCGTTAGGAGAGCTCGTTTAGAAAATGACTTTTGTAGTTGAATGAATAGTGTTACGTAACTAACTTAGGTAATTAATTAGCTAGCATATATTTTACCATCTAAACTCGTTTTAAGCTCAATAAGCGCATTATATTAGATCACTTAAGCACCCAAATGACCCCACCTCAACTTAGCCCTTTTATATATCACTTAAACTCATAAAATGCAAAAGAAAAAAAAAATTAAAAGCTGAAACAGAGAGCAGAAACCCGACAGCTCCAAGGGAGAAAAAGGAAGAGATTTTGCTCACCAAGCCTCCAATCCAAGCCTTGAACAACTAGTGTAGGGTGTGTGCAAGGTTCCTAGGTGCTCCTACGCGCTTTGGTGAGGGATTTCACGACTTGTTTTTGCATTTTTAATTAGTTGCTCATTTCTTGATTTGTTGAAAATATGATTAAATGCCATTGTAATTATTATCTATGCTAATATACCATCTATATGAATGCTAGAGAACACATTTGAGCCGTCATTTCGCAATTTAAACAGTTAGAATCGTTAGTTTGATTTTTAGGGTGAATAGTGACATTTTTCTAGGGTTTTGCGTAATTGCTCGAATTAGCTTGATTTAATGCTTCTAATAGATGCCTTAGGTTCTAGTGAAGGTAACCTAATAGCCCCGTGCACTTGCATTGCCCTTAAATCGCTTAAAAATGGAAAATAGCCGACTTTAACTTGGGGCTTTTGGGGTTAATGCGAATCCGGGTGGATTCGGGCTTCAATTCTAGTATCCTTAGGCTACCTAGGTGCTATAGATGCCTTGATATCCCTTGTTTGAAGCCCGGACAATGTATGTGTAGTTTAAAGCCATAAGAGGGAATTTGGGGCTTTCGGGGTAATCGCGGGCATTTGAATGAGTTAGTGGGTTAAGAGGGTACCTTGAGGGTTAGTTAGAAGGTTGGGAGAGTTTCCTTTGAAAATGAAATCATTAACTTTGGTTTGGAAGAGAAATAGTTTGTAAAATAAAGGGGTTTAAGTGCAATTTCGGTTGTCTCACACTTTTAAACTCATGGCATGTCTTCTTGAGTGTTTATATGTGATATTAAGTTGATTTGGAGCTTTTGGTATAATTCTATGTTATTTTGTAATGTCTCTTTGCAAAACTGCATATTTGCTGATATAATTGTTCTATTCTGATTGCATCGAGGTCAACCTACTTTGTTGATCCTCATATGTGTTAATGCTTATATTATTGCTATTAACTTGCCATCGTTAAGTGCATTGCATAGTGGTTGCGCAACCATAGTGTCAGGGGCGGATGTGTTGAATATCGGCTGGGCGGCAGAGGGCTTGCCGGTGGATATTCAAACTCCGTGCCCTATTCCCTCATTCGCCTGGTCCGGAGATTGCCAGGGGATGTTGGGTCGTAGGATTCGGGGTACATCCGGAGTACACCCACTGGAGTGATTGGGGTTATGCCGGCTTATCGTGATCATGCTCGTGGTTCGTGGATCGTGATTGAAGACCAGTAAAGATTGGTGTATTGGGGATTGTTGAAACGTATCCTTTTAAATGTGTGGTTATTTAAGTTATCATTGTTTCTTTAATTGTCTAAGTGTTATTGTTGTATAGTTGTATTATCTGTTGCATTGCACGCCCCGGGACTATATCCCTCACTGGGCAACAGTGGTTGCTCATACCTCGATATCTGTTTCAGGAGACGCTGAGGGTGATCCCCAGCTTGTTGAGTTAGTTGAGGAAGAAGAAGTTGAGACTGATCCTCCATCTTAGTTGCCGTGCTTGATAGCTTGAGGTGGTTAATGAATTTGCTGCTATGTGGAAAGTTCAACTAATTGTTTTATGTACTATTTTGTGGCCCAAGGGCTATGTATATGCTTGTTGTATAAGTTGAAGACTAGTTGGTTGTGTTGTAGCTTTGAAAGCCTATGTACTGTAATAACTTATGATCTACTTCTATTCGCTTTGCTTGCTTGGGAGTGAATGGCTTAAAGTAGAAATGTTTGATCTTTCAATTATGTTTAACTGATTTCCTAGGATGTCATGATTATAAAACTATGTTGATAATGAGTTCTCGCATGCTTGTGTGTTTTGGAACTATTGTGTACTATAAGGCTCGGATGGCCTTAGAACCTTGTTGTTTATTTAAGAAAAGCTTGTATTATATTGTTGGGACTTTGTTTGAGTGAGTACAGGTTTTTAAAATGTCCACGGTACAGGGGAGACTCTGTCCGTGTGTCGGGTCCGGACTTAACCTTTAGCTTAGGGGTTGGGTCGGGGCGTGACATTTAAGTGGTATCAGAGCTATAGATTGCATGAAGCCGGGTTAAATTTCTCGGTCTGTGGGTAGAGATTTGTTATGTGACTTTGTGAATACATGAGTCCTTGATTTTGATTGACCTAAGTGAAATTTGAATAAGGAATGAACATGCTAGCATGGAAATGGAATATCAAGAGTCTAGAATGTCAAGTATGATCTAGTGATTTATGTGTACTACAAGAATGTGGAATATTTATTTGAACTTCTATGTACTTGACTTTATGTGAATCTAATTGGACTTTCTTTATGTGTTTACTTATAAATTGCATATATACATATATATACATGTCATAACACTTTGCATTCTAGCTATTCGAGATGGGGCCTCGCCGTCGTGCTGATAATCCGAATGTTGGTGGAGAACCCGAGGGGGTTCATGGGCAAGAAGCTGAGGTGGCCAAAAATGCACCGCAGGTTCAAGAACCGAGCACTGCACAGATCTTGGCCACGATGGCCACAGCTATGAACACTATCGCCCAGTTTGTTACACAACAGGGTCAGCCAGGGGTCGTTGGAGGTAATCAGGCTACGAGAGCCGGAGGTAGTGGTCCTACCGGAGGGAATCTGTATGATCGGTTTATACATCATGGGGCCTATACTTTCTTTGGGGAGCCGGACGATATGAAAGCTGAGATGTGGCTAAGGAAGTTTGAGAGAGTGGCAGCAATACTGGAGTGCCATGATGACAGGAAGATTACTTATGCTACTTTCCTTCTCGAGGGTGATGCTGAAGATTGGTGGAATACCATCAGTGAGAAATGGGGAGCTGAGAGAGTTCATCATACGTGGGCCGACTTTGTCCGAGAATTTCGAGACAAGTATATATCGGTAGTTGCCCGCGAGAGGCGACAAACTGAGTTCATAAACTTGAAGCAGGGAAGTATGACGGTAGATCAATACGAGGCTACTTTTACCCGGCTTTCCCGTTATGCACCAGCTTTAATTCAGCCGGAGGACATGAAGATCCAGAGGTTCATCCTGGGTTTGAGGAAGGATATTATGCTGAACTTGTCTTCAAATGATTTTCCTAACTACGCTGCAGTAGTCCGAGCTGCCTCGAGATATGAGAAACGGAAGGTCGATGTGTTAGCCGAGACCAGTCAATCGAGTAAACGGTTTCAGTCTCAGAGTCAAGGGTACCAGGGGCAGGCTGTATCAGTTGGGCAGAGTTCACAGCCGAGGCAGCCTCAGAGTTACACAGGGCCTACTCAGACTCAGGCACGACCAGTCCAGAGTCAGACTCAGAGTCAGTTCCGTCCATCAGTTTCCCGTTCGCAGCAGGGTAGTTCAGCTACCTCTACCTACAGAGCTCCTTCGGGAGGCACTGTTGCAAGACGTCACCAGCACTGCAGCTTCTGTCAGCGTCAGGGCCACACTGAGGATGTTTGTTGGAAGAAACATAACAAGTGTACAGGTTGCGGCAGTGATCAGCACAGGGTTAAAGACTGTCAGAAATTTAAGAACCCTAGGGGTCAGACATCAGCTCAGAACTCTCAGACCAGGGCACCAGTTGCAGCACCACCACCACGAGGTCAGGCCCGTGTATTTGCTTTGGATGCTGAGGAGCTTCCGGACACTACTGCTGTGGTAGAAGGTATTTTTCTTCTTAATGATCAGTCAGTTAAGGTTTTAATTGATTCTGGGGCTTCGCATTCTTTTATTACTCCTACTTGTGCACAAAATGCTAAATTGAAACATGATAAACTGTTGCATGAGATTGTGGTTTATACTCCTATAGGTCCGAAGTTTGTTACTAGATCTATTTGCAGAGCATTTAGTATATTTATTGAGGGTCGTGTTTTTCCTGCTGATTTGATTATCCTACCCTTCAATGACTTTGAAATTATATTGGGGATGGACTGGTTAAGTAAATATTATGCCCAGCTTGATTGTAGAAAGAAGATTGTGTATCTAGAAATGCCTGACCAGCCTGTACTTAAAATAGTTGGTAGTAGAAAATCTACCGAAACTCATATTATTTCTTCTATTAGGGCATCTAAATTATTGAGCAAGGGTTGTGAGGCTTATCTTGCATATTTGATTAATCAACCTGGGGATCAATTGAAATTGAATGATGTACCTATCGTGAGGGAGTTTCCGGGGGTCTTTCCTGAGGAATTACCTGGGTTACCGCCTGATAGAGAGATAGAGTTCATGATTGATTTATTGCCGGGGACTTCACTTGTCTCTAGGACTCCGTACAGAATGGCTCCACCTGAGTTGCAGGAATTGAAAGTTCAATTGCAGGGCTTGCTTGAGAAGGGATTCATTCAGCCGAGTTCTTCACCGTGGGGTGCGCCAGTTCTCTTCGTTAAAAAGAAAGACAGATCTCTTCGCCTATGCATCGATTACCGGGGTCTTAATCAGGTAACCATCAAAAATAAATATCCTTTCCCTTTAATCAAATAGTTGTTTGATCAGTTGCAAGGCGCCAGGGTATTCTCTAAATTTGATCTGAGGCAGGGCTATTATCAACTGAGGATTAAGAAAGATGATGTTCCAAAAACTGCTTTCAGAACTCGATATGGCCATTATGAGTTTGTTGTCTTGCCGTTTGGTCTTACTAATGCTCCCGCCGCATTCATGGACTTAATGCAGAGGGTATTCCGTCCTTATCTGGACCAATTTGTGGTCATATTTATTGATGATATCTTTGTCTATTCTAAATCTGAGGCGGAACATGAACAGCATCTCAGAATTGTGTTGCAGACTCTTCAGGAGCATCGGTTATTTGCAAAGTTTAGCAAATGTGAATTCTGGCTTAAGCAAGTTGCTTTTCTTGGCCATATTATCTCGCAGGATGGTATTTCTGTTGATCCAGCGAAAATTGAAGTTGTGTTATCTTGGAAACGGCCTGAAACTGTCACGGAGATTCGTAGCTTCCTTGGTTTAGCTGGGTATTATCGGAGGTTTGTCAAGGATTTCTCTAAGATTGTATGGCCTTTAACTCAACTTACTCAGAAGAAAACCGTATTTGACTGGAATGATAAATGCGAGGCCAGCTTCCAGGAATTGAAGAAGAGATTGACTACAGCTCCTATTCTTGCTTTACCTGAGGGTTATGATAATCTGGTGATTCTAGTGATGCTTCGAAGGAAGGTCTGGGTTGTGTATTGATACAGAATGGCAGGGTTATTGCTTATGCTTCCAGGAAACTGAAACCTTATGAACTCAACTATCCAACTCATGATCTTGAGCTTGCAGCTATCATTCTTGCGTTAAAGAAATGGCGACATTATCTCTGGGGCAACAAATTTGAAATCTTTACAGATCATAAGAGCTTGAAATATCTGTTTTCACAGAAAGAGTTGAACATGAGGCAGAGGCGTTGGCTGGAATTACTTGAGGACTATAACTGCACCATTAACTATCTTCCGGGTAAGGCCAATATTGTTGCTGATGCTTTGAGCCGAAAGGCTACTGTTGCTAGCTTGATTATCAAGAATTGGGAATTCATGGAAGAATTGTGCTTATGGAAGCCTAGTACTTCAAATTCTGGTATTCAATTTGCAAGTTTGCAGATTCAATCTCTGTTGTTATCCAGGATTCGAGAAGCTCAACAGGCTGATCTTCAATTGTTGAAAATCTTAGAGAATTCTAAAGGGGGAGAGTCGGATTTCAAACTGCATGACGATGGTATTCTCAAATTCAAAGGTAGAATCTATATTCCGAATGATCCAACTCTGAAGAAGGATATTCTTGCTGAGGCACACAGTTCCAGATATACTATCCATCCAGGCAGTACTAAAATGTATAAAGATTTGAAGCAGAATTTCTGGTGGAATAATATGAAGAGAGAAATTGCTGACTATGTTGCCCGATGTCTTACTTGTCAGAAAGTTAAAGCAGAACATCAGATACCTGCAGGGTTGTTGCAGCCTTTGGCTATTCCTGTTTGGAAATGGGATCATATTACTATGGATTTCGTATCAGATTTACCGAGGTCTTCGAGGGGTAATAACTCAGTTTGGGTTATTGTGGATAGACTGACCAAGACTTCTCACTTTATTGCTAAAAAGAAGTCTGATTCTCTTGACAAGCTGGTAGAGTTGTATATTGAGAATGTTGTCCGACTTCATGGAATTCCAAAGAGTATCGTGTCAGATAGAGATCCCAAATTCACATCTCAGTTCTGGCAGAAGATTCAAAAAGCTTTGGGCACGAATTTGAATTTCAGTACAGCTTATCATCCTCAGACAGATGGTCAATCCGAGAGAACTATCTTAATCCTCGAGGATATGCTGCGAGCTTGTATTCTGGACTTCGGTAAAAGTTGGGAGAAATATTTGCCACTAGCAGAGTTCGCCTACAACAATAGTTATCAAGCTACTATTGGTATGGCACCTTATGAGGCATTGTATGGGCGTAAATGTCGGTCTCTTCTCTACTGGGATGATGTTGGTGAAATGAAGACTATCGACCCTACTCTCTTACCTGAAATGAACAAAATGATTGATCATGTACAGCTTATCAGAAAAAGAATGCTTACAGCACAGAGCCGGCAAAAGAGTTATGCAGATAGACGCTGTCGTGATCTGAAATTTACTGTAGGGGATCGAGTATTTCTGAAAATTTCTCCTCGCAAGGGTTTGATTCGGCATGGTAAAGGAGGTAAACTCAGTCCTCGATATGTGGGACCATTTGAGATAACTGAAACTGTTGGTGATTTGGCTTACCGTTTGGCTTTACCTCCCAGTCTGGGTAGAATTCATGACGTATTCCATGTTTCCATGCTTCGGAAGTATCAGCCAGACCCCTCTCACATACTTGAGCCGGAACCGCTAGAGATCAGTGAAACTTTGACCTACACAGAGAAACCTCTTCGAATTGTTGATCAGAAAGTTCAGGAGCTGAGGACTAAAAGCATTCCGATGGTTAAAGTTCTGTGGGATCATCACGGAGTAGAGGATGCGACGTGGGAGAGAGAGGATCAGATGCGGGAACGGTATCCAGAGTTATTCACCGAATCATGTAAGAATTGCGCGGACGCAATTAGTTTAAGGGGGAGAGGATGTGACGCCCGAGATTTAACCGTGCATTTAATTACTATTTCATCCTTGTTTACGCATTTCCTTCTGTGCATTATTGACTGCCTTCTTGAGTTACTATTCACTCCAATTTTGAACTGCCTTCTATTAGCTAATTAGCATTTTTATTAAATCATATTAATTGTAAAAGTAGTGGAAAAAATGTGCATTTGAGCTAAAGGCGTTAGGAGAGCTCGTTTAGAAAATGACTTTTGTAGTTGAATGAATAGTATTACGTAACTAACTTAGGTAATTAATTAGCTAGCATATATTTTACCATCTAAACTCGTTTTAAGCTCAATAAGCTCATTATATGAGATCACTTAAGCACCCAAATGACCCTACCTCAACTTAGCCCTTTTATATATCACTTAAACTCATAAAATGCAAAAGAAAAAAAAAATTAAAAGCTGAAACAGAGAGCAGAAACCCGACAGCTCCAAGGGAGAAAAAGGAAGAGATTTTGCTCACCAAGCCTCCAATCCAAGCCTCTCCAAGCCTTGAACAACTAGTGTAGGGTGTGTGCAAGGTTCCTAGGTGCTCCTACGCGCTTTGGTGAGGGATTTCACGACTTGTTTTTGCATTTTTAATTAGTTGCTCATTTCTTGATTTGTTGAAAATATGATTAAATGCCATTGTAATTGTTATCTATGCTAATATACCATCTATATGAATGCTAGAGAACACATTTGAGCCGTCATTTCGCAATTTAAACAGTTAGAATCGTTAGTTTGATTTTTAGGGTGAATAGTGACGTTTTTCTAGGGTTTTGCGTAATTTCTCGAATTAGCTTGATTTAATGCTTCTAATAGATGCCTTAGGTTCTAGTGAAGGTAACCTAATAGCCCCGTGCACTTGCATTGCCCTTAAATCGCTTAAAAATGGAAAATAGCCGACTTTAACTTGGGGCTTTTGGGGTTAATGCAAATCCGGGTGGATTCGGGCTTCAATTCTAGTATCCTTAGGCTACTTAGGTGCTATAGATGCCTTGATATCCCTTGTTTGAAGCCCGGACAATGTATGTGTAGTTTAAAGCCATAAGAGGGAATTTGGGGCTTTCGGGGTAATCGCGGGCATTTGAATGAGTTAGTGGGTTAAGAGGGTACCTTGAGGGTTAGTTAGAAGGTTGGGAGAGTTTCCTTTGAAAATGAAATCATTAACTTTGGTTTGGAAGAGAAATAGTTTGTAAAATAAAGGGGTTTAAGTGCAATTTCGGTTGTCTCACACTTTTAAACTCATGGCATGTCTTCTTGAGTGTTTATATGTGATATTAAGTTGATTTGGAGCTTTTGGTATAATTCTATGGTTATTTTGTAATGTCTCTTTGCAAAACTGCTTATTTGCTGATATAATTGTTCTATTCTGATTGCATCGAGGTCAACCTACTTTGTTGATCCTCATATGTGTTAATGCTTATATTATTGCTATTAACTTGCCATCGTTAAGTGCATTGCATAGTGGTTGCGCAACCATAGTGTCAGGGGCAGATGTGTTGAATATCGGCTGGGCAGCAGAGGGCTTGCCGGTGGATATTCAAACTCCGTGCCCTATTCCCTCATTCGCCTGGTCCGGAGATTGCCAGGGCATGTTGGGTCGTAGGATTCGGGGTACATCCGGAGTACACCCACTGGAGTGATTGGGGTTATGCGGGCTTATCGTGATCGTGCTCGTGGTTCGTGGATCGTGATTGAAGACCAGTGAAGATTGGTGTATAGGGGATTGTTGAAACGTATCCTTTTAAATGTGTGGTTATTTAAGTTATCATTGTTTCTTTAATTGTCTAAGTGTTATTGTTGTATAGTTGTATTATCTGTTGCATTGCACGCCCCGGGACTATATCCCTCACTGGGCAACAGTGGTTGCTCATACCTCGATATCTGTTTCAGGAGACGCTGAGGGTGATCCCCAGCTTGTTGAGTTAGTTGAGGAAGAAGAAGTTCAGACTGATCCTCTACCTTAGTTGCCGTGCTTGATAGCTTGAGGTGGTTAATGAATTTGCTGCTATGTGGAAGGTTCAACTAATTGTTTTATGTACTATTTTGTGGCCCAAGGGCTATGTATATGCTTGTTGTATAAGTTGAAGACTAGTTGGTTGTGTTGTAGCTTTGAAAGCCTTTGTACTGTAATAACTTATGATCTACTTCTATTCGCTTTGATTGCTTGGGAGTGAATGGCTTAAAGTAGAAATGTTTGATCTTTCAATTATGTTTAACTGATTTCCTAGGATGTCATGATTATAAAACTATGTTGATAATGAGTTCTCGCATGCTTGTGTGTTTTGGAACTATTGTGTACTATAAGGCTCGGATGGCCTTAGAACCTTGTTGTTTATTTAAGAAAAGCTTGTATTATATTGTTGGGACTTTGTTTGAGTGAGTACAGGTTTTTAAAATGTCCACGGTACAGGGGAGACTCTGTCTGTGTGTCGGGTCCGGACTTAACCTTTAGCTTGGGGGTTGGGTCGGGGCGTGACAACCTGTCTAAGTGCTATGTGACTTAGAATGTGGTAATTTTGGTATCAATACTCTTAGAACATGCTAAATGTGCATTCATGAAATTTTCATAAAAAACGGGGTCAGAAATTTTATCGTCGACTTTTAGTGAATAGTGTTTTCGAAACACGTCTGCTAAAATTTTGAAAATGGTCCTTTTAACCCTTCTAGACCTAGTCCACAGACTTTAATAGACCTGTGTTTGATGAAAACGGTTTTAAAATCGGCATAGGAATTTAGTAGGGTTTTATGCCGACTTTTACGAAAATCGAGTTATAAGCCGACTCGAGTAGAATTGTTTGATTGTAAAACTTCTTGTCACCTAAAAATAATCTACTTGAACTATCTTGAGTGTTGAATAATTGTTTTGAACATTGGTGATCAAGAAAATGCCTTTAAAGTCAAGAAAACACTAAAAACACTAAAGTTTCAACTTTGACTTTCATTTAAAATCTTGACTTTCATGCATATATCATCAACACACATTGCCAAAGCACAAAAACACACTCATTTTCACATGCATGGCCGAGATTTTCATGGGAGAATAAGCGAAGGAGTTTTGATGGTTTTCAAAGCAAAATTTCAAAGAAAAACTTAGTTTTTGTCTGTAGAATTTCGTGCCGAGTTGGATTCCGCTTGTTGGGCACACATTGCACGGATTCCTAGGATTATATCGCATCAAAGGTGAGAGAAAAATTCTAGATCTCAAAACTCATCTTTTGTGTTTTCGCGTAGAATTGAAAATCGAACCGTTAGAATGTTAATATGATATTAGATTATTGCTCCATGCATGCTAGGGATCATTTATATGTAATCCTACAAGATTTGAATGGTTGTAGCATAATTATTATTTTTCGGGCATTTAAAGTTGAATAATTTGTTTAATGTTGATTATTTTGAGTTGTGTTGATCGGAATCGATTGCCGTCGATTTCTAAATGTTTGATAATTACGTGGTAGCGCCGTTGTAATGCCGAATTTTCGATTGTAATGTCCGTGCTAAAATCCAAAAATTTCAGCCATGATACACTAGTGTTTTAGGGTTATTGGGCATGATTTGGATGTGTTTTGGTTGGTTTCCGAAGGGGCTAATGTAGTTGATTGAATGGGTGAGTGTTTGAAACTGATTTGGAGTTGTTTGGATTAGTAAAATGTAAGATATGGTTATTTGAAGTTTAGGTTGTCTTTCTTTAAATTGTTGAATTGAGCCTTTAGATGATTGGGTGTGTTTGAGTGATTGAATTTTGAGTTGTTAATGGTTACACTAGGGTTAGATTATGTGTTTCATGCATATTAAGTTGGATGGCCTACTTTGTCATCTAACTTAGTTGTTTGTTGTTTAATTAAATATTGATGTTATATTGATGTTATTTTGATGATTATTGATTATGGGAATCGGGCACTTTTGTTGCTGATCCTCCAGATTATTAATTGATTATTGAGTACGGGAATCGGGCACTTTTGTTGCTGATCTCCCAGATTATTGATTGATTATGGATTACGGGAATCGGGCACCCTCGTTGCTGATCTCTCGATTTATTTATGTTGAGTCTGATTGTTGTGAGCTTTGATAATGTTGTGTCACCTCGGGAGGTATCCTGGGCTGCAGGCACAGTTATCATGGCTAATCCCTATCTCGCATTGGCGGAGAGGCCATGGGGTGTGGGTCTAGGTCAAGGTACTCAGGAATTGTGTCATTGAGTTTGGAGGGGTTGTTGAGCATGGAATTAGTGTATGGAGCTTCATCAGTAAACGTATTGTATCCTTATTGTATGTTTACAGTTATTACTATTATTGCATTTATAATGATTATTGATGTTATTGTGTGTTTACTGACTCAAATGATTATTTCCAAGGAGTTTAGTAAACCTTGTTCGAGATCTATCGGATCATCGCTGGGCTTATTTTATATAAGCTCACTCTCTATTATTGCATGCATACAGGTGTACTACTGCAGGATTACGGGTACGTGCCTCCTGAAGAGGAAAATGTGCCTTACGTGGATGAGTCCTATGTTCCAGAGTCTTATCCTTGATGTTATATCGTTTTACTATCTTGTATATTAACTTAGTAGACTTTTATATGCTTAGTAGCTCATAATGTAAAAGATGTTGAAAACATAATGAATTAGTTGATGCAGTCTTAGTAGCCTTCCTTTTGTTTATGATTAGGTTGCTAGATTGGCTCAACAAGTTTTTGTAATGTATATTAAGGTTTATGTATTACGTTGGAACGGAGGCGTATAACGAGAGATGATTATTGTATAATATGGTTATGATGTATGTTGTTATTTTATTGAGGAGTTGTTGGATGTATGACGTTCTGTTGAGGTTGGTTTAGAGCCTCGGTGTCCTATTTACTGTCGTTATACTGTCGAAATTCCGTTGCGTCCTGATTGATTATTGGAGGGGTCGAGTTGGGGCGTGACATATTCTCTCTCCTATTAGCTGTCAGTTGCAATATTTACTTGTTTGTCTTATCTTCTTTCTGAACTACCTATCTTACCTTCCTTGTCTTAGCTATGCAGATATTCTTTCTACTTTCAATTGATCTTCTATGTGCCAATCAAAGAGAACGAAGTGCACTACACTTAGCTCTCTAGGTTAACGTCCAATCATGTCCACCTAGCATCCCACATTTCCCAATGTTGTTTTAGTATTGGGCACTAGGTCTTTCGATGAGCTTACTAGAGGGAGAGGGATCAATTAGCCGTGAAAGGGCCCCTTGCCCACTCCCCTTCCCCCCATTTCTGGGGGCCTCATCCTCATCCTCAGGTAGAATAGTAGACTACACCTCTCAAATGATGAAATGTTTGGCAAAGCCTAGAAAGGCATACCCAAATAATAAATTGTTTAGTCAATGATGGATTTTGCAACATGGAATGGATCAAAGAATTGAAGACGTTTCCAATACTGACAGCAGCTCCTGCTAAAGAAATTGTTTCAACTACGCCCCTCTGAGTCACCTTCCCCCATTTTTTCCCATTTTGAGATTTTAAGATAGACTTTGGCCGCGGCATTTTGCCGCGAATTTGACCGGCCGGCCGTGGAGATTTCGTCGATGATCTCGCATATCTTGGCATGCTTCGACGGGGAAGCATTGACAAGATCGAGTTCCTTCTCCGTTTTTTTCTAAAAAACATGAAGCAGAAGTAGGACTAAACTAAGAGTTAGTAGCATAAACAAAGATGGATTTGTGAATGAGAAATAAAAGTCTGCTAGCGCGGGGGGAATGTCAAACTATTCTAGTGGAGAGGGGATGTCTGGTATGATAAATTGACGCGACCATACGTCAATAGCTTCCCCAAACCAGTCACTTTTTTCTCTATTTCTTCTAAGATTGGACAAAATGTCGTGTAAAGTAGAGAGATTCGATGATTCCCCATGAATCCATTGGCCTAAAACATGGGGCGCTTCTTCGTCCAAATGGAATCCATTTTCCCTAACAATGCTAGCAACCTCCTCTTCTATTTCTTCCTGGGCGGAAGAAATCTTCATGTCCGAGCTTTCATCCTTTTGGGTATTAATATCGGATAATATGTCCAATTATGACCAAGAAGCATCGGGTCTGGGAACATCGCCACTACGATACGATGAAGGTATGTTGCTCGTATGCGGCGGAGAAAGAGTAGGGCAGTCGGTTTCCATAAGCAAAGGGGATAGGCTTTCCTCCTGAACGGAGTTGGGGGATGATAAAATAAGGGCAGTGGTTCGTTCGTAGAGAGCTTTGAACGAGACGTACCTTTTCCTTTTTGGCATTTTTTTCTTATACTACTATTGATTTATTATGACCAGTGCAGTTGTTCGTATTTCATTTTCTTCTTCCTTTAGCATAGAGTTACTTGCGGAATCTGAAAATTAACAAAACTTCATTCGAATTAGATGTGTTAAGCATGGCGCCAGCGTTCATCCTGAGCCTGGATTCTATAAAGCTTAAAGGGAGTTTACCTGGGGTCGCAACTAGGCTATGGCCATTCTCTTTTCCTGTCTTTGTCACGATCAGTAAAAAATACTGAGCTCCATCTATGCCAACCAAAAGCTCATAGAAATGAGTTCAAACTACTTACTAGTAGAGACGCATAGGAAGGAGAGCAATTCCAACTGTTTCCTATGGTGACAAATTCTATTGGTAGATTCTAACCAAAAGTAGAATAGGGTTTCTACATGTGGATCAGCTAACGCAGTTCAGATACTAAAGTAATCTCACCAGATTACTTCCCGAGACGATAGGCGACCTACATTTCCTTTGAGGTACAAACCACTAGTTGAACTTCTCTTCGTCAAAATAAGTGAGCTCACTTCACAAACCCAAAGCTTCAAAGTCACCTCGATTTAGCAATTACACGTACAGTCCAGGAGTTACAGAGGGGATAGAAGGATATAGGCAAGTAAAGAACTTGTTTTGCTAATATCACTCTGCATAGAATCACTCACCTTAAGGCTCTCTCAGAGAAATTCCAAAAATAGATTATGGAATGAAATTGATGAGAACTGTCTTGTCAGAAAAGTAAATCTCAGTAGATCCAGAGATGGATCGCCTACGAAACGAAAGGGACTATCGCTCTGAAACCCTGCCTGGCAATTCCCTTAGACCCTAAGTCACCACAATATGCTGCTATGCCCTCCCCTACCAGCTCCAAGACTGACTTCGGATTCGGATACTTGGATCGAATATAGGAAAGCGGGGATCAAAGCCCGAGTTCAATCAGTACCATTGCTATCAGAAAGGAAAGACTGTCCAACTGTATGAAAGAAGCAATCAAGAGGCAACAGCCGCTTTATAGCGGGAGAATATGATACAGGGACTTGCATTGCCCTTAACTCCTCACATAAAGCAACAAAGGAAGTGTCAAGTATAACGAGAACATTATCTATGAATATAATCCCGCAAAAGTCAAATAACGACGTTCAGGCGCTCTAGTGTTTAAAAAAATGTTGGATGAGTTTTCCTGCCAATTAACTGCTGATCTCATTGCCATGATTAATCATACAGATTTCATCATCGCCAGCACCTTTCTAGAAATCCCTGGAAGCAAGGTCACTCTTGGACAAGACGAGAGTCACAATGCTTTCACTCTTACTGGGCTTTACCGAGTTGTTCATGGGATTGATGTTTTTTATCCCAAGTAAAACATTTTTTTCACCTGGTGCTAATACGAGTCTTGACTTCCCCTACACAGAGGAGAACAGGAGGTTGGACTTACTTCTATCCTTAGATTGAGGAGTGAAAGCCACTCGACTATAAGGAGAGGAGTGAATTTACAGCCATGTTGGGAACAAAGAACAGTGATGTGTGCTAAAGGACCGGAGCAAGCCAATCTTCTTCACAATGGCAAGGTTGGACCATGTGAAGAACTTGACTGGACTCGTTGAATGATATGGCAAGAATGCTCGTCTCCGGGAGCTGGTTCACCTTCTTGTGGTTGGTGGTGATCAGAGGAAGGAGTAGAAAACTTGGAAGAGCAAGTAGAGATGAATAAGATGTAAGGCCTTATTGATAAAGACAACTTGAATGGTCAGTTCAGGTAGATTTCTTCTTGAAAGTGCTATTAAGTTTCCTTGCCCTTGGATGGTAGGCCAAGAAAGAAATGCCATCGGTCAGTCCGAGTGGGAGTCTGTTCGGGTCAAATGGAAGAAAGGCGAGCAAGATAGCGTTAGTGCATTGATGCCCAAAATTCACTTCTTGAAGGTAAGTTTGTAGCCTCTTTCAGGTGAGAAGTCCACCTTTGTCTCCATCTCCGGATCTAGTTCCAGACAAAGGCCAACCGAACTATTCATCTTTCTTTCTATCCCCACTGCCCCGACCAGCAACTGCAAATGAACACCCACCTGTATAACCTTTCTTCAAGTCCTTTAGTTATCTCATCACCGGTACCTGGTGTAGCTACATCTAACAAGTGAAAGCGAGTACAAGCAACCCTCCATCTTCTTCTTTTCAATCTCCTAATCCCCTCTTAGCCTCTAACTCTAATGCCTTCTCCCGGGAAGGATAACCTTAGATCCCGCCTAATAGGCCGGAACTAGATGTACTGGGCTCAGAAGCTCCTGTTTTACTTCTATCCCCATCTCTTGTCCCATCCATGGAACCAATGCTTGAAAGCAGGTATACTAAAAGAAATAGGAAAGGGTCAATTCCATTCATCCAAGGCTTGTCCATCTCACTTCCATTCGACAAACTCTTAAGTCTTCCCCCTCCGAATAAGCAGGCAAGAACCGTATTCATGATTGATTCATATTCTCTACCAGCCATAGCCGAATTCGCAGTTTTAGCAGCGTAGTCTATTCTCTTATTTATGCAAATTCAAGTCAAATTGGCCTTGTTAGAAGAAGATTGGGCCCTACAGTGCTTTTCTTACCTTTTAACCGATCAGTAGTAGCTAAGCGCTCAGAAGCGAGATAAAAAAAAATATCCTTGAGGAAATTGCACTTTATTGAGTAACGAGATCAGTCTCTAATCTAGGAAAACCTGTTCTTCGATATTGTACTCTATATTTGACGATCTCTCTTTGTCCCAAGATCAAAGCAAGAAACAGAGTTAATGATAACTACACTTTTTCAGGCCGATGGGGTTGACGGCAAGCAATGGTATACGGGGTGGAAAGCAAAGTCAATGGCATTTGAGGGAATCATTTCAACGGAGAAATGAAAAAGGAAAAGATTCCAACCTAGGGATTGAAAACCACTTTTAGGGAAGCAACAATAAAGATAACAAGAAAATTCCGCATCGGCTTAGCTTAGCGCCTGATCGTTTTCTACCTAAATCTACGATTATGAAATTGGACCATCTATCTTTGTCCCAGCTGATAGAATGACATCAAAAACATAGACGGGGCCAAAGCAGTTCAGAATCTTCCTTTTCAGGCGGAAGGCACACAAGAAGGAAAGGCCTCCCCAAAAGCCCCACCCAATGAAAGATGGGAAGGAGTGTCGGCTTGATTCTAAGTACGAGAGAGTATTGATAATGTACCAATAGTCATGATAGCAAACAAGATACCCCTCAGCCTTAGAGAGAGAGGGAGGGGGCCCTTTTAGGGGCGGTTTATGAGATTCACCGCAAAGAAAACCATATTGGACTTTGTTGAAGAACGGATAATTGCCACGCCTATGCTTGTATCTGAAGGCGGTTTGGAATATGTATCTCAAGCACCTGGGAACAAAGCTTTGGGGATAAGGTGCCGACTCCTGAAATCCACATCAACTACAACCAAGATTCATTATTCATCTGAAAGACAGAAACCCCGATTAGCAAAAAGTCAAAAGGGTCAGGAAGTTGGCCTTATCAAAAAAATGGGGAAATGGGGGTCATCATTGAGTATCTTCCGATGGAGCATAGATCCTTTCACCCTTAAGAACCAGTCGAGCCTTTCTTTATTGAACTTTTCAATCATACCGCTCAAAAAGCCAAAAGTAAGAAAGAAGCAAACTTAGAATAAATGGGAAGTTTCTAGTTATGATGCCTTTAAAGCGCGTCGGCGGTCAATTCCTCATTCATAGATCTTCAGGCCGGAGTGCCAACAATTTGGTGATTATAATGAGGAGTGCGATTATGCAACATGGCCACTGCTAATGATCAGTAAGGAGAAAAAGGAAACTGCGGTACTAGAAAGAGAACTCCTTTCTTCAACATCGTCCCTATAGCAAGAAAAGAAGGGCCTCTATCTGAGGAAGTCTTTTGATGAATTAAAAAGAGCGAACTTATTGAAAGAGGACACCCTTGGGAAACCTCTGAGGGAAGAGAATTGTGGTAGCTAAAGCTAGGCCCTCTGGGTGGCCGATCTGATTAGGATGTGTTAGATGGACATTAGTCTAAGAACGACTAATGCCCTCGGCTCACTTATGGTGCTTTCATTTTGGATTGCGTTGGGCATTCTTATTGGACTACTGGACTCGCGTGCGGTCCAACAATACAATCTATTCCATTAGCGCGCGTTAACTATTCAATACTTTACTAACTTGGGATTTCATTTCACGACATAGGGAATTGTGCATTAATGCATTGACTCACGGCGGGGACTATTCAAACAGAAAATCTCAGACCCATAAGGGACAGTATACAAAAGCATACATTGGTGTAAACGTCAACATCAAAAAAAGTCTATATAATGAGTTAGGACAGGATCTTAGATATCTTCTGGCTTATTGATCCAATTCTCTCATCGATTCAGTATCACCTTCTCAGTCATCAAGAAGCTTCGCAGCCCGAGTTAGACTTCGAGGAACAACCCTTCTAAATCAGATAAGGGAATGGAAAGAAGCCAGCTCAAATTTAGAATCTCAATTGTCTATCAGCCGCTTTCTGGCAATTCAAGAGGGGCAAGCGCTTCATTCACATTTGGATTCGTATGACGCTTCGGATCTGGAGGGACATGAATGGATGTTGGAATGGGTCTCGAGTAAACTGCATGCGCTACTACTGCCTCCCTAGTAGTCACCTCTGCCTTCTCCATTCCATTTCTAGTGAAATAGGGGAAAGATCAAGTGAACCATGGAAAAAAGCATTTTGAAAATGCCTTTCTCCCACTAGGTTCAATCAAATCAATAAATCTTCTGGCAGGCAGGGTTTTTGCCCGAACAACTTTAGAACTACAGCTTCGCCCTTACAAGTAGATAAGGAGTTATATAAAGATAAAGATAACTTACTAATTATCTATCTCTGAATTTGATATTCTATATAGATTCAAGTGATTATATCTCTATTCAAGTAGTTCTTTTTTATTGTTTGTTAGTTATTATTAACTATAAGAAATCTATTAACTTGTTTTAGAGCACGCTATTGTACTATTGGTCTCTATAGTTCACGACTTCTGGAAGATGGGTCCCCACAATAAAAGAATAAACTCATCCAAGACATAAGGAAATTTGCAAAGAAATCAAAAATACCAGAAAGACTCGTTAAGCAATCAATTTATCCCCCGTACATGCATGCTTCATTTACTTCTTTATACGCGTCAACAATAAAAGGTTTAAACACTCAAGGCCTAGCCGATCAACTGTTCGATGCTATCCTCACCTATTTTATCCATTCGATCCTTCTTGATATGCTTGCCGCGGAGAAAGACTATTTCTAAAGACTCAATAAATGGTAAAAGAATTTCATTTTCCAGTCGGGTGGAATGAAAAAGAAAATATTGATTGAGATCAATTGAAGGAAGACCTACTCATGAACTTTGCCAGTCGAATGGCTGGAACCTAACTCATCAAGCAAACAAAAAAGTAGCCTTCATTATTCATAATGGGTTAGGCCCTTGTATCCGCATATGAAGCTTCATGTAGCATCTTTAGTTCATGACGTGAGCTTTTCAGTTCGTGAGTTCTAGAGCAGCTATGCTTTAGCATATCAACAGTGCAAAGCTGACTAATCGGCTCAATCTTTATCGTAATCGTATAAAAATGAACTGGCCACGCGTCAGAAATTGATTGTGTTGATCGGCGCAACATCACATTTGGAACAACCGATATATGAATCTAGAGCTTTTCGCGTAGAAAGACGTCAAGAAAGCTTGAATAAGATTTTGAAAGGGTTTGCGCATAAATAAAGAATTGCAACTGAAAAAGTCTTTTGCTCATGCATTTCCTTTAGGCAGTAATAGGTGGTGAAGGCTACTTGTTCCTTGGTGGGCTATAAAGGAAAGGGGTGATATTGAACTTTGTATTTATAGTAGTTTCACTATTAGTAGTTAGCTAGCAAAAGGCAATCGCAGTTTCAAGCATAGTGCATAGTGGAAAGCAAATAGTTCTTCTAGTTCCAAGCATGGGACTACGAGAGAATAGTTCAATGCCAGCGAATAGGGTAGGAAGTAAACAAGTGTTAAGGGTGGAAAGCCCGCAAGGGAAAAGGCATTAGAAAAAAGTGAGCGAAGCGAAGGAGAAAGAATATTTTTGATATTGGAAAGCAATTCCCCCTTGGGGAACTTAACTACCTCGATCCTCATCTCGTTCACTCATAGAAGACCTTGCCTAGCTCTACTTTCTTTCTTATACCAGGAACCCTAGCTTAAATCCTGAGGCTGAGGTACGCAGTGAGGTCTTTTGTTGGGCGATAAGGAATGGTTTGTTTTTTAGTCTTAATCCAGTGACTGGCCTTACTCCGAATGATATTTGAAGTATGGTTCGCTTAGCCAATTTAGCGGGATCTTATTTGACAACTTCACCCATGGCTTCCAATAGGCTTGAAGAAAAGGTTCTGTCTTTTGGACGACCACTATCTTAGATAGTTCGCCCAGGCTTCCAAGTCAAGGTCCACAACTTACAGCTTTCATTGGCCTGCAGGGAGTCCTTTCTTAACTTCAATCCACTTAGATCCCAGATTCTTCCCATTCATTACCTTAAACGACAATGGGTAAAGATAAGGTGATAATGGGCGAATGATATTCATTGTGGTTAGTCATGTATTCTTTATTAATGTCCCACCCTTTCTTTGAACCTTGTCAATGATTGAACCACCGTCGGAGCTCCATCGAGGGTTGGTGAAGCTTTTGCCCGGCGTATACCCCCCGATCTGCTCAACAAAAAATCAAAGGCGGCCTACCTGCTTTCCTTTCGGTCTGCTGCCCTTCAACTACCTTAGGGGACTTTTTGGTAGTTTGAAAGAGATCTTAGTGCCTTAGACGACCTAGAAGGATGATTGCTTCTCTCATCCATAGCAAGGTAGCCCAAGATTATTTTGAGACGAATAAATGCCGAAGAAAGGAAGGCCTGAGAGCTTGCTCCGCTGTTCATGGTAGAGTACGCCCTTAGGAGTAGTTAGTAGGGATAAAGGAATGCATTCAAGCAGCTCGTGACCTAAGGTGGGTGCATTAGACTAAATGAATTAGTCTTAGTTTTGGCATTTCCCACAGGAAAATAGGAAGAATTTTAAATGATAAAGCGAGATTCTCTTATTAAATAAAAAAGTGAACTAGGAGCAGAAGGAAAAGGCATTTCTTTAGTAAGGAAGGAACGCAAGTTAATGACATCTATCTTAAAGTCTGCTTTTGGTTCTGCTCTCGCTGTTCTCAAAGTAGTGAAGTTACCAGAAAGGGAAGCTCTGATTCCTCTTGTTGAATCCACTCTTCACAACGTATCATATTACTTAAAAGAAAGCAAATACGTTAAGTAAGGGCGCGAGGAAAGAGACACCAACTGTTTACTAGCAAGCATTGAAAGCAGATGCCAAAATGACTCTTTGAACTTAACAACGTCATAAATAAATAAACTAGCTGCCATCAAGACTAAACAAGATGAGAATTAAAGAAAATTGAACTGTGATAACATTTTTTTTAACAAAAAAGAAAAAATAAGGAAAGAGAACGGATGAAAGTTCACCCCAAAGACTCTTTCTAAGAAAGCATACAAAGCTGCAAGAAAGCCCAATCCCCAGTATGGTGTTGACGTCGGAGTACAAATCACTGCCCCTACTTCTGCCCGGAAACCATCTTACGGATTGAATAGTTCACGCATTCCCAGTAAAAGCACCTTAGCAAGAGTCGTTCAAAGCCATAGCCCCTGGATCTGTTGTGGGCAATTAGATCTGTAGCGGGATCTTCCCCTTAGGCTTGTAAATGGTAAATGAGAGAAGGTTGGCTTGTCAGCTAAAAAAGCTTACCTTAGAATTGAACTATCCTTTATTCCAATTGAAGGTCACTAGCGAGACTTACATTACTCTCATTAGTAGCCTATTAGCCTTACTGACTTATCCTATCTACTACTTCTAGAATGAGGTGAAAAGACTAGACTAGCGATCGCTAGCTTACTATACTAAACTATACTATCCTATCTAAAGAAGACTGACATAGACGACTAGCCTAGACTAGCCTTATAGAATCGAAGGGGAACTATGTCTGGTCTATCCTTGCCTTCTTCAGAGAAATTCTTAGGCAAGCGAAGCAATAAGCTAGTATCTTGTTTTTCTGCTTCTGAAACTGCATCCTTATCAGTTAGTGAGGTAGCTGCTACTAACCTTTTTAAGGCCTTTGTTATAGGCTTATACTTGTTGAATCAGTGGAACGTGAACTCACACAAAGTGTACATTGAGTCAAGTGATCCGAGGGTTCAAGCTGCTAAAGCCCAATCTGATCCCAGTCATCTTGCTATTCTCGCCCTATTGCCTAGTGAATCTTTTCTTTAATAAGCATCGGCTAACTCTGTGCCAGTTGTCGCGGTAATACAGAAGATGCAAGCCTTATCCGAAATGATTGGGACTAAAGCGTTTGTAGGTGGCTTTTTAATTCAAATCCCAGGGCTCAACCCTGGACAGGTGGTAGAAACTACCAAGCTGGAGTACGGTAGGGGTAGAGGGAATTTTCGGTGGAGTGGTGAAATGTGTAGAGATTGAAAAGAAGACCAACGACGAAAGCACTCTGTTGGGCCGACACTGAGACAAAGACGTGCTGTCAAGAACGTAGAGGAGGTAGGATGGGTAGTTGGTCAGATCTAGTATGGATCGTAGATGGACGGTAGTTGGAGTCTCAGTTGCCAGTTATTCAGTGCCAGTAGGATAAAGAGTAGTTGCCTATGCTTCAAGATGAAAGAGTAATTGCCTAGCCAATTTCTTTTCACCTCCAAAGTCAGAACTCTTTCGCTGATAATAGAGTTGCTTCGTTGTAATGGCGGACTAGGAAAGATAGAAAAAGAAAGCCAGTACGGTGTTTACAAGCTTGTTTGATAGAACAAGGTCAAGGGTAAACTTTAAGTTCCACCAATCCGCTTACTAAGGAGCCTAAGGTGCCAAAGAAAATGAGCTAAGGAGTTTCTAGATAAAGTTCCGAGTTGACGAGATCAAAAATAAATCTGTCCCAAAGAAAAAACCCTAGTTGTAGTAGAGGAAGATGGTCACCTAGGATAGGCAGACAAACCTGAACATTAGAAAGTAGCCGGCAGAGACGCTACGGGAGAACCGCTTAGGATGGCGTAAGAGACTCGATCATCTCTTTCTTTAATGTGGTTTATGCATTTGTCTTTTGAATTGGCCAAGGGTTCAGACAGGAGATGTTTAGCCAGTACAAGCAGTGTTTGTGGCACCCATCCAAACTTGGAGTGGAGTAGCCAGGAAGAGGCACCGAGGAGGGACAGAAAGAACAGAAGCTAAGAGATTTACCTGTAGGGACGCACTCCAGTCTAAGGCCTTGGCTGACTTACGATCTCATCGAAGCTCCACCTTCAAAGGGGAGCTATGTAGACATATTTTTTGGTCTTTACTTTCGTGTTTAGAGTAGGTGATAATGAGGAACAGCAAGGAGATGGCTTTTTAGCCAAAACAGTGTGGTGTGGGTAGCCTACCCCAATTAAGCGTAGCAATCACTGAACGATTTCTTCCAATTCTTATTATAAATATTCTTGGATGATATAGATGGTGGGAACAATGAAGCAGATTCTTCATCTATACCTGAGAACTGGCATCTCAGAAGGAAAGGAAAGCAAAAAAGGTCGCCGTCTTGGCTAAAACTGAAGAGGCTGGGTGGTCACTAATAATAATAGTATGCCTACAAAGGTATGAAGTAAGCCGACTGATAAGGAGAGGTATCAAGTAAGTCGACCGATAAGGAGAGGTTTGAATTCGTGTAAGTAATGGTCAGATATCGCCGTTGTAGCGCTAGTTCGAGAAGAAGTGCTATCATCCCCACAAGGAAGGTTAGGAAGATAATCAATTGGCCTCTTGGTATATGTACAGTAAGAACACTGCCTTCACTTATGTTGGCGAGGTTGAGAACATCTATTTCAGGAAAAGAAGGGCAAGAAGAAGGCGGCCATTTCCCGGGGTAAGACTCAGAGAGAAGTTATTGCCTCGAGAGCCCTGCAAAAGCCGAATACACTATTACAAGGGGTGGGATCTTGAATCTACTTTAGACTAGCTTTACATTACGAAATACCACTCGGGGAGTTCGAGGGAAGAACCCAGAACCCGATGTACGGCCGAATAGCAACTCGTACGTAAGCATACACACTTCAAGCAGAACTCAAAGTGATCATAGCTTTGATCCCCTTATCTACATAGCCATTCTTGCAGATCCGGGCGTTGCATGGTTATTTTGCAAGATCTCGCTTTCAGTTTGTAGAGTGGATCAAACAAACATGTGTTCAGCTTGATTCGTTGGTGCAGTCACTTCGTCATCGTATGATTTGAAACTCAAATCCGTCTACACAAACAATGTAGTTGTTGCTTGGTGAGTCCCTTCGTTTGCTTTATGTGCTCCTTCGGTTTTCTAGTAGTAAGGTCTGGCCTTTGGTTTTAAGATTGAATCAGTAGTCAGCCTGTGCTTGAACGACGGCATTCCAAGAAGAAACCTCTTATTCTGAAATGGTTTACTTTATAGGCTAGTGAACGAGCTAAGTAGTTCGGACCCTTCCTAATCTGATATTATACCGAGAGACTCTAAATCTTCCATTTTCTTCCTTTCGGGACACGGGGAAAAGAAAGCCTTTTTCCTCTTCCTTTCTGGATGACAGATGGAGCTACTTTAATGGAATTTCTTTATTTAAGGGGTGCGAATGATCCTTTCCCCACTCATTCCCTTATGTAATTGTTGTGCATGATCTTGCCGCATTCGAGAGTTTAGAAGTTGAGATTGAATCCAGTGACTTCAAGACCCAATCCAATACCCGATCATACGGATTTTCCTGTTGCCAAGTTGATATAACCAGACTCTGATTCATCCACCAAAGCCAAAAGTGGAAAAGAAAAAAAGGCTCAAAGACCAGAAGTTGATCCGCGATATAGGAGTACTCCGCCGGGGAACTGCACAAAGGGAGTGACCGAGCAAGGGCTATGATCAGAGCCAAGCAACCGCGGGACTTGTTGCATGTACTCCTTTTTCCCTATACCCAAGGTTCTTAAATAAATATTAAGCTATGATTCATAAGAAACATCTGAACTTCCAATCTCAATAGAGGGGGCGGCTTCATACCCTCAAACTGAACCCCGTGTGACTCTCCAGCTTGCGTTCACTAACTAAAATGATTTGTCATCCAAGCTAACTTCACTTCTTTCTTAATCAGATTCTAAAGTATTAAGATGTCCCCCGTGGGGTCATCTGTCCCATCCCCACTTTCTATCATAGGAGTGCACCATACTCTCTTACCAAATTATATTCTAAAGAGAGTTTGTTTTCTAGAAACATAGTCTGTATTAAGCACCCATAGATGTCGAACCTCTTGAACAACTTCCAATTAATGATTTAGAGGTCACCCAGGATAGCCCGGATCTGTCTCAGACGCTTACGAAGAAGGCAAAGTCCCCGCCCACTCAACTGTGAAACCCGAAGCAAGCCTGAAGCAGTGTAGCAAGACCTTTTATCCCTCCATTGAGGTCAAACTTCTCAATTTACCTGTTGTTTGTCAGACCGAATTTCATAGACAAGTGTTTGTCTGCCATTTCACAAAGGAACTAGCCATTGGATATCTTGAATAGGAGATAGAAAGAAGTGACATCGTGCCCTAAGGCATGATTGGCTAACCCGAACAAAGCACCTTAATAAAGGAAAAAGACTTTTAGGACATCAATCCTAAGGGGGAATAAAACTGGCACGAGTGAGATGTCACTTATTAAAGCTAAAGCCAGAAAAAAAGATGCCAAGATCCACAAGCACTCCTAAGGCTTGGTGAGCTAGGTTTAGTGACTGGGACAGACTTCACTTCTATACGATAGCACCAGTCCCCTTCCTCTTCCGATTGATTGATGGAGATAGGGTGAAAGAAGGATGAGAGGAGCGCACGCCTTCGATAGTCAAATAGGGAAGTTGATGTAATAGGATTGACTTTCTGGGGTTTCTGAAAAATACCGCACTCGCTTTTGTTCAACAGCGCCCTTTTCTCGCGAACCAAACTGTGATAGTGGGTGCAACGTATGGTCCTAGATTAAAGGATCTTCCCTCACAGGATGAAAAGCTTGCTTTTCTACCCCTACTCACTACCTTGGCTATTCTAGCTTCAGTTTAAAATAGAACTCTTACCCTTTGTCTATCCTTTTATCTAATAAAGGGGCAGCTAACATTCGTTTTGTTGTCGTGATCGTTAGTGCATTCATAAAGTGGCTCAAACAAAAGCTGGATCGGCTCACCAAACACCAACCAAGTCATATCTATATTCCTTGCTGACCGATCTTCTTTGAAGCATACCCATCTGGGTACAATGATAGGGATTTCCTTATCGCAAGTAAATCACTACCTTTCTTATAGAATGCCCAAGTGGGTACGACCCTCTCCCTTAAAGGAGACTATCTCATAGAGCGCTAAGCGGATTGAGAACAATTTCCACCGGACATTGCTTGAGCTCACTTAGCCTTGGTCGAGGATACAGACCTATGGAAAAGTACTTTTCCAGCTTAATGAGAGAAAACTGTTTTCAATGCTGGCATGAGCCATTCAAGTTCGGACTTTCTCCCTTCTTCCCTACCATAGGAAGAAATAGCTAAGAAAAAGGTAAATGGGTGATCAACAACCAAACATCTTCTTTCTTTGAGTCGAGTTTACACCTACTAACATAAGAGTGCTTCTAAGGGCTAGTGAACATGTAGAGAGAGGTTCGGCAAAAAGTCATTCATACTAGAATAAAGTGCTTCATAAAGTACATCAAATAGGGAATCCACTCCTCCTTTGAGAATGGGTTACAAACCAGAGGCGCTATCTCCATCAGAAAGAGGCGGCGTAGATACTTCCAGTTGTGATTCTTTAGTCGACACTGCCAATTTCTTCCAAATAGCGGCTGAAGCATTCTAAGTTTTCCCATGATGCAAGTGGATACTTACCCTTTTGTTTGGGTCATACAGTAGTCTCCCGTATCGGATAAAGGATAAAATGAGATTCCCACTTCGTCAGCCGTTATTCAAACCGAACGTCAATTTCATTCCAGATCAAGAAATTGCATAGGTAAAGAAAGAAACCTTCCCTAAGTTAAGCCTACCAATCTTCCTCTCCTTATCAGTCGACTTACTTCATACCTTATCCCTTTCCTTGTCGCTCTACTGACTCCTAAATTCCATTTAGGCAACGCTTTCTTGCACCGATCTACTCTCTATCTCCTTTACCTCTGCCTGAACCTTCGTCTCATCTTCGCATTCGTCTCATATTCACCAAGCCAAGTAGAAGGACTTCACCCGAGATAAAGATCTAGTAAGAGAAAGAACCTGCTCTTATTGAAGCTTTGATTCAAGGGGGACGATTAGACTAGGGAAAATCATGTTTCTAGGGGACTGATAGGGCTCCTTCTCTCTTTCAATTGAAAGCATGAAAATCTCATCTTTTTGTCGGAGATAATCTATCTATTCTAGATACCTTACCACCTACCTTCATCTCCTTATCAGTCGACTTACTTCATACCTGTACTTTGGAGAGTGTTCTATCTGAGGTACGCTCAACCTTGCTACTTGTCTCTATGATGACTTACATAATTACAGTAATAATCATTCAATTGATTGAGCCACCCATCGTCGGATTCGAGTACCTCTTACCGGTTTGTTGATCGCATGCTGGTTATCAGAGTAGAAGTAGCATCACTAATTGCGGATGTTTGGACATCTTTAGGAGTTGATTAACAGCCCACCATCTCCTTCTTCCATGAGAGTAGGTATACTAGAAGCACAAAAGCTTGTGAACACATTCAACCAACCAGAGAGGGGACAAGCTAGCTAATCCAATAGAATAGGTACACAGTTTGGATAAGCGATCAATCCAGACCGGACAGAAGCTATCCACTAACAATCACTTAGAAAAGACATGCACAACCGACTTCTATAGTAATGGCATCTCTCAGATGATTGAATTGGCTCTATCCAATCTCACTGCAGCATTGACAAATCCATTCTCCTACTAGCTCCATCCTTAGTAATCTCAAGCCGTTCAGTCAGATCTTACGGCAAGCATCCTTGTCAGTAACTCTATTCCCGTTATCCGACAGTAAGGTCATGAAGGTTGGATGGTCGATTGAAGGCATCCCGCATCTAGGATCGGTCTTGCTAACAAACGAAAAAATAATGCCCCATTTGATTATCTTGGAGGAAGAATTTCTACCGCTGCTTGAGCTTGAGTTGGGAGGATTTTAGGAGTTGAAGAATGCCAATAGAAGTCACCTCTAGCATAGCTATGAATCAACTAGATTAACGGCACTCAATCGCTCTGTCTACCAGAAGGATCCACCATCTCAGAGATATAGGGCAAAGAATAGAAGATGGAAGTGGTTTGGGAATGGAGAAGTCAACATTTCAAGGGATTCCTCTTTGGATAGGCCGGGTCATAGATGGAATGGTCTAGCGAATAGAACGTTAGAGCCAGCAAAAAGCCTTCTGTTGGTCGCTCAAACCGATTGACGATACAGAGGAGCCTATTCATTGACGAGAATAATATAAGCACAATAGGGTAGAGCAAGAATCGAACTCATTTTTTGATTTATGGCAAACCTCTCCCATCATTCCCAAGAAAAATTGATTGAATGCATGATCACGAGCCACTCCCACCAACTGATCTGGAGAGCGGTCGTAGATCACTTTCTCGGGTGCCACGTTCCCTTATCTGACTAAAGAAGCAAAATATACGAGTAGATTGGGTTTTGTTGAGTCAAAACAAGTTGATCGGGTCAATAGCGGGGGTGTGCCTTTCTTGCTGAATCGCCTCCTCGTACTACTAGTCGTTGTTCTTCCCTCTAACGAGTTTATCTGTACCTTAGTGTAGTTCGCAATCATGCTTTTTTTCCTTTTCCACCACCAAGTCAGAAAAATATGTAAGACTAGCGAGAGATAGGTTCGGGTATGGTACTATACTTCATCTTAGTCCCCAATCCCGATATGGGAATACCTGTGAGGAAGGCAACACAATCATACGAGCTAGGAATGCATACCTAGAAAAGACTCTCTATGAGGTTAGGATTCTAGAAAAAGAGTGGAATTGCTTTTCTTTGATACTATTCTATTTTGCGGCTTCTGGTTGTTCATGCTAAACTTTTCTAACACTTTGAGTAGCCCAATGGACAAAGCCTATTTATTAGTTCTTGTCTTGCTCTCGTCACCCCTTGGTTGCCAATGTTGTCATTTCTTATGACAAAGTAGTATGGTACATGGAATATCCCGTATATCACCTTATAGGTGCTAAAAAACTATTAGCTTTGCAAAGAAACTAGTATCCCCAGGAAGTATGAACAAGCAAATTATCAAGTTTGAAAATTGTTCGGTCAAAGGCCACGCAAATCAACACTTTTCTTCGCCTTACCGCAACCTCTTTGAATCAAACCTAAATGCGAATGGATGAGCGAATCCGTTTTGTGATCGACTCTTTCGATCACGTTAATGCGAATCGGTGAGAAGTCGACCCGGTTATTTGACGACCCAAAAGGAGATGTTCTTTACAAATAGACCACACGTACTTCGACTTTGATTAGGTGGGCGAACCCCGACGAATGAATCAGCTCATAGGCAGATCGAACACTGAGGCAGCAACCATGCTGATCCGACCTGAAGACGTCAGATGGACACCAACTGTGTCGACTTAGTCACTAGACTTAATAGTCTTTTATCTGGTGACTCCTGAATCACCTATTGGCTAGTCGACAACAACGACTGTACAAGACCCAGAAATCAGATCCGCCGAACTTAAGTTACAACTCCACTTCACTTAAGGCAGGATCCCACTTTCAGAAATCCTCTGCCTCTATCTGTCAAGCAAGATTTAGCAAAAAGATATTGTTTGTAAGACTTAGCCACCATACTCTACGGTTTCAACCAACCGTCGGTGATTAATGAAAAAAATGGCAAACCGGCGCATACAGACTCAAATTCTTTTTTTTTTAGATGGGGATTTCAGAATCAGTTAAGGGAGGACGACTCGAACCAAGTGGCACCACTATCTGTCCAACCAGGATCAAACCGCTGTGAAAATCTGCACTTCCTGGATCAACCACATAAGGTACGGAATAGCTACCTTGTTGTCCCTGTGAAGAAACTGAAGACCCGCCCTCATCGAAGAATGCGTAATCGTATGTACCGAAGTCAAAGACCACATCGCGTGCTCTCTTCACTTCCGCAAACTGAATATGCTCGTGTCGCGCCTCCCCTGTCTACCACTCCTCATTATCTTCCTTAACAATAAGCATTTTTGTTGTGAACTCTATCACATAGTGCCCCATCTGCTGCACCTAAGACACGCACCCCATTCCACTTATTCTTCTTGGAAGAGCTCCCTGATCCTGCTTTCGCCTTCCCCTTAAATTGAATTTGGATGTAGAAGTGAACAAAAGTATATCCCCAGGATTAGGATCTACACTTTGTCCAGACAGGCTCAGCCACCTATACGTAAACGTCTTATCATGCACATTTGCATTAAGTAAATAAGGAAGGGTTATGTTGATGCAGTAGCAAAGACTTCCTTATCCCATCATATTTTGAAATTTATGCCCTTCATGCTCTGACTAAGATTATCAGTATCATAGTTTTTCATACCAAGAGCCTCCAGCAAATCACAAAGGTTCTTCACCTTAATACAGTAACAAGAATCAAACTACCCTGCTTCAGGCCATGTTGTTCAGTCTCCAGGCATTGACGCTTACTTGCGGGCGCATGTTCATTAACTTCCCTCAAAGTACGCCATGCCTTTCTTGTGTCTGTACTGCCCCCATATAATATATATGGAGGCGCATCTTATCAGTTACAGACATTATGATTGCATACATATAGCCCTACTAGACCAGAACAAGAAACACATGCATCCCTGATTACTATCATTTCAAACTCTTTTGCTACTATTCATATTGTATTTTTTTTTTTTATTTAAAGAAAGGAAAGGAAACTAACGAAAGAAACGAAGCCAGCAGCAAGGAGAAGATCAGTAGTAGAAGGTAACGAACTAGAAACTCAGAGAAAGATCAGAAGCAAAACTCAGCAAGGAGAAGGCTGAACTAGGTGCTACACGAAAATAGGCATTACCTGGGGCTGCACGACTCAGGCAGACTATCTACCTGTGCGCATGCCTATTTCGCTTTAGGAGGTATCAGAGCGGAGTTTTGGGTAAATCCCTTTCGATTTCTACTAATTCTCTTCTTGTTGTACCATGTCCAAAGCATGACGGACCTACCATACTCTAATTAAGAATCTCAATTCCTAGGCTATTAATGAAGAGGAGAAGCAAAATCGATCATAACAATACTTCCAATAGTGGAATTGGAATCAAGGGACGTGGAATCGACGGATTCTTTAACTCAGGCTTCAGGGGAAGGACTAATCAGAGCTTAGTAGAAATAGTAATGGGTGAAGCACTTAGTTGTTAGTTGAAAGAAACTAGGCCTTACACCATAGAAGGAGGATTGCTTATATAATAACCCATACATAGACGAAAGTAGCATTCAAGCATTGGTGGAAGCGCTAAGCAAAAAAAAGTGAAAAAGCTTTGAAGTCGATTGAACACAACGAGAGTAGCGAATTAACGACTGATCTTCTACCTAATCTATCTACCATATTCACGTATTAGAGAGACCGAGTTCCTACGAGAGAAGAAAAGATTCACCAGCTCTATTGATTATCAAATCCCTGTACCTTTGTGAAAGACATCGCATGGAATAGTATACACGGAAAGGAGCTTGGTACAAGCTCTGGTTCAAAATAGAAGCTCCTGAGCTAGAAGGAATGGGATCAGGGGTGGGAAATAGACTGATTGTGATAACCCGAACCCGGCATGCATTTAATAGCATTTAACTGTATTTAATTAAGTGTTTAATTAGTTAATCAACCATTTTGCACTATTTTGATATTTCTTTTGGAAGCATTTAATAATTTTTATATTGATTAATTAAAAGATTATTACCTATTTCTATTAATTATGGTAATTGAATTTATTCTCTTGTATTTAATTAAGTGTCATCTTAAATGTTAATATTTAATTGCATTTGACTACGTGTTTATATTAACTTGGTTATTCGTATCTTAGCATTAACTTCATAATTCTTGGAAATATTCTAGAAATAGTTAAATTAATTATTTTTAAATAAATATTGATTATTTTGATTGTTTTGATTATTTTAATAATCGGTTTTAATTTTCTTGTATTTAATTACTCGGTTTTCAATTAAATGAGAAAAGTAACTCCGAGTCGGAGTAGATTTTAAACTATTCTACTATTCTACTTTTCAAAAACTATACCTTTATATTATTGCTCATAATTTGATTAGCGATCGTTTATTGACCGTTCGATCGTAGCATTTCGAAAATGAAAGTTAGAGAAGTATTTCTCGGATTTCGTGAATAGCGTTTCTAGTTTAATTTAGCTAGTTTTAGTTGGTTTTCATTAAAATTGCATTGTTTTACCTTGAATTAGACTAAATGCTAAATAAATAATCTTATTTGACCATTTTTAACTTAAACTTGATTTTGCAAAAGACTAAAATGCCCTTGTCACCTTATAAAACAAAAACAAGCCAAAATTTTCAATAAAATAAATTGCCAAATTCCCATATAGTCCCCCCCCCCTTGGCCGAAGGTTTAAGGAGAAAAGAAAAAAAATGATTTTTCATTTTTAAGCCAAACTCTTGCGTGGAATCGGACGAGGATCGTGCCTCGGGTCCTTGTAGGTCTTCGTCTTCAATCACTGTGAGGGTTTTCACGTTTTTGTTAATTTTTATGTGAATTTGATTTTTGTTTCAAATTTTTAGATTTGATATTTATTGCGTTATAATGCCTATTATTGCTTGGAATTGTCTCCTTAGGGTTCGTAGAGCATTGCTTGTTAGTTATTTAGCGATTTTTACGGCTATAAACGCAAATTTGAAATTGGGAAAGAATAATGAATAGTAATTTTGAATAGTGAAACCCTAGAATTTCGGATTTTGATCCGAATTGCGATTTCTTGATTTGGATAGGTGCCATTAGTGATAGAAAGATAAAATGTGGAATAAAAACGGGCCGGCCTTTGTTAAAATTTGAAATTATACAAGAAAACGTAAAGGGGCCATTTGACCAAGTGTTGACCGTGCTCTAATTGAGTTGGGGGTTTTGCTATTAAGGGCATGGAAGCACTTTTGATGCTGTCGTGGCGTTGATTGAGTGACTGGTTAGCATAGCTGTAGTTCAAACGCAGTACGTGGACTTTCGGGCTTCGGTTGGGAAAATGAAGTTTAGTGACATAGAAACGTGCCTTGTAGTGCCTAAGTGAATGTAGTGAAATCGGTTTCCTAATCCTATAGCTCGTTTGCTCGTAATTGCCTTTGGAAGTTAGGGATTGAATAGTGATATTTGACGTTTTCGTGCTTGAACTGCTATTACGTGTCTAGTTGATGTTCTTGTTGAAGTTAATGATAATCATGCTTGAAAAGTTAATTGAATGCTAATGTTGATTGTAAATGCTTGATATCTCGTTTATCGCCACTAATATGCACTTTCGTGCTTTTGCTCATTTATTGCTTGTATCTCCTATTGCATTGCATAGTATCAGGCGCGTGAGTGATGGGCCTCTCTGGGCAGTCTCGGGCTGCTAGGGTTGGTTGCTCTAGCTCCGTGTCCTATTCCTATTCTCGCTAGGGGTGCCGCCCTGGGAGGTTTGGGTCGTAGATGTGTGGGGTACTTCCAGAGTACACCCAGTGGATGTTATAAGGTAGTTGTGCGCTTATGGTCATCGTTGTCAACATCAAGCTCGAGATTGATGTAATACTCGTGGAATCGAATCGCATAGTACATTAATTGTCCCGTTGAGCAAGAACCATGATTCGATTAAGTTCATAAACTCGATACTATGCATAGATCTAATTGGTGTAATGAGAGGTGACACATGGAAAACCCTTTCTCCATCATTCATACCTTGGCCAAGGATTTCCTCATCAAACAACCAAGCTTAGATCACATAGGACATCGCCTCACAGCGGAAGTTAATGGATCCTATCTTGACCACTACCTGTCAATCACTATACTAAAGGAATGAAACTGCGAAAGGACGTATCTCATCTCGTTTGTCGAGACATGCATTATCCAAACGCCTGAATCAAACCCCAATACATATGACAGCTGTAATGCCTCAAGTCTAAGGATTACATGCACAATCGCAACATATAACAAATTATTAATCCAAAGTCATGTTATTTGTTATTCACGTCACATTCAGAGAACTATTCAACTAATAGTCACCTACATGTTTGTTAGTCACATCACTATGCTATTATGGCACGTGGCTCACCATTCTTTATCATCAACATCCTTATGTTGATCAAAGGTAACAACACATGTGACGGTCTATAATAGATTATTGAAGTCCCGATCAAATAATCTAAGGACTATGAACGCTTTAAGTATTTATCATATTAAGGAAATACGCCAACATATTCTAAACGCTTTTAGAATACATTTCTCTAATGAAAATACTAGGGACTCATTCATACACGTAAAGAAGGAGAATATGAATGTCCTAATTATGTCAATATGTAAATGAACATATAAACACTAATGCCATAAGTAAATGTCAAAATGACCCAATATATGTCATCCAAATATGTAGCATTAGGGCATATCTCTAACAATCTCCCACATGCACTAATGCTATGTCACATAGTATAGCACAACATACAATGGTATCAAATATCCATCTTCTCAAAACGAGGACCTAGCTGTGATAGGTTCATTGCTACGGTTAGTGGGTCAACTACATCAAGAGATGTGGTCGTTTTTTGCAAAGACATATCTCAATATGATTATTGGCTACAGGTGCAACGCATGAAGATGGAAACACTTTTCCAAATGTTTGGACATACTATGAGACCTGGGTTCTACAAGCTTGTGCAGTAGCTCCGTATAGTTGTAACATAAAAGCATCACAACTTAACGGTAGGAACCATAACCAACTCGTATGATTCCCTCGATCCAAACAATTTATTTTGTAATATTACATATCACAAAAGACATGAGTTATGTAATGAAATCTACAGTTTAGTCAGAACCTTTCTAACTTACTGAGCTCCCACTACAAATATATATGAACCCTAACATAGACTTTCTATTATAAGATTCAGATTAAGAATCTGAACTTGTAAATCCGTCACTACGAAATTTGCCTCCTCCATAAACCAAAATATATCTTTGGTGCTTCCCAAGTACTTAAGAATATATTTTAATTTTATCCACCGTTCCCAAACCTGGATTGGATTGATATCTACTCGTAACACTTTACAATTTGCGCAATATCAGTCTTTGTACATAGTATAGCAAATATGAAGTTACTATTACTTGAACATAAATTTGCTATGCATCTAGAGTTTCTTGAACACCTTCAAAAACACTCTATGTACAATCTAATGAATATGTCGAGTAATCTCTTCGTATTATCACCATAGCAACGAATTCATAAGATACAAACAACATGTTCCATATGGAGAGCATTTAATATGACTAGACTTTAATTAATATCATAACACATATATCATCATCCATGATATCCCAGTTATCATTATTGCAGTCATAGAAAAGTGGATGCGTTCCCACTATTCTTTTACAATCACAAGGTTCATCCACATTTTAAATGAAATCTAACTCTTTAATCTCATTTGAATTGGACGAAACAATTCCAAAAAATTTACTTAAAAATCCACAAGTGGATTTATCATGTACGCACATATTACTCATATCAATAGATCAGAATCATCAATAAAGTAATACAATGTGCTATAATGACTAGCATAATACAACGAGACTAAAGCACAATAATTGGTAAAAAGACTTCATCATAGCCAACATTTTTGCATTTGATGATATCTTTTAAAAAACCAATCTAGCTATAAAAGGTCACCAGCCTTTTTCATTAACTTCAACATTTATCTCGGAAATCAATATTCAGATTAAGTTAAAGTATATGGAGTCTAATTAATATGCTTTACATTATATAGTTTCTTGGAGTCGATATCACATATATCATTTCTTTATAAATCATAGGATCAACTAATTGATCATTATCTCAAATACACAAACAACTTTTGTGCATCCCAAAAAGTTATCCATATATATACCTTTTAAGGATGAGATACATTACTAGATTTAAAAAGATCTTGTGTGATGACACATTCCGGACCTTATTGAATAGATTCATTACTTTGGTCTAGGTGATTTTATAGTTTTAGAGGATACTTCCTCAATTTCTATTTTATTATAAAGTAACATTTTTTGAACAAAATCTTTTCTTCAAGAAAGGTTACAATATAATAGATCAATAGACATTAATCATTAAATAGAAATTATATCCTACAAAACTAGGATATATTATAAAATTACCTTTAACCAAAACTCGCACTAGTCCTTTAAAAACATTTCAATAAAAGTAGGAGAAACCAAAATTAACACATTTAATCCTTGGTTGTTGTCCAACTTATATCAAATATAAAGTTCTAGCAATAGTATGAATTTACTATTCAACATAAAATTAAATTGAGGAAAGCATGACCCACAAATAAATATAATGATTAGTCAAACTAATCAACAATTGTACTATGTCCAACAAAACATGTTTTCTTCACTAAGAAAACCCCATTTAATTGTGGTACTCCAGCCATTATTAATTTCGATACTATATCAAAATTTGGGATACTCAAACAAAATAGTACTTAAGTATTTTACCTTCATGATCTAATCATAAGGTACTAATACATTTTTCTATACAAGCCTATTCACAAATAGATCTAAAATACATCAACATGTACTAATCCAAATAACCTAGTAGTTTTAATCCTTTATTAAACAAAGGATGACTTGGTTACCATTCCAATAAATAAGATGTATAAGTTGATCAAACCAACCTAATCATCATCTTATTATTAGAAAAACCTAATGATGTAGAAACTACAATTAATTTGGATTATTTGAGCAATCTTTTAAAATTTGGATTATTTGAGCAATCTTTTAAAATTTGGTGGATGGTTATAACGGTTGACAATATGTTTGCAATAAATTCTTTCGTTCATATCAAGATAATAAAGACTACACCATAATACGCTTTTACAAGCTTTAGGAATATACATTTTATTCCTAATTTCATTTAAGTATAATCTTTAAAATAAAAAATATGTCCAGAAGGTATCCAAACAAATTGTCTTTAGCTAACGCAACAACCTTTGTTTCATTTGCTAACACTGAAAAATATTCCACGCTTTCAAAAGTGCACTACTGTGATTAAAATTCTATCCATGAACACATTCACTAATGTTTCATTAGAATAAAAAACACTAAGTAGTACCAATCATAATAAAAATAAGATTTATAATTCATAGTAGTTTTACAACCTTTACATTCAAGCTATAAAGATACTTTGGATTAAAACCTCTTTTAATGTCCAGTTTTAAGGCTATGAAAATATCATTTACACATGCCTATACAATCCTTAATTTTCTTCTTAGATATGTTCCCCTTGACAGATAGAAATCATTTATCTTTGTCTTTCTTCTTTGTATTACCACTAACCAAAGAGGAAATACAATTATGAAAATGAATTCCATTTATATCTAATATCATGCTATTAAATATGCTTACAACTCAACCATTTGCTAGTTTAGAATCATATTCTTTACATCTTGCATTCCCATATGCAAACTATGAAAGAATACAACTCCTTAGCATATTTAACTTTTTTTTTTTATCAACCATAAGTACTACAATTTTCCGTTTTGATACATTATCAAGATGAAAAATAACGGAGCATTTGTTTCTAAGACTTGATTAAGTTTCTAAGAACCATTCTTAGACAAAATCGTTAATTCAAAAAATTTGGTCCGGTTACGCGATATATAGTCTAGTTAATAAAAACGGGTTCACTGTTGTAGCCATAAACGTTTGCAGAAAATAAGATCACAAGTTGACATAAAACTTGTTAAAACATTTAATTTGGCCTTTAAGTAAATGATACCTGCCACTAATTTTATCGAGTCCCACACTTCCTAAATGAGATCGTGAATCTAATTAAAGACTCATTAGTAGGTGACCATTATTCTCTTTAATATGAATACCCCTCAGCTTTGGTGCATTATTGGAATATATATACAAAGAGTTAGCAACGATTACTATCTATATCACTATATAGGATATGACCATTTTGCCCCTAAATCACCATAACCTCAGCTTTGATGCATTATTGGAAACGTGATCTAGTTAGATTACACCCACCGTCATAGTGTTGCAACAATTTGAATCCCAGACCTCAGCTTTGGTGCGTTATTGGCCTCGTGATATTGGAACAACACAACATCACTATGCTTGCTAGGTAAATATAATACTTTCATGGAATATGTCTTCCTACCTTTGGGTTAGCCAAGACATACCCAATCGAGCAAATATAACCTAGGATAGTGGAGGGCAACGATAAACAGTTTTACCGCTTTACAATCTAATATGTTTGCATGTGGGAAGATTTTGAATTTATTTAGGTCTCACTTTGCACATTAGTCCATTTAGCATGCATCTCATACAAAATAACTAAATAAACATATATGCAATAATATAAATATGGTGGATCATGGACTTAGTGGTTGATCAAATTTGAACCATATAAATTTGATCAATCACAAAACCTAAGCAAGCACATCTCATGTCTTCAAAGGGTCTTGGCACCTTGAACTCTTCAACACCTCCAAGTCCATCAATTTCTTGATTGATCTTGAACTCCTTGGCAAGCTTGATTTGTAGAATAATTACAACATATGTCTCACTACAATTTGCTCTCTTGTAATATATGTAAAAATGAGACTAATGTCTCAACAAATCAAATGAATGAAAGAATATAATTACAAAGTCATCAAATGAATTTACAATCATTCACCATTCATCTATAAGTCTATGATCCATCCATCATGCCAAGATATGAATAATATAATTATGAATCATATCCATAAAAGAAATTAAAGACATGGTTGCAATAAGTTTCATATCTTGAGCTTTTAACATCTAATGTTAAATAAAAGAACTCTACTTGTTAAATAAGGCCCAATGCAAATTCTTAGTCCATTTCGTGGTCCAATTTGAGTTCCTAGGCTTGAATTAATCTTCTCCAAGAAAAATTCATCTAATCCTATCAGATTTAAGCCCATGAATATTTGGGCCCTTTGGGCTTTACCAAAATCCAATTAATTAGTTATGGCTTTCAACTTGTAATCTTACTATTACAAACCTGCTGCACATGTACAAAATGTTTTGATTTGTTTCACCTATCTACAGTCTTTGAAAAATTCTAAAATTTTGTAGAAACGTAGATCTTCGAGTGTAGATAGTTTTAGAATCAAATGAAACTCAATTCAGATTTAAATTGACTGAGTTATGCCCCTCGGAACAGACACTGCACAATCTGTCCAGAAAAGTGCGAGAATAAGTAACTCACTGTAATTGATTTATTTCGACCCCTTAGCCACGAAATTTGGAGATGCGTATTAGAGGATAAAATGTTCTGCTATCTCTATAGCATAACGTGTCCAAAAATCAACCCCAAACAACAAGTTTTACTATGTCAAATCAGTGTTGCAATTTCATTGCGCAGAATATTTGCTTAACAAACCTAAACATCAAACATGCATAGACTGTGAAACTCTTTCCAAGTTCTTTTTAGTGCTCAAGACTCACGAAACTAAATGCAAATATACATGTAATTGCATGAATATCAAGTCATGGCTCTGATACCAATTGAAGGAACGATATCCGGGATTGCACATATAGAATAAAAATTTTGCAGCGGAAGATAGCATGACATACAATTTTTTATAACATATATAACATTTATATGTGTAGTCAATCCCAATACTTGATATTTATGCAATATACATCTCAAACCAAAGGTAATACAAAAAGAGAATAATACCTCTTGAAGACCAAAGGTTAGAATCATTTGGTGAAGCTTTGAGAACTCCTTGAACCTTCCACAAGTGTAGAAGTCCTAGATTGTCCACCTAGCAATTTGAAGAAGCCTTTCCTCCTCCTTGAGTTGTACTGCTAGAAAACTCCTTGGAAGATTCATGAACAAGAATACTTCTCTTATCTTGAAAGATTACTTAAAACTACACTTAGTTTAGATATCTTTCTTAGTCTCAATTTAATCCAACATGACAAAGCTAAATGAAGAACAAACACTTGTGTTCTTATTACCATCTATGGTGTATGTATGTGTTGCTGATTATTCAGAATCAAGAAGAAGACCAAAAACCTTTTTTTACTTTACTCACTTAGCCATGTATAAGCACGAGAAAATGAGCAGAATTTTCTCTCTCTATATTTGCTTCAATTGGCCGTGTATATGCTTAAGGATTGAAGAAGTCTTTGTCTTCTTTCTCTTGAGAAGACACAAGACCAAGAGACAAGGCTTTTTCTTGTCTTTCTCTTTTCCTTGATTCATGCAAAACACAAGACTTTGAATATATAACTTTGTCTTCTTTTGCTTTGGTTTTTCCGTGAAACACAACACACACAAATACATTTGTCTTGCAAGTTGTCATCACAATACAAGTTGCTATTATTTAACTCTTAAATAAAGCCTACAATTGTTGACCAATTTCAACCCTTGAATTAATAGATGGATGGCTAGGATTTTGATCTTGGTGCTTTGTGTTTATTGGCTAATATTTTTCCACATCAACATGTTGGCAACCAATAGGAAAAATCAGATTTTACCTATTTGCACTAAGCACCCAAAACTTTCCCAAGCTTACAAATTTGCCCCATTAACTTTTAATGGTTGAGACTATAATTATTAACTCTTAATAATTTCTTAGAGAAGATGATTCAAGTCTAAGCAAGACTTAATCTCCTTGCTAATATGGTGTGACTTTCTAGGTTCATAGCCAAATAGCATTAAGGAAACATTAAACACCTTTAATGTCAATCAGGTTCTTGATTTGTTTCATGAATTTCTCCTTTAATTCTTGAAACACCCTTAAGGTCTTGAGTGATGTCTACCAACATATCAAGACAATTTATAAGGCAATGAAGTAATCACGTAATGAACCTATTTATAGTCGACGATTACCGTGCAATCCAATCCTTCCATTAATTGTCCCGTCGAGCAAGAACCATGATTCGATTAAGTTCATAAACTCGACACTATGCATAGATCTAATTGGTGTAATGAGAGATGACACATGGAAAACCCTTTCTCCATCATTCATACCTTGGCCAAGGATTTCCTCATTAAACAACCAAGCTTAGATCACATAGGACATCGCCTCACGATAGAGGTTAATGGATCCTATCTTGACCACTACCTGTCAATCACTATACTAAACGAAAGAAACTGCAAAAATATGTATCTCATCTCGTTTGTCGAGACATGCATTATCCAAATGCTTGAATCAAACCCCAATACATATGACAGCCGTAATGCTTCAAGTCTAAGGATTACATGCACAATCGCAACAGATAACAAATTATTAATCCAAAGTCATGTAATTTGTTATTCACGTCACATTCAGAGAACTATTCAACTAATAGTCACCCACCTGTTTGTTAGTCGCATCACTATGCTATTATGGCACGTGGCTTACCATCCTTTATCATCAACATCCTTATGTTGATCAAAGGTAACAATACATCTAATAGTCCATAATAGATTATTGAAGTCCTGATCAAATAATCTAAGGACTATGAACGCTTTAAGTATTTATCATATTAAGGAAATACGCCAACATATTCTAAATGCTTTTAGAATACATTCCTCTAATGAAAATACTAGGGACTCATTCATACACGTAAAGAAGGAGAATATGAATGTCCTAATTATGTCAATATGTAAACGAACATATAAACACTAATGCCATAAGTAAATGTCAAAATGCCCCAATATATGTCATCCAAATATGTAGCATTAGGGCATATCTCTAACAATAATTACCACATATCATACGGCTTTCTAACTTTACTTCTTTTTCTGGTCGTTCTACTCTATTGATCGATGGTAATATAAGAGATTTGTAACCCCCTGAAATTATTTACATAATAATGGTTCCTGCTTCCTATCCATAGTTAGCATGTATCTCCCCGGGTCATACTTAAGTAACATATCGTAGACTCCCGCCTCAACTCTATCTTCCTTTTCTGTGAATCGGAACATAGTGCATAGGTATTCTTCGATGCAGCAGGGACGAGGCGAGGTAACAAACTACGATCACGTATAGAAGTGTTGCCCTTCGTCTCGACAATATGGAACCTCTCAACAGCTCCCGTTCTTGTATGGGGTCCTATCGGGATAGGTAGGCCCAAGCCTTTCCCCTCCCCTTCCCTCTATAAGACCCTCTTTCCCCTCGGGAAAGATAAAGAAGAGAAGAAAGGATTCATTTTTTTCTTTCATGTGAACGGGGTTGATGAGGCTTGTATCGAAAGGTTTTTCATGCTATACACCACGTTGAGAAAGACCAACCTCCTTTGTACCTTAGTCTTTTTTTACCTCGAAAGGGAGGTCCTCCTTATGGTGCTATGGACGGCTGTCCGAAGTGCAAGAGGTAAACTCAGACTCGGATAGGATAGGATTGTGCGTGTCGGGCCCTTCGGGTGTCATGTTTTGGCCGAGTTTACCATACCTCCGGCCCCTAGGCCATAATATTTTGTTACGTTCTACCGCTGTTACGCCAGAAATCAAAGGTTTTACACGAGCTCTATTCTGCGGCGTGGTGGCAGGGCCGCTAGGGGAGTAGCTCCGAGTGTAGATAGGGTTAAATCTGCAGGTGTCACGCCCTGACCCGACCCCGCAAAAGGCCAAGTTCAGACCCGACACACGAACGGAGTCTCTTCTGTACCGTGGACGATCCGAAAACCCTACATTCAACATAATAATCGCGAAAACCACAATAATCATTTGAAACAAGTCAACTTTCTTTTAGAAACATACATCTTCTCATTATCCAACTTTGCAACCCAAAATGACATGCATACTACACAGGTACTTATGCCACTAAGCAGTAAAACCATTAGCATGCCGTTCTTTACTAGTCACGATAGTACATCTTTACAACTTACAACCTTTCACCTATTACAACATAAGACCGTAGAGGCCTCAAAATAGAAACTACATACAAGGCTACAAGCCCCAAAATGAAGCGACAACCAAGCAATATACACATCAATCATGGCCCGCACAAAAGACTGGCAACCAACCACTAGCTAAGCAAAGAAAGTGCTATCAAGGAAACACCTCCACTTGTTCTTCCTCCTCCTCAACCACCTCAAAAGGATCAGCCTCAACTACTCCTATAAAATATAGTATAGAAAGGGATGAGCAAAAATTATTGCTCAGCGAGGGTTAATTGGTCTCAAAGACGGAGGTGAGAGGAGAATGCAATGCAAATAGTCAAGTAGATCAGTCAATTAACATATAGAGATACAAGCTAAGCCAACAATAAATCAAGACAAACATTAAGGCTATAACCATTCAATTAAATGATACAATTCACTTTCCACGAGCAACTTCAATTCACGAATCCGGTGACGACGTGCCAGCCCAACCACCTTATAACTTCAGTTTGGAATACCCCGGAAGTATCCAATCAATTCTACGACCCAAATCTCCCAGGGCGGCAACCCAAGCAAGAAAGGGAATAGGACACGGAGCTAGAGCAACCAACACTGGCAACCCGAGGCTACCCAAAGAGGCCCATCACACCACCCCTGACTCTATGTGTAACACCCCGATCCCTCTCGAGACAGGAAGTTCTATTAATCAATCTAATCGCAACCCAATTCCAAACCCAGACAAATTTTTTTTAGGGAAAACAGACGGAGTCTCCCCTGTTTCTAGCCAAAATGCAAACCTGCGACAACATATAAGTGGACCAGAACTGTGTCCAACCTTTCACAAATCCTCAAGGCCATCCGAGCCTCGGTTCTTAACAATTAAACACAACAAGTATATATATTTCCAAGTACCCAGATTATTCTAACTCTTTCCTTTATACAATACAAACATGCATTGAAGTTAAACTATACTAACTGAATACATAAACTAACTTATCATACCACTTCAATAATCTAGTTAAACTTAAATTACATTCTTTTTAACATTAAATACATACAACACATGAAAACATACATCTTTGCATCTTTGACAACTCAAGCCACATAGCACGCAAGGCAACTCTTCAAGCACGATCTATCACATAACCACGAACTTTCCAGCTAACATGGTATTTCCTGAAATGTGGTGGTGATGAATGAGTATACTCAACACATATACTCAGTGAGGGCGAAACAGATATTGAGGTAGAGAAAAGAAGATTGTGCAATGCAAATAGATACAGTTAAGCAATATAATCAATAAGAAAGCATTCAATATAAACGAAAATACAATAAACAATCAAAGAAAGCATTAACACAACCATTCAAAGCTATACCACACTTTGAAGGTCACGGTTCACTCATACAAGCAATGTACTATTTCACGAGCGATACATCAATCTCGAGCTTGATGTTGATAACGATGACAATAAGCGTGCAACCACCTTATAACATCTATTGGGTGTACTCCGGATGTACCCCAACACATCTACGACCCAAATCTCCCAGGGCGGCACCCCTAGCGAGAATGGGAATAGGACACGGAGCTAGAGCAACCAACCTTAGCAGCCTGAGACTGCCCAGAGAGGCCCATCATTCACGCGCCTGACACTTATGCAATGCAATACGAGATACAAGCAATAAACGAGCGATAGCACCAAAGTACAGATTAATATCAATTTTCAATATATCAAGCACTTAAATTCAATAGTAGCAATTAATTGACATTTCAAGCAAGCTTATCATTATTAACAACAAGAACACCGATTAAACAAGAAATAGCAGTTCAAACACGAAAAATGACAAATAACATTATTTAATCTCTAACTTTCCAAGGCAATTACGAGCAAACGAGCTACAGGATCAGGAAACCGATTTCACTACATTCACTTAGGCACTACAAGGCACGTTTCTATATCACGAAACTTCACTTTCCCAACTGAAGCCCGAAAGTCCACCTACTGCGTTTGAACTACAGCTATGTCAACCGAACACTCAATCAACGCCACAACAGCACCAAAAGTGCTTCCATGCCCTCAATAGCAAAACCCCCAACTCAATTTGAGCACAGTCAACTCTTGGTCAAACGGGCCCTTTACGTTTCTTTGTCTAATTTCCAATTTTAACAAAGGCCAGTCCGTTTTTATTGCACATTTTATCTTTCTATCATTAATGGCACCTATCCAAATCAAGAAATCGCAATTCGGATCAAAAATCCAAAAATCTAGGGTTTTACTATTTTTACTATTCATATTCTTCCCTAATTTCAATTTGCATTTCTAGCCGTAAAAATCGCTAAATAACTAACAAGCAATGTTCTACGAACTCAAAGGAAGCTATATCAAGCAATTATAGGCATTATAACACAATATATATCAAATCTGAAAATTTGAAACAATAATCAAATTTCACAAAATATGCACAAAAACGTGAAAACCCTCACAGAGATTGAAGACCAAGTGTCACGCCCCGACTCGACCCCGCAAAAGGCCAAGCCCGGAGCCGACACGCGGACGGAGTCTCCTCTGTACTGTGGAGGATCCGAAAGCCCTACATTCAATATAATACTTGCGGAAACATAATATACATTTGAATCATGACAACTTTCTTTTAGAAAATATACATCTTCTCATTAACAACTTTGCAACCAAAAATGTCATGCATACTACACAAGTATTCGTGCCAATAAACAGTTAAACCATTAGTATGCAATTCTTTACTAGTCATAAGAGTATAACTTTACAACTTTACAATCTTTAAACCTTTACAACAAAAGACCATAAAGGCCTCAATCTAAAAATACATACAAGGCTACAAGCCTCAAAATAAAGCGACGACCAAGCATTAAACACATCAAGCATGGCTCGCAAAAAAGTTTGGCAACCAACCACCAGTTAAGCAAAGAAGTGCTATCACGGAAACATCTCCACTTGCTCCTCCTCCTCTATTACCTCAATAGGGTCCGCTTCAACTACTCTTGTAAAATATAGTATAGAAAGGAATGAGCAAAAACTATTGCTCAACGAGGGCAATTGGTCTCAAGGACGGAGATGAGAGGAGAATGCAATGCAAATAGCCAAGCAATTCATTCAATTATCATATAGAGATACAAACAAAGCCAACAATAAAACAAGACAAACATTAAAACTATAAACACTCAATCAAATGATACGATTCACTTTCCACGAGCAACTTTCAATCACGAATTCGATGACGACGCGCCGGCCCAAACCACGTTATAACTTCAGTTGGAATACCCTGGAAGTATCTATCAATTCTACGACCCAAATCTCCCTGGGAGGCAACCCAAGCGAGAAAGGGAATAGGACACGAAGCTAGAGCAACCAACACTGGCAACCTGAGGCTACCCAGAGAGGCCCATCACTCCGCCCCTGACTCTATGAATGCAAGACAATATACAATACAACAATCGAGAAATAAAGCCACACGTGGGAGAATAACAAAGTAGGTTACTCTTGCACGCAACAGCAACAATTGATAAGCATTTCAAGCAAAATCAACTCTAACAAGCATATTAAACATTCTATAGCATAACATTAAGATAACAAGCAAAATCACAAATCGACCCCAACTATCAAAACGCTACCATTTCCAAACGAGCCACGAGTTCTAGAAACCGACTTCACCAATCTTCCTAGGTCACCATAAGGCACGTCTAAAGACTTCGAAACCCTACTTTACCCTAGAATTCACGCAAAGCCCCGATTTTCCCCTTTGCTCGTTTGAACTACAACTACTCTATCCAAACACCCAACTAACACCATAATCGCACCAAAAGTGCTTCTATGGCCTCCTGAGATAATGCCATCACGCAAAACAAGAAAATGCTAAACTCGACCTAAACGACCCTGACTTTCACCAATGTATATTTTCCATTACGCAACCTAAACAAACCATGCATTTAGGCATTCTAGCATACCTAGCACCTTTTCACATCAACAGAAAGCATAACAACGCAACTTCATTGTTTCAAGGGTTTACTATTCATATATTACTATTCAACTATCAATTTTATATTGCAATCTCAATATTCAACCGTAGAAAATGTTAAAAAACTATAAATACATGTTCTACAATTGTCAAGGACTATTCTTTAAGCATTAAAACAATTAAAACAACAACCTACGGATAAAACCCAAAAATCACAAAGTTGATAAACATGTTATTCAAATGCGCATATAATGTGCTTCCCTCACCTTAGGCACTCCTAGTCGCTAGGAAAACAACACTGGACACCTCGGAACCAACCCTGCACGATCTCACGCGAAGATTTTAAGATTGGAAGTTGAAATGGTTTTTTTTTTCCTTCAAAGTCTCGGCCTGCTCCTCTCTGTTTCAGCTTTGTTTTTTTTTTATTTTGCAATGTTTTAGCTTATTTAAGGTGACAAGCCTTTGGTCAAATGGTCAAGCCTTGGTCAAAATAGCTTAAGTTGGTCAATAGGCTTATTTTCATGCATTTTAAAGCTAAAATAACTACCACCAAATTAATTCTAGCTAACAACAAATAAAACATAAAATTTAAGGCACCAAAATACTAATTCCACTATTTGTTGAGGACTAAAAGTCACCCTCTAACTATGACTCTCGAAATGCAATGCTCTTTGCGACAATAAAGAAGTAACAATTAAATTTCAAAGAATCTAAGAAAATATAATTTTCAAAATAATAAACAAGAAAATCTCACATTCCGGGCTTGGGTATTACACCAAGACCCGCAAGAACCTTAGCCACGATCCTTGCTCGATTCCATGCATGATTGCACAAGAAAAATGGAAGCAAAATCTTTTTTTTTCTTCTTTGGGAGCTTCGGCCAAGGGGGGAGGGGCAAAATGGGAATTTGGCAATTTGTTTTGATGAGAATTTTGGCTTATTTTGTATTTAAAATGTGATAAGGGTATTTTGGTAAAAAGGCAAGGTCAAATTCAAGTTAAAAATAGTCAAGTAAGCTTATTTAATTAGCATTTAGTCTAATTCAAATTAAAAAAATGCAAGTTTAATGAAAACCAACTAAAACTAGCTAAATTAAACTAGAAACGCTATTCACGAAATCCGAGAAATATTCTTTTAACTTTCATTTTCAAAATGCTACGATCGAACGGTCAATAAACGATCGCTAATCAAATGATGAGCAATAATATAAAACTATAATTTTTGAAAAGTAGAATAGTAAAATAGTTTAAAATTCACTCCGGACTCCGAGCCACTTTTCTCATTTAATTGAAAACTGAGTAATTAAATGTAAGAAAATAAAACCGATTATTAAAATAATCAAAACAATCAAAATAATCAAAATAATCAATATTCATTTAAAATTAATTAATTAAACTATTTCTAGAATATTTTAAAGAATTATGAAATTAATGCTAAGATACGAATGAACAAGTTAATATAAACACGTAATCAAATGCAATTAAATACTAACATTTAAGATGACACTTAATTAAATACAAGAAAGTAAATCCAATTTCTATAAATAATAAAAATAGGTGATAATCTTTCAATTAATCAATATAAAAATTAATTGAATATTTTTTAAAAGAAATACCAAAATAGTGCAAAATGGATGATTTAACTAATTAAACACTTAATTAAATGCAGTCAAATGTCATTAAATGCATGTCGAGTTCGGGTTATCACACTATGAATGCAATATAATATACAATGCAACAATCGAGCGATAGAGCCACACGTGGGAGAATAACAAAGTAGGTTACTCTCGCACGCAATAGCAACAGTTGGTATACATTTCAACCACAATCAACTATAATAAACACAATAAGCAACAACAAGCAACAATAACATTCTAAAAGCCAAAACATGCTAAAACACAACAAAACACACAACGACCCCAACTTTCAAAATGCTACTACTTCCAAACGAGCTACGAGTTTTGGAAACCGACTTCACCACTCCTCCTAGGGCACCATAAGGCACGTCTAAAGACCACGAAACCCTACTTTACCCTAGAATTCCCGCAAAGCCCCGATTTCTCCCTTTGCTCATTTGAACTACAGCTACCTCAATCGATCACCCAAGCAATGTCACAACTATCCTAAAAGTTCTTCCATGACATACCTCGACTATGCCTTCACGCAAAATGAGGAATTACCAAACTCGACCGGAACGACCCCAACATGTACCAAGCCATTTTTCCCTGGCTCTCCATTACACAATCCAAATAAACCATACATTTAAGCATTCTAACATATCTTGCATCTTCTCACATCAACAGAACGTAAAACGGAGCAACTTTTACAAAACGGGAGTTTACTATTCATAATTTACTATTCCATTGTCAATTTAAATTGCAATTGCTATATTCAACCGTAGAAAATGATAAAACCCAACAAATACATGTTCTACAATCATCAAGGAACATTCTTTAAGCAAGAAAACAAATAAAATAACAATCTACGCATAATTCCCAAAATTTAAAGTTTGTACAACATATATTCAAATGCGTAAATAATGATGCATCCCTCTCCTTAGACACTATTAGATGCTAGGAAAACAACGTTCGAAGCCTAAAAAATAACCCCGTGCAAGCCCTCGCGAAGATTTGAAGATTTGAAGTTGAAAATCTTTTTTTTTCTTTTCCTTGAAGCTCTCGGCCTCCCTATCTTTTTTTTCCAAGATTTTCTTTGTTTTATTATGCTATTGTATGCTTTTAAAAGATGACAACTTAAATTTTCAAAGGTCAATGGTCTTTGGCTTGGTCAAATCTAGCTATTTTGTCATTTTTAACCTAAAATAAAGCATAAAACTACTAGTCTAATAAACTAACAACTAAATACTAAACTACTAAAATACTAAAACTCCAAAATACTATTTTTAATATTTGCTGAGGACTATAAATCATTTCCTAACTAACGCTCTCCAAATGCAATGCAATTTGCGACGATAGATGAATAACAATTAAATATCAAAGTATTTAAGAAAAATATAATGTTCAGAAAAATAAACAGAAAAATTTCACGTTCCGGGCTTGGGTATTAGAGCAGGGGTCATGCAAATACATAGCCCCATTCCCTTATCTTTTGGTGGTTTAGAAGGCATTTTCCGATCTACGGTCCCTCGGAGCTAAGGGTTAAGCAGGTAGTATGGGCCTTCTGACTTCCATCTATCTGTTGTACGGCTCCCGCGAAGTAAATGAAGGGAAGCTTGAAGAGCTTACACTTACTCTCAGCCTCTTTGATTGGTAGGTTGGCGGGCTAAGCCCCATACTTAAGATTCAATTCATAAGGCTAATTTTATGTTGTCGTGATGCTTTACTTAAGCCGACTACTATAGGCTAGCTACTTCTAGCTTCTATAGTGGCCCTTCTACTTTGGTATAGTTTTAGTTTATATTGGTACTGAATGAGCATATCCAACAAAGGAGAGCAGTATAAGCCCTTCTCCGGCCTGGGAAAAGCAACGAACTCTATAAGCTAGGCTTTGTTCAACTTTGGACACGAACACTATTCTGTTCTCAGCGGAAACCCGCCTTAGGGATTGAACGACAATAAGATAAGTTGACGTTCAATCTAAGACAGAGCTGAGCGCTGATACCTAGTAGTGAACAGCCCCCTTATGAAACCAACTGAAAGCAGCCTTTGGTTTTTAAGTAGTTAAGGTTTGGAACCCTTGCAACTATGATAGAAAGTAGTTTGCTTGTTGCCAAACCCTTCGCCTTTCTTTTGAATCAAAGTAGGCTGCAACTCTTGCATTTTAGTCGGTCGAGGGAAGCTACTGCTTCGTAGATAGCTTTGCTTCCTTGTCGCTTCTTTCTGGCGACTCCCTTCTACTTTGCTTGCTTCTCTTGCGCTTGCTTGCGAGAAAGCTTAGAGTTCTTTTCGCTAGGTCCAAAAGCTTCCCAAAAGATATGATTCAATAGAAATCCTGCATATTAAGCGCAGCTGATATGCGGCTAAGGCTAGGCGATCATATCATGCCATAAAACACTTTTATATGTATAGAGTGATCCCTTAGATATACAGATAGAATATATGTTTATGGATAGACAGACATTCCATTGATTCTTAGTTTTTTGGTTGAAAATGCTCGTCGATCCAAATGAATCATTCTTCTGGTCTCTCTTCGCTCCCCGCCCTAAAACTGATCTACGGCACAGCGTCTATTCGATTCGCGCACGGGATGGCAACAAAATTTAGTTCATAAGACCGCAGCGGAGTGGAGTAGCCGCAACACTAAGTTCCTTAACTTAGCTGGATCTCGCTAGTGCCACCTAAACGGTAGGTAGGCGAAGGATGTGTGACGTTTGGAGTTGTCGTTCGTGCACCTGTCCCTAATGGAAAAATGAGTGATCAGTTCCCCTGCAGATCATGGCCTTACCACTCTGTCCCCGATGGCCAACGGGGGATTCGGTATAGCAGCTAACATTCGTTTGGGCTGCGCGTTCCCACTAGACTGGACACATGTTAGCTGTAGGAAGTATGGTTCTAAAAGTGACTTTGGTTCGCCAATTCAGGCTCAACTCCTCGCTTTACGTTAGCAGACCTACAGGTCGGGTCGCGGTTCTGCGCTCTTTCTTTCTGTGTGGGACGATACCGGGGAGAGAAAGAAATGCATCGAGGCGGCGAACAAGACAACTATATTTTGGCTTTTCCCTCGATAAGATGAGCCCAGTGCATTAGACGGATGGGATGGATAAGAGAATTGAGCTGGCCTAAAAAGCTCTTGGGCGCTCTACGTACGATGTAGACTCCATCAGATACATATCGATTTCTTTCTGATGGATCAAGAATAGATAGTTGTCTCATCAATAGATAGAAATAGAAGATTTCCCCTTATTCTTGATAGATTCCCTCTCTATCTTTTTCGATCCATTAGAACAGATCAGACTATCAATCAATCGATTTGAAAATAGCACGTTTATATCGTTTTTCGTTCATTTTCGCCATGAAAACATAGCTGCCATAATAAGAAGCAGGCGAAGTAGCTATAAATACTCGCTTCACGCCCTTGAATTCTTATTCACAAATGAATTGGGAAAGCCAACAGAAAGATTCGATTCTTACTTCGTAGAGCCAGTACTGCTCTTGCATGCGCGTAGGGCCGTCCTCCACTCCCATCCCGTGGCACTAAGGGGCCTTTGTTTTTGGAACAAACGACAGTGTTTTGCTGACGCCGCGAATCAAGCTTTTATTACAACATGCTATGTTTTCTCCCCCATTGCTAGTAGGTTGATGGGTCGCACACCCAGCACACATGTTTTGGCCTTGTATGTCCACAACTCAAAAAAGGTGACCTAACGGCCGCCACCTGACTAAACATACCAATAGTCACCAGATTCATATGAGCTACTGAGGAGTAAGCAATGATCTTCTTAAGATCGATCTGTCTTAAAGTGGTCGAGGAAGTATATATTATAGAGATCGCGCTTAAAGTATAAATGAAAGGAGTAGAACAAAGTGTCACTTCGGGAAACATGGGTATTGAAAATCTTAAAAACCCGTAGGTTCCCAATTTTAAAGGAATTCCTGCCAAGATGACGGGTGCTGTTGTTGGTGCCTCTACATGAGCTTCGGGTAACCAAATATGAACTAGTACCATAGGCACTTTGACGGCGAAAGAGGCGAAAGAAACAATCCATAGAAAGATTTGGCGCCGCTCACTAAATTTTGTGGTTAATGATATTTGTAAATTGGTTGTTCTTGTTTGGAGAAGAATCAACAGAATAGCTAATAGCATAAAAACATATCCAAGTAAACTATAAAGGAAAAACTGATATGCTGCCTTGATCTTTCTTTGTCTCGAACCCCATACCCCTATAATAATGGTAGAGTAAGGGGTGGCCCCAAATCTGAATTGACTAGTGGTGGTTGGTCAAAGCTCTAGTAGGTAGCCACTCTCTTCTCAAAGAACCGTACGTGAGACTTCCGCCTCATACGGCTCCGTCCCGAGCTTCCGTCGTCGGCCTTGGCATTAAACCACTATCTTTGCATGTATTTTCAGCCTGGACTCTCAAATCTTTTGCTTCTCGGGTGGTGGAGAACAATGGTGCTTGCCTTGGGAGAGATGCCCGCCTATAGGCCCCAGCCTGCTTCCTGCCCGAAAGAACTGCTCACTAGCTAGCCAGACTAGTGGGGGCCCTATCTGGAGACATACTGAAAACCATGCCTTTCGAACCGAACGCAAGGCCCGTCTTTCAAATCAAAAGAAAAATAGGCTCGTTGGGAAGAAATATGGAGTGCGGCCTGTAGAGCACATGTAAGGCACAGTCGGGTTGCTCACGCAGCGGATCTCTCTTTATCTATAGATAGAGAGAGAGAGGGGTGAAAGTAATAGCCTTATGTTATGGCCGCCCCCGACTTACGGCATTTACGCTATTACTACTGTGATGTGAGCGGTTCAAATAGGTCTTTCCCAATCATCTTGGCTGGAACTTGTACACTGCACTTATACGGGCATAAAGGTTTGGAACTCTTTTCTTATCTGAATCTTAAGGACATGACCCTACCCTATTCTCGAACACTCTGCTGAGCTCTACCCTGCCTGCATTTCCTTTTGAAGGGGCCAAAAAAATGTCTCCACCTGCTGCCAACAGTCTTTCTTCATAATTTGACTGAACGGGTCGATCCTCCCATCCCGCTTATTTTAGCAACTTATCCTAAGGTCTCCTCACCAAGAGCTCCCCGGCGATGACAAAGAAAGCAACCCGCCTACTATGGCAGGGAGACTTTTTTCTTTCACAATAAAACCTGGACGATTATCCCTACCCTCAGTAGCTTACGAGTTTACGTCTATCCCTGGTCGGGTACAGTTTTCTTTCAATTTCTCCCTTGTAGCCGTTACTCGAATTTGCGCAAGTGTGTCCACACCCCGCAAACTGACTTGACGAGAAATCCATTCTCGCGAACAAACACAACCCCTACACACACCTAGGAGCACCCCTTCCTGCATATCCATACAAGACCCAAGTAGGCGGGTCGAGGTTCTACGAGGTACCCACTACTCGGAGTACCCTCCTAAAAGGACAAAGATGTGTATGTCAAGTTTAGTTCTTCTTAGTTGGGTTGGACGGGTTCGACCAGAAATGCTATGCTTACACACAAGACTACCCCTCTTCCCGGAAGCTTCGCGGGGACTGCTTTACAGATGATTGCCCGTAGGGGGTTTACTGCACAAGGCCCCTGCAGAGGAAAAGCTTTATCCCAGCGAATAGAAGATGCTCAACTCCGCACAACATAGGGATTGGCATACTTTCGTGAAGAACATAGAATAGTAGAAGATCCAGCATGTGGAAGACAGTGATCATTAGAAATTCATGAATTAGAGATGTTGTAATATACTATTTCCCATATCTTCTCATAGCAGACCAACCCACTGAAATGCAAATAGGGATCAGAAATGTGGTCAATATCATAAAGAATAAAGAGATACCATCAATACCCAAATAAAAATTGATGTTTTCATAGGAAAGCCATCGAAGGTTTTCCACAAATTGAAATTTGGTCGTAGAAGGATCGAATTGTATCCGAAGAACAGGGGGATACAAGAAAAGTAATAAGAGAGGCGCATAGACCAATCAATCATATTGATCGTATTCTTGAATTTGGAATGAAAAGAGTAGTAATGCTTCCTAGCATGGGACACAGAATAGGACCACTTAGATCAGAATAGCATTCACATAAATGTTCTAGCATAGAGTAGAATTGAACATGGAAGAGATTAATTGACAACAGGAAAAAGATGGGCGCCTAATTCCAATACAAAAGGGGTCCATCAGTGCAAGTCAACTGAACACCGTGATTGATGAGTGGGTAGGTGGGTTAGGTGCACCTCTCGCCCAGTGGGAAGTAATGAGGCTAGACTCCCCCCTCCCTGAATGACGAAGTATTGAGGGCCCATTCCTGCGTATGCGCTTTTTTTTTTTTTTGATTCTTTTTATTTTTGAATTACCAATGGAGAATCTTTAAAACAAAAAATCCCTCTGGCAAAACACAATTCGTCGAGTTCAATCCAAGGCGCACCTTGCCTTTTTTCAGGTAGCTTAGCTTTCTTACACCTATTCAGCTAGTGGGGCATTGGGCATAGCCGAAATTCGTCAAAGGGATAAAAAAGAAAGAAGAGGTTTGAAGATGCTCGACCTATATGGAGATGAAGAAAGGGAAGTTTTTTCTTTCTTTCAATCCAAATAAGAGAACAAAGAAAGCACTCAAAAATGAATGTTTTATAAAGAAGTGTCAGTAAGAACTAGCACTATACTTCTTCCCCCCTTTCTACTTTTGCTCTCTCCTTTTGTTTGTGCTTCCACCCAGGCTTTTCATTCTGTTTTATATAGACTGGAGGAATAAATTAATAATTGAAAGGTGACCCGGCATACGGAAATAAATCCAGGATGACGGCTTGCAAAAGACGAGTAAGGGACGGGGAGAGGGAGGCTAAGTGAAATAATATACTGGTGCTATTATATAATCTTATGAATCACGTACGACACACTTTTTATATAATCTTACAGCACAGCTTGTTGCAACCAGACTGGCTAGTGCATTGGCCTTACCGTAATAAGTCCGAGAGAGTCTTCAATTAGAACGCTCCATATCTCGTGACACGCGGAGCGTGGCATTTCATTTTAAAAAGTCTGTATAACTTCAAAAGATTCATTCTTTATAAATAAAGTCAAAAAGTGCATTGCCTCTTTGAGTGAAGAAGAGAAGGGCTTTATATAGACATTCTTGAGCCATGTTCGTCGCCCTAGGCTTACCATTATTTTATTTCATTCTATTGATTGGTTATAGCTCCAAAGAACATACACATGGAGCTATGTCGACTTACGTACGTCTCATTGACGAAATGATCCGGTATACCACGCCAAGTATCATCCCCTCTTTCCATAGAGGAGAGATAAAGAAAAAAAAGAGATATAGTGATAAGACCTTGTTCGTTTCTACTTGACGTTAAATTCCTCGGTTTTTACATAAGGTAGCTTGCGCTAAGGATCTAATCCGAGTCAAACTTTGATTCAAAAAAAAACTTTTAGCCAGAGTACAAGTCTACTTTTTGATCTTTAGTAAAGGCGGATTAAGCCAAAAACTCTTTTTTTTTAAAATCAAAGTCTCAACGTCCTTGTTGAGAGTCGCTTTGCGAGACGTCCAGTAGTCTCTTACTTGGTCTTCGAATCATAAGTCTCAGCCCGTTCCCGGCTTGCATCGCTCTCAGGTTGGCCTTTCTACTTGACTAAGTAGTATTCCACTCGTGCAGTGGGTATATGGGCTAGCCCATGGTACGGTCAGCTATGATATACTCAACTTCTTCTTTAGTAGGTTCATCTACAAGATCTGGTGGTGCCCTCATGGGCACGTTCCTCTCTTGGTCGGTCTAGTCTAATCGAAGTCAACTAACTCATATGGAATAGGGGGTCAGTTTTCACTGAGCTGGTCGCTTGAGTCTATAAGCTACCTCTCCTATATGCTTTTCTACAAGGTCTACTTTTAGACCGGGCCAAGCCTAACGGTTGTTTAAGTAGGTTTGGGATAGGTCATTGCACTCCTGCCGCCTCTTGGCAAAATAGGCTGATGGGTAAGCCCCCTCATCTCGCAATGGTGTGGGGCATCAGACACTGTTGCCCCGTGGCCAACTCGAAGGGGCTAAAGTTCGACGCAGAGCTTTTTTGTAATAACCGAGCCCGGAATGCGAATTTTCTTGTTTATTATTTTGAAAATTATATTTCCTTAAATTCTTTGTGAATTAATTGTTACTTTCTCGATGTCGCAACGTGCATTGCATTTCAGGAGCGATAGCTAGAGAATGATTTCTAGTCCTCAGCAAATAGTGAAACTAGTATTTAGATGACTTAAATTTTATATTTTAATTGTTGCTAGCTTTAATTGATCTTTCCCTAGCTAAAATGGCTTTAAAACGCACAAAATAAGGCCATTTGACCAAGTCTTAAGTTGTTTGACCTAGCCTTGACCAACTTTGACCATTTAACACTTAAATAAGAATTTAACTAAGAAAAATAAATAAAAAACAGCAGCTGAAAATAGTAGGACCAAGCCGAAACCAAGAAGAGAGAAAAAAAAAAGATTTCAACTTCCAATCATTCAATCTTCGTGTGAGCTCGTGCGGGGTGATTTCCGAGGCAACTAGCGTTGTTTTCCTAGCGACTAGGAGTACCTGAGGTGAAGGAAGCATGTTATTTGCGCATTTAAACGTTATGTATGTTAACTTTGTCAATTTTGAGATTTGTCCGTAGATCGTTATTTAAAGTGATTTGATGCTTCTAGAATGTTCCTTGGCATTTGAAGAACATGTATTTATAGCTTTGTAACATTTTATGCGGTTAAATGTTGTGATTGCAAATTAAATTGTCAATTGAATAGTGTTTTATGAATAGTAAAACCTTGAAACGTTGAAGTTGCGCTGTTATGCTTTCTGTTGATGTAGAAATGTGCTAGGTACGCTAGAATGCTAAAATGTGTGGTTTGTTTGGGTTGCGTAGTGGAAAAAATGAGAATTATGCCTTTGGGAAAGTCGGGGTCGTTTTGGTCGACTTTAGTGTTTTCTCGTTTTGCGTGTTGGCATTGCTTCGGGAGGCCATGGAAGCACTTTTGGTGCAATTATGGCGTTGGTTCGGTGTTTGGTTGTTATAGTTGTAGTTCAAACGAGAAAGGGGGAAATCGGGGCTTTGCGTGAGTTCTATGGTAAAGTAAGGTTTCGGGGTCTTTAGACGTGCCTTATGGTGACCTAGGAGTGTTGGTGAAGTCGGTTTCCAGAACTTGTGGCTTGTTTGGAAATGGTAGCGTTTTGATAGTTGGGGCCGATTTGTGTTTTGCTTGTTTTCTTGACTTTATGCCTATAGAATGGTTAGAATTACTTGAAATACTTGTTTGAGTTGTTTTGGATTGAATTACTTATCAATTGCTGCTATTGCGTGCGAGAGTAACCTACTTTGTTATTCTCCCACGTGTGGCTTTATCGCTTGTTTATCGCCTTGTATCGAGTCTTGCATTGCATAGTGTCTCACGCGTGAGTGATGGGCCTCTCTGGGTAGCCTTGGGTTGCCAGTGTTGGTTGCTCTAGCTCCGCTGCTATTCCCTTTCTCGCTTGGGTTGCCTCCCAGGGAGATTTGGGTCGTAGGTTGAGGGATACTTCCGGGGTATTCCAAACTGGTGTTATAAGGTGGTTTGGGCCGGCACGTCGTCATCGAATTCGTGTTTGAAAGTTGCTCGTGAAAAGAGTATCGTATCCTTTGAATGAGTGTTTGCAGCTTTAAATACTTGCCTTGCTTTATTGTTGGCTTTGGTTGTATCTTTATATGATTTGTATGTATTGCTTGGCTATTTGCATTGCATACTCCTCTCATCTCCGTCCTTGAGACCAATTGCCCTCGCTGAGCAATAGTTTTTGCTCATTCCTCTCTATACAATATTTTTTACAGGAGTAGTTGAAGCAGACCCTCTCGAGGTAATTGAGGAGGAGGAACAGGTGGAGGTGTTCCCGTGATTGCTCTTCTCTGCTTTGCTGGTGGTTGGTTACCAAATTTTTGTGCGAGCCTTGCATGATATGTATATTGCTTGGATGTCATTTAATTTTGAGGCTTGTAGCCTTGTACGTATTTTCTAGTTGAGGCCTCTACGGTCTTATGTTGTATAAGTTGGAAGAATGTAAAGCTGTAAAAGTTTACTCTTGTGACTAGTAAAGAAATGCATGCTAATAGCTAACTGTTTAGTGGCATAAATACTTGTGTAGTATGCATGGCATTTTGGTTTGGAAAGTTGGTTAATTAGAGAATGTATATTTTAAAGAATGTTGGCTTGTTTTGATTATTTTATGGCTTTCGCAAGTATTATATTGATTTTAGGGTTTTCGGATCGTCCGCAGTATAGAGGAGACTCCGTCCGTGTGTCGGGTCCGGGCTTGGCCTTTTGCGGGGTCGGGTCGGGGCGTGACATCTTTAGGTGGTATCAGAGCATGATAGTCTTGCATGAGCCGGGATATGATTCTCGGTCTGTGGGGTAAAGGTCTAAAATGCTAAAGTGTTTATGGATGATTGCTAAGTGAAAAGAAAATGATATAGTATGACTTTGTGAACTTGGAATGTTTATGTGTTTAAGTGAAATAGTTTGGCAAGTTAAACTTGTCTTATGTGAATTGCGTGTTAGAATATTGGATTGTTATTGACTTGAGTGTTATCTAATCTTATGTGCTATATTTCTGTCTATAAACTGCTTTCAAATGTTGCCAGCTATTGTGAGTTGCTACTATGCCGCCACGTCGTGGTACTCAAGGTATAGGATCAGATGAAGAGGCAGCAGAACAGGGTCATCAGCCATTGCCTGAGCAGTTTATGGCTACCATGACTACTGTAGTAGATCGGATTACACAGGTGCTGCATGAGCAGAGGCAGGATAGGAATAATCCCCAGGGAAATCAAGTCAATCCTGGTGGACAGGGGTACTGAGTTGAGAATAATCAGTTTGAGAAATTTATGAGGCACGAGCCGGGAAAGTTCTTCGGAGAGCCGGATGATGAGGCGGCCGAGAGATGGATTAATCGAGTAGAGAAGATTTTCACCGCTTTGAGGTACACCGATGAGGCAAGAATAGATTATGCGTCATTCTTGTTTGAGGGCGATGCAGAGCAGTGGTGGAATACTGTCAGATTGAGGTGGGATTGTGAGGATGTACCACATTTGTGGGATGATTTTGTAAGTGAGTTCCAGGACAAATATATTCCCGAGATGGCTATGGAGAGGAGGGAAGATGAGTTTGTGGCCCTGAAGCAGGGAAATATGACTGTTGCTCAGCACGAGGCTAGGTTTGTTAGCCTGTCGAGGTATATGCCCGAGTTGGTACGGCCGGCTAGGAGGATGATTCATAGGTTTGTCCGTGGGCTGAGAATGGACATACAGTTGCATTTGACTAGGCAGACCTACACTACTTTTCCCGAGGCATTTCAGGCAGCCTCGAAGTTTGAGAAACGGAAGGCTGAGATGATAGCTGAGAGCAGTCAGCCGAGTAGGAAGCAGTATTTGGGCCAGAGCAGCCAAAGTCAGCCGAGGCAGTATCAGTTTTCTACACAGGTTCCTCAGCAGCGTCCGTATCAGCCACAGCAGCAGTATCAGGCTAGGCCGGCTGTGACTAGACCTCAGCAGGGAGGTACAGTTCCTACCCCTGCCAGAGCCCCAGCACCTACGGGAAATACTGCAGTTAGGCAAAACCAGCAGTGTAATTATTGTAATCGGTCAGGGCATATTGAGGCTAACTGCTGGAGGAAGAGTGGTAAATGTACGGGTTGTGGCAGTGATGATCACAGGGTGAGAGATTGCCCTAAGTATAATAATGTTCAGGGCCGTGGTGGAGGCCAAGGTGTTCAGAATAGGGCTGCAGGTGCACGACCAGCATAGAGAATTCAGGCTAGGGTCTTTGCACTGGATGTAGAGGAGCTACCCGATACTACAACTATAGTGGAAGGTACCTTTCTTCTCAATACTCAGCCATTTAAAGTTTTGATTGATCCCGAAGCTACACATTCGTTTATAACTCCTGCATGTGCACGATCTGTGAATGTTTGCATTGAAAAATTGCCTCACGAAGTTGAAGTTAGTACGCCTTTGGGTGCAAAATTTGTTACTGAGTCTATTTGCAAATCTTGTGATATATGTATTGAGAACCGTAAACTTCCTGCTGATTTAATTATATTGCCATTCCGTGACTTTGAAATCATTTTGGGAATGGACTGGTTGGGGAAGTATTATGCTCAGTTGGATTGTAGAACAAAGATTGTTTATCTTCAGGTTCCTGATCTACCGGTACTAGAGATTGTTGGGAACTGCAGGGCTGCCCGAATTCCACTTTTATCAGCAATCAAGACTTCTAAGTTGTTGAATAGTGGTTGTGAAGCTTACTTAGCCATTTTGATCAATCAGCCTACTGATAAGTTGAGTTTGAATGAGGTTCCGATTGTTAGAGACTTCCCTGGTGTATTTCCCGAGGAATTACCGGGTTTACCACCAGATAGGGAGATTGAGTTCGTGATTGATCTTGTGCCAGGCACTGCGCCAATTTCTAGGAGTCCTTATAGAATGGCATCGGCTGAACTTCAAGAGTTAAAAATTCAGCTTCAGAACTTGCTTGAGAAAGGGTTCATACAACCTAGTTCTTCACCGTGGGGTGCGCCTGTGTTGTTTGTGAGAAAGAAAGACGGCACGCTACGGTTATGCATTGATTACAGGGGACTTAATCAAGTCACGATTAAGAATAAATACCCCTTGCCGTTGATTGAAGAGTTGTTTGACCAGTTGCAGGGTGCGAGTGTTTACTCCAAATTTGATTTGAGGCAGGGTTACTATCAACTTAGAATTTGGAGTGACGATATACCGAAGACGGCTTTCAGGACTAGATATGGCCACTATGAATTTGTTGTGTTGCCGTTTGGATTGACGAATACACCAGCCACATTCATGGACTTGATGCAAAGGGTCTTTCGGCCTTACCTTGATCAGTTTGTCGTGATCTTTATTGACGACATTTTAGTGTATTCGAAGAACGAGGCTGAACATGAGCAATATTTGAGGATTGTGCTTCAGACTTTGCAGGAAAACAAGCTTTTTGCTAAATTCAACAAGTGTGAGTTCTGGTTGAATCAAATATCTTTTCTAGGCCATATCATTTCAGATCGAGGAATTTCAGTGGACCCAGCTAAGATTGAAGTTGTTTCATCTTGGAAGAGACCTGAGACGGTGTCAGAGATTCAGAGTTTTCTTGGATTGGCAGGTTACTACCGGAGATTTGTTAAGGACTTTTCCAAAATTTTTGGACCTTTAAGCCAGTTGACTCATAAGAAAGTTGCTTACAACTGGGATGCTAAATGTGAATCCAGTTTCCAAGAATTGAAGAAGAGACTAACTACAGCTCCTATACTAGCTTTACCTGAGGGAACAGAGAACTTTGTTGTCTACAGTGATGCATCTAAAGAAGGATTGGGCTGTGTTTTAATGCAGAATGGTAAGGTGATTGCCTATGCTTCTAGGAAATTGAAACCTTATGAAGTCAATTACCTTACACATGATCTTGAGTTAGCTGCGGTTGTGTTTGCATTGAAGAAGTGGCGTCATTACTTGTGCGGTTGCAGATTTGAAATATTTACTAACCACAAGAGTCTCAAGTATTTGTTTTCACAGAAGGATCTAAATATGAGGCAGCGGAGATGACTAGAGCTATTGGGTGGTTATAACTGTTCTATTAACTATGTGCCAGGTAAGGCAAATGTTGTTGCTGATGCTTTGAGCCGAAAGGCTACTGTTGCAAGCTTGATTATCAAGGACTGGGAGACTTTGGAAGAAATTTGTTCATGGAAGCCAGAAGCTACTGAGGTAGGGATTCGATTTGCTAGTTTGCAGATTCAGTCAGGATTGCTAGCACAGATCAGAGAGGCTCAGAAGACTGATCCTCACATCTTGAAGATCCAAGAAAAATCAAAAGGGGCAGAGTCGAAGTTTAAATTACATGCAGATGGCATTTTCAGATTCAGGGATAGAGTATGTGTTCCTGATGATCCGACTTTGAAGAATGAGATCCTGTCAGAGGCACATAATTCGAGGTATACGATTCACCCGGGCAGTACAAAAATGTATAGAGATTTGAAGCAGCACTTCTGGTAGAACAATATGAAGAGGGAGATTGCTGGGTATGTATCCAGATGTTTGACTTGTCAGAGGGTTAAAGTTGAGCATCAGAGGCCAGCCGGACTTCTACAGCCGTTGTCGATTCCGCAATGGAAGTGGGTACATATAACAATGGACCTTGTGACCGATCTTCATAGATCTCCGAGAGGATGTGATTATGTTTGGGTTGTTGTGGACCGCTTGACTAAAGTTACGCATTTTATTCCCGTGAACAAACAGGATAGCCTTGATAAGCTAGCTGAATTGTATGTTGCTAATATTGTGAGATTGCATGGTGTGCCACAGAGTATAGTGTCAGATAGGGATCCTAGATTTAGATCTCATTTTTGGCAGCAGTTGCAAGAGACCATGGGAACTAAGTTGAGCTTCAGTATTGCATATCATCCGCAAACTGATGGCCAGTCTGAGAGAACCATCAGGATCTTGGAAGACATGCTTCGGGCATGTGTGTTAGACTTTGGGAAGAATTGGGAGAAGTTTTTGCCTTTAGCGGAGTTCGCCTACAACAATAGTTATCAATCTACTATAGGTATGGCTCCCTACGAGGCGTTGTATGGTCGGAAATGCAGATCCCCGTTATATTGGGAAGAGGTTGGAGAGATGAGAACAGTTGATCCGACTATGTTACCTGAGATGATTAAGATGGTAGATAATGTTCACCTTATTCGCCAGTGTATGCTTACAGCTCAGAGTCGTCAGAAGAGTTATGCGGATAAGCACCGTCGGGATCTTGAGTTTGATTTGGGAGATTGGGTGTTTCTTAAGATTTCTCCACGGAAGGGATTTATTCGGCACGGTAAGAGCGGGAAGCTTAGTCCCAGGTATGTAGGTCCGTATGAGATCACCGAAAAGGTAGGTCCTTTGGCTTATCGATTAGCTTTACCTCCGAGCTTGTCGAGACTACACGATATGTTCCACGTGTCTATGTTGAAGAAGTATCATCCAGACCCTTCACATGTACTTGAACCAAAGCCTTTGCAAATTGAAGAAAAGTTGTCTTATGAAGAGAAACCGATTAGAATTGTGGATCGGAAAATTTAGGAGCTTCGCAGGAAGAGTATTCCGTTAGTAAAGGTTTTGTGGAATCATCATGGGTTTGAGGAAGCAACTTAGGAAAGAGAGGACCAAGTTCGGGATCAGTATCCGGAGTTGTTTGTCGACCAGGTAGGAATTGCGTGGGCGCAATTGTTTTAAGGGGGAGAGGGTGTAATACCCGAGCCCGGAATGTGAATTTTCTTGTTTATTATTTTGAAAATTATATTTCCTTAAATTCTTTGTGAATTAATTGTTACTGTCTCGCTGTCGCAACGTGCATTGCATTTCAGGAGCGATAGCTAGAGAACGATTTCTAGTCCTCAGCATATAGTGAAACTAGTATTTAGATGACTTAAATTTTATATTTTAATTGTTGCTAGCTTTAATTGATCTTTCCCTAGCTAAAATGGCTTTAAAACGCACAAAATAATGCCCTTTGACCAAGTCTTAAGTTGTTTGACCTAGCCTTGACCAACTTTGACCATTTAACACTTAAATAAGCATTTAACTAAGCAAAAAAAAAAAAAAAAAAACAGCAGTTGAAAACAGTAGGACCAGGCCGAAACCAAGAAGAGAGAAAAAAAAAGATTTCAACTTCCAATCATTCAATCTTCGCGTGAGCTCGTGCGGGGTGATTTCCGAGGCAACTAGCGTTGTTTTCCTAGCGACTAGGAGCACCTGAGGTGAGGGAAGCATGTTATTTGCCCATTTAAACGTTATGTATGTTAACTTTGTCAATTTTGAGATTTGTCCGTAGATCGTTATTTAAAGCGATTTGATACTTCTAGAATGTTCCTTGGCATTTGAAGAACTTGTATTTATAGCTTTGTAACATTTTCTGTGGTTAAATGTTGTGTTTGCAAATTAAATTGTCAATTGAATAGTGTTTTATGAATAATAAAATCTTGAAACGTTGAAATTGCGCTGTTATGCTTTATGTTGATGTAGAAATGTGCTAGGTACGCTAGAATGCTAAAATGTGTGGTTTGTTTGGGTTGCGTAGTGGAAAAAATGAGAATTATGCCTTTGGGAAAGTCGGGGTCGTTTTGGTCGACTTTAGCGTTTTCTCGTTTTGCGTGTTGGCATTGCTTCGGGAGGCCATGGAAGCAATTTTGGTGTGATTATGGCGTTGGTTCGGTGTTTGGTTGTTATAGTTGTAGTTCAAACAAGAAAGGGGGAAATCGGGGCTTTGCGCGAGTTCTAGGGTAAAGTAAGGTTTCGGGATCTTTAGACGTGCCTTATGGTAACCTAGGAGGGTTGGCGAAGCCGGTTTCCAGAACTCGTGGCTCGTTTGGAAATGGTAGCGTTTTGATAGTTGGGGTCGATTTGTGTTTTGCTTGTTTTCTTGACTTTATGCCTATAGAATGCTTAGAATTACTTGAAATACTTGTTTGAGTTGTTTTGGATTGAATTACTTATCAATTGCTGCTATTGCGTGTGAGAGTAACCTACTTTGTTATTCTCCCACGTGTGGCTTTATCGCTTGTTTATCGCCTTGTATCGAGTCTTGCATTGCATAGTGTCTCACGCGTGAGTGATGGGCCTCTCTGGGTAGCCTTGGGTTGCCAGTGTTGGTTGCTCTAGCTCCGCTGCTATTCCCTTTCTCGCTTGGGTTGCCTCCCAGGGAGATTTGGGTCGTAGGTTGAGGGATACTTCCGGGGTATTCCAAACTGGTGTTATAAGGTGGTTTGGGCCGGCACGTCGTCATCGAATTCGTGTTTGAAAATTTCTCGTGAAAAGAGTATCGTATCCTTTGAATGAGTGTTTGCAGCTTTAAATACTTGCCTTGCTTTATTGTTGGCTTTGGTTGTATTTTTATATGATTTGTATGTATTGCTTGGCTAATTGCATTGCATACTCCTCTCATCTCTGTCCTTGAGACCAATTGCCCTCGCTGAGCAATAGTTTTTGCTCATTCCTCTCTATACAATATTTTTTACAAGAGTAGTTGAAGCAGACCCTCTCGAGGTAATTGAGGAGGAGGAACAGGTGGAGGTGTTCCCGTGATTGCTCTTCTCTGCTTTGCTGGTGGTTGGTTACCAGATTTTTGTGCGAGCCTTGCATGATATGTATATTGCTTGGATGTCGTTTAATTTTGAGGCTTGTAGCCTTGTACGTATTTTCTAGTTGAGGCCTCTACGGTCTTATGTTGTATAAGTTGGAAGAATGTAAAGCTGTAAAAGTTTACTCTTGTGACTAGTAAAGAAATGCATGCTAATAGCTAACTGTTTAGTGGCATAAATACTTGTGTAGTATGCATGGCATTTTGGTTTGGAAAGTTGGTTAATAAAGGAATGTATATTTTAAAGAAAGTTGGCTTGTTTTGATTATTTTATGGCTTTCGCAAGTATTATATTGATTTTAAGGTTTTCGGATCGTCCGCTGTACAGAGGAGACTCCGTCCGTGTGTCGGGTCCGGGCTTGGCCTTTTGCGGGGTCGTGTCGGGGCATGACATTTTTGGTTGTTAAGTTATAGCAGCACTAAGCAACATCCAAGAACTCCAGTTGTAACTCTCCAACTCGACCCCACCTACAATCAGTCAGGACGCAACGGAATTTCGACAGCATAACGACAGTAATTAGGACACCGAGGCTCTAAACCAACCACTTCGCAACTCACACAACCAACTCCACAAATAATTCAACAATAAACAACACAACCACAATATACATAAACATTTTTTTACCATTGCATCCATAGGTTATACGCCTCCGTTCCAACATCATACATTAATTATATAACATACATTTCCCAAAATAGATTATAACCACTCTAGCAATCTAATCATGTTCCAAAACAAGATTACTAAGCTAGCAACATTTAATCCATTATCTTTACAATATCTTATACATCATAAACTTCTAAGTAAATACAAACCAACTAGTTTTAATATACAAGATAAAAAAAGAGTACAACATCTCATATATTAAGGAGAAGACTCTGGCACATAGGACTCGTCCACATATGGCACATTCTCAGCTTCCTGAGGCACGTACCCGTAATCTTGTTCAATATCACCTGTATGCATGCAATAATTGAGAGTGAGCTTATATAAAACAAGCTCAGTGAGGATTCGATAGATCTATAACAGTATTTACTATACTCCTTGGAAATCATCCTTTGAGCAGTAAACACATAATAATCATCAATAACAATATAAGCACATTAATAATATAACCAATCAATAAAGGATACTTTAGTTGGTGTAGTTTCAAATGTCATCACGATCTCAACCATTCTTCTTATAACTCCCCATTACTCAAGCACCCGAGGTACCTCACTAGCCCTTCCCTCCATGGCACCTCCGCCATGCGAGCTGGGGGTAGCCTATGATAGTCGTGCTGTTATCAACCCGACACTGCCCAAGAGGTAGCACACACATACCAAGACTCATGACAATAATAATAATCATTCATATCTCAGGAGGACAACAAAGTAGGTTTCCTATCTCCCGACTTCATCAATAGTCAATAATCAATAATCAATTAATAACATTTCAACAACATATCATAAATTAAACAATTAACAACTCAACAACTAAGTTAAATGACAAAGTAGGCCATCCAACATAACATGCAATAACCACACATCCAAACCCTAGTCTAACCATCAACACCTCACAATTCATTCACTCAAACACTACCCAAACATCCAAAGGCATAATTCAAGATTTTAAAGAAAGACAACCCGAACTTCTAAAAGTCATAACTTACATTCTACTAATCCAATAACCTCCAAACCAATTTTTATCACTCAACCACTCAATCAACAACATTAACCCCCACAGAAACCAACCATAATCCATCCGAATCAAGCCTAACAACCCTAAAACCCTAATGCACCATGGCTGAAATTTTCGGACATTTACACCGACATCACATCAAAATTTCACCATTACAACATTACTACCACGTATTTAACAAACTTTTAAAAACTAACAGCAAGAAATTCCAACAACCACAACAACATTTATTTAACAAATAGTCAACTTCTCAATTTTAATACCCAAAAAATAGAAATGCATACTACAACGGTTCAAAACAACTATAAACTCATATAATCAATCCTTATCACCTACTGAGCTATAATATAACAACAATTTAACATTTCAACGGCTAAAAATTCAATTATATGAATTAACATAAAAATGGCATTTTGAGATCTAGAATTTTTCTCTAACCTTTGATGTTTTATGAAGCTAGAAAGATGTGCAATGGATGCCCAACAAGTGGAATCAAGCCTTGGATGAAGATGTTTGGGCTTCAAATGAGTTTTCTAGAGAAATTTTGCTTTGAAAATATGTTGAAAGACATCTAAAAAAAATTATGGAGTTTCAGCCTAATGTGTGAGAAATGAGTGTGTTTTGAGTTTATTTTGTGAGCAATATTGATATATTAGGCATATATAAGCTTGGTCAATAAAAATAATAAAAGTCAAAGTTAGTTTCTAGTCTTTTAATTCATTTCTTAGACTATTTTTGCTCAAAACAAATATGCAACACTTAGACTATTTTAAGTAGCTTATTTTTAGGTGACAAGAAGTTTTACATTCAAAACATTTTCACTCGATTAGGTTTAAAACTTGATTTTCGTAAAAAAAAGTGTAAAAACCTTTAAAATTTCAAAACCGATTCAAAATCCATTTTAATCAAACACGGGTCTATTAATATCCGAGGACTATGTTTTAAAACACCCCTGTAAAAATTTTAGCAGACAGGTGTTCAAAATACTATTCACAAAAATCGTCGATAAAATTTATGATGCCGATTTTAATGAAAATTTCATGAATGTACACATAACATGTATTAGGAATATAAATCACATATTTAGCACATTCTAACTCATATAACACATAAATAGGTCAAATCATACAAATCGAGGCAAAGACACGCAAATCGAGGTAAAGACGAAAACTAGGGTTTCACATTCTCCCCCCCTTAAAGAAATTTAGTCCTCGAAATTCTTACTTGCTATATGGAAAAGATCTAGATACTACTGCTGCATCTGATCTCACCTTTCCCAAGTAGGTTCCTCAATCTCGTGATACTTCTACAACACCTTGACCATCAGAATCTTTTTTGACCTCAACTCCCATTCCATCTGATCAATAATACGAATCGGCCGCTTATCATAACTCAGATTCTCACGAAGCTGTAACGGCTCTGGCTCTAGAAAATGAGAAGGATCCAGATTATACTTTCACACATTAGACACGTGAAAGACATCGTGAACATTAGAGAAGTTCTCCAGTAAAGCCAACCGATATGCCAACTTATAAACCCTGTTGGTAATCTCAAACGGACCTGCAAACCTCGGACTCAGCTTACCACCTTTACCATAACGAGCTAACCCTTTTCGAGGAGATAATTTCAAGAAAACCTGATCCCCGACTACAAACTCCAAATCCTGACGATGCTTATCAGCATAACTCTTGTATCTGCTATGCGCTATAAGCATTCGCTGCTTGATCAACTAAACATTCTCAATCTTCTCCAGAAGCTCTGGCATGATAGTTGGATCAATAGTCTTTATCTCCCCTACTTTATCCGAATATAAATGTGATCGGCACTTACGGTCTTATAGAGCTACAAAAGGTGACATTCCAATAGTCACTCGATAACTATTGTTATAGGAAAAATCGGTAAGTGGTAGATGTTTCTCTCAGTTCTTCCCGAAGTCCAGAACAAAAGCCCTGAGCATATCCTCCAAAATCTGAATTGTCCTCTCAGACTGACCGTCGGTCTGAGGATGATACGATGTGCTGAAGTTTAACTGAGTACCTAAAGTTTCCTGAAGTTTCTCCCACAAATGAGAAGTAAACCGAGGATCTTGATCTGAGACAATACTAGATGGAAACCCAAACTGCATCATTACCTCTCGGTGTTCTAGGCAAACTAAAGACGAAGTCCATAGTAATATGTTCCCACTTCCACTCCGGTATTGCCAACGGCTGAAGTAACCCTGCAGATCGTTGATGTTCTGCTTTCACTCGCTGACAAGTCAAACATCTGGATACAAACTGAGCAACCTCCCTCTTCATGTTGTTCTACCAATAATGTTGCTTCAAATCTCGATACATCTTGTTTCCACCAAGATGAATGGTGTACTTAGAATTATGAGCCTCCTCCAGAATACCTCTCCTCAAACCCGGTTAATCGGGAACACAAACCCTATTCTGAAACAGAAGAATACCATCGTCATGTAATTTGAGATCAGACTGATCATCCGTGATCTGATCCTTGATCTTCTGAAGTTTTACATCACGTTGCTGAGCTTCTTTAATCTGAGACAGCAATAAAGGTTGAATACAGAGATGTGAACACATCACCCTAACTTGAGTCAACTCTGGTCTCCAATAACTGAATTCCTCAAGAACCTCCCACTTTTTGACAACCAAACAAGAAATACTCGCCTTACGGCTAAGAGCGTCTGCCACAACATTTGTCTTCCCAGACAGATAATTGATAGAACAATTATAATCTCCGAGAAGATCCATCCATCTCCGTTAACGCATATTCAACTCCTTTTGTGAGAACAAATACTTCAGACTCTTATGATCAGTGAAAAAATCTCAAACTTACTGCCCCACAGATAATGACGCCACTTTTTAAGTGCGAAGACTACTGCTGCCAACTCAAGATCATGAGTCGGATAATTCACCTCATACGGCTTTAACTTCCTAGGAGCATAGGTAATAACCCGGCCATTCTGCATAAGTACACAACCCAAGCCCTCCTTGGATGCATCGCTATAAATAAGCATATTATCGGTCCCCTCTAGTAGAGAAAGTACTGGAGCAGTAGTCAATCTATTTTTCAACTCCTGAAACCCACTCTCACATTTATCATCCCAAATAAAGCTGGTCCGTTTCTGAGTTAACTTAGAAAGTGGCCATGCAATCTTAGAAAAATCTTTCACAAACCTACGGTAATAACCTGCCAAGCCAAGGAAGCTACAAACCTTCGAAACATTCTCCGACTGTTTCCAAGACATCACCACTTCAATCTTAGTGGGATCTACTGAAATACCGCTCTGTGTAATCACATGGCCAAGAAAAGATATTCGTTGCAGCCAGAATTCACACTTGCTAAACTTCACAAACAACTGATGCTCCTGCAGCTTTTGTAAGACAAGCCATAGATGTTGCTCGTGCTCCAATTCAGTCTTAGAATAAAGTAAGATATCATCAATAAAGATTACCACGAACTGGTCTAAGTACGGCTGAAAGACCCGATGCATAAGATCCATGAATGCTGCAGGTGCATTAGTCAGTCCAAAGGGCATAACTACAAATTCATAATGCCCGTACGGAGTCCTGAAAGTAGACTTTGGAACATCCTCCGTACGAATCCGAAGCTGATAATACCCCTGCCTCAAGTCAAACTTAGAGTAGACTTTGGCTCTCTAAAGTTGATCAAACAACTCATCAATCAGTAGTAAAGGATACTTGTTCTTGATGGTCATCTGATTCAAACCACAATACTCGATACATAATCTCAATGTACTATCCTTCCTCTTCACAAATAAAACAGGTGTTCCCCATGGTGAAGAACTCTGCTGAATGAAACCCTTCTCTAATAACTCCTGCAGCTGAGTTTTCAACTCCTTAAGTTCAGTTGGTGCCATTCGGTATGCTGATTTAGATATAGGTTGAGTACCGGGAATAAGATTAATCACAAACTCAACATCTCGCTCTGGCAGTAACCTTGGCAACTCCTCAAGAAATACATTGGGATATTCCCGAATAATAGGAACTTCCTCCAACTTTAGCTTATTGGATGGCTTGTTGATCAAATATGCTAGATAACCCAAACACCTCTTACTCACCAGCTTAACAACTTTAGCTGATGAGATAATAAAACTAGTCTTAGCATCCCGGTTCACCGCTACCTTAACCACTGGCTGATCTGGCAAACGAAACTGTACTACCTTTGTTCTACAGTTTAACTGGCCATCGTACTTAGAAAGCCAGTCCATACCCAAGATAACATCATACCCCCGGATAGGAAATAAAATAAGGTCCGATGGAAATTCCTGACCCTTAAGATGTATTTTATAGTCTTTACATACTAAACCAGTCACATACTTATCAATTAAAGAAGTACTACTCTCAACCACATAAGGCAATCTTTCAGGTTGCATGTTAACACGTTGCACACAAGTAGGCGTAATGAAAGAATGCATAGCACCAGAATCAATCAACACTTTAACAAGTTGATTGAGTATAAGGAAGTTACCTTCAACAACTGACGTTGCCTCAGGCATTTCCTCCAAATCCACTGCGTAGGCCCGAGCCTGAACCTGCTGCTGTTGAGGTGCACCACCGGTAGGTCGGACCTGATAACCCTGGGTCACTGCCTGACCCTCAGTCCTCTGAAATCTAGGGCAATCCCTCGCCCTATGCTGATTGCTGCAGCAACCTAAACACGTTCCTGCCTTCACCCTGTAGTCGGCCTCCATATGGCCCTGACGTTTACAGTAAGTACACTGCGGTGACGAAGCACTGACAATGCCCCTAGAAGACCTAGAAGCTAAATAAGTGGTTGTGCCAGCCTGCTACTGGGGCCTCGCAACACTAGGCCTATATTGACCTTGAGACTGGGCCGGCCTGTACAGTGACTAAGCCTGGAAGGAGCCCTGCTGAAACTGGGGCCTGTAGAAACCCTGCTTCCCTTGTGGTCTAAAAGAACCCTGCTGCACCGAAGGCCTATAACTACCATGTTGTACTGAAGGTCTATACCCAACCTGCTAACCCTACGGCTGAAATGGATTCTTACTAGGCTGACTAGATACAATCCGTTCCCCTTTCCTCTTTACCAGTCTGGATGCCCCATCAAAAGCCTCAGAAAATATATCATACTGATTCAGGGCCATTGCATCCTGAATCTCTAACCTCAAACCCAACATAAATCTCCGGTTCTTGCGCTCCTCATCCGCTACAAATTCCTGTGAATAACGGGAAAGTCTGGTAAAAGTGGCCTCATACTGAGCCACTGATGTATCACCTTGAACTAAAGACAGGAACTCCGCCTCTCTCCGCTCCCATGCAATCCTCGACACATACTTCGCCCGAAATGCTCTAAGAAAGGTATCCCAAACATAAGGAGTACCTCTTGCCTCTTAACCAAACCTCACTGTGCGCCACCATTCATCTGCTTCATCATCAAACAAATAGACTGCAAAAGTGACTTTCCTCTCATCAGTATAGTCTAGAGGGTCGAATATCTTTTCAATCTTATTAATCCAAGCTTCCGCCTTCCTATCATCTGGCTCACCCTGGAATCTAGGTGGATAATAACCCAAGAACTCCTTCAACGTACCATGCCCGTGGTAACCACCCTGAACATTCAATAATTGAGTCTGTAATGTCTATGCTTGGGCAGCCTGCCCTGCCAAAATCCCCGTCAACCTATCCATGGCTGTACCAATATGGTCATCACCCCGATCTCGACCCGGTGCCACATTATCCGATGCCTCGTCAACTACCTCAGGCCTACCTCTGGTTCTTGGTCTACCAGCCATTCTACTAATCAAAGAGTTAGCACAGGTTATAGCACACAGACAGGCTATACACAATTATTAGCACATAAACAACAAACTCACATAAATCACTTAAGTATCAATCACATAAACAAATTGATCACATAATCACATAGTCACTAAATCACATAATCACTTAATCACTTAATTATATTGACACACATTTCACTTTTCTTTCACTTCATACATACTTTCATTCTAAGACCATTACCCACATTCCAAGAATAACCCGGCTGACAACTAAACATGTGCTCTGATACCACTTAATATAATGCCCCAACTCGACCCTACCTATGATCAGTCAGGACGCAATGGAATTTCGGCAGTATAACGACAGTAATCAAGACACCGAGGCACTAAACCAACCTCTTCGCAACTCACACAACCAACTCCACAAACAATTCAACAATAAACAACACAACCATAATATACATAAACATTCTTTTACCATTGCATCCATAGGTTATACGCCTCTGTTCCAACATCATACATTTACTGCATAACATACATTTCCCAAAATAGATTATAACCACTCTAGCAATCTAATCATGTTCCAAAACAAGATTACTAAGCTAGCAACATTTAATCCATTATCTTTACAATATCTTATACATCATAAACTTCTAAGTAAATACAAACCAACTAGTTTTAATATACAAGATAACAAAAGAGTACAACATCTCAGATATCAAGGACAAGATTCTGGCACATAGGACTTGTCCACATATGGCACATTCTCAGCTTCCTGAGGCACGTACCCGTAATCTTGTTCAATATTACCTATATGCATGCAATAATTGAGAGTGAGCTTATATAAAACAAGCCAAGTGAGGATTCGATAGATTTTTAACAGTATTTACTAACCTCCTTGGAAATCATCCTTTGAGAAGTAAACACATAATAATCATCAATAACAATATAAGCACATTAATAATAATAACCAATCAATAAAGGATACTCTAGTTGGTGTAGCTCCAAACGCCATCACAATCTCAACCATTCTTCTTATAACTCTCCATTACTCACGCACCCGAGGTACCTCACTAGCCCCTCCTTCCATGGTACCTCCGCCATGCGAGTTGGGGGTAGCTTATGATAGTCATGTCGTTATCAACCCGACACTGCCCCGAGAGGTGGCACACACATACCAAGACTCATGACAATAATAATAATCATTCATATCTCAGGAGGACAACAAAGTAGGTTGCCTATCTCCCGGCTTCATCAATAGTCAATAATCAATAATCAATTAATAACATTTCAACAACATATCATAAATTAAACAATTAACAACTCAACAACTAAGTTAGATGACAAAGTAGGCCATCCAACTTAACATGCAATAACCACACATCCAAACCCTAGTCTAACCATCAACAACTCACAATTCATTCACTCAAACACCACCCAAACATCCAAAGGCATAATTCAAGATTTTAAAGAAAGACAACCCAAACTTCTAAAAGTCATAACTTACATTCTACTAATCCGATAACCTCCAAACCAATTTTTATCACTCACCCATCAATCAACAACATTAGCTCCCTCGGAAACCGACCATAATCCATCCGAATCAAGCCCAACAACCCTAAAACCCTAATGTACCATGGCTGAAATTTCCAGACATTACACCGACATCACAATCAAAATTTTTGCATTACAACATTACTACCACGTATTTAACAAACTTTCAGAAACTAATAGCAAGTAATCAACAACCACAACAACATTTATTCAACAAATAGCCAAATTCTCAATTTTAATACCCAAAAAATAGAAATGCATACTACAACAGTTCAAAACAGCTATAAACCCATATAATCAATCCTTATCACCTACTGAGCAATAATATAACATCAATTAAACATTTCAACGGCTAAAAATTCAATTATGTGAATTAACATAAAAATGGCATTTTGAGATCTAGAATTTTTCTCTCGCCTTTGATGTTTTATGAAGCTAGAAAGATGTGCAATGGATGCCCAACAAGTGGAATCAAGCCTTGGATGAAGATGTTTGGGCTTCAAATGAGTTTTCTAGAGAAATTTTGCTTTGAAAATATGTTGAAAAACTTCTCAAAAAAAACTATGGAGTTTTAGCCTAATGTATGAGAAATGAGTGTATTTTGAGTTTATTTTGTGAGCAATATTGATATATTATGCACATATATGCTTGGTCAATAAAAATAATAAAAGTCAAAGTTAGTTTCTAGTCTTCTAATTCATTTCTTAGACTATTTTTGCTCAAAACAATTATGCAACGCTTAGACTATTTTAAGTAGCTTATTTTTAGGTGATAAGAAGTTTTACATTCAAACATTTTCACCCGATTCAGTTTAAAACTCGATATTTGCAAAAGAAAGTGTAAAAACCTTTAAAATTTCAAAGCCGATTCAAATTCCATTTTAATCAAACACCGGTCTATTAATATCCGAGAACTAGGTTTTAAAACATTTACAACACCTTTGTAAAAATTTTAGCGGACAGTTATTCAAAACATTATTCATAAAAATCGTCGATAAAATTTCTGATGCTGATTTTGATGAAAATTTCATGAATGTACACATAGCATGTATTAGGAATATAAATCACATATTTAGCACATTCTAACTCATATAACACATAAATATGTCAAATCACGCAAATCAAGGCAAAGACACGCAAATCGAGATAAAGACGAAATCTGGGGTTTCACGCCAATCCTTCTGGTTTGCACTAAAGTGGCTTAAGTAGCCTTCAAGGAATCCATTTATTATCTCCATCTAAGATTTCAAAGATATATCGATCGCAGGTATCGGACCATCAGATACCGACAGTCGTCTTCTAACATTACCGACATTTCGGGTTTTCATAAATTGCACATAAGATAAAAGCTCTTTTCATCATCATAGACAACCTGATTTCGCATTGCATTACCATAACGAGAAGAAAAAATCATTATAAAAAAAAAGATTGCTCTTGTGACTCGGAATGAACCTTTATCAGTGGAGGAGTGGAGGAAAAAGAATAGCGATGGATTCCTATCGAGTATCTAGGAACAAGCAAATTCAATCGAGCGACGAATTCTTACATGGTCCAAGGAAATCAAAGGTCTGCTTCCACGATTTCACCTATATTGAATCTCTTAATATCATAATAGCTTATATAGTCTTGATTCAATTCAAGTCCACTGACTTTTGATTGATTTCTCATTTTTTGGATCTAATTGGAACAATGGAGAAGTAGGAAGACTTTGGCGATTCATAATGGGGTATCTAGAATATCTATGTCCCATGACATAAAATATGAATAATGAAACATGAGGAAGAGTATACCCTGTAGTGACATAGCAGTTCTCCTAATCGACTACTTATCATCATAATGAACATTCCACTTAAAAACAAAAAAGAAAAGACTCGCCAGGCGGTTACCTTTTTTTCATATTTATACCCTCTACTTAAAAATGAAGACACTAAGGTTCGTCAGAATCTCTTTTAAAAAAGAGAGACAGGAGTTTCGTGGAAAAAAAGCCCTTTTATCGGATTTGAAGCAATGACTTAAGCCTCTTTCTTAGGGCATTTAAAGAGCGTGACTCTTTAGTTAATAAAGGCCCATTTGGTTTAATTCATGAATTATCCCACTATGAGTCTACTACATATAATTAATTTATATAATAATATAGTATATCATTCGTGTCTCTGTTACAAGACGGCAAAACTAAATGGTTCGAATGAAGAGAAAAAATAAGAATTTTTAGGTTGTACACCTAATTTTCCTAGGATTGTAGTTCAATCGATCAGAGCACTGCCCTGTCAAGGTGGAAGCTACGGGTTCGAGCCCCGTCAGTCCCGACAAATTCAATAAATACATCAATTCATCTCTCTATTTTTTGTGAAAAGGGGGACAGGGAGCAGAATTTCATTCCCAACGGGGGATCTTTTTTTGTTTTTTCTATCCTTTTTCGTTTTGCATTTCTCATCAAACAAATAGGGGAATTCTCATTACTTTAACTAGTACCGATTGATGGGAGAGAGACAAGTGGATTAGTACAATTCATTATTGGCATATTCAGGATTCCAAGAGAGACTGGGTCTGGTTTTTCGACTCGATCCATGTAATGGAATAAAAGTACCTTTTTTTTTCTCGGGAGCACATACACAAATGGAATTCGTTTCTTGTACGATATAAAATGAATTTCACCCTAATAGAATACTTTTCCAGATTAAAAAACAATTTCATTTTCTGGCTCCTATTTTGTTTAACCTCAATTACTATGCTAATTTCGAATTAGAAAAAAAATCTATATCATTCAAATTGCACACTGAGCTTTTGATATATGCGTCCCAATACTAATCCAAGGAATGAAGATATTCAAAAAAGAAAGATCAAACAAGGATTAGGAAGGGAATGCAAAATTTTCTATTTTTCTAGTTAGAATTGATTGGTCATACCTATCAAATAATAGAATATGAATGACTCGTTATTCACTCGTTTTTTTGGTTATAATCATTATGTAGGAGAGATGGCCGAGTGGTTTAAGGCGTAGCATTGGAATTGCTATGTAGGCTTTTGTTTACCGAGGGTCCGAATCCTTCGCTTTCCATACTTTCACCTAATTAACTAATGTTACTGACTGAAATGTATCAAATAGCAATGAAAATCATTATTCCAACAGTTATACCTTTCATTGATAGGAATGCAAGTAAAATACCTACACTTGGCATTCCAGACTTTTTTACACAAGAATCAAATTATTCGCCGATCCCAGGGATGGGAACAGTCAGATGAGACCTGCTAGTTAGGTTCAATCCCGATGAAAGGGGGATATTTAGGAACAAAGTGTGGCAAATCAAAAGGAATGAACTACCTTTGATACGGACGGATTATCCATCATCGATGAAAAAGGCTAATCTAGAGGGACAGGCAAAAACTCTGCTGCTCCCCCCAGAGGTTCATCATGCAGAAAGATGCAACAGGAAGGCAGGAGGGATTGAATCGAGTTGAGTAGAAGAATCGAAAGCAAGCGACCAGAAAGGGCAAAATACTAGACTCGCCCTTGGACGAGACGCATGGGCAGAAGAAGGAGATCGGTACTCTTTTCCCCACCCCCAGACATATCAGTTGATGGATAGAGGTTCATCTTGCGTCAAATATGCCACTCTGGACTCTCTTTGGACATGAATCATTACCTTTGAGAACATCGACTCATCTTGCAACTCATCTCTCCACCGTGCTTTGAGGAAGGGACACCGCCGCCCACTCTAGCAAAAACTATACGTATCGAATAAAGGTTACTGGCCCGAGAAGAGAAAGTCATCGCTTCTTTATGCTAGTCTTTCCTATTTCGTAGCTCTTTCTTTTTTGGGGCCTATCCCGGATGAGAAATATACAAAGCCTATTGACTCTGATGCTTGTTTGATAGGGGAAATGGGTTGAGATCCTGCCTTGCCCACCTGAGTCCAATCCCTTCTTTTATGGTTGGAGAAATTAGTACGGGTTGCCATATATGTCTGGATGGATTGGAACGAATGGATGAAGGAGGGGAAGCACCAATGGAGCCAAGTATCCTATCCCATGGGGCTGGCCTCCCGTTAAAGAAAAAATACTCTCGACGATCTTTGACTGGGCAGGGTAGGCAGAAGTTGATCCGACAGATCGACTAGCCGTTTTATTAGCTACTGGTCGTGATGATGATTTTGATTAGCGAGATACTGACTTTTACTTGGATTATGCAACAGATTTTGCTTATTCTCCTCCCACGACGTGCCTAACTATTAGGTTTCGACTCATGCATCTGCCGGTAAAGCACGTCCAAAGTGATGCACGCCCCCATAGAAAGAAGCACGCCCGCCCGAAGTAGCATCCTTAGACACGTCCTTATCGCGGGAGGGGAAAAGATTAAAGATTCATAGTTTCAAAGACATTTCCATTGATAAGGCATTAAGGTATTATTTATTTATGTTTTATCCTTTTTCATGTATAGATAGATAATTTATTCCAAAAAAATAAAGAAACCTGGGAAGCTACGCCCTATTACTCAACCACATAAAAAGGACACTATTGTGATGGATGAAATTTCTCAAGTCTTGAATGAGATTTTTGCTGGCATATTCTGTTAGTGTTCTCACAGGTTCAGGAAATAAAGAGGGACTCAGACATTCTTTGTGCATGTATAGAACTGGGGAAAAGTTGACCAGCTCATTCAAGTTGACGTCTTTGGTAGAGTCTCCACTCCATCAAGCTTAGGTAAGCGTTATATGCAATCATTTATTGATGATGACTCACGGGGTATATTTCTTATAAGAGAAGTCCGAAGTCTTTCAAAAGTTCATGGAGTTTAGAAGATTAGTGTGGAGAATGTTTTTTAGAAAGTAAAGGCAAAGAAAACTATGCTTGAGGACAGACTCTGGAGGGGAATACACATCCCAAAAGTTGGTGCTTACTTGAAAAGCACGAGATTCGCAGACAGTTTGCCTGCTCTTATACTACACAGCAGAACGGAGTCGCGGAGAGGAATAATTGACATCTTGGAAAAATTGCATGATTAATGCGAAGAATGTGCAGCTGGGCCGAATGCATGATGACTAAAGCCTATGTCATCAACAGATTGCCTCAAGCGAAGCTTGGTTTTCTCTCACCATACCAGGTATTTACAAGAGTGAGCCGACTCTTTCACATTTCAGAGTATTAGGGTACTTTTCCTACGTCTTTGTGCTCGACTAGTTGAGGACAAAGTTGGAAAAGAAGGCGATACAGTCTATCTTTACTGGGTACATTGAGGAGAAGAAAGGGTAGAGATGTGTTGATCCCACTACCAATAAAGCATACGTCTCGCCACATCTTGTCTTTGATGAGGCATCATCATGGTGGTCTACCGAGAATGTAGTGTTGCCAGACTTGAAGAGTTTAGACATGAGTATGCGAGCGTAGTTACCGGAGCAGTATGAGGTTTCTGTCGGGAGCGACTCGGGACCAGTAGAGTCGCCAAAATTGAGTTCACGAACTGGTAGTTCTTTGAGCCCTATTTGATAGAATACATGTGTTCACGAGGTTCAAAGTCCAAAGCCCATAAGCCAGGAAAATACTTCTCCAAGAAGTGGAGAGAATAGCTCACGAACAGAGTTGCGAGATAGTCGAGAGAAAAGACCACTACCAATGGAATACATCACGATTGAAAATCAGCCAAGTCTAAGAAGATCTTTGCGGATCAAGAAGTCTAATCCAAAGCATATGCAAGCCGACTTTGCAGACGTTGTCCTGCTCTTACAATGTTCTGTGTCCGAGATCGGGGAACCGAGTTCGTTTAAAGATGCAAAGGGTAATAACGAGTGGGAGAACGCAATACGCAAGGGGATTTTCGCTCTAAAGAAGAATGAGACATGGGACCTTGTTCCATTTCCTGCTAGAGTAAAGTCAATTTCTTGCATGTGGGTATACAAGGTGAAGCGACGAAGTGATGGATCAATCGAAGGGACGCGGTTGCTCGTGCTTTCTCACATCACAACAGTACGGGATTGACTACGACGAGACATTTAGTCCAGTGGCAAAGATGACTACTATACGAGTGCTTATCTCTAATGCAACAAGTAAGTCCTGGCATCTATGGCAGATGGACGTCAAAAAATCCTTTCTCTATGTAATAATAATAAAGGGGCAGGCAATCGGTCAAAGGTATCCCCAAGTCGGAATTTCGGCAAAGACCAAGAAGTATCAATTCTTAACACAAAGAAAGCGCCGATTTTTAGAGAATCTTTCCTCTTAAATTATGCACGATTTACTGGCCTTTCTTGAGAGTTAAGCGAGGAGTTGGGTAAGCTTCCTAAGGGTATGGCTTTTCCGGGGCGACTAAGGACACACCTAACCAAACTATTGTTAAAAGGGGTCTCCTTTGGTACAATCTCCTCCGTTGGGTCTAGCCCGTACGGTTGTTTTCAAAAAGTAGTGAAATCAAAAAGCATTCTATGAATGAATTCCTTCATAGCCTTAATATATAGAGTAGAGTAGAGAGAAATGGTAGTAAGCCTTTGGTATTCTGTTCTTATTGCTTAGTTCCTGTCTATCTTTATCTATCAAAATAGACCCTCTTTGAAGTGGAGAAAGATCATTCCAGTATTTAGAACTAGATTCAGAAAATTCACATACATAAAAGAAGGGGTGAGTCTTGAGTCCACTTTCAATTAGAGTTTCAATTACAAAAGTAGAGTAGAAAGAATAATCACTACTCAATTCGAAGGCGAAAGCCCTTGCTGCCTTTACGAAGATTTCCCTTCTTTGCTTCTTTTGTGTAAAATAGGACCAGGCCGGGTAAAATCCGGTTGTAAAGAAAGAAACCCCCAGAGTGGGGGATTGTCCTCCTCACTGACCCCAAAGAAGGTGGCTCTATCACCAAGCACGTCGGCAGAGAGGGCACCAAATGCCTAAACAAGACAAGAACCTACTATATACTTAACACAAACTTCCCGGTCCTCCCTCTAGCACACGGGGATCGGCCCTACCCCCGGTGCCGGAAGTTTCTGAGCCACTACCACTAACTCAGGAGTCTGTTCCTGCTTTCTTTGAAATCCAAGCTGCTGAAGTCAACCAAGATGACATCTGGAGGGAGTTAGAAGAGCAGCAGGAGCAACCAGCACCAACGGGTGGAGCTAAGCTAACAAGGCCTCACATATGCGAAGGCTCACCTAATTGGAAAATCAAGTAGCTGACCTTATTATCTACTTACAAAAATCCGAACATATGAGGCTCACCTAATAAGATTCAACGAATCATCGAAATGCTCGAAGAAGAGTATGGTTTAGAAAAGCTGGGCACGATCAAAAAGCACAACCAACGATATGGCAGAAATAGTCTCTTTTATAGGGACTCCAAGGATTTGTTTAATATGTTCTTGAGAACTAGAGTCTCAAATCAAGAATGAAATCAAAACTAGAAAATCGATTTCTTAGTGATGTTAAGAGGGAAGTTTTCATGTTTATTGTTTAGTTTCTAGGTAGCCAGACTTTACTTAACTCGGCCCAAGCAATGCCCAAAGACTCCCATGCCTTTCTTGGTCGGACCAACCTAACCGGCAATTTCTGACAAGTCTTTCTTCATTTTTAGATCAAGAAGCGGAACTACAAGAAAACTTTCTTGATCTTTATGGATAACCAATTCATTTTCAAATATAATTGGGAGACTTTACCCAAGAAATGGGTCAAAAAAATTGAAAGATCATAACATGGGAATAGATCTGATACCAATATGGACTACCCATTTCCATTGTTGTGCTTTCTGAAATTGCATACCTATACAAGGGTTCAAGTTTTGATCTAATTTGCGGAGTTGAGTATTCCTCTTGAAAACAAAGATTTGAAGTGGTCTATAATTTACTAAGTACTCGGTATAACTCACGCATTCGTGTACAAACCAGTGTAGACGAAGTAACACGAATATCTCCAATAGTCAGTCCATTTCCATCAGCCGGCCGGTGGGAGCGAGAAGTATGGAATATATTTGGTGTTTCTTCCATCAATCATCCGGATCTATGCTGTATATCAACATATTATGGTTTCGAGGGTCATCCATTACGAAAAGACCTTCCTCTTAGTAGATATGTAGAAGTACGCTATGATGATCCAGATAAACGTGTGGTTTCTGAACCCATTGAGATGACCCAAGAATTTTGCTATTTCGATTTTCCTAGTCCTAGGGAACAGCGTAGCGACGGATAATTAAGAATCATAATAGGTCCGGTCCAGGGGACAAATCAATAGGAAATGTTATTTGCTTCGTAAGAATAAGAATGAACTTCTATGAAATGAAAGAGTTTCACGAGAATTGTCTTGATCGTTGGATATCATTGAGAAACAAATAGGAAGAAGTCTTATTATCGAACGATTTCTTGCAATTCTTCCTTGTATGGAATGAGTAAAGAATCAAGCTACAAGTCTCGATCTTTACAAAAGGCACTGGGTTTTTTGTCTCTCTTTCGCTTTCGTTGATAGCAAAATACACCCTTACTCTATAAGGGCGCTAGTGCTTGACTAATAACATATCAAAGGGGCCTGAAAAAATGTAATAGGCTGCTACTCTAGGCTCGTTTCGCTTCTTCAAGCTTTGCCCCTTATTGAAAAGTAAAGCGCTAACGAGCGGATGCGCGTTAGCGCAACGGCTTTCGCGCCCCTTGCTTCTTGCCAACTATTAGTTTCTTAGTAAAGCAAGTTTTCACACTAGGCTCTCACCTTTTTTGTCTGGGTAGAAGCTGCCGAGCAGGGCTTGCTTAGCTGGATACACGGAATTAGGATCTCTGTCGCATGGCAAATCTTTCTATCAGGAAAGTCTCACTTATTCAAAGGGCTAATTATTTATAACCTTTTTTGCTCATAAGTAAGTGTTGGTAGGAGTGGCGGGATGATGATGAGTATATAAATCAATAAAGAGAAAAAAAAAAGAAATGGCAAGAGAAATTTGATATCGATGGAAGAAATAACGATGTGAATGAAAACAGGGCAGGGATTCTCTACAATGACACTATAAACCAATTGAAAGGGATGTAGCGCAGCTTGGTAGCGCCTTTTTTGGGGTAAAAAATGTCACGGGTTCCAATCCTGTCATCCCTACCTATTCTTCTCCTCTGGGCAGTAAGGAGGGATCCATTGAGATCGATTCAAATTGGACATACATATTTTCATTTTATGAGACTATATGCATGCAAGATGTATTGGATGTAGAAAAATAATCCTTTCTCTTTACAGTCGTATCTACTATGATAAGAAAGTGCTCTTAGTTCAGTACGGTAGAACGTGGGTCTCCAAAACCCGATGTTGTAGGTTCAAATCCTACAGAGCGTGATTTCGTTATTGTTAGGTCCAATTACAATGAAATAACTTCACTAACTTGAAGAGCAACCTTAATTTGACCCTATGTTGATTAAAGAAATGAGAAAGTAAATAAAAAAGAGATGTTAATTAATCAAAGGTCCAATTGATCACCGCGTCTGTATTGTAAATATGCAGTTACGAATAATCCAGCCAATAATAGGAATTAGACCTAACACGATTCCAAATAGAAAAACTTCAAGAATTTCGATTTGTTTGAAAAGGGAAAAAAGATAAGGTTCCAAACCTAAATAAAGATCTGAATCGCCCATGAATCTCAATGACCAAAAATTGGCAATTGACGCGGGAATGAGCTACATCAAGAGGATCAGATGAAAGGGAGAGAGAACTACTATTGAAAAAAGGGAATCGTACTCTTTGCAGCCTCCCGTTCACTCCACTTTCAGATAGTTCTTTTTTCAGTAAACTGAATGACTGTCTCCGTCAGTTTTTAAGCAAGATCTCGGAACTAAGGAAAGTAACTATTACAAAAGGCTAAAGAGGCTGGACCCATTTTAGCAGAATAAGCTGCTATTGATTTTACACCTTCAAGAAGTGAAGAAAGACCTGAACTCATATGAGTTGAAGTACTTCAAATCATTCCCTTGATGGAGTGCTTACCGATATTCAAAAAGTTTGGGCTTATCCTACATAAGCCCATTCCCTAAATGGAATAGATAGAGATGACAGAAGTCGACCGATAGAACTTCGTAGATCTTGCTTACCGGTCGGTCATAGCTATAGTAGCTGTACTAGGAGGAGTAGGTGTTGGCCTTGGCGAGCTGCTATTCCTTCTTGCAGTAAGTAAAGAATGAATGACATCATTGCCTCTGTTCTTAGTCTATCTGTCTATTCTTCTTGCCTGAACAAGGAGCGTTAAGCCACGCAAGCCAGATAATAAAGAGAGAAGCTTGGCCTATCTATTCTATTATGGCCAGCTTGGAGAGAGCAGTAGCAAAGGTAGTCCCCCTCATCTATAAAGGAAGGGCTTTGTTGGGCGATAGCGGTCACAACTGGATGAATAAGAGGCAGGAGTTCCCTATTAATATAAAATGGAAAGGGATTGATGAAATAAAGGTTTTGGTAAGAAGGAGAGGTAAGAGCGCTTTCTTCTCAGTTATAGGAAGACAATTCGGCTATGGAGCTCTCACCGTTCTCACTTTTGTCTTTCTCGCGGATGGATTCACAAATCCATCTTCTTTCCGGTCTGCTTCATTCCTTTACTAATCATAAAAATATTCCTCGCTAATGGCAAAACTAGCTTGGATCCTTCCTCTTTTCTATAAAACATAATCTTACCTTTTATTATTTAACCAGTTAGTTTAAACTGACCTTCATTTTTCTGTTTTTTAACCTACAAAGCTCTACTTGATTTGCTATCGATTGAAGTCACTCGCCAATGCTATCTCTTCCCGCTAAAGCTTTCCCGGCCAATCAACTAGATATAATTCTTTCCCTTTCTTTAGGAGTGAAAACCTGGCGCAAGGTCAATGGTTTAGCTCAAGGCTCCATAAAGGCTATTTTTCCTTTTTCTTGATAGCATTGGTCTCGGAAGGCTCTCGCTCTAAAGGTCAAGGGGCAGCTTGATGGCAGCTATCCTGCCCTTTTTGAGAGAATAGGAATGGAATTGGTATGGTTCACTAGCTCTTTCTTTTGAGATGAATATACAAGAAAATCCGTATGATCGGGTATTGGATAGGGTCTTGAAGTCAGTGGATTCAATCTCAACTTCTAAACTCTCGAATATGGCAAGATCAGGCACAACAATTACATAAGGGATGAGTGGGGAAAGGATCATCCGCACCCCCTAAATAAAGAAATTCCATTAAAGTAGCTCCCTCTGTCATCCAGAAAGGAAGAGGAAAAATGCTTTCTTTTCCCCGTGTCCCGAAAGGAAGAAAAGGAAAGATTATAGAGTCTCCCGGTATAATATCAGATTAGGAAGGGTCCGAACTACTTAGCTCGTTCACTAGCCTATAAAGTAAACCATTTCGGAATCAGAGGTTTCTTCTTAGAATGTCGTTGTTCAAGCACAGGCTGACCACTGATTCAATTTTAAAACCAAAGGCCAGATCTTACTACTAGAAAACCGAAGGAGCACATAAAGCAAACGAATGGACTCACCAAGCAACAACTACGTTGTTTGTGTAGGCGGAATCGAGTTTCAAATCATAAGATGACAAAGTGACTGCACCAACGAATCAAGTTGAACACATGTTTGTTTGATCCACTCTACGAACTGAAAGCGAGATCTTGCAAAATAACCACGCAATGCCCAGATCTGCAAGAATGGCTATGTAGGTAAGGGGATCAGCGCTATGATCTCTTTGAGCTCTGCTTGAAGTGTGTATGCTTACATACGAGTTGCTATTCGGCCGTAGATCGGGTTCTAGGTTCTTTCCTCGAACTCCCCGAGTGGTATTTCGTAATGTAAAGCTAGTCAAAAGTAGATTCAGGATCCCACCCCCTGTAATAGTGTATTCGGCATATGTAGGGCTCTCGAGGCAGTAACTTCTTTCTGAGTCTTACCTTGGGAAATGGCCGCCTTCTTCTTGCCTTTCTTTTCCTGAAATAGATGTTCCCGGCCTCGCCAACATAAATGAAGGCAGTGTTCTTACCGTACATATACCAAGAGGCCAATTGACCATCTTCCTAACCTCCTTTGTGGGGATGATAGCACTTCTCCTCGAACTAGTGCTACAACGGCGATATCTGACCATTACTTACGCGAATTCAAACCTCTCACTATCGGTCGACTTACTTCATACCTCTCCTTATCAGTCGACTTACTTCATACCTTTGCAGGCATATTATTATTATCAATGACCACCCAACCTCTTTAGTTTTAGCTAAGACGGCGATCCTTTTCGCTTTCTTTTCCTTCTAAGATGCCAATTCTGCGGTGCAGATGAAGAATCCACTTCATTGTTCCCACCATCTATATCATCCAAGAATATTTATAATAAGAATTGGAAGAAATCGTTCAGTGATCGCTACGCTTGATTGGGGTAGGCTACCCACACCACATTGTTTTGGCTAAAAAACTATATCCTGGTTGTTCCTCATTATCACCTACTCCAAGCACAAAAGTAAAGACCAAAAAATTTGTCTACATAGCTCCCCTTCGAAGGTGGAGCTTCGTGGAGATCCTAAATCAACCAAGGCTATAACACCCCGATCCCTCTTGAGACCGGAAGTTCTATTAATCAATCTAATCGCAACCCAATTCCAAACCCGGGCATAATATTTGGGGAAAATCGGACGGAGTCTCCCCTATTTCTAGGCCAAAAAAAATATCAAATCCTGTAAACAATACATAAATGGACCAGCACCGTGTCCAAACATTCACAATTCCTCAAGGCCATCTGAGCCTCGGTTCTCAACAATTAAACACAGCAAATATACATATTTCCAAGTACCCAAACTATTCTAACTCTTTTCCTTTGGGACATTACAAACATACATTGAAGTTAAACTATACTAACTGGATACATAAACTAGCTTATCATACCACCTCAATAACCTAGTTAAACTTAAATTACATTCCTTTTAACACTAAATACATACAACACATGAAAACATACATCTTTGCATCTTTCTACCACTCAACCACATAACACGCAAGACAACTCTTCAAGCATGGGCTTTCCAGCTAACATGGTAACTCCTGAAATGTGGTGGTGAGGAGTGAGTATACACAACATGTATACTCAGTGAGGGCGAAAAAGATATCGAGGTGGAGAGAAAGAAAGTCGTGCAATGCAAATAAGACAGTTAAGCAATATATCCAATAAGAAAAACAATAAATATAATCAACAATACAATAACAATTAAAGAAGGCATTAACACAACCAGTCAAAGCTATACCACACTTTGAAGGCTATGGTCACTCATACAAGCAATGTACCATTTCATGAGCAATACATCAATCTCGAGCTTGATGTTGACAACGATGACAATAAGCGCGCAACCACCTTATAACATCCACTGGGTGTACTCTGGATGTACCCCGACACATCTACGACCCAAATCTCCCAGGGAGGCACCCCTAGCGAGAATGGAAATAGGACACGGAGCTAGAGAAAACCAACCCTGGCAGCCCGAGACTGCCCAGAAAGGCCCATCACTCACGCGCTTGACACTATGCAATGCAATACGAGATACAAGACATAAACGAGCGATAGCACGAAAGTACATATTAGTGGCGATATACGAGATATCAAGCATTTACAATCAATATTAGCATTCAATTAACTTTTCAAGCATGATTATCATTAACATCAACAAGAACATCAATTAAACAAGTAATAGCAGTTCAAACACAAAACGACAATTATCACTATTCAATCTCTAACTTCCAAAGGCAACAAGCAAACGAGCTACGAGATTACGAACCCAATTTCACTACCTTCACTTAGGCACTACCAGACACGTTTCTATGTCACGAAACTTCACTTTCTCACCCGAAGCGCGAAAGTCCACCTACTGCGTTTGAACTACAACTATGCTAACCGGTCGCTCAATCAATGCCATAACAGCGCCAAAAGTGCTTCCATGCCCTGAATAACAAATCCCCTAACTCAATTCGACCACGGTCAACACTTGGTCAAATAGCCCCTTTACGTTTCTTTGTCTAGTTTCCACTTTTAACAAAGGTCAGTCCATTTTTATTGCACATTTTATCTTTCTAACATTAATGGCACCTATCCAAATCAAGAAATCGCAATTCGGATCAAAAATCCCAAAATCTAGGGTTTTACTATTCAAAAACACTATTCATTATTCTTTCCCAATTTCAATTTGCGTTTCTATCCGTAAAAATTGCTAAATAACTAACAAGCAATGCTCTACGATCCCAAAAGAGACAATTTCAAGAAATTTCAGGCATTATAACGCATTAAATATCAAATCTAAGAAATTGAATCAAAAATCAAATTCGAATAAAAATGCACAAAAACGTGAAAACCTTCACAGAGATTGAAGAGGTAGCCTTGCAAGGACCCGAGCCACGATCCCCGAGCAATTCCACTCAAGATTTTAGCTTAAAAATGCAAAATCAATTTTTTTTTTCTTTTTCCTTTGAATTTCGGCCATGGGGGGGACAAAATGGGCATTTGTGGTTTTGTTTTGATGAGAATTTTGGCTTATTTTGTATTTCAAATGTGATAAGGGTGTTTTGGTAAAAAGGCAAGGTCAAATTCAAGTTAAAAATGGTCAAATAAACTTATTTAATTAGCATTTAGTCCAATTCAAGTTAAAACAATGCAATTTAATGCAAATCAACTAAAAACTAGTTAAATTAAACTAGAAATACTATTCACAAAATCCGAGAAATATTTCTCTAACTCTCGTTTTCGATGCGCTTCGAACAAACGGTCAATAAACGATCACTACTAGAATGATAAACAATTTCTAAAAAAATATAATTTTTGAAAAGTAATTTAGTTTAAAATTCACTCCGGCTCGGAGTTACTTTTCCCATTTAATTGAAAACTGAGTAATTAAATGCAAGAAAATAAAACCGATTATTAAAATAATCAAAATAATCAATATTCATTTAAACATAAATAATTTAACTATTTCTAGAATATTTTAAAGAATTATGAAATTAATGCTAAGATACGAATGAACAAGTTAATATAAACACGTAATCAAATTGAATTAAATACTAACATTTAAGATGACACTTAATTAAATACAAAAAAATAAATCCAATTACTATAAATAATAAAAATAGGTAATAATCTTTTAATTAATCAATATAAAATTTATTTGAACATTTTTAAAAGAAATATCAAAATAAATAGGTTAAGTAAAACAATCAATTAGTTAAATACAAGGAAATGAAACTGAGTATTAAATATAATAACATAGTTAATACTTATTTAAAATAATTAATCCATGTATTAGTTGAATACTTTTAAAAGAAACATGAAAATAGTTTGTAATGGATGATTTAACTAATTAAACACTTAATTAAATGCAGTCAAATGCTATTAAATGCATGCCGGGTTCGGGGTATCACAAAGGCCATAGACCGGAGTGCGTCCCTGTAGGTGAATCTCTCAGCTTCTGTTCTTTTTGTCCCTTCTCGGTGCCTCTTCCTGGCTACTCCACTCCAAGTCTGGATGGGTGCCACAAACACTGCTTGTACTGGCTAAACATCTCATGTCTAAACCCTTGACCGATTCAAAAGACAAATGAATAAACCCACATTGAAGAAATAGATGATCGAGTCTCTTACGCCATCCTAGGTGGTTCTCCCATAGCGTCTCTGTCGGCTACTTTCTAAGGTTCAGGTTTGTTTGCCTATCCTAGGTGACCAACTTCGTCTACTATAACTAGGCTTTTTTATTTGGGATAGATTTGTTTTTGATCTCGTCAACTCGAAACTTTATCTAGCAACTCCTTAGCTCATTTTCTTTGGCACCTTAGGCTCCTTAGTAAGCGGATTGGTGGAACTTAAAGTTTACCCTTGACCTTGTTCTATCAAACAAGCTTGTAAACACCTTACTGGCTTTCTTTTTCTATCTTTCCTAGTCCGCTATTGCAATGAAGCAACTCTAATATCAGCGAAAGAGTTCTGACTTTGGAGGTGAAAAGAAATTGGTTGGGCAACTACTCTTTCATCTTGAAGCATAGATAACTAATCCTTATCCTACTGGCAACTGAGACTCCAACAACCGTCCATCTACAATCCATACTAGATCTGACCAACTACCCATCCTACCTCCTCTACGTTCTTGACAGCCCGTCTTTGTCTCAGTGTTGGCCCAGCATAGTGCTTTCGTCGTTGGTCTTCTTTCCGATCTCTAAGTATTTCACCTCTCCACCGGAAATTCCCTCTGCCCCTACTGTACTCCAGCTTGGTAGTTTCCACTGCCTGTCTAGGGTTGAGCCCTGGGATTTGACTTAAAAAGCCACCTACAGAAGTTTCAGGCCCAATCATTGCAAATAAGGCTTGCATCCTCAGTATTACCACGGTAGCTGGCATAGAGTTAGCCAATGCTTATTAAAGAAATGATTCACTAGGCAATAGGGCAAGAACAGTAAGACGACCGGGATCAGATCGGGCTTTAGCGGCTTGAACCCTCAGATCACTTGTCTCACTATACACTTTGTGTGAGTTCATGCTCCACTAATTCAACAAGTACAAGCCTATAACAAAGGCCTTAAAAAGGTTAATAGCAGCTACCTCACTAACTGATAAGGATGTAGCTTCAGAAGCAGAAAAACAAGATACTAGCTTATTGCTTCACCTGCCTAAGAATTTCTCTGAAGAAGGCAAGAATAGACCAGACATAGTTCTCCTTCGATTCTAAAAGGCTAGTCTAGGCTAGTCGTCTAAGTCAGTCTTCTTTAGATAGAATAGTATAGTATAGTAAGCTAACGATCACTAGTCTAGTCTTTTCACCTCCTTCTCGAAGTAGCAGATAAGATAAGTCAATAAGGCTAGTGGGCTACTAATGAGAGTAACGTAAGTCTCGCTAGTGACCTTCAATTGGAATAAAGGATAGTTCCATTCTAAGGTAAGCTTTCTTAGCCGACAAGCCAACCTTCTCTGTGACACCCCAATCCCTCTCGAGACCGGGAGTTCTAACAATCAATCTATTCACAACCCAAACCAAAACCTGGGCATAATTTTCAGGGAAAACGGACGGAGTCTCCCCTATTTCTAGGCGAGATGTAAAACCTGCGACAGCATATAAGTGGACCAATACCATGTCCAAACATTCAACCACCTCAAGGCCATCCGAGCCTTGGTTCACAACAATCAAAACACAAGTAAATATACATTCAAGCTTAGCAATTAAACTACACCAACCTATTTCATAAGCTAGACTATCATACCTTTCTATCTCTTTTCCTTTGTCATTACAAATATACATTGAAGTTAAGCTACATTAACTAAATACGTAATCTAGTGAAACTTAAATTACATCCCCTTTAACATTAAATACATATAATACATAAAAGCATACAACTTTACAACTTTGACAACTCAAGTCACATAGGCACGCAGGACAACTCTTCAAGCACGGACTTTCACGAAATCACGAACTTTCCAGCTAACATGGCATTTCCTGAAATGTGGTGGTGAGGAGTGAGTATACACAACACGTATACTCAGTGAGGGCGAGACAGATATCGAATTGGAGAGAAATAAAGTCATGCAATGCAAATAAGACAGTTAAGCAATATAACTGATAAATAAGCAATCAAAACAAACAATCAATACAATAAGCAATTACTGAAAGCATTAACACAACCATTCAAAGTTATACCACACTTTGAAGGCTATGGTTCACTCATACGAGCAATGTACCATTACACGAGCGATACATCAATCTCGAGCTTGATGTTGACAACGATGACAATAAGCGTGCATCCACCTTATAACACCAGTTTGGAATACCCCGGAAGTATCCATCAATTCTACGACCCAAATCTCCCTGGGAGGCAACCCAAGCGAGAAAAGGGAATAGCAGCGGAGCTAGAGCAACCAACACTGGCAACCCGAGGCTACCTAGAGAGGCCCATCACTCACGCGCGAGACACTATGCAATGCAAGACTCGATGCAAGGCAATAAACGAGCGATAGCACAACAATACAAACTAGTGACAACAAACGAGATAATAAGCAATCACAATCAATACTAACATTCAACTAAGTTTTCAAGCATAACAACCAATAATAAGCAACAATAACACCAATTAAACAAGTATATCAAGCAACCCTAAGCATTCTATAGGCATAATATCAAGATAACAAGCAAAATCACAAATTGGCCCAACTATCAAAAATACTACCATTTCCAAACGAGCCACGAGTTCTGGAAACCGATTTCGCCAATCCTCCTAGGTCACCATAAGGCACGTCTAAGGACACCGAAACCCTACTTTACCTTAGAATTCGCGCAAACCCCCGATTTCCCCCTTTGCTCATTTGAACTACAACTATACCAACCAAACACCCAACCAATGCCATAATCGCACCAAAAGTGCTTTCATGGCCTCCCGAAACAATGCCAACACGCAAAACGAGAAAATGCCAAACTCGACCTAAACGACCCCGACTTTCACCACGGCATAATTCTCATTTTTTCCATTACGCAACCCAAACAAACCATGCATTTAGGCGTTCTAGCATACCTAGCACATTTTTACATCAACGGATAGCATAACAGTGCAACTTCATCGTTTCAAGGATTTGCTATTCATAAAACACTATTCAATTGGCATTTTAAATTACAATCTCAACATTTAACCGCAGAAAATGTTAAAAAGCTATAAATACACGTTCTACAATTGTCAAGGAACATTCTAGAAGCATCAAAACGCTTTAAACAACAATCTATGGATAAATCTCAAAAATCATAAAGTTGACATACATAACATTTAAATGCGCAAATAACGTGATTCCCTCACCTTAGACACTCCTAGACGCAAGGAAAACCTCCTAGGATGCCTCGAAAACCACCCCGTGCAAGCTCACTCGAATAATCAAAGATTTGATGTTGAATTTTTCTTTTTTTCTTCTCCCTCATTTTCGGCCCTGCTTGCTTCTGTTCAGCTCTATTTGTTCTTTTATTTTATGCTATTTTAGGCTATTAAAAGAGGGCACAAGGTCAAAATGGTCAAGGCTTGGTCAATGCTCACTTAAGTTGGTCAAACTAGCTTATTTCATGCATTTTTAGGCTAAAACAACTAAGGAAACATCAATTCTAGCTAACAACAATTAAATTATAAAATTTAAGGCACTAAAATACTAGTTTCACTATTTGCTGAGGACTCGAATTCATTTCCTAACTATCTATCTCGATATGCAATGCACGTTGCGACAACAAAGAAGTAACAATTAATTCTCAAAGGATCTAAGAAATATATCATTTTTGGAAAGCATCATAGTTTAGAATTTACTCCGGCTCAGAGTTACTTTTCTCATTTATTTGAAAACCAAGTGATTTTAACGCAAAACAACCAAAACCGATTTTTAAAATAATCAAAACAATCAAGGTAATCAATATTCATTTAAAATAATTAATTTAACTAGTTCTAGAATATTTTAAAGAATTATGAAGTTAATATTAAGTTACAAATGAACAACTAAATATAAACATGTAATCAAGTGCAATTAAATATTAACATTTAAGATGACACTTAATTAAATACAAGAGAATAAATTCAATTACTATAATTAATAGAAGTAGATAACAACCTTTCAATTATTCAATATACAATTACTAAATGCTTCCAAGAGAAATATGAAAATAGTGCAAATTGGTTGATTTAACTAATTAAACATTTAATCAAATGCAGTCAAGTGCTATTAAATGCATGCCGGGTTCGGGTTATCACATTCTCTCATTTACCATTTATAAGCCTAAGGGAAAGATCCCGCCACAGATCTAATTGCCCACAATAGATCCAGGGGCTATGGCTTTGAATGGCTCTAGCTAAGGTGCTCTTATCGGGAAGGCGTGAACTATTCAATCCGCAAGATGGTTTCCAGGCAAAAGTAGGGGCAGTGATTTGTACTCCAACATCGGTACCATACCGAGGATTGGGCTTTCTTGCTGCTTTGTATGCTTTCTTACAGAGAGTCTTTGGGGCGAAATTTCATATGTTCTCTTTCCTTCTTTTTAGTTTTTTGTTAAAAACAAACGTTATCACAATTCGATTTTCTTTAATTCTCATCTTGTTCAGTCTTGATGGCAGCTAGTTTATTTATTTATTACGTCATTAAGTTCAAAGAGTCATTCTAGCATCTGATTTCAATGCTTGCTAGTAAACAGTTGGTGTTTCTTTCCTTGCGCCCTTACTTAACGTATTTGCTTTCTTTTAAGTAATACGATACATTGTGAATAGTGGATTCAACAAGAGGAATCAGAGCTTCCCTTTCTGGTAACTTCGCTACTTTGAGAACAACAAGAGCATAACCCGAAGTAGAATTTAAGATAGAAGTCACTAATTTGCGTTCCTTCCTTACTAAAGAAACGCCCTTTTGCCTTCTGCTCCTAGTCCACTTTTTTATTTAATAAGAGAATCTCGCTTTATCATTTAAAATTCTTCCTATTTTTCTACGAGAAATGCCAAAACTAAGACTAATTCATTCAGTCTAATGCACCCACCTTAGTTCACGAGCTGCCTTAAGGCATTCCTTTATCCCTACTAACTATTCCTAAGGGCGTACTCCATCACGAACAGCGTAGTAAGCTCTCAGGCCTTCCTTTCTTCGGCATTCATTCGTCTCAAAATAATCTTGGGCTACCTTGCTACGGGTGAGAAAAGCAATCCTCCTTCTAGGTCGTCTAAGGCACTAAGATCTCTTTCAAACTACCAGAAAGACTGTAATACCCGAGCCCGAAATGTGAATTTTCTTTGTTTATTATTTTGAAATTTTTATTTCCTTAAATTCTTTGTGAATTAACTGTTATTTTCTCGCCGACGCAACGTGCATTGCATTTAAGGAGCGATAGTTAGATAACGAGTTCCAGTCCTCAGCAAATAGTGAAACTAGTATTTAGACGACTTAAATTTTATATTTTAATTGTTGCTAGCTTTAATTGAACTTACCTTAGCTGAAACGGCTTTAAAACGCGCGAAATAGGGCCCTTTGACCAAGTTTTTAAGTAGTTTGACTTAGCCCTTTGACCCTTTGACCTTTTGACCCTTAATTAAGCAATTAATTAAGCAAAATAAGAAGAAAAATAGCAGCATACAACAGCAGCAGGCCGAGAGCTTTAGAGAGGAAAAAAAAAAAACCTTTCAACTTCTATACGATCAATCTTCGCGTGTGCTCGTGCGGGGTGATTTCCGAGGCAACCAACGTTGTTTTCCTAGCGACTAGGAGTACCTAAGGTGAGGGAAGCATGTTATTTGCGCATTTATACGTTGAAGTTGCGCTGTTATGCTTTCTGTTGATGTAGAAACGTGCTAGGTATGCTAGAATGCTAAAATGTGTGGTTTGTTTGGGTTGCGTAGAGGAAAAAATGAGAATTAAGCCTTTGGAAAAGTCGGGGTCGTTTAGGTCGACTTTGGTGTTTTCTCGTTTTGCGTGATAGCATTGCTTCGGGAAGCCATGGAAGCCTTTTGGTGCGATTATGGCGTTGGTTGGGTGTTTGGTTGTTGTAGTTGTAGTTCAAACGAGAAAGGGGGAAATCGGGGCTTTGCGCGAGTTCTAGGGTAAAGTAAGGTTTCGGGGTCTTTAGACGTGCCTTATGGTGACCTAGGAGGGTTGGCGAAGTCGGTTTCCAGAACTCGTGGCTCGTTTGGAAATGGTAGCATTTTGACAGTTGGGGCCGATTTGTGTTTTTGTGTGTTACTTGTCTTTATGCTTATAGAATGCTTAGAATTACTTGAATTATTTGTTTGAGTTGTTTTGGATTGAGTTGCTTATCAAATTGCTGCTATTGCGTGCGAGAGTAACCTACTTTGTTATTCTCCCACGTGTGGCTTTATCGCTTGTTTATCGCTTGTTTATCGCTTGTTTATTGTCTTGTATCGAGTCTTGCATTGCATAGTGTCTCGCGCGTGAGTGATGGGCCTCTCTGGGTAGCCTTGGGTTGCCAGTGTTGGTTGCTCTAGCTCCGCTGCTATTCCCTTTCTCGCTTGGGTTGCCTCCCAGGGGGATTTGGGTCGTAGGATTGATGGATACTTCCGGAGTATTCCAAACTGGTGTTATAAGGTGGTTTTGGGCCGGCGCGTCGTCATCGAATTTGTGTTTGAAAGTTGCTCGTGAAAAGAGTATCGTATCCTTTGATTGAGTATTTGCAGCTTTAAATACTTGCCTTGCTTTATTGTTGGCTTTGGATGTATCTTTATATGTTTTGTATGTATTGCTTGGCTAATTGCATTGCATACTCCTCTCATCTCCGTCCTTGAGACCAATTGCCCTCGCTGAGCAATAGTTTTTGCTCATTCCTCTCTATACTATGTTTTTACAGGAGTAGTTGAGGCAGACCCTCTCGAGGTAATTGAGGAGGAGGAGCAGGTGGAGGTGTTTCTGTGATAGCACTTACCTGCTTTGCTGGTGGTTGGTTACCAGTTTTGTGCAAACCTTGTTGTTATGTATATTGCGTGAAGGACCCTTAATTTTGAGGCTTGTAGCCTTGTATGTATTTTCCTATTTTGAGACCTTTAATGGTCTTATGTTGTAATGGATTAAAGTTGTAATGTTGTAACTTGTACCCTGATGACTAGTGAAGAAATGCATGCTAATGGCTAATGGTTTAGTGGCATAAGTACTTGTGTAGTATGCATGGCATTTTTGGTTTGGAAAGTTGGATAATAAGAAATGTATGTTTTATAGAAAGTTGACTTGTTTTGATTATTTTATAGCTTTCGCAAGTATTATATTGTTTTTAGGGTTTTCGGATCGTCCGCGGTATAGAGGAGACTCCGTCCGTGTATCGGGTCCGGGTTTGGCCTTTTGCGGGGTTGGGTCGGGGCGTGACAAAGACCCCTAAGGCGGTTGAGGGGCAGCGGATCGAAAGGAAAGCAGGTCGGCCGCCTTTGATTTTTTGTTAAGCGGGTCGAGGGGTATACGCTGGGCAAAAGCTTCACTGACCCCTGATGGAGCTCCGGCGGTGGTTCTATCATTGACAAGGTTCAAAGAAAGGGTAGGACATTGATAAAGAATACATGACTAACCACAATGAATATCCTTCGCCCATTATCACCCCATCTTTACCCATTGTCGTTTAAGGTAATGAATGAGGAGAGTCTGGGATCTAAGTGCATTGAAGTTAAGAAAGGACTCCCTGTAGGCCAACGAAAGTTATAAGTTGTGGACCATGACTTGGAAGTCAAGGCGAACTATCTAAGAGAGTGGTCGTCCAAAAGCCAGACCCTTTTCTTCAAGCCTACTAGAAGCCATGGGTAAAGTTGTCAAATAAGATCCCGCTAAATTGGCTAAGCAAACCATACTTCAAATATCATTCGGAGTAAGGACAGTTGCTGGATTAAGACTAAAAAACCGACCATTCCTTATCGCCCAGCAAAAGACCTCACTACATACCTCGGCCTCAGGATTTAAGCTAGGGTTCCTAGTATAAGAAAGAAAGTAGAGCTAGGCAAAGTCTTCTATGAGTGAACGAGATGAGGATTGAGGTAATTAAGTTCCCTAAGAGGGAGTTGCTTTCCAATATCAAAAATATTCTTTCTCCTTCGCTTCACTCACTTTTTTCTAATGTTTTTTCCCTTGTGGGCTTTCCACTATTAACACTTGTTTACTTCCTACCCTATTCGATGGTATTGAACTATTCTCTCGCAGTCCCACGCTTGGAACTAGAAGAACTATTCATTTTCCACTATGTACTACACTTGAAACTGCGATTTCCCTTCGCTAGCTAACTACTAATAGTGAAACTACTATAAATACAAAGCTCAATTTCACCCCTTTCCTTTATAGCCCGCCAAGGAACAAGTAGCCTTCACCACCTATTCCTGCCTGAAGGAAATGCATGAGCGAAAGACTCTTTCAGTTGCAATTCTTTCTTTACGCGTAAACCCTTTCAAAATATTATTCAAGCTTTCTTGACGTCTTTCTACACGGAAAACTCTAGATTCATAGATCGGTCGTTCCAGTTGTGATGTTGCGCCGATCAGCGCAATCAATATCTGACCTGAGGCCAGTTCATCTTTATACGATTACGATAAAGATTAAGCCGATTAGTCAGCTTTACCCTGGTGATACGCTAAAGCATAGCTGCTCTAGAACTCATGAACTGAAGAGCTCATGTCACGAACTAAAGATGCTACACACGCTTCATATGCGGATAGAAGGGCCCAACCCATTATGACTAATGAAGGCTACTTTTTTGTTTGTTGGATGAGTCAGGTTTCGCCCATTCGACTTGAAAAGTTCATGAATAGGTCTTCCTTTAATTGATCTCAATCAATATTTTCTTTTTCATTCCACCCAACTGGAAAATAGAATTCTTTTACCATTTATTGAGTCTTTAGAAAGAGTCTTTCTCCGCGGCAAGCATATCAAGCAGGATCAAGTGGATAAAATAGGTTAGGATAGCATCGAATAGTTGATCGGCTAGGCCTTGAGTGTTTAAACCCTTTTATCGCTGACGCGTATAAAGAAGTAAATGAAGCATGCATGTAAAGGGGAAAAATTGATTGCTTAACGAGTCTTTCTGGCTTTTTCGATTTCTTTGCCAATTTTCTCATGTCTTGGATGAATTGATTATTTTATTATGGGGACCCATCTTTCGGAAGTCGTGAACTAGAGAGACCAATAGAACAATAGCGTGCTCCAAAACAAGTTAATAGATTTCTAATAGTTAATAATAACTAACAAACAATGAAAAAGAACTACTTGAATATAGATATAATAACTTGAATCTATATAGAATATCAAATTCAGAGATAGATAATCAGTAAGTTATCTTTATCTTTATATAACTCAATATCTACTTGTAAGGGCGAAGCTACAGTTCTAAAGTTGTTCGGGCAAAAACCCTGCCTGCCGGAAGATTCATTGATTTGATTGAACCTAGCGGGAGAAAGGCATTTTCAAAACGCTTTTTTCATGGTTCACTTGATCTTTCCCCCTATTTCAATGGAATAGAGGAGGCAGAGGTGACTGCTAGGGAGGCAGTAGTAGAGCATGCAGTTGACTCGGGACCCATTCCAACATCCATTCATGTCCCTCTAGATCCGAAGCATCATACAAATCCAAATATGAATGAAGCGCCTACCCCTCTTGAATTGCCGAAAAGCAACCGATAGACAACTGAGATTTTGAATCTGAGCTGGCTTCTTTCCATTCCCTTATCTGATTCAGAAGGGGTTGCTCCTCGAAGTCTAACTCGGGCTGCAGAGCTTCTTGATGACTGAGAAGGTAATACCGAATCGATGAGAGAATTGGATCAATAAGCCAGAAGATATCTAAGATCCTGTCCTAACTCATTAATAGACTATGTTTGATGTTGACGTTTATACTGATGTATACTTTTGTATACTGTCCCTTATGGATCCGGGCTTTTCTGTTTGAATAGTCCCTGCCGTGAGTCAATGCGTTAATGCACAATTCCCTATGTCGTGAAATAAAATCCCAAGTCAGTAAAGTATTGAATAGTTAACGCGCACTAATAGAATAGATTGTATTGTTGGACCGTACGCGAGTTTAGTAGTCCAATAAGAATGCCCAATGCAATCCAAAATGAAAGCACCACAAGTGAGCCGAAGGCATTAGTCGTTCTCAAACCAATGTCCATCTAACACATCCTAATCAGAACGGCCACCCAGAGGGCCTAGCTTTAGCTGCCACAATTCTCTTCCCTTAGAGGTTTCCCAAGGTGTGTCCCCTTTCAATAAGTTCGTTCCTTTTAATTCATCGAAAGACTTCCTCAAATAGAGGTCATTCTTTTCATGCTCTAGGGACGATGTTGAAGAAATGAGTTCTCTTTCTAGTATCGCAGTTTCCTTTTTCTCCTTACTGATCATTAGCAGTGGCCATGTTGCATAATTGCACTCCTTATTATAATCACCCAATTGTTGGCACTTTGGCCTGAAGATCTATGAATGAGGAATTGACCGCTAACGCGCTTTAAAGGCATCATAACTAGAAACTTCCCATTCATTCTCAGTTTGCTTCTTTCTTACTTTTGGCTTTTTGAGAGGTATGATCGAAAAGTTCAGCAAATAAAGGCTCGGCTGGTTGTTAAGGGTGAAAGGGTTTATGCTTCATCGGAAAATGCTCAATGATGACCCCCATTTCCCTATTTTTTTATGAGACCAACTTCCTGACCCCTTTGACTTTTTGCTAACCGGGGTTTCTGTCTTTCAGATGAATAATGAATCTTGGTTGTAGTTGATGTGGATTTCAGGAGTCGGCGCCTTATCCCCAAAGCTTTGTTCCTAGGTGATTGAGATACGCCTTCCAAACCGCCTTCGAATACAAGCATAGAGTGTAGCAATTATCCGTTCTTCAGCTAAGTCCGGTATGGTTTTCTTTGCGGTGAGTCTGATAAACTGCCCCTGAAAGGGCCCCCTCCCTCTTTCTCTAAGGCTGAGGGGTATCTTGTTTGCTATCATGACTATTGGTACATTGTCAATACTCTCTCGTACTTAGAATCAAGCCGGCACTCATTCCCATCTTTCACTGGGTGGGGCTTTTGGGGAAGCCTTTCCTTCTTGTGTGCCTTCTGCCTGAAAGGGAAGATTCTGAACTGCTTTGGGCCCGTCTATGTTTTTTATGTCATTCTACTGGCTGGGACAAAGACAGATGGTCCAATTTCACAATCGTATATTCAGGTAAAAAATGACCAGACACTAAGCTAAGCCGATGCAGAATTTTCTTGATATCTTTATTGTTGTTTCTCTAAAAGTGGTTTTTCAATCCCTATGGTTGGAATCTTTTCCTTTTTCATTACTCCGTTGAAACGATTCCCTCAAATGCCATTGACTTTGCTTTTCACCCCGTATACCACTGCTTGCCGTCAACCCTATCAGCCTAGAAATTCTAGTTATCATTAGCTCTGTTTCTTGCTTTGATCTTAGGACAAAGAGAGATTGTCAAATATAGAGTACAATATCGAAGAGCGGGTTTTCCCAGACTAGCGACTGATCTCGTTACTCAATAAAGTGCAATTTCGTCAGAGATGATTTTTTTGATCTTGCTTCTGAGCGCTTAACTACTACCGATCGGTTAACCAGGCGAGACAACCACTGTAGGGCCCAATCTTCTTCTGACAAGACCAATCCGACTTGAATTTGCTTGAATAAGAGAATAGGCTACGCTGCTGAAACTACAAATTCGGCTTTGGCTGGTGGAAAATGTGAATCAATCATGAATGCAATTCTTGCCTGCTTATTCGGAAGGGGAAGACTCGAGAGTTTGTCAGATGGAAGTGAAATGGCCAAGCCTTGGATGAATGGAATCAGCCCTTTCCTATTTCTTTTAGTACACCTGCTTTCAAGCATTGGTTCCAAGGATGGGACAAGAGATAGGGATATAAGTAAAACAGGAGCTTCCGAGCCCGGTACATCTGGTTCCGGCCTATTAAGGGGGACCTAAGGTTATCTTTCCCGGGAGAAGGTGTTAGAGTTAGAGGCTGAGGGGGGATCAAGAGATTGAAAAGAAGAAGATGAAGGGTTGCTCGTACTCGCTTTCACCTGTTAGATGCAGCTACACCAGGTACCGGTGATGAGCTAATAAAAGGACTTGAAGAAAGGTTATGCAGGTGGGTGTTCATTTACAGTTGTTGGTCGGGGCCGTGGGGATGGAAAGAAAGATGAATAGTTCGGTTGGCCTTTTCCTGCCACTGGAACCGGAGATGGAGACAAAGGTGGAAATAGGCTACAACTTTATCTTCAAGAAGCGAATTCTGGGCATCAATGCACTAACGCTGTCTTGTTCGCCTTTCTTCCGTTTAACCGGAACAGACTCCCACTCGGACTGACCGATGGAATTTCTTCCCTAGCCTACCATCCAAGGGTAAGGGAACTCAATAGCACTTTCAAGAAGAAATCCACCTGAACTAACCATTCAAGTTGTCTTTATCAATAAGGCCTTACATCTTATTCATCTCTCCTTGCTCTTCCAAGTTTTCTACTCCTTCCTCCGATCACCACCAACCACAACAAGGTGAACCAGCTCCCGGAGATGAGCATTCTTGCCATACCATTCAACGAGTCCAGTCAAGTTCTTCACAGGGTCCAACCTTTCCCTTGTGAAGAAGATCGGCTTGCTCCGGTCCTTGAGTACACATCAGTGTTCTTTGTTCTCAACATGGCTGTAATTTCACTCCTCTCCTTACAGTCGAGTGGCTTTCACTCCTCAATCTAAGGATGGAAGTAAGTCCAACCTCCTATTCTCCTCTGTGTAGGGGAAGTCAAGACTCGTATCAGCACCAAGTGAAAAAAATGTTTCACTTGGGATCAAAAACATCAATCCCATGAACAATTCAGTAGAGCCCAGTAAGAGTGAAAGCATTGTGACTTTCGTCTTGTCCAAGAGTGTCCCTACTTCCAGCGAGTTATTGAAAGGTGTTGGCGATGATGAAATTTGTATGATGAATCATGGCAATGATATCAGCAGTTAATTGGTAGGAAAACTCCTCTAACCTTTTTTTAGACACTAGAGTGCCTGAACGTCTTTATTTGACTTTTACGGGATTATATTCATAGATAATGTTCTCACTACACTTAATACTTCCATTGTTGTTTTATGTGAAGAGTTAAGGGCAATGAACGTCTCTGTATCATATTCTCCCGCTATAAAGCAGCAGTTGCCTCTTGATTGCTTCTTTCATACAGTTGAACAGTCTTTCCTTTCTGACAGCGATGGTACTGATTGAACTCGGGCTTTGGTCCCCATTTTCCTATATTTGATCCAAGTATTTGAATCCAAAGTCAATCTTGGAGTTGGTAGTGGCGGGCATAGCAGCGTATTGTGGTGACTTGGGGTCTAAGGGAATTGCCAGGCAGGGTTTCAGAGCGATACCCCCTTTCGTTTCGTAGGCAATCCATCTCTGGATCTACTCAGATTTGCTTTTCTGACAAGACAGTTCTCATCAATTTCATTCCATAATATGTTTTTGGAATTTCTCTGAGAGAGCCTTAAGGTGAGTGATCCTATGCAGAGTGATATTAACAAAGAAAGTTCTTTACTTGCCTATATCCTTCTATCCCCTCTGCAACTCCTGGACTATACGTATAATTGCTAAATTGAGGTGAGATTGACGCTTTAGGTTTGTGAAGTAAGCTCACTTATTCTGACGAAGAGAAGTTCAACCGGTGGTTTGTACCTCAAAGGAAGTGTAGGTCGCCTATCGTCTCGGGACGTAATCTGGTGAGATTACTTTAGTATCTGAACTGCGTTAGCTGATCCATGGGTAGAATCCCCTTTCTACTTTTGTTTAGAATCTACCAATAGAATTTGTCACCATAGGAAACAGTTGGAATTACTCTCCTTCATATGCGCCTCTACTAGTATGTAGTTTGAACTCATTTCTATGAGCTTTTGGTTGGCATAGATGGAGCTCAGTATTTTCTACTGATTGTGACAAAGATAGGAAAAAAGAATGCCCATAGCCTAGTTACGACCCGAGGTATACTCCCTTTAAGATTTATAGAATCCAGGCTCAGGAGGAACGCTGACGCCATGCTTAACACATCCAATTCTCGCTCAAAGCTCTCTACGAGCAAACCACCGCCCTTATTTTATCATCGCCCAACTCCATTCAGGAGGAAAGCCTATCCCCTTTGCTTATGGAAATCGACTGTCCTACTCTTTCTCCGTCGCATACGAGTGATATACCTTTGTTGTATCGTAGTGGCGATGTTCCCAGACCCGATGCTTCTCAGTCAAAATCGGACATATTATCCGATATTAATACCCAAAAGGGTGAGAGCTCGGGCGTGGAGATTTCTTCCGCTTAGGAAAAAATAGAAGAGGAGGTTGCTAGCATTGCTAGGAAAAATGGATTCCATTTGGATGAAGAGGCGCCCCAAGTTTTGGGCCAATGGGTTCATGGGGAATCATCGAATCTCTCGACTTTACACGACATTTTGTCTGATCTCAGAAGAAATAGAAAAAAGTGACTGGTTTGGGGAAGCTATTAACGTATGGTACCGTAAATTTATCACACCAGACATCCCCTCTCCTCTAGAACAGTTTGACATTCCCCCCGTGCTAGTAGACTTTTATTTCTCATTCACAAATTCATCTTTGTTTATGCTACTAACTCTCAGTTTAGTTCTACTTCTACTTCATTTTTTTAGAAAAAAACGGATGAGGAACTCGATCTTGTAAATGCTTCCTCGGCGAAGTGTGCCAAGATATGCTGTCACGCCTCGACCCAACCCCCAAGCTAAAGGTTAAGTCCGGACCAGACAAATGGACAGAGTCTCCCCTGTACCGTGGACATTCTGAAAACCTGTTAACTCGCAAATAAGGTAACTACAAGGTAAACAAACTTTTCATGGCTATATATATTTAAAGATTCAAGGTCATCCGAGCCTTGAAGCAAATAACAGTTCCAAAACCACACAAGCATGCAAGTATCTTGTTTACAATGTAGAGTAATAGCCATGCCATTCTAGGATAACATTTAAAACATACTTAGAAGATAAAACATTCTACATTACGCCATTCACTCCCAACCATGCAAAGTGAATAAAAGCAGAAACCTAAATTATTACAAAACATAGGCTCCCAAATCTACACCATAATCAACTATCCTTCAGCATCTTACAACAACCAACATAAACAAAGCCCTTAGGCCACAAAATAGATACACAAGTACCAAATAGAAACAAGAAGGCACAGCCACCTCAGAACAACACACAACAACTAGGGCAAAGGCTCTAACTGCACCTCTTCCTCCTCCACTACTACCTCAACAAGCTGCGGATCACCCTCAGCGTCTCCTGAAACATATATCGAGGTATGAGCAACCACTGTTGCCCAGTGAGGGATATAGTCCCGGGGCGTGCAATGCAATAGGTAATATAGTTAAACAACAATATCAATGAGACAATTAAAGAAACAATGGTAGCTTAAATAACCACACATTTAAAAGGATACGTTTCACATAACCCCTATACACCAATCTTCACTGGTCTTCATTCAGGATCCACGAACCACGATCACGATCACGATAAGCTGGCATAATCCCCAAACACTCCAGTGGGTGTACTCTGGATGTACCCCGATAATCCTACGACCCAACATCCCCTGACAATCTCCGGACCAGGCGAATGAGGGACGAGGGCACGGAGTTTGAATATCCATCGGCAAGCCCTCGGCCGCCCAGCCGATATTCAACACATCCGCCCCTGACACTATGGTTGCGCAACCACTATGCAATGCACTTAACAATGACAAGTTAATATCAATAATATAAGCAATAACACATAGGAGGATCAACAAAGTAGGTTGACCTCGATGCAGTTAGAATAGAAAAAATTATATAAGCAAATAAGCAGTTTTACAAAGGGACATATACAAGGTAAGCATAGAATCAAACCAAAAGCACCAAATCAACTTAAAACCACATATAAACACTCAAGAGTCATGCCATGGGCTTAGTAGCATGAATCAACCGAAATTGCACCTAAACCCCTTTGTTTTTCAAACTATTTCTCTTCCAAACCAAAGTTAATGATTCACGTTCGAGGGGAAACTACATCAATCCTCTAATTAACCCCTAAGGTACCCTTTCAACAGACAATTAAGCCCGATTACCCGCAATTGCCCCGAAGGCCCCAAATTCTCTCTTATAGCTTTTAACTACACGAACCCCATTCGGGCTTCAAACAAAGGTTAGTAAACCTTCTATAGCACCTAGGTAGCCTAAGGATACTAAAAGTGAAGCCCAAATCTACCCGGATTCGTATTAACACCGAAACCCCTTTGTTAAAGTCGGCTATTTTATGTTTTATGCGATTTTAGAGCAATTCAAGTACATGGGGCTTTTAGACTACCTTCATTAGCACCTAAGGCTTCTATTAGGAGCGTTGGTTCAAGCTAATTCGAGCAATTATGCAAAACCCTAGAAAAAATATCACTATTCACCTCATAAATTAAACTAACGATTCTAACCGTTTAAAAAGCGAAACGATGGTTCAAATATGTTCTCTAGCATTTGTATACATGGTATAATAGCATAGATAACCAATACAATAGCATTTGATCACATTTTCAACAAATCAAGAAAATAGCAACTATTTAGAAATGCAAAAATAAGCCGTAAAATCCCTCACCAATGCGCGAGGAGCTCTCGGGAGGCTTGCAAACACCCTAAACTGTGTGCTCCTAGCTTGGCTTGGATTGAAGTGAAGAATTGAAGATGAAATATTCACCCAATTGCAAGGGGAGGACTGTCGGGTTCCAGGCACTATTCACTGCTGCTTCTTTTTTTTTGTTTTGCTATTATGAGCTAATATGTGTGTTGTGTTAGTTTTATAAAAGGTGGGGTCAAGTGGTTGCTTAAGTGGCCTTCTAAAATGCGTGTTGCTAGCTTAAATACGAGCCTAAAGTGTAAAGTATAAGCTAACTAATTAAATCTCTAAATTATGTTACGTAACACTATTCATTCAAGTACAAAAATTATTTTCTAAACGAGCTCTCCTATCGCCTCTAGCTCAATTGCACATTTTTCCCACTACTTTAACAATTAATATGATTTAATAAAAATGCTAATTCGCTAATAGAATGAAGTTAAAAAACATAGTGAATAGTAATTTAAGAAGACAGTTAATAAAGCACAGAAGGAAATGCGCAAACAAGAGATGCAACAATAATTGAATGCATGGCTAAATCTCGGGCGTCACATCCTCTCCCCCTTAAACTAATTGCGTCCACGCAATTCTTACATGATTCGGCGAATAACTCTGGATATCGCTCCCGTATTTGATCCTCTCTCTCCCAGGTAGCATCCTCTAACCCGTGATGATCGCATAGAACTTTGACCATCAGAATGCTTTTAGTCCTCAGCTCCTGAACTTTTTGATCAACAATCCGAAGAGGTTTCTCTGTGTACGTCAAGGTCTCACTGATCTCTAGCGGCTCGGGCTCAAGAATATGAGAGGGATCTGGCTGATACTTCCGAAGCATAGAAACATGGAAGATATCATGGATTCTGCCCAGACTGGGAGGCAAAGCTAAACGGTAAGCCAAATCACTAATAGTTTCGGTTATCTCAAATGGTCCCACATATCGAGGATTGAGTTTACCTCCTTTACCATGTCGAATCAAACCCTTGCGAGGAGAAATTTTCAGAAATACTCGATCCCCCACAGCAAATTTCAGATCACGACGGCGTCTATCTGTATAACTCTTCTGCCGACTCTGAGCTGTAAGCATCCTTTTTCTGATTAGCTGCACATGGTCAATCATTTTGTTCATCTCAGGTAAAAGAGTAGGGTCGATAGTCTTCATCTCACCAACATCATCCCAGTAGAGAGGAGACCGGCATTTACGCCCATAAAGTGCCTCATATGGTGCCATACCAATAGTAGCTTGATAACTATTGTTATAGGCGAACTCTGCGAGTGGCAAATACTTCTCCCAACTCTTACCGAAGTCCAGAATACAAGCCCGTAACATATCCTCGAGGATTAAGATAGTTCTCTCGGATTGACCATCTGTCTGAGGATGATAAGCTGTACTGAAACTCAAAGTCGTGCCCAAAGCTTTCTAAATCTTCTGCCAGAACTGAGAGGTGAATTTGGGATCTCTATCTGACACAATACTCTTTGGAATTCCATGAAGTCGAACAACATTCTCAATATACAACTCTACTAGCTTATCAAGAGAATTAGACTTCTTTTTATCTATGAAATGAGAAGTCTTGGTCAATCTATCCACAATAACCCAAACTAAGTCATTACCCTTCGAAGACCTCGGTAAATCTGATACGAAATCCATGGTAATATGATCCCATTTCTAGACAGGTATAGCCAAAGGCTGTAACAACCCTGCAGGACTCTGATGTTCTGCTTTAACTTTCTGACAAGTAAGACATCGAGCAACATAGTCAGCAATTTCTCTCTTCATATTATTCCACCAGAAGTTTTGCTTTAAATCTTTATACATTTTAATACTGCCTGGATGGATAGTATATCTAGAACTGTGTGCCTCAGGAAGAATATCCCTCTTCAAAGTTGGATCACTCGGAATACAGATTCTGCCTTTGAATTTGAGAATACCATCGTCGTGCAGTTTGAAATCCGACTCTCCCCCTTTTGAATTCTCTAAGACTTTCAACAATTGAAGATCAGCCTGTTGAGCTTCTCGAATCCTGGATAATAACAGAGATTGAATCTGCAAACTTGCGAATTGAATACCAGAATTTGAAGTACTAGGCTTCTATAAGCATAATTATTCCATGAATTCCCAATTCTTGATAATCAAGCTAGCAACAGTAGCCTTTCGGCTCAAAGCATCAGCAACAATATTGGCCTTACCTGGAAGATAGTTAATAGTGCAGTTATAGTCCTCAAGTAATTCCAGCCAACGCCTCTGCCTCATGTTCAACTCTTTCTGTCAAAACAGATATTTCAAGCTCTTATGATCTGTAAAGATTTCAAACTTGTTGCCCTAGAGATAATGACGCCATTTCTTTAATGCAAGAATGATAGCTGCAAGCTCAAGATCATGAGTCGGATAGTTGAGTTCATAAGGTTTCAGTTTCCTGGAAGCATAATCAATAACCCTGCCATTCTGCATCAATACACAACCCAGACCTTCATTCGAAGCATCACTATAGATCACCAGATTATCATAGCCCTCAGGTAAAGCAAGAATAGGAGCTGTAGTCAATCTCTTCTTCAATTCCTAGAAGCTAGCCTGGCATTTATCACTCCAGTCAAATATTGTTTTCTTCTGAGTAAGTTGAGTTAAAGGCCCTGCGATCTTAGAGAAATCCTTGACAAACCTCCGATAATACCCAGCTAAACCAAGGAAGCTACGAATCTCCGTGACAGTTTCAGGTCGTTTCCAAGATAACACAACTTCAATCTTCGCTGGGTCAATAGAAATACCATCATGCGAGATAATATGGCCAAGAAAAGCAACTTGTTTAAGCCAGAATTCACATTTGCTAAACTTCGCAAATAACTGATGCTCCTGAAGAGTCTGCAACACAATTCTAAGATGTTGTTCATGTTCCGTCTCAGATCTAGAGTAAACAAGAATATCATCAATGAAGATAACCACAAATTGGTCTAGATAAGGACGGAACCTCTGCATTAAGTCCATGAATACGGCGGGAGCATTAGTAAGACCAAACGACAAGACAACAAACTCATAATGGCCATATCGAGTTCTGAAAGCAGTTTTAGGAAATCATCTTTCTTAATCCTCAGCTGATAATAGCCTTGCCTCAGATAAAATTTAGAGAATACCTTGGCGCCTTGCAACTGATCAAATAACTCTTCAATTAAAGGCAAATGATATTTATTTTTGATGCTTACCTGATTAAGACCCCGATAATCAATGCATAAGCGAAGAGATCCGTCTTTCTTTTTAACAAATAGGACTGGCGCAACCAAGGTGAAGAACTCGGCTGAATGAATCCCTTCTCAAGCAAGCCCTGGAATTGAACTTTCAATTCCTGCAATTCGGGTGGAGCCATTCTATATAGAGTCCTAGAGATAGGTGAAGTCCTCGGCAATAAGTCAATGATGAACTCTATCTCCCTATCAGGCGGTAACCCCGGTAATTCCTCAGGAAAGACCCCCGGAAACTCCCTCACGATAGGTACATCATTCAATTTCAATTGATCCACAGGTTGATTAATCAAATATGCAAGATAAGCCTCACAACCCTTGCTAAATAATTTAGATGCTCTAATAGAAGAAATAATAGGAGTTCCCGTAGATTTTCTACTACCAACTATTTTAAGTACAGGCTAGTGGGGCATTTCTAGATACACAATCTTCTTTCTACAATCAAGCTGGGCATAATATTTACTTAACCAGTCCATCCCCAATATAATTTCAAAGTCGCGGAAAGGTAGAATAATTAAATCGACAGGAAAAACACGACATTGAATATAAATATTTCATGCCTTGCAGATAGATTTGGTTACAAACTTCAGCCCCATAGGAGTGTAAACCACAATATCATGCAACAATTTATCATGCTTCAACTTAGCATTTTGTGCACAAATATGAGTAATAAAAGAATGCAAAGCCCCGGAATCAATTAAAACCTTAACTGATTGATCATTAAGAAGAAAAATACCTTCTACCACAGTGGTCATATCCGGAAGCTCCTCAGCATCCAAAGCAAATACACGGGCCTGACCTCGTGGTAGTGGTGCTACAGCTGGTGCCCCGGTCTGAGAGTTCTGAGCTGATGTCTGACCCCTAGGGTTCTTGAATTTCTGACAGTCCTTAACCCTGTGCTGATCACTGCCGCAACCTGTACACTTTTTCTGTTTCTTCCAACAAACATCCTCAGTGTGGCCCTGACGCTGACAGAAGCTGCACTGCTGGTGACGTCCTAGAGCAGTGCCTCCCGAAGGAGCTCTGTAAGTAGAGGTAGCTGAACTACCCTGCTGCGAACGGGATACTGCTGGACGGAATTGACTATGAGTCTGACTCTGAACTGGTCGTGCCTGAGTCTGAGTAGGCCTTGTATAACTCTAAGTCTGCCTCGGCTGTATACTCTGCCCAACTGATATAGCCAGTCCCTGGTACCCCTGACTCTGAGACTGAAACCGCTTACTCGATTGGCTGGTCTTGGCTAACACATCGGCCTTGCGTTTTTCATATCTCGAGGCGGCTCGGACTACTGCAGCATAATTAGGGAAATCATTCGCAGACAAATTTAGCATAATATCCCTTCTCAATCCCAAGATAAATCTCTGGATCTTCATGTCCTCTAGCTGTATCAAGGCTGGCGCATAACAGGAAAGCCTGGTAAAAGTAGCCTCATATTGATCCAATGTCATACTTCTTTGTTTTAAGTTTATGAACTCTGTTTGACGCCTCTCGCGGGCAACCATCGATATGTACTTGTCTCGGAATTCTCGGACGAAGTCAGCCCACGAATGATGAACCCTCTCGGTTTCCCATTTCTCACTGATAGTATCCCACCAATCTTCAGCGTCACCTTCTAGAAGGAATGTGGCATAAGTGATCTTCCTATCATTATGGCACTCGAGTATTGCTAACACTCTTTCAAACTTCCTCAACCACATTTCAGCCTTCATATCATCCGGTTCTCCAAAGAAAGTGTAGGCCCCATGATGAATAAACTGGTCATATAGATTACCTCCGGTAGTAGTACTACCCCCGGCTCTCGCAACCTGATTACCTCCAACAACCCTTGTCTGACCCTGCTGTGTCACAAACTCGGAGATGGTGTTCATAGCCGTGGCCATTGTGGCTAAGATCTGTGCCGTACTCGGTTCCTGAACTGGGGGTGCATTACCTGCCAATCCGGCTTCTTGCCCATGAACCTCTTCTAGTTCTCTATCGACATTCTGATCCTCAGTACGACGGCGGGGCCCTATCTCGAATAGCTAGAATGCAAAGTGTTATGACAGGTATATATATGTATATATGCAATTTATAAGTAAACACATAAAGAAAAATTCAAATAGATTCACATAAAGCCAAGTATATAGAAGTTCATATAAGTATTCTACATTCTTGAAGTACACGTAAGTCACTAGATCATACTTGATATTCTAGACTCTTGTTATTCTATTTCCATGCTAGCATGTTCATTCCTAATTCAAATTTCACTTGACCAAACAAGTAATCCTTAATTCATGTAACCACGCAATCACATAATAGACCTATCTACCCACAGACCGAGAAAATTAACCCGGCTTCATGCATTCTATAAGCTCTGATACCACTTAAATGTCACCCCCCGAACCAACCCCCAAGCTAAAGGTTAAGTCCAGACCCGACACACGAACCAAGTCTCCCCTGTACTGTGGACATTCTGAAAACATGTAAACTCGCAAATAAGGTAACTACAAGGTAAACAAACTTTTCATGGCTATATATATTTAAAGATTCAAGGCCATCCGAGCCTTGAAGCAAATAACAGTTCCAAAACCACACAAGCATGCAAGTATCTTGCTTACAATGTAGGCTAATAGCCATGCCATTCTAGGATAACATTTAAAACATAGAAGATAAAACATTCTACATTACGCCATTCACTCCCAAGCATGCAAAGTGAATAAAAGTAGAAATCTAAATTATTACAAAACATAGGCTCCCAAATCTACACCATAATCAACTATCCTTCAGCTTCTTACAACAACCAACATAAACAAAGCCCTTAGGCCACAAAATAGATACACAAGTAGCAAATAGAAACAAGAAGGCACAACCACCTCAGAACAACACACAGCAACTAGGGCAAAGGCTCTAACTGTACCTCTTCTTCATCCATTACTACCTCAACAAGCTGGGGATCACCCTCAGCATCTCCTAAAACATATATCGAGGTATGAGCAACCACTGTTGCCCAGTGAGGGATATAGTCCCGGGGCGTGCAATTCAACAGGTAATATAGTTAAACAACAATATCAATGAGACAATTAAAGAAACAATGATAGCTTAAATAACCACACATTTAAAAGGATACGTTTCACATAACCCCTATACACCAATCTTCACTGGTCTTCATTCACGATCCACGAACCACGATCACAATCACGATAAGCCGGCATAATCCCCAAACACTCCAGTGGGTGTACTCCGGATGTACCCCGATAATCCTACGACCCAACATCCCCTGGCAATCTCTGGACCAGGCGAATGAGGGACTAGGGCACAGAGTTTGAATATCCACCGGCAAGCCCTCTGCCGCCCAGCCGATATTCAACACATCCGCCCCTGACACTATGGTTGCGCAACAACTATGCGATGCACTTAACAATGGCAAGTTAATATCAATAATATAAGCAATAACACATAGGAGGATCAACAAAGTAGGTTGACCTCGATGCAGTTAGAATAGAAACAATTATATAAGCAAATAAGCAGTTTTACAAAGGGACATATACAAGGTAAGCATAGAATCAAACCAAAAGCACCAAATCAACTTGAAACCACATATAAACACTCAAGAAGTCATGCCATGGGCTTAGTAGCATGAATCAACCGAAATTGCACCTAAACCCGTTTGTTTTTCAAACTATTTCTCTTCCAAACAAAAGTTAATGATTCACGTTCGAGGGGAAACTACATCAATCCTCTAATTAACCCCTAAGGTATCCTTTCAACCCACAATTAAGCCCGATTACCCGCAATTGCCCCGAAAGCCCCAAATTTCCTCTTATAGCTTTTAACTACACGAACCCCATCCGGGCTTCAAACAAAGGTTAGTAAACCTTCTATAGCACCTAGGTAGCCTAAGGATACTAAAAGTGAAGCCCAAATCTACCCAGATTCGCATTAACCCTGAAACCCCTTTGTTAAAGTCAGCTATTTTATGTTTTATGAGATTTTAGAGCAATTCAAGTACACGGGGCTTTTAGACTACATTCATTAGCACCTAAGGCTTCTATTAGGAGCATTGGTTCAAGCTAATTCGAGCAATTACGCAAAACCCTAGAAAAAACGTCACTATTCACCTCATAAATTAAACTAACGATTCTAACTGTTTAAAAAGCGAAACGATGGTTCAAATATGTTCTCTAGAATTTGTATACATGGTATAATAGCATAGATAACCAATACAATAGCATTTGATCACATTTTCAACAAATCAAGAAAATAGCAACTATTTAGAAATGCGAAAATAAGCCGTGAAATCCCTCACCAATGCGCGAAGGAGCTCTCGGGAGGCTTGCAAACACCCTAAACTATGTGCCCCTAGCTTGGCTTGGCTTGAAGTGAAGAATTGAAGATGAAAAATTCACCCAATTGCAAGGGGAGTGTTGTCGGGTTCCAGGCACTATTCACTGCTGCTTCATTTTTTTTTTTAATTTTTTTGCTATTATGAGCTAATATGTGTGTTGTGTTAGTTTTATAAAAGGTGGGGTCAAGTGGTTGCTTAAGTGGCCTTCTAAAATGCGCGTTGCTAGCTTAAATACGAGCCTAAATTGTAAAGTATAAGCTAACTAATTAAATCTCTAAATTATATTACGTAACACTGTAGCACCCCGATCCCTCTCGAGACCGGGAGTTCTATCAATCAATCTAATCACAACCCAAATCCGAACCCGGCATAATTTTTTAGGGAAAACGGACGGAGTCTCCCCTATTTCTAGGCAAAAAGCAAACCTGCGACAGCATATAAGTGGACCAATACCATGTCCAAACATTCAACCACCTCAAGGCCATCCGAGCCTTGTTCTCAACAAGCAATCACAAGCAAATATACATTTCCAGTTTACAGACTAACCTACCTCTTCACATCTTTTACAAGTACATTCATGCTTGACAATTAAACCATACTATCCTATTTCATAAGTTAGACTATCAAACCATTCTAACTCTTTTCCTTTGGACATTACAAACATGCATTGAAGTTAAACTATACTAACTAAATATATAAGCTAGCTTTTCAAATCACTTCAATAACCTAGTAAAACTTAAATTACATTCTTTTAATATTAAATACATACAATACATGAAAGCATACATCTTTGCCACTTCGACAACTCAAGCCACATAGGCACGCAAGACAACTCTTCAAGCACGAACTTTCACATAATCACGAACTTTCCAACTAACATGGCATTTCCTGAAATGTGGTGGTGAGGAGTGAGTATACACGACACGTATACTCAGTGAGGGTGAGACAGATATCGAATTGGAGAGAAAGAAATTCGTGCAATACAAATAAAATAGTTAAGCAATATATCCGATAAGTAAGCAATCAAGACAAACAATCAATACAATAAGCAATTACTGAAAGCATTAACACAACCATTCAAAGCTATACCACACTCTGAAGGCTATGGTTCACTCAAACGAGCAATGTACCATTTCACGAGCGATACATCAATCTCGAGCTTGATGTTGACAACGATGACAATAAGCACGCAACCACCTTATAACTTCAGTTTGGAATACCCTGGGAGTAACCATCAATTCTACGACCCAAATCTCCCTGGGAGGCAACCCAAGCGAGAAAAGGGAATAGGACACGGAGCTAGAACAACCAACACTGGCAACCTGAGGCTACCCAGAGAGGCCCATCACTCACGCGCCTGACACTATGCAATGCAAGACTCGATACAAGGCGATAAACGAGCGATAGCACAACAATACAGATTAGAGGTGATAAACAAGATAACAAGCATTTACAATCAAATAAGCAACAAGAACAACACCAACAAACATTATTAAGCAATAATAAGTATTCTATAGGCATTATAAGCATTCTATAGGCAATATAAGATTTCTATAGACAATATAAGCATTCTATCAGCAATATAAGCATTCTATCAGCAATATAAGCATTCTATAAGCAATATAAGCATTCTATAAGCAATATACTATGAAAACACACAAAATCAAAAAAATGACCCCAACTTTCAAAACACTACTACTTTCAAACGAGCCACGAGTTTTGGAAACCGACTTCACCAATCATTCTAGGTCACCATAAGGCACGTCTAAAGACCTCGAAACCCTACTTAACCCTAGAATTCACGAAAAGCCCTGATTTTCCCCTTTGCTCATTTGAACTACTGCTACCTCAACCGATCACCCAATCAATGCCATAACCGCACCAAAAGTTCTTCCATGGCCTCCCAACACAATGCCATCATACAAACCGAGAAAACGCTAAACTCGACCTAAACGACCCCGACTTTCTCCAATGCATTTTCCTCATTTTTTCCATTACACAATCCAAACAAATCATGCATTTAGGCATTCTAGCATATCTAGCACCTTCCTATATCAACAGAGCGCATAACAGAGCAACTTCATTGAAACGGGAGTTTACTATTCATAATTTACTATTCATTATACAATTTATATTTCAATTTCAATATTCAACCACATAAAATATTAAAAAGCTATAAATACATGTTCTACGATTGCTAGGGAACATTCTTTAAGCCTCAAAATGATTAAAATAACGATACACGGATAAAACCCAAAAATCAAAGTTAATACACAAAATATTCAAATGCGCAAATAAACATGAAACCCTCATCTTAGACGCTCCTAGACGCTAGGAAAACCTCGTAGGGTGCCTCAGAAACCACCCCGTGGAAGCTCACGCGAAGAATCGAATATTTGAAGTTGAAATTTCTTATTTTTTTTCTCATTTATTTTTGGCTAGCTGCTCCCTGTTTTCAGCTTTTTTTTATTTTTTGTGCTATTTTAAGCTATTTTAAAAGATGGCAAGAAGTCAATTTGGTCAAGGCTTGGTCAATGCTCACTTAAGTTGGTCAATCTAGCTTATTTTATGCATTTTAAAGCTAAAACAACTATCACAAATCAAATTCAAGTTAATAACAACTAAACTACTAAAATTAAAACACTAAACACGAGTTTTCACTATTTGCTGAGGATTAGAATTCATTTTCTAACTATCGCTCTCGATATGCTATGCACTTTGCGACAATAAAAGATTAACAATTAAATCTCAAAGAATTTAAGAAAATATAATTTTGAAGAGTAATCATGGTTGAAAATTTACTCCGGCTCGGAGCTACTTTTCATTTAATTGAAAACAGAGCATTAAGGTGCAAGAAAAATAAAGCCGATTAGCATGAATATGAAAAGTAGTTGATATTCCGTTAAAATAATTAACTCAAGTATTATTTTAATTACTTCTAAAAGAAATATGAAAATAAAGCTACAAAGAAATGTTTAACTAAAAATAAACACAAATTCAATGCTAACATTTAAGGTAACACTTAATCAAATGCAATTAAATACCATTAAATGCATGCCGAGTTCGGGTTATCACAAACACTATTCATTCAACTACAAAAATCATTTTCTAAACGAGCTCTCCTATCGCCTCTAGCTCAATTGCACATTTTTTCCACTACTTTAACAATTAATATGATTTAATAAAAATACTAATTCGCTAATAGAATGAAGTTAAAAAATAGAGTGAATAGTAATTTAAGAAGACAGTTAATAAAGCACAGAAGGAAATGCGTAAACAAGAGATGCAACAGTAATTGAATGCATGGCTAAATCTCAGGCGTCACATATGCGAGATCATCGACGAAATCTCCACGGCCGACCGGTCAAATTCGAGGCAAAATACCGCGGCCGAAGTCTATCTTAAAATCTCAGAATGGGAAAAAAAGGGGGGGAATATGACTCAAAAGGGAGTAGTTGAAACAATTTCTTTAGCGGGAGCTACTGTCGGTATTGGAAACGTCTTCAATTCTTTGATCCATTCCGTGTCGCGAAATCCATCGTTGGCTAAACAATTTATTATTTGGGTATGCCTTTCTAGGCTTTGCCGAATATTTCATCATTTGAGAGGTGTAGTCTACTCTCCTACCTGAGAAAGAGGAAGAGGCCCCCAGAAATGGGGGGAAGGGGAGTGGGCAAAGGGCCCCTTCACGGCTAATCGATCTCTCTCCCTCTAGTAAGCTCATCGAAAGACCTGGTGCCTAATACTAAAACAACATTGTGGAAGGTGGGATGCTAGGTGGACAGGATTGGACGTTAACCTAGAGAGCTAAGTGTAGTGCACTTCATTCTCTTTGATTGGCACATGGAAGATAAACTGAAAGCAGAAAGAATATCTACACAGCTAAGACAAGGAAGATAAGATAGGCAGTTCAGAAAGAAGATAAGACAAACAAGTAAATATTGCAACTGACAACTAATAGGAGAGAGAATACAATTGTCAGCAAATCAAATAGATAAGACCGTCCTGTCTTGATAGTTGACTTCAGATTTCAATGTCCAATCTGACTGTGAGAATAGCGAAGTCTGGAATGACATGCTCAATGCTAGTCCATCCAGAAATGCCCAATATTCTACCGCTTTTAACCCTGTTTGCATAGGTTCGTGCACAAATTTACATTCAATAATCCTAGGGGCTTTCACTTCGACACGTCTTCGCTCGTGATGGCTTAGAGTCCCTCTTCCATCAATAGGTACTCCAAAGGCGTCGACCACACGCCCTAGCATAGCCTTTCCTGCATGAACATCAATAATGGATCCAGTGCGCTTGACAAGATCTCCTTCTTTAATAACAATATCACTACCAAAGACAACAATCCCTACATTCTCATTCTCAAGATTCAAGGCTATTCCTTTCACACCGCTGGAAAATTCAACCATTTCCCCAACTTGAATCTCTGTGAAACCCCACTTTTCTGCTTATCTCGTTTTACGTGCTTTGTCTCGTTTTGCGTGCATATGACCTGTTTATGTGCTATAGGACCTAGAAAGTTATAATTTTGATTTCAATACTCCTAATACGTGCTAAATGTGCATTCATGAAATTTTCATCAAAAACGGAGTCAAAAATTTTATCGTCGATTTTTAGTGAATAGTGTTTTCGAAACACGTCCGCTATAATTTTGAAACTGGTCTTTTTAACCCTTCTAGACCTAGTCCACGGACTTTAATAGACCTGTGTTTGATGGAAACGGTTTTAAAATCGGCTTAAGAATTTATTAGGGTTTTTACACCGACTTTTGCAAAAATCGAGTTTTAAGCCGACTCGGGTGGAATTCTTTGAATGTAAAACTTCTTGTCACCTAAAAATAATCCACTTGAGATATCTTGGGGGTTGCATATTTATTTTTAACTTGGTGAGCACTAAAATGAAATTAAAGTCATTAAAAACACAAAAATACCTATTAAAACTAACTTTGACTTTGCATTTTTTAATTGACCAAGCTTTTTATTATATAATGTCATCAACACACACTCACACAACACAAAACACACTCCAAAAACACACACAAAACCGTGGCTCCTTGGAGGAGAAAGATAAGGCATTTTCAAAGCATTTTTCTCACAGATTTTGCGTTTCAAAGCCGAATTGAGTGATTCAAAGCTTGAAATTGATTGTTTGGCATCCATTCTACACATTTCTTGCATCAAAACACATCAAAGGTGAGAGAAAAATTCTAGATCTCAAAATGTCATTTTTGTGTTTTTGCGTATAAATGAAGATTGAACCTTTAGAATTGAAATCTGATGTTAGATTATTGCTCCTTGCATGCTAGGGATCATTATATACTAATACTACGAGTTTCTGTCCGATATAGCATAATTTTTATTTTCCGGGTATTTAATTTTGATTAAAATGTTCAAAGTTGATTTAATTGAGTTGCGTTGCTCGAAATCGATTGCCGTCGATTTCTAAATACTTGATAATTACGTGTTAGCGCTGTTGTAATGCCGAATTTTCGATTGTGATGTCCGTGCTAAAATTCGAAAATTTCAGCCTAGGTGCCTTGAGGTTTTAGGGTTGTTGGGCTTGATTTTGAGGTGTCTTGGTTGGTTTCCGATAAGGTTAATGTAGATGATCGAATGGGTGAGTGTTTGAAATTGATTTGGAGTTGTTTGGATTAGTAGAATGTAAGATATGATTATTTGAAGTTTAGGTTATCTTTCTTTAAATTATTGAATTGAGCCTTAGTTGATCGGGTGTGGTTTGAGTGATTGAATTGTGAGTTGTTGATGGGTAAACTAAGGTTTGATTGTGTGTTTAATGCATGTCCGGTTAGATGGCCTACTTTGTCATCTAACTACGTTATTTGTTGTTTAATTGATTATTGATGTTATTGATAATGATGATATGATTATTGATGATGATAAAATGATATTGATTGATTATTATTGAATGCGGGAATCGGGCACTCTTGTTGCTGATCTCCCAATTGATTGATCGATTTATGCTTGCATGATGATTGATGAATATGGAGCCTTGGTATGTGTGTGCCACCTCTCGGGCAGCGTCGGGCTGTCGGGTTGAAACCGGCATGACTGCCATAGGCTACCCCCAGCTCGCATGACGGAGATGTCATGGAGGGAAGGGGATAGTGAGGTACCTCGGGTGCGTGAGTAATGGGGAGTTATAAGAAGAACGGTTGAGATCGTGATGGCGTTTGGAGCTACACCAAATAGAGTATCCTTACTGAATGGTCATATAGTTATGTGATGATAGCTTTATTTATGTTGTTATGTGATGATAGCATTATTTATGTTGTTATGTGATGATAGCATTATTTATGTTGTTATGTGATGATAGCTTTATTTATGTTATTATGTTGTTGTGTGTTTACTTGCTCAAAGGACTAAATCCAAGGAGCGTAGTGAATACTGTCGAGATCTATCGGATCCTCACTGGGCTTATGTATATAAGCTCACTCTCTATTAATGCATGCTTACAGGTGTTGCAGAGCCGGATTACGGGTATGTGCCTCCTGAAGAGGAGAATGTGGAAAATGTGCTTTACGTGGACGAGTCATATGTTCCCGAGTCTTATCCATGACTTTATGTTGTTAAATGTCTTGTGTATTAGTTTAATAGACTTTTATATGCTTTGTGGTTCTTATTGTAATAGATGTTGGAAGATGATGATCCAAATGGTGTTAACTTAGTGGCTTTCTTTTGTCTATGGTTAAGTTGTAAACATGTCTCAACTTATTTTTGAAATGCATGATAAGGTTGAAGTATTGTATGTTATGTTGGAACGGAGGCGTATAACGAGGATGGTTTATTGTATATTATGATTGTGTTGTATGTTGTTGTTTGAATTAAGGAGTTGCTGGATGTATGATGTTTAATGAGGTTGGTTTAGAGCCTCGGTATCCTATTTACTGTCGTTATACTGCCGAAATTCCGTTGCGTCCTGACTGATCATAGGAGGGGTCGAGTTGGGGCGTGACAGTTTAAGTGGTATCAGAGCGCATGTTAGCTGTCAGCCAGGGTATCCTCGGAATGTTGGTAGTGGTCTAAGCATGCAAGTATGTATTAAGTGAAAGAAAAGTAAAACATATGTTAATATGTTTATGTGATTAATTTACTTATGTGTCTAACATTCTATGTGACAAATATGCCTTGTGTGTTAAGTGAACTAATGTGGTCAATATGTTTTATGTGATAACGTGTTATACGTACTCAATTTGTTGTAATTAATGTGCATTATGTGATTAATGTGCATTATGTGATTAATGTGTATTATGTGACAATTGTGTTTTATGTGATTTTGTGCCTTGTGTGAAGTTAGTTTTTTATGTGGTTTTAATTGTTTATAACTAGCTTATGTGAAACAACGTGCTTTAGGTGCTCAATGTACTTTAAGTGACCAATGTGAGTTACGTGATCAACTTGTCTTATGTGAAGTTTGTTGCTTATGTGACTTTAATTGTTTATAACTTACTTCTGTGATATAACCTGTTTATGTGATGTTGGCTTCTTATATGTTGAATTGTGTGTTATGTGATAATGTTGCATTGTATGATAATTGCGCATTACGTTGTACTTGTCTTTCATATGATATAGTTGCATACATGTTTTAACTCGTGAGTGACCTTTTAATGTCTAGGGTGGTTGTAAGAGTTTTCGGAAATAGTGGTAGGCCATGATTTTGAATTATTATTATTCTAGAAGTTTATCAGTTAGATTTTAATTGTTATGTTTATGGATTTTAGTTTCGGCTTAGTGGATTGATCTTGATGTTCCTTTAGCGAGAATGAAGTTGTTCGAGGAAATAGAAACGTATCTTGATGATTATAATTACTTTTGTTGCCATGTTTAACTTGTTATTACTTGGAGATGAATCATAAGTTGAGGTTTTTGTGAGGTTGTGATTAGACACTTTTGGAGTCTCAACTCAGATTATACTTTCTTGAGGTTATTTTAGAATGAATTTATTTGAGGAATTAGTGATGTATATTTGTGAATGGAATGAAGTGTGGTATAACTTGTGAATATTTCTACTATTTGGGATTGCTATATTATTAATGGATATTTTGGAGTTTTGATCTTTAAGCCTTGGAGACAATTGGAGTGATTCCTGACTAAAGTTACTTTATTCGAAGATGTAATTGTTGGGAGATAGAATTATTTGAGGAAATAAGAATGCATTTTGGTGACTGAACATTTACTTACCTACATCAAGCTTTTGAGTTCTAGGTGGTATGACTTTCTAAATTGTTGATTGAGGATTCGCTTGTGTTATAATGGGTTAGTATGAATCTGTATTGTGTTATCAGATTTTGGAGTCTTCATTAGTGAATCTTGTTGGGTAATCAGTGATTTGTCTTGTTTAGTGATTGGTCTGGTACGGAATGTAAAATTTTGGAGTGATTTATCTTGTTTGGTGATTGTTATGACTCCTTAGGTTCTCTAGGTCTCCTTAGTGTCTTGATTTGGAGGAAGATAGATTGTAGGATTTGACTTGTTGGTGTTTAAGTGTGTAGGTGGGACACCCTTCTTGTGCTTCATAATTCTATCAGTCTTATTATTATCTTTTACTCTATTCTCACTTATTTGAGAGAGAGTTACACTTTTCTAGCATATCAATTGCTTCTTGAAAGTTTGCTTATTGGATTAATGGATCCTATACTCATTTGACATTGTTTCTATTCTTAACGTTCATATTTGCTTCTTATAGCAATGTCACTTATTGGAGTTAAGGTTTGAAACTTCTATATTTCATTCTATATCTCCAGCCATTGGTTTCAATATTTCATTTCATCCTATTACTATTCATTTGAAAGTAATTTTTCCTTTGGTATACCATTTTACTTGTTCGAATTCTACTTGCTTGATGTACTCCCTACCTAAGTACATCATTGTCATTCTTGTTGATCCTTGTTAATCCTATTGTTTCATTATTAAATCCAGAGTCATTACTTTGCTTGTAATTGCTCACTCAAAGTACTCGGCACTGTTCTATTGTTATCATTTCTTATTCGTACTTCTTTGGTATTGCGTGCTGAGATACTCATTATCTTGACACTCATGTTTCTATTGAATTAATCATCTCTTATTTCTTAATTTCATTTCGCCTCAAGTACAACTTACTTGTTGGTTCCTTGAACAATCATCGAGAATTGAAATATCTACTTGTTCAGGAATTTTTGTTCAACATACTCAGTACTGTTTTGACTCGCCATTATCCTTTGTTCGTACTTATTTAACTAAAAGGTGCTGAGACATTTCTTATCTTAGTTATCATGCTTCCTTATTAAACTTTTAACCTCTTGATTCTCTAACCTGTTTGACCTCCTGTTCACTTGATTGTTGGCTCGAATATGATTTTTCATATTCGTATTTCCTTGTAAATTTCATAAGAGCCATATTCTGACAAATGTCACTTTTGAGATATTCCCTTGATCGGTAATCATTCATGTTATCGTGAATGAGTTTTTAAACCCTCGGGGTGTTCATAGAGCTCTTTTGTGTAGTAGGGGATGATTGATAATTAGTGGTGTCATGCTAAGCTTTGGAGTTGCAGTTTCTTTCATATGCAATATGATATTAGGTAGGAGAGAATTATGAATTGGAGATTGTCTTGGAACTATGATCATCAACTTGCAGTCAACAGAGGTTGTTCTTTTGAGGTCTTTGGTTAGGTGTCATCCTAAGAGATAAATGGGAACTAGGAGAAGTATTGTTATGCGTAACGATTGAGGATTTAATTGTCTATCAGTTCGAGAATTGCGCGGACGCAATTGTTTTAAGGAGGGGAGAATGTGAAACCCCACTTTTCTGCTTATCTCGTTTTACGTGCTTTGTCTCGTTTTGCGTGCATATGACCTGTTTATGTGCTATAGGACCTAGAAAGTTATAATTTTGATTTCAATACTCCTAATACGTGCTAAATGTGCATTCATGAAATTTTCATCAAAAACGGAGTCAAAAATTTTATCGTCGATTTTTAGTGAATAGTGTTTTCGAAACACGTCCGCTATAATTTTGAAACTGGTCTTTTTAACCCTTCTAGACCTAGTCCACGGACTTTAATAGACCTGTGTTTGATGGAAACGGTTTTAAAATCGGCTTAAGAATTTATTAGGGTTTTTACACCGACTTTTGCAAAAATCGAGTTTTAAGCCGACTCGGGTGGAATTCTTTGAATGTAAAACTTCTTGTCACCTAAAAATAATCCACTTGAGATATCTTGGGGGTTGCATATTTATTTTTAACTTGGTGAGCACTAAAATGCAATTAAAGTCATTAAAAACACAAAAATACCTATTAAAACTAACTTTGACTTTGCATTTTTTAATTGACCAAGCTTTTTATTATATAATGTCATCAACACACACTCACACAACACAAAACACACTCCAAAAACACACACAAAACCGTGGCTCCTTGGAGAAGAAAGATAAGGCATTTTCAAAGCATTTTTCTCACAGATTTTGCGTTTCAAAGCCGAATTGAGTGATTCAAAGCTTGAAATTGATTGTTTGGCATCCATTCTACACATTTCTTGCATCAAAACACATCAAAGGTGAGAGAAAAATTCTAGATCTCAAAATGTCATTTTTGTGTTTTTGCGTATAAATGAAGATTGAACCGTTAGAATTGAAATCTGATGTTAGATTATTGCTCCTTGCATGCTAGGGATCATTATATACTAATACTACGAGTTTCTGTCCGATATAGCATAATTTTTATTTTCCGGGTATTTAATTTTGATTAAAATGTTCAAAGTTGATTTAATTGAGTTGCGTTGCTCGAAATCGATTGCCGTCGATTTCTAAATACTTGATAATTACGTGTTAGCGCTGTTGTAATGCCGAATTTTCGATTGTGATGTCCGTGCTAAAATTCGAAAATTTCAGCCTAGGTGCCTTGAGGTTTTAGGGTTGTTGGGCTTGATTTTGAGGTGTCTTGGTTGGTTTCCGATAAGGTTAATGTAGATGATCGAATGGGTGAGTGTTTGAAATTGATTTGGAGTTGTTTGGATTAGTAGAATGTAAGATATGATTATTTGAAGTTTAGGTTATCTTTCTTTAAATTATTGAATTGAGCCTTAGTTGATCGGGTGTGGTTTGAGTGATTGAATTGTGAGTTGTTGATGGGTAAACTAAGGTTTGATTGTGTGTTTAATGCATGTCCGGTTAGATGGCCTACTTTGTCATCTAACTACGTTATTTGTTGTTTAATTGATTATTGATGTTATTGATAATGATGATATGATTATTGATGATGATAAAATGATATTGATTGATTATTATTGAATGCGGGAATCGGGCACTCTTGTTGCTGATCTCCCAATTGATTGATCGATTTATGCTTGCATGATGATTGATGAATATGGAGCCTTGGTATGTGTGTGCCACCTCTCGGGCAGCGTCGGGCTGTCGGGTTGAAACCGGCATGACTGCCATAGGCTACCCCCAGCTCGCATGACGGAGATGTCATGGAGGGAAGGGGATAGTGAGGTACCTCGGGTGCGTGAGTAATGGGGAGTTATAAGAAGAACGGTTGAGATCGTGATGGCGTTTGGAGCTACACCAAATAGAGTATCCTTACTGAATGGTCATATAGTTATGTGATGATAGCTTTATTTATGTTGTTATGTGATGATAGCATTATTTATGTTGTTATGTGATGATAGCATTATTTATGTTGTTATGTGATGATAGCTTTATTTATGTTATTATGTTGTTGTGTGTTTACTTGCTCAAAGGACTAAATCCAAGGAGCGTAGTGAATACTGTCGAGATCTATCGGATCCTCACTGGGCTTATGTATATAAGCTCACTCTCTATTAATGCATGCTTACAGGTGTTGCAGAGCCGGATTACGGGTATGTGCCTCCTGAAGAGGAGAATGTGGAAAATGTGCTTTACGTGGACGAGTCATATGTTCCCGAGTCTTATCCATGACTTTATGTTGTTAAATGTCTTGTGTATTAGTTTAATAGACTTTTATATGCTTTGTGGTTCTTATTGTAATAGATGTTGGAAGATGATGATCCAAATGGTGTTAACTTAGTGGCTTTCTTTTGTCTATGGTTAAGTTGTAAACATGTCTCAACTTATTTTTGAAATGCATGATAAGGTTGAAGTATTGTATGTTATGTTGGAACGGAGGCGTATAACGAGGATGGTTTATTGTATATTATGATTGTGTTGTATGTTGTTGTTTGAATTAAGGAGTTGCTGGATGTATGATGTTTAATGAGGTTGGTTTAGAGCCTCGGTATCCTATTTACTGTCGTTATACTGCCGAAATTCCGTTGCGTCCTGACTGATCATAGGAGGGGTCGAGTTGGGGCGTGACAATCTCGTTCAATCCTTAAACACGTGCAATCCCATCTCTAACTGAGACCACTCGACCGATCTCATCCACTTGAAAATTCGTGTAAAAGTTTCTAATTCGACTTTCTAATAGAGTCATTAGTTCCGCAGCTCTGGGAGAGAGTTCCATAATGAAATTACAAATCGAGTTAAAGGAGAATGCTGCTTTCAAATCAAATCAAATATCTTTTTTGATTTTCTATTCATTAGGGGCATAACCAGGCTTTGCTTGATATATTTGGTTTAACCCCTTTTTTAGAGTCTTTCTTTCATCATTCTAATTTTCAAGAATGAATGAAAAATATTTTTTATTCACTTCTTTGACTTTGATGCATTCATATTCAAAATCTCGCCCTCTCGTTTTTGTTTAATAATAATTTCTAGTTAGTTAACATTCGATCTAAGCTGGCAACGAGCTTTATCTTGGTAGATAGGGGTACTTTCTTTTCTTATCTTATCTTAGCGCCTTCTTCTCCTTTATTCCCGTAACACTCAAACAGCTTTCCTGAAAAAGGTAAACTCGGGGAACAGCATCTTTGGTGAAAGAAAGAATGGTTAGGTCAGAAGCATGACGCACGCACCTCAATCCAAAGAAGGACATAAGCAAGATGAATCTTTTTTTCTTTCTCTTTCTATAAGAAATTACGTAATGGTTTTAGAGCTAAAGCACATACATATGGAAAGGTGCAAAGGAGAGATGTTCCAGTTAGATGATAAGAATTACCAGGGTTTGCCAGCTGTATTTGATTGAAATAGTGTGGCACCACTACAAATGACTTTCTTTAATTATATAGCCCCTCTTGTAAATCCACGAATAGATTTGATCCATTAGATTTTGACTCTATCTTCTTTAGATTGCACTAGTTTGTTGAGCCGTAGTTTGCTTGTTTTAGTCCATACAAGGCCTTCCTAAGTCGACTAACTAGATATGAAGAAACTGGTCGCACTGGCGAAGGCTTCATGCACCTCATGTACTTTTCCATTCAGAAAAAATGCCCCACATCTCAGACAAATGAAGACTACTTTCTCGCCGTGGGAACTGCAATCAGAGCATGTACAAAAGTAACCTTTTCCAGTGGGGCAAAAGTCTTCTTAGATCAATACCAAGAGTGAGTCTGAATTTCCCTCTATAGTGGTCTTTCCATCAGTAAGAGGTTTGGAACCCCTCTATATCTGATATGGTAATGAATGACGTCTTCTGCAAGACTGGAAGTTCCTCAGATATGGGCCTACTGCCACTGAGGCTCGAAAGCCTCACTATCATTTTGCGGCTTCAAAGAAGAATGAACAATGGCAAAAAAAGTATTATGCTGAGATTAAAGCATATGGGTGTCACAAATAAAAACAACGTACCTCAGGAAAGGACGAAAGGCCAACGAGCTCGGGCGACAGATCAATAGTCGACTCTGGGTGGGTAGCAGTAGAGTCACTAGCCTGTCAAGAATAGGAAGAGGTATGAAATAACTCGACTGATAAGGAGATAAAGGTAGACGCTCGACCGGGGTAGAATCCATTTTTTATGTTGGAGGATACTTTCTAGCCTTACTCAAATAGGGGGTATAAATACCAAAGAAAAAGAGACGGAGACAGCTCAAAATACAACTGAGGGTCAAACTCCAGTTGGCTTTCCAAGATCGACGGATCAGCATGAGATTGTCAGGAATGAAACTTCCAATGCTCCTAATACCTCTGGTTCTGTTTAACTCTCTCGGGCTCCTGTTGCTGAATTTGACGAAGCAGGTCCCAGGTCCCAAGAGAAGAGGTCATAAAATCGGTATTCAAATCAGGTCTAGCTCAACAAAGGAGAAGGCGATCGGCAGTGAGAAAGTCTGAATTTCAAAAAGAAAATGATTTATTTAAAGATTATCTTATAATAGTGTTGTTTTTTGATAGGAGTAGACTCGGTAGTCGAAGACTCGTCTAAAAGAAAGGAGACAGAGGTTGTAGGAGGATCATCTGTTGTAAATAAAGTAGAACCCTCCTTAGAAGAGAAGACAATTCCTTCGTCAATCACAAATGTTCTTAATGAAGTGTTAGGTGGTATGAGTCAATCGTTCTACTTTTTATCTTCGTATAAAGACTTAGAATGAACTGAGTTATCTTTGTATGACTTAGACTAATTTGAGATACATGTTATTGAAGGTGATGTCAGCCGTGTAGAAACTAAACCAAGGTCAGGACTGGATGTACCTGCTGGTGACGTCCGACAATTAATCCCAACTCTGACAGGAACATCCTTGAGTCCTAACAACTTCTTTGCTGGTGTGCAGGATGAAGAACAAAACAAGGCCAGGCTCAAGCGAGACATAAGGCAGAATTTTGATAACCTAGAAGAAGGAGCTTCGTCAGATGAAGACGGTTATGCATCTTTGTTCCACACAGGCTCAAATGTATAAGTTTTTCACATGTCACCAAATTCAAAAGACCGTTCGCATCCTATCACAATTAAAACTAAAAAGATATGAACTGATTCACCAAAAAAATGACTTAAGCACATTAATTTGTGCTTGACGACGCTCTTCTGCTAGTCAATTTAACGAAGCCCTTTCCTCATTTTCATCTTAGTAATCACTTTCTTCTTATTTTCTAAGACGTTTAGACGAGTTTGGATGGTAGACATCTTCTCTTTGGCTCTCTGAATACCTTCGTCAACCCTGCGAAGCTCTCCCTCAACATCATGAAGCTTATTTATGCAGGTGAAAATAGGGGATCCATTGTTTCTCCCGTATTTTCTGGAAAATGCTATGTTAAACTATGCCCACCCACCTCGACAAGGCTGGAACTCAATTCCAGTCAATAAATGAACGGAGGGATGAACTGGATTTGAATAGTTGAGAAGATGTTTGAAACCTCCTGCCATAAGGAATGGGAGATCTGTAGTAAGAGCTCTTTCTCTCCCTGCTTTCAGTGCCTTACTATTCTTTCAGGGAAACTCCTGAAGTTACGTCTTTCAGTACTGGGACTCAAGTCAAGTAGTTGAGATAAGTTGTTTGCTCTTTGTCAGGTGCCCTTAGTTAAGTTCCTTTTGTCCTATAGGTTCGTTTTAAAGGTCAATGGTTCAAGTCAAGAAGGGAGGAGGCCCTTCTCACTCAAGCTCAAGCATTTACTTTTCTAGTTAGAGACCAACGTCTCGGGGCTAACGTAGGATCCGCTCAAGCACATACTGGTTTAGGTAAATATCTTATGTCTTCCCCGGCTGGAGAGATCATTTTTGGAGGATAAAGTATGCGCTTTTCAAAAAAGCTCAGAAAAAATGCACCGGGTTTTAATATATATATCATATATATATATATATATATATATATATATATATATATATATATATATATAACTGGCTGGCTACTTTTTATGCAAAAAGAAAAAGACAAAACGGGATTAGATTTCTACTTATAAGGAAGGAAGGTTAGATATCTTTGATAGGCTTGTATTTTTGGTTGAAATGAGATGGTGTTCAAACTCCCGAAATGCAATCTAGACAGCGGGTGTGATAACCCGAACCCGGCATGCATTTAATAGCACTTGACTGCATTTGATTAAATGTTTCATTAGTTAAATCATCTAATTATCACTGTTTTGCTATTTCTTTTAGAAGAATTCGAAAAGGATTTATATTATTTGATTAAAATATTATTACCTATTTCTAATAATTGTAGTAATTGAAATTATTCTTTTGTGATTAATTAAGTGTCATCTTAAGTATTAATATTTAATTGCACTTGATTTCATGTTTATATTTATTTGTTCATTTGTAACTTAACATTAACTTTATAATTCTTTAAAATGTTATGGAAATAGTTAAATTAATTATTTTAAATGAATATTGATTGCCTTGATTGTTTTGATTATTTTAATAATCGGTTTTGGTTGTTTTGCATTAAAATCACTCGGTTTTCAAATAAATGAGAAAAGTAACTCTGAGCCGAAGTGAATTTTAAACTATTCTACTATTCTACTTTTCAAAGAATTAAAGTTTTATATTATTGCTCATCACTTTATTAGCGATCGATTATTGACCGTTCGATCGTAGAATTTCGAAAATAAGAGTTAGAGAAATATTTTTCGGATTTAGTTAAAAATGTTTTTAGCTTAATTTAACTAGTTTTAGTTGTTTTTCATTTAATTGCATTATTTTAACTTGAATTGGATTTAATGGCATCAAAATAAGCTTATTTGACTATTTTTAATTAAAGTTTGAATTTGCAAAAGTCCAAAATGCCCTTGTCACCTTATAAAAAAAAAAACAAGTCAAAATTAGCTCAAAAACATTTCCCAAAATTCCCCCCATGTCCCCCCCAAGGCCGAGAATCACCAAGGGAAAAAAAAGAGATTTTGATTTCAAATTTCTTCTACAATCTTGCATACAACTGCTCAAGGATCGCGGTTAGGGTCTTTGCAAGCCTTCCTCTTCGATCACTGTGAGGGTTTTCATGCTTTTGTGCATTTTAATCTGAATTTGATTTTTGACCCAATTTTTCAGATTTGATATTTATCGCGTTATAATGCATGTTATTGCTTGAAATAGCTTGCTTAGGGTTCGTAAAGCATTGCTTGTTAGTTATTTAGCAATTTTTACGGTTGAAACTGCGTAATTAAAATTGGGGAAGAATATGAATAGTGAATTATGAATAGTAAACCCTAGAATTTTGGATTTCGATCCGAATTGCGATTGTTTGATTTGGATAGGTGCCATTAGTGAAAGAAAGCTAAAATGTGAAATAAAAACGGATCGGCTTTTGTTAAAATTGGAAATTAGACGAAGAAACGTAAAGGGGCCGTTTGACCAAAAGTTGACCGTGCTCGAATTGAGTTGGGGGTTTTGCAATTGAGGGCATGGAAGCACTTTTGGTGCTGTTGTGGCGTTGATTGAGTGACCGGTTAACATAGTTGTAGTTCAAATGCAGTAGGTGGACTTTCAGGTCTCGGGTGAGAAAGTGAAGTTTAGTGACATAGAAACGTGTCTTGTAGTGCCTGAGTGAATGTAGTGAAATCGGTTTCCTAATCCTGTAACTCGTTTGCTCGTAATTGTCCTTGGAAGTTGGGGTTGAATAGTATTATTTGTTGTTTTCGTGTTTCAACTGCCGTTACTTGTTTAATTGTTGTTATTGTTGCTTATTATTGCTTGTTATGCTTGAAAAGTTAGTTGAATGTTAGTATTGATTGTGATTGCTTGTTATCTCATTTGTTGTCACTAGTTTGTATTATTGCGCTATCACTCCTTTATCGCCTTGTATCGAGTCTTGCATTGCATAATGTCTCGCGCATGAGTGATGGGCCTCTCTGGGTAGCCTCGGGTTGCCAGTGTTGGTTGCTTTAGCTCCGCTGCTATTCCCTTTCTCGCTTGGGTTGCCTCCCAGGGAGATTTGGGTCGTAGATTGATGGATACTTCCGGGGTATTCCAAACTGGTGTTATAAGGTGGTTGCGCGCTTATTGTCATCGTTGTCAAACATCAAGCTCGAGATTGATGTATCGCTTGTAAAATGGTATATTGCTCGTATGAGTGAACCACAGCCTTCAGAGTGTGGTATAGCTTTAAAGGGCTTTGTTAATGCTTTCTTGATTGCTTATAGTATTGTTGTTTGTATTGAATGTTTCCTTATTGTCTTTATTGCTTAACTGTGATTATTTGCATTGCACGATCTTCTTTCTCTCCAACTCGATATCTGTCTCGCCCTCATTGAGTATACGTGTTGTGTATACTCACTCCTCACCACCACATTTCAGGAAATGCCTTGTTAGCTGAAAAGTTCGTGGATATGTGTTAGTTCGTGCCTGAGGAGTTGTCTTGCGTGCTTTGTGGCTTGAGCTGTCAAAGATGTAAAGATGTATGTTCATATGTTGTATGTATTTATTGTTAAAAGAAATGTAATTTAATCTAGCTAAGTAGTTGAGGTAGATTGTTAAGTTAGTTATGTATTCAGTAGTATAGTTAACCCGATGCATGTTTGTAATTGTCTAAAGAAAAGAGTGAGAATGGTATAATAGTATATTTTGTGCAGTAGATTAGTATGGATTAAATGTCAAGCTTGAATGTTCTTGTAAAAGATGTAAAGAGATAGGTTAGCTTTAAACTGAAAATGTATATTTATATGTTGTGTTTAGTTGTTGAGAACCAAGGCTCGGATGGCCTTGAGGTGGTTTTGAATGTTTGGACATGGTATTGGTCCACTTATATGCTATTGCAGGTTTTACATTTTGCCTAGAAACAGGGGAGACTCCGTCCGTTTTCCCTGAAAATTATTCCCGGGTTTGGTTTGGGTTGTGATTAGATCGATTGATAGAACTCCCGGTCTCGAGGGGGAATCGAGGTGTTACAGGTGGTATCAGAGCTTGTCTAGCTCATAAACCGGGACAGGGTCCTCGGTCTGGTGGGTAGCGACCCTTGAATTTGTGCTTGTTAAGTGTGTCTTGAAAGTGTATGCTTGTATGTGAGATTGTGTGTCTTGACTTCAATGTATTCACTTATGTGATAAAGTTATGTGTTATGTGTTAATTGTGTGCTAAGTGAAGTGAAGTGTCTAGTTGTCTATCGAATTGACTTATCGAATTGGCATCGTGAATTGTATCGACCTCGTGTATTGTTATTTGCTTGAAGTATTACTTGTAATGTGTGTTTTAAAATGTCTTGAATTGATTATGTTGTGCTTGACTTGATTGCCGTGCTTGAGTAACTTTGTTGAATAAACTATTTTGTAAACTTGCTTGCATAATAGTTTAAGGCATATGTATAACTGTGATATATTGGCATTCATACATGTCCTATTGAAATGGTAAATAAGTCATCTTCCTCCCCTGAAGAAAGTGGTTCACCATTGGCTTTTCAAGGTGTATGGATTCGCAGGAAAGGAATGGCATTAGACTAGCCTTATTTGGGAGTTGGTGTTTGTTTATGGAGCTCAGTTGTTGGCATACTTCTAAGACTTTTATTTGTGAATGGCAATCATAAAAAGATAACTTTCTTTGGGGTTTCTGTATGATGGCTCTTGGTAACATTCTTGGGTTTCTTACTGGGTATTCTTTGGAGACTTCTTTTGGCACTTCTTGGTAAACTTGGCTATTGGGTTTTCAGTTGGACTTACTGCATGGTATTATCTATGGCATATGCGTCTCGGTCTTTATTGGAGTGTTACTGGTATTCCTTATTGAAAATTCTTCACTGGCATTCTCTAGGATTCTCAGTGGCCAATTATTTAGTATTACTTATTGGGCAATTCTTGGTACTTTCTTACTGGAGCATTGTTCGGGTATTTTCTTTGGCATTCCTCAGTTGGTTTGGTAACTGGAATCCCTATCAGACTCATTTTCTCATGTTACTTACGGTATTCTTTGGAGTTCTTATCGGGCATTTTACTAGTATTTTCCTTATTGGCATTTATTGGAAGATCCTACACTTGGAATTCTGCTTGGACATATTATCTTGTACTGTTTACGGCTTCTCCTTCGGCCTTTCCACTCAGGGGAAATCTATACTTGCTGTTTGACTAGGATGTTGCGGTAGGAACATAGTGTTTGGAAGATTTTATTTAGATGTTGGCCTTTGGTATTCTTCTTTATAATCCTTTACAGAACTTTTAGCTGGGTCTATTTACGGTAGTCAGTACTGAATGAGGTGCATCTACTCTGGCTATCTCTTAACTTTCTTATTTGGTAATTGTTAGACTTCTATTGAAGATTCTTAAATAGGGTATTCCTTTGGTACTCTTCCTGCCATTAGTATGTGATATTGATGATATCTGCAGTATCTTTGCTTTAGTCTTTAGTTGGTATTTCCTCGGCATTCTTGATTGGAATTTCTATTCGGGATTTCCTACAAGCATTCTTATATATTATCTTGCTCAGCAACCGATGAAGATTTATCAGAGTTGGATTTTAGATGATGCAGAGTCCTATTGGAAGAAGAATTGCGATGACGCAATTGTTTTAAGGGGGGAAGGATGTGATAACCCGAACCCGGCATGCATTTAATAGCACTTGACTGCATTTGATTAAATGTTTCATTAGTTAAATCATCTAATTATCACTGTTTTGCTATTTCTTTTAGAAGAATTCGAAAGGGATTTATATTATTTGATTAAAAGATTATTACCTATTTCTAATAATTGTAGTAATTGAAATTATTCTTTTGTGATTAATTAAGTGTCATCTTAAGTGTTAATATTTAATTGCACTTGATTTCATGTTTATATTTATTTGTTCATTTGTAACTTAACATTAACTTTATAATTCTTTAAAATGTTATGGAAATAGTTAAATTAATTATTTTAAATGAATATTGATTGCCTTGATTGTTTTGATTATTTTAATAATCGGTTTTGGTTGTTTTGCATTAAAATCACTCGGTTTTCAAATAAATGAGAAAAGTAACTCTGAGCCGAGGTGAATTTTAAACTATTCTACTATTCTACTTTTCAAAGAATTAAAGTTTTATATTATTGCTCATCACTTTATTAGCGATCGATTATTGACCATTCGATCGTAGAATTTCGAAAATAAGAGTTAGAGAAATATTTTTCGGATTTAGTGAAAAATGTTTTTAGCTTAATTTAACTAGTTTTAGTTGTTTTTCATTTAATTGCATTATTTTAACTTGAATTGGATCTAATGGCATCAAAATAAGCTTATTTGACTATTTTTAATTAAAGTTTGAATTTGCAAAAGTCCAAAATGCCCTTGTCACCTTATAAAAAAAAAAACAAGTCAAAATTAGCTCAAAAACATTTCCCAAAATTCCCCCCATGTCCCCCCCAAGGCCGAGAATCACCAAGGGAAAAAAAGAGATTTTGATTTCAAATTTCTTCTACAATCTTGCATACAACTACTCAAGGATCGCGGCTAGGGTCTTTGCAAGCCTTCCTCTTCGATCACTGTGAGGGTTTTCACGCTTTTGTGCATTTTAATCTGAATTTGAGTTTTGAGTCAATTTTTCAGATTTGATATTTATCGCGTTATAATGCCTGTTATTGCTTGAAATAGCTTGCTTAGGGTTCGTAGAGCATTGCTTGTTAGTTATTTAACAATTTTTACGGTTGAAACTGCGTAATTGAAATTGGGGAAGAACATGAATAGTGAATTATGAATAGTAAATCCTAGAATTTTGGATTTCGATCCGAATTGCGATTGTTTGATTTGGATAGGTACCATTAGTGATAGAAAGCTAAAATGTGAAATAAAAATGGATCGGCTTTTGTTAAAATTGGAAATTAGACGAAGAAACGTAAAGGGGCCGTTTGACCAAAAGTTGACCGTGCTCGAATTGAGTTGGGGGTTTTGCAATTGAGGGCATGGAAGCACTTTTGGTGCTGTTGTGGCGTTGATTGAGTGACCGATTAACATAGTTGTAGTTCAAATGCAGTAGGTGGACTTTCGGGTCTCGGGTGAGAAAGTGAAGTTTAGTGACATAGAAACGTGTCTTGTAGTGCCTGAGTGAATGTAGTGCAATCGGTTTCCTAATCCTGTAACTCGTTTGCTCGTAATTTTCCTTGGAAGTTGGGGTTGAATAGTGTTATTTGTTGTTTTCGTGTTTGAACTGCCGTTAATTGTTTAATTGTTGTTATTGTTGCTTATTATTGCTTGTTATGCTTGAAAAGTTAGTTGAATGTTAGTATTGATTGTGATTGCTTGTTATCTCGTTTGTTGTCACTAGTTTGTATTATTGTGCTATCGCTCGTTTATCGCCTTGTATCGAGTCTTGCATTGCATAATGTCTCGCGCGTGAGTGATGGGCCTCTCTGGGTAGCCTCGGGTTTCCAATGTTGGTTGCTCTAGCTCCGCTGCTATTCCTTTCTCGCTTGGGTTGCCTCCCAGGGAGATTTGGGTCGTAGATTGATGGATACTTCCGGGGTATTCCAAACTGGTGTTATAAGGTGGTTGCGCGCTTATTGTCATCGTTGTCAAACATCAAGCTCGAGATTGATGTATCGCTCGTAAAATGGTATATTGCTCGTATGAGTGAACCACAGCCTTCAGAGTGTGGTATAGCTTTAAAGGGCTTTGTTAATGCTTTCTTGATTGCTTATAGTATTGTTGTTTGTATTGAATGTTTCCTTATTGTCTTTATTGCTTAACTGTGATTATTTGCATTGCACGATCTTCTTTCTCTCCAACTCGATATCTGTCTCGCCCTCACTGAGTATACGTGTTGTGTATACTCACTCCTCACCACCACATTTCAGGAAATGCCTTGTTAGCTGAAAAGTTCGTGGATATGTGTTAGTTCGTGCCTGAGGAGTTGTCTTGCGTGCTTTGTGGCTTGAGCTGTCAAAGATGTAAAGATGTATGTTCATATGTTGCATGTATTTATTGTTCAAAGAAATGTAATTTAATCTAGCTAAGTATTTGAGGTAGATTGTTAAGTTAGTTATGTATTCAGTAGTATAGTTAACCCGATGCATGTTTATAATTGTCTAAAGAAAAGAGTGAGAATGGTATGATAGTATATTTTGTGCAGTAGATTAGTATGGATTAAATGTCAAGCTTGAATGTTTTTGTAAAAGATGTAAAGAGATAGGTTAGTTTTAAACTGGAAATGTATATTTATATGCTGTGTTTAGTTGTTGAGAACCAAGGCTCGGATGGCCTTGAGGTGGTTTTGAATGTTTGGACATGGTATTAGTCCACTTATATGCTATTGCAGGTTTTACATTTTGCCTAGAAACAGGAGAGACTCCGTCCGTTTTCCCTAAAAATTATGCCCGGGTTTGGTTTGGGTTGTGATTAGATCGATTGATAGAACTCCCGGTCTCGAGGGGGAATCGGGGTGTTACAGCGGGCCTTCCCCTTTCTGACTGGACTGACTAGGGGAAGGGTCAATCTCCTCCGGAGCATGCTTCACAGCCACTCATTCGTCCTGACCAAATAGTAGAATCTATCTCTCAGCAATGGTTTTTTCCGCTAATCACCCCTTCCCAACCAGCCCGCCCAATCGATCTTGTAAGATCGGCTAATGAAAGGGGGTTAATCTGGTCTGAAGTTGTCGGAACGAATTGTTTGCTTTATCAAAAAAAACATTATTAGGGGGTGAAGGTTGGCCCCCTATTTTCAACCATTACAGCTGGCGTCACCCCGATCCCTCTGGAGACCGGGAGTTCTATCAATCAATCTAAGCACAACCCAATTCCAAACCCGGGCATAAAATTTAGGAAAAACAGACGGAGTCTCCCCTGTTTCTAGACAAAATGCAAAACCTGTGACAGCATATAAGTGGACCAGTACCGTGTCCAATCATTCAAACACCTCAAGGCCATCCAAGCCTTGTTTCTCAACAATTAAACTCAACAAGTTTATATACATTTCCGAGTACCCAGACTATTCTAACTCCTTCTTTTAAACAATTACATACATGCAATGAAGTTAAACTATACTAACTGAATACATAAACTAGCTTTTTAAATCACTTCAATAATCTAGTAAAACTTAAATTTACATTCTTTCTTTTCATTAAATACAAACAACACATGGCATACATCTTTGCATCTTTGACAACTCAAGCCACATAGCACGCAAGATAACTCTTCAAGCACGAACTTTCACACAGTCACGATCTTTCTAGCTAACATGGCATTTCCTGAAATGTGGTAGTGAGGAGTGAGTATACACAACACGTATACTCAGTGAGGGCAAGACAGATATCGAGGTGGAGAGAAAGAAGTTCGTGCAATGCAAATAGGTACAGCTAAGCAATATAATTGACAAGCAAGCATTCAATATAAACAATCAATACAATAACCAATTAATAAAAGCATTAACACAACCATTCAAAGCTATACCACACTCTGAAGGCTATGGTTCATTCGAGCGAGAAATGTACCGATCATGACTTCGATGACTTTAACGATGACGCGACGGCTCACCCACCTTATAACTTCCGTTAGAGTACTCCGGACATACTTTGTCAATTCTACGACCCAAAACTCCCTGGGCGGCAACCCAAGCGAGAAAAAGGAATAGGACACGGAGCTAGAGCAACCAATACTTGCAACCCGAGGCTACCCAGAGAGGCCCATCACTCACGCGCCTGACACTTATGCGATGCAATACAAGATATTTAACGATGATCGAGTAAGGCACTAAAGTACAAGTCAGTAATAACAGGCGATACAATAAGCACACAATAAGCAACTACAATCAATTAAGTAACAAGAACAACACCAACAAGCATTTTCAACAAGTGATACACAAATTCAATCATAATCAACTTTAACAAGCATAACAAATATTATTAAGCATTCTATAGGCATTACACTATGAAAACACACAAAATCACAAAATGACCCGAACTTTCAAAATGCTACTACTTTCAAACGATCCACGAGTTTTGGAAACCAACTTCACCAATCCTCCTAGGTCACTATAAGGCACGTCTAAAGACCTCGAAACCCTACTTAACCCTAGAATTCACGCAAAGCCCCGATTTCCCCCTTTGCTCATTTGAACTACCGCTACCCTAACCAAACCCCCAACCAACGCCATAATCACACCAAAAGTGCTTCCATGGCCTCCCGAGACAATGCCATCACGGAAATCAAGGAAACGCTAATCTCGACCTAAACGACCCCAACTTTCACCAATGTATTTTTCTCCATTTTTCCATTACGCAACCCAAACAAACCATGCATTTAGGCATTCTAACATATCTAGCATCTTTTTACATCAACAGAACGCATAACGGAATAACTTCATCGAAACGGGAGTTTACTATTCACAATTTACTATTCATTTATCAATTTAAATTGCAATTTCAATATTCAACCGTAGAAATTTCTAAAAAGCTATAAATACATGTTCTACAATCAACAAGAAACATTCTTTAAGCAACAAAACGGTTAAAATAACAATCTACGCATAATTTCCAAAAATTGAAGTTTAGACATAAATTTTTCAAATGCGTAAATAACGATGAAACCCTCACCTTAGACGCTCTTAGACGCAAGGAAAACCACGTCGGATGCCTCGGAAACCACCCCGTGCCAGCTCATGCGAAGATTTGAAGATTTGACAGTTGAAATGTTTTTTTTTCTTTTCTTCATGGTTTCGGCCATGCCCCCTTTATTTTTCTAATTTTTGCTTCTTTGTTCTCTTATTTCATGCTTTAAATAAAAGATGACTCTTAGTCAATTGGTCAAGCCTTGGTCAAAGCTAACTTAAGTTGGTCAAATAAGCTTATTTCTTGCATTTTAAAGCTAAAACAACTAGCACAATTCTAATTATAGCTAACAACAACCAAAATATTAAAATTAAGACACCAAATACTAATTTTCACTATTTGCTGAGGACTAGAAATCATTTCCTAACTATCGCTCTCGATATGCTATGTACTTTGCGACAATAAAAGAATAACAATTAAATCTCAAAGAATTTAAGAAAATATAATTTTCAAAAAATAACATAGTTCAAAATTTACTCCGGCTCGGAGCTACTTTTCATTTAATTGAAAACCGAGCATTAAGATGCAAGAAAAATACAACCGATTAACATAAATATGAAAATAATGCTACAAATGAATATTTAACTAAAATAAACACAGAGTTCAATGCTAACATTTAAGATGACACTTAATTAAATGCAGTTAATTGCCATTAAATGCATGCCGGGTTTGGGTTATCACATCCTTCCCCCCTTAAAACAATTGCGTCCTCGCAATTCTTCTTCCAATAGAACTTTGCAACATCTGAAATCCAACTCTGACCACTCTTCATTGGTTACTGAGCAAGACACTAAATAAGAACGCTCGAAGAATACCCTACTAAGAAACCCCCAATAGTACTGATTGAAAACTCCAAAGCAATAAGGCCAAATAAAGGCTTAATTGAAAATACCATCTTGAAATCCAAATAAGAATTCCGCTGGTCAAGAATACCATAGAAGAATTCCCTGCTAAAAGTGCCGAGAAGATGCCAATAAAGACTAAAGCAAAGATACTGTAGATATTTCCAATTCCTCATATTATTAACAAGAAAAATACCGAAGGAATATTCTATATACGAATCCTCTATAAAAGTCCAACAAGTATCAAATAAGAAAGTCAAAGCATAGCCAAAGTAGATGCAGCACATATAAGACCAAGCTCCAAGACCTCATCGCCATTTTCCGAGTGCAAACTTTATACAACTTACCACCAAGGAAGCCCAAAGTATTCCACAGCATACCGTAAGCAATATGAGATAATAAGTCTGATAGGAATTCCAATTACCAAACCAACTGAGGAACACTAAAGAAAATTCCCGAAACAATACTCCAGTGAAAAAATACCAAGGATTTCCCAATAAGTAAGTAACAAATAAATGACCACCAAGAAATCTATAGAATGCCATTGAAGGATTTCCAATAAGGAATGCCGGTAGCATTCCATTAAAGACCGAGACACATATACCATATGTAATACCCGAAACCGGAATGTGAAATTTTCTTGTTTATTATTTTGAAAATTATATTTTCTTAGATTCTTTGAAATTTAATTGTTATTTCTTTATTGTCGCAAAGAGCATTACATTTCGAGAGCGATAGTTAGCGGGTGACTTTTAGTCCTCATCAAATAGTGAAACTAGTATTTTGTGTCTTAAATTTATGTTTTATTTGTTGTTAGCTAGAATTAATTTTGGTGATAGTTATTTTAGCTTAAAATGCATAAAAATAAGGCAATTTGACCAATTTTAAGTTAGTTGACCAAGGGGTTTGACTAGTTGACCAAGTTGTCATCTTTTAATAGTTAAAACATAACAAAAAAAAGCACAAATCAGTCTTGAGCTGGCCGAAACTCTAGGGAGAAAAAAAACCATTTTCAAATATTCAATCTTCAAATCTTCGCGTGAGCTCGTGCGGGGTTGTTACTGAGGCATCCAGCGTAGTTTTCCTAGCGACTAGGAGTGACTAAGGTGAGGGAAGCACGTTATTTGCGCATTTAAATGTCAAGTATGTTAACTTTGGGATTTTTAGATTTTATCCGTAGATTGTTGTTTTAATCATTTTAATGCTTAAAGAATATTCCTTGACAATTGTAGAACATGTATTTATAGCTTTTTAACATTTTTTGCAGTTAAATTTTGAGATTGTAATTTAAATTGTTAGTTGAATAGTAATTTGTGAATAGTAAACCCTTGAAACGATGAAGTTGCTCCGTTATGCTATCCGTTGATGTGAAAAGATGCCAGATATGCTAGAATGCCTAAATGCATGGTTGTTTAGGTTGCGTAATGGAAAAAATGAGAAAAATACAATGGTGAAAGTTGAGGTCGTTTAGGTCGAGTTTAGTGTTTTCTCATTTTTCGTGATGGCATTGTCTCGGGAGGCCATGGAAGCACTTTTGGTACGATTATGGTATTGGTTGGGTGTTTGGATAGAGTAGTTGAAGTTCAAACGAGCAAAGGGAGAAATCGGGGCTTTGCGTGAATTCTAGGGTAAAGTAGGGTTTCGTGGTTTTTAGACGTGCCTTATGGTGTCCTAGGAGGATTGGTGAAGTCGGTTTCCAGAACTCGTGGCTCGTTTAGAAATGGTAGCGTTTTGATAGTTGGGGTCGATTTGTGATTTTGCTTGTTTTCTTAATATTACGCCTATAGAATGTTTAAAATAGCTTGATATGCTTGTTAGAGTTGATTTTGATGGAAATGCTTATCAATTGTTGCTATTGCGTGCGAGAGTAACCTACTTTGTTATTCTCCCACGTGTGGCTTTATTGCTCGATTGTTGCATTGTTTATTGTATTGCATTCATAGAGTCAGGGCGGTGTGATGGGCCTCTCTGGGTAGCCTCGGGTTGCCAGTGTTGGTTGCCCTAGCTCCGTGTCCTATTCCCTTTCTCGCTTGGGTTGCCTCCCAGGGAAATTTGGGTCGTAGAATTGATGGATACTTCCGGGATATTCCAAACTGAAGTTATAAGGTGGTTTGGGCCGGCGCGTTTCGTGATTGAAAGTTGCTCGTGGAAAGTGAATCGTATCCTTTGAATGAGTGTTTACAGTTTTAATGCTTGTCTTGTTTTATTGTTGGCTTTGTTTGTATCTTTATATGATATTTGTATGAATTGCTTGACTAATTGCATTGCATACTCCTCTCATCTCTGTCCTTGAGACCAATTGCCCTCGCTTAGCAATAGTTTTTGCTCATTCCTTTCTATACCATATTTTTACAGGAGTAGTTGAAGCTGATCCTCTTGAGGTAATTGAGGAGGAGGAGCAAGTGGAGGTGTTTCCTTGATAGCACTTCTTTGCTTAGCTGGTGGTTGGTTGCCAGACTTTTGTGCAAGCCTTGCTTGATATGTATATTGCTTGGTCATCGCTTTATTTTGAGGCTTGTAGCCTTGTATGTAGTTCTATTTTGGGGCCTTTATGGTCTTTTGTTGTAAAGGTTTAAAGATTGTAAAGTTGTAAAGTTATACTCTTATGACTAGTAAAGAATTGCATACTAATGGTTTAACTGTTTAGTGGAACGAATACTTGTGTAGTATGCATGACATTTTTGGTTTGAAAAGTTGGTTAATAAGAAGATGTACGTTTTTGAAAGAAAGTCGGCTTGTTTTAATTGTTTTTATGGCTTTTGCAAGTACTATGTTGATTTTAGGGTTTTCGGATCGTCCGCGGTACAGAGGAGACTCCGTCCGTGTGTCGGGTCTGGGGCTTGGCCTTTTGCGGGGTCGGGTCAGGGCGTGACATCTTTAGATGGTATCAGAGCATGATAGTCTTGCATGAGCTGGGATATGTTTCTCGGTCTGTGGGGTAAACGTCTAAAATGCTAGAGTGTTATTTTATGATTGCTAACTGGAAAAGTGCTATAGCATAATTATGTGAACTTGAGTGCTTATGTGTTTAAGTGAACTAGTTTGACATGTCAATCTTGTGTTATATGAATTGTGTGATAGGATATTTGATTGATATTGATTTGAGTGTTATCAAATCTTATGTGCTATATTTCTGTCTATAAACTTCTTTCAAATGTTGCCAGCTATTGTGAGTTGTTACTATGCCGCCACGTCGTGGTATTCAAGGTCAAGGGGGAGATGAAGAGGCAGCAGAACAGGGTTAGCAACCGTTGCCTGAACAGTTTATGGTTACTATCACCACTGCAGTTGACCGGATTGCACAGGTACTGCATGAGCAGAGGCAGGACAGGAATAATAATCCCCAGGGAAATCAAGCTAATCCTGGTGGACAGGGGTACAGGGCTGAGAATAACCAGTTAGAGAAATTCTTGAGGCACGAGCCGGGTAAGTTCTTTGGAGAGCCGGATGATGAGGCAGCCGAGAGATGGATTAATCGTGTTGAGAAAATTTTCGTTGCTTTGAGGTACAATGATGAGGCAAGAATGGATTGTGCGGCATTCCTGTTAGAGGGCGACGCAGAACAATGGTGGAACACTGTCAGATTGAGGTGGGATTGTAAGGATGTTCCACATTTGTGGGATGATTTCAAGTATATTCCCGAGATGGCTAGGGAAAGGCGGGAAGACGAGTTTGTGGCCCTGAAGCAGGGAAACATGACTGTTGCACAGTATGAGGCTAGGTTTGTTAGCCTGTCGAAGTATATGCCCGAGCTGGTGTGGCCAGCTAGGAGGATGATTCATAGGTTTGTTCGTGGGCTGAGAATGGACATACAGCTACATTTGACTGGGCAGACCTACACTACTTTTCCCGAGGCATTCCAAGCAGCCTCGAAGTTTGAGAAATGGAAGGCTAAGATGATAGCTGAGAGTAGTCAGCCGAGTAAGAGGCAGTACCTGGGCCAGAGCAGCCAGAGTCAGCCGAGGCAGTATCAGACTTCTACGCAGGTTCCTCAGCAACGTCTGTATCAGCCACAGCATCAGATTCAGGCTAGGCCAACTGTGACTAGACCTCAGCAGGGAGGTACAGTTCCTACCACTGCCAGAGCCCCCACACCTACATGAAGCACTGTTGTAAGGCAAAATTAGCAGTGTAACTTTTGTAATCGATCGGGGCACGTTGAGGCTAATTGCTGGAGGAAGAGTGGTAAATACACTGGTTGTGGGAGTGATGACCATAGGGTGAGAGATTGCCCTAAGTATAAGAATGTTCAGGGCCGTACTGGAGGCCAAGGTGTGCAGAATAGGGCTGCAGGTGCAGGTCCAGCACAGAGGGTACATGCTAGGGTCTTTGCACTAGATGCGGATGAGCTGCCCGATACTAGAGCTATTGTGGAAGGTACTTTTCTTCTCAATACTCAGCCAGTTAAAGTTTTGATTGATCCCGGAGCTACACATTCGTTTATAACTCTTGCATGTGCACGATCTGTGAATGTTTACATTGATAAACTGCCGCATGAAGTTGAAGTTAGTACGCCTTTGGGTGCGAAATTTGTTACTGAGTCTATTTGCAAATCTTGTGATATATGCATTGAGAACCGTAAATTTCCTGCTAATTTAATTATATTTGTGATAATCCGAACCTGGCATGCATTTAATAGCACCTGACTGCACTTGATTAAATGTTTAATTAGTTAAATCAACCAATTTGCACTATTTTAATATTTCTCTTGGAAGCATTTAGTAGTTGTATATTGAATAATTAAAAGATTATTATCTATTTCTAATAATTATAGTAATTGAATTTATTCTCTTGTGATTAATTAAGTGACATCTTAAATGTTAGCATTGGGTTTGTGTTTATTTTTAGTTAAACATTTATTTGAAGCTTTATTTTCATGATTCTTTTAGAAGTAACTAGAATAATTCTTGTGCTAAATATTTTAATGGAATATCAACTACTTTTCATATTGATGTCAATCGGTTTTATTTTTCTTGCACTTAAATGCTCGGAATTCATTTAAATGAAAAGTAGCTCTGAGCCGGAGTAAATTTTAAACTATGATGCTTTCCAAAAATGATATATTTCTTAAATTCTTTGAGATTTAATTGTCACTTCTTGCTTGACGCAAAGTGCATAGCATATCGAAAGCGATAGTAAGAGAGCGGTTCCTAGTCCTCAACAAATTGTGAAAACTAGTGTTTGGTGTCTTAAATTTTATATTTTAATTGTTGTTAGCTAGAATTAATATTTCATTAGTTGTTTTAGCTTTAAAATGCATAAAATAAGCTAGTTTGACCAACTTAAGTGAGCATTGACCAAAGCTTTGACCTTTTGACCTTGTATCATCTTTTAATAGCCTAAAATAACACAAAAAAAACAGAGCTGAACAGAAGAGGGCAGGGCCGAAAAAATAAGGAGAAAAAAAAATTCAACATCAAATCTTCAATTCTTCGTGTGAGCTTGCACGAGGTGGTTTTCAAGGCATCCTACGAGGTTTTCTTAGCTTCTAGGAGCGTCTAAGGTGAGGGTTTCATCGTTATTTGCGCATTTGAATATTTTGTGTATTAACTTTGATTTTTGGGTTTTATCTGTATATTGTTGTTTTAATTGATTTGAGGCTTAAAGTATGTTCCCTAGCAATCGTAGAACACGTATTTATAGCTTTTTAAAATTTTCTGAAGTTGAATATTGAAATTGAAATATAAATTGTTAGTTGAATTGTATTTTGTGAATAGTAAACCCTTGAAACGATAAAGTTGCGCTGTTATGTTGTCTATTGATGTGAAAAGGTGCTAGGTATGCTATAATGTCTAAATGCATGATTTGTTTAGGTTGCGTAATTGAAAAAACGAGAATTATGCCTTGGTGAAAGTCGGGTCGTTTAGGTCGAGTTTAGCGTTTTCTCGTATTGCATGATGGCATTGTTTCGGGAGGCCATGGAAGCACTTTTGGTGCGATTATGGCATTGGTTGGGTGTTTGGTTAGTATAGTTATAGTTCAAACGAGCAAAGGGGGAAATCAGGACTTTGCGTGAATTCTAGGGTAAAGTAGGGTTTCGGGGTCTTTAGATGTGCCTTATGGTGACCTAGGAGGATTGGTGAATTCGGTTTCCAAAGCTCGTGGCTCGTTTGAAAGTAGTAGCGTTTTGAAAGTTGTGGACATTTTTGGGATTTTGTGTGTTTTCATATTATATTACTTATAGAATGTTTATAATGCTTATAGAATGTTTATAATGCTTATAGAATGTTTATAATGTTTATAGAATGTTTATAATGCCTATAGAATACTTGTTATTGCTTGATAATGTTAGTTGGTGGTCTTCTTGTTACTTGTTTGATTTCAAATGCTTGTTAATGCTTATTACGCTTGTTAGAGTTGATTATTGATTGAAATGTTTAACAATTGTTGAATAATACTTGATATCTCGTTTATCTCCTCTATTTGTGTTGTTGTGCTATTGCTCGTTTATCGCCTTGTATCGAGTCTTGCATTGCATAGTGTCCAGCGCGTGAGTGATGGGCCTCTTTGGGTAGCCTTGGGTTGCCAGTGTTGGTTGCTCTAGCTCCGTGGCTATTCCCTTTTCTCGCTTGGGTTGCCTCCCAAGGAGATTTGGGTCGTAGAATTGATGGTTACTCCCGGGGTATTCCAAACTGGTGTTATAAAGTGGTTGCGCGCTTATTGTCATCATTGTCAACATCAAGCTCGAGATTGATGTATCGCTCGTGAAATGGTATATTGCTCGTATGAGTGAACCATAGCCTTCAGAGTGTGGTATAGTTTTGAATGGTTGTGTTAATGCTTTCTTGAATGTTTATTATATTGTCGTTTGTATTGAATGCTTTCTTATTGACTTTATTGCTTAATTGTGCCTATTTGCATTGCACGACTTTCTTTTTCTCCACCTCGATATCTGTCTCGCCCTCACTAAGTATACGTGTTGTGTATACTCATTCCTCACCACCATATTTCGGGAAATGTCATGTTAGCTGGAAAGTTCGTGATTTCGTAAAAGTTCGTTGCCTGAAGAGTTGTCTTGCGTGCCTATGTGGCTTGAGTGTCGAAGTTTGTAAAGATGTATGTTCAGATGTTGTTTGTATTTATTGTCAAAAGAAATGTAATTTAAATTTAGTTAAGTAGCTAAGGTGAATTGATAAGCTAGTTTATATAATCAGTTAGCATAGTTTAACTTCAATGCATGTTTGTAATGTCCAAAGGAAAAGAGTTAGAATGGCATGATAGTTTATTTTATGCAGTAGCTTAGTATGGTTTAACTGTCTAGTTTGAATGTACTTGTCAAAAATGAAAAGAGATAGGTTAGCTTTTAAATTGGAAATGTATGCATACTTGCTGAGTATAAATTGTTGAGAACCGAGGCTCGGATGGCCTTGGGGTGGTTTTGAATGTTTGGACATGGTATTGGTCCACTAATATGCTATCGCAGGTTTTACATTTCGCCTAGAAATAGGGGAGACTCCATCCGTTTTTCTTGAAAATTATGCCCGGGTTTGGTTTGGGTTGTGATTAGATTGATTGATAGAACTCTCGGTCTCGAGAGGGATCGGGGTGTTACAGGTGGTATCAGAGCTTGTCTAGCTCATAAGCCGGGACAGGGTCCTCGGTCTGGTGGGTAGTGACCCTTGAATGTGTGCTTGTTAAGTGTGTCTTGAAGGTGTATGCTTGTATGTGAGATTGTGTGTCTTGACTTGAATGTATGCACTTATGTGATAAAGTTATGTGTTATGTGTTAAATGTTTCTCAAGAAAGGTGAAATGTCTAGTTGTCTATTGAATTGACTTATTGAATTGGCATCGTGAATTGAATCGACCTCGTGAATTGTTATTTGCTTGAAGTATTACTTGTAATGTGTGTATAGAATGTCTTGAATTAGCTATGCCATGATTTGAATTGATTATGTTGTGCTTGACTTGATTGCCGTGCTTGAGTGACTTTGTTGAATAAACTGTTTCGTAAACTTGCTTGCATAATAGTTTAAGGCATGTGTATAACTGTGATATATTGGCATTCATACATGTCCTATGGAAATGGTAAGTAAGTCCTCTTCCTCTCGTAAAGAAAGTGGTTCGCAGCTGGCTTTTCAAGGTGTATGGATTGGCAGGAAATGAATGGCATTTAACTAGCCTTGATTTGGAAGTTGGTGTTTGCTTTTGGAGCTTGGTTATTGGCGAATCTCTATGGTCCTCCTCTGTGCTTAACAATTGTGAAAGAGTAGCTTTCTCTTGGGGTTTTATTTTGTTATTCTTTTGAGCATTCTTTGGTTTTCTTAATAGGTATTCTTTGGAGACATCTGTTGGCATTTCTCGGCGGATTTGGCTATTGGGATTTCAATCGGCCTTACTGCACAGTAATATCTATGGTATATGTGTCTCGGTCTTTATTGGTGTGACATTGGCATCCCTGATTGGAAATTCTTCAATGGCATTCTCTAGGATCCTTAGTGGCCATTTATTTAGTATTTACTTATTGGGCAAACTTGGTTACTTTCTTATTGGAGCATTGTTTCGGATATCTTCTTTAGTGTTCCTCAGTAGGTTTGGTATTTGGAGTTCCTATCAGACTTATTGTATAATACAACTGATGGTATTCTTTGAAATTCTTATTGGGCGTTCTATTGGTATTTTCCTTATTGGCAAAGTTGTATGAAGTTCTCACTTGGCAAACAGTGAAGAGGCCTCAGAGTTTGGTTTCGGTATATTGTTCACCAATTCGGTGTTTATCCTTGGAGTTTTCATCCATCTGGGAAACTATGTTTGTTATTCAACTTGGTTGTCTTATTTGGCACATTATATTTTCTCTACTATTTCCTTTGACATTCCTCTCAGCATTTGATAGCAAAACTCGGAATCTAATTGGTTGTCCCATGGGGTTATTATTTGGAAGGCTTCTTTGGAACTTTGGAAGTATATTTGATTGGGGTTCTTGGTATTTTCTTCAGCACTCTTAACAGGGAATTCTTCTATGAAATTCATGACCAGCGGGGTACTTCTTTGGACCTCTAGATGGAACCTTTGTTTGAGCTTTTATTTGGCTTCTTGCTTGGGAATTCTCGGGCAGTAATAGTTAGACTTCTATTGGAGATTCGTGCGTGGGGTATTCTTCTTGTCATTATTGTGTGGTATTAATGACATCTACAGTATCTTTGCTTTAGTCTTTATTGGTATTATCTCGGCGCTCTTGGTTGGAATTTTATTCTTCTTCGATATTCGTGTCAACGGGATTCTTCATCCGATGAAGATTAGTCCGAATTGGTTTTCAGATGATGCTGAGTTCTACTGGAAGAAGAATTGCGAGGACGCAATTGTTTTAAAGGGGGAAAGATGTGATAACCCGAACCCGGCATGCATTTAATAGCACTTGACTGCACTTGATTAAATGTTTAATTAGTTAAATCAACCAATTTGCACTATTTTAATATTTCTCTTGGAAGCATTTAGTAGTTGTATATTGAATAATTAAAAGATTATTATCTATTTCTAATAATTAGAGTAATTGAATTTATTCTCTTGTGATTAATTAAGTGACATGTTAAATGTTAGCATTGGATTTGTGTTTATTTTTAGTTAAACATTTATTTGAAGCTTTATTTTCATGATTCTTTTAGAAGTAACTAGAATAAAACTTGAGCTAATTATTTTAATGGAATATCAACCACTTTTCATATTGATGTCAATCGGTTTTATTTTTCTTGCACTTAAATGCTCGGATTTCAATTAAATGAAAAGTAGCTCCGAGCCGGAGTAAATTTTAAACTATGATGCTTTCCAAAAATGATATATTTCTTAAATTCTTTGAGATTTAATTGTCACTTCTTGCTTGACGCAAAGTGCATAGCATATCGAAAGCGATAGTTAGAGAGCGGTTCCTAGTCCTCAACAAATAGTGAAAACTAGTGTTTGGTGTCTTAAATTTTATATTTTAATTGTTGTTAGCTAGAATTAATATTTCATTAGTTGTTTTAGCTTTAAAATGCATAAAATAAGCTAGTTTGACCAACTTAAGTGAGCATTGACCAAAGCTTTGACCTTTTGACCTTGTGTCATCTTTTAATAGCCTAAAATAACACCAAAAAAAACAGAGATGAACAGAAGAGGGCAGGGCTGAAAAAATAAGGAGAGAAAAAAAAAAGAAAATTCAACATCAAATCTTCGATTCTTCATGTGAGCTTGAACGGGGTGGTTTCCGAGGCATCCTACGAGGTTTTCTTAGCTTCTAGGAGCGTCTAAGGTGAGGGTTTCATCGTTATTTGCACATTTGAATATTTTGTGTATTAACTTTGATTTTTGGATTTTATCCGTATATTGTTGTTTTAATTGATTTGAGGCTTAAAGTATGTTCCCTAGTAATCGTAGAACACGTATTTATAGCTTTTTAACATTTTCTGCAGTTGAATATTGAAATTGAAATATAAATTGTTAGTTGAATAGTATTTTGTGAATAGTAAATCCTTGAAACGATAAAGTTGCGCTGTTATGCTATCTGTTGATGTGAAAAGGTGCTAGGTATGCTGAATGTCTAAATGCATGATTTGTTTAGGTTTTGTAATGAAAAAAATGCGAATTATGCCTTGGTGAATGTCGGGGTTGTTTAGGTCGAGTTTAGCATTTTCTCGTATTGCGTGATGGCATTGTTTTGGGAGGCCATGGAAGCACTTTTGGTGCGATTATGGCATTGGTTGGGTATTTGGTTAGTATAGTTGTAGTTCAAACGAGCAAAGGGGGAAATCGGGACTTTGCGTGAATTCTAGGGTAAAGTAGGGTTTCGGGGTCTTTAGACGTGTCTTATGGTGACCTAGGAGGATTGGTGAAGTCGGTTTCCAAAGCTCGTGGCTCGTTTGAAAGTAGTAGCATTTTGAAAGTTGTGGACATTTTTGGGATTTTGTGTGTTTTCATAGTATATTGCTTATAGAATGTTTATAATGCTTATAGAATGTTTATAATGTTTATAGATTGTTTATAATGCCTATAGAATACTTGTTATTGCTTGATAATGTTAGTTGGTGTTCTTCTTGTTACTTGTTTGATTTCAAATGCTTATTAATGCTTATTATGCTTGTTAGAGTTGATTATTGATTGAAATGTTTAACAATTGTTGAATAATGCTTGATATCTCGTTTATGTCCTCTATCTGTGTTGTTGTGCTATTGCTCGTTTATCGCCTTGTATCGAGTCTTGCATTGCATAGTGTCTAGCGCGTGAATGATGGGCCTCTCTGGGTAGCCTTGGGTTGCCAGTGTTGGTTGCTCTAGCTCCGTGGCTATTCCCTTTTCTCGCTTGGGTTGCCTGCCAGGGAGATTTGGGTCGTAGAATTGATGGTTACTGCCGGGGTATTCCAAACTAGTGTTATAAGGTGGTTGTGCGCTTATTGTCATCGTTGTCAACATCAAGCTCGAGATTGATGTATTGCTCGTGAAATGGTATATTGCTCGTATGAGTGAACCATAGCCTTCAGAGTGTGGTATAGCTTTGAATGGTTGTGTTAATGCTTTCTTGAATGTTTATTATATTGTCGTTTGTATTGAATGCTTTCTTATTGACTTTATTGCTTAATTGTGCCTATTTGCATTGCACGACTTTCTTTCTCTCCACCTCGATATTTGTCTCGCCCTCACTGAGTATACGTGTTGTGTATACTCATTCCTCACCACCACATTTCAGGAAATGTCATGTTAGCTGGAAAGTTCGTGATTTCGTAAAAGTTCATTGCCTGAAGAGTTGTCTTGCGTGCCTATGTGGCTTGAGTGTCGAAGTTTGTAAAGATGTATGTTCATATGTTGTTTGTATTTATTGTCAAAAGAAATGTAATTTAAATTTAGTTAAGTAGCTAAGGTGAATTGAAAAGCTAGTTTATATAATCAGTTAGTATAGCTTAACTTCAATGCATGTTTGCAATGTCCAAAGGAAAATAGTTAGAATGGCATGATAGTTTATTTTATGCAGTAGCTTAGTATGGTTTAACTGTCTAGTTTGAATGTACTTGTCAAAAATGAAAAGAGATAGGTTAGCTTTTAAATTGGAAATGTATGCATACTTGCTGAGTGTAAATTGTTGAGAATCAAGGCTCGGATGGCCTTGAGGTGGTTTTGAATGTTTGGACATGGTATTGGTCCACTAATATGCTTTCGCAGGTTTTACATTTCGCCTAGAAACACGGGAGACTCCGTCCGTTTTCCCTGAAAATTATGCCCGGGTTTGGTTTGGGTTGTGATTAGATTGATTGATAGAACTCCCGGTCTCGAAAGGGATCGGGGTAGTACAATATTGCCCTTCCGTGACTTTGAAATCATTTTGGGAATGGATTGGTTGGGGAAATACTATGCTCAGTTGGATTGTAGAATGAAAATTGTTTATCTTCAGATTCCTGATCTACCGGTACTAGAGATTGTTGGGAACTACAGGGCTGCCCGGATACCTCTTTTATCATCAATCAAGGCTTCTAAGTTGTTGAATAAGGTTGTGAAGCTTACCTAGCTTACTTGATCAATCAGCCTACTAATAAGTTGAATTTGGATGAGGTTCCGATTGTTAAAGACTTCCCTGGTATATTTCCCGAGGAATTACCAGGTTTACCACCGGATACGGAGATTGAATTTGTGATTAATCTTGTGCGAGGCACTGCGCCAATTTCTAGAAGTCCTTATAGAATGGCTTTGGCTGAACTTCAGGAATTGAAAATTCAGCTTCAGAACTTGCTTGAGAAAGGGTTTATACAACCTAGTTCTTCGCCGTGGGGTGCGCCTGTGTTGTTTGTGAGAAAGAAAGACGGCACGCTATGGTTATATATTGATTATAGGGGACTTAATCAAGTCACGATTAAGAACAAATACCCCTTGTCGTTGATTGAAGAATTGTTTGACCAGTTGTAGGGTGCGAGTATTTACTCCAAATTTGACTTGAGGCAGGGTTACTATCAACTCAGGATTCGGAGTGACGATATACCTAAGACGGCATTCAGGACTAGATATGGCCATTATGAATTTGTTGTGTTACCATTTGGATTGACGAATGCACCAACCACATTCATGGATTTAATGCAGAGGGTTTTTCGACCTTATCTTGATCAATTTGTCGTAATCTTTATTGACGACATTCTAGTATACTCGAAGAATGAGGCTGAACATGAACAACATTTGAAGATTGTGCTACAGACTTTGCAAGAAAACAAGCTTTTCGCTAAATTCAGCAAGTGCGAATTCTGGTTGAATCAAATATCTTTTCTAGGCCATATCATTTCAGATCAAGGAATTTCAGTAGACCCAGCTAAGATTGAAGTTGTTTCATCTTGGAAGAGACCTGAAACGGTGTCAGAGATTTGGAGTTTTCTGGGTTTGGCAGGTTACTCTCGGAGGTTTGTTAAAGACTTTTCCAAAATTTCTGGACCTTTAAGCCAGTTGACTCGAAAGAAAGTTACTTACAACTGGGATGCTAATTGTGAATCCAGTTTCCAAGAATTGAAGAAGAGACTAACTACAGCTCCTATACTAGCTTTACCTGAGGGTACAGAAAACTTTGTTGTCTACAGTGATGCATCTAAAGAAGGTTTGGGCTGTGTTTTAATGCAGAATGGTAAGGTGATTGCTTATGCTTCTAGGAAGTTGAAACCTTATGAAGTCAATTACCCTACTCATGATCTAGAGTTAGCTGCAGTTGTGTTTGCTTTAAAGAAGTGGCGTCATTACTTGTGGGGTTGCAGATTTGAAATTTTTACTGACCACAAGAGCCTCAAATATTTATTTTCACAAAAAGATTTGAATATGAGGCAACGCAGATGGCTTGAGCTATTAAGTGGCTACAAATGTTCTATAAACTACGTGCCAGGTAAGGCAAATGTTGTTGCAGATACTTTGAGCCGAAAGGCTACTGTTGCAAGTTTAATTATCAAGGATTAGGAGACTTTGGAGGAAATTTGTTCATGGAAGCCAGAAGCTACTGAGGTAGGGATTCGATTTGCTAGCTTGCAGATTCAGTCAGGATTGCTAGCGCAAATCAGAGAGGCTCAGAAGACTGATCCTCACATCTTGAAGATCCAAGAAAAAGCAAAAAGGGGAGAGTCGGAGTTTAAACTACATGCAGATGGTATATTTAGATTCAGGGATAGAGTGTGTGTTCCTGGAGATCTGACTTTGAAGAATGAGATTCTGTCTGAGGCACATAATTCAAGGTATACGATTCACCCGGACAGTACTAAAATGTATAGAGATCTGAAACAACACTTCTGGTGGAACAATATGAAGAGGGAGATTGCTGGGTATGTATTTAGGTGTTTGACTTGTCAGAGGGTTAAAGTTGAGCATCAGAGGCCAGCCGGGCTTCTGCAACCGTTGTCGATTCCGCAATGGAAGTGGGTGCATATAATAATGGACCTTGTGACTGATCTTCCTAGATCTCCGAGAGGATGTGATTTTGTTTGGGTCATTGTGGACCGATTGACTAAAGTTACACACTTTATTCCCGTGAACAAACAGGATAGCCTTGATAAACTAGCTGAGCTTTATGTTGCTAATATTGTGAGACTGCATGGTGTGCCACAGAGTATAGTGTCAGATAGAGATCCAAGATTTAGATCTCATTTTTGGCAGAAGTTGCAAGAGGCTATGGGAACTAAATTGAGCTCCAGCACTGCATACCATCCACAAACTGATGGCCAGTCTGAGAGAACTATCAGGATCTTGGAAGACATGCTTCAGGCGTGTGTGCTAGACTTTGGGAAGAATTGGGAGAAGTTTTTGCCTTTAGCGAAGTTCGCCTACAATAATAGTTATCAATCTACTATAGGTATGGCTCCCCACAAGGCATTGTACGGTCGTAAATGCAGATCCCCATTGTATTGGGAAGAGGTTGGAGAGATTAGAACAGTTGATCTGACTTTGTTACCTGAGATGATTAAGATGGTAGATAATGTTCACCTTATTCGCCAGCTTATGCTTACAGCTCAGAGTCGTCAAAAGAGTTATGCAGATAAACACCGTCGGGATCTTGAATTTTATTTGGGAGATTGGGTATTTCTTAAAATTTCTCCTCCAAAGGGATTGATTCGGCACGGTAAGAGCGGGAAACTTAGTCCCATATATATGGGTCCGTATGAGATCACCGAAAATGAGGGTCCTTTGGCTTACCGGTTGGCTTTACCTCCGAGCTTGTCGAGACTGTACGATGTTTTCCATGTGTCAATGTTGAAAAAAATACCATCCAGACCCTTCACATGTTCTTGAACCAGAGCCTTTGTAGATTGAGGAAAAGTTGTCTTATGAGGAGAAAGCGATTCGAATTGTGGATCGGAAAATTCAGGAGCTTCGCAGAAAGAGTATTCTCTTAGTAAAGGTTATGTGGAATCATCATGGGTTTGAGGAAGCAACTTGGGAAAGAGAGGACCAAGTTCGGAATCAGTATCCGGAGTTGTTTGTTGACCAGGTAAGAATTGCGTGGGCGCAATTGTTTTAAGGGGGAGAGGGTGTAATACCCGAGCCTGGAATGTGAAATTTTTTTGTTTATTATTTTGATAATTATATTTTCTTAGATTCTTTGAAATTTAATTGTTATTTCTTTATTGTCGCAAAGAGCATTGCATTTTGAGAGCGATAGTTAGCGGGTGACTTTTAGTCCTCAACAAATAGTGAAACTAGTATTTTGGTGTCTTAAATTTATGTTTTATTTGTTGTTAGCTAGAATTAATTTTGGTGATAGTTATTTTAGCTTAAAATGCATAAAAATAAGGCAATTTGACCAATTTTAAGTTAGTTGACCAAGGGGTTTGACTAGTTGACCAAGTTGTCATCTTTTAATAGTTAAAACATAACAATATATAAAAAAAAAGCACAAATCAGTCTTGAGCTGGCCAAAACTCTAGGGAGAAAAAAAAACCATTTTCAAATCTTCAATCTTCAAATCTTCGCGTGAGCTCATGCGGGGTTGTTACCGAGGCATCCAACATAGTTTTCCTAGCGACTAGGAGTGCCTAAGGTGAGGGAAGCACGTTATTTGTGCATTTAAATGTCAAGTATGTTAACTTTGAGATTTTTAGATTTTATCCGTAGATTGTTGTTTTAATCGTTTTAACGCTTAAAGAATATTCCTTGACAATTTTAGAACATGTATTTATAGCTTTTTAACATTTTCTGCGGTTAAATGTTGAGATTGCAATTTAAATTGTTAGTTGAATAGTAATTTATGAATAGTGAACCCTTGAAACGATGAAGTTGCTCCGGTATGCTGTCCGTTGATGTGAAAAGATGCTAGATATGCTGAATTCCTAAATGCATGGTTTGTTTAGGTTGCATAATGGAAAAAATGAGAAAAATGTATTGGTGAAAGTCGGGGTCGTTTAGGTCGAGTTTAGCGTTTTCTCGTTTTGCATGATGGCATTGTCTCGAGAGGCCATGGAAGCACTTTTGGTGCGATTATGGTGTTGGTTGGGTGTTTGGATAGAGTAGTTGTAGTTCAAACGAGCAAAGGGAGAAATCGGGGCTTTGCATGAATTCTAGGGTAAAGTAAGGTTTCGTGATTTTTAGACGTGCCTTATGGTATCCTAGGAGGATTGGTGAAGTCGGTTTCCAGAACTCGTGGCTCGTTTGGAAATGGTAGCATTTTGATAGTTGGGGTCAATTTGTGATTTTGCTTGTTTTCTTGATATTATGCCTATAGAATGTTTAAAATAGCTTGATATGCTTGTTAGAGTTGATTTTGATTGAAATGCTTATCAATTGTTGCTATTGCGTGATAGAGTAACCTACTTTGTTATTCTCTCACGTGTGGCTTTATTGCTTGATTGTTGCATTGTTTATTGTATTGCATTCATAGAGTCAGGGCGGTGTGATGGGCCTCTCAGGGTAACCTCGGGTTGCCAGTGTTGGTTGCCCTAGCTCCGTGTCCTATTCCCTTTCTCGCTTGGGTTGCCTTCCAAGGAGATTTGGGCCGTAGAATTGATGGATACTTCCGGGGTATTCTGTGATAACCCGAACCCGGCATGCATTTAATAGCACTTGACTGCATTTGATTAATTGTTTAATTAGTTAAATCAACCAACTTGCACTATTTTAATATTCCTCTTGGAAGCATTTAGCAGTTGTAAATTGAATAATTAAAAGATTATTACCTATTCCAAATAATTATAGTAATTGAAATTCTTTTCTTGTGATTAATTAAGTGTTACCTTAAATGTTAGTGTTTAATTGTATTTGACTATGTGTTTATATTAACTTTCATTTGTAGCTTAATATTAACTTTATAATTCTTAAAATATTATGGAAATAGTTAAATTAATCATTCTAAATGAATATTGATTACCTTGATTGTTTTGATTACTTTAGTAATCGGTTTTGGTTGTTTTGCGTTAAAATTACTCGGTTTTCAAATAAATGAGAAAAGTAACTCCGAGCCGGAGTAAATTTTAAACTATGATGCTTTCCAAAAATTATATATTTCTTAGATTCTTTGAGATTTAATTGTTGTTCTTTTATTGACGCAAAGTGCATAGCATATCGAGAGAGATAGTTAGGAAATGAATTCTAGTCCTCAACAAATAGTGAAAACTAGTATTTAGATGACTTCAATTTTATATTTTAATTGTTGCTAGCTAGAATTAATATTTCAATAGTTGTTTTAGCTTAAAAATGCATGAAATATGCTAGTTTGACCAAGTTTAAGTTAGTTGACCAAGCCTTGACCAAGTTGACCTTGTGTCATCTTTTAAAATAGCTTAAAATAGCACAAAAATAAAAAAAAGAGAGCTGAAAACAGAGAGAGAGCTGGCCGAAAATGAGGGAGAAGAAAAAAATAAGATTTCAAGCCAAAATCTTCGATTCTTCGCGTGAGCTTGCACGGGGTGGTTTCCGAGGCATCCTACGAGGTTTTCCTAGCGTCTAGGAGCGTCTAAGGTGAGGGTTTCATCGTTATTTGCGCATTTGAAAATTTTGTATCTAAACTTTGATTTTTGGATTTTATGGGTAGATTGTTGTTTTAATCATTTTGTTGCTTAAAGAATGTTCGTTGTTGATTGTAGAACATGTATTTATAGCTTTTTAACATTTTCTGCGGTTGAAAATCGAAATTGCAATTTAAATTGTTTAATGAATAGTAATTAGTGAATAATAAACCCTTGAAACGATAAAGTTGCGCTGTTTTGCTGTCTGTTGATGTGAAAAGGTGCTAGGTATGCTAGAATGCCTAAATGTGTGGTTTAATTAGAATGTGTAATAGAAAAACGGAGAAAAATAGCTTAGTGAAAGTCGGGGTCGTTTAGGTCGACTTTAGCATTTTCTCGTTTTGCGTGATGGCATTGTTTCGGGAGGCCATGGAAGCACTTTTGGTGCGGTAGTGGTGTTGGTTGGGTGTTTGGTTGGTATAGTTGTAGTTCAAACGAGCAAAGGGAAAAAATCGGGCTTTGCATGAATTCTAGGGTTAAGTAGGGTTTCGGAGTCTCTAGACGTGCCTTATAGTGACCTAGGAAGATTGGCGAAGTCGGTTTCCGGAACTCGTTGCTCGTTTGGAGATGATAGTGTTTTGATAGTTGGGGCCGATTTGTGACTTTGTGTGGTTTCTTGAAGTTATGCCTATAGAATGCTTGTTAATGCTTATTATTGCTTGTTATGCTTGCTAATGCTTATTCCGCTTGTTAGAGTTGGTTGTTGATTGAAATGTTTATCCATTGTTGAGAATTCTTGATATCTTGTTTATCGCTCGTTTATCGCCTTGTATCGAGTCTTGCATTGCATAGTGTCTCGCGCGTGAGTGATGAGCCTCTCTTGGTAGCCTCGGGTTGCCAGTGTTGATTGCTCTAGCTCCGCTGCTATTCCCATTCTCGCTTGGGTTGCCTCCCAGGGAGATTTGGGTCGTAGAATTGATGGATACTTCCGGGGTATTCCAAACTGGTGTTATAAGGTGGTTGCGCGCTTATTGTCATCATTGTCAACATCAAGCGCGAGATTGATGTATCGCTCGTGAAATGGTATATTGCTCGTAAGAGTGAACCATAGCCTTCAAAGTGTGGTATAGCTTTGAATGGTTATGTTAATGCTTTTAGTAATTGCTTATTGTATTCATTGTTTGTTTTCATTGCTTATTTATCAGTTATATTGCTTAACTGTATTATTTGCCTTGCACGACTTTCTTTCTCTCCAACTCGATAACTGTCTCGCCCTCACTGAGTATACGTGTTGTGTATACTCACTCCTCACCACAACATTTCAGGAAATGCCTTGTTAGCTGAAAAGTTCGTGGATATGTGATAGTCCGTGGCTGAAGAGTTGTCTTGCGTGCTTTGTGGCTTGAGCTGTCAAAGATGTAAAGATATATGCTTTCATATGTTGTATGTATTTATTGTTAAAAGAAATGTAAATTTAAATCTAGCTTAGTGGTTGAGGTGGTTTGATAAGTTAGATTATGTACTTAGTTAATGTAGCTTATCTTCAATGTATGTTGTAATGACAAAGAAAAAAAGATAGAAAAATTTGATAGTCTAGCTTATACAATAGGATGGTGAAGTTTAATTGCTAAGCATGAATGTATATTTACTTGTGATTTGCATGTTGTGAACCAAGGCTCGGATGGCCTTGAGGTGGTTGAATGTTTGGACATGGTATTGGTCCACTTATATGCTGTCGCATGTTTGTTGCTTTTGCCTAGAAACAGGGGAGACTCCGTCCGTCTTTCCCTAAAACTTTGCCCGGGTTTGGTTTGGGTTGTGATTAGTTTGATTGATAGAACTCCTGGTCTCGAGAAGGATTGGGGTGTTACAGGTGGTATCAGAGCTTGTCTAGCTCATAAGCTGGGACAGGGTCCTCGGTCTGGTGGGTAGTGACCCTTGGATGTGTGCTTGTTAAGTGTGTCTTGAAAGTGTATGCTTGTATGTGAGATTATGTGTCTTGACATGAAAGTGTGCTCCAATGTGATATAGTTATGTGTTATGTGTTAATTGTGTACTAAGGGAAGTAAAGTGTCTAGTTGTGCATTGAATTGACCTATCGAATTGGTATTGTGAATCGAATCGACCTCGTGAATTGTTATTTGCTTGGAGTATTGCTTGTAATGTGTGTGTTGGAATGTCTTGAATTGGTTGTGCCGTGATTTGAAATTGATTATGTTGTGCTTGACTTGATTGTTATGCTTGAGTGACTTTGTTGAATAAACTCTTTTGTAAACTTGCTTTAATAATAGTATAAGCCATGTGTATAAATGTGATATCCTGGCATTCATACATGTTTCGTTGAAATGGTAAGTAAGTCCTCTTCCTCCCCTGAAGAAAGTGGTTCACCGCTGGCTTTTCAAGGTGTATGGATTGGCAAGAAATGAATGGCATTTGACTAGCCTTGATTTGGGAGTTGGTGTTTGTCTTTGGAGCTCAGTTATTGGCAAACTTCTAAGATTCTTCCTTGTGATTGGCAATCATAAAAGAGTAGCTTTCTTTCGGGATTCTATTTTGTTGTTGTCTGGTGGCATTCTTTGGTTTCTTATTGGGTAATCTTTGGGGACTTCTGTTGGCATTTCTTGGTGGATTTGGCTATTGGGATTTTAATCGGCCTTACTGCACAATATTATTTGTGGTATATGTGTCTTGATCTTTATTGGTATAATACTGGCATCTCTGATTGGAAATTCTTCAATGGTATTTTATGGAATTCTCAGTGGCTAATTATTTAGTATTTACTTATTGGGCAAACTTGGCTACTTTCTTATTGGAGTATTGTTCGGGTATTTTCTTCGGCATCCCTTAGTTGCTTTGGTAACTGGAATCCTTATCAGACCTATTATCTCATATTACTTACGGTATTCTTTGGAATTCTTATTGGACATTCTACTAGTATTTTCCTTATTGGCATTTAATGGAAGATCCTACACTTGGAATTCTGATTGGACATATTATTTTGTACTGTTTATGGCTTCCCCTTCGGTCTTTCCACTCAGGGGAATCTCTACTTGCTATTTGATTAAGATGTTGCGGTAGGAACTCAGTGGTTGGAAGATTTCATTTAGAGGTTGGCCTTTGGTATTCTTCTCTATATTCCTTTACAGAACTTTCAGCTGGGTCTATTTACAGTAATCAGCACTGCATGAGGTGCATCTACTCTGGTTATCTCTTAACTTTCTTATTGGGCACTTGTTAGACTTCTATTGAAGATTCTTAAGTAGGGTATTCCTTCGGTACTCTTCTTGCCATTAGTATGTGGTATTGATAACATCTACATTATCTTTGCTTTAGTCTTTGTTGGTATTATCTCGGCGCTCTTGGTTGAAATTTATTATTCTTCGGTATTCGTGTCAACGGGATTCTTGTACGGTATCTACATTTGAGCCTTTATTTGGCGTTACTACTTGGCATTTCTACTTGAACTTTCCTATTGGTCATCTTGATGAAATAATTGTTCAGTAGCTAATGAAGATTAGTCAGAATTGGATTTCAAATGATGCTGAGTTCTATTGGAAGAAGAATTGCGAGGACGCAATTGTTTTAAGGGGGGAAGGATGTGCTAACCCGAACTCGGCATGCATTTAATAGCACTTGACTGCATTTGATTAATTGTTTAATTAGTTAAATCAACCAACTTACACTATTTTAATATTCCTCTTGGAAGCATTTAGCAGTTGTAAATTGAATAATTAAAAGATTATTACCTATTCCTAATAATTATAGTAATTGAAATTCTTTTCTTTTGATTAATTAAGTGTTACCTTAAATGTTAGTGTTTAATTGTATTTGACTATGTGTTTATATTAACTTTCATTTGTAGCTTAATATTAACTTTATAATTCTTAAAATATTCTGGAAATAGTTAAATTAATCATTCTAAATGAATATTGATTACCTTGATTGTTTTGATTACTTTACTAATCGGTTTTGGTTGTTTTGCGTTAAAATTACTTGGTTTTCAAATAAATGAGAAAAGTAACTCCGAGCCAGAGTAAATTTTAAACTATGATGCTTTCCAAAAATTATATATTTCTTAGATTCTTCGAGATTTAATTGTTGTTCTTCTATTGACGCAAAGTGCATAGCATATCGAGAGAGATAGTTAGGAAATGAATTCTAGTCCTCAACAAATAGTGAAAACTAGTATTTAGATGACTTAAATTTTATATTTTAATTGTTGCTAGCTAGAATTAATATTTCCATAGTTCTTTTAGCTTAAAAATGCATGAAATAGGCTAGTTTGACCAAGTTTAAGTTAGTTGACCAAGCCTTGACCAAGTTTGTCACGCCCCGACCCAACCCCGCAAAAGGCCAAGCCCGGACCCGACACACGGACGGAGTCTCCTCTGTACCGCGGACGATCCGAAAACCCTAAAAACAATATAATACTTGCGAAAGCTATAAAATAATCAAAACAAGTCAACTTTCTATAAAACATACATTTCTTATTATCGAACTTTCCAAACCAAAAATGCCATGCATACTACACAAGTACTTATGCCACTAAACCATTAGCCATTAGCATGCATTTCTTCACTAGTCATCAGGGTACAAGTTACAACATTACAGCTTTAATCCATTACAACATAAGACCATTAAAGGTCTCAAAATAGGAAAATACATACAAGGCTACAAGCCTCAAAATTAAGCGTCCTTCACGCAATATATATAACAACAACGTTTGCACAAAACTGGTAACCAACCACCAGCAAAGCAGGTAAGTGCTATCACGGAAACACCTCCACCTGCTCCTCCTCCTCAATTACCTCGAGAGGGTTTGCCTCAACTACTCTTGTAAAAACATAGTATAGAGAGGAATGAGCAAAAACTATTGCTCAGAGAGGGCAATTGGTCTCAAGGACGGAGATGAGAGGAGTATGCAATGCAATTAGCCAAGCAATACATACAAAACATATAAAGATACATCCAAAGCCAACAATAAAGCAAGGCAAGTATTTAAAGCTGCAAACACTCAATCAAAGGATACGATACTCTTTTCACGAACCACTTTTAAAAATGCATGAAATAGGCTAGTTTGACCAAGTTTAAGTTAGTTGACCAAGCCTTGACCAAGTTTGTCACGCCCCGACCCAACCCCGCAAAAGGCCAAGCCCGGACCCGACACACGGACGGAGTCTCCTCTGTACCGCGGACGATCCGAAAACCCTAAAAACAATATAATACTTGCGAACGCTATAAAATAATCAAAACAAGTCAACTTTCTATAAAACATACATTTCTTATTATCGAACTTTCCAAACAAAAAATGCCATGCATACTACACAAGTACTTATGCCACTAAACCATTAGCCATTAGCATGCATTTCTTCACTAGTCATCAGGGTACAAGTTACAACATTACAGCTTTAATCCATTACAACATAAGACCATTAAAGGTCTCAAAATAGGAAAATACATACAAGGCTACAAGCCTCAAAATTAAGCGTCCTTCACGCAATATATATAACAACAACGTTTGCACAAAACTGGTAACCAACCACCAGCAAAGCAGGTAAGTTCTATCACGGAAACACCTCCACCTGCTCCTCCTCCTCAATTACCTCGAGAGGGTTTGCCTCAACTACTCTTGTAAAAACATAGTATAGAGAGGAATGAGCAAAAACTATTGCTCAGCGAGGGCAATTGGTCTCAAGGACGGAGATGAGAGGAGTATGCAATGCAATTAGCCAAGCAATACATACAAAACATATAAAGATACATCCAAAGCCAACAATAAAGCAAGGCAAGTATTTAAAGCTGCAAACACTCAATCAAAGGATACGATACTCTTTTCACGAACCACTTTCAAACACGAATTCGATGACGACGCGCCGGCCCAAAACCACCTTATAACACCAGTTTGGAATACTCCGGAAGTATCCATCAATCCTACGACCCAAATCTCCCTGGGAGGCAACCCAAGCGAGAAAGGGAATAGCAACGGAGCTAGAGCAACCAACACTGGCAACCCAAGGCTACCCAGAGAGGCCCATCACTCACGCGCGAGACACTATGCCATGCAAGACTCGATACAAGACAATAAACAAGCGATAAACAAGCGATAAACCACACGTGGGAGAATAACAAAGTAGGTTACTCTCACACGCAATAGCAGCAATTTGATAAGCAATTCAATCCAAAACAACTCAAACAAGTAATTCAAGTAATTCTAAGCATTCTATAAGCATAAAGACAAGTAAACACACAAAAACACAAATCGGCCCCAACTATCAAAATGCTACCATTTCCAAACGAGCCACGAGTTCTAGAAACCTACTTCGCCAACCCTCCTAGGTCACCATAAGGCACGACTAAAGACCCCGATACCTTACTTTACCCTAGAACTAGCGCAAAGCCCCGATTTTCCCCCTTTCTCGTTTGAACTACAACTACAACAACCAAACACCCAACCAACGCCATATTCGCACCAAAAGTGCTTCCATGGCCTCCCGAAGCAATGCCAACACGCAAAATGATAAAACGCAAAAGTCGACCTAAACGACCCCGACTTTCCCAAAGGCTTAATTCTCGTTTTTTCCTCTACGCAACCCAAACAAACCACACATTTTAGCATTCTAGCATACCTAGCACGTTTCTACATCAACGGAAAGCATAACAGCGCAACTTCAACGTTTCAAGGTTTTACTATTCACAAAACACTATTCATTTCACAATTCAAGTTGTAATCACAACATTTAACCGCAGAAAATGTTACAAAGCCATAAATACATGTTCTACAGATGCTAAGGAACATTCTAGAAGCATCAAATCGCTTTAAATAATGATCTACGGATAAATCTAAAAATTGACAAAGTTAAATAACACAACGTATAAATGCGCAAATAACATGCTTCCCTCACCTTAGGTACTCCTAGTCGCTAGGAAAACAACGTTGGTTGCCTCGGAAACCACCCCGCACGAGCTCTCGCGAAGAATGAAAGATTGGAAGTTGAAATCTTTTTTTTTTCTCCCTCAAAGCTCACGGCCTGCTGCTCTTTCTTGCTGCTGTTTTTTTTTTATTTTGCCTATTATTTTAGCTTATAAGGTGTCAAATGGCCAAAGGTCAAAGGTCCAAGGTCAAACCACTTAAAACTTGGTCAAAGGGCCCTATTTCGCGCGTTTTAAAGCTGTTTCAGCTAAGGTAAGTTCAATTAAAGTTAGCAACAATTAAAATCTAAAATTTAAGTCGTCTAAATACTAGTTTCACCATTTGCTGAGGACTGGAACTCGTTATCTAGCTATCACTCCTTAAATGCAATGCACGTTGCGTCGGCGAGAAAGTAACAGTTAATTCACAAAGAATTTAAGGAAATATAATTTTCAAAATAATAAACAAAGAAAATTCATATTCCGAGCTCGGGTATTACACCCTCTCCCCCTTAAAACAATTGCGCCCACGCAATTCTTACCTGGTCAACAAACAACTCCGGATACTGATCCCGAACTTGGTCCTCTCTTTCCCAAGTCGCTTCCTCAAACCCATGATGATTCCACAGAACCTTCACTAACGGAATACTCTTTCTGCGAAGCTCTTGAATCTTCCGATCCACAATTCTAATCGGTTTCTCTTCATAAGACAACTTTTCTTCAATCTGCAAAGGCTCTGGTTCAAGTACATGTGAAGGGTCTGGATGATACTTCTTCAACATAGACACATGGAACACATCATGCAGTCTCGACAAGCTTGGAGGCAAAGCTAATCGATAAGCCAAAGGACCTACCTTTTCGGTGATCTCATACGGACCCACATACCTAGGACTAAGCTTCCCGCTCTTACCGTGCCGAATCAATCCCTTCCGTGGAGAAATCTTAAGAAACACCCAATCTCCCAAATCAAACTTAAGATCCCGACGGTGCTTATCTGCATAACTCTTCTGACGACTCTGAGCTGTAAGCATACGTTGGCGAATAAGGTGAACATTATCTACCATCTTAATCATCTCAGGTAACACAGTCGGATCAACTGTTCTCATCTCTCCAACCTCTTCCCAATATAATGGGGATCTGCATTTCCGACCATACAACGCCTCGTAGGGAGCCATACCTATAGTAGATTGATAACTATTATTGTAGGCGAACTCCGCTAAAGGCAAAAACTTCTCCCAATTCTTCCCAAAGTCAAGCACACATGCCCGAAGCATGTCTTCCAAGATCCTGATGGTTCTCTCAGACTGGCCATCAGTTTGCGGATGATATGCAGTACTGAAGCTCAACTTAGTTCCCACGGCCTCTTGCAACTTCTGCCAAAAACGAGATCTGAATCTGGGATCCCTATCTGACACTATACTCTGTGGTACTCCATGCAATCTCACAATATTAGCAACATACAATTCAGCCAGCTTATCAAGGCTATCCTGTTTGTTCACGGGAATAAAATGTGTAACTTTAGTCAAGCGGTCCACAACAACCCAAACAGAATCACATCCTCTCGGAGATCTAGGAAGATCGGTCACAAGGTCCATTGTTATATGTACCCACTTCCATTGCGGAATTGACAATGGCTGTAGAAGTCCGGCTGGCCTCTGATGCTCAACTTTAACCCTCTGACAAGTCAAACATCTGGATACATACCCAGCAATCTCCCTCTTCATATTGTTCCACCAGAAGTGTTGCTTCAAATCTCTATACATCTTAGTACTGCCCGGGTGAATCGTATACCTCGAATTATGTGCCTCGGACAGGATCTCATTCTTCAAAGTCGGATCATCAGGAACACATACTCTATCCCTGAATCTGAAAATGCCATCTGCATGTAATTTAAACTCCGACTCTCCCCCTTTAGCTTTCTCTTGGATCTTCAAGATGTGAGGATCAGTCTTTTGAGCCTCTCTGATCTGTACTAGCAATCCTGACTGAATCTGTAAACTAGCAAACCGAATCCCTACCTCAGTAGCTTCTGGTTTCCATGAACAAATTTCTTCCAAAGTCTCCCAGTCCTTGATAATCAAGCTTGCAACATTAGCCTTTCGGCTCAAAGCATCAGCAACAACATTTGCCTTACCTGGCACATAGTTAATAGAACAGTTATAACCACCCAATAGCTCTAGCCATCTCCGCTGCCTCATATTTAGATCCTTCTGTGAAAACAAATACTTGAGACTCTTGTGGTCAGTAAATATTTCAAATCTGCAACCCCACAAGTAATGACGCCACTTCTTCAATGCAAACACAACTGCAGCTAACTCAAGATCATGTGTAGGGTAATTGACTTCATAAGGTTTCAATTTCCTAGAAGCATAGGCAATCACCTTACCATTCTGCATTAAAACACAGCCCAATCCTTCTTTAGATGCATCACTGTAGACAACGAAGTTCTCTGTTCCCTCAGGTAAAGCTAGTATAGGAGCTGTAGTTAGTCTCTTCTTCAATTCTTGAAAACTGGATTCACATTTGGCATCCCAGTTGTAAGCAACTTTCTTCCGAGTCAACTGGCTCAAAGGTCCAGAAATTTTAGAAAAGTCTTTAACAAATCTCCGGTAGTAACCTGCCAATCCAAGAAAACTCCGAATCTCTGGCACCGTCTCAGGTCTCTTCCAAGATGAAACAACTTCAATCTTGGCTGGGTCCACTGAAATTCCTCGATCTGAAATGATATGGCCTAGAAAAGATATCTGATTCAACCAGAACTCACACTTGCTGAATTTAGCAAAAAGCTCATTTTCCTGCAAAGTCTGAAGCACAATCCTCAAGTGTTGCTCATGTTCAGCCTAGTTCTTCGAATACACTAAAATGTCGTCAATGAAGATCACGACAAACTGATCAAGGTAAGGCCGAAAAACCCTCTGCATCAAGTCCATGAATGCGGCTGGTGCATTCGTCAATCCAAACGGCAACACAACAAACTCATAGTGGCCATATCTAGTCCTGAATGCCGTCTTTGGTATATCGTCACTCCGAATCCTAAGTTGATAGTAACCCTGCCTCAAGTCAAATTTGGAGTAAACACTCGCACCCTGCAACTGGTCAAACAATTCTTCAATCAACGGCAAGGGGTATTTATTCTTAATCGTGACTTGATTAAGTCCCCTGTAATCAATGCATAACCGAAGCGTGCCGTCTTTCTTTCTCACAAACAACACAGGTGCGCCCCACGGCAAAGAACTAGGTTGTATAAACCCTTTCTCAAGTAAGTTCTGAAGCTGAATTTTTAACTCCTGTAGTTCAGCCGATGCCATCCTGTAAGGACTCCTAGAAATTGGCGCAGTGCCTGGTACAAGATCAATCACGAACTCAATCTCCCTATCCGGTGGTAAACCCGGTAATTCCTCGGGAAATACACCAGGGAAGTCTCTAACAATCGGAACTTCATTCAAACTCAACTTATCAGCAGGCTGATTGATCAAATAAGCTAAGTAAGCTTCACAACCCATATTCAACAACTTAGAAGTCTTGATCGCTGATAAAAGTGGAATGCGGGCAGCCCTGCAGTTCCCAATAATCTCTAGTACCGGTAGGTCAGGAACCTTAAGATAAACGATCTTTGTTCTACAATCCAACTGAGCATAATACTTTCCCAACCAGTCCATTCCCAAAATGATTTCAAAGTCACGGAATGGTAATATAATTAAATCAGCAGGAAATTTACGGTTCTCAATACATATATCACAAGATTTGCAAATAGACTCAGCAACAAATTTTGCACCCAAAGGAGTGCTAACTTCAACTTCATGAGGCAAATTATCAATGCAAACATTCACAGATCGTGCACATGCAGGAGTTATAAACGAATGCGTAGCTCCAGGGTCAATCAAAACTTTAACTGGCTGAGTATTGAGAAGAAAGGTACCTTCCACTATAGCTGTATTATCGGGCAGCTCCTCTGCATCCAGTGCAAAGACCCTAGCCTGAACTCTCTGTGCTGGTCGTGCACCTGCTGCTCTATTCTGAACACCTCGGCCTCCACCACGGCCCTGAACATTATTATATTTAGGGCAATCCCTCACCCTATGCTCATCACTACCACAACCCGTACATTTTCCACTCTTCCTCCAGCAGTTAGCCTCAATATGCCCTGGTCGATTACAATAATCACACTGCTGATTTTGCCTAACCGCAGTGTTTCCTGTAGGTGCTGGGGCTCTGGCAGGGGTAGGAACTGTACCTCCCTGCTGAGGTCTGGTCACAGCTGGTCTAGCCTGAATCTGCTGCTGTGGCTGATACGGACGCTGCTGGGGACCCTGTGCAGAAGCCTGATACTGTCTCGGCTGACTCTGGCTACTCTGGCCCAAAAACTGCTTCTTACTCGGCTGACTACTCTCAGCTATCATCTCAGCCTTCCGTTTCTCAAACTTCGAGGCTGCCTGAAATGCCTCGGGAAAAGTAGTGTAGGTCTGTCCAGTCAAATGCAACTGTATGTCCATTCTCAACCCACGGACAAACCTATGTATCATCCTCCTAGCTGGCCGTACCAACTCGGGCATATACCTCGACAGGCTAACAAACCTAGCCTCATATTGTGCAACAGTCATATTTCCCTGCTTTAGGGCCACAAACTCATCTTCCCGTCTCTCCATAGCCATCTCGGGAATATATTTGTCCCGGAACTCACTTACGAAGTCATCCCATAAATGTGGAACATCATCACAATCCCACCTCAGCCTAACAGTATTCTACCACTGCTCTGCATCACCCTCAAATAAAAATGATGCATAATCTATTCTTGCCTCATCAGTATACCTCAACGCGGTGAAAATTTTCTCGACACGATTAATCCATCTCTCGGTCGCCTCATCATCTGGCTCCCCGAAAAACTTTCCCGGCTCGTGCCTCCGAAATTTCTCTAGCTGGTTATTCTCAACTCTGTACCCCTGACCACCAGGATTAGCTTGATTACCCTGGGGATTAATCCGGTCCTGCCTCTGCTCATGTAGTACCTGTGTGATCCGGTCTACTGCAGTAGTCATGGTAGCCATAAACTGCTCAGGCAACGGCTGCTGACCCTGTTCTGCTGCCTCTTCATCTGATCCTATACCTTGAGTACCACGACATGGCGGCATAGTAGCAACTCACAATAACTGGCAACATTTAAAAGCAGTTTATAGATAGAAATATAACACATAAGATTAGATAACACTCAAGTCAATAACAATCCAATATTCTATCACACAATTCACATAAGACAAGTTTAACTTGCCAAACTATTTCACTTGAACACATAAACATTCCAAGTTCACAAAGTCATGCTAGAACATTTTCTTTTCACTTAGCAATCATTCATAAACACTTTAGCATTTCAGACCTTTACCCCACAGACCGAGAATCATATCCCGGCTCATGCAAGACTATCATGCTCTGATACCACCTAAAGATGTCACGCCCCGACCCAACCCCGCAAAAGGCCAAGCCCGGACCCGACACACGGACGGAGTCTCCTCTGTACCGCGGACGATCCGAAAACCCTAAAAACAATATAATACTTGCGAAAGCTATAAAATAATCAAAACAAGTCAACTTTCTATAAAACATACATTTCTTATTATCCAACTTTCCAAACCAAAAATGCCATGCATACTACACAAGTACTTATGCCACTAAACCATTAGCCATTAGCATGCATTTCTTCACTAGTCATCAAGGTACAAGTTACAACATTACAGCTTTAATCCATTACAACATAAGACCATTAAAGGTCTCAAAATAGGAAAATACATACAAGGCTACAAGCCTCAAAATTAAGCGTCCTTCACGCAATATATATAACAACAAGGTTTGCACAAAACTGGTAACCAACCACCAGCAAAGCAGGTAAGTGCTATCACGGAAACACCTCCACCTGCTCCTCCTCCTCAATTACCTCGAGAGGGTTTGCCTCAACTACTCCTGTAAAAACATAGTATAGAGAGGAATGAGCAAAAACTATTGCTCAGCGAGGGCAATTGGTCTCAAGGACGGAGATGAGAGGAGTATGCAATGCAATTAGCCAAGCAATACATACAAAACATATAAAGATACATCCAAAGCCAACAATAAAGCAAGGCAAGTATTTAAAGCTGCAAACACTCAATCAAAGGATACGATACTCTTTTCACGAACCACTTTCAAACACGAATTCGATGACGACGCGCCGGCCCAAAACCACCTTATAACACCAGTTTGGAATACTCCGGAAGTATCCATCAATCCTACGACCCAAATCTCCCTGGGAGGCAACCCAAGCGAGAAAGGGAATAGCAGCGGAGCTAGAGCAACCAACACTGGCAACCCAAGGCTACCCAGAGAGGCCCATCACTCACGCGCGAGACACTATGCCATGCAAGACTCGATACAAGACAATAAACAAGCGATAAACAAGCGATAAACCACACGTGGGAGAATAACAAAGTAGGTTACTCTCGCACGCAATAGCAGCAATTTGATAAGCAATTCAATCCAAAACAACTCAAACAAGTAATTCAAGTAATTCTAAGCATTCTATAAGCATAAAGACAAGTAAACACACAAAAACACAAATCGGCCCCAACTATCAAAATGCTACCATTTCCAAACGAGCCACGAGTTCTGGAAACCTACTTCGCCAACCCTCCTAGGTCACCATAAGGCACGACTAAAGACCCCGATACCTTACTTTACCCTAGAACTAGCGCAAAGCCCTGATTTTCCCCCTTTCTCGTTTGAACTACAACTACAACAACCAAACACCCAACCAACGCCATATTCGCACCAAAAGTGCTTCCATGGCCTCCCGAAGCAATGCCAACACGCAAAACGATAAAATGCAAAAGTCGACCTAAACGACCCCGACTTTCCCAAAGGCTTAATTCTCGTTTTTTCCTCTACGCAACCCAAACAAACCACACATTTTAGCATTCTAGCATACCTAGCACGTTTCTACATCAACAGAAAGCATAACAGTGCAACTTCAACGTTTCAAGGTTTTACTATTCAAAAAACACTATTCATTTCACAATTCAAGTTGTAATCACAACATTTAACCGCAGAAAATGTTACAAAGCCATAAATACATGTTCTACAGATGCTAAGGAACATTCTAGAAGCATCAAATCGCTTTAAATAACGATCTACGGATAAATCTAAAAATTGACAAAGTTAAATAACACAACGTATAAATGCGCAAATAACATGCTTCCCTCACCTTAGGTACTCCTAGTCACTAGGAAAACAACTTTGGTTGCCTCGGAAACCACCCCGCACGAGCTCTCGCGAAGAATGAAAGATTGGAAGTTGAAATCTTTTTTTTTTCTCCCTCAAAGCTCACGGCCTGCTGCTCTTTCTTGCTGCTGTTTTTTTTTTATTTTGCCTATTATTTTAGCTTATAAGGTGTCAAATGGTCAAAGGTCAAAGGTCCAAGGTCAAACCACTTAAAACTTGGTCAAAGGGGCCTATTTCGCGCGTTTTAAAGCCGTTTCAGCTAAGGTAAGTTCAATTAAAGTTAGCAACAATTAAAATCTAAAATTTAAGTCGTCTAAATACTAGTTTCACCATTTGCTGAGGACTGGAACTCGTTATCTAGCTATCGCTCCTTAAATGCAATGCACGTTGCGTCGGCGAGAAAGTAACAGTTAATTCACAAAGAATTTAAGGAAATATAATTTTCAAAATAATAAACAAAGAAAATTCATATTCCGGGCTCGGGTATTACAAAGTTGACCTTGTTTCATCTTTTAAAATAGCTTAAAATAGCACAAAAATTTAAAAAAAAAAGAGAGCTGAAAATAGAGAGAGAGCTGGCCGAAAATGAGGGAGAAGAAAAAAAAAATATTTCAAGCCAAAATCTTAGATTCTTCGCATGAGCTTGCACGGGGTGGTTTCCGAGGCATCCTACGAGGTTTTCATAGCGTCTAGGAGCGTCTAAGGTGAGGGTTTCATCGTTATTTGCGCATTTGAAAATTTTGTATCTAAACTTTGATTTTTGGATTTTATGCATAGATTGTTGTTTTAATTGTTTTGTTGCTTAAAGAATGTTCCTTGTTGATTGTAGAACATGTATTTATAGCTTTTTAGCATTTTCTGCGGTTGAAAATCGAAATTGCAATTTAAATTGTTTAATGAATAGTAATTAGTGAATAATAAACCCTTGAAACGATAAAGTTGCACTGTTATGCTGTCTGTTGATGTGAAAAGGTGCTAGGTATGCTAGAATGCCTAAATGTGTGTTTTAATTGGAATGTGTAATAGAAAAACGGAGAAAAATGGCTTAGTAAAAGTCGGGGTTGTTTAGGTCGACTTTAGCGTTTTCTCGTTTTGCGTGATGGCATTGTTTCGGGAGGCCATTGAAGCACTTTCGGTGCGGTAGTGGTGTTGGTTGCGTGTTTGGTTGGTATAGTTGTAGTTCAAATGAGCAAAGGGGAAAAATCGGGCTTTGCTTGAATTCTAGGGTTAAGTAGGGTTTCGGAGTCTCTAGACGTGCCTTATAGTGACCTAGGAAGATTGGCGAAGTCGGTTTCCGGAACTCGTGGCTCGTTTGGAGATGATAGTGTTTTGATAGTTGGGGCCGATTTGTGACTTTGTGTGGTTTCTTGAAGTTATGCCTATAGAATGCTTGTTAATGCTTATTATTGCTTGTTATGCTTGCTAATGCTTATTCCGCTTGTTAGAGTTGGTTGTTGATTGAAATGTTTATCCATTGTTGAGAATGCTTGATATCTTGTTTATCGCTCATTTATCGCCTTGTATCGAGTCTTGCATTGCATAGTGTCTCGCGCGTTAGTGATGAGCCTCTCTTGATGGATACCTCCGGGGTATTCCAAATTGGTATTATAAGGTGGTTGCGCGCTTATTGTCATCGTTGTCAACATCAAGCTCGAGATTGATGTATCGCTCGTGAAATGGTATATTGCTCGTAAGAGTGAACCATAGCCTTCAAAGTGTGGTATAGCTTTGAATTGTTGTGTTAATGCTTTCAGTAAATGCTTATTGTATTGATTGTTTGTTTTCATTGCTTATTTATCAGTTATATTGCTTAACTGTCTTATTTGCATTGCCCGACTTTCTTTCTCTCCAACTCGATAACTGTCTCGCCCTCACTGAGTATACGTGTTGTGTATACTCACTCCTCACCACCACATTTCAGGAAATGCCTTGTTAGCTGAAAAGTTCGTGGATATGTGATAGTTCGTGCCTGAAGAGTTGTCTTGCGTGCTTTGTGGCTTGAGCTGTCAAAGATGTAAAGATATATGCTTTCATATGTTGTATGTATTTATTGTTAAAAGAAATGTAAATTTAAATCTAGCTTAGTGGTTGAGGTGGTTTGATAAGTTAGATTATGTACTTAGTTAATGTAGCTTATCTTCAATGTATGTTGTAATGACAAAGAAAAAAAGATAGAAAAATTTGATAGTCTAGCTTATACAATAGGATGGTGAAGTTTAATTGCTAAGCATGAATGTATATTTACTTGTGATTTGCATGTTGTGAGCCAAGGCTCGGATGGCCTTGAGGTGGTTGAATGTTTGGACATGGTATTGGTCCACTTATATGCTGTCGCAGGTTTGTTGCTTTTGCCTAGAAACAGGGGAGACTCCGTCTGTCTTTCCCTAAAACTTTGCCCGGGTTTGGTTTGGGTTGTGATTAGTTTGATTGATAGAACTCCCGGTCTCGAGAGGGATCGGGGTGTTACATATTCCAAACTGAAGTTATAAGGTGGTTTGGGCCGGCGCGTCGTCATTGAATTCGTGATTGAAAGTTGCTCGTGGAAAGTGAATTGTATCCTTTGAATGAGTGTTTACAGTTTTAATGCTTGTCTTGTTTTATTGTTGGCTTTGTTTGTATCTTTTTATGATATTTGTATGAATTGCTTGACTAATTGCATTGCATACTCCTCTCATCTCCGTCCTTGAGACCAATTGCCCTCGCTGAGCAATAGTTTTTGCTCATTCCTTTCTATACCATATTTTTACAGGAGTAGTTGAAGTTGATCCTCTTGAGGTAATTGAGGAGGAGGAGCAAGTGGAGATGTTTCGTTGATAGCACTTCTTTGCTTAGCTGGTGGTTGGTTGCCAGACTTTTGTGCGAGCCTTGCTTGATATGTATATTGCTTGGTCATCGCTTTATTTTGAGGCTTGTAGCCTTGTATGTAGTTCTATTTTGAGGCCTTTATGGTCTTTTGTTGTAAAGGTTTAAAGATTGTAAAGTTGTAAAGTTATACTCTTATGACTAGTAAATAATTGCATACTAATGGTTTAACTGTTTAGTGGCACGAATACTTGTGTAGTATGCATGACATTTTTGGTTTGAAAAGTTGGTTAATAAGAAGATGTACATTTTTGAAAGAAAGTCGGCTTGTTTTAATTGTTTTTATGGCTTTCGCAAGTACTATGTTAATTTTAGGGTTTTCGGATTGTCCGTGATACAGAGAAGACTCCGTCCGTGTGTCGGGTCCGGGCTTGGCCTTTTGCGGGGTCGGGTCGGGGCGTGACACCATAGATAATACTATGCAGTAAGTCCGATTGAAAACCCAATAGCCAAGTCTACCAAGAAGTGCCAACAGAAGTTCCAAAGAATACCCAATAAGAAAAACCAAAGAATGCTCCAGAGAACAACCAAATAGAACCCCAAAAGAAGACTACTCTTTCACAACTGTTAAGCACATAGGAGGACCTTAGAGATTCACCAATAACCGAGCTCCAAAAGCAAACACCAACTCCCAAATAGAGGCTAGTCAAATACTGCTCATTCCCGTCAATCCATATAACTTGGAGGGCCTGCTACTAACCACTTCTCTTCAGGGCTGGAAGAAGTCTTACCATTTCAATCGGACATGTATGAATGCCAAAATATCACATTTATACATACATGCCTTAATCTATTATGCAAGCATGTTTGTAAAATAGTTTATTCAACAAAGTCACTCAAGCACGACAATCAAGTCAAGCACAACATAATCAATTCAAATCACAACATAATCAATTCAAGACATTCCAAGACACACATTACAAGCAATACTTCAAGCAAATAACAATTCACGAGGTCGATTCGATTCACGATGCCAATTCAATAGGTCAATTCAATGCACAACTAGACACTTCACTTCACTTAGCACACAATTAACACATAACACATAACGATATCACATAGGTGCATACATTCAAGTCAAGACACACAATCTCACATGCAAGCATACACTTTCAAGACACACTTAACAAGCACACATTCAAGGATCACTACCCACCAGACTGAGGACCCTGTCCCGGCTTATGAGCTAAACAAGCTCTGATACCACCTGTAACACCCCGATCCCTCTCGAGACCAGGAGTTCTATCAATCAATCTAAGCACAACCCAATTCCAAACCCGGGCATAAAATTTAGGGAAAACGGACGGAGTCTCCCCTGTTTCTAGACAAAATGCAAAACCTGTGACAGCATATAAGTCGACCAGTACCGTGTCCAACCATTCAAACACCTCAAGGCCATCCAAGCCTTGTTTCTCAACAATTAAACTCAACAAGTTTATATACATTTCCAAGTACCCAAACTATTCTAACTCCTTCTTTTAAACAATTACATACATGCAATGAAGTTAAACTATACTAACTGAATACATAAGCTAGCTTTTTACATCACTTCAATAATCTAGTAAAACTTAAATTTACATTCTTTCTTTTCATTAAATACAAACAACACATGACATACATATTTGAATCTTTGACAACTCAAGCCACATAGCACGCAAGATAACTCTTCAAGCACGAACTTTCACACAGTCACGATCTTTCTAGCTAACATGGCATTTCCTGAAATGTGGTGGTAAGGAGTGAGTATACACAACACGTATACTCAGTGAGGGCAAGACAGATCCCGAGGTGGAGAGAAAGAAGTTCGTGCAATGCAAATAGGTACAGCTAAGCAATATAATTGACAAGCAAGAATTCAATATAAACAATCAATACAATAACCAATTAATAAAAGCATTAACACAACCATTCAAAGCTATACCACACTCTGAAGGCTATGGTTCATTCGAGCGAGAAATGTACCGATCATGACTTTGATGACTTTAACGATGACGGGCCGGCTCACCCACCTTATAACTTCCGTTAGAGTACTCCGGACATACTCTGTCAATTCTACGACCCAAAACTCCCTGGGCGGCAACCCAAGTGAGAAAAGGGAATATGACACAGAGCTAGAGCAACCAACACTGGCAACCCGAGGCTACCCAGAGAGGCCCATCACTCACGCGCCTGACACTTATGCAATGCAATACAAGATATTTAACGATGATCGAGCAAGGCACTGAAGTACAAGTCAGTAACAACAGGCGATACAATAAGCACACAATAAGCAACTACAATCAATTAAGTAACAAGAACAACACCAACAAGCATTTTCAACAATTGATACACAAATTCAATCATAATCAACTTTAACAAGCATAACAAACATTATTAAGCATTCTATAGGCATTACACTATGAAAACACACAAAATCACAAAATGACCCGAACTTTCAAAAAGCTACTACTTTCAAACGCGCCACAAGATTTGGAAACCGACTTCACCAATCCTCCTAGGTCACTATAAGGCACGTCTAAAGACCCCGAAACCCTACTTAACCCTAGAATTCACGCAAAGCCCCGATTTTTCACTTTGCTCGTTTGAACTATAGCTACCCTAACCAAACATCCAACCAACGCCATAATCACACCAAAAGTGCTTCCATGGCCTCCCGAGACAATGCCATCACGCAAATTGAGGAAACGCTAATCTCGACCTAAACGACCCCAACTTTCACCAATGCATTTTTCTCCGTTTTTCCATTACGCAACCCAAACAAACCATGCAATTAGGCATTCTAACATATCTAGCATCTTTTCACATCAATAGAACGCATAACATAGCAACTTCATCGAAACGGGTGTTTACTATTCATAATTTACTATTCATTTATCAATTTAAATTGCAATTTCAATATTCAACCACAAAAAATGCTAAAAAGCTATAAATACATGTTCTACAATCAACAAGGAACATTCTTTAAGCAACAAAACGGTTAAAATAACAATATACGCATAATTTCTAAAAATTAAAGTTTAGACATAAATTTTTCTAAAGCTCAAATAACGATGAAACCCTCACCTTAGACGCTCCTAGACGCAAGGAAAACCACGCCGGATGCCTCAGAAACCACCCCGTGCAAGCTCACGCAAAGATTTGAAGATTTGAAAGTTGAAATGTTTTTTTTTTCTTTTCTTCATGGTTTCGGCCATGCCCCCTTTATTTTTCTGATTTTTGCTTCTTTGTTATCTTATTTCATGCTTTAAATAAAAGATGACTCTTAGTCAATTGGTCAAAGCTAACTTAAGTTAAGCTTATTTCTTGCATTTTAAAGCTAAAACAACTAGCACAATTCTAATTATAGCTAACAACTAAAATATTAAAATTAAGACACCAAATACTAATTTTCACTATTTGCTGAGGACTAGAAATCATTTCCTAACTATCGTTCTCGATATGCTATGTACTTCGCGACAATAAAAGAATAACAATCAAATCTCAAAGAATTTAAGAAAATATAGTTTTCAAAAAATAACATAGTTCAAAATTTACTCCGGCTCGGAGCTACTTTTCATTTAATTGAAAACCGAGCATTAAGATGCAAGAAAAATACAACCGATTAACATAAATATGAAAATAATGCTACAAATAAATGTTTAACTAAAATAAACACAGAGTTCAATGCTAACATTTAAGATGACACTTAATTAAATGCAATTAATTTCCATTAAATGCATGCCGGGTTCGGGTTATCACAGGAGGCCCTTCTCACTCAAGCTCAAGCATTTACTTTTCTAGTTAGAGACCAACGTCTTAGGGCTAACGTAGAATCCGCTCAAGGACCTACTGGTTTAGGTAAATATCTTATGCCTTCCCCGGTTGGAGAGATCATTTTTGGAGGATAAAGTATGCGCTTTTCAAAAAAGGTCAGAAGAAATGCACCGGGTTTTAATATATATATAAATATATAAATATAAATATATAAATATAAATATATATATATATATATATTTATAAATATAACCGGCTGGCTACTTTTTATGCAAAAAAAAAAGACAAAACGGGATTAGATTTCCACTCATAAGGAAGGAAGGTTAGATATCTTTGATAGGCTTGTATTTTTGGTTGAAATGGGATGGTGTTCAAACTCCCGAAATGCAGTCTAGACAGCGGGCCTTCCCCTTTCTGACTGGATTGACTAGGGGAAGGGTCAATCTCCTCCGGAGCATGCTTCACAGCCACTCATTCGTCTTGACCAAATAGTAGAATCTATCTCCCAGCAATGGTTTTTTTCGCTAATCACCCCTTCCCAACCAGCCCGCCCAATCGATCTTGTAAGATCGGCTAATGAAAGGGGGTTAATCTGGTCTGAAGTTGTCGGAACGAATCATTTGCTTTATCGAAAAAAACTTTATTAGGGGGTGAAGGTTGGCCCCCTATTTTCAACCATTACAATAGGCGTCAGCCAGCTTTGTTATACGAGCAGACATGAAGAAGAACGCAGGCAGTGAAAATGCAAAAGAGAAGAGCAAAGATTCCCGACCCAGAGAATGTTATTGACTCAACCACAAATTTGTTGAATGAAGGTAGCTTGCTTACTCTCAGCCACTAGTTAGACAAAAATCCCTTGACTTCGCTTATGCCCTAGATTTAGCTGTTGTTAGAAGTAGAAGTTCACACCGGGAAATTTCTTTCTTAGTAGAACCAGGTGAAAAGCGATTGGCCAGCGAGGAATTAGCCATAGAGAAAGGAAAGCTCCTGACCCAAGTGGAAGTGCCATCCTCAAATTTTGCTATAGGAGGGATATCCTCTGCTATTGAGGAAGCTATTATTAGACTCTCTTGGCTCTACTGGTCTCACTGGAACTCAGGGTTGGAGGAAGAAGGGCTACTATAGACTAGAAGGGAGGCCTTCTTGTACCTAGTTAACTGATTGAGGAGTCTTCCCGGAGAAAGGCACTGATCTGACTTATTTAGAAAGCTAGAACAGAGAGGGAACACTCACTTAAATAGAATAGGGTTGGCTGGTACAGAATCCGTTGTTATTTTACTTGGCAAGTAAGCCCCGAAGGAAGAAGTCGTAGCTGCTACCGCTATGTGGGCTTCTTCTTAGTCTGCTCGAACGGAAGGTCAGTAAGAGTAGATAGAATAGAGTATGACATAACCAGAAAGTCTGTGGTATCATTAGCCAATTTCTGTGATTCTAGAACTAAAGAATTAAACTAAAGTGGAGGATAAGATGCAGCAGTGGTTGTACTTTATCTTCCCAGGTATGCGCAGGGGGAAAAGATATTCTAGTATCAGCATGGATTGACCAAAGACTGGGAATAGTCATCATCTTTGTCCATAGTAGTCATCCAACCAGCAAGGGAAAGACCACTTAGCGCAGTGGAATAGGAAAAAAAGCATCGAGCACAGCTTTCGTGTCACCAGCAAATCCTTTTTCGTTTATTTGGAGACTGAAAAAGGATTTGTCAAGCAGGCATGATTGTCACGTCAATCGACAGTTGAGAAATCCTATCTCCGGGGCCTTAACTTTAGGGCTATCTTTCACTGTTGACAAACATGGTTCAACGTGACAGGTACGGTTCCTCAATCAATAGATGACTCAAGGTTCTTCTTTTCAATCTAGTATGGGGAAGGATGATAGAGCTTTCGATTAAACATTTGTATAGGTCTAGCTTGAGAATTGCCCTTTACTTGATCTGGGTAAAGCTTCACTACTCGTTCGCTTGAGGGGCTCAGTTGTTAGTGGACTAGCACTTCTCCTTGTCCTCTTTGTGCATTCGCGCATGACCTAAACTATGCCTCTTCTAAGGAAAAAAGGTCAACCTCACCTCAGGTAATCACACCTTTATTTCTCGACGATCAAAGAGTCAAAACTCACTTTCGAGCTAACCAAGCATGGAGCTACTAGCCAACAAGCAAAACGAGTTCTCATTCACGGATAACTAAGCTTTGACAAGGGAGAGAGGGACCTTTCTCATACTGTCCCTTACAGGAGCCTAACGGAGCAAAGGCTATGCCCAATAGGGGAAGACTACGGTAAAAAGGATGTTCGTCTGTTGATGGCTAGCTTGTACAAGTAAATATTGGACCTAGGTAAGGGGCAATAAGCTTCTGGATGATATTGTGTGCTTTCATATAAAACCGCGTCGAAGGGAACCACTGGGGGGTTCAATCCCCCACCAGGTCCTACTCCTCCCCTAGACAATTACAGGTTGGGGCTCATTCCGGGGGCACAAAGCGAGGGGGATCAGCCAGGCTCGAATTACTATGCTTCCAGGTCCTCACAAGAGGCACATCAGGAAGGCCAGCTAGGACCCTCTCATCTCGTCCCACATCAGGGAGATGCAGGAAAAAAAAAGACTATTTTTTCATACTAGAACGACATCTTCGGAGGCACTGTGCTTCCCAAGCTATAACCCCAAAATATCCTTTTGTTTCAGATTGGAAGCAGGAAGATTTCTATTATTTCGCTCAACATATAGAAGTTTCCGATTTAGACATTGAAACTAAAACGGATATTGAAATTGGAAATCTTCCCGAATACTTAAATAATTAGAAAAGACTGAAAACTCTGTTAGATCCGTTTTTTTAGTCATATTAAAAAAAGGATGACTAACATAGTTTTTGCATCTTTCTCCCAAGCCCTTCTTGGTTGGAAAAAAACCAACCGGCAATTTTTGAGATTGGAAAGGAAGTGAAAAAAGAAGACATCCCTAGGGAAGACGGCCAACTCTTTCTCACAACAGAAGGAGAAATTAGAGTCATGTCGCTATGTGAAAGAAGAAATGAAAGTCTCATCCCGTGCTTGGGTACTATACTACGCTATTCAAAGCATCGAGGAAGAAAGGAATAGGAGTAGGAGTTGAACGATGCAAAGAAAGAATTCCTTGCTTCTACGCTTTTGCTGCTCTCTTTGATGCTTGTAGTTGTGCTCAAGAGCAAAATCATGGAAATGACTTAAAGAAAGTACTGCTACACGGAATAAGCCAACTCAAGGTTTTGAATCCTAGCATTAGTATAAGATCTTGACTATTCAAAAATATTCTCTCTTCAGTGGAAGTGACGATCGAGCTTCAAGCAAGCTCAGGAGTTCAGGTGCTAAAGAAGAAGAAAAGAAAATGGCTTTTATCCTACACCACTGGTCCTTGCTAGTCACTTAGATCTGTAGAGGTCAAAAGCTCTGGGGCAGAGGAAGTCAAAAGAGAAGATTGCATTGGTTCCGATAGAAATGGCTTATCTCGAAATGAAGAGGCATTGGAATTCTCTCTCCGGTCGAACCAGCCAGTGAGAAAGTATACTGAAAATAGGTGATTGGCTCTCCAACTCAGTCGATCTCCCTTCAGTCGTAGACCTCCCCTTAGCTCGTCATGTTATTTCTCTACAAACCTCTACACTCCTCATGCATTGGAAAATGCGCTATCGAACATCTCCTACTGCCTTTCTTCCCCTCTCACCTTCCTTTTTTCAAGAAAGAAGCCCCGCTCCCTAAGGGCCCCTTTTTGATAAATCATTTTTGAAAAAACAAGAATGCCTCAATTGGATAAATTCACTTATTTCACACAATTCTTCTGGTTATGCCTTTTCTTCTTTACTTTCTATGTTCTTCTTAGGTTTTATCTCCCTTTGGATTTTGAAGTGAAAGTCTTTTGCTTCTATCTAACAAGGCCCAAGTTATAGCGGGCTCTTTCTATTATGAAAGGGTTCATATGTATATATTTATGGGTAAGTTTTGTATGTAGGATATATTCTAACTTCTTTGATTTGATTTTACTTCATTCCTCCAGTCCTATACTTCCACTCGATCTGAACAGCTTTGGAGTCAGCTCAGGACTGGTAGAAAGGGAGAATTTTTGGAAGAATTTGACTTGTCGTTTCACCTCAACCCAAGATGAAAGCCATTCTGTTTCGCCTACTGAACCAACAAAAATACCCAAGTGGGTATTGGACGTTGATCTTCAAATGGAGCATCTATCCGATATGATTGACGATTTGAGGGAAAAGTGTGCTACTATTATTAAAGAGTTCTGTCAAAATATTAAGAGAGAGGATGGCACCTTCGTCGATGTCGTACAGTGCCTAGTTGTGGAAGGTCAGGAAAGAACGGCTGAACTGGGTTCCACCAGAGAAGACTAGAAGCGTCTTCTGGAAGAATTGCAAAATCCAGGAAAGAACGACGTCCATGCTCAGGTTTTAAAGGCCCTGGAGAGGCATAGATACTGAGGCACCTTTTATTACTCAAGGATAAATAGGGGAGCGAATGGCCTAATATGGGTTCAATGTTAAGCAATGACATGATATATTGGCTCACATTACGGGCTAAGGTACGTAGTGACTCGAGCGAAGTGAAAGGTCATAATTATTCATTCTTTCATTTAGTGCATTACTTCATCTGGTTGCAGTCAATTATTACTTCTTTTGGTCGAGGGTCAACTATCGAATCAACATGCGTCTGTAGCCGTTGCAGACAAAAAGATACGGAAGAAGGAGGAGGCCCCAATCATCAAATGGAAAAGAAAAAAAGAAATGCGTAACAAAGAAAGGGTACTATATCACTAACCAGCTTGTGGGTTAGGTACGTAGGTCACTCGATGAGAGGACAGCTAATATCTCCTCTTGGATATACGGACAACACGGCGTAAACACACCTATCGCTTCGCTCGAGTTAGTATTCACTTGTGGCTAGAAGGCTATGACCCTCTTAGGTTAGGCTGTGGAGCATTCAACTAGTTTGGGTCTTTCCCGTAGTCCTGGGGCACACTGTCGGTAGGAGGATGGAGGGCCCGATGAGGGTGGGGATCCCAAGGTCCCCTATCTTCAACTATGATAAGTGAAAGGCCAGTGTGGGGTCTCTGGTATTGGTAATGCCAAATACTGTACACTTTTTTGGTCACACCAAGGTGCCCACCCCTACCTATAGTTGTTGAACCCATCGAACCCCATCCCACTAGAATAGTGCTATTCTAACTCCCTACTATGGGGGAAATCCAGTCCTATGGTTGGGCGGAGACATGGCAACAGTAGTTGTTGGACCACCAACGAATTTATTGAGCACATATGCCCCTAAACTTTGATAATATTTTATATATAAGGCCATGTGGTTCCACCCGGCATTCCGGGAGTCGATAAGCCCCTCTTGTTTAGGTTGTTCCTATTACTTCGGTATGTCCTACCGCAATAGGGGTCACCGTCTACAGAATCAACAGAATCGATTGAACCCAACTGACTCAACATCTTCTGGGTCTACTAGTTCCAGACCTGGAGCTGCTTGTGCTAGAGATATGCTGACCATGTTGAGATCTGTAGAGCCAAATTCTGTTCAGATTCGGAGTTTAGTGATCGGAACGGGATGAGAAAAAAGGCAATTCGGTTCTCAACAGTGCATTCAGTAGAAGTAGATTCGGTTGATGAAAGTGTTGGGACTAAAAAAAAGATATTCCACTAATAAAGCAAAAGTAGGCCACCATTTCACCGGTACAACCTACCTACACACTAGTACCACAAATGGAAAAGCCTGTAGTAGATCCAGCATTAGCAGCAGCACCAGCTGCGATACCAATAGCAAAGGCGGAGTCGGTAGATAGAGAAGTAGGTAAGGCAATTCTTTTTTGGTAAAAAAATGGATATAGATTGAATCTTATGAGAACGATACATCATATCGAAAGTCGTACGTTGGTACCATAATACTCGACAACTCTTGATTGCAGTAGAAAAGTATAAATGAAGTGGCATACTTAATGCACTGCCAAGTGTGGTTTTTACCCTCCATGGTATCCTATTTGATTTGATAATCTTTCATGTTGAGATAAAATTGGAATTATAGGGTATTTTGTTCAACCTTCACGGCAACTGCGCAAGTCAATGAAGCAGCTAAAACTATCATACTACCTCAGAATGTAACAGTATGAGGAACTTGGGGAAGACCATACCAGGTGGCAAGGACTCGCCTCCAATAGAGGTCCCCTCAATTGGGACAGAATTCAAAGGCATAGCTACCAGTAGTAGCAGAAGAGAATCTTTGGCTCGAGAAGAAGTGAAACTGGGCCCTAGGGCTGTTGACTTCCTGGAGTTCTCACTATTGAATAGGTGGATGCATGCCTGGCTTAAGTATTTGGCCTGGTACGCAGTCCAGTCCTCTTCTCCGGATACCTCCATTGAATCATAGTTTAAAGGCCCAATTGTCCTAACATCTTGGAAAGCAAATGATGAAAATCCAGAGCTAATAAGGTTCGGGATATTGTGGCCTTTGTTTGATCTCAATATGAAGTATCATAAAGGTGAGATCAAACCACCAAAAGCTTTGACTTCAAGTTTGAGTTTAGGTGGGACCTGGGTCTCTGGAGGCTTTACTGGTCAAGACTTCTTGGTCTTTGCTCCTTCCAACGCCATCTATCAATGTGAATAGAAGTTCTCAATCAACTTCCAAAGCGAAAGGATTAGATACTGACTCTTCATGAAAAAGAGTGAGGGTTACTGGCAGTCGACCTACGGTAATAGGTTTGAAGATATGGCAACAGGATGTTTATAGTGTACCGAGCCTAATAGGCTTTCTGCTTCAATATCTCTACTCTCTCTTCATTCTGGAAGAAATACCAATGAGTCACGGACGAAGAGTTTAAATCCTCTTTATAGGCCTTATAGGAAGGCTAGTGAGGCAGCCCTTATAGAATGGGGGAAAAGCCAAAATCCTATGTTACTAATCCAGGGCTTTGGTCAGAATGTCTGTAAAGCATGGCATTAAGTAAGAAATTCCTTCTCTAATCAAGTATGTAGTACCTTGAAGTTGAGACTCTTCCCAACCGTAAGAACTCATATGAGTTGTAGTTGGACGTTAATCAGTAAACGGTGTGATGTTAGCAATTGAATGCGTATCAGCTGTGATCTTTTCTTCTGTGATTGAATCAGTAAGTGTTGCAGATGTTATTCCATAAAAGACACTATGTGTAGGAAAGAGGCCAAGTCCAGTAGCTTTTTATTAAAAAAGGAGATGGGAACTTATTAGAGTGTGGTCAAGCCAAGACTCGAGTGGCCAAGTGGATGCAAAGACTATAAAGCCAATGAGTCTCCCCCTGGTTCTAGAGTAGGTAGACTAAGAAGAAGGTACGGAAGAAGAAGATAAAGGGTAGCTAGTTCACAAAATAAAACTGACAATCTCAACTTCTTTACTTATGATATAATAAACTCATACACCAGCTCTAGGCTTCAAAGAAGAAAAAAAGACCTGGCTTCAAGGGCTTTAGCTTTGAGGAAAGAAAGGTCCCAGACCTAGCTCGCTCCAGGCAGAATCCATTCCTCCTCCCCCAAACCTAGCATAAGAGAAGGGCTGATAGCGCCTATGTGCCTGTTGGCCAGGGAGGCCAGCGATTACCCTTAGGGATTCATCGGTGCTTAACAGCCCAGCCTTCCAATGCGCTGGTGGTCGGGGAGACCATGCAGTGGCATTGCGAAGCGCTTTAGGCCCGCCCGCAGCACGGATAAATGTGGGGTTCTACGCTGCCATAATAAGGAAATAAAGTTGCACCTTGGCTAACAGCTATAGCTTTTGGCGCAGTGGTAAGCGCTTGATCCTGAAAACTGGATCAGAGCGAGGTTGCAGGTTCAAATCCCCTAGGTGTCGCTGGGGGAGGGGGGAGATTGTTGGCCAAGGAGGCCAGCAATCACCCTTAGGGATTTTCGGTACTTAACAGCCCAGCCTGACGGTGCGCTGGTGGTCGGGGAGACCATGCAGTGGCATTGTGAAGCGCCTTAGGCTCGCCCGCAACACAGATAAATGTGAGGTTCTGCGCTGCCATAATAAGGAAATAAAGTTGCACCTTGGCTAACAGCTATAGCTTTTGGCACAGTGGTAAGCACTTGATCCTGAAAACAAAATTCTTGGCCTGAAAATCCTATAATCTTTATTTTCATAATAACAAAACATTGAAATGGTGCTTTTGTATTCTTTATGTTTTTGGTAAGCCTTTCAATCCACCTAAGCAAGCCCGCATCAACTTGGATCAACTTGCTTCAGTCAAAGAGAAAAAGCTATTGAATCAAAGTCTAATACCAATCAGAAATTGTATCTAAGCCCAAAAGAATTCAAGTTATAGACTTGACGATAAAGAGAGAGTCACAAGGAAGGAGAAGTGGCAACATAAGGGGTACCAGCCTTAAAAATGTCGTTTGCCTAAGTATGATTTGTATAGCTCATAATTTCTCCAAAATATCTTTCGATCAAACATCTATTCAAAATCATCCTTGAAAAACAATTTTTGTTTATTTTCAAACTCTTGCAATATAAATTGTTTTTGGGGCTCTCAACAATTTTGAAAATGTTTTTGGATATTTAAAAATGCTAAGAAATAGTTTTTATATGTGCCCAAATGCTTTGCAATTAAACAAATTGTTTTTGGGGCTCTAAATATAACTTTCCAGCATTTTTTAACCATCTAGGCGTTACTGACCTTTTCCGGTCGCCCAGATAGAAGGCACAACGCCCGGCAGAGAAGATTGATTCGGGCGATACCTACTCTTTCCGGGCGCCCAGAAGAGGGCCTCAGCGCCCGTATGGGTTAACGGGAAAATTCAGAAATTATGCTTAAAATCTGTTTTGTGTCAAAACTTTTTCCTCTTTTTAAACCATGCTCTCTCTGAAGGATCATTTATATTTAGAGCTATGAACATCATCTAGCTAAGAATCGAGCAGAAGCATAACATGAAGTTCAAAACTTTCTGGAATTTCAAAGCATAATGTTCATATAAAACTCTAATATTGATATAATGTGATTAACATATGCAAAACATATATATATATATATAGCAAGTATATATATTGACAAGAGATAGTAGAAGAGTATACCTCTTGTAGACAACTTATGGAAGCCTAAGATCTGAATTTTCGCACACTTGATGGAAGACACCTCCTCTTGAAACCACAAGAGCTCTAGTCGGTCCACACGAGCAAAGAATGGCTTCTCTATCTTCATGGCTATTTTTGTGCTAGATCTACCATGGAAGATTTATGAGCTTGTTTGTGAAGAAGAGAGCAAAACCATTTCCTTCTTCTTGTGTTCTTCATGCCTGTGTTTTTTATGATGAAGAAGAAGAGAAGACTACATCTTCTCTATCTACATTTTTTTTCAGCCATGTTTCTCTAACCTTGAAGAGTTGAAGAAGAAGACTTTTTCATCTCTTTCTTGTGTTCACCCGTGTAGAAGCAAGAGAGAAGAAGAGAAGTCTCCTTCTTTTATTTTTCTTGTCTCTATTGGTTGAAGAGAAAGAAGACAAGTCTTCCTTGTATTAAGGTTGTCTTGTCTCTTTTGGTTGAAGAGAAAGAAGACAAGTCTTCCTTGTATTTTGTGGTCTTGTCTCTCTTGTTGACTTTCTTGTAGGACAAAGAATATACATATGTTGTGTAGTATTATTCCACTAATGGAATAATATACATATATACATCATATGTATATTGTGTAGTATTCTTCCACTAATGTAATAATATACATATATATATCATATGTATATTGTGTAGTATTCTTCCACTAAGGCATTTAAATATTCAACCTAATCACCATTAGTTGAAATTATGAAAACAACCTTTTTCATATTTTCACATTAGCCCCAACACTTGATAATAATTGCATATTGGCCCCAATAACTTTTAGATGCCAATTACACCATTGTTAACTCCTTAACAATTCAAGAGAAACAAAATATTATTGTTAACATTTTAACAATTCAAGGGAAACTAAATCAAGCTCAATAGAAAAACCATTCACCGTGCTCTATTGTGTGTGACTTTCTAGATTCACTACTATATAGCACTGAAGAAACGTTGAACACTTTCAATGTTAATCAAACTATTCGATTTGTTTAGAGAATATCTCCCGTCATTCTCAAAACAGCTTCAGAGTTCTTGAGTGACGTTCTAGCTAACAATGTATCAAGACAGTTTATAAAGCAATGAAGTATTATTCAAGTAAATCTATTCATGGTCGCCGATTATCTTGCAATCCAATCCTTCCATTAATTGTCCCGTCGAGTAAGAACCATGATTCGATTAAGTTCATAAACTCGATACCATGCATAGATCTAATTGGTGTAATGAGAGACGACATATGGAAAACCCCTTTTTCCATTATTCATACCTCGGCCAAGGATTTCCTCATTAAACAACCAAGTTTAGATCGCATAGGACATCGCCTCATGCTGGAGGTTAATGGATCATATCTTGACTACTACCTGTCAATCACTATACCGAATGAATGAAACTGCGAGAGGACGCATCTCATCTCGTTTGTCGAAACAATCATTGTCCAAACGCTAGAATCAAACCCCAATATAGATGACAGCCGTAATGTCTCAAGTCTAAGGATTATATGCACAATCACAACGAATAACAAATTATTAATCTGAAGTCATGTAGTTTGTTATTCATGTCACATTCAATTATCTATTCAACTAATAATCACCCACATGTTTGTTAATCGCATCCCTATACTGTTATGGCATGTGGCTCACCATCCTTTATCATTAACATCCATATGTTAATCAAAGATAACAACACATGTGATAGTCCGTAATAGATTATTGAAGTCCCGATCAAATAATCTAAGGACTATGAATACTTTAAGTATTTATCATATTAAGGAAATACGCCAACATATTCTAAACGCTTTTAGAATACATTCCTTTAATGAAAATACTACGGACTCATTCATACACATAAAAGAAGGAGAATATGAATGTGCTAATTATGTCAATATGAAAACACACATATATAGACATAGATGCCATAATCTACAAGTTAATGTCAAAATGCATCAATATATGTCATCCAAATATGTAGCATTAGGGCATATCTCTAACAATCTCCCACTTGCACTAATGTTATGTTACTTAGTATTAGCACAACATACAATGGTATCGAATATCTATCTTCTCAAAATGAGGACCTAGCTGTGATAGATTCATAGATACGGTTAGTGGGTCAGCTACATCGAGAGATGTGGCCATTTTCTGCAAAGACATATCTCAATATGATTACTGGCTACAGATGCAACGTATGATGATGGAAACACCTTTCTAAATGTTTGGACATACAGTGAGACCTGGGTTCCACAAGCTTGTGTAGTAGCTTTGTATAGTCGTAACGATCAAAGCATCACAACTTAATGGTATGAACTATAAGCCACTCGTATGATTTCCTCGATCCAAACAACTTCTTTCGTAATATTACATATCACAAAAGACATGAGTTATGTAATGGAATCTACAATTTGTTCAGAACCTTTCTAACTTACTGAGCTTCCACTATAAATAAACATGAACCCTAACATAGACATTCTATTATAAGATTCAGATTAAGAATCTGAACTAGTAAATCCGTCACTACGGAATTTACCTCCTCCATAAACTAAAATATATTTTTAGTGCTTCCCAAGTACTTAAGAATATACTTCAATTCTATCAACCATTCCTAAACCTAGATTGGATTGATATTTACTTGTAACACTTTACAGTTTGCACAATATCAAGTCTTGTACATAGTATAGCAAATATGAAGTTACTATAACTTGAATACAAATTTGCTACGCAACTAGAGTTTCTTGTCTTGTACATAGTATAGCAAATATGAAGTTACTATAACTTGAATACAAATTTGCTACGCAACTAGAGTTTCTTGGACACCTTCAAAAATACTTTATGTACAATCTAAGGAATATGTCGAGTAATCTCTTCGTATTATCACCATAGCAACGAATTCACAAGATACGAATGACATGTTCCTTATGGAGAGCATTTAATATGACTAGACTATAATTAATATCACAACACACATATCATCATCCATGATATCCAACTCATCATTATTGCAGTCATAGAAAAGTGGATGCTGTCACGCCCCGACCCAACCCCACGCTAAAGGTTAAGTTTGCACCCGACACACGGACAGAGTCTCCTCTGTACCGTGGACATTCTGAAAACCTGAAATCACTCAAATAAAGTCACAATACAACAAGACAAGCTTTTATAACTAAAAGGTTCAAGGCCATCCGAGCCTTGAAGCATAAAACAGTTCAAAATCATATAAGCATGCAACCAACTTAATTTACTTCATACAATCCGATTATCATACCATCCAAAACAACATTGGCACATTCCTAGGAGTTGAAACCAAGCATACTTTAAAACATACACTCCCAAGCATGCAAGTAGCTAGAAAATAGGAAATAGTTATTACAAACCATGGTTTCTCAAATCTATCACTACAACCAACTATCTTTCAACTTGCAACTACAAGAATATACATAGTCCTAAGGCCACAAAATAGATCATACTATAGCAATACAAGTACGCCATGTAATAACAAGAAGGCACATCCACCTCAGACAACAAACACACAACAACTAGGGCAAAGGCTCAGCCTGAACTTCTTCCTCTTGCACTAGCACCTCAACTAGTTGTGGATCACACTCAGCACTTCCTGAAACATATATCAAGGTATGAGCAACCACTGTTGCCCAATGAGGGATAAAGTCTCCCAAGGCATGCAATGCAATAGGTAATATAGTTAAACAATAATAGCAATTAAACCATTCAAGGAATAACAATAGCTTAAACAACCACACATTAAAAAGTATACATTTCACTTAACCTCAACACTCCAAATCTTCACTTGATCTTCGTTCACGGTCCAGGAACCACAATCTCGATCACGATAAGCTGGCATAACCCCAAATACTCCAGTGGGTGTACTCTGGATGTACCCTGAAAATCCTATGACCCAACACCCCTTGGCAATCTCTGGACCAGGCGAATGAGGGAATACGGTACGGAGTTTGAATATCCACTGGTAAGCCCTCTGCTGCCCAGCTGATATTCAACACAACCACCCCTGACATTATGGTTGTGCAACCACTATGCAATGCACTTAACAATGGCATGATATCGATAACAATATAAGCAATAACACATAGGAGGATCAAAAAAGTACGTTGACCTCGAAATAGATAAATTAGAAGCAGTTCAATACAAGCAATTAAGAGGTTTACAAAGGAAAATATCCAAGGTACACATAGAACTATCCTATAAGCTTCAAAACAACTTGAAACCACATTTAAACACATATGGAGACATGCCAAGGTCTTAGATGCGAGTGACAATCGAATTTACCCTTAAACCCCTTTGTTTTTTCATCCGTTTTCCTTCCAAACTCATATTAATGATTCAAATTCAAGGGGAAGCTATACCAATCTTCTAATTAACCCTCAAGGTACCCTTACAACCCGCAAATACATTCAATTACCCCAAAAGCCCCAATTTCCCACTTCTAGCTTTGAACTGCACATACCTTACCCGGGCCTTAAACAGAGGTTAGCAAAGCTTCTATAGCACCTAGGTAGCCTAAGAATACTAAAAGTGAAGCCCGAATCCACCCGGATTCGCATTAACCCTGAAACCCCTTTGTTAAAGTCGGCTAATTCACATTCTATGCAAATTTAGAGCAATTCAAACGAACAGGGCTATTAGACTACCTTCATTAGTGCCTAAGACATCTATTAGAAGCAATTAATCAAGCCAATACGCACAATTACACAAAACTGTAGAAATCTCGTCACTATTTACCCCAAAAATCAAAGCAATGATTCTAACAGTTTAAAATGCGTTTTATTGGTTTAAAGGTGTTCTCTAGCACCTATATACAACGTATAATAGTATAGATAAGCATTACCATAGCATTTGATCACATTTCTAACAAATCAAGAAATGAGCAACAATTTTAAAAAAGCAAAAAGAGTCATGAATCCCTCACCAATGCGCGCAAGAGCTCTCGGGAGACTTACAAACATCCTAAACTATGTGCTTCTAGCTTGGCTTGGCTTGGATTGAGGAATTAATGAAGCAAAAGATCTCCCAAAGGCAAGAGAGGGCTCTCGGGTTTTGCACAGTAAATTTCAGCCTTTGCTCTTTTTTTTGTGTTTTATGAGCTTAAGTGTTATGTGTTGAGTATATATTGGTTGGGGTCAAGTTGGGTGCTTAAATGGCCCACTAAAATGAACGTAGTTAGCTTGAAAACGAGCCTAAAGTGCAAAATGAATGCTAGCTAATTAAATCACTAAGTTAGTTACGTAACACTATTCCTAGTTTGCTAGAACATTTTCTAAACGAGTGCTCCTATCGCTCCTAGCTCAGTTGCACATTTTTTCCATTCCTATAATAATTAATATGATTTAATAAAAATGCTAATACATTAATATGATGTAGTTGAAAAATGGAATGAATAATAACTAAGTAAGACAACAAGTAAAGTACAAAATTAAATGAGCAAATAATGAATGCAACAGTAAGTGAAAGTATGGCAAAAGCTCGGGCGTCCCATCCTCCTCCCTTTAAACTAATTGCACCCACGCAATTCTTACATGATCCGGTGAATAACTCTGGATAGCGATCTCGTATCTAATCTTCTCTCTCCCAGGTAGCGTCCTCTACCCCGTGATGATCACACAGAACTTTAACCATCGGAATGCTTTTAGTCCTCAGCTCCTGAACTTTCTGATCCACAATCCGAAGTGGTTTCTCTGTGTAGGTCAAGGTTTCACTGATCTCTAGCGGCTCTGGCTCAAGTATGTGAGAAGGATCTGGTTGATACTTCCGAAGCGTAGATACATGGAAGACATCATGAATTCTGCCCAGGCTAGGAGGCAAAGCTAGATGATAAGCCAATTCACCAATGGTTTTAGTTATCTCAAACGGTCCCACATAACGAGGACTGAGTTTACCTCCTTTACCATGCCGAATCAAACCCTTGCGAGGAAAAATTTTCAGAAATACTCGATCCCCTACGGCAAATTTTAGATCACGATGGCATCTATCTACATAACTCTTTTGTCGACTCTGTGCTGTAAGCATTCTTTTTCTGATAAGCTGCACATGATCAATCATTCTGTTCATCTCAGGTAGAAGAGTAGGGTCGATAGTCTTCATCTCACCAACCTCATCCCAGTATAGTGGAGACCGGCATTTACGCCCATAAAGTGCCTCATAAGGTGCCATACCAATAGTAGCTTGATAACTATTATTTTAGGCGAACTCTGCGAATGGCAAATACTTCTCCCAACTCTTACCGAAGTCCATAATACAAGCTCGTAACATATCCTCGAGGATTAAGATAGTTCTCTCAGATTGACCATCTTACTGAGGATGATAAGTTGTACTGAAACACAAAGTCGTGCCCAAAGCTTTCTGAATCTTCTGCCAGAACTGAGATGTAAATCGGGGATCTCTATCTGACATAATACTTTTTGGAATCCCATGAAGTCTGACAACATTCTCAATATACAACTTTGCTAGCTTATCAAGAGAACCAGTCTTCTTTTTAGCAATGAAATAAGAAGTCTTGGTCAATCTATCAACAACAACCCAAACTGAGTCATTACCCTTCGAAGACCTCGTCAAATCAGAGACAAAATCCATGGTAATGTGGTCCCATTTCCAAATAGGAATGGCCAACGGCTGCAACAACCCTGCCGGTCTCTGATGTTCGGCTTTAACCTTCTGACAAGTAAGACATCTGGCCACATAGTCAGTAATTTCTCTCTTCATATTGTTCCACCAGAAGTTCTGCTTCAAATCTTTATACATCTTTATACTGCCCAGATGGATGGTATACTTAGAACTGTGTGCCTCAACAAGAATATCCCTCTTCAGAGTTGGCTTACTTGGAATACATATTCTACCTTTGAATTTGAGAATGCCATCATCATGCAATTTGAAATCTGACTCTCCCACTCTAGACTTCTCTAAGACTTTCAACAATTGAGGATCAGTCTGTTGAGCTTCTCGAATCCTGGATAATAATAGAGATTGAATCTGCAAACTTGCGAATTGAATACCAGAGTTTGAAGTATTAGGCTTCCATAAGCATAGTTCCTCCATGAATTCCCAATTCTTGATGATTAAACTGGCAACTGTAGCCTTTCGGCTTAAAGCATCACCAACAATATTAGCCTTACCTAGCAGATAATTGATGGTACAATTATAATCCTCAAGTAACTCCAACCAACGCCTTTGCCTCATATTCAACTCTTTTTGAGAAAAGAGATATTTCAGACTCTCGTGATCAGTAAAGATTTCAAACTTGTTGCCCCAAAGATAATGACGCCATTTCTTTAATGCAAGAATGATAGCTGCGAGCTCCAGATTGTGCGTCAGATAATTGAGTTCATAAGGTTTCAGTTTCCTGGAAGCATAAGCAATAACCTTTCCATTATGCATTAATACGTAGCCCAAACCCTCTTTCGAAGCATCACAATAGATCACCAAATTATCATAACCCTCAGGTAAAGCAAGAATAGGAGCTGTAGTCAATCTCTTCTTCAATTCCTGGAAGCTGGCCTCACATTTATCATTCCAGTCAAATATTGTTTTCTTCTGAGTAAGCTAAGCCAAAGGCCCTGCAATTTTAGAGAAGTCCTTGACGAATATCCGATAATACCCAGCTAAACCAAGGAAGCTACGAATTTTTGTAACTGTTTCTGGCCGTTTCCAAGATAACACAACTTCAATCTTTGCTGGATCAACAGAAATACCATCCCGCAATATAATGTGACCAAGAAAAGCAACTTGCTTAAGCCAGAATTCACATTTGCTGAATTTTGCAAACAACTGATGCTCTTGAAGATTCTATAACACAATTCTGAGATGTTGTTCATGTTACTCCTCAGATTTAGAATAGACAAAAATATCATCAATAAAGATAACCACAAATTGGTCCAAATAAGGACGGAACACCCTCTGAATTAAATCCATGAATGCGGCGGGAGCATTAGTTAGGCCAAACAATAAGACAACAAACTCATAATGGCCATAACGAGTTCTGAAAGCAGTTTTTGGAACATCATCTTTCTTAATCCTCAACTGATAATAGCCTTGCCTCAGATCGAATTTGGAAAATACCTTGGCACATTGCAATTGATCAAATAATTCTTCAATTAAAGGCAAGGGATATTTGTTTTTGACAGTCACCTGATTAAGACCCCGATAATCAATGCATAAGCGAAGAGATCCATCTTTCTTCTTAACAAATAGAACCGGTGCACCCCAAGGTGATGAACTCGGATAAATAAATCTCTTCTCAAGCAAGCCCTGCAATTGAACTTTCAATTCCTGCAATTCGGGCAGAGCCATTCTATACGGAGTCCTAGAGATAGGTGTAGTCCCCGGTAATAAGTCAATCATGAACTTTATCTCTCTATCAGGCGGTAAACCAGGTAATTCCTCAGGAAAGACCCCCAAAAACTCTCTCACGACAGGTACATCATTCAAGTTCAATTGGTCCACATGTTGATTAATCAAATATGCAAGATAAGCCTCACAACCCTTGCTCAATAGTTTAGATGCTCTAATAGAAGAAATAATAGGAGTCCCAATTGATTTTCTACTACCAATTATTTCAATTATAGGATGGTCAGGCATTTTTAATCTAACAATTTTCTTTCTACAGTCAAGCTATGCATAATAACTCCCCAACCAATCCATCCCGAAGAAAATTTCAAAGTCATTGAAGGGTAGAATAATCAAATCAGCCGAAAAACACGACCCTCAATAAAAATATTACATGCTCTGCAAATAGATCTTGTAACAAACTTCAGACCCGTAGGAGTATAGACCACAATCTCATGCAACAGTTTATCATGTTTCAGTTTAGCATTTTATGCACAAGTAGGAGTAATAAATGAATGAGTGGCCCCGGAGTCAATTAAAACCTTAACTGATTGATCATTGAGAAGAAAAGTACCTTCTACCACAGCCGTAGTATCCGGAAGCTCCTCTACATCCAAAGAAAATACACGGGCCTGACTTCGCAGTGCTGGTACGACAGCTGGTGCCTTGGTCTAAGAATTTTGAGCCAATATCTAACCCCTGGTGTTCTTGTATTTCAGACAATCTTTCACTCTGTGCTGGTCACTCCCATAGCCTGTACACTTGTTCTATTTCCTCCAACAAACCTCCTCAGTATGACCTTGACGCTGACAGAAGCTACACTACTAGTGACGTCTTAGAGCAGTGCCTCCTGAAGGAGCTCTGAAAGTAGAGGTAGCTGAACTACCCTGCTGCGAACGAGATACCGCTGGACGAGATTTGTAACGCCCCGATCCCTCACGAGACCGGAGGCTCTAATAACCATGCTATTCTCAACCCAATACCAAACCCGGTCATAAAATTTTAAGAAAAAACGGACAGAGTTTCCTCTGTACCGCGGACATTTTTCAAACCTGTAAATGCTCAAAATAGCCACAATATACTAAAACAAGCTTTTATAATTAAAATTCAAAGGTTCAAGGTCATCCAAGCCAGGAGACAAACAACAGCTCCAAATCACACATGCATGCACCCAACTTAACTTTTCATTAAACCTTTTTAACATGTCATCCTATGATAACATTAGAGCAATTTTAGAAGTTGAAATCAACACCTCTAAACATACACCCCAAGCATGCAAGAACTAAAAGGAGAATTAAAAGTTTTTACAAACCATAATATCTCAAAGCTAACATTACAACCAACAGCTTTCAACTTGCAACTACAAGAATATACATAGCCTTAAGGCCACAAAATAGATCATGCTATAGCAATACAAGTACACAATGTAACAACAAGAAGGCAAATCCGCCTTAGACAACAAACACACAACAACTAAGGCAAAGGCTCAGCCTGAACTTCTTCCTCTTCCACTAGCACCTCAACTAGTTGGGGTTCACCCTTAGCACTTCCTGAAACATGTTTAGCGAGGTATGAGCAATCACAATTGCTCAGTGAGGGATAAGGTCTACTGGGGACGTGCAATGCAGCAGTTAGTACAAATAAAGTATTTTACAACCAAAGAACAATTAAAACAACAAGTTACTACACATTAAAAAGGATACGATACACTTTGACTTCTGTAACGTCCCGGCTAAGCGAATACCCCGAAGGGCAGAGGCACACCAGCGACGCCACGAACTAAAATCTCGATGTAATAATGACACTGATATCGATAAGCTGGCATCCCCTTATAACTCCAAACGGGTGTACTCCGGATGTACCCCGAAATCCTACGACCCAACTCTCCCTGGGCGGCATCCCAAGCTAGAGAGGGACTGGGCAACCATGGTAGCCGAGGTGGACCGGCAAGCCCGATGCCGCCCGGTTTCCCCGACACTACCATGCCCGAATGGTTGCGCAACCACGATGCAATGCACTCAAAATGATAACAATAGTATAAATCAATAAACACATGGTTGAGGGACAACAAAGTAGGTTGCCCTCACACACAATATATAGACAATAAGTGCACATAATCTAAGTACAAGTAAATAAACTAATATGCACATAAGGATGAAGTCTCCCTCACCTCTACCGAGCTCCAAGATGTAAGTTTGAATGACATCATTTCCAGTCACCTTGAACCTATGAGCAAACATTACTTCAATTACTCTTTAACTACAACATTCATTCTAAGTTAGCTAACTTATAACTTCGTTTATTTAGCATATATACAATATCTATTAGAATTCTATTTTTAACAAAATACTACTTTTATATACTTTAACTTAACATATATTCCATATTTTCAATAGTCTACAAGTTAATTAAGAAGATAGTTCAAAAACTTAAATGAGAATGATTCAACCAGCATGCTATAACTAGATATAAATCGAGCTAGAATTTAGTTTAACTAAAATCAACACATGAGCCTGCAGTTACTCATACTATTTCTCATTTTACTTTAGTTAATAACTTGTACAAGAAATTAATTTACTCCACATAACAATAAACTAGCCATTAACTCAACTCAAAGAATTTCTCCAAAGGATGTATAGATAATAAAGGTTAGGTTACTTTAATGTTCAAATGACACATTCATTCACAATGACACTACCCATTCTTTTACTACTTTAATGAACTTCTAATTCATATTCTACTTTACTTACAATAGTTAGTAATATCTCTATGAAGATAGTCCAACATTAGCACATAGGGAAAAAAATGCATTTATCAACTAATAGAAAAGTTAACTATCAACCATTTAATAACTAACATACTATTTTAGTAAAATAACTATACTTCAAGCTAAGATTCTAACATATCACTAGTAGTATTAACTTAAGTTAATTACATTTAACATATAATAGAAAACTATCAACTTACAATTAACCTTACATGTAGTTTCAAAAAGCATTAAACACATTCTTCCACATAGTTTACTTGACCTTTCTAAGTGTTCACTAGTTGCACATTGATAACAACAACTAATTCTAACAGTTGAATTGTTTAGCATATATAGAAACATTACCTATGTCTAAAGGTGGTGACCATCACAACTCTACTAGCATTTCTCATTCACAGTCGAATAGAATAGCTTTCAATTTAAATTAACTTTACTAGCAATTAGATTTCAATTACAATTCATGAAAACAACATAACTATAAGAGCCCCATTACGTTATTAATCATCCAAGGACACTACACAATAAGGTCTTGATCGAATACATCCAATTAGAACTGAATTATATCATTACTATAGCAAAATAACAACAAAATTCAGATTCTCGCGTAACAGGGCATTTTTGACACATCTCACCAAAATGATCATAACTTGCTCTAGACAACTCCGATTAATGCACCGTAAAAAGCTGTAGAAACTAGACTCGTAAGGCTTTCTAATGGTATATAATTCAACCCCTAATCCTTCTCCAATTAATACATTTTTAAGATCGAAGTTTCCTCAATGCAGTTAAAATAGAAGCAATTTATACAAGCAAATAAGCAGTTTTACAAAAGGGCATATACAAGATATAATTAGAATTACATCAAAAGTTCCACACCAACTTGAAACTACATTTAAACATTCAAGAAGTCATGCCAAGGTCTTAGAAGCGCGAGACAACCGAAATTGCACCTAAACCCCTTTGTTATTCAAGCTATTTCTCCTCCAAACCAAAGTTAATGATTCAAATTTAAAGGGAAACTCTACCAACCTTCTAACTAACCCTCAAGGAACCCTTTCAACCCTCTAACTCATTCAAACGCCCGCAATAACCTCGAAAGCCCCAAATTCCCTCTTATAGCTTTACACTACACCTACCACATCCGGGCTTCAAACAAGGATTAGCAAAGCTTCTATAGCACCTAGATAGCCTAAGGATACCAAAAGTAGAGCCCGAATCCACCCGGATTCGTCTTAACCCCGAAACCCCTTTATTAAAGTCGACTATTTTACGTTTTATGCGATTTTAGAGCAATTCAAGTGCACGGGGCTATTAGACTACCTTCATTAGCACCTAAGGCATCTATTAGGAGTGTTGAATCAAGCTAATTCGAGTAATTACACAAAACCCTAGAAAAATGTTACTATTCACCTCATGAATTAAACTAACGATTCCAACCGTTTAAAAAGCGAAACAATGGTTCAAATATGTTCTCTAGCACTCATATACAAGGTATAATAACATAGATAATCAATACAATAGCATTTGAACACATTTTCAACAAATCAAGAAAATAGCAACTATTTTAAAATGCGAAAATAAGCCGTGAAATCCCTCACCAATGCGCGTAGGAGCTCCTAGGAGGCTAGTAGACACCCTAAACCACTTGCACCTAGCTTGGCTTGGCTTGGAATGAGGATTTGTTGAGCAAAAAAAACTCTATTTCTTCTCCTATGCAATTCTCGGATTTGCTACAGTGTTTTCAGCATGCTCTCTTTTTTTTTTTTTTTTTTTTGCTAAGTTATGAGCTAATGTGTGTGTTCTGTGAGTTATATATTAAATGGGACTAAGTTGCTTGCTTAAATGGTTCACTAAATGCGCTTAGTTAGCTTAAAACGAGCCTAGATAGTAAAATGAATGCTAGCTAATTCATTCCCTAAGTTATGTTACGTAACACTATTCATACAACTACAAAAATCGTTTTCTAAACGAGCTCTCCTATCGCCTCTAGCTCAAATGCACATTTTTCCCACTACTCTAACAATTAATATGATTTAATAAAAATGCTAATTCACTAATATCATGAAGTTAAAAATGGAGTGAATAGTAATTTAAGAAGACAGTTAATAATGCATAGAAGGAAATGCGCAAACAAGGGATGCAACAGTAATTGAATGCATGGCTAAAACTCGGGCGTCATAAGATTGACTCTGAGTCTAACTCTAAACTGGCCCTGCCTGAGCCTGAGTAGGCCCTGTATAACTCTGAGTCTGCCTCGGCTGTGGACTCTGCCCAACTAAAATAGTCTGTCTCTGGTACCCCTGACTCTGAGTCTGGAACTGCCGCTTACTCGATTGACTAGTCTCAGCTAACACGTCTGCCTTGCGCTTTTCATACCTCAAGGCGGCTCTGACCATTGCAGCATAATTAGGGTAATCATTTGCAGACAAATTTAGCATAATATCATTTTTCAACCCCATAATGAATCTCTGCATTTTCATATCCTCAAGTTGCACCAAAGCTGGTACATAACGGGAGAGCCTAGTAAAAGTAGCTTCATATTGGTCCACTGACATATTTCCCTGCTTCAAAGCTATAAACTCTACTTGGCGTCTCTCACGGGCAACCACTGATATATATTTGTCTCGGAATTCACGGACGAAGTCAACCCACGAATTATGAACCCTCTCGGCTTCCCATTTCTCGCTAATAGTACGCCACCACTCTTTGGCGTCACCCTCCAGAAGGAATGTGGCATAGGTAATTTTCCTCTCATCACTACACTCGAGAATTGCAGCCACCCTTTCAAACTTCCTCAACCACAATTCAGCTTTCATATCATTAGGTTCTCCAAAGAAGTTGTAGGCCCCATGATGTAAGAATCTGTCATACAAATTAACTCCAGTAGCACCACTACCCTCGGCTTTGGCAGCCTGATTACCTCTGGCAGCCCCTGTCTGACCCTGCTGAGTTACGAACTGAGCAATGGTATTCATAGTAGTAGCCATAGTAGCCAAAATCTGTGCAGTGCTGGATTCTGGTCCTTGTGGTGGTACATTCTCTGCTACACCTGCTTCCTGCCTAGGAACCTTATCTGGTTCTCTATCAACATTCTGATTCTCAGTTCGATGACGGGGTCCCATTCCAGATAACTAGAATGCAAAGTATTATGACAAGCATTTGTATAATTCACAGTTAAATTACATAAGAACAAGTTCAAATAAGTTAACATAAGATTGCACATAGGGTCATACAACACTTTACATATTAAACATACAAGTAAAACAATTAATCATGCTTTCTATTCTTAACTTTCCACTTTTACACAATAACTCAAATAAGACCTTTCACATTCTCACTTTCATGCTAGCATGTGCTTAATAATTCAATCTTTCTCTTAGCCAATCAAAGAAACATTTATCCACATAATCACACATTAACTCAATAGACACCTACCCACAGACCGAGAAAATTAACCCTACTTCATGCATCTATAACCTCTGATACCACCTAAATGTCACGCCCCGACCCAACCCCACGCTAAAGGTTAAGTTTGGACCCGATACAAGGATAGAGTCTCCTCTGTACCGTGGACATTCTGAAAACCTGAAATCACTCAAATAAAGTCACAATACAACAAGACAAGCTTTTATAACTAAAGTTCAAAGGTTCAAGGCCATCCGAGCCTTGAAGCATACAACAGTTCAAAATCACACAAGCATGCAACCAACTTAACTTACTTCATACAATCCGATCATCATACCATCCAAAATAACATTGGCACATTCCTAGGAGTTGAAACCAAGCATACTTTAAAACATACACTCCCAAGCATGCAAGTAGCTAGAAAATAGGACATAGTTATTACAAACCATGGTTTCTCAAATCTATCACTACAACCAACTATCTTTCAACTTGCAACTACAAGAATATACATAGCCCTAAAGCCACAAAATAGATCATACTATAGCAATACAAGTACGCCATGTAATAACAAGAAGGCACATCCACCTCAGACAACAAACACACAGCAACTAGGGCAAAGGCTCAGCCTGAACTTCTTCCTCTTCCACTAGCACCTCAACTAGCTAGGGATCACCGTCAGCACTTCCTGAAACATATATCGAGGTATAAGCAACCACTGTTGCCCAGTGAGGGATAAAGTCTCCCGGGGCGAGCAATGCAATAGGTAATACAGTTAAACAATAATAACAATAGCTTAAATAACCACACATTAAAAAAGATACATTTCACTTAACCCCAACACTCCAAATCTTTACTTGATCTTCGTTCACGATCCACGAACCATAATCTCGATCACGATAAGCTGGTATAACCCCAAACACTCTAGCGGGTGTACTCTGGATGTACCCCGAAAATCCTACGACCTAACACCCCCTGGCAATCTCCGGACCAAGCGAGTAAGGGAATAGGGTACGGAGTTTGAATATCCACTGGCAAGCCCTCTGCCGCCTAGCTGATATTCAACACAACCGCCCCTGATACTATGATTGCGCAACCACTATGCAATGCACTTAACAATGGCATGATATCGATAACAATATAAGCAATAACACGTAGAAGGATCAACAAAGTAGGTTGAACTCAAAACATATAGATTAGAAGCAGTTCAAAACAAGCAATTAAGAGGTTTACAAAGGAAAATATCCAAGGTACACATAGAACTATACTAAAAGCCTCAAAACAACTTCAAACCACATTTAAACACATATGGTGTAATGCCCCGATCCCTCACGAGACCGGGAGTTCTATCAATCGATCTAAACACAACCCACATCCAAACCCAGGCAAAACTTTAGGGAAAGACGGACAGAGTCTCCCCTGTTTCTAGGCAAATTGCAAAACCTGTAATAGCATATAAATGGACCAACATCGTGTCCAACCATACAAAACTTCCTCAAGGCCATCCAAGCCTCGGTTTTCAACAATTTAAACTCAGCAAGTATACATACATTTCCAATTTAAAAGCTAACCTATCCCTTTTCATTTTTTTGACAAGTACATTCAAACTAGACAATTAAACCATACTAAGCTACTGCATAAAATAAACTATCATGCCATTCTAACTCTTTTCCTCTAGACATTACAAACATGCTTTGAAGTTAAGCTAAGCTAACTGATTACATAAACTAGCTTATCAATTCACCTCAACTACCTAGCTAGATTTAAATTACATTGCTTTTAACAATAACTACATACAACATATGGAAGCATATATCTTTACAACTTCGACACTCAAGCCACATAGGCACGCAAGACAACTGTTCAGACATGAACTTTCACGAAATCACGAACTTCCAGCTAACATGACATTTCCTGAAATGTGGTGGTGAGGAGTGAGTACACACAACATGTATACTCAGTGAGGGTGAGACAGATATCGAGTTAGAGAGAAAGAAAGTCGTGCAATGCAAATGAGATAGTTAAGCAATATAACTGATAAATAAGCAATCAAGACAAAAAAATAAATACAATAAGCAATTACTGAAAGCATTAACACAACCATTCAAAGGTATACCACACTCTGAAGGCTATGGTTCACTCATACAAGCAATGTACCATTTCACGAGCGATACATCAATCTCGAGCTTGATGTTGACAACGATGACAATAAGCGCGCAACCACCTTATAACACCAGTTTGGAATACCCCGGGAGTAACCATCAATCTACGACCCAAATCTCTCTGGGAGGCAACCCAAACGAGAAGAGGGAATAGCAGCAGAGCTAGAGCAACCAACACTGGCAACCCGAGGCTACCCAGAGAGGCCAATCACTCACGTGCGAGACACTATGCAATGCAAGACTCGATACAATGCAATAAACGAGCGATAGCACAACAATACAAACTAGTGACAACAAATGAGATAACAAGCAATCACAATCAATACTAACATTCAACTAACTTTTCAAGCATAACAAGCAATAATAAGCAACAATAACACCAATTAAACAAGTATATCAAACAACCCTAAGCATTCTATAGGCATAATATCAAGATAACAAGCAAAATCACAAATCGGCCCCAACTATCAAAACACTACCATTTCCAAACGAGCCACGAGTTCTGGAAACCGACTTCGCCAATCCTCCTAGGTCACCATAAGGCACGTCCAAGGACCCCGAAACCCTACTTTACTCTAGAATTCGCGCAAAGCCCCGATTTTTCTCTTTGTTCGTTTGAACTACAACTATACCAACCAAACACCCAACCAACGCCATAATCGCACCAAAAGTGCTTCCATGGCCTCCCAAAACAATGCCAACACGCAAAACGAGAAAATTCCAAACTCGACCTAAACGACCCCGATTTTCACTAAGCCATTTTTCTCCATCTTTTCATTACACATTCCAATTAAACCACACATTTAGGCATTCTAGCATACCTAGCACCTTTCTACATCAACAGACAGTATAACAGCGCAGCTTTATCGTTTCAAGGGTTTACTATTCATGTTTTACTATTCAACTAACAAATTATATTTCAATTTCAATATTCAACAGCAGAAAATGTTAAAAAGCTATAAATACATGTTCTACGATTGCTAGAGAATATTCTTTAAGCCTCAAAACGATTAAAATAACAACATACGGATAAAACTCAAAAATTAAAGTTAACACATAAAACGTTCAAATGCGCAAATAAACATGAAACCCTCACCTTAGACGCTCCTAGACGCTAGGAAAACCTCGTAGAACGCCTCGGAAACCACCTCATGCAAGCCCTCGGGAAGAATCGAAGATTTGGCTTGAAATCTTTTTTTTTCTTCTCTTGCAAATTTCGGCCCTTTCATATTCTGTTCAGCCCTCTTTTTTTTATTTTGCTATTTTAGGCTATTAAAAAGGGCACAAGGTCAAAATGGTCAATCCCCTTGGTCAAAGCTCACTTAAGTTGGTCAAACTAGCTTATTTTATGCATTTTTAGGCTAAAACAACTAAGGAAACATCAATTCTAGCTAACAACAATTAAATTATAAAATTTAAGGCACTAAAATACTAGTTTCACTATTTACTGAGGACTCAAATTCATTTCCTAACTATCGCTCTCGATATGCAATGCACGTTGCGACAACAAAGAAATAACAATTAATTCTCAAAGAATCTAAGAAATATATCATTTTTGAAAAGCATCATAGTTTAGAATTTACTCCGGCTCGGAGTTACTTTTCTCATTTATTTGAAAACCGAGTGATTTTAACGTAAAACAACCAAAATTGATTTTTAAGATAATCAAAACAATCAAGGTAATCAATATTCATTTAAAATAATTAATTTCACTAGTTCTAGAATATTTTAAAGAATTATGAAGTTAATATTAAGCTACAAATGAAGGTTAATATAAACACGTAGTCAAACACAATTAAATCCTAACATTTAAGATAACACTTAATTAATCACAAGAAAAGAAATTCAATTACTATAATTATCAGGAATAGGTAATAATCTTTTAATTATTCAATTTACAACTACTAAATGCTTCCAAGAGAAATATTAAAATAGTGCAAATTGGTTGATTTAACTAATTAAACATTTAATCAAATGCAGTCAAGGCTATTAAATGCATGCCAGGTTCGGTTTATCATATATGGAGACATGCCAAGGTCTTAGATGTGAGTGACAATCGAATTTACCCTTAAACCCCTTTGTTTTTCCATCCATTTTCCTTCCAAACTCATATCAATTATTCAAATTCAAGGGGAAGCTATACCAATCTTCTAATTAACCCTTAAGGTACCCTTACAACTCGCAAATACATTCAATTACCCGCAATTACCCCAAAAGCTCCAATTTCCCTCTTATAGCTTTGAACTACACAAACCTTACGCGGGCCTCAAACAAGGGTTAGCAAAGCTTCTATAGCACCTAGGTAGCCTTAGAATACTAAAAGTGAAGCCCAAATCCACCCGGATTCACATTAACCCCGAAACTCCTTTGTTAAACTTGGCTAATTCACATTCTATCCAAATTTAGAGCAATTCAAATGCACAGGGCTATTAGACTACCTTCATTAGCTCCTAAGACATCTATTAGAAGCAATTAATCAAGCCAATATGCACAATTACACAAAACCCAAGAAATATCATCACTATTCACCCCAAAGATCAAAGCAACGATTCCAACCATTTAAAATGCGTTCTATTGGCTTAAAGGTGTTCTCTAACACCTATATACAACGTATAATAGCATAGATAAGCAATACCATAGCATTTGATCATATTTCTAACAAATCAAGAAATGAGCAACAATTTTAAAAATGCAAAAAGAGTCATGAATCCCTCACCAATGCGCGCAAGAGCTCTCGGGAGACTTGCAAACACCCTAAACTATGTGCTCCTAGCTTGGCTTGGTTTGGATTGAGGAATTGATGAAGCAAAAGATCTCCCAAAGGCAAAAGAGGGTTGTCGGGTTCTACACAGTAAATTTCAGCCTTTGCTCTTTTTTTGTGTTTTATGAGCTTAAGTGTTATGTGTTGAGTATATATTGGGTGGGGTCAAGTTGGGTGCTTAAATGGCCCACTAAAATGAACGTAGTTAGCTTGAAAATGAGCCTAAAGTGCAAAACGAATGCTAGCAAATTAAATCACTAAGTTAGTTACGTAACACTATTCCTAGTTTGCTAGAACATTTTCTAAACGAGTGCTCCTATTGCTTCTAGCTCAGTTGCACAGTTTTTCCATTCCTATAACAATTAATATGATTTAATAAAAATGCTAATTCATTAATATGATGTAGTTGAAAAATGGAATGAATAGTAACTAAGTAAGACAACAAGTAAAGCACATAATTAAATGCACAAATAATGGATGCAACAGTAAGTGAAAGCATGGCAAAAGCTCGGGCATCACAGATGCGCTCCCACTATTCTTTTGCAATCACAAGGTTCATCCACATTTTGAATGAAATCTAACTCTTTAATCTCATTTGAATTGGACAAAACAATTCCGAGAAATTTACTTAAAAATCCACAAGTGGATTTATCAAGTACGCACATATTACTCATATCCATTGATCCATATCATTAATATAGTAACACAATGTGCTATAATGTCTAGCATAATACAAAGAGACTTAAGCACAATTATTGGTAAAAAGACTTCATCGTAGTCAACCCTTTGGCTTTGATGATATCTTTCAAAAACCAATATAACTATAAAAGGACATTACCTTTTTCATTAACTTCAACCTTTATCTCAGAGATTAATATCCAAATTAAGCTAAAGTATATGGAGTCTAATCAATATGCTTTACATTATATAGTTTCTTGGAATAGATATCAAATATACCGTTTCTTTGTAAATTGTAGGATCAAATAATTGATCATTATCTCAAATACACATACAACTTTTGTGCTTCCAAAAAGATATCCCTATATTCTTTTAAAGAATGAGATACACTACTAGATTAGCAAAGATCTTGTGTGATGACACATCTCGGACCTTATTGAATAGATTCATTACTTTGGCCTAGGTGATTTTGTAGCTTTAGAGGATACGTCCTCAATTTCTATTTTATTAAAAAGTAACATCTTTTTTAACAAAACATTTTCTTCAAGAAAGATTACAATATAATAGATCAATGAACATTGATCATTAAATAGAAATTATATCCTACAAAACTAGGATATACTATAAAATTACCTTTAACCAAAACTCCCACTAGTCCTTTAAAAACTTTTCAATAAAAGTAGGACAAACAAAAATTAACATATTTAATCGTTGATTGCTTTCCAACTTATATCAAATATAAAGCTCTAGCAATAGTAGGGATTTACTATTCAATATAATATTAAATTAAGGAAAGCATGACCCACAAATAAATAGAATGATTAGTTAAACTAATCAACAAATGTACTATGTCCAACAAAGTACGGTTCTTCATTAAGAATACCATATTTAATTGTGGTACACCGGGCATTATTAATTTCGATACTTTATCAAAATTTTAGGATACTCAAACAAAATAGTACTTATGTATTTTACCTTCACGGTCTAATCATAAGGCACTAATACATTTTACTTCACGACTCTATTCCAAAATAGCTCCACATATATCAACATGTACTAATCCAAACAATTTAGTCGTTCTAATCCTTTATCAAACAAAGGATGACTTGGTTACCTTTCCAATAAATAAGATGCATAAGTTGATCAAACCAACCTAATCACCATCTTATTATTAGAACAACCTAATCATGTGGAAACTACAATTGATTTGGATTATTTGAGTGATCGTAAAATTTGGTGAATGGTTATAACGATTGACAATATATTTGCAATACATTCTTTCGTCCATATCAAGATAATAAAGACTACACCATAATGCGCTTTTACAAGCTTTAGGAATATACATTTTATTCCTAATATCATTTAGGTATAAACCTTAAAATACAAAATATGTCCAGAAGGCATCCAACCAAATTGTGTTTAGCTAACGCAATAACATTGGTTTCATTTGCTAACACTTTAAACATTCTACGCTTCCGAAAGCGCACTACTGAGATTAAGATTCTATCATCAAACACATTCACTAATGTTTCACTAGAATCCATAAAGTAGTACCAATCACAACAAAAGAAGATTTATAATTCATAGTAGCTTTACAACCTTGACATTCAAGCTATAAAGATACTTTGGATTAAAACCTCTTTTAATGTCCGGTTTTAAGGCTATGAAAACATCATTTACACATGCCTATACAATCCTTAATTTTCTTATTAGATATGCTCCCACTGACTAATAGAAATCATCTCTTTTTTTGTCTTTCTTCTTTGCGTTACTACTAACCAAAGTGGAAATACAAATATGAGAATGAATTCCACTTATATCTAATCTTATGCATTAAATATGTTTACCACAAAACCATTTGCTAGTTTAAAATTATATTCTTTACATCTTGCATACCCTTATGCAAACTATGAAAGAATACAAATCCTTAGCATATTTAATTTGTTTTACTTATCATCCATAAGTACTACAACTTTTCATTTTGATACATTATCAAGATGAAAAATAACAGAACATGTAATTCTAAGATTTTATTAAGTTTCTAAGAACCATTCTTAGATGATAACGTTAATAAAAAAATTGTTCTGGTTGCGCAATATAATGTCTAGTTAATTAAAATAACGGGTTCATTATTATTGCCATAAACATATGCAGAAAATAAGATCGCTAGTTGATATAAACTTGTTAAAACATTTAATTTGGCATTTAATTGAATGATACCTCCCACTAATTTTATCGAGTCCCATACTTCCTAAATGAGATTGTGAATCTAATTAAAGATTCATTAGTAGGTGATCATAGTTCTCTTTAATATGAATACCCCTCAGCTTTGGTGCAATATTGGAATATACATACAAAAAGTTAGCAACGATTACTATCTATATCACTATATAGGATATGACCATTTTGCCCCTAAATCATTGTAACCTCAGCTTTGGTGCATTATTGAAAACGTGATCTAGTTAGATTACACCCACCATCATAATGTTGCGACAATTTGAATCCCGGACCTCAGCTTTAGTATGTTATTGGCCTCGTGATATTGGAACAACACAACATCACTATGCTTGCTAGGTAAACATAATACTTTCATAAAATATGTCTTCCTACCTTTGGATTAGCCAAGACATACCCAATCGAGCAAATATAACCTAGGATAGTGGAGGTCAATGATAAAAACTTTTACCACTTTACAATCTAATATGTTTGCACGTAGGAAGATTTTGAATTTAATTAGGTCTCACTTTGAACATTAGTTAATTTACAAGCATACATCACCTATAAGCAAATAAATAAACATACATGCAAAATCATACATTATGGTGGATCATGGACTTGGACTATGAACCAAATCAAGACAAAAATAAAACCTAAACAAACACATCAACATGTCTTCTTTGGTCTTGTCTTCTTGATTTCTTCAAAGATCCAAAGCACCTCCAACTCCTTGAAAGTCTCCAACGGTCTTCTTGTAAACTTCTTGTAAAAATTACATACTTTATGTCTCACTACAAATTTCTCTCAATTGCAAGAAAATAAAATGAGACTTATGTCTCAATTACATAATAATGAATGATATAATTAGTTACAACGCCATCTAATGAAATTACAACTAATTAACCATTCATTAACCAAGTCCATGATCAAATTCACCATTTATCATCCAACATCACAATGTAAGATAAAACTCATAAAGCTAAGTAAATGCATCATATACATAAACACAAGAAAGCTAAACAAGCAAGATAGCACAAACTAATGTATCCAATACATTAAATAAATAAAAAGCATGTTTGCAATAAGTTTCATATCTTGAGATTTTAGCATCTTATGTTAAACAACACAAAAGAACTAGATAAAACCAATTTTAAGTTCATACTAGTTGAATAAGGCCCAATACAAATCCTTTGTTAATTTCATGGCCTAATTTGAGTTCCAATGCTCATTTTAATCTTCACTAAGAAAAACAATCTCATCTAATCTTATTAGACTAAAGCCCACTTGTGACGTCCGAGATTTAGCCATGCATTCAATTACTGTTGCATCATTTATTTGCGCACCTCTTTCTATGCCTTATTAATTGTCTTCTTAAATTACTATTCACTCCGTTTTTAAATTGCATTCTATTAGTTAATTAGTATTTTTATTAAATCATATTAATTGTTAAAGTAGTGGAAAAAATGTGCAATTGAGCTAGAGGCGATAGGAGAGCTCGTTTAGAAAATAATTTTTGTAGTTGAATGAATAGTGTTACGTAATATAACTTAGGGAATGAATTAGCTAGCATTCATTTTACTATCTAGGCTCGTTTTAAGCTAACTAAGCGCATTTAGTGAACCATTTAAGCAACCAACTTAGCCCCATTTAATATATAACTCACACAACACACACATTAGCTCATAACTTAGCAAAACAAAAAAACAAAAAAAGAGAGCATGCTGAAAACACTGTAGCAAATCCGAGAATTGCATTGGAGAAGAAATAGAGTTTTTTTGCTCAACAAATCCTCATTCCAAGCCAAGCCAAGCTAGGTACAAGTGGTTTAGGGTGTCTACTAGCCTCCTAGGAGCTCCTACGCGCATTGGTGAGGGATTTCACGGCTTATTTTCGCATTTTAAAATAGTTGCTATTTTCTTGATTTGTTGAAAATGTGTTCAAATGCTATTGTATTGATTATCTATGCTATTATACCTTGTATATGAGTGCTAGAGAACATATTTGAGCCATCGTTTCGCAATTTAAACGGTTAGAATCGTTAGTTTGATTTTTAGGGTGAATAGTGACATTTTTCTAGGGTTTTGCGTAATTGCTCGAATTAGCTTGATTAAAGGCTTCTAATAGATGCCTTAGGTGCTAGTGAAGGTAATCTAATAGCCCCGTGCACTTGCATTGTCCTTAAATCGCTAAAAATGTAAAATAGTTGACTTTAATTTGGGGCTTTTGGGGTTAATGCGAATCCGGGTGAATTCGGGCTTCAATTCTAGTATCCTTAGGCTACCTAGGTGCTATAGAAGCCTTGATATCCTTTGTTTGAAGCCTGGACATTGTATGTGTAGTTTAAAGCCATAAGAGGGAATTTGGGGCTTTCGGTGTAATCGCAGCCATTTGAATGAGTTAGAGGGTTGAGAGGGTACCTTGAGGGTTAGTTAGAAGGTTGGGAGAGTTTTCTTTGAAAATGGAATCATTAACCTTGGTTTGGAAGAGAAATAGTTTGAAAAACAAAGGGGTTTAGGTGCAATTTCGGTTGACTCACACTTCTAAACCCATGGCATGACTCCTTAAATGTTTATATGTGGTTTCAAGTCAATTTGGAGCTTTTGGTATGATTCTATGCTTATTTTGTATATGTTCCTTTGTAAACTGCTTATTAGCTTCTATAATTGCTTCTATGCTAATTGCCTCGAGGTCAACCTACTTTGTTGATCCTCATATGTGTTAATGCTTATATTATTGCTATTAAATTGCCATCGTTAAGTGCATTGCATCGTGGTTGCGCAACCATAGTGTCAGGGGCGGATGTGTTGAATATCGGCTGGGCGGCAGAAGGCTTGCCGGTGGATATTCAAACTCCGTACCCTAGTCCCTCATTCGCCTGGTCCGGAGATTGCCAGGGGATGTTGGGTCGTAGGATTATCGGGGTACATCCGGAGTACACCCACTGGAGTGTTTGGGGTTATGCCGGCTTATCGTGATCGTGCTCGTGGTTCGTGGATCGTGAATGAAGACCAGTGAAGATTGGTGTATAGGGGATTGTGTGAAATGTATCCTTTTAAATGTGTGGTTACTTATGTTATCATTGCTTCTTAAATTGTCTAAGTGATATTGTTGTATAACTGTATTATCTGTTGCATTGCACGCCCCGGGACTATATCCCTCACTGGGCAACAGTGGTTACTCATACCTCGCTAACATGATTCAGGTATCACAGTTGGTAGAGTTGCCTTAGCTGCTGTGTGATATTTGTCTAAGGTGGATGTGCTTTCTGGTTGCTATGTGAAGAATTTGTAGTCCTATGTATAATCTATTTTGGTGCCTTAAAGCTCATGTATGTATTTGAGTAATATGTAAACTGGAAGTCTGATAATGTAGTAGCAGTGGTAATTCTATGGCTTGTAATAACTTATATTTCTATTTCTAGTTGCTTTGCATGCTTGGGAGTGAATGGCTTAGTGTAGAATGTTTTATCTCTAAGTATGTTTTAATATTATCCTAGAATGGCATGGTTATTAGACTATATTATAAACAAGTTACTTGCATGCTTGTGTGGTTTTGGAACTGTTGTTTGCTTCAAGGCTCGGATGGCCGTGAATCTTTAAATATTTAGCCATGAAAAGTTTGTTTACCTTGTAGTTACCTTATTTGAGAATTTACAGGTTTTCAGAATGTCCATAGTACAGGGGAAACTCTGTCCGTTTTTCCCCTAAAATTTTGTGACCGGGTTTGGTATTGGGTTGAGAATAGCATGGTTATTAGAGCCTCCGGTCTCGTGAGGGATCGGGGCGTTACAGGTGGTATCAGAGCTTAGTTAGCTCTAAGCCGGGACAGGGTCCTCGGCTTGTCGGTTAGTAACCCTTGCGTGTGTGCTTGATTAAGTGTGTGTCTTAAAAGTGTATGCCTGCATGTTTGATTGTGTGTCTGGTATTGAATGTGTGCACCTATGTGATATAATTATGTGTTACGTGCTAAATGTGTGCAAGGTGAAGCAAAGTGGCTAGTTATGCTTCAAATTGACTTTGTGAATTATTAAATGCTTGAACTGTTGCTTGTAATGTGTGTATTTGAATGTCTTTGATTGAGTTGTGTTATGCTTGACTTGATTATCGTGCTTGAATGACTTTGATGATTACACTGTTTCACAAACTCTTTCATTAACATGTTTGCGTAATAGTTTGAAGAATGATTATACATATGCAATTGTTTGGCATGCATACATAGCCGTCGAATGGTAAGAAAAACTCCTTCCTCCCCTGAAGAGAGGTGATTAGTGGCAGGCTTCCAAATTATGTTGATTAGCAGAAATGAGAGGCAATTAATCAGCCTTTATTTGGGAATTGGTGGATATAGTTGGAGCTCAGTTATTGGGATTCTTCTAAGGCCTTCTTCAGTGCTTAGCGGTCATAAATGAGTAGCCTCTTTTGGGGTTTCTATATGACAGTTCTCTGGAGTATATTCTTGGTATTTTCTTATCAGCTATTCATTTGGTATTCTTTTGTCGGCATCTCTTAGAAGAATTGGTATATGGGATTCTTTTTTGCCTTATTATCTGGTATTATTTACAATACTCCTGCTCGGAATTTTTATTGGTATTTTCTCTCCGCTCTTAGTTGGGATTCTATTCTTCTATGGTATTCGTACCAGCGGGATTCTTATTTGGATTTCGAAGTAGCGTCTCTATTGGAGCCTTTATTTGGCCTTATTAAGTGAGGTTCGCAGACAATACTACTGGGATTTCTTAATGAGCTTCCACGAGAATTCGTATATGGTATTCTTGCTTAGCAACTGATGACGAATAATCAGAGTTTGTTTTCAGTTGATGCAGATGTTCTCTTGTGAAAAAGAATTGCGTGGACGCAATTAGTTTAAGGGGGAGAGGATGTGACGTCCGAGATTTAGCCATGCATTCAATTACTGTTGCATCCTTTATTTGCGCACCTCTTTCTATGCCTTATTAATTGTCTTCTTCAATTACTATTCACTCCGTTTTTAAACTGCATTCTATTAGTTAATTAGTATTTTTATTAAATCATATTAATTGTTAAAGTAGTGGGAAAAATGTACAATTGAGCTAGAGGCGATAGGAGAGCTCGTTTAGAAAATAATTTTGTAGTTGAATGAATAGTGTTACGTAACATAACTTAGGGAATGAATTAGCTAGCATTCATTTTACTATCTAGGCTCGTTTTAAGCTAACTAAGCGCATTTAGTGAACCATTTAAGCAACCAACTTAGCCCCATTTAATATATAACTCACACAACACACACATTAGCTCATAACTTAGCAAAAAAAAAAAAAAAAAAAAAGAGAGCATGCCGAAAACACTGTAGCAAATCCGAGAATTGCATTGGAGAAGAAATAGAGTTTTTTTGCTCAACAAATCCTCATTCCAAGCCAAGCCAAGCTAGGTGCAAGTGGTTTAGGGTGTCTACTAGCCTCCTAGGAGCTCCTACGCGCATTGGTGAGGGATTTCACGGCTTATTTTCGCATTTTAAAATAGTTGCTCTTTTCTTGATTTGTTGAAAATGTGTTCAAATGCTATTGTATTGATTATCTATGCTATTATACCTTGTATATGAGTGCTAGAGAACATATTTGAGCCATCGTTTCGCAATTTAAACGGTTAGAATCGTTAGTTTGATTTTTAGGGTGAATAGTGATGTTTTTCTAGGGTTTTGCGTAATTGCTCAAATTAGCTTGATTAAAGGCTTCTAATAGATGCCTTAGGTGCTAGTGAAGGTAATCTAATAGCCCCGTGCACTTGCTGTGAAACCCCACTTTCTTGCTTATCTCGTTTTACGCGTTTTACCTCATTTTGCGTGCATATGATCTGTTTATGTGCTATAGGACGTAGAAAGTTATAATTTTGATTTCAATACTTCTAATACGTGCTAAATGTGCATTCATGAAATTTTCATCAAAAACGGAGTCAGAAATTTTATCGTCGATTTTTAGTGAATAGTGTTTTCGAAACACGTCCGCTATAATTTTGAAACTGGTCTTTTTAACCCTTCTAGACCTAGTCCACGGACTTTAATAGACCTGTGTTTGATGAAAACGGTTTTAAAATCGGCTTAAGAATTTATTAGGGTTTTTACACCGACTTTTGCGAAAATCGAGTTTAAAGCCGACTCGGGTGGAATTCTTTGAATGTAAAACATCTTGTCACCTAAAAATAATCCACTTGTGATATTTTGGGGGTTGCATAATTATTTTTAACTTGGTGAGCACTAAAATGCAATTAAAGTCATTAAAAACACAAAAATACCTATTAAAATAACTTTGACTTTAATTAATTAATTGACCATATAAGCTAATGTCCTCAACACACACTCACACAACAAAAAAACACCATCACACACACACACATTGCCGAGAGAAAAGAGGGAGAGAAGAGAAGAGAAAAACTCAAGCTTTCAATCCAATTTTTCAAAGAAAAACCTAGTTTTTGTCCGTGAAACTTCGCACCGACTTGGATTCTGCTTGTTGGGCACGCATAGCACGCATTCCTAGGCTTATATCGCATCTAAGGTGAGAGAAAAATTCTAGATCTCAAAATGTCATTTTTGTGTTTTTGCGTATAAATGAAGATTGAACAGTTAGAATTGTAATCTGATGTTAGATTATTGCTCCTTGCATGCTAGGGATCATTATATACTAATACTACGAGTTTCTGTCGGATATAGCATAATTTTTATTTTCCGGGTATTTAATTTTGATTAAAATGTTCAAAGTTGATTTAATTGAGTTGCGTTGCTCGAAATCGATTGCCGTCGATTTCTAAATACTTGATAATTACGTGTTAGCGTTGTTGTAATGCCGAATTTTCGATTACATTGTTTGTGTGAAAATCCGGAAAATCCAGCCATGACATCCTAGGATTTTAGGGTTATCGGGCATGATTTAGAGGTGTTATGGTGGATTTCCGAGAGGGCTAATGTAGTAGGTTGAATGGGTGAGTGATAGGAACTGATTTGGCAATGTTTGGATTAGTAGATTGTAAGTTATGAATTTTAGAAGTTTAGGTTGTCATTCTTTAATTTCTTGAACGATGCCTTAGATGGTTGGGTAGTGTTCGAGTGATGAATGGTGAGTCGTTGTTGAGTAATTTAGGGTTTAATTATGTATATTATGCATGTCCGGTTAGATGGCCTACTTTGTCATCTAACTACGTTGTTTGTTGTTTAATTTAATATTGATGTTATATTGATGTTATTGATTGATTATTATTGAATGCGGGAATCGGGCACTCTTGTTGCTGATCTCCCAATTGATTGATTGATTGATGTGTGATTGATGAATATGGAGTCTTGGTATGTGTGTGCCACCTCTCGGGCAGCGTCGGGCTGTCGGGTTGATAACGGCATGACTGCCATAGGCTACCCCCAGCTCGCATGACGGAGGTGTCATGGAGGGAGGGGCTAGTGAGGTACCTCGGGTGCGTGAGTAATGGGGAGTTATAAGAAGAACGGTTGAGATCGTGATGGCGTTTGGAGCTACACCAAATAGAGTATCCTTATTGATTGGTTATATAGTTATGTGATGATAGCTTTATTTATGTTATTATTGTTGTTGTGTGTTTACTTGCTCAAAGGACTAAATCCAAGGAGCGTAGTGAATACTGTCGAGATCTATCGGATCCTCACTGGGCTTATGTATATAAGCTCACTCTCTATTAATGCATGTTTCAGGTGTACTTTCACAAGATTACGGGTACGTGCCTCCTGAAGAGGAGAATGTGGAAAACGTGCCTTTCGTGGATGAGTCATATGTCCCTGAGTCTTATCCATGATTCTATGTTGTTAAATGTCTTGTATATTAGTTTAATAGACTTTATATGCCTTATGGTTCTTAATGTAATAGATATTGAAAAGATGATGATCCAAATGATGTTAATTTAGTGGCTTTCTTTCGTCTATGGTTAAGTTGTAGTTGTGTCTCAACTTACTTTTGAAATGTATAATAAAGTTGAGGTATTGTATGTCATGTTGGAACGGAGGCGTATAACGAAGATGTTTTATTGTATATATTGGTTGTGTTGTATGTTGTTGTTTATATTGAGGAATTACTGGATGTATGATGTTTAATGAGGTTGGTTTAGAACCTCGGAAATCTGTTTACTGTCGTTATGTCGCCGAAATTCCGTTGCGTCCTGACTGATCGTAGGTGGGGTCGAGTTGGGGCGTGACACTTGCATTGTCCTTAAATCACTAAAAATGTAAAATAGTTGACTTTAATTTGGGGCTTTCGGGGTTAATGCGAATCCGGGTGAATTCGAGCTTCAATTCTAGTATCCTTAGGCTACCTAGGTGCTATAGAAGCCTTGATATCCTTTGTTTGAAGCCCGGACATTGTATGTGTAGTTTAAAGCCATAAGAGAGAATTTGGGGCTTTCGGGGTAATCGCAGCCATTTGAATGAGTTAGAGGGTTGAGAGGGTACCTTGAGGGTTAGTTAGAAGGTTGGGAGAGTTTCCTTTGAAAATAGAATCATTAACCTTGGTTTGGAAGAGAAATAGTTTGAAAAACAAAGGGGTTTAGGTGCAATTTCGGTTGACTCACACTTCTAAACCCATGGCATGACTCCTTAAATGTTTATATGTGGTTTCAAGTCGATTTGGAGCTTTTGGTATGATTCTATGCTTATTTTGTATATGTTCCTTTGTAAACTGCTTATTAGATTCTATAATTGATTCTATGCTAATTGCCTCGAGGTCAACCTACTTTGTTGATCCTCATATGTGTTAATGCTTATATTATTGCTATTAAATTGCCATCGTTAAGTGCATTGCATCGTGGTTGCGCAACCATAGTGTCAGGGGCGGATGTGTTGAATATCGGCTGGGCGGCAGAGGGCTTGCCGGTGGATATTCAAACTCCGTACCCTAGTCCCTCATTCGCCTGGTCCGGAGATTGCCAGGGGATGTTGGGTCGTAGGATTATCGGGGTACATCCGGAGTACACCCACTGGAGTGTTTAGGGTTATGCCGGCTTATCGTGATCGTGCTCGTGGTTCGTGGATCGTGAATGAAGACCAGTGAAGATTGGTGTATAGGGGATTGTGTGAAATGTATCCTTTTAAATGTGTGGTTACTTATGTTATCATTGCTTCTTAAATTGTCTAAGTGATATTGTTGTATAACTGTATTATCTGTTGCATTGCACGCCCCGGGACTATATCCCTCACTGGGCAACAGTGGTTGCTCATACCTCACTAACATGTTTCTGGTAGCACAGTTGGTGGAGTTGCCTTAGCTGCTGTGTGATATTTGTCTGAGGTGGATGTGCTTTCTGGTTGCTATGTGAAGAATTTGTTGTCCTATGTATAATCTATTTTGGGGCCTTAAAGCTCATGTATGTATTTGAGTAATATGTAAGCTGGAAGTCTGATAATGTAGTAGCAGTGGTAATTCTATGGCTTGTAATAACTTATATTTCTATTTCTAGTTGCTTTGCATGCTTGGGAGTGAATGGCTTAGTGTAGAATGTTTTATCTCTAAGTATGTTTTAATATTATCCTAGAATGGCATGGTTATTAGACTATATTATAAACAAGTTACTTGCATGCTTGTGTGGTTTTGGAACTGTTGTTTGCTTCAAGGCTCGGATGGCTGTGAATCTTTAAATATTTAGCCATGAAAAGTTTGTTTACCTTGTAGTTACCTTATTTGAGAATTTACAGGTTTTCAGAATGTCCATAGTACAGGGGAAACTCTGTCCGTTTTTCCCCTAAAATTTTGTGACCGGGTTTGGTATTGGGTTGAGAATAGTATGGTTATTAGAGCCTCCGGTCTCGTGAGGGATCATGGTGTTACACCACTAATTTTTAAGCCCATTGGACTTAACCAAAATCAAACCAATTAGTCAAGGCTTTTAATTTATGACCCATCATAAACCTGCTGCACATGCACCAAATGTTTTTGACTCGTTTGGCCTATCCACAGTTCTCCAAAAATTCTGAAATTTTACAGAGGCATAGTTCTTTGAGTGTAGATAGTTTTAGAATCAAACATAACTCAATTTGGAGTTAAATTGACTGAGTAATGCCCCTTGGAACACAACTGTGCAAAACTGTCCAGTCCCGCGCGAGAATCAGTGAACTTACTGATTTTGATTAATTTGAAACCCTTAGCCACAAAATTAGGAGATACATATTAGAGGATGAAATGTTCTACTATCTCTATAGCATAACATAACCAAAAATCAACTAAATCTAACAACATTTACTATGCCAAAACAGTCATACAAAAACAGTGGACATAAACATTTTCAGAAATGTTGAAACTCTTTCCTTATTCTTTTGGGCTCAAGACTTTAGATACTTTAAGCAAACACAAATGTAATCACATGTACATAAATTCCTTGCTCTGATACCACTTGAAGGATCATTTATATTTAGATCTATGAACATCATCTAGCTAACAATCGAGCGGAAGCATAACATAAAGTTCAAAACTTTCTGGAATTTCAAAGCATAATGTTCATATAAAACTCTAATCTTGATATCATGTGATTAACATATGCAAAACATATATATATAACAAGTATATATATTGACAAGAGATAGTAGAATTGTATACCTCTTGTAGACAACTCATGGTAGCCATAGATCTGAATTTTCGCACACTTGATGGAAGACACCTCCTCTTGAAACCACAAGAGCTCTAGTCGGTCCACACGAGCAAAGAATGGCTTCTCCATCTTCATGGCTATTTTTGTGCTAGATCTACCATGGAAGATTTATGAGCTTGTTTGTGAAGAAGAGAGCAAAACCATTTCCTCCTTGTGTTCTTTATGCCTGCGTTTTTTATGATGAAGAAGAAGAGAAGACTACATCTTCTCTATCTACATTTTCTTTTTCAGCCATGTTTCTCTATCCTTGAAGAGTTGAAGAAGAAGACTTCTTCATCTCTCTCTTGTGTTCACCCGTGTAGAAGCAAGAGAGAAAAAGACAAGTCTCATTCTTTTATTTTTCTTGTCTTTATTGGTTGAAGAGAAAGAAGACAAGTCTTCCTTGTATTAAGGTTGTCTTGTCTCTCTTGGTTGAAGAGAAAGAAGACAAGTCTTCCTTGTATTTTGTGGTCTTGTCTCTCTTGTTGACTTTCTTGTAGGACAAAGAATATACATATGTTGTGTAGTATTATTCCACTAATGGAATAATATACATATATACATCATATGTATATTGTGTAGTATTCTTCCACTAATGTAATAATATACATATATATATCATATGTATATTGTGTAGTATTCTTCCACTAAGGCATTTAAATATTCAACCTAATCACCATTAGTTGAAATTATGAAAACAACCTTTTTCATATTTTCACATTAGCCCCAACACTTGATAATAATTGCATATTGGCCCCAATAACTTTTAGATGCCAATTACACCATTGTTAACTCCTTAACAATTCAAGAGAAACAAAATATTATTGTTAACATTTTAGCAATTCAAGAGAAACTAAATCAAGCTCAATAGAAAAACCATTCACCGTGCTCTATTGTGTGTGACTTTCTAGATTCACTACTATATAGCACTGAAGAAACGTTGAACACTTTCAATGTTAATCAAACTATTCGATTTGTTTAGAGAATATCTCCCGTCATTCTCAAAACAGCTTCAGAGTTCTTGAGTGACGTTCTAGCTAACAATGTATCAAGACAGTTTATAAAGCAATGAAGTATTATTCAAGTGAATCTATTTATGGTCGCCGATTATCGTGCAATCCAATCCTTCCATTAATTGTCCCGTCGAGTAAGAACTATGATTCGATTAATTTCATAAACTCGATACCATGCATAGATCTAATTGGTGTAATGAGAGACGACACATGGAAGACCCATTTTCCATCATTCATACCTCGGCCATGGATTTCCTCATTAAACAACCAAGTTTAGATCTCATAGGACATCGCCTCACGCTGGAGGTTAATGGATCCTATCTTGACTACTACCTGTCAATCATTATAACGAACGAATGAAACTGCAAGAGGGCGCATCTCATCTCGTTTGTCGAAACAATCATTGTCCAAACGCTAGAATCAAACCCCAATATAGATGACAGCCATAATGTCTCAAGTCTAAGGATTACATTCACAATCACAACGAATAACAAATTATTAATCTGAAGTCATGTAATTTGTTATTCACGTCACATTCAATTATCTATTCAACTAATAGTCACCCACATGTTTATTAATTGCATCCCTATACTGTTATGGCACGTGGCTCACCATCCTTTATCATTAACATCCATATGTTAATCAAAGGTAACAACACATGTGATAGTCCGTAATAGATTATTGAAGTCCGGATCAAATAATCTAAGGACTATGAATACTTTAAGTATTTATCATATTAAGGAAACATGCCAACATATTCTAAACGCTTTTAGAATATATTCCTATAATAAAAATACTAGGGACTCATTCATACACATAAAAGAAGGAGAATATGAATGTGCTAATTATGTCAATATGAAAACACACATATATAGACATAGATGTCATAATGTATAAGTTAATGTCAAAATGCATCAATATATGTCATCCAAATATATATCATTAGGGCATATCTCTAACACTCTCACCTTCTAAGACACCTCTCCAAGCTTTAATCTTCAGATTGCTAAGCTAATTCAAAAAGCTTTTCATATCATTTTTATTGAGAAATATTTAGCTATCATTTTCATATCTTTGAGCATTCAAAGTTTTGTTCAAGTGTAATATCAAACTCAAATAGGAGTTGCAATTGTCATTCATTTTATCACACAATCTTTGTAATATACTCTTTCACATAGATTGAGAGAATCATTGTGAGAAGAAGTATTGTAATCCTTTGTGGACTCAAAGGAAGAGAGGATAGTAGGTTTAGCTTCACCTACACTTGAAGGAGCATGTGTAACTCTTGTGGACTCAAGAGTATTTGTAGTTGGTTTTTGCTTCACCAACATTTGAAGAAGCATCTTAGTGAAGAGTTATTAAATCCTAAGGGAAGGGAAGACCTTAGGTGGTGGACTAGGCCTCCGGGAGAACGAACCACTTGAAAATTATCGTGTTTGATTTCTCTTACTCTATTCTCTTGATTTTCAAGTCATTTACTTTTGTGTGGATTTTGCTCACATTAATTGCTTGATAATTGTTGAGTTATCTATTTGGAATTTTACTTTGAAGTTCTAATTGCTTATCTATGTTAAATACTTGTATGCTCACTAAGTGTTTGATAAATTGCGTACAAGAACTTCTAGAGTATTATCAATTTTTACTAGACATTGTTTCCTCATTAAGAATCTTTAAATTGCTTAACCTTGCCTAACAACCTAATTCACCCCCCCTCCCATTTTAGGTTATTAAGGACCAACAGTGTCAAAGGAGATTTATTGCCTAAGATCCTCTTCTCCGAGATCTTAGGTCTGTTGTTGATTGTTGATACGACTTGGCTCCTAATGCCAGGTCCGGGTAGGGATATGTGAGAGAAACTGCTGCTACTAGTGAGGGACATCTATTCTACTCTGATGCGAGGGAGGCCAACCATAGGCTTCTATGGGCTCTATAAGAGGGGCAGAAGATCCGGAGTTGATGGATTCGGCTTTTGCATAGGACCGAAAATAGATTAGAAGAAAATTCTTTAGAGCCGGAGGCCCATGTCTAAAAAGAAGATTTAAAAGGGGGGAGGCTAGCTTCGCATAGGCTACACAAGCCAGGATCAAACTCTTCTTTTGACTATGATTGAGCTCCTCAGTGGTAGAACCTGGTGAACCCGATGTACCACTTCCTTCCAACCTTCGGTGAACTCTTCTTTTAAGAAATTTCTAGTTAAGATCAGATCACTTTTTCATACCTAAATGTAGCCGTAATCTTTTATACGATACCACCAATGATAGAAAGAGAGAATGCGATCTTTCTTCTTCAATTCATCTGCAGAGCCAAATCCCTTTATCCCCTCTCTCAATCCCTTCTTTCAGAAAAGTGTTTGGCAAGGAGTATGAATGTACGAACTCCCTGTGTTAAGCATAAGGACCACCCTAAGAGCTGATTCAATAGTTAAGGTTACTTATATGCCATTCACTACGGCAACGGAAAGGCTTACAGCTACTACAAGAAGATCTGTCTTACCTTATTTTTGAGCTCTTATTCAATTTCTCTCACTTATTGTTGGGGTTTTTACTCACTTTCTTTTTAGGAAAGAAGGAAGAAGACAATAGATCCTATAATACGTCACCGGTGTACTTGCTTCAACACCAGAAGTGTGGGCCTACTACTCACCTACGACTAATTCCTCAAATCAAGCAGAGCAGCCAGAGGGACAAGAGAGATTTTACCTCAATCCAATCAATCTATTCCCAAGACGATGCTTTGGGTAACTTGCCCTGCTTTCGGGTTAGCTTTCTAACTACTTGCTAGCTTGTTTGCTCACTATCCTCTTGCTTATTCTTGAACTAGGGACTTGAACTGAAACTTCCAACTTCTAAAAATTCCTGTCTTTGTCTTTCCATGTGAAACCCCACTTTTTTATCCTATCTTGTTTTGCATGCTTTATCTCGTTTTGCGTGAATTGACCTGTTTATGTGCTATATGACTTAGAATGTGATAATTTTGATATTAATACTCCTAGAACATGCAAAATGTGCATTCATGAAATTTTTATCAATAACGGAGTTAGAAATTTTATCGTCGACTTTTAGTGAATAGTATTTTTGAAACACGTCTGCTAAAATTTTGAAACTTGTCTTTTTAACCCTTCTAGACCTAGTCCTCAGACTTTAATAGACATGTGTTTGATGAAATCAGTTTTTAAATCGGCTTAGGAATTTATCAGGGTTTTTACATCGACTTTTACAAAAATCGAGTTTTAAGCCGACTTGGGTAGAATTGTTTGGATGTAAAACTTCTTGTCACCTAAAAATAACCTACTTGAGCTATCTTGGGTGTTGTATAATTGTTTTGAGCAACGGTGATCAAAAAAATGAATTTAAAGTCAAGAAAACACTAAAAATCAATTAATTTCAACTTTGACTTTCATTTAAGTTGTTGACCTTTATGCATATATCACCAACACACACAAGCAAAGCACAAAAACAAACCCATTTGCACACACATTGCCGTGAGGAAGGAGATGAAAAAAGAGAAAGAAATTTCAAGGTTTTCAAAGCAAATTTTCAAAGAAAAAGCTAGTTTTTGTCGTTAGATTTTCGTGCCGAGTTGTATTCCGCTTGTTGGGCACGTATTGCACGCATATCTAGGCTTATTTTACATCAAAGGTGAGAAAAATTCTGGATCTCAAAACTCATCTTTTATGTTTTTGCGTAGAATTGATTATTGAACTGTTAAAATGTTAATTTGATGTTAGATTATTGCTCAGTGCATGCTAGGGATCATTTATATATAATCTTACGAGATTTGAACTGTTGTAGCATAATTATTTCTTTTCGGGTATTTAAAGTTGAGTTATTTGGCATTTCTTGATTATCTTGAGTTGTTGTGGTTGGAATCGATTGCCGTCAATTTCTAAAAGTTTGTTAATTACGTGGTAACACCGTTATAATGCCAAATTTTTGATTGCGATGTTTGGGTGAAAATTCAAAAATTTCAGCCTAGGTGCATTGAGGTTTTAGGGCTGTTGGGATTGATTTTGATGTGTCTTGGTTGGTTTCCGAGAGGGCTAATGTAGTTGATTGAATGGGTGAGTGTTTGAAACTGATTTGGAGTTGCTTGGATTAGTAGAATGTAAGATATGATTATTTGAAGTTTAGGTTGTCTTTCTTTATATTGTTGATTAGAGCCTTTAGATGATTGGGTGGTGTTTGAGTGATTGAATTGTGAGTTGTTGATGGTTAGATCAGGGTTAGATTACGTGTCTTATGCATGTTAAGTTGGATGGCCTACTTTGTTATCTAACTTAGTTATTTGTTGTTTAATTGATTACTTGATGTTGTATTGATGTTATATTGATGATTATTGATGTTACATTGATGGAAATGGATGATTATTGATGATTATTGATTGATGTTTATTATTATTGCTGAGTCTTTGGTATGTGTGTGCCATCTCTCGGGCAGCATCGAGCTGTCTGGTTGATAACGGCATGACTACCAGAGACTACCTCCAGCTCGCATGACAAAGGTGTCATGGAGGGAGAGGTTATTGAGGTACCTCGGGTGCGTGAGTTTATGGGAGTCAAAAGAAGGCTGTTATGATAGTGATGACGTTTGGAGCTACACCAACTAGTGTATCCTTTATTGAATGGTCATTATAGTTTATGTGATGATAGTATTATTGATGTTATTGTGTGTTTATTTGCTCAAAGGATCATTTCCAATGAGTATAGTAAATACTGTTCGAGATCTATCATATCCTCACTAGGCTTATTTTATATAAGCTCACTCTCTATTATTGCATGCTTACAGGTGTTGTAGAGCAGGACTACGGGTATGTGCCTCGTGAAGAGGAAAATGTGCCTTTTATGGATGAGTCTTATGTTCCAGAGTCTTATCCTTAATGTTGTATTGTTTTGCTATCTTGTATAATAACCTAGTTGACTTTTATATGCTTTGTAGTTTATAATGTATGAGATGTTGAAAAGTTAATGAATTAGTTGATGCTAACTTAGTAGGCTTCTTTTGTTTATGATTAGGTTACTAGGTTCGTTCAATATATTTTTGAAATGTATATTAAGGTTCATGTATTATGTTGGAACGGAGGCGTATAACAAAGAATGATTATGGTATAATATGGTTATGTAGTATGTTGTTATTTTATTGAGGAGTTGTATGTTGTATGGTTTATGGAGTTGATGTATGATGTTCTAGTGACGTTGGATTAGAGCCTCGGTATCCTATTTACTGTCGTTATACTGCCGAAATTCCGTTGCATCCTAACTGATTATAGGAGGGGTCGAGTTGGGGCGTTACATTTAAGTGGTATCAAAGCGCATGTTTAGATGTCAGCCGAGGTATTCTCGAAATGTGGGTAATGGTCTTAGCATGAAAGTATGTATGAAAAGAAAGAAAAGTGAACTATGTATTAATATGATTATGTGATTATGTGATTTAGTGCTTATGTGATTATGTGATCAATTTGTTTATGTGTTTTATATAAGTTTGTTGTTTATGTGTTAATAGTTGTTTATAACTTGTTTACGAGCTATAACTTGTGCTAACTCTTTGATTAGTAGAATGGCCGGTAGACCAAGGACCAGAGGTAGGCCCGAGGTAGTAGATGAGACTCCTAGTAATACGGCACCGGGCCGTGTTAGGGGTGATGATCGTTTGGGGGCAACTATGGATAGGATTGCTGAGTTAGTGGCCGGACAGGCACAGTTGTTAGCAAGGCAGGCTGCCCAGACTCAGGCTTTGCAGGCTCAGCTATTTAATGTGCAAGGTGGAAACCACATGCGTGGTACCCAAAAAGAGTTCTTAGGGTATCATCCACCTAGATTTCAGGGGGAACCCGATGATCGGAAGGCTAAAACGTGGATTAATAAGGTGGAGAAGATTTATGATCCTCTTGATTACACAGATGAGCGAAAGGTTACCTTTGCTGTATATTTGTTCGATGATGAGGCAGAGGAATGGTGGCGCACAGTGAGAGCTAGCTGGGAGACTTGGGGTGTTCCTTATGCCTGGGATACCTTCTTGAGAGCTTTTCGGGAGAAATATGTCCCGAGGATTGCACGGGAGAGGAGAGAGGCTGAGTTTCTGTCTCTGATTCAGGGGAATGCCTCAGTGGCTCAGTATGAGGCTACCTTTACTCGATTGTCCCGGTATGCACCGGAGTATGTGGCTGATGAGGAGCGGAGGACTCGTAGATTTATATTGGGGTTGAGGACTGAGATTCAGGATGCGATGGCTCTGAATCGATATGATATATTCACTGAGGCCTTTGATGCAGCTTCTAGGTTAGAAAAGAGAAAGGGGGAACAGATTGTATCTAGTCAACCTAGTAAGAGGCCGTATCAGCCGCAGTTTCAGCATAGCATGTATAGGCCTCCCGTACAGCAGGTTGTGTACAGGCCACCAGCTCAGCAGGGTTCTTTTAGGCCATAGGGATAGCAGAGTTATTATCGGCCTCAGTTTCAGCAGGGGTCATATCAGGTTCAGTCCTAGTTTAGGCCAGCCCAGTCTCAGGGTTAGTACAGGCCTAGTTTGGTAAGGCCTTAGCAACAGGCTGGTTTAGCTGTTTCTTCAGCTTCTGGTTCTTCCAGGGGCAGTGTTAGTGCATCATCACCACAGTGTACACACTGCAAGCGCATGGGGCATGTGGAGGCCGATTGCAGAGTGAAGGCAGGGACGTGTTTGGGATGCGGCAACAATCAGCATAGGGCGAGGGATTGCCCTAGATATTCGAGGACTGAGGATCGGATAGCGACTCAGGGTTATCAGGGCCGACCTGCGGCCAGTGCACCTCAATAGCAGCGGGTTCAGGCTCGGGCCTACGCAGTTGATTTGGAAGAGATGCTTGAGGAGACTACAGTGGTGGAAGGTAACTTCCTTATACTTGATCAACATGTTAAAGTGTTGATTGATTCTGGTGCTACGCATTCTTTCATTACTCCTCCTTGTGTGCAACGTGTTAATATGCAACCTGAAAGATTGCCTTATGTGGTTAAGATTAGTACCTCTTTGACTGATAAGTATGTGACTGGCTTAGTATGTAAGGATTGTAAAATACATGTTAAGGGGCATAGTTTTCCTTCGGACCTTATCTTATTTCCTATCCGGGGGTATGATGTTATCTTGGGTATGGATTGACTTTCTAAGTATGATGCCCAGTTAAACTGTGGAACCAAGGTAGTACGGTTTCGATTGCCAGATCAGCCAGTAGTAGAGGTAGCAGGGAATCGGGGTGCTAAGACGAGCTTTGTTATCTCAGCAACTAAAGCTGTTAAGTTGGTGAGTAAGGGGTGTTCAGGTTATCTAGCTTATTTGATCAACAAGCCATCTGATAAGCTATATTTGGAGGAAGTCCGTATTATTCGGGAATATCCCAATATATTTCCCGAGGAGTTGCCAGGGTTACCACCAGAGAAAGATGTGGAGTTTGTGATCAATCTTATTCCCGGTACTCAACCTATTTCTAAATCAGCGTACCGGATGGCACCAACTGAGTTGAAGGAGTTGAAAACTCAGTTGCAGGAGTTATTGGAGAAGGGATTCATTCAGCAGAGTTATTCACCTTGGGGAGCTCCTGTTTTATTTATGAAGAAGAAGGATGGTACATTGAGATTGTGTATTGATTACCGTGGTTTGAATCAGGTGACCATCAAGAATAAATATACTTTGCCACTGATTGACGAGTTATTTGATCAATTTCAAGGAGCCAAAGTCTACTCTAAGTTTGACTTGAGGCAGGGGTATTATCAACTTCGGATTCGTACGAAGGATGTTCCGAAGTCTGCCTTCAGGACTCGGTATGGGCATTATGAGTTTGTTGTTATGCCCTTTGGATTAACTAATGCACTGGCAGCATTCATGGATCTTATGTGTAATACCCGAGCCCAGAATGTGATATTTTCTTGTTTATTATTTTGAAAATTATATTTTCTTAGATTCTTTGAAATTTAATTGTTACTTCTTTATTGTCGCAAAGAGCATTGCATTTCGAGAGAGATAGTTAGAGGGTGACTTTTAGTCCTCAACAAATAGTGGAATTAGTATTTTGGTGCCTTAAATTTTATGTTTTATTTGTTGTTAGCTAGAATTAATTTGGTGGTAGTTATTTTAGCTTAAAAATGCATGAAAATAAGCCTATTGACCAACTTAAGCTATTTTGACCAAGGCTTGACCATTTGACCAAAGGCTTGTCACCTTAAATAAGCTAAAACATTGCAAAATAAAAAAAAAAACAAAGCTGAAACAGAGAGGAGCAGGCCGAGACTTTGAAGGGAAAAAAAACCATTTCAACTTCCAATCTTAAAATCTTTGCATGAGCTCGTGCGGGGTTAGTTCCGAGGTGTCCAGCGTTGTTTTCCTAGCGACTAGGAGTGCCTAAGGTAAGGGAAGCACGTTATATGCGCATTTGAATAACATGTTTATCAACTTTGTGATTTTTGGGTTTTATCCGTAGGTTGTTGTTTTAATCATTTTAATGCTTAAAGAATAGTCCTTGACAATTGTAGAACATGTATTTATAGCTTTTTAACATTTTATGCGGTTGAATATTAAGCTTGCAATATAAAATTGATAGTTGAATAGTAATATGTGAATAGTAAATCCTTGAAACGATGAAGTTGCGTTGTTATGCTTTATGTTAACGTGAAACGGTGCTAGGTATGCTAGAATGCCTAAATGCATGGTTTGTTTAGGTTGCGTAATGGAAAAAATGGAAAATATACATTGGTGAAAGTCGGGGTCGTTTAGGTTGAGTTTAGCATTTTTTTGTTTTGCGTGATGGCATTGTCTCGGGAGGCCATGGAAGCACTTTTGGTGTGATTATGGTGTTGGTTGGGTGTTTGGATAGAGTAGTTGTAGTTCAAACGAGCAAAGGGGAAAATCGGGGCTTTGCGTGAATTCTAGGGTAAAGTAGGGTTTTGGGGTCTATAGACGTGCGTTATGGTGACCTAGGAGGATTGGTGAAGTCGGTTTCTAGAACTCGTGGCTCGTTTGGAAATGGTAGCATTTTGATAGTTGGGGTCGATTTGTGATTTTGCTTGTTATCTTAATGTTATGCCTCTAGAATGTTTAATAAGCTTGTTAGAGTTGATTTTGCTTGAAATGCTTATCAATTGTTGCTGTTGCGTGCGAGAGTAACCTACTTTTTTATTCTCCCACGTGTGGCTTTATTGCTCGATTGTTGCATTGTATATTGTATTTCATTCATAGAGTCAGGGGTGGTGTGATGGGCCTTTCTGGGTAGCCTCGTGTTGCCAGTGTTGGTTGCCCTAGCTCCGTGTCCTATTCCCTTTCTCGCTTGGGTTGCCTTCCAGGGAGATTAGGGTCGTAGAATTGATGGATACTTCCGGGGTATTCCAGACTGAAGTTATAAGGTGGTTTGGGCCGGCGCGTCGTCATCGAATTCGTGATTGAAAGATGTTTGTGGAAAGTGAATCGTATCCTTTGATTGAGTGTTTATAGTTTTAATGCTTGTCTTGTTTTATTGTTGGCTTTGTTTGTATCTCTATATGATAATTGAATGAATTGCTTGGCTATTTGCATTGCATTCTCCTCTCATCTCCGTCCTTGAGACCAATTGCCCTCATTGAGCAATAGTTTTTGCTCATTGCTTTCTATACTATATTTTACAGGAGTAATTGAAGCGGACCCTATTGAGGTAATAGAGGAGGAGGAGCAAGTGGAGGTGTTTCCGTGATAGCACTTCTTTGCTTAACTGGTGGTTGGTTGCCAGACTTTTGTGCGAGCCATGCTTGATGTGTTTAATGCTTGGTCGTCGCTTTATTTTGAGGCTTGTAGCCTTGTATGTATTTTTAGATTGAGGCCTTTATGGTCTTTTGTTGTAAAGGTTTAAAGATTGTAAAGTTGTAAAGTTATACTCTTATGACTAGTAAAGAATTGCATACTAATGGTTTAACTATTTAGTGGCACGAATACTTGTGTAGTATGCATGACATTTTTGGTTGCAAAGTTGTTAATGAGAAGATGTATATTTTCTAAAAGAAAGTTGTCATGATTCAAATATATATTATGTTTCTGCAAGTATTATATTGAATGTAGGGCTTTCGGATCGTCCATGGTACAAAGGAGACTCCGTCCACGTGTTGGGTCCGGGCTTGGCCTTTTGTGGGGTCGGGTCGGGGTGTGACATCTTTAGGTGGTATCAGAGCATGATAGTCTTGCATGAGCCGGGATATGTTTCTCGGTCTGTTGGGTAAAGGTCTAAAATGCTAAAGTGTTATTGTATGATTGTTAAGTGAAAAGAAAATGTTATAGCATGACTTTGTGAACTTAGAGTGCTTATGTGTTTAAGTGAATTAGTTTGGCATGTCAATCTTGTGTTATGTGAATTGTGTGATAGGATATTTGATTGATATTGACTTGAGTGTTATCTAATCTTATGTGCTATAATTCTGTCTATAAACTGCTTTTAAATGTTGCCAGCTATTATGAGTTGCTACTATGCCGCCACGTCGTAGTACTCAAGGTCTAGGGACAGATGAAGAGGCAGCAGAACAGGGTCAGCAACCGTTGCCTGAACAGTTTATGGCTACTATGACCACTGCAGTTGACTGGATTACCCAGGTACTACATGAGCAGAGGCAGGACATGAATAATAATCCCCAGGGGAATCAAGCTAATCCTGGTAGACAGGGGTATAGGGTTGAGAATAACCAGTTGGAGAAATTCTTGAGGCACGAGCCGGGTAAGTTCTTTGGAGAGCCGGATGATAAGGCAGCCGAGAGATGGATTAACCATGTTGAGAAAATTTTCGCTGCTTTGAGGTACACTGATGAGGCAAGAATAGATTATGCGTCATTCCTGTTTGAGGGCGACGCAGAACAGTGGTGGAATACTGTCAGGTTGAGGTAGGACTGTGAGGATGTACCGCATTTGTGGGATGATTTTGTGAGTGAGTTTCGGGACAAGTATATTCCCGAGATGGCTATGGAAAGGCGGAAAGATGAATTTGTGGCCCTGAAGCAGGGAAACATGACTGTTGCATAGTATGAGGCTAGGTTTGTCAGCCTGTCGAGGTATATACCTGAGCTGGTGCGGCCAGCTAGGAGGATGATTCATAGGTTTGTTCGTGGGCTGAGAATGGATATACAGCTACATTTGACTGGGCAGACCTACACTACTTTTCCCGAGGCATTCTAAGCAGCCTCGAAGTTTGAGAAACGGAAGGCTGAGATGATAGCGGAGAGTAGCTAGCTGAGTAAGAAACAGTACTTGGGCCAGAGCAGCCAGAGTGAGCCGAGGCAGTATCAGACTTCTGCACAGGTTCCTTAGCAATGTCCGTATAGCCTCAGCATCAGATTCAGGGGAGGCCAGCTGTGACTAGACCCCAGCAGGGAGGTACAGTTCCTACTACTGCCAGAGCCCCCGCACGTACGGGAAACACTGTTGTAAGACAAATTCAGCAGTGTAACTTTTGTAATCGATCGGGGCACGTGGAGGCTAATTGTTGGAGGAAGAGTGGTAAGTGCACTGGTTGTGGGAGTGATGATCATAGGGTGAAAGAGTACCCTAAGTACAGGAATGTTCAGGGCCGTACTGGAGGCCAAGGTGTGCAGAATAGGGCTGCAGGTGCAGGTCCAGCACAGAGGGTACAGGCTAGGGTCTTTGCACTGGATGCAGAGGAGCTACCCGACACTACAGCAATAGTGGAAGGTACATTTCTTCTCAATACTCAGCCAGTTAAAGTTTTGATTGATCTCGGAGCTACACATTCGTTTATAACTCCTGCATGTGCACGATCTGTGAATGTTTGCATTGATAAATTGCCGCATGAAGTTGAAGTTAGTACGCCTTTGGGTGCGAAATTTGTTACTGAGTCTATTTGCAAATCTTGTGATATATGTATTGAGAACCGTAAATTTCCTGCTGATTTAATTATACTACCCTTCCGTGACTTTGAAATCATTTTGGAAATGGATTGGTTGGGGAAATACTATGCTCAGTTGGATTGTAGAACAAAGATTGTTTATCTTCAGGTTCCTGACCTACCGGTACTGGAGATTGTTGGGAACTGCAGGGCTGCCCGAATACCTCTTTTGTCATCAATCAAGGCTTCTAAGTTGTTGAATAAAGGTTGTGAAGCTTACTTAGCTTATCTGATCAATCAACCTACTGATAAGTTGAATTTGAATGAGGTTCCGATTGTTAAAGACTTCCCTGGTGTATTTCTTGAGGAATTACCGGGTTTACCACCGGATAGGGAGATTGAATTTGTGATTGACCTTATGCCAGGCACTGCGCCGATTTCTAGAAGTCCTTATAGAATGGCATCGGCTGAACTTCAGAAATTGAAAATTCAGCTTTAGAACTTGCTTGAAAAAGGTTTATACAACCTAGTTCTTCGCCGTGGGGTGCGCCAGTGTTGTTTGTGAGAAAGAAAGACGGCACGCTACGGTTATGTATTGATTACCAGCGACTTAATCAAGTCACGATTAAGAACAAATACCCCTTGTCGTTGATTGAAGAATTGTTTGACTAGTTGCAGGGTGCAAGTGTTTACTCCAAATTTGACTTGAGGCAGGGTTACTATCAACTCAGAATTCGGAGTGACGATATACCTAAGACGGTATTCAGGACTAGATATGGCCACTATGAATTTGTTGTGTTACCGTTTGGTTTGACGAATGCACCAGCCGCATTCATGGACTTAATGCAGAGGGTTTTCTGACCATATCTTGATCAATTTGTCGTAATCTTTATTGATGACATTTTAGTGTATTCTAAGAATGAGGCTGAACATGAACAACATTTGAAGATTGTGCTCTAGACTTTGCAAGAAAACAAGCTTTTTGCAAAATTCAGCAAGTGTGAATTCTGGTTGAATCAAATATCTTTTCTAGGCCATATCATTTCAGATCAAGGAATTTCAGTAGACCCAGCTAATATTGAAGTTGTTTCATCTTGGAAGAGGCCTGAAACGGTGTCAGAGATTCGGAGTTTTCTTGGGATGGCAGGTTACTATCGGAGGTTTGTTAAAGACTTTCCTAAAATTTTTGGACCTTTAAGCAAGTTGACTCGAAAGAAAGTTACTTATAACTGGGATACTAAATGTGAATCCAGTTTCCAAGAACTAAAGAAGAGAAACTACAGCTCCTATACTAGCTTTACCTGAGGGTACAGAAAACTTTGTTGTCTACAGTGATGCATCTAAAGAAGGTTTGGGCTGTATTTTAATGCAGAATGTAAGGTGATTGCCTATGCATCTAGGAAGTTGAAACCATATGAGGTCAATTACCTTACACATGATCTAGAGTTAGCTGCAGTTGTGTTTTCTTTAAAGAAGTGACGTCATTACTTGTGGGGTGGCAGATTTGAAATTTTTACTGACCACAAGAGTCTCAAGTATTTGTTTTCACAGAAAGATCTGAATATGAGGTAGCGGAGATGGCTAGAGCTATTAAGTGGTTACAATTGTTCTATAAACTACGTGCCAGGTAAGGCCAATGTTGTTGCGGATGCTTTGAGCCGAAAGGCTACTGTTGCAAGTTTAATTATTAAGGATTGGGAGACTTTGGATGAAATTTGTTCATGGAAGCCAGAAGCTACTGAGGTAGGGATTCGATTTGCTAGCTTACAAATTCAGTCGGGATTGCTAGCACAAATTAGAGAGGCTTAGAAGACTGATCCTCACATCTTGAAAATTCAAGAAAAATCAAAAGGGGGAGATCGGAGTTTAAATTACATGCGGATGGTATCTTTAGATTTAGGGACCGAGTATGTGTTCCTGGAGATCTGACTTTGAAGAATGAGATTCTATCCGAGGCACATAATTCAAGATATACGATTCACCTGGGCAGTTCTAAAATGTATATAGATCTGAAACAACACTTCTGGTAGAACAATATGAAGAGGGAGATTGCTGGGTATGTATCGAGGTGTTTAACTTGTCAGAGGGTTAAAGTTGAGCATCAGAGGCCAGCCGGGCTTCTGCAACCGTTGTCGATTCCGTAATGGAAATGGGTGCATATAACAATGGTCCTTGTGACCGATCTTCCTAGATCTCCGAGAGGATGTGATTCTGTTTGGGTTGTTGTGGACCGATTGACTAAAGTTTCACACTTTATTCCTGTGAACAAACAGGATAACCTTGATAAATTAGCTGAGCTTTATATTGCTAATATTGTGAGACTTCATGGTGTGCCACAGAGTATAGTGTCAGATAGAGATCCTAGATTCAGATCTCGTTTTTGGCAGAAGTTGCAAGAGGCCATGGGAAATAAATTGAGCTTCAGTACTGCATACCATCCACAAACTGATGGCCAGTCTGAGAGAACTATCAGGATCTTGGAAGACATGCTTCGGGCATGTGTGTTAGACTTTGGAAAGAATTGGGAGAAGTTTTTGCCTTTAGCAGAGTTTGCCTACAATAATAGTTATCAATCTACTATAGGTATGGCTCCCTACGAGGCATTGTACGGTCGTAAATGCAGATCCCCATTGTATTGGGAAGAGGTTGGAGAGATGAGAACAGTTGATCCGACTGTGTTACCTGAGATTATTAAGATGGTAGATAATGTTCACCTTATTCGCCAGCTTATGCTTATAGCTCAGAGTCGTCAAAAGAGTTATGCGGATAAACACCGTCGAGAACTTGAGTTTGCTTTGGGAGATTAGGTATTTCTTAAAATTTCTCCTCGAAAGGGATTGATTCGGCACGGTAAGAGCGGGAAACTTAGTCCCAGGTATGTGGGTCCGTATGAGATCACCGAAAATGTAGGTCCTTTAGCTTATCGGTTAGCTTTACCTCCGAGCTTGTCGAGACTGCACGATGTGTTCCACGTGTCAATGTTAAGAAAATATCATCCAGATCCTTCACATATTCTTGAGCCAGAGCCTTTGCAGATTGAGGAAAAGTTAACTTATGAAGAGAAACCGATTCGAATTGTGGATCGGAAAGTTCAGGAACTTTGCAGAAAGAGTATTCTGTTAGTAAAAGTTCTGTGGAATCATCATGGGTTTAAGGAAGCGACTTGCGAAAGAGAGGACCAAGTTTGGAATCAGTATCCAGAGTTGTTTGTCGGCCAGGTAAGAATTGCGTGGACGCAATTGTTTTAAGCGGGAGAGGGTGTAATACCCGAGCCCGAAATGTGAGATTTTCTTGTCTATTATTTTGAAAATTATATTTTCTTAGATTCTTTGAAATTTATTTGTTACTTCTTTATTGTCGCAAAGAGCATTGCATTTCGAGAGTGATAGTTAGAGGGTGAATTTTAGTCCTCAACAAATAGTGGAATTAGTATTTTGGTGCCTTAAATTTTATGTTTTATTTGTTGTTAGCTAGAATTAATTTGGTGGTAGTTATTTTAGCTTAAAAATGCATGAAAATAAGCCTATTGACCAACTTAAGCTATTTTGATCAAGGCTTGACCATTTGACAAAAGGCTTGTCACCCTAAATAAGCTAAAACATTGCAAAATAAAAAATAAAAAAAAACAAAGCTGAAATAGAGAGGAGCAGGCCGAGACTTTGAAGGGAAAAAAAACCATTTCAACTTCCAATCTTAAAATCTTCGCGTGAGCTCGTGCGGGGTTGGTTTCGAGGTGTCCAGCGTTGTTTTCCTAGCGACTAGGAGTGCCTAAGGTGAGGGAAGCACATTATATGCGCATTTTAATAACATGTTTATCAACACGTTATGCGTATTTATCCGTAGGTTGTTGTTTTAATCGTTTTAATGCTTAAAGAATAGTCCTTGACAATTGTAGAACATGTATTTATAGCTTTTTAACATTTTCTGCGGTTGAATATTGAGATTGCAATATAAAATTGATAGTTGAATAGTAATATGTGAATAGTAAACCCTTGAAACGATGAAGTTGCGTTGTTATGCTTTCTGTTGATGTGAAAATGTGCTAGGTATGCTAGAATGCCTAAATGCATGGTTTGTTTAGGTTGCGTAATGGAAAAAACGGGAAATATACATTGGTGAAAGTCAGGGTCGTTTAGGTCGAGTTTAGCGTTTTCTCATTTTGCGTGATGGCATTGTCTCGGGAGGCCATGGAAGTACTTTTGGTGCGATTATGGTATTGGTTGGGTATTTGGATAGAGTAGTTGTAGTTCAAACGAGCAAAGGGAGAAATCGGGGCTTTGCGTGAATTCTAGGGTAAAGTAGGGTTTCGTGGTCTTTAGACGTGCCTTATGGTGACCTAGGAGGATTGGTGAAGTCAGTTTGCAGAACTTGTGGCTCGTTTGGAAATGGTAGCATTTTGATAGTTGGGGTCGATTTGTGATTTTGCTTGTTATCTTAATGTTATGCCAATAGAATGTTTAATATGCTTGTTAGAGTTGATTTTGCTTGAAATGCTTATCAACTGTTGCTGTTGCGTGCGAGAGTAACCTACTTTGTTATTCTCCCACGTGTGGCTTTATTGCTTAATTGTTGCATTGTATATTGTCTTGCATTCATAGAGTCAGGGGCGGAGTGATGAGCTTCTCTAAGTAGCCTCGTGTTGCCAGTGTTGGTTGCTCTAGCTCCGTGTCCTATTCCCTTTCTCGCTTGGGTTGCCTCCCAGGGAGATTTGGGTCGTAGAATTGATGGATACTTCCGGGGTATTCCAACTGAAGTTATAAGGTGGTTTGGGCAGGCGCGTCGTCATCGAATTCGTGATTGAAAGTTGCTCGTGGAAAGTGAATCGTATCCTTTGATTAAGTGTTTATAGTTTTAATGCTTGTCTTGTTTTATTGTTGGCTTTGTTTGTATCTCTATATGATAATTGAATGAATTGCTTGGCTATTTGCATTGCATTCTCCTCTCATCTCCGTCCTTGAGACCAATTGCCCTCGTTGAGCAATAGTTTTTGCTCATTCCTTTCTATACTATATTTTACAGGAGTAGTTGAAGTGCACCCTATTGAGATAATAGAGGAGGAGGAGCAAGTGGAGGTGTTTCCGTGATAGCACTTCTTTGCTTAACTGGTGGTTGGTTGCCAGACTTTTGTGCGAGCCATGCTTGATGTGTTTAATGCTTGGTCATCACTTTATTTTGAGGCTTGTAGCCTTGTATGTATTTTTAGATTGAGGCCTTTATGGTCTTTTGTTGTAAAGGTTTAAAGATTGTAAAGTTGTAAAGTTATACTCTTATGACTAGTAAAGAATTGCATACTAATGGTTTAACTGTTTAGTGGCACGAATACTTGTGTAGTATGCATGACATTTTTGGTTGCAAAGTTGTTAATGAGAAGATGTATATTTTCTAAAACAAAGTTGTCATGATTCAAATGTATATTATGTTTCCGCAAGTATTATATTGAATGTAGGGCTTTCGGATCGTCCATGGTACAGAGGAGACTCCGTCCGCGTGTCGGGTCCGGGCTTGGCCTTTTGCAGGGTCGGGTCGAGGCGTGACATTATGCATCGGGTTTTTCAGCCGTATTTAGACCAGTTTGTGGTAATCTTTATTGATGATATCTTATTGGAGACTGGAGTTGACTCAGGTAGAGGTGATGTGTTCATATCTCCGTATTCAGCCTTTATTGCTGTCTCAGATCAGAGAAGCTCAGCAACTGGATTTTAAACTTCAGAAGATCAAGGATCAGATCACAGATGATCAGTCTGACTTTAAACTACATGAGGACGGTATTCTTCGGTTTCGGAATAGGGTTTGTGTTCCCGATGAACCGGGCTTGAGGCGATGTATTTTGGAAGAAGCTCATAATTCTAAGTACACTATTCATCCCGGTGGAAACAAGATGTATCGGGACTTGAAGCAACATTACTGGTAGTATAATATGAAGAGAAAAGTTGCTCAGTTCGTGTCTAGATGTTTGACTTGTCAACGAGTGAAAGCCGAGCATCAACGACCTGCAGGTTTGCTTCAGCCATTGGCTATACCACAGTGGAAATGGGAGCATATTACGATGGACTACGTCACTGGTTTGCCTAGAACTCCCAGAGGTAATGATGCAGTTTGGGTTGTTGTGGATCGTTTGACGAAGACAGCTCACTTTATTTCGATGCGGATGGGAGATGAAGTTGCAAAGTTGACGGATCTTTATTTGGATCAGATTGTTAGACTTCACGGGATTCCATCTAGTATGTCTCAGATCGAGATCCTCGATTTACTTCTCGTTTGTGGGAGAAACTTCAGGAGACCTTGGGTACTCAGTTGAACTTTAGTACCGCGTATCATCCACAGACTGACGGTCAATCTGAGCGGACTATTCAGATTCTGGAAGATATGCTTAGGGCTTGTTTTCTGGACTTCGGGAAGAACTAGGAGAAACATCTACCACTTGCCAAGTTTGCCTATAACAATAGTTATCAAGCTACTATTGGGATGGCACCTTTCGCAACTCTTTACGGTCATAAGTTCTGTTCACCTTTATATTAGGACGAGGTAGGGGAGATGAAGACTATTGATCCGACTATCATGCCAGAGCTTCTTGAGAAGATTGAGAATGTTCAGTTGATCAGGCAGAGAATGCTTACGGCGCAGAGTAGATTCAAGAGTTTTGCTGATAAGCGTCGTCGGGACTTGGAGTTTGCAGTCGGAGATCGGGTTTTCTTGAGATTGTCTCCTCGTAAGGGGTTTGCTCGTTATGGTAAAGGTGGTAAGATGAGTCCGAGATTTGTTGGGCCGTTTGAGATTACCGGCAGGGTTGGTAAGTTGGCATATCGGTTGGCTTTACTGGAAAATTTCTCTAATGTCCATGATGTATTTCACGTGTCTAATTTGCGGAAATATAATCCGGATCCTTCTCATATTCTTGAGCCAGAGCCGTTACAGCTTCGTGAGAATCTGACTTATGATGAGCGTCCGATTCGTATTCTTGATAAGATGGAACGAGAGTTGAGGTCGAATAAGATTCCGATGATTAGGGTGTTGTGGAAGCATCACGGTATCGAGGAAGCTACTTGGGAGAGATGAGATCAGATGTAGCAGCAGTACCCAGATCTATTCAGTACATCAAGTAAGAATTTCGATGACGAAATTTCATTAAAGGTGAGAGAATGTGAAACCCCACTTTTCTATCCTATCTCGTTTTGCGTGGTTTATCTCATTTTATGTGAATTGACTTGTTTATGTGCTATATGACTTAGAATGTGACAATTTTGATATTAATACTCCTAGAACATGCTAAATGTGCATTCATGAAATTTTCATAAAAAACGGAGTCAAAAATTTTATCGTCAACTTTTAGTGAATAGTATTTTTGAAACACGTCCGCTAAAATTTTGAAATTGGTCTTTTTAACCCTTCTAGACCTAGTCCTCAGACTTTAATTGACTTGTGTTTGATGAAATTCGTTTTTAAATCGGCTTAGGAATTTATTAGGGTTTTTACACTGACTTTTGCGAAAATCGAGTTTTAAGCCGACTCGGGTAGAATTGTTTGGATATAAAACTTCTTGTCACCTAAAAATAACCTACTTGAGCTATCTTGGGTGTTGTATAATTGTTTTGAGCAATGGTGATCAAAAAAATGAATTTAAAGACAAGAAAACACTAAAAATCAATTAATTTCGACTTTGACTTTCATTTAAGTTGTTGACCTTTATGCATATATCACCAATACACACAAGCAAAACACAAAAACATACCCATTTGCACACACATTTCCGTGAGGAAGGAGAGGAAAACAGAGAAAGAAATTTCAAGGTTTTCAAAGCAAATTTTCAAAGAAAAAGCTAGTTTTTTTTTCGTAGATTTTCATGCCGAGTTGGATTCCGCTTGTTGGGCACGCATTGCACGCATATCTAGGCTTATTTCGCATCAAAGGTGAGAGAAAAATTCTAGATCTCAAAACTCATCTTTTATGTTTTTGTGTAGAATTGATTATTGAACCGTTAAAATGTTAATTTGATGTTAGATTATTGCTTAGTGCATGCTAGGGATCATTTATATGTAATCTTATGAGATTTGAACCGTTGTAGCATAATTTTTTTTCCGGGTATTTCAAGTTGAGTTATTTGCCATTTCTTGATTATCTTGAGTTGTTGTGGTTGGAATCGATTGCCGTCGATTTCTAAAAGTTTGTTAATTACGTGGTAACGCCGTTATAATGTCAAATTTTCGATTGCGATGTTTGGGTGAAAATCCAGAAATTTCAGCCTAGGAGCATTGAGGCTTTAGGGCTGTTGGGCTTGATTTTGATGTGTCTTGGTTGGTTTCCGAGATGGCTAATGTAGTTGATTGAATGGGTGAGTGTTTGAAACTGATTTGGAGTTGTTTGGATTAGTAGAATGTAAGATATGATTATTTGAAGTTTAGGTTGTCTTTCTTTAAATTGTTGATTATAGCCTTTAGATGATTGGGTGGTGTTTGAGTGATTGAATTGTGAGTTGTTGATGGTTAGATCAGGGTTAGATTACGTGTCTTAGGCATGTTAAGTTGGATGGCCTACTTTCTCATCTAACTTAGTTATTTGTTGTTTAATTAATTACTTGATGTTATATTGATGTTATATTGATGATTATTGATGTTAAATTGATGGAAATGGATGATTATTGATGATTATTGATTGATGTTTATCATTATTGCTGAGTCTTTGGTATGTGTGTGCCATCTCTCGAGCAGCATCGGGTTGTCTGGTTGATAACGGCATGACTACCAGAGACTACCTCCAGCTCGCATGACGGAGGTGTCATGGAGGGAGAGGTTATTGAGGTACCTCGGGTGCGTGAGTTTATGGGAGTCACAAGAAGGCTGTTATGATCGTGATGGCATTTGGAGCTACACCAACTAGTGTATCCTTTATTTAATGGTCATTATAGTTTATGTGATGATAGTATTATTGATGTTATTGTATGTTTACTTGCTCAAAGGATCATTTCCAAGGAGTATAGTAAATATTGTTCGAGATCTATCGGATCATCACTGGGCATATTTTATTTAAGCTCACTCTCTATTATTGCATGCTTACAGGTGTTGTAGAGCAAGACTACGGGTACGTGCCTCCTGAAGAGGAAAATGTGCCTTTCGTGGATGAGTCTTATGTTCCAGAGTCTTATCCTTGATGTTGTATTGTTTTGCTATCTTGTATAATAACCTAGTTGACTTTTATATGCTTTGTAGTTTATAATGTATGAGATGTTGAAAAGTTAATGAATTAGTTGATGCTAACTTAGTAGCCTTCTTTTGTTTATGATTAGGTTGCTAGGTTGGTTCAATATATTTTTGAAATGTATATTAAGGTTCATGTATTATGTTGGAACGGAGGCGTATAACAAAGAATGATTATGGTGTAATATGGTTATGTTGTATGTTGTTATTTTATTGAGGAGTTGTTTGTTGTATGGTTTGTAGAGTTGATGTATGATGTTCTAGTGAGGTTGGATTAGAGCCTCGGTATCCTATTTACTGTCGTTATACTGTCGAAATTCCATTGCATCCTGACTGATTATAGGAGGGGTCGAGTTGGGGCGTGACATTCCATGATGTCTTTTACTTGCTATTCCTCACGCAACCTCCACTTGGATTCATTTCAAGTCTCGAGTTCTTGTTCAAAATTCTCGTAGATGAAGTTCGAACGAGAGCTTTGATGCAATTCAAATTGACAAGCAGTAGTGACAACATAATAAATGTCCGCAGGACAAAACAAAATCTTTAATTCCCGGGTTTCCTTTGCCAATAGACCAATCAATGGTGCTGTATCAGAAAGAAGACTCAGTCGCTACAAGCAAAGGATAATAAGAAACCGGCCGTAAAACCGGTAGATTAACTAAAAGAAAATACACTTGGACCACTAAGCACTAGGAGAGTCGCTTAGATAATATGTTTAGACCGGAAGACTAAGGGATTCTTCAGGTCTAGACGTAGCCTTCTTTAAATGTCATGTCAGTTAAAGTAAGCTCTCAGTGGATGCCATTACTTGACTCAATCTATCCGGGTCGTATCACAATCGACGCTTATTATATGTTGCTTCGATTGCTGTGTACATCCCGAGCCAATAAGAGGAGTGGGTACCAGACTTGCTAAGAGGAAATAACAGTGGCTCCGCTCCCCCTAACTACAGAAGACCTTAAAGAGGTGGTTGACGTTCATCAGGCACAGATCGCTGATTCTCTTAATTAAATTCTTTGAAACTACGCACTAGACTAGACTAAGAATCCCTCTATTTTAATAGTAATATTTGATTTTATTGGCTATTGGCACTTCTATAGAATAGAAAGAAGGAGTTGTCAACCCTCATCAAAGTACGCCCAAAGACTTATCTAAAATTCCTTTAAGTAGAGACCTTTTTTCTGTGAGGGGTCGTAGGCCAGTCTTTCAGTAATTTTCGTGGAGTGTAAGCTATTATAAAAGTTCTTTATAGGTTAGCATGACCCGGCAATCGTAGACCCTTCCTCTAGTTAGTGACTTGGCTCCCTTCCTTCTAGTCACTACTAGTAGGATAACATCTATTAGTCCCTTCACTTCCTTCTCCTTTTGCTTTCTTTCTGCCCTCTGGTTTAAGGTTCATAAGGGGAGTGCTCGCTACTATAATACAGCTTTGCATTCCTTCGAGGCAATCGTAGCCAAGCTCTGAGACTATTCAAGCTAGCGTGGTAACGATACTGAGAAGGATACCTAGGTAGTCTTGAACTAGAGCAGGGAAGTGAAACCCTCGATTCACAAATAGCTCCCCATTGTATTCAATAGACTCTTTGCTAAAGTTCAAAGGCCAGTTTGAAGAAGGTCCAATATCCGTGAAAAGTAAGTGAAACTGCCGTTCCAAAGCTTTTTAAGGTGTGACGTGGGCTAGGCAATCAACCGGAGCACCAAGGAATGGAATTGAACTGAAAGCATAGGCTTCGGCCGAAGCTGCAACCAAAGATGAGTGGTTGTTGCCCGGGCACCGAACTATTGGCTTTAGCGACCCAATGTTAGTAGATGAAAGACGAGTTCAGAAGTACTGGATAGGTGCCTCCCCCACGAAATGTAGCTTATGCGAAACCTATTACTCCTCGACCACCAACTAGCAGCTCTTGATAGAGAAGCTCTGTAAGGGTTATTTTAGGGTAGGCCCCACTCAATGCTGTTTTTTTCTTTTCTTGATTAAATCTTCAAACCTCTCCCGTTGGTCGAGCATCTTCAACCTCTCTTATTTAATTTAAATTATGTGCTGATAGGGAAGCCCTTTCTTTTGATGACATAAACCTAAAAACATCCTCTTACTGGGTAGGTAGTAGCGTTAGCGTACTAAGAGCCCTTTGGTTGCATTGAAAAAAGATGAGTTTTTTTCCCCCTAACTACGGTGGTTCAGAAGATGCCACATCTGCCTCAAGACCCACAACTTATTCAATAGCTTACGCCCCGCGATTTGTTGCTTCCAAGGTTTGAAGATGCTCGATCGGGTTTGAAGATTGGTCTTAATTCTACCCGAGTTTCAAGCCATCGTCTCAGTTGGTGGCCTAAGATAAGCCAACTTACAAGATCGGATTAGCAAATCATGAAACCTGCCAAAGAAGAGCTTCCAATCGTATTTTGCGCCCATACTAGTACCTTTTGTTGTACCTACTTAGGCCACATCTCCTTTCTTTTCCTTCCCAGCATGTCTGTCGTCTTCTTTCAAATAGGCCATTCTTGGTCTTTCAACTAACCTGAAAAGGGCTACTTACCAATCAAAAGAAAAAAAAAAGAAAAGAACGAACGAATGAATCCGCCGTGAACAAGATCCCCTTCTAGTCGGAGGAAAAAGCCGATGTTATTTTACATATTTTTAGTTAGAAAAGTATGGAGATTTTAAGTAGCAAGAAGTTTTTTTACCTTCCTCCTTTTGGTGGTAGTGGTATATACGATACAGATTTCTTTTAAGAGTGATCTTTCCTTGTAACTAGAAATTGCATAAAAGAAGAAAGGTCATAGCGTATAGGGAAGTTAAGCATATAGCTTAAGCGCTAAGAAGCTCCCTCCAATCATGCTACTTCAACTATATTCTTTTCACATGCGAGTCAAATGTTGTTTTCGGGGATAATCTACGCTCTATAAACAAAGGTCGACCTTTCTTTCTTATCTAATCCCCCCCTCTTCCGAGCGATGCCCAGATCCCTTTCGCACCTAATGGTACTCAGAATCATAGGCACCGGTCTTTTGATTCCAACGTTGGAAGCCCAAGTGGAATTGGCGATTGGAGACGCCGTCATTCTTACGGTCGATAGACAAAGGGAGCGAACCCTCCGAAGGTTGGAGAGTGATCACCCATTTCCTAGCATTGGGTTGGTCAACCCAAAATGCTAATAACGTGAAGTCATTTCCAGTGACTCCACCCATCACCACATATCCGTTGTCGGACATGGGTGATGACTTAAGGATAGGAACCTTGTAGTCAAGACCCCATTCCGCTAAACGATCATAAACACGCCATAAAAGCCCGAAATGAACTAATGTTGGATCAGTCGTCTCAGACTTCCAATGATGGTTCACAACTGGAGTGTTAAAGAAATCTTGGATGGACACCGCAAGCAACCATACCGTCAGGTGATACCACCTCAAGTATGCGAGCCATTGTCGAACCCATGACATCAGGGCAGTCCACTCTAAGAAATTTCGCGTTGAATCCCCAACTACTACATTGTCAGGGAATAACTTGAGCTCATCAGGGGCTATCTCCTTGCGGAGATAGTCTACTATAGTAAAACGCCGTTAAGGTACAGATTCAACGGCCTACCACGCCCCAGCCATAAATCAAAAAGGCATGGAACATTTTTGGAACATCTTCAGTAACCTAGAAATGCTAGGACACTGCCGAAGTGGGAAAGTACTAATACTACGCCTACTGACGCCACCTATCTGACACTAATGACTTCTATTTCGAAACAGGAATGTCATAGTGGGAAAGGGTCTCCAGGTAGACAGCTGCTACGCCCTCGTCGACGATGACAACATCATCACCGACTACCGTGTAATAGTCAAAGACTTGCTGAGGGTACACCTTGTGTAACGCCCCGAACCCAGCTCCCACGCTTGCAAGATACACCCAGCCCATAAGGGACGAGCATGCACCGAGGCCATGGCGAACCTGTCCGAAAGCGCACTATGACGATTTTGTCCGCTTTGGTGCCCATACACCTCACGGCTTTGTCTCCCACGCACGCACTGCACGTGAAAACGCGTCGTCACGATACAAGGGGCACTTACCCACTTATATCAAGCAGCCCAGCATCCTAGCCTTCCGATGTGGGATGCGATTCCTCATATTCACCCCCCTTAAAGAGGCCCGCGCCCTCGCAGGCTAACGACACAAAGGAAGGTCAGCTCTGATATAAGTGGGTAAGTGTCCCTTGTATCGTGACGACGCGTTTTCACGTGCAGTTCGTGCGTGGGAGACAAAGCCATGAGGTGTATGGGCACTAGAGCGGACAAAATCATCATAGTGCGCTTTCGGACAAGTTTGCCATGGCCTCGGTGAACGCTCGTCCCCTATGGGCGGGGTGTATCCTGCAGACGTGGGAGCTGGGTTCGGGGCGTTACACCTTGTCTGCCGCTAACCATATCAAAGCATTCAGGATTAACGCAAACAAAGGCCAGGAAGAGGAATACCCCAACGGTTGACCCGTGGAGAACCACACTAGTAAATCGGGTGTCCGCACCCAGTCCACTAGGAATGGATGTCCTGTCAATGACAGAGACACTCCTTGGGCAAAAGTTGGGCCAAAGCAAGCGTCTAAGACTATTCGACCTTACGATGCTAACACGCGTAGAATATTAACATTAGATGATAATATCAATTCATAGGATACTAACGCGCATAAAAGTTGTAAAAAATATGAATTTTTGTAGGTGTTGTTTGTTTGGGGCGTATTAGATGATGATGAGGTAAAAGGTTGATAGATCCATGTTATGATAGGGAAAATCTACGATCTCTAATCACAATATCATATATGTATTATAGATCATGTGACCCAATTGACTAGAAAGTTAAAAGTATCCAGCCGTCTCTATAAAGGCATTGTCTTCTGTCGGTGATACTGTGGGGCTCAACTACTATGTGCAACTAGAAAACTAGAATGGAGAAATAAGATGATTCATATAGCTAACTCCAAACTGTATGAGATGACCATGTTGTTAGCTTAACTTAGTAAAACTTGAGTCATTATGTCCTACAGTACTCATAGACTATATTTTATCTTAGATTCGTGGTGTTTGCCTAAGTTAAACTTGAGAAGAGTATGTTGTGGATACATAATATATACATGGAAACTGCAAGCTTGGAGCGAATTTTCCTAAAATCATACCCACTAAAGAATAGCAAATAATCAATATGATGAAAATGGAGAGGTCTACAATTAATACTTGTTAAAATTGTCGGCCACTGGATTCTCAACTTTCTCTCTAATGGATCAAATTTTGACTTGATCATAAATTCACCATAGCTATCTTCATATGGGTGTGTTTAAGTAATTCTTATGATTAAGTATTTCTGAGATTTCAATTGTTCAGTATCTGGTGTCCGTAATCTTGAGAATATTTCACGTTGATCGTCTTAATGCACTGTGAATTAATTTCTAGATTTGACTAAAAGAGGCTTTTGGCGAGCTTATGTAGGAACCATAACATGGTATGATGGAGATTCTATAAATGGTTGGGAGGATGCACATTTTATCACATTGCATAGTTCAGGCTCCTTTAAATGATAGAATGTTGTATTTTTGCATGGTTATTTGAAGTCTCGTAATACTTGCCCTATTTCTGTATGATTGTGGAGTATAAAAATGAATTATAAATGATACTTTGATTTGGTTAAAAAAAGAAATCATTCATAGAAAAGTTGAAAAGGTGGTGTGGAAAATTTGGGCTTTCAAATTGCGATGGCGATCAATTAGTCAAAGTACAGCTTTAGCAATTTTCTTGAATGCAGTCACTAGACAGTTTGATCAAGGCATGTTAAGGCATTGTGAGTGTTACAATTATTGTGCTTAGCATAAAGTAGTGATAGTTGACAAACATGTTATCTTAACTGTAAAAAAGTTGATTTTTGGCTGCATTTGGGAAATGTTAATTACTGTCTTGAACAGAAATTTTGTTCAAATTTGATACTAGGCTTGTCCAAATTAACATTTCTTTCAAGATTACTAATCAGGAATTTATATGGTTCCAAAAAATTTGTATGCCATAAGTTGTTAGAAAAATTGTAGAGGCATATATAATTTGCATGTTAGGATATAATCAATTGTAGAAATTGTAACAGTTCGAAGGCTTGCAAAATAAATACAAATAGAAAATCAGAAATTCTGAAATATAAAATACCAGATATCCAAGGAAACTAGAGTTAAGATCGAGGCCTGAATTTGATTCAGTGTCCTTAAGACTTTTATCGACCCATTACGGTACTTACGATATTTGGCGGAAGTCTCGCAGGATACAACGATCTTCGTCTTGTAATTGCAGCACTTCAAATCACAAGACTTGGCAAACCCGATAAAGTAGAACTCTCTCTTTTACGTAAACTCTATATGCATGTATGCATTTTGAAAACTCTTATTCTTTATGCCAAAAATAGTTATAGGAAAAAGATGTAACAGTTTTCTGACCAAAATAATGACCACTTAATAATCGAGATTAATTCCAAATAATGACATTTAATTCATGGAAAATAAACAGATGTAACTGTATATCATTTATTTCTCATACTTATTCCTAGAATAAATCCTTAAATAAGTTTTGTAAATATTTATTTCTAGTATTTATTTCTAGAATAAATCATAGACTAAATTCTCAAAAAATGTTACATCCAAAAATAAAGCCACGATTGGTCCCCCACCATGACCCGGAGTCAGTTACTTTATTTTTCTCATGTGGGACAAGCCCGCTACATCAATTTTATTTTCCCAAGTTGATCGTTCAACTTTGTCATTAAATTTCTCATTCACTACCCATTTGGGTTTGACAAGTGAACCCAAATTCCAACATAAGTTTCACATATGGATGCCTATGTGTTAGTTGTGATGATACCAGAAATGCTAATATATGGTATTTTAGTTGCGTAGAGAAGAAGAGAATTGCTAACTTGGCATTAAAAAAAACTTTAGAATAAAAACTCAGCATTAAAACATATCATTATGTACATCAATCTTACACGACACTCTAGTCACGTGAGTTCAATTTTGAAACACATACAGAGAAGATGAGTGAAAAGTTCGTTGATCTTACTGGCTCAGACGACGATGATGTCGATGCTACTGTTGCTCGAGCCCGAGTGAACAATCAAGTGAGAGTCGAGTTGATGCAATCTTATCATTACTTCAAATATTAATTAATTTTTTTACTTGTCTTGTAGGGAATTAGTTGTGAAAAATCATATGTGCGTCATCACTAGGTCTGACATGCTTTGTTTGATGTATGGTAGACAGATTCTTGATAGCATGAGTATCGTCTCATATATGCACTAATAACAACTTATATTTTATATTTTGGTATTTTAATAATTAACTTATTATTTTTCTTATATGTCAGATTATCGATGCTTACACATGGTCGTTAACAAATGCTACTAGGAAGAAAAAGACATGGCCATTGAGATGGTATATGCCAAGTTCTTTCACGGCAAATTATTTACACCTTTATTTAATTAAAAGTTGCCAATACTACATAAAAATTTTCTAAATTTTATTTACATGTAGAAAAAAGTCCTTGATGTTCCATCATTTGACCCCAAAGCATGTGAGAGGAGTTATTGGGGCCCCTATAAATTCACAGGCAAATATATTTATGAGTGCGATGAGGTAATGATACATTTACTAGTTATTTATTTATTTATTTTTCAGTTTTTCATTTTTAAAAATTATTCATGTGCCATTATCATTATTTAAATGCCAGGTGTATGGTTTGTCTTATAAATATGTGTAGATGTACTTGTCTGTGAATTATGATGACCACTGGGTATTATGCATAATTAATATATTGAAAAATACTATGGATATATGTCATACCCTCATAGACCCAAGGCGAATGACACTAGTAGAGAAGCGTGTGGTGACCTTGGTATGGTTAAATTGTCTTTTTTTCTTGTTTCGTTGTGCAAAATGTGCTTGGGTGATTTACTAGTAAGATTTAACACTAGCACAATTATAGGTTGATGGAGTGCATAGGATATTGAACGAGGTAGATCGTGATGTATATCCATATCTGACGAGTTTGAACAAGTTCCAAATACAATATCATAGTTGGGTCCCAACCCAATCTAATAGGAGTGATTGTGGTCTTTATGTATGTTTAATGATAGAGCAACTGGGCAAGGTTCACTCGCTAAGTGATGAAGAGTCCGCCATTGAACGCAAAAGGTTGGCGTTCAATTTATGGCGCGATGCGGGAAACATTTTAAACTTGCCATGTCCAGATAATTTATAAGACTATTTTATTGGTTTGTAAAATAAGCATAATATGTAGGATATATTAGTGTTCAGTAGAGTTCATACTTTTAGCTATTTTGGTTATGCTTTTCTAGCAAGTTGGTGGACAAAACTGTGGTATTAGATTAACTATAGGACTCGTTTAAGATTTTCATAATATTTTCACAAGTTTTACTTTATATATCGATGCAGCTTGGACTTTTTCTTTTATTAAGATTTTCAATAATATTATTGAGGATGAACAACATACGGGCTTGTTTAATTCGAATTGTAATTTTGAAGAAGAATTTTACGAAAATTTGCTTCCAAAGATGATGTGACAGAAGTAAGTTGATTCTTTAAATTTGATGAATCGCATCTTATATACATATACGAAGAAAGGACAAAAGAAAACACGATACATTTGTTTGTGATTTTAAAGACAGTTGTTTTTCACAATTTTGTTGAGTTAAATGAGTGGTTTTTTGGTTTGAAATTTAGTTGGACTTGGAGGAATTTTGTTCTTAATAATTTGATGATCCACTGCATAAGTTCGATTATGTTCAGAAAGGTATTTTCATCCTTTGTGGGAAAATATAAGATGACATAATTTTGGGTCTTAGTTACCCGTACCTGGACTTGTTGCAGTGTGATAATTAAGGTAATGAGAGATTTTGTGCTAAATTAACCAGTGCAATTCATAGAATCTCCTAATTAATTTCTAATTATATAAGAGTGGATGGCGTTGAAGTTCTATGTCCAATACACGATTGTCTACGAAACAATAAAGCAGTAGGAGTTAAAGTAGTTATCTTTCAATAATAACAAGGAAATTATATGCAGCAACTAATTCCTTCTTCCATTTTAGGAAATTATGGCTTTGAGTTTCTTCAAGTACGATTAATAGAATTGTTTGAGTAATGCCACATGCATATTTAGTTCAAGCTTGAGTTGGGATTACTTTGCGTGACATTAAGAATGTTCTTGAAGGATGATCATTTGCTATTTTTTCTTTTCATAATTTATTACACGTCTTTTCTGTTGGTGTTAGATTTTAGATTCAGTACATTTGATTTTAGGTTGTAGTTGGTATGATAAATATATCTTGGTTAAAATTATGAATTTCTGAGTTATGAGTGGATTTTGAAGTTCACACGTGTTTCATGGACTTTTTATTGGATGCAAACGGGAAGTGAACATAATACAAAATGAGGGTGTCACCCCCCAAAACTTAGCCAAAGTTTAACCATAAAAATAAAAATAAAGTTAACTAGAAGCATCGGAGGTGCATACCGCACCCCGCAAAAATTCCAATAAGTTTTAGCTACAAATAGCACATGCTCACTGCCAAATATTGACAGGATTGCATGTGTTTTCCCCAGTGCCTCCATAAGTTAAACGCAAATTGCTTGCATTTTTCAGTAGAATCTGCAATCTTGAAAGCTGCCATGGACTTGTACTTTTTCATTATCAGACACACATATAAACCACAATCGTGTTCGCCCTCTTGAATAGGTGTCCACAAGGGATGATACAGTGGCATCGATAAATTTTTTGGATTGCCCTATATGTTTCGGGTTCTTCATATTGAAATAACTCATCCAAGTATTTCAGCTGCAAAATATAAATATTAATTTTACTAAAATATCATTTGATACTATATATGAGAAATGATAAACGTTAATATTATTTGTACCAGTTTTGACACTTGATCGATTATGGGGTTCATTGTATCGTGATGTGGAGCAGTATCGCATATGTTGACCTCATTTTTTATGAAGTCAATTGCACACAGATACCAATGTATGTTTTTGTTATTCATTAGTAAAAAAATCTGTAAGAAATCAAAGTATTACTATATAATAAGTATTTAACTAACCAAAGCAAGTGTACAAAATCAGCTAATAGTTTATGAAACAATTTATAAAAAAAATAAAATTTGGAGAATAAGCTACCTGTTTGCAATTCTTTAATGAACCAATAAACTTATGTTCCCCCCAAAACGATACAATACACTTAGAAACTCGAATAGGCTTTTCACAAACTTCATGAATAATATGCCGCTGCCATGAGAAAATATTACAAAATTACAAATGTACCATGCTTTGAAGATTTAATACTCCCAAGGACTTAACGTGGCATGGATATTTTTAAATGAAGCATATGTGTTGACTTCATAGCACCTATTGGGGATGGGGACCATTCAGCAGGAGTGACGTTAAGTCCTTGGGGATTACAAATGTACTATTTTTTGAAGATTTAATACCATTTCAATTGGGGGTGGGGACCATTCAGCATGGTGTAATCATAAAAAATCTATATTAATTATAGACATTTCTAAATATTACAAAATGGGAAGAACGAATTAAGGGTTATTTTATCTATTCGTATACATACCGTGAATAGAGATGGAAGATACCATTTGGGCAGTTTTGCATCTCATGCTTAGCATTATTTCCAAGTTGAGCTACATAGCAATCAATGATCTATGGAAATGATATTTACATAGATAAGTTTAATGTAATAAGTTTAAAGTAAGATGTAACAATTAACATAACAAAATGAATGATAAAATTTGTACGCTTGAGGATATGTCCTTGTTCGGCATTAGTTGTCGTATCTCAAATCTTGTAAGAAAATTATAATTCATGCTAACCAACACCTCCCTATAATATTAATGTCATAAAATTAGTCAAACTTAATTTATACGAGTAAATAAATAACTACATTAAAAAAAATGTAATCTGACATAATGAAACTTGCCTAGGGTTCTTCTCTAGTGAAAATAAGAATTGAAATAAAAAATCATAATCTTTTTCCATTCTCAGACCATCTGCATATGAAACATTATCCAAGTGTTGCGAAAGTACTGTAGTATTCGTGTCACTACTTATCTCAATCGCATTTGCATGGAAAATGGTTTTCCCTTTAACCCCAAATGAAAGACACCTTTGTGGTTGTTTTTGCACGTTTTTCGTCAACCGAATAATATGCATCAAACAACTTTGATTCTTGTTTAGTGGGGAGGTGATGGATATCGAATATTCACCCAAAACATTTTACTCTTTGGCATTACAAATGACCCCATTAACACTATCTCTACATTGAGTTTTTTGGGTTTGTATGAACTCCTTCATAACTGTTGTTGCCTCATTAATTTGTTGTTTGAGATTTTTGAATTCTTTTCTCGTCACGAATTCGTTTTTCATATCTTACACATATCCATTTGAATATAATAAATACATTTGCACATTGTCCTTGATTAATTTTTGATAAAATTAAAAATTAATATAAACATCATATATGAAAAATAATTCAAACCTTGCATTTCTTTGAGCTTCCACAAGGTGATTCCGACAAGCTTCTTTTATGACCCACCCTTTTAGTCATTTATTTTTCTTCTGATACACAATTAACTCCCTTCCAATTAGTTGGTAAGCAAAGTTTGAGGAGTAATTGCATGTATATCACAAATGAAATCATATACCCAGCTTATATTCCCCATAATTTTAATGCCATCCATGACCTTGTTTCACTAGGTTCACAAACATTTAATGATGCAGTCCCACCAACATTAAATGTGTTATATGTCATCAATTAATTAAAAAAAATCATCATCTCCGCTTCAGTTGTGATGTTGGTTAAAAATTTTTGGACAAAACTATTACATATTAGACATTGATTTGATTTTTTTTTTAAAGTAGAACACAGGTTAGGTGCTTTTGTTATCATTTCATTATTTTATTAAAAAAGTTTACACAAAACTACCTCGAGCCAATTAAAATTGTATGACAATTGAGAGGAAAGGTTGCTGCAAAGGTGATTGAAACAAGTCATTGAAAAATGTGGGAAGATGTACAAGGCATTGGAAAACGTGAATCAAACAAGGCATTTAACACTATTCTTTATACCTAAATTATGTCTAAAATTTAAGTCTATAATTTAATTTGTGAGGACATAAATTGGTTTAATATAAATGTAAATAATTAAGCATGATTTAATATAAATGTAAATAAATAAAATGGTTTAATTATACACTGAAGGCTCATATTGTTCAACAATTTTTGTTTTTGGTTTTGTTATTTAAAACTTTTGGATAAAACTATTACATATCAGACATTGATATTATTTTTTTTTAAGGTAGAACACGAGTTAAATGCTTTTGTTACCATTTCATTATTTTATTAAAAAAATTTACACAAAGCCACCTCGAGCCAAATAAAATTGTAAGACAATTGAGAGGAAAGGTTACTGCAAAGGTGATTGAAACAAGTCATTGGAAAATGTGGGAAGATGTACAAGGCATTGGAAAACGTGATTCAAACAAGGAATTTAACACTATTCTTCAGACTTAAATTATGTCTAAAATTTAAGTCTATAATTTAATTTGCGAGGACATAAATTGGTTTAATATAAATGTAAATAAATAAAATGGTTTAATTATACACTGAAGCCTCACGTTGTTCAATATTTTTTTTTTCTGGTTTTGTTATTTAAAACTTTTGGACAAAGCCACATTGAGCCTTGTGGAGATGTATGACAGGTGATAGGTATGCAAAAAAAAAAATTGTTGCAAATATGATTGAAACAAGTCATTGGAAAATGTGAGAAGATGTACAAGGCATTGGAAAACGTGATTCAAATAAGGCATTGAAGACTTTGCCACAACCACTCAAATAGGCTCACATTACTCAGTTGTTCAACTTATTTTTTTTGGTTTTGTTAGTTACATATAAATGTAAATAAATAATCAGGGATAACATTAAATTTGAAGAAGCAACGTGGGAAAGGCGAGACCAGATGGAGCAACAGTATCCAGCTTTATTTCAAAGGTAATATTGAATTTCGGGATGAAATTCTTTTAAGGAGGGGAGGATGTGAGGCCCAGCCTCGATTTGCATGCGATACCTCGTTTCGTGTGCCTTAGCCTAGATTTGTGTGCCTTAACCTAGATTTAAGAATCATGTTTCGTTTTATGTGCCTTACATTGAATTATGTGCATTCATTTAGCGTTGCATGCATTTATTTGGGAAACGTGCATTCGTCTCGTAGTTCGTGCCCTATCTCGTAGTGCGTGTCCTAGACCTAGGAAAGCGTGCCCTCATGCTAATCAAGAAAGCATCTTACACGAAGTACTAGATCAATAATTAATCCCACAAATTCCACTAACTAATATTAAATTACTAATTCAACCTACTAGAAGATGAAATTGCACCAAAAGCTAGACATTCTCATTCTTTATTCCTTATTCTTTTGCACTTTCCAAACACACAATTAAATAATGCTCAAAAGATGACAAAGATTCCGATTTTTCAAGCCTTGGCTGATCACCTTGTGTGCTTTGTGCTTGCTTTGCATAATTCAAATTACTCCCCAAACATTCTATGACAATGTAATGACACAAAGCAATAAAAAAATTAGCTCAAAACCCTCCTCAAAGCTCCCAATCTCGACATAAGCTCCTTGCCCATGCTAGGTGATTCAAAAATCATGCTTCTTGAAGACACAAAATCTGAAATTTCAAGTCTCAAGGACGACACAAGCTCCTTTGCCCAACAAAGCTTTTATTTTTCTTTCATTTCTCTCATTTTCCTCTCATTCTTCTCTCTCTCTCTCGGCCCTAGCTGAATATTGTAGACTCCATAGCTAAGTTCTTCATCCTAAGGCTCTTCAAGACTTCCAAGCAACAAGGAACTCGACCAAGCAAAGCTAGGAGCAAAGAAATGCACATGCAAGCCTTTAGCACTTCCATTTCGGTTTAGGTGAGTTTGCTAGCTTCCATTTCTTTTCTTCTTGTTCTAACCACATGCACCTACTAAGAACTTGGTTACTAAGCTAGGAAATTTGAGAAAAATTGAGTGGTGTCTCGGCTAAGCAAGGAAAAAGGTCAACTTTGTGTTTCACCAAGAGTCTTGTGCATCTTCTTGTTGTTTTGCTAAGGTGAGGGCTAAAACTTCTTGAAAATCTTTCAAAAAATCACATGCATGCTCTTCAATGTCTATCTTTACTTCTGTACTTGAGATATATGTGTGTTCATGAGCTTTTATAAACATGCATGGCAAGATTTTGGGCTAGAATGTGATGATAGATGAAATCGTGCATGTGACAGCTTTCTGTCTTGTTGGTGCGAGGTGATTTTTATTAGGTAAATGATGTTGAAAATGCGTGAAACTTGGTAGGTAACTATTGTTTCCAGTTATGAACATTTTTCGCAGAAATAGGCCAAAGCAAATTTTGACTCTAAGGTCCTCAAAATGGCAAATTATTAAAATGTGTCCAAATCTAGAAAGTCTGGAAAAATGAAGCAGGTTTTGGCAGATTCACTGACCTTGTAGAATGAACCAGTTTTGACTTAGTAAATGACATCCAAAATGCATGATATTTTTTGTACTGCTAGAGTTTTGAGTTCTGGACATTTTTGTCAGAAATGGACTAAGGCTAAATCTGACCCTAAGGCCCTCAAAAACGACAAGTATTGAAATGTGTGCAAATCTGGACAGTTTTGTGCAGTCTCACTGTTTTGGCTATAACTATTGAACCCGAACTCCAAATGATGTGAGGTTTGTTTCTGAATTTAGTTCACTTCTTAAGCTTTAATTTTACATCTTATTCACTGGAATTGGAGATTGTTTTCTTATTTAATGATTGTGAGAAAACAGTCCATTGCAGTGAGGGTTTCACTTAGTGATATGCTTAGAAAAATTATTGTAGCTTCTCTTGTTGTATTGAATGCTTGGGATTGTGGCATTGGGATGTTGTGTGGACTGTTTTGAATACTTGAGGGTGTTTGAATTAATCGATGCATGGCTTGAGTTTGATTTTGAGATGACTTGGGGCTTAATCGCACGGGTAAGCACGAATTGAAACCCTAAGTGACTAGGTAAATTCACTAAGTGTTGATCCTATGAATATCGTGTTCAATTATATGTTTAGTAAGCTGCCCGTAGTTTCCCTTGTAGCCCTAAATGTGATCTTGATGATTACATGTTGACAAGTAGGCCTTTATTGCACCCGGTCCCACGTAGATGCCGTTGCATGATGAATAATCTTATTATTTGATTACGTGAACTTCAAAATAAGTTATATGACTTGATTTACGTGCATTACATGGCTGCCCGTTTAATGTTCATATAACTCCATGTTCCTTTCAAGTGAAATTACTTGTCTTATCGTGCCTCGCTTGTTTACTTGTCAATGTGCAATCTTATGACTGCTCGGAGGCAACCTACTTTGTTGTCCTCCTAATGTGATATATTAAATGTCATAAATGTGCATTGCATACAAGGTTGCAACCTTTCATTCTGGCGTGGTAGCGTTCACGCACACCGGACGGTATCGGGCTTGCCAGTGCAACCGTGACTACCATTGTCCAATTCCCTCTCTCGCTTGGGGGCTAGACTTCCTCGGAGAGTTGGGTCATAGGATTTCGGGGTACATCCGGAGTACACCCATTTTGCGTGATAAGGGGATGATTTGAAGTCAGCCACAACAACTGATACTGACATGAACTGAGAGCAAAAGCTCACCGTATCCTTTTCACTATGTGTATAAGTACTCTCTTTTGGTTCCTAGAGGACCTCGGGGAGGAAAGATAGGTAATTGTGTTCCTTTACTTTTATATCATGTTATGTACTTACTTGTGATATATTCATGCATGCAAAAAGGGTTTCTATAAGTTAAACCAGAAAATGAGTTTCAAAACCTATTTCTCGTTCCCCCTCGCTGAGTTCATAAGGACTCACCCTCTTTTATCATCTCAGGTGAAGAAGATCAAGAACAGGTACCTGAGGACGACGTGCCTAACGATGATTCCTTGGAATGATTGCCTGTCCTATGTGCTTTGCTTGATTATGGCCATTGTGAACACTATGCTGCTTGAAGACTATTTCTTTTCATGTTGCTTGAGGTTTATAATGTAAAAGACCCCCGTTGTAATTTGGGGTCTAATTTTGGCTTGTACTAATAATAACTAGATAGACACTACTATGGTCGTTTTGCTGTCATTTCTGGCTAGTATCTATCATAGTATTATGAATTATCAGGTAAGGACTAAGTAAAATGAACCTATCCAATCTTAAGCAGGTACTCATTGTTAAGCTAAGATCAATAGGTACCTTTGTAACGAGGATTAACAAACAAACGAGACGTAGTATCATGCTAGGTTATTAATCAAACGAGACATCGAGATAACTAGTAGGCGTTTCAATTGATGGTAAATAGTAATCTTAGTTGGAAGTGAAATTTGAGGCATTTAGAGAACTAGGTCAAACTAAAGAGCCCAATTACAGCCGTTATGCTGCCAATTTTTCGGAAAAATTATGGAGTTTAGGCTAAACATTAAGTGTTAAACTTTCATGAACGACTATGTACGAGACATGACTTGAATGTTTAGATCACACCCTAGTCTAACCTTATAGGCCGGGTTGGGGCGTGACACAATCTCCAAGAGGTAAGCGCACATCTATTTTTTGCAAACGAGAGCCTTCTACATGATATTTTTTGTGATCTTATTTCTCAGGGAACGCAAAGTGAATACTTTCTCCAAGTTATACAATTTCTTGGCGGGTAGTCTTTCTTTTTCTTATGGTTTCTGACGTACTGGAGTTATAACATTTGAATTTCTCTTACATTCTACGTTCCCGAAATGGATCCTATCAAATATTTCACATTTTCTATGATCATTTCTATTTCAGGTATTCAGGGAATCCTCCTTAATAGACAAAATATTCATATTATGTCAATGCCAATTGAATCAATGTTATTAGTTGTGAATTCGAACTTTTTGGTATTTTTCATTTCTTCAGATGATATGATGGGTCAATTATTTGCTTCATTAGTTTTAACAGTGGCAGCTGCGGAATCTGCTACTGGGTTAGCTATTTTCGTTATTACTTTCCGAGTCCGAGGGACTATTGCTGTAGAATTTATTAATAGCATTCAAGGTTAAACATGACTCCGTCAGAGTTACCAAAATACGAAGTTCTCTTCTCCTTTCATTCTTCTCTTTCTTTTCAATTTTGACTTGGTTGGCAGGGTCAGGGCCTTTTTCGCTGGGCGAGCGCATCTGATTCTAAAGTCCTTTCCTAAACTACTTCCTATTCAGTTGTTGAAAGATAGAGATAAGTCTTTCTAAATGAGATTGAGTTCCACGAATATGTAGGCTAGAAAGATGGTATTTGCTGCTATTCTATCTATTTGTGCATCTAGTTCGAAGAAGATCTCAATCTATAATGAAGAAATGATAGTAGCTCGTTGTTTTATAGGCTTTATCATATTCAGTCGGAAGAGTTTAGGTAATACTTTCAAAGTGACTCTCGACGGGAGAATCCAGGTTATTCAGGAAGAATCCCAGCAATTCTTCAATCCTAACAAAGTAATTTCTTCGGAATAAAATGATCAACAACGATTGCTTAGGATCAGCTTGCGAATTTGTGGCACTGTAGTAGAATCATTACCAATGGCACGTTGTGCGCCTAAGTGCGAAAAGACAGTGCAAGCTTTGTTATGACGAAACCTAAATGTTAAGTTAGCAACACTTCCAAATGCCACTTCTTCCCATCGCATCCGTCTTCAAGACGATCTAGTCACAGGTTTTCACTTATTAGTGAGTGAAAGATTTGTCCCTAGTTCTACGTTGAAAGCTTATATAGTAGAACTCATTCGAGAGGGCTTGGCGGTCTTAAGAATGGTTCAGGTGGGGGGTTCTCTTAAGAATAAAGAAGATGAATAGAATCTAATTCATGTTCATGCTAACAAAGCAGCGGATCCAATACCAAGATGACTTCTTTCTCAAGAAGTGCATCAAGTACTTGAGGATTTTTGGGATATCATGCCCCACGAGTCAGTTGCCACGAGCCCCCTTAGGAGGGCAGTATACCTCAAGATCGAGTTGGGGCATGGATGCCTCTTAACTTACTTAGACTGGGGCTGGGTTTAGCAGATGGCCTCCCCAACTGGCATCTATTAGTCTTGGGGCTCGGTTGAGCTTAGGAAAGAATTTAAGGAACTCATTGAGGCAGATTTCTATTCCAGCTGAACATGTAGTTTTTCCGTATCTTGCCAGGGAAAAGGTTGGGTAGCCCCTGTTTTATTCCAAAACAAGCGGGAGCCTTTGCATTGATTATCGGGCGCTCAACAAGGTAACCTAACCATCAAGAACAAGTATCCACATTGATTGCAGACTTCTTCTCCCTAATCAATAAGCGTAAGATACTTCTCGAAGTTGGATCTAGGGTCGGGCTACTATTAGGTGCGTATCACAAAAGGAGACTAGCCAAAGACGACCTGTCTTACAAGCAAGCAAACTTACTAATACAGGGGACGAAGCCTTTTGTTTGGTTTGGAGAGTGGATGAAATTAGTTTTAGCCCCTCCCCTCACTCACGGGCTACCAAGTTAAGTTCATTCAAGATCACTAATCCCTAGAGCGAAGGCTGTCAATTAAGCCGGTCAAGCAAACAACCAACGCTCTGGGTTACCGCACCCTTACGCATCAACCGAGACTAAAAAACCTGACATTATATTCTTGCGCACGAGAAAGAAATAGTGATAACGTCAAGTTCTCTTGATTTTGTAATAGGAAGAAGAAGATGGGGAATATCATAGTTTGGGCAAACAAGCACGAACGTAGTTAGCTAGCTTCTCCTAATTCCCTGATACACCATATTATGAGGATGATCTAGGTAGAGATGTAGACCTGGATGGTGCTTACCCAAGAACAGCGACTTTGCCCATCTTGTTCCTCAGTGAACAGGATCGACCACTTAGGTAAGGTCTCTGATAACCCGAACCCAGCATACATTTAATGGTATTTAATTGCATTTAATTAAGTGTCATCTTAAATGTTAGCATTGAATTTCGTGTTTATTTTTAGTTAAACATTCATTTGTAGCATTATTTTCATATTTCTTTTAGAAGTAATTAAATAATACTTAAGTTAATTATTTTAACAGAATATCAACTACTTTCATATTTATGTTAATCAGTTTTATTTTTCTTGCACCTTAATGCTCGATTTTCAATTAAATGAAAAATAACTCCGAGCTGGAGTAAATTTTGAACTATGTTACTTTTTGAAAATTATATTTTCTTAAATTCTTTGAGATTTAATTGTTATTCTTTTGTTGTCGCAAAGTGCATAGCATATCGAGAGCGATAGTTACGAAATGATTTCTAGTCCTCAGCAAATAGTGAAAACTAGTATTTAGTGTTTTAATTTTAGTATTTTAGTTGTTGTTGATTAGAATTAAATTGATGTTGGTTGTTTTAGCTTTAAAATGCAAGAAATAAGCCTAATTGACCAACTTAAGCAACCTTTGACCAAGCCTTGACTATTTGACTTGAGTTGCCATCCTATTTAAAGCTTAGTATAGCACAAAATAAAAAGAAAGAGCTGAAAACAGAGAAGGAGCAGGCCGAAAATACAAGGAGAAGAAAAAAAAAGATTTCAAGCCAAATCTTCAAATCTTCGCGTGAGCTTGCACAGGGTAGTTTCCAAGGCATCCAGCGTGGTTTTCCTAGCATCTAGGAGCGTCTAAGGGGAGGGTTTCATCGTTATTTGCGCATTTGAAATAATTGTGTTTAAACTTTAATTTTTGGATTTTAGCCGTAAATTGTTATTTTGATCGTTTTGATGCTTAAAGAATGTTCCTTGATGATTGTAGAACATGTATTTGTAGCTTTTTAGCATTTTCTACGGTTAAATATAGCAATTGTAATTTAAAATGCTAATGGAATAGTAAAATATGAATAGTAAACCCTCGTTACATTAAAGTTGATTCGTTTTGCGTTCTGTTGATGTAGGAAGATGCTAGATATGCTAGAATGCCTAAATGTATGGTTTAATTGGATTGTGTAATGGAAAAACGGAGGAAAATGGCTTAGTGAAAGTTGGGGTCGTTTAGGTCAAGTTTGGCATTTTATCATTTTGCGTGAAGGCATTGACGAGGTACGACATGGAAGCACTTTTGGTGTATTTGTGACATTGGTTGGGTGATCGGTTGAGGTAGTTGTAGTTCTAACGAGCAAAGGGGGAAATCGGGGCTTTGCGGGAATTCTAGGGTAAAGTAGGATTTCGTGGTGTTTAGATGTGCCTTATGGTGACCTAGGAGGATTGGCGAAGTCGGTTTCCAAAACTCGTGGCTCGTTTGAAAGTAGTAGCATTTTGAAAATTGGGGTCATTTTGTGATTTTGTGTGTTTTCATGGTGTAATGCCTATAGAATGCTTAAAATTGCTTGTTATGCTTGTTAAAGTTGATTATGACTGAGTTTGTATATCAATTGTTAATAATGCTTGTTAGTATTGTTCTTGTTACTTTATTGATTGTAATTGCTTATTGTATCGCATGTTGTTACTAACCTGCACTTCAGTGCCTTGCTCGATTATCGTTATATATCTCGTATTGCATTGCATAAGTGTCAGGCGCGTGAGTGATGGGCCTCTCTGGGTAGCCTCGGGTTGCCAGTGTTGGTTGCTCTAGCTCCGTGTCCTATTCCCTTTCTCGGTTGGGTTGCCACCCAGGGAGTTTTGGGTCGTAGAATTGAAAGAGTATGTCCGGAGTACTCTAACGGAAGTTATAAGGTGGGTGAGCCGGCGCGTCATCGTTAAAGTCATCGAAATCGTGATCGGTACATTGCTTGTATGAGTGAACCATAGCCTTCAGAGTGTGGTATAGCTTTGAATGGTTGTGTTAATGCTTTCTTTAATTGTTTATTGTATTGTCGTGTATATTGAATGCCTTCTTATTGATTATATTGCTTAACTGTGCCTATTTGAATTGCACGACCTTCTTTCTCTCCACCTCAATATCTGTCTCACCCTCACTGAGTATACGTGTTGTGTATACTCACTCCTCATCACCACATTTCAGGAGATATCATGTTAGCTGGAAGTTCGTGGTTACGTGAAAGTTCGTGCTTGAGGAGTTGTTTTGCGTTCTATGTGGCTTGAGTTGTCAAAGATGCAAAGATGTATGTTTCATGTATTGAATGTAATTCATGTCAAAAGGAATGTAATTTAAGTTTTACTAGATTATTGAAGTGTTTGATAAGTTAGTTTATGTATCTAGTTAGTATAGCTTAACTTTAATGCATGTTTGTATTGCTTAAAGAAAAGTTAGAATAGTCTGGGTACTTGGAATTGTATATTTACTTGTGCTTAATTGTTGAGAACCAAGGCTCGGATGGCCTTGAGGAAGTTTTGTGTGGTTGGACACGGTGTTAGTCCATTTATATGCATTTACAGGTTTTACATTTTGCCTAGAAACAGGGGAGCCTCCGTACGTCTTCCCTAAAATTTTTCCCGGGTTTGGAATTGGGTTGTGATTAGATTGATTGATAGAACTTCCGGTCTCGAGAGGGATCGGGGTGTTATAGGTGGTATCAGAGCTTGTTTAGCTCATAAGCTAGGATAGGGTCCTCGGTCTGGTGGGTTGTGATCCTTGAATGTGTGCTTGTTAAATGTGTCTTGAAAGTGTATGCTTGTCTGTGAGATTGTGTGTCTTGACTTGAATGTATGCACCTATGTGATATAGTTATGTGTTGTGTGTTAAATGTTTCTCAAGTAAAGTGAAGTGTCAAGTTGTGCATTGAATTGACCTATCGAATTGACATCGTGAATCGAATTGATCTCGTGAATTGTTAGTTGCTTGAAGTATTGCTTGTAATGTGTGTCTTGGAATGTCTTCAATTGGTTATGCCGTGATTTGAATTGATTATGTTGTGCTTGACTTGATTGTCGTGCTTGAGTGACTTTGTTGAATAAACTGTTTTATAAACTGTTTTACAAACATGCTTGCATAATAGATTAAGGCATATATGTATAACTATGATATCTTGGCATTCATACATGTCCCGTTGATATGGTATGAAAGACTTTTTCCTCCCCTGAAGAAAGTGGTTCACAGCTAGCCTCTCAAGGTGTATGGATTGGCAGGAAATGAATGGCATTTAATTAGACTTTATTTGGGAGTTGGTGTTTGCTTTTGGAGCTCAGTTATTGGCGAATCTCTAAGGTCCTCCTCTGTGATTAACAGTTGTGAAGAGTAGCTTTCTCTTGGGGTTTTATTTTGTTGTTCTCTGGGGCATTCTTTGGTTTTCTTAATGGGTATTCTTTGGAGACTTCCGTTGGAACTTCTCGGTGGACTTGGCTATTGGGATTTCAATTGGACTTACTACACAATATTATCTATGGTATATGTGTCTCGGTCTTTATTGGTGTGATACTGGCATCCCTGATTGGAAATTCTTCAATGGCATTTTATAGAATTCTTAGTGGGTATTCTGCTAGTATCTTTCCTTAATGGCACTTATTGGAAGTCTTACACTAGGAATCTTGTTCAGACTTATTATCTCATATTGCTTATGGTATGCTGTGGAATACTTTGGGCTTTCTTGGTGGTAAGTTGTATAAAGTTCTCACTTGGCAAACAGTGAAGAGGCCTCAGAGTTTGGTTTTGTATATTGTGCACCAGCTCGGTATTTTACTTAGGCTTTTCGTCTATCTGGGAAACTATATTTGTTATTCAACTTGATTGTCTTATTGGGCACATTATATTTTCTCTGCTATTCCCTTTGACATTCTTCTCAGCATTTGATAGCGATACTCGGAATCTAATTGGTTGTCCTATGGGGTTATTATTTGGAAGGCTTCTTTGGAACTTTTGAAGTATATTTGATTGGGTTTCTTAGTATTTTCTTCAGCACTTTTAACAGGGAATTCTTCTATGAAATTCATGACCAGTGGGGTACTTCTTTGGACCTCTGGATGGAACCTTTGTTTGAGCCTTTATTTGGCTTCTTGCTTGGGAATTCTCGGGCAGTAATAGTTGAAGTTCTACTAGAGATTCGTGTATGGGGTATTCATTCGATATTCTTCTTATCATTAATATGTGATGTTATTTTATCTACAGTATTTTTGCTTTAGTCTTTATTGGTATTATCTCGGCGCTTTTGGTTGGAATTTTATTCTTCTTTGGTATTCGTGTCAATGGAATTTTTGTGCGGTATCTACATTTGAGCCTTTATTCGGCATTACTACTTGGAATTTGTTCTTAAACATCCCTATTGGTTATCTTGATTAAAATACTTGCTCAGCAGCTGATGAAGATTAGTCAGAGTTGGATTTCAGTGGATGCAGAGTTCTATTGGAAGAAGAATTGCGAGGACGCAATTGTTTTAAGGGGGGAAGGATCTGATAACCCGAACCCGGCATGCATTTAATGGCATTTAATTGCATTTAATTAAGTGTCAACTTAAATGTTAGCATTGAATTTTGTGTTTATTTTTAGTTAAACATTCATTTGTAGCATTATTTTCATATTTCTTTTAGAAGTAATTAAATAATACTTGAGTTAATTATTTTAACGGAATATCAACTACTTTCATATTTATGTTAATCGGTTTTATTTTTCTTGCACCTTAATGCTCGGTTTTCAATTAAATGAAAAATAACTCCGAGCCGGAGTAAATTTTGAACTATGTTACTTTTTGAAAATTATATTTTCTTAAATTCTTTGAGATTTAATTGTTATTCTTTTATTGTCGCAAAGTGCATAGCATATCGAGAGCGATAGTTACGAAATGATTTATAGTCCTCAGCAAATAGTGAAAACTAGTATTTAGTGTTTTAATTTTAGTATTTTAGTTGATGTTGATTAGAATTAAATTGATGTTGGTTGTTTTAGCTTTAAAATGCAAGAAATAAACCTAATTGACCAACTTAAACAACCTTTGACCAAGCCTTGACTATTTGACTTGAGTTGCCATCCTATTTAAAGCTTAGTATAGCACAAAATAAAATAAAAAAAGAGCTAAAAACATAGAAGGAGCAGGCCGAAAATACAAGGAGAAGAAAAAAAAATTTCAAGCCAAATATTCAAATCTTCGCGTGAGCTTGCACGAGGTGGTTTCCGAGGCATCCAGCGTGGTTTTTCTAGCATCTAGGAGCGCCTAAGGGGAGGGTTTCATCGTTATTTGCGCATTTGAAATAATTGTGTTTAAACTTTAATTTTTGGATTTTAGCTGTAAATTGTTATTTTGATCGTTTTGATACTTAAAAAATGTTCCTTGATGATTGTAGAACACGTATTTGTAGCTTTTTACATTTTCTACGTTTAAATATAGCAATTGTAATTTAAAATGCTAATGGAATAGTAAAATATGAATAGTAAACCCTTGTTACGTTAAAGTTGATTCGTTTTGCGTTCTGTTGATGTAGGAAGATGCTAGATATGCTAGAATGCCTAAATGTATGGTTTAATTGGATTGTGTAATGGAAACATAGAGGAAAATGGCTTAGTGAAAGTTGGGGTCGTTTAGGTCAAGTTTGGCATTTTATCGTTTTGCTTGAAGGCATTGTTGAGGTACGACATAGAAGCGCTTTTGTTGCAGTTGTGACATTGGTTGGGTGATCGGTTGAGGTAGTTGTAGTTCAAACGAGCAAAGGGGGAAATCGGGGCTTTGCGGGAATTCTAGGGTAAAGTAGGGTTTCGTGGTCTTTAGACATGCCTTATGGTGACCTAAGAGGATTGGTGAAGTTTGTTTCCAAAACTCGTGGCTCGTTTGAAAGTAGTAGCGTTTTGAAAGTTGGGGTCATTTTGTGATTTTGTGTATTTTTATGGTGTAATGTCTATAGAATGCTTAAAATTGCTTGTTATGCTTGTTAAAGTTGAATATGACTGAGTTTGTATATCAATTGTTGATAATGCTTGTTAGTATTGTTCTTGTTACTTTATTGATTGTAATTGCTTATTGTATCGCATGTTGTTACTAACCTGCACTTCAGTGCCTTGCTCGATTATCGCTATATATCTCGTATTGCATTGCATAAGTGTCAGGCGCGTGAGTGATGGGCCTCTCTGGGTAGCCTCGGGTTGCCAGTGTTGGTTGCTCTAGCTCCGTGTCCTATTCCCTTTCTCGGTTGGGTTGCCCCCAGGGAGTTTTGGGTCATAGAATTGAAAGAGTATGTCCGGAGTACTCTAACGGAAGTTATAAGGTGGGTGAGCTGGCGCGTCATCGTTAAAGTCATCGAAATCGTGATCGGTACATTGCTCGTATGAATGAACCATAGCCTTCAGAGTGTGGTATAGCTTTGAATGGTTGTGTTAATGCTTTCTTTAATTGTTTATTGTATTGTCGTGTATATTGAATGCCTTCTTATTGATTATATTGCTTAACTGTGCCTATTTGCATTGTACGACCTTCTTTCTCTCCACCTCAATATCTGTCTCGCCCTCACTGAGTATACGTGTTGTGTATACTCACTCCTCACCACCACATTTCAGGAGATATCATGTTAGCTGGAAGTTCGTGGTTACGTGAAAGTTCGTGATTGAGGCGTTGTCTTGCGTGCTATGTGGCTTGAGTTGTCAAAGATGCAAAGATGTATGTTTCATGTATTGAATGTAATTCATGTCAAAAGGAATGTAATTTAAGTTTTACTAGATTATTGAAGTGTTTGATAAGTTAGTTTATGTATCTAGTTAGTATATCTTAACTTTAATGCATGTTTGTATTGCTTAAAGAAAAGTTAGAATAGTCTGGGTACTTGGAATTGTATATTTACTTGTGCTTAATTGTTGAGAACCAAGGCTCGGATGGCCTTGAGGAAGTTTTGTGTGGTTGGACACGGTGTTGGTCCATTTATATGCTATTACAGGTTTTACATTTTGCCTAGAAACAGGGGAGACTCCGTCCGTCTTCCCTAAAATTTTTCCCAGGTTTGGAATTGGGTTGTGATTAGATTGATTGATAGAACTTCCGGTCTCGAGAGGGATCGGGGTGTTACAAGGTCTACTTCTACTGGTGTTGGATTCTCCCTGCTTATATCACCATCAACGATTAAAAACAGGGCTTAGTAGAGTTTTTGCATTAACCAACCGAACGTGTGTAAGATCGAATACAGAACCAACTGTTGTAGTCGTGGGTTCAGTAGGAATTTCTACCTAGTGCAGGAACTTTAGTAGGTCCATTTTCGGTAGTACATATGGGGACTGGTGTAGAAATCCCAGGAATATCGATTGGGAAAACAAAATGCATTAGACCCAAAGGGAATGTCAATGAGTGTACAAATCTTATGAAGTTGGCGAGCAAATGGCATACACTCTTGATAAGCCTTTGGTCTGTTTTTTTTTCACTTGACCAGTACGACCAGGGATAGAAAGCCTTTGCAAAATGATAAATATGATTCTATTATGTACTTTGACTTTTGCAACAAATATTAGTAAAGATAAAAGCACTTTCTCTCCTATTCACCCTTTACCAATCGAGAAGTATCAGCAATCTCTCTTTTAACTAGTTACTCTGGTTACTTCACTCCGTAATTAGTCTTTACCATCTTCTTGCGTGCTCAGAAGAAGTCTAATTTTTTATAGTTACCGCTCCGTGGGAACATCTATCCATTCTGCTATCGAGAAAGTCAGGCATGGAATCACGCTAAGGTAAGGTTTCTAATCCATCGAGAATATGATCTACTTTAGATATTCGATTTCCCACTTATGCCTTTTCAAGCAAGGCTGACTTCAACAAGGAATGGAACCATAGCTCAGACTGATTGATAATCCTTCTCTCTCTTGAGGTCACCCAAGGTAGACAAAATGCCCCAAACCCGAGAGTTCGATCCAAGTACAAACCTTGCTTCAGACATAAAGGAAGTTCCCATGCTTAATTCATGTCTTACCTTCGTTCTTTTCTTAGAGTTCGATCCCAAAGCTTCCCTGACCTTGGATGTTGCAAAGAGTGGATAGATCTCCTACTTCCCGAATTCCTTGACTTATTAAAGACTGGAATTGGAATGAACCAAGCAATTCATTAGGAATGAGATTCGGTATCTACTCTATCTATTCGATTGACCATAAGGCTAGGCATGCCAAATTTGTCAATCCCAGTCTTTTCATTGCGCTTAGGTGCTTAATAAGTCCATCTTCACTTCAATATTCACTATAATGTAAGAACAAATTACCTCGATTAAAATCATATCCAATCTTAATCTTCATGCTAAGCCAATCCCCAGTACAAGCAACTAAATCCAGTTCATTCCCAACTAATGGTAATGGCAAACTTAACTAGGAAAGAGAACTTCATTTACTATCAGGATTCCCTTTTTATTGCTTCACGCTCTATTTTATACTAGGATTTCCCATGCCATGCTTTACTTTAATTCCCCATTCTTTCAAGTTCAAGTCCAGTTTCAGATTTCCGAGCATTTGAACAAAGAGGAAAGTAGTAGCTCCCAATGGACCAATCTACTTTTTTTTCATTTGAATTGTATGGTAAGGTAAGCATTGCTCTTCCTTAACCTTTTTTCTACCTTTGAAGATAGAAAGGGCATTGAAGCAATACCTATCTAGGGGGACCAATCATTAAAGCAAGTCAAAGCGCGAATAAGGGGGATAATAGGTAATCGGAGTAGTAGCATTTTCTTTCTAGTCTGCCTTTCTTAGCTCATGGAAATAGATCTTCCTCCCCCTTCTATGCCCTTAGGCACAATAAGTCTTTCTAAGAAGTTTCCTTTTCTTTTTATTGAATTGAATCATTCCTATCTTAGTGTGCCAAAGATGAAGAGATGTCAAGTCTAGGGGGTATAAGTAAGAGCTGTGCTTATTGTGAATCTGTCTCATAGCCTTCCAAGCGAGGACAAGCAGAAGCTATGGAATAGAGTCTTTCTTTGCCATTCGTTAATTAGGTAAAGCAGTCAGTAGGCTAAATAGGCATCTATGCTTTATCTTATTGCCCTTTAATTCTTCCTTTTAGTTTTAGAGGAGTCTTTACCACTTATTTGAATGCAGTTTAGTCTATGAATGATTAAGAATAAGTGGTTTTTAATAGTTGAATGGTTCTGTAAGATCTTTAGCTTTTTAGTAAGGGAAGAAGATACATATTCAAACTGCAACCAATTTGAACTCACGGCTTCCCACTTTCAATTAGAGGGGCAGGGCACCTTTCTGTTGCCGGTTAGGTTAACTTCAAAAGTTCAATAGGTAAGCTACTAGCTCTAACCGAAATTTTGGGCATATATAAGTCCGACGAAAGACAACCCACTTCTCAAAGGCAAGGTTCTAAAAGAAACCAAGCAGTGCATTTAAATCTAAATAGGGTAGTATGGGTGAGAAAGATAAATAGAGAATCTAGACAAAAGACCTACTCGATGGAATTAGCCAATGTGTGCTCCTAAAGTTAAAAAACGTCTCGGCAAGACAGAATTTATCCCAGATGGTAAATTACCCATTCTTTTGTGCCTGCATTCACTAATCCTATTCTGCAAAAGCTTTTATGCCTAGCCCCAAAAAGGTGCTTCAGCTATGCTTTGGAATTGAGCTACCCAAGCAGACCAGCCCTTCCCGAGAAGAGCCAAAAGCAAAGGAGTTTTAGTAAGTAAGAATAAGATTAATGATTTGTGAAACATACTATTGACAACATTAATCCGCCTAGCAAGAGAGAAGACTCTAGTTTTATCTCTGAATTACTTGATCAAGATGGTGCAATCGATTGAAGACGGAAGACCGGGCACTTAATGTCTAGATTGAGATCGAGATTACGCTCCAAGTCATATAGGTTCACGAGAAGGACGTTTGTTTTCTACCATAAACAAAGGGTTGCATTTACTAGGAGAAATCTTTCTCTCAATCGCAGGCAGTTGGACAAGGAACGGCAAGAGCGAGCAGCCACACATGAACCATAATAAATGATTTGATGATAGGTTTTCCATAACCATCTTTCCCGACATTGGTAATCAAATCCTTCTTTCAGTCTCACGGGCAAACACTCGATCAAGTACGCGTGCCACACCATTGACACTTGATTATAGTGAAACCTTGTGAATGGGTTTTTGTGCTATACACCACGTTGAGAAAGACCAACTTCCCTCTAGTTTGATGGATCACTTTCTCTTGCGCATTAATGAATGGATCGAGAAATTGCATATGAAAGGTTTGTGGTCTATCTTATATTATCTAGTACAATCGATCAAGTCATTCAGTACAGTATCTTCGTCAGCGTTGGTCTCGGTCATTGTAGTTGATATTGATTCTGATTAATTCGTTCTTATGATGTTCCAGTTTCGATTCCTCTTTTGTTTGTACATCTTTCTCCCACGCTTTCCATTGGTCAACAACCAAGAAAAGTTCTCTATACTTATTCACTACTCGTACAGGAAGGACTCTCTTTCTGTCTGGAGGGAATCATCTTTTCTCAATCAAGAATGCCTCGATTTTCATGCATCTTCTCTTTGATGAAAACAGTCTTAATAGTACTCAATCATCTACTACTATTTCTTCTACTACTATTACAAGTCAATCTCAATCAACGATGACTATTAACGATTATAGTTTTCAATCATCTGGCACTTCTGGCACTCAAGGTCTTCAAATGGGGTTTTCGAAGATCTTCATGGTCTTAACCCTTCAAGTGAATGTATAATAGAGCTTCAATATGATATACACACGAAATTAGGGGAGATGATAATAGGAGTCCTGAAGATGTTCTCGTTGTGGCCGAAGTCGAAGCTTTACATGGGAAAAGCGACAATATCCCTTTTATGGAGTTCCTTTTGAATGATTTGAACATAAGCAGAGTACAAGGTGAAACCTATACGGATTCTCTGAATCTAGCGGGCCTAGTCCCCATCCCCAGCCCACTTGAGCAATTTTCCATTCTCCCATTCATTCCTATGAATATCGGAAACTTTTATTTCTCATTCACAAATCCATCTTTGTTTATGCTACTAACTCTCAGTTTGCTCCTATTTTTGCTTTAGTTTGTTACTAAAAACGGAGGAGGAAACTCAGTACCAAATGCTTGGTAATCCTTGGTTGAGCTTATTTATGATTTCATGCCGAACCCGGTAAATGAACAAATAGGTAGTCTTTCCAAAAATGTTAAACAAAAGTTTTTCCCTAGATCTGTAGGCTCAATACCCCTTTCAGTAGTTACTTTAAGTTCTTTTCCTTCTAGAGCAAGCTGCAGAAAAAAGGTAAGGCTTTTTGTAAGTTAGTGCTAATGGTTTCTCAGTTGCCTTTCTGGGGGCTTGGGTTCTCCTTACAACCCCTGTTTTTTACTAGCCAGTATCTTAGTGTCTTTTCTTGCTTCGAGTTACGAGAACCCTTACAAGCTGCAAGTTTTTGTACAACCCTTCTAGCTGAGAGTGCCATTACAACCCCTGGGATAGATGCAGTTAACTTGGAGAGCCTGGTTCTGCACCCTTTGTAGGTAAAACCTCCTCTTTTTGCCTTTGTGATAGTATTGACTCCCTCCCAGTATAAATATCAAGAGAAGAGACTTAAGGATCTAATATCATAGGGCCCAGAGAATAGAAACATAATACTTAGGGAGTTTACTCTCCTTGTTCTATCCATAAGGTTAGACCTGCTTACCTCCTATATGCAGGACAGCCAGAATAGGCTATTGTCTCTTTGAACTCCTTTATGGAGGAACTATCTTATTTATAATGAATATATATCTTTTTTGTATTTGAAAAAAGTTACCTTTCACTTAGCTCTTCTCCAAATTCCAATTAGAGTTATGAGTTCTAGCTTTCTGACCTTTTTAAAGGATTTTTTCCAAAAAAATGAGAGTTAGTGAAAGAAAATGCCATCTTTGACATCTGCCATAGAGCATGGCATCTTGGAGACACTTTTAAAAAATATGAGTATATAGAAAGTGCCATACTTTGGGAATAAAGAAGGTTATCTCTAATTCTCTGAGGATTTCTTGGAAAATAGATTAGCAGCCCAGCCGATAAAACCTATAACCCAAAACCATCAAAGCATAGGAACTAGTTTACCGAAAGTGCTTTTTTAGTTAAGTCCATATCAGATTCACTATATTCAAGCGAAGAGTAAGTTGGGCTATCTGAGACTAAGACAAAAAGATTGAAAGATAGGACTGTAAGTCTAGTTGTAGTATACGAAGCGTAAATCCCCTAATTCCTAGACTCGACTATCCTAGGAGCAGACCAAGAAGGGAGGGATGAAAGGCTTTTGCCTCAAAAGGCAATGGAGAGTTTAACTCTACCTAAGCTACTTTTCTTTTTGGGAGATATTATGTCTTATCAACCATTGATGAAAGTCCGGGAAGCAACTAATCTACATCTTCTTCTTCCCAAGATCGACTCCTCCTCTTCTCTTTCCAAAGCATAGAAGAAATCTCTTTAGTAGTCCCACTGTGAACTGAAAGCCTTACTCGCTGCGTATACTAGATAGATAGAAATAACTCCATTCACACTTGGCCTTCCTCTAAAGAGAAGATATCCCATACCTTAAACTAGCCTCTGCTGCACCCAAGAGTATCTTGTCCACTACCATCGAATCCAAAGAAGAGATGTAAGGAAATGAAAGGAATCTCAAGGAAAGAGAGTTAGCTCTCCATGGAAGGAGAAGACATAAGGACAAGACCTCTCACTGGCTATCTTGCCCACAGGATCTCTTAACTTAGTTTGCAGGAATTTGATGTTAAGTAAACTCCAAAGAGAACTTTCAAATAAATGTTATTGCCTTAGCTTATCAATTTCAATTCAACTCTATGGTTAGCAACTGCCATATAAAGCACTTTTAGAATAGTATTGGTCTAACTGGCTTTAAGCCGAGCTTCTTCTGCAATTGGCTGTTCGGATGGAAATAAAGAGGGAATGACTTTTGTTTGACTCACAAACTTACTGCTAGAATAAAAAGAGGCTTGCTCAGGACGGGAAAGGAATGCCTTAAAGAAAACTCCCACTTAATGACCTGCATCATTTATTCTCTTCTCTCGCACGACCACAAAGTACGTAAAGTATACGTGTACGTGGCCGATGAATGCGACCTACACGGGAAAGAGACTCCCTGGTAACTAGGAGGGATTCCTTAAATGTAATGTCTATTTTCTTACTTCGGAGGATAAACACTGTAACCAAGCAAGTAGGCAAAAAGCTCTTCTAGAACACTATCTTATCTAGAGCTCTCCTAGGAAAAGTATTCTACCTCGTTAGACCGTATTCGCTACTATCCATAGAAAAAGAGGCCAAAACAAAATGACTTACTACTTATTATTACAGGATTCCTCAAAAGCATACTATAGCATTGCTAAATCAAAAATCTTACCAGGGAAGGAGGCGAAATGGGTGTCTTTTTATAACTCTCTTGTGCTAGACCCTTACCTGCTGCTTAGTCTGTTGATTAAGATGTGGGCAGATGATGATTTTGATTGCACTTCTACTTATGTGCCCACCAACTTCCACCTTAGCTTTCACTAACTAAACGAAAGGAAATTGCTGGCACAAGTAACATTTTCACTGCAAACTTAATAAACACTTCCTTACCGGCTACGCACTAGGATCCCCGTTACCAGATCGTACCATCATAAGCGACTACCATTTTTGGCTGTGGTGTTGTATTTCTACCTTGAAAGCAAGTAGCCCATCTACCAATAAAACAATTTTGTGTGTAAGCCCCTTCCTGCCATAGTAGGCATATCCTTCTGGTTCAGATGCAACTATTGGAAAAACTTCTACCTACCAGGAAACACCACTACCTCAAGTTGCTTTCTCTATTCGAAGATATTGACTATTCTTCAACTATTTTAGCAAGCCCTCCATTCCCTCTATTACATAGACCCTTGCCTTTAATCTTCTTTCTTCAACTCAACTCTCGACCTAACTAGCTAGTCCGACTTTGCTCTCCCCATTGGATGGCATGAATACCGTACTTTATTCAATAGAAGAAATAACTTAATATTTCTAGCTCTTGGGTCCTGTTTAGAGTGGTTAGCATAGTTAATGCAGACTTCCGATAATCCTATATCTTCATAGGTGAGATCAAAAGTGTAATATATAAGAAAGCAAAATATCTCTTCTTAATCTACTTCTTCCATACTTTCTTCACTATCAAAATAGCTTTCTTCATTCACTACACCTTCTGTTGGATCCATGGCCTCAATCAGTCTTCATCTAACTTAAGAAGATAGTCAAACTTCGCGATTCCGATATCTCAAAAGGAAAAATCTTTTCTCGCCTTTCCCTTCTCTGCTTTTCGTACTTCTATGACATAGCCTAAAGCAGCTTAACGGTCTTACCTCTTTCTGCCCTATACTAAGATAACAAGCTCCATGCCTTATTATAGCAAGAAAGTGGTAAACCCCTCGGTACGGTGTAGATAACCCCTTGTGCCTTCGATCGAGAAAGAGTGATGATAAGGACATCTAGTCTAAGTGCTTATGCTTCTGCCAAAAAGGTCCATACCCTTTAATGTAATCCTTAGGGATATAAACCAAATGTCCTGCCAAAACAGTTTTACCCTCTCCATATAATCTTGTTTTACTGTAAACAGACGATAGTGTTAATTGGCTTATTCGATGCTCACTACCTGAATTTAGGAGTTAACCCGGTCGAGATCAGATGATGCAAGGATCGGATTTGAGAAACTTTCAGGAAATTCGCCTCTTTCGGGATCTTCTATGTCTCTATTAGCTACTTACTTCCTACGGAGGTCACTTCGCTCGCCTAAGAAGGAGCTATGACACTTTTTGGATCAATTGCTGAGGAGCAGACGAACTTGGCTTAGAGAGATGCGCCTTTTAGCTTGTTATCGGTTTTTAGGTTCTTGCTCTGGTTTCAGGGAATCCCTCACCCAGTTCCATATGGGGATGAATCCAATCCTAGGGCATTAACCTCTCTGGGAAGCTGGTCCTCATACATAGCCATAATAGGCAATTTTTTAGAAGTAACTGAAGAATTGAATCGGTTGGTATAAAAGAAGTTGCACATGTTTCTTTCTCTATTCTATCAATTCCATTTCTTTTTTATGTCCACATGTCTGGTTTAAAAAGGAAGTCAGGTGCAAATGGTTCGGTACGAAAGAAGAAATTGCAAACAAAAGGGTCGGAACTCGCTGATAGGAATGAAAAGAAAAACAAAGCAATGCCAAGAGCTCTGTCAATCCACTATTCATCTATAGAAGAAGTTCTCTCTTTATCATCTCATGCCAGATGCAACAAAGGATGAGTCATTTTTCCTTCTCACGAACCACAGGAATGCCTAGAGGAGCAAAGCTTATTTTCCTTTCAAGGTAAAGCGGCGAATAAAAAAGGGCTGGTCCATCAAAAGTCCAGGTCCTTCACGAACGAAGTTTAGAATCAACAAGGGTTCGTAGAATGAAGGGAGTGTACAATTGGGGCGCATCCCTACTTTTTTTTTCAAAATGAGGGAGAGATAGAATGGAATTCTTCACGAAGTTCGAAACAAAGGAATAAAAAAGAGTTTCTGTATGGCTTCCTCGTTTTGAGACATTATGGCTTTTGGGTCGACCCCGGTAACAAAGAAAGAATCCATAAAAACATAGGATCCGACACCATGATAAAATACTACCCTCATGATTAGACCATGTCCCTGAGATTTGATAAAAGAAATGTGCATTAGCAGTTAATACGTTGTAATTCGATAAGTTATTAGGAATATGACGGAACGAAAGCCCAAGGAAAGAAAGAAGAATACACCAAAATGAAAGTGCTGGACCAAACACTGGTGGTTGTTTCTTGTTGTAAGTGAATGCAACGAATAGGCCCAGAAATAACGAATAATAAAACAATTCATATATTGGCATTTCGTGCTCATTTCCAAATTTCTGCTTTGTTATACCTATCATCCAGTAACAACTGGATGATCTGTAAGACCCGGCCCAGGACCACATGTGCATTAGGTCATGTCATACATAATTAAATCATTTTATATGCATTTGACGTGTTTTATATACTGTTAAATAGGTTTATGTATGTTTACCTCGAATTACATGTATATTACCGTTTAACGTGCAACCAAATATTTTAGGAGTCGTAGGAAATTCATTAACATTATGGAGCTAAGATTAGTAACTAGAAAGTTAGAATTAACACTAGAATGACAAACTAGTAAGAGGCAAGCAAGCTCAAGGGCACTTTCGTCCTAAAGCAAAATAACAAAATATCTGAACACTATTAGGTCTCACCCAAGTCAAACACACACCAATACACACTACACCATCTACACACACTAAAATCCTACAACACACACTACACCATCTACACATACTAAAATCCTACAACACACACTACACGATTTTGAGAAGAAGAAGAAGAAGAAAGAGAGGAAGGGGGAAGTAGAAGCAAGCCATTTCCAAACTCTTCAACCATTTCCAATTAATTTTCTCCCATTTCTAACTATTGAAAAGGTGAGGGTTTAAACTGATTTCTAAAATGTTTTGAATTTCATGAGCATGTATGTATATGTGTTTACTTAGTTTTGCATGCTTAGAAGCCAAGAAGTTAAGTTTGAACATTTCTGGAAATCGTAGGTCACTACTGACACTTCTGTTCGGAGCTCTTTTAAGCTAGAAAACGATGTTAAACATTCATGCAACTTGGCAAGTCACTATATTTTTCAGTTCTGAACATATCTTGAAGAAATAGGTTAAGGCCAATTTTTACTTTAAGACCTCCAAAATGGTCAAATATCGTAATGTGTCTAAATCTGGACAACTTGGAAATATGAAGTAATGATTTGGCAGCTTTCTGACCATGTAGAACGAAACGTTTGTGGCCTAGCAAACGATGGTAAAAATGCATGAAACTTGGTGAGTCACTATATTTTTCAGTTTTGGACATATCTTGCAGAAATAGGAGAAGGCTAATTTTAATTTTAAGACCTCCAAAATGGTCAAACATCGTAATCTGTCTAAATCTGGACAACTTGAAAATATGAAGTTATGTTCCTAGCAGCTCTCCCTCCGATTAGAACGAAATGTTTTTGACATAGCAAATGATGTTAAAAATACATGAAACTTGGTGATTCACTATAGTTTTCAGTTTTGAACATATCTTGCAGAAATAAGCTAAGGCTAATTTTGAGTTTATGACCCCCAAAAATGGAAAATATCGAAATGTGTATGAAACTGTAAAGATTTGCGTGGTCTCACGGTTTTGGTCATAACGCCTAAGTCTGAACTCGAAATACAGCGAGGTTAGTTTCTAGATTTAAATCACTCATTAAGCTTCAATTTGAGATTTGATTCTCTAAATTTTGAGGTTATTTTATTGGCTAACCAAATGTAGAAAAATAGGCTATTGCTGTGAGGTTTTGCTTTGAAACTTGCTGTAAATCATGTTGTAATTGTACTTTGAGGTATTGAATGCTTGGACTTGTGGATATTAGAAGTTGCATGGACTGTTTTGGTTGGTTGAGATTGCCTAATTTGGTTGATGCATAACTTAGGTTCATTATATGAGGGATTCTTGCTTAATAGTATGTGTAAGCATGAAATTGAGGCCCTATTATTTATGAATGCTTGCTAAGTGACTATCCTATGGTTAAATGAACTCATTTGAGTTGTTAGTAGTCTGTCCGATAATCTCTAAGTATGCATGAAATGGTTTAGGTGATTCTTGTGGTTCTTAGCAAACTAAACCTACACCCAAGCATAGTCCTTCTAAACCCTAATGGCTACGTAGGCTCCTAAGTCATAAACCACTCTTGTGTATCTTATAATTAATGTTGAGTAATGTTAATGGACTGCCCGGAATTGTCCTTATAGCTCTAAGCACTATTCTCGATGATTGCATGTTGATAAGTTAACTATTCTTGCACCCGGTCTTGTGTAAATTGTCGTATCATGCTCCTATGTCCTTAACAGTTGGTATGTGAACTAAAATGAGTTATACGACTTGTTTTATATGGTGTTACTTGGCTGCCCGTTAAATGTTCATATGCTTCTAGGTGTTATACAAAGTGGATTTATATGTCAAAGCATGCCTCGTATGTTTACTTGTCGATATGTGATCATACGTGTATCTGGAGGCAACCTACTTTGTTGACCTCCTAATGTGAATTGTTAAAAGATATTGTATGGCTTATTTTGAACATGATTACTTCGTTGCCCGTGAAAGTTTAATTGATTTCAAATTGATATATGAAATGATTATATGTTCTTATAATGCCTTATGAATATATGATAGTATGAAGTCGCTACACTGATACACACTTGTATAATAAAGTAACTTCCTTGTTGCCCTCCATGTTGTGTGTTATGATTATTAAATGCATGATGTTTACATGTCTAATTAGTTATTTGATAAGTATGATCAATTAAGTTCGGATCATGTACATGTTTGAACATGCTTGACGGAGACAACCTCCTTGTTGTCCTCCAAATCGTGCCATTGTATTCCACAAATAAATGAGGTGTTATTGGTGTGTTTATGGGTTGCCACCGGAGTACCCTCTTCAAGGGTTGCCTCCATAGTGCCCTCTTGATTGGTGTGTTTATGGGTTGCCTCTGGAGTACCCTCTTCATGGGTTTCCTCCGTAGTGCTCTGTTGATTGGCGTGTTATGGGTTGCCTCCGGAGTACCGTCTTCATGGGTTGCCTCTGTAATGCCCTCTTAGTTGTCATGTATATGGGTTGCCTCCAGAGTACCCTCCTTGTGGGTTGCCTCCGGAGTATTCTCTTGATCAGTGTAACAGGTCGCCTCCAGAATGCCACTCTTAATTGTTGTGATGAAGATGATTTGACAAGAAAGCTTGAGATTGGCCATCTCCAACAAAGTTCATGATATTGTATCCTTTTACTACATGGTTTCTACTCTCGCTGGGTCCCTTGAGGTCCTCAGAGAGTAGAGTTACTTGAATAATATTTTGACTATTCCGTATTTGTTATATTTGATGTTTTGACTATGTGGATTACATGCATAGCACGGTTTTATAAAGAAGATTTCGAAATGATAAAACCTTTGTGAAAACCTTCATTTCTCATCTACACTGAGCTATATGCAGGACTAGCTCACCTCTCTTTCTAATACTTATAGGTGAGACCGAGGCCGAGCCAACTGAACAAGTTGAGGGCGAATAGGCTTTATGTGATGAGACTGACTTGTGCTTTTGTTGATCTCCATGCTTGTGTAGAAGGCATAGATTGTTAATATAAACTGATGATGTACTTTCGAATAGCCTTGTGTTATGTAATATTATTTTGGACTATTACTACATACTAAGTTTGATTACCACTCTTTTGAGGTCTAGATGTCTGTATTTGGCCACGTATGAAGTACAAACAGGGATGCTAGGTCTTGTAATTGTGAAACAGGTTTTTGTGGCCTTTTTGTTCTAAATTCCAAGAGCATTCTTTTGAAGATATTTGTGGAATGAAAAAAAAAATGCATGCTAGGTTGTTAATCGATGACCTTACAAGTATTAAGTTGGTTGACACGTTGCTCTCCGATCTTAACCTCCGCAGGTCTTGGTCTCGAGGCGTAACACTTATTTAAGTGGTATCAGAGCTAGCTTTAGTTAGCATAGAGCTAGCTTTAGTTAGCATAGAGCTAGCTTTAGTTAGCGTAGTCCAGGTTTTGAATAGAGGTCCTTGGGGGAAGAGTCTTAACTCGAATAAAGTCTTAGGTGATTTCTATATATGCTTATGTGTAACCATACGTGCTTAACGTGCTGAAATTGCTTCTTGCTTATGTCTAACTTACATGATAAATATAACAATATGCATGCATGTAGAAGTGTTAGAAGTTTACCTATTCATAACTCACATAATGCATGCATGACCGATAATCGTGATTGGTATCTATTCTATATTTGTAGATGGCAGGTCGTAACACTCGTAGCAACACTAGATCTCAAGAGCCCAAGAATGCAGATCAAGCTAATCCTGGTATAGCTATGTTCAATTTGATGGCAACTACCATCGATCGGATGAGTAGCGCTATGGAACAACAAGCAAAAACCGCAGCAGCCATAACAGCAGCGACAACTAATAGTAACAACGACAACATTCATGGTACTGGTAGCAGTGGTAGAAATGGAGGTGAAAGGGAAGGTGATAACTGTAAGGAGTTTTTGTTCTACAGTCCATCGAAGTTTAGGGGCCAGCCGAATAGTGAGGAGGCAGAATATTGGTTGTCTTGGGTGGAGAAGATTTATGCTGCACAGGATTATGCAGAGGAGAAGAAGGTTGCCTATGCAGTCTTTCAAATAGAGAGTGATTCTGAGACCTGGTGGAATTTAGTGAGAGGTCAATGGGAGGTTCAACACACTCCATTTACATGGAGGAACTTCGTTAGAGCATTCAAGAGTTAATACATATCTGAAGCTTCCCGGGATAGGAATATGAAAGAGTTTATGTACTTGAAGCAAGGAAGCATGACAATGGTAGAGTATAGGGCGAAATTTGATGGCCTCTCCCAGTATGCACCGTATATGGTCCAGACCCCAGCTACCAAGATATGGAAGTTTAAACAGGGGTTGAGGCTCGAGATTCAAGATGGGTTAGCAGTAGTAGAGTTTGACACTTATGATACTATCTATGCAGCTGCATCGAGGGTTGAGGAGATGAAATTAGCGATAAAGATTGGTCTATCTCAGCAGAACAAGAGGCCTTTTCAGACTCAGGGTCAATCTAGAGCCTTTGAGATCCAGAAGCCCCAGAATCAGGCCAGATCAGCAGTTATTAGGCCTCAGCCTAATGTTCCAGCCACTCAGGTAATTTGTGGAGCACCGAGAGGGGCAACTGCAATCCGAACAGTCGTGTGCAAATACTGTAACAAGCACGGCCATTCTGAAGCCCAATGTTGGAGGAAGGGTGGCAAATGTCGTAGGTGTGGAAGTGAACAACACCTAGCCAGAGATTTCCCAAAGTGGCAAAGTAATGATGCTCCAGCTCAACAGGTAAGGGATGTTCCAACGCAGAGAGTTCAAGCCCGAGCTTATGCCATGGATCAAGTAGTAACCCAGATGATGCCGCTATTGTTAAAGGTACCTTCTTGATTCAAAACCAATTGGTTAAGGTTCTTATTGATACTGGAGCTACGCATTCATTCATAACCCCCAAATGTCCATTTCGCACTAAGTTTCTAGTAGAGAACTTACCATATCATGTAGAAGTTAGCACACCTATGGGCCCCAAATATGCCACTAGACTGGCATGTAAAGCATGTAGGATACAAGTAGGGAATCGAGAGCTTTTGGTGGATCTTATAGTGCCTATCTTCCGAGATTATGAAGTTATTTTGGGGATGGACTGGCTATCATGGCATCATGCACAATTAGATTGTCGGACAAAGGTTATTGAGTTTCGGGTACTAGGACAACCTGTGCTAAAGGTGAGAGGAGAACGTCACTTGTCAAGAAAAGCCTTGATATCCTCAGTCAAGGCTGTGAAATTCATGAGGAAAGGTTGCAATGGGTATTTGGCTTATTTAATCAACAAGCCAGTGGATCAAGTTAAGTTAACGGAAGTGCCGGTGGTTAAAGAGTATGTTGATGTATTTCCGGAAGAGTTACCTAGGTTGCCACCCGCAAGAGAGATTGAGTTTGCGATTGAGACATTACCAGGTACACAACCCATCACAAAGGCTCCGTACCGCATGGCTCCGACTGACTTGCAGGATTTGAAGGTTCAATTACAAGGCTTGTTGGAGAAGGGATTCATACAGCCTAGCACATCTCCATGGGGTACACCGGTCTTGTTTGTGAAGAAGAAAGATGGAACCTTGAGGTTGTGTATTGACTATAGAGGGTTGAACCATGTGACGATCAAGAACAAATACCCTTTAGCATTGATTGATGAACTGTTTGATCAACTTCAAGGGGCAAAGGTTTATTCAAAGTTTGACTTGAGGCAAAGATATTATCAACTTCGTATCAAGAAGGAGGATGTCCTTAAGTCAGCCTTCAGGTCAAGGTATGACCACTATGAGTTTGTAGTAATGTCAGTCGGGCTAACGAATGCTCCTACCGCTTTTATGGACTTGATGCACAGGGTATTTCAACCGTATTTGGACCAATTCGTGGTAATTTTTATAGATGATATCTTGGTGTATTCAAAGACCGAGGAGGAACATGAAAGACATTTGCGTTTGGTGTTGCAGAAGATGAAGGAGCACCGATTGTTTGCCAAGTTCAGCAAATGTGAGTTTTGGCTCAAACAAGTGGCCTTCTTGGGTCATGTGATGTCACGCCCCAACTCAACCCCACCTACGATCAGTCAGGACACAACGGAATTTCGGCTGTATAACGACAGTAATAAATACACCGAGGCCATAAACCAACCTCTCAGAACATTATACAATCAAACTCCTCAACCAAACAACAATCAATTCCTTAAAACCATTAACAACATACAACATAACCATATTATACAACAATCATTCTTAGACGATCCATTCATAGTTATACGCCTCCGTTCCAACATAATACCTTAACTTTAACATACATATCAAAATAGATTATAAACCAACTTAGCAACCTAGATCATAACAAAAGAAAGACTACTAAGTTAGCATCATTTAGTTCATTATCTTTACTACAACTTATACATCATAAATTACAAGGAAAAATAAAAGACAACTAGTTTAATATACATGATAATAGAGTATACAACATCTCAAGCATCAAGGACAAGACTCTGGCACATATGACTCATCCACATACGGCACATTATCCTCTTCTGGAGGCACGTACCCGTAATCTTGTGAAAGGACACCTATATGCATGCAATAATAGAGAGTGAGCTTATATAAACAAGCATAGTGAGGATCCGATAGATCTCTAACAGTATTTACTATGCTCCTTGGAAATGATCCTTTGAGCAAGTAAACACACAAATAAACATCTATACAATATAAACACATAACTATAATGACCAATCAGTAAAGGATACTCAATTTGGTGTAGCTCCATACGCCATCACGATCTCAACCATTCTTCTTATAACTCCCCATTACTCACGTACCCGAGGTACCTCACTAGCCTCTCCCTCCATGACCTCCGTCATGCGAGCTGGAGGTAGTCTTTGGTAGTCATGCCGTTATCAACCCGACAGCCCGATGCTGCCCGAGGGTGGCACACACATACCAAGACTCAACAATAATAATAAACATCATTCACAGGAGGACAGTCTAGCAGAACTGCCTATCTCCCGGTTCATCAATCATTAATCAATAATCATCAATAATCATCTATTTCCATCAATGTAACATCAATATAATCATCAATATAACATCAATATAACATCAATATTTAATTAAACAACAAACAACTAGGTTAGATGACAAAGTAGGCCATCCAACTTAACATGAATGAAACACGTAATCTAACCCTAGTCTAACCATCAACAACTCACAATTCAATCACTCAAACACCACCCAATCATCTAAAGGCTCTATTCAACAATTTAAAGAAAGACAACCTAAACTTCAAATAATCATATCTTACATTCTACTAATCCAAACAACTCTAAATCAGTTTCAAACACTCACCCATTCAATCAACTACTTTAGCCTTCTCAGAAACCAACCAAGACACATCAAAATCAAGCCCAACAACCCTAAAACCTCAATGCACCTAGGCTGAAATTTTTGGATTTTCACCCAAACATCGCAATTGAAAATTCGGCATTATAACGGCGTTACCACATAATTAATAAACTTTTAGAAATCGACGGCAATCAATTCCAACCTCAACAACTCAAGATAATCCTCAAATAGCCAATCTATCAACTTTAAATACCCGAAAATAATTAATTTCGCTACAATGGCTCAAATCTCGTACTAATACACATAAACGATCCCTAGCATGTACTGATCAATAATATAACTTCAAATTAATATTCTAACGGCTCAAAATGCAGTTATGAGCAAAAACATAAAAAAATGAGTTTTGAGATCTAGAATTTTTCTCTCATCTTTGATGCGATATAAGCCTAGATATGCGTGCAATGCATGCCCAATAAGCATAATCCAACTGAGCACGAAGTTCTACGGAAAAAAACTAGGTTTTTTGATGAAAAATTGCTTTGAAAACCTTGAAAAAAATTCTTGGCTTTCTCCTATGGTGCTCTCAGCCAACTAGGTGTTTTTTGAGTGTGTTTTGTGTTGTGTTGATGATATTATGCATATAAAGGCTTGGTCAATTAAATGAATGCAAAGTCAAAGTTAGTTTATTAGTCCTTTAATTATTTTTCTAGTCTTTTAATTCATTTCTTGAGTATTTCTTGATCAACTAACAAATTAACACTTAAATTAATTCTAGAAATTATATTTTAGGTGACAAAGAAGGTTACATTAAAATAGTTTCACCCGAATCGGCTTCAAACTCGTTTTCTTACAAAAGAAAGTGTAAAAATCTTTAAAATTCCAAAACCAATTCCAAATCTGTTTTAATCAAACACGGGTCTATTAACTCAAGAACTAGGTTTTAAAACATTTAAAACACCCCTGTAAAAATTTTAGCGGACAGGTGTTCAAAAATACTATTCACCAAAACCGACGATAAAATTTCTAATTTCGTTTTTGATGAAAATTTCATGAATGCACACTTAGCATGTATTAGGAGTATTAATCACTTATTTAGCACATTCTAAGTCATATAACACATAAACAGGTCAATTCATGCAAAACGAGGTAAAGCACGTAAATCGAGATAAAGCAAAGTATAGGGTCTCACATGTGATATCTCATGAAGGGATTGCTGTGGATCCTTCGAAGACTAATGTTGTGCAATCATGAAAGAAACCGAAGAATGTCACCGAGGTACGTAGTTTTCTTCGCTTGGCGGGCTATTACAGGAGATTTGTAAATGATTTTTCTAAGTTAGCGGGGCCACTCACAAAGCTTACACAAAAGAAGGTCAGTTTCGTGTGGGATGATAAATGTGAGAACAGTTTCCAGGAGTTGAAGAAGAGATTGACAACTGCTCATGTGTTGGCATTGCCCGAAGGAAGTCAGGGATTCGTTATCTATAGTGATGCCTCGAAAGAAAGATTGGGATGTGTTTTGATGCAGAACAATCAAGTCATAGCTTATGCATCACGAAAATTGAAGCCTTATGAGGTGAATTATCCTACGCATGATTTGGAGCTTGCAGGTACCGTGTTTGCCCTAAAGAAGTAGATGCATTACTTATGGGGAAGTAAGTTTGAGATATTCACCGACCATAAAAGTTTGAAATTTCTCTTTTCTCAAAAAGAGTTGAATATGAGGCAGAGAAGGTGGATGAAGCTCTTGGATGACTACAATTGCACTATAAATTATGTGCTATAAATTATGTGCTTGGGAAGGCGAGCATAGTGGCAGATGCATTGAGTCGGAAGGCAAGTTTGGCGAGGTCGGAAATCAAAGAACCTACCTTGTTGTCCCAGGTCCAGAAGCTTCAACAGAAAGACCCTCAGCATCGAAAGATAAAAGAAGGTGATCCGGATTTCAAGCTGCATGAAGACGGGTTGTGGAAGTTCAAGAATCGAGTTTGTATATTGAATGACCCAAAAATGAAGAGAAAGATACTTGAAGAAGCTCATATCACGAGGTATACAATACATCCTGGAGGAACAAAGATGTATCGTGATTTGAGGCAATTCTATTGCTGGAATAATATGAAGCAGGAGATTGCGGAGTTTGTGTCTCGTTGTTTGACGTGTCAAATAGTTAAGGCGGAACATCAAAGACTTGCAGGACTTTTGCAACCATTGGAAATTCCACAATGGAAATAGGAGCAGATAACAATGGATTTTGGGATGGAATTGCCAAGGTCACCTCGAGGTTGTGATACTGTTTGGGTGATCGTTGATCGATTAACAAAGACATCCTATTTCCTCGCAATGAATAAGACCGATAGCTTGGAGAAACGGGTTGATTTGTACATAGCTAATATTGTGAAATTGCATAGCATACCTGTAAGCATAGTGTCTGACAGAGATCCAAGGTTCACATCTCGATTTTCGCAAAAGTTTCAAAAGGCGTTGGGGACAAAGTTGAGCTTTAGTACAGCCTACCATCCTCAAACGAATGGGCAATCTAAAATAACTATCCAGATCTTGGAGGACATGCTACGAGATTTTGCATTGGATTTTGGGGGAACATGGGAAAAACATTTGCCATTGGCAGAATTTGCTTACAACAATAGTTACCAAGCGACGATTGGCATGGCGCCTTACGAGGCCTTGTATGGACGGAAGTGTAGATCCCCTCTATATTGGAGTGAGGTTGGTGAAATGAAAGCCATTGATCCTACATTGTTACCGAAAATGATGGAGAAGATAGAGAATGTGCAATTGATTAGGAAAAGAATGCTCACAGCCCAAAGTAGACAAAAGAGTTATGCCGATAAAAGGAGGCGAGACTTAGAATTTGTAGTTGGTAACCGGGTATTCTTGAAGTTGTCACCCCGGAGAGGATTGATTAGACATGGAAAAGGAGGGAAATTAAGCCTGAGGTACGTTGGGCCATTTGCAATTGTGAAAAGAGTAGCCAATCTAGCGTACCGGTTAGAGCTACCACCAAATCTCTACAACATTCATGATGTATTCCATGTTTCGATGTTGAGGAAGTACTATCCTGATCCATCTTACATTCTAGTACCGAAACCGTTGGAACTTCGTGAGAACTTGTCCTATGAGGAGAAGCCCGTGCGGATTCTGGACGAGCAAGCTCAAGAGTTGTACAACAAGAGTATTCCGATGGTAAAGGTGCTTTGGGATATCCATGGAGTCGAGGATGCAACTTGGGAGAGGCGTGATCAGATGGAATAGCAGTACTCGTTCTTGTTTTGGAGGTAATTAGGGAATTGTGAGGGCGCAATTCTTTTAAGCAGGGGAGGTTGTAAGACCCGGCCCAAGACCACATGTGCATTAGGTCATGTCATAAATAATTAAATCATTTTATATGCATTTGAAGTGTTTTATATGCTGTTAAATAGGTTTATGTATGTTTACCTCGAATTACGTGTATATCATCGTTTAATGTGCAACCAAATATTTTAGGAGTCGTAAGAAATTAATTAACATTATGGAGCTAAGATTAGTAACTATGTAGTTAGAATTAACACTAGAATGACAAACTAGAAATACGCAAGCAACCTTAAGGGCACACTCGTCCTAAAGCAAAATAACAAAATATCCTAACATTATTTGGTCTCACCCAAGTCAAACACACACCAATACACATTCACCCATCAATACACACTACACCATCTACACACACTAAAATCCTACAACACACACTTACACACACTACACGATTTTGCCAAGAAGAAGAAGAAGAAAGAGAAAAAGAGGGAAGTAGAAGCAAGCCATTGCCAAACTCTTCAACCATTTTCAATCAATTTTCTCCCATTTCTAGCTATTGCAAAGGTGAGGGTTTAAACTGATTTCTAAAATGTTTTGAAGTTCATGAGCATGTATGTATATGTGTTTACTTAGTTTTGCATGCTTAGAAGCCAAGAAGTTAAGTTTGAACATTTCTGGAAATCCCGGGTAGCTACTAACCCTTCTGTTCGGAGCTCTTCTAAGCTAGCAAACGATGTTACAAATGCATTCAACTTGGTGAGTCACTATATTTTGAAGTTCTGAACATATCTTACAGAAATAGGTTAAGGCTAATTTTGACATTAAGACCTCCAAAATGGTCAAATATCGTAATGTGTCTAAATCTGGACAACTTGGAAATATGAAGTTATGTTTTGGCAGCTTTCTGACCTTGTAGAACAAAACACTTGTGGCCTAGAAAACGATGTTAAATGTGCATGAAACTTGGAGAGTCACTAGATTTTTCAGTTTTGGACATATCTTGTAGAAATAGGAAAGGCTAATTGTGACTTGAAGACCTCCAAAATGGTCAAAAATCGTAATGTGTCCAAATCTGGAAAACTTGGAAATATGAAGTTATGTTCCTGGCAGCTCTCCGTCCGATTAGAACGAAAAAGTTTTTCCTAGAAAATGATGTTAAAAATACATGAAACTTGGTGATTCACTATATTTTTTAGTTTTGAACATATATTGCAGAAATAGGCTAACGCTAATTTTGAGTTTAAGACCCCAAAAAATGGCAAATATCGAAATGTGTAAGAAACTGGACAGATTTGCGTGGTCTCACAGTTTTGGTCATAACTCCTAAGTCGGAACTCGAAATGCAGCGATGTTTGTTTCTAGATTTAAATCACTCGTTAAGATTCAATTTGACATTTGATTCATTGAATTTGGAGGCTATTTGCATGGCTAACCAAATGATGAAAAATAGGCTATTGCAGTGTGGTTTTGCTTTGAAACATGCTTTAAATCATGTTATAATTGTACTTTGAGGTATTGAATGCTTGGACTTGTGGAAATTAGAAGATGCATGGACTGTTTTGGTTGGTTGAGATTGCTTAATTTGGTTGATGCATAACTTAGGTTCATTACATGACGGATTCTTGCTTAATCGTATGTGTAAGCATGAAATTGAGGCCCTATTACTTATGCATACTTGCTAAGTGATTATCCTATGGTTAAATGAACTCATTTGAGTTGTTAGTAGGCTGTCCAATAATCTCTAAGTATGCATGAAATGGTTTAGATGATTCTTGTGGTTCTTAGCAAACTAAACCTATACCCAAGCATGGTCCTTGTAAACCCTAATGGCTACGTAGGCTCCCAAGTCATAAACCACTCTTGTGTATCTTATAATTAATGTTGAGTAATGTTAATGGACTGCCCGGATTTGTCCTTATAGCTTTAAGCACGATTCTCGATGATTGCATGTTGATAAGTTAACTATTCTTGCATCGGTCTTGTGTAAATTGTCGTAGCATGCTCGTATGTCCTTAACAGTTGGTATGTGAACTAAAATGAGTTATACGACTTGTTTTATATGGTGTTACTTCGCTGCGCGTTAAATGTTCAAATGCTTCTAGGTGTTATACAAAGTGGATTTATATGTCAAAGCATGCCTCGTATGTTTACTTGTCGATATGTGATCATACGTGTATCCAGAGGCAACCTACTTTGTTAACCTCCTAATTTGAATTGTTAAAAGATATTCTATGGCTTATTTTGAACATGATTACTTGGCTGCCCGTGAAAGTTTAATTATTTTCAAATTGATATATGAAATGATTATATGTTCTTATAATGCCTTATGAATATATGCTCGTATGAAGTCGGTATATGGATACACACTTGTATAATAAAGTAACTTCCTTGTTGCCCTCCACATTGTGTCTTATGATTATTAAATGCAAGATGTTTACATTACTAATTAGTTAATTGATAAGTATGCTCAATTAAGTTCGGATCAAGTATATGTTTGAACATGCTTGACGGAGACAACCTCCTTGTTGTTCTCCAAATGGTGTATGTGTATTCCACAAATAAATGAGGTATGATTGATGTGTTTATGGGTTGCCTCCATAGTACCCTCTTGATTGGTGTGTTATGGGATGCCTCCGGAGTACCGCCTTCATGGGTTGCCTCCATAGTTCCCTCTTGGTTGTCATGTATATGGGTTGCCTCTGGAGTACCCTCCTCATGGGTTGCCTTCAGAGTATTCTCTTGATCAGTGTAACAGGTCACCTCCATAATGCAACTCTTAATTGTTGTGATGACAATGATTTGACAAGAAAGCTTGAGATTGGCCATCTCCAACAAAGTTCGTGATATTGTATCCTTTTACTAAATGGTTTCTACTCTCACTGGGTCCCTCGAGGTCCTCGGAGAGTAGAGTTACTTGAATAAGATTTTGACTATTCCGTATTTGTTATACTTGATGTTTTGACTATGTGGATTATATGCATAGCATGGTTTTATAAAGAAGATTTAAAAATGATAAAACCTTTGTGAAAACCTTCATTTCTCATCCTCACTGAGCTATACGCAGGACTAGCTCACCCTTCTTTCTAATACTTACAGGTGAGACCGAGGCCGAGCCAACTGAACAAGTTGAGGGCGAAGAGGCTTTATGTGATGAGATTGACTTCTGCTTTTGTTGATCTCCATGCTTGTGTAGAAGGCATAGATTGTTAATGTGACGCCCGAGAATTTGCCATGCATTTAATTACTGTTGCATCCCTTATTTGCGCATTTACTTCTATGCCTTATTAACTGACTTGTGACTACTATTCACTCCGTTTTTAAAATGCTTTCTATTAGTTAATTAGCATTTTTATTAAATCATATTAATTGTAAAAGTAGTGGGAAAAATGTGCATTTGAGCTTAAGGCGTTAGGAAGGCTCGTTTAGAAAATGACTTTAGTAATTGAATGAATAGTGTTACGTAACTAACTTAGGTAATTAATTAGCTAGCATATATTTTACCACCTTAGGCTCGTTTCTAAACTTTCAACGCACATTTTAGAAGCCATTTAATTACCCAACATGACCCCACCCCAAGTCCTACCTTATATAACATAACATAAGCACATTATAACACAAAAACAAAAAAATTCAGCTTGTGAACAGTGCCCATACCCGACAGCCTTCCTTGTGCATTTGGAGGAGATTTTGCTCATCAAATCATCAATTCAAGCCAAGCCAAGCCTCGAGCAACTAGTGTAGGGTGTTTGCAAGGTTCCTAGGTGCTCCTACGCGTAGTGGTGAGGGATTTCATGGCTTGTTTTTGCATTTTTAAATAATTGCTCATTTCTTGAATCGTTGGAAATATGATTAAATGCCATTGTAAATGTTATCTATGCTAATATACTATCTATATGAATGCTAGAGAACACTTTTGAACCGTCGTTTCGCAATTTAAACGGTTAGAATCGTTAGTTTGATTTCTAGGGTCAATAGTGACGTTTTTTCTATGGTTTTGTGTAATTGCTCGAATTGGCTTGAATTAATGCTTCTAATTGATGCCTTAGGTGCTAGTGAAGATAATTAAATAACCCCGTACACATGCATTGCCCTTAAATCGCCTAAAAATGGAAAATAGCCGACTTTAAGTTGGGGCTTTCGGGGTTAATGCGATTCCGGGTGGATTCGGGCTTCAATTCTAGTTTCCTTAGGCTACCTAGGTGCTATAGATGCCTTGATATCCCTTGTTTGAAGCCCGGACAATGTAGGTGTGGTTTAAAGCCAAAAGAGGGAAATTGGGGCTTTCGGGGTAAACGCGGGCATTTGATTGAGTTCGCGGGTTGAAAGGGTACCTTGAGGGTTAGTTAGAAGGTTGGGAGAGTTTCTTTTGAAAATGAAATCATTAACTTTGGTTTAGAAGAGAAATAGATCGAAAAACAAAGGGGTTTAGGTGCAATTTAAGTTGTCTCACACTTCTAAACCCATGTCAGGGCTTCTTAAGTGTTTATATATGATTTTAAATTGATTTGGAGCTTTTGGAATGATTCTATGCCTATATGGTATAAATTCATTTGTAAACTGCTTATTAGCTCTATCCTTGCTTCTATCCTAATTGTATCGAGGTCAACCTACTTTGTTGATCCTCATATGTGTTAATGCTTATATTATTGTTGTTAACTTGCCATCGTTGAGTGCATTGCATAGTGGTTGCGCAACCATAGTGTCGGGGCGGATGTGTTGAATATCGGCTGGGCGGCAGAGGGCTTGCCGGTGGATATTCAAACTCCGTACCCTATTCCCTCATTCGCCTGGTCCGGAGATTGCCAGGGGATGTTGGGTCGTAGGTTTCGGGGTACATCCGGAGTACACCCACTGGAGTGATTGGGGTTATGCCGGCTTATCGTGATCGTGCTCGTGGTTCGTGGATCGTGATTGAAGACCAGTGAAGATTGGTGTATAGGGGATTGTTGAAATGTATCCTTTTAATTGTGTGGTTATTTAAGTTTTCATTGATTCTTAAATTGATAAAGTGTTATTGTTGTGTAATTGTATTATCTGTTGCATTGCACGCCCCGGGACTATATCCCTCACTGGGCAACAGTGGTTGCTCATACCTCGATATCTGTTTCAGGAGACGCTGAGGGTGATCCCCAGCTTGTTGATTTAGTTGAGGAAGAAGAAGTTCAGATCGAGCCTTTACCTTAGTTGCTGTGTCTGATAACTTGAGGTGGTTAATGATTTTGTTGCTTTGTGGAAGACTCATCTGATTACTTTATGTACTATTTTGTAGCCCAAGGGCTTTGTATATGCTTGTTGTATAAGTTGAAGATTAGATGGATGGGTTGTAGCTTTGAAAGTCTACGAACTGTAATAACTTTTATTCTTGTCTTATTTCCTTGCATGCTTGGGAGTGGATAGTTGATGTAGAATGCTTTATCCCTTAAGTTGCTTTATTGATTTCCTAGAATGTTATGCTTATAAGACTATGCTGTCAACTAGTTCTCGCATGCTTGTGTGTTTTGGAATTATTGTGCACTATAAGGCTCGGATGGCCTTATAGCTTTGTTGTTTAATTGAGAAAAGCTGTATTGTATTGTTGGGACCTTGTTTAAGTGTTTACAGGTTTTCAGAATGTCCACGGTACAGGGGAGACTCTGTCCGTGTGTCGGGTCCGGACTTAACCTTTAGCTTGGGGGTTGGGTCGGGGCGTGACATTTAAGTGGTATCAGAGCTATAGATTGCATGAAGCCGGGTTAAATTTCTCGGTCTGTGGGTAGAGATTTGTTATGTGACTTTGTGAATACATGAGTCCTTGATTTTGATTGACCTAAGTGAAATTTGAATAAGGAATGAACATGCTAGCATGGAAATAGAATATCAAGAGTCTAGAATGTCAAGTATGATCTAGTGATTTATGTTTACTTCAAGAATGTGGAATATTTATTTGAACTTCTATGCACTTGACTTTATGTGAATCTAATTGGACTTTTCTTTATGTGTTTACTTATAAATTGCATATATACATATATATACCTGTCATAATACTTTGCATTCTAGCTATTCGAGATGGGGCCTCGCCATCGTGCTGATAATCCGAATGTTGGTGGAGAACCCGAGGGGGTACAAGGGCAAGAAGCTGAGGTGGCCGAAAATGCACCGCAGGTTCAAGAGCCGAGCACTGCACAGATCTTGGCCACGATGGCCACAGCTATGAATACTATTGCCTAGTTTGTTACACAACAGGGTCAGCCAGGGGTCGTTGCAGGTAATCAGGCTGCGAGAGCCGGAGGTGGTGGTCCTACCGGAGGGAATCTGTATGATCGGTTTATACATCATGGGGCCTATACTTTCTTTGGGGAGCCGGACGATATGAAAGCTGAAATGTGGCTAAGGAAGTTCGAGAGAGTGGCAGCGATATTGGAGTGCCATGATGGCAGGAAGATTACTTATGCTACTTTCCTTCTCGAGGGTGATGCTGAAGATTGGTGGAATACCATCAGTGAGAAATGGGTAGCTGAGGGAGGTCATCATTCGTGGGCCGACTTTGTCCGAGAATTTCGAGACAAGTATATATCGGTAGTTGCCCGCGAGAGGCGTCAGACTGAGTTCATAAACTTGAGGCAGGGAAGTATGACGGTAGATCAATACGAGGCTACTTTTACCCGGCTTTCCCGTTATGCACCAGCTTTAATTCAGCCGGAGGACATGAAGATTCAGAGGTTCATCATGGGTTTGAGAAGAGATATTATGCTGAACTTGTCTTCAAATGATTTTCCTAACTATGCTGCAGTAGTCCGAGCTGCCTCGAGATATGAGAAACGGAAAGCCGATGTATTAGCTGAGACCAGTCAATCGAGTAAACGGTTTCAGTCTCAGAGTCAAGGGTACCAGGGGCAGGCTGTATCAGTTGGGCAGAGTTCGTAGCCGAGACAGACTCAGAGTTACACAGGGCCTACTCAGACTCAGGCACGACCAGTTTAGAGTCAGACTCAGAGTCAGTTCCGTCCAGCAGTTTCCCGTTCGCAGCAGGGTAGTTCAGCTACCTCTACTTACAGAGCTCCTTCGGGAGGCACTGTTGCAAGACGTCACCAGCAGTGCAGCTTCTGTCAGTGTCAGGGTCACACTGAGGATGTTTGTTGGAAGAAACATAACAAGTGTACAGGTTGCGGCAGTGATCAGCACAGGGTTAAAGACTGTCAAAAATTTAAGAACCCTAGGGGTCAGACATCAGCTCAGAACTCTCAGACCAGGGCCCCAGCTGCAGCACCACCACCACGAGGCCAGGCCCGAGTATTTGCTTTGGATGCCGAGGAGCTTCCGGACACTACCGCTGTGGTAGAAGGTATTTTTCTTCTTAATGATCAATCAGTTAAGGTTTTAATTGATTCCGGGGCTTCGCATTCTTTTATTACTCCAACTTGTGCACAAAATGCTAAATTGAAACATGATAAACTGTTGCATGAGATTGTGGTTTATACTCCTATGGGTCCGAAGTTTGTTACTAGATCTATTTGCAGAGCATGTAGCATATTTATTGAAGGTCGTGTTTTTCCTGCTGATTTGATTATCCTACCCTTCAATGACTTTGAAATTATATTGGGGATGGACTGGTTAAGTAAATATTATGCCCAGCTTGATTGTAGAAAGAAGATTGTGTATCTAGAGATGCCTGACCAACCCGTACTTAAAATAGTTGGTAGTAGAAAATCTACGGGAACTCCTATTATTTCTTCTATTAGGGCATCTAAATTATTGAGCAAGGGTTGTGAGGCTTATCTTGCTTATTTGATTAATCAACCTGGGGATCAACTGAAATTGAATGATGTACCTATCGTGAGAGAGTTTCCGGGGGTCTTTCCTGAGGAATTACCTGGGTTACCGCCTGATAGAGAGATAGAGTTCATGATTGATTTATTGCCGGGGAATTCACCTATCTCTAGGACTCCGTACAGAATGGCTCCACCTGAGTTGCAGGAATTGAAAGTTCAATTGCAGGGCTTGCTTGAGAAGGGATTCATTCAGCCGAGTTCTTCACCGTGGGGTGCGCCAGTTCTCTTCGTTAAAAAGAAAGACGGATCTCTTCGCCTATGCATCGATTACCGGGGTCTTAATCAGGTAACCATCAAAAATAAATATCCTTTGCCTTTAATCGAAGAGTTGTTTGATCAGTTGCAAGGCGCCAGGGTATTCTCTAAATTTGATCTGAGGCAGGGCTATTATCAACTGAGGATTAAGAAAGATGATGTTCCTAAAACTGCCTTCAGAACTCGATATGGCCATTATGAGTTTGTTGTCTTGCCGTTTGGTCTTACTAATGCTCCCGCCGCATTCATGGATTTAATGCAGAGGGTATTCCGTCCTTATCTGGATCAATTTGTAGTCATATTTATTGATGATATCCTTGTCTATTCTAAATCTGAGGCGGAACATGAACAACATCTCAGAATTGTGTTGCAAACTCTTCAGGAGCATCGGTTATTTGCAAAGTTTAGCAAGTGTGAATTCTGGCTTAAGCAAGTTGCTTTTCTTGGCCATATTATCTCGCAGGATGGTATTTCTGTTGATCCAGCGAAGATCGAAGTTGTGTTATCTTGGAAACGACCTGAAACTGTCACGGAAATTCGTAGCTTCCTTGGTTTAGCTGGGTATTATCGGAGGTTTGTAAAGGATTTCTCTAAGATTGCAGGGCCTTTAACTCAGCTTACTCAGAAGAAAACAGTATTTGACTGGAATGATAAATGTGAGGCCAGCTTCCAGGAATTGAAGAAGAGATTGACTACAGCTCCTATTCTTGCTTTACCTGAGGGTTATGATAATCTGGTGATCTACAGTGATGCTTCGAAGGAAGGTCTGGGTTGTGTATTGATGCAGAATGGCAGGGTTATTGCTTATGCTTCCAGGAAACTGAAGCCTTATGAACTCAACTATCCGACTCATGATCTTGAGCTTGCAGCTATCATTCTTGCGTTAAAGAAATGGCGCCATTATCTCTGGGGCAACAAGTTTGAAATCTTTACAGATCATAAGAGCTTGAAATATCTGTTTTCACAGAAAGAGTTGAACATGAGGCAGAGGCGTTGGCTGGAATTACTTGAGGACTATAACTGTACTATTAACTATCTTCCAGGTAAGGCCAATATTGTTGCTGATGCTTTGAGCCGAAAGGATACTGTTGCTAGCTTGATTATCAAGAATTGGGAATTCATGGAAGAATTGTGCTTATGGAAGCCTAGTACTTCAAATTCTGGTATTCAATTTGCAAGTTTGCAGATTCAATCTCTGTTGTTATCCAGGATTCGAGAAGCTCAACAGGCTGATCTTCAATTGTTGAAAGTCTTAGAGAATTCTAAAGGGGGAGAGTCGGATTTCAAACTGCACGACGATGGTATTCTCAAATTCAAAGGTAGAATCTATATTCCGAATGATCCAACTCTGAAGAAGGATATTCTTGCTGAGGCACACAGTTCCAGATATACTATCCATCCAGGCAGTACGAAAATGTATAAAGATTTGAAGCAGAATTTCTGGTGGAATAATATGAAGTGAGAAATTGCTGACTATGTTGCCCGATGTCTTACCTGTCAGAAAGTTAAAGCAGAACATCAGAGACCTGCAGGGTTGTTGCAGCCCTTGGCTATTCCTGTTTGGAAATGGGATCATATTACTATGGATTTCGTATCCGATTTACCGAGGTCTTCGAGGGGTAACGACTCAGTCTGGGTTATTGTGGATAGACTGACCAAGACTTCTCATTTTATAGCTAAAAAGAAGTCTGATTCTCTTGATAAACTGGTAGAGTTGTATATTGAGAACGTGGTCCGACTTCATGGAATTCCAAAGAGTATTGTGTCGGATAGAGATCCCAGATTCACATCTCAGTTCTGGCAGAAGATTCAGAAAGCTTTGGGCACGAATTTGAATTTCAGTACAGCTTATCATCCTCAGACAGATGGTCAATCCGAGAGAACTATCTTGATCCTTGAGGATATGTTGCGGGCTTGTATTCTGGACTTCGGTAAAAGTTGGGAGAAATATTTGCCACTAGCAGAGTTCGCCTACAACAATAGTTATCAAGCTACTATTGGTATGGCACCTTATGAGGCACTGTATGGGCGTAAATGTCGGTCTCCTCTCTACTGGGATGATGTTGGTGAGATGAAGACTATCGACCCTACTCTTTTACCTGAAATGAACAAGATGATTGATCAGGTACAGCTTATCAGAAAAAGAATGCTTAAAGCACAGAGTCGGCAAAAGAGTTATGCAGATAGACGACGTCGTGATCTGAAATTTACTGTACGGGATCGAGTATTTGTGAAAATTTCTCCTCGCAAGGGTTTGATTCGGCATGGTAAAGGAGGTAAACTCAGTCCTCGATATGTGGGACCATTTGAGATAACTGAAACTGTTGGTGATTTGGCCTACCGTCTAGCTTTACCTCCCAGTCTGGGCCGAATTCATGACGTATTTCATGTTTCCATGCTTCGGAAGTATCAGCCAGATCCCTCTCACATACTTGAACCGGAACCGCTAGAGATCAGTGAAACTTTGACCTACACAGAGAAACCTCTTCGAATTGTTGATCAGAAAGTTCAGGAGCTGAGGACTAAAAGCATTCCGATGGTTAAAGTTCTGTGGGATCATCACGGAGTAGAGGATGCGACATGGGAAAGAGAGGATCAGATGCGGGATCGGTATCCGGAGTTATTCGCCGAATCATGTAAGAATTGCGTGGGCGCAATTAGTTTAAGGGGGAGAGGATGTGACGCCCGAGAATTTGCCATGCATTTAATTACTGTTGCATCCCTTATTTGCGCATTTACTTCTATGCCTTATTAACTGACTTGTGACTACTATTCACTCCGTTTTTAAAATGCTTTCTATTAGTTAATTAGCATTTTTATTAAATCATATTAATTGTAAAAGTAGTGGGAAAAATGTGCATTTGAGCTTAAGGCGTTAGGAAGGCTCGTTTAGAAAATGACTTTAGTAATTGAATGAATAGTGTTACGTAACTAACTTAGGTAATTAATTAGCTAGCATATATTTTACCACCTTAGGCTCGTTTCTAAACTTTCAACGCACATTTTAGAAGCCATTTAATTACCCAACATGACCCCACCCCAAGTCCTACCTTATATAACATAACATAAGCACATTATAACACAAAAACAAAAAAATTCAGCTTGTGAACAGTGCCCATACCCGACAGCCTTCCTTGTGCATTTGGAGGAGATTTTGCTCATCAAATCATCAATTCAAGCCAAGCCAAGCCTCGAGCAACTAGTGTAGGGTGTTTGCAAGGTTCCTAGGTGCTCCTACGCGTAGTGGTGAGGGATTTCATGGCTTGTTTTTGCATTTTTAAATAATTGCTCATTTCTTGAATCGTTGGAAATATGATTAAATGCCATTGTAAATGTTATCTATGCTAATATACTATCTATATGAATGCTAGAGAACACTTTTGAACCGTCGTTTCGCAATTTAAACGGTTAGAATCGTTAGTTTGATTTCTAGGGTCAATAGTGACGTTTTTTCTATGGTTTTGTGTAATTGCTCGAATTGGCTTGAATTAATGCTTCTAATTGATGCCTTAGGTGCTAGTGAAGATAATTAAATAACCCCGTACACATGCATTGCCCTTAAATCGCCTAAAAATGGAAAATAGCCGACTTTAAGTTGGGGCTTTCGGGGTTAATGCGATTCCGGGTGGATTCGGGCTTCAATTCTAGTTTCCTTAGGCTACCTAGGTGCTATAGATGCCTTGATATCCCTTGTTTGAAGCCCGGACAATGTAGGTGTGGTTTAAAGCCAAAAGAGGGAAATTGGGGCTTTCGGGGTAAACGCGGGCATTTGATTGAGTTCGCGGGTTGAAAGGGTACCTTGAGGGTTAGTTAGAAGGTTGGGAGAGTTTCTTTTGAAAATGAAATCATTAACTTTGGTTTAGAAGAGAAATAGATCGAAAAACAAAGGGGTTTAGGTGCAATTTAAGTTGTCTCACACTTCTAAACCCATGTCAGGGCTTCTTAAGTGTTTATATATGATTTTAAATTGATTTGGAGCTTTTGGAATGATTCTATGCCTATATGGTATAAATTCATTTGTAAACTGCTTATTAGCTCTATCCTTGCTTCTATCCTAATTGTATCGAGGTCAACCTACTTTGTTGATCCTCATATGTGTTAATGCTTATATTATTGTTGTTAACTTGCCATCGTTGAGTGCATTGCATAGTGGTTGCGCAACCATAGTGTCGGGGCGGATGTGTTGAATATCGGCTGGGCGGCAGAGGGCTTGCCGGTGGATATTCAAACTCCGTACCCTATTCCCTCATTCGCCTGGTCCGGAGATTGCCAGGGGATGTTGGGTCGTAGGTTTCGGGGTACATCCGGAGTACACCCACTGGAGTGATTGGGGTTATGCCGGCTTATCGTGATCGTGCTCGTGGTTCGTGGATCGTGATTGAAGACCAGTGAAGATTGGTGTATAGGGGATTGTTGAAATGTATCCTTTTAATTGTGTGGTTATTTAAGTTTTCATTGATTCTTAAATTGATAAAGTGTTATTGTTGTGTAATTGTATTATCTGTTGCATTGCACGCCCCGGGACTATATCCCTCACTGGGCAACAGTGGTTGCTCATACCTCGATATCTGTTTCAGGAGACGCTGAGGGTGATCCCCAGCTTGTTGATTTAGTTGAGGAAGAAGAAGTTCAGATCGAGCCTTTACCTTAGTTGCTGTGTCTGATAACTTGAGGTGGTTAATGATTTTGTTGCTTTGTGGAAGACTCATCTGATTACTTTATGTACTATTTTGTAGCCCAAGGGCTTTGTATATGCTTGTTGTATAAGTTGAAGATTAGATAGATGGGTTGTAGCTTTGAAAGTCTACGAACTGTAATAACTTTTATTCTTGTCTTATTTCCTTGCATGCTTGGGAGTGGATAGTTGATGTAGAATGCTTTATCCCTTAAGTTGCTTTATTGATTTCCTAGAATGTTATGATTATAAGACTATGCTGTCAACTAGTTCTCGCATGCTTGTGTGTTTTGGAATTATTGTGCACTATAAGGCTCGGATGGCCTTATAGCTTTGTTGTTTAATTGAGAAAAGCTGTATTGTATTGTTGGGACCTTGTTTAAGTGTTTACAGGTTTTCAGAATGTCCACGGTACAGGGGAGACTCTGTCCGTGTGTCGGGTCCGGATTTAACCTTTAGCTTGGGGGTTGGGTCGGGGCGTGACAGTTAATATAAATGATGATGTACTTTTGAATAGCCTTGTGTTATGTAATATTATTTTGGACTATTACTACAAACTAAGTTTGATTACCACTCTTTTGAGGTCTAGATGTCTATATTTGGCCACATATGAAGTACAAACAGGGATGCTAGGTCTTGTAATTATGAAACAAGTTGTTGGGGCCTTTTTGTGCTAAATGCCAAGAGCATTCTTTTGAAGATATTTGTGGAATGAAAAAAAAAATGCATGCTAGTTTATTAATCGATGACCTTACAGGTATTAAGTTCGTTGACACGTTGCGCTCCGACCTTAACCTCTGCGAGTCTTGGCCCCGGGGCGTGACATGATCCAGAAGAAAGGTGGCAGGATTCAAACCTATGGTCGGCCCGCCCCTGAACTACTAGGTTGGGTGGCCGGGTTAGCACCCCTCGTCGCCTCTATACCCGAAACAGATGCGCTGCGCTACCCAGCACGTAACCTTGTCTCCCTTACTCCTTTTCTGGTTGTGCTATTACCAATCGCGGGTAACTTCCAGTCCGGCCGTCCCTGACCTAAGAAGAACGATTATCCTTATGGCCAAACAAGGACCGGATTACTTACTTCTCGAGCAATAGTTCCACGATCCCGACCAGCAACTTGTTCGGATTAGGGGCATCAAAGCTTGCCCAACCTAGTAAAAAGGCTTGGAGATAGAGGGTTTTCTAAGGGAGATAAGGTTTCCAGGGTGAATTTTATAGATCAAATAAGACTAGTTGGGTAGATAGAGGTGGTGAAATCTAACCTTTGCATCAATGTTTAGCAGGGCAGGTCGCTTGAGTGTCAAAACCAAGCGGTGCTTGGTTTTCCTTGGCTTATCGAACCAGCGTATGCCTATTCCTCCTTTGATGACTCCCAGTAAAGAAAGCCTAAATTTGCCGATGTGGATTGAAAGCAAGTTAGGGATAAACATAGATCATTCCGTTTATCCGGAGGTGTGGAAATCAAGCAATGGTTTTTGTATTTTTGATTTCTCGATCATTGGAAGCAATCTTTACTGGCCCAAGGATCTCCTTAGGGCAACTTCCATTACGATAGAACCCGACAATGAGTTTACGAAGGCTTCGAGTAGTACGGGATTAGCTAATCGCTAGACTGCTCTGGAATAGGTTAATCACTGGAGACAAGAACGAGTGAATCTAGTTTTGAGAGCATGCTTTACTCTAATAGGGGCGTAGAGTTTCTAAGTGAAGGCAAGCACAACTATATATGTAATATCCTAGCTGTCAGCAAGACAGGTCCCCTATAAATATAAAGACTACCGGCCTCAAGAACAAGAAAGACAACCAAAAGACTATTCTATTCCATAATCAACTCTCGTTGCCGAATCGAGGGGGCTTGGCTAGTACCAGGCTCTAAAAGAGTTTTCTTCGAGTGAGCGGTCTTTCTATCTTTTTGGGTTGTATGCCCAAGGCAATGCTTTTTTTAAATTGAGATGGATTGATCTTCCCTATCCTGCCTCCTCCTTGTACCAGTTGATGATGCGGTAGTGCTTAATATGAGTTTGCTTCTGCCCTAGACAGCTTCGAGGTTCCCATCGATCGATTACAGAGGTTTCAAGCACTGAACTTGCTTATGCTCCCCTTTGATCGAATGCTATTTCTAGGAGATTGAGTAGGAAATTTTGGAATTGGCTTCAATCAAGATTGCCTTGGCTTCTTAGGCACATGAGGAAGCGGCCTAACATCTTTTCAATCAAAATCCTAATCAAAGACAAGTTCTACCAAGGCTAGGATCTGAAAGAAAAGATTCACTTTCCAAAATTCCAACTGACATGATTCCTTCAGAAGCTAAGGTTGAATGATCGAAGTCTCCTTTAGGTTCAGTCGAAGATATCGAAGCGAAGTCAACAATTTAACTATTCGAATGGTCTCCCCTAAGACTGACCTTTTTTCCAAATGTACCGAACCTCAAGACCATATTCATCAAAGAGATATGGCCATCTCTGACGGTTGCACAACCCCTTTAGATAAATCGTTCTATTCTTGCTTGAAAAATGACCCTATCAGTCCGCTCCTTTTAATGGACATTCTTAGTTGTCCTCCGAGGGTTAAGACCCCATAGATCATATCGTGAACTCTTTCAGACCCTTAGTTTCATTTGGTTGGAGCAGAGTTTCAGCCTGTCTTCCACCAAATATAAAAAACCTTAGAGCTGCCTAACCTGCTGACATCTCGGCAAAGAGTTTGTGTCACATCTTCGAATTTGAGAGAAGGCTTTACTATTATCTCTCAAATTATAGGCATTGAAGCGATCGAGCGAGAAAAAGAAAGAAAACTATTGCACATGCCTATCATTCGAGCTTTACTAATATATAGGAGGGCAAGCTTTAGAGAGTAGGGCCGAGGTCACCATACTAAAGAAGGTCGTAAGCAGTGGCTCGACGTAGATGGTTCGAATCAAGCGAAACCAAAGGTATGGAGTAACTCGACTGATAAGGAGAGGAATAGAGTTGGCACCCGGGATGCTAAGATTGAAGACTTTTAGGATATGGAACGGCTTATCGGACTTCGTCCGGGGAGGCATCGGTGAATACGACTGCCATCTATCTTGATGGTTCAGCCATGTTTTGGTGGCAGACCAAAAGACGTAAAGAACGCGGAGCGTGAATTGCAATTAGATCAATTCTGGGGACGAGTTTCAGGCAGAATGAAGGGTTCCTACCCGGTTGTGGTCCACCATGTTGATGTGCCTGAAGCAAAAAGGCCCCATATGCGAGTATGTGAAGGCCATATTTCATAGTTCTCCCTGGACATTTTTGGTATGATGGAAAAGGTATGAAGTAACTCGACTGATAAGGAGAGGAAAGGCTCTTCAATTTCATGAAGGGGCTCTAACCTGCGGCAAAATATCCATGATTTAGGGGCGGCACAGGCAGCTAGCCGGCTAGATTGAAAATACTTAGACAGGGGTAGTTGAGACCAGGCCAAGGGCAAGGGCCTAAAGTATTGAAAAGGCAAGGACTCCAAGAAGAAGCCAAGTCTAAGGCCAAGAATAGCGAGCTCAAGATCAGGAGCCAAAGCAGACCGAGAAGAAAGAAGGAAGGCTTCATCTGCTCCAAGCCCCTAAAAAAAAATGGAAAGAGTTCCTACCAGTCTTCCTCTCCCTATCGGTAGAGCATCTTCAAACCTCTGTCGAGCATTATTTCCCCTCCCTTTGGTCGAGCGTCTTCAAATCTCAAATTGGATTAATGGGTCGTCCAACTGGAAATGATAACAGAATGCATAGGTCATTAGAAGGAGTTCCATTAAGCGGATAAATATAATATACCACCTTACTTATTTCCTCTATGAAGGAGAAAATAAATTGAAGAACCCGAGGATATGTGCAAAACTAAAATTCTTGTTAGCCAAGGAAAATGACTCGTGGTAAAGCCAAGATAGACTTTGACCAGACGTGCTCGGAATCTTTTTTTTTTTTCGATCCGGGGAAAGTTATCGCTATTTCACCTCGTAAACTCGCTAGCTTCTAAACTCGCTCCTCGCTTTTGTTCAATTATAAATAAATAAGCACTTTGATAGAGATTTGTAGAATCATTCAAGTAAATACAGATTGAGATCATAGAAACATGAGCTTCTGATATAGTTACACCTAATTCCAGACTAGTTACTGCAAGAACTATAAATAAAGGACCAGGATCTCCTATGAAATATAAAAGATCATTCATACATAGCATAGTCCAAGCGGACCTACTTAAAATCTTTACTGAACTATGACCTGCCATCATATTAGCAAATAAACGTATTCCTGAGCTTAATGCGCGAAAACAATGAGAGATTAGCTCAATGAGTACTAAAAAAGGTGCTAACGGCAGTAGGACTCCTACAGGCAATGAGAAGCTTAAAAAATGAAGCCCATTTCTTTAAAATTCCACTATAGTAATGCCAATAAAAAAAAATTGAGAGACCCAAAGTAATGAGAAAATGACTTGTAACTGTGAAGCTATAAGGTATCATACCCTGGGGATTACAAAATAACGAAAAAGTAAAAGTGACCGAGATGCAAGGGAAAAACTTTTGTTTAACATTTTCGGAAAGACTACCTATTTGTTTGTTTACCGGGTTCGACACGAAATCATAAATAAGCTCTACCAAGGATTGCCAAGCATTTGGTACCGAGTTTCCTCCTCATTTTTTAGTAACAAAATGAAGCAAAAGTAGGACCAAACTGAGAGTTAGTAGCATAAACAAAGATGGATCTGTGAATGACAAATAAAAGTTTCCTATATTCATAGGAATCAATGGGAGAATGGTAAATTGCTCAAGTGGGCTGTTGGGCATAATCTTAAGAATCACTTTTCATTTCATCCCTATAGTTCCGCTTCTTGCTCTAAAAATGAAGAAAGACTTGTCGGAAATCGTTGGTTGGGTTGGTTCGACCAAGAAAGGCATGGGAGTCTTTGGGCATTGCTTGAGCCGAGTTAAGTAAAGACTGGCTACCTAGTAAGAAAACGGATGCGCGTTAGCGCAACGGGTTTCGCGCCCCTTGCTTATTCCTCCACTGCACACTTTCTATATATCTGTCTCCATCCAATCAAAGACGTCTATACCATAGAGAATCAGGCTCAGCAAAAATGAGACTAGGGACCACGCTTCCTGATTTCTTCCTGTGGTTACTATTAGAACACAAGCCAAGGAACTCAAAACCACAACACTAGCACCCCTTACTAGTTTTGGAGTTTTTGCCTTTTGCTTCCAGCTTTGAAGGTAAATAGTCAAAAAAGTTCCCCGCGAGCCTTGAGACTTTCATTGAAACAAAGAGAGAGAGGTTTGAAGATGCTTAACTGATAGGGAGAGGACTGGAGTTGGCTCAACAGAGGTATGAAGTAACTCGACTGCTAAGGAGAGGAAGGTAGATGCTCGACAGAGGAATGGATGGTGCTTTTTTTTGTGTTAGCCAGGTGAAAGGCTTGCTTGACTATAAATAGATTAGTAATAATAATAAGGAACTACTAAAACTACTATTCCCATTTTTGGGCTATAAAACTATTAGCTTCCAGCGAGGTACATGCATAAGCTTTTTTTACTACAAAAACGATTCCTCCCCCGGCAAAAAGTGGTTCGTCAACTGAACTTGCCTTCTTGTGATAGGGGTACTGCCTTTTTATTCCCACCAAAGAATGAAATTGAATTAGATAGGGCTTGACTGCCTTACCTTCTATTATATTAGTAAAGGGGCATGTATCCATTTTTTTGTAAAGAAAGAGGGCTACTTCATGAGACGCTACTAATAATCGAAAAGGTTCATAGCGAGTTCGTTCTAATAGTGAGGTAACCTTTTTGCCGGAGGGGTTTATCTCCATGGAACAAGTATTCACTATTGCTTACAGTGTAACACCCCGATCCCTCTCGAGACCGGGAGTTCTATCAATCAATCTAATCATAACCCAAATCCAAACCCGGGCATAATTTTCAGGGAACACGGACGGAGTCTCCCCTGTTTCTAAGCAAAATGTAAAATCCTGTAATAGCATATAAGTGGACCAATACCATGTCCAAACATTCAACCACCTCAAGGCCATCCGATCCTTGGTTCTCACCAACTAAACACAGCATATAAATATACATTTTCAGTTTAAAAACTAACCTATCTCTTTACATCTTTTAAAAGAACATTCAAGCTTGATATTTAATCCATACTAATCTACTGCACAAAATATACTATCATACCATTCTCACCCTTTTCTTTTAGACAATTACAAACATGCATCGAGGTTAACTATACTACTGAAAACATAACTAGCTTATCAACCTACCTCAACTACTTAGCTAGATTAAATTACATTTCTTTTAACAATAAATACATACAACATATGAACATACATCTTTACATCTTTGACAGCTCAAGTCACAAAGCACGCAAGACAACTCTTCAGGCACGAACTATCACATATCCACGAACTTTTCAGCTAACAAGGCATTTCCTGAAATGTGGTGGTGAGGTGTGAGTATGCACAACACGTATACTCAGTGAGGGCGAGACAGATATCGAGATGGAGAGAAAGAAGATCGTGAAATGCAAATAGGTACAGTTAAGCAATACAATCAATAAAAGGCATTCAATATATATAACAATACAATAAACAATTAAGAAAAGCATTAACACAACCAATCAAAGCTATACCACACTTTGAAGGCTATGGATCACTCGAGCGAGTAACGTACCGATCACGATTCCGATGACATTAACGATGACGCGCCGGCCCAAACCACCTTATAACACCAGTTTGGAATACCCCGGAAGTATCCATCAATCTACGACCCAAATCTCCCTGTGAGGCAACCCAAGCGAGAAGAGGGAATAGCAGCGGAGCTAGAGCAACCAACACTGGCAACCCGAGGCTACCCAGAGAGGCCCATCAGTCACGCGCGAGACACTATGCAATGCAAGACTCGATACAAGGCAATAAACGAGCGATGGCACAACAATACAAACTAGTGACAACAAACGAGATAACAAGCAATAATAAGCAACAATAACACCAATTAAACAAGTATATCAAGCAACCCTAAGCATTCTATAGGCATAATATCAAGATAACAAGCAAAATCACAAATCGGCCCCAACTATCAAAATACTACCTTTTCCAAACGAGCCACGAGTTCTGGAAACCGACTTCGCCAATCCTCCTAGGTCACCATAAGGCACGTCCAAGGACCCCGAAACTCTACTTTACCCTAGAATTCGCGCAAAGCCCCGATTTTCCCCTTTGCTCGTTTGAACTACAACCATACCAACCAAACACCCAACCAACGCCATAATCGCACCAAAAGTTCTTCCATGGCCTCCCGAAACAATGCCAACACGCAAAATGAGAAAACGCCAAACTCGACCTAAACGACCCCGACTTTTACTAAGCCGTTTTTCTCCGTTTTTCTGTTACACATTCCAATTAAACCACACATTTAGGCATTCTAGCATATCTAGCACATTTCTACATCAATGGACAGCATAACGGAGCAACTTTATCATTTCAAGGGTTTACTATTCACAAAACACTATTCAATAATCAATTTAAATTGCAATCTCAACATTTAACCGCATAAAATGTTAAAAAGCTATAAATACATGTTCTACAATCAACAAGGAACATTCTTTAAGCAACAAAACGATTAAAACAACAATCTACGCATAAAATACAAAAATCAAAGTTTAGATACAAATATTTCAAATGCGCAAATAACGATGAAACCCTCACCTTAGACGCTCCTAGATGCTAGGAAAACCTCGTAGAGTGCCTCGGAAACCACCCCGTGCAAGCTTACGCGAAGATTTGATGATTTGATGAAGAAATGTTTTTTTTTTCTTTCCTTCTATTTTCAGCCATGACCAAACTGTTTTCAGCTTTTTTTCTTTTTTTATTTTGTGCTATGTTATGCTATTATAAAGGATGACAAGCTCAATGGTCAAGGCATTGGTCAAACCACTTAAGAATTGGTCAAATAAGCTTATTTTAGGCATTTTGAAGCTAAAACAACTGGCACGATTCTAATTCTAGCTAACAACAACAAAAATATTAAAATCAAGACACTAAATACTAGTTTTCACTATTTGCTAAGGACTATAATTCATTTCCTATCTATCCCTCTCGAAATGCTATGCACTTTGCGACAATAAAAGAATAACAATTAAATCTCAAGGAATTTAAGAAATATATCATTTTTGGAAAGCATCATAGTTTAAAATTTACTCCGGCTCGGAGCTACTTTTCATTTAATTGAAATCTGAGCATTTAAGCACAAGAAAAATAAAACCGATTGACATCAATATGAGAAGTAGTTGTTATTCCGTTAAAATAATTAGCTCAAGTATTATTCTAGTTACTTCTGAAAGAAATATGAAAATAAAGCTTCAAATAATGTTTAACTAAAAATAAACACAATTCAATGCCAACATTTAAGATGTCACTTAGTTAAATGAAATTAAATGCCATTAAATGCATGCTGGGTTCGGGTTATCACATACAGCACCTTCATTCACTTGTGAAGCTACTTTGAAACTATTCAGCGGACACGTGGAGTCGAAGGTCTCTCCACAATGTAGCATAGGTAGACTGATTCTTGTAGGTGATTGTCTTTAGTAGTTTAGAAAGAGTTTTGTTACTACCAACTTCTTTGTTTGTAGTCTGGTAGATCTACATGTTCTAGTGGATCTAAACTAGGTTTTTGTTTAAGCAACAAAAAGAGGTGAGGTTCTGCTTTCTCACTCGAGAATATTTACAAGGGGAGAAGCCTCAAAAGGCATACGAGTGCGCCTCTCGTAGAAAAATACCGACTCAGTCCGCTTCTAGTGCGCGGGAGTATCAACCGGTCGGTGTCTTATACCTAGGATACTATTCACCTTGGGAGTGGCTCAACCATCAATCTACTCTGTGAGGCAGGGGACCAGACTAATTGTTGTAGTTCTTGTTTGCAGTGTATCTAACACCCCACTTGAGTAGTGCTGATCCAGGTCTTCGAGCCTTTGGATCGTTATAACGCTCGTTAAACGGTTCAAGTAGAAGTAAATAGGTAAGAAGTAGAAACCCCCCATATCAATCTATCTCCATATGATACAATATGAGCAAAAGACAGGCATCCCTAAATCACGCAGAAAAAAACTTACTCCAGGGGGAGTGAAGTGGGGGAGCTGCAAGTTCTTTCTTTTCCTTGTAGGAAAGGTCTTGGTTTGGTATGTCATTAGAGAATACTTTTTATGGTTATGCGACTATATAGAAAAGGCAGGTAGGGCTTCAGGTTTTTATTCCTGAATATAATCAATCAAAATTCCATCGATTGTAGCTAGTGATTGCCCGGGTCGGTGTGTGATTACCAAAGGTAAAGCAACACTTCAGATGCTCTCTCTGTCCATGCTGAATACCCCCGGCCGGTTCCGCCGAGTAAGGCCAGGAGCTGGTTTGTGGAATCCGGGGCCTTCCTTAACTTATTCGGGGGCATTTTCGTCTGAAATGGAATGATTGATAGAATCGATATTTCATAGAAGAATGACCGAGGCCAAAAAATCCTTTCACACCTGGCTGAATATATAAGGAAGTTCACACACCCTGGACAAATCCATCCTATATCCATTATTTGCCAGCTTGATCGCTAGTATTATTTACTATTTTCCTTAGCTGGTGGTTTATGTCTGGTCCTTTCAGGTCGCCTGACCTAGGCTGATGGCCCTTCATAATGGCTTGTCTGGAGTCTAGCTGCTCTCTAAGACTTCGATGTACTAGTACCTGCCACCAAAACATCATTAAGGATTCAGTGAACGTCTTCAAAGACAGTAACACATGACAATTCACTAAATGCTTGTTGGCTCTACTGGAGGAGTATGAAATCAACAACATGTAACTGCTTAGGCATTGAGTGTTCCGCCGCTTGAGGAAATATGTGAGAGGATCGATGTTGAGCAGAAGTGGGGTTGAAGCATCCAAAAACACATCCCCCTTTACTTAGTAGGGCTTGAAAGGCTGGACAGTTTTTCTTTCCCGTCCAGAATTTTCCATCCAAGTCGAAATAGGAAAAGCCACAAGCAGCACTAGGCCCATTCGTCGGTTGAATGTCAGTAGGGTCCGATATTCATTCCTTACTCTAATAGGAAGATGGTAGTCATCCCAAAATAAGCTGGCAATATCAATAACGTGGCGTGGTCTAGAACAAGCCTTTGCTGATCCATTACGTTTTTGGTTACAAGAAATGCTTCTTCGCTTGCTTGCAGTGCCTAGACTTGAGTTTCCGCTATCGGATTGAGTGAGGTGACGGGAGCGGAAGCCAAGGATCCTTGCTACGCTCCATAGATGTTCGTACGATTCTTGGGGATCTTGGGTGCCTTTGAATTCAGTCTCTCGTTAGGTCTTCACTAAAGGATTGTCCACCTTCTCAAGCGCCTCTACCATACCCTTAGAAAGTGACAACGGATAACTTCCATTATTAAAAGGAATAACTTTTCAAACTAGTTGATAGTTGTTCCCTAGTTGTACCCCAAAATGGGTTCTAATTTACTAAATCACATGTTTCTATTTTCGGAACATCACACGTAGAGTTTTTTGAGGGAGAATCACTTGGCGCAGGGCCTCCCGTTTGAGGTCAAGTCGGGCGATGGTCACCAACTCAGGCAGGAAATGATGAGAAGTGGCTAACGATGCAAGAGCTTTTTTCCCATTATACGCTCTAAAAAAAGGGTATGTCGGGTTTTTGGACCCTATGTTGAGTAAGGGTTCCAAATCTTCCAAAAGTGATAGATATGTGTTATTTATTGGCACTCTCTTTCTATATTATGTCAACCTAAAAAGTGCGATTGAGAGTGGATTTCAGGTTCGATAGTGTTGAGAAGGTGCCACCGGTGACTGTACTTTCGTAAAAGCACCATAGGGTCCATTCCTCTCCCTATCCGTCAAGCATCTTCAAATCTCTTATTCCTCTTGAACCTCGAACAAAAAATCCATCTCGCCATCAGCTCGACTAAGAGTTCAGAATCGAAAAAGGAAACTAAACTTGACATAAGACGGAAGTTTGAAGACGCTCGACCAACGAGTGAGGTTTGAAGATGCTTGACAAAGAATGGTCGAGGTATAAAGGGTCCAATAATAGTTTTACAGTGGCAGCCCTAGGGCATATAAACCAAGTTTGTTTCCTCTGCCACCCCCTAGCCGCTCCATTCTAGGAAAGGCTCTACTTTGGATAGTGTTCTATCCAACCTACAAATAGTCTCTATGATCACTTACGTAATTATAGTAATTATCATTCATTAGCTCTAAAGCTAGTGAATGTGTAGCGAAAGAAGGGGGCAATGGGTATTGCGCCCTTGTAAGCAAGAGTAATGCTAGTGAACTACGGTCAAGCCAATGAATGTCCATCGGTCTATCTACGTACCTTCCATCATAAGGAAAATCTCTTCGACCTTCCGAAGATGGGGTAGCAAAGCTAGCTCTTCGTATCATTGGCATTGGGCAGGTGAACCTGGCTACACAACAACTCTAACTCTAGCAGAGGATCTAGTTCCACACCAATCTACTTATCTTATATAAGATAATATAAAAACTTAGCGTACCTATGCTTCATTGCCCTCTTGCTTTAGCTACTTACTCAGGAACTAGTCTGATCTACAACCATTCTTACCCTGGGAACTCAAAGGTGTGTAGCTTGCTTGTTAAAGGGGTGTTTCCGTTCTTCCGGTGTGAGATAGTTTATCCCTAGTTCGGTCCTATTGTGGGTAGTTCAGGTGCGCTTAAAGTCTTATATAAGGCATTCCGATGTTGCAACCTACATTTTATTCCCTGCCAAATCAGATAGGACTGACAGCCCTTTATTTATTCCGATGTACCGAAGTCTAAGCGAGTGGCTCATTGTGGGACCTTGTTGGCATGCCTCCAAGAAGGCTAATAAGACCCTGGTTGGGGCTGAGGAACATAACCCGGCGTGGATTGAGAGGTGAAACCTGGCTGATTTGCAAGAGGTTTTCCAAGAATACGGGTGGAATGTATCCCTTTTGGAGAGGTTCTTGGACTAGTGAAGATCGGGGCCTAGCCCCTAGATGTAATATGTGAAGCGCTTGTGCTAGACCTTGCCCATCGAGCACGGCTTGCGGCCTACTTACTAAAGGGGTCCTTACTTTGCTCTAGAGGATGTTTTCTAGGAATTGGTTGGACATTGGACTCGGCATATTGAGCATGGAATGTTCGCACATTAAACCTATAACCTCGCTTGTGAGATTCTCTTCCTCCTAGACTAAAAGAGTACTGCTGTGGTGAACCCATCCCACATTAGAAGGTTACGAGCTGGGCTCACTGAATATATAGAGAAGTCTCGTATATTCGTGCAGGCACCTTTTCTAGTATGGGGTTCCACCTGGGAAAGGACAAAACCGTGAGGGCACGCTCATACGCGAAGTGCGGGGTATAACCAAAGCGGAGAATACTTGCATAGTATGCGTTCCACCGGTGTGCCTCTGCCCGCCAGTGGGTATTCGCTTTGCCGGGGTTGTTACATTAAATTGGTATGAGAGCGGGCCTTCCTTTGTATCAGTGTCCCGCGAGGGCGCTGGGCCTCCTTAAAGGGGGGTGGATGTGGTGAACCCATCCCACATCGGAAGGTTACGAGCTGGGCCAACTGAATATATAAAGAAGTCTCGTATATTCGTGCAAGTGCCTTTTCTACTGTGGGGTTCCACATGTGAAAGGACAAAACCGTGAGGGCATGCTCGTACGCAAAGTGTAGGGTGTAACCAAAGCAGACAATACTTGCATGGTGTGCGTTCCGCCGGTGTGCCTCTGCCCGTCAGTGGGTACTCACTTGCCGGGGTTGTCACGCCCCGACCCGACCCCGCAAAAGGCCAAGACCGTACCCGACACACGGACGGAGTCTCCTCTGTACCGCGGACGATCCGAAAACCCTAAAATCAACATAATACTTGCGAAAGCCATAAAACAATTAAAATAAGCCAACTTTCTTTGAAACATACATTTCTTCATTAACAGCTATGCAACCCAAAAATGATATGCATACTACACAATTATTTATGCCACTAATCAATTCCATTAGCATGCATTTCCTTACTAGTCACAAGAGTATAAGTTTAGAACTTTACATTCTTTCAACTTATACAACATAAGACCATAGAGGCCTCAAACTAGAAAATACATACAAGGCTACAAGCCTCAAAATTAAGCGACATCCAAGCAATATACATATCAAGCAAGGCTCGCACAAAATCTGGTAACCAACCACCAGCAAAGCAAAGAACTGCTATCACGGGAACACCTCCACCTGTTCCTCCTCCTCAATTACCTCAAGAGGGTCTGCTTCAACTACTCCTATAAAAATATAGTATATAGAGGAATGAGCAAAAACTACTGCTCAGCGAGGGCAATTGGTCTCAAGGACGGAGATGAGAGGAGTATGCAATGCAATTAGCCAAGCAATGCATACAAATATCATACAGAGATATAATAAAGCCATCAATAAAGCAAGGCAAGTATTTAAAGCTGTAAACACTCATTCAAAGGATACGATACTCTTTTCAAGAGCAACTTTCAAACTCGAATTCGATGACGACGCGCCGGCCCAAACCACCTTATAACACCAGTTTGGAATACCCCGGAAGTATCCATCAACCTACGACCCAAAACTCCCTCGGAGGCAACCCAAGCGAGAAGAGGGAATAGCAGCAGAGCTAGAGCAACCAACACTGGCAACCCGAGGCTACCCAGAGAGGCCCATCACTCACGCGCGAGACACTATGCAATGCAAGACTCGATACAAGGCGATAAACAAGCGATAAAGCCACACGTGGGAGAATAACAAAGTAGGTTACTCTCGCACGCAATAGCAACAATTGATAAGCATTTCAATCCAAATCAATTCAAACAAGTATTTCAAGCAACCCTAAGCATTCTATAGGCATAAAATCAAGAAAACAAGCAAAAACACAAATCGGCCCCAACTATCAAAACACTACCATTTCCAAACGAGCCACGAGTTCTGGAAACCAACTTCGCCAATCCTCCTAGGTCACCATAAGGCACGTGTAAAGACCCCGAAACCCTACTTAACCATAGAATTCACGCAAAGTCCCGTTTTCCCCCTTTGCTCGTTTGAACTACAACTATAACAACCAAACACCCAACCAACACCATAATTGCACCAAAAGTGCTTCCATGGCCTCCCGAAACAATGCCAACACACAAAAGGAGAAAACGCCAAAGTCGACCTAAACGACCCCGACTTTCACCAAGGCTTAATTCCTGTTTTTTCCATTACGCAACCCAAACAAACCATGCATTTAGGCATTCTAGCACACCTAGCACATTTCTACATCAACGGACAATATAACGGAGCAACTTCATCGTTGCAAGGGTTTACTATTCATAAAACACTATTCAACAACTAATTTAAATTGCAATCTCAACATTTAACCGCATAAAATGTTAAAAAGCTATAAATACACGTTCTACAATTGCCAAGGAACATTCTAGAAGCATCAAAATGCTTTAAACAACAATCTACGGATAAAATCTAAAAATCACAAAGGTGATACACTTGACATTTAAATGCGCAAATAACATGCTTCCCTCACCTTAGGCACTCCTAGTCGCTAGGAAAACAACGTTGGTCACCTCGGAAACCACCCCGCACGAGCTCACGCGAAGATTGATCGATTGGAAGTTGAAAGGTTTTTTTTTTCTTTCTCTTGAAGCTCACGGCCTGCTCTCTGTTTCAGCTGCTATTTTTTTTTTTTTTTTTTTTAAGCTTATAAGAGGTTAACTTGGTCAAAGGGTCAAAGCCCTTGGTCAAACAACTTAAAACTTGGTCAAATGGCTTTATTTTGTGCATTTTAAAGCCATTTTAACTAAGGAAAGATTAATTATAGCTAACAACAATTAAAATATAAAATTTAAGTCATCTAAATACTAGTTTCACTATTTGTTGAGGACTAGATACCGTTCTCTAGCTATCGCTCCCTAAATGCAATACACGTTGTGACAGTAAGGAAGTAATAATTAATTCTAAAAGAATTTAAGGATATATAATTTCCAAAATTATAAACAAGAAATTTCCACATTCCGGGCTCGGGTATTACACCCTCTCCCCCTTAAAACAATTGCACCCACGCAATTCTTACCTGGTCAACAAACAACTCCGGATACTGATCCCGAACCTGGTCCTCTCTTTCCTAAGTCGTTTCCTCAAACCCATGATGATTCCACAGAACCTTGACTAACGGAATACGCTTTATGCGAAGCTCCTGAACTTTTCGATCCACAATTCGAATCGATTTCTCTTCATAAGACAACTTATCTTCAATCTGCAAAGGCTCCGGTTCAAGTACATGTGAAGGGTCTGGATGGTATTTCTTTAACATAGACACGTGGAACACATCGTGCAGTCTCAACAAGCTCGGAGGCAAAGCTAATCGATAAGCCAAAGGACCTACCTTTTCGGTGATCTCATACGGACCCACATACCTGGGACTAAGTTTCCCGCTCTTACCATGCCGAATCAATCCTTTCCGAGGAGAAATCTTAAGAAACACCCAATCTCCCAAATCAAACTCAAGATCCCGACGGTGCTTATCCACATAACTCTTCTGACGGCTCTGAGCTGTAAGCATACGCTGGCGAATAAGGTGAACATTATCTACCATCTTAATCATCTCATGTAACACAGTCGGATCAACTGTTCTCATCTCTCCAACCTCTTCCCAATACAATGGGGATCTGCATTTCTGACCATACAACGCCTCGTAGGGAGCCATACCTATAGTAGATTGATAACTATTGTTGTAGGTGAACTCCGCTAAAGGAAAAAACTTCTCCCAGTTCTTCCCAAAGTCTAGCACACATGCCCGAAGCATGTCTTCCAAGATCCTGACAGTTCTCTCATACTAGCCATCGGTTTGTGGATGATATGCAGTACTGAAGCTCAACTTAGTTCCCAGGGCCTCTTGCAACTTCTACCAAAAATGAGATATGAATCTGGGATCTCTATCTGACACTATACTCTATGGCACACCATGCAATCTCACAATATTAGCAACATAAAGCTCAGCTAGCTTATCAAGGCTATCATGTTTTTTCACGGGAATAAAATGTGTAACTTTAGTCAAGCGGTCCACAACAACCCAAACAGAATCACATCCTCTCGGAGATCTTGGAAGATCGGTCGCAAGGTCCATTGTTATATGTACCCGCTTCCATTGTGGAATCGACAACGGCTGTAGAAGTCCGGCTGGCCTCTGATGCTCAACTTTAACCCTCTGACAAGTCAAACATCTGGATACATACCCAGCAATCTCCCTCTTCATATTGTTCCACCAGAAGTGTTGTTTCAAGTCTCTATACATTTTTGTACTACCCAGGTGAATCGTATACCTCGAATTATGTGCCTCGGATAGGATCTCATTCTTCAAAGTCGGATCACCAGGAACACATACCCTGTCCCTGAATCTGAAGATACCATCTGCATGTAATTTAAACTCTGACTCTCCCCCTTTAGCTTTTTCTTGGATCTTCAAGATGTGAGGATCAGTCTTCTGAGCCTCTCTGATCTGTGCTAGCAACCCGGACTGAATCTGCAAACTAGCAAATCGAATCCCTACCTCAGTAGCTTCTGGCTTCCATGAACAAATTTCTTCCAAAGTATCCCAATCCTTGATAATTAAGCTTGCAACAGGAGCCTTTCGGCTCAAAGCATCAGCAACAATATTTGCCTTACCTGGCACGTAGTTAATAGAACAGTTGTAACCACTTAATAGCTCTAGCCATCTCTGCTGCCTCATATTCAGATCCTTCTGTGAAAACAAATACTTGAGACTCTTGTGGTTAGTAAAAATTTCAAATCTACTACCCCACAAGTAGTGACGCCACTTCTTCAAAGCAAACACAACTGCAGCTAACTCAAGATCATGAGTAGGGTAATTGACTTCATAAGGTTTCAACTTCCTAGAAGCATAGGCAATCACCTTACTATTCTGCATTAAAACACAGCCCAATCCTTCCTTAGATGCATCACTGTAGACAACGAAGTTCTCTGTTCCTTCAGGTAAAGCTAGTATAGGAGTTGTAGTTAGTCTCTTCTTCAATTCTTGGAAACTGGATTCACATTTGGCATCCCTGTTGTAAGCAACTTTCTTATGAGTCAACTGGCTTAAAGGCCCAGAAATTTTGGAAAAGTCCTTAACAAATCTCCGGTATTAACCTGCCAATCCAAGAAAACTCTGAATCTCTGACACCGTCTCAGGCCTCTTCCAAGATGAAACAACCTCAATTTTAGTTGGGTCCACTAAAATTCCTCGATCTGAAATGATATGGCCTAGAAAAGATATATGATTCAACCAGAATTCACACTTGCTGAATTTAGCAAAAAGTTTGTTTTCCTACAAAGTCTGTAGCACAATCTTCAAGTGTTGTTCATGCTCTGCCTCATTCTTCGAGTACACTAAAATGTCGTCAATAAAGATTACAACAAACTGATCAAGATAAGCTCGGAAAACTCTCTGCATCAAGTCCATGAATGCGGCAGGTGCATTTGTCAATCTAAATGGAAACACAACAAATTCATAGTGGCCATATCTAGTCCTGAATGCCATCTTCGGTATATTGTCACTCCGAATCCTAAGTTGATAGTAACCCTGCCTCAAATCAAATTCGGAGTAAACACTCGTACCCTGCAACTGGTCAAACAATTCTTCAATCAACGGCAAGGGGTATTTATTCTTAATCGTGACTTGATTAAGTCCCCTGTAATCAATGCATAATCGTAGCGTGCCATCTTTCTTCCTCACAAACAACACAGGCGCACCCCACGGCGAAGAACTAGGTTGTATAAACCCCTTCTCAAGCAAGTTCTGAAGCTGAATTTTTAACTCTTGAAGTTCAGCCGATGCCATTCTATAAGGACTCCTAGAAATTAGCGCGGTGCCTGGCACAAGAACAATCACGAACTCAATCTCCCTATCCGGTGGTAAACCCGGTAATTCCTCGGGAAATACGCCAGGGAAGTCTCTAACAATCGGAACCTCATTCAAACTCAACTTATCAGTAGGCTGATTGATCAAATAAGCTAAGTAAGCTTCACAACCCTTATTCAACAACTTAGAAGTCTTGATCGCTGATAAAAGAGGAATTCGGGCAGCCCTGCAGTTCCCAACAATCTCTAGTACCGGTAGGTCAGGAACCTGAAGATAAACAATCTTTGTTCTATAATCCAACTGAGCATAGTACTTCCCCAACCAGTCCATTCCCAAAATGATTTCAAAGTCACAGAATGGCAATATAATTAAATCAGCAGGAAATTTACGGTTCTCAATGCATATATCACAAGATTTGCAAATAGACTCAGTAACAAATTTTGCATCCAAAGGCGTACTAACTTCAACTTCATGCGGCAATTTATCAATGCAAACATTCACAGATCGTGCACATGCAGGAGTTATAAACGAATGTGTAGCTCCGGGATCAATCAAAACTTTAACTGGCTGAGTATTGAGAAGAAAGGTACCTTCCACAATAGCTGTAGTATCGGGCAGCTCCTCCGCATCTAGTGCAAAGACCCTAGCCTGAACCCTCTGCGCTGGACGTGCACCTGCAGCCCTATTCTGCACACCTTGGCCTCTAGTACGGCCCTGAACATTGTTATACTTAGGGCAATCTCTCACCCTATGATCATCGCTTCCAAAGCCTGTGCACTTACCACTCTTCCTCCAGCAATTAGCCTCAATATGCCCCAATCAATTACAATAGTTGCACTGCTGATTTTGCCTTACAACAGTGTTTCCTGTAGGTGCTGGGGCTCTGGTAGTAGGAACTGTACCTCCCTGCTGGGGTCTAGTCACAGCTGGCCTAGCCTGAATCTACTGCTGTGGCTGATACGGACGTTGCTGAGGAACCTGTGCAGAAGTCTGATACTGCCTCAGCTGACTCTGGCTGCTCTGGCCCAAATACTGCTTCTTACTCGGCTGACTGCTCTCAGCTAACATCTCAGCCTTCCGTTTCTCAAACTTCGAGGATGCCTGGAATGCCTCGGGAAAAGTAGTGTAGGTCTGCCCAGTCAAATGTAGCTGTATGTCCATTCTCAGCCCACGAACAAACCTATGAATCATCCTCCTAGCCGGTCGTACCAACTCGGGCATATACCTCGACAGGCAAACAAACCTAGCCTCGTACTGTGCAACAGTCATATTTCCCTGCTTCAAGGCCACAAACTCGTCTTCCCTCCTTTCCATAGCCATCTCGGGAATATACTTGTCCCGAAACTCACTCACAAAATCATCCCATAAATATGGAACATCCTCACAATCCCACCTCATCCTGACAGTATTCCACCACTGCTCTACATCACCCTCAAACAGGAATGATGCATAATCTATTCTTGCCTAATCAGTGTACCTCAAAGCGGTGAAAATTTTCTCAACACGATTAATCCATCTCTCGGCCGCCTCATCATCCGGCTCCCCGAAGAACTTTCCCGGCTCGTGCCTCAGAAATTTCTCTAACTGATTATTCTCAACTCTATACCCCTGTCCACCAGGATTAGCTTGATTTCCCTGGGGATTATTCCTGTCCTGCCACTGCTCATGTAGCACCTGTGTAATTCGGTCAACCGTTGTTGTCATAGTAGCCATAAACTGCTCAGGCAACGGTTGCAGACCCTGTTCTGCTGCCTCTTCATCTGACCCTATACCTTGAGTACCACGACGTGGCGGCATAGTAGCAATTTCACAATAGCTGGCAACATATAAAAGCAGTTTATAGACAGAAATATAGCACATAAGATTAGATAACACTCAAGTCAATAACAATCCAATATTCTAACACGCAATTCACATAACACAAGATTGACATGCCAAACTAATTCACTTTAAACACATAAGCACTCCAAGTTCACAAAGTCATGCTATAACACTTTCTTTCCACTTAACAATTATACAATAACATTCTAGCATTTTGGACCTTTACCCCACAGACCGAGAAACATATCCCGGCTCATGCAAGACTATCATGCTGTGATACCACCTAAAGATGTAACGCCCCGACCCGACCCCGCAAAAGGCCAAGCCCGGACCCGACACACGGACGGAGTCTCCTCTGTACCGCGGATGATCCGAAAACCCTAAAATCAACATAATACTTGCAAAAGCCATAAAACAATTAAAATAAACCAACTTTCTTTGAAACATACATTTCTTCATTAACAACTATGCAACCCAAAAATGATATGCATACTACACAATTATTTATGCCACTAATCAATTCCATTAGCATGCATTTCCTTACTAGTCACAAGAGTATAAGTTTAGAACTTTACATTCTTTCAACTTATACAACATAAGACCATAGAGGCCTCAAACTAGAAAATACATACAAGGCTACAAGCCTCAAAATTAAGCGACATCCAAGCAATATACATATCAAGCAAGGCTCGCACAAAATCTGCTAACCAACCACCAGCAAAGCAAAGAACTGCTATCACGGGAACACCTCCACCTGTTCCTCCTCCTCAATTACCTCAAGAGGGTCTGCTTCAACTACTCCTGTAAAAATAAAGTATAGAGAGGAATGAACAAAAACTATTGCTCAGCAAGGGCAATTGGTCTCAAGGACGGAGATGAGAGGAGTATGCAATGCAATTAGCCAAATAATGCATACAAATATCATACAGATATACAATAAAGCCATCAATAAAGCAAGGCAAGTATTTAAAGCTGTAAACACTCATTCAAAGGATACGATACTCTTTTCACGAGCAACTTTCAAACTCGAATTCGATGATGACGCGCCGGCCCAAACCACCTTATAACACCAGTTTGCAATACCCCGGAAGTATCCATCAACCTACGACCCAAAACTCCCTGGGAGGCAACCCAAGCGAGAAGAGGGAATAACAGCGGAGCTAGAGCAACCAACACTGGCAACCCGAGGCTACCCAGAGAGGCCCATCACTCACGCGCGAGACACTATGCAATGCAAGACTCTATACAAGGCAATAAACAAGCGATAAAGCCACACGTGGGAGAATAACAAAGTAGGTTACTCTCGCACGCAAGAGCAACAATTGATAAGCATTTCAATCCAAATCAATTCAAACAAGTATTTCAAGCAACCCTAAGCATTCTATAGGCATAAAATCAAGAAAACAAGCAAAAACACAAATCGGCCCCAACTATCAAAACACTACCATTTCCAAACGAGCCACGAGTTCTGGAAACCGACTTCGCCAATCCTCTAGGTCACCATAAGGCACGTGTAAAGACCCCGAAACCCTACTTACCCATAGAATTCACGCAAAGTCCCGTTTTCCCCCTTTGCTCGTTTGAACTACAACTATAACAACCAAACACCCAACCAACGCCATAATTGCACCAAAAGTGCTTCCATGGCCTCCCGAAACAATTCCAACATGCAAAACGAGAAAACGCCAAACTCGACCTAAACGACCCCGACTTTCACCAAGGCTTAATTCCCGTTTTTTCCATTACGCAACCCAAACAAACCATGCATTTAGGTATTCTGGCACACCTAGCACATTTCTATATCAACGGACAACTTAACGGAGCAACTTCATCGTTGCAAGGGTTTACTATTCACAAAACACTATTCAACAACTAATTTAAATTGCAATCTCAACATTTAACCGCAAAAAATGTTAAAAAGCTATAAATACACATTCTACAATTGCCAAGGAACATTCCAGAAGCATCAAAACGCTTTAAACAACAATCTAGGGATAAAATCTAAAAATCACAAAGTTGATACACTTGACAATTAAATGCGCAAATAACATGCTTCCCTTACCTTAGGCACTCCTAGTCGCTAGGAAAACAACATTGGTCACCTCGGAAACCACCCCACACGAGCTCACGTGAAGATTGATCGATTGGAAGTTGAAAGGTTTTTTTTTTCTTTCTCGTGAAGCTCACGGCCTGCTCTCTGTTTCAGCTGCTATTTTTTTAATTTTGTTTTGTTTTAAGCTTATAAGAGGTCTACTTGGTCAAAGGGTCAAAGCCCTTGGTCAAACAACTTAAAACTTGGTCAAATGGCCTTATTTTGTGCATTTTAAAGCCATTTTAACTAAGGAAAGATTAATTATAGCTATTAACAATTAAAATATAAAATTTAAGTCATCTAAATACTAGTTTCACTATTTGCTGAGGACTAGAAACCGTTCTCTAGCTATCGCTCCCTAAATGCAATGCACATTGCGATAATAAGGAAGTAACAATTAATTCTAAAAGAATTTAAGGAAATATAATTTCCAAAATAATAAATAAGAAATTTCCACATTCCAGGCTCGGGTATTATAGGGGTCGTTATAACTATCTTCGTCGAATGATCATATCGACAAGTTGATCAGAAACTTCAGTCCCCACCTGTACTTGAACTCTTGGATTGGATATATTTTGAGAGATCTTTTGGACCCAAAGCTGCTTGGCTTTCTTCTTCGCAGCCTTACAATGCTCGGGTTTGTGCCCGATAATACCACAATCACCACATAAAGCTAGTACTAAAACCTATTCATACTAAACTGGAATTTTAGTTTGAATCCCTTCATTGTTCATCAGTAGAACCTCTTTTGGTAACTCCGATTTCAGCACAACTTCGACACAGACCCTAACATAGGCCAATCTATCTCTCTAAACGGTGGGAGAATCACACCTAAGTGGATTGCCTATCTGCCTAAAGAGGTACCCAAACTCGGCGCCCTCTCTAGGGCAACTTCTTTCTGCCTCATCAAATGAGCTGTACCGAGAGAGAGGTTTGAAGATGCTCGACTAATCAAGAGATGAATGGGCTCTCATCATATTGCTTCAAAGACATTAGGCATATTAGCAGGTGTATTCTATTCCATCTTAGTGTCCGTCCGCCCTAACGAATAGTTACTTTAGCTATTCCAATCTACGAATGAGAGTTGTCTGGCTATTTAGTTTGGCTTTTGAAGCATACTCCGAATGCTTGTGATTTACTGGTTTGGTAGCTCCGCAACTCTGAACACCAGCTCAGGGAGTTCTCGGTTAGCTTCAATGTATAAATTTCCTTCCTCTTAGCCATTCACTATAGTTCTTTCTTTTTAAAGGCTTGGTTCCTTGGTAGCCTATTCCGGAGGGCGGGATTGATAGCTTGACCTGAGTTGATTAGTCACAACGACCTTGGGAAAAAGAGAGGTGGTGTTGAGTCCATGCAGACTCTAAATTCGTCTAGCACTTCAAACCATATTGGATTACTAGATAAAGAGCGAGTAATCACCTATGAAGAAATGAAATGGGCATTGTCTAAATCCCTTTTCTAATAAGTTGAAAGAACGTTTTCACCATGTCCTTTACAAGCTTTTACACGAAGCAATGAATGAGTTGCTCGACGGCATTCATCTGCCTTTTCAGTAAAGTGAGTCTTTCAAGTAAGCTTGTCTAACATTAAAGTCAAGCCTTGAACTTCATTGTTCAAGCTAAAGCCAACTTTTCTTTCAATTCCACCCTCTCCCTATCGATCAAGTTACTTCATACCTTGTTCTATCAAACAAGCTTGTAAACACCTTCAGAGAAAACTCCTTCTTTCGGGGTACAGGTCGGTCATTCTCAGTTATTATTTTGAAAGATTCTCGCACACGATTCAGTCTGCCTCTATCAAATAAATAAAGTATATAGATAGCCTTCTTATCCTTTTAGGTCTGACCTCTCTCTTCCACTTTTCACCTCCCTAAGCTTTACTAATATAAGGGTCATCAACACCGTCAGAACCTCGTATTTATAGCTTTTGCAGCTAAGGTGGCCGGTGCATCTAATATCTGATTCTGCTCTTCAGATGAGTAATTAAACTAACCTCTTCAAATTTCTCGCCTAGCTCTCGAGTAGCTGTGGTATGTTCGTACTTTTTGAAATTCCCTTCTTCATGCTTTAGTCGGCTAAGTGTCCCTTGTCACCCATGATAAGGAATTGATTTTCTTTCTTCCCTCAGCGAGTAGAGTTCCTTTTATATCTTATTATTCCTTTTGGTAAGGTCAGGGGAAATCACCTATTGTATTACGTCTGTGATGAGGTTTCGATTCGTTAGAAGCCTTCCAATAGTTTCTAGGCCATTTTCTTTCGATATCAAAAAAACCTAAAGGTAGTGCTAAGCCCCTTGGCTTAAGATCAAGTGGAAGTTGATAGCCCCAGTATAGAATAGTCTGTGGCAGGTATCGAAATAGGAAATAGGAAATTCAAGTACGATTATTTTGAATCTATGTCTGCCCTTCACTCTCTTTTGGCCAGCTGGCACCTTTACATCTATTCCAAGGCAAGCAGGAAGTGAAATTGGCATACTCCTATCGAACATAATTTCAATCAGTTGAAAGCTTTAAGGTAGTAGTGAAAAAAGTGCTTCTATATCCTTCCATAGTCGTGAGTAGGATCCATAGGCGGTAGGTAATGGGTTGCAGACCCTTTTTTCTTTCCATGTATGATCTCTACCTTGCAAGAGGGGGGTAATATGCGGGATCGACCGGTCAAAGCCATGTCCATAGCCCTTCTTATGCGGTGCCAGTTAGACCAATAATGAACTCACTACTCTTCCAAGAGGTAAAGGGTAAAGCAACCCCTGCAGCTCTCATTTTCATTTTGGTTTTCTGCTATTCATTGCCTGAAAGGATTTGCCCTGACCACCTTTCAATCAAGTAGGCTAGATGAAAGGAATTTACTACAACTAGAAATCCTTTTCTCTTACTTGTTTGGGAATGAGGGATGATGCCGACATCAGAAAACATAGACTTGACTCTCGTTCGGACTACTGAAATGGAGCAAAGGCTGGGGTATTGTGACACAGACTGACCACTCACTTCTTCAACTTCTTAACTCGTTTGTTGCTTACGGCTCCTTCCCAAGGATCCTTGCCAACTAAGCTACTAAACTCAACAACTGTAAGCTCTTGTTAGGTTAGGAAAGGTAGGAAATACCAGCTCTTTAGCTACATTTTGAATGCTAGCTCAGGCCTTTAGCTCCAAAGCAGCACCCGTTTACTCCTCCAAGTAATGTGCTTGTAAAGGAGCCCACTGCTTGAAGTAATACTAGAGCAATCCTTGGTAGTCCGCTCAATAGCTCTTTTGTATTGTTCGAAACAACGAGTGATAACAGCTTTTTAGGTCAATTCGAAGCAAGGGCAGCAAATGCATGAGAATTATGGGACTACAGCTTAGTTAGGACTAAGTATCTTACTCATAAGTAAAGATAGCCCTAGCACAGACATTTGAAGGGGAAAACACATTAAGCTTCTTTCTCTCACACTAACTGGATTGCTTCCTTGACTTTGACTATCATTTAACTGTAAGGAGAGGATCGATGTAACTAAGCTCGTATTCCTATAGGGTTTGAGGTATAAAGTAGCTCTAAAATATAGAACCGGGAACAGGAAAACAAGAGAAAGAAGGAAAGACAATGCAAAGATCAGCTTCGAGATAGCCAGGTCAGCGATGGAACTTGTCTAGTAACTAGTAAGAAGGGGCATACTTTCTCATTGTTGACTCACAAGGGTTGGGCTAGCTCTTTTGAGGAGATCAACCGTCTAGGATATTCAAAAGAAAGAAAGAGCAAACTTCACTTTAATATCTATATGACACAGGCTGAAGCCTTCCCATAACAAAGAAAGTCTTTGTCTAAGCTAGGGTAAGTGGTGGTCAGCTATCCCCACTACCATATGACTTGGTTGGAAAGGCAGATAGCCAAGCCAGAGGTGACAGGAGATAAGCAAGGGCTTAGCCCGAGCACGGAAGACAAAGCAAATCTGTCTTATTCTAAAGAAAAATGGGGTGACTACACCTATCTAATCTAACAACAGAGCTAGCGAACTACAGCTCGAAAGTAGCAAAAGTGGGCCTAGAAACAATGTTTGGGCTTATGATTCATGGTCATTTCTCTTCTCAGTAAATGGTCTATCTTATAGAATAGAAAGAAAAGACTTTCATCTCCTTATCAGTCGACTTACTTCATACCTTTACTCGCAGGAATTGAGTACTTCTTAAGCGGGAATTAAGGTTTAGCAGAAAGGTAGAATCCAACAGGCTTAGAACATTTGTTAGCAGTAACGGGCGATGGCAAAGGTTTTTGCCCGTGGACGATCCAACCATAGGAATGATAATAGGATAGGGCGGTCAATTAGTCCAGTGGCGACATTCAGAATAACTTCTAATATGTTTTGGCCTTGGTGCTAGGTTTGGTGGGTTTACAACAGAGAACTGGCTAACAAAGCCTTTAGTATTGACCCCTAGTACGTACTCTTTCGAAGTCCTCGTAGTTGAACTATTCAATCCGCAAGATGGTTTTTGGGCAGCGATTTGTACTACGCCGTCACAATACAAATCTAAATAAAAGGAGACCTAGTTGCTAACTTAACCTTAAGGAGCTTTACATCACTTATTTCTAAAGTAGGGGATGCTAAAGTTGTTGAGACCCTAGAGGAAAGCACTGCAATCAGTCCTAAAGGTAGATGCAACTTCGTTCCTTTCTATTCTTATAAGAGTTTTAGCGCACTGAATCTCAAGGAAATTGCACCATAGCCAATGGACTGAGAGAGAGACAAGGTTTGAAGATGCTCGACTGATAGGAAAAGGATAAGATGGCCAAAAGAAGAGAAGGCTTAGAAACCCGAATAGGATAAGGCGCTTACTAATTGATTCACTGATGGATGGATTGGAAAGGCATTGCGCCTTAGACTAGTAAACGAGACAAGGAAGGTCGTTACACCAAGAAAGGCATAGGAGTCTTTTAATTTGGGCGTGTCATCTCAAAGCGAGATTGTGTGCACTTCTCTTATATAATATATATATATATATATATATATATATATGTAATTGACTGTCTGACTTTTGATAGGTTGAAAGACAAGATCCATAATTTAGTCTAGTCAAAAAAGGATCTATTATATGCGAATTCCTTGGGATCTATAGAGATGCACTATCGGTGACTCGATTCTTTCTCTTTGTTTCCCTGTAACCAGAAAGGGCTCGACTCTCTTCCTTATCAACAATGGATTCTCTGGGTAGCCATATTTTCTTTTAATTACATAAGTACATTAGTTAGACGATCAGTGGATTACATCACCCCAATTCGCACCAAGTTTTTTTTGTCGGACATGGAGAAAGCTCCAAGGATTGACCCGGGGTTAGACTACTCTACGGAACCCCTTTGGACGACTACTTTGTGCTTGCCATTATCTTTCGTTCTTCCAGCCAGGACCAATTCCGCCTAAGGCCATGATCGAGTCATGACTCGTGATGATGCTCTTTCAAGGACCGACAAAACTCTCTAATGTTGATGAGCAATCCTTGCTTCGGATGTGTATGAGAAGGAAGCTTCCCACAAATATTGACTCTTAGATAGATACCAGCATAGTATCTTAATTAACAGTTTCTTGAACTTGGTTGCACTCGTAAAACGAGCGATAGCTTAAGAGAGCAGCGAAAGAAGCCTACGAAGCGGTGATATTTCCTGACTAGCAAGTGGAGGATCATTCCAGTCTCTGATGGCATAGCCGATGTCTCATGCTAGGAAGCTAAGCTAGGGAATTTTTCTTTCTCAACGGCAGTGAAAACCTTCCTCTATGCTAACAGAAGTTGAGACTTTGGCAATAAAGAAGGAAGCAGGCTAGGGACATGGTAATAGCAGTCTCTATTCACTCATGCTTGCTGCTTAAGATTCTCTTTTCCCTCTCCCCCAACTGAATGAATGGTGGGATTGAATCTCTAAAGAGAAGGTATTCTTCCACGCTTATACCATTTCTGGGCTTCCATTTCACCGGCGAGGAACTGAGACTTCAAGCAGTAATGAACTCAACTCATGGCCTCTAGTTTCACACCTTGCATCAGACCGTACTTCACTCGCTTGGTACTCACTAGCATAGTACTCTGCTGCGAACCAAATTTCCATGTGATCCCTATCCTCATCCATCAATAGTTGAAGGGCGGTAGTCTTAGGTGAAGACTTTTTTGAAGAATCCCTTCCTGGGTTAGAGTTGTAGTGGCAGCCAAGTTTGCTTATATGGTGGTGACTTTGTTTTATAGCTTTGCAATCTTTTAGCCAGGCCAGTGAAAAATCCTGTCTTAGCTTAGAAGACCCCTCAGACAAGGTCAATCTAGTTGAAGTTAATTCTTTTTGCCAGGCTAGTTGCCTTCTTTGGTAGGCCTGTTGAAGAAAAAAAACGCTTCGATAAGAATTTTTCGTGCCAGGAGCAACCAAACAAGTGCCATCAAGTTACAAGTTATTTAGGAGATTTTCTTTTATATTTTCTTATGTCATTATTATATAATAGAAGTGCTATATCCTTATAATTATGATGTCCTAATGGTATAACCCTCTGGCAGGATATGGGCCTTTTTCCCGCTCATTTTTTGAGACTGCTCTTTTCTTTTCTAATAAGCAACTACTAAGTGCTTTGATGTCGGTGCAGCCGAGCCAATTGGAGTGGCTTTCGATAATGTCAATCCAGTCTAGTTTCCTTACCTGGTGGGGTCAAGCATGGGATTCTTCTCAATAGAGCTGATTCAATCGGGTACTTTTTCCTTAACTATTTTCTACCATCTTGAGCCATCTTGAGTGCTTCTCGCTACTAAGAGGTCTAAGCCCTACCTATTTACGTGCGTGGGGCAACTAACTATCATTCTTTACCCAGTACTTTACTAAATAACTGGTGCTCGCGCACCCTTTCTTGACCTTGCCTTTTAGACCTTGTTTCCTTTAGTCCTACTATCCCTGACTCTTGAAATCTTAGACTATCTTAACTACAAATACAAAAGGTAATAAAGATTTTATTCTTGACTCGTTATGATCTATTGAGTAAGTAACTCGTTAAGTAAAAATAAGTAATACCAAAAGAACCAGTAATTGGAATTTCATCCCTAAAACTTCTTTTTTTGGTACAGCTCGAAGAGACAAAAGATTAGAAGAGGGCAGATAAGATGACACTCAAAGCAATGATACTCTTAACCCTGGGACTGGTACTTCAATTGGATGGGCTGGACCAAGACAAGAGGGAACTTCCATTACAACTTCCATATATCGAGTTTCAGTTGCTTTTTCTGTTGATCCAGGTGAGAAAGCTTACTAAGCCTACCTCTGCTTTTGTTTGTCTCCCAAGGATAGCTCCTTCGTTTGAGAGCCTTTACACGAGTTCGTTGAAAAGTCATTTTTTATCCTCAAAAGACAGTTTCTCGTCTCTGTCATCGTATGCTTAACACATGGTGTTTAGAGGGCCTTATATGGGGGGTGAGTCCAAAGAATGTGTGTTAAGCATATAGCTATTTTTTCGAACATGGGACACCAGCGTTGAAGAATGGCCTGGGTTCTTTTTTTTAATACAGTTTCAAGGGCTCCTGGTGCAAGAACAAGACCAATGAAATGGGGTGCCAGTACGTGTGAGAATTTGTATAGATTAATCTCCAGACATTGGATTTTGAAAGCTACCCTGACACCTATCTTTAAGAGCATGCCTCGGGAATAGAACAAAAAGAAGCTCTTTGTGACCACACTACAGAATCTGTTGTTTCCTATGGTCTTTCGATCGCTTCAAAGCCGTCTCCGGGGGGATATGCTTCCCTTTTTCTTTTCCTTCAAGAAGATGCCCTTGGCAGTGCCCCATGCTAGTAATGAACTTGTTCATAGATGAAATATGCTCCAAGCGATTTTCGGTATCGAAGGCTTCCCAGCCGCTACTAAGATGCATTTTGCACGACATAAAGAATGAAAATTATAGGACTCGGTGAAGACCAATCCGATAGGGCCAGATCTATCTTATTCTTTATAGGAAAGTCTCCTCAGTGGTAGCATGAAAGCAGATAACCAAGGTAGGGTAGGAAGACTGGGGATTTGACCTTTAGAAATGATAGGTCGACCGCATGAATGAGTCGAGATGGAAAGCACAACACAATTCTTAATCATAGTAAAGAACCTTTTGCACGTGGCCCTATCAGGTTCGTTCATAGCAGGTGTAAGGCAGAAGGAAGAGTACTCTCTCAGCTTGGATATAGGTCCACAAGGGATTTTATTTTTCAGGCATTTTCTGAAGCTAGGAAAAAGATATAAGGAGGCCGTAGCCCTAATAGAAGGCTTTCTCTATGCTGATTTTTGGCTTTCTTAAGCTAAGGCAAGCATGCGCAGTATCAAACAGTCCTAGTCACAGGGGTCGGGCCCTAAGCCTCTGAACTAGCATTACAAAAAAAGCTCTGTAGATGGCGAGCCTTGTGTCCAAAGGCATAATGAGAAGTGGCCCTAAGGGTTTTCTAGCCATATCGAGTTGAGCCTACCCATCCCTCCTTGTAAGAGGGAAGATTCCAATTACGATGTCAGAAAACAATCGCTGAATAACTCTTCTAGCTTCTGCCTTTGAAGCAATCCCGAGATCTTTAAAATTTTCTTTTGGCATAGTACACTAGTGTGACCATTTAGCTCATCTTGATTGTCGGGGCTAACCCTCTCAGACCATTTAGAAAGTGATAGCGGGGAAATGTGCATTTTTGGCTATTCCAATCAGTATGGAAGTGGGCTCAAATCAAAAGGATTATTTGACTGCTATTGCTATTGATGTGCTAAAGGCTCAAAGCTCTATTCCAAAAAATATATTTTACTGCCACAACATAGGCTTTCTACCTAAAATCAAATGAAATTAAAGATTGAATTGGGAAGGAAGTGAACCTAATTCATATAGCTACTTGGTATGACTAGAGAGACCACCCTGACCCCCATAGCTCCTCGGGCTTACCGTTACTCTCACTACTTTAATTCTATCTGATGAGAGCATATTTCAGGGGCACCGCTTTGGCAGAGCATAGCCTTTGGGGCAGGTTTTTTCCTCTAGATCAATATGAGCATGATCAGGCCATGGAAGACTTGCATCAAAGTAGACCTCCAGATTTGGCGTAGTTAAGTCGACAGCCTCAGATAGGGTCAGCTCAACAGAGATTGTTTGGAAACACTTCTTTCTAATAGGGAAAGATCTTTTGCCACGACTTCGGAATCTACATCGCCATTTAACATCATCGGTTTCAGCTTCAACTTCGGCAGTCCGGATTCCCCTCGAAGACTTAGACTACGTCAAAATGATTAGACCTGGGCAAAAAAAAAATGTGAAACGTCCCAATAGGATACATAGCGGTATGAGGAGTTGGGTTGGTTGACATGGGGCTAGATGATATAGCCAGTGTTCCGTGAGGGACTATGTGGCGCTCCCACATCGAAAAATTAGGAAGTGATGCAGCTGTATATAAGGGGGCGACTCCTTGTATAAGCCACAACGCGTTTTCACGTGGGAGACCACGTGAGGAACAAAACCGTGAGAGTATTGGTTCCCTTCGGGGCTTGCTCAAAGCGGACAATATTGTGGTAGTGGCGGACTCGTGCCCGTGATAAACCGTGGCGGGTTCATTACAAATGGTATCAGAGCCTACCGGGGTGACCCGGCGTTGTGACGTTAGCCCACGAGGGCGCGTGCCTCTTAAGAGGGGTGGAGTGTGGCGCTCCCACATCGAAAAATTAGGAAGTGATGCAGCTGTATATAAGGGGGCGACTCCTTGTATAAGCCACAACGCGTTTTCACGTGGGAGACCACGTGAGGAACAAAACCGTGAGAGTATTGGTTCCCTTCGGGGCTTGCTCAAAGCGGACAATATTGTGGTAGTGGCGGACTCGTGCCCGTGATAAACCGTGGCGGGTTCGTTACAGACTAAAAGGTATCAGATATGTAACATCGAAAGGGTATGATTTAGTAACTATTCAGTGCGTTCTCAAGGGGAGATCGTGAATTTCATAAGAGAAGAAAGAGAGCTTTAGAAGCAGCCAATCTTTTCTTTATGCCTCATGTCTTCCGTTGGTCAACAACCAACCACAGCTCTCTATGGTACATATTGGAAGAAGCCTCTCTCTTTCATTATTGAGAGATTTATTTAGTGTTTAGTGCATTAAATTCTACCTTAGTCCTAAAATGGTATCATTAGTGATAGAAGGACCAACTGTCTTTTTGAAGCAGATAGTTCACAGTGCTTATTTTATAGATACTGGAAAAGAAAACAAATGAAAGCCCGACTAAAAAGAGTCATTTTGCCCCTGCTCGGTAGTTCTGTAGCAGCTTTTTTTGGGCGTTTTCTAGGATCAGAAGGAACTGCTATAATGTCCACGCCAGAATTCATACCTCTATTTTTTGTAGTTTTTCTCACTTTCATTCTCCTTTGGAAAAGAAAAAGGAGTCGATTTCTCTTATTCATCATTTATATCCTCCTTTTCTTTTTCTCTACCCTCCTTCGCTTCTTCATTTCTGAAAAGATTTTGGCATTTTTAAGAGTGCCAACTTTGATTTGGAATGTCACTTCTGGATCGAATGAAAGTGGGAATGAAGGCTCGGAAGCGAGCGTAAATCAGCCCCCGCCTATTCCATAATTATACTTTTCTCTACTGGATGACTACACCCGGGAAGAAGAGCTCAATGATCGCTTTAGTATTCATTGGGCCGGTCTCTGTTACAATCCATGAGTGCGGGACTCATTTGTGCAGACCCAAGCCCAGATCGAAAAGCATGTCGAGGCGGCTCTGATGGCCGCCAGGTATTCTTATGATGTTGTCTTCGCCCGAAGACCGCAGATTCGAGGCTTTCTCTTTTACCCGTAGGGGAAGGCACTTTCAGAATCTACTTATCTCTCTTATTTAACAAAGATAAGAGAAAATGGTACAAGGCAGAGCCTTCCATACCACCGGATTCTGAGAACCCTCCAAAGCTATAATCTCTTCCTAGATTAGACTAGGAGACTTTCCTTGGTGTGGGAGGAGCTGATGGTTCTAGATTCCTTTTTTTTGGTATGCCGCTCTGCTAATAAGGTGCAGTCTTTGTTTCTCCCTTGCTTTCCATTGGTCAACAACCAAGAAAAGTTCTCTATACTTATTCACCACTCGTACAGGAAGGACCCTATTTTTGTCTAGAGGGAATCATCTTTTCTCAATCAAGAATGCCTCAGCTGGATAAATTCACTTATTTCACACAATTCTTCTAGTCATGCCTTTTCCTCTTTACTTTCTATATTCCCATATACAATGATGGAGATGGAATACTTGGGATCAGCATAATTCTAAAACTATGGAACCAACTGCTTTCACACAGGGAAAACAACATCCGGAGCACCGACCCCAACAGTTTGGAAGATATCTTGAGAAAAGGGTTTAGCACCAGTGTATCCTATATGTACTCAAGTTTATTCGAAGTATCACAATGGTGTAACGTCGTCGACTTATTGGGAAAGAAGAGGACGATCACTTTGATCTCTTGTTTCGGAGAAATAAGTGGCTCACAAGGAATGGAAAGAAACATATTCTATTTTATCTCGAAGTCCTCATATAGCACTTATTCCAATCCTGGATGGGGGATTACTTGTAAGAATGACATTATGCTAATCCATGTTCCATACAGCCAAGGAAGCATCAGTTTTTAATCTCATTATGACTAGATCATCCTTCTGATAATTTTTCACGATCATAATGGAAGGCGGTAAAAGCCATTTTAGACTCTTTTTCCAATCGCCCTGTGAAAACAGACATTCAGAAAGGTTCTCGAGATTCTCAATCGCTCTTTTTAGTGGGGAAGAATAGTGCGGGAAGGGAGCAAGACCAGGTCGAGCCACTAGGACCTTCCCACGTGTCAAGTTGAATAAATCAAGAATACCTCAACTGGATAAATTCCTGGAGTTTATCGAAAGACATCCACTCTTCATTTTTTTCTTACTTGCTTTAAGCATAGCATCCCTAACTATAACAACTCTTCGCAATCACCTTATTTTGAAAGGGGTGATTGCGTGGAATAAAGTAGTTGGCTGGGGGATGCGCTTTGAGTTCGGGTAGGGCGGAGTTAGGTTAACACCTATCCTACCTGAGGTACCTAAGAACACCCCCACCTCTACGGGGGAAAATCCTAAAGTAGGAGGCAAGTAGGCAAGTTGTAGACAACTTTTTTTTCCATGCTTTCCGTCGGTCAAACCAACGATTCTCTTCTGAAAGTAATAGAGATATCTATTTCTAGTTAGACTTCTATCAATGCAATGAAAGAACCATCCTTTCCTATTTGTTTTTCCTGTCAGATAGAAAGAAATTTAGACCCCAAAGAGCCCTTCTTTACTACTTTAGGGGGTAGGGGTGAATGGGGGGTTTACATACAACCGAGGCAAAGTGGTTTATGATTGAATCTCAAAGGCATTCTTATCATTTGGTAGATCTAAGTCCATGGCCTATTTTGGGTTCACTTAGAGATTTGGCAACAACCGTAGGAGGTATGATGTACATGCACTCATTTAAAGGAGGTACAACACTTCTTAGTTTGGGCCTCATATTTATCCTATATACCATGTTCGTATGGTGGCGCGATGTTCTACATGAATCCACATTGGAAGGACATCATACCAAAGTCGTACAATTAGGACCTCGATATGGTTTTATTATATTTATCGTATCAGAGGTTATGTTCTTTTTTGCTTTTTTTGGGCTTCTTATCATTCTTCCTTGGCACCTACGGTAGAGATCAGAGGTATTTGGCCCCCAAAAGGGATTGGGGTTTTAGATCCTTGGGAAATCCTTTTTCTTAATACCGTTATTCTCCTTTCATCCGGAGCTGCCGTAACTTGGGCTCATCATGCTATACTCGTGGGGAAGGAAGAACGAGCAGTTTACGCTTTAGTAGCTACCGTTTTACTGGCTCTAGTATTCATAGGCTTTCAAGGAATGGAATATTATCAAGCACCCTCCACTATTTTATATAGTATTTATGGTTCTACCTTTTACTTAGCAACTAGCTTTTATGGTTTTCATGTGATTATAGGTACTCTTTTCTCGATCATATGCGGTATTCGCCATATCTTAGCCATCTGACCAAGGAATATCACGTGGGCTTTGAAGCAGCTGCATGGTACAAGCATTATGTAGACGTGGTTCGGTTATTCCTATTTGTCTCTATCTATTGGTGGGGAGGTATATTAAGAAATGAATCAATGGATTGAGGAATGAAAGCTCGAAGATAAAGAGAACCGGGCTTTTCCAAAGAATTACTATAGCTTTCCCACTCCCTTTGATTATAATATACAAAAAAGTCTCTTCCACTTTCCTACTAAATCTCTCTCTATTCTGGAACATAAATGAAGGGATCGAAGAGATTACGGCAGATCATGTTCACCAAGAAATTACCCGAAATTGGATCTTGGTCTATTTTAGATTGTTCATTTTAATTGTAATCAAAGATATTTTCTTGTCTCTCGTTTCTTGTCTGAACAAATCAAAGAACCTAATGGATCGAACTTTAACTCCGAGTGACTTGGTTTCATTGGAAAAACCAAAGCAAATATCATATTGACTTTCTCTCACCCTACTTCTAAAGATAGATAAAAAAGGTTAGAGATAAATCCTTCTGCACATGCCACTTTAGGATTCAAAAAAAAGCCTTCAAGCTCAGCAAAGTGATAGCTATATGTTGAGTGCTCTTGGCTTTGTTTGCTTTCTCACTAGTCTTTTTTATGGATCAATATATGTACTCGCTATGTCAATATCTATCTGACTTGTTGCACAAGTACTCGTACTGCAGGCATTATTCGGTAATGGAAAATGTTCCTGACTTAGCTTAGGTAACTCAAGTCAACACAACTCAATACAACCCAAAGTAATTCACCTCTAGCTTTCATCAGATTGGGTAGGGGCGTCCAGTTCTTTATGGTTTGGGAAGTTGTCTCTCAGGGAAAAGCAAGCCCACTTATTAGAATAGGAAGGGCTTGTTGCTCTCGAGTTGTTTTCGGGGGAAGCGACTCTTGTTGTTCTTTTCTAGGGTACGTCTGAAGGGAGATGACAAAGCGTATTAGTTGATTGAGCCTTGCTTGAAATCGTTGTTCCAGTCAATCAAGTTGTAAAAGAAAGAATCATAGTCTGTTAGTTATATACTTATTCATTTGAGACTGATTTTATTTAATATGTCGTAGTGCGCCCCCCTTCTTTCTCAAAGTCAACTTTCTCACTTGTTTAGTAAAGCTTTACTGAGTATACGAGGTAAAGGCGCGAAGGAAGCCGTTTTACCTTGTTTACCCCCTCAAGTTCCTTAATTTGAAGGAGGTGATTTCAATGGTTTCAGATTCTCGGCTGAGAAGTTAGGAAGAAGTCGAATTACAGCAAGCATGAGGCGTTGTTCTAAATTTGTAGGGAGAAATTCATTGGTGGATTTACCTCTAAATGGGGCAACGTTCACTTGCACAAACAACTAGGAATGCCCTGCTTTTTCTAAATTGGAAAGGTTCTAACTCTCGGCTTTAGAAGCAATAGGAGAATGATTTTTTTCTATAAAAAGTAGCTGCCTAGTGGTTCTTCCTTTTCGTTTCAAGATAAAGCAAGCCACGTATTTTGGTTGAAGGTTAAAGCCGTGAAAGAAGAAGTGGAATAAGGAGTAGTTTGGGAGGGTGGACTTGAAGAAAATGGAAGCTTTGGAGGAAATTGTGTACCTAGACCGCACAGAAGAATCAAGACCTCTATCATCAGCAGAAATAACTCTAAGAGTATCATCCAAAGAAAAATGAAGGAGGCTAACTAGGTTGGAAAAGATTAATTGGAGGCAAAAGTAGAGAACAAAAAATTCTTCCATCGAGTGGCGAATGCGATAAATTTAGTAAACACTATATCTAGACTAGAGGTAGAATGAGACGTTCTGGAGGAGGAGGAAGCAATTCGATTAGCGGTCGAAAAGTTCTACAAAGAGCTTTACGTAGAACTGCATTCACTTCGACCAACGCATCACGGGGTCTCGCATCCTTACGGAGATGTGTGATTGGTTGGAAAGGCCTTTTGAGGAGTAAGAGGTTTTTAAGGCTCTAGGGGAGATGTGTGGAGACAAGGCCCCAAGTCTGGATGGATTCACCATCGCCTTTTCTAAAAAATGCTAGAGGGGGTAGTCAAGGATGACTTCATGAAGGTGCTTTTGGAGTTCCACAAAGATGTCTCACTGGAGCCAACTTCATTCCTCTCCCTATCGGTCGAGCATCTTTAAACCTCTTTCGTTGGTCGAGCGTCTTCAAACCAACGCCACTTTTATTGCCTTGATCCCATATAAAGGCGAAGACATTGACATTCGAGATTTCCGCCCGAGTTGCTTGATGGGTAGCTTATACAAAAGAATTGCAAAACTACTAGCATCCAGAATTAAGAAGGCGATGAGTTTGATCATATTTCCCCATCAGAGTACCTTTGTTCAAAGAAGACAAATCCTGGAATAAAAACCTAAAGCGAACAAGTGCATTGACTCAAGAATTATAAGCGCGAAACTGTGAGTTCTATGCAAAATTGACATAGAAAAGGCTTACGACCATGTCAACTGGAGGTTTCTGGAATATTTGCTTAGAAGAATGGGATTCGGGGTAAAGTGGATAAAGGTGTGTATAACGACAGCATCCTTCCCCTTACTCCATTGGGCCTCGTGAATGGCTCATCCACAGGCTTCTTCCACAGTTCCGGGGTCTTCGACAAGGGGACCCACTATCCCTCTTTCTAATAGAACAGTGTTAGTTCACTATTATTGTTGCTCAGGCCGACGAGAATTCAATTTTGATATTTCTATGTGCGCCACTAGAACTTTGATCATATGCTTTGAGCTGAGTCGATGAGTTTTAATATTCGTGTAAGTATGCCATGTAGATTGAAAATCAAGAAGCCCTCACTATAAATAGCACACCGGATGGATCATTCTTTGGAAAGCCGAAGGTGAAGAGTTAACACCTCCCAAGGGCTGGGTGAGAGAAAGCATCCTTTGTTGATACCTAGTGTGTACCGCCACCTACTAAAATGGATTAATAAATGTTGTTTTCTATTGCTTGTAGCGGCGTTGCTTCCTTTTGTTCACCGCAAATAATTGAATCTTGAGAAACAAGAAATATAGTTTTAAAGCCTCGAACGAATAGTATCTCTATCTGGCGTCGTTATTGTGATACCCCGAACCTGGCATGTATTTAATAGCATTTAAAGTTCATTTAAATTGCATTTTATTGACCTTTCACCTTCTTTGACCAAACTAGTTGACTTTTCATCTACATTGACCAACTAGGACAAGGTGGGAATTTTTGAAATGTTTAATAAAGGGCAAACTCAGGATTAGAAATAAAAAAATGCAATGTTAAGTTAGTCAAATTTTCTGTCAACTTTGGAATTAAGTCTGAACCAATTGGGGAAGAGTTAGGTAGCAAATTATATATGGTTGGAAAGCTTTATGAGTCTAGTTTCTGAGGCTTCAAACCGTTCGTGAATTGGAGTTTTCTAGAAGAAGTTATGGCCATTTTCGTAAGGTCGCGCATAGCTGTTTCGGTTTAGCTGGTTGACCGAAGCTTTGACCATTTGACTTCAACTTGTCATCTTATATATGCATAATTCATTACAAAAACAAGAAAAAATTTGGGGGAAAAAAAAAAAAGAAAGGGCCAAAACCATAGGAGAAAAAGAAAAAAAAAAGATTTCAACATCAAAACTTCAAATCTTCGCGAGAGCTTGCACGGGGTTGTTTCCGAGGCTTCCAACGTGGTTTTCCTAGCATCTAGTAGCGTCTTAGGTGAGTGTTTCATTGTTATTTGTGCATTTGAAATTATTATGCCTAAACATTAATTTTTAGGCATTATGCGTAGATCATTATTTTACCCATTTTGATGCTTGAAGAATGTTCCTTGACAGTTGTAGAACATGTATTTGTAGACTTTTAGCATTTTCTACGGTTAAATATAGCTATTGTAATTTAAAATGCCAATTGAATAGTAAAATATGAATAGTAAACCCTCATTTCGTAAAAATTGCTCCGTTATGCGTTCTGTTGATGTGAAAAGATGCTAGATATGCTAGAATACCTAAATGCATGATTTGTTTGGATTGTGTAATGGAAAAATGAGGAAAAATGCCTTGGTACAAATTGGGGTCGTTTAGGTCAAGTGTAGCATTTTCTCGTTTTGCATGATGGCATTGTCTCGGGAGGCCATGGAAGCACTTTTGGTGTGGTTATGGCGTTGGTTGGGTGTTTGGTTAGGGTAACGGTAGTTCAAACCAGCAAAGGGGAAAATCGGAGCTTTGTGGGAATTCTAGGGTAAAGTAGGGTTTCGCGGTCTTTAGACGTGCCTTATGGTGACCTAGGAGGATTGGTAAAGTCGGTTTCCAAAACTCGTGGCTCGTTTGAAAGTAGTAGCGTTTTGAAAGTTGGGGTATTTTGTTTGTTTTCATAGTGTAATGCCTATAGAATGCTTAATATTGCTTGTTGTGCTTGTTAAAGTTGGTTATGATTGAATTGTATATCAATTGTTGATAATGCTTGTTAGTGTTGTTCTTGTTACTCTATAGATGGTAAATGCTTATTGTATCGCATGTTGTTACTAACCTGTACTTTAGTGCGTTGCTCGATTATCGTTATATGTCTCGTGTTGCATTGCATTAGTGTCAGACGCGTGAGTGGTAGGCCTCTCTGGGTAGCCTCGGGTTGCCAGTGTTGGTTGCTCTAGCTCCGTGTCCTATTCCTTTTCTCGCTTGGGTTGCCACCTAGGGAGTTTTGGGTCGTAGAATTGACTGAGTATATCCGGAGTACTCTTACCGAAGTTATAAGGAGGGTGAGCCGGCGCGTCATCGTTAAAGTCATCGAAATCGTGAATGGTATATTGCTCGTTTGAGTGAACCGTGACCTTCAGAGTGTGGTATAGCTTTGAATGGTTGTGTTAATGCTTTTATTAATTGTTTATTGTATTGATTGTTTACATTGATTGCTTACATGTCAGTTATATTGCTTAACTGTCTTATTTGCATTGCACGACTTTCTTTCTCTCCACATCGATAACTGTCTCGCCTTCACTGAGTATACGTGTTGAGTATACTCACTCCTCACCACCACATTTCAGGAAATACCATGTGAACTGGAAAGTTCGTGATTACGTGAAAGTTCGTGCTTGAAGAGTTGTCTTGCGTGCTATGTGGCTTGAGTTGTCAAAGATGCAAAGATATATGTTTCATGTATTGTATGTATTTAATGTCAAAAGGAATGTAATTTAAGTTTTATTAGATTATGGAAGTGGTTTGATAAGTTAGTTTATGTATCTAGTTAGTATAGCTTAACTTTAATGCATGTTTTGTATTGCTTAAAGAAAAGTTAGAAAAGTCTGGGTACTTGGAATTGTACATTTACTTGTGTTTAATTGTTGAGAACCAAGGCTCGGATGGCCTTGACGAAGTTTTGTATGGTTGGACACGGTGCTGGTCCACTTATATGCTATTATAGGTTTTACATTTTGCCTAGAAACAGGGGAGACTCTGTTCGTCTTTCCCTAAAATTTTGACCGGATTTGGAATTGGGTTGTGAATAGATTGATTGATAGAACTCCCGGTCTCGAGAGGGATCGGGGTATTACAGGTGGTATCAGAGCTTGTTTAGCTCATAAGCCGGGATAGGGTCCTCGGTCTGGTGGGTAGTAATCCTTGAATGTGTGCTTGTTAAGTGTGTCTTGAAAGTGTATGCTTGTATGTGAGATTGTGTGTCTTGACTTGAATGTATGCACCTATGTGATATAGTTATGTGTTATGTGTTAAATGTTTCTCAAGTAAAGTGAAGTGTCTAGTTGTGCATTGAATGGACCTATCGAATTGGCATCGTGAATCGAATTGATCTTGCGAATTGTTATTTGCTTGAAGTATTTCTTGTAATGTGTGTATTGAAATGTCTTGAATTGGTTATGCCGTGATTTGAATTGATTATGTTGTGCTTGACTTGATTGTCATGCTTGAGTGACTTTGTTGAATAAACTGTTTTATAAACTCTTTTGTAAACTTGCTTGCATAATAGTTTAAGGCATGTGTATAAATGTGATATATTGGCATTCATACATGTCCTATTGAAATGGTAAGAAAGACTTCTTCCGCCCCTGAAGAGAAGTGGTTAGTACCAGGGCCTCCAAGTTATGTGGATTGACGGGAATGAGCAGTATTTGACTAGCCTTTATTTGGTAGTTGGTGTTTGCTTTTGGTGCTCGGTTATTGGCGAATCTCTAAGGTCCTATTTTGTGCTTAACAATTGTGAAGGAGTAGCTTTCTTTTGGGGTTCTATTTGGTTGTTCTCTGGAACATTCTTTGATTTTCCTATTGGGTATTCTTTGGAACTTCTGTTGGCACTTCTTGGTAGACTTGGCTATTGGGTATTCAATCGGACTTACTACATGGTATTATCTATGGTATGTGTGTCTCGGTCTTTACTGGTGTGTTACTGGCATCCCTTATTGGAAATTCTTCAATGGCATTTTATAGAATTCTTAGTGGCTATTTATCTAGTACTTACTTATTGGGCAATCCTTGATACTTTCTTACTGGAGCATTGTTCGATTATTTTCTTTGGCATCCCTCAGTTGGTTTGGTAATTGGAATTCCTATCGGACTTATCGTGTAATATTACTCACGGTATTCTTTGGAATTCTTATTGGGCATTCTACTAGTATTTTTCTTATTGGCATTTATTGGAAGATCCTACACTTGGAACTCTGCTTGGACTTATTATCTTGCATTGTTTACGGTTTCTCCTTCAGCCTTTCCACTCAAGGCAAATCTATACTTGCTGTTTTACTAAGATATTGCGGTAGGGACCCAGTGATTGGAGGATTTCATTTAGAGATTGGCCTTTGGTATTCTTCTCTACATTCTTTTACAGAACTTTCAGCTAGGTCTACTTACGGTAATCAGCACTGCATGAGGTGCATCTACTCTGGCTATCTTTTAACTTTCTTACTTGGTACTTGTTAGACTTCTATTGGAGATTCGTAAATAGGGTATTCCTTCGGTATTCTTCTTGCCATTAATATGTGGTATTGATATTATCTACAGTATCTTTGCTTCAGTCTTTAGTTGATATTTTCTCGGCATTCTTGGTTGGGATTTCTATTTGGGTTTTCCTACAAGCATCCATATTCACTATCTTGCTCAGCAACCGATGAAGATTAGTCAGAGTTGGATTTCAGAGGATGATGAGTTCTATTGGAAGAAGAATTGCGAGGACGCAATTGTTTTAAGGGGGGAAGAATGTGATACCCCGAACCTGGCATTTATTCAATAGCATTTAAAGTTCATTTAAATTGCATTTTATTGACCTTTCACCTTCTTTGACCAAACTAGTTGATTTTTCATCTACATTGACCAACTAGGACAAGGTGGGAATTTTTGAAATGTTTAATAAAGGGCAAACTTGGGATTAGAAATAAAAAAATGCAATGTTAAGTTAGTCAAATTTTGGGTCAACTTTGGAATTAAGTCTGAACCAATTGGGGAAGAGTTAGGTAGCAAATTATATATGGTTGGAAAGTTCTATGAGTCTAGTTTCTGAGGCTTCAAACCGTTCGTGAATTGGAGTTTTCTAGAAGAAGTTATGGCAGTTTTCGTAAGGTCGCGCATAGCTGTTTTGGTTTAGCGGGTTGACCGAAGCTTTGACCATTTGACTACAACTTGTCATCTTATATATGCATAATACAATACAAAAACAAGCAAAAATTTGGGGGGAAAAAAAAAAGAAAGGGCTAAAACCATAGGAGAAAAAGGAAAAAAAAGATTTCAAGATCAAAACTTCAAATCTTCGCGAGAGCTTGCACGGGGTTGTTTCCGAGGCTTCCAACGTGGTTTTCCTAGCATCTAGTAGCGTCTAAGGTGAGGGTTTCATCGTTATTTGCGCATTTGAAATTATTATGCCTAAACTTTAATTTTTAGGAATTATGCGTAGATCGTTATTTTATCCGTTTTGATGCTTGAAGAATGTTCCTTGACAGTTGTAGAACATGTATTTGTAGACTTTTAGCATTTTCTACGGTTAAATATAGCTATTGTAATTTAAAATGCCAATTGAATAGTAAAATATGAATAGTAAACCCTCATTTCGTAGAAATTGCTCTGTTATGCGTTCTATTGATGTGAAAAGATGCTAGATATGCTAGAATGCCAAAATGCACGATTTGTTTGGATTGTATAATGGAAAAACGAGGAAAAATGTCTTGGTACAAGTTGGGGTCGTTTAGGTCGAGTGTAGCGATTCCTCGTTTTGCGTGATGACATTGTCTTGGGAGGCCATGGAAGCACTTTTGGTGTGGTTATGGCATTGGTTGGGTGTTTGGTTAGGGTAGCGGTAGTTCAAACGAGCAAAGGGGGAAATTGGATCTTTGCGGGAATTCTAGGGTAAAGTAGGGTTTCGTGGTCTTTAGACGTGCCTTATGGTGACCTAGGAGGATTGGTGAAGTCGGTTTCCAAAACTCGTGGCTCGTTTGAAAGTAGTAGCGTTTTGAAAGTTGGGGTCATTTTGTGATTTTGTTTGTTTTCTTAGTGTAATGCCGATAGAATGCTTAATATTTCTTGTTATGCTTGTTAAAGTTGGTTATGATTGAATTGTATATCAATTGTTGATAATGCTTGTTAGTGTTGTTCTTGTTACTTTATAGATTGTAAATGCTTATTGTATCGCATGTTGTTACTAACCTGCACTTCAGTGCCTTGCTCAATTATTGTTATATGTCTCGTGTTGCTTTGCATTAGTGTCAGGCGCGTGAGTGGTGGGCCTCTCTGGGTAGCGTCGGGTTGCCAGTGTTGGTTGCTCAAGCTCCGTGTCCTATTCCCTTTCTCACTTGGGTTGCCACCCAGGGAGTTTTGGGTTGTAGAATTGACAGAGTATATCCGGAGTACTCTAACGGAAGTTATAAGGTGGGTGAGCTGGCGCGTCATCGTTAAAGTCATCGAAATCGTGAATGGTACATTGCTCGTTTGAGTGAACCGTGACCTTCAGAGTGTGGTATAGCTTTGAATGGTTGTGTTAATGCTTTTATTAATTGTTTATTGTATTGATTGTTTACATTGATTGCTTACATGTCAGTTATATTGCTTAACTGTCTTATTTGCATTACACGACTTTCTTTCTCTCCACCTCGATAACTGTCTCGCCTTCACTGAGTATACGTGTTGAGTATACTCACTCCTCACCACCACATTTCAGGAAATACCATGTTAGCTGGAAAGTTCGTGATTATGTGAAAGTTTGTGCTTGAAGAGTTGTCTTGCGTGCTATGTGGCTTGAGTTGTCAAAGATGCAAAGATGTATGTTTCATGTATTGTATGTATTTAATGTCAAAAGGAATGTAATTTAAGTTTTATTAGATTTTTGATGTGGTTTGATAAGTTAGTTTATGTATCTAGTTAGTATAGCTTAACTTTAATGCATGTTTTGTATTGCTTAAAGAAAAGTTAGAAAGTCCGGGTACTTGGAATTGTACATTTACTTGTGTTTAATTGTTGAGAACCAAGGCTCGGATGGCCTTGAGAAAGTTTTGTATGGTTGGACACAGTGCTGGTCCACTTATATGCTATTACTGGTTTAACATTTTGCCTAGAAACAGGGGAGACTCTGTTCGTCTTTCCCTAAAATTTTGATCGGGTTTGGAATTGGGTTGTGAATAGATTGATTGATAGAACTCCCGATCTCGAGAGGGATCGGGGTGTTACAGTTATTATTATAGTCTTATCTTCACCCAGCTAGTTAGTAGAGATATGAAGAGAGTGGATAGCTTTGTCGTGGACCTTTCTTTGGTTTCTTTTATGAACTCTACTGGTCGTCCATGGATTATAGGTGCTATCCATTGTATATAAATACACTTTCATCTCCTACTCTACAAATCAAATTTTCCTTAAGCATATAGAAACCCATTATTAACATTTTCATAGGCTGCTGCTTTGGCAAGTTTAGTGATCATGGCTGGCTCACCTGATCTATCAGCTGAGTAGTAAGCCTCCTTGGGATAATTATGAATATCTCTTCTTATCAAAATGAGATTAGGAGGGCGCCCTTCTTTTTTTAAAGAGCCAGTCTGTCTTTCAATATATTGGCAATTACCTTAGTCATTCTCTTATATAGTGTAGTCCCCATAGCAATGGGCCCCGATCTAGTGAGGTTTTGCTTTTTTGGGAATCATTGCTAGGAAGAATGATTGAATTGAACCAGGTTTGCTCCTGTTTGACTTCAATTACCATATGGAGATGGAGATCAACCTTAATTATGTTCCAGCACTGTCCCCGAATTAATCAACCAAGTAGAAGTTGAAGTTCAGTTGGAATCTATCTAGTCGTCTAGTTTTTTACTATGAATAGCCCCCCTGTTGTTGATAGATAGCTTACCAGATTGAAGAATTTTTTTTCCTTGAAAACTTTTTAAATATTTGATGGACTGCTGTTATATGTTGTTGGCTTGATAAGATGGATAAGTGTGAGAACAATTTCATAACTTCTGTCCTGATCCTATCCCTTCATGCTAAACCAAAACCCGGCCTGTTGGGCATTTCAAATTGATAAAAGTGTGGATTTCACGTTTCTTAATATATGCGTGGAAAAAAAGAAAAAACCTTTTAACCAAAACTATTGAGATTGTAGGCACAGCGGTTCCACTACCCTTCTTGACTTAAACCTGAGCTTCCAATCTTCCTTTTCCATTGATGTGTTTTTTGCTTGTTTTGTACTGACATTTCCTTCTCCTTTTGAATCTTCAGTAGGGCCTTTAGTCGTTTGTTGAATTGCTACTGCTACTAGTATTAGTAGCAGTAGGCAGGAGCTTTCAAATTTCTGGAAGTTTCATTCCAAGTTTCCTCAATCAATTGTATACATTCTGCATTCAGAAGCCATTATTGTTGATCCATCCTAAAAAGTATATGGCTTATCTTTAGTTGTCATTAATATAGGTCTATGATCAGCCCTTCCAAGTAGTGGTAGGAATGGATTCAAGTAAGATAGATTCACTCTCCATGATACCTTCCCAGTCCTTTCCCGGATTCTACTCAATCTTGTCGATTAGACCAGGTAAAAACCAAATTCTTTAATTCCAGTTAGATTATACTGAGCAGTTCTTTGAATGTAGGCATGAGACGCTCAGCAGATTTTCGACCACCCTTTTATCCTTATCTAGTTAAGGGTGAGTCTGATCTGGTTAGAATCCCCCATGTATAAATTGTTAGTTCCTGCCTTTTTAATCCAGGATAATCTTTGTCCATATAGACTGGGGATGTCAATCAATGAGCTAGAGTTTTTTGGTATGCCCAATTTTCTCCAATAAGGAGTCATTAGTTTCATTGTTGGAAAGCGAGGCCTTCATTCTCTTCTTCCGAATCAGGCCGATTTTTAGTTTATTAAAGAGGTGTTGGTGTAACACCCCGATCCCTCTCGAGACCAGGAGTTCTATCAATCAATCTAATCACAACCCAATTCCAAACCCACGCAAAATCTTAGGGAAAGACGGACGGAGTCTCCCCTGTTTCTAGGCAAAATGTAAAACCTGTAATAGCATATAAGTGGACCAGCACCGTGTCCAACCATACAACACCTCAAGGCCATCCGAGCATTGGTTCTCAACAAGCGAACACAACCAAATATACATTTCCAATTTAAAAGCTAACCTATCTCTTTTCATCTTTGACAAGAACATTCATGCTAGGCAATTAAACTACACTAACCCATTACATAAAATAGACTATCATACCATTCTAACTATTTTCCCTTGGGCATTACAAACATACATTAAAGTTAAACTATTCTATCTGAATACATAAACTAGCTTTTCATTCTACCTCAATTACCTAGTTGAATTTAAATTACATTACTTTTAACAATAAATACGTACAACACATGAACATACATCTTTGCATCTTGACAACTCAAGCCACATAGCACGCAAGACAACTCTTCAAGCACGAACTTTCACGTAATCACGAACTTTCCAGCTAACAAGGCAATTTCCTGAAATGTGGTGGTGAGGAGTGAGTATACTCAACACGTATACTCAGTGAGGGCGAGACAGATATCGAGGTGGAGAGAAAGAAGATCGTGCAATGCAAATAGGTATAGTTAAGCAATATAATCAATAAGAAAGCATTCAATACAAACGACAATACAATAAACAATTAAAGAAAGCATTAACACAACCATTCAAAGCTATACCACACTTTGAAGGCTATGGTTCACTCGAGCGAGCAATGTACCGATCACGATTTCGATGACTTTAACGATGACGCGCCGGCTCACCTACCTTATAACTTCCGTTAGAGTACTCCGGACATACTCTGTCAATTCTACGACCCAAAACTCCCTGGGCGGTTACCCAAGCGAGAAAGGGAATAGGACACGGAGCTAGAGCAACCAACACTGGCAACCCGAGGCTACCTAGAGAGGTCCATCACTCACGCGCCTGACACTATGTAATGCAATACGAGGAATATAACGATAATCGAGCAAGGCACTGAAGTGCAGGTTAGTAACAACATGCGATACAATAAGCAAATTACAATCAATAAAATAACAAGAACAACACTAACAAGCATTATCAACAATTGATATACAAATTCAATCAAAATCAACTTTAACAAGCATAACAAGCATTATTAAGCATTTTATAGGCATTATACTATGAAAACACACAAAATCACAAAATGACCCCAACTTTCAAAATGCTACTACTTCCAAGCGAGCCACGAGTTTTGGAAACCGACTTCACCAATCCTCCTAGGTCACCATAAGGCACGTCTAAAGACCCCGAAACCCTACTTAACCCTAGAATTCACGCAAAGCCCCGATTTCTCCCTTTGCTCGTTTGAACTACCACTACCCTAACCAAATACCCAACCAATACCAGAACCGCACCAAAAGTGCTTCCATGGCCTCCCGAGACAATACCATCATGCAAAATGATAAAATGCCAAACTTGACCTAAACGACCCCAACTTTCGCTAAGCCATTTTCTTCTGTTTTCCCATTACACAATCCAATTAAACCACACATTTAGGCATTCTAGCATATCTAGCACCTTCCTACATCAACAGAATGCATAACATAGCAATTTCATCGAAACAGGGATTTACTATTCATAATTTACTATTCAACTATCAATTTAAATTTCAATTCCGATATTCAACCTCAAAAACTGCTAAAAAGCTATAAATACATGTTCTACGATTGCTAGGGAACATTCTTTAAGCAACAAAACAGATAAAATAACAACCTACGGTTAAATCACAAAAATTAAAGTTTAGATACAATAATTTCAAATGCGCAAATAATGATGAAACCCTCAACTTAGACGCTCCTAGACGCTAGGAAAACCTCGTAGGATGCCTCAGAAACCACCCCGCACAAGCTTCCGCGAAGAAATTGAAGTTTGAAGTTGAAAGGTTTTTTTTTCTTCCTTGTATATTTTCGGCCCTTAGCATTCTATTTTTCAGCTTTTTTTCTTTATTTTCCTTGTTATTTTAAGCTTATAAAAGATGATAACAAGTCATCAAGTCAAGCCCTTGGTCAAAGCTAACTTAAACTTGGTCAAATAGGCTTATTTTATGCATTTTAAAGCTAAAACAAACAACATAAATCCAATTCCAGTTAATAACAATTAAACTACTAAAATTAAAACACCAAACACTAGTTTTCACTATTTACTGAGGAGTAGAAATCATTTCCTAATTATCGCTCTCGAAATGCAATGCACTTTGAGACAATAAAAGAATAACAATTAAATCTCAAAGAATTTAAGAAAATATAATTTTTGAGAAGTAACATAGTTCAAAATTTACTCCAGCTCGGAGCTACTTTTCATTTAATTGAAAACCGAGCATTAAAATGCAAGAAAAATTAAAATCGATTAACATAAATATGAAAATAAAGCTACAAATGAATGTTTAACTAAAAATAATCACATAATTCAATGCTAACATTTAAGATAACACTTAATTAAATGCAATTAAATGCCAGTAAATGCATGCCGGGTTCGGGTTATCACAGTTGGAATAGGGATAAACACTACTGAAAGCGACTCCAGTAGGTATCCTTGGATTAGTTGGCTGGGCTGCCAAGTGGAATTTCCTGCAATAATAGTCAATATGATCTTGTTCTATTATCCTTCTCATTTTCTTCCATTTCCTAAGCTGAATATGTTCTAGGAGAAGTTTCTTCATAAGATAACCAGTTCATCCTAACTGGGTCTTTTTTGTCTCTTGAGTACTTTATAAATAGGGGAAGAAATTTTGATGTATCAGTCAGAATCACTAGCCATTTTGACTGATCCTCTTCCTCCTCATTTCTTGTTGGAAATGAGTTTTCACTGTCTCACTTTCTGATTACGAGTTTCTCCCTTCTGGGTGGACTCGCTTACCTTTGTCAATCATTTTTTCTTCATTATTGTAGAACTATTGGAGTAGTAGATCTTCTTGTAAGATTTTAGTTTGGTTATTCAGAATTCTATCATTGATAGAATGGATTTCAACTTCCCATATCTTGCTTCTTTCTTTCAGTCCTCCCACCGCGTTGATAGGTCTGTGTTATCTCCCTCGGTTGGTTTACCCTCTATGTCAACGGAACATCTAAATTCCTTATATTATCTATGGGATTATGTTCTAGTTGTTGAGACCAAACAATCGTTCTTTCTTCCATGTCGAATTCAAAAGTAAAGGCTGATCAGGTTTACTTTCGTCTGATTGGAATTTAGTAGTTGGATAGGTTTGTTTTGTTTAAGACATCATCCCCCGGCCGTATTCATTACAAGGGTAGTTGTTCATAGTCCAAAGCCTGTGTTTGCTATATTATTGAACTCTTTCCTCCAACTAGGAGTTGTCAAATCGATTAGAAGCCTAATGTAAGTTGAGTTCTACACGGATACATGCACAAGATAGGTTTGCCAATGTATCTGTTGCTTTCTCCTCCCTTGTTCAATTGCTGAAATGGGCCGTTCCTTTTCTTCCAAAAATCCTAAACCTTCTTTAATCTCTCTGCATACTCGTCCATCGTCCAGGGGGAATGGTGTGACGCCCGAGATTTTAGCCATGCATTTAATTACTATTGCATCCTTTGTTTGCGCATCTCTTTCTATGTCTTATTAACTGCCTTCTTAAGTTACTATTCACTTCATTTTTAAACTGCATTCTATTGGTTAATTAGCATTTTTATTAAATCATATTAATTGTAAAAGTAGTGGGAAAAATGTGCATTTGAGCTAAAGGCGTTAGGAGAGCTCGTTTAGAAAATGATTTTTGTAGTTGAATGAATAGTGTTACGTAACTAACTTTGAGATTTAATTAACTAGCACACATGTTTCACCTTAGGCTCATTTTTAAGCTTACTACGCGCATTTTAGAAGCCACTTAAGCACCCAAACATGACCCCACCCAATATATACTCAACATAACATAACATTAACTCATATAACACAAGAAAAAAAAAAGCTAAAAAAAAGGGAGCAGAACCCGACAGCTCCAAGGGAAGAAAAGAAGGAGATTTTGCTCACCAAGCCTCCAATCCAAACCTCTCCAAGCCTTGAAAAACTAGTGTAGGGTGTGTGCAAGGTTCCTAGGTGCTCCTACGCGCATTGGTGAGAGATTTCACGGCTTATTTTCTCAATTCTAAATAGTTGTTATTTTCTTGATTTGTTGAAAATGTGTTCCAATGCTATTGTATTGAGTATCTATGCTATTATACCATGTATATGAATGCTAGGGAACACATTTGAGCCATCGTTTCGCTTTTTAAACAGTTAGAATCGTTAGTTTGATTTTTAGGGTGAATAGTGACGGGAATTCTAGGGTTTTATGAAATCGCGCATTTTAACTTGATTCAATGCTTCTAATAGATGCCTTAGGTACTAGTGAAGGTAGTTTAATAACCCCGTGCACTTACATTGCATTAGAATCGCATAAAACGAAAAATAGTCGACTTTAACAAAGGGCTTTTGGGGTTAATGCGAATCCGGGTGGATTCGGGCTTCACTTCTAGTATTCTTAGGCTACCTAGGTGCTATAGAAGCTTTGATATCCCTTATTTGAAGCCCGGACAAGGTATGTGTAGTTTAAAGCCATAAGAGGGAATTTGGGGCTTTCGGGGTAATCATGGGCGTTTGAATGAGTTAGAGGGTTGAGAGGGTACCTTGAGGGTTGGTTAGAAGCTTGGGAGAGTTTCCCTTGAAAATAGAATCATTAACCGTGGTTTGGAAGAGAAATAGTTTGAAAAACAAAGGGGTTTAGGTGCAATTTCGGTTGTCTCACACTTCTAAACCCATGGCATGACTTCTTGAGTGTTTATATGTGATTTTAAATTGATTTGGAGTTTTTGGTATGATTCTATGCTTATTTTGTAAATGTCCCTTTGTAAACTGCTTATTAGCTTATATAATTGCTTCTATTCTAATTGTATCAAGGTCAACCTACTTTGTTGATCCTCCTATGTGTTAATGCTTATATTATTGCTATTAACTTGCCATTGTTAAGTGCATTGCATAGTGGTTGCGCAACCATAGTGTTAGGGGCGGATGTGTTGAATATTGACTGGGCGGCAGAGGGCTTGCCGGTGGATATTCAAACTCCGTGCCCTAGTCCCTCATTCGCCTGGTCCGGAGATTGCCAGGGAATGTTGGGTCGTAGGATTATCAGGTTACATCCGGAGTACACCCACTAGAGTGTTTGGGGATTATGCCGGCTTATCGTGATCGTGCTCGTGATTCGTGGATCGTGAATGAAGACTAGTGAAGATTGGTGTATAGGGGTTATGTGAAATGTATCCTTTCAAATGTGTGGTTATTTAAGCTATCACTGGTTCTTTAATTGTCTAATTGTTACTGTCGTTTAACTGTATTACCTGTTGCATTGCACGCCCCGGGACTTTATCCCTCACTGGGCAACAGTGGTTGCTCATACCTCGCTAACATGTTTTAGGTGGCACAGTTGGTGGAGTTGCCTTAGCTGCTGTGTGATATTTGTCTGAGGCGGATGTGCTTTCTGGTTGCTATGTGAGGAATTTGTTGTTCTATGTATAATCTATTTTGGGGCCTTAAAGCTCATGTATGTATTTGAGTAATATGTAAGCTGGAAGTCTGATAATGTAGTAGCAGTGGTAATTCTATGGCTTGTAATAACTTATATTTCTATTTCTATTTGCTTTGCATGCTTGGGAGTGAATGGCTTAGTATAGAATGTTATATCTCTAAGTATGTTTTAATGTTATCCTAGAATGGCATGGTTATTAGACTATATTATAAACAAGTTACTTCCATGCTTGTGTGGTTTTGGAACTGTTGTTTGCTTCAAGGCTCGGATGGCCTTGAATCTTTAAATATTTAGCCATGAAAAGTTTGTTTACCTTGTAGTTACCTTATTTGAGAGTTTATAGGTTTTCAGAATGTCCATAGTACAGGGAAAACTCTGTCCAATTTTTTTTTCCTAAAATTTTGTGACCGGGTTTGGTATTGGGTTGAGAATAGCATGGTTATTAGAGCCTCCGGTCTCGTGAGGGATCGGGGCATTACAGGTGGTATCAGAGCTTAGTTAGCTCTAAGCCGGGACAGGGTCTTCGGCCTGTCGGGTAGTAACCCTTGCGTGTGTGCTTGTTAAGTGTGTGTCTTGAAAGTGTATGCCTGCATGTTTGATTGTGTGTCTTGTATTGAATGTGTGCACCTATGTGATATAATTATGTGTTACGTGCTAAATGTGTGCTAAGTGAAGTAAAGTGGCTAGTTATGCATCAAATTGACTTCGTGAATTATTAATTGCTTGAACTGTTGCTTGTAATGTGTGTATTTGAATGTCTTTGATTGAGTTGTGTTATGCTTGACTTGATTATCGTGCTTGAATGACTTTGATGATTACACTGTTTCACAAACTCTTTTATTAACATGTTTGCGTAATAGTTTAAAGAATGATTATACATATGCAATTGTTTGGCATGCATACATAACCCGTCGAATGGTAAGAAAAACTCCTTCCTCCCCTGAAGAGAGGTGATTAGTGGCAGGCCTTCCAAATTATGTTGATTAGCAGAAATGAGAGGCAATTAATCAGCCTTTATTTGGGAATTGGTGGATATAGTTGGAGCTCAGTTATTGGGATTCTTCTAAGGCCTTCTTCAGTGCTTAGCGGTCATAAATGAGTAGCTTCTTTTGGGGTTTCTATATGACAGTTCTCTGGAGCATATTCTTGGTATTTTCTTATCAGGTATTCTTTTGGTATTCTTTTGCCGGCCTCTCTCGGAAGAATTGGTATATGGGATTCTTTTTAACCTTATTATCTGGTATTATTTACAATACTCCTGCTCAGAACTTTTATTGGTATTTTCTCTCCGCTCTTAGTTGGGATTTTATTCTTCTATGGTATTCGTGCCAGCGGGATTCTTATTTGGATTTCGAAGTAGCATCTCTATTGGAGCCTTTATTTGGCCTTATTACGTGAGGTTCACAGACAATACTATTGGGATTTCCTAATGAGCTCCCACGAGAATTCGTATATGGCATTCTTGCTTAGCAACTGATGACGAATAATCAGAGTTGGTTTTTAGTTGATGCAGAGTTCTCTTGTGAAGAAGAATTGCGTGGACGCAATTTGTTTAAGGGGGAGAGGATGTGAAGCCCGAGATTTTAGCCATGCATTTAATTACTGTTGCATCCTTTGTTTGCGCATCTCTTTCTATGTTTTATTAACTGCCTTCTTAAGTTACTATTCACTTCGTTTTTAAATTCCATTCTATTGGTTAATTTGCATTTTTATTAAATCATATTAATTGTAAAAGTAGTGGGAAAAATGTGTATTTGAGCTAAAGGCGTTAGGAGAGCTCGTTTAGAAAATGATTTTTGTAGTTGAATGAATAGTGTTACGTAACTAACTTTGAGATTTAATTAACTAGCACACATGTTTCACCTTAGGCTCGTTTTTAAGCTTACTACGCGCATTTTAGAAGCCACTTAAACACCCAAACATGACCCCACCCCAATATATACTCAACATAACATAACATTAACTCATATAACACAAGAAAAAAAAAAAAAAAAAAAGCTGAAAAAAGGGAGCAGAACTCGACAGCTCCAAGGGAAGAAAAGAAGGAGATTTTGCTTACCAAGCCTCCAATCCAAGCCTCTCCAAGCCTTGAGCAACTAGTGTAGGGTGTGTGCAAGGTTCCTAGGTGCTCCTACGCGCATTGGTGAGGGATTTCATGGCTTATTTTCTCATTTCTAAATAGTTGCTATTTTCTTGATTTGTTGAAAATGTGTTCAAATACTATTGTATTGATTATCTATGCTATTATACCATGCATATGAATGCTAGGGAACACATTTGAGCCATCGTTTCGCTTTTAAATGGTTAGAATCGTTAGTTTGATTTTTAGGGTGAATAGTGACGGGAATTCTTGGGTTTTATGAAATCGCGCATTTTAACTTGATTCAATGCTTCTAATAGATGCCTTAGGTACTAGTGAAGGTAGTTTAATAGCCCCGTGCACTTACATTGCTTTAGAATCGCATAAAACGAAAAATAGTCGACTTTAACAAAGGGCTTTTGGGGTTAATGCGAATCCGGGTGGATTCGGGCTTCACTTCTAGTATTCTTAGGCTACCTAGGTGCTATAGAAGCTTTGATATCCCTTATTTGAAGCCCAGACAAGGTATGTGTAGTTTAAAGCCATAAGAGAGAATTTGGGGCTTTCGAAGTAATCATGGGCGTTTGAATGAGTTAGAGAGTTGAGAGGGTACCTTGAGGGTTGGTTAGAAGCTTGGGAGAGTTTCCCTTGAAAATGGAATCATTAACCTTGGTTTGGAAGAGAAATAGTTTGAAAAACAAAGGGGTTTAGGTGCAATTTCGGTTGTCTCACACTTCTAAACCCATGGCATGACTTCTTGAGTGTTTATATGTGATTTTAAATTGATTTGGAGTTTTTGGTATGATTGTATGCTTATTTTGTAAATGTCCCTTTGTAAACTGCTTAGTAGCTTATATAATTGCTTCTATTCTAATTGCATCGAGGTCAACCTACTTTGTTGATCCTCCTATGTGTTAATGCTTATATTATTGCTATTAACTTGCCATTGTTAAGTGCATTGCATAGTGGTTGCGCAACCATAGTGTTAGGGGCGGATGTGTTGAATATCGACTGGGAGGCAGAGGGCTTGCCGGTGGATATTCAAACTCCGTGCCCTAGTCCCTCATTCGCCTGGTCCGAAGATTGCCAGGGGATGTTGGGTCGTAGGATTATCGGGGTACATCCGGAGTACACCCACTGGAGTGTTTGGGGATTATGCCGGCTTATCGTGATCGTGCTTGTGATTCGTGGATCGTGAATGAAGACTAGTGAAGATTGGTGTATAGGGGTTATGTGAAATGTATCCTTTCAAATGTGTGGTTATTTAAGCTATCACTGGTTCTTTAATTGTCTAATTGTTACTGTCGTTTAACTGTATTACCTGTTGCATTGCACGCCCCGGAACTTTATCCCTCGCTGAGCAACAGTGGTTGCTCATACCTCTCTAACATGTTTCAGGTGGCACAGTTGGTGGAGTTGCCTTAGCTGTTGTGTGATATTTGTCTGAGGCGGATGTGCTTTCTGGTTGCTATGTGAAGAATTTGTTGTTCTATGTATAATCTATTTTGGGGCCTTAAAGCTCATGTATGTATTTGAGTAATATGTAAGCTGGAAGTCTGATAATGTAGTAGTAGTGGTAATTCTATGGCTTGTAATAACTTATATTTCTATTTCTATTTGCTTTGCATGCTTGGGAGTGAATGGCTTAGTATAGAATGTTATATCTCTAAGTATGTTTTAATGTTATCCTAGAATGACATGATTATTAGACTATATTATAAACAAGTTACTTGCATGCTTGTGTGGTTTTGGAACTGTTGTTTGCTTCAAGGCTCGGATGGCTTTGAATCTTTAAATATTTAGCCATGAAAAGTTTGTTTACCTTGTAGTTACCTTATTTGAGAGTTTATAGGTTTTCAGAATGTCCATAGTATAGCGGAAACTCTTTCCAATTTTTTTTCCTAAAATTTTGTGATCGGGTTTGGTATTGGGTTGGGAATAGCATGGTTATTAGAGCCTCCGGTCTCGTGAGGGATCGGGGCATTACAAATGGGATTTGGCCATAAGCTATAGGGGCGAGGTGGTTGGAGGTGAGCTAAAGTAGAATGACGGGGATTGAATGGCCTGGAAAGCTAGTAGGATTTGGGGTGAGCTGTGGACTACATTAGATATTGGTTGAAACAGCGAGAGTTGAGATGACGATGATGCTAGGGAAGAAGCATACGCGATGGTGCCGAGAATCGAGGAATGACCATATACTCTTTCCCTTACGAGACTCATGGAGTAACATATTTCGAAAGAGGAAGACGGGGGGCTAGAAGCCATAGCAATAATCTATGCATTTCAAGCCTCAGTTTCTGCATCATGATCCACCTAATATAAGTATTGTGACTGGCATATGGATTTTGAGAATTTATGGCAGGGGACTTTTGTGGATATATGAAGGCGGATATGGGAAAACTGATATTCAGAGGATTATATAGTGATGAAGGAGCTACTTGAGATTGGAGGAATGCCAAACGCATTGCAGACATGCCTTTTGATATGATTTTCGCTTATTGGATTAGTCTTCCGGTCACCTTCTCTAACCTAGTCAAATCACGTATGATTGATTCTGAGGTTGTCGTGCTGACTAGGGGTGAGAAAAAAAATGAAATCGAATATAAAATGATAACTAGTGTGTGCATTTCCTATCAAACCCCTTGAACTAACCTTTTAGGCACGAAGGGAATTCTGAGGCGGAATCGAGTGGATTTACCAAGCACCCATATATTGATTTGTTGAAAACAGCTCCTTCATCTACCAAGCCTATTTGTATTGCTAGAATTATACTTATCGATATGCAACTGACTAAAGAGGACGTATGGCCAGGCATTTCGGTCTTAAGGAAAGCCGTTCTGCCACCCCCGTTCGAACTCTAGAACAAAAGTCAAGTCATTGCTCATTCCCGCTCGTGCTTGCTATAACAATTCCCTTTCATACTAGACTTGTCTAAGAAAAGACGCACGAGCCGCTCTTTCTCTTATATACACTTACACTATTTGAAGATAGTGATTTGAATGCCTATCCCCTGCCTATGCGCTTGACTTTACTACCTGCCCGCCTTGAACTACTGCATCTGCACATACCTTTTTGACTCTATCCAGAAGATAGCTTTAATTGGCATTATGACTACACATATATAGCCAATAGAAAGAAGTATTCCCAAGCTGGAGAAGTAGTAGAGGAGAGAAATTGAAGTGGATCTCCTATCTATATTCGACTGCTTGAAGAGGGCTGATGGCTGATGGCTGATTGCTAAAGCCAAATTTTCATTAAAAGCGATTCTTTCGCTCAAGAACTAGACTCAAGCGATTGTGTCTACCAATCAAGACAGGAAAGTGGGACGCTCGCTAGCCTCTTGACCGAAGCGCCAACCCCTTCTCTAATGTGCATATTGATGCTGAGCTTGTTTGACTCATATATAGCCATGAACTGCTGCATCTGCACATACCTTTTTGACTCTATCCAGAAGATAGCTTTAATTGGCATTATGACTACACATATATAGCCAATAGAAAGAAGTATTCCCAAGCTGGAGAAGTAGTAGAGGAGAGAAATTGAAGTGGATCTCCTATCTATATTCGACAGCTTGAAGAGGGCTGATGGCTGATGGCTGATTGCTAAAGCCAAATTTTCATTAAAAGCGATTCTTTCGCTCAAGAACTAGACTCAAGCGATTGTGTCTACCAATCAAGACAGGAAAGTGGGACGCTCGCTAGCCTCTTGACCGAAGCGCCAACCCCTTCTCTAATGCGCATATTGAGGCTGAGCTTGTTTGCATCTGATCTGATTAGCGGATCCTCATACTAACGGCTACTGTTGTTGGACCTCCAGTAGCGGATCATGATGCCGGGGATTTGTTCACAGTGGAAGTGAAACCTCAAACAGATCAGACAACTATGTTTAACACACCAATAATTGATTTTTTTAGCTACCATATTCGATTCCTGTGTCTCTACTGATTTGAGTGCTCTGCCAAAGAAATGGTTTGATCCAAAGTCGGCATGCAATCTAAGGCTATTGAACTCTTTGTCCGAGGACTATCTCCTAATTGCTAGAACGAATCAAGAGCCAAAGTCCAAACTCATGATTTGACAGAAGCTATTCGACTAAAAGGCTGATCTCCTAACTCAACTAAAAAAGAATGGACGCACTCTGCCCTCAGCAAAGGACTTCGTTGGAAGAAGAAAAACCTTAACTCGATCAAAGAACGGAAACCCAAGATTGATAGGTTTCCTACTATGACCAATTTTGTTGCCTTGGCCTAAAAGACAGGGAAGGCACCAAATGATTAGGTATACCACGTCATACCACATCGTGAACTTAACAAAAACCTACCTTATGTTTATTCGTCAACCAACTATCCTTCTAAAAGAAAAAATGATTAGGGGGGAGATCCCCACATATGTACTATTGAAAGAAGGTTCTTATCTTGCTTTCTTTCTTTTGCATTTTTTGTGCCTTGTTTTTGCCTAACAACCCGAAGCTTCCCCACATATCGCTCTGAGCCAATGCCCAGCCCATCTAATGTCACAAAATCAAATTTGATAGAATCCCTATACAAGCATCCGAACTCGCATTAGAATGTGCAAGAGACCCCCCGAAGAAGGTAAAGGCAGCAGCTCGGGAAGATAGCAAGCCATATCATATACGCAATTCATCTTTATCTTCTTGGTAATAGTACGAATAAGCGATTCAACATGATTGTATTAAGCCTTAAACAATCAGGGTTAAGCTAGCTCATTGCCAGAAAGCAAACAGGAGCTCGTACTTAGATCAGGACGCTCATCCTAGGCAGGCAGTAGAGGCTTCGGGTCTGAGGTAAGCCTTCCTCTATCATTGGTAGGCAAAGGGGTAAGCAAAGATGGCTGTGTTTGTTTGTTATGTTAATAAGCAAATAGGTAAGTAAGCGCAAACAGTACGAATTCCTTTAAATGGATCCCTCTCTCTTAATGACTTTTCTTAGGGAGTAAGATCTATTGCCTAGGAGCTCAGAGAAAGGTAGCGAAGTAACATATTGTTTTTCAAGCAAAGAGGAGTTCGTGCAAGCAAGCGAAGTAGAATTAAAAGCCAAAACAATAATGCAACTTATCCTCTTCAACTACTTAGGCGTAGGATAGAAGATGATGGAACAGCATGCCAGAGGAAAACAAAAGTCCTAATTCAAATAAAAAATACAAAAAGATATATCAAATCAAAATAAACAATGCTTCGAAGAGGCATCATGTTCACTAGGTTATTTTGATATAGACAACGTTTGGAGAACGGATGACTAGAACAGATCGGTAAAGGCCTTACTATATTCCTTGTTAGGAATAGCGGCCTTAGAGCTTCTACTACTATCGGCTACCTAACTTTCGGGAAATTGGGGGTTTTGTCAGAGAATCACTGTTGTTGTAGTGCTATGAGATGGCAATTTATTGTGTAGAAGAAGAGATCTAGGGACCTATTGATTGATTATAGATGCGAACCGATCGACCGCTACCTAAGAGAGGATAAGTAGTTCTTCTATTGAAAAAAGGCAAAGGGAGAACATGTAAAGGCTTGCGTAGATCTCGTATTTCCTATGTAGTCCGTCAGTCAAACCAACAATTCTCTTCTCAAACTAATGGAGATAGTCTTTTTCTTTTTCAGGTATATAGCTCCGCGAGCTAGGAACGCATCATCAGGGCAGGGCGAAAATGAACATAGGATCATGGCCCTTTTTTTCTTTCTTTTGTTTGTGTCTGTTCCATTTTGTGTGTTTTTTTAAGGCTTATCCGGCTCTGGGGCATCCAATTCCTTTACTTTCTTTTGTTGCTGATCTCATATCGAGAGCAGCTCATTCTTGTTCAGGGTCATCAGATGAGGGATCTTCCTCCGACTCTAAGAAATCGGTCAAGCGGGAGGCTACCCTCGACTCACCTCTTTCTCTATAAAAAAAACCCCTCCCCAAATGAGACCAGAAGCTCCAGGATGAGTATGTCCTGAATTCCCAGATTCATTTTCGTCCTTATCCACCATGGAATTTTTAGAATCTATAAAAACATTGACGGAGAGGGCGCGTAATGATCATTGAGAAGATGACAAGGTGCTGAAGTGGCAGGATAGGGGGGTCCGTAGGTTTTTGTGAAAAGGATGCTCTTATCATGTTATTGTTGAAAAGAAAAAAAATGCCTCTATTTGATGTCGATTCATTCACACTTCAATTCCTTGTAGAGGAAGGCTAACTACTTGCTGGCTGGGAGCTGTATGAGCGGTAACGTCCACATACGACTCCGTAAGAAGGGCAGTGGATAGAAATGGCCTTGTTGTGCCTCATTCTCGTCTTCAATGGGGTCTATTCTTTCTTTTTTTGGAGAGTATGCCAATATGATCTTAATGAGGTGCGCGGCTTTACATCTGACATTCGTTGGGCATCCCTCTTAGGGAGCTTGCGTCTCGGCATTTTAGTGCAATAAACCTCTTCGGCCGAAGACTAGTAGTAGGTGGTCCTACGGAGCTTTTGAAAAAGGGTAGCCTAGTGTGTAAGCAGACCAATGAACCGCGGCGAACCCTCAGACGACCTATCTAAGATTAGGGGGGAGATCCTCAGTAGTGGTGACCTTTTCACTCTTCCACGGACTGATACATGTACCGAATGCTCATATGGGAAAGTTGACTCTTGGGTCTGGAACTAGGGGGTTGCTCCGAGAAATCCTTTCTTTCTCGTCCACTCAAGGGGGTGCAAACATACCTGCGAAGATTACAGGTGACAGATACAAGAATGGCAGGGAAGTTAACAGTACCCGACGACATTCAAGAATAGATGTAGACCCATCGAGCAAGGATAATCATTCCGGTCCTGGCAGAGGTGGCGACCATTCTCAAGAAAGAAAAATACTGAGCTGAGGAAAGCCCTATGAGTCACTGAAACGATGGCAGGAGGGCCCTTGATTTATCAATAAAGGGAGGAAAAAAATGGGCTTTGCTTCCCTTTACAATATGAAGAAAGAAATAAGAGTCAAAGTTTAGACTGCTCACTGTAGTTCTACCGATAGAAAAAATCATGAAGGAGGCGATCAGAATGGTACTCGAATCCATTTACAATCCCGAGTTTCCAGACACATCGCACTTTTGCTCGGGTCAAGGTTGCCACTCGGTCCTAAGACGGATCAAAGAAGAGTGGGGAACCTCTTTCTGGTTTTTGGAATTCGATATCAGGAAGTGTTTTCACACCATCGACCGACATCGACTCATCCTAATCTTTAAGGAAGAGATCGACGATCCCAAGTTCTTTTACTCTATTCAGAAAGTCTTTTACGCCGGATGACCCGTAGGAGGTGAGAAGTTACCTTACTCCGTCCCAAATAGTATAGTACTATCGGCCCTACCAGGCAACATCTACCAACACAAGCTCGATCAGGAGATAAGGATGATCTAACAAAAGTACGAAATTTTGATTGTTCAGAGAATCAGATAAGTTCTATTAAGGACAGGTCCTATTGATGACCAAGAAAACTTTGGAGAATAAAAAAGCTTCAATGCTCACCAAGACAATAGAGCCATCATTATAAGGAGGGTAAAGAGCATCCAATGCTAAGCGGTCTTTCATTCCCTTGTTTCGTTGTGGCAAACCCCCTCACAAGCACCCCCCGGCTCAGGGGGGACCATAAAATGCCTTTTGTTTTCCCTTATTCGTTGACCTTTGCCGCCTTTCTTAACAAGCCCTCGAGCCTCCTTTGCACCGCTTTCCTCATAGAATCCCTTGGGTTGATCCCGAAGGCTGAATTCTATGGTAGCGAAGGCTGTAATAATAATTGGGCCATGAGAAACTTTTTTAAGTATTACAAAAGAAGGGGCTTGCTAATAGAGCTGGGCAGGGAGGCGATACTAGTTATCAGGTTAGAGAGATGCCTGGCCTGTAAGCTGGCCCCCTTAAAAACCCATTACTTAATAAGGATTTGTTACGCACAATATGCTGATGACTTCATACTGGGAATCGTGGGTGCCGTAGAGCTTCTCATAGAAATAAAAAAACGTATCACCCACTTCTTACAATCGGGCTTGAACCTTTGGGTAGACTCTATAGGATCAAGTACAATAGCTGCATCGAGTACGGTAGAATTCCTTAGTACGGTCATTCGAGAAGTCCCTCCAAGGACGACTCCAATACAATTCTTGCGAGAGCTGGAGAAGCGTCTATGGGTAAAGCACTGTATCTATATAACTATTTTCCTCTTACGCTTCGCCGTCCATTCCAAGTTTAGGAACCTAGGTAATAGTATCCCGATCAAACAGCTGACAAAGGGGATGAGCGAAACAAAGAGTCTACTGGACGCAGTTCAACTAGCGGAGACTCTTGGAATAGCTGGAGTAAGAAGTCCCCAAGTAAGCGTATTATTGGGAACCGTCAAGCACATCCGACAAGGATCAAGGGGGATCTCATTGTTGAATAGCCCAAGTCAGAGCAAGGTGCCATCGGATGTTCAACAGGCAGTCTCATGATTGGGCACTCATGCCCGAAAGTTGTCATTGTATACTCCTGCGGGGCGGAAGGCTAAGGAGGAAGGAGGGGCACACTGGACGAGATCTATCACCAGTGAATTCCCCATACAAATAGAGGTGCCTATCAAAAAAATACTCTGAAGGCTTCGGGATCGGGATCTCATTAGCCGAAGAAGACCCTGGCCAATCCACGTGGCCTACTTGTCGAATGTCAGCGACAGAGACATCGTAAATTGGTTTGCGGGCATTGCGATAAGTCCTATGTCCTACTACTGGTGCCGCCACAACTTTTACCAAGTCTGAACGATTGTCGACCACCAGATCCGCTGGTCTACAATATTCACCCTAGTCCACAAGCACAAATGTTTGGCACGGAATATAATCCCAAAGTACTCCAAAGACTCAAGTATTGTCAATCAAGAAGGTGGTAAAACCCTTGCAGAGTTCCCAACAGCATTGAGCTTGGGAAGCTCGGATCTGATCAAGATCCGAACAACAAGGCTATACTTTAGTCTAGTCGTCTTTGTTTTTTTCTATTAGTTGCGATGCGAACAGGCCTTTACTAATGAGATTAGTTGAGAAGGCTTGCCTTAGTTGTCTACTATAAGGGAGCTAGTTTTGGGGCTTTTGACATAAAAAAACCTTTCCGGCCCGGAAGTTCTCTTTTGGAGACTAGCTTCTACTGCTGTTAGGGCTTGGACTTGAAAGCAAGCTAAAGCTACCTTGAATCAATCAATGAATGAATGAAAAAAACCGCTTACCGAGGTTTGAAGATGCTTGACCGATAGGGAGAGGAATAGAGTACGGAGGACAAGTTAGTTTGAGGACCCGTTGGTCAAAGGAAAGGGAAGGTCCTGATTTCAGGACGAAGCCGTATGACGCGAGAGTGTCACGTACGATTCCTTTGAGAAAGGTATGATACCACCACCTATCAGGCCCGACGAGCGATCCACAGAGCTGCATCCTTACTTACCTGGTCTATGCACATCGCTCTCTCTAGGAGGTTGGCTGCCTATCTTAGGTCTTCCCATTTCCAAGAAGATCCCGGGCTTGATCTGGTTTAGTATCAAGGTGATTCTGTTTATGTTCCTATATATATGGGTCCATACAGCATTTCCACGATATCGTTATGATCAATTAATGTGACTTGGCCGGAAAATGTTCTTGCCTCTATCATTAGCTCGGGTAGTTGCTGTTTCTGGTGTTTTAGTCACCTTTCAATGGCTCCATTAATTATGTACGAGGAATCGCCCTATTGTGGGAAGTGAGCTACTCTCCGAAAATGCCCCGAACGTAGGTTCGTTTGTCGTTGGGGCTAAAAATCTTACTTGCTCATGTATGCAGCACTCATCAAGTCAGCAGTCCCTGCTAGTATTGTAACAAACCCCTTAACTAGGTGGCGAGGGACTAGTTTTTGCCCTTGGAGAACCAAACTTTCGATCCACTCGGGACAAGCGCAGAGGAGGTGATGAGGGAACAAAGGCCGTCAAGGGCTTTTGCGATCTCTTTAACAATAAGACTCTTGGGGATTGCATTAACAGAATCCGTCTCAGAGCACTGGTGGTTGTCAAGCTAGAAAGAAGGAAACTCATCCTTTTTTCAATTGGAGGGAATTTAGACTGATCTATAAGACGTGTATGTTAAAAGACTTCTATTTGTTGACCTTTAATTGTGGTCCCTGGTGAAACCAACCTCCTCCTTGTGGCGTCTTTAGCCACTAGCCGGTCTAAAAACAACCTTAGGGGTCCGGCGAGCATGCCCGAGAGCAACCAACGGAGCCAGAAGTAGGAGCTACAGAAAAGCAAGAATAATGACGACATAACTAAATAAAAAAGAGAACAACAGCAACAAGACCAGAGAAAGGGCAAGGGAAAGGAGCGACAGTCAGAGTACTAGTATACCTACAACTGATATGCGATAGTCGTAGTAACAACGGATCAGTGGTACCAAAGCTTATTATAAGAGTAACAATGGATTAGTGAGTAATTCTTACCTTGGAAAAGAAGACTAGCTTGATTGTTTCACTTACTAGTAACAGCTAATATTCGACCATTCATCGGAGGGAATTGGAAGATCTTTCTTATGAAGGTGGGAATTCAAGGAATGCACCAGCTTTTGTGACGCCCGGGTTTTAGCCATGCATTTAATTACTGTTGCATCCCTTGTTTGCACATTTACTTCTATGCCTTATTAACTGACTTTTGTGACTACTATTCACTCCGTTTTTAAACTGCCTTCTATTAGTTAATTAACATTTTTATTAAATCATATTAATTGTAAAAGTAGTGGGAAAATGTGCATTTGAGCTAACGGCGTTAGGAGAGCTCGTTTAGAAAATGATTTTTGTAGTTGAATGAATAGTGTTACGTAATAACTTTATAGATTTAATTAGCTAGCCTAAGTTTTATACATTAGCCTCGTTTTGGAGCTAGCAACGCGCATTTTATTAGATCACTTAAGCACCCAAATGACCCCACCTCAACTTAACCCCTTTATTATATCACTTAAGCTCATAAAATGCAAAAGAAAAAAAAATAAAAAGCTGAAATCAGGAGCCAAACCCGACAGCCCCTCTTTGCACTTGGGAGGAATTTTTCATCTTCAACTCTTCAATTCAAGCCAAGCCAAGCCTTGAGCAACTAGTGTAGGGTGTTTGCAAGGTTCCTAGGTGCTCCTACGCGTATTGGTGAGGGATTTCACGACTTGTTTTTGTATTTTTAAATAGTTACTCATTTCTTGATTTGTTGAAAATATGATTATATGCCATTGTAATTGTTATCTATGCTAATATACCATCTATATGAATGCTAGAGAACACATTTGAGCCGTTGTTTCGCTTTTTAAACGGTTAGAATCGTTAGTTTGATTTTTAGGGTGAATAGTGACGTTTTTTCTAGGGTTTTGTGTAATTGCTCGAATTAGCTTGATTTAATGCTTCTAATAGATGCCTTAGGTGTTAGTGAAGATAGCCTAATAGCCTTGTGCACTTGCATTGCCCTTAAATTGCCTAAAAATGGAAAATAGCCGACTTTAATTTGGGGCTTTCGGGGTTAATGCGAATTCGGGTGGATTCGGGCTTCAATTCTAGTATCCTTAGGCTATCTAGGTGCTATAGATGCCTTGATATCCCTTGTTTGAAGCCCGGACAATGTAGGTGTAGTTTAAAGCCAAAAGAGGGAAATTGGGGCTTTCGGGGTAAACGTGGGCATTTGAATGAGTTAGAGGGTTGAGAGGGTACCTTGGGGGTTAGTTAGAAGGCTGGGAGAGTTTCCTTTGAAAATGAAATCATTAACTTAGGTTTGGAAGAGAAATAGTTCGAAAAACAAAGGGGTTTAGGTGCAATTTAAGTTGTCTCACACTTCTAAACCCATGTCAGGACTTCTTGAGTGTTTATATGTGATTTTAAATTGATTTGGAGCTTTTGGTATGATTCTATGCTTATTTGGTATATGTTCATTTGTAAACTGCTTATTAGCTTCTATATTTGCTTCTATCCTAATTGCAACGAGGTCAACCTACTTTGTTGATCCTCATATGTGTTAATGCTTATATTATTGTTATTAACTTGCCATCGTTAAGTGCATTGCATAGTGGTTGCGCAACCATAGTGTCAGGGGCGGATGTGTTGAATATTGGCTGGGCGGCAGAGGGCTTGCCGGTGGATATTCAAACTCCGTGCCCTATTCCCTCATTCGCCTGGTCCGGAGATTGCCAGGGGATGTTGGGTTGTAGGATTCGGGGTACATCCGGAGTACACCCACTGGAGTGTTTGGGGATTATGCTGGCTTATCGTGATCGTGCTCGTGGTTCGTGGATCGTGATTGAAGACCAGTGAAGATTGGTGTATAGGGGATTGTTGAAATGTATCCTTTTAATTGTGTGGTTATTTAAGTTATCATTGTTTCTTTAATTGTTTAAGTGTTATTGTTGTGTAATTGTATTATATGTTGCATTGCACGCCCCGGGACTATATCCCTCACTGGGCAACAGTGGTTGCTCATACCTCGATATCTGTTTCAGGAGACGCTGAGGGTGATCCCCAGCTTGTTGATTTAGTTGAGGAAGAAGAAGTTCAGATCGAGCCTTTACCTTAGTTGCTGTGTCTGATAGCTTGAGGTGGTTAATGAAATTGCTGCTATGTGGAAAGTTCAATTAATTGTTTTATGTTCTATTTTGTGGCCTAAGGGCTATGTATATGTTTGTTGCGCAAGTCGAAGGATAGTAGATTGTGGTGTAGAATTGAAAGCCATGTCTTGTAATAACTTTTATTCTTGCCTTATTTCCTTGCATGCTTGGGAGTGGATGGTTAATGTAGAATGCTTTATCCTTTAAGTTGTTTTATTGATTTCCTAGAATGTCATGATTATAAAACTATGCTGACAACAAGTTCTCGCATGCTTGTGTGTGTTGGAGCTATTGTGTACCATAAGGCTCGGATGGCCTTATAGCTTTGTTGTTTAATTAAGAAAAGCTTGTATTGTATTGTTGGGACTTTGTTTAAGTGTTTACAGGTTTTTAGAATGTCCACGGTACAGGGGAGACTCTGTCCGTGTGTCGGGTCCGGACTTAACCTTTAGCTTGGGGGTTGGGTCGGGGCGTGACAGCTTCTGCCGATACTCTTCCGATAGAAAATAGCACTTACTCTCCCTTTTATAGAGAGTCTAGAAGACGCGGAAAGAAGAGTTAGTTATCAACCGCCCGTAATGTATATCATAATGTATATTTCTTGGCTCTAATCCTCTTTCACGAGGCACCAAGAATGAGGGCAAGTCGAACAACCAAATGATTTAGGAGTTCATACCCGGAAATCTTCGATTCATTCCTAAAGAAATAGAAGGGCTTTCTTTAGAAAGAAGAAGGCTTGATATTTTATTTGGCATAGAACCGGTAGAGGGGGATACCTATGAAGGGTTGCTTGTTATCGCAGATGATGCTGTCTAAAATTCAGAACCGGTAGATAATGTGGGTTTGTATGTGTGAGGCCCAACCCCGAATAACGTGTGTTACCTCAATTTGCTTGCCTTAAACCCAGAATTATATGATCGACCTTGAATTACGTGCCCTGACTTAGAATTGTGTGCCCTGACCTCGATTTGTGTGCATTAATCTTGAATTGCGTGTCTTAACCTAGGTATAAGGGTCGTACCATGATTTACATGCATTGCCTTGAATTACATGCTCTGCATTGGTTTACGTGCATTCATTTAGGGTTACATTCATTTGTATTGAAATTTGTGCATTCACCTAGAAGTACATGCCTTACCTTGTAGTGTATGCCCTAAATCTTGGAATGCGTGCCTGCACGCTAATCAATAAATATTCCTGCATAAAGCACAAGACAATAAAATAATCCTACATAATCTACTAACCAATATTAAATTCCTAATTCAAATTCTACAAACTCCACTAACAATAAAATAACATTAAATTATTTCTACATTTTCCACTATCTACTATTCTATTCATAATTCAAACTCATCCTCAAACATTCCTATATTCTATTCTACCTAGAATCCCTAAATACCCAACATTCTCTTACACACATGCTAAACCCTAAGCACATTTCATATTACCAAAACATTACTATGACAATACAAGACACAATTCTACCTAAGATAGACAAAACAAAGGCATTTTGACCCCAGGACTTGGCCATTTTTGGCCAAATCATCCTACACACAATTAAAATTCAGATTATACACAAAACACAACACAAACATACCCTCTCAACTCACCAAAACCGACACACACATGCAAACACTCAACAAACACTTCAAACTCTCATTTTTCCTCTCAACTCTCTCCCTCTCTCACCATTTTCGGTTCTAGCTCTCTCTTGAGCTTCCAAGGCTTAACTTTTCTCTCAAGGACACTTAGGTACTCGGCCATAGCAAGCAAGCCAAGCAAGAACACTCAAATCCCTCAAAATAGCTCACTATTTCAGCCAAAGGTAAGTTTTATGGTTCATTTTCTTCCTCTTTTGGTTTTGAGCACATGCACACCTTCTACACTTGCTAACTAGACTAAGATTTAAGGAAAATCAAGCTACCATTCGGCCAAGCTAGGAGTAGGAAGGATTTGGCACCTTCAAGGCTCAAAAACAAGAGATTTCGTGCATTTTAGCTAAGTCTTCAAAGAGGTGAGGGTTAAATCTTTTCAAATGCTTTCAAAACTCACATGCATGCTCTTATATGGCTGTATTTACTCTTGAAGTTCATGTACATGTGTTTATATGAGCATATCTCCTTGTGCATGGCTTGAAAATTGTTGGAAACCTTGAGATATGAAGTCACATTTTTTTGGCAGCTATCTGTCCGTGTGGAACGAAATGTTTTTGGCCTAGCAAAAAATGTTAAAAATGCAAGAAATTTGGTATCTCACTACAGTTTCAATTTTGAACACATCTTGCAGAAATAGGCTAAGGCTAATTCTGAATTTAAGACCCCCAAAAATGGCAAATATCGAAATGTGTATGAAACTGGACAGTTTTGCGTGGTCTCACGGTTTTGGTCATAACTTCTAAGTCCGAACTCAAAATGCAGTGAGGATTTTTCCTACATTTAAAGCACTTGTTAAGCTTCGATTTGACATTTGATTCACTGAACTTGGAGGTTATTTTTTTGGTTAAACGAATGAGGAAAAACAGACTATTGCAATGGGGTTTTGCTTGGTAATATGCTTTAAAACATATTGTAATCTTACTTTGAGGTATTGAATGTTTGGACTTGTGGAAATTAGAAGTTGTATGGGCTTTTTTGGTTGGTTGAGGTTGCTTTAATTAGTTGATGCATGGCTTAGGTTCATTACATGATGAATTCTTGCTTAATCGTATGTGTAAGCACGAAATTGAGGCCCTATTGCTTATGAACGCTTGCTAAGTGATTATCCGATGGTTAAACGAACTAAACTGAGTATTCAATAGGCTGTCCAATAATCTCTAAGTATGCATGAAATGGTTTAAGTGATTCTTGTGGTTTGTAACAAATTAAACCAATACCCGAGCACGGTCCTTCTAAACCCTAATGGCTACGTAAGTTCCTAAGTCCCAAACCCTTCATGTGTATCTTATGATTGATGTTTGGGGAGTATTAACGGACTTCCCGAAAATATCCATATAGCTTTAAGCATGATTCTCGATTATTGCATGTTGACAAGTTAACTATTAGTACACCTAGTCTTGTGTAAAATGTCATAGCATGCTCGTATGTCCCCAATACTTGGTATGTGAATTAAAATGAGTTATATGACTTGTTTTGTATGGTGCTACTTGGCTGCCCATTAAATGTTCATATGCTTCTAGGTGTTATAGAAAGTGGATTTACATGTCAAAGCATGCCTCGTACGTTTACTTGTCGATATGTGATCATACGTGTATCCGGAGGCAACCTACTTTGTTGACCTCCTAATGTAAATTGTTAAAAGATATTATATGGCTTGTTTTCAACATGATTACTTGGCTGCCCATGAAAGTTTAATTGCTTTCAAATTGATATATGAAATAATTATATGTTCTTACAATGCCTTATGTGCTAATATGTCAAAATGTGATCATATACTTGCTCGGAGGCAACCTACTTTGTTGACCTCCTAATGTGAAATGTTAAATGGCATAAATGTGCATTGCATACAAGTTTGCAACCTTTCATTGTGGCATGGTAGCGTTTCAGGCACGCAAGGTGGCATCGGGCTTACCGGTGCTACCGTGACTACCATGGTCCAATTCCCTCTCTCACTTAGGGGCTAGACTTCCTTAGAGAGTTGGGTCGTAGGTTCGGTGTACAATCCGGAGTACACCTGTGAGGCCCGACCCTGAATAACGTGTATTACCTCGATTTGCTTGCTATAGACCAAGAGTGATATGACTAACCTTGAATTACATGCCTTATTTTGATCTACGTTCATTCACCTAGGGTTGCGTGTGTTAGCATTGGAATCCGTGCACTTATCTTGAACTATGTGCCTTAGTCTTGAAAAATGTGCGTTCGTCTCGTAGTTCGTGTTCTACCTCGTAGTGCGTGCCCTAGACCTAGGAAAGCGTGCTTTCACGCTAATCAAGAAAGCATCTTACACGAAGCACTAGACTATTAAACAATCCTACAAAATCCACTAACAATATAATAATCCAAATTCCATTCACTAGAAGACAAAAATGCACCAAACACTAGACATTCCTTATTCTTTATTCTTTGTTCTTTTTGCATTTTCAACACACAACAATTAACACCCAAAAGATGACACAAATTCAGCCATTTTATTAGCCTTGGCCGACCATACCATGGTCTTGCACAAGGTTTGAGCAAAATTTCTTTATTCTAATGCATGCCAAGACAACTTATGACACAAAGGCATTAAAAATTGCTAAAAAATCCTTCCACTTGCACAAATTTTCGGCCACTTCATCCTTGCCCATCCTAGCAATTTCAAAATATCACATTGGAGACACAAATGCAGAATTTTTGAAGCCCAAGGCCGACATTCCCCTTGAAGATGTAAAAGGCTTCCTTGTTTGTCATTTTCTTCATTTCTTTCTTCACATTTCTCTTTCCTCTTCATTCTCTCTCTCCATTTTCGGTTCTTGGCTGAGTTTTCTACCTCCTTAGCTTGTCTTCTTCACATCTTGGTTGAGCAAGGTCGAGTAGCCATCGAGAAACCCAAGCAAACAAGCTAGAGCTCGAAATCACTCTTGCATGTGCATTTGAAGCTTCATTTCGGCCTAGGTGAGTTACTAAGCATCCATTCCTTTTCTTCAAGTTATAATTACTTGCATGCACTAAGAGATTGCTTATTAAGCTAGGAAAAATAGAGAAAAGCTAGTAGGTTTTCGGCTAGGCAAAGGAAAGGAGAAGATTTGAGCTTCAACAAGGTTGTTGTGCATCTTTTGATTGATTGCAAAGGTGAGGGTTAAAAGCTTTTGAAAACTCTTTGAAATTTCACATGCATGTTCATAAATGTGTATATTTGCTTCTGTACTTGAGTTATGTGGTCGTTCATGAGCTTAAACAACCATGCATGGCAAGATCTTGGCTTGAAAATGATGCTAGGTGAAGTCGAATTCTTGTGACAGCTCTCTGACCAGTCTGTTAGAGGTACGTTTAGCTAAGCACATTATGTTGAAAATCCTTAAAAATTGGTGGGTGACTAGTTTGGAAAGTTTTGAACATTTTTCCCAGAAATAGGCCGAAGCTAATTTTGACTCTAAGGTCCTCAAAATGACAAATCATTAAAATGTGACCAAATCTGGAAATCTGGAAAAATGAATCAGGTTTTGGCAGATGCACTGACCTTGTGGAACGAACCATATTTGACTTAGTAAATGTTGTCCAAAATGCATGAAAATTTGTGTACTGCTAGATTTTTCAGTTCTGGACAATTTTGTCAGAAATGGACCAAAGCTAAAAATGACTCTAAGGATCTCAAAAACGTCAATTTCCGAAAAGTGTGCAAATCTGGACAGTTTTGTGCTACCTCACTGTTTCGGCTATAACTAATGATTCTGAATCCCAATTGATGCAAGGTTTGTTTCTGAGTTTATTTAACTTCTTAAGCTTTAATTTGACATCTTATTCACTGAATTTGTAGATTTTTTGCTTACCCGATTGATTGTGAGAAAACAGCCTACTGCAGTGAGTGTTTCACTTAGCTATATGCATGGAAAACTATTGTAACCTCTCTTGTGGTGCTAATTGCTTGGAATTATGATGTTGGAATATTGCGTGGACTGTTTTGAGTACTTGAGGATGCTTCAATGGAATGATGCATGACTTGAGAATGACTTTGAGTTGACTTAGGGTTTTAATCACACGAATAAGCACGAAATAGAAACCCTAATGACTAGGTAGCTTTGCTAAGTGTTGATCTCTTGGTTATTGTGTGGAAATTTTATGCTTAGTGGGCTGCCCATAAAAGTGTTATAACTTCAATTATGGTTTTGACGATTGCATGTTGTCAAATAAGCTTTTCTTGCTACCGAACCCACGTAAATGTTGTTGCATGTTGAATAATTTGTATCACTTGATTTTATGAGCTTCTTAATGAGTTATATGGCCTGTTTTACATGTGTTACATGGCTGCCCGTTTGATGTTCATATGACTCTATATGCCTTTCAAGTGAAATAACTTGCCTTATCGTGCCTTGTTTGACTACTTGACAACGTGCGATCTTATAACTGTTCGGAGGCAACCTACTTTGTTGCCCTCTTAATGTGATATGTTAAATGTTATAAATGTGCATTGCATACGAGGTTGCAACCTTTCGTGTGGCATGGTAGTGTTTCACGTACGCCGGGCGGCATCGGGCTTGCCGGTGTTACCGTGACTACCATGGTCCAATTCCCTCTCTCGCTTGGCATTTCACCCTCGGAGAGTTGGGTCGTAGGTTTCGGGGTACCTCCGGAGTACACCCAATTGGGAGTGATAAGTGGATTATTGAAGTCGGCCGCAACAATTGATTCGAATTTGAAATTGAGAGCAAATGCTCACCGTATCCTTGAAATGATTGGTAATTGTATCCGTTTCTCGATTTGTTTCTTATAATTGCTTACCATATTATTTGTAATATGTGACATGTTTTAAAAAGGGGTTTTCATAAATTGAACCGAAAAACGAGTTTCAAAACTTATTTCTCGTTCCCCCTCGCTGAGTTCATAAGGACTCACCCTCTTTTATCATCTCAGGTGAAGAAGAACAGGCACAGGAACCCGAGGATAATGTACCTAACGATGAACCCCTGGAATGATTGCCTGTTATTGTTGTTTTGCTTGAACGTGACTACTTGTGTACCTTTTGCTGCTTGAAGACTATTTTCCCTTATGAAATTTGTTGCTTGTGATGTAAAAGACCCCCGCTGTAATTTGGGGTCTAATTTTGGTTTGTACTTATTTTAAGTAGACTGATACTAGACATGACACTATGATCGTTTTGCTTTTACTACCGCTAGTATCTATCACAGGTTATGATGCTTAGTTAAGGAATAGGTAAATGAACTTATCCAATCTCAACAGGTACTCGCTAATAATTTAAGATCAACAGGTATATTTTGAAACGAGAATAAATGGACAAACGAGACATAGTATTATGCTAGGTTATAAATCAAACAGGACGTCGAATTAACCAATAGGCAATTCAATTGATCGAGTAATAGTAATCTTAGCTAGAATTGAATTTGAGATGGTAAATTTTGAGGCTGTTAGAAAATTTAGGTCAAAATAAAGAGCCCAATTACAGCCGTTATGCTGCCGGATTTTCGGAAAATTTTGAAGTCCAGAATAAAACGTTAAGTGTTAAACCTCCTAGAATGATTAAAGATGTGAAAGGACTTGAATGTTTAGATCACACCCTAGTCTAACCTTTATAGGCCGGGTTGGGGCGTGACAACACCCATCGGGAGTGATAACTAGATGATTGGTGCTGGCTACAACAATGGTTATTGGAAATGATCTTGAGAGCAAATGCTCACCGATTGATCTTGAGAGCGAAAGCTCACCGTATCCTTTTCACTATGTGCTTAAGTACTCTTGCTTGGTTCTTAGAGGACCTCGGGGAGGAAAGACTGTTTATCTATATGTCACTACTATGATTAATACATGAATTAAATGTGACGAAAATCTTTACTGATTATCCTATGTTAATAAAATAATGTGGTCACTGTATTTATTGTTCCATTATACTTATGCTATATATGATCTTATTTGTGTTACATGACATGTTTTCAAAGGAGTTTTCACAAGTTAACTGGAAAAGGATTTCAAAAAAACCTTGTCTCTTGTTCCCTATCGCTGAGTTTATAAGGACTCACCCTCTTTTATCATCATAGGTGAAGCGGATTTGGAACAGGTACTCGAGGAAAATGTGCTTGTTGATGAATCCTTGGAGTGATTACGTGTCTTATGTGCTTTGCCTGAATGTGGATGTTTTATGGGCATTGTGTTTGTTTTGAAGACTACTTATGTTGTTATTGTAAATGTCCCTCGTTGTAATTTGGGGTCTAATTTTGGCTTGTACTAACTATAACCGGATGAACTCTTTATTTGGTTGTTTGTTATCATTATCTTGATTTGTAGTAATCATAGGTGTTTAAACCACTAGGTGAATAATCAAATAAGTTAACTCTATCTAATCTTACCCAGGTACTCATTCGTAAGCGAAAGGATAACAGGCACTTGCGTAATACGAATTGACAAATAAACAGGACATAGTTATTATTCTAGGCTTGTTAATCAAATGAGACTTTCGAGATAAATTAGTAGGCATATCGGTTGATGACAAAATAGGAATCTTTGTTGGAATTGAATTAAAGATTTGGAATTTTTGAGGTGTTCTAGAAATTAGGTCAAACTAAAGGTTCTAAATACAGTTGTTATGCTGCCGATTTTTCGGAAAAATCTTTTGGAGTTTTAGGCTAACGAATAAGAATTAATCATATTTAGGTCATACCCTAGTCTTGCCTCTATAGGTCGGGTTGGGGCGTGACACCTTAATAGAATGGTATTAGAGCGTAGTTTTTGCATTAGTCGGGTTCAACTCTCGGACCATGGGTAAAAGCCCTAAGGTAATTATGATGTCTTGTTTATATTTGTTAATGTGTGCTAATGTGCTTTAATTGCTTTGAGCATTGAATATCATGTGCCTTTGAGCATTGAATATCATGTGCCTTTGTGGACCATATGTATTATGTGTCTTGCACACCGACACGTTAGTGCCCTCAATAATGCATGCATGCTTTTATACTCGTTCCTTGATACATGTGCATATTATATAACCATGAATGACTGTTTACACATATAGATAGTTAGGATTAGGACTTTCAGGGAATTGAATTTATGCAGGAAGAACGAAAAGGCTCAGTAAGAGATTCTTGCATCTTCACAGGTACTCGACGGATCGTATGTATTATTGGGTATGCATATATAAAATGCGTAGCACATATATAATTTTTGAGGTAAAGTTATCTCCTTGTCTTTGGAATACCCATACCCATGATTAAGTTATCAATTTTATAGCTATGAAGTTCTTGATTCCGTTAAACAATTCTTCTAATTGTGGTTCAAGTATAAAGGTTAATGACATACAACTTTCCTTAAGATATAAGAGTATACTATTGGACATGTGGAGTAGTATATATATATATTCATATGCTTATAATGGAAGTTTGACTTAGGAGTTGCTTTTGAATCAAATTCTTATATCTTAAATTGGTATAATAGACTATTTATATGATTGAATCCTTACTTGATTAGAATTAAGCATTGATGAATCCAATATGGTATATACTAGCGAGTTTCAAGTTCACTAAATGGTAAGATCGTGGCCTAGAAATTAAGAGATGAATTTGTAGAAGTTGACGATAGTTACTTTTAGGGGTTAGATTATTAAGACATGGATAGTGTAATTAAGTGACTTAACAATGGATAACCTCAAGACATGTAGGCAACTCTAGAGACTGGGTTTAACAAGGTTGATGATTCTTTAGTATAACAAGATATAGGGATATTGGAATCGAGGAATTCACATAGCTAGAACTTGTGTTCGGAAGACTACACCTAAAATGTTAGGTCGAATAGAAGTATAAGGTATTGAATTATGCATTAAATGACTAACGTTGCTAAAGGTCCTAAGTTGGATATTGGTGATATTAAGAATCATGGTATTAGTTTGGCGCCCCTCGGATTTAGTTGTGATTATGCAAAGTAAGTCATTCTACACACTCGTTATTTGGATACCCTAGAGGATGTTAGGAAGCATATATCCCTAAGTAATACCGATGGGCCTAGTATATAAACCATGGATATGAGATTAAAGCATCTGGCTATAAAGTGGAGTCATTAGGGTATGAATAGTAATCCTAAATAGCTAATAGTGAGTATGCATGATAATTCATGGTAAACCCTAGGACCTAAGATCGATGAGTCTTGATGCTCTTAGCTAGTTGAACATATAAATGAGGAGAGTAAGATTTCATATAGTTAAGATAGAGATGAATCAGAGTCATGATGACCCAAGAGATAGTTAGATAACCGTATTTATGTGCACCGTTTCACGTTTAGAAACTAGCGGTTGGTAGACTTCGAATTGTGGTCATTGAATAGAGGGTGGATCTTGTAGTAATAGTTAAATAAGCGGTTGATTACTTTTGAAGTTCAATTAGATTATATTGAAGGATGTCTTGTTGTTATAATTCTTATGTTGACATAGCCTTGAAGTTATTTCGTGTAACAAGCTAATTGCATTAGTATGGTAACTATCTTATGAGCTAGATCATTTCGGTACCCATTTATAGTCCTAGAATTGTTGTTGTATGACCGATAAGCTAGTGGAGCATTGATATCACTTATGTCACGCCCCAACCTAACCTATGAAGGTTAGACTAGGGTGTGATCTAAACATTCAAGTCATATCACGTACTTAATCGTTCAAGAGGGTTTAACACTTAACGTTTTAGCCTAAACTCCACAAATTCTCCGGAAAACCGGCAGCATAACGGCTGTAGTTAGGACCTTTTAGTTTGACCTAATTTATAAACGCCTCAATTATTCCAATTATTAATCCAATTCCATTAAGGACTCCTATTTTGTCTAATCAACCGATATGCCTAGTAGTCTATCTTGAAGGTCTCGTTTGGTTAATAAGCCAAGCATGATAACTATGCCTCGTTTATTTATCAATTTTCTATCATGCAAGTACCTATTATTCTTTAGTTTACAAATAAGCACCTAAGTGGAATTAGATAGAATTGACTTAGTTGATTTTTCACCTAGTGGTTTAACTGCCTATGATAACTACTATTCAAGATAATGAAAGCAAATAACCAAAAAAGAAGTTCGTCCAGTTATAGATAGTACAATCCCAAAATTAGACCCAAATTACAACGGCGTCATTTATATCAATAAAATGAATAGTTTGTAATCAAACACAACATCCATATAGCAACAAACTTTCAGGCAAAGCACAAAAGCACGTAGTCACTCCAAGGAATCGTCAACAAGCATATTTACTTCGGGTATCTATTCCAAATCTGCTGTACTTGTGACAAAAAAAAGGGTGAGTCCTTATGAACTCAGCGAGGGGGAACGAGAGATAACGTTTTGAAATCCTTTTCCGATTAAACTTATGAAAAACCATTTTTGAAGGCATGACATTATATCACAAGTAAGTACATAACATAATATAAAGGTAAAGGAACACAATTACCCGTCTTTCCTCCCCGAGGTCCTCTAGAAACCAAGTGAGAGTACTTATACACATAGTGAAAAGGATACGGTTTGATACGTACAGGACTCTAGAGGTAGCTCATACGGACTCAAGAGGTAGCTCCCACCACATTTAGGTGTAGCACTTTCCCCCTCATAGCACTTACTTCCTGCCGTTCAAGTTCATTTTCAGTAACAGTTGTTGCAGCCGGCTTCAATCATCCACTTTTCACGGCAAATGGGTGTACTCCGGATGTACCTCAAAATCCTACGACCCAACTCTCCGAGGAAGTCTAGCCCCCAAGTGAGAGACGGAATTGGACAATGGTCGTCACAGTTGCACCGGCAAGCCCGATGCCGCCCAGTGTGCGTGAACGATACCATGCCAGAATGAAAGGTTGCAACCTTATATGCAATGCACATTTATGACATTTTTAATATATCACATTAGGATGACAACAAAGTAGGTTGCCTCTGGACAGTCATAAGATTGCACATTGACAAGTAAACAAGCGATGCACGATAAGACAAGTAATTTCACTTGAAAGGCATATGGAGTTATATGAACATTAAACGGGCAGCCATGTAACGCACATAAATCAAGTCATATAACTCATTTCAAAGTCCACGTAACCAAATAATAAGATTATTCAACGTGCAACAACATCTACGTGGGTTCGGATGTAAGAAAGGCCTATTTGTCAACATGCAATGATCAAAATCACATTTCGGGCTATAAGGGCAACTACGGGCAGCCCACTAAACAAATAATTACACACAATATCCAAAGGATCAACACTTAGCAAGTTTACCTACTCACTAGGGTTTCCATTTCGTGCTTACCCGTGCGATTAAGCCCCAAGTCAACTCAAAATCAATCTCAAGCCATGCTTCAATTAATTCAAACATCCCCAAGTATTCAAAACAGTCACACTACATTCCAATGCGACAATCCAAAGCATTTAATACCACAAGAGAAGTTACAACAAATTTTCTAAGCATATAACTAAGTGAAACCCTCACTGCAATAGGCTGTTTTCTCACAATCATTAGGACAAGCAAAAAATCTCCAATTCCAGTGAATAAGGTGTCAAATTAAAGCTTTAGAAGTTAACTAAATTCAGAAACAAGCCTCACAACATTTGGAGTTCGGGTCCAATAGTTATAGCCAAAACAGTGGGATTGCACAAAAATGTCCAGATTTGTACACATTTCAATACTTGTCATTTTTTAGGTCCTTAGGGTCAGATTTAGCCTTAGTCCATTTCTGACAAAAATGTCCATAACTGAAAAACCTAGCAACACACCAAATTTAATGCATCTTGGACATCATTTACTAAGTCAAAACTGGTTCGTTCTACAAGGTCAGTGCATCTGCCAAAACCTGCTTCATTTTTTTCCAGACTTCCAGATTTGGACACATTTTAATGATTTGCCAGTTTGAGGACCTTAGAGTCAAAATTCACTTTGGCATATTTCTGTGAAAAATGTTCAAAACTGGCAAAAATAGTTACCTTGCAATTTTCATGGATTTTCAACATCATATGCCTAGCCAAACTCACCTCGCAACAACAAGACAGAGAGCTGTCACAAACCCGATTTCCTCTATCATCACCTTCAAGCCAAAATCTTGCCATGCATGGTTGTAAAAGCTTATAAACACACATATATCTCAAGTACAGAAGCAAAGAAAAATGTTTAAGAGCATGCATGTGGATTTTTGAAAGATTTTCAAGAAGTTTTAGCCCTCACCTTAGCAAAACAACAAGAAGATGCACAAGACTTGGATGAAGCACAAAGTTGATCTTCTTCCTTGCTTAGCCGAGACACCAACTCGATTTTCTCTATTTTTCCTAGCTTAGTGACCAAGTTCTTAGTAGGTGCATGTGGTTAGAAGAAAAGGAAATGAAATAGAAGCTATCAACATACCAAAGGGCCGAATGAGTGTTCTATGAGCTTGCAAGCATGTCTCTTTGCTTCTAGCTTGCTTGGGCTCCCATGGCCGAACTTGGGAGGGTCTTAGAGTGTCCTTGAGAGTTGTTAGGAGTCTTGGGAGCTCAAAGGTCAGCCTTGGTCGAAAATGGAGAGAAAAGGAGAGAGAGAATGAGAGAATGAGAGCTTGAGAGGGAGAAATGATGTGCTTGAGCATATGGTCGGCCTTGAGATTCTACAAGTCTGAATTTTTGTCATCTTTGAGCATTTTTGAAATGTTTTAGCTTGCCTTGGGTGTGTTGGTCAAGAAAGGGTGCTTGGGGTAGGGTGTATGGGTTTATTTTATGCCTAGTGTCTTGTGTGTGTGTCATAGTTTGTCTAGGACTAATTTTAAATTGCAAAGCTTGTCACATTCCTACACATGGTCAGCCAAGTGAGCTCAAATTCTGAATTTTGTCATGTGTTAAAGCCTTATTTTATTGTAGGTTTATATATTTTAATTGCCTAGTAGTTAGAATGTAAGAAATGTTGGGAATCTAGGGAACTTAGGTAGAATAAATTATATGAAAGTTGAGATAGTTCATTATTATTTTAGTGTTAGGGATTTTGTAGAGATTTGAATTATGATTATAATAATAGTTAGTGGTGTTTGTATGATTATTTTATAGTCTAGTGCTTTGTGTAGGATTCTTTATTAATTAGTGTACGGGCACGCTTTCCTAGGTCTAGGGAACGCACTACGAGACACGCACAGAAATCCATACGAGGCACGAATCACAAGGTAGACACGTACTTCATGACTAAGGCACGTACTTCAAGACTAATGCACGCAATCCTAAATGAATGCACGTAAACCAATGTAAGGCATATAATTCAATGCAATGCATGTAAATCGAGGTACGTCTCTTAAACCTAGATTAAGACACACAATTCAAAGTCAGGGCACACTAAACGAGGTAACGCACGCAGTTCGAAGTTAGGGCACGCAAGTCGAGGATTAGGGCACATAATTCTAGGTCAAGGCACGAATGACGAAGCATACATGAGAACCAAGATAGGGCACGTAAATCAGGGTAACACACGTTATTCGGGGTCGGGCCTCACATCCTCCCCTCCTTAAAAGAATTTTGTCTCGAAATTCATTCTTACTTGTTAAGGTCATTTAGACGGATTCCGACCATTGTTATTTTCCAACTCCGGGTCGTCCCTTGCTCCGTGATCTCTCTTACCACAACGAATTCACTTCCTAGCTTTCTCTAATCATTTAATTCGGTGTGACCCCTACATTTACAGTTTGTTCCTTTGAACAACTCTATTTTCTCCAATTGATCTTAAGGTCGAGTTCATTAACTAAGGTTAGAATCTCCAAACGTAGTCATCAAAGCTGCATCGGTGTTCTAACAATATAACTATAACTCCAAAATCATGACTCATGTTGTATCAATCTCACATCCATACTTCAAAAGGATTATCACAATAATACCGCGATCTTATGGTCACATACACTAATTTTAAGATGATAGGTCTATATCAGATTTACATATTCTATCAACTAGCTTCAAAATTGTTAACACCTAGGACATACACATGTTATGGGTCATTTCCACAATACGACTCTATTTTCAGGAAGAACTCACCAAACAACTAATCCATCTCAAATCGTCATCTATCGATGGTATCATAGCCCTTCTTATCTCGCAGGTACATTAGATTAGCAAATCTTCTAACAACTAGTCTCCGGATTACAGGCTCCTATTCACTAACCTCCTTTCCCGGCTTTGTTAACCTTCACGCTTATAATCAACGAGAAAGACTGTTGAGATTCGTTAACTCAAACTCTAAGGTTTATTAGGTACCACCAACAAATTGTCATTGAAATTCCATGGGTAAACTAATCATGTTGCACTAGTTCAACTCTTACAAGTAAACTTCATCAGCTTATGATCCACAATCTATTTTCTTATTCAAATCTCTATTTTCACGTCTCGAGGCTTCAGAATTTCTTTCAATCTTAACCAAGACTCCTAAGGTGAAGAGTTTCAACCTCAAATAAATTTTACTCACCTCAATCCAAGGTTACGTCATACTTAAGAAGACGATAGTCCTACTCACTTAGCGACCTAGTCATTCCTTCGAACACTTAATGCCCGCCAATATATCTTCAACATTAATGTTACTAAGCTGGGTTCATCGCCATGCAAGTGATATCAATGCTCCACTAGGTTACCAACCGTTCAACAATAGTCTTAGGACTATAAATGGGTACCGAAATGATCGAGCTCATAAGATACTTACATGAGATAACTTCAAGGTTGTATCAACATAAGAATTATGACCATGAGGCATCTTTCAATATAACCTAATAGAACTTTAAAAGTAATCAACCACTTATTTAACTATCACTACAAGATTTACCCTCTATTCAACAACCCCGATTCGAAGTCTACCAACCGCTAATTTCTAGAAGTGAAACGGTGCACATAGATACAGTGGTCTAACAATAGTCTCTTGGGTCATCATGACTCTGATTCATCTCTATCTTACTCTCTTCGTTTACATGTTCAACTAGCTAAGAGCATCAAGACTCATAGACCTTAGGCCCTAGGGTTCACCATGAATCATCATGCATACTCACTATTAGCTATTTAGGATTACTATTCATACCCTAACGACTCCACTTTGCAACCGGATGCTTTAATCTCATTTCCATGGTTTATATACTAGGTGCATCGGTCTTACTTCGGGATATATGCTTTCTAACATCCTCTAGGGTATCCAAACAACGAGTGCATAGAATGACTTACTTTGCATTATTACAACTAAATCCAAGGGGCACCAAATTTAATACCATGATCCTAAACATCACCGATATCCAACTTAGGACCTTTAGCAACATTAGTCATCGAATGCATAATTCAATACCTTACACTTCTATTCGACATAACATTTAGGTGTAGTCTTCTGAACACGAGTTCTAGTTACATGAATTCCTCGATTCCAGCATCCTTATATCTTGTTATACTAAATAATCATCAACCTTGTTAAATTTGGTCTCCAGAGTTGCCTACATGTCTTGAGGTTATCCATTGTTAAGTCACTCAAATACACTATCCCTGTCTTAATAATCTAACCCCTAAAAGTAAACTATTATCAACTTCCACGAATTCACCTCTTAATTTCTAGGTCATGATCTCAACACTTAGTGAACTTGAAACTCGCTAGTATACACCATATCAGATTCATCAATGCTTAATTCCAAACAAATAAAGATTAAATCATACGAGTATATTGCTAACTTCTTAGATAGCCTATCAAGCCAATTTTAATATGTGAGAAATGGATTCAAAGAAACCTCCAAGTCAACTTCCACTATTAGCACATGAGAATATATACTACTCTACATATTTAATAGTATACCCTTATAACTAAGGAAAGTAGTATGTATTTAACGTTTATACTTGAACCACAATGAGAAGAACGGTTTAACGGAATCAAAACTTCATAGCCATAAAACTGATAACTTAATCATAGGTATGGGTATTCCAAAGATAAGAGAATAACTTTACCTCAACATTTATACATGTACTACGCATTCTATATATGCATATCCAATAATACATACGATCCATCGAGTTCCTGTGAAGATGCGAGAAATCTCTAACCGAGCCTTTTCATTCGTCCTGCACAAATTCACTTCCTTGAAAGTCCTAATCCTAACTATCTATGTGTATAAACAGTCATTCACAGTTATATAACATGCACATGTATCAAGGAAGGAGTATAAAAGCATGCATGCATCATTGAGAACGTGTCAGTGTACATGATACAGAGTACATATGGTCCACAAAGGCACATAATACTTGATACTTAAAGCAATTAAAGCACATTATCACATATTAACACTTATAAACAAGACATCATAATTACTTTAGGGCTTCTACCCACGGTCTGAGAGTTGAACCCGACTAATGCCTAGTTAGTAAACTAAGCTCTGATACCATTCTAATATAAGGTGTCACGCCCCAACTCGACCTATGAAGGTTAGACTAGGGTGTGATCTAAACATTCAAGTCATATCACGTACTTAATCGTTCAAGAGGGTTTAACATTTAATGTTTTAGCCTAAACTTCACAAATTCTCTGGAAAACCGACAGCATAACGGCTGTAGTTAGGACCTTTTATTTTGACCTAATTTCTAAACGCCTCAATTATTCCAATCATTAATCCAATTCTATTAAGGACTCCTATTTTGTCTCATCAACCGATATGCCTAGTAGTCTATCTTGAAGGTCTCGTTTGGTTAATAAGCCTAGCATGATAACTATGTCCCGTTTATTTATCAATTTCCTATCATGCAAGTACCTATTATTCTTTAGTTTACAAATAAGCACCTAAATGGAATTAGATAGAATTGACTTAGTTGATTTTTCACCTAGTGGTTTAATTGCCTATGATAGCTACTATTCAAGATAATGAAAGCAAATAACCAAATAAGAAGTTCATCCGGTTACAGATAGTACAATCCCAAAATTAGACCCAAATTACAACGGGGTCATTTACATTAATAAAATGAATAGCTTGCAATCAAACACAACATCCATATAGCAACCACTTTCAGGCAAAGCACAAAAGCATGTAGTCACTCAAGGAATCGTCAACAAGCACATTTACTTCAGGTATCTGTTCCAAATTTGCTATACCTATGACAAAAAAGAGGGTGAGTCCTTATGAACTCAGCGAGGGGGAACAAGAGATAACGTTTTGAAATCATTTTTCCGGTTAAACTAATGAAAAACCCTTTTTGAAGGCATAACATCATATCACAAGTAAGTACATAACATAATATAAAGGTAAAGGAATACAATTACCCGTCTTTCCTTCCCGAGGTCCTCTAGGAACCAAGCGAGAGTACTTATACACATAGTGAAAAGGATACGGTTTGATACGTACATGACTCTAGAGGTAGATCATATGGGCTCAAGAGGTAGCTCCCACCACATTTAGATGTAGCACTTTCCCCTGCATAGCACTTACTTCCTGCCGTTCAAGTTCATTTTCAGTAACAGTTGTTGCGGCCGGCTTCAATCATCCACTTTTCACGGCAAATGGGTGTACTCCGGATGTACCCCAAAATCCTACGACCCAACTCTCTGAGGAAGTCTAGCCCCCAAGCGAGAGAGGGAATTGGACAATGGTAGTCACGGTTGCACCGGCAAGCCCAATGCGGCCCGGTGTACGTGAACGCTACCATGCCAGAATGAAAGGTTGCAACCTTATATGCAATGCACATTTATGACATTTTTAATATATCACATTAGGAGGACAACAAAGTATGTTGCCTCCGGACAGTCATAAGATTGCACATTGACAAGTAAACAAGTGATGCACAATAAGACAAGTAATTTCACTTGAAAGGCATATGGAGTTATATGAACATTAAACGGGCAGCCATGTAACGCACGTAAATCAAGTCATATAACTCATTTCAAAGTCCATGTAACCAAATAATAAGATTATTCAACATGTAACAACATCTACGTGGGTTCGGATGTAAGAAAGGCCTATTTGTCAACATGCAATGATCAAAATCACATTTCGGGCTATAAGGGCAACTACGGGAAGCCCACTAAACATATAATTACACACAATATCCAAAGGATCAACACTTAGCAAGTTTACCTAGTCACTAGGGTTTCCATTTCGTGCTTACCCGTGCGATTAAGACCTAAGTCAACTCAAAATCAATCTCAAGCCATGCATCAATTAATACAAACATCCCCAAGTATTCAAAACAGTCCACACAACATTCCAATGCCACAATCCCAAGCATTTAATACCACAAGAGAAGTTACAACAAATTTTCTAAGCATATAACTAAGTGAAACCCTCACTGCAATAGGCTGTTTTCTCAGAATCATTAGGACAAGCAAACAATCTCCAATTCCAGTGAATAAGATGTCAAATTAAATCTTAAGAAGTGAAATAAATTCAGAAACAAGCCTCACAGCATTTGGAGTTCGGGTCCAATAGTTATAGCCAAAACAGTGGGATTGCACAAAACTGTCCAGATTTGCACACATTTCAATACTTGTTGTTTTTTAGGTCCTTAGGGTCAGATTTAGCCTCAGTCCAATTCTGACAAAACTGTCCAGAACTGAAAAACATAGCAACACCAAATTTCGTGGATTTTGGACATCATTTACCAAGCCAAAACTGGTTCGTTCTACAAGGTCAGTGCAACTGCCAAAACCTGCTTCATTTTTTTCCAGACTTCCAGATTTGGACACATTTTAATGATTTGCCATTTTGAGGACCTTAGATTCAAAATTAGCTTTGGCATATTTCTATGACAAATGTTCAAAACAGGCAAAAATAGATACCTACCAATTTTCACGCATTTTCAACATTAGTTTCCTATCCAAACTCACCTCGTAACAACAACACAGAGAGCTGTCACAAACTTAATTTCATCTATCATCACCTTCAAGCCAAAATCTTGCCATGCATGGTTGTAAAAGCTTATAAACACACATATATCTCAAGTACAGAAGAAAAGACAAACGTTTAAGAGCATACATGTCGATTTTTTAAAGATTTTCAAGAATTTTTAGCCCTCACCTTAGCAAAACAACAAGAAGATGCACAAGACTTGGATGAAGCACAAAGTTGATCTTCTTCCTTGCTTAGCCGAGACACCAACTCGATTTTCTCTAATTTTCCTAGATTAGTGACCAAGTTCTTAGTAGGTGCATGTGGTTAGAACAAAATGAAATGAAATGGAAGCTATCAACATAGCAAAGGGCCGAATGAGTGTTCTATGAGCTTGCATGCATGTCTCTTTGCTTCTAGCTTGCTTGGGATGCCATGGCCAAGCTTGGGAGGATATTAGAGTGTCCTTGAGAGTTGTTAGGAGTCTTGGGAGCTCAAAGGTCAGCCTTGGTCGAAAATGGAGAGAAAAGGAGAGAGAGAATGAGAGAATGAGAGCTTGAGAGGGAGAAATGATGTGCTTGAGCATATGGTCGGCCTTGAGCTTCTACAAGTCTGAATTTTTGTCATCTTTGAGCATTTTTGAAATGTTTTTGCATGCCTTGGGTGTGTTGGTCGAGAAAGGGTGCTTGGGGTAGGGTGTATGGGTTTATTTTATGCCTAGTGTCTTGTGTGTGTGTCATAGTTTGTCTAGGACTAATTTTAAATTGCAAAGCTTGTTACATTCCTACACATGGTCGGTCAAGTGAGCTCAAATTCTGAATTTTGTCATGTGTTAAAGCCTTATTTTATTGTAGGTTGATATATTTTAATTGCCTAGTAGTTAGAATGTAAGAGAATGTTGGGAATCTAGGGAACCCAGGTAGAATAAATTATATGAAAGTTGAGATAGTTTATTATTATTTTAGTGTTAGTGGATTTTGTAGAGATTTGAATTAGGATTATAATAATAGTTAGTGGTGCTTGTAGGATTATTTTATAGTCTATAGCTTTGTGTAGGATTCTTTATTAATTAGCATACGGGCACGCTTTCCTAGGTCTAGGGCACACACTACGAGACACGCACATAAATCGATACAAGGCACGAATCACGAGGTAGACACGTACTTCATGACTAAGCCACGTACTTCAAGACTAATGCACGCAATCCTAAATGAATGCACGTAAATCGATGCAAGGCACATAATTCAATGCAATGCACGTAAATCGAGGTACGACTCTTAAACCTAGATTAAGACATGCAATTCAAGGTCAGGGCACACGAAATGAGGTAACGCACGCAATTTGAAGTCAGGGCACGCAAGTCGAGGATTAGGGCACATAATTCTTGGTCAAGGCACGAATGACGAAGCATGCATGAGAACCAAGATAGGGCACGTAAATCAGGGTAACATACGTTATTCGGGGTCGGGCCTCACAACTTATATGGCTATGGCCCTAGCTTAGTAACACTAATGTTGAAGATATATTGGCAGGCATTAAGTGTTCAGAGGAATGACTAAGTCGCTAAGTAAGTAGGACTATTGTCTTCTTAAGTATGACGTAACCTTGGATTGAGGTGAGTGGAATTTATTTGAGGTTGAAACTATTCGACTTGGGAGTCTTGGTTAAGATTAAAAGAAATTCTGAAGCCTCGTGACTTGAAGATAGAGATTTGAATAAGGAAATAAATTGTGGATCACAAGCTGATGAAATTTACTTGTAAGAAGTTGAACTAGTACAACATGATTAGTTTACCCATGTAATTTCGATGGCAATTTATTGGTGGTACTTAATAAACCTTAGAGTTTGAGTTTAACGAATCTCAACGGTCTTTCTACTTGATTACGAGTGCGAAGGTTAACGAAGCTGGGAAAGGATGTTAGTGAATAGAAACCTGTAACCGGGAGACTAGTCATTAGAAGATTTGCTAATCTAATGCACCTACGAGTTAAGGACTATGATACTATCGATAGATGATGACTTGAGATGGATTAGTTTGTTTGGTGAGTTCTTCCAGAAAATAGGGTCGTATTATGGAAATGACCCATAACATGTGTATGTCCTACGTGTTAACAATTTTGAAGCTAGTTGATATGTTATGTAAATCGTATATAGACCTATCATCTTGAAATTAGTGTATGTTACCATAGGATCATGGTATTATTGTGATATTCCTTTTTAGGTATTAATGCAGGATTGACACAACATAAGTCATGATTTTGGGGTTATAATTATATTGTTAAAATACCGATGCAGCTTTGATTACTATGCTTGGAGGTTCTAACCTTAGTTAACGAACTCGACCTTAAGATCAATTGGAGAAAATAGAGTCGTTCAAAGGAACAAACAGTGAATATAGGGGTCACACCGAATTAACTATTGGAGAAAGTTTGGAAGTAAATTGGTTTTGGCAAAGGGGATCACGGAGCAAGCAACGGCCTGGAATAGAAATATCAAAGGCCAGAACCCATCTAAATGACCTCAACAAATAAGAATGAATTTCGGGATGAAATTCATTTAAGGAGGGGAGGATGTGAGGCCCGACCACGAATAACGTGTGTTACCTCGATTTACTTGCCTTAGACCAATAATTATATGACCGACCTTGAATTATGTGCCCTGTCTTGGTTTTCGTGCATGTCTCATCATACGTGCCTTGACCTAGAATTGTGAGCCCTTACCATGATTTATGTGTGATACCTCGATTTGTGTGCACTAACCTTGAACTGTGTGTCTTAACCTAGGTATAAAGAGTCGTACCTTGATTTATGTGCTCTACATTGGTTTACGTGCATTCATTTAGGGTTGCATGCATTTGCATTGGAATTAGTGCATTCACCTAGAAGTACGTGTCTTACCTCGAGTGCCTGCCCTAAACCTTGGAATTAGAAATTTTATCATCGATTTTAGTGAATAGTATTTTGAGCACCTGTTTGCTAAAATTTTTACAGGGGTGTTTTAAACGTTTTAAAACCTAGTCCTCGGGTATTAATAGACCCGTGTTTGATGAAAACAGATTTGGAATCGATTTTGGAATTTTAAAGGATTTTACAATTTCTTTTGCAAGAAAACGAGTTTTAAGTCGACTCGGGTGAAACTGTTTTAATGTAAAACTTCTTGTCACCTAAAAATAAATTACTTGAGATAGTTTAGGTGTTGCATATATGTTTTGAGCAAAGAAATAGCTAAAATAGAATTAAAAGAGAAGAAAATACTAAAAATAACTAGTTTTCACCTTTGACCTTGATTTAATTTGTTTGACTTTGCATAATATAACATCAACACAAACTTGCAAAGCACAAAACATACTCATTTTACACCTACATGGCCGAGAGCTTCAAGGGAGAAAATAGAAGTTGATTTTCAAGGTTTTCAAAGTAAAATTTCATAGAGAAGGCTAGTTTTTATCTATAGTTTTTCATACCGAGTTGGATTCCGCTTGTTAGGCACTCATAGCATGCATATCTAGGCTTGTTTCGGATCAAAGGTGAGAGAAAAATTCTAGATCTCAAAAGTCATCTTTTGTATTTTTGCGTATAATTGAATATTGAACCGTTAGAATGTTAATTTGAAGTTATATTATTGCTCAATGCATGCTAAGGATCGATTATATGTATTCTTATGAGATTTGAACCGTTGTAGCATAAATTTTATTTTCGGGCATTTAAATTTGATAGTTTGGCTATTTGTTGATTATTTTGAGTTGTAGTGGTTGGAATCGATTGCCATCAATTTGTAAAAGTTTGTTAATTACGTGGTAGCGCTGTTGTAATGCCGAATTTTCAATTGCGATGTTGGTGTGAAAGTCCGGAAATTTCAGCCTTGATGCATTAGGGTTTTAGGGTTGTTAGGCTTGATTTGGATGTGTTTTGGTTGGTTTCCGAGAGGGCTAATGTAGTTGATTGAGTGGGTGAGTGATAGAAACTGGTTTGGAGTTGTTTGGATTAGTAGAATGTAAAATATGATTATTTGAAGTTTAGTTTGTCTTTCTTTAAAGTATTGAATTATGCCTTTAGTTGATTGGGTGGTGTTTGAGTGATTGAATTATGAGTTGTTAATGGTTAGACTAGGGTTTGATTGTGTGTTTAATGCATGTTAGGTTGGATGGCCTACTTTGTCATCTAACTTACTTGTTTATTGTTTAATTGATTATTTGATGTTATATTGATGAAAAGATGATTATTGAATGATTATTGATGAACCGGGAGATAGTCAACGTGAAAGGTTGTCCTCCTGTGATGTGAATGTTTATTTTATTGCTGAGTCTTGGTATATATGTGCCACCTCTCGGGCAGCATCGAGCTGCCGGGTTGATAACGGCTTGACTACCAGAGGATACCTTCATCTCGCATGGGCGGAGATGCCATGGAGGGCAGGGCTAGTGAGGTACCTCGGGTGTGTGTATCATGCGGGTGATAAGAAGTTGGTTGAGATCGTGATGGCATTTGGAGCTACACCAACTAGAGTATCCTTTATTGAATGGTCATTATAGTTTATGTGTTTATATTGTTATTGATGTTTATTGTGTTTACTACTCAAAGGATCATTTCCAAGGAGTATAGTAAATACTGTTAGAGATTTATCGGATCCTCACTGAGCTTGTTATATATAAGCTCACTCTCAATTATTGCATGCTTACAAGTGTTGTTGAGCAAGACTACGGGTACGTGCCTCTTGAAGAGGAAAATGTGCCTTTCGTGGATAAGTCTTATGTGCAGGAGTCATTGCCATGAGATTTTTTGTAGTTGATGTATTATGATGTATTTTAAACCTACTTTAACTTAAAGACTTATGTATGATGGTTTAGTAGTCTTTCTTTTGATCATGTTTAGATTACTAAGTTGGTTTATAATCTATTTTGAAATGTATGTATAGTTTATGTATGAAGTTGGAACGGAGGCGTATAACTATGATCGGATTGTTGAAGGAATGATAATTGTATAATATGGTTATGTTGTATGTTGTTAATTTAATTGAGGAGTTGATTGCTGAATGGTTTGTGGAGTTAGTTGTATGATATTCTGAGAGGTTGGTTTGGAGCCTCGGTGTCATAATTACTGTCGTTATACTGCCAAAATTCCGTTGCGTCCTAACTGATCGTAGGAGGGGTCGAGTTGGGGCGTGACAAACATACCCTCTAAACTCACCAAAACCGACACACACATGCAAACACTCAACAAACACTTCAAACTCTCATTTTTCCTCTCAACTCTGTCCCACTCTCACCATTTTCGGTTCTAGCTCTTTCTTAAGCTTCCAAGGCTCAACTTTGCTCTCAAAGACACTTAGGTACTTGGCCATAGCAAGCAACCCAAGCAAGAACACTCAAATCCCTCAAAATAGCTTGCTATTTCAGGCAAAGGTAAGTTTTATGGTTCATTTTCTTCCTCTTTTGGTTTTGAGCACATGCACACCTTCGACACTTGCTAACTAGACTAGGATTTAAGAAAAATCAAGCTACCATTCGGCCAAGCTAGGAATAGGAAGGATTTGGCACCTTCAAGGCTCAAAAACATGAGGTTTCGTGCATTTTAGCTAAGTCTTCAAAGAGGTGAGGGTTAAATCTTTTCAAATGCTTTCAAAACTCATATGCATGCTCTTATATGGCTGTATTTACTCTTGAAGTTCATGTACATGTGTTTATATGAGCATATCTCCTTGTGCATGGCTTCAAAATTGCTAGAAACCTTGAGATATGAAGTCACGTTTTTCAAGCAGCTCTCTGTCCGTGTAGAACGAAATGTTTTTGGCCTCGCAAATGATGTTAAATATGCATGAAATTTGGTAGGTTACTCCTTTTTTTTAGTTTTGAACACATCTTGCAGAAATAGGCTAAGGCTAATTTAAAACCCCCAAAAATGGCAAATATCGAAATGTGTATGAAACTGGAAAGTTTTGCGGGGTCTCACAGTTTTGGTCATAACTTCTAAGTCCGAACTCAAAATACAGTGAGGTTTATTCCTAGATTTAAAGCACTTGTTGAGTTTTGATTTAACATTTTCTTCACTGAACTTGGAGGTTATTTACCCGGTTAAACGTATGAGGAAAAACATACCATTGCAGTGGGGTTTTGCTTGGTAATATGCTTTAAATCACATTGTAATCTTACTTTGAGGTATTGAATGTTTGGACTTGTGGAAATTAGAAGTTGTATGGGCTGTTTTGGTTGGTTGAGGTTGCTTTAATTAGTTCATGCATGGCTTAGGTTCATTTCATGATGAATTCTTGCTTAATCGTATGTGTAAGCACGAAATTGAGACCTTATTGCTTATGAACACTTGCTAAGTGATTATCCTATGGTTAAACGAACTTAACTGAGTATTCAATAGGCTGTCCAATAATCTCTAAGTATGCATGAAATGGTTTAAGTGATTCTTGTGGTTTGTAGCAAATTAAACCAACACCCGAGCACGGTCCTTGTAACGACCCGATCACCATTCCCACAGGGGGCGCACGAGTACGTCACTACCAGCATATTGTCCGCTTTGAGCAAGCCCCGAAGGGAACCAATACTCTCACGGTTTTGTTCTCCACGTGGTCTCCCACGTGAAAAGGCCTGCTAACGGTAACGAGACACGCAGCATATTGTCCGCTTAGCAATACTCGTGCCAAGCGGGACTGAAACCACGAGACCACTCACGGGTTTGTTCCCACTCCAAGCAAGACCACAATGGGTACCAATACTTGTGTGGAAGGCCTGTTGGCTGATACAAGGACTTGAACCTTTATATCCAGCTGTACCACTTCCTAATTTTTCGATGTGGGATTGTGTTACCACACTCCACCCCCCTTAAGAGGCACGCGCCCTCGTGGGCTAACGTCACAACGCCACGTTCGCACGTGGTAGGCTCTGATACCATTTGTAACGACCCGATCACCATTCCCACAGGGGGTGCACGAGTACATCACTACCAGCATATTGTCCGCTTTGAGCAAGCCCCGAAGGGAACCAATACTCTCACGGTTTTGTTCTCCACGTGGTCTCCCACGTGAAAAGGCCTGCTAACGGTAACGAGACACGCAGCATATTGTCCGCTTCGCAATACTCGTGCCAGGCGGGACTGGAACCACGAGACCACTCATGGGTTTGTTCCCACTCCAAGCAAGACCACAATGGGTACCAATACTTGTGTGGAAGGCCTGTTGGCTGATACAAGGACTTGAACCTTTATATCCAGCTGTACCACTTCCTAATTTTTCGATGTGGGATTGTGTTACCACAGTCCTTGTAAACCCTAATGGCTACATAAGTTCCCAAGTCCCAAACCCTACATGTGTATCTTATGATTGATGTTTGGGGAATGTTAATGGACTGCCCAAAAATATCCTAATAGCTCTAAGCATGATTCTCGATGATTGCATGTTGACAAGTTAACTATTCATACGCCCGGTCTTGTGTAAAGTGTCACAACATGCTCGAATGTCCCCAACACTCGGTATGTGAATTAAAATGAGTTATATGACTTGTTTTGTATGGTATTACTTGGCTGCCTGTTAAATGTTCATATGTTTCTAGGTATTATACAAAGTGGATTTACATGTCAAAGCATGCCTCGTACGTTACTTGTCGATATGTGATCATACGTGTATCCGGAGGCAACCTACTTTGTTGACCTCCTAATGTGAATTGTTAAAAGATATTCTATGGCTTGTTTTGAACGTGATTACTTGGTTTCTCGTGAAAGTTTAATTTCTTCCAAATTGATATATGAAATGATTATATGTTCTTACAACGCCTTATATGCTAATATGTCAAAATGTGATCATATACTTGCTCGGAGGCAACCTACTTTGTTGGCCTCATAACGTGAAATGTTAAATGGCATAAATGTGCATTGCATACAAGGTTGCAACTTTTCATTGTGGCTTGGTAGCGTTTCACGCACGCCGGGTGGCATTGGGATTGCCAGTGCTACCATGACTACCATGGTCCAATTCCCTCTCTTGCTTGGGGGCTAGACTTCCTCGGAGAGTTGGGTTGTAGGTTTGGTGTACAATCCGGAGTACCCCCATCGGGAGTGATAAGTGGATGATTGGTGCCGGCTGCAACAATGGTTATTAAAAATGATCTTGACAGCATATGCTCACCGATTGATCTTAAGAGTGAAAACTCACCGTATCCTTTTCACTATGTGCTTAAGTACTCTCGCTTAGTTCCTAGAAGACCTCGGGGAGGAAAGACTATTTATCTATATGCCACTACTATGATTAATACGTGAATTAAATGTGATGAAAATCTTTACTGATTATCCTATGTTAATAAAATAATGTGGTAACTGTATTTATTGTTCCATTATACTTATGCTATACATGATCTTATTTGTGTTACATGACATGTTTTCAAAGGAGTTTTCACAAGTTAACCAGAAAAGGCTTTCAAAAAAACCTTGTCACTTGTTCCCCTTTCCTGAGTTCATAAGGACTCACCCTCTTTTATCATCATAGGTGAAGCAGATTTGGAACAAGTACCGGAGGAGAATGTGCTTGTTGATGAATCCTTGGATTGACTACGTGCCTTATGTGCTTTGCCGGAATATGGATGTTTTATGGGCATTGTATTTGTTTTGAAGACTACTTATGTTGTTATTGTAAATGACCCCCATTGTAATTTGAGATCTAATTTTGGCTTGTACTAACTATAACTGGACGAACTCTTTATTTGGTTGTTTGCTATCATTATCTTAATTAGTAGTTATCATAAGTGTTTTAAACCACTAGGTGAAGAATCAAATAAGTTAACTCTATCTAATCTTACCCAGCTACTCACACGTAAGCGAAAGGATAACAGGTACTTGCGTAATAGGAATTGACAAATAAATGGGACATAGTTATCATGCTAGGCTTGTTAATCAAATGAGACTTTCGACATAAATTAGTAGGCATATCGGTTGATGACAAAATAAGAATCTTTGTTGGAATCAAATTAAGGATTTGGAATTTTTGAGGTGTTCTAGAAATGAGGTCAAACCAAAGGTTCTAAATACAGCTGTTATGCTGCCGATTTTTTGGAAAAATCTTTTGAAGTTTTAGGCTAACGAATAAGAATTAATCATATTGAACGGTTAAGGTCGAAAAATGACAATAATGATTTAGGTCATACCCTAGTCTAGCCTCTATAGGTTGGGTTGGGGCATGATAGTATGGACTCGGACACCGTTGTGTTTTTGAAATCCTTTACAGCAATCGCTTCAGCCCACTTAGAGAAATTGTTGGTAGCGACCAATAAAGACTTTTGCCCTGCTAGCAACGGCGGCGTGAAGGCTTCGATGATGTCCATCCCCAAGGCCATGAGCATGTATGTTGTGACAAGCAATGGTTCCGGAAGCTGGTGATGAATATAGTATGCGTGCTACTTGCAGACCTTGCAGCTTTTGGCGTATTCAATGCAGTCAGATATCATGGTTGGCCAGTAATATCCTATTTGAGCTGCATTTGTCACTTTGGTCCCATTTGGTGTGCCACACACACTCCCGCGTGGACCTCTTGCATTGCTTTGGATATCCGTTCATATAGATCCCATGAAGCGATCATTTATAGAGGGCATCCTTCCACATGATGAACCTGGTCGCACGCCTTCGTACTTTGGCTCGTTTAGCTTGGTCTTCAGGTAGCCTTCCTTGAGGTAGTTTAGAAGGGTTCTCGCCAATCTTCCTTGCCCTCTTCAGTAGTTATCATGTTAATTGGCTCTGCTTGGGTAATTTCGCGGAGGAAGACCCTTCATTCCCTGACCATGATAGTCACAGTATTTTCAGATGGGAGAATCAAAGAAGCTGCGAACAAGCGAGTCTACTAGCTAAAATCTTGTACTATCTATTTGACTATAGACGATTATTTACTATACAAGAAATCACTACAGGAAAAGGCTTTCTTTTTAGGCTGGGGAGTGAATTCAACTTCAGACAAGTCTGGCAAAGCAACTCATCTAGTAACACAGTCATCCGTCCAACCTTTATCAATTGGTCATTCTTCCCCTTTCAATCGCTTGAATTGGTCCAACCGGGAATCTTGAATCTCTAACAATCGCATCTGTCTAACTGATGGGAAAGATCGGCTCTATGGCCGCCTTAAACTGCAACCCTCTTTGAGCTCTCTTCTAGGGTATTTTATTGGTCAAGTAACAAGTCTCGATAAGATGTCGCAATTAGGCTATGAGTTAAAATAGATATTTATCGATTTGTCTTTCAATACTTCCTATCTTCATGCTTGGGAATCAGTATCTGTAGCAATCGCTCATTTGTTCTGTCGCATTTTCATCCAAACCTTGTATAGATGGTGTACGCTGAAGAACGTTAGTTTCTTTCTCGCGTTCAACCTGAGAATCTTCCCTACCAAATCTTTAGTTGCTTAGCCCCAACTCCCATAGAATGATAAAGGAAAGCGAGAGCTTGATTCAACAAAAACTCTTGATCCTCACCCTCGAAAAGAGTAAGATCGACTAAAAGAGACCGAAGCACTCTTTCCAAATGGCAGGACTGAAAGTTGATGTTATGTTGACTTCAGGCTAAGAAGTACTCGTTCCTTCCATAGTCCTTTTCACTTCAAATCATTTTTCTAAATCCAAATCTAGTATAGATGGGAAAGACGATGATGGAAGTGTGACTCGACACGTAGACCTTAGTTTGCAGATTTCGATGTGCTTCACTCTAACGACATTGATGACAGACTTTCATTTTTATTTTGAATGAAACTTGATGTATGGCTTCCTTTCTGGCATGTTAGTGAGTTTTCGTCTTGATGGTCTTGGTAATGTTGCTCCCTAAAAACCCTTCTTCCAATGAAGTGGAATAAAATGTGAGTCTTGTCCAATTAGCCTACTGAACTAGGATTCCGAGAGAGAGAGAGACTGAGAAGGACGCTGTTTTTGACCCAATTTTTGACTTTCTTTGCCAATTAGGCGCTTGAAGGACTTATGGTAGCTTTCTTTCTGTGCATGCTCAACAAAACGATGTGTCGTCGCAAGACTCTTGATCACATTGTTCTCCATCCGTAGTTCGGTTTGGATTTTATTGATTGGCTCCCTCCATGATTGTCTGGTTCGAATTAACAAAGTATGACAACATAAGATGATGACTCCTTGCTAGTTGCATTATCTTGACTATTATTGGACCCATGTGACTATCAAAGAAGAGTAGTAGTTCGGCTCGACTGATAGGGATAGGGAAACCTCTTGACTGAACCCTGAACTCAGACTTGTGTCAAAATCCACAGGACTAAGTTCAATGCAACCTTTTTTGAATGCTGGACCAACATCTCAGCCAGAGGGAAGACTACATGACCAACCAAGACCCCCGAGATACTGAACTAGAGTTTCAGTCTCGTTCCCATCTTTTCGTATGCCCGGACCAAGACCATGTTTGATCGAACTGGAGTCACGTTATTATTTCCATCCTTCAGCTACCTAAATGCTGATGAGAAAAGAGGATATCACATGGCCCACAAACGGATAGCTTTCCAATCCCTATTCGACTATGAATTCCTGAATCTTCAATTGCTTAGCCTAAATTCCCGGCTTCCCTACAGAATGTTGAAATTAGATTGAGGAATCCCCTTGGCTAAAGTTGAAAACCATGGTGATTTCAAGCCTCGGCACAATTCAGAAGTCTAACTGGCGGGAGCATCACCGCCGAAGCCTACTGGAGCTGCAGCAATATAGAATTCCACCCCTGCAATACATGACCTTCCTACGTCTTGTTGTTCTGCATCCTCTCACTCTCCCATAAAGGATTTGTAAAATTCTTTCTCCCTCTCTTTCACACCGGATGGTGATGAAGGGTGATAACTCGCGCATTATTAACCCACTCAAGCTTCGATTTTTGTACGAGTCACAACAACCTTGGCAAAATGCAGTGCCATCCGGATGACTGATTAAAGAAGCTGATGTGTCTTACCTTTTTTCTGAGTTCCATAAGCAGTGGGCAGTGAAAGCTCGTAAGGGATACGACTGTGTAGACAAGTCAGGTGATAGGATACGAGGATGATGCCCTCAAGTCTTTGTGCTTTTTTTTTTCCGTGTTTGGCCAAGTTTTATGGCGGGGAATAGTCACAGTTGTGTTGATTGATTTGCTGATAAGCCCTTTTCCAGGAAAGTGGATAGTGAACCCGAATCTTTTTGACTTCATCATCCCACTCACTCTAGCTAAGAAAGCTTTGGTTACTAAAGCACCGATGACACTGCTGGTAAATGCTTTGCGGGGCTATTTATTGCTTTCAATCTGATGCAACATTTCTCTTTATCGGCATTCCTTTGTCATCAGTGGTGGAGATTATTGGTTCATTTATTTATGTGCTAACCGACTTTCGATTGCTGTAGTAACACCTTCACTCTGTTGGTTTTTCGGAATACCCATCTGAACAAGTCGACTAATAAGCCAATGGTCCAACAGTTCCACCTGTCAGGGAGGAATGATAGAATCCTAGTCCGACTCTGAACTCATTTTCGATGTATCATCCTATGCTAATTTAGATGATTTCATTTTCATTTTTTAATGATGCAGCGAGGTTACCAATCATGACTTTCTGTGCATCTTATCCCCCTCATGCAACAAACAGGTAGCCCCCGCCGCCTATGAATCCTATCGTTCATTCTGAAACTACCGATCACTAGCCCCGAGAATCAAAGCTCTCTCCCTTATTTAGTATAGCAAAAAGTCAACGTCATATATATTGTCACCCGATAGCTAGCAGCAAGTGGCCCATTCGGCTAAAGTCTAACCGCAAATGCCAATGGTGCTCACTCGAAGTTAACTGGAACTGAAGCAATCAAGGTGTAGAGTAGTGATGGTCCCTAAGTTACTAATTGTAACAAACCAACTATTCTGAACCATGTATAAACAACATTGATGGAGAAATGACGCCTGCAGGCGGATGACCTGAGAACTCACAAGGCCATAGCGAGTTAAGTATTCAATTCCTGCACCTTGCAAGTAACATCTTTCGTAGGAATCCATGTGTTGTGGGCTTTATGCTTTGGATAATTCTTGCCCTCTAGCAGTTTAAGAAAGTGTTCAATAATCGTCTGCTCCTAGAGCTTATTGATGGCTCCACAATTGAGTCTCAGTATTCAATAGTCTGCTGACATGGCGACTCTAGCATTCATCATGGGGCAATCCAATATCCATACGCGGATGGGATATTATTGGTGTAAACAGAAACATTAATAATCTCGTTCCCGCGGAATCAATTTATGCCTAACCTACGACTGAGAAGAATCTTATCATTTCTGCTACTCCACTCAAGCCAACCTCTTCTTTCCCCACGAACTTTGAATGATTATCCCAAGAGGGGGCCCCGGGCTGTAGTGAGGTTCAGCTATGGGTTTCCTTCCGTGGTCGGCCCGCGAAAGGCATTTGCAACTTGGATTTAATATTGGGTTCTCTTACTAGAATTGCGATCTCTAAGCGGGATTTTCAATCAGCTATCATTTTTCTTTCCCTAGTGAGTGAAGAACGAGTGGATGTTTTGAACGAGTATTGAGCGAGTGAAGTGCCCCATAAGCTATAAGGACGAGCCATATGTATAAATTTTGTGAGCAGCTATTGAACTGAACGTTCTAAGTGCATCCAGCGGGAATCGAACCTACGAATTTGCCCATTTACTAGGTTGAGTACTTTAACCATTTAGCCATGGATACAAAGAGACTCAGCGAGTGAACTAGGTTTTGGTATTCCTTCTCGAACTTCTATTTCTTCCGTTAAGGGAGATTCGAGAAAAGTCATTAAATTTAGTCATTTTGATCAACATGGCTGCAAGTGGACTGGATTTATGTGTTTAAACTGACTACGACCAAAGTCGTGGCTACTTCTGTGATACCCCGAACCTGGCATGTATTCAATAGCATTTAAAGTTCATTTAAATTGCATTTTATTGACCTTTCACCTTCTTTGACCAAACTAGTTGACTTTTCATCTACATTGACCAACTAGGACAAGGTGGAAATTTTTGAAATGTTTAATAAAAGGCAAACTTGGGATTAGAAATAAAAAAATGCAATGTTAAGTTAGTCAAATTTTGGGTCAACTTTGGAATTAAATCTGAACCAATTGGGGAAGAGTTAGGTAGCAAATTATATATGGTTGGAAAGCTCTATGAGTCTAGTTTCTGAGGCTTCAAACCGTTCGTGAATTGGAGTTTTCTAGGAGAAGGTATGGCCGTTTTCATAAGGTCGCGCATAGCTGTTTTGGTTTAGCGGATTGACCAAATCTTTGACCTTTGACTTCTTGTCATTTTTTTCCTAAATAAGCAGAATGCAAACAAAAAAACAGAGAAGAAAGGCTTGAAGCCATGAGGAAAAGAAAGAGAAAAAGAAAGAAAAAAATTTCAAAACAAATCATCAAATCTTCGCGTGAGCTTGCACGGGGTGGTTTCCGAGGTATCCTACGAGGTTTCCCTAGCGTCTAGGAGAGTCTAAGGTGAGGGTTTCATCGTTATTTGCGCATTTGAAAATGTTGAACATAAATTTTAATTTTTGTGATTTAACCGTAGGTTGTTATTTTGTCCGTTTCATTGCTTAAAGTATGTTCCCTAGCAATCGTAGAACACGTATTTATAGCTTTTTAACATTTTTTGCGGTTGAATATTGAAATTGAAATATAAATTGTTAGTTGAATAGTATTTTGTGAATAGTAAACCCTTGAAAAGATAAAGTTGCGTTGTTATGCTGTCTGTTGATGTGAAAAGGTGCTAGGTATGCTAGAATGCCTAAATACATGATTTTTTTAGGTTGCGTAATGGAAAAAATGAGAAAAACGCCTTGGTGAAAGTCGGGGTCGTTTAGGTCAAGTTTAACGTTTTCTCGTTTTGCATGATGACATTGTTTCGGGAGGCCAAGGAAGTACTTTTGGTGCGATTATGGCGTTGGTTGGGTGTTTCATTAGTATAGTTGTAGTTCAAACGAGCAAAGGGGAAAATCGGGACTTTGGGTGAATTCCAGGGTTAAGTAGGGTTTCGAGGTCTTTAGACGCGCCTTATAGTGACCTAGGAGGATTGGTGAAGTCGGTTTCCAAAACTCGTGGCTCGTTTGAAAGTAGTAGAGTTTGGTAAGTTGGGGTCATTTTCATGATTTTGTGTGTTTTCATAGAATATTGCTTATAGAATGCTTATATTGCTTATAGAATGCTTATGTTGCCTATAGAATGGTTATAATGCCTATAGAATATTTGATATTGCTTGGTAATGTTAGTTGGTGTTGTTTTTGTTACTTGTTTGATTGTAAATGCTTGTTAATGCTTATTACGCTTGTTAGAGTTGATTATTGATTGAAATGTTTAACAATTGTTGATAATGCTTGATATCTCGTTTATCTCCTCTATTCTGTATTGTTGTGCTATCGCTCGTTTATCGCCTTGTATCGAGTCTTGCATTGCATAGTGTCAGCGCGTGAGTGATGGGCCTCTCTGGGTAGCCTCAGGTTGCCAGTGTTGGTTGCTCTAGCTCCGTAGCTATTCCCTCTTCTCGCTTGGGTTGCCTCCCAGGGAGATTTGGGTCATAGATTGATGGATACTTCCGGGGTATTCCCAACTGGTGTTATAAGGTGGTTGCACGCTTATTGTCATCGTTGTCAACATCAAGCTCGAGATTGATGTATCGCTCATGAAATGGTACATTGCTCGTATGAGTGAACCATAGCCTTCAGAGTGTGGTATAGCTTTGAATGGTTGTGTTAATGCTTTCAGTAATTGCTTATTGTATTGATTGTTTGTCTTGATTGCTTATTTATCAGTTATATTGTTTAACTGTCTTATTTGCATTGCACGACTTTCTTTCTCTCCAATTCGATATTTGTCTCGCCCTCACTGAGTATACGTGCTGTGTATACTCACTCCTCACCACCACATTTTAGGAAATGTCATGTTAGCTGGAAAGTTCGTAATTTCGTGAAAGTTCGTTGCCTGAAGAGTTGTCTTGCGTGCCTATGTGGCTTGAGTGTCGAAGTTTGTAAAGATGTATGTTCATATGTTGTTTGTATTTATTGTCAAAAGAAATGTAATTTAAATTTAGCTAAGTAGCTTAGGTGAATTGATAAGCTAGTTTATGTAATCAGTTAGCATAGCTTAACTTCAATGCATGTCTGTAATGTCCAAAGGAAAAGAGTTAGAACGGCATGATAGTTTATTTTATGCAGTAGCTTAGTATGGTTTAACCGTCTAGTTCGAATGTACTTGTCAAAAATGAAAAGAGATAGGTTAGCTTTTAAATTGGAAATGTATGTATACTTGCTGAGTTTAAATTGTTGAGAACCGAGCCTCGGATGGCCTTGAGGTGGTTTTGAATGATTGGACATGGTATTGGTCCACTTATATGCTATCGCAGGTTTTACATTTCGCCTAGAAACAGGGGAGACTCCGTCCGTTTTCCTTGAAAATTATGCCCGGGTTTGGTTTGGGTTGTGATTAGATCGATTGATAGAACTCCCGGTCTCAAGAGGGATCGGGGTGTTACAACTTCAACCAAAAAAGGGCAACCCACTATCCGCAACATGAACAGGTCGAGATAAGATAAGAAACCCATAACATTCTTCTCTTACTCAAGATCGTTCTGCCAAGAAAGATCTTCAACTGGTTTATTACTGAGTTCGTTACTTTGATCTGTTGAAATCTGACCCCAGTAGTTTCCCATTCTGTTGGACCAGTCACCACCCTAAGACTTTGTTAGCGAAGCTAAGGAGCGAGCAAAGCTCGTCTGCCTTCCCTAAGGCGTAGTTTTGGGGCAATCTAAGCCCGAGTAATCCCCCCAGTTCCCAGGCCTAAGCTTACCTGCTTTTAGTTTTGTATCGATCACTTCTCAAAAAAAAAGATCTTGTTTTTCCCTCTTTCGAACATAGTCAGTATATCTAGTTCTCATGCATCCTAGGGTAAGCTGTGTACTAAGACATCTATTTTATTTGCTTAACACAATCCCCCTAACATTTTCCAGCTATATATCAGGTTCGAACAGGTCGTCTTCAGGGCAAGTCCTGGCTCGGCCGTAAGGTCAACCAAGATAGACAGCTAAGCCGAGGAGGCAGTTAGATTAAGAAGCCTGAATACGGAAGCTAACTTAGTCTCAATCATTTTTTTTTTGTTTGATCAAAACAAGGAAAAAAAGCCTATGTGGTAGGTTCGACTCCCACAGGAGCGCACATTAATTACCAATCAACTGCTTTTCGTTCAAGGAAGATTGAATGAATCAACTATTTAATTTAATAGAAAATTAATCGGCTATATGGCATCTATTTTTCAAGTGCGAGAGATTTTCAGGGTCACATTTTGTCCTCTTTGAAAAAAAGGAATGATAGATCAACTCATAATCATTGATAATGGCATTTTTGCGGCCTGTAACACATCAAGCCGTGAAGGCCCCTACCTTGAGGTCATTCTTGACTTCACTCTTGACTCCTTCTTTCTAGTACTTATAGCTTTGGAAAGTGAATTAGTGCTTCAGTTAGACAACGGCAACAAAGGCACGAGTGAAAACAGTTCATGTAATGCCCCCGCTCCCCAGGTGGAGCTCAGCACGGAGTCTCACGGGACATGTCACTACAACAATATTGTCCGCTATTAGCAATCCCTGGCCCGCAGGCACAGGTCCCTCACGACTTTGTTTCTCCCATAGTCTCCCATGGGAAAAGGCCTTGTTGCTAATACAAAGGACTTCGTCCTATATATTCAAGAGGATCATTCCAAATCTTCTGATGTGGGATTGTGTCACCACATTCCACCCCCCTTAAGGGGCCCTGCGTCCTTGCGGGCACAAGCACAAGGGAAGACCCGCTCTGATACCACTTTGTAACGTCCCCACTCCCCGGGTAGAGCCTACCACGGAGTCTCATGGGACACGTCACTACAACAATATTGTCCGCTATTAGCAGTCCCTGGCCTGCAGGCACAGGTCCCTCACGGCTTTGTTTCTCCCACAGTCTCCCATGGGAAAAGGCCTTGTTGCTAATACAAAGGACTTCGTCCTATATATTCAAGAGGATCACTTCAAATCTTCCGATGTGGGATTGTGTTACCATATTCCACCCCCCTTCAGAGGCCTCGCGCCCTCGCGGGCACGAGCACAAGGGAAGACCCGCTCTGATACCACTTTGTAACGCCCCCGCTTCCCGGGTAGAGCCCACCACGGAGTCTCACGGGACATGTTACTACAACAATATTATCTGCTATTGGCAGTCCCTGCCCCGCAGGCACAGGTCCCTCATGGCTTTGTTTCTCCCAGAGTCTCCCATGGGAAAAGGCCTTGTTGCTAATACAAAGGACTTCGTCCTACATATTCAAGAGGATCACTTCAAATCTTCCGATGTGGGATTGTGTTACCACATTCCACCCCCCTTAAGAGGCCCCGCGGGCACGAGCACAAGGGAAGACCCGCTCTGATACCACCTAAGATGTCACGCCTCGACCCGACCCTGCAAAAGGCCAAGCCCGGACCCGACACACGGACAGAGTCCCCTCTGTACCGTGGACGATTCGAAAACCCTACATTCAACATAATATATGCGAAAACCACAAAAATCATTTGAAACAAGTCAACTTTCTTTTAGAAACATACATCTTCTCATTAACCAACTTTGCAAACCAAAATGTCATGCATACTACACAAGTACTTATGCCACTAAGCAGTTAAACCATTAGCATGTAGTTCTTTACTAGTCACGAGAGTACATCATTACAACTTTACAACCTTTCAACGTTTACAACATAAGACCATAGAGGCCTCAAAATAGAAACTAAATACAAAGCTACAAGCCTCAAAATGAAGCGACAACCAAACAATATACACATCAAGCATGGCCCGCACAAAATACGCGCAACCAACCACCAACTAAGCAAAGAAAGTGCTATCAAGGAAACACCACCACTTGCTCCTCCTCCTCCTCCTCAACCACCTCAATAGGATCAGCCTCAGCTACTCCTGTAAAATATAGTATAGAAAGGGATTAGCAAAACCTATTGCTTAGCGAGAGTTAATTGGTCTCAAGGACGGAGGTGAGAGGAGTATGCAATGCAAATAGTCAAGTAGATCAGTCAATTAACATATGGAGATACAAGCTAAGCCAACAATAAATCAAGACAAGCATTAAGGCTATAATCATTCAATTAAAGGATACAATTCACATTCCACGAGCAACTTTCAATCACAAATCCGATGACGCGCCTGCCCAACCACCTTATAACCTCAGTATGGAATACCCCGGAAGTATCCAATCAATTCTACGACCCAAATCTCCTTGGGCAGCAACCCAAGCAAGAAAGGGAATAGGACACAGAGCTAGAGCAACCAGCCCTGGCAACCCGAGGCTACCCAGAGTAGCCCATCACACCGCCCCTGACTTTATGAATATAATACAATATACAATGCAACAATCGAGCGATAGAGCCACACGTGGGAGAATAACGAAATAGGTTACTCTCGCACGCAATAGCAACAGTTGATAAACATTTCAATCATAATCAACTATAATAAGCACAATAAACAACAACAAGCAACAATAACATTCTAAAAGCCCAAACATCCTAAAACCCAATAAAACACACAACGACCCCAACTTTCAAAATGCTACTACTTCCAAACGAGCTACCAGTTTTGGAAACCGACTTCACCACTCCTCCTAGGACACCATAAGGTACGTCTAAAGACCACGAAACCCTACCTTATCCTAGAATTCCCACAAAGCCCCAATTTCCCCCTTTGCTCGTTTGAACTACAGCTACCTCAACCGATCACCCAACCAATGTCATAACTGCACCAAAAGTGCTTCCATGGCATACTACGACAATGCCTTCATGCAAAATGATAAAATGCCAAACACGACCGGAACGACCCCAACATGTACCAAGCTATTTTTCTCCATTTTTCCATTACACAATCCAAACAAATCATACATTTAGGCATTCTAACATATCTAGCATCAAAATGGATAAAATAATGATCTACGCATAATTCCCAAAAATTAAAGTTTAGATATAATAATTTCAAATGCGCAAATAATGATGAAACCCTCACCTTAGACGCTACTAGACGCAAGGAAAACCACATTGGAAGCCTCAAAAAACAACCCTGTGCAAGCCCTCGTGAAGATTTGAAGTTTTGAAGTTGAAAATACTTTTTTTTCTTTTCTCCTATGGTTTCGGCCAAGCCATTTTTTCCAGCTTTTTAGTTGTTTTTTCGTGTGTATTATGCCTATTTAAAAGATGACAACAAAGGTCAAAGTCACGGTCTTGGTCAATGCTCACTTAAGTTGGTTAACTAAGCTTATTTCATGCATTTTAAGGCTAAAACAACTAATACAATTATAATTCTAGTCAACAACAACTAAAACACTAAAATTAAAACACTAAATACTAGTTTTCCCTATTTGCTGAGGACTAGAAATCATTTTCTAACTATCGCTCTCGAAATGTAATTAAATTTGCGACGATAGATGAATAACAATTAAATATCAAAGAATTTAAGAAAAATATAATTTTCAAAAAAAATAAACAGGAAAATTTCACGTTTCGGGCTTGAGTATTATACCCTCTCCCCCTTAAAACAATTGCGTCCATGTAATTCTTACCTGGTCGACAAACAACTCCGGATACTGACTCCGAACCTGGTCCTCTCTTTCCCAAGTTGCTTCCTCAAACCCGTGATGATTCCACAGAACCTTTACCATCAGAATACTCTTCCTGCAAAGTTCTTGATCTTTTCGATCCATAATTCGAATCGGTCTCTCTTCATAAGTTAACTTTTCCTCAATTTACAAAGGCTCCGGTTCAAGTGCATGTGAAGGATCTGGATGGTATTCCCTTAACATTGACATGTAAAAAATATCATGCAGTCTCGACAAGCTCGGAGGTAAAGCTAACCGATAAGCTAAAGGACCTCCATTTTTGGTGATCTCAAACGGACTCACAAACCTAGGACTAAGTTTCCCGCTCTTACCGTGCCGAATCAACCTCTTTCGAGGAGAAATCTTAAGAAACACCCGATCTCCCAAAGCAAACTCAAGATCCCAATGGTGCTTATCAGCGTAACTCTTCTGACGACTCTGAGTTGTAAGCATACGCTGGCGAATAAGATGAACATTATCCAACATCTTAATCATCTCAAGTAACACAATCGAATCAACTGTTCTCATCTCTCTAACCTTTTCCCAATACAATGGGGATCTGCATTTACAACCGTACAACGCCTCGTAGGGAGCCATACCTATAGTAGATTGATAACTATTATTGTAGGTGAACTCCGCTAAAGGCAAAAACTTCTCCCAATCTTCCCAAAGTCTAACACACATGCCCAAGCATGTCTTCCAAGATCCTGATGGTTCTCTCAGACTGGCCATCAGTTTGTGGATAATATGCAGTACTGAAGCTCAATTTAGTTTATATGGCCTTTTGCAACTTCTGCCAAAAATGAGATCTAAATCTGGGATCTCTATCTGACACTATACTTTGTGGTACACCATGAAGTCTCACAATATTAGCAACATAAAGCTCAGCTAGTTTATCAAGGCTATCCTATTTGTTCACGGGAATAAAATGTGAAACCTTAGTCAATCGGACAACCCAAACAGAATCACATCCTCTCGGAGATCTCAGAAAATCAGTCACAAGGTCCATTGTTATATGTACCTATTTCCATTGTAGAATCGACAATGGTTGCAGAAGCCCAGCTGGCCTCTGATGCTCAGCTTTAACCCTCTGGCAAGTTAAACACCTGGATATATACCCAGCAATCTTCCTCTTCATATTGTTCCACAAGAAATGTTGTTTCAGATCTCTATACATTTTAGTATTGCCCAGGTGAATCATATATCTTGAACTATATGCCTCAGACATAATCTCATTCTTCAAAGTTGGATCACCAGGAATGTGAATTGTATCCTTTAATTGAATGATTATAGCCTTAATGCTTGTCGTGATTTATTGTTGGCTTAGCTTGTATCTCTATATGTTAATTGACTGATCTACTTGACTATTTGCATTGCATTCTCCTCTTACCTCCGTCCTTGAGACCAATTAACTCTCGCTGAGCAATAGTTTTTGCTTATCCCTTTTTATACTATATTTTACAGGAGTAGTTGAGGCTGATCCTATTGAGGTGGTTAAGAAGGAAGAGGAGCAAGTGGAGGTGTTTCCTTGATAGCACTTTCTTTGCTTAGCTGGTGGTTGGTTGCCAGTCTTTTGTGCGGGCCATACTTGATGTGTATATTGCTTGGTTGTCGCTTCATTTTGACGCTTGTAGCCTTCTATGTAGTTTCTATTTTGAGGCCTCTATGGTCTTATGTTGTAAACGTTAAAAGGTTATAAAGTTGTAATGATGTACTCTCGTGACTAGTAAAGAACTGCATGCTAATGGTTTAACTACTTAATGGCATAAGTACTTGTGTAGTATGCATTACATTTTGGTTTGCAAAGTTGGTTAATGAGAAGATGTATGTTTCTAAAAGAAAGTTGACTTGTTTCAAATGTTTTTTGTGGTTTTCGCGTATATTATGTTGATTGTAGGGTTTTTGGATCGTCCACGGTACAGATGAGACTCCGTCCATGTGTCGGGTCCGAGCTTGGCCTTTTGCGGGGTCAGGTCAGGGCGTGACATCTTAGGTGGTATCAGAGCAGGTCTTCCCTTGTGCTCATGCCCGCGAGGGTGCGGGGCCTCTTAAGGGGGGTGAAATATGGTAACACAATCCCACATCAGAAGATTTGAAGTGATCCTCTTGAATATATAGGACGAAGTCCTTTGTATTAGCAACAAGGCCTTTTCCCATGGGAGACTGTGGGAGAAACAAAGCCGTGAGGGACTTGTGCCTACGGGCCAGGGACTGCCAATAGCGGACAATATTGTTGTAGTGGCGTGTCTTGTGAGACTCCGTGGTGGGCTCTACCTGGGGAGCGGGGGCATTACAAAGTGGTATCAGAGTGGGTCTTCCCTTGTGCTCGTGCCTGCGAGGCCGCAGGGCCTCTTAAGGGGGGTAGAATGTGGTAACACAATCCCACATCGGAAGATTTCAAGTGATCCTCTTGAATATATAGGATGAAGTCCTTTGTATTAGCAACAAGGCCTTTTCCTATGGGAGACTGTGGGAGAAACAAAGCCGTGAGGGACCTGTGCCTGCAGGCCAGGGACTGCCAATAGCGGACAATATTGTTGTAGTGACGTGTCTCGTGAGACTCCGTGGTGGGCTCCACCCGGGGAGCGGGGGCGTTACAGTTCAAGATTCTCTCTTGTTTATCACTTTCCCTTCCCTTCCCTCCCTCCTTTTATGGGAAACTTTTTTCACTATCCCACCTCTACATGAAAGGCTTTCCCCTTCAGGGAACGTATAAGAAGGAAGTAGTATTTTTTAGAGTTAAGTAAGCACAGATGGAACTAGAACCTATCTCATAGTATGCTTTCGAGTGTCTTGCCTTCTACTAATTAGGGGAATTCTTTTACATTCAATCCAATTAGTCAAGCAAAGAAAAAGAAAGGGTACGAGCAGAATTGAACCGATGATTGACGGTCTGACCTTACAGGGCATGACTCGTCATCCTCAAAGCACTAAGTTATTTACAAATCTCATAACACGCCCTATCTATCTTTATCTTTCTCCTCTCCAGAACGGCAACATGATTTGATCGATAGCAACAAAAACATCAGAATAAGGAAGATCTGCCTACCACACCCGCACAGTTTAGGATAGTGCTGAACTTGCTAATAACTACTTTGTCGGAGATGCATTCTTTTCTATTGGCAAAGATAGAACATGCACCAGGTTTTTCCTCATCGATAATGAGTTACACTGCAACAAATAAGAGCCCAATGAGTTGGAGTAGAGAGTAACCTGCTCTCTTTTATATACAAATAAAGATCAGCCTTATCGTTTGGGGACATCATTGGCTTCATTCCTATCCTAACTGTCGAATCCAAAGCCTAAGCCTAAACCGTCACTCTTCCTTTAACTCATTTGCAAACAATAGAATGGCATTCAGGAGTTGAATAAAATCAGCAAGGGATGAGAGAAAGGATAAGGCATTCGAGCAAACCAAAGAGCTCCTTATCGAGCTGCCTAATAGGGAATTCGATTCGTGAACAGCTGGTACGAGAGCTTATGGTGCGCATTTTCCTATTTTCCCTGCCCTGATTACGAAATCACTCTCCCGGGATGGTCCTTACACCTGGCTACACCCCATAGGGGGCAAGGCTTTCGTCTCTAGTCACAGATTCTCCACCGGTTCTTGTAAGACCCCATATTTTCTCTTTACCTCGATTTACGTGTTTTGCCTCGATTTGCTTGATTTGACCAGTTTATGTGTTATATGAATTAGAATGTGCTAAAAATGTGACTTATACTCCTAATACATGCTATGTGTGCATTCATGAAATTTTCATGAAAATCGACACCAAAAATTTTATCGCCAGTTTTAGTGAATAGTATTTTGAACACATGTCTGCTAAAATTTTTACAGGGGTCTTTTAAACGTTTTAAAACCTAGTCATCGGATATTAATAGACCCGTGTTTGATTAAAACGGATTTTGAATTGGTTTTGGAATTTTAAAAGTTTTTACACTTTCATTTTAAAGAAATCGAGTTTTAAATCGACTCGGGTAGAAATGTTTGAATATAAAATTCTTTGTCACCTAAAATATATTATCTAAAATTAGTTTAAGTGTCAATTTAATGTTTGAGCAAGAAATAGAAAAGAAACTAAATTAAAAGACAAGAAAACACTAAAAATAATTAGTTTCCACCTTTGACTTTCTTTTAATTGTTAGACATTTGCTTAATATATCACCAACACCTACTAACACAACACAAAAATACCTAAAATTTCACACACATGGCCGAGAACCATTAGAGAGAAAAACAAAGAGTTTTCTTCAAGTTTTCAAAAAGATTTTTCATTAGTAATTGCATTTGAATGCCAAATTTCATCAACCAAAGCTTGAATTCACTTGTTGGGCATTCATTGAGCATCTTTCTAGCTTCATAACACATCAAAGGTGAGAGAAAAATTCTAGATCTCAAAATGTCATTTTTATGTTTTTGCATATAATTGAATTTTGAACAGTTAGAAAGTTGAATTGATGTTATATTATTGCTCAGTGCATGCTAAGGATCGTTTATATATGTTTATATAAGATTTGAACCGTTGTAGCATGAATTTTATTTTTCGGGTATTAAAAGTTGAGTTGTTGGCTATTTTTTGAATATCTGGAGTTGTGGTGGTTGGAATCGATTGTTGTTAACTTGTAAAAGTTTGTTAAATACGTGGTAGTAATGTTGTAATGCCGAAATTTTGATTGTGATGTTGGTGTGAAAGTTCAGAAATTTCAGCCTTGATGCATTAGGGTTTTAGGGTTGTTGGGCTTGATGTGGATGGTTATGGTTGGTTTTCGAGGGGGAGAATGTTGTTGATTCAGTGGGTGAGTGTTAGAAACTGGTTTGGAGGTTATTGGATTAGTAGAATGTAAGTTATGACTTTTAGAAGTTCGGGTTGTCTTTCTTTAAAATGCTGATATATGCCTTAGATGTTTGGGTGGTGTTTGAGTAATTGAATTGTGAGTTGTTGATGGTTGGACTAGGGTTTGGTTGTGTGTTTAATGCATGTTAAGTTGGATGGCCTACCTTGTCATCTAACTTAGTTGTTTGTTGTTTAATTGATTAGTTGTTGTTATGGTGTTGAATTGATGAATATTGATTGATTATTGTTGAACCGAGAGATAGGCAACCTACTTTGTTGTCGTCTTGTGATAATTGATTATTGATGAACCGGGAGATAGTCAACGTGAAAGGTTGTCCTCTTGTGATTGAATGTTTATTATTATTACTGAGTCTCGGTATGTGTGTGCCACCTCTCGGGCAGCATCAAGCTGTCAGGTTGAAACTGGCATAACTACCATAGGCTACCCCCAACTCGCATGACGGAGGTGTCATCTAGGGAGGGGCTAGAGAGGTACCTCAGGTACATGAGTAATGGGGAGTTACAAGAATAACGGTTGAGATCATGATGGCGTTTGGAGCTACACCAACTAGAGTATCCTTTATTGATTGGTCATTATAGTTAATGTGTTTATATTGTTATTGATGATTATTGTGTGTTTACTACTCAAATGATGATTTCCAAGGAGTATAGTAAATACTGTTAGAGATCTATCGAATCTTCACTAGGCTTGTTTTATATAAGCTCACTCTCAATTATTGCATGCATATAGCTGTTACCGATCCAGATTACGGGTACGTACATCTAGAAGAGGATTATGTGCCATATGTGGACGAGTCCTACGTGCCAAAGTCTTGTCCTTGATATTTGATAATGTACTTTTTGTTATCTTATTGATTAAAACTAGTTGGTATGTATTTATGTAGAAGATTATGATATATAAGATGCTGTAAAGATAATGGATTAAATGTTGCTAGCTTAGTAGTCTTGTTTTAGGAATATGATTACGCTATTAAATTGGTTATAATCTATTTTGGGATGGTATGTTATATAGTAAATGTATGATGTTGGAACAGAGACGTATAACTTATGGATACAATAGTAAAGAATGTTTATTGTATATTGTGGTTGTGTTGTAAAATGTTGAATTATTGTTGAGTTGGTTGTATGGGTTTCGAAGAGGTTGGTTTAGAGCCTCGGAGTCCTAATTAATGTCGTTATACTACCAAAATTTTGTTGTGTCCTGATTGATCGTAGGAGGGGTCGAGTTGGGACATTACAATTCTTCTTCGGATTCGGATATAGATGTGTCTGCTGCTCATTCACATTGCTGATGGTATGCCATGCTATTTGCCTTAGAATGGGAGTACTACTTCAAACAAGTAAACACGGCAGGTTGAAAAGGCCTAGGCCAGCCCTTTCTTTCATAGGAAAGAGAAACTCGCGGTTATTTCGCTCAATGCACCTTCTTTCTTTGAATGCTTAAGCCTAGCAAGATCTTGCTTGCTGGTTGATTTATCCAATCATCCTAACTAACCCCACCGTAGACTGGAGAGGCCTACCCTAGCTCCAACATCGAGATTAGGTCTATAAATCCATTTTAAAAAAAATGTAGTTTTCATGTCTTTACGAGTACTCTAAGAGCTTGATTCAAAGCGCTTGTTATTCACTCTTCAAAGGGCAAGGCAGAAGTCATCTCCCTTGCTGGAGGAAACTACCTTTCTATCCTTTCCCACCCTCTACCCATATTCGATGTAGAAGTCTTGTCTCGTCAGGATAAACCATGATAACCCGCGTTCACATGGTCCCATGAATGGTTCAAAAGGGGTCCAAATGGAGGTCCTTTTCAGGTAGCTGCTATATATTCTACAAGAAGGCTTACGTTTTTCTTCTGTCGGGCACATGATCTCCAGTTGGGCCAACTTCGGTCCCATTATTTACAAGTTTATATATTAGACGTAATCCCTGGGCTTGGCAATCGAAAATCAAATCCAAAATTGGGAAAATGATACCCTGGACCAGGCATCCTTAGACCTTTCGTTCATCTCTACGGACAAACTGATCAAGTTGAAATGTAAAAAACTTTATTTTTCCTTTTCCTAACAACCAGCCTTGATGCAGCATCTAGGTAGTTCTCATCAAGAACCATTGTAACAAAGTAGATAGACCATATTTGTGATAACCCGAACCCGGCTTGCATTTAATGACATTTAATTGCATTTGATTAAGTGTTATCTTAAATGTTAGCATTGAATTATGTGTTTACTTTTAGTTGAACATTTATTTGTAGCTCTATTTTCATATTTCTTTTGGAAGTAATTAAAATAATACTTGAGTTAATTATTTTAACGGAATATCACCTACATCTCATATTGATGTCAATCGGTCTTATTTTTTTCTTGCACTTAAAGGCTCGGTTTTCAATTAAATGAAAAGTTGCTCCGAGCCGGATTAAATTTTAAACTATAATGCTTTTCAAAATGATATATTTCTTAGATTCTTCGAGATTTAATTGTTATTCTTTTGTTGTCGCAACGTGCATTGCATATCGAGAACGTTAGCTAGGAAACGGTTTCCAGTCCTTAGCAAATAGTGAAATTAGTATTTAGATGACTAAAATTTTATAGTTTAATTGTTGCTAGCTAGAATTAATTTTGGTGTTAGTTATTTAGCTTAAAAATGCACAAAAATAAGCCATTTTGACTAGTTTTTAAGTTGTTTGACCAACCTTGACCAACTTTGACCAAATTGTCACCATTTTAAGCTTAAACAAAGCAAAAAAAAAAAAAAAAAAAAAAACAGAACTGAATAGAGAGCAAAAGGGCCAAAAAAATGAGGAGAGAAAAAAAAAGAAAAGTCAACTTCAAATCATCAAATCTTCGCGTGGGCTTGCACAGGGTGGTTTCCGAGGCATCCTACGAGGTTTTCCTAGCGTCTAGGAGCGTCTAAGGTGAGGGTTTCATCGTTATTCGTGCATTTGAAAATTTTGTATCTAAACTTTGATTTTTGGATTTTATGCTTAGATTGTTGTTTTAATCGTTTTGTTGCTTAAATAATGTTCCTTGTTGATTGTAGAACATGTATTTATAGCTTTTTAACATTTTATGCGGTTAAATGTTGAGATTGCAATTTAAATTAATTAATGAATAGTGTTTTGTGAATAGTAAACCCTTGAAACGATGAAGTTGCTCCGTTATGCTGTCCATTGATGTAGAAATGTTCTAGATATGCTAGAATGCCTAAATGTGTGGTTTAATTGGAATGTGTAATAGAAAAATGGAGAAAAATGGCTTAGTGAAAGTCGGGGTCGTTTAGGGCGAGTTTGGCATTTTCTCGTTTTGCGTGTTGGCATCGTTTTGGGAGGCCATGGAAGCACTTTTGGTGCGTTTATGGCGTTGGTTGGGTGTTTGGTTGGTATAGTTGTAGTTCAAACGAGCAAAGAGGGAAATCGGGACTTTGCGTGAATTCTAGGGTAAAGTAGGGTTTCAGGGTCTTTAGACGTGCCTTATGGTGACCTAGGAAGATTGGTGAAGTCGGTTTCCAAAGCTCATGGCTCGTTTGAAAGTAGTAGTGTTTTGAAGTTGGGGTCATTTTTGTTATTTTGTGTGTTTTCATAGAATATTGCTTATAGTATGTTTATATTGATTATAGAACACTTATATTGCTCATAGAATGATTATATTGCTTATAGTATGTTTATGTTGCCTATATAATACTTGTTATTGCTAGATAATGTTAGTTGGTGTTGTTCTTGTTACTTGTTTGATTGCAAATGCTTGTTAATGCTTATTACGCTTATTAGAGTTGATTATTGATTGAAATGTTTATCAATTGTTGAGAATGCTTGATATCGCTCGTTTATCGCTTTGTATCGAGTCTTGCATTGCATAGTGTCTTGCACGTGAGTGATGGGCCTCTATGGGTAGCCTCGGGTTGCCAGTGTTGGTTGCTCTAGCTCCGTAGCTATTCCCTCTTCTCGCTTGGGTTGCCTCCCAGGGAGTTTTGGGTCGTAGAATTGATGGATACTTCCGGGGTATTCCAAACTGGTGTTATAAGGTGGTTTAGGCCGGCGCATCATCATTAATGTCATTGGAATCGTGATCGGTACATTACTCGCTCGAGTGAACCATAGCCTTCAAAGTGTGGTATAGCTTTGATTGGTTGTGTTAATGCTTTCTTTAATTGTTTATTGTATTGTTGTTTATATTGAATGCCATTTATTGATTGTATTGCTTAACTGTACCTATTTGCATTGCACGATCTTCTTTCTCTCCACTTCGATATTTGTCTCGCCCTCACTGAGTATACGTGTTGTGTATACTCACTCCTCACCACCACATTTCAGGAAATGCCATGTTAGCTGGAAAGTTCGTGATTTCGTGAAAGTCCGCGCTTGAAGAGTTGTCCTGCGTGCCTATATGACTTGAGTTGTCAAAGTTGTAAAGTTGTATGCTTTTATGTATTATATGTATTTAATGTTAAAGGGGATGTAATTTAAGTTTCACTAGATTATGTATTTATTTAATGTAGCTTAACTTCAATGTAGATTATGACAAAGGAAAAGATATAGAGAGGTATGATAGTCTAGCTTATGATATAGGTTGGTGTAGTTTAATTGCTAAGCTTGAATGTATATTTACTTGTGTTTTGCTTGTTGTGAACCAAGGCTCGAATGGCCTTGAGGTGGTTGAATGTTTGGACATGGTATTGGTCCACTTATATGCTGTCGTAGGTTTTACTTTTTGCCTAGAAACAGGGGAGACTCCGTCCGTTTTCCCTGAAAATTTATGCCCGGGTTTGGTTTGGGTTGTGTTTAGATCGATTGATAGAACTCCCGGTCTCGAGAGGGATCGGGGTATTACAATATTGGGGGCCTCTTCTTCTTTCTGAGAGATTAAAGAAGAACGAATGGCATTTTTTTCAATTGAAGAACTCGGTCAGACAGTTCAACTGAATCAAGAACTGAAACAGCCATCATGGAGTGATTCTGCAACATCCTATCCATAATGATGGATGAAGAAATGAGCTAGCCACTCCTCAAAAAGAAAAAAACTAGGATACTCAGTAGGAAGGCAAGGAGATTTGAACCCACTTTTAGAAAAGAAGAAAGAAAATGCACCAATGTCAATGCATTTGACCAACCGATTGGATTAATTACGCTCCTTAGAGATAGAGATTCACTAAGCAGAAAGGCTGATGAGACCAATTCAATTCGACTGCTTTGCAAGGCATAAAAAATATTTAAGCACAGCGGCACTGCTAATGGATTTGAAAGAACAAAAAGACTAATAGTAAGACTTTATGTATGAGATGGCTTGGCTTAAACCGGAATTTCTTACTAAAGAAACATAGGTTATTGTGAGCAAGTCCTAATAAAAAATGACTCTGACGATTGAGACTCAACTAAAGAGAGCTCAACTAATTGATAGAGGTAAAGGGCAGTTGCAACCGCTTTGTATTGTAGCATATGTCAATCCCCTTAGAGTGAAGGAGATTGTAATAGGCTAGCTTTTTACCCCCTCTTTTTTTTTTCTATGGCGGATAACAGACTTAACGGTAGTTGTCTAATGCCAAATGATCTAAATCACTCCTCAAATTTATTACATGGCAAGAGTGATTATATTGCTATATGAACTTAAATTGCAATACTTTTTTTTTTATTTGGAATCGATTCTTTATCAATGTCCCACCCTTTCTTTGAACCTTGTCAATGATCGAACTTAAAGATATGAACTGAGTGCCATTTGATGAGTAACTGAGAACAAAGGAGAAGGACATAGAAAGAATGAAGTAATAAAAGAGGAAGTAATTGCTAGTAGTAACGACTTGTCACGATCCATTGGTTCATATAGAATCCATGTCCTACGTGTATCAAAAAACATTCTTTTTGCTAAACGTATATAATAAAATAGAGTGAAAGGGTCTACCCCGAAACCAAAGGGGTACTAACTAACAGTTGAGTCCTCTCCGAACCGCAGGAGATAGTTGCCCATCATACGGCTTACCAATTTCACTTGGCTCTATGGGAGGTTCGCTCCGGGCAAGTTCAGATCACTTACAATACATGGCTCTAAGAAGGAAGGGGTTGGGTTACGAGTGTTTTCAATATGATTCTTTTCCCCTATTTGTTCGATGAGAAATGCGAGTCTGTTTTGTCCACTTTCTTCATCCCCTTCTATCAAAATAATCAAAAAGGGTCCAAATGGAGCTTCTTATTCCGTGTTTGATCTCTTCCATCTCTGCCTCACTTGTTGTCACCTATGTTGAAGAAAGGTTTGGAACCCTGTAGAGAATGAAGAGGGGCCAACTCCATTCCTCTCCCTATCGGTCGAGCATCTTCAAACCTCTCAACAGTGCTTTTTAAGGCTCCACTCTCCCCCTGAATAAGTAAGGCCCCGTTAGCCTGGGCGAAGATGGGGATAAAAAGTAAGGATTGAAGCCCCCTTAGCTCTGCCAGGCACTGGACAGGGGTTAGCTCTGTAAATGTGTAGAGCCAAGTGTAGCATGGTATAGTAGTAGGCACTTCTAGGCCCCTTCCCGGCAACTGGATCATGCCAGCGCTTTGGGTATTACGGACCCTCCGCCATCCATTGCAGCAGAGCCGTTTCATGAGCGGGGGGGCTAAGCGCAGTTCTTTGAATCAAAGGTTGAATGAAATCGATTGTTTTTTAGATATCAAAAGAGAAATCGGATAGGATAGGTAGATAGATCTATCTTTCTATTCATATATATTACTAAAGCAAATTTGATATAGTTAAGTAGTGTAGCAAGAAGCCCCAAATCCTTGATTTGGCCAAGAAAGGCTGCACTGCTTTGGGCCTAGGAAGTGAAGGGAAGGAGCTCGGCTGCTTCTCCTCCACACTTACTTTTTTTTGTGCTTGTTCCGCATGCGCTTCGTGCGTAATTGGGGCTTTGCTTTCCTTTTATTCTTCATTGGACGGTTCGGATGGACTTCGTTGTTCTTTCCCAACTAAAATAGAAAAGGTTGTATCACATTGAGATGTCGATTTGTTTTCCACCCCTAATGAGATGGAGAAATTGTAACCCCCTATTTATACTTTGGGGCTCTTCATCTTTCTGAATCGAGACCGGGCCCGGCTCGCGTCGTTCCAACAACCGGCGGGGAGCACCTCAGTATACGATCACACGCAGTAACTGGGAGTCCTATTACACCTATGGCCAACTTCAATTCACCAAGCCAAGGTTTATCTCGTGTAATGATTGTGGACTCATACAAGGATATTGAGTAGACGGTTGATGTATCATACTCGACCCTATCTTTCGTACCATGCATTCCCATCTGTGTTGCAACTGCTTCGGTAAGCTACGTGTTCTGTGCACAGAGAACTGCCTTCGGTCTCCCAAAATGACTTACCCGTGGCAACATTCCGACTGCCCAAATACCTACAACGCTAGTCACTAGTCCTACTGGGGCTAGGAAGTAAGCCTTACAACCCAAAGCGGCGAAGAACAAATAGAATTTGCTACAAAAGCTGGCTAACAGGGGTATTCATGTGTATTAGAACATAGTAATGGAGAAGGTAATAGCCAAAATAGGATTCGTTTTGGCTAGAGCGCCCAAATCGGCTATATTTGACACGGGTTTACAGTAATGCTAAAACAATAGCGAATGCATCTATCGTCATTGATTAATAAATAAATATACCAATTAGTAGTGATTGAATTCCTTCTATGGTTCCACATGAGAAACATGTGATAACCCGAACCCAGCATGCATTTAATAACATTTTATTGCATTTAATTAAGTGTTTAATTAGTTAATAATCCATTTTTGCACTATTTTGATATTTCTTTTTGAAGCATTCAATAATTTTTTTAATTGATTAATTAAAATATTATCACCTATTTTTATTATTTATAGAAATTGGATTTATTTTCTTGTATTTAATTAAGTGTCATCTTAAATGTTAATATTTAATTATATTTGATTATGTGTTTATATTAACTTGTTTATTCGTATCTTAGCATTAATTACATAATTCTTTAAAATATTATAGAAATAGTTAAATTAATTATTTTTAAATGAATATTGATTATTTTGATTGCTTTGATTATTTTAATAATCGGTTTTATTTTCTTGCATTTAATTACTCAGTTTTCAATTAAATGAGAAAAGTAACTCCGAGCCGGAGTTAATTTTAAACTATTCTACTATTCTACTTTTCAAAAATTATAGTTTATATTATTGCTCATTATTTGATTAGTGATTGTTTATTGACCGTTCGATCATAGCATTTCAAAAATGAAAGTTAGAAGAACATTTCTCGGATTTCGTGAATAGCGTTTCCAGTTTAAATTAGCTAGTTTTAGTCGGTTTTCTTTAAAATTGCATTGCTCTAACTTGGAATAAATTAAATGGCATCAAAATAAGCTAATTTGACCATTTTTTAACTTGAATTGATCAAACCTTTTGCCTTTGACCTTTTTGCCCTTAGTTGTCATCTTTTAAAACAAAGGAAAAGAAAAAAATAAATAAAAACAAGGCAAAAATTCAGCCATGGCCAAAACTCAAAGGAAAAGAAAGAAAAAAATTTCTTTTGTATTTTCTTCTCCAATCTAGCGTGGAATTGGACGAAGATCATGGCGCTGGTCCTTGCGGGTCTTGGTCTTCAATCTCTGTGAAGGTTTTCACGTTTTTGTGCATATATATTCGAATTTTATTTTTGATTCAATTTCTTAGATTTGATATTTAATGCGTTATAATGCTTAAAATTGCTTAGAGTTGCCTCTTTAGGGTTTGTAGAGCATTGCTTGTTAGTTATTTAGCGATTTTTACGGCTAGAAACACGTATTTGAAATTGAGGAAGAATAATGAATAGTGAATTTGAATAGTAAAACCCTAGAAATTCAGATTTTGATTCGAATTGCGATTTCTTGATTTGGATAGGTGCCATTAATGATAGAAAGATAAAATGTGCAATAAAAACGGATCGGCCTTCGATAAAATTGGAAATTAGACAATGAAACGTAAAGGGGACGTTTGACCAAGAGTTGATCGTGCTCGAATTGAGTTGGGGGTTTTGCTATTGAGGGCATGGCAGCACTTTTGGCGCTGTTGTGGCATTGATTGAGCAACCGGTTAGCATAGCTGTAGTTCAAATGCAGTAGGTGGACTTTCGGGCTTCGTTTGGGAAAGTGAGGTTTCGTGCCATAGAAATGTGCCTTGTAGTGCCTAAGTGAATGTAGTGAAATCGGTTTCCTAATCCCGTAGCTCGTTTGCTCGTAATTGCCTTTGGAAGTTAGAGATTGAATAGTGATATTTGTTGTTTTTGTGTTTGAACTGCTATTACGTGTTTAATTGATGTTATTGTTGATGTTAATGATAATCATGCTTGAAAAGTTAATTGAATGGTAATATTGATTGAAAATGCTTGATATCTCGTATATTGCCACTAATCTGCACTTTCGTGCGATTGCTCGTTTATTGCTTGTATCTCGTATTGCATTGCAGTGTCAGGCGCGTGATTGATGGGCCTCTCTGGGCAGTCTCAGGCTGACAGAGTTGGTTGCTATAGCTCCGTGTACTATTCCCATTCTCGTTAGGGGTGTCGCCCTGGGAGATTTGGGTCGTAGATGTGTCGGGGTACATTCGGAGTACACCCAGTGGAAGTTATAAGGTGGTTGCACACTTATTGTCATCGTTGTCAACAACAAGCTTGAGATTGATGTATTGCTCTTGAAATGGTACATTGCTCGTAAGGGTGAACCGTGACCATCAAAGTATGGTATAGCTTTGAGTGGTTGTGTTAATGCTTTCTTTAATTGTTTATTGTATTGTCGTTTATATTGAATGCTTTCTTATTGATTATATTGCTTAACTGTACCTATTTGCATTGCACGATCTTCTTTCTCTCCACCTCGATATCTATTTCGCCCTCATTGAGTATACGTGTTGAGTATACTCACTCATCACCACCACATTTCGGGAAATGCCATGTTAGATGGAAAGTTCGTGGTTATGTGATAGATCGTGCTTGAAGAGTTGCCTTGCGTGCTATGTGAAACCTCACTCTTCTGCTTTAACTTGATTTATATGCTATGTCTCGTTTTGCGTACATATGACCTGTTTATGTGCTATAGGGCCTAGAATGTTATAATTTTGATATCAATACTCCTAGAACATGATAAATGTGCATTCATGAAATTTTCATAAAAAACGGAGTCAGAAATTTTATTGTCGATTTTTAGTAAATAGTATTTTCGAAACACGTCCGCTAAAATTTTGAAGCTGGTCTTTTTAACCCTTCTAGACCTAGTCCACGGACTTTAATAGACCTGTGTTTGATGAAAACAGTTTTAAAATCGGCTTAAGAATTTATTAGGGTTTTTACACCGACTTTTGGAAAAATCGAGTTTTAAGCCGACTCGGGTGAAATTGTTTGATTGTAAAACTTCTTGTCACCTAAAAATAATTTACTTGAGCTATCTTGGGTGTTGAATAATTTTTTTGAACTTTGGTGATCAAGAAAATGCATTTAAAGTCAAGAAAACACAAAAAAATGCTAAGTTTCAACTTTGACTTTCATTTAAATGGTTGACCAACAAGCTTATATCACCAACACACACTCACAAAGCACAAAAACACCCACAATTGCACACACATTTCCGAGAGGGAGAAGAGAGAAAAGAGAAAAGAGTTTTCAAGGTTTTCAAAGCAATTTTTCAAAGAAAAAGCTAGTTTTTGTCTATAGAATTTCATGCCAAGTTGGATTCCGCTTGTTGGGCACGCTTTGCATGCATTCCTAGGCTTATATCGCATCAAAGGTGAGAGAAAAATTCTAGATCTCAAAAGTTGTCTTTTGCATTTTTACGTATAAATGAAAATTGAACCGTTAGAATTCTAATATGATGTTAGATTATTGCTCCTTGCATGCTAGGGATTATTTAGCTGTAATACTACGAGTTTCTATTAGTTGTAGCATAATTTTTATTTTTCGGGTATTTAAATTTGATTAATTTGTTCAATGTTAATTAAATTGAGTTGTGTTGATCGGAATCGATTGCCGTCGATTTCTAAATGTTTGATAATTACGTGGTAGCGCCGTTGTAATGCCGAATTTTTGATTATGATGTTTGGGTGAAAATCCAGAAATTTCAGCCATGACACACTAGAGTTTTAGGGTTGTTGAGCATGATTTGGATGTGTTTTTTTTGGTTTCCGAGGGGGTTAATGTAGTTAGTTGAATGGGTGAGTGATAGAAACTGATTTGGAGTTGTTTGGATTAGTAGAATGTAAGATATGATTATTTGAAGTTTAGGTTGTCTTTCTTTAAAATGTTAGATTGAGCCTTAGTTGATTGGGTGTGGGTTGAGTGATTGAATTGTGAGTTGTTGATGGGTAAATTAGATTGATTGTGTGTTTAATGCATGTTCGGTTAGATGGCCTACTTTGTCATCTAATTTAGTCATATGTTGTTAAATTGGTTATTGATGTTATTATGATGATAATATGATTATTGATGATTATTGATTGATGATTGATGCCGGGAGATAAACAGTTCTGCTAGACTGTCCTCCTATGAATGATTGATGTTTATTATTATAGCTGGGTCTCTGGTATGTGTGTGCCACCTCTCGGGCAGCATTGGGCTGTCGGGTTGATAACGGCATGACTATCAGAGATTGCCTCCAGCTCGCATGACGGAGGTGTCATGGGAGGCGAGGTTATTGGGGGTACCCCGGGTGCGTGAGTTTATGGGAGTCACAAGAAGGCTGTTATGATCGTGATGGTGTTTGGAGCTACACCAACTAGAGTATCCTTTATTGAATGGTCATATAGTTATGTGATGATATTATTATTGTTGTTATTGTGTGTTTACTGACTCAAATGATTATTCCAAGGAGTTTAGTAGACCTTGCTCGAGATCTATCGGATCCTCGCTGGGCTTATTTATATAAGCTAACTCTCTATTATTGCATGCATACAGGTGTACTTTCGCAGGATTACGAGTACGTACCTCCTGAAGAGGAGAATGTGGAAAACGTGCCTTACGTGGATAAGTCCTATGTTCCAGAGTCTTATCCGTGATGTCGTACCTGTTTTATTATCTTGTAAATTAACTTAGTAGACTTTTATCTGCTTTGTAGTTTATAATGTATAAGATGTTGATAAATTAATGAATTAGTTGATGTTGTCTTAGTAGCCTTTCTTTTGTTTATGATTAGGTTGCTAGATTGGCTCAATATGTTTTTGTATTATATATTAAGGGTTCATGTATTATGTTGGAACATAGGCATATAACGAGGAATGTTTATTGTATGATATGGTCATGATGTATGTTATTATGTTATTGAGGAGTTGTTTGTTGTATAGTTTATCGAGTTGAGGTATGATGTCCTATGGAGGTTGGTTTAGAGCCTCGGTATCCTATTTACTGTCGTTATATTGCCGAAATTCCATTTCTTTCTGACTGATTATAGGAGGGGTCGAGTTGGGGCGTGACATGCTATGTGGCTTGAGTTGTCTAAGATGTAAAGATTTTATTCTCATGAGATGTATGCTTTCATGTATTGTATGTATTTAGTGTTAAAAATTATGTAATTAACTTAACTAGGTCTATTAGAATGGTATGATAGTCTATTTTATGCAATAGGTTAGTATAGTTTAATTGCCAAGCATGAATGTACTTGTCAAAGATGAGAAGAGATAGGTTAGCTTTTAAACTGGAAATGTATATTTGCTTGTGTTCGCTTGTTGAGAACCAAGGCTCGGATGGCCTTGAGGTGTTTGTATGGTTGGACACGGTACTGGTCCACTTATATGCTATTGCAGGTTTTTGCATTTTTGCCTTGAAACAGGGGAGACTCCGTCCATTTTCCCCAAATTTTATGCCCGGGTTTGGAATTGGGTTGCGATTAGATTGATTGATAGAACCCCCGGTCTTGAGAGGGATCGGGGTATTACAAGTGGTATCAGAGCTTAACTAGCTCATAAGCCGGGATAGGGTCCTCGGTCTGGTGGGTAGTGACCCTTGAATTTGTGCTTGTTAGGTGTGTTTTGAAAGTGTGTGCCTGTATGTGAGATTGTGTGTCTTGAATTGAATGTGTGTATCTATGTGATATAGTTATGTATTATGTGCTAAATGTGTGCTAAGTGAAGTGAAGTGTCTAGTTGTGCATTGAATTGACCTATTGAATTGACCTCGTGAATCGAATCAACCTCGTGATTTGTTATTTGCCTGGAGTATTGCTTGTAATGTGTGTATTGGAATGCCTTGAATTGGTTGTGCCGTGATTTGAATTGATTATGTTGTACTTGACTTGATTGTTATGCATGAGTGACTTTGTTGAATAAACTGTTTTACAAACATGCTTGCATAATAGATTAAGGCATATATGTATAAATGTGATATATTGGCATTCATACATGTCCTATTGAAATGGTAAGAAAGACTTCTTCCTCCCCTGAAGAGAAGTGGTTAGTAGCAGGCCCTCCAAGTTATATGGATTGACAGGAATGAGCAGTATTTGACTAGCCTTTATTTAGGAGTTGGTGTTTGCTTTTGGAGCTCGGATATTGGCGAATTTCTAAGGTCCTCCTCTGTGCTTAACAGTTGTAAAAGAGTAGCTTTCTTTTGGGGTTCTATTTGGTTGTTCTCTGGAGCATTCTTTGGTTTTCTTATTGGATATTCTTCAATGGCATTCTATAGAATTCTTAGTGGTCATTTATCTATTACTTACCTATTGAGCAATCCTTGGTGCTTTCTTATTGGAGTATTGTTTCGGTGGGCATTCTACTAGTATCTTCCTTGATGGCACTTATTGGAAGTTTTACACTTGGAATATTGTTCAGACTTATTATCTCATATTGCTTACGGTATGCTGTGATAACCCGAACCCGGCATGCATTTAATAGAATTTAATTACATTTAATTAAGTGTCATCTTAAATGTTAGCATTGAATTACGTGTTTAATTTTAGTTAAACATTCATTTCTAGCATTAACTTTCTAAATATTTAAAATATTCCGGAAATAGTTAAATTAATTATTTTTAAATGAATATTGATTATTTTGATTGTTTTGATTATTTTAATAATCGGTTTTAATTGTCTTGCATTAAAATCACTCGGTTTTTAAATAAATGAGAAAAGTACTCCGAGCCGGAGTGAATTTTAAACTATTCCACTATTCTACTTTTCAAAAATTATAGTTTCTATTATTGCTCATCACTTTATTAGCGATCATTTATCGACCATTCGAACATAGTATTTCGAAAATGAGAGTTAGAGAAATATTCTTCGGACTTAGTGAAAAATGTTTTTATCTTAATTTAACTAGTTTTAGTTGTTTTTCATTTAATTGCATTGTATTAACTTGAATTAGATTTAAATGACATCAAAATAAGCTTATTTGACCATTTTTAACTAAAGTTTGACTTTGTAAATGACCAAAATGCCCTTGTCACCTTTTAAATAATAAAACAAGGCAAAAATCAATAAAAATAATTTGCAAAATGCCATATTTGTCCTTGCCATGGCTGAAAGCTTGAGGGAAAAAAAAATAAAATTGTTTTGCATTTTTCTTCTACAATCGTGCTTGGAATTGCTTGTGGGTCGTGGCTCGGGTCCTTGCGGGTCTTGGTCTTCAATCTCTGTGAGGCTTTTTACGCTTTTGTGCATTTAAATTCGAATTTGAATTTTGTGTCAAAATTTTAGATTTAATATATAATGTGTAATAATGCCTGTAAATGCTTGATATAGCTTCCTTTGAGTTCGTAGAGCATTGTTTGATAGTTATTTAGCAATTTTTAAGGTTGAAACTGCGTAATTGAAATTGGGGAAGAATAATGAATAGTGAATTATGAATAGTAAATCCTAGAATTTCAAATTTTGATCCGAATTGCGATTGCTTGAATGGGATAGGTGCCATTAGTGATAGAAAGATAAAATTTGCAATAAAAATGGACCGGCCTTTGATAAAATTGGAAATTAGACAAAGAAACGTAAAGTGGCCGTTTGACCAAAAGTTGACCGTGCTCGAATTGAGTTGGGGGTTTTGCAATTGAGGGCATAGAAGCACTTTTGGCGCTGTTGTGGCGTCGATTGAGCGACCGGTTAGTATAGTTGTAGTTCAAACGCAGTAGGTGGACTTTTGGGCTTTGGTTGGGAAAGTGAGGTTTACTGACATAGAAACGTGCCTTGTAGTGCTTGAGTGAATGTAGTGAAATCGGTTTCCTAATCCCGTAGCTCGTTTGCTCGTAATTGCCTTTGGAAGTTAGAGATTGAATAGTGATATTTGTTGTTTTCCTGTTTGAACTGCTGTTACTTGTTTAATTGGTGTTATTGTTGTTATTAATGATAATTATGCTTGAAAAGTTAATTAAATACTAGTATTGATTGTGATTGCATGATATCTCATTTATTGCCTCTAATTTGTATGGTTGTGCTATCGCTCATTTATCGCCTTGTATCGTGTCTTGCATTGCATAGTGTCAGGCGCGTGAGTGATGGGCCTCTCTGGGTAGTCTCTGGCTGCCAGTGTTGGTTGCTCTAGCTCCGTGTCCTATTCCCATTCTCGCTTGGGTTGCCTCCCAGGGAGATTTGGGTCGTAGAATTGATGGATACTTCCGGGGTATTCCAAACTGAAGTTATAAGGCGGTTACGCGCTTATTGTCATCGTTGTCAACATCAAGCTCGAGATTGATATATCGCTCGTGAAATGGTACATTGCTCGTATGAGTGAACCATAGCCCTTAGAGTGTGGTATAGCTTTGAATGGTTGTGTTAATGCTTTCATTACTTGTTTATTGTATTGATTGTTTATATTGATTGCTTACTTGTCAGTTATATTGCTTAACTGCCTTATTTGCATTGCACTACTTTCTTTCTCTCCACCTCGATATCTGTCTCGTCCTCATTGAGTATACGTGTTGAGTATACTCACTCCTCACCACCATATTTCAGGAAATGCCATGTTAGCGGGAAAGTTCGTGATTATGTGAAAGTTCGTGCTTGAAGAGTTGTCTTGCGTGCTATGTGGCTTGAGTTGTCAATGATGCAAAGATGTATGTTTCATGTGTTGTTTATATTTAGTGTTAAAAAGAATGTAATCTAAGTTTTATTAGGTTATTAAAATGATTCGAAAAGCTAGCTTATGTATTCAGTTAGTATAGTTTAACTTCAATGCATGTTTGTAATGTCCAAAGGAAAAGAGTTAGAATGGTTTGATAGTCTAACTTATGCAATAGGTTAGTATGGTTTAATTGTCAAGCATGAATGTACTTGCAAAAGATGTGAAGAGGTAGGTTAGTCTGTAAACTAGAAATGTATATTTGCTTGTGATTGCTTGTTGAGAACAAGGCTCGGATTGCCTTGAGGGATTGTGAATGTTTGGACACGGTAATGGTCCATTTATATGTTATTACAGGTTTTGCACTTTGCCTAGAAACAGGGGAGACTCCGTCCGTCTTTTCCTAAAAATTTTGGCCCGGGTTTGGAATTGGGTTGTGATTAGATTGATTAATAGAACTTCCTGTCTCGAGAGGGATCGGGGTGTTACAGGTGGTATCAGAGCTTGTTTAGCTCATAAGCCGGGACAGGGTCCTCGGTCTGGTCGGTATTGATCCTTGAATGTGTGCTTGTTAAGTGTGTCTTGAAAGTGTATGCTTGTATGTGAGATTGTGTGTCTTGACCTGAAGGTGTACTCCTATGTGATATAGTTATGTATTATGTGCTAAATGTGTGCTAAGTGAAGTGAAGTGTCTAGTTGTGTATTGAATTGACCTATTGAATTGCCCTCGTGAATCGAATCGACCTCGTGAATTGTTATTGGCTTGAAGTATTGCTTGTAATGTGTGTATTGAAATGTCTTGAATTGGTTATGTCGTGATTTGAATTGATTATGTTGTGCTTGACTTGATTGTCGTGCTTGAGTGACTTTGTTGAATAAACTGTTTTATAAACTCTTTTGTAAACTTGCTTGCATAATAGTTTAAGACATGTGTATAAATGTGATACCTTGGCATTCATACATGTCCTATTGAAATGGTAAGAAAGACTTATTCCTTCCCCTGAAAAGAAGTGGTTAGTAGCAGGCCTCCAAGTTATGTGGATTGACGAGAATGAGCAGTATTTGACTAGCCTTGATTTGGGAGTTGGTGTTTGCTTTTGGAGCTCAGTTATTGGCGAATATCTAAGGTCCTCCTCTATGATTAACAGTTGTGAAGAGTAGCTTTCTCTTGAGATTCTATTTGGCTGTTCTTTGGAGAGCATTCTTTGGTTTTCTTATTGGGTATTCTTTGGAAACTTTTGTTGCCACTTCTCGGTGGACTTGGCTATTGGGATCTCAATCGGACTTAATGTATGGTATTATTTATGGCATATGAGTCTCGGTCTTTATTGGTGTGTTACTGGCATCCCATATTGGAAATTCTTCAACGGCATTTTATAGAATTCTTAGTGTCCATTTATCTAGTATTACTTATTGGGCAATTCTTGGTACTTTCTTACTGGAGCATTGTCCGGGTATTTTCTTTGGCATCCCTCAGTTGGTTTGGTAATTAGAATTCCTATCAGACTTATTATCTCATATTGCTTACGGTATGCTATGGAATACCTTGGGCTTTCTTGGTGGTAAGTTGTATAAAGTCCTCACTTGGCAAAAGTGAAGAGGCCTCGGAGTTTGGTTTGGTATATTGTGCACCAGCTCGGTATTTTTCCTTAGGTTTTCATCTAGCTGGGAAACTATATTTGTTATTCAACTTTGTTGTCTTATTGGGCACATTATATTTTCTCTGCTATTCCTTTTGACATTCTTTTCAGCATTTGATAGCGATACTCGGAATCTAATTGGTTGTCCTAAGGGGTTATTATTTGGAAGGCTTCTTTGGAACTTTTGAAGTATATTTGATTGGGTTTTTTAGTATTTTCTTCAGCACTCTTAACAGGGGATTTTTCTATGAAATTCATGACCAGCGGGGTACTTCTTTGGACCTCTAGATGGAACCTTTGTTTGAGCCTTTATTTAGCTTCTTGCTTGGGAATTCTCGGGCAGTAATAGTTGAACTTCTACTAGAGATTCGTGTATGGGGTATTCATTCGGTATTCTTCTTATCATTAATATGTGATGTGATTTTATCTACAGTATTTTTGCTTTAGTCTTTATTGGTATTATCTCAGCGCTTTTGGTTGGAATTTTATTCTTCTTCGGTATTCGTGTCAACGGGATTCTTGTGCGGTATCTACATTTGAGCCTTTATTCAGCATTGCTACTTGGAATTTCCTCTTAAACTTCCCTATTGGTTATCTTGATTAATATACTTGCTCAGCAGTTGATGAAGATTAGTCAGAGTTGGATTTCAGTGGATGCAGAGTTCTATTGGAAGAAGAATTGTGAGGACGCAATTGTTTTAAGGGGGAAAAGATGTGATAACCCGAACTCGGCATGCATTTAATAGCATTTAATTAAGTGTCATCTTAAATGTTAGCATTGAATTACGTGTTTAATTTTAGTTAAACATTCATTTCTAGAATTAACTTTCTAATTCTTTAAAATATTCCATAAATAGTTAAATTAATTATTTTTAAATGAATATTTATTATTTTGATTGTTTTGATTATTTTAATAATCGGTTTTAGTTGTCTTGCATTAAAATCACTCGATTTTCAAATAAATGAGAAAAGTAACTCCGAGCCGGAGTGAATTTTAAACTATTCCACTATTCTACTTTTCAAAAATTATAGTTTCTATTATTGCTCATCACTTTATTAGCGATCATTTATCGACCGTTCGATCATAGTATTTCAAAAATGAGAGTTAGAGAAATATTCTTCGGACTTAGTGAAAAATGTTTTTAGCTTAATTTAACTAGTTTTAGTTGTTTTACATTTAATTGCATTGTTTTAACTTGAATTAGATTTAAATGGCATCAAAATAAGCTTATTTGATCATTTTTAACTAAAGTTTGATTTTGCAAATGACCAAAATGCCCTTGTCACCTTTTAAATAATAAAACAAGGCAAAAATCAATAAAAACAATTTACAAAATGCCATATTTGTCCTTGTCATGGCCGAAAGCTTGAGGGAAAAAGAAAGAAAATTGTTTTGTATTTTTCTTCTACAATCGTGCGTGGAATTGCTCGGGGGTCGTGGCTCGGGTCCTTGCAAGTCTTGGTCTTCAATCTCTATGAGGGTTTTCACGCTTTTGTGCATTTAAATTCGAATTTGAATTTTGTGTCAAATTTTTAGATTTGATATATAATGTGTTATAATGCATGTAAATGCTTGATATAGCTTCCTTTGAGTTCGTAGAGCATTGTTTGATAGTTATTTAGCAATTTTTACAGTTGAAACTGCGTATTTGAAATTGGGGAAGAACAATAAATAGTGAATTATGAATAGTAAACCCTAGAATTTTAGATTTTGATCCGAATTGCGATTGCTTGATTTGGATAGGTGCCACTAGTGATAGAAAGATAAAATGTGCAATAAAAATGGACTGGCCTTTGATAAAATTAGAAATTAGACAAAGAAACGTAAAGTGGCCGTTTGACCAAAAGTTGACCGTGCTCGAATTGAGTTGGGGGTTTTGCAATTGAGGGCATGGAAGCACTTTTGGCGCTGTTGTGGCGTTGATTGAACGACCGGTTATTATAGTTGTAGTTCAAACGCAGTAGGTGGACTTTCGGGCTTCGTTTGGGAAAGTGAGGTTTAGTGACATAGAAACGTGCCTTGTAGTGCTTGAGTGAATGTAGTGAAATCGGTTTCCTAATCCCGTAGCTCGTTTGCTCGTAATTTCCTTTGGAAGTTAGAGATTAAATAGTGATATTTGTTGTTTTCGTGTTTGAACTGCTGTTACTTGTTTAATTGGTGTTTTTGTTGTTATTAATGATAGTTATGCTTGAAAAGTTAATTAAATGCTAGTATTGATTGTAATTGCTTGATATCTCGTTTATCGTCTCTAATTTGTATGGTTGTGCTATCGCTTGTTTATTGCCTTGTATCGTGTCTTGCATTGCATAGTGTCAGGCGCATGAGTGATGGGCCTCTCTGGGTAGTCTCGGGCTGCCAATGTTGGTTGCTCTAGCTCCGTGTCCTATTCCCATTCTCGCATGGGTTGCCTGTGATACCCCGAACCTGGCATGTATTCAATAGCATTTAAAGTTCATTTAAATTGCATTTTATTGACCTTTCACCTTCTTTGACCAACTAGTTGACTTTTCATCTACATTGACCAACTAGGACAAGGTGGGAATTTTTGAAATGTTTAATAAAGGGCAAACTTGGGATTAGAAATAACAAAAAAATGCAATGTTAAGTTAGTCAAATTTTGGGTCAACTTTGGAATTAAATCTGAACCAATTGGAGAAGAGTTAGGTAGCAAATTATATATGGTTGGAAAGCTCTATGAGTCTAGTTTCTGAAGCTTCAAACCGTTTGTGAATTGGTGTTTTCTAGAAGAAGTTATGGCCATTTTCGTAAGGTCGCGCATAGCTGTTTTGGTTTAGTGAGTTGACTGAATCTTTGACCTTTGACTTCTTGTCATTTTTTTTCTAAATAGGCAGAATGCAAACGAAAAAAAACAAAGAAGAAAGGTTTGAAACCATGAGGAAAAGAAAGAGAAAAAGAAAGAAAAAAATTTCAAAACAAATCAACAAATTTTCACTTGAGCTTGCTTAGGATCATTTCCGGGCCATTCAACGTTATCTTTCTAGCATCTAGGAGTGTCTAAGGTGAGGTTTTCATGTTTATTTGCACATTTGAAAGTTTTGTGTGTTAACTTTGATTTTTGAGATTTATCCGTATATTGTTATTTAAATCATTTTGAGGCTTAAAGAATGTTCCCTAGCAATCGTAGAACATGTATTTATAGCTTTTAAACATTTTTTGTGGTTGAATATCGAAATTGAAATATAAATTGTTAGTTGAATAGTATTTTGTGAATAGTAAACCCTTGAAACGATAAAGTTGCACTGTTATGCTGTCTGTTGATGTGAAAAGGTGCTAGGTGTGCTAGAATGCCTAAATGCATAGTTTTTTTAGGTTGCGTAATGGAAAAAATGAGAAAATGCATTGGTGAAAGTTGGGGTCGTTTCAGTCAAGTTTGGAATTTTCTCAATTTGCGTGAAGGCATTGTCGAGGTACGTCATGGAAGCACTTTTGGTGCAGTTGTGACATTGGTTGGGTAATCGGTTGAAGTAGTTGTAGTTCAAACGAGCAAAGGGGGAAATAAGGGCTTTGCGGGAATTCTAGGGTAAAGTGGGGTCTTGTGGTCTTTAGTCATGCTTTATGGTAACCTAGGAGGATTGGTGAAGTCGATTTCCAAAACTCGTGGCTCGTTTGGAAGTAGTAGCGTTGGTAAGTTGGGGTCATTTTGTGTTTTTGTTGGTTTTCGTAGAGTCTTGCTTGTAAAATGTTTGTTAATGCTTATATTGCTTATAGAATGCTTATATTGCCTATAGAATACTTATTATTGCTTGATATTGTTTGTTGGTGTTGTTCTTGTTGCTTATTTGATTGATAATGCTTGATATCTTGTTTGTCGCCTCTAATCTGTATTGTTGTGCTATCGCTCGTTTATCGCCTTGTATCGAGTCTTGCATTGCATAGTGTCAGGGCGTGAGTGATGGGCCTCTTTGGGTAGCCTCGGGTTGCCGGTGTTGGTTGCTCTAGCTCCGTGTCCTATTCCCTTTTCTGGCTTGGGTTGCCTCCCAAGGAGATTTGGGTCGTAGAATTGATGGTTCTCCCGGGGTATTCCAAATTGGTGTTATAAGGTGGTTGCGCGCTTATTGTCATCGTTGTCAACATCAAGCTTGAGATTGATGTATCGTTCGTGAAATGGTATATTGCTCGTATGAGTGAACCATAGCCTTCAGAGTGTGGTATAACTTTGAATGGTTGTGTTAATGCTTTCTTGAATGTTTAATATATTGTCATTTGTATTGAATGCTTTCTTATTAATTTTATTGCTTAGCTGTGTCTATTTGCATTGCACGACTTTCTTTCTCTCCAACTCGATATCTGTCTCGCCCTCACTGAGTATACGTGTTGTGTATACTCACTCCTCACCACCACATTTTAGGAAATTCCATGTTAGTTGGAAAGTTCGTGATTTCGTGAAAGTTCGTGCTTGAAGAGTTGTCTTGCGTGCCTTTGTGACTTGAGTTGTCGAAGTTGTAAAGATGTATGCTTGTATGGATTGTATGTATTTAATGTCAAAAAGGATGTAATTTGAGTTTCATTAGATTATTGAAGTGGTTTGATAAGTTAGATTATGTATCTAGTTAATGTAGCTTAACTCCAATGCATGTTTGTATTGTCCAAAAGAAAGAGATAGAAAGATATGATAGTCTAATTCATGCAATAGGTTGGTGTAGTTTATTTGCTAAGCATGAATGTATATTTGCTTGTGATTGCTTGTTGTGAGCTCAAGGCTCGGATGGCCTTGAGGTGGTTGAATGTTTGGACATGGTATTGGTCCACTTATATGCTATCACAGGTTAGCTTTTTGCCTAGAAACAGGGGAGACTCTGTCCGTTTTTCCTGAAAATTATGCCCGGGTTTGAATTTGGGTTGTGATTAGATCGATTGATAGAACTCCCGATCTCGAGAGGGATCGGGGTGTTACATTGCCTCCCAGAGAGATTTGGGTCGTAGAATTGATGGATACTTCCGGGGTATTCCAAACTGAAGTTATAAGGTGGTTGCGTGCTTATTGTTGTCGTTGTCAACATCAAGCTCGAGATTGATGTATCACTCGTGAAATGGTACATTGCTCGTATGAGTGAACCATAGCTTTCAGAGTGTGGTATAGCTTTGAATGGTTGTGTTAATGCTTTCTTTACTTGTTTATTGTATTGATTGTTTAAATTGATTGCTTACTTGTTAGTTATATTGCTTAACTGCCTTATTTGCATTGCACGACTTTCTTTCTCTCCACCTCGATATTTGTCTCGTCCTCATTGAGTATACGTGTTGAGTATACTCACTCCTCACCACCATATTTCAGGAAATGCCATGTTAGCGGAAAAGTTCGTGATTACGTGAAAGTTCGTGCTTGAAGAGTTGTCTTGCATGCTATGTGGCTTGAGTTGTCAATGATACAAATATGTATGTTTCATGTGTTGTTTATATTTAGTGTTAAAAAGAATGTAATCTAAGTTTTATTAGGTTATTAAAGTGATTCGAAAAGCTAGCATATGTATTCAGTTAGTATAGTTTAACTTCAATGCATGTTTGTAATGTCCAAAGGAAAAGAGTTAGAATGGTTTGATAGTCTAACTTATGCAATAGGTTAGTATGGTTTAATTGTCAAGCATGAATGAACTTGCAAAAGATATGAAGAGGTAGGTTAGTCTGTAAACTAGAAATGTATATTTGCTTGTGATTGCTTGTTGAGAACAAGGCTCGGATGGCCTTGAGGGATTGTGAATGTTTGGACACGATATTGGTCCATTTATATTTTATTACAGGTTTTGTACTTTGCCTAGAAACAATGGAGACTCCGTCCTTCTTTTCCTAAAAATTTTGGCCCAGGTTTGGAATTGGGTTGTGATTAGATTGATTGATAGAACTTCCGGTCTCGAGAGGGATCGGGGTGTTACATATGCTGTGGAATACTTTGGGCTTTCTTGGTGGTAAGTTGTATAAAGTTCTCACTTGGCAAACAGTTAAGAGGCCTCGGAGTTTGGTTTTGTATATTGTGCACCAGCCCGGTATTTTTCCTTAGGTTTTTCGTCTAGCTGGGAAACTATATTTGTTATTCAACTTGATTGTCTTATTGGACACATTATATTTTCTCTGCTATTTCATTTGACATTCTTCTCAACATTTGATAGCAGTACTCAGGATCTAATTGATTATCCTATGGGGTTAATATTTGAAAGACTTCTCTGGGACTCTTGAAGTATATTTGATCGGGTTTTCTTAATACTCCCCTCAACACTCCTAACAGGGAAATTCTTCTATGAAATTCATGACTAGCGGGGTATTTCATTGGGCCTCTGGATGAAATCTTCAGTTGAGTCTTTATTTGGTTTCTTGATAGGGAGTTCTCGAGCGGTTGTAGTTGAACTTCTATTGGAGATTCGTGTGTGGGGTATTCTTCTTGTCGTTATTGTATGGTATTAGTGACATCTACAGTATCTCTGCTTCAGTCTTTAGTTGGTATTTTCTCGGCATTCTTGGTTGGGATTTCTATTTGGGTTTTCCTATGAGTATCTTATTCAGTGTCTTGCTCAGCAACCAATGAAGAGTGGTCAGAGTTGGATTTCAAGTGATGTTGAGTCCTATTGGAAGAAGAATTGCGAGGACGCAATTGTTTTAAGGGGGGGGGGGGGGGAGGATGTGATAACCCGAACCCGGCATGCATTTAATAACATTTAACTGCATTTAATTAAGTGTTTAATTAGTTAATAATCCATTTTTGCACTATTTTGATATTTCTTTTAGAAGCATTCAATAATTTTTTTTTTTCATTAATTAAAAGATTATCTCCTATTTTTATTATTTATAGAAATTGGATTTACTTTCTTGTATTTAATTAAGTGTCATCTTAAATGTTAATATTTAATTGTATTTGATTACGTGTTTATATTAACTTGTTTATTCGTATCTTAGCATTAATTACATAATTCTTTAAAATATTATAGAAATAGTTAAATTAATTATTTTTAAATGAATATTGATTATTTTGATTGCTTTGATTATTTTAATAATCGGTTTTATTTTCTTGCATTTAATTACTCGGTTTTCAATTAAATGAGTAAAATAACTCCGAGCCGGAGTGAATTTTAAACTATTCTACTATTCTACTTTTAAAAAATTATAGTTTTATATTATTGCTCATTATTTGATTAGCGATCGTTTATTGATCGTTCGATCGTAGCATTTCAAAAATGAAAGTTAGAAGAATATTTCTCGGATTTCGTGAATAGCGTTTCTAGTTTAAATTAGCTAGTTTTAGTTAGTTTTCATTAAAATTGCATTGCTCTAACTTGGAATAAATTAAATGGCATCAAAATAAGCTAATTTGACCATTTTTTAACTTGAATTGACCAAGCGTTTTGCCTTTGACCTTTTTGCCCTTAGTTGTCATCTTTTAAAACAAAGGAAAAGAAATAAATAAATAAAAACAAGGCAAAAATTCAGCCATGGCCGAAACTCAAAGGAAAAGAAAGAAAAAAATTTCTTTTGTATTTTCTTCTCCAATCTTGCGTGGAATCGGACGAGGATCGTGGCTCGGGTCCTTGCGGGTCTTGGTCTTCAATCTCTGTGAGGGTTTTCACGTTTTTGTGCATATATATTCGAATTTGATTTTTGATTCAATTTCTTAAATTTGATATTTAATGCGTTATAATGCTTGAAATTGCTTTGAATTGCCTCTTTAGGGTTTGTAGAGCATTGCTTGTTAGTTATTTAGCGATTTTTATGGCTAGAAACGCGTATTTGAAATTGGGGAAGAATAATGAATAGTGAATTTGAATAGTAAAACCCTAGAAATTTGGATTTTGATCCGAATTGCGGTTTCTTGATTTGGATAGGTGCCATTAATGATAGAAAGATAAAATGTGCAATAAAAACGTACCGGCCTTTGATAAAATTGGAAATTAGACAATGAAACGTAAAGGGGCTGTTTGACCGAGAGTTGACCATGCTCGAATTGAGTTGGGGGTTTTGCTATTGAGGGCATGGAAGCACTTTTGGCGCTATTGTGGCGTTGATTGAGCGACCAGTTAGCATAGCTGTAGTTCAAATGCAATAGGTGGACTTTCGGACTTCGGTTGGGAAAGTGAGGTTTCATGCCATAGAAATGTGCCTTGTAGTGCCTAAGTGAATGTAGTGAAATCGGTTTCCTAATCCCGTTGCTCGTTTGCTCGTAATTGCCTTTGGAAGTTAGAGATTGAATAGTGATATTTGTCGTTTTCGTGTTTGAACTGCTATTACGTGTTTAATTGATGTTCTTGTTGATGTTAATGATAATCATGCTTGAAAAGTTAATTGAATGTTAATATTGATTGAAAATGCTTGATATCTCGTATATTGCCACTAATCAGCACTTTCGTGCTATTGCTCGTTTGTTGCTTGTATCTCGTATTGTATTGCATAGTGTCTGGCGCGTGAGTGATGGACCTCTCTAGGCAGTCTCGGGTTGCCAGGGTTGGTTGCTCTAGCTCCGTGTCCTATTCCCATTCTCGCTAGGGGTGCCGCCTTGGGAGATTTGGGTCGTAGATGTGTCGGGGTACATCTGGAGTACACCCAGTACAAGTTATAAGGTGGTTGCGCACTTATTGTCATCGTTGTCAACAACAAGCTCGAGATTGATGTATTGCTCGTGGAATGGTATATTGCTCGTAAGAGTGAACCGTGACCTTCAAAGTGTGGTATAGCTTTGAGTGGTTGTGTTAATGCTTTCTTTAATTGTTTATTGTATTGTCATTTATATTGAATGCTTTCTTATTGATTATATTGCTTAACTGTACCTATTTACATTGCACGATCTTCTTTTGTCTCCACCTCGATATCTGTTTCGCCATCACTTAGTATATGTGTTGAGTATACTCACTCCTTACCACCACATTTCAGGAAATGCCATGTTAGCTGGAAAGTTCGTGGTTATGTGATAGATCGTGCTTGAAGAGTTGCCTTGCGTGCTATGTGGCTTGAGTTGTCAAAAATGTAAAGATTTTATTCTCATGAGATGTATGCTTCCATGTATTGTATGTATTTAGTGTTAAAAGTTATGTAATTAACTTAACTAGGTCTATTAGAATGGTATGATAGTCTATTTTATACAATAGGTTAGTATAGTTTAATTGCCAAGCATGAATGTACTTGTCAAAGATGAGAAGAGATAGGTTAGCTTTTATACTGGAAATGTATATTTAATTGTGTTCGCTTGTTGAGAACCAAGGCTCGGATGGCCTTGAGGTGTTTGTATGGTTGGACACGGTGCTGGTCCACTTATATGCTATTGCAGGTTTTTGCATTTTTGCCTAGAAACAGGAGAGACTCCGTCCGTTTTTTCCAAATTTTATGCTTGGGTTTGGAATTGGGTTGCGATTAGATTGATTAATAGAACTCCCGGTCTCGAGAGGGATCGGGGTGTTACAAAACCAGTACGAATATAACCTACATGTCCAATTGAACTATGAGCTAAAAGTCTTTTGACTTTCATTTGGGCCATGGCGGCTAGTGCTCCTAAGATCATAGAAGCAATGCTGCAGAAAAAGAAGATTTGTTTCAATATAGCTCCATAAGAACCATAAATAGAAACACGTGAAATATTAGCAGAAATAGGGATTTTAGGGGCAATAGAAATGAATGTTGTAACCGGGGTGGGTGAACCCTCATAGATATCAGGTGCCCACATATATAGAGTCAAAAGAGATATGGAGTCCGAAGGGGAGGGAGTTTTCTTTGGGGCTCGAGAGATCGAATAGATAGGGCCCCACAAGTTTTGAATTCACCACTGCGGAATTCACACGAAAGGGAACGAGGAATTCTCAACGAAAAAAGTGCTATTTGAACCGAACGTGAAAATCGTTTTCCATCAAACGGCTGTTCCCGTAACTCTACTCTCGACTTGGATTATATATCCAAAAAGGTTCGCTCTCGGCCATTCTACACACTGCCTAGCTGAGGCATAGTTATCTGAAGTGGATTCTCTCTTTTGTAGTAGATGCCGAACCTATTGTGCCCAGTTGACTAAGAAGGGGGCGGCCGCAACAGCTACATGGACCCCTTCCTTTCTTTTGTTGCCAGCGATTTCCTGGGCGGAGCCAGAATTATTATAAAGGGAAGGTAAAGCCCGAAGGCTGCTATCCTAATAGGCCAGCGGGCGGAACGAGAGGAGGGCCCGGCAATCATACCACGATGGTCAAAAAAGCGTGTTCCCTTCAGATAAGACACACCGTAGGTCATCCTCGACTTTTTTTGTTTTTGATGAAAAACAAAGAAAATCTCGTCTCGATCTCCGAAAGCCTTTTTCTTCCCCCGCCGTATCTCCTTCCCTTCGTCAAGCCTTTCCTTTAATGGTTGGGGGAAGCATTCTCTTATCTGAACTTGGCAAGCATTCTTTCCAGCCATAGTCAAATCAAGTAGGGGGTGGGTTTGAACATAAACTCAAACATGATTTGAAGGGTCCTAGCTACGCCATGCGTTCAATACAAAATCTGGAAAGCTACAGGGATGACAAAAAGAGGGCGCTTTCCTATGTTGGACTAAAAAAAAAGGACCTAAGATAAGAGCGTCTTCTCTTAGCTTTCTTCCTCCCGCACCTATCGCCTGGCTCGCATTAGAGGGAAAGATTAGCAAAGCAGGAAAAGACAGAGGGAGAGGAGCAGCATCTTATTCTCTTCACGAGAACTTCTAGATCGAAGAAGCATTCGGAACGGGCTCCACGTTCATTTCGTTGGCAAAAAAGATCCACGTGCTTCGAGGAACCCAAAAATGAATTTGACTTGATAGATAGAATCAATGATAGATAGAGAAGAGATAGATAAAGGATATATAAATTTCTCTAAAAATAAGAGGAATAGAATAGACATCCCATTAGATGTCTATCTATCCTTTATTATCACCCGATTCTTTTTTCTATCGTTATATCTGCTCTCTCTAAAAAAATTGAGAGATAAAGAATAGATGGATCTTATCCTCTATGTCACGCCCCGACCCGATCCCGCAAAAGGCCAAGCCCGGACCTGACACATGGACGGAGTCTCCTCTGTACCGTGGACGATCCGAAACCCTACATTCAATATAATACTTGCGAATTCCATAATAAACATTTGAAACAAGCCAACTTTCTTTTAAAACATACATTTTCTTATTAACCAACTTTGCAATCCAAAATGCCATGCATACTACACAAGTATTCGTGCCACTAAACAGTTAAACCATTAGTATGCAATTCTTTACTAGTCATAAGAGCATAACTTTACAACTTTACAATCTTTAAACCTTTACAACAAAATACCATAAAGGCCTCAAAATAGAACTACATACAAGGCTACAAGCCTCAAAATAAAGCGACAACCAAGCATTAAACACATCAAGCATGGCCCGCACAAAAGTCTGGCAACCAACCACCAGCTAAGCAAAGAAGTGCTATCAAGGAAACACCTCCACTTGCTCATTCTCCTCTATTACCTCAATAGGGTCTGCTTCAACTACTCCTGTAAAATACAGTATAGAAAGGAATGAGCAAAAACTATTGCTCAGCGAGGGTTATTGGTCTCAAGGATGGAGATGAGAGAAGAATGCAATGCAAATAGTCAAGCAATTCATACAATTATCATATAAAGATACAAAAAAAGCCATCAAATAAGCAAGACAAGCATTAAAACTATAAACACTCATTCAAAAGATACGATTCACTTTTCACGAACAACTTTCAATCACGAATTCGATGACGACGCGCCGGCCCAAACTACCTTATAACTTCAGTTTGGAATACCCCGGAAGTATACATCAATTCTATGACCCAAATCTCCCTGGGAGGCAACCCAAGCGAGAAAGGGAATAGGACACGAAGCTAGGGCAACCAACACTGGCAACCCGAGGCTACCCAGAGAGGCCCATCACTCCGCCCCTGACTCTATGAATGCAATACAATATACAATGCAACAATCGAGCAATCAAGCAATAGAGCCACACGTGGGAGAATAACAAAGTAGGTTATTCTCGCACGCAATAGCAACAGTTGATAAACATTACAATCAAAATCAACCCTAACAAGCATAATAAGCATTAACAAGCATTAACAAGCATTCTACAAGCAAAATTCTATGAAAACCAACAAAAACACAAAACGACCCCAACTTACCAAACGCTACTACTTTCAAACGAGCCACGAGTTTTGGAAACCGACTTTACCAATCCTCCTAGGTTACCATAAGGCACGTCTAAAGACCCCGAAACCTTACTTTACCCTAGAATTCACGCAAGGCCCCGATTTTCCTCTTTGCACGTTTGAACTACTGCTACTCTAACCAAACACCCAACCAATGCCATAACCACACCAGAAGTGCTTCCATGGCCTCCCGAGACAATGCCATCACGTAAAATGAGAAAATGCTAAACTCGATCTAAACGACCCCGACTTTCACTAATGCATTTTTCTCGTTTTTTCCATTACACAATCCAAACAAATCATGAATTTAGGCATTCTAGCATATCTAGCATCTTTTCACATCAACAGAACGCATAACGGAACAACTTCTACATTTTGAGGGTTTACTATTCATATTTTACTATTCAATTGACATTTTAAATTACAATCTCAACATTCAACCGCATAAAATGTTAAAAAGCTATAAATACATGTTCTACAATTGTCAAGGAACATTCTTTAAGCATTAAAATGATTAAAATAATAAACTACGGATAAAACCCAAAAATCATAAAGTTGAGACACATAACATTAAAATGTGCAAATAACATGCTTCCCTCACCTTAGACAATCCTAGTCGCTAGGAAAACAACGTTGGATGCCTCAGAACCAACCCTGCACAAGCTCACGCGAAGATTTGAATTTTTGAAGATTAAAAATCTTTTTTTTTTCCTTCTATGTTTCGGCCTGCTCCCTTTCTGTTTTTCAGCTTTGAGTTTTATTTTTTCTTTGTTATTTGCTTATTAAAAGATGACAACTTGGTCAAATGGTCAAACCCTTGGTCAACTACTTAAAATTTGGTCAATTTAGCCTATTTTTGTGCATTTTAAAGCTAAAATAACTAGTGCAATATTAATTCTAGCTAACAATAATTAAAATATAAAATTTAAGACACCAAAATGCTAGTTTTCACTATTTGTTGAGGACTAGAAACCGCTATCTAACTATCGCTCTCGATATGCAATGCACCTTGCGACAACAAAGAAACAACAATTTGATTTCAAAGAACGTAAGAAAATATAATTTTTAGAATAATAAACAAGAAAATTCCACATTCCGGGCTCGGGTATTACACCCTCTCCCCCTTAAAACAGTTGCGCCCACGCAATTCTTACCTGGTCAACAAACAACTCCGGATACTGACTCCGAACCTAGTCCACTCTTTCCCAAGTCGCTTCCTTAAACCCACGATGATTCCACAGAACCTTTACTAACAGAATACTATTTCTACGAAGTTCCTGAACTTTTCGATCCACAATTCGAATCGGTTTCTCTTCATAAGTTAACTTTTCCTCAATCTACAAAGGCTCTGGTTCGAGTACATGTGAAGGATCTGGATGGTATTTCCTCAACATTGACACGTGGAAAACATCGTGCAGTCTCGACAAGCTCGGAGGTAAAGCTAGTCGATAAGCCAAAGGACCTACCTTTTCAGTGATCTCATACGGACCCACATACCTGGGACTAAGTTTCCCGCTCTTACCGTGCCGAATCAATCCATTTCGAGGAGAAATCTTAAGAAACACCCAATCTCCCAAAGAAAATTCAAGATCCCGACGGTGCTTATCTGCATAACTCTTCTGACGACTCTGAGCTGTAAGCATACGCTGGCGAATAAGGTGAACATTATCCACCATCTTAATCATCTCAGGTAACACAGTCGGATCAACTATTCTCATCTCCCCAACCTCTTCCCAATACAATGGGGATCTGCATTTAAGACCGTACAATGCCTCGTAGGGAGCCATACTTATAGTAGATTGATAACTATTATTGTAGGCGAACTCTGCTAAAGGCAAAAACTTCTCCCAATTCTTCCCAAAATCTAACACACATGCCCGAAGCATGTCTTCCAAGATCCTGATAGTTCTCTCAGACTGGCCATCAGTTTGTGGATGGTATGCTGTACTGAAGCTCAATTTAGTTCCCATAGCCTCTTGCAACTTCTGCCAAAAATGAGATCTAAATCTGGGATCTCTATTTGACACTATACTCTGTGGCACACCATGAAGTCTCACAATATTAGCAACATAAAGCTCAGCTAGTTTATCAAGGCTATCCTGTTTGTTCACAGGAATAAAATGTGAAACTTTAGTCAATTGGTCCACAACAACCCAAACAGAATCACATCCACTCAGAGATCTATGAAGATCGGTCACAAGGTCCATTGTTATATGCACCCACTTCCATTGCGGAATCGACAACGGTTACAGAAGCGCGGCTGCCCTCTTATGCTCAACTTTAACCCTCTAACAAGTCAAATACCTGGATACATACCCAGCAATCTCCCTCTTCATATTGTTCCACCAGAAGTGTTGTTTCAGATCTCTATACATTTTAGTACTGCTCGGGTGAATTGTATATCTTGAATTATGTGCCTCGGATAGAATCTCATTCTTCAAAGTCGGATCACCAGGAACACACACCTTGTCCCTGAATCTAAAGATACCATCTACATGTAATTTAAACTCCGACTCTCCCCCTTTTGTTTTTCCTTGGATTTTCAAGATGTGAGGATCAGTCTTCTGAGCCTCTCTGATTTGTGCTAGCAATCCCGACTGAATTTGTAAGCTAGCAAATCGAATCCCTACCTTAGTAGCTTCAGGCTTCCATGAACAAATTTCCTCCAAAGTCTCCCAATCCTTGATAATTAAACTTGCAATAGTAGCCTTTCGGCTCAAAGCATCTGCAACAACATTTGCCTTACTTGGCACGTAGTTTATAGAGCAATTTTAGCCACTTAATAGCTCTAGCCATCTCCGCTGCCTCATATTCAAATCCTTTTGTGAAAATAAATATTTGAGACTCTTGTGGTCAGTAAAAATTTCAAATCTGCTACCCCACAAGTAATGACGCCATTTCTTTAAAGCAAACACAACTGCAGCTAACTCTAGATCATGTGTAGGGTAATTGACTTCATATGGTTTCAACTTCCTAGAAGCATAGGCAATCACCTTACCATTCTGCATTAAAACACAGCCCAAACCTTCTTTAGATGCATCACTGTAGAGAACAAAGTTTTATGTACCCTCAGGTAAAGCTAGTATAGGAGCTGTAGTTAGTCTCTTCTTCAGTTCTTGGAAACTGGACTTACACTTAGCATCCCAGTTGTAAGTAACTTTCTTTCGAGTCAACTGGCTTAAAGGTCCAGAAATTTTGGAAAAGTCTTTAACAAACCTCCGATAGTAACCTGCCAACCCTAGAAGACTCCGAATCTCTGACACCGTTTCAGGCCTCTTCAAAGACGAAACAACTTCAATCTTAGCTGGGTCTACTGAAATTCCTTGATCTGAAATGATATGGCCTAGAAAAGATATCTGATTCAACCATAATTTGCACTTGTTGAATTTAGCAAAAAGCTTGTTTTCTTGCAAAGTCTGGAGCACAATCTTCAAATGTTGTTCATGTTCAGCCTCATTCTTAGAGTACACTAAAATGTCATCAATAAAGATTACGACAAATTGATCAAGATAAGGTCGAAAGACCCTCTGCATTAAGTCCATGAATGCGCCTGGTGCATTCGTCAAACCAAACGGTAACACAACAAATTCATAGTGGCTATATCTAGTCTTAAATGCCGTCTTTGGTATATCGTCACTCCGAATTCTGAGTTGATAGTAACCCTGCCTCAAATCAAATTTGGAGTAAACACTCGCACCCTGCATCTGGTCAAACAATTCTTCAATCAATGGCAAGGGGCATTTGTTCTTAATCGTGACTTGATTAAGTCCCCTGTAATCAATACATAACCGTAGCGTGCCATCTTTCTTTCTCACAAACAACACAGGTGCACCCCACAGTGAAGAACTAGGTTGTATAAACCCTTTCTCAAGCAAATTCTGAAGCTGAATTTTTAATTCCTGAAGTTCAACCGATGCTATTCTATAAGGACTTCTAGAAATTGGCGCAATGTCTAGCACAAGATCAATCACAAATTCAATCTCCCTATCCGGTGGTAAACCCGGTAATTCCTCAGGAAATACACCAGGGAAGTCTTTAACAATTGGAACCTCATTCAAATTCAACTTATCAGTAGGTTGATTGATCAGATAAGCTAAGTAAGCTTCACAACCTTTATTCAACAACTTAGAAGCCTTGATCGATGATAAAAGAGGTATTCGGGCAGCCCCGCAGTTCCCAACAATCTCTAGTACCGGTAGGTCAGGAATCTGAAGATAAACAATTTTTGTTCTACAATCCAACTGAGCATAGTACTTCCCCAACCAATCCATTCCTAAAATGATTTCAAAGTCACGGAAGGGCAATATAATTAAATCAGTAGGAAATTTACGGTTCTCAATGCATATATCACAAGATTTGCAAAAAGACTCAGTAACAAATTTCGCACCCAAAGGCGTACTAACTTCAACTTCATGCGGCAGTTTATCAATGCAAACATTCACAGATCGTGCACATGCAGGAGTTATAAATGAATGTGTAGCTCCGGGATCAATCAAAACTTTAACTGGCTGAGTATTGAGAAAAAAGGTACCTTCCACTATTGCGGTATTATCGGGTAGCTCCTCCGCATCTAGTGCAAAGACCCTAGCCTGTACCCTCTGTGCTGGACCTGCACCTGCAGCCCTATTCTGCACACCTTGGCCTCCAATACGGCCCTGGACATTCTTATACTTAGGGCAATCTTTCACCCTATGATCATCATTCCCACAACCGGTGCATTTACCACTCTTCTTCCAGCAATTAGCCTCAACGTGCCCCGATCGATTACAAAAGTTACACTGCTGATTTTGTCTTACAACAGTGTTTCCCGTAGGTGCGGGGGCTTTGGCAGTAGTAGGAACTGTACCTCCCTGCTGGGGTCTAGTCACAGCTGGCCTCCCCTGAATCTGATACTGAGGCTGATACGGACGTTGCTGAGGAACCTGCGCAGAAGTCTGATACTGCCTTGACTGACTCTGGCTGCTCTTGCCCAAGTACTGTTTCTTACTCGGCTGGCTACTCTCCGCTATCATCTCAGCCTTCCATTTCTCAAACTTCAAGGCTGCTTGGAATGTCTCGGGAAAAGTAGTGTAGGTCTGCCCAGTCAAATGTAGTTGTATATCCATTCTCAGCCCACGAACAAACCTATGAATCATCCTCCTAGCTGGCCGTACCAACTCGGGCATATACCTCGACAGGCTAACAAACCTAGCCTCATACTGTGCAACAGTCATGTTTCCCTACTTCAGGGCCACAAATTCATCCTCCCGCCTTTCCCTAGCCATCTCAGGAATATACTTATCCCGAAACTCACTCATAAAATCATCCCACAAATGTGGAACATCCTCACAGTCCCACATCAACCTGACAGTGTTCCACCACTGCTCTGCGTCGCCCTCTAACAGGAATGCCGTACAATCCATTCTTGCCTCATCAGTGTACCTCAAAGCAGCGAAAATTTTCTCAACACGGTTAATCCATCTCTCGGCTGCCTCGTCATTCAGCTCTCCAAAGAACTTACCCGGCTCGTGCCTCAAGAATTTCTCCAACTGATTATTCTCAGCCCTATACCCCTGTCCACCAGGATTAGCTTGATTTCCCTGGGGATTATTATTCCTGTCCTGCCTCTGCTCATGCAGTACCTGTGTAATCCGGTCAACTGCTGTGGTCATAGTAGCCATAAACTGTTCAGGCAACGGTTGCTGACCCTGTTCTGCTGCCTCTTCATCTGTCCCTTGACCTTGAGTACCACGTCGTGGTGGCATAGTAACAACTCACAATAGCTGGCAGCATATAAAAGCAGTTTATAGACATAAATATAGCACATAAGATTAGATAACACTCAAGTCAATATCAATCAAATATCCTATCACACAATTCTCATAAGACAAGGTTGACATGCCAAATTAATTCACTTAAACACATAAGCACCCAAGTTCACATAGTCATGCTATAACATTTTCTTTTCACTTAACAATCATACAATAACACTTCAGCATTTTAGACCGTTACCCCACAGACCGAGAAATATATCCCGGCTCATGCAAGACTATCATGCTCTGATACCACCTAAAGATGTCACTCCCCGACCCGACCCCGCAAAAGGCCAAGCCCGGACCTGACACATGGACGGAGTCTCCTCTGTACCGTGGACGATCCGAAACCCTACATTCAATATAATACTTGCGAATTCCATAATAAACATTTGAAACAAGCCAACTTTCTTTTAAAACATACATTTTCTTATTAACCAACTTTGCAATCCAAAATGCCATGCATACTACACAAGTATTCGTGCCACTAAACAGTTAAACCATTAGTATGCAATTCTTTACTAGTCATAAGAGCATAACTTTACAACTTTACAATCTTTAAACCTTTACAACAAAAGACCATAAAGGCCTCAAAATAGAACTACATACAAGGCTACAAGCCTCAAAATAAAGCGACAACCAAGCATTAAACACATCAAGCATGGCCCGCACAAAAGTATGGCAACCAACCACCAGCTAAGCAAAGAAGTGCTATCAAGGAAACACCTCCACTTGCTCCTCCTCCTCTATTACCTCAATAGGGTCTGCTTCAACTACTCCTGTAAAATATAGTATAGAAAGGAATGAGCAAAAACTATTGCTCAGCGAGGGTTATTGGTCTCAAGGACGGAGATGAGAGAAGAATGCAATGCAAATAGTCAAGCAATTCATACAATTATCATATAAAGATACAAACAAAGCCATCAAATAAGCAAGACAATCATTAAAACTATAAACACTCATTCAAAGGATACGATTCACTTTCCACGAACAACTTTCAATCACGAATTCGATGACGACACGCCGGCCCAAACCACCTTATAACTTCAGTTTGGAATACCCCGGAAGTATCCATCCATTCTACGACCCAAATCTCCCTGGGAGGCAACCCAAGCGAGAAAGGGAATAGGACACGGAGCTAGGGCAACCAACACTGGCAACCCGAGGCTACCAAGAGAGGCCCATCACTCCGCCCCTGACTCTATGAATGCAATACAATATACAATGCAACAATCGAGCAATCAAGCAATAGAGCCACACGTGGGAGAATAACAAAGTAGGTTACTCTCGCACGCAATAGCAACAGTTGATAAACATTACAATCAAAATCAACTCTAACAAGCATAATAAGCATTAACAAGCATTAACAAGCATTCTACAAGCAAAATTCTATGAAAACCAACAAAAACACAAAATAAACCCAACTTACCAAACGCTACTACTCTCAAATGAGCCACGAGTTTTGGAAACCGACTTCACCAATCCTCCTAGGTTACCATAAGGCACGTCTAAAGACCCCAAAACCCTACATTACCCTAGAATTCACGCAAGGCCCCGATTTCCCTCTTTGCTCATTTGAACTACCACTACTCTAATTAAACACCCAACTAACGCCATAACCACAACAAAAGTGCTTCCATGGCCTCCTGAGACAATGCCATCAAGCAAAACGAGAAAATGCTAAACTCAATCTAAACGACCCCGACTTTCACTAATGCATTTTTCTCATTTTTTCCATTGCACAATCCAAACAAATCATGCATTTAGGTAATCTAGCATATCTAGCATCTTTTCACATCAACAGAACGCATAACAGAACAACTTCTACGTTTTGAGGGTTTACTATTCATATTTTACTATTCAATTGACATTTTAAATTACAATCTCAACATTCAACTACAGAAAATGTTAAAAAGCTATAAATACATGTTCTACAATTGTCAAGGAACATTCTTTAAGCATTAAAATGATTAAAATAACAAACTACGGATAAAATCCAAAAATCATAAAGTTGAGACATATAACATTAAAATGCGCAAATAACGTGCTTCCCTCACCTTAGACACTCCTAGTCGCTAGGAAAACAATGTTGGATGCCTCGGAACCAACCCCGCACGAGCTCACGCGAAGATTTGAATTTTTGAAGATTGAAAATATTTTTTTTTTCCTTCTATGTTTCGGGCTGCTCCCTTTTCTGTTTTTCAGCTTTGAGTTTTATTTTTTCTTTTTTATTTGCTTATTAAAAGATGACAACTTGGTCAAATGGTCAAACCCCTGGTTAACTACTTAAAATTTGGTCAATTTAGCCTATTTTTGTGCATTTTAAAGCTAAAATAACTAGTGCAATATTAATTCTAGCTAACAACAATTAAAATATAAAATTTAAGACACCAAAATGCTAGTTTTCACTATTTGTTGAGGACTAGAAACCGCTCTCTAACTATAACTCTCGATATGCAATGCACCTTGCGACAATAAAGAAGCAACAATTTGATTTCAAAGAACTTAAGAAAATATAATTTTCAGAATAATAAACAAGAAAATTCCACATTCCGGGCTCGGGTATTACACTCTATATCGAGCACTCATTCTTATCTGTTGATAGAAAAATCTTCGTCAAATACCGGACTTTGCCTTTTTTCTAGGAATTCCTCATATCCAAGGCAGCTTATCACAAGCACCCCACCCCATACAACTAGTTTAGGGGGGATGTTAGCCTTTTGAATCAAACAAAGTAAGTAGTAGGGGCTTCATAGCTACTTTTATTCTAAAGGAAAGTGAAGAACCAACCTTTAGTCAGAAGGAGCCCTACTTCTCTTTTTGCGACCTCATCACTTCAATTCAAGGGCAAACACATTTCTTAGTCACCGGGCTGAGCGCACCTTTGGTACTTCAATAGGGCGAGTTGTGATGCCCAAGATTTAGCCATGCATTCAATTACTGTTACATACATTATTTGCGTATTCCTTCTGTGCTTTATTAACTGTCTTCCTTAGCTACTATTCACTCCATTTTTAAACTGCATTCTGTTAGTGAATTAGCATTTTTATTAAATCATATTAATGATTAGAGGAGTGAAAAAAATGTGCAATTGAGCTAGAAGCGATAGGAGAGCTCGATTAGAAAATATTTTTAGCAGTTAAATGAATAGTATTACGTAACAAAACTTAGAGATTTAATTAGCTAACATCACTTTTCACCATAGGCTCATTTTAAAGTTAACAACGCGCATTTTAGAAGTCCACTTATCCACCCAACCATGACCCCACCTCAATCTAGCCACCTTATATATCACCTAAGCTCATAAAACACAAAAAAAAGAAAAAAAATTGTGATGTTTTTATTGTAGCAGGCCGAGAGCAGCTAGGAGAAGGAAGAATTGATTTTTTGCTCTTCAACTCTTCAATTCAAGCCAAGCCAAGCCTAGAGCAAGTAGTTTAAGGTGTGTGCAAGCTTCCTAGGTGCTCCTACGCACATTGGTGAGGGATTTCACGGCTTATTTTCATATTTTAAAATAGTTGCTATTTTCTTGATTTGTTAAAAATGTGACCAAATGCTATTGTATTGATTATCTATGGTATAATACCTTGTTTATAAGTGCTAGAGAACATATTTGAGCCATTGTTTCGCTTTTTAAACGGTTAGAATCGTTATTTTGAATTATGAGATGAATAGTGACGTTTTTCTATGGTTTTGTCTAATTGCGCGTATTAGCTTGATTCAACACTTCTAATAGATGCCTTAGGTGTTAATGAAGATAGTCTAATAGCCCCGTACACTTGAATTGCTCTAATATCGCTTAGAACATGAATCAGCCAACTTTAACAAAGGGGTTTCGGGGTTAAGGCGAATCCGGGTGGATTCGGGCTTCACTTTTAGTATTCTTAGGCTACCTAGGTGCTATAGAAGCTTTGCTAACCCCTATTTGAAGCCCGGATGAGGCATGTGTAGTTTAAAGCTAGAAGAGAGAAATTGGGGCTTTCGGGATAATTGCGGGCATTTGAATGTGTTTGAGGGTTGAGAGGGTTCCTTGAGGGTTAGTTAGAAGGTTGGTATAGTTTCCCTTTAAAATTAAATCGTTAACTTTGGTTTGGAAGAGAAATAGCTTGGAAAACAAAGGGGTTTAGGTGCAATTTTGGTTGTCTCGTGCTTCTAAGACCTTGGCACGACTTCTTGAGTGTTTAAATGTGACTTCAAGTTGTTTTAGAGCTCTTAGCATGATTCTATGCTTGTCTTGTATATAATCCTTTGTAAAACTGCATATTTGCTTGTATAAGTTACTTCTATTCTAACTGCATCGAGGTCAACCTACTTTGTTGATCCTCCTACGTGTTATTGCTTATATTATTGATATTAACTTGCCATTGTAAAGTGCATTGCATAGTGGTTGCGCAACCATAGTGTCAGGGGCAGATGGGTTGAATATCAGTTGGGCGGCAGAGGGCTTGCCAATGGATATTCAAACTCCGTGCTCTATTCCCTCACTCGCCTGGTCCAGAGATTGCCAGGGGGTGTTGGGTCGTAGGATTATCGGGGTACATCAGGATTACACCCACTAGAGTGTTTGGGATTATGCCGGCTTATCGTGATCGTGATCGTGGTTCGTGGGTCGTGAATGAAGACCAAGTGAAGATTGGAGTATAGGGGTTATGTGGAATGTATCCTTTTAAATGTGTGGTTATTTAAGCTATTATTATTTCTTGAATTGTTTAATTGCTATTGTTGTTTAACTGTATTACCTGTTGCATTGCATGCCCCGGGACCTTATCCCTCACTGGGCAACAGTGTTGCTCATACCTCGATATATGTTTCAAGAGACGCTGAGGGTGATCCCAAGCTAGTTGAGATAGTAGTAGAGGAGGAAGAGGTGCAGACAGAGCCTTTGCCTTAGTTGCTATGTGTGTTGTTCTAAGGTGGATGTGATTTCTTGTTATTACAAGATGTTCAAGTACTACTATGTTATGATCTATTTTGAGGCCTTAGGGCTATGTATATTTTTGTAGCTGCAAGTTAAAAGTTAGTTGGTTGTAATGTTAGCTTTGAGGTATTATGGCTTGTAATAACTTTTGTTTCTACTTTTAATCAACTTGCATGCTTGGGAGTGAATGACCTAATGTAGGATGTTTTTTCTTTTAAGAATGTTTTAATGTTACCTTAGAATGGCATGGCTATCAGATTATGTTGAAATCAAGTTACCTGCATGCTTGTGTGGTTTTGGAACTGTTGTATGCTTCAAGGCTCGGATGGCCTTGAACCTTTAAATATTTAGTTATGAAAAGCTTGTTTATATTGTTGAGGCTTTATGTGAGAGTTTACAGGTTTCTAGAATATCCGCGGTACAGAGGAGACTCTGTCCGTGTATCGGGTCCGGACTTAACCATTAACGCGGGGTTGGGTCAGGGCGTGACACGAGCTCTTTGATAGTGACTTCTTTTATTTGGTAGAGTGACGAAAGGCTACTTCAATGACGGAAAAAGCTGGAAACTCGAGAGGGTTGCCTTTGGAAGCGTTCACCGGTAACCAAAGCATCACTCATTCCTTTTGATTATGTCATGACACTGACTGAATCTAATCCATAAACCCAAAAATGAAACAAAGTACGTTCCCTTTCGTCAAGTAGGTAAAGTAGGCATACAAACCACTTTGCCTTAGACTCTATTTGTGAGGCCCGATCTCGATTTGTATGCGATACCTCGTTTCGTGTGCCATAACCTAGATTTGTGTGCCTTGACCTAGGTTTAAGAATCGTGTTTCATTTTGTGTGCCTTGCATTGAACTACATGCATACATTTAGGGTTGCGTGCATGTACTTGGAAAACGTGCTTTCGTCTCGTAGTTCGTGCCCTACCTCGTAGTGCGTGCCCTAAACCTAGGAAAGTATGCCCACACGTTAATCAAGAAAGTATCTTACACGAAGCACTAGATCATTAATTAATCCTACAAACTCCACTAACTAATATTAAATTGCTAATTCAACCCACTAGAAGACAAAATCTCACCAAAAGCTAGACATTTCTTTATTCTTTATTCTTTGCATATCCCAAACACACAAAAAAATAATCATTTTTGAAGACACAAAATTCTGATTTTTCAAGGCCCTAGGCCGACACAAGCTTCATAGTCTTCAAGGCTTTTCATTTTTCTTTCATTTTTCTTTCTTTCCCTCATTCTTCTCTCACCCTCTCATTTCTTCTCTCTCTCTCTCGGCCCTAGCTGAATTTGTAGACTCCATAGCTAAGTTCTTCATCCTAAGGCTCTTCAAGACCTCCAAGCTACTTAGGAGCTCGACCAAGCAAAGCTAGGAGCAAAGAAATGCACATGCAAGCCTTTAGCACATCCATTTCGGCTTAGGTGAGTTTGTTAGCTTCCATTTCTTTTCTTCTTGTTCTAACCACATGCACCTACTAAGAACATGGTAACTTAGCTAGGAAATTAGAGAAATCCCAAGTTGTCTCTCGGCTAAGCAAGGAGAAGAGTTGTCATTAAGCTTCATCAAGAGTTTGTGCATCTTCTTTGTTGTCATGCTAAGGTGAGGGCTAAACTTATTGAAAATCTTTTGAAAACCACATGCATGCCTTTGAATGTCTATTTTTACCTCTGTACTTGTGATATATGTGTGTTCATGAGCTTTTATAAACATGCATGGCAAGATATTTGGCTAGAATGTGGTGATAGTTGAAATCGCGTATGGGACAGCCTTCTACCTTGTTGGTGTGGGGTGATTTTGACCAGGTAAATGATGTTGAAAATGTGTGAAAATTGGTAGGTAACTAGTTTTTCCAGTTTGGAGTATTTTTCACAGAAATAGGCCAAAGCTATTGACCCTATGGTACTCAAAATGGCAAAATAGCAAAATGTGTCTAAATCTGGAAAATCTGGGAAAATGAAGCAGGTTTGGCAGATTCACTGTTCTTGTAGAACGAACCATTTTTGACTTAGTAAATGATATACAAAATGTATGAAATTTGGTGTACTACTATATTTTTCAGTTCTGGACATTTTTGTCAGAAATGGACTAAGGCTAAATCTGACCCTAAGGCACTCAAAAACGACAAGTATTGAAATGTGTACAAATCTGGACAGTTTTGTCTAGTCTCACTGTTTTCACTATAACTGTTGAACCCAAACTCCAAATGATGCGAGGTTTGTTTCTGAATTTAGTTCACTCCTTAAGATTTAATTTGAAATCTTGTTCACTGGAATTGGAGATTGTTTGCTTTTCTCAAAATGTGAGAAAACAGTCCATTGCAGTGAGGGTTTCACCTAGTGATATGCTTAGAAGAATTATTGTAGCTTCTCTTGTTGTATTAAATGCTTGGGATTGTGGCATTGGGATGTTGTGTGGACTGTTTTGAATGCTTGAGGGTGTTTGAATTAATCAATGCATGGCTTGAGTTTAATTACGTGACAACTTAGGGCTTAATCGTATGGGTGAACATAAATTGAAACCCTAATGGCTAGGAAAACTCGCTAAGTGTTGATCCTATGAATATCGCATTTAATTATGTGATTTGTAGGCTGCCCGTAGTTGCCCTCATAGCCCTAAGCATGATTTCGATGATTACATGTTGACAAGTAGGCCTTTCTTGCACCCGGTCCCACGTAGGTGTCGTTGCATGTTGAATAATCTTATTAATTGATTATGTGAACTTCGAAATGAGTTATATGACTTGATTTACATGCGTTACATGGCTGCCCATTTAATATTCATACAACTCCATGTGCTTTATATGTGAAATTATTTGTCAAATCGTGCCTCGCGTGTTTAACTGTCAATGTGGAATCTTATGACTGCTCGGAGGCAACCTACTTTGTTGTCCTCCAAATGTGATATATTAAATGTCATAAATATGCATTGCATACAAGGTTGCAACCTTTTATTTTGGCGTGGTAGCGTTCACGCACACTGGGCAGCATCAGGCTTGCCAGTGCAACCGTGACTACCATTGTCCAATTCCTTCTCTCGCTTGGGGGCTAGACTTCCTCGGAGAGTTGGGTCATAGGATTTTGGGGTACATCCGGAGTACACCCATTTGGCGTGATAAGGGGATGATTTGAAGTCGGCCGCAACAACTGATACTGGAAATGAACTGAGAGCAAAAGCTCACCGTATCCTTTTCACTATGTATATAAGTACTCTCACTTGGTTCCTAGAGGACCTCGGGGATGAAAGACAGGTAATTGTGTTCTTTTACTTTTATATTACATTATGAACTTACTTGTGATATATGTCATGCTTGTAAAAGGGTTTTCATAAGTTGAACCAAAAAATGAGTTTCAAAACTTATTTCTTGTTCCCCCTCGCTGAGTTCATAAGGACTCACCCTCTTTTATCATCTCAGGTGAAGAAGACCAGGAACACGTACCCGAGGATGACATGCCTAATGATGATTCCTTGGAATGATTGCTTGCCCTACATGCCTTACTTGACTATGGCCATTTTGTGAATGATGTGTTGCTTGAAGACTATTTCATTTCTTATGTTGCTTGTTATTGTAATGTAAAAGACTCCCGTTGTAATTTGGGGTCTAATTTTGGCTTGTACTGATCATAACTAGATAGATACTACTATGGTCATTTTTGCTATCGTTATTGGCTAGTATCTATCATATGATTATGAAGTATCAGGTAAGGATTAAGTAAAATGAACCTACCCAATCTTAAGTAGGTACTCATTGTTAAGCTAAGGCCAATAGGTACTTTTGTAACGAGGATTAACAAACAAACGAGACATAGTATCATGCTAGATTATTAATCAAACAAGACTTCGAGATAACTGGTAGGCATTTCGATTGGTTATAAATAGTAATCTTAGTTAGAAATGAAATTGAGATTGAAAATTTTGAGGCGTTTAGAGAATTAGGTCAAACTAAAGAGCCCAATTACAGCCGTTATGCTGCCGGTTTTTCGGAGAATTTGTGGAGTTTAGGCTAAAACATTAAGTGTTAAAACCCTCTTGAATGATTAAGTACGTGATATGACTTGAATGTTTAGATCACACCCTAGTCTAACCTTCATAGGTCGGGTTGGGGCGTGACACTATTGGAACAAAGCAAAGAAGGAAGTGGAATGGAGAAAGGAAAAGGACAATGGCGGTCCTGCTTGGTGCGAAGGCTGCTGGTTCGGGGGTAGAGTACAGTATTAAAGGTCCTCGGACTTCCAGGCGGTTTTTCTTTTGGGCAGCTGCTCACCGTTGGATCTCGCCAATACAACCCCCTATAGTTTTTGTTACCGAGATATCTTTTTTTTTCATTGTTCCTAGGGATTTTTTCAGTAATTTCCTCCCATGCTGCAAACAGTCAAATCTGAACTTAACCTTGTCGCTCTTCTTTTTTTCCTCGTGAGCAGGAAGTACACCAACAGTGTGTGTTGCGTGATTCTATAGTGTTTTTTGCACTTGACTGGGTGGACAGTTCACTGGAAGAGAACTTCGATGCACCTGGCGCTTTTATGTAGCATGCTATGGTCTCAATGCCCTTACAAGGTAATGATAAGTTTCACGCGCTTTAAGCCCAGCCCGCTAAGGCTAGGAAGATTGGCCACAATCTGAGCGGTACCAACAACCCTACCCTACCACCTATAGGCGGTCGTCCGTCCTACAACCGTCCGAAAAGGAACTATAACGATCTTGAATAGGAATCCTACTGCGATAAATAGAATCCCCATAAAAATACCACTAGATCGAGCACCAGTGATTTTATATCCGGTCAAAATCTTGGCTAATTGATCGAAGTGGGTAGCTCCAGTAGACCCATAGATCATGGAACAAATAGGGTGGGCAGGCCCAAGGACCACACTACACGTATAGACGCGAACCCCCCTTTTTACCGTAAGTATGACTCTCACTGCATACGGCTCGCACAAAGTCTCCTAAATCTATCCTGAGCTTTTTCTTCCACCTCTCCTCCCCAATCCTCGATCAAACTTGTATTCCCCAGGAGCTATGAAATTGGGGTCTTTCATTCGCCTATCGTATGTATCGGCTTGGCTTCGTCCCTAACAAGGAGGCATTCTGGCAGACGCATGCATGTAGGAAGGCCGACGACTACATAAGCTAAAAGACTACGGCTACAAGATAAGCTGGAAGTAACTCGTTTCTATTCTTGTTGGGATTAGATATAGATGGGGAATCTATAGATCGTAGTAGTTCGCCAACCTTTCTAACTAACATATGATACAATTTCACTTCAGGGCACGGCCAAAAAAAGAAAGAGATTCGCTCGGTTGGCCTTCCTACTCTAACGAATACCTCTTTTCTCTTCTCTGAAGTTTACAACAAACAAGTGGGAGAGGTAGGATTCGAACCTATGTAGAAAAACTTCAACAGATTTACAGTTTGTCGCTTTTAACCACTCGGCGACTCTCCCTTTCCCGGGCCGAGGCCCCTCTTAATGGGTTCTAATTCTAAGAAGGATGGCGGCACCCTGAATCAATCAAAAAGCTTTTTGATTGATTTAATTGAAGGGAACTAAGACTATTAACTTAGCTAGTGTTCTGGGAGAATCTAGTTATTTAGTCAGTTCATAACAATCTCTGTAAAGTAAGAGGTAAAGCTTCTACGATAGTTTCTCCCTCATGTAGTTGTCGACTTTCCCCTGCCCCCCTTTATCGCTTTTGGCGAAGCTGCGAGCCTACTTAAATTAAATAGCTTACGCTTACCAAGCCTAATCTACTAAAATAGGGCTACAGCAAGCAAAACAACCTTTCCCCCTTCGTTTGTTGTGGGTCTCGCTTCATTGTAGGCACTGAATGAATGAAATGAGTAGAGATCTTCCTTCCCCCTTGCTAATTACCAAGAACTTCATTGCCATTAGTGGCGAAGAAAAATTTGACCATCCCACCCAAAAATAACTCGGAGCCTAAAGAGAAGAGAGTTCAGTCTACAAGAAGCTGGCAGAGCTTTAGCCATTGGGCCACATCTATCTATCCTACCTAAACAGTAACCCTTTTCTTGTTCGTTCTTCGAATAAGGCTAGTAGAGACTAATTGCTTCCAGCTAATGAAGATACTAGTCCAGTTTTCCCAGTGGATCCTTCTTATCCCTAAGAATTGAACAAACCAAGTTCACCTATACGAGAGTGAGGAATAAAATCCAACAGTCAACTTCCCACATTTGATGTCCCACGATCTGCTAGTTTAGAAACTAAGAAGAAGGACAGGGGTTGCTAGGTCAAAAATTGATAACTCAAAATTCTCCCCAAGTAGGATTTGAACCTACGACCAGTCAGTTAACAGCCGACCGCTCTACCACTGAGCTACTAAGGAACAACAGACTTAAGGAAACTGATGCTCGTTCTTTGGACCAACCTATGACAAAAAAAAATGAGTTCGTTACTCTTTTTCACATACACCGGGAGAAAGGGTTACAATAACAAGCCCCTCCTTGGCCAGAGAACCCCTAGGAAAAGGGGGCGGTGATCAACCATCCACTCTCGAGATTCATATTGATCAATTGATCTCCGCGTCCTGCCAATTCGCTAAGTAGACTCACTCTAGCGAGGGGCAACAAAGGCTGAAACTTTTCTGGCCAAAAGGGACCTACTTCTCATCCTAGGAGTTAACAAGAAAGAGTCCCCTCTCTATCTGTCTCTCCGAGTTTCGACTACTAAGTAGCACTTCTGCTATTCAATCATAGAATCGATTTCGATCAAGCTAAAAAAGGTAAGCCCTATATATGTTATTAGTAAAGCGCTAATGCCCTATCTATAGTAAGGGGCCCTTTCTTGGTCGTTAGCGCTATTTTTTGATTGCAGCTAGGTCAAACCTCTCCCTATCAGTCGAGCCTCTCCCTATCAGTTGAGCATCTTCAAACCTCTTTCTTTCTCAAAGTTAACTTTCTCGCTTGTTAGTCAAGCTTTGAAGCCCCTAATGAGATATTGGAAGAAAGGCAGGTTTGGAACCCTATACTTATACAAGGGGCTGGTCTCAATCTCGCTGGGTGGTACCCCTCTCGATGATTGTTGACTCAACATTGATTTCGTGCTTGAGTTCTATTTCATACCCTCTATCCATCGAGTCAAGTAATTCGCTATTGGAAATTATTTTGCCGCCTATCTCATGCCATCCGTCTTCTTTTTTATGAATCGGTTCCTAGTGTCAGTCAATCAAGATTTGCCCTCAAGAGAGGGAAGAGCCTTTACTTTAGGTTAGCCTGGTCTTATCATTCACGCTTTTCCCCGTCCGAGAATCTCTATCTGCTTTAAGTGGGCGCGAGCTAGAATCCTTATGTCAACTTGGTTGTTCAAAAGATTGTCTCTTTACCCTTTGCATCTTCATCTTTTCGAAAGCCCGGACCCATTCTTCTCGATCTTAGTCCTATTTCAAGTGCAAAGCCTCTTCAATAAAGAGCTCTTTCTTTTCTTTCTGCCCCATTTCTCATTTTGTTGATTGAAAAATAATAAGCACTATCCATTGAGTAAAGGGAGGGGTTGCTACAGTGATTCGGGCGGTTGGTGGCCCATTCGAGAGTTGCGAGTCCTTGCCACTGCATGAGTGGCAGCTCACGCTCAAAACTCCTCCGACACGAGTCCTAGTTATTGCGCTGCGGTTCGTTTCCTGGCTTCGCTTACGCGACGCGCACTTCTGATTGGTTCCATTCATCCCCAACCCTAATGAATGGACTATTCAGGGGTCAGCCAAGCAGTTTGGGTTTTTGGTCAGTTCCCGTTTGCCTGCCCCCTCATAGTCCATTAGTAGGTAGGGTGGTAAACTTAGAGGGCACCCGCCTCCTCTTCAGGTATGTCCTTGACAACTTGGCGGTTCTTCGGTCTCCGCTTTTGGGGGCGGGAGTGCTTGGTCGCTGGGGTTTCCTTTTCCTCAACCAATTCGGTTGTGTCAGCCCTGAGATTGGTCTAAAATTTGGTTATGAGCTGGCTGGAAAAAGATGGATTGAGGGTCAGATAGATTTGAGTTCAAATGGCACAGGACCCTCGATCGACCATAGGGCGTATTCCACCCTTACCGAATTCATTCTATTGAAGCGTCACGTAAAAAGCTCCTTGTCATCTTGCATTTCTTTGGTTTGGATGTTCCAGAATGCTATCTATGGATTTCAAACAAAGGAAAGCCCCCTTACCCTAATACTATGTCATTTGATTGATTAAAGTTTCGTGTTGCTCACCACTCCTCGAGGCCAAGGACAGGGTCGAACCGTCATTCCAGGATTTGTAGTCCGATACATTTCCATTATGTTACCTAGCCAAACCCACCACCTCATGTGCCAAAGTCAAACATTTATTCCTCCTTCTCTGCTCCCTATTTTTCTACATATGCGGCGGCAAGTTACCAGAGAATGGGGGACCACTTCTTTCTACTTTGTTTTTCTAATTCTTCCTTTTTATGATTAAAAGTAGCAAGGCACTCTACTACTGGTATAGAGGCCAGATAGAACGTTGCTCATCCAGCCCAGCGGATCCATTGTTTATGCGGTAGTGCAATACAACAGAAAAAGGGAAGCCCATTTTTATTAGTAAGGTATAGGTTAGGGAAAACTCAAAAACTAGGGTTCCAAAAAGCTTATCTTATATTATAGAAAGGTTTTCAAAAGGGGCACCCCTACTATACCCGTAAACTACAAGCTAGCGCGCAACGACTTTCCAGCCGTTGTTGCTTACTACTTCCAGGCTCGAATATCTCTCTTTCGCCTCTCTTCCCTGTCTCAATTCTGATTGATTAGTTTCTTCCTTCGCGAAAGTGCTTGGTTCACCCCTTGTTGTGTTACATTTTGTGATCCTCCGCTTCAGTCTGCCTTTTTCAGATAGCCAGGACCCAACGTTGATTTCCGATTTGAATGTCAGTTCTAGGTTTTGGGCAGCCCATCTAGTTAGTTCAGCTATCATTGTTGGAAAACCTTGCAGTTGTTCGACTGCGTACTCCCTGTCTGCCTATCTCAAACTCCCAAAGCATATTTGGATTTCATATTTCATTTTCCTTTCCTGTATCTTTCTTTCTATCCATAGGTCACCTTCGTGCAAATAGATCTTTGCCGGGGGAGATTGGTGCTCCTTGAGGTATGCCCTACCGGTGGCTTGTTCTTTTATCTGTCTTTTCCATCCAGTGCCCGCACTGTGTCAAAAAATCTTTGTCTTCGATCTCTCTTCATAACGCAATAAAGAAGTCAAACAGTTTCTCTCGACATCTGTCTTTTAAGTCATTGATCTCATATCAATAAGCAGAGGGTCTGCGTTCAGTATTAAGCCTATGCCCGTCCATTCCTTTCAAGCTTGATCCTACCCTGTCAATCGTTACCTTGTTCGACTGAACGCGTTGGCTTCGCACTCTATTCGGTCGGAACACGATTTGAGAACCTTATCTCGTAGATTCCCTTCACCAAGTCATCGCCAGCAATCGGTTCTTATCCCTTGGTGTCAAAGGGAGAGTTTCTTTCTTGTCTTACCCAAAAACTTTCTTTATTCTCATGTTCAAAAAACTCTCCCGCAGCAAGGTTTTACATATAGGGCCAGCTGCTTTCTTTATCTCGCATGCTGTTAATCCGTCTAGCGCCTTTCGGTTGGGGTCTGCCCTAGTGGTTAGACCGCTTGGGTTATTTTTTCTAGTATCGAAGGCAGTCAACGTGTCAACCATTCTTTTCCCTTTAAACTTGTAAATCCTTTACTCTTTTTCCTTCTCTCTTCCAGTTCTCTCCCTCTACTTTATTTAACAGGGGCAGAGAATATCACTCTATCAATAACAATAACAAAGTAGCAATTATGTTTTGAATGGTTTGAGCTTGGAAATAACCCGCTATCTATCGATAGGCGAGAACAGACTGCTATTGACTGGTTCGCCCATCTATTATATTATGGTCGGCTTGTAGACATCAGAGGAAGACCATCATCTCTATCCAGGTACGATCATAGCTTCATTCATTCTTTGAACCTTGGGGATAACCATTAGCATTGAGGTCAATCACCACACCACCTCTATCATACATACGACATTACATGAAGCGAGAGTGCAGCCAATGCAACCACAACCTAACTTGCACGAGATTCAAGAACCGAAGCCACTGGTAGTCCCGAGGGGATGGCATCCTCCTATAATAGTTAGTTGTACTGAACAAGCGAGTCATCGGTTCGGGAAAAGAAAAGGACTGCCTTTGAAAAAAAACAAAACTCGTTAGACTTTCAGAACAAAGACGATTTTGTTCATGCTTCAGATGATCTGGCTAATTCTATATACTTTTATCTAATTTTCTTCTATTAGAAAGGTGTAAAGGCGAACCTATAGGCCTGTTTAGCGTGTTTTCAAAGGTAAGCAGTTAGGTTGACAAAGTAAACGCTACTAAGGATCGGGTGAAGAATGAAAAAACGTCTGCTAAGTCCCACGGGATAAGGTTTGCCGATGCGATCATGAATTGAACCAGATCGAAATATTCAGTTGTCAACGGACAAAACCGGAACGTCAATCGCAAACGAAGGATAGCCAGGCTCCGGTTCCCAGGGTTAGGGTATTCCCTATTATGAGCCTACTCAGATCAGAACTAAACTAGTTGATTCTCTTTCCCCTATCGGCCGGCCGGCTTTAAGCAACCTTCGCATTTCCTGCTGAGGTCCCAAGTCTCCAAGTGGGCCCTCTTGGCCACCTACGACCTTGGCTTTTTAGAGAATCCTGCTCCCGTATCGTAGGACTTGTAGCTCGGCAGTCCACCGAGTGGGTTTGTTTATCCTTCCTATTTCGAGTGTCTTCTTGGATAGTTATAGTGGCCTATACGCGCAAGATGTACCTTGTGAGAGGGGGAAGGGAGAATGAGGGGCGGCGGTCCCCTAGACATAGTCCTTTCATGTAGTGGCCGTTTAGTCCATGGTCCATTGGATGGTCGGTGCAAGGCCAGAAATTGGAATACATTGATTCCGCTCGTTCCCGTCCTTCACTTCAAGGCCTGTCCCTCGATGTTTTCAGTACTCTATACTGTTGGGCAGCGAAGCTTACTCTTGTTCATTAATTATGATGGTTCACTAGGGCCTCTTTCCTTCTCCCTTTTCTGCTCACTCGTAGGGGTTCGAACCCCCACAAAAGGGGAGGGAGTCGATTGAACATCTCAGCCTTTGGCGGGAATATTGCCCGTATTTGATCCCCAATTCTTGTTCACCCCGGATGATCGTGTTGGGTGAATTGTGACCTCATACGATCATGTCGAGTGAGCAAGAGCCACTTCGTCACAGTACTTACTTATGGGCTAACAGGTCACACTTTGGCCAAGTATCCTACAAATAGACTCCCGAGAGCTAGAAGTATTAAAGGAATGGCCTTAGGAATGGATGCATCATGACATCGTAAGATGTCTCGCCCGAATGAATTAGTTGGTACCAGAAATGTTAGAAAAAGTGAATGAAAAGACGAATAAGAAGTCAAAAGGACAGAGACACTTCCCAACCAGAAAGCAAAGTTCTCACTGATGGTATACTTAGTGTGATGGAGCTCTAAGATTATATCTTTGGAATAAAATCCAGTTAGAAAAGGAAATCCAACTAGAGATAAGCTGCCCATGAGCATCATGGCATAGATAAAAGGGAACGAGGAGGCAAGCCCCTCCATCTTCCGCATATCTTGCTCATTTGACATGGCATGAATCACCGAACCTGTACTCAAGAATAGTAATGCTTTGAAAAAGGCGTGATTCATTAAGTTAAAGACGCTAACCGAATAGTTAGAGATGCCGCAAGCAAAGATCACATAGCCTAATTGACTGCAAGTTGAATAAGCTATGAGTCTCTTTAGATCGTTATGTAATATTCCAGTGGTTGCCGCAAGGAATGACTTCATATCTCCTACAAAAGTAATAACAATCAAAGCTGTATGTGGGTATTCAAATAAAGGGGAGCACATTGCTATCATGAAAACGCCAGTTGTTACCGTAGTAGCTGCATGAATCAAAGCTGACACTGGAGTGGGACCCTCCAAAGCATCGGGTGACCAAGTATGTGATCCTATCTGTGCAGATTTCCCAACATCACCAATAAGAAGTAAAATACAAATAAGAGTTATGGCATTCTGTCACACCCCGACCCAACCCCGCAAAAGGCCAACCCCGGACCCAACACACGGACGGAGTCACCTCTGTACCGTGGACGATCCGAAAACCATACATTCAACATAATATTCGCGAAAACCACAATAATCATTTGAAACAAGTCAACTTTCTTTTAGAAACATACATCTTCTCATTATCCAACTTTGCAACCCAAAATGACGTGCATACTACACAAGTACTTATGCCACTAAGCAGTAAGACCATTAGCATGCAGTTCTTTACTAGTCACGAGAGTACATCTTTACAACTCTACAACCTTTCACCTATTACAACATAAGACCGTAGAGGCCTCAAAATAGAAACCACATACAAGGCTACAAGCCTCAAAATGAAGCAACAACCAAGCAATATACACATCAAGCATGGCCCGCACAAAAGACTGGCAACTAACCACCAGCTAAGCAAAGAAAGTGCTATCAAGGAAACACCTCCACTTGCTCCTCCTCCTCCTCAACCACCTTAATAGGATCAGCTTCAACTACTCCTATAAAATATAGTATAGAAAGGAATGAGCAAAAACTGTTGCTCAGCGAGGGTTAATTGGTCTCAAGGACGGAGATGAGAGGAGAATGCAATGCAAATAGTCAAGTAGATTAGTCAATTAACATAAAGAGATACAAGCAAAGCCAACAATAAATCAAGACAAGCATTAAGGCTATAATAATTCAATTAAAGGATACAATTCACTTTCCACAAGCAACTTTCAATCACGAATCCGTTGACGACGCGCTGGCCCAACCACCTTATAACTTCAGTTTGGAATACCCCGGAAGTATCCAATCAATTCTACGACCCAAATCTCCCTGGGAGGCAACCCAAGCAAGAAATGGAATAGGACACGGAGCTAAAGCAACCAACCCTGGCAACCCAAGGCTATCCAGAGAGGCCCATCACACCGCCCTACACTCTATGAATGCAATACAATATACAATGCAAGTGGGAGAATAACAAAGTAGGTTACTCTCGCACGCAATAGCAACAGTTGATAAACATTTCAATCATAATCAACTTTAACAAGCATAATAAGCAACAATAAGCATTCTACAGGCATAACACTATGAAAACCAACAAAATCACACAATGACCCCAACTTTCAAAACGCTACTACTTCCAAACGAGCCACGAGTTTTGGAAACCGACTTCACCATTCCTCCTAGGTCACCATAAGGCACGTCTAAAGACCACGAAACCCTACTTTACCCTAGAATTCCCGCAAAGCCCTGATTTTTCCCTTTGCTCATTTGGACTATAGCTACCCTAACCAAACACCCAACCAACGCCATAACCACACCAAAAGTGCTTCCATGGCCTCCCGAGACAACACCATCACGCAAAATGAAAAAATGCTAAACTCGACCGAAATGACTCCAACATTTACCAAGGCATTTTTCTCTGTTTTCCATTACACAATCCAATTAAACCATACATTTAAGTATTCTAGCTTATCTAGCATCTTTCCACATCAACAGAACGCAAAACGAAGCAACTTTTACGAAACGGGGGTTTATTATTCACAATTTACTATTCCATTATCAATTTAAATTGCAATAGCTATATTCAACCGTAGAAAATGCTAAAACCCTACAAATACATGTTCTACAATCATCAAGGAACATTCTTTAAGCAACAAAATGGATAAAATAACAATCTACGCATAATTCCCAAAATTTAAAGTTTGTATAACATATACTCAAATGCGCAAATAAAGATGCATCCCTCACCTTAGATGCTACTAGACACTAGGAAAACCATGTTGGAAGCCTCAGAAACAACCTCGTGCAAGCTCTCGCAAAGATTTGAAGATTTGAAGTTGAAATCTTTTTTTTTCTTTTTCCCTTGTAGTTTCGGCCAAGCCTTCTTTTTTTTTTAGCTTTGTTGTTTGTTTTGCTTTGTTATTTCATGCTTATTAAAAAGATGACAACAAGTCAAAAGTCAAGGCTTTGGTCAAAGTTCACTTAAGTTGGTCAAATAAGCTTATTATATGCATTTTAAGGCTAAAACAACTAATACAATTATATTTCTAATCCACAACAACTAAAATACTAAAATTAAAACTCTAAATACTAGTTTTCACTATTTGCTGAGGACTAGAAATCATTTCCTAACTAACACTCTCGATATGCAATGCAGTTTGCGACAAAGAACGAATAACATTTAAATATCAAAGAATTTAAGAAAAAATATAATTTTCAGAAAAAGAAACAGAAAAATTTCCCGTTCTGGGCTCGGGTATTACACCCTCTCCCCCTTAAAACAATTGCGTCCACACAATTCTTACCTGGTCGACAAACAACTCCGGATACTAACTCTGAACTTGGTCCTGTCTTTCCCAAGTTGCTTCCTTAAACCCGTGATGATTCCAAAGAATCTTTACCATCGGAATACTCTTCCTGCGAAATTCCTGAACTTTCCGATCCACAATTCGAATCAGTCTCTCTTTATAAGTTAACTTTTCCTCAATCTGCAAAGGCTCTGGTTCAAGTACATGTGAAGGATCTGGATGATATTTCCTTAACATTGACACGTGGAACACATTGTGCAGTCTCGACAATCTCGGAGGTAAAGCTAACCGATAAGCCAAAGGACCTACCTTTTCGGTGATCTCAAACAGACCCACATACCTGGGACTAAGTTTCCCACTCTGACCGTGATGAATTAACCCCGTTCGGGGAGAAATCTTAAGGAACACCCGATCTCCCAAAGCAAACTCAAGATCCCGAAGGTGTTTATCCGTATAACTCTTCTGACGACTCTGAGCTGTAAGCATACACTAGCGAATAAGATGAACATTATCCACAATCTTAATCATCTCAGGTAACACAGTCGGATCAAATGTTCTCATCTCTCCAACCTCTTCCCAATACAATGGGAATCTGCATTTACGACTGTACAACGCCTCGTAAGGAGCCATACCTATAGTAGATTGATAACTATTATTGTAGGCGAACTCCGCTAAAGGCAAAAACTTCTCCCAATTCTTCCCAAAGTCTAACACACATGCCCGAAGCAAGTCTTCCAAGATCCTGATGGTTCTCCCAGACTGGCCATCAGTTTGTGGATGGTATGCAGTACTGAAGCTCAATTTAGTTCTCATGGCCTCTTGCAACTTCTGCCAAAAATGAGATCTAAATCTGGGATCTCTATCTAACACTATACTCTGTGGCACACCATGAAGTCTCACAATATTAGCAACATAAAGCTCAGCTAGCTTATCAAGGCTATCCTGTTTGTTCACGGGAATAAAATGTGAAACCTTAGTCAATCGGTCCATAACAACCCAAACAGAATCACATCCTCTCGGAGATCTCGGAAGATCAGTCACAAGGTCCATTGTTACATGCACCCACTTCCATTGCGGAATCGACAACGGTTGCAGAAGCCCGGTTGGCCTCTGATGCTCAGCTTTAACTCTCTGGCAAGTTAAATACCTGGATATATACCCAGCAATCTCCCTCTTCATATTATTCCACCAGAAGTGTTGTTTCAGATCTCTATACATTTTAGTACTGCCCGGGTGAATCGTATATCTTGAATTATGTGCCTCAGACAAAATCTCATTCTTCAAAGTCGGATCACCAGGAACACACACTCTGTCCCTAAATCTGAAGATACTATTTGCATGTAATTTAAACTCCGAGTCTCCCCATTTTGCTTTTTCTTGGATTTTCAAGATGTGAGGATCAGTCTTCTGAGCCTCTCTGATTTGTGTTAGCAACCCCGACTGAATTTGCAAGCTAGCAAATTGAATCCCTACTTCAGTAGCTTCTGGCTTCCATGAGCCAATTTCCTCCAAAGTCTCCCAATCCTTGATAATTAGGCTTGTAATAGTAGCCTTTCGGCTCAAAGCATCAGCAATAACATTGGCCTTACCTGGCATGTAGCTTATAGAACAATTATAGCCACTTAATAGCTCTAGCCATCTTCGCTGCCTCATATTCAAATCTTTTTGTGAAAATAAATATTTAAGACTCTTGTGGTCAGAAAAAATTTCAAATCTTCCACCCCACAAGTAATGACGCCACTTCTTTAAAGTAAACACTACTGCGGCTAACTTAAGATCATGTGTAGGGTAATTGACTTCATATGGTTTCAACTTCATAGAAGCATAGGCAATCACCTTACCATTTTGCTTTAAAACATAGCCCAAACCCTCTTTAGACGCGTCACTATAGACAACAAAGTTTTCTATACCTTTAGGTAATGCTAGTATAGGAGCCGTAGTTAATCTCATCTTCATTTCTTGGAAACTAGATTGACATTTAGCATCCCAGTTGTAAGTAACCTTCTTCCTAGTCAACTGGGTCAAAGGCCCAGAAATTTTGGAAAAGTCTTTAACAAACCTCCGATAGTAACCTGCCAACCCCAGGAAGCTCCGAATCTCTGACACCGTTTCAGGTTTCTTCCAAGACGAAACAACTTCAATCTTAGCTGGGTCTACTGAAATTCCTTGATGTGAAATGATATGGCCCAGAAAAGATATTTGATTCAACCAGAATTCGCACTTGCTGAATTTAGCAAAAAGCTTGTTTTCTTGTAAAGTCTGTAGCACAATCTTCAAATATTGTTCATGTTCAGCCTCATTCTTAGAGTATACTAAAATGTCGTCAATAAAGATTACGACAAATTGATCAAGATAAGGTCGAAAGACCCTCTGCATTAAGTCCATGAATGCGGCTGGTGCATTCGTCAATCCAAACAGTAACACAACAAATTCATAGTGGCCATATCTAGTCCTAAATGCCGTCTTAGGTATATCATCACTCTGAATCCTGAGTTGATAGTAACTTTACCTCAAGTCAAATTTTGAGTAAACACTCACACCCTGCAATTGGTCAAACAATTCTTCAATGAACCGCAAGGGGTATTTGTTCTTAATCGTGACTTGATTAAGTCCCCTGTAATCAATACATAACCGTAGCGTGCCGTCTTTCTTTCTCACAAACAACACAGGCGCACCCCGCGGCGAAGAACTAGGTTGTATAAACCCTTTCTCAAGCAAGTTCTGAAGCTGAATTTTCAATTCCTGAAGTTCAGCCGCTGCCATTCTATAAGGACTTCTAGAAATTGGCGTAGTGTCTGGTATAAGGTCAATCACAAACTCAATCTCTCTATTCTGTGGTAGACCCGGTAATTCCTCGGGAAATACACCAGGGAAGTCTTTAACAATTGGAACGTCATTCAAATTCAACTTATCAGTAGGTTGATTGATTAGATAAGCTAGGTAAGCTTCATAACCTTTATTCAACAACTTGGAAGCCTTGATTGATGATAAAAAGGGTATTCTGGCAGCCCTGCAGTTCCCAACAATCTCTAGTACTGGTAGGTCAAGAATCTGAAGATAAACAATTTTTATTCTACAATCCAACTGAGCATAGTATTTCCCTAACCAGTCCATTCCCAATATGATTTCAAAGTCACGAAAAGGCAGTATAATTAAATCAGTAGGAAAATTACGGTCCTCAATACATATACCTCAAGATTTGCAAATAGACTCAGTAACAAATTTTGCGCCCAAAGGCATACCAACTTCAACTTTATATGGTAGTTTATCAATGCTAACATTCACAAAGCGTGCACATGCAGGAGTTATAAATGAATGCGTAGCTCCGGGATTAATCAAAACTTTAACTGGCTGAGTATTAAGAAGAAAGGTACCTTCTACTATTGATGTGGTATCGGGTAACTCTTCCGCATCAAGTGCAACCTACACCTGTAGCCCTGTTCTGCACACCATGGCCTCCAGTACGGCCCTGAACATTCTTAAACTTAGGGCAATCTTTCACCCTATGCTGCTCGCTCCCACAGCCAGTGCACTTACCACTCTTTCTCCAGCAATTAGCTTCAATTTTCCCCGATCGATTACAAAACTTACACTGCTGATTTTGCCTTACAACAGTGTTTCCCGTAGGCGCGGGGGCTCTAGCAGTGGTAAGAACTGTACCTCCCTGCTGGGGTCTAGTCACGGCTAGTCTCCCATGAATCTGATACTGAGGCTGATATGGGCGCTGCTGAGGAACCTGAACGAAAGTCTGATACTGCCTCTGCTGACTCTGGCTGCTCTGTCCCAAGTACTATTTCTTACTCGGCTGGCTACTCTCAACTATCATCTCTGACTTTCGTTTCTCAAACTTCGAGGCTGCTTGGAATGCCTCGAGATAAGTAGCATAAGTCTGCCCAGTCAAATGCAGCTATATATCCATTCTCAGCCCACGAACAAATCTATTAATCATCCTCCTAACTCGCTGCACCAACTCAGGCATATACCTCGACAATCTGACAAACCTAGCCTCATACTGTGCGACAGTCATGTTTCCCTGCTTCAGGCTCACAAATTCTTCTTCCCGCCTTTTCCTAGCCATCTCGGGAATATACTTGTCCCGAAACTCACTCACGAAGTCATCCCACAAATGCGGAACATCCTCACATTTCTACCTCAACCTAACAGTATTCCACCATTGTTCCGCGTCGCCCTCAAACATGAATGCTGCATATGCTATCCTTGCCTCATTAGTGTACCTCAAAGCAGCGTAAATTTTCTCAACACGGTTAAGCCATCTCTCGGCTGCCTCGTTATCCGGTTGTTCGAAGAACTTACCCGGTTCGTGCCTAAGGAATTTCTCCAACTGATTATTCTCAGCCCTATGCCTTTGTCTACCAGGATTAGCTTGATTTCCCTGGGGGTTATTATTCCTTTCCTACCTCTGCTCATGTAGTACCTGAGTAATCCGGTCAACTGCAGCGGTCATAGTAGCCATAAACTGTTCAGGCATCTGTTGCTGACCCTGTTCTGCTGCCTCCGCATATGCCCCTTGGCCTTGAGTACTACGACGTGGCGGCATAGTAACAACTTACAATAGCTAGCAACATATAAAAGTAGTTTATAGATAGAAATATAACAGACAAGATTAGATAACACTCAAGTCAATAACAATCAAATATCTTATCACACAATTCACATAACTCAAGATTGACATGCCAAACTAATTCACTTAAACACATAAGCACTCCAAGTTCACATAGTCATACTATAACACTTTTCACTTAACAATCACATAATAATACTTTATCATTTTAGACCTTTATCCCCAAAGACCGAGAAACATATCCCTACTCATGCAATACTATCAGGCTCTGATACTGTGATACCCCGAACCTGGCATGTATTCAATAGCATTTAAAGTTCATTTAAATTGCATTTTATTGACCTTTCACCTTCTTTGACCAAACTAGTTGACTTTTCATCTACATTGACCAACTAGGACAAGGTGGAAATTTTTGAAATGTTTAATAAAAGGCAAACTTGGGATTAGAAATAAAAAAATGCAATGTTAAGTTAGTCAAATTTTGGGTCAACTTTAGAATTAAATCTGAACCAATTGGGGAAGATTTAGGTAGCAAATTATATATGGTTGGAAAGCTCTATGAGTCTAGTTTATGAGGGTTCAAACCGTTCATGAATTGGAGTTTTCTAGAAGAAGTTATGGCCGTTTTTGTGAGGTCGCGCATAGCTGTTTTGGTTTAGCGGGTTGACCGAATTTTGACCTTTGACTTCTTGACATTTTTTTTTAAATAAGCAGAATGTGCACGAAAAAAACAGAGAAAAAAAGGCTTGAAACCATGAGGAAAAGAAGGAGAAAAAAAAAAAAGAAAATCTCAACTTCAAATCTTCGATTCTTCGCGTGGGCTTGTGCGGGGTGGTTTCCGAGGCACTCTACGAGATTTTCCTAGCTTCTAGGAGCGTCTAAGGTGAGGGAAGCATGTTATTTGTGCATTTATACGTTGTATATGTTAACTTTGTCAATTTTTAGATTTATCCGTAGATCGTTATTTAAAGCGATTTGATGCTTCTAGAATGTTCCTTAGCATTTGTAGAACATGTATTTATAGCTTTGTAACATTTTATGCGGTTAAATGTTGTGATTGCAAATTAAATTGTGAAATGAATAGTGTTTTATGAATAGTAAAACCTTGAAACGTTGAAATTGCGCTGTTATGCTTTCCGTTGATGTAGAAACGTGCTAGGTATGCTAGAATACTAAAATGTGTGGTTTTTTTGGGTTGCGTAGTGGAAAAAATGAGAATTAAGCCTTTGGGAAAGTTGGGGTCGTTTTGGTCGACTTTTGCGTTTTCTCGTTTTGCATGTTAGCATTGCTTCGGGAGGGCATGGAAGCACTTTTGGTGCGATTATGGCGTTGGTTGGGTGTTTGGTTGATATAGTTGTAGTTCAAACGAGAAAGGGAGAAATTGGGGCTTTAGACGTGCCTTATGGTGACCTAGGAGGGTTGGCGAAGTCGGTTTCCAGAACTCTTGGCTCGTTTGGAAATGGTAGCATTTTGATAGTTGGGGCCGATTTGTGTTTTTGTGTGTTTTCTTGTCTTTATGCTTATAGAATGTTTAGAATTACTTGGAATACTTGTTTGAGTTGTTTTGGATTGAATTACTTATCAAATTGCTGCTATTGCGTGCGAGAGTAACCTACTTTGTTATTCTTTCACGTGTAGCTTTATCGCTTGTTTATCGCCTTGTATCGAGTCTTGCATTGCATAGTGTCTCGCGCGTGAGTGATGGGCCTCTCTGGGTAGCCTTGGGTTGCCAGTGTTGGTTGCTCTAGCTCCGCTGCTATTCCCTTTCTCGCTTGGGTTGCCTCCCAGGGAGATTTGGGTCGTAGGATTGATGGATACTTCCGGGGTATTCCAAACTGGTGTTATAAGGTGGTTTGGGCCGGCGCGTCATCGTTAAAGTCATCGGAATCGTGATCGGTACATTACTCGCTCGAGTGAACCATAGCCTTCAAAGTGTGGTATAGCTTTGATTGGTTGTGTTAATGCTTTCTTTAGTTGTTTAATTGTATTGTTGTTTATATTGAATGCCTTTTATTGATTGTATTGCTTAACTGTACCTATTTGCATTGCACGATCTTCTTTCTCTCCAATTCAATATCTGTCTCGCCCTCACTGAGTATACGTGTTGTGTATACTCACTCCTCACCACCACATTTCAGGAAATGCCCTGTTAGCTGGAAAGTTCGTGATTTCGTGAAAGTCCGTGCTTGAAGAGTTGTCTTGAGTGCCTATGTAACTTGAGTTGTCAAAGTTGTCAAGTTGTATGCTTTTATGTTGTATGTAATTATTGTTAAAAGAAATGTAATATAAATCTAGCTATGTAGTTGGAATGGTTTGATAAGTTAGATTATGTATATAGTTAATGTAGCTTAACTTCAATGCATGGCTGTAATGTCCAAAGGAAAAGAATTAGAATGGCATGATAATTTATTTTATGCAGTAGCTTTGTATGGTTTAATTGCCTAAATTGAATGTACTTGTCAAAATGAAAAGATAGGTTAGTTTTTAAATTGGAAATGTATGTATACTTGCTGAGTTTAAATTGTTGAGAACCGAGGCTCGGATGGCCTTGAGGAAGTTTTGTATGGTTGGACACGGTGGTGGTCCATTTATATGCTATTATAGGTTTTGCATTTCGCCTATAAACAGGGGAGACTCCGTCCGTTTTCCCTGAAAATTTTGCCCGGGTTTGGTTTGGGTTGTGATTAGTTTGATTGATAGAACTCCCGGTCTCGAGAGGGATCGGGGTGTCACATATACCACCAAAGATGTCACGCCCAAACCTGACCTCGCAAAAGGCCAAGCCCGGACTCGACACAAAGACGGAGTCACCTCTGTACCGTGGACGATCCGAAAACCCTACATTCAACATAATATTCACGGAAACCACAATAATCATTTGAAACAAGTCAACTTTCTTTTAGAAACATACATCTTCTCATTATCCAACTTTGCAACCCAAAATGACATGCACACAACACAGGTACTTATGCCACTAAGCAGTAACACCATTAGCATGCAGTTCTTTACTAGTCACAAGAGTACATCTTTACAACTCTACAACCTTTCACCTATTACAACATAAGACCGTAGATGCCTCAAAATATAAACTACATACAAGGCTACAAGCCTCAAAATGAAGCGACAACCAAACAACATACACATCAAGCATGGCCCACACAAAAGACTGGCAACCAACCACCAGCTAAGCAAAGAAAGTGTTATCAAAGAAACACCTCCACTTGCTCCTCCTCCTCCTCAACCACCTCAATAGGATCAGCTTCAACTACTCCTGTAAAATATAGTATAGAAAGGAATGAGTAAAAAGTATTGCTCAGCGAGGGTTAATTGGTCTCAAGGATGGAGGTAAAAGAAGAATGCAATGCAAATAGTCAAGTAGATCAGTCAATTAACATAAAGAGATACAAGAAAAGCCAACAATAAATCAAGACAAGCATTAAGGCTATAATCATTCAATTAAAGGATACAATTCACTTTCCACAAGCAACTTTCAATCACGAATCTGTTGACAATGCTCCGGCCCAACCACTTTATAACTTTAGTTTGGAATATCCCGGAAGTATCCAATCAATTCTATGACCCAAATCTCCCTAATAGGCAACCCAAGCAAGAAAGGGAATAGGACACGGAGCTAGAGCAACCAACCCTGGCAACCCAAGGCTACCTAGAGAGGCCCATCACACCGCCCATAACTCTATGAATGCAATACAATATACAATGCAACAATCGAGCAATAAAGCCACACGTGGGAGAATAACAAAGTAGGTTACTTTCACACGCAATAGCAATAGTTGATAAACATTTCAATCATAATCAACTTTAACAAGCATAATAAGCAACAATAAGCATTCTACAAGCATAACACTATGAAAACCAACAAAATCACACAACGACCCCAACTTTCAAAATGTTAATACTTCCAAACGAGCCACGAGTTTTGGAAACCGACTTCACCATTCCTCCTAGGTCACCATAAGGCAAGTCTAAAGACCACGAAATCCTACTTTACCCTAGAATTCCCGCAAAGCCCCGATTTCCCCCTTTGCTCGTTTGAACTATAGCTACCCTAACCAAACACCCAACCAACGCCATAACCATACCAAAATTGCTTCCATGGCCTCCCGAGACAACGCTATCACGCAAAACGAGAAAATGCTAAACTCGACCGAAACGACCCCAACATGTACCAAGGAATTTTTCTCTGTTTTTCTGTCACGCCCCAACCCGGCCTATAAAGGTTAGACTAGGGTGTGATCTAAACATTCAAGTCCATTCACATTCTTAATCGTTCTAGGAGGGTTAACACTTAACGTTTTATTCTAGACTCCAAATTTTTTGAAAATCTGGCAGCATAACGGCTGTAATTGGGCTCTTTGTTTTGACCTAAATTTTCTAATAGCCTCAAAACTTTCAATTCAAGTTCATTCCCAACTAGAATTTACTATTTTATCATCAATTGAATTGCCTATTGGTTATTTCGACATCCTGTTTGATTTATAACCTAGCATGATACTATGTCTCGTTTGTTTATTTGTCCTCTTTACAAATATACCTGTTGATCTTAGCTCAATAGCAAGTACCTATTAAGATTGGATAAGTTCATTTACTTAGTTCTTAACTAAAGCGTCATAACCTAAGATAGATACTAGTGGTAGTAAAAGCAAAACGATCATAGTAGTGTCATGTCTAGTATCAGTCTACTTAATATAAGTACAAACCAATATTAGACCCCAAATTACAATGGGGGTCTTTTACATTAACAACAACAACAACATAAGATAAATAGTCTTCAAGCAGCACAAGGTACACAAGTAGTCACGTTCAAGCAAAACAACAATAACAGGCAATCGCTCCAGGGGTTCATCATTAGGTACATTATCCTCGGGTTCCTGTACCTGTTCTTCTTCACCTGAGATGATAAAAGAGAGTGAGTCCTTATGAACTTAGCGAGGGGGAGCGAGAAATAAGTTTTGAAACTCATTTTCTGGTTAAACTTATGAAAATCCCTTTCTCAAACATGAATACAACAGAAATACAGGTACAGAATTACAAGTACAGAACAGGAATACCGGTATTTCCTCCCCGAGGTTCTCTAGGATCCAAGAGGGAGTACTTATACACATAATAAAAAGGATACGGTGAGCTTTAGCTCTCAGATCAAGTCAAGTAACAGGAGTTGCGGCTGACTTTAATTCATCCCCAAAACACGCCAGGTGGGTGTACTCCAGATGTACCCCGAAATCCTACGACCCAACTCTCCGAGAGTGAAATGCCAAGCGAGAGTGGGAATTGGACCATGGCAGTCACGGTAACACCGGCAAGCCCGACGCCGCCCGGCGTGCGTGAAACACTACCATGCCACACTGAATGGTTGCAACCTCGAATGCAATGCACATTTATAACACTTAACATATCACATTAGGAGGACAACAAAGTAGGTTGCCTCCGAGCAGTTATAAGATCGCATGTTAACAAGTAGTCGAACGAGGCACGATAAGACAAGTAATTTCACATTAGAGGCATATGGAGTTATATGAACATTAATCGGGCAGCCATGTAACACATGTAAAACAGGTCATATAACTCATTAAGAAGCTCATATAATCAAGTGATACGAATTATTCAACATGCAACAACATTTACGTGGGTTCGGTAGCAAGAAAAGCTTATTTGACAACATGCCATGGTCAAATTCACATTTGAAGTTATAGAACAATTAAGGGCAGCCCACTAAGCATATAATTTCCACACCAAACCAAGAGATCAACACTTAGTAAAGCTACCTAGTCATTAGGGTTTCTATTTCATGCTTAATCGTGTGATGAAAATCCTAAGTCAACTCAAAGTCATTCTTAAGTCATGCATCATTCCATTCAAGCATCCTCAAGTACTCAAAAAAGTCCACATAACATCCCAACACAACTTTTCCACACAATTAGTATCACAAGAGAGGTTACAATAATTTTCCAAGCATGTAGCTAAATAAAACCTTTACTGCAATAGGCTGTTTTCTCACAATCAATAGGATAATCAAACAATCTCCAAATTCAGTGAATAAGATGTCAAATTAAATCTTAAGAAGTTAACTAAACTCAGAAACAAACCTTGCATAAATTGGAGTTCAGAATCATTAGTTATAGCCGAAACAGTGAGGTAGCACAACACTGTCCTGATTTGCACATCTTTCAGAAAATGGCGTTTTTGAGGTCCTTAAAGTCAGTTTTAGCTTTGGTCCATTTCTGACAAAATTGTCCAGAACTGAAAAATATAGCAGTACACCAAATTTCATGCATTTTGGGAAACGTTTACTAAGTCAAATATGGTTCGTTCCACAAGGTCAGTGCATCTGCCAAAACCTGATTCATTTTTCCAGATTTCCAGATTTGGTCACATTTTAATGATTTACCATTTTGAGCACCTTAGAGTCAAAATTAGCTTCGGCCTATTTCTGGGAAAAATGTCCAACACTGTCCAAAATAGTCACCTACCAATTTTCAAGCATTTTAAACATCATTTGCTTAGCTAAACTTACCTCAAACAGACTGGTCAGAGAGCTGTCATCCATTTCGACTTCACCTAGCATCATTTTCAAGCCAAGATCTTGCCATGCATGGTTGTTTAAGCTTATGAACGACCATATAGCTCAAGTACTGAAGCAAATATACACATTTATGAACATGCATGTGAAATTTCAAAGAGTTTTCAAAAGCTTTTAACCCTCACCTTTGCAATCAACCAAAAGATGCACAAAAACCTTGTTGAAGCTCAAATCTCTTCTTCTTCTTGCTTAGCCGAGATTCCAACTAGCTTTTCTCTATTTTTCCTAACTTAGTGATCAATCTCTTAGTACATGCATGTAGTTAGGACTTGAAGAAAAGAAATGGAAGCTTAGTAACTCACCTAGGCCGAAAATGAAGCTTCAATGCACATGCACGAGTGATTTTCGAACTCTAGCTTGTTTACTCGACTTTCTTGATGTTTGCTTGACTTGGCTTAGCTATGTTATGAAGAAGACAAGCCAAGGAGATAGAGAACTCAGCCAAGAACCGAAATGGAGAGAGGAAATGAGAGGGAAGTGAGAGAAGTTGAAGGAAATGAGAGAATGTGACAAAGTGATGGCTTTGCAATTCCTTTGAGGGTGTGGTCGGCCTTGGGCAGCCAAAATCTGATTTTTGTGTCTTCAAAATGTTTTTTTTTGAATGCTAGCATGGGCATGCAAGGGCTGGTCGAAAATGGTGGAGATTTGAGGGGAATTGAGCAATTTTTTAATGCCTTTGTGTCATAGTTTGTCTAGGATTATGAATAAATTATGCAATGCTAGACTAAATGCACTTAGTGGTCAGCCAAGGGCTTGCAAATTGCTGAAATTTCAGATTCTATTTAACATATTATGGATTATAATAAGGGTGAAATTTGAGGTGCATTGGTTTTGGGTGAGAATAAAGAATAAAGAATGTTTAGGTGTTTGTGTAGATTGAATTGTTTATTGTTAGTGGATTTTGTAGAGATTTGAATTAGGATTATTTTATAGTTTAGTGCTTTGTGTAGGATGCTTTCTTGATTAACGTGGTGGCACAGATTCCTAGATCTAGGGTACGCACTACGAGGCACGCACCGAAATCAAGACGGGGCACAAAACACGAGGTAAACACGAACTACGAGGTAAGACACGAACTTCTAGACTAAGGCACGTACTTCAAGTCTAATGCACAAATTCCAATGCTAACGCACGCAACCCTAGGTCAATGCACGTAGACCAATGCACGACACGTAATTCAATGCAATGCACGTAAATTTAGGTACACCTCTTAAACCTAGGTTAAGGCACGTAGTTCAAGGTTAATACACACGAAATGAAGAGACACGTAAATCGAGGTCTCGCATGTAAATTATGGTCATGGCATGTTTATCTAGGTATCGCACGTATATCGAGGATTAGGGCATACAATTCTAAGTTAAGGCACGTATAACGAGGCATGCACGAATACCAAGATAGGGCACGTAATCCTAGGTCAGTCATATCATTCTTGGTCTATGGCACGCAAATTGAGGTAATACACGTCATTCAGGGTCGGGCCTCACATCCTCCCCTCCTTAAAAGAATTTCGTCTCGAAATTCATTCTTACTTGTTAAGGTCATTTTGACGGATTCCGACCATTGTCATTTTCAACTCTGGGTCGTCCTTTGCTCTGTGATCTCTCTTACCACAACGAATTCACTTCCTAGCTTTCTCCAATCATTTAATTCGGTGTGAACCCTACATTTACAGTTCGTTCCTTTGAACAACTCTCTTTTCTCCAATTGATCTTAAGGTTGAGTTCATTAACTAAGGTTAGAATCTCTGAACATAGTCATCAAAGCTGCATCGGTATCCTAACAATATAACAATGACTCCAAAATCATGACTCATGTTGTATCAATCTCGCATTCATACCTCAAAAGGAATATCACAATAATGCCACGATCTTATGGTTACATACACTAATTTCAAGACAAGAGGTCTATATCAGATTTACATATCCTATCTACTAGCTTCAAAACTGTTATCACATAGGTCATACACAAGTTACGGATCATCTCTACGATACAACTCTATTTTTAGGAAGAACTCACCAAGCAACTAATCCATCTCAAATCGTCATCTATCGGTAGTATCATAGTTCTTATCTTGAAGGTATATTGGATTAGTAAATCTTCTAATGACTAGTCTCCCAATTACAGGCTCTTATTCACTAATCTCCTTTCCCGGCTTTGTTAACCTTCACGCTCGTAATCAACGAGAAAGACCGTTGAGATTCATTAAACTCGAATTCTAAGGTTTATTAAGTATCACTAACAAATTGCCATCGAAATTGCATGGGTAAACTAATCATGTTACACTAGTTCAACTCTTACAAGTAAATTTCATCAGCTTATGATCCACAATCTATCTTCTTATTCAAATCTCTATTTTCACATCACGAGGCTTCAGAATTTCTTTAATCTTAACCAAGACTCCTAAGGCGAATAGTTTCAACCTCAAATAAATTCCACTCACCTCAATCCAAGGTTACGTCATACTTAAGAAGACAATGGTCCTACTCACTTAGCAACCTAGTCATTCCTTCGAACACTTAATGCCTGCCAATATATCTTCAACATTAATGTTACTAAGCTAGGTTCATAGCCATGTAAGTGATATTAATGCTCTACTAGGTTACCGGCCATACAGCAACAATCCTAGGATTATAAATGGGTACCGAAATGACCGAGCTCATAAAATACTTACACGAGATAACTTCAATGTTGCATCAATCTAAGAATTATGACCACGAGGCATCCTTCAACATAACCTAATAGAACTTCAAAAGTAATCAATTACTTATTTAACTATCACTACAAAATTCACCCCTCTTATTCAACGACCACAATTCGAAGTCTCCAACCGCTAGTTTCTAGAAGTGAAACGGTGCACATAATACATTTGTCTAACAATAGTCTCTTGGGTCATCATGACTCTGATTCATCTCTATCTTAACTTTATGAAATCTTACTCTTCCCATTTACATGTTCAGCTAGGCTAAGAGCATCGAGACTCGTCGACCTTAGGTCCTAGGGTTTGCCATGAATCAACATGCATACTCACTATTAGCTATTTAGGATTACTAATCATATTCTAACGACTCCACTTGCAATCAGATGCTTTAATCTCATTTCAATGGTTTATATAATAGGTCCATCGGTCTTACTTAAGGATATATGCTTTCCAACATCCTCTAGGGTATCCAAACAACGAGTGCATAGAATGACTTACTTGCATAATCACAACTAAATCCGAGAGGCACCAAATTAATACCATGATTCTTAATATCACCAATATCCAACTTAGGACCTTAGAAACATCATCTAATACATAATTCAATACCTTACACTTCCATTCGACCAAACATTTAGGTGTAGTCTTCCGAACACGAGTTCTCGTTACGCGAATTCCTCTATTCCAATATCCCCATATCTTGTTATACTAAAGATTCATCAATCTTGTTAAACTTAATCTCTAGAGTTGCCTACATGTCTTGAGGTTATCCATTGTTAAGTTACCTAAACACATTATTCACGCCTTAATAATCTAACCCCTATCGCCTATTTTCACGAGTTCATCCCTTAATTTCTAGGTCACAGACTTACCATTGAGTGAACTTGAAACTCGTTAATATACACCTTATTAGGTTCAACGATGCTTAATTCCAATCAAGTAAGGATTCAATCGTACGAGTATATTGCCAACTTCTTAGATAGCCTATCAAGCCAATTTTAAGATGTGAGAAATGGATTCAAGGAAACCTCCAAGTCAACTTCTACTATCAGCACATGAGAATATATACTACTCTACCTATTTAATAGTATGTTATTATATCTTAAGCGAAGTTGTATGTCATTAAACTTTATACTTGAACCATAATTAGAAGAACGGTTTAACGGAATCAATACCTTCATAGCTATAAAATTGACAACTTAATCACAGGTATAGGTATTCCAGAAATAAGGAGATAACTTTACCTCAACAATTATACATGTGCTACGCATTTTATATACATGTATATCCAATAATACATACTATCCATCGAGTACCTGTGAAGATGCCAGAAATCTCTAACCGAGACTTTTCGTTCTTCCTGCATGAATTCACTTCCCTGAAGGTTCTAATCCTAACTATCTATGTGTATGAACAGTCATTCATGGTTATATAACATGCACATGTATCAAGGAAGGAGTATAAAAGTATGCATGCATTATTGAGAACGTGTCGGTGTGCATGATACATAATACATATAGTCCCCAAAGGCACATAATTTTCAATGCTCAAGCAATTAAAACACATTAGCACACATTAACACATTTAAACAAGACATCATAATTATCTTAGGGCTTCTACCCATGGTCCGAGAGTTGAACCCGACTAACGCATAGTTACTAAACTAAGCTTTGATACCATTCTTATATAAGGTGTCACGCCCCAACCCGGCCTATAAAGGTTAGACTAGGGTGTGATCTAAACATTCAAGTCCATTCACATTCTTAATCGTTCTAGGAGGTTTAACACTTAACGTTTTATTCTAGACTCCAAATTTTTCAGAAATTTGGCAGCATAACGGCTGTAATTGGGCTCTTTGTTTTGACCTAAATTTTCTAATAGCCTCAAAACTTTCAATTCAAGTTCATTCCCAACTAGAATTTACTATTTTATCATCAATTGAATTGCCTATTGGTTATTTCGACGTCCCGTTTGATTTATAACCTAGCATGATACTATGTCTCGTTTGTTTATTTGTCCTCATTACAAATATACCTGTTGATCTTAGCTCAATAGCAAGTACCTATTAAGATTGGATAAGTTCATTTACTTAGTTCTTAACTAAAGCGTCGTAACCTAAGATAGATACTAGCGGTAGTAAAAGCAAAATGATCATAGTAGTGTCATGTCTAATATCAGTCTACTTAATATAAGTACAAACCAAAATTAGACCCCAAATTACAATGGGGGTCTTTTACATTAGCAACAATAAGATAAATAGTCTTCAAGCAGCACAAGGTACACAAGTAGTCACGTTCAAGCAAAACAACAATAACAAGCAATCGCTCCAGGGGTTCATCATTAGGTACATTATCCTCGGGTTCCTGTACCTGTTCTTCTTCACCTGAGATGATAAAAGAGGGTGAGTCCTTATGAACTCAGCATGGGGAAGCGAGAAATAAGTTTTGAAACTCATTTTCCGGTTAAACTTATGAAAATCCCTTTCTCAAACATGAATACAACAGAAATACAAGTACAGAATTACAAGTACAGAACAGGAATACCGGTCTTTCCTCCCCGAGGTTCTCTAGGATCCAAGCGGGAGTACTTATACACATAATAAAAAGGATACGGTGAGCTTTAGCTCTCAGATCAAGTCAAGTAACAGGAGTTGCAGCTGACTTTAATTCATCCCCAAAACACGCCAGGTAGGTGTACTCCGGATGTACCCCGAAATCCTACGACCCAACTCTCCGAGGGTGAAATGCCAAGCGAGAGTGGAAATTGGACCATGGCAGTCACGGTAACACCGGCAAGCGCGACGCCGCCCGGCGTGCGTGAAACACTACCATGCCACACTGAATGGTTGCAAACTTGAATGCAATGCACATTTATTGTCACGCCCCGACCCAACCCCCAAGCTAAAGGTTAAGTCCGGACCCGACACACGGACAGAGTCTCCTCTGTACCGTGGACATTCTAAAAACCTGTAAACGCTTAAACAAGGTCCCAACAATACAATACAGCTTTTCTCAATTAAACAACAGAGCTATAAGGCCATCCGAGCCTTATAGTGCACAATAATTCCAAAACACACAAGCATGCGAGAACTAGTTGACAGCATAGTCTTATAATCGTAACATTCTAGGAAATCAATAAAGCAACTTAAGGGATAAAGCATTCTACATCAACTATCCACTCCCAAGCATGCAAGGAAATAAGACAAGAATAAAAGTTATTACAGTTCGTAGACTTTCAAAGCTACAACCTATCCATTTAATCTTCAACTTATACAACAAGCATATACAAAGCCCTTAGGCTACAAAATAGTACATAACGTAATCAGACGAGTCTTCCACAAAGCAACAAAATCATTAACCACCTCAAGTTATCAGACACAGCAACTAAGGTAAAGGCTCGATCTGAACTTCTTCTTCCTCAACTAAATCAACAAGCTGGGGATCACCCTCAGCGTCTCCTGAAACAGATATCGAGGTATGAGCAACCACTGTTGCCCAGTGAGGGATATAGTCCCGGGGCGTGCAATGCAACAGATAATACAAGTACACAACAATAACACTTTATCAATTTAAGAATCAATGAAACTTAAATAACCACACAATTAAAAGGATACATTTCAACAATCCCCTATACACCAATCTTCACTGGTCTTCAATCACAATCCACGAACCACGAGCACGATCACGATAAGCCGGCATAACCCCAATCACTCCAGTGGGTGTACTCCGGATGTACCCCGAATCCTACGACCCAACATCCCCTGGCAATCTCCGGACCAGGCGAATGAGGGAATAGGGTACGGAGTTTGAATATCCACCGGCAAGCCCTCTGCCGCCCAGCCGATATTCAACACATCCGCCCCGACACTATGGTTGCGCAACCACTATGCAATGCACTTAACGATGGCAGGTTAATAGCAATAATATAAGTATTAACACATATGAGGATCAACAAAGTAGGTTGACCTCGTTGCAATTAGGATAGAAGCAAATATAGAAGTTAATAAGCAGTTTACAAGTGAACATATACAAAATAAGCATAGGATTACGCCAAAAGCTCCAAACCAACTTAATATCACATATAAACACTCATGAAGTCATGCCGTGGGTTTAAAAATGTGAGACAAACGAAATTGCACTTAAACCCCTTTGTTTTACATACTATTTCTCTTCCAAACCCAAGTTAATGATTTCATTTTCAAAAGAAACTCTCCCAACCTTCTAACTAACCCCCAAGGTACCCTTTCAACCCTCGAACTCAATCAAATGTCCGCGTTTACCCCGAAAGCCCCAATTTCCCTCTTTTGGCTTTAAACCACACCTACATTGTCCGGGCTTCAAACAAGGGATAACAAGGCATCTATAGCACCTAGGTAGCCTAAGGAAACTAGAATTGAAGCCCGAATCCACCCGGAATCGCATTAACCCCAAAAGCCCCAACTTAAAGTCGGCTATTTTCCATTTTTAGGCGATTTAAGGGCAATGCAAGTGTACGGGGCTATTTGATTATCTTCACTAGTACCTAAGGCATCAATTAGAAGTATTAATTCAAGCCAATTCGAACAATTACACAAAACCCTAGAAAAACGTCACTATTCACCCTAGAAATCAAACTAACGATTCTAACCGTTTAAATTGCGAAACGACGGTTCAAAAGTGTTCTCTAGCATTCATATAGATAGTACATTAGCATAGATAACATTTACAATGGCATTTAATCACATTTCCAACGATTAAAGAAATGAGCAATTATTTAGAAATGCAAAAACAAGCTATGAAATCCCTCACCACTACGCGTAGGAGCACCTAGGAACCTTGCAAACACCCTACACTAGTTGCTCGAGGCTTGGCTTGGCTTGAATTGATGATTTGATGAGCAAAATCTCCTCCAATTGCACAAGGAAGGCTGTCGGGTTTGCTACAGTGCCATTCAGCTTTTTTTTTTTTTTTTGTGTGATATATGAGCTAAAGTGTGATATAATAAGGGGTTGAGTTGCGGTGGGGTCCTTTGGGCGCTTGAGTGGTCTAATATAATACGCGTAGTAAGCTTTAAAAGCGAGTCTAAGGGGTGACACATTGGTTAACTAATTAAATCTATAAAGTTATTACGTAATACTATTCACTTGACTTCTAAAATTATTTTCTAAACGAGCCTTCCTAACGCCTTAAGCTCAAAAGCACATTTTTCCCACTACTTTTACAATTAATATGATTTAATAAAAATGCTAATTAACTAATAGAAAGCATTTTAAAAACGGAGTGAATAGTAGTCACAAGTCAGTTAATAAGGCATAGAAGTAAATGCGCAAATAAGGAATGCAACAGTAATTAAATGCATGGCAAATTCTCGGGCGTCACATCCTCTCCCCCTTAAACTAATTGCGCCCACGCAATTCTTACATGATTCGGCGAATAACTCTGGATACCGATCCCGCATCTGATCCTCTCTTTCCCACGTCGCATCCTCTACTCCGTGATGATCCCACAGAACTTTAACCATCGGAATGCTTTTAGTCCTCAACTCCTGAACTTTCTGATCAACAATTCGAAGAGGTTTCTCGGTGTAGGTCAAAGTTTCACTGATCTCTAACGGTTCCGGCTCAAGTATGTGAGAGGGATCTGGCTGATACTTCCGAAGCATGGAAACATGGAATACGTCATGAATTCTGCCCAGACTGGGAGGTAAAGCCAAACGGTAAGCCAAATCACCAACAGTTTCAGTTATCTCAAATGGTCCCACATATCGAGGACTGAGTTTACCTCCTTTACCATGCCGAATCAAACCCTTGCGAGGAGAAATTTTCAAAAATACCCGGTCCCCCACAGCAAATTTCAGATCACGACGTCGTCTATCTGCATAACTCTTTTGCCGGCTCTGCGCTGTAAGCATTCTTTTCCTGATAAGCTGCACCTGATCAATCATTTTATTCATTTCAGGTAAAAGAGTAGGGTCGATAGTCTTCATCTCACCAACATCATCCCAGTAGAGAGGAGACCGACATTTACGCCCATACAGTGCCTCATAAGGTGCCATACCAATAGTAGCTTGATAACTATTGTTGTAGGCGAACTCTGCTAGTGGCAAATATTTCTCCCAACTTTTACCGAAGTCCAGAATGCAAGCCCGTAACATATCCTCAAGGATCAAGATAGTTCTCTCGGATTGACCATCTGTCTGAGGATGATAAGCTGTACTGAAATTCAAATTCGTGCCCAAAGCTTTCTGAATCTTCTGCCAGAACTGAGATGTGAATCTGGGATCTCTATCCGACACAATACTCTTTGGAATTCCATGAAGTCGGACCACGTTCTCAATATACAACTCTACCAGTTTATCAAGAGAATCAGACTTCTTTTTAGCTATAAAATGAGAAGTCTTGGTCAGTCTATCCACAATAACCCAGACTGAGTCGTTACCCCTCGAAGACCTCGGTAAATCGGATACGAAATCCATAGTAATATGATCCCATTTCCAAACAGGAATAGCCAAAGGCTGCAACAACCCTGCAGGTCTCTGATGTTCTGCTTTAACTTTCTGACAAGTAAGACATCGGGCAACATAGTCAGCAATTTCTCTCTTCATATTATTCCACCAGAAATTCTGCTTCAAATCTTTATACATTTTCGTACTGCCTGGATGGATAGTATATCGAGAACTGTGTGCCTCAGCAAGAATATCCTTCTTCAGAGTTGGATCATTCGGAATACAGATTCTACCTTTGAATTTGAGAATACCATCGTCGTGCAGTTTGAAATCCGACTCTCCCCCTTTAGAATTCTCTAAGACTTTCAACAATTGGAGATCAGCCTGTTGAGCTTCTCGAATCCTGGATAACAACAGAGATTGAATCTGCAAACTTGCAAATTGAATACCAGAATTTGAAGTACTAGGCTTCCATAAGCACAATTCTTCCATGAATTCCCAATTCTTGATAATCAAGCTAGCAACAGTAGCCTTTCGGCTCAAAGCATCAGCAACAATATTGGCCTTACCTGGAAGATAGTTAATAGTGCAGTTATAGTCCTCAAGTAATTCCAGCCAACGCCTCTGCCTCATGTTCAACTCTTTCTGTGAAAACAGATATTTCAAGCTCTTATGATCTGTAAAGATTTCAAACTTGTTGCCCCAGAGATAATGGCGCCATTTCTTTAATGCAGGAATGATAGCTGCAAGCTCAAGATCATGAGTCGGATAGTTGAGTTCATAAGGCTTCAGTTTCCTGGAAGCATAAGCAATAACCCTGCCATTCTGCATCAATACACAACCCAGACCTTCCTTCGAAGCATCACTGTAGATCACCAGATTATCATAACCCTCAGGTAAAGCAAGAATAGGAGCTGTAGTCAATCTCTTCTTCAATTCCTGGAAGCTGGCCTCACATTTATCATTCCAGTCAAATACTGTCTTCTTTTGAGTAAGCTGAGTTAAAGGCCCTGCAATCTTAGAGAAATCCTTTACAAACCTCCGATAATACCCAGCTAAACCAAGGAAGCTACGAATCTCCGTGACAGTTTCAGGCCGTTTCCAAGATAACACAACTTCAATCTTCGCTGGATCAACAGAAATACCATCCTGCGAGATAATATGGCCAAGAAAAGCAACTTGCTTAAGCCAGAATTCACACTTGCTAAACTTTGCAAATAACCGATGCTCCTGAAGTGTTTGTAACACAATTCTGAGATGCTGTTCATGTTCCGCCTCAGATTTAGAATAAACAAGGATATCATCAATAAATATGACTACAAATTGATCCAGATAAGGACGGAATACCCTCTGCATTAAGTCCATGAATGCGGCGGGAGCATTAGTAAGACCAAACGGCAAGACAACAAACTCATAATGGCCATATCGAGTTCTGAAGGCAGTTTTTGGAACATCATCTTTCTTAATCCTCAGTTGATAATAGCCCTGCCTCAGATCAAATTTAGAGAATACCCTGGCGCCTTGCAACTGATCAAATAACTCTTCGATTAAAGGCAAAGGATATTTATTTTTGATGGTTACCTGATTAAGACCCCGATAATCGATGCATAGGCGAAGAGATCCGTCTTTCTTTTTAACGAAGAGAACTGGCGCACCCCACGGTGAAGAACTCGGCTGAATGAATCCCTTCTCAAGCAAGCCCTGCAATTGAACTTTCAATTCCTGCAACTCAGGTGGAGCCATTCTGTACGGAGTCCTAGAGATAGGTGAAGTCCCCGGCAATAAATCAATCATGAACTCTATCTCTGTATCAGGCGGTAACCCAGGTAATTCCTCAGGAAAGACCCCCGGAAACTCTCTCACGATAGGTACATCATTCAATTTCAGTTGATCCCCAGGTTGATTAATCAAATAAGCAAGATAAGCCTCACAACCCTTGCTCAATAATTTAGATGCCCTAATAGAAGAAATAATAGGAGTTCCCGTAGATTTTCTACTACCAACTATTTTAAGTACGGGTTGGTCAGGCATCTCTAGATACACAATCTTCTTTCTACAATCAAGCTGGGCATAATATTTACTTAACCAGTCCATCCCCAATATAATTTCAAAGTCATTGAAGGGTAGGATAATCAAATCAGCAGGAAAAACACGACCTTCAATAAATATGCTACATGCTCTGCAAATAGACCTAGTAACAAACTTCGGACCCATAGGAGTATAGACCACAATCTCATGCAACAGTTTATCATGTTTCAATTTAGCATTTTGTGCACAAGTAGGAGTAATAAAAGAATGCGAAGCCCCGGAATCAATTAAAACCTTAACTGATTGATCATTAAGAAGAAAAATACCTTCTACCACAGCGGTAGTATCCGGAAGCTCCTCGGCATCCAAAGCAAACACACGGGCCTGGCCTCGTGGTGGTGGTGCTGCAGCTGGGGCCCTGGTCTGAGAGTTCTGAGCTGATGTCTGACCCCTAGGGTTCTTAAATTTTTGACAGTCTTTAACCCGGTGCTGATCACTGCCGCAACCTGTACATTTGTTATGTTTCTTCCAACAAACATCCTCAGTGTGACCCTGGCACTGACAGAAGCTGCACTACTGGTGACGTCTTGCAACAGTGCCTCCCGAAGGAGCTCTGTAAGTAGAGGTAGCTGAACTACCCTGCTGCGAACGGGAAACTGCTGGACGGAACTGACTCTGAGTCTGACTCTGAACTGGTCGTGCCTGAGTCTGAGTAGGCCCTGTGTAACTCTGAGTCTGTCTCGGCTGCGAACTCTGCCCAACTGATACAGCCTGCCCCTGGTACCCTTGACTCTGAGACTGAAACCGTTTACTCGATTGACTGGTCTCGGCTAATACATCGGCTTTCCGTTTCTCATATCTCGAGGCAGCTCGGACTACTGCAGCATAGTTAGGAAAATCATTTGAAGACAAGTTCAGCATAATATCTCTCCTCAAACCCATGATGAACCTCTGAATCTTCATGTCCTCCGGCTGAATTAAAGCTGGTGCATAACGGGAAAGCCGGGTAAAAGTAGCCTCGTATTGATCTACCGTCATACTTCCCTGCCTCAAGTTTATGAACTCAGTCTGTCGCCTCTCGCGGGCAACTACCGATATATACTTGTCTCGAAATTCTCGGACAAAGTCGGCCCACGAATGATGACCTCCCTCAGCTCCCCATTTCTCACTGATGGTATTCCACCAATCTTCAGCATCACCCTCGAGAAGGAAAGTAGCATAAGTAATCTTCCTGTCATCATGGCACTCCAATATCGCTGCCACTCTCTCGAACTTTCTTAGCCACATTTCAGCTTTCATATCGTCCGGCTCCCCAAAGAAAGTATAGGCCCCATGATGTATAAACCGATCATACAGATTCCCTCCGGTAGGGCCACTACCTCCGGCTCTCACAGCCTGATTACCTCCAACGACCCCTGGCTGACCCTGTTGTGTAACAAACTGGGCGATAGTGTTCATAGCTGTGGCCATCGTGGCCAAGATCTGTGCAGTGCTCGGTTCTTGAACCTGCGGTGCATTTTCGGCCACCTCAGCTTCTTGCCCTTGTACCCCCTCGGGTTCTCCACCAACATTCGGATTATCAGCACGACGGCGAGGCCCCATCACGAATAGCTAGAATGCAAAGTGTTATGACAGGTATATATATGTATATATGCAATTTATAAGTAAACACATAAAGAAAAGTCCAATTAGATTCACATAAAGTCAAGTACATAGAAGTTCAAATAAATATTCCACATTCCTGAAGCAAACATAAATCACTAGATCATACTTGACATTCCGAACTCTTGATATTCTATTTCCATGCTAGCATGTTCATTCCTTATTCAAATTTCACTTAGGTCAATCAAAATCAAGGACTCATGTGTTCACAAAGTCACATAACAAATCTCTACCCACAGACCGAGAAATTTAACCCGGCTTCATGCAATCTATAGCTCTGATACCACTTAAATGTCACGCCCCGACCCAACCCCCAAGCTAAAGGTTAAGTCCGGACCCGACACACGGATAGAGTCTCCTCTGTACCGTGGACATTCTAAAAACCTGTAAACGCTTAAACAAGGTCCCAACAATACAATACAGCTTTTCTCAATTAAACAACAGAGCTATAAGGCCATCCGAGCCTTATAGTGCACAATAATTCCAAAACACACAAGCATGCGAGAACTAGTTGACAACATAGTCTTATAATCGTAACATTCTAGGAAATCAATAAAGCAACTTAAGGGATAAAGCATTCTACATCAACTATCCACTCCCAAGCATGCAAGGAAATAAGACAAGAATAAAAGTTATTACAGTTCGTAGACTTTCAAAGCTACAACCTATCCATTTAATCTTCAACTTATACAACAAGCATATACAAAGCCCTTGGGCTACAAAATAGTACATAACGTAATCAGACGAGTCTTCCACAAAGCAACAAAATCATTAACCACCTCAAGTTATCAGACACAGCAACTAAGGTAAAGGCTCGATCTGAACTTCTTCTTCCTCAACTAAATCAACAAGCTGGGGATCACCCTCAGCGTCTCCTGAAACAGATATCGAGGTATGAGCAACCACTGTTGCCCAGTGAGGGATATAGTCCCGGGGCGTGCAATGCAACAGATAATACAAGTACACAACAATAACACTTTATCAATTTAAGAATCAATGAAACTTAAATAACCACACAATTAAAAGGATACATTTCAACAATCCCCTATACACCAATCTTCACTGGTCTTCAATCACGATCCACGAACCACGAGCACGATCACGATAAGCCGGCATAACCCCAATCACTCCAGTGGGTGTACTCCGGATGTACCCCGAATCCTACGACCCAACATCCCCTGGAAATCTCCGGACCAGGCGAATGAGGGAATAGGGTACGGAGTTTGAATATCCACCGGCAAGCCCTCTGCCGCCCAGCCGATATTCAACACATCCGCCCCGACACTATGGTTGCGCAACCACTATGCAATGCACTTAACGATGGCAGGTTAATAGCAATAATATAAGTATTAACACATATGAGGATCAACAAAGTAGGTTGACCTCGTTGCAATTAGGATAGAAGCAAATATAGAAGTTAATAAGCAGTTTACAAGTGAACATATACAAAATAAGCATAGGATTACGCCAAAAGCTCCAAACCAACTTAATATCACATATAAACACTCATGAAGTCATGCCGTGGGTTTAAAAATGTGAGACAAACGAAATTGCACTTAAACCCCTTTGTTTTACATACTATTTCTCTTCCAAACCCAAGTTAATGATTTCATTTTCAAAAGAAACTCTCCCAACCTTCTAACTAACCCCCAAGGTACCCTTTCAACCCTCGAACTCAATCAAATGTCCGCGTTTACCCCGAAAGCCCCAATTTCCCTCTTTTGGCTTTAAACCACACCTACATTGTCCGGGCTTCAAACAAGGGATAACAAGGCATCTATAGCACCTAGGTAGCCTAAGGAAACTAGAATTGAAGCCCGAATCCACCCGGAATCGCATTAACCCCAAAAGCCCCAACTTAAAGTCGGCTATTTTCCATTTTTAGGCGATTTAAGGGCAATGCAAGTGTACGGGGCTATTTGATTATCTTCACTAGTACCTAAGGCATCAATTAGAAGTATTAATTCAAGCCAATTCGAACAATTACACAAAACCCTAGAAAAATGTCACTATTCACCCTAGAAATCAAACTAACGATTCTAACCGTTTAAATTGCGAAACGACGGTTCAAAAGTGTTCTCTAGCATTCATATAGATAGTACATTAGCATAGATAACATTTACAATGGCATTTAATCACATTTCCAACGATTAAAGAAATGAGCAATTATTTAGAAATGCAAAAACAAGCTATGAAATCCCTCACCACTACGCGTAGGAGCACCTAGGAACCTTGCAAACACCCTACACTAGTTGCTCGAGGCTTGGCTTGGCTTGAATTGATGATTTGATGAGCAAAATCTCCTCCAATTGCACAAGGAAGGCTGTCGGGTTTGCTACAGTGCCATTCAGCTTTTTTTTTTTTTGTTGTTGTGTGATATATGAGCTAAAGTGTGATATAATAAGGGGTTGAGTTGCGGTGGGGTCCTTTGGGCGCTTGAGTGGTCTAATATAATACGCGTAGTAAGCTTTAAAAGCGAGTCTAAGGGGTGACACATTGGTTAACTAATTAAATCTATAAAGTTATTACGTAATACTATTCACTTGACTTCTAAAATTATTTTCTAAACGAGCCTTCCTAACGCCTTAAGCTCAAAAGCACATTTTTCCCACTACTTTTACAATTAATATGATTTAATAAAAATGCTAATTAACTAATAGAAAGCATTTTAAAAACGGAGTGAATAGTAGTCACAAGTCAGTTAATAAGGCATAGAAGTAAATGCGCAAATAAGGGATGCAACAGTAATTAAATGCATGGCAAATTCTCGGGCGTCACATTTATAACACTTAACATATCGCATTAGGAGGACAACAAAGTAGGTTGCCTCCGAGCAGTTATAAGATCGCATGTTAACAAGTAGTCGAACGAGGCACGATAAGACAAGTAATTTCACATGAGAGGCATATGGAGTTATATGAACATTAATCGGGCAGCCATGTAACACATGTAAAACAGGTCATATAACTCATTAAGAAGCTCATATAATCAAATGATACGTATTATTCAACATGCAACAACATTTACATGGGTTCGGTAGCAAGAAAAGCTTATTTGACAACATGCCATGGTCAAATTCACATTTGAAGTTATAGAACAATTACGGGCAGCCCACTAAGCATATAATTTCCACACCAAACCAAGAGATCAACACTTAGTAAAGCTACCTAGTCATTAGGGTTTCTATTTCATGCTTAATCGTGTGATGAAAATCCTAAGTCAACTCAAAGTCATTCTTAAGTCATGCATCATTCCATTCAAGCATCCTCAAGTACTCAAAACAGTCCACATAACATCCCAACACAACTTTTCCACACAATTAGTATCACAAGAGAGGTTACAATAACTTTCCAAGCATGTAGCTAAATAAAACCTTTACTGCAATAGGTTGTTTTCTCACAATCAATAGGATAATCAAACAATCTTCAATGCATTGCACGATTTTCTTTCTCTCCGCCTCGATAACTGTCTCACCCTCAATGAGTATACGTGTTTTGTATACTCACTCCTCACCACCACATTTCAGGAAATATCATGTTAGCTGGAAAGTCCGTGGACATGTGATAGATCGTGCTTGAAGAGTTGCCTTGCATGCTATGTGGCTTGAGTTGTCAAGGATGCAAAGATGTATGTTTCATGTATTGTATGTATTTAATGTTAAAAAGAATGTAATTTAAATTTAACTAGGTAATTGAGGTAGAATGATAAGCTAGTATATGTATCCAATTAGTATAGTTAACTTCAATGCCTGATTGTATTGTCTAAAAGAAAGAGTTGGAATGGTCTGGGTACTTGGAAATGTATGTATACTTGTTGTGTTTAATTGCTGAGAAACAAGGCTCGGATGGCCTTGAGGTGTTTGAATGGTTGGACACGGTACTGGTCCACTTATATGCTGTCACAGGTTTTGCATTTTGCCTAGAAACAGGGGAGACTCCGTCCGTTTTCCCTAAATTTTATGCCCGGGTTTGGAATTGGGTTGTGATTAGATTGATTGATAGAACTTCCGGTGTCGAGTGGGATCGGGGTGTTACATGAGCTCAAGGCCATAGCGAGCCGGCTATTAACTACGACCCGTATTTATGAGTAAGCAACAGAACTAGAGGCTTAAGAGGCGCCAACCTTTAGTTCCACTGCTTTTCCAAGAAGGATAGGAGATGGATCAGAATCTTCAACGGCAAAGAATGCGATCAAAGGACCCAATGAATACTACTAGCTGTGGTTGTGGACAAGAAGCAAGCAGGGAAAGAGTTGTCCTTCTTTAAAGGAATTTAGTTATGGAGATAACCTATATTCCATGAATCAATAAAGAAAACTAAAAGTCTGGTTGTGCGAGAGGCCAATATGACTATCCATATCAGTTCTTCGCCTTGGAACATCACTTTGATATAAAAGATTTGACCATCTCTCTTTTGAACAACTGCTCAGGCAAGAACCAAAAAACACAGCAATTGAGTACCGATAAGAGGCTATCCGGGCGAAGGTCTTCTTTCGACGCATTCTAAGCCTGAAGACTGAATGCCTGATATGACATCCAGTAGAAGCTCAGGGACGGATTGAACAGTAGCTCTTATGGAAGCTAAGGATCTCTATCATTGGTTCATCACAAGCCATCAAGCACGAAAGTAGCAAGGAGTGTGCTAGTAAGTCACAAGCAAAGGAAATGACATGAGAGTCATAGACAGGACTCAAGGACAAGACACGATTCAGACCCTAGGAATTTGATCTTCATTGGCCTTGCTGTCCGCAAATTGGTTACTCTCCTATGAAGGTGAAACCCGTTTGAAGGCAAGTCATGGTATCCGGGATCGGACATCGAAAGGGAAGGCAAGGTTTAAAAGTGTATTAGGGAAACGGTGTCACACACCGACCCGACCCCGCAAAAGGCCAAACCCGGACCCGACACACAGACGGAGTCTCCTCTGTACCGCGGACGATCCGAAAACCCTAAAATCAACATAATACTTGTGAAAGCCATAAAACAACTAAAACAAGCCGACTTTCTTTTAAAAACATACATCTTTTCATTAACAAACTTTGCAACCCAAAAATGATATGCATACTACACAAGTATTTATGCCACTAATCAATCCCATTAGCATGCATTTCCTTACTAGTCACAAGAGTATAAGTTTACAACTTTACATTCTTTCAACTTATACAACATAAGTCCGTAGAGGCCTCAAACTAGAAATTACAAACAAGGCTACAAGCCCCAAAATTAAGCGACTTCCAAGCAATATACATATCAATCAAGGCTCGCACAAAATCTGGTAACCAACCACCAGAAAAGCAAAGAAGTGCTATCACGGGAACACCTCCACCTGTTCCTCCTCCTCAATTACCTCAAGAGGGTCTGCTTCAACTACTCCTGTAAAAAATATAGCATAGAGAGGAATGAGCAAAAACTATTGCCCAGCGAGGACAATTGGTCTCAAGGACGGAGATGAGAGGAGTATGCAATGCAATTAGCCAAGCAATGTATACAATTATCATTTAAAGATACAAACAAGTCAATATAATAAAAAGGCAAGCATTAAAGACTATAAACATTCATTCAAAGGATACGATACTCTTTTCACGAGCAACTTTCATTCAAGAATTCGATGATGATGTGCCGGCCCAAACCACCTTATATCACCAGTTTGGAATACCCCGGAAGTATCCATCAACCTACGACCCAAAACTCCCTGGGAGGCAACCCAAGCGAGAAAAGGGAATAGCAGCGGAGCTAGAGCAACCAACACTGGCAACCCGAGGCTACCCAGAGAGGCCCATCACTCACGCGCGAGACACTATGCAATGCAAGACTCGATACAAGGCGATAAACAAGCGATAAAGCCACACGTGGGAGAATAACAAAGTAGGTTACTATCGCACGTAATAGCAACAATTGATAAGCATTTCAATCCAAATCAATTCAAACAAGTATTTCAAACAACCCTAAGCATTCTATAGGCATAAAATAAAGAAAACAAGCAAAAACACAAATCGGCCCAAACTATCAAAACACTACCATTTCCAAACGAGCCACGAGTTCTGGAAACCGACTTCGCCAATCCTCCTAGGTCACCATAAGGCACGTCTAAAGACCCCGAAACCTTACTTCACCCTAGAACTTGCGCAAAGCCCCGATTTCCCCCTTACTCGTTTGAACTAAAACTATACCAACCAAACACCCAACCAATGCCATAATCGCACCAAAAGTGCTTCCATGGCCTCCCGAAACAATGCCAACACGCAAAACGAGAAAATGTTAAACTCGACCTAAACATCCCCGACTTTCACCACAGCTTAATTCCCATTTTTTCCATTACTCAATCCAAACAAACCATGCATTTAGGCATTCTAGCACACCTAGCACATTTCTACATCAACGGACAGCATAACGGAACAACTTCATCGTTCCAAGGGTTTACTATTCATAAAACACTATTCAACATCCAAATTAAATTGCAATCTCAACATTTAACCGCAAAAAATGTTAAAAAGCTATAAATACACGTTCTACAATTGCCAAGGAACATTCTAGAAACATCAAAACGCTTTAAACAACAATCTACGGATAAAATCTAAAAATTGCAAAGTTGACATACATATCATTTAAATGCGCAAATAATATGCTTCCCTCACCTTAGGTACTCCTAGTTGCTAGGAAAACAACGCTAGTTACCTCGGAAACCACCCCGCACGAGCTCACGCGAAGATTGATCGATTGGAAGGTTGAAAGGTTTTTTTTTTTCCTTGGAAGCTCACGGCCTGCTCACTGTATTTTTCAGCTGCTATTTTTTTTTTCTTTGTTTTAGATTATTAAAAGGTTGGCTTGGTCAAATGGTCAAAGTCCTAGGTCAACCAACTTAAAACTTGGTCAAAATGCCTTATTTCAATGCATTTTAGGCTAAAACAACTAACACCAATATAAATTTCAACTAGCAACAATTAAAATATAAAATTTAAGTCATCTAAATACTAGTTTCACTATTTGCTAAGGACTAGAAACCGTTCTCTAGCTATCGCTCCCTAAATGCAATGCACGTTGCGACAGCAAAGAAGTAACAATTAATTCTCAAAGAATTTAAGGAAATATAATTTTCAAAATAATAAACAAGAAATTTCACATTCCGGGCTCGGGTATTACACCCTCTCCCCCTTAAAACAATTGCGCCTATGCAATTCCTACCTGGTCAACAAACAACTCTAGATACTGATCCCGAATCTGGTCCTCTCTTTCCCAAGTTGCTTCCTCAAACCCATAATGATTCCACAAAACCTTTACTAACGGAATACTCTTTCTACGAAGCTCTTGAACTTTCTGATCCACAATTCGAATCGGTTTCTCTTCATAAGACAACTTCTCTTCAATTTGCAAAGGCTCTGGTTCAAGTACATGTGAAGGGTCTGGATGGTATTTCTTTAACATAGACACATGGAACACATTGTGCAGTCTCGACAAGCTCGGAGGCAAAGCTAACCGATTAGCCAAAGGACCTACCTTTTCGGTGATCTCATACGGACCCACATACCTAGGACTAAGCTTCCCGCTCTTACTATGCCGAATCAATCCCTTCCGAGGAGAAATCTTAAGAAACACCCAATCTCCCAAATCAAACTCAAGATCCCGACGGTGCTTATCCGCATAACTCTTTTGACGACTCTGAGCTGTAAGAATACGCTGGCGAATAAGATGAACATTATCTACCATATTAATCGTCTCAGGTAACACAGTCGGATCAACTGTTCTCATCTCTCCAACCTCTTCCCAATATAACGGGGATCTGCATTTCCGACCATACAACGCCTCGTAGGGAGCTATACCTATAGTAGATTGATAACTATTGTTGTAGGCGAACTCCGCTAAAGGCAAAAATTTCTCCCAATTCTTCCCAAAGTCTAGCACACATGCTCGAAGCATGTCCTCCAAGATCCTGATTGTTCTCTCAGACTGGCCATCAGTTTGTGGATGATATGCAGTACTGAAGCTCAACTTAGTTCCTAAGGCCTCTTGCAACTTCTGCCAAAAACGAGATCTGAGTCTAGGATCCCTATCTGACACTATACTCTGTGGCACACCATGCAATTTCACAATATTAGCAACATAAAGCTCAGCTAGCTTATCAAGGCTATCCTATTTGTTCACGGGAATAAAATGTGTAACTTTAGTCAAGCAGTCCACAACAACCCAAACAGAATCATATCCTCTCGGAGATCTAGGAAGATCGGTCACAAGGTCCATTGTTATATGTACCCACTTCCATTGAGGAATCGATAACGACTGTAGAAGTCCGGCTGGCCTCTGATGCTCAACTTTAACCCTCTGACAAGTCAAACATCTGGATACATTCCCAGCAATCTCCCTCTTCATATTGTTCCACCAGAAGTGTTGTTTCAAATCTCTATACATTTTTGTACTGCCCGGGTGAATCGTATACCTCAAATTATGTGCCTCGGACAGGATCTCATTCTTCAAAGTTGGATCATCAGGAACACATACTCTATCCCTGAATCTGAAGATGCCATCTGCATGTAATTTAAACTCCGACTCTCCCCCTTTTGATTTTTCTTGGATCTTCAAAATGTAAGGATCAGTCTTCTGAGCCTCTCTGATTTGTGCTAGCAACCCTGACTGAATCTGCAAACTAGCAAATCGAATCCCTACCTCAGTAGCTTCTGGCTTCCATGAGCAAATTTCTTCCAAAGTCTCCCAATCCTTGATAATTAAGCTTGCAACAGTAGCCTTTCGGCTCAAAGCATCAGCAACAACATTTGCCTTACTTGGCACGTAGTTAATAGAATAGTTATAACCACTCAATAGCTCTAGCCATCTCCGCTACCTCATATTCAGATTGTGACACCCGAGAATTTCACCATAGAATTTATTATAATCGTTGCATACTTATGTGCGCATTTCTACGTGCATCATTTTTCTTGTTTAATTGTTTTTGTTGTGGGTTACTATTCATAATATTTTTGACTGTTTCGAAAGCTTGATTTTAAATTTTTCCTAGGTCACTCGACATTTAAAAGGAACCAAGAAATTTTCGTTTTGAACTTTCGAGCTTAGGAGTATGCGTTTGAAAAATATTTTTCGTGAACTTTGAATAGTGTTACGTAAGAATAGTACTAGTTGCAACTAAAAATAATTGAAATTGCATTTTGGCCTAGTTTGACTAAGTTTTTAATGGAATTTGACCCCATTTAATAACACATACACATACATAAAACAACTAACTCATCAATTAAAAGCCACATAACATATTAGCTCTCAAACAATTGCAAAAATTCCCTCCATGTCCCCCCCCATTTGGCCGTCCACTTCAAGAGAGGAAATGAGAGAATTTTGCTTCAACATCCATGCACTTGAGCTCCTAGATTGATCTTGAGAGGATTTTGGAGCAACTTAGGACCTTCAACAAAGCTTCTACATCTTCAAAATTGTGAGGGAGTCTTATTTGCTTGAGTTAAAGTTTATATGCACATATTCAATTTTATTGAATTGTCAATTATAGCTATATATCTTGTTATGAATGCTTTCTATGAGTTATTTGATGCCTATAGAGTTAACTTTTGAGGTTTGATAGCAAAGTTAATGGTTGAAACTTGAAATTGATCAAAGAGGTGATGAATAGTGCAGTGAATAGTAAAATCCGAAAATTTAGGGTTTTTTTTTATATATAATTTGTTAATTGGCTTGAATTGATGCCTCATTTAGGTGCTCTAGACCCTAGGGAAGGTAATTGAAAAGCCACGTTAGGTTGAATCACTCGAATTTGAACTTTAGTGCATAAATCGCTTACTTTAAAAAGGGGGTTTTGCACGTTAGGCAATCCGGGCAAATTTGGGCATCGATTTGGGTATCCTTGAGTTAAGGAAGCACCTTTGGTGCTTTCATTTTGCGAAATTGGGGTTCGGTTAGTATGGCTATAGTTCAAACCCGTTCGGGGCCTTCCCGAACTTTTGCTTCAAAAATGAGTTTTTATGACTTTAAAGGGTACATTTAAGCTTAATTAGGAATATAGAAAGACTAGGGTAGGATTGAGAATCTCGAACCATGCTTAGGAGAAAGAAAGCTCGGTTAAAGAAAGGGGAAATGTAGTTTTAGCCATTTTAGTCGCATTTGGAACTTGTTGTGTGTTAGTAATACCTTGCATTGATTATTTAAGATGTATTTAAGTTATTTGAGTAGATTATTGGAGTTAGTTGTGTTGATTGTTACTTTTGGTATCTTAAAGTTAATATCGTGCTTATATGAACTTTTATCGTGCATATATACGAGGGCGGCCTACTTTGTCGTCCCTCTTACGTGTTATGTGTTATATTGATTGTTTGTGACTTGTATTGGGTTGCGCAACCTAAATCGGACATGGTAGCGTCAAGAAACACGGGCGGCATCGGGCTTGCCGTGCTCCCTCGACTACCATGGTGCCTATTCCCTTCTCGCTGAGGCATACTCCACTACCCCAGAGGCGTGGTTCACCTGCTGGGCATGGACCTACCTCGGGAGAAAGGGTCGTAGGATCGGGATACATCCGGAGTATCCCAATTGTGGTGTTTGGGGTTTGCCGGCATATTCGTGATACTCGTGGATCGCGGCTCGTGGATGAAGACTTGGAAGTGGAACCGTATCCTTTTTAAAGTGATTAATTGCTTGGCTTATTGTCTTGTTGGTTTACGTGGCTTATATATGTTTTCTTGTGTTGCATATCATATTGCACGTTGGCATGCTGCATCACCTCCCTCGCTGGGCAACTTTGTTGCTCATTCCTCATTTAATATGTTTCAGGTGAAGCTGAGGAGAATCCTCAGCTGATAGAAGAAGAGGAAGTTTACGTAGATCAGAATCCATGACTTTGTGTGCTGAGGTGGATTTTATGTGCTTCTTGCGTGGAGTTCTTGTTAAAAATGTATTTTGAGGCTTTGGAGTCTTGTATATATATGTTTAGTAGATGTGTACTAGGATGTTAAAGAAAGTTGTTGGATTGTAATAATGAATTCTAGACTTTAATTTCCCTTGCATGCTTGGAGTGTTAGTTAATCTTCATATGGAACTTAGAATTTCATTGTATTTAATTACTTATGACTAAAACCAACTTATCTCGCATGCTTGTGTGCTTTAGTAGAATGTTGTTGCTCCAAGGCTCGGATGGCCTTGTGATTGTGTTTTAGCTTTGGAGACATTAGTAGATAAGTTGTTGTTATAGTTCAAAAGTCTTGAGTGGCTATTTGCAGGTAACAGTATTGTCCTATAAACAGGGGAGACTCCGTCCGTTTTCCCCTAAAATTTTGTGCCCGGGGTTTGGAATTGGGTGAGAATAGCATGATAAATAGGAGTCCCGGTCTCGTGAGGGATCGGGGCGTTACACAGATCCTTCTGTGAAAACAAATACTTGAGACTCTTATGATCAGTAAAAATTTCAAATCTGCTACCCCACAAGTAGTGACGCCACTTCTTCAAAGCATACACAACTGCAGCTAACTCAAGATCATGTGTAGGGTAATTGACTTCATAAGGTTTCAACTTCCTAGAAGCATAGGCAATCACCTTACCATTCTGCATTAAAACACAGCCCAATCCTTCCTTAGATGCATAATTGTAGACAACGAAGTTCTCTGTTCCCTCAGGTAAAGCTAGTATGGGAGCTGTATTTAGTCTCTTCTTCAACTCTTGGAAACTGGATTCACATTTGGCATCCCAGTTGTAAGCAACTTTCTTCCGAGTCAACTGGCTCAAAGGCCTAGAAATTTTGGAAAAGTCTTTAACAAATCTCCGGTAGTAACCTGCCAATCCAAGAAAACTCCGAATCTCTGACACCGTCTCAAGTCTCTTCCAAGATGAAACAACTTCAATTTTAGCTGGTTCCACTGAAATTCCTCGATCTGAAATGATATGGCCTAGAAAAGATATATGATTCAACCAGAACTCGCACTTGCTGAATTTTGCAAAAAGTTTATTTTCTTGCAAAGTCTGTAGCACAATCCTCAAGTGTTGCTCATGCTCAGCCTCATTCTTCGAGTACACTAAAATGTCGTCAATAAAGATTACGACAAACTGATCAAGGTAAGGCCGAAAAACCCTCTGCATCAAGTCCATGAATGCGGCTGGTGCATTCGTCAATCCAAACGGCAACATAACAAACTCATAGTGGCCATATCTAGTCTTGAATGCCGTCTTTGGTATATCGTCACTCCGAATCCTAAGTTGATAGTAACCCTGCCTCAAATCAAATTTGGAGTAAACACTCGTACCCTGCAACTGGTCAAACAATTCTTCAATCAACGGCAAGGGGTATTTATTCTTAATCGTGACTTGATTAAGTCCCCTGTAATCAATACATAACCGTAGCGTGCCATCTTTATTTCTCACAAACAACACAGGCGCACCCCACGGCGAAGAACTAGGTTGTATAAACCCTTTCTCAAGCAAGTTCTGAAGCTGAATTTTTAACTCCTGAAGTTCAGCCGATGCCATTCTATAAGGACTCCTAGAAATTGGCGCAGTGCCTGGCACAAGATCAATCACGAACTCAATCTCCCTATCCGGTGGTAAACCCGGTAATTCCTCGGGAAATACACTAGGGAAGTCTCTAACAATCGGAACCTCATTCAATCTCAACTTATCAGTAGGCTGATGGATCAAATAAGCTAAGTAAGCTTCACAACCCTTATTCAACAACTTAGAAGTCTTGATCGCTGATAAAAGAGGAATTCGGGCAGCCCTGCAATTCCCAACAATCTCCAGTACCTGTAGGTCAGGAACCTGAAGATAAACGACCTTTGTTCTACAATCCAACTGAGCATAGTACTACCCTAACCAGTCTATTCCCAAAAGGATTTCAAAGTCACGGAATGGCAATATAATTAAATTAGCAGGAAATTTATGGTTCTCAATACATATATCACAAGATTTGCAAATAGACTCAGTAACAAATTTTGCACCCAAAGGCATACTAACTTCAACTTCATGCGGCAATTTATCAATGCAAACATTCATAGATCGTGCACATGCAGGAGTTATAAACGAATGTGTAGCTCCGGGATCAATCAAAACTTTAACTGGCTGAGTATTGAGAAGAAAGGTACCTTCCACAATAGCGGTAGTATCGGGTAGCTCCTCTGCATCCAGTGCAAAGACCCTAGCTTGAACCCTCTGTGCTGGACGTGCACCTGCAGCCCTATTCTAAACACTCTGGTCTCCAGTACGGCCCTGAACATTATTATACTTAGGGCAATCTCTCACCCTATGGTCATCACTCCCACAGCCTGTGCATTTACCACTCTTCCTCTAGCAATTAGCCTCAATATGCCCCAATCGATTACAATAGTTACACTGCAGATTTTGCCTTACAGCAGTGTTTCCCGTAGGTGCTGGGGCTCTAGTAGTAGTAGGAACTGTACTTCCCTGCTGGGGTCTAGTCATAGCTGGCCTAGCTAACAGCACTGCTGTGGCTGATACGGACGTTGCTGAGGAACCTGTGCAGAAGTCTGATACTGCCTCGGCTGACTCTGGCTGCTCTGGCCCAAATACTGCCTCTTACTCGGCTGACTACTCTCAGCTAACATCTCAGCCTTCCATTTTTCAAACTTCGAGGCTGCCTGAAATGCCTCCGGAAAAGTAGTGTAGGTCTGCCCAGTCAAATGCAACTGAATATCCATTCTCAGCCCACGAACAAACATATGAATCATCCTCCTAGCTGGCCGTACCAACTCGGGCATATACCTCGACAGGCTGACAAACCTAGCCTCGTACTGTGCAACAGTCATATTTCCCTGCTTCAGGGCCACAAACTCGTTCTCCCTCCTTTCCATAGCCATCTCGGGAATATACTTATCCCGAAACTCACTTACAAAATCATCCCATAAATGTGGAACAGCCTCACAATCCTACCTCAATCTGACAGTATTCCACCACTGCTCTGCATCGCCCTCAAACAGGAATGATGCATAATCTATTCTTGCCTCATCGGTGTACCTCAAAGCGGTGAAAATCTTCTCAACACGATTAATCCATCTCTCGGCCGCCTCATCATCCGGCTCTCCGAAGAACTTTCCCGGCTCGTGCCTCAGAAATTTCTCTAACTGATTATTCTCAACTCTATACCCCTGTCCACCAGGATTAACTTGATTTCCCTGGGGATTATTATTCATGTCCTGCCTCTGCTCATGCAGCACCTGTATAATCCGGTCAACTGCAGTAGTCATGGTAGCCATAAACTGCTCAGGCAACGGTTGCTGACCATGTTCTACTGCCTCTTCATCTGATCCTATACCTTGAGTACAACGACGTGGCGGCATAGTAGCAATTCACAATAGCTGGCAACATTTAAAAGCAGTTTATAGACAGAAATATAGCACATAAGATTAGATAACACTCAAGTCAATAACAATCCAATATTCTAACACGCAATTCACATAACACAAGATTGACATGCCAAACTAATTCACTTTAAACACATAAGCACTACAAGTTCACAAAGTCATGCTATATCATTTTATTTTCACTTAGCAATTATACAATAAGATTCTAGCATTTTGGACCTTTACCCCATAGACCGAGAAACATATCCCAGCTCATGCAAGACTATCATGCTCTGATACCAACTAAAGATGTCACGCCCTGACCCGACCCCGCAAAAGGCCAAGCCCGGACCCGACACACGGACAGAGTCTCCTCTGTACCGCGGACGATCCGAAAATTCGAAAATCAACATAATACTTGTGAAAGCCATAAAACAACTAAAACAAGCCGACTTTCTTTTAAAAACATACATCTTTTCATTAACAAACTTTGCAACCCAAAAATGATATGCATACTACACAAGTATTTATGCCACTAATCAATCCCATTAGCATGCATTTCCTTACTAGTCACAAGAGTATAAGTTTACAACTTTACATTCTTTCAACTTATACAACATAAGTCCGTAGAGGCCTCAAACTAGAAATTACAAACAAGGCTACAAGCCCCAAAATTAAGTGACTTCCAAGCAATATACATATCAAGCAAGGCTCGCACAAAATCTGGTAACCAACCACCAGCAAAGCAAAGAAGTGCTATCACGGGAACACCTCCACCTGTTCCTCCTCCTCAATTACCTCAAGAGGGTCTGCTTCAACTACTCCAATAAAAAATATAGCATAGAGAGGAATGAGCAAAAACTATTGCTCAGCGAGGGCAATTGGTCTCAAGGACGGAGATGAGAGGAGTATGCAATGCAATTTGCCAAGCAATGCATACAATTATCATTTAAAGATGCAAACAAGTCAATATAATAACAAGGCAAGCATTAAAGACTATAAACATTCATTCAAAGGATACGGTACTCTTTTCACGAGCAACTTTCATTCAAGAATTCAATGGCGACGCGCCGGCCCAAACTACCTTATATCACCAGTTTGGAATACCCCGGAAGTATCCATCAACCTACGACCCAAAACTCCCTGGGAGGCAACCCAAGCGAGAAAAGGGAATAGCAGCGGAGCTAGAGCAACCAACACTGGCAACCCGAGGCTACCCAGAGAGGCCCAACACTCATGCGCGAGACACTATGCAATGCAAGACTCGATACAAGGCGATAAACAAGCGATAAAGCCACACGTGGGAGAATAAAAAAGTAGGTTACTCTTGCACGCAATAGCAACAATTGATAAGCATTTCAATCCAAATCAATTCAAACAAGTATTTCAAGCAACCCTAAGCATTCTATAGGCATAAAATCAAGAAAACAAGCAAAAACACAAATCGGCCCCAACTATCAAAACACTACCATTTCCAAACGAGCCACGAGTTCTGGAAACCGACTTCGCCAATCCTCCTAGGTCACCATAAGGCACGTCTAAAGACCCCGAAACCTTACTTTACCCTAGAACTCGCGCAAAGCCCCGATTTCTCCCTTTCTCGTTTGAACTACAACTATACCAACCAAACACCCAACCAACGCCATAATCGCACCAAAAGTGCTTCCATGGCCTCCCGAAACAATGCCAACACGCAAAATGAGAAAATGCCAAACTCGACCTAAACGTCCCCGACTTTCACCAAAGCTTAATTCCCATTTTTTCCATTACGCAACCCAAACAAACTATGCATTTAGGCATTCTAGCACACCTAGCACATTTCTACATCAACAGACAGTATATCGGAAAAACTTCATCGTTCCAAGGGTTTACTATTCACAAAACACTATTCAACATCCAAATTAAATTGTAATCTCAACATTTTACCGTAGAAAATGTTAAAAAGCTATAAATACATGTTCTAAAATTTCCAAGGAACATTCTAGAAGCATCAAAATGCTTTAAACAACAATCTACGGATAAAATCTAAAAATTGCAAAGTTGACATACATATCATTTAAATGCACAAATAACATGCTTCCCTCACCTTAGGTACTCCTAGTCGCTAGGAAAACAACGCTAGTTGCCTCAGAAACTACCCCGCATGAGCTCACGTGAAGATTGATCGATTGGAAGGTTGAAAGGTTTTTTTTTTCCTTGGAAGCTCACGGCCTGCTCACTGTATTTTTCAGCTGCTATTTTTTTTTATTTTTCCTTGTTTTAGCTTATTCAAAGGTTGGCTTGGTCAAATGGTCAAAGTCCTAGGTCAACCAACTTAAAACTTGATCAAAAGGCCTTATTTCAATGCATTTTAAGCTAAAATAACTAACACCAATATAAATTTCAGCTAGCAACAATTAAAATATAAAATTTAAGTCATCTAAATACTAGTTTCACTATTTGCTGAGGACTAGAAACCGTTCTCTAGCTATCGCTCCCTAAATGCAATGCACGTTGCGACAGCAAAGAAGTAACAATTAATTCTCAAATAATTTAAGGAAATATAATTTTCAAAATAATAAACAAGAAATTTCACATTCCGGGCTCGGGTATTACAAGCGGGCCCTCTACTGGTAGTGATACCCCGATCTCATGGATGAAGGCTAACGTTTTCTATTGGAATAGAGGGATGTGCAGATCAATTCCACTTTTCACTTTGCCATCTAGAGATAGTTTGTTGTTAGTTAGGATACGGAGTTGGAAGAGAATGCCAGTATATTAGTTCATCTTCATCAAAGGCCAAGGGCCAAAAGAAGCTCAATCGAAAAGAAAAAAACTTATGCTATTGATTGATTTTGTCAGTCGAGATCAAAGAATTAAGGGATTTGTCCCCGCCCTCGAAGGAAAAGTGGATTCACCTATCTTTTCTATGATATTGATTAAAGTTGCAAGAAAAGGCCAACTTGAAAGAGCTTTCTTTTGACCAGACTTGATTGTGCAAAAGTGGTTACCTTGATTCAGTTTTGACTAGCCAGCCATATTGGCTAGCGAAAACAAGGACTAGACTACTCTAGAGAAAGGCAGGGGGATGGTGAACAACATTGATTGTTGCCAGCCTTGATTATATTATTGATACCCTTCTTTCTATTGTAGGATACGTAATTGACTTTCATTGCCCAACTAAAAGCTCTATTTCTTATGATACAAGCAATCACGAAGCCAGGAGTTCAGTTCACACTATGACTGGGAGGGAGGAGTAGAACCGCTTGACTTGAAGTAAAGCACTCTGATAGCAATGGCCCTGTTTAAGCTTCGATCAAAGCAATCAGGTATGGTGGTTGTGTACCTTGAAGGGCTGAAGCAATGAGTGAACCCGATGGAACTCAGGCTTATTCATATCCGAGTCCATAACTTATTTTGTAATAGAATAGCCCTTTGACCCCAAAGAAAGAAGTTTGCTCTTCCATTTCTTAGGAGGAGTGTTCCTATGTTAGCAGGATATTTCGTGCAAGAACTCGGTTTGAGTCTGTGCACTAACTAGGTTGTTTTTTCTCCCCTAATGGCTCTATCTCTGTGGTAACCCGGACTAGTAGCAACTGATCCTAGTAAATAGGATATTATTTCATAGAATTGGTTGTTCTTTCTCTCTCCTTTCTTCTAGAGGAATTGAGTCGTTCATTTTGATATAACTTCGTTACTATACCCCAGTCTCACTCTGACAGCGTACTATCTTAGACCTTTGTCTATCCCGACATTGATAGAAATTCATAATTAGGTTCGCCAGCCCGGTAACCCTGACAAGTGGGAGGGTCTGTACTTTTTCTATCATACGATTCTGCCAAACAATTTTATTTCATTCATTCTCCACTCAAAACCGTCTACTCCGGGAACCCATAATTTGACGATTCTTTCATATAATTTTTTTTGTGAATTCGACATCCGACCATCCTTTCTTCTTTCCATTCAAAAAAGGAATGGTTGGTATATGGTCCATCTTTAGAAAATACCCAGGGAATCCCCCTTTTATGATTGTTCAAACGCCTGCTTCCGTTTCTTGTTCTTCGAGCTCAACCGGTCATGCTTCTTTCTCAATTGTGCGATTCCTAGCTGCTAGATCCTAGATCAGAGGATGTCGGTGAGTCTGATTGTTCTGACTTCTACTATTGTAAGTTGCCTTAAGGCGTCTTCCAGTTCCAGCCTAATAGGGGCACTTTCCGGTGATGAGGATCCCCATTTAAAATAAGGAAGAAAAACTTACGTATCCTTTTGCCTAGAGCTAGGAGTCCAAGCTAGGATCAGCTCTCGGAAGTTAAACCTCTCATTTGAAGCTAGGTTAGTTTGGGCTACGACCCTTCGAGCAGGGCAGTTCATGAGCTGCTATCTCCGACTGGGTTTGGTCTTCTTTTGCTCTGCTGCTGTTATTCTTCCTCCAACCTGTACACAAGCCAATTCTCGAAGTCAAGTACATCAAAGGTAGGGGAAGAAAGGGTCATCTCAGGATGGACTCAATATCTATTATCTTGGGTTGGGTCTAGTCTCTTTCTCCAAATCTTTCGCTTCAAATAAACCCAGCCCAGGAGGAATGCACCGAAACATCATACATATGAGACTAAAAGCTTCGTCTACCCTGTCTCTTTTGAAGAATTCTTTATTGATCGACCTGTGTGACACTAGCCAATCAATTCATTCAATCAACGAACTAGTCGGGATGATAACCATATACTTTTCTTGTTCTTGGGGTTCAATCACTAAGGTGGGATGCTTTCCAAGTCTCCCCATTTCAGTATTTTAAAAAATGGGCATCCCTCATATCCTCTGCTAGCTGGATAAGATGGGTTCCTTTCTCATAGTCTTCATTTCGAGATAGTAGATCAGGCTAATCAGATTGAGCTCTCTCGTCCGGATTGGTGGATCCGGATCCCCCATGAAAGGTTTTTATTCTTGCTCTGGGGGTTGTCGTAGATCACTAGGAGAGATAAGAATGTATTAGCTGTTAGCTCTTCTTGCGTAGTAGAAGTAGCGCTAGGCTGTCTTATCTTTGTAGTTGGGAGAGCTGGATGGCGCAAGGGGTCTTTCTTTAGGAATTCTTAAACCGTGGGCTCCATCTCCATAAGTTCTTGCCGAGGACTTGTCAGAACAACCCTTCCATTCCTTCCTTTTACCAAGGGAACCTTTTTTTTGCTTACGCGCCTCTATAAGAGCCATTATTTCATCTAGGCCAATTTTACCCAGGCTTCGGATCCCTTTATAAAAGGAATCTACAAAGAGTCTCCTTAGGAGGGGAGTTCCGGTAGATCTTGCAGTCGAGAAAAAGAAGCAAATTGATGATAAAAAGAAGAATAATAAAGTCTACTTCGCACCTTCGTGCTCAACATGTTCTGATCCCGCTCCATCCATAGGCGGGCCAAAGAGAACAATTGGTAGGGAAAAAGATTGGATATAGAATGGAAAGCAGAACGAATCCAAAGGCTAATCTGGCACTCTGATAATCCCAAGAGAGGGACAAAGTAGTTCTAGACTGAGTCTCAAACTCTGGTATGTAAGGGAGAAGTGCAACTCCTCCTGAAACTGTATTAATGGTAGAAGAAACTACAACTTCCATTGCAAATTCAGGGGATTATAAAAGCAAAAGCCTAGCCCTACTAGAGGAACTACAACTCGTGATACAATGCCACTAGTAATAGACTTAGACTGTGACTGGAACAACTGTAAGAGAAACTACAACCTCTACTGATGTAGAATTCATTGTTCTAGAATCACAAACAGCTTTTGGCTAATGGTTATGAAAATCAAATTGCCTTTCATCAATCGAAAGATGCTCTAAACTCGCCCACCGCTCCTCTCTGGAACTATTGCAAAATGTTTTCTCTATCGCAGCCCAACCTCTTTCAATGAAAAAGATATTCTTTTCCCATAGGGTGACAGGGGTGCAAACAACTAGTGAAGCATGAGCATTCATCTCAATCTCATCTTTGTCAGCTCTTTCTGAGCTATTCTCTTAACACCTTTATCAAAGCCCTCCGATCAAGTAGTAAAGACAAAGGGAAATGATTTCTTTCAGTTTTTCGTCAGTATTGAAAACAAAGAAACTGAGCGAGGCCGAAGACTAACAAAATCTTTAATTAAATTTGAGACATCACACTATAGAGTGATCAATCATCTACTTTCAACCACATTTCCACCATGAGTGTAATACCCGAGCCCGGAATGTGAAATTTATTGTATATTATTTTGAAAATTATATTTCCTTAAAATTCTTTGTGAATTAATTGTTACTTTCTCGCTGTCGCAACGTGCATTGCATTTAGGGAGCGATAGCTAGAGAACAGTTTCTAGTCCTCAGCAAACAGTGAAACTAGTATTTAGATGACTTAAATTTTATATTTTAATTGTTGCTAGCTTTAATTAATCTTTCCTTAGCTAAAATGGCTTTAAAATGCACAAAATAAGGGCCTTTGACCAAGTTTTAAGTGGTTTGACCTAGGCCTTTGACCATTTGACCACTTAGCACTTAAATAAGCTTTTAACTTAGCAAAATAAAAAAAAATTGCAGCTGAACAGCAAGAGCAGGCCGTGAGCTTCATAGGAAAAAAAAAACCTTTCAACCTTTTAATCGTTCAATCTTCGCATGAGCTCGTGTGGGGTGGTTTCCGAGGTGACTAGTGTTGTTTTCCTAGCGACTAGGAGTGCCTAAGGTGAGGGAATCATGTTATTTGCGCATTTAAATGTTTAGTGTATCAACTTTGCAATTTTTAGATTTTATCCGTAGATTGTTGTTTAAATCGTTTTGATTCTTCTAGAATGTTCCTTGGCAATTGTAAAACGTGTATTTATAGCTTTTTAACATTTTCTGCGGTTAAATGTTGAGATTGCAATTTAATTTGGATGTTGAATAGTGTTTTATGAATAGTAAACCCTTGGAACGATGAAGTTGTTCCGTTATGTTGTCCGTTGATGTAGAATTGTGCTAGGTGTGCTAGAATGCCTAAATGCATGGTTTGTTTGGGTTGCATAATGGAAAAAATGGGAATTAAGCCTTGGTGAAAGCCGGGGTCGTTTAGGTCGAGTTTGGCATTTTCTCGTTTTGCATGTTGGTATTGTTTCGGGAGGCCATGGAAGCACTTTTGGTGCGAATATGGCGTTGGTTGGGTGTTTGGTTGGTATAGTTGTAGTTCAAACGAGAAAGGGGAAAATTGGGGCTTTGCGCGAGTTCCAGGGTAAAGTAAGGTTTCGGGGTCTTTAGACGTGCCTTATGGTGACCTAGGAGGGTTGGCGAAGTCGGTTTCCAGAACTCATGGCTCGTTTGGAAATGGTAGTGTTTTGATAGTTGGGGCCGATTTGTGTTTTTGTGTGTTTTCTTGATTTTATGCCTATAGAATGCTTAGGGTTGCTTGAAATACTTGTTTGAATTGATTTGGATTGAAATGCTTATCAATTGCTGCTATTGCGTTCGAGAGTAACCTACTTTTTTATTCTCCCACGTGTGGCTTTATCGCTTGTTTATCGTCTTGTATTGAGTCTTGCATTGCATAGTGTCTCGCGCGTGAGTGATGGGCCTCTCTGGGTAGCCTCGGGTTGCCAGTGTTGGTTGCTCTAGCTCCGCTGCTATTCCTTTTTCTCGCTTGGGTTGCCTCCCAAGGAGTTTTGGGTCGTAGATTGATGGATACTTCCGGGGTATTCCAAACTAGTGTTATAAGGTGGTTTGGGCTGGCGCGTCGTCATCGAATTTGTGTTTGAAAGTTGCTAGTGAAAAGAGTATCGTATCATTTGAATAAGTGTTTGCAGCTTTAAATACTTGCTTTGCTTTATTGTTGGCTTTGGTTGTATCTTTATATGATTTGTATGTATTGCTTGACTAATTGCATTGCATACTCCTCTCATCTCCATCCTTAAGACCAATTGCCCTCACTGAGCAATAGTTTTTGGTCATTCCTCTCTATATTATATTTTTACAGGAGTAGTTGAAGCAGACCCTATCGAGGTAATAGAGGAGGAGGAGCAGGTGGAGGTGTTTCCGTGATAGCACTTCTCTGCTTTGCTGGTGGTTGGTTACCAGATTTTGTGCGAGCCTTGCTTGTTATGTATATTGCTTGGATGTCACTTAATTTTGAGGCTTGTAGCCTTGTATGTATTTTCTAGTTTGAGGCCTCTACCATCTTATGTTGTATAAGTAGAAAGAATGTAAAGTTGTAAACTTATACCCTTGTGACTAGTAAGGAAATGCATGCTAATGGAATTGATTAGTGGCATAAATACTTGTGTAGTATGCATATCATTTTTGGGTTGCAAAGTTGGTTAATAAGAAATGTATGTTTCAAGGAAAGTTGGCTTGTTTGAGTTGTTTTATGGCTTTCCCAAGTATTATGTTGGTTTTAGGGTATTCAGATCGTCCGCGGTACAGAGGAGACTCCGTCCGTGTGTCGGGTTCGGGCTTGGCCTTTTGCTGGGTCGGGTCGAGGCGTGACATCTTTAGGTGGTATCAGAGCATGATAGTCTTGCATGAGCCGGGATATGATTCTCGGTCTTTGGGGTAAAGGTCTAAAATGCTAAAGTGTTTATGTATGATTGCTATGTGAAAAGAAAATGTTCTAGCATGACTTTGTGAACTTGGAATGTTTATGTGTTTAAGTGAAATAGTTTGGCATGTCAATCTTGTGTTATGTGGATTGCGTGTTAGAATGTTTGATTGTTATTGACTTGAGTGTTATCTAATCTTATGTGATATATTTCGGTCTATAAACTACTTTTAAATGTTGCCAGCTATTGTGAATTGCCACTATGCCGCCACGTCGTGGTACTCAAGGTATAGGATAAGATGAAGAGGCAGCAGAACAGGGTCAGCAGCCGTTGCCTGAGCAGTTTATGGCTACTATGACTACTGCAGTAGACCGGATTACACAGGTGCTGCATGAGCAGAGGCAGGACAGGAATAATCCCCAGGGAAATCGAGTTAATCCTGGTGGACAGGGGTATAGAGTTGAGAATAACCAGGTAAAGAAATTTCTGAGGCATGAGCCGGGAAAGTTCTTCGGAGAGCCGGATGATGAGGCGGCCAAGAGATGGATTAATCGAGTTGAGAAGATTTTCACCGCTTTGAGGTACACAGATGAGGCAAGAATAGATTATGCATCATTCTTGTTTGAGGGTGATGCAGAGTAGTGGTGGAATACTGTCAGATTGAGGTGGGATTGTGAGGATGTTCCACATTTATGGGATGATTTTGTGAGTGAGTTTCGGGATAAGTATATTCCCGAGATGGCCATGGAAAGGAGGGAAGACGAGTTTGTGGCCCTGAAGCAGGGAAATATGACTGTTGCACAGTACGAGGCTAGGTTTGTTAGCCTGTCGAGGTATATGCCCGAGTTGGTACGGCTGGCTAGGAGGATGATTCATAGGTTTGTCCATGGGCTGAGGATGGATATTTAGTTGTATTTGACTGGGCAGACCTACACTACTTTTCCCGACGCATTTCAGGCACCCTCGAAGTTTGAGAAACGGAAGGCTGAGATGTTAGCTGAGAGCAGTCAGCCGAGTAAGAAGCAGTATTTGGGCCAGAGCAGCCAGAGTCAGCCGAGGCAGTATCAGACTTCTGCACAGGTTCCTCAACAACGTCTGTATTAGCCACAGCAGCAGATTCAGGCTAGGCCAGCTGTGACTAGACCCCAGTAGGGAGGTACAGTTCCTACTACTACCAGAGCCCCAGCACCTACAGGAAACACTGCAGTTAGGCAAAATCAGCAGTGTAATTATTGTAATCGATCAGGGCATATTGAGGCTAACTGCTGGAGGAAGAGTGGTAAATGTACGGGTTGTGGCAGTGATGACCATAGGGTGAGAGATTTCCCTAAGTATAACAATGTTCAGGGCCGTGGTGGAGGTCAAGGTGTTCAGAATAGGGCTGCAGGTGCACGTCCAGCACAGAGGGTTCAGGCTAGGGTCTTTGCACTGGATGCAGAGGAGCTGCCCGATACTACAACTATTGTGGAAGGTACCTTTCTTCTCAATACTCAGCCAGTTAAAGTTTTGATTGATCCCGGAGCTACACATTCGTTTATAACCCCTGCATGTGCACGATCTGTGAATGTTTGCATTGATAAATTGCCTCATGAAGTTGAAGTTAGTACGCCTTTGGGTGCAAAATTAGTTACTGAGTCTATTTGCAAATCTTGTGATATATGCATAGAGAACCGTAAATTTTCTGCTGATTTAATTATATTGCCATTCCGTGACTTTGAAATCATTTTGGGAATGGACTGGTTGGGGAAGTACTATGCTCAGTTGGATTGTAGAACAAAGGTTGTTTATCTTCAGGTTCCTGACCTACCGGTACTAGAGATTGTTGGGAATTGCAGGGCTGCCCGAATTCCTCTTTTATTAGCGATCAAGACTTCTAAGTTGTTGAATAAGGGTTGTGAAGCTTACTTAACTTATTTGATCAATCAGCCTACTGATAAGTTGAGTTTGAATGAGGTTCCGATTGTTAGAGACTTCCCTGGTGTATTTCCTGAGGAATTACCGGGTTTACCACCGGATAGGGAGATTGAGTTCGTGATTGATCTTGTGCCAGGCACCGCGCCAATTTCTAGGAGCCCTTATAGAATGGCATCGGCTGAACTTCAGGAGTTAAAAATTCAGCTTCAGAATTTGCTTGAGAAAGGGTTTATACAACCTAGTTCTTCGCCGTGGGGTGCGCCTGTGTTGTTTGTGAGAAAGAAAGACGGCACGCTACGGTTATGCATTGATTACAGGGGACTTAATCAAGTCACGATTAAGAACAAATACCCCTTGCCGTTGATTGAAGAATTGTTTGACCAGTTGCAGGGTGCGAGTGTTTACTCCAAATTTGACTTGAGGCAGGGTTACTATCAACTTAGAATTCGTAGTGACGATATACCAAAGACGGCATTCAGGACTAGATATGGCCACTATGAATTTGTTGTTTTGCCGTTTGGTTTGACGAATGCACCAGCTTCATTCATGGACTTGATGCAGAGGGTTTTTCGACCTTACCTTGATCAGTTTGTCGTGATCTTTATTGACGACATTTTAGTGTATTCGAAGAACGAGGCTGAACATGAGCAACACTTGAAGATTGTGCTACAGACTTTGCAGGAAAACAAGCTTTTTGCTAAATTCAGCAAGTGGGAGTTCTGGTTGAATCAGATATCTTTTCTAGGACATATCATTTCAGACCGAGGAATTTCAGTGGACCCAGCTAAGATTGAAGTTGTTTCATCTTGGAAGAGACCTGAGACGGTGTCAGAGATTTGGAGTTTTCTTGGATTGACAGGTTACTACGGGAGATTTGTTAAAGACTTCTCCAAAATGTCTGGACCTTTGAGCCAGTTGACTCGGAAGAAAGTTGCTTACAACTGGGATGCCAAATGTGAATCCAGTTTCCAAGAATTGAAGAAGAGACTAACTACAGCTCCTATACTAGCTTTACCTGAGGGAACAGAGAACTTTGTTGTCTACAGTGATGCATCTAAGGAAGGATTGGGTTGTGTTTTAATGAAGAATGGTAAGGTGATTGCCTATGCTTCTAGGAAGTTGAAACCTTATGAAGTCAATTACCCTACACATGACCTGGAGTTAGCTGCAGTTGTGTTTGCTTTGAAGAAGTGGCGTCACTACTTGTGGGGTAGCAGATTTGAAATTTTTACTGACCACAAGAGTCTCAAGTATTTGTTTTCACAGAAGGATCTGAATATGAGGCAGTGAAGATGGCTAGAGCTATTGAGTGGTTATAACTGTTCTATTAACTACGTGCCAGGTAAGGCGAATGTTGTTGCTGATGCTTTGAGCCGGAAGGCTACTATTGCAAGCTTAATTATCAAGGATTGGGAGACTTTGGAAGAAATTTGTTCATGGAAGCCAGAAGCTACTGAGGTAGGGATTCGATTTGCTAGTTTGCAGATTCAGTCAGGGTTGCTAGAACAGATCAGAGAGGCTCAAAAGACTGATCCTTACATCTTGAAGATCCAAGAAAAATCAAAAGGGGGAGAGTCGGAGTTTAAATTACATGCAGATGGCATCTTCAGATTCAGGGATAGAGTATGTGTTCCTGATGATCCGACTTTGAAGAATGAGATCCTGTCCGAGGCACATAATTCGAGGTATACGATTCACCCGGGTAGTACAAAAATGTATAGAGACTTGAAACAACACTTCTGGTGGAATAATATGAAGAGGGAGATTCCTGGGTATGTATCCAGATGTTTGACTTGTCAGAGGGTTAAAGTTGAGCATCAGAGGCCAGCCGGACTTCTACAGCCGTTGTCGATTCCGCAATGGAAGTGGGTACATATAACAATGGACCTTGTGACCGATCTTCATAGATCTCCGAGAAGATGTGATTTTGTTTGGGTTGTTGTGGACCGCTTGACTAAAGTTACACATTTTATTCCCGTGAACAAACAGGATAGCCTTGATAAGCTAGCTGAACTTTATGTTGCTAATATTGTGAGATTGCATGGTGTGCCCCAGAGTATAGTGTCAGATAGGGATCCCAGATTCAGATCTCGTTTTTGGCAGAAGTTGCAAGAGGCCATGGGAACTAAGTTGAGCTTTAGTACTGCATATCATCTGCAAACTGATGGCTAGTCTGAGAGAACCATCAGGATCTTGGAAGACATTCTTCGGGCATGTGTGCTTGACTTTGGGAAGAATTGGGAGAAGTTTTTGCCTTTAGCAGAGTTCGCCTACAACAATAGTTATCAATCTACTATAGGTATGGCTCCCTATGAGGCGTTGTATGGTTGGAAATGCAGATCCCCGTTATATTGGGAAGAGGTTGGAGAGATGAGAATAGTTGATCCGATTGTGTTACCTGAGATGATTAAGATGGTAGATAATGTTCACCTTATTCGCCAGCGTATGCTTACAGCTCAGAGTCGTCAGAAGAGTTATGCAGATAAGCACCGTCGGGATCTTGAGTTTGATTTGGGAGATTGGGTGTTTCTTAAGATTTATCCACGGAAGGGATTGATTCGGCACAGTAAGAGCACGAAGCTTAGTCCCAGGTCTGTGGGTCCGTATGAGATCACCGAAAAGGCAGGTCCTTTGGCTTATCGGCTAGCTTTGCCTCCGAGCTTGTCGAGACTGCACGATGTGTTACACGAGTCTATGTTGAAGAAGTACCATCCAGACCCTTCACATGTACTTGAACCAGAGCCTTTGCAGATTGAAGAGAAGTTGTCTTACGAAGAGAAACCGATTCGAATTGTGGATCGGAAAGTTCAAGAGCTTCGTAGGAAGAGTATTCCGTTAGTAAAGGTTCTGTGGAATCATCATGGGTCTGAGGAAGCAACTTGGGAAAGAGAGGACCAGGTTTGGGATCAGTATCCGGAGTTGTTTGTTGACTAGGTAGGAATTGCGTGGGCGCAATTGTTTTAAGGGGGAGAGGGTGTAATACCCGAGCCCGGAATGTGAAATTTCTTGTTTATTATTTTAAAAATTATATTTCCTTAAAATTCTTTATGAATTAATTGTTACTTTCTCGCTATCGCAACGTGCATTGCATTTAGGGAGCGATAGCTAGAGAACGGTTTCTAGTCCTCAGCAAATAGTGAAACTAGTATTTAGATGACTTAAATTTTATATTTTAATTGTTGCTAGCTTTAATTAATCTTTCCTTAGCTAAAATGGCTTTAAAATGCACAAAATAAGGGCCTTTGACCAAGTTTTAAGTGGTTTGACCTAGGCCTTTGACCATTTGGCCACTTAGCACTTAAATAAGCTTTTAACTTAGCAAATTAAAAAAAATAGCAGCTGAACAGCAAGAGCAGGCCTTGAGCTTCATAGGAAAAAAAAAACCTTTCAACTTTTCAATCGTTCAATCTTCGCGTGAGCTCGTGCGGGGTGGTTTCCGAGGTGACTAGTGTTGTTTTCCTAGCGACTAGGAGTGCCTAAGGTGAGGGAATCATGTTATTTACGCATTTAAATGTTTAGTGTATCAATTTTGCAATTTTTAGATTTTATCCGTAGATTGTTGTTTAAATCGTTTTGATGCTTCTACAATGTTCCTTGGCAATTGAAAAACTTGTATTTATAGCTTTTTAACATTTTCTTCGGTTAAATGTTGAGATTGCAATTTAATTTGGATGTTGAATAGTGTTTTATGAATAGTAAACCCTTGGAACGATGAAGTTGTTCCGTTATGTTGTCCGTTGATGTAGAATTGTGCTAGGTGTGCTAGAATGCCTAAATGCATGGTTTGTTTGGGTTGCGTAATGGAAAAAATGGGAATTAAGCCTTGGTGAAAGTCGGGGTAGTTTAGGTCGAGTTTGGCATTTTCTCGTTTTGCGTGTTGGTATTGTTTCGGGAGGCCATGGAAGCACTTTTGGTGCGAATATGGCGTTGGTTGGGTGTTTGGTTGGTATAGTGGTAGTTCAAACGAGAAAGGGGGAAATCGGGGCTTTGCGCGAGTTCTAGGGTAAAGTAAGATTTCGCGGTCTTTAGACGTGCCTTATGGTGACCTAGGAGGGTTGGTGAAGTCGGTTTCCAGAACTCATGGCTCGTTTGGAAATGATAGTGTTTTGATAGTTGGGGCCGATTTGTGTTTTTGTGTGTTTTCTTGATTTTATGCCTATAGAATGCTTAGGGTTGCTTGAAATACTTGTTTGAATTGATTTGGATTGAAATGCTTATCAATTGCTTCTATTGCATGCGAGAGTAACCTACTTTGTTATTCTCCCATGTGTGGCTTTATCGCTTGTTTATCGCCTTGTATCGAGTCTTGCATTTCCTAGTGTCTCGCGCGTGAGTGATGGGCCTCTCTGGGTAGCCTCGAGTTGCCAGTATTGGTTGCTCTAGCTTCGCTGCTATTCCCTTTTCTCGCTTGGGTTGCCTCCCAGGGAGTTTTGGGTCGTAGATTGATGGATACTTCCGGGGTATTCCAAACTGGTGTTATAAGGTGGTTTGGGCCGGCGCGTCGTCATCGAATTTGTGTTTGAAAGTTGCTCGTGAAAAGAGTATCGTATCCTTTGAATGAGTGTTTGCATCTTTAAATACTTGCTTTGCTTTATTGTTGGCTTTGGTTGTATCTTTATATGATTTGTATGTATTGCTTGACTAATTGCATTGCATAATCCTCTCATCTCCGTCCTTGAGACCAATTGCCCTCACTGAGCAATAGTTTTTGCTCATTCCTCTCTATATTATATTTTTACAGGAGTAGTTGAAGCAGACCCTATCGAGGTAATAGAGGAGGAGGAGCAGGTGGAGGTGTTTCCATGATAGCACTTCTCTGCTTTGCTGGTGGTTGGTTACCAGATTTTGTGCGAGCCTTGCTTGTTATGTATATTGCTTGGATGTTGCTTAATTTTGAGGCTTGTAGCCTTGTATGTATTTTCTAGTTTAAGGCCTCTACCGTCTTATGTTGTATAAGTTGAAAGAATGTAAAGTTGTAAACTTATACCCTTGTGACTAGTAAGGAAATGCATGCTAATGGAATTGATTAGTGGCATAAATACTTGTGTAGTATGCATATCATTTTTGGGTTGCAAAGTTGGTTAATAAGAAATGTATGTTTCAAGGAAAGTTGGCTTGTTTGAGTTGTTTTATGGCTTTCCCAAGTATTATGTTGGTTTTAAGGTTTTCGGATCGTCCGCGGTACAGAGGAGACTCCGTCCGTGTGTCGGGTCCGGCTTGGCATTTTGCGGGGTCGGGTCGGGGCGTGACATTGAGTTTGATCCAAACGAGAAGCTTTGGCTAGCCGTTCACTCACTGTCGATTGTCTGCCATTTAGTTCGTTCGTTGTAGCAGAGCGAATAAGGTGTCATTCTTAGTCAAAATTCCTTGTATGAAAATGGCATGGATGAGTTGGAGTTAATGCTAATAACATTATAGTCTCTGATGCTGTTATTGGCCACCCCTTTTGCTTTGACTGCTGGATTTTCAAAAAGTGTATTTTCCCTAGATCCTTTATCCTTGTCGGCGCTTGGATCGATAGCAAACTGATTCTGGCAAGGGAAAAGATTTCCTCGAAAGGAAAGAGAAGGACTAGTTTACTTCATTACCTTCTTACTCGGACAACTCCCCCTGGTTGGCCTGCTTCCTGCTTTTGCCCTTGTTTCTCTAGAGTGATGTGAGAGCCCTCCTAATTTGAAATTCTTTCTTATTTTTTGAATTTAAGAAAGTATTCTTCTTAATACTTAGCGTTAGCCTAACCTTTGACTTAGCTATTGTCTACTCTTATCCTAAATAGAGAAATCAATTAAGAAGGCCCTCATTTTCTTTTGTGTAAAATAACTGGACTTCAACATAAAGATAGACTACTGGGAATGCCATTATTGAAACTGGCTTTTAAACTGGTATTGACGAGCCCTACGAACTGGCATTTAGACTCCAAGGGCAGAGGCTTAAACTGAGACAGGGACTGCTACAAGGCACAAGTACTGAATAGAAAACCGAAGATAAAGAGACTTCCATTGCTAAAGGAGGGGCACCAATCACTCCTCTTTAAGTTAAGTCTTTAAGCATAGGAGTCTTTGACTCCAATTGAAGATAACTTAAGAGAGCTCGCCTGGGAATGGGAATGAATATAAACGGACGAAGTCGCCAAAGCGAGTCTAAAGGCCAAAGAGTAATCTTTGAAGGCTACTATGCCTCCTTACTCATAGTAGAGTGTAAGGTAGGTTTGGGTATAGCAGGACTTGAACCTATGACTATTAGGTTAAAAGCCCAATGCTCTACCAACTGAGCTATACACCCAAAAAAAGATGTGGTAGTAAAGAAGGATTGGTGCGAAAAAGAGGGCACCCCCCTTCTTCTCATCATATTAAAGGAGAACGGCTCTATGTGAGGCTCGTACTGCAGAGCAAGCGAAGAAAATGTAAGGGCGCACGTTAGCACCCCTGCAAGAAAATGGATGCGCGTTAGCACAACGGCTTTCGCGCCCCTTATTGAAAACTCAAGGAAAGCCCGATATGAGAAAGATGGGCGAAAGCATCCAAACAACCCATACAAAGGGCTTGGGCTCGAAAGCCAGCCTTACTTAACAAGCACTTTATTAGTAAGGTTGCTTGTTTCCACTCATTGAAGATTCTATCTAGAAAAGAAAGTCAACGATACTACATGGCTCTCACTAACACCATTTACGAGAAGGAGAGCCACACTGCACTTTCCAGCCGCCATATGGTTCATCTTAAAGCCTTAAAGACGGAGAAGGGGAAGAGCAGTTATCGATGTAATTACGGTCTTTGTTGTCCAATTCCGTCTTACCAAACAAGACTGACTTTTACCAACCCGCGAAAGGTTGTGAGGCTGGACCAGGTACAAAAAATGAATTTTGACTTCTTGTCTTCTTTATTTTCTATCGAAAAGTAGGCATATAGCCTGAGTCTTGAATACAGGAAAGACTTATTATAACTGTTGCAAGAGTGGACACCCTTTCCGACAAAGGACGGGAATCGTACTGATAGAAAAAGAATTCCACATAGCGAATTACATAGCCCTTAACTCATCTGTCTGCCTATCATGAGTGCTTAACAAGATGAGAGATCCTTCATAAAGAAATTTTATATTGAAAATACCAAGCACGGGATGAGCCCAAAGCAAGGAAGAAGGGATAATCGGGCGACTCTTCTAAAGGAAGAAGGGATTCGCTAATGGCAAGAGAAAAATTTTCAATTAACGATACTGATTCCAGATGCCCAATGCCAGAGGAAAGAAAACCCATTCTCGATGATAGATAGATGATGACATATTCCCTCTTTCCATTTCCAAAAGCAGAAGATTTATTTACATGGCATTAAGTACCAAGCAAGTAATAAAAACTTTGCTTGTTGACTTGCGGTCTATCTATTCCAGTAGTTCAAGAGTTCGAGCCTTGAAATTTAGCCTCTTCAAGCTATCCAATAACGAATCTCTCATCTAGAATCCGTCCAACTACCGGTTCCTATCCTTGATAAGGAATCTCTCATCTCCTTAAGCACTGTAGTAAACTAAACTCTCTTCAAGCAAAAAAAAGGGTGCTACGGCCTATTGGATTAAAGCAAGGAAGCCAGAAAGGCAAGCAAGACAGCGAAGTAGTTAGTGCATTGGTACCCGAAATCTGCTGTGACTGGTATAGAATCAACTCCTAGTCTTAGTCAGCTCTCCTAGCTGTAGTAGAATAACTATTATAGAAGAGTATGGCATCAGTCAATCTTCTTTGCACGAGCATTGAGGGAGGAATGAAAGAAATAGAGATGGGGAATAGAGAATCGTCTTTTTACAGCCGGGCAGATAGAAGAAATACCGAGAATCAAATGTATAGTACAATCTAATCAGTCCTAGCTTCCAAACCTATCCTAGTAGGAAGGGGAACACTATATAGAATTAGCTCTATGTTATCCATAAGGAAACAAAAGAGAGAAGGCTTGGTAGGAGTACAGTATCGGTCGTAGTGTGCCAAGCCAGTACAATACCAATGCTTTCTTTCTACTTCTACTACTTAGGTTAGTTCATCTACGATCTTTCTTAAGAGAAGATACGACTGTACGACCGTTCCCGTCAGTAGACTCGTAGGACTCGAGAAGTAGACAGCGAGCGGAGCTTGAACAGAAAGCTTTCAATTTTGGAACTCTAGTAAAGAAGCTTGGAGATTTTTGCATGGTCGATTAGTGAGCATCACATCTCGATCAATCAATCGGTCTACTAATCTATGAATAGCCTTCATTCGAAAGCGCGGATGGTTGCTTCAATCCGCACTTTTCTAATATGAATCATTAGAAATGGCCACCTCCGCATTTATGCGAACAATATTGTAACCAAGATAGCATAAGTAAAAACCGGATTGGATCTCGGTACACATGGTATTTTTCTGTGCTAGGGTGAATAATGTACAGGAACCGTATCAAGCAAGTAAGCCAAGCAAGATTGTCTCAAGAGTAGTAGTATTAGGATTAGGAGATTGAAAACTAGCTCCTAAATCGAGGGGAGAAAGAATAGTACACAGAGGGAAAGCTTTTACTTTTAGGCCTAGTACCACGGTTAAAGTCCAATCTGTGTAAGTATGAGTGCCAGAAAAGGCACTTGAAAGCAATCTGTCGATCTCAGTCCTTGCATTCCATGCAAGCAAGTACGATACCAATGCAGTCTCTTTATTGTTTATAGATAGATAGTACATAGTGGGCCAGTCCAATAAGCTACCCCTGGTTGTTAGCAGGCGAAGGGTGTTTTCACTATGAACAGTGCTATCCCGAGTCATATCTTTTTCTCTTTGATCGAAAAAAAAACTATAAGCTTTGCAAAGCTTATTGTTTTTTTAGTACCTATAAGGTGAGATACGAGATATTCCATGTACCATAAGGCTTTGTCATAGGAAATGACAACATTGGCAACCAAGGGGTGACGAGAGCAAGACAAGAACTCATAAGTAGGCTTTGTCCATTAGGCTACTCAGAGTGTTAGAAAAGTTTAGCATGAACAACAAGAAGCTGCAACAATAGAATAGTATCAAAGAAAAGCGATTCCACTCTTTTTCTATAATCTTAACCTACAGGATCATAAGTACCCTAATATGATAAGCAACCGTCAGAAATCAGTGAGTGAAATAAGATGGATGGAGAGAAATATGAATAATAAGTAGATGAAGCCTTAGTCCATTTTAACATCCATTCTTACCAAGTATGCAGGCAGGCCAGAAAGGCAGATGGGCATGTTATCCCTTGAAACCACTTCCACTGGCATGAGTTAGAGTCATCTCCTGCAGGAACCTGGCACCTTCAGAGCTCTATCTTTGTTGCTTTCAGCTGCATTTTTGTTTTATTTTCTGCAGTGAGCGAAGTGCGTAACTGAGCGGTGGATTTTTTTTAATGAAAACGTTTTTTTTAATAAAATTTGCCCTTTTTTGATAGTCCATTACAGCTTATTTTGGGTTGTGTCCTTCTCTATGGGCTTCTTTTGTTCTGCTTTTTTGTGGATTCTTTGATTCGATTTTTTGTTCTGCTGTGTCCTTCGATTTGCTGTTGTATGCACCAAAATCCAATCATTGTGCATACAACTGTGGTGGCTCCTTTCGTTCTAAACAACTCTAAATGAAACGAAAGGCTCTTCCACTTCTATTTACTATATAGGCTGTTCGACTGAACTCGTTGGCTCCGTGTTCCTGAAATTCTAAGAACAACAACATAAATCAAAATCTTCGATCCAAATTTCCAGCGTATGGAATTCATTCATCTCTAGTATTGAGAATAGAAGGGGAAGGGGATTCTATCAAGGTTTTTAGCTTGTAATAAATCTAGGGTCCTGATCGAGCAACTAATAGTCCTATCTATCCACCTCTCCAGACACAATATCTTGTGTACCTATGATGGTGACCACATCTGTTGGAATGTGATGTTTGGACATAGAATCGAGTCCTTGTAAATGGACAAAGCCAGGTACTCTTATTTTACGACGGTAGGGATGATTGCTTCCATTACTGACCATAAAGACACCAAATTCTCCCTTAGGTGCTTCAACTAAGGTATAGGTCGAAGGAGCTGGTACAAAAAAACCTTCTGTATAAGGTTGGAAATAGGGAATTGAGGTAGAGTAGACTGATGATCCTGTAGTCATTTGGCTAGCTATTGAAAGAAAAAGCTTGCATCTACTTCTCCTATTATATAACCGGTCCCATCTCTCTCCAAACCTAACATGGTAGTTTCCCATCATAGGGATTTCTATCTATAGATTGAGTTATTACCAATGAGCTAATTCATTCAGAACTCAGTTGACTGCTTCTATAGACAAGGCGGAGCATCCTTGGCTCAGTATTATAGCACATAGGGCTTCGGCGCTACTACAGTGCTTCGCTAACTCGAAGCGCCATGCTGTGAGAATCTTGCTTCGCTAACGCTCGGCTAAGTCTTGAGACCTTTACGCTAACCGTTCGCTTTCTCCGTAGCAAAAGCGCTTCTCTTTTCCCCTTAAGTAGAAGGACAAGTAAGATATTATTGGTTTTCTTGCTCCCGCTTCCTCATCTTCACTGATCAAGCCAACTTTTCTCTTTGGTAGGTGAAACAGCAGTTTAAACGAACATTTCGAAACGATAGCAACGAAGATGTATTTCTATATATACACAGTTACAGTTATCTCAGACTGCGTTCCGAAAAAAATGGCCTACACTCTTGTCTTTCAACCACACTATACTATTCATTATTGTAGGGCATAGTGTACTTACAGCCTCTATGAGAAGTAAGTGAATGGGGCCGGTGCGAGGTTTGAAGATGCTCGACCGAAAGGGAGAGGAATGGACGGAACGGTTTATCAAGCCATTTTTTGCCTCAACTCCCTAAATAGGAATAGGGGTAATTGCTTCACACCTAACTGTGATAGCCCTCTCGATACCTTATTGGAGCTTTTTTAACTAGTGGCCAATTTCCCTTCGTTGTCCTTCTATAGCTTACGCTCATACGTTGTTCCGTCTTATACTGCGCTTAGTTACCGTTAGTCCTTGGAAATTCTCACTTTCTCGGGGCGCTTGCTACTTCTATTCCTAGGGCGGGAAGAAGATAAGAAAAAGTGAAGCGTTCTCTTGCTTTCCCAACATGTTGTTTCTAAAGACTGCCCTCTCTCGGCTGGATGTTGGTCTAGCCTACTACGAGGATCCCGTATCCAGCAACCTAACCTATAAAAAGGGCATCAAAGCCCCTTTACTAGGTTGTAGCTATGAAGCTTACCTTAATATTATTAAAAAGGGACTTGACCTTTGCAGCTGGTGCGTAGGAGCGCACTTCTATTTTCCCTTTACTAGTAGGGGTCCCGTAGTTCCTATGTTGTCGCGTTTCTCGGTCCTTTTCTTTTAGTGCTTCGACCCGAATCAATAGCTTCTAGCTAGTTCAGTGGATAAGATGGCTGCGCTCCAACTCACTCGAGAATGGGACGGCAGTGGTCCGCCGGCAAGCTCATTCTGATCTTGGACGTAGTACATTGGAATCCTGAAGCACCACCATGAACACTACCGCGCGCCCACATGCGGCGCGATAAGGCATAACCTTGTTGTGCTAGCAGCCAACTCCGGTGTGTCAGCTTAGTTATCCTCATCATGCCACTTACTTGATGTTTAGCTTCCCAACTGGTAGATGGTTCATTTTCCCCTAGATCAATGAAGAAGGGAGACGTAAGTTGATTCTTCCGAAGAACCGGAAGGGAAGCGCTATGCCGGGGCGAGAGGGGGGGATACGAAAGGAAATGGCTCCGAAGAAAGAGATTGGGGTTCCCAATGCTTCCCTACGCTCAACGAGATGCGTCAACCTCGGGATGCTTTACTCCTAACCCCACAAGGTTCCGAGACGGAGCTTAACCTGAGTCTCGGTTAAGAACGACGATGATCTACGTTTCACACAGCGCACAATTCCATGGATAGTTTCATTCGACCTCGTGATGGAGGACATAGCTTACGATCATCGGCTTTGATCATGCCACTAGGCATTTGATTAAAACATTGCACAATGATTCGAACACTTTGTCGCATCTCTTTGATACGAATACAATAATGATCATAGCGATCTCTTCTAGTACCTATTGGTACATCAGGATCCGATTGGTCATGAACATCGTAAGGTGTTGTTCTTCTCAAATCCCAGCATACCCCTGGACCTCTTAACATTACACCACTGAATCCCCAATCCTTTGCTTGCTGTGCAGTGACAGTACCAATATCCACTAATAGTTGTTTCCAGATACGGTTGTTGTTTGACATCTCTTCTAATTCATCGATACGAGAAGCAAATTGTTGTGTGGAGGAATCAATATCTCGACATAAGCAAAGAGGCAGATCTTGTGCCACTCTACCTGGTCGCATGAAACTGGCATGCATCCTGGCTCCCGAGACTCCTTCATAGAATTCTAACAATTTATCCCGCTCCTCAAAAGCCCACAGGAACGGAGTTGATACTCCCACATCCATAGCATAAGTAGTTAAAGCAAGTGAATGATTTGAAATTCGAGTTATTTCACGGAATAACACTTGTATATATTGAGCTCGTAATGGTACCTCGCAATTCAAAAGTCTCTATACGGCTGAAGAATGAGCGTGTTCTTGGGCCATCATAGAAACATAGATAAGGTCAACGATGGAACGAACAATAAAACTTTACGATAGCTTTTTCGTAAACTTTCACTTGCATCACATACACAAGTGCTCTTTGAACTGTGCAATAAGGTCACCCATAACATGGCTCTCCCACTTTAGTTGTCTTAGCTCCAGGCCATGCTATTCAATTCAATAGTATTGGAAAAATGGCAACGTAAGGTAACTACTAGTATTGAAAGCTGGTCGCCTTTGGAAGCGTTCGCCGGTAACCAAAGCGTATCTTTCCCCCAACAACTTTGGTACTTTGTTTATAGCTTTTTTAGGTTATGCAATAGAAGGGAAGGCTTGCGCTTGAGTTGAAGTAGCGTATTTGGTTGTAGAGTAGGGCTCCTAGGTGGCGCATTCGTGGAGGCAACCCAAAGGAAGAGCAAAATGAAGGTTGGGTGCTTGTGGGGAGAGGCCACCCAGCATCGAATAGGAGGGGGCTTAGCTCTAGATCCTCCCTGCTTTAAAAAATGAATGGATCAGAAGGGGGCTTGGTTCTCTATTTTCGGGCCGGGTGGAATGTGATGGCCATAAGAGAAGATTTCCCTTCCGTGTTGGAGGAGGGGAAAAAGATGTTGTCATCTATCTCGACCAATTTCTCGAGGCCTTGGAAATCTAGACCGGCTCAGAGAATCACTGGTACTAACGCGACCTTCGTTTCGCCAACAAAGAAGTCATCTTTCACGATTTCCCTTTCCTTTCCTGCCTAGCCGCCTCTCTTTGCCATTCGATGCCTCCGCCTTCCCTTTCTGTAACATACCTAGGCGCCCTCTTTTCCAATCACTAAGAAAAAGAAATATCAATCAAAGCCCTATCTAAGTAAAGCTTCGTCTGTTATTTTTCTGGTCTCGGAGGAGTTTACTCGACCCATTCCCGAGTCTCCCGTACTGCTCAAGTAAGTGTGTGACTCTGTATAAGGACCTCATTCTCTTCTGCCCACTATCTATCCACACGATTCTCAAAGAATATGAGGAAAGGTGGGCAGCAGGTACCACGAGCCCTCTGTCTCACACATTTATCCAGAAGCAACTGTAGTTCATTGGTTCCACCGAATGCTCCTATCTCTCGACAAGGATCGTGTGAGTGTGCAGTTATACTTTGGATGCTTCACCATAGAATATATCAACCCAGTTCCCGTCCTTTTCTGGTGAACTCGCTTTATATCTCTGATACACATGGAAGGACATAGTAGGAAGGAAGCAACCCTAGCCTTTGTCCGGCCGATCATTTCGCTGGCATCTTGTATTCACGCCCCCGTTTGACTACCGCTCGGGGATGTAGTTGTAGATATGTTAGTCTTAGTAGTTCATTGGCTTCACCTCTTATCTCCTTCTCCAACATGTTATTGTCGTCGCCATATTCCATATGTCACTTAGTCATCTCTACCTCGTTGCGGGTTAGCACCTCCGAAAAAAATGGAGGACTATATTCAGTGACCTCGCGATCGCCCTCTGAACGATCAGAATAAGGTAAAGCTTAAAGATATGTTTTGTACTCTATTAATTTCTCAGTCCCTCTAGTCGGGTGGGTACCAACCGGTCTTTCGACTAGATCCCCTTAAAAATCGTACGTGCAGATCTCCCCACATACGGCTCATACCATTAGAGGTGGCCCAGCCCAGCATTCATTCACAAATCCTGTAGTGAAATTGAGATTGCTCAACCTCAGAAGCTATTTTGCGTGTAGGCAGCGCTATCTCTCGTACCATTGACTCTATCTATTCATTGAATTTGTTTTCTTGCATTTCTTTTTTATATAGGCTCGCTTCTTGAGAATTCATGCACTTTCCTTTACTCCATAGGGCCTTCTCTAACAGGGAAAAGCCTTCCATTTCTGCCAAATGACCCGGCCTCCCCTGGCTCTTCCACTATCCGGGCTCCCTTTCCTCCCTATGCTATGTTCCCCTGATGTAGGCCTACCATGCTTCGCGCCTACGACATTTTTGCTAAATGGTATTTGGCAGTAGTGCCATCATCCCCGCTGGCTGTATGGGTGGGTTGTCCCTCGCTGTTGCGTTCTATTAGGCTATGGATTACAGGAACATAAATAGTTGAATGGAATAGTAGGCAGGTTACATGTTCCACTGTGCCGAGATGTGAGATACAGGTGGTGATGATCACCCTAGGGTATACGCTAGCGCCCTTGACAAGCACTCCAGAACTTGCCAATGCTTGTGAAAACTCGGGTTGGTCGGTCTTCCATTTATCCAACTAGAGGTGTGGATAACAAGACCACCTTCACAACCTTCTCCCTTTTGTCCATATGTTGTAATAAGGTCAGGCGGTTCGCTTGAGTTGCTCAACTACCCCCCTATTCGAGTGCTCATGATGTGCTACGTAACCTCTACCATGCTTGGGGACCAAGCAGGGCATAGCTAGCAGTATAGGAGCCGACTCGGCATCAACGGCTTCGTGTCGGACTAGAGTGATCTAATATGTGGTTCTGCACGTTCCACCACTTCTCCATTCATTTCTAATACTGATCGTGAAACACTATCAGCAGCAGGATATTGAGGTCTGAAATTCAAAGTAAAATTTTGGATTTGCCTGTTCCTAGTCGTCATGGGAAAGAAAGGCAAATATAAGAAAGATATTATTTCTTGAGAGCTTTTCCAATACCACCAGTACCAAAAATGCATCTCCTTCGCATGAACCTCCAGTTCTTTCATATTATATGTTGCTCTTGATATTGGCCTTTTCTTGACTCCCGTAGGGGAAGCCGGGGTACAACCCATGTTGTATCCGAGAACTCACGTCACAGGTCAGTACAAGAAAGCGATACAGGTCGATAGCTCTCCAAAGTTCCAACTCTCTATTTTTATACGCAATAATTTGAATCACCTACTTGCCTTCTAGCACAAAACACACTCCCACTCACAAGACCACCGAGATCTTCAACTTATCTCCCAAAGGTAATCCACCTGGCCCTTTCTGAACCTATACAAGTAGAGTGGAAGATAACGAAAGGGAGACAAGGTCCTAACTAAATCATAACACAAACTACCATTCTATCTATCATATCAGTCGAGTCAATCCGGTTCGTTCTTATCTATAGATAACGCAAGAGAGAATTTATGACCTCGCGGATGGAGAGGGATTCAAACCCCCGGTATTCCTATCAATACTTTGGTTTTCAATACCGGCTCTTTCAACTGCTCGGACATCCATCCCCTTCGAAAAGCCCTATCTATCCACGCACTGGCAGGTAGGGGCTTATTTATGTGATTCGCTACGCTTGCTTGTGCCTATCGGCTAATTCTATTTTCTGCCGGCTAGCGAAACTTTTCCAGTAGTACGAATCGTTACGCTTCACCTCTTTCTATATGATAATATGCACCTTGGTTGCTGCGCTCCCTGCAGGTAATAGCAAGAGAGTGAAGAACGAATGATCCCCCAAACAAAAAAAGTGATTGAGTTTGACTCAAGCGAGTAAGTGAAAGGTGTGGCAAGAGAATGAGTTCGACTCATGAACGATTAGCAAGTAAAGGACCGATCCTTTTGTGCCAATACTGTTTTGAGACTGGTACTTGGCGGCTCACGAGTAACAAATAGAATAAGGTTGCCCATCATTCCCTCGTTCTTTTTTGAAGGCCCTTTCTATTTTCTAGTATTGTACCTATATAAGAACACTGAATGCCCAACTTCGCAAAGCATCTCTCTCCCCAGCCCACAACATAGTGTGGAATTTGGATCCTTTCATCGAGTACTATTTCTTTTAGATAGAAAGGTGTTCTGACTCTATTGTATTGGATCAAGTCATAACCTAAGCCAACTACTAGTATACTACTATGGAGAGCTAAGCTCTATTTTAGAAATTGGACTCTCTTACTGTGATTAGCTCCTACTAGAAAGAAGTTGTTCCCAAGCCTGGTTCCCTAGATGATCCACGTGTTCCTAGTCGGGCATAAATGGATGAATGAAAAAGCATACCTGGGTAGACTTCAAGATCTCTTACTTTGCCTATCCTCCTACTTCTTACTCTAGGGTTCATAGAAAGATATGAACCATCTACTCTTTAAAGCCCTACCTTTAGATTTAATAAAATGAAAGCTGCTTGTCATCACTAATAAAAAATAGCAATCCCTCCCCTTTTGTTACCTACTTTTAGTCATTTCTTCGGTATACCTCAATACAAGACAAGCACAGGAAAAGATATTCAATCAAAACTAGGCTATCGCCCTATTCTCTCTCAATTGCCTATCCTTTATAGATGAGGGGGAGTCCCTCACCAATAGCTTCCAACACTTAAGATTGACCTCCTCAAGTGCCAGATATGAATTGTTTTATAAATTTCATACGGGACTACTTACTTACCTAAAGTTCACTTTTGGCTTACCAAAAAAGTTTACTAAAGGAACTGACCTAAGCATAGCTCTCTCTCAAATACAAATGCCAAGAAACCATTCTTCTCCCTATCGGTCGAGCATCTTCCACCCTCTCCCTATAGGTTGAGCGTTTACCTTCCTCTCCTTATCAGTCGAGTTACTTCATACCTTGGATAAGTGGAAAAATGCAAAAAAAATGCCTTTCATTTCTCTTTTAAGACCTTTGTCCTACTTCTAGTATCAGTCCTCCAACCTATCAAAACTCGTGTTTTTATTAACTAACAACACATGCACTTTGTTGGCACTAAAAAAAAGGTTATTCAATCCACTAGTGCAACTAAAAGAATTACCTCTTCTAAACTAGAACAAAAAAGATCTCATAACTACTGCTTGTGAACAGTTCTCCTCAACTGAAGGCATACCTACTCTTACTAGTCTCTCTCAGGTCCAGTTTCAATCTCGAGCTAACTTACTTAATAGGCTGGAAGAGAGATATTCAGAAAACCCGATTTCCTATCTTAAGAACCTAACTCAAAAGGAAAAAGAAGACCAGACTGAAGGAGAAATCACTTTCGACAATTGAACTTGACTTTTATATCCAAATTGGAACTGGACTTAAACGTCTTTGGATCCTACTTAGGGCCGGTTTTCACTCCACTTTCACTTTTATATCAAGAACGTCGACTTGCATTTGCAATAACGAATTGATTTGATTTTCTGGAATCTTTGCTCCTGGCTTATATTCACATAGGCCACTCATAAGAGTAAGACGTTCAACTCCCTAAAACACATGTAATTGAGAGACTCAGAATATCAGTGCCTTAGGTAAATGCCTACCTTCAAAAGAATCTTACCGAATGAGTTTCAAACCTATCATCTTCGCTTCCCAAGATATTTAGGGAAAAGGGCCTTGGCGGCCACCTCTTGCTGACAACGGAACTCATCATCAATTAAAGTCGCGTTGGACTTAGTTGGAAAGGTAGGTGTTCGGGATGTCCTTTGCTTGTGAACTTCTTTAGTAGGGCGGTTTGTTTAGAGGTCCTAGTTTACTCTATTATGATACCTCACCCTAGGGTTGGGAGTTGGCTTAAGGCATGTCCTTACTTGACTCCTAATCCCAGATATGCAGCTAAGAAGAGAAATAGCTTATCCCACAGGTCAACTACCTTTTTAGCTTTAGAGACTCTAGTGAAAGCAAAACTCGCGCCTTAAGGAAAAGTAGCATCAGTTGGTAAGAAGATTCCTATTCCCTTAAGCCCAGTATTCCTTATTGAAAGCCTTCAACCAAGAGTGGGCTCGATTCCCTTTCCGGGTAAAAAATAGGGCTATTCAAACCAATCTAACCAAGCCACCCAAGAAAAGGAAGTTTAGCTAGTCTAATGCTAGGTGATTCAATTCATCTCTATCAATGACTTAACCACCTTCCCAAATTCAACTCATTCAAGCCCAAGTCGACAATAGCAAGAAGAGCTGATTCAACGTTAGTAAGAAAGGCTTTTTTTTCCTTCCCTAGGGAGGTCAGGAAGTAAAATAGCAGCAAAGACCCCTTCTTCTGCATCAATGGGTGATTCTTTCGTTCCTAAAGAAAGTGGAATAAGTAAAGCTGGACCTTCTCTCTTTTGGTTGTCGATTGCATGCAATTTGACCGTCATTCACCTTTTCGAGTTATTTGAATTTCGTTCTCAAATCAGATTAGATACTATGAACTATTAGTAAGACTGTATAATAGGCATACGAGACCTAACTAACTGGATTGCTAGCAGTGAGTCGATGTTGTTAACCCGATTGAATTAGCTCTTGTGATCATATCCCTTGTTGTTAGATCAATAGGAATGAAGTCCGCCTATCCATCAACATAAAGGAAAGACTCTGTCTCCTATCAATTGCTCTTGGTTAACGGTGAGGGTCCGAAGGACAAAGAAGTAGAATTCACTCATGGTAACATGGCACAAGAGGAAGCTATTTTTGTTCATGCCTCCACTCTTCTATTTTCTGAATCCTCGTGTAAGGGCAATGGGATTAGGCCTAAGCTGTGATAACCCGAACCCGGCATGCATTTAATGACATTTAACTGCATTTAATTAAATGCTTAATTAGTTAAATCAACCATTTTGCACTATTTTGATATTTCTTTTGGAAGCATTTAATAATTTTTATATTGATTAATTAAAGGATTATTACCTATTTCTATTAATTATAGTAATTGGATTTATTCTCTTGTATTTAATTAAGTGTCATCTTAAATGTTAGTATTTAATTACTTTTGACTACGTGTTTATATTAACTTGTTTATTTGTATCTTAACATTAATTTCATAATTCTTGGAAATATTAGAGAAATAGTTAAAATTATTTATTTTTAAATGAATATTGAGTATTTTAATTATTTTAATAATCGATTTTATTTTCTTGCATTAAATTACTCGATTTTCAATTAAATGAGAAAAATGGCTCGGAGTCTGGAGTGAATTTTAAACTATTCTGCTATTCTACTTTTCAAAAATTATAGTTTTATATTATTTCTCATTATTTGATTATCGATCGTTTATTGACCGTTCGATCGTAGCATTTCGAAAATGAGAGTTAGAGAAATATTTCCCGAATTTTGTGAATAATGTTTTTTGTTTAATTTAGCTAGTTTTAGTTGTTTTCCATCTAATTGCATTGTTTTAACTTGAGCTAGACCAAATGATAACCAAAATAGCCTTAGTTGACCAATTTAACTTGAATTTTTACTTTGTTAAATGACCATTTTGCCCTTGAGCTTTGTCAACTTATTAAATAGCCAAAAATCAAACAAAATGATCATAAAAACAAATTGCAAAATGCTCCATTTGTCCCCCCCATGGCCGAATGCTTCCAAGGAGAAAAAAAATAATTTTGTTTCAATTTTCTTCTACAATCATGCGTGGAATTTCTCGGGGGTCGTGGCTCAGGTCCTTGCAGGTCTTCCTCGTCAATCTCTGTGAGGGTTTTCACGCTTTTGTGCATTTTAAATGAAATTTGAATTTTGTTTCAATTTCTTAGATTTGTTATATATTGTGTTATAATGCCTATAATTGCTTGATATAGCTTCCTTTGAGTTCGTAGAGTATTGCTTGTTAGTTATTTAGTGATTTTTACGACTGAAATTGCATATTTGAAATTGGGGAAGAACAATGAATAGTTAATTTTGAATAGTAAAACCCCAGAATTTTGGATTTTGATCCGAATTGGGATTTCTTGATTTGGATAGGTGCCATTAGTGATAGAAAGATAAAATGTGCAATAAAAACGGACCGGCCTTTGTTAAAATTGGAAATTAGACAAAGAAACGTAAAGGGGCCGTTTGACCAAATGTTGACCGTGCTCGAATTGAGTTAGGAGTTTTGCTATTGAGGGCATGGAAGTACTTTTGGCGCTGTTGTGGTGTTGATTGAGTGACCGGTTAACATAGTTGTAGTTCAAACGTAGTAGGTGGACTTTCGGGCTTCGGTTGGGAAAATGAAGTTTCGTGACATAGAAACGTGCCTTGTAGTGCCTAAGTGAATGTAGTGAAATCGGTTTCCTAATCTTGTAGCTCGTTTGCTCGTAATTGCCTCTGGATATTAGGGATTGAATAGTGATATTTGTCATTTTCGTGTTTGAACTGCTATTACGTGTTTAATTGATGTTCTTGTTGAAGTTAATGATAATCATGCTTGAAAAGTTAATTGATTGCTGTTATTGATTGTAAATGCTTGATATCTCATTTATCGCCACTAATCTGCACTTTCGTGCTATTGCTCGTTTATTGCTTGTATCTCGTATTGCATTGCATTGTGTTAGGCGCGTGAGTGATGGGCCTCTCTGGGCAGTGTTAGGCTGCCAGGGTTGGTTTGCTCTAGCTCCGTGTCCTATTCCCATTTTCGCTAGGGGTGCCGCCTTGGGAGATTTGGGTCATAGATGTGTCGGGGTACATCCGGAGTACACCCAGTGGAAGTTATAAGGTAATTGCGCGCTTATTGTCATTGATGTCAACATCAAGCTCGAGATTGATGTAATGCTCGTGGAATCGAATCGCATGGTACATTGTTCGTATGAGTGAACCATAGCCTTCAGAGTGTGGTATAACTTTGAATGGTTGTGTTAATGCTTTTATTAATTGCTTATTGTATTGATTGTTTATTTTGATTGCTTACTTGTCAGTTATATTGCTTAACTGCCTTATTTGCATTGCACAACCTTCTTTCTCTTCACCTCGATATCTGCCTTACCCTCACTGAGTATACGTTTTGTGTATACTCACTCCTCACCACCACATTTCAGGAAATTAAGCCATGTTAGCTGGAAAGTTTGTGGTTACGTGAAAGATCGTGCTTGAAAAGTTGTCTTGCGGCTTGAGTTGTCAAAGATGCAAAGATGTATATTTTCATGTAATGTATGTGTTTAGTGTTAAAAGGAATGTAATTTAAGTTTAACAAGATTATTGAAGTGGTATGATAAGTTAGTTTATGTATTTAGTTAGTATAGCTTAACTTTAATGCATGTTTGTATTGTTTAAAGAAAGAGTTAGAATAGTCTGGGTAGTTGGAAATGTATATTTACTTGTGTTAACTTGTTGAGAACCAAGGCTCGGATGGCCTTGAGGTGTTTGTATGGTTGGACACGGTGTTGGTCCACTTAAATGCTATTGCAGGTTTTACATTTTGCCTAGAAACAGGGAAGACTCCGTCCGTCTTTCCCTAAAAATTTTGCCCAGGTTTGGAATTGGGTTGTGATTAGATTGATTGATAGAACTCCTGGTCTCGAGAGGGATCGAGGTGTTACATAAGCACTACTATTTCAACTATTTTCGGCATATCCGCAGCTCAAAGGGAGTGACCCCAGGAAAGGTAACTCAATAGGAATTCTCTCTATCGCCTTAGTTTGTCTTGACTTTGACTCTTTCCCTGCTTGGGTAGTATCATCAAGAAAGAAAAAGTCTTTGATCATGGAGAAGCGATGAGAAAGCTGATTTTAGGAAGTCAGTGATAGATATGAATCGAATCCCCTATCAAGGTAAGCCCACCGAGGCCGAGAATAGTTAGCAGGCGAGACAGGAGTTGAGTTGGTAGAGATTCGCTCTGGTGGAAAAGAATAAAAAGAATTGTTTGCTGCTACCTTGGAACTCCTATTGAGTCAAGCAGTAAATATTATGATTGGCAAAGCAACTAAAGCACCAGAGCTCTTCTAACCAAAACCTATTCTAAAGGAATACAAGGTCAGTCGATACGAGACTTTTGATGCGATAGAATCCATAAAAGATTTTCATTCTTTTGGTAGTTTAGGAATGGGGTTAGGCAAGAAGCTCGATGCAAAGAGTCTCAAATCTTTTAGATCAATCGAGACTTTGTTCCTTAACTTAAGCTTTCACCCGGAGTCGAACCTTCACTGCTTTAATCCCTTAAACAGAACAATTATTCGTAGAGCAGGAAGAATTAAGTCTTTCTTTCTGTCTGCTAATCAGGAATGGAATCGGAGGCTGTGAATATGAATTCTTGAATAGGGGTAATTTAATAATAATTATTAGACAAACAGGGCACTAGAACACTCTTCTTCCTCCTTCCCTTGTCAGGCCTTTCTAAGAGATAAAGAGGTCAACAAAAAGTTCTTTGAGCTGTCGACGAAATGGCCAACAGAGTTTGATTTCAGCATTGAGAACTTCTTTCTTAATCCTCGCCCTTTGGTTGACTTACTCCGTACCTAGAAACATAATTGATACTTGTTGATCTTTGTCAATCCGGTTTTCACTCTCAAGCAACCTTTGCTCCATTAGTGAAAAGAAACCTAAGACAAGAAGGTTGGGTCAGCAGATTGGGTCGATGAAACCTCTTTCGACCGGGAGGTGAAAATACTCCGCCTATGGTGATAGAGCGCCTTGTAAGAGAACTGGGTTTTCCCTTCCCTCGTAGTCAATTCGTTTGGCTTTCTATTCTATTGAATGGAATGAGAAAAGGCCTGGTTGTCACACCCCAACCCAACCTATGGAGGCTAGACTAGGGCATGACCTAATTCACTTATGCTATTTCACCGACTTAATCATTTGGGAAAACTGGCAGCATAACGACAGTAATTAGGACCTTTGGTTTGACCTATTTACTAAACGCCTTAAAACTTTCAATCATTAATTTGATTCCAACTAAGATTCCTATTTTGTCATCAACCGATATGCCTACTAATTTATCTCACAAGTCCCATTTGATTACAAGCCTAACATGATAACTATGTCCCGTTTATTTGTCAATTCGTATTACGCAAGTACCTATTATCCTTTAGCTTACAATGAGTACCTAAGTGAAATTAGATAGAGTTAACTTAGTGGATTAATCACCTAGTGGTTTAAACGCATACGATAACTACTATTCAAGATAATGAAAGCAAATAACCAAATAAAGAGTTCGTCCGGTTATAGATAGTACAATAAAAAATTAGACCCAATTTACAATGGGGTCATTTATATCAATGAATTAAAGAGTCCGCAAACAAACACAACATCCCTAATAGCATCCATGTTCACGAAAAGCACACAATGCACATAGTCGTTCCAAAGGTTCATCAACTTGCACATTTTCTTTGGGTACCTGTTCCAAATCTGCTTCACCTCAAACAAAAAAGAGGGTGAGTCCTTATGAATTCAGCGAGGGGGAACAAGTGACAATGTTTTGAAATCATTTTCCGGTTAAACTTTATGAAAACCCTTTGAAAATATGTCAAATAGAATAAGTAAGTACATAACACAACATAAATATAAATGAACACATTTTCCCGTCTTTCCTCCCCGTGGTCCTCTAGGAACCAAGCGAGAGTACTTAAACACATAGTGAAAAGGATACGATTAGCTTTCGTTCTCAAGATCAATCGGTGAGCATTTGCTCACAAGATCATTTCAAATAACCATTGTTGTAGCCGGCATCAATCATCCACTTATCACTCCAAATGGGTGTACTCCGGATGTACACCAAATCCTACGACCCAACTCTCCGAGGAAGTCTAGCCCTCAAGCGAGAAGGGAATTGGACCATGGTAGTCACGGTAGCACCAGCAAGCCCGATGCCGCCCGGCATGCGTGAAACGCTACCATGCCAAAATGAAAGGTTGCAACCTTGTATGCAATGCACATTTATGTCATTTAACATCTCACATTAGTAGGTCAACAAAGTGGGTTGCCTCCGAGCAAGTATATGATCACATTTTGATATATTGGCACATAAGGCATTGTAAGAACATATAATCTTTTCATATATCAATTTGAAAGCAATTAAAATTTCACTGGCAGCCAAGTAATCATGTTCAAAATAAGCCATATAATATCAATTCACATTAGGAGGTCAACAAAGTAGGTTGCGTCCGGATGCACGTACAATCACATATCGAAAAATAAACATACGAGGCATGCTTTGACATGTAAATTCACTTCGTAAAACACTTAGGAGCATGTGAACATTTAATGGACAGCCAAGTAACACCATTTAAAACAAGTCATATAACTTATTCTAGTTCACATATCAAGTGTTGAGATCATACAAGCATGCTACGATACATACACAAAACCGGGTGCAAGAATAGTTCACTTATCAACATGCAATCATCGAGAATCATGCTTAGAGCTATAAAGACAATTCCGGGCAGCCTATTAACATTCCGCAACATCAATTATAAGTCGCACAAGAGTGGTTTATGACTTGGGGGTCTACGGGGCCATTAGGGTTTGCAAGGTCGTGCTCGGGTGTCAATTCTATTTGCTAAAGACCACAAGAAATACTTAAACCATTTCAAGCATACTTAGCATTTATTGGGAAGCTTACTAACCACAAAATTGAACACATTTAACCATAGCATCATCACTAAACAAGTTTTCATAAGCAATAGGGCCTCAATTTCATGCTTACACATGCGATTAAACAACAATTCATCAAATAATTCACCTAAGCAATGCATCAACAAAATTAAGCAAACTCAACCATCCAAAACAGCCCACACAGGTTCTAATTTCCACAATTCCAAGCATTCAATACCACAAGTGAAGTTACCACATGATTTAATGCATATTATTAAGCCAAGAACCTTACTGCAATTTTTCCTTATTCATTTAGCCAAGTAAATAACCTAAAAATTCCGTGAACCAAATGGAAAATTGAAGCTTAATGCGTTCTTTAAATCTAGGAACAAACCTTGATGCATTTGGAGTTTGGACTTAGGAGTTATGACCAAAACTGTGAGACTACGCAAAACTGTCCAGTTTTAGACACATTACGATGTTTTCCATTTTTGAGGCCTTTAAACTCACAATTAGCCTTCGCCTATTTCTCCAAAATATGTTTATAACTGAAAAATCTAGTGGCCTACCAATTTTCATGCATTTTGAACATTGTTTACTAGGCCAAAACCATTTCGTCCTACAAGGTCAGTAATCTGCCAGAAAAATATGGTTGCATATTTCAAGGTTTCTAGCTATTCTCAAGCGATGCTTGAGTAGATAGGCTCATATAAACACATATACAAGAACTTAAAAGGTAAATACAGTCATATAAGAGCATGCATGTGAGTTTTGAAAGCTTCTAAAAAGATTTAACCCTCACCTTAGCAAGTTGATGGATGAATATGCAAGAATGCTCTTTGAATCGCACAAATAGCCCTTTTTCCTTGCTCTGGCCGAGAGGTAGGATGGCGAGACCAGATGGAGCAACAATATCCAGCTTTATTTCAAAGGTAATATTGAATTTCGGGATGAAATTCTTTTAAGGAGGGGAGGATGTGAGGCCCGACCTCGATTTACGTGCGATACCTCATTTCGTGTGCTTAATCTAGATTTGCGTGCCTTGACCTAGGTTTAAGAGTCGTGTTTCATTTTGTGTGCCTTGCATTGAATTACATGCATTCATTTAGGGTTGCGTGCGTATACTTGAAAAATGTTCATTCGTCTCGTAGTTCGTGCCTTATCTCGTAGTGCGTGCCCAAAACCTAAGCAAGCGTGCCCTCACGCTAATCAAGAAAGCATCTTACATGAAGCACTAGATCATTAATTAATTATACAAACTCCACTAACTAATATTAAAATGCTAAGTCAATGCACTAGAAGACGAAATTGCACCAAAAGCTAAGCATTCTTTATTCTTTATTCCTTATTCTTTTGCACATCCCAAACACACAATATTATATTGCTCAACCAAGACAAAAATTCTGAATTTTTTTCAAGCCTTGGCCGACCATGTATGTGACGCCCGGGTTTTAGCCATGCATTTAATTACTGTTGCATCCCTTGTTTGTGCATTTACTTCTATGCCTTATTAACTAACTTTTGTGACTACTATTCACTCCGTTTTTAAACTGCCTTCTATTAGTTAATTAACATTTTTATTAAATCATATTAATTGTAAAAGTAGTGGGAAAAATGTGCATTTGAGCTAACGGCGTTAGGAGAGCTCGTTTAGAAAATGATTTTTGTAGTTGAATGAATAGTGTTACGTAATAACTTTGTAGATTTAATTAGCTAGCCTAAGTTTTATACATTAGCCTCGTTTTGGAGCTAGCAACGCGCATTTTATTAGATCACTTAAGCACCCAAATGACCCCACCTCAACTTAACCCCTTTATTATATCACTTAAGCTAATAAAATGTAAAAGAAAAAAAAATTAAAAAGCTGAAAACAGGAGCCAAACCCGACAGCCCCTCTTTGCACTTGGGAGGAATTTTTCATCTTCAACTCTTCAATTCAAGCCAAGCCAAGCCTTAAGCAACTAGTGTAGGGTGTTTGCAAGGTTCCTAGGTGCTCCTACGCGTATTGGTGAGGGATTTCACGACTTGTTTTTCCATTTTTAAATAGTTACTCATTTCTTGATTTGTTGAAAATATGATTATATGCCATTGTAATTGTTATCTATGCTAATATACCATCTATATGAATGCTAGAGAACACATTTGAGCCGTTGTTTCGCTTTTTAAACGGTTAGAATCGTTAGTTTGATTTTTAGGGTGATCCCCAGCTTGTTGATTTAGTTGAGGAAGAAGAAGTTCAGATCGAGCCTTTACCTTAGTTGCTGTGTCTGATAGCTTGAGGTGGTTAATGAATTTGCTGCTATGTGGAAACTTCAATTAATTGTTTTATGTTCTATTTTGTGGCCTAAGGGCTATGTATATGTTTGTTGCGCAAGTCGAAGGATAGTAGATTGTGGTGTAGAATTGGAAGCCATGTCTTGTAATAACTTTTATGCTTGCCTTATTTCCTTGCATGCTTGGGAGTGGATGGTTAATGTAGAATGCTTTATCCTTTAAGTTGTTTTATTGATTTCCTAGAATGTCATGATTATAAAACTATGCTGACAACAAGTTCTCGCATGCTTGTGTGTTTTGGAGCTATTGTGTACCATAAGGCTCGGATGGCCTTATAGCTTTGTTGTTTAATTAAGAAGAGCTTGTATTGTATTGTTGGGAATTTTTGTTTAAGTGTTTACAGGTTTTTAGAATGTCCACGGTACAGGGGAGACTATGTCCGTGTGTCGGGTCCGGACTTAACCTTTAGCTTGGGGGTTGGGTCGGGGTATGACATTTAAGTGGTATCAGAGCTATAGATTGCATGAAGCCGGGTTAAATTTCTCGGTCTGTGGGTAGAGATTTGTTATGTGACTTTGTGAATACATGAGTCCTTGATTTTGATTGACCTAAGTGAAATTTGAATAAGGAATGAACATGCTAGCATGGAAATAGAATATCAAGAGTCTAGAATGTCAAGTATGATCTAGTGATTTATGTTTACTTCAAGAATGTGGAATATTTATTTGAACTTCTATGTACTTGACTTTATGTGAATCTAATTGGACTTTTCTTCATGTGTTGCTTATAAATTGCATATATACATATATATATACCTGTCATAACACTTTGCATTCTAGCTATTCGAGATGGGGCCTCGCCGTCGTACTGATAATCCGAATGTTGGTGGAGAACCCGAGGGGGTTCAGGGGCAAGAAGCTGAGGTGGCCGAAAATGCACCGCAGGTTCAAGAACCGAGCACTGCACAGATCTTGGCCACGATGGCCACAGCTATGAACACTATCGCCCAGTTTGTTACAGAACAGGGTCAGCCAGGGGTCATTGGAGGTAATCAGGCTGCGAGAGCCAGAGGTAGTGGCCCTACCGGAGGGAATCTGTATGATTGGTTTATACATCATGGGGCCTATACTTTCTTTGGGGAGCCGGACGATATGAAAGCTGAGATGTGGCTAAGGAAGTTCGAGAGAGTGGCAGCGATACTGGAGTGCCATGATGACAGGAAGATTACTTATGCTACTTTCCTTCTCGAGGGTGATGCTGAAGATTGGTGGAATACCATCAGTGAGAAATGGGGAGCTGAGGGAGGTCATCATTCGTGGGCCGATTTTGTCCGAGAATTTCGAGACAAGTATATATCGGTAGTTGCCCGCGAGAGGCGACAAACTGAGTTCATAAACTTGAAGCAGGGAAGTATGACGGTAGATCAATACTAGGCTACTTTTACCCGGCTTGCCCGTTATGCACCAGCTTTAATTCAGCCGGAGGACATGAAGATTCAGAGGTTCATCTTGGGTTTGAGGAGAGATATTATGCTGAACTTTTCTTCAAATGATTTTCCCAACAATGCTGCAGTAGTCCGAGCTGCCTCGAGATATGAGAAACGGAAAGCCGGTGTGTTAGCCGAGACTAGTCAATCGAGTAAACGGTTTCAGTCTCAAAGTCAAGGGTACCAGGGGCAGGCTGTATCAGTTGGGCAGAGTTCGCAGCCGAGGCAGACTCAGAGTTACACAGGGCCTACTCAGACTCAGGCACGACAAGTCCAGAGTCAGACTCAGAGTCAGTTCGGTCCAGCAGTTTCCCATTCGCAGCAGGGTAGTTTAGCTACCTCTACTTACAGAGCTCCTTCGGGAGGCACTGTTGCAAGACGTCACTAGCAGTGCAGCTTCTGTCAGCGCCAGGGCCACACTGAGGATGTTTGTTGGAAGAAACATAACAAGTGTACAGGTTGCGGCAGTGATCAGCACAGGGTTAAAGACTGTCAGAAATTTAAGAACCCTAGGGGTCAGACATCAGCTCAGAACTCTCAGACCAGGGCACCAGCTGCAGCACCACCACCACGAGGCCAGGCCCGTGTATTTGCTTTGGATGCTGAGGAGCTTCCGGATACTACCGCTGTGGTAGAAGGTATTTTTCTTCTTAATGATCAGTCAGTTAAGGTTTTAATTGATTCCGGGGTTTCGCATTCTTTTATTACTCCTACTTGTGTACAAAATGCTAAATTGAAACATGATAAACTGTTGCATGAGATTGTGGTCTATACTCCTATGGGTCCGAAGTTTGTTACTAGGTCTATTTGCAGAGCATGTAGTATATTTATTGAAGGTCGTGTTTTTCCTGCTGATTTGATTATCCTACCCTTCAATGACTTTGAAATTATATTGGGGATGGACTGGTTAAGTAAATATTATGCCCAGCTTGATTGTAGAAAGAAGATTATGTATCTAGAAATGCCTGACCAGCCTGTACTTAAAATAGTTGGTAGTAGAAAATCTACGGGAACTCCTATTATTTCTTCTATTAGGGCATCTAAATTATTGAGCAAGGGTTGTGAGGCTTATCTTGCAAATTTGATTAATCAACCTGGGGATCAATTGAAATTGAATGATGTACCTATCGTGAGAGAGTTTCCGGGGGTCTTTCCTGAGGAATTACCTGGGTTACCGCCTGATAGAGAGATAGAGTTCATGATTGATTTATTGCCGGGGACTTCACCTGTCTCTAGGACTCCGTACAGAATGGCTCCACCTGAGTTGCAGGAATTGAAAGTTCAATTGCAGGGCTTGCTTGAGAAGGGATTCATTCAGCCGAGTTCTTCACCGTGGGGTGCGCCAGTTCTCTTTGTTAAAAAGAAAGACGGATCTCTTTGCCTATGCATCGATTACCGGGGTCTTAATCAGGTAACCATCAAAAATAAATATCCTTTGCCTTTAATCGAAGAGTTATTTGATCAGTTGCAAGGCGCCAGGGTATTCTCTAAATTTGATCTGAGGCAGGGCTATTATCAACTGAGGATTAAGAAAGATGATGTTCCAAAAACTGCTTTCAGAACTCGATATGGCCATTATGAGTTTGTTGTCTTGCCGTTTGGTCTTACAAATGCTCCCGCCGCATTCATGGACTTAATGCAGAGGGTATTCCGTCCTTATCTGGACCAATTTGTGGTCATATTTATTGATGATATCCTTGTCTATTCTAAATCTGAGGTGGAACATGAACAGCATCTCAGAATTGTGTTGCAGACTCTTCAAAAGCATCGGTTATTTGCAAAGTTTAGCAAATGTGAATTCTGGCTTAAGCAAGTTGCTTTTCTTGGCCATATTATCTCGCAGGATGGTATTTCTGTTGATCCAGCGAAGATTGAAGTTGTGTTATCTTGGAAACGACCTGAAACTGTCACGGAAATTCGTAGCTTCCTTGGTTTAGCTGGGTATTATCGGAGGTTTGTCAAGGATTTCTCTAAGATTGCAGGGCCTTTAACTCAGCTTACTTAGAAGAAAACAGTATTTGACTGGAATGATAAATGTGAGGCCAGCTTCCAGGAATTGAAGAAGAGATTGACTACAGCTCCTATTCTTGCTTTACCTGAGGGTTATGATAATCTGGTTATCTATAGTGATGCTTCGAAGGAAGGTCTGGGTTGTGTATTGATGCAGAATGGCAGGGTTATTGCTTATGCTTCCAGGAAACTGAAACCTTATGAACTCAACTATCCGACTCATGATCTTGAGCTTGCAGCTATCATTCTTGCATTAAAGAAATGGCGTCATTATCTCTGGGGCAACAAATTTGAAATCTTTACAGATCATAAGAACTTGAAATATCTGTTTTCACAGAAAGAGTTGAACATGAGGCAGAGGCGTTGGCTGGAATTACTTGAGGACTATAACTGCACTATTAACTATCTTCCAGGTAAGGCCAATATTGTTGCTGATGCTTTGAGCTGAAAGGCTACTGTTGCTAGCTTGATTATCAAGAATTGGGAATTCATGGAAGAATTGTGCTTATGGAAGCCTAGTACTTCAAATTCTGGTATTCAATTTGCAAGTTTGCAGATTCAATCTCTGTTGTTATCCAGGATTCGAGAAGCTCAACGGGCTGATCTTCAATTGTTGAAAGTCTTAGAGAATTCTAAAGGGGGAGAGTCGGATTTCAAACTGCACGACGATGGTATTCTTAAATTCAAGGGTAGAATCTGTATTCCGAATGATCCAACTCTAAAGAAGGATATTCTTGCTGAGGCACACAGTTCTCGATATACTATCCATCCAGGCAGTACGAAAATGTATAAAGATTTAAAGCAGAATTTCTGGTAGAATAATATGAAGAGAGAAATTGCTGACTATGTTGCTCGATGCCTTACTTGTCAGAAAGTTAAAGCAGAACATCAGAGACCTGCAGGGTTGTTGCAACCTTTGGCTATTCCTGTTTGGAAATGGGATCATATTACTATGGATTTCGTATCAGATTTACCGAGGTCTTCGAGGGGTAATGACTCAGTCTGGGTTATTGTGGATAGACTGACCAAGACTTCTCATTTTATTGCTAAAAAGAAGTCTGATTCTCTTGATAAACTGGTAGAGTTGTATATTGAGAATGTTGTCCGACTACATGGAATTCCAAAGAGTATCGTGTCAGATAGAGATCCCAGATTCACATCTCAGTTCTGGCAGAAGATTCAGAAAGCTTTGGGCACGAATTTGAATTTCAGTACAGCTTATCATCCTCAGACAGATGGTCAATCTGAGAGAACTATCTTGATCCTTGAGGATATGTTACGGGCTTGTATTATGGACTTCGGTAAAAGTTGGGAGAAATATTTGCCACTAGCAGAGTTCGCCTACAACAATAGTTATCAAGCTACTATTGGTATGGCACCTTATGAGGCACTGTATGGGCGTAAATGTCGGTCTCCTCTCTACTGGGATGATGTTGGTGAAATGAAGACTATCGACCCTACTCTCTTACCTGAAATGAATAAAATGATTGATCAGGTGCAGCTTATCAGAAAAAGAATGCTTACAGCACAGAGCCGGCAAAAGAGTTATGCAGATAGACGACGTCGTGATCTGAAATTTGCTGTGGGGGACCGGGTATTTCTGAAAATTTCTCCTCGCAAGGGTTTGATTCGGCATGGTAAAGGAGGTAAACTCAGTCCTCGATATGTGGGACCATTTGAGATAACTGAAACTGTTGGTGATTTGGCTTACCGTCTAGCTTTACCTCCCAGTCTGGGCAGAATTCATGACGTATTCCATGTTTCCATGCTTCGGAAGTATCAGCCAGATCCCTCTCACATACTTGAGCAGGAACCGCTAGAGATCAGTGAAACTTTGACCTACACAGAGAAACCTCTTCGAATTGTTGATCAAAAAGTTCAGGAGCTGAGGACTAAAAGCATTCCGATGGTTAAAGTTCTGTGGGATCATCACGGAGTAGAGGATGCGACATGGGAAAGAGAGGATCAAATGCGGGAACAGTATCCAGAGTTATTCGCCGAATCATGTAAGAATTGCGTGGACGCAATTAGTTTAAGGGGGAGAGGATGTGACACCCGGGTTTTAGCCATGCATTTAATTACTGTTGCATCCCTTGTTTGCGCATTTACTTCTATGCCTTATTAACTGACTTTTGTGACTACTATTCACTACGTTTTTAAACTGCCTTCTATTAGTTAATTAACATTTTTATTAAATCATATTAATTGTAAAAGTAGTGGGAAAAATGTGCATTTGAGCTAACGGCGTTAGGAGAGCTCGTTTAGAAAATGATTTTTGTAGTTGAATGAATAGTGTTACGTAATAACTTTATAGATTTAATTAGCTAGCCTAAGTTTTATATATTAGCCTCGTTTTGGAGCTAGCAACGCGCATTTTATTAGATCACTTAAGCACCCAAATGACCCCACCTCAACTTCACCCCTTTATTATATCACTAAGCTCATAAAATGCAAAAGAAAAAAAAAATAAAAAGCTGAAAACAGGAGCCAAACCCGACAGCCCCTCTTTGCACTTGGGAGGAATTTTTCATCTTCAACTCTTCAATTCAAGCCAATCCAAGCCTTAAGCAACTAGTGTAGGGTGTTTGCAAGGTTCTTAGGTGCTCCTACGCGTATTGGTGAGGGATTTCACGACTTGTTTTTGCATTTTTAAATAGTTACTCATTTCTTGATTTGTTGAAAATATGATTATATGCCATTGTAATTGTTATCTATGCTAATATACCATCTATATGAATGCTAGAGAACATATTTGAGCCGTTGTTTCGCTTTTTAAACGGTTAGAATCGTTAGTTTGATTTTTAGGGTGATCCCCAGCTTGTTGATTTAGTTGAGGAAGAAGAAGTTCAGATCGAGCCTTTACCTTAGTTGTTGTGTCTGATAGCTTGAGGTGGTTAATGAATTTGCTGCTATGTGGAAAGTTCAATTAATTTTTTTATGTTCTATTTTGTGGCATAAGGGCTATGTATATGTTTGTTGCGCAAGTCGAATGATAGTAGATTGTGGTGTAGAATTGGAAGCCATGTCTTGTAATAACTTTTATTCTTGCCTTATTTCCTTGCATGCTTGGGAGTGGATGGTTAATGTAGAATGCTTTATCCTTTAAGTTGTTTTATTGATTTCCTAGAATGTCATGATTATAAAACTATGCTGACAACAAGTTCTCGCATGCTTGTGTGTTTTGGAGCTATTGTGTACCATAAGGCTCGGATGGCCTTATAGCTTTGTTGTTTAATTAAGAAGAGCTTGTATTGTATTGTTGGGACTTTGTTTAAGTGTTTACAGGTTTTTAGAATGTCCACGGTACAGGGGAGACTATGTCCGTGTGTCGGGTCCGGACTTAACCTTTAGCTTGGGGGTTGGGTCGGGGCGTGACATTTAAGTGGTATCAGAGCTATAGATTGCATGAAGCCGGGTTAAATTTATCGGTCTGTGGGTAGAGATTTGTTATGTGACTTTGTGAATACATGAGTCCTTGATTTTGATTGACCTAAGTGAAATTTGAATAAGGAATGAACATGCTAGCATGGAAATAGAATATCAAGAGTCTAGAATGTCAAGTATGATCTAGTGATTTATGTTTACTTCAAGAATGTGGAATATTTATTTGAACTTCTATGTACTTGACTTTATGTGAATCTAATTGGACTTTTCTTCATGTGTTGCTTATAAATTGCATATATACATATATATATACCTGTCATAACACTTTGCATTCTAGCTATTCGAGATGGGGCCTCGTCGTCGTGCTGATAATCCGAATGTTGGTGGAGAACCCGAGGGGGTTCAGGGGCAAGAAGCTGAGGTGGCCGAAAATGCACCGCAGGTTCAAGAACCGAGCACTGCACAGATCTTGGCCACGATGGCCACAGCTATGAACACTATCGCCCAGTTTGTTACACAACAGGGTCAGCCAGGGGTCGTTGGAGGTAATCAGGCTGCAAGAGCCGGAGGTAGTAGCCCTACCGGAGGGAATCTGTATGATTGGTTTATACATCATGGGGCCTATACTTTCTTTGGGGAGCCGGACGATATGAAAGCTGAGATGTGGCTAAGGAAGTTCGAGATAGTGGCAGCGATACTGGAGTGCCATGATGACAGGAAGATTACTTATGCTACTTTCCTTCTCGAGGGTGATGCTGAAGATTGGTGGAATACCATCAGTGAGAAATGGGGAGCTGAGGGAGGTCATCATTCGTGGGCCGATTTTGTCCGAGAATTTCGAGACAAGTATATATCGGTAGTTGCCCGCGAGAGGCGACAAACTGAGTTCATAAACTTGAAGCAGGGAAGTATGACGGTAGATCAATACGAGGCTACTTTTACCCGGCTTGCCCGTTATGCACCAGCTTTAATTCAGCCGGAGGACATGAAGATTCAGAGGTTCATCTTGGGTTTGAGGAGAGATATTATGCTGAACTTGTCTTCAAATGATTTTCTCAACAATGCTGCAGTAGTCCGAGCTGCCTCGAGATATGAGAAACGGAAAGCCGATGTGTTAGCCGAGACCAATCAATCGAGTAAACGGTTTCAGTCTCAGAGTCAAGGGTACCAGGGGCAGGCTGTATCAGTTGGGCAGAGTTCGCAGCCGAGGCAGACTCAGAGTTACACAGGGCCTACTCAGACTCAGGCACGACTAGTCCAGAGTCAGACTCAGAGTCAGTTCCGTCCAGCAGTTTCCCATTCGCAGCAGGGTAGTTCAGCTACCTCTACTTACAGAGCTCCTTCGGGAGGCACTGTTGCAAGACGTCACTAGCAGTGCAGCTTCTGTCAGCGCCAGGGCCACACTGAGGATGTTTGTTGGAAGAAACATAACAAGTGTACAGGTTGCGGCAGTGATCAGCACAGGGTTAAAGACTGTCAGAAATTTAAGAACCCTAGGGGTCAGACATCAGCTCAGAACTCTCAGACCAGGGCACCAGCTGCAGCACCACCACCACGAGGCCAGGCCCGTGTATTTGCTTTGGATGCTGAGGAGCTTCCGGATACTACCGCTGTGGTAGAATGTATTTTTCTTCTTAATGATCAGTCAGTTAAGGTTTTAATTGATTCCGGGGCTTCGCATTCTTTTATTACTCCTACTTGTGCACAAAATGCTAAATTGAAACATGATAAACTGTTGCATGAGATTGTGGTCTATACTCCTATGGGTCCGAAGTTTGTTACTAGGTCTATTTGCAGAGCATGTAGTATATTTATTGAAGGTCGTGTTTTTCCTGCTGATTTGATTATCCTACCCTTCAATGACTTTGAAATTATATTGGGGATGGACTGGTTAAGTAAATATTATGCCCAGCTTGATTCTAGAAAGAAGATTGTGTATCTAGAAATGCCTGACCAGCCTGTACTTAAAATAGTTGGTAGTATAAAATCTATGGGAACTCCTATTATTTCTTCTATTAGGGCATCTAAATTATTGAGCAAGGGTTGTGAGGCTTATCTTGCAAATTTGATTAATCAACATGGGGATCATTTGAAATTGAATGATGTACCTATCGTGAGAGAGTTTCTGGGGGTCTTTCCTGAGGAATTACCTGGGTTACCGCCTGATAGAGAGATAGAGTTCATGATTGATTTATTGCCGGGGACTTCACCTGTCTCTAGGACTCCGTACAGAATGGCTCCACCTGAGTTGCAGGAATTGAAAGTTCAATTGCAGGGCCTGCTTGAGAAGGGATTCATTCAGCCGAGTTCTTCACCGTGGGGTGCGCCAGTTCTCTTTGTTAAAAAGAAAGACGGATCTCTTCGCTTATGCATCGATTACCGGGGTCTTAATCAGGTAACCATCAAAAATAAATATCCTTTGCCTTTAATCGAAGAGTTATTTGATCAGTTGCAAGGCGCCAGGTTATTCTCTAAATTTGATCTGAGGCAGGGCTATTATCAACTGAGGATTAAGAAAGATGATGTTCCAAAAACTGCTTTCAGAACTCGATATGGCCATTATGAGTTTGTTGTCTTGCCGTTTGGTCTTACAAATGCTCCCGCCGCATTCATGGACTTAATGCAGAGGGTATTCCGTCCTTATCTGGACCAATTTGTGGTCATATTTATTGATGATATCCTTGTCTATTCTAAATCTGAGGTGGAACATGAACAGCATCTCAGAATTGTGTTGCAGACTCTTCAGGAGCATCGGTTATTTGCAAAGTTTAGCTAATGTGAATTCTGGCTTAAGCAAGTTGCTTTTCTTGGCCATATTATCTCGCAGGATGGTATTTCTGTTGATCCAGCGAAGATTGAAGTTGTGTTATCTTGGAAACGACCTGAAACTGTCACGGAAATTCGTAGCTTCCTTGGTTTAGCTGGGTATTATCGGAGGTTTGTCAAGGATTTCTCTAAGATTGCAGGGCCTTTAACTCAGCTTACTTAGAAGAAAACAGTATTTGACTAGAATGATAAATGTGAGGCCAGCTTCCAGGAATTGAAGAAGAGATTGACTACAGCTCCTATTCTTGCTTTACCTGAGGGTTATGATAATCTGGTGATCTATAGTGATGCTTCGAAGGAAGGTCTGGGTTGTGTATTGATGCAGAATGGCAGGGTTATTGCTTATGCTTCCAGGAAACTGAAACCTTATGAACTCAACTATCCGACTCATGATCTTGAGCTTGCAGCTATCATTCTTGCATTAAAGAAATGGCGTCATTATCTCTGGGGCAACAAATTTGAAATCTTTACAGATCATAAGAACTTGAAATATCTGTTTTCACAGAAAGAGTTGAACATGAGGCAGAGGCGTTGGCTGGAATTACTTGAGGACTATAACTGCACTATTAACTATCTTCCAGGTAAGGCCAATATTGTTGCTGATGCTTTGAGCTGAAAGGCTACTGTTGCTAGCTTGATTATCAAGAATTGGGAATTCATGGAAGAATTGTGCTTATGGAAGCCTAGTACTTCAAATTCTGGTATTCAATTTGCAAGTTTGCAGATTCAATCTCTGTTGTTATCCAGGATTCGAGAAGCTCAACAGGCTGATCTTCAATTGTTGAAAGTCTTAGAGAATTCTAAAAGGGGAGAGTCGGATTTCAAACTGCACGACGATGGTATTCTTAAATTCAAGGGTAGAATCTGTATTCCGAATGATCCAACTCTAAAGAAGGATATTCTTGCTGAGGCACACAGTTCTCGATATACTATCCATCCAGGCAGTACGAAAATGTATAAAGATTTAAAGCAGAATTTCTGGTAGAATAATATGAAGAGAGAAATTGCTGACTATGTTGCTCGATGCCTTACTTGTCAGAAAGTTAAAGCAGAACATCAGAGACCTGCAAGGTTGTTGCAACCTTTGGCTATTCCTGTTTGGAAATGGGATCATATTACTATGGATTTCGTATCAGATTTACCGAGGTCTTCGAGGGGTAAAGACTCAGTCTGGGTTATTGTGGATAGACTGACCAAGACTTCTCATTTTATTGCTAAAAAGAAGTCTGATTCTCTTGATAAACTGGTAGAGTTGTATATTGAGAATGTTGTCCGACTACATGGAATTCCAAAGAGTATCGTGTCAGATAGAGATCCCAGATTCACATCTCAGTTCTGGCAGAAGATTCAGAAAGCTTTGGGCACGAATTTGAATTTCAGTACAGCTTATCATCCTCAGACAGATGGTCAATCTGAGAGAACTATCTTGATCCTTGAGGATATGTTACGGGCTTGTATTCTGGACTTCGGTAAAAGTTGGGAGAAATATTTGCCACTAGCAGAGTTCGTCTACAACAATAGTTATCAAGCTACTATTGGTATGGCACCTTATGAGGCACTGTATGGGCGTAAATGTCGGTCTCCTCTCTACTGGGATGATGTTGGTGAAATGAAGACTATCGACCCTACTCTCTTACCTGAAATGAACAAAATGATTGATCAGGTGCAGCTTATCAGAAAAAGAATGCTTACAGCACAGAGCCGGCAAAAGAGTTATGCAGATAGACGACGTCGTGATCTGAAATTTGCTGTGGGGGACCGGGTATTTCTGAAAATTTCTCCTCGCAAGGGTTTGATTCGGCATGGTAAAGGAGGTAAACTTAGTCCTCGATATGTGGGACCATTTGAGATAACTGAAACTGTTGGTGATTTGGCTTACCGTCTAGCTTTACCTCCCAGTCTGGGCAGAATTCATGACGTATTCCATGTTTCCATGCTTCGGAAGTATCAGCCAGATCCCTCTCACATACTTGAGCAGGAACCGCTAGAGATCAGTGAAACTTTGACCTACACAGAGAAACCTCTTCGAATTGTTGATCAAAAAGTTCAGGAGCTGAGGACTAAAAGCATTCCGATGGTTAAAGTTCTGTGGGATCATCACGGAGTAGAGGATGCGACATGGGAAAGAGAGGATCAGATGCGGGAACAGTATCCAGAGTTATTCGCCGAATCATGTAAGAATTGCGTGGACGCAATTAGTTTAAGGGGGAGAGGATATGACGCCCGGGTTTTAGCCATGCATTTAATTACTGTTGCATCCCTTGTTTGCGCATTTACTTCTATGCCTTATTAACTGACTTTTGTGACTACTATTCACTCCGTTTTTAAACTGCCTTCTATTAGTTAATTAACATTTTTATTAAATCATATTAATTGTAAAAGTAGTGGGAAAAATGTGCATTTGAGCTAACGGCGTTAGGAGAGCTCGTTTAGAAAATGATTTTTGTAGTTGAATGAATAGTGTTACGTAATAACTTTATAGATTTAATTAGCTAGCCTAAGTTTTATACATTAGCCTCGTTTTGGAGCTAGCAACGCGCATTTTATTAGATCACTTAAGCACCCAAATGACCCCACCTCAACTTAACCCCTTTATTATATCACTTAAGCTAATAAAATGCAAAAGAAAAAAAAATTAAAAAGCTGAAAACAGGAGCCAAACCCGACAGCCCCTCTTTGCACTTGGGAGGAATTTTTCAACTTCAACTCTTCAATTCAAGCCAAGCCAAGCCTTAAGCAACTAGTGTAGGGTGTTTGCAAGGTTCCTAGGTGCTCCTACGCGTATTGGTGAGGGATTTCACGACTTGTTTTTGCATTTTTAAATAGTTACTCATTTCTTGATTTGTTGAAAATATGATTATATGCCATTGTAATTGTTATCTATGCTAATATACCATCTATATGAATGCTAGAGAACACATTTGAGCCGTTGTTTCGCTTTTTAAATGGTTAGAATCGTTAGTTTGATTTTTAGGGTGATCCCCAGCTTGTTGATTTAGTTGAGGAAGAAGAAGTTCAGATCGAGCCTTTACCTTAGTTGCTGTGTCTGATAGCTTGAGGTGGTTAATGAATTTGCTGCTATGTGGAAAGTTCAATTAATTGTTTTATGTTCTATTTTGTGGCCTAAGGGCTATGTATATGTTTGTTGCGCAAGTCGAAGGATAGTAGATTGTGGTGTAGAATTGGAAGCCATGTCTTGTAATAACTTTTATTCTTGCCTTATTTCCTTGCATGCTTGGGAGTGGATGGTTAATGTAGAATGCTTTATCCTTTAAGTTGTTTTATTGATTTCCTAGAATGTCATGATTATAAAACTATGCTGACAACAAGTTCTCGCATGCTTGTGTGTTTTGGAGCTATTGTGTACCATAAGGCTCGGATGGCCTTATAGCTTTGTTGTTTAATTAAGAAGAGCTTGTATTGTATTGTTGGGACTTTGTTTAAGTGTTTACGGGTTTTTAGAATGTCCATGGTACAGGGGAGACTATGTCCGTGTGTCGGGTCCGGACTTAACCTTTAGCTTGGGGGTTGGGTCGGGGCGTGACATTTAAGTGGTATCAGAGCTATATATTGCATGAAGCCGGGTTAAATTTATCGGTCTGTGGGTAGAGATTTGTTATGTGACTTTGTGAATACATGAGTCCTTGATTTTGATTGACCTAAGTGAAATTTGAATAAGGAATGAACATGCTAGCATGGAAATAGAATATCAAGAGTCTAGAATGTCAAGTATGATCTAGTGATTTATGTTTACTTCAAGAATGTGGAATATTTATTTGAACTTCTATGTACTTGACTTTATGTGAATCTAATTGGACTTTTCTTCATGTGTTGCTTATAAATTGCATATATACATATATATATACCTGTCATAACACTTTGCATTCTAGCTATTCGAGATGGGGCCTCGCCGTCGTGCTGATAATCCGAATGTTGGTGGAGAACCCGAGGGGGTTCAGGGGCAAGAAGCTGAGGTGGCCGAAAATGCACCGCAGGTTCAAGAACCGAGCACTGCACAGATCTTGGCCACGATGGCCACAGCTATGAACACTATCGCCCAGTTTGTTACACAACAGGGTCAGCCAGGGGTCGTTGGAGGTAATCAGGCTGCGAGAGCCGGAGGTAGTGGCCCTACCGGAGGGAATCTGTATGATTGGTTTATACATCATGGGGCCTATACTTTCTTTGGGGAGCCGGACGATATGAAAGCTGAGATGTGGCTAAGGAAGTTCGAGAGAGTGGCAGCGATACTGGAGTGCCATGATGACAGGAAGATTACTTATGCTACTTTCCTTCTCGAGGGTGATGCTGAAGATTGGTGGAATACCATCAGTGAGAAATGGGGAGCTGAGGGAGGTCATCATTCGTGGGCCAATTTTGTCCGAGAATTTCGAGACAAGTATATATCGGTAGTTGCCCGCGAGAGGCGACAAACTGAATTCATAAACTTGAAGCAGGGAAGTATGACGGTAGATCAATACGAGGCTACTTTTACCCGGCTTGCCCGTTATGCACCAGCTTTAATTCAGCCTAAGGACATGAAGATTCAGAGGTTCATCTTGGGTTTGAGGAGAGATATTATGCTGAACTTGTCTTCAAATGATTTTCCCAACAATGCTGCAGTAGTTCGAGCTGCCTCGAGATATGAGAAACGGAAAGCCGATGTGTTAGCCGAGACCAGTCAATCGAGTAAACGGTTTCAGTCTCAGAGTCAAGGGTACCAGGGGCAGGCTGTATCAGTTGGGCAGAGTTCGCAGCCGAGGCAGACTCAGAGTTACACAGGGCCTACTCAGACTCAGGCACGACTAGTCCAGAGTCAGACTCAGAGTCAGTTCCGTCCAGCAGTTTCCCATTCGCAGCAGGGTAGTTCAGCTACCTCTACTTACAGAGCTCCTTCGGGAGGCACTGTTGCAAGACGTCACTAGCAGTGCAGCTTCTGTCAGCGCCAGGGCCACACTGAGGATGTTTGTTGGAAGAAACATAACAAGTGTACAGGTTGCGGCAGTGATCAGCACAGGGTTAAAGACTGTCAGAAATTTAAGAACCCTAGGGGTCAGACATCAGCTCAGAACTCTCAGACCAGGGCACCAGCTGCAGCACCACCACCACGAGGCCAGGCCCGTGTATTTGCTTTGGATGCTGAGGAGCTTCCGGATACTACCGCTGTGGTAGAAGGTATTTTTCTTCTTAATGATCAGTCAGTTAAGGTTTTAATTGATTCCGGGGCTTCGCATTCTTTTATTACTCCTACTTGTGCACAAAATGCTAAATTGAAACATGATAAACTGTTGCATGAGATTGTGGTCTATACTCCTATGGGTCCGAAGTTTGTTACTAGGTCTATTTGCAGAGCATGTAGTATATTTATTGAAGGTCGTGTTTTTCCTGCTGATTTGATTATCCTACCCTTCAATGACTTTGAAATTATATTGGGGATGGACTGGTTAAGTAAATATTATGCCCAGCTTGATTGTAGAAAGAAGATTTTGTATCTAGAAATGCCTGACCAGCCTGTACTTAAAATAGTTGGTAGTAGAAAATCTACGGGAACTCCTATTATTTCTTCTATTAGGGCATCTAAATTATTGAGCAAGGGTTGTGAGGCTTATCTTGCAAATTTGATTAATCAACTTGGGGATCAATTGAAATTGAATGATGTACCTATCGTGAGAGAGTTTCCGGGGGTCTTTCCTGAGGAATTACCTGGGTTACCGCCTGATAGAGAGATAGAGTTCATGATTGATTTATTGCCGGGGACTTCACCTGTCTCTAGGACTCCGTACAGAATGGCTCCACCTGAGTTGCAGGAATTGAAAGTTCAATTGCAGGGCTTGCTTGAGAAGGGATTCATTCAGCCGAGTTCTTCATCGTGGGGTGCGCCAGTTCTCTTTGTTAAAAAGAAAGACGGATCTCTTCGCCTATGCATCGATTACCGGGGTCTTAATCAGGTAACCATCAAAAATAAATATCCTTTGCCTTTAATCGAAGAGTTATTTGATCAGTTGCAAGGCGCCAGGGTATTCTCTAAATTTGATCTGAGGCAGGGCTATTATCAACTGAGGATTAAGAAAGATGATGTTCCAAAAACTGCTTTCAGAACTCGATATGGCCATTATGAGTTTGTTGTCTTGCCGTTTGGTCTTACAAATGCTCCCGCCGTATTCATGGACTTAATGCAGAGGGTATTCCGTCCTTATCTGGACCAATTTGTGGTCATATTTATTGATGATATCCTTGTCTATTCTAAATCTGAGGTGGAACATGAACAGCATCTCAGAATTGTGTTGCAGACTCTTCAAGAGTATCGGTTATTTGCAAAGTTTAGCAAATGTGAATTCTGGCTTAAGCAAGTTGCTTTTCTTGGCCATATTATCTCGTAGGATGGTATTTCTGTTGATCCAGCGAAGATTGAAGTTGTGTTATCTTGGAAACGACCTGAAACTGTCACGGAAATTCGTAGCTTCCTTGGTTTAGCTGGGTATTATCGGAGGTTTGTCAAGGATTTCTCTAAGATTGCAGGGCCTTTAACTCAGCTTACTTAGAAGAAAACAGTATTTGACTAGAATGATAAATGTGAGGCCAGCTTCCAGGAATTGAAGAAGAGATTGACTACAGCTCCTATTCTTGCTTTACCTGAGGGTTATGATAATCTGGTGATCTATAGTGATGCTTCGAAGGAAGGTCTGGGTTGTGTATTGATGCAGAATGGCAGGGTTATTGCTTATGCTTCCAGGAAACTGAAACCTTATGAACTCAACTATCCGACTCATGATCTTGAGCTTGCAGCTATCATTCTTGCATTAAAGAAATGGCGTCATTATCTCTGGGGCAACAAATTTGAAATCTTTACAGATCATAAGAACTTGAAATATCTGTTTTCACAGAAAGAGTTGAACATGAGGCAGAGGCGTTGGCTGGAATTACTTGAGGCCTATAACTGCACTATTAACTATCTTCCAGGTAAGGCCAATATTGTTGCTGATGCTTTGAGCTGAAAGGCTACTGTTGCTAGCTTGATTATCAAGAATTGGGAATTCATGGAAGAATTGTGCTTATGGAAGCCTAGTACTTCAAATTCTGGTATTCAATTTGCAAGTTTGCAGATTCAATCTCTGTTGTTATCCAGGATTCGAGAAGCTCAACAGGCTGATCTTCAATTGTTGAAAGTCTTAGAGAATTCTAAAGGGGGAGAGTCGGATTTCAAACTGCAAGACGATGGTATTCTTAAATTCAAGGGTAGAATCTGTATTCCGAATGATCCAACTCTAAAGAAGGATATTCTTGCTGAGGCACACAGTTCTCGATATACTATCCATCCAGGCAGTACGAAAATGTATAAAGATTTAAAGCAGAATTTCTGGTAGAATAATATGAAGAGAGAAATTGCTGACTATGTTGCTCGATGCCTTACTTGTCAGAAAGTTAAAGCAGAACATCAGAGACCTGCAGGGTTGTTGCAACCTTTGGCTATTCCTGTTTGGAAATGGGATCATATTACTATGGATTTCGTATCAGATTTACCGAGGTCTTCGAGGGGTAATGACTCAGTCTGGGTTATTGTGGATAGACTGACCAAGACTTCTCATTTTATTGCTAAAAAGAAGTCTAATTCTCTTGATAAACTGGTAGAGTTGTATATTGAGAATGTTGTCCGACTACATGGAATTCCAAAGAGTATCGTGTCAGATAGAGATCCCAGATTCACATCTCAGTTCTGGCAGAAGATTCAGAAAGCTTTGGGCACGAATTTGAATTTCAGTACAGCTTATCATCCTCAGACAGATGGTCAATCTGAGAGAACTATCTTGATCCTTGAGGATATGTTACGGGCTTGTATTCTGGACTTCGGTAAAAGTTGGGAGAAATATTTGCCACTAGCAGAGTTCGCCTACAACAATAGTTATCAAGCTACTATTGGTATGGCACCTTATGAGGCACTGTATGGGCGTAAATGTCGGTCTCCTCTCTACTGGGATGATGTTGGTGAAATGAAGACTATCGACCCTACTCTCTTACCTGAAATGAACAAAATGATTGATCAGGTGCAGCTTATCAGAAAAAGAATGCTTATAGCACAGAGCCGGCAAAAGAGTTATGCAGATAGACGACGTCGTGATCTGAAATTTGCTGTGGGGGACCGGGTATTTCTGAAAATTTCTCCTCGCAAGGGTTTGATTCGGCATGGTAAAGGAGGTAAACTCAGTCCTCGATATGTGGGACCATTTGAGATAACTGAAACTGTTGGTGATTTGGCTTACCGTCTAGCTTTACCTCCCAGTCTGGGCAGAATTCATGACGTATTCCATGTTTCCATGCTTCGGAAGTATCAGCCAGATCCCTCTCACATACTTGAGCAGGAACCGCTAGAGATCAGTGAAACTTTGACCTACACAGAGAAACCTCTTCGAATTGTTGATCAGAAAGTTCAGGAGCTGAGGACTAAAAGCATTCCGATGGTTAAAGTTCTGTGGGATCATCACGGAGTAGAGGATGCGACATGGGAAAGAGAGGATCAGATGCGGGAACGGTATCCAGATTTATTCGCCGAATCATGTAAGAATTGCGTGGACGCAATTAGTTTAAGGGGGAGAGGATGTGACGCCCGGGTTTTAGCCATGCATTTAATTACTGTTGCATCCCTTGTTTGCGCATTTACTTCTATGCCTTATTAACTGACTTTTGTGACTACTATTCACTCCGTTTTTAAACTGCCTTCTATTAGTTAATTAACATTTTTATTAAATCATATTAATTGTAAAAGTAGTGGGAAAAATGTGCATTTGAGCTAACGGCGTTAGGAGAGCTCGTTTAGAAAATGATTTTTGTAGTTGAATGAATAGTGTTACGTAATAACTTTATAGATTTAATTAGCTAGCCTAAGTTTTATACATTAGCCTCGTTTTGGAGCTAGCAACGCGCATTTTATTAGATCACTTAAGCACCCAAATGACCCCACCTCAACTTAACCCCTTTATTATATCACTTAAGCTCATAAAATGCAAAAGAAAAAAAAAAATAAAAAGCTGAAAACAGGAGCCAAACCCGACAGCCCCTCTTTGCACTTGGGAGGAATTTTTCATCTTCAACTCTTCAATTCAAGCCAAGCCAAGCCTTAAGCAACTAGTGTAGGGTGTTTGCAAGGTTCCTAGGTGCTCCTACGCGTATTGGTGAGGGATTTCACAACTTGTTTTTGCATTTTTAAATAGTTACTCATTTCTTGATTTGTTGAAAATATGATTATATGCCATTGTAATTGTTATCTATGCTAATATACCATCTATATGAATGCTAGAGAACACATTTGAGCCGTTGTTTCGCTTTTTAAACGGTTAGAATCGTTAGTTTGATTTTTAGGTAGAAGGGGAAATATCAATGGGTGCCGGAGCTGCTACAAATACTTCAGCGGGAGCTGCTGTCGGTATTGGAAACGTCCTTAGTTCCTCGATTCATTTTGTGGCGCGAAATCCATCATTGGCTAAACAATTATTTGGTTATGCCATTTTGGTCTTTGCTTTAACCGAAGCTATTGCATTGTTTGCCCCATTGATGGCCTTTTTGATCTCATCCGTATTCCGATCGAAGAAAGAAGGTTTTTCATTCAACCAACTATCTTTTTGAAGCAGATAGTTCACAGTGCTTATTCTATAGATACTGGAAAAGCCAACTCATGTTTTCACTCTATTTTCATTACGAAGATGTATCACTTCAGGATCCGTTGCTCAAAACGAATCACGCCAATATTATGGAAGTTCCTGGATCGTGTAAAATAAGAGTAGTACCAAAGGCAACACCTTCTTTCAAAAATGGAAAATTGGCTATGGAGATTCCACACGGTCAAAAATTAAAACAAACACAAAGAGCTTCGACATGAAAGTCGTTTCTATCCAATCCATTCTTGGTGTCAAATAAAGACAAAAAAGGATATGTCAGTGACGTAGCATGACAAAGCACTCTCCGAGGGCATGGAATGTCTAATTTTTTGGTCATAATCTCCACAGCAATGTCTCTGTTAGATTCTTGGGTCGAAATACGGGAAAACTCCATTCAATTCTCAATGGAAACGGAGTTTTGCAAATTTTCCCCGGAACTGGAATATCATTTCAAGATCTTCGAACATATTCGAGGGTTCAATGTGACTATTGTCACTTTGGCGAACACACAAGATGAGACTTTACCACCGTGGAACGGCTTTTTACAAAAGGATGAGGGGGAAACTCAGTAAGATGTCGGAGAACCAAAATATATGAGATCACAAACGTAGACTGCTCGCGACTAAATATAAATTGAGACGAAAGCTTTACAAAGCCTTTTGTAAAGACCCCGATCTTCCGTCTTATATGCAAGACAAACATCGTTATAAGTTGTCGAAGTTGCCAAGAAATAGTTACTTTGCACGAGTAAGAAACCAATGTATTTCCACGGGTCGCGTTCATTCTATATATGAGTTCTTTCAAATATCTCGTATCGTTTTTCGTGGATTAGCATCTCGAGGTCCTTTGATGGGCATAAAGAATCGTCTTGGTAGCAACCACCAAACCAATAGAACAAGGCTTAGCTCCGCAGCTCGGCTACAAGCAAGGTAAGTAGGTCCATTACCGGCCGGCTCCAGACTGAAAAGACCTAACGAAGTAATCCCTTATCTCGGATTAGAGATGCTAACGGGGCGGGAATCGAAGTGGGAGACCTCTCTACCACCTCCTGTCAAGTATGCTTCCCAGACATAGACTACGTATAGGGTAGTACACTTCGAATGATAGAATATCACCATGTGAACATAACGTTACGAATGTAACTTCCAAGGGATCGACCACTATTCTAAATATAGTAAGGCGGACAACTCTTGTTCATTAGAGTGCTGAAGTGCAGAGGTTGTTCCCATCATTGAAGTCAGAGTGTGAGACTGAGTCTTCCAAATGAGAAAGAAAAAGAATGCTTAGTTTCGTTGGAAAAACCAAGGCAAATATCATATTGACTTTTTCTCGCCCTACTTCTAAAGATAGATAGAAAAGGTTGGAGATAGTGACTTTCTGAGATTCTCTCCTTTCTAAAGCTGCGCAAGGCGGCCCTCCCAGAACAAAGCCCCACCCCTATTTTCCTTCCTTTAATGTAAAACCCTTGCTTCGCTTCCTATTCATTTGTAGGTTTGGTCCATTTGGCCTTTTTTTTCAAGAGGTGATTTCGAGAATCAACCAACCGACAAATCCGTAGCCCAGGTGACTCACAGCCTCCCTCTTGCCCAAATGAAATATGGGATGAATCAAATCAAAATTTTGATTGATTCAGGGCGGAGTGAAGCCAAATTTCATCAAGGCAAGGGGGCTTACTTTTCCTGAGGCTGAGTCATCCTATTCAAATTTAGCTATGCTAGTAGAAGAGAAAAAGTTTTTAGATGATATGGACCCCCAAGAGATGGGCGAGAACCCTCAATTGCTTAGGGGTCGTACTCTGTCCCGCTTGGTGGACGAAATCTTCTATCCTTTTAGAATTCTTCCTCCCACACACCCTTGCCCTCTTTCACCGAGGAGGAAATAATAATCTTCCAAGTGGACAGAGACCTAAATTTCAATTAGATTCATTCCTAAGCTTTCTTTGTTGCAGGAAAATGATTAGTCCGATAGTGCTGGAGAGAAGAGAAAGTTGTAAAACCCTCTCTAATTCGGTCACCGAGCAGTCGAACAACTCTTCAGTAACCCAGAATGACTCGACCCCTTCGACGCTTCTTTCGCTGTATACCCCATCCATCCTTCGAAGGTAGAAGAAAGGGTACTCTATCTTTCAATATATATAGTAGGGCCCCAGAACGCTAAAAGGTAAGGGAACAAGAGTTGTCACGATAGAAAAGAAAAAAGAAAGAAATGACTAAAAGGGACCAGCGATTATCTCTTTTTAAACAACCTATATCCTTCACACTTAATCAGCATTTGATAGATTATCCAACCCCGAGCAATCTTAGTTATTGGTGGGGGTTTGGTTTGTTAGCTGGTATTTGTTTAGTCATTTAGATAGTGACTGGTGTTTTTTTAGCTATGCATTACACACCTCATGTGGATCTAGCTTTCAACAACGTAGAACACATTATGAGAGATGTTGAAGGGGGCTGGTTGCTCTATTATATGCTTGCTAATGGGGCAAGTATGTTTCTCATTATGGTTGACCTTCATATTTTTCGTGGTCTATATCGTGCGACTTATAATAGTCCTTGGGAATTTGTTCAGTGTCTCGGAGATGTAATCTTTCTATTAATGATTGTGACAACTTTTATAGGATATGTACTACCTTGGGGTCAGATGTGCTTTTGGGGAGCTACATAATTACAAGCTTAGCTAGCGCCATACCTGTAGTAGGAGATACCATAGTAACCTGGCTTTGGGGTGGTTTCTCCGTGGACAATGCCACCTTAAATCATTTTTTTAGTCTTCATCATTTGCTTCCCTTTATTTTAGTAGGTGCCACTTTGTTTTATCTGGCTGCATTGCATCAATATGGATCAAATAATCAATTGGGTGTACATTCAGAGATGGATAAAATAGCTTCTTTGTGACGCCCGAGAATTTGCCATGCATTTAATTACTGTTGCATCCCTTGTTTGTGCATTTACTTCTATGCCTTATTAATTGACTTTGTGACTACTATTCACTCCGTTTTTTTAATGCTTTCTATTAGTTAATTAGCATTTTTATTAAATCATATTAATTGTAAAAGTAGTGGGAAAAATGTGCTTTTGAGCTTAAGACGTTAGGAAGGCTCGTTTAGAAAATAATTTTAGAAGTCAAGTGAATAGTGTTACGTAACTAACTTAGGTAATTAATTAGCTAGCATATATTTTTACATCTAAGCTCGTTTTGGAGCTAGCAACGCGCATTTTATTAGACCACTTAAGCACCCTAAGGACCCCACCTCAACTCAAACCCTTTTTATATCACACTTTAGCTCATTTATCACAACAAAAAAAAAAATAAAAGCTGAAACAGAACAGGGAAACCCGACAGCAGCTAGGGAGAAAAGGAAGAGAATTTTGCTCACCAAGCCTCCAATCCAAGCCTCTCCAAGCCTTGAGCAACTAGTGTAGGGTGTTTGCAAGGTCCCTAGGTGCTTCTACGCGTAGTGGTGAGGGATTTCATGGCTTAATTTCGCATTTTAAAATAATTGCTATTTTCTTGATTTGTTGAAAATGTGATCAAATGCTATTGTAATTGTTATCAATGCTAATATACCATCTATATGAATGCTAGAGAACACATTTGAGCCGTTGTTTCGCTTTTTAAACGGTTAGAAACGTTAGTTTGATTTTTAGGGTGAATAGTGACGTTATTTCTAGGGTTTTGCGTAATTGCTCGAATTGGATTGAATTAATGCTTCTAAATGATGCCTTAGGTACTAGGGAAGATAGTTAAATAACCCCGTACACTTGCATTGCCCTTAAATCGCCTAAAAACGGAAAATAGCCGACTTTAAGTTGGGGCTTTTGGTGTTAATGCGAATCCGGGTGGGTTCGGGCTTCGATTCTAGTTTCCTTAGGCTACCTAGGTGCTATAGATGCCTTGATATCCCTTGTTTGAAGCCCGGACAATGTAGGTGTGGTTTAAAGCCAAAAGAGGGAAATTGGGGCTTTCGGGGTAAACACGGGCATTTGATCGAGTTCGAGGGTTGAGAGGGTACCTTGGGGGTTAGTTAGAAGGTAGGGAGAGTTTCTTTTGAAAATGAAATCATTAACTTGGGTTTGGAAGAGAAATAGTATGTAAAATAAAGGGGTTTAAGTGAAATTTCGTTTGTCTCACATTTCTAAACCCACGGCATGACTTCATGAGTGTTTATATATGATTTTAAATTGATTTGGAGCTTTTGAAATGATTCTATGCTTATATGGTATAAGTTCATTTGTAAACTGCTTATTAACTTCTATATTTGCTTCTATCCTAATTGCAACGAGGTCAACCTACTTTGTTGATCCTCATATGTGTTAATGCTTACATTATTGCTATTAACTTGCCATCGTTAAGTGCATTGCATAGTGGTTGCGCAACCATAGTGTCGGGGCGGATGTGTTGAATATCGACTGGGCGGCAGAGGGCTTGCCGGTGGATATTCAAACTCCGTACCCTATTCCCTCATTCGCCTGGTCCGGAGATTGCCAGGGGATGTTGGGTCGTAGGATGCGGGGTACATCCGGAGTACACCCATTGGAGTGATTGGGGTTATGCCGGCTTATCGTGATCGTGCTCGTGGTCCGTGGATCGTGATTGAAGACCAGTGAAGATTGGTGTATAGGGGATTGTTGAAATGTATCCTTTTAATTGTGTGGTTATTTAAGTTTTCATTGATTCTTAAATTGTTAAAGTGTTATTGTTGTGTAATTGTGTTATCTGTTGCATTGCACGCCCCGGGACTATATCCCTCACTGGGCAACAGTGGTTGCTCATACCTCGATATCTGTTTCAGGAGACGCTGAGGGTGATCCCCAGCTTGTTGATTTAGTTGAGGAAGAAGAAGTTCAGACCGAGCCTTTACCTTAGTTGCTGTGTCTGATAACTTAAGGTGGTTAATGTTTTTGATGCTTTGTGGAAGACTCCTCTGATTACTTTATGTACTATTTTGTAGCCCAAGGGCTTTGTACATGCTTGTTGTATAAGTCGAAGATTAGATGGCTGGGTTGTAACTTTGAAAGTCTATGATCTGTAATAACTTTTATTCTTGCCTTATTTCCTTGCATGCTTGTGAGTGGAAGGTTAATGTAGAATGCTTTACTCTTTAAGTTGTTATATTGATTTCCTAGAATGTAATGATTATAAGTCTATGCCGACAACTAGTTCTTGCATGCTTGTGTGTTTTGGAAACTTTGTGTACTATAAGGCTCGGATGGCCTTATAGCTTTATTGTTTAATTAAATTAAGCTTGTATGTGTTGTAGAGACCTTGATTAAGTGTTTACAGGTTTTTAGAATGTCCACGGTACAGAGGAGACTCTGTCCGTGTGTCGGGTCCGGACTTAACCTTTAGCTTGGGGGTTGGGTCGGGGCGTGACATTTAAGTGGTATCAGAGCTATAGATTGCATGAAGCCGGGTTAAATTTCTCGGTCTGTGGGTAGAGACTTGTTATGTGACTTTGTGAATACATGAGTCTTTGATTTTGATTGACCAAAGTGAAATTTGAATAAGGAATGAACATGCTAGCATGGAAATAGAATATCAAGAGTCTAGAATGTCAAGTATGATCTAGTGATTTATGTTTACTTCAAGAATGTGGAATATTTATTTGAATTCCTATGCACTTGTCTTTATGTGAATCTAATTGGACTTTTCTTTATATGTTTACTTATAAATTGCATATATACATATATACCTGTCATAACACTTTGCATTCTAGCTATTCGTGATGGGGCCTCGCCGTCGTGCTGATAATCCGAATGTTGGTGGAGAACCCGAGGGGGTACAAGGGCAAGAAGCTGAGGTAGCCGAAAATGCACCGCAGGTTCAAGAGCCGAGCACTGCACAGATCTTGGCCACGATGGCCACAGCCATGAACACTATCGCCCAGTTTGTTACACAACAGGGTCAGCCAGGGGTCGTTGCAGGTAATCAGGCTGCGAGAGCTGGAGGTAGTGGTCCTACTGGAGGTAATCTGTATGACCGGTTTATACATCATGGGGCTTATACTTTCTTTGGGGAGCCGGACGATATGAAAGCTGAGATGTGGCTAAGAAAGTTCGAGAGAGTGGCAGCGATATTGGAGTGCCATGATGACAGGAAGATTACTTATGCTACTTTCCTTCTCGAGGGTGATGCGGAAGATTGGTGGAATACCATCAGTGAGAAATGGGTAGCTGAGGGAGGTCATCATTCGTGGGCCGACTTTGTCCGAGAATTTCGAGACAAGTATATATCGGTAGTTGCCCGCGAGAGGCGACAGACTGAGTTCATAAACTTGAGGCAGGGAAGTATGACGGTAGATCAATACGAGGCTACTTTTACCCGGCTTTCCCGTTATGCACCAGCTTTAATTCAGCCGGAGGACATGAAGATTCAGAGGTTCATCATGGGTCTGAGGAGAGATATTATGCTGAATTTGTCTTCAAATGATTTTCCTAACTATGCTGCAGTGGTCCGAGCTGCCTCGAGATATGAGAAACGGAAAGCCGATGTATTAGCCGAGACCAGTCAATCGAGTAAACGGTTTCAGTCTCAGAGTCAAGGGTACCAGGGGCAGGCTGTATCAGTTGGGCAGAGTTCGCAGCCGAGACAGACTCAGAGTTACACAGGGCCTACTCAGACTCAGGCACGACCCGTTCAGAGTCAGACTCAGAGTCAGTTCCGTCCAGCGGTTTCCCGTTCGCAGCAGGGTAGTTCAGCTACCTCTACTTACAGAGCTCCTTCGGGAGGCACTGTTGCAAGACGTCACCAGCAGTGCAGCTTCTGTCAGCGTCAGGGCCACACCGAGGACGTTTGTTGGAAGAAACATAACAAGTGTACAGGTTGCGGCAGTGATCAGCACAGGGTTAAAGACTGTCAGAAATTTAAGAACCCTAGGGGTCAGACATCAGCTCAGAACTCTCAGACCAGGGCCCCAGCTGCAGCACCACCACCACGAGGCCAGGCCCGTGTATTTGCTTTGGATGCCGAGGAGCTTCCGGACACTACCGCTGTGGTAGAAGGTATTTTTCTTCTTAATGATCAATCAGTTAAGGTTTTAATTGATTCCGGGGCTTCGCATTCTTTTATTACTCCTACTTGTGCACAAAATGCTAAATTGAAACATGATAAACTGTTGCATGAGATTGTGGTTTATACTCCTATGGGTCCGAAGTTTGTTACTAGATCTATTTGCAGAGCATGTAGCATATTTATTGAAGGTCGTGTTTTTCCTGCTGATTTGATTATCCTACCCTTCAATGACTTTGAAATTATATTGGGGATGGACTGGTTAAGTAAATATTATGCCCAGCTTGATTGTAGAAAGAAGATTGTGTATCTAGAGATGCCTGACCAGCCTGTACTTAAAATAGTTGGTAGTAGAAAATCTACGGGAACTCCTATTATTTCTTCTATTAGGGCATCTAAATTATTGAGCAAGGGTTGTGAGGCTTATCTTGCTTATTTGATTAATCAACCTGGGGATCAACTGAAATTGAATGATGTACCTATCGTGAGAGAGTTTCCGGAGGTCTTTCCTGAGGAATTACCTGGGTTACCGCCTGATAGAGAGATAGAGTTCATGATTGATTTATTGCCGGGGACTTCACCTATCTCTAGGACTCCGTACAGAATGGCTCCACCTGAGTTGCAGGAATTGAAAGTTCAATTGAAGGGCTTGCTTGAGAAGGGATTCATTCAGCCGAGTTCTTCACCGTGGGGTGCGCCAGTTCTCTTCGTTAAAAAGAAAGACGGATCTCTTCGCCTGTGCATCGATTACCGGGGTCTTAATCAGGTAACCATCAAAAATAAATATCCTTTGCCTTTAATCGAAGAGTTGTTTGATCAGTTGCAAGGCGCCAGGGTATTCTCTAAATTTGACCTGAGGCAGGGCTATTATCAACTGAGGATTAAGAAAGATGATGTTCCTAAAACTGCCTTCAGAACTCGATATGGCCATTATGAGTTTGTTGTCTTGCCGTTTGGTCTTACTAATGCTCCCGCCGCATTCATGGATTTAATGCAGAGGGTATTCCGTCCTTATCTGGATCAATTTGTAGTCATATTTATTGATGATATCCTTGTTTATTCTAAATCTGAGGCGGAACATGAACAACATCTCAGAATTGTGTTGCAAACTCTTCAGGAGCATCGGTTATTTGCAAAGTTTAGCAAGTGTGAATTCTGGCTTAAGCAAGTTGCTTTTCTTGGCCATATTATCTCGCAGGATGGTATTTCTGTTGATCCAGCGAAGATTGAAGTTGTGTTATCTTGGAAACGACCTGAAACTGTCACGGAAATTCGTAGCTTCCTTGGTTTAGCTGGGTACTATCGGAGGTTTGTAAAGGATTTCTCTAAGATTGCAGGGCCTTTAACTCAGCTTACTCAGAAGAAAACAGTATTTGACTGGAATGATAAATGTGAGGCCAGCTTCCAGGAATTGAAGAAGAGATTGACTACAGCTCCTATTCTTGCTTTACCTGAGGGTTATGATAATCTGGTGATCTACAGTGATGCTTCGAAGGAAGGTCTGGGTTGTGTATTGATGCAGAATGGCAGGGTTATTGCTTATGCTTCCAGGAAACTGAAGCCTTATAAGCTCAACTATCCGACTCACGATCTTGAGCTTGCAGCTATCATCCTTGCATTAAAGAAATGGCGTCATTATCTTTGGGGCAACAAATTTGAAATCTTTACAGACCATAAGAGCTTGAAATATCTGTTTTCCCAGAAAGAGTTGAACATGAGGCAGAGACGATGGCTGGAATTACTTGAGGACTATAATTGCACCATTAATTATCTTCCGGGCAAGGCCAATATTGTTGCTGATGCTTTGAGCCGAAAGGCTACTGTTGCCAGCTTGATTATCAAGAATTGGGAATTCATGGAAGAATTGTGCTTATGGAAGCCTAGTACTTCAAATTCTGGTATTCAATTTGCAAGTTTGCAGATTCAATCTCTGTTGTTATCCAGGATTCGAGAAGCTCAACAGGCTGATCTTCAATTGTTGAAAGTCTTAGAGAATTCTAAAGGGGGAGAGTCGGATTTCAAACTGCACGACGATGGTATTCTTAAATTCAAAGGTAGAATCTGTATTCCGAATGATCCAACTCTGAAGAAGGATATTCTTGCTGAGGCACACAGTTCCAGATATACTATCCATCCAGGCAGTACGAAAATGTATAAAGATTTGAAGCAGAACTTCTGGTGGAATAATATGAAGAGAGAGATTGCTGACTATGTTGCCCGATGTCTTACTTGTCAGAAAGTTAAAGCAGAACATCAGAGACCTGCAGGGTTATTGCAGCCTTTGGCTATTCCTGTTTGGAAATGGGACCATATTACTATGGATTTCGTATCCGATTTACCGAGGTCTTCGAGGGGTAACGACTCAGTCTGGGTTATTGTGGATAGACTGACCAAGACTTCTCATTTTATTGCTAAAAAGAAGTCTGATTCTCTTGATAAACTGGTAGAGTTGTATATTGAGAATGTTGTCCGACTACATGGAATTCCAAAGAGTATTGTGTCGGATAGGGATCCCAGATTCACATCTCAGTTCTGGCAGAAGATTCAGAAAGCTCTGGGCACGAATTTGAATTTCAGTACAGCTTATCACCCTCAGACAGATGGTCAATCCGAGAGAACTATCTTGATCCTTGAGGATATGTTGCGGGCTTGCATTCTGGACTTCGGTAAAAGTTGGGAGAAATATTTGCCACTAGCAGAGTTCGCCTACAACAATAGTTATCAAGCTACTATTGGTATGGCACCTTATGAGGCACTGTATGGGCGTAAATGTCGGTCTCCTCTCTACTGGGATGATGTTGGTGAGATGAAGACTATCGACCCTACTCTCTTACCTGAAATGAACAAGATGATTGATCAGGTGCAGCTTATCAGAAAAAGAATGCTTACAGCACAGAGCCGGCAAAAGAGTTATGCAGATAGACGCCGTCGTGATCTGAAATTTACTGTAGGGGATCGAGTATTTCTGAAAATTTCTCCTCGCAAGGGTTTGATTCGGCATGGTAAAGGAGGTAAACTCAGTCCTCGATATGTGGGACCATTTGAGATAACTGAAACTGTTGGTGATTTGGCCTACCGTCTAGCTTTACCTCCCAGTCTGGGCAGAATTCATGACGTATTCCATGTTTCCATGCTTCGGAAGTATCAGCCAGATCCCTCTCACGTACTTGAGCCGGAACCGCTAGAGATCAGTGAAACTTTGACTTACACAGAGAAACCTCTTCGAATTGTTGATCAGAAAGTTCAGGAGCTGAGGACTAAAAGCATTCCGATGGTTAAAGTTCTGTGGGATCATCACGGAGTAGAGGATGCGACGTGGGAAAGAGAGGATCAGATGCGGGATCGGTATCCAGAGTTATTCGCCGAATCATGTAAGAATTGCGTGGGCGCAATTAGTTTAAGGGGGAGAGGATGTGACGCCCGAGAATTTGCCATGCATTTAATTACTGTTGCATCCCTTGTTTGTGCATTTACTTCTATGCCTTATTAATTGACTTTGTGACTACTATTCACTCCGTTTTTTTAATGCTTTCTATTAGTTAATTAGCATTTTTATTAAATCATATTAATTGTAAAAGTAGTGGGAAAAATGTGCTTTTGAGCTTAAGACGTTAGGAAGGCTCGTTTAGAAAATAATTTTAGAAGTCAAGTGAATAGTGTTACGTAACTAACTTAGGTAATTAATTAGCTAGCATATATTTTTACATCTAAGCTCGTTTTGGAGCTAGCAACGCGCATTTTATTAGACCACTTAAGCACCCTAAGGACCCCACCTCAACTCAAACCCTTTTTATATCACACTTTAGCTCATTTATCACAACAAAAAAAAAAATAAAAGCTGAAACAGAACAGGGAAACCCGACAGCAGCTAGGGAGAAAAGGAAGAGAATTTTGCTCACCAAGCCTCCAATCCAAGCCTCTCCAAGCCTTGAGCAACTAGTGTAGGGTGTTTGCAAGGTCCCTAGGTGCTTCTACGCGTAGTGGTGAGGGATTTCATGGCTTAATTTCGCATTTTAAAATAATTGCTATTTTCTTGATTTGTTGAAAATGTGATCAAATGCTATTGTAATTGTTATCAATGCTAATATACCATCTATATGAATGCTAGAGAACACATTTGAGCCGTTGTTTCGCTTTTTAAACGGTTAGAAACGTTAGTTTGATTTTTAGGGTGAATAGTGACGTTATTTCTAGGGTTTTGCGTAATTGCTCGAATTGGATTGAATTAATGCTTCTAAATGATGCCTTAGGTACTAGGGAAGATAGTTAAATAACCCCGTACACTTGCATTGCCCTTAAATCGCCTAAAAACGGAAAATAGCCGACTTTAAGTTGGGGCTTTTGGTGTTAATGCGAATCCGGGTGGGTTCGGGCTTCGATTCTAGTTTCCTTAGGCTACCTAGGTGCTATAGATGCCTTGATATCCCTTGTTTGAAGCCCGGACAATGTAGGTGTGGTTTAAAGCCAAAAGAGGGAAATTGGGGCTTTCGGGGTAAACACGGGCATTTGATCGAGTTCGAGGGTTGAGAGGGTACCTTGGGGGTTAGTTAGAAGGTAGGGAGAGTTTCTTTTGAAAATGAAATCATTAACTTGGGTTTGGAAGAGAAATAGTATGTAAAATAAAGGGGTTTAAGTGAAATTTCGTTTGTCTCACATTTCTAAACCCACGGCATGACTTCATGAGTGTTTATATATGATTTTAAATTGATTTGGAGCTTTTGAAATGATTCTATGCTTATATGGTATAAGTTCATTTGTAAACTGCTTATTAACTTCTATATTTGCTTCTATCCTAATTGCAACGAGGTCAACCTACTTTGTTGATCCTCATATGTGTTAATGCTTACATTATTGCTATTAACTTGCCATCGTTAAGTGCATTGCATAGTGGTTGCGCAACCATAGTGTCGGGGCGGATGTGTTGAATATCGACTGGGCGGCAGAGGGCTTGCCGGTGGATATTCAAACTCCGTACCCTATTCCCTCATTCGCCTGGTCCGGAGATTGCCAGGGGATGTTGGGTCGTAGGATGCGGGGTACATCCGGAGTACACCCATTGGAGTGATTGGGGTTATGCCGGCTTATCGTGATCGTGCTCGTGGTCCGTGGATCGTGATTGAAGACCAGTGAAGATTGGTGTATAGGGGATTGTTGAAATGTATCCTTTTAATTGTGTGGTTATTTAAGTTTTCATTGATTCTTAAATTGTTAAAGTGTTATTGTTGTGTAATTGTGTTATCTGTTGCATTGCACGCCCCGGGACTATATCCCTCACTGGGCAACAGTGGTTGCTCATACCTCGATATCTGTTTCAGGAGACGCTGAGGGTGATCCCCAGCTTGTTGATTTAGTTGAGGAAGAAGAAGTTCAGACCGAGCCTTTACCTTAGTTGCTGTGTCTGATAACTTAAGGTGGTTAATGTTTTTGATGCTTTGTGGAAGACTCCTCTGATTACTTTATGTACTATTTTGTAGCCCAAGGGCTTTGTACATGCTTGTTGTATAAGTCGAAGATTAGATGGCTGGGTTGTAACTTTGAAAGTCTATGATCTGTAATAACTTTTATTCTTGCCTTATTTCCTTGCATGCTTGTGAGTGGAAGGTTAATGTAGAATGCTTTACTCTTTAAGTTGTTATATTGATTTCCTAGAATGTAATGATTATAAGTCTATGCCGACAACTAGTTCTTGCATGCTTGTGTGTTTTGGAAACTTTGTGTACTATAAGGCTCGGATGGCCTTATAGCTTTATTGTTTAATTAAATTAAGCTTGTATGTGTTGTAGAGACCTTGATTAAGTGTTTACAGGTTTTTAGAATGTCCACGGTACAGAGGAGACTCTGTCCGTGTGTCGGGTCCGGACTTAACCTTTAGCTTGGGGGTTGGGTCGGGGCGTGACATTTAAGTGGTATCAGAGCTATAGATTGCATGAAGCCGGGTTAAATTTCTCGGTCTGTGGGTAGAGACTTGTTATGTGACTTTGTGAATACATGAGTCTTTGATTTTGATTGACCAAAGTGAAATTTGAATAAGGAATGAACATGCTAGCATGGAAATAGAATATCAAGAGTCTAGAATGTCAAGTATGATCTAGTGATTTATGTTTACTTCAAGAATGTGGAATATTTATTTGAATTCCTATGCACTTGTCTTTATGTGAATCTAATTGGACTTTTCTTTATATGTTTACTTATAAATTGCATATATACATATATACCTGTCATAACACTTTGCATTCTAGCTATTCGTGATGGGGCCTCGCCGTCGTGCTGATAATCCGAATGTTGGTGGAGAACCCGAGGGGGTACAAGGGCAAGAAGCTGAGGTAGCCGAAAATGCACCGCAGGTTCAAGAGCCGAGCACTGCACAGATCTTGGCCACGATGGCCACAGCCATGAACACTATCGCCCAGTTTGTTACACAACAGGGTCAGCCAGGGGTCGTTGCAGGTAATCAGGCTGCGAGAGCTGGAGGTAGTGGTCCTACTGGAGGTAATCTGTATGACCGGTTTATACATCATGGGGCTTATACTTTCTTTGGGGAGCCGGACGATATGAAAGCTGAGATGTGGCTAAGAAAGTTCGAGAGAGTGGCAGCGATATTGGAGTGCCATGATGACAGGAAGATTACTTATGCTACTTTCCTTCTCGAGGGTGATGCGGAAGATTGGTGGAATACCATCAGTGAGAAATGGGTAGCTGAGGGAGGTCATCATTCGTGGGCCGACTTTGTCCGAGAATTTCGAGACAAGTATATATCGGTAGTTGCCCGCGAGAGGCGACAGACTGAGTTCATAAACTTGAGGCAGGGAAGTATGACGGTAGATCAATACGAGGCTACTTTTACCCGGCTTTCCCGTTATGCACCAGCTTTAATTCAGCCGGAGGACATGAAGATTCAGAGGTTCATCATGGGTCTGAGGAGAGATATTATGCTGAATTTGTCTTCAAATGATTTTCCTAACTATGCTGCAGTGGTCCGAGCTGCCTCGAGATATGAGAAACGGAAAGCCGATGTATTAGCCGAGACCAGTCAATCGAGTAAACGGTTTCAGTCTCAGAGTCAAGGGTACCAGGGGCAGGCTGTATCAGTTGGGCAGAGTTCGCAGCCGAGACAGACTCAGAGTTACACAGGGCCTACTCAGACTCAGGCACGACCCGTTCAGAGTCAGACTCAGAGTCAGTTCCGTCCAGCGGTTTCCCGTTCGCAGCAGGGTAGTTCAGCTACCTCTACTTACAGAGCTCCTTCGGGAGGCACTGTTGCAAGACGTCACCAGCAGTGCAGCTTCTGTCAGCGTCAGGGCCACACCGAGGACGTTTGTTGGAAGAAACATAACAAGTGTACAGGTTGCGGCAGTGATCAGCACAGGGTTAAAGACTGTCAGAAATTTAAGAACCCTAGGGGTCAGACATCAGCTCAGAACTCTCAGACCAGGGCCCCAGCTGCAGCACCACCACCACGAGGCCAGGCCCGTGTATTTGCTTTGGATGCCGAGGAGCTTCCGGACACTACCGCTGTGGTAGAAGGTATTTTTCTTCTTAATGATCAATCAGTTAAGGTTTTAATTGATTCCGGGGCTTCGCATTCTTTTATTACTCCTACTTGTGCACAAAATGCTAAATTGAAACATGATAAACTGTTGCATGAGATTGTGGTTTATACTCCTATGGGTCCGAAGTTTGTTACTAGATCTATTTGCAGAGCATGTAGCATATTTATTGAAGGTCGTGTTTTTCCTGCTGATTTGATTATCCTACCCTTCAATGACTTTGAAATTATATTGGGGATGGACTGGTTAAGTAAATATTATGCCCAGCTTGATTGTAGAAAGAAGATTGTGTATCTAGAGATGCCTGACCAGCCTGTACTTAAAATAGTTGGTAGTAGAAAATCTACGGGAACTCCTATTATTTCTTCTATTAGGGCATCTAAATTATTGAGCAAGGGTTGTGAGGCTTATCTTGCTTATTTGATTAATCAACCTGGGGATCAACTGAAATTGAATGATGTACCTATCGTGAGAGAGTTTCCGGAGGTCTTTCCTGAGGAATTACCTGGGTTACCGCCTGATAGAGAGATAGAGTTCATGATTGATTTATTGCCGGGGACTTCACCTATCTCTAGGACTCCGTACAGAATGGCTCCACCTGAGTTGCAGGAATTGAAAGTTCAATTGAAGGGCTTGCTTGAGAAGGGATTCATTCAGCCGAGTTCTTCACCGTGGGGTGCGCCAGTTCTCTTCGTTAAAAAGAAAGACGGATCTCTTCGCCTGTGCATCGATTACCGGGGTCTTAATCAGGTAACCATCAAAAATAAATATCCTTTGCCTTTAATCGAAGAGTTGTTTGATCAGTTGCAAGGCGCCAGGGTATTCTCTAAATTTGACCTGAGGCAGGGCTATTATCAACTGAGGATTAAGAAAGATGATGTTCCTAAAACTGCCTTCAGAACTCGATATGGCCATTATGAGTTTGTTGTCTTGCCGTTTGGTCTTACTAATGCTCCCGCCGCATTCATGGATTTAATGCAGAGGGTATTCCGTCCTTATCTGGATCAATTTGTAGTCATATTTATTGATGATATCCTTGTTTATTCTAAATCTGAGGCGGAACATGAACAACATCTCAGAATTGTGTTGCAAACTCTTCAGGAGCATCGGTTATTTGCAAAGTTTAGCAAGTGTGAATTCTGGCTTAAGCAAGTTGCTTTTCTTGGCCATATTATCTCGCAGGATGGTATTTCTGTTGATCCAGCGAAGATTGAAGTTGTGTTATCTTGGAAACGACCTGAAACTGTCACGGAAATTCGTAGCTTCCTTGGTTTAGCTGGGTACTATCGGAGGTTTGTAAAGGATTTCTCTAAGATTGCAGGGCCTTTAACTCAGCTTACTCAGAAGAAAACAGTATTTGACTGGAATGATAAATGTGAGGCCAGCTTCCAGGAATTGAAGAAGAGATTGACTACAGCTCCTATTCTTGCTTTACCTGAGGGTTATGATAATCTGGTGATCTACAGTGATGCTTCGAAGGAAGGTCTGGGTTGTGTATTGATGCAGAATGGCAGGGTTATTGCTTATGCTTCCAGGAAACTGAAGCCTTATAAGCTCAACTATCCGACTCACGATCTTGAGCTTGCAGCTATCATCCTTGCATTAAAGAAATGGCGTCATTATCTTTGGGGCAACAAATTTGAAATCTTTACAGACCATAAGAGCTTGAAATATCTGTTTTCCCAGAAAGAGTTGAACATGAGGCAGAGACGATGGCTGGAATTACTTGAGGACTATAATTGCACCATTAATTATCTTCCGGGCAAGGCCAATATTGTTGCTGATGCTTTGAGCCGAAAGGCTACTGTTGCCAGCTTGATTATCAAGAATTGGGAATTCATGGAAGAATTGTGCTTATGGAAGCCTAGTACTTCAAATTCTGGTATTCAATTTGCAAGTTTGCAGATTCAATCTCTGTTGTTATCCAGGATTCGAGAAGCTCAACAGGCTGATCTTCAATTGTTGAAAGTCTTAGAGAATTCTAAAGGGGGAGAGTCGGATTTCAAACTGCACGACGATGGTATTCTTAAATTCAAAGGTAGAATCTGTATTCCGAATGATCCAACTCTGAAGAAGGATATTCTTGCTGAGGCACACAGTTCCAGATATACTATCCATCCAGGCAGTACGAAAATGTATAAAGATTTGAAGCAGAACTTCTGGTGGAATAATATGAAGAGAGAGATTGCTGACTATGTTGCCCGATGTCTTACTTGTCAGAAAGTTAAAGCAGAACATCAGAGACCTGCAGGGTTATTGCAGCCTTTGGCTATTCCTGTTTGGAAATGGGACCATATTACTATGGATTTCGTATCCGATTTACCGAGGTCTTCGAGGGGTAACGACTCAGTCTGGGTTATTGTGGATAGACTGACCAAGACTTCTCATTTTATTGCTAAAAAGAAGTCTGATTCTCTTGATAAACTGGTAGAGTTGTATATTGAGAATGTTGTCCGACTACATGGAATTCCAAAGAGTATTGTGTCGGATAGGGATCCCAGATTCACATCTCAGTTCTGGCAGAAGATTCAGAAAGCTCTGGGCACGAATTTGAATTTCAGTACAGCTTATCACCCTCAGACAGATGGTCAATCCGAGAGAACTATCTTGATCCTTGAGGATATGTTGCGGGCTTGCATTCTGGACTTCGGTAAAAGTTGGGAGAAATATTTGCCACTAGCAGAGTTCGCCTACAACAATAGTTATCAAGCTACTATTGGTATGGCACCTTATGAGGCACTGTATGGGCGTAAATGTCGGTCTCCTCTCTACTGGGATGATGTTGGTGAGATGAAGACTATCGACCCTACTCTCTTACCTGAAATGAACAAGATGATTGATCAGGTGCAGCTTATCAGAAAAAGAATGCTTACAGCACAGAGCCGGCAAAAGAGTTATGCAGATAGACGCCGTCGTGATCTGAAATTTACTGTAGGGGATCGAGTATTTCTGAAAATTTCTCCTCGCAAGGGTTTGATTCGGCATGGTAAAGGAGGTAAACTCAGTCCTCGATATGTGGGACCATTTGAGATAACTGAAACTGTTGGTGATTTGGCCTACCGTCTAGCTTTACCTCCCAGTCTGGGCAGAATTCATGACGTATTCCATGTTTCCATGCTTCGGAAGTATCAGCCAGATCCCTCTCACGTACTTGAGCCGGAACCGCTAGAGATCAGTGAAACTTTGACTTACACAGAGAAACCTCTTCGAATTGTTGATCAGAAAGTTCAGGAGCTGAGGACTAAAAGCATTCCGATGGTTAAAGTTCTGTGGGATCATCACGGAGTAGAGGATGCGACGTGGGAAAGAGAGGATCAGATGCGGGATCGGTATCCAGAGTTATTCGCCGAATCATGTAAGAATTGCGTGGGCGCAATTAGTTTAAGGGGGAGAGGATGTGACGCCCGAGAATTTGCCATGCATTTAATTACTGTTGCATCCCTTGTTTGTGCATTTACTTCTATGCCTTATTAATTGACTTTGTGACTACTATTCACTCCGTTTTTTTAATGCTTTCTATTAGTTAATTAGCATTTTTATTAAATCATATTAATTGTAAAAGTAGTGGGAAAAATGTGCTTTTGAGCTTAAGACGTTAGGAAGGCTCGTTTAGAAAATAATTTTAGAAGTCAAGTGAATAGTGTTACGTAACTAACTTAGGTAATTAATTAGCTAGCATATATTTTTACATCTAAGCTCGTTTTGGAGCTAGCAACGCGCATTTTATTAGACCACTTAAGCACCCTAAGGACCCCACCTCAACTCAAACCCTTTTTATATCACACTTTAGCTCATTTATCACAACAAAAAAAAAAATAAAAGCTGAAACAGAACAGGGAAACCCGACAGCAGCTAGGGAGAAAAGGAAGAGAATTTTGCTCACCAAGCCTCCAATCCAAGCCTCTCCAAGCCTTGAGCAACTAGTGTAGGGTGTTTGCAAGGTCCCTAGGTGCTTCTACGCGTAGTGGTGAGGGATTTCATGGCTTAATTTCGCATTTTAAAATAATTGCTATTTTCTTGATTTGTTGAAAATGTGATCAAATGCTATTGTAATTGTTATCAATGCTAATATACCATCTATATGAATGCTAGAGAACACATTTGAGCCGTTGTTTCGCTTTTTAAACGGTTAGAAACGTTAGTTTGATTTTTAGGGTGAATAGTGACGTTATTTCTAGGGTTTTGCGTAATTGCTCGAATTGGATTGAATTAATGCTTCTAAATGATGCCTTAGGTACTAGGGAAGATAGTTAAATAACCCCGTACACTTGCATTGCCCTTAAATCGCCTAAAAACGGAAAATAGCCGACTTTAAGTTGGGGCTTTTGGTGTTAATGCGAATCCGGGTGGGTTCGGGCTTCGATTCTAGTTTCCTTAGGCTACCTAGGTGCTATAGATGCCTTGATATCCCTTGTTTGAAGCCCGGACAATGTAGGTGTGGTTTAAAGCCAAAAGAGGGAAATTGGGGCTTTCGGGGTAAACACGGGCATTTGATCGAGTTCGAGGGTTGAGAGGGTACCTTGGGGGTTAGTTAGAAGGTAGGGAGAGTTTCTTTTGAAAATGAAATCATTAACTTGGGTTTGGAAGAGAAATAGTATGTAAAATAAAGGGGTTTAAGTGAAATTTCGTTTGTCTCACATTTCTAAACCCACGGCATGACTTCATGAGTGTTTATATATGATTTTAAATTGATTTGGAGCTTTTGAAATGATTCTATGCTTATATGGTATAAGTTCATTTGTAAACTGCTTATTAACTTCTATATTTGCTTCTATCCTAATTGCAACGAGGTCAACCTACTTTGTTGATCCTCATATGTGTTAATGCTTACATTATTGCTATTAACTTGCCATCGTTAAGTGCATTGCATAGTGGTTGCGCAACCATAGTGTCGGGGCGGATGTGTTGAATATCGACTGGGCGGCAGAGGGCTTGCCGGTGGATATTCAAACTCCGTACCCTATTCCCTCATTCGCCTGGTCCGGAGATTGCCAGGGGATGTTGGGTCGTAGGATGCGGGGTACATCCGGAGTACACCCATTGGAGTGATTGGGGTTATGCCGGCTTATCGTGATCGTGCTCGTGGTCCGTGGATCGTGATTGAAGACCAGTGAAGATTGGTGTATAGGGGATTGTTGAAATGTATCCTTTTAATTGTGTGGTTATTTAAGTTTTCATTGATTCTTAAATTGTTAAAGTGTTATTGTTGTGTAATTGTGTTATCTGTTGCATTGCACGCCCCGGGACTATATCCCTCACTGGGCAACAGTGGTTGCTCATACCTCGATATCTGTTTCAGGAGACGCTGAGGGTGATCCCCAGCTTGTTGATTTAGTTGAGGAAGAAGAAGTTCAGACCGAGCCTTTACCTTAGTTGCTGTGTCTGATAACTTAAGGTGGTTAATGTTTTTGATGCTTTGTGGAAGACTCCTCTGATTACTTTATGTACTATTTTGTAGCCCAAGGGCTTTGTACATGCTTGTTGTATAAGTCGAAGATTAGATGGCTGGGTTGTAACTTTGAAAGTCTATGATCTGTAATAACTTTTATTCTTGCCTTATTTCCTTGCATGCTTGTGAGTGGAAGGTTAATGTAGAATGCTTTACTCTTTAAGTTGTTATATTGATTTCCTAGAATGTAATGATTATAAGTCTATGCCGACAACCAGTTCTTGCATGCTTGTGTGTTTTGGAAACTTTGTGTACTATAAGGCTCGGATGGCCTTATAGCTTTATTGTTTAATTAAATTAAGCTTGTATGTGTTGTAGAGACCTTGATTAAGTGTTTACAGGTTTTTAGAATGTCCACGGTACAGAGGAGACTCTGTCCGTGTGTCGGGTCCGGACTTAACCTTTAGCTTGGGGGTTGGGTCGGGGCGTGACATTCTTACCCTTATATTTTTGCAAAAGATCTAGTAGGTTGAGTTGTCACGCCCCAGCCCGACCTAAAGAGGTTAAACTAGGGTTTGACTTATTATACTATTGCTATTCAATAGACCTTAATCAATTCCCTACTATTGATACTTAGTTATTTACTAAAACTCTAAAAAAATTTCCAAAAAAACGGCAGTATGACGGTTGTATTTAGGATCTTTGGTTTGACCAAATTTCTAGAACACCTCAAATAGAACACCTCAAATAAATTCCAAATCATTAATTTAATGCCAACTATCATTCCTATTTTGCCATCAACCGGTATGCCTATTAATTTATCTTGAAAGTCCTATTTGGTTAATAAGCCTAGCATGATACCTATACCCCGTTTATTTGTCAATTTTCCTTATCATGCACGTACCTATTATCCTTTAGCTTACGAATGAGCACCTAAGTGAAATTGGTTAGAGTTAACTTAGTTGATTCCTCACCTAGTGGTTTATACGCCTACGATAACTACTAATCAAGATAATGAAAGCAACAACCAAATAAAGAGTTCGTCCAGTTATAGATAGTACAAGCCAAAATTAGACACCAAATTACAACGGGGGTCATTTACAATAACAACATAAGTAGTCTTCAAATCAAACACAACGTCCATAAAATATTCACATTCAGGCAAAGCACATAAGGTACACAGTCACTCCTAGGATTCATCAACAAGCACATTCTCCTCGGGTACTTGTTCCATATCTGCTTCACTTGTGATGATAAAAGATGGTAAGTCCTTATGAACTCAGCGAGGGGAAAACTAGTAACAAGGTTTTTGAAATCCTTTTTCCTGGTTAACTTGTGAAAACTCCTTTGAAAACATGTCATGTAACACAAATAAGATCATATATAGCATATGTATAATGGAACAATAAACACAGTTACCATACCTAGCGAGAGTACTTAAGCATATAGTAAAAAAGATACGGTGAGCTTTCGTTCTCAAGATCAATCGGTGAGCATTTCCTCTCAAGATCATTTTCAATAACCATTGTTGTAGCCGGCATCAATCATCCACTTATCACTCCAACAGGTGTACTCCAGATTGTACACCAAACCTATGACCCAACCCTCAAAGGGTAGAATGCCAAGCGAGAGAGAGAATTGGACCATAGTAGTCCCGGGAGCATCGGCAAGCCCTATGCCACCCGGCGTTCGTGAAACGCTACCATGCCACAATGAAAGGTTGCAACCTTGTATGCAATGCACATTTATGCCATTTAACATTTCACATTAGGAGGTCAACAAAGTAGGTTGCCTCCGAACAAGTATATGATCACATTTTGATATATTGGCACATAAGGCATTTTAAGAACATATAATTATTTCATATATCAATTTGAAAGCAATTAAACTTTCACGGGAAGCCAAGTAATCATGTTCAAAATAAGCCATAGAATATCTTTTAACAATTCACATTAGTAGGTCAACAAAGTAGGTTTCCTCCGGATACACGTATGATCACATATCGACAAGTAAACGTACGAGGCATGCTTTGACATGTAAATCCACTTTGTATAACACCTAGAAGCATATGAATATTTAACGGGCAGCCAAGTAATGTCATACAAAATAAGCCATATATCTCATTTTAGTTCATATACCAAGTATTAGGGAGATACGAGCATGCTACGACACTTTACCCAAAAAAGGGTGCAAGAATAGTTACCTTATCAACATGCAATCGTCAAGAATCAAGCTTAGGGCTATCAAGACAATTCCGGGCAGCCCATTAACATTCCTCAACATCAAATATAAGTCATACAAGGGTGGTTTATGACTTGAAAATCGACATAGCCATTAGGGTTTACAAGGACCATGCTCGTGTGTAGGTGTAGTTGGCTAAGAACCACAAGAATCACTTAGACCAATTCAAGCACACTTAGAGATTATTGGACAGCCTACTAACAACTCAAATGAATTCATTTAACCATACGATAGTCACTTAGCAAGCATGCATAGGCAATCGGGATTCAATATCGTGCTCACACATATGATCAAGCAAGAATTCGTCATGTAATGAACCTAAGCCATGCATCAACTAATTTAAGCAACCTTATCTAACCAAAACAGCCCATGCAATTTCTAATTTCCACAAGTCCAAGCATTCAATACCTCAAAGTACAATTACAACATAATTTAAATCAAGTTTCCAAGCAAAACCTCACTGCAATAGCCAATTTTTCCTCATTCAATTAACCAAGCAAATAACCTTCAAATTCAATGAATCAAATGTCAAATTGAAGCTTAACGAGTTCTTTAAATATAAGAACAAACCTTGCTGCATTTCGAGTTCGAAAATAGGAGTTATCTGCAAAACCGTAAAACCACGCATAACTATCCAGTTTCATACACATTTCGATATTTTCCATTTTTGGGGGTTTCAAACTCCGAATTAGCCTTAGCCTATTTCTGCAAGATATGTTCAGAACTGACAAATATAGTGACTCACCAAATTTTATGCATTTTTAACATTATTTTCTAGGCCAAACGCATTTCATTCTAATCGGATAGAGAGCTGCCAGAAACATAACTTCATATTTCCAAGTTGTCCAGATTTAGACACATTACTATATTTTCCATTTTTTTGGGTCTTAAACGCAAAATTAGCCTTAGTCTATTTCTGTAAGATTTGTTCAAAATTGAAAATTCTAGTGACTGACTAAGTCGCATGAATTTTTAACTTCGTTTGGTTCCTTAAATGTGCTTCGAGCAGAAGGGTCAGTAGCTACCCGAGTTTTCTAGAAAGGTTCAAACATGTGTTCTTGGCTTCTAAGCATACAAAACATAGCATGCACATATACACACATACTCATGAGCTTAAAAACATTTGGAAAACAGTTTGAACCCTCACCTTAGTGGAGATTTACAAAGGAAAACCACGGATCTAGTAGAAGCTTGAGAAATTGCCTTGAACGTGCATAAAACCCTTAAGATCTTGCCTTGACCAAAGTTTCTTCTTGATTTCCTCACATGTTCAGTCTAGTTAGCCAACATATGGTATGTAAGAGTGTTCATACACATGAGAAGAGAAATGCAACTCAAATCTTACCTAGTGCCATGAATAAGAGGATATAGGGGTCTTTGCTTGAAGTTTTTAAGCTCCTACCTTGATGCTCTTTCTTGGTTGAAGGTATGAAGAGCCTTGGGAGTGGTTTTCTTGCAAAAATTCAGATATGGGGAGTGAGAATGATGATAGGGTCGAAAATGAGAGGAAATGAGATAGAATTAGTTGTTTTAGGGTGTTATTGTTTGAGTATAGGTGTGGTTTGGCTTTAGGACTTGGGGTAGCATGCAATTCTTGTGTTTTGTGTAGTATTTTGAATATTGAGGGAGCATGGGTGAGTTGGCCGAGAATGGGAAGGGTTTTGGGTAGAATAGGGCTTACTTTATGTGCATTGTGTTTGGGAAAGACAATAAATGGTGATTTAGGAGTTTGTGTGGAAAGAATTGTTTATTGTTAGTGGAGTTTGTAGGATTTTGAATTAGATAGTATTATATTGTACATGTTTTAGGAAGAATAAAGAATATTTAGGAGATTGGGTTGTTTGTCTTCTAGTGGGTTGAATTAGGATTAAAGTATTGTATTTAATAGTTAGTGGGTTTTGTAGGAAAAGATGATTAGGTATATTATATTGGGGATGATTTGGATGATGATAGGGTTTTGTCTTGTAGTGAATTTGAATTAGGATTAAAATAATGTTAGTGGAATGTTTAGGAATAGTTGAATGTTATTTTATTGTATAGTGCTTTGTGTAGGAATCTTTCTTGATTAGCGTGCAGGCACGCATTCCTGAGTTTTAGGGCACGAATTACGGGGTAGACACGAACTATGAGGTAAGGCTCGTACTTCAAGACTAAGGCACGCATACCTATGTGAATGTACGTAACCCTAAGTTATGCACGTAGACCAATGCAGGGCACGTAATTCAATGCAATGCATGGAAATCGAGGCAAGACTCTTATATCTTGGTTAAGGCACGCAGTTCAAGGTTAGTGCACGAATATCAAGGTGTCACATGTAAATCAAGGATTAGGGCATGTAATCCAAGGTCGGTCATATAATTCTAGGTCTAAAGTATGCAAATCGAGGTAACACACGTTATTCGGGGTCAGGCCTCACATCTTCCCCTCCTTAAAAGAATTTCGTCCCAAAATTCATTCTTACTTGTTGAGTTCATTTAGACAGATTCTGACCTTTGTTATTTTTCTCACTCCGGTTAGTCCCGTGTCCTGTGATCTCTCTTACCACAACCAATTCACTTCCTACGTTTCTCCAATCATTTAATTTGGTGTGACCTCTACATTTACAGTTCGTTTCTTTGAACGACTCTATTCTCTCCATTTGATCTTAAGGTCGAGTCATTAACTAAGGTTAGAATCTCCAAACATAGTCATCAAAGTTGCATCGGTATTCTAACAATATAACTATAACTCCAAAATCATGACTTATGTCGTGTCAATCTTGCATTCATACCTCAAAAGGAATATCACAATAATACCATGATCCAATGGTAACATACCCTAATTTCCAGATGATAGGTCTATATCCGATTTACATATCCTATCAACTAGCTTCAAAATTGTTAACACGTAGGACATACACATGTTATGGGTCATTTCCACAATATGACCCTATTTTCAGGAAGAACTCACCAAACAAACTAATCCATCTCAAGTCGTCATCTATCAATAGTATTATAGTCCTTATCTCGTAGGTACATTAGATTAACAAATCTTCTAATGACTAGTCTCCCAGTTACAAGCTCCTATTCACTAACATCCTTTCCCAGCTTCGTTAACCTTCCCGCTCGTAATCAAGGAGAAAGACCGTTGAGATTCGTTAAACTCAAACTCTAAGGTTTGTTAGGTACCACCAACAAATTGCCATCGAAATTGCATGGGTAAACTAATCATGTTGCACTAGTTCAACTTCTTACAAGTAAATTTCATCAGCTTGTCATCCACAATTTATTTCCTTATTCAAATCTCTATCTTCAAGTCTTGAGGCTTCATAATTTCTTTTAATCTGAACCAAGACTCCTAAGCCGAATAGTTTTAACCTCAAATAAATTCAACTCACCTCAATCCAAGGTTACGTCATACTTAAGAGGACAATGGTCCTACGTACTTAGCGACCTAGTAATTCTTTCGAACACTTAATGCCCATCAATATATCTTCAACATTAGTGTTACTAAGCTAGGTTCATAGCCATGTAAGTGATATCAATGCTCCACTAGGTTACCGGCCATACAACAACAATCTTAGGACTATAAATGAGTACCAAAATGATCTAGCTCATAAGATACTTACCATACTAATCCATGTAGCTTGTTACACGAAATAACTTCAAGTCTGTATCAACATAAGAATTATGATCACGAGGCATCCTTTAATATAATCTAATAGAAATTCAAAAGTAATCAATTACTCATTTAACTATTAGTACAAGATCCACCCTCTATTTAACGACCACGATTTGAAGTCTACCAACAGCTAGTTTCTAGATGTGAAACGGTGCACATAAATACGGTTGTCTAACAATAGTCTCTATGGTCATCATGACTCTAATTCATCTCTATCTTAACTATATGAAATCATACCCTCCTCATTTACATTCTCAACTAGCTAAGAGCATCAAGACTCATCGACCTTAGGTCCTAGGGTTTACCTTGAATCGTCATGCATACTCACTATTAGCTATTTAGGATTACTAATCATGTAATACCCCGATCCCTCTCGAGACTAGAAGTTCTATTAATCAATCTAATCGCAACCCAATTCCAAACCCGGGCATAAAATTTAGGAAAAAACGGACGGAGTCTCCCCTATTTTTAGGCAAAATGCAAACCCACAACAGCATATAAGTGGACCAGCACCGTGTCCAACTATTCAAAATTCCTCAAGGCCATCCGAGCCTCGGTTCTCAACAATTAAACACAACAAGTATATATACATTTCCAAGTACCCAGACTATTCTAACTCTATCCTTTAGACATTACAAACATTCATTGAATCTAGAACTTACTAACCAATACATAAAACTTAAATGACTTTTCTTTACACATTGATTATATACATCTCATGAAAGTAAAATCTTTACATCTTTGACCACTCAAGCCACATAGCACGCAAGGCAACTCTTCAAGCACGATCTATCACATAACCACGAACTTTCCAGCTAACATGGTATTTCCTGAAATGTGGTGGTGAGGAGTGAGTATACACAACGCGTATACTCAGTTAGGGCAGAACAGATATCGAGGTGGACAGAAAGAAGATCGTGCAATGCAAATAAGACAGTTTAGCAATATAACCGACAAGTAAAGCAATCAATATATGCAACAATACAATAAACAATTAATAAAAGCTATACCACACTTTGAAGGCTATGGTTCACTCATACGAGCAATATACCATTTCACGAGCAATACATCAATCTCGAGCTTGATGTTGACAACGATGACAATAAGCGCGCAACCACCTTATAACATCCACTGGGTGTACTCCGGATGTACCCCGACACATCTACGACCCAAATCACCTAGGGCGGCATCCCTAGTGAGAATGGGAATAGGACACGGAGGTAGAGCAACTAACCCTGGCAGCCCGAGACTGCCCAGAGAGTCCCATCACTCACGCGCCTGACACTATGCAATGCAATACGAGATACAAGCAATAAACGAGCGATAGCACGAAAGTGCAGATTTGTATCAACATTCAATATATCAAGCACTTACAATCAATAATAGCAATCAATTAACTTTTCAAGCATGATTATCATTAATAGCAACAAGAACACCAATTAAACAAGTAATAGCAGTTCAAACACGAAAATGACAAATATCACTATTCAATCTCTAACTTCCAAAGGCAATTACGAGCAAACAAGCTACGAGATTAGGAAACCGATTTCACTACCTTCACTTAGGCATTACAAGGCACGTTTCTATGGCACGAAACCTCACTTTCCCAACCGAAGCCTGAAAGTCCACCTACTGCGTTTGAACTATAGCTATGCTAGCCGGTCGCTCAATCAATGCCACAACAGCGTCAAAAGTGCTTCCATGCCCTCAATAGCAAAACCCTAAACTCAATTCGAGCACGGTCAACTCTTGGTCAAACGGCCCCTTTACGTTTCTTTGTCTAATTTTCAATTTTGACAAAGGCCGATCCATTTTTATAGCACATTTTATCTTTCTAACATTAATGGCACCTAACCAAATCAAGAAATCGTAATTCGGATAAAAAATCCAAAAATCTAGGGTTTTACTTTTCAAAAACACTATTCATTATTCTTCCCCAATTTCAATTTGCGTTTCTAGCCGTCAAAATTGTTAAATAACTAACAAGCAATGCTCTACGATCCCTAAAGAGACAATTCCAAGCAATTTCAGGCATTATAACGCATTAAATATCACATCTAAGAAATTGAATCAAAAATCAAATTCAAATAAAAATGCACAAAAACGTTAAAACCCTCATAGAGATTGACGAGGAAGACCCGCAAGAACCCTAGCCACGATCCTCGTCCAATTTCACGCAAGATTGTAGAAGAAAATAGAAGTAAAAATCTTTTTTTTCTTCTTTGGGAGCTTCGGCCATGGGGGGGAGGGGGGCGCAAAATGGGCATTTTGGCTTTTGTTTTTTGAGTTGATTTTGTCTTGTTTTTGTTTTATAAGGTGACAAGGGCATTTTGGTCCTTTTGCAAAGTCAAGCTTAAGTGAAAATATGGTCAAACAAGCTCATTTTGATGACATTTATTCTAGCTCAAGCTAAAACAATGCAATTGAATGAAAAACAACTAAAAACTAACTCAATTAAGCTAAAAACACTATTCATTAAATTAAGAAAATATTTCTCTAACTCTCGTTTTTTATGCACTACGATCAAATGGTCAATAAACGATCACTATTAGATTGATAAAAAATTTCTTAAAAATATAATTTTTGAAAAGTAATTTAGTTTAAAATTCACTCCGGCTCGAAGTTACTTTTCTCATTTAATTGAAAACTGAGTAATTAAATGCAAGAAAATAAAACCGATTATTAAAATATTCAAAATAATCAATATTCATTTAAAAATAAATAATTTAACTATTTCTAGAATATTTTAAAGAATTATGAAATTAATGCTAAGATACGAATGAACAAGTTAATATAGCACGTAATCAAATGCAATTAAATACTAACATTTAAGATGACACTTAATTAAATACAAAAAAATAAATCCAATTACTATAAATAATAAAAATAGGTAATAATCTTTTAATTAATCAATATAAAAATTATTTGAATATTTTTAAAAGAAATATCAAAATAATACTTTTTAAAAGAAACATGAAAATAGTGTGTAATGGATGATTTAACTAATTAAACACTTAATTAAATGCAGTTAAATGCTATTAAATGCATGCCGCATTCGGGGTATCACGAATCATACCCTAACAACTCCACTTTGCTGCCGGATGCTTTAATCTCATTTTCATAGTTTATATACTAGGTCCATCAGTATTACTTAGGGATGTATACTTCCTAACATCCTCTAGGATATCCAAATGACGAGTGTGTACAATGACTTACTTTGCATAATCACAACTAAATTCGAGGGGCACCAAACTAATAAAATGATTCTTAATATCACCAATATCCAACTTAGGACCTTTAGCAACGTTAGTCATCTAATGCATAATTCAATATCTTACACTTCTATTCGACCTAGCATTTTAGGTGTAGTCTTCCGAACACAAGTTCTAGCTACAAGAATTCCTCGATTCCAACATCCCTATATCTTGTTATAGTAAAGAATCATTAACCTTGTTAAACTCAATCTCCAGAGTTGCCTACATGTCTTGAGGTTATCCATTGTTAAGTCACTTAAATACACTATCCATGTCTTAATAATCTAACCCCTAAAAGTAACTATTGTCAACTTCCATGAATTCATCTCTTAATTTTTAGGTCATGATCTTACCATTTAGCGAACTTGAAACTCGCTTCTATACACCATATTAGAATCAACAATGCCTAATTCCAACCAAGTAAGGATTCAATCATATAAATAGTCTATTATACCAATTTAAGATATAAGAATTTAATTCAAAAGCACCTCCTAAGTCAAACTTCCATTATAAGCATATGAATATATATATATACTACTCCACATGTCCAGTAGTATACTCTTATATTTAAGAAAAGTTGTACGTCACTAACCTTTACACTTGAACCACAATTAGAAGAACTGTTTAACGGAATCAAGAACTTCATAGCTATAAAATTTATATCTTAATCACAGGTATGGGTATTCCAAAGATAAGGAGATAACTTTACCTCTACAATTATACCTATGCTACGCATTTTATATATGCATATCCAATAATACATACGATCCATCGAGTACTTGTGAAAATGCAAGAAATCTCTAACCAAGCCTTTACGTTCTTCCTGCATGAATTCAATTCCCTGAAAGTCCTAATTTTAACTATCTATGTGTATAAACAGTCAATCATGGTTATATAACATGCACATGTATCAAGGAAGGAGTATAAAAGCATGCATGCATTATTGAGGGCGTTAACATGTCGGTGTGCATGACACATAATACTTATGGTCCACAAAGGCACATGATATTCAATGCTCAAAGAAATTAAAGCACATTAGCATACATTAACACATATAAACAAGACATCATAATTACCTTAGGTCTTCTACCCATGGTCCGAGAGTTGAACCCGACTAATGCGAAAACTACGTTCTGATACCATTCTAATAAGGTGTCACACCCTAGCCCAACCTAAAGAGGTTAAACTAGGGTTTCACTTATTATACTATTGCTATTCAATAGACCTTAATCAATTTCCTACTATTGATACTTAGTTATTTACTAAAACTCCAAAAGATTTTTTCGGGAAAATGGCAGTATGACGGCTGTATTTAGCATATTTGGTTAGACCTAATTTCTAGAACACCTCAAATAAATTCCAAATCTTTAATTTAATGCCAACTATCATTCCTATTTTTTCATCAGTCGGTATGCCTATTAATTTATCTTAAAAGTCCTATTTGGTTAATAAGCCTAGCATGATACCCATGCCCCGTTTATTTGTCAATTTTCCTTATCATGCACGTACCTATTATCCTTTAGCTTACGAATGAGCACCTAAGTGAGATTGGTTAGAGTTAACTTAGTTGATTCCTTACCTAGTGGTTTATACGCCTACGATAACTACTAATCAAGATAATGAAAACAACAACCAAATAAAGAGTTTGTCTGGTTATAGATAGTACAAGTCAAAATTAGACCCCAAATTACAACTGGGGTCATTTACAACAACAACATAAGTAGTCTTCAAATCAAACACAACGTCCATAAAACATTCGCATTCAGGCAAAGCACATAAGGCACATAGTCACTCCTAGGATTCATCAACAAGCACATTCTCCTTCAGTACTTGTTCCAAATCTGCTTCACCTATGATGACAAAAGAGGGTGAGTCCTTATAAACCCAGCGAGAGGGGAACAAGTGACAAGGTTTTTGAAATCCTTTTTCCCAGTTAACTTGTAAAAACTCCTTTGAAAACATGTCATGTAACACAAATAAGATCATATATAGCATAAGTATAATGGAACAATAAACACAGTTACCACACCAAGCAAGAGTCCTTAAGCACATAGTAAAAAGGATACGGTGAGCTTTCGCTCTTAAGATCAATCGGTGAGCATTTGCTCTCAAGATCATTTCCAATAACCATTGTTGTAGCCGGCATCAATCATCCACTTATCACTCCGACGGGTGTACTCTGGATTTTACACCAAACCTATGACCTAACTCTCCGAGGATGGATATCAAGTGAGAGAGAGAATTGGACCATGGTAGTCACGGGAGCATCGACAAGCCCTATGCCGCCCGGCGTTCGTGAAACACTACCATGCCACAATGAAAGGTTGCAACCTTGTATACATTGCACATTTATGCCATTTAACATTTCACATTAGGAGGTCAACAAAGTAGGTTGCCTCCGAACAAGTATATGATCACATTTTGACATATTGGCACATAAGGCATTGTAAGAACATATAATCATTTCATATATCAATTTGAAAGCAATTAAACTTTCACGGGCAGCCAAGTAATCATGTTTAAAATAAGCCATAGAATATCTTTTAACAATTCACATTAGTAGGTCAACAAAGTAGGTTGCCTCTGGATACACGTTTATCACATATCGACAAGTAAACGTACGAGGCATGCTTTGACATGTTAATCCACTTTGTATAACACCTAGAAGCATATGAATATTTAACGGGCAGCCAAGTAATGTCACACAAAATAAGCCATATATCTCATTTTAGTTCATATACCAAGTGTTAGGGACATACGAGCATGCTACGACACTTTACCCAAAACAGGGTGCAAGAATAGTTAACTTATTAACATGCAATCATCAAGAATCAAGCTTAGGGCTATGAAGACAATTCTGGGCAGCCCATTAACATTCCTTAACACCAATTATAAGTCACACAAGGGTGGTTTATGATTTGGAAGTCTACGTAGCCATTAGGGTTTACAAGGACCATTTTCGTGTGTAGGTTTAGTTGGCTAAGAACCACAAGAATCACTTAGACCAATTCAAGCACACTTAGAGATTATTGGACAGCCTACTAACAACTCAAATGAATTCATTTAACCATACGATAGTCACTTAGCAAGCAGGCATAGGCAATCGGGATTCAATATCGTGCTCACACATATGATCAAGCAAGAATTCATCATGTAATGAACCTAAGCCATGCATCAACTAATTCAATCAATCTTATCCAACCAAAACAGCCTATGCAATTTCTAATTTCCACAACTCCAAGAATTCAATGCCTCAAAGTACAATTACAACATGATTTAAATCAAGTTTTCAAGCAAAACCTCACTGTAATAGCCTATTTTTCCTCATTCAATTAACCAAGAAAATGACCTCCAAATTTAGTGAATCAAGCATCAAATTGAAGCTTAACGAGTACTTTAAATATAAGAACAAACCTCGCTACATTTTGACTTCAGAAATAGGAGTTATGACCAAAACCGTGAAACCACGCAAAACTATCTATTTTCATACACATTTCGATATTTTCCATTTTTGGAGATTTCAAGCTCAGAATTAGCCTTATCCTATTTCTTTAAGATATGTTCAGAACGGATAAATCTAGCGACTCACCAAATTTTATGCATTTTTAACAACTCTTTCTAGGCCAAACTCATTTCGTTCCAATCGGATAGAGAGCTGCCAGAAACATAATTTCGTATTTCCAAGTTGTCCAGATTTAGACACATTATGATATTTTCCATTTTTAGGGGTCTTAAACTCACAATTAGCCTTACTCTATTTCTGCAATATTTGTTTAAAGCTGAAAAATATATTGACTCACCAAGTTTCATGCATTTTTAACATCATTTGTTACCTTAAACATGCTCCAAACAGAAGGGTTAGTAGCTACCCGAGTTTTCTAGAAAGGTTCAAACATGTGTTCTTGGCTTCTAAGCATATAAACCTTCGCATGCACATATACACACATACTCATGAGTTTAGAAATATTTAGAAAATAGTTTAAACATTCACGTTAGTGGAGATTTACAAAGGAAAACCATGGATCAACTAGAAGCTTGAGAAATCGCCTTTAACGTGCATAAAACCATTAAGATCTTGCCTTGACCAAAGTTTCTTCTTGATTTCCTTACATGTTCAGTCTAGTTAGTCAATATATGGTATGTGAGAGTGTTCATACATATGAGAAGAGAAATGGAACTCAAATCTTGCCTAGTGCTGTGAATAAGAGGATATAGGGGTCTTTGCTTGAAGTTTTGAAGCTCTTACCTTGATGCTCTTGCTTGGTTGAAGGTATGAAGAGCCTTGGGAGGGGTTTTCTTGCAAAAATTCAGATGTGGGCAGTGGGAATGATGATAGGTCTAAAATGAGAGGAAATGAGAGAATTAGTTATTTTAAGGTGTTATTGTTTGAGTATAGGTGTGGTTTGGCTTTGGGACTTGGGGTAGCATGCAATTCTTGTGTTTTGTGTAGTATTTTGAATATTGAGGGAGCATGGGTGAGGTCGCCAATAATGGGAAGGGTTTTGGGTAGAATAGGGCTTACTTTATGTGCATTTTGTTTGGGAAAGAGAATAAAAGGTGATTTAGTTGTTTGTGTAGATAGAATTGTTTATTGTTAATGGAGTTTGTAGGATTTTGAATTGGATAATATTATATTGTATAGGTTTTAGGAAGAATAAAGAATGTTTAGCAGATTGGGTTGTTTGTCTTCTAGTGGGTTGAATTTGGATTAAAGTATAATATTTAATAGTTAGTGGGATTGTAGGAAAAGGTGATTAGGTATATTATAATGTTAATGGAATGTTTAGGAATAGTTGAATGTTATTTTATTGTATAGTGCTTTGTGCAGGAATCTCTCTTGATTAGCGTGTAGGCACGCATTCTTAGGTTTTAGGGCACGAATTACGAGGTCGACACAAACTACGAGGTAAGGCTCGTACTTCAAGACTAAGGCACGTATACCTATGTAAATGTACGTAACCCTAAGTTATGCACGTAGACCAATGCAAGGACGTAATTCAATACAATGCGCGTAAATCAAGGCACAACTCTTATATCTAGGTTAAGGCACGCAGTTCAAGGTTTGTTCACCAATATCGAGGTGTCACAAGTAAATCAAGGATTAGGGCACGTAATCCAAGGTCGGTCATATAATTCTGGGTCTAAGGCACACAAATCGAGATAACACACGTTATTCGGAGTCGGGCCTCACATGGGTAGCTTTTGCTATCTTTTCTTCCATTTGGATTTTTTATGCACTAATGTTTTGGGGCATCCCGACAATTATATACCTACTAATCCAATGCCCTCCCCGCCTCATATTGTGCCGGAATGGTATTTCCTACTGATGCATGCCATTCTTCATAGTATACCTGACAAAGTGGGAGGTGTAGCCGCAATAGCACCAGTTTTTATATGTCTGTTGGCTTTACCTTTTTTTAAAAGTATGTATGTACGTAGTTCAAGTTTTCGCCTTATTCACCAAGGAATATTTTGGTTGCTTTTGGCGGATCGCTTTACTACTAGGTTGGATCGGATGTCAACCTGTTGAGGCACCATTTGTTACTATTGGACAAATTTCTCCTTTTGTTCTCTTCTTGTTCTTTGCCATATCGCCCATTCTGGGACGACTTGGAAGAGGAATTCCTAATTCTTACGCAGATGAGACTGATCACACCTGATCAGTGAAAAATTATGATACCAACCATTTACGAGTGAGTATTACACCAAGAATTGACAGGCGGATGAGTTTTCTAGGCCTAAGCGGTGGCGTACTTTGAGGGGGGAGCTATTGTGAGGCCTAGAAAGGCGGAAGCGGCAAATCGCTTCTACCGAGTTCCCCAACAGTAGCTTAGCTTAGTAGCTTAACTCTTTCTACTGGCTTGGCACTGCTGGATGCTTTTGATCAATAGGAAGATGAGGAAGAAAAAGCTTATGATGAGCATCTATTTGAGTTGATCATTTCCAAGATCTAATTCCAGTTTTTTCTTATGTATTGGAAACGCCTTACAATATGAAGTTTTACGCTTAAGGGAAGAAATGTTCTTGGTGGATACAGGACTTGGGACCCCTAGAATTTCTATGCAAGATGAGCCTACATGAGTGCCAATCAACCTAGCCACCAGGTTTGAGAGTAAGGTGGGATCCCTGGATCTAGTGGCCGGTGAATCACTGATCAAATAGAATATTTTGGAGAGATTCTTCATCGATCTAGTGGCTGGTGAATCACTGATCAAAGAGCGAGCAACCGCCAGGTTTAATGATTTGGTGGGATCCACTTATATAGTGGCTGGTGAACCGCTTCTTCTTCTTCCACCAAGATTCAGACAAAAGCGAGCTTGGATGGAACTGAACAAGATTTGGCGAACAAATACAAAAATCAAATGCTTTATTATTGAGAAAGTAAAAGGAGGTTATTCAGTAGCCATTGCAGGTTTCATTACTTTTCTTCCATCCCGTCCCCTCAAAAGTCAAAGGATATCGAATGATCGATTCACCATTGAGAGAATTAACCCCAAAAAGATGAATATTGTGGTATTCTAAGGCAGATCGAACAAGAACTTGATGAGCGAAATCCGCTAACAAAAAAAAAGAGCACTTTTTTCAATTCCGAAGCCTAGCGTCTCCTGATAGCACTCTATCACCTTAATCCATTCTTTTGTTGAGGGTCTTCCACTTTTTCCAGCCCTCTATTTACATAGCAAAGAAAGGCAAAGGCTTTTGCTTGGATGCGTGACTACGGCGCGCCTATCGCCCAGGCATGGAACTTTAAAATTCATATTGGGTTGAGCAAGAATACTGCGACTAGGAAGACGAAGAATGGAATTGAGAGCATAGTCTCAATAAAAAGAATTCAAAACCAACCTACGAGTGGCGGATTTGGATGGAGTCTCGCAGAAGAAAATCCTTAATCTATAGGGGCGAAAGCACGCTACAATTACCAGCCCTTTTCTTATTATTAGGTTGATAGGTTGCTTGAGCAAATGTTTAAATCGCGGGAGAAAAAGGGCAGAAAAGTGAGCCCGCCCTAGGCAAACCTACTCCTCATTATCTTGTTCCTGGTCAAGCTCCCGTACCCGCTCTTTATTCCAATCATCCCCAATTAAAGTAAGGTAAGGAGGGGCCACTATCAATTGAATAAACGTATCAAAGAGAATGAGGTCTAGGGCACCGAAATACGATCGAGAAAGAGCAATAGAACAAGGTGGGAATAAGATATTACAAATGGGTAGGACAACAAAGTTAAATTCAATGGCTTTATGAAATAATCGATATACTTTTTTCGTAGGCAAGCCCAGTGGTATCCAATCAATGTAGTCGGCGGAACAAAGGAAACAAGGAATGGGAGAAATTTGAGAGGAAGATCTAAGTATCGAGAGGGAAATGGAGATCGAATCCATATCATTCTCCACACACATACAATTCGTTAGCAGTGACCTTACCACGCATCATTACCACCTACCATTTCATGTGAATATGTAATAAGCAATATCCTTCGCAACTACAGGAGAAATATGAACATTTCTCTTATCTTTCTTGGCATCAACAACCTTAAGAACCATAGGTGCACCAACCGAGGCAGAGATTGGAGTGCAGTGATTGTACCCGAGATAGATCTGAACCAACGGTTGCGGAGAATAGGTGCAACGGGAAATCATGGGAATAACGAGAGGGTACGTAGGGAACATGGCTGACCAAGCTCATTTTTCTAAGGAATGAAAAAAGAAATCGGCCGGTGTTCTTCCCAATTGCTCCAATAAACGTGCCGACACCCCACCCCGTCTGGAGAATGATATGATTGACCGAGAGTACTTATCAAACCCAGCTAAGGGTTTTATCTGCAACCTCCTGAACTATTCACATCACTCTTTTCGGTTCAAACAAAGGCTATAATGAATGTTTGGATTGACTTCCTAGTGTACGGAATACGGAATGGATTCCAAAGCCCTCCAATTTTAGCTTAGACTAATGGCACCGATTCCTAGTACTATAATAGACTGCCATTAACGAGAAAATGAAAGCCCTCACAACACTCGATACCTGTAACTGCTCCCGCTTATGGTAGTAGATAAACAGGTGGACATATATCTGTAACCTCTGCTGCTGGTAGATTGACTACTTTATATGGACTTGGGGCTGTAACTGAGGATAGTGCATAGGAATCTTATGATAGCTCTCCTTACTAGATCAAATAAAGAACCTACGAACCGCTAAAGATAGTTTTTTTCTCCCTCTATCCTTCAAAGCGAAGAAGGACCTGTTTTTATTTCTTGTCTCGACTTCTTCAACTACTCTTTCTACAAGCCCTATTTTGTAAGGGATGGAAAGTGCAATTGCCAAAGTAGGAAGCTCATCTCAAACAAAAGCTATAGAGGAAAAGAGAGCCAAGGAAGACTTAGCACAACTGCTTAGTGCAAGGAATATTCTGAAACCACTAGCTGCAATCAAACTAAATGAAAGCCTTGATCGATATGATATTAATATAATATTAATGTGCTCAAGCAACCTTACTAACCGAAGAAAGCTCTTCGAGCTTCCCTTATATATATAAAGTTTTTAGAAAGGGGCGAGGTTTGAAGATGCTCGACCAAAGGAATGAGTCACAAGGTGAATTGTAAGCCCCAACAACAAACGAACCTACGGGCATAGCATTTTCGGGGACTAACCTTCTTCCTTCTTACTTGACTTCCAATTAGACTTTTTTTCCACTTCCTCTTTATCCCCATTCTTATGTTTAAGAACTGCGCCCCATCCCCTATTTTGTGGACTAAGGCTGGAAAGAGGTGCTTGCTTTATGAAACTTCAACCTTCTTTCTTTGATCGGAATATGAATGAGATGAAAAGGGTACTAGGTTCCTATCAACAGCCTTAGGGGTCTTTCTCAAACTAAAACAAGCTAAACTGGCAAAGACAACAATCCTTACATTCTCATTCTCAAGATTCAAGGCTATTCATTTCACACTGCTGGCAAATTCAATTCGTCTATCTACAAATAGATATCATAATTCTAGGTGCCACCTAAGAGAAAAACCTATCGTTGCACATAGAAAGAGGATAAAATGAATGTCTTTCCGACTCTATTCAAATTCCATATCTAACCCACGTAAAAAATTCACTACGAGAGAAATAGTAGAATTTGTTGAAACTCCTCACTTTGAAGACCTAATTCGGTCATATTTTTCAAAATAGTAAGGAGTTGTTCCAAAGATTCAGAATCCTGATGGAGGTGGGTTGCTATGTCTTGAATCCTCCGACCAAGGGGAAGAACAAAAGTATTATTATAATATAGTTGGAGCAATTCTTCAATTTTTAGAGATATTTTTTCTCTTATTGTATCAAAACAAAGGTCCCTAAGCCTTTCGGCCATATTTTCCTCCTTTAACCCTTGAAGTCTTCCTGCACGAAAGGTTATTAACACTATCAGGGGAATATATGCAACTCCTACTATGGTTAAGATTTCATGGACCATCTCAAACAAAAAAGTGAGGATATCGGGATTCATAACAGCCAACTTGGAATGTAAGAGAAATTCAAATGTTATAGATGACAAGGGCCTGCTGAGTTACTTACGAAATTTCAAATCGTTTTCGAGAAAACAACGTTCAACTCATATGTGGTAAGCATATATATAGCGTTACGCAGTTTGTTTTTAGTCTCAATCAAAGACAGAGCATTTTTTATCTTAGGCGAACGAGGGTTACCAGCTCTACGACCTCGAAAGGCATTACTATAGAGCTCTTTGGGCCTGCCGCTTTTTCAATCGAAAAGAAAAACTATCAAGATTGGTTGGCCTACTGACTTTTATGTAATTAATAAAAAGATTTTTCATATTAAACAATTTATCATCTTATCTATGTCATTTCAGGATTGATTTTCGTTGACTCTCACTAGGCAATCAGAAATTCCTCACTTCATACAGTCGTAAGGCTTCCAAGTCTTACTAGTTCAACTATCTGTCGCATGCGTGTGTACTTCATTAGTGTGATCTGGTAATTGAAATACCTGGGCTATGGCTATCTTCTATTAGAAGCTATGCCCTTTAGAGTTTATCTTCTATTAAAGGATAATAAGGTGCGCTCTTCATGGATTGCTATTGCAGCTTGGCTTTATTGTCTGTTATTAACCCCCTATCGCTTTGATTTTGATTGCTTTAATAAATATCTCTTTCTTGTTTTTCTTATAGTCTTACCTCTCTCTTAAGAGAGTGAGTGCGCTACTAGGAGTACGATTTAGGCTTTGCCAAAATAGGTTGCTAGGAAAAGAATTGGTTGTGAAAGAAGGAGCTCTGAGGGAGAATGAATCCTAATCCAAGTGCTATTGAATGGTATAGAATCCGCTCTTAGCAGCAAATACTTCTATTCTACGATATGACTATGCCCAGCCAGGCAAATAAGACATGGAATTGGATAGCTTAAACAAGGTAAAATCTATAGAGTGGATTAGGGGATAGTTCTTCTGTTCAACTATCTTATGTTAAGCATGGCATAGATGAAATTCGAATCCAAGAAGTAACTAGGAGAAGAAAGACAAGCAATACAGGGTCTTCAAGGAAGAGGTTGTTACCCCGGTAGATATAAGAAGTTTGTAGTAAACCCAATATGGAATTCAACTATTCAACGTTGATGTTGATCTATTTGCTTGTACGATTGGGTTTGTGTTAAGTCTACTTATAGCTAATGAAGTTAGCCTTGCTTGTAGGAAATCTAGTCAATCTGGATTTACTTAAGACTTTGAAGTAGGCTAATCCGTTGGTCTTGCTCCAGAGTCAGGTGTGGAAGGCTAGAGCTAAGCTAAGCTCCTTGCTAGAGCTAATGCATTCTACTTCGAGACCGACCAAAGCGAATAGGTTGGTACGAAGGACAATTCAATTTGTTCTTCTATTCCCAAGTCAAAGTCTAAAAGACTAATCCAATCCCACTCTTGGGTGACCTTATCTATTTGGCAGATTTCACACTCGTCACATCAAAAGAGAATGAAGGGCGTTTAGCATAACTCCTTCGAGAACGAAATCCCAAATACAGATTGGGAATTACCTATATGGTCTTCAGCCTACGATATGAGTTCGGGCAATAGTCATAAAAAGAAAAAGATTGTGACCTCTCCTACCGCTTTTGTCCTACCTTAACTATAGAAGTACGCAAGACGAGCAAGGAAGAGGGCATCTCTTAGGAAATGAAGATATTTACAGATAGTATTCACCCCGAAAGGGAAAGGGAAATGCAGTAGAGACCTACTCTCAGATAGATAAATAAGTTACCGCTCGGGCCTAACGACTAGTTAGTCCCTCACTCAACTATGAGTAAAAACAATAACAACTACCCCCGTAAATCAGGATAGTAACAGTATTAGTCAGTCAGTCAAGTAAGAGAAGAAGGGAAAGGCCTTACTATATTCCTTAATAATCAGGAATAGTGGACTAAAGGCTGTTAAATCAAACATTTGAATATAGAAGAAAGTGCGGCATTTAGGTTGTTTATCATAGTTGTCTATATAAGGAACATCAGAAACACTGATATCTCTTTGTTAGCTTGTAAGCCTTCATTCTTATTTAGGCCAAACTGTAACCCTAATTAAAATGGCTTTGCAGCTCTTTAATAGGGAGCTCAGGAAGGGAACAATGGGTATTACGCCCGAGTAATCATCTTACAGCCCGGTCGGTGCAGCTAGAGGGGGATGTTATCCTTCCTGAAAAGAGAAAGAGAACTATCCAGTAATCCTTCTCCCTTAACCAGCCCTCGGATAGGTGAAGTAGCCTATGGGTATAGGGTACGAACGATTAAGACAAAAAGAAAGAGAAAGAGGTTCTTGATGGAAGGTTAATAGTGATAAAACAAGTAGCTCACTGGAGAAGAAAAGTAAGAAATTAAACCATTTGTTTAGGGGTAGTGACTAACAAGCCACTAAAGATAGGTAGGTTTAGACCAAGCCAGAATAAGGGTGGTGGGCGAAAAAAGATAAGCAATAAGCGAAGAGAGTAGAGATTCAAAAGAGTTTCATAATAAATGTTCTTGTCTAACTAAGAAAGCACTTCAAGTAAACCGCGCGGAGAGGGCGCGGGTCCTGTTTCCTTGTTGTCGTTACTGCAGCAAGGCCCATACCTTGTAGTCGAGCGGACTCTAATGTGTATCGGTATGTCAAAATCAGATTCATCGCTCTCATTTTCTATCAATCACCTACTTCTCTTCGCTTTCATTTTCTTGCTCTGTAATGATTGTAGTCTGCCGCAGGAGAGGCTTTAGCATCTGAATTCTAAAATTCTTTTTCTTGAGGGCGAGACGGAGAAGTAAATAGCATCCTATGAGGTGGTCGACAGCAATGTCGAATCTCGAGTCGGCACCGGTTTTTATAGGTTGGGCTTTTGCCTACCCCAACTCTATCCATAGCGTAGGAAGGAAGAAGCCGATCAGCGACACCTGAAACAGAAGATTAACCAACTTTCCTTGTGATTTATCCTTCACAATATGCAAACTTCTTGTATTAAACAAATGGTATTTCAGAGCCCTTTTCCCTTAATGAGTTCTTTCCACTAATTAGTGCTGGAAACGACATTTTAAGCGAAATTTCGAGATTGATTGCCCACCGAAAGTTCCCTCTAAAAGGCAATCGGGTTGTCATCGACGTTGACAAAACAACCTCCGCAGTTTGATTTTAAAGCTTAGCTCGGGCTTTTTCCTTTATAGGGGGCTGCTAGAATGCCTTTGCATTGTTAGCTGATCGATTTGGAGCAAGTGTCTTGTCTTTAATATTTTGCACCAATATGAATGGAAGGGGCGGGTGCCAGTTCAAGTTATGTCGGACCTCTTTCAAGATCCTAGGAAACCTAGCTCCAAAGCTTCCTTCCTCTAGTGGAGCTTTCAGAAATGAGAGCAGAAAAGAAACGTTAGTTTATCCCCCATAGTTAGGACTAAGCCTTTGAATTTAATTCTAAAGAAAGAAGAATCCATCTCTAGCGGATCCATATTCACATCTATAAAAAGAACAAGAGAATCTCAGTGAGGGGAGAGCTCCTTCACAAAGCGACGACTAACAGCCATGTTTTTTTGGTAGTAAAACCTGAAAGTAGCGCTTGGCTTGATTGCTACCACGAACGGGGATACATTTCATCCATATCGCCAGCCTCACATGGACAGAGATGCTTATCATATCACGGCTTCCTAAGATGCTAACACAGGGACTACTATTGCTATTGGAGATTATTGGTGGAGCAAGAAGAGTTGAGCAATGCCCACATGGAAATTCATTTTCATTTAAAACATAAAGAGCTTCCTTGTTCGTACTCAATCAGTAGATCAATGATTCAAATGCGTATCCCTATCCAGTCAATAAAGAAAGATTAGGTTTGCGCTTTAGCCTTTATTTGATTTGAAATAAAAAAGAAGAAATCTCATTGGCGCGGGCAGGCCTCTATACCATCTGTCTACTCGAGACACAAGTGGAAGATAGGAATAAAACATAGTCAGGTCATCTGGATCATTTCATCGAGCAACAAATAGGTGGGCAACCTTTCTTGCTTGCTTGGTCGTCAAATAGAGGAAATTGACTTAACTATCGAAATTGCTAGCAGATCGAAATCGGATGGAAGCGGAATCAGTGCCAAACGTCCTGTGACGATCCGTTCATAGCCAACACCATGGGGAAGTACTAGGCCTACATAGGCCTGGTGCCAATCCAACGACCAACATGAGAATAACTTATTAGCTGTGTCTAAGGCATATCGTGTATAGTGGTGCCAGAGGGTCCCTTGTGACCACTGTTGGCCGTACGAATGGACAAACTTCACCAAGAAAGTGAAGGCACCCATTTCATATGGGTAAATAGTGAAGCAAGACTTAGTTTTCGCTAAGACAGGATTGACGCCGTCCTTGGTCAATTTCTTGGTCAATTGGGCGTATTATTTATTCCAAGTTGGTTCCCACGTTATCCCTTGCTAAAGGGGAATACGATTTATCGAGGGAGTATACCGTGATATCTATCAAAGAAGGTAACTTTTCAGGTATCCGATTGGCCATCACGTTAGCTCCGTCCGCATCACGGACTGGTGAGGTCATTGGCTCAAATAAAGACTTATCAACCTTCTTCGCGACCAAGATAATTCTTGATAGAGAGAAGAAAGACAGCCAGTACTTGACCAATAGATATGCAGTCTCATCTTTCCGGTACTTCTTTTGATAGATGAACAGATGGATTATGCGAGGATAACCCTTTAGGGTTAGAGACACGGGAACAACCAGAAGCTCAGGAGGGTGTTTATCTCCTCCATATGCTAATTGTAAAGAGCTAGCACATTGCTTTAGATAAAGCGCAACATGCAAAGTAACAGACTTTTGCATAAGCCGCTGGACTTCCTTCGCATACAAGTAGACGACTATGCATGACTCCTTGGTAAGACTATCAGCAGCCACTAATAAGATTCGTTTTAAGAATCCCATTAGGACCGAAAAGTCTTTGAAAAACTGCCATCTCAGTGGCGACACATGAATTAAGGAAAGAAAGAGCTTTGTAAAGCGATTCATATCGATTACTTAACGCCTTCTTCTTTGCTAGTACCCCTGTCCCATTAAGGTTAGATGGGGGAATGACCACCAAGGATAAAGATTAAAATAGAATATAATTAAGATCTATAGAGCTAGCAGGTGCAAATATGTTATCAATCTGTAGATTTACGCCGGTGACCGACTTGCTGTCCCCTTATTTCTTCACTAGACAAAGAGTCGATCCTGCACTAATTCTGGTATACCAACATGGCAATCTCCCCTATATGGGATCCCTCGTTACGGGTGTGAAACCCCATATTTTGACTTTATCTCGTTTTGCGTGTTTATTCTCATTTTGTGTGAATTGACCTGTTGATGTGCTATATAACTTAGAATGTGATAATTTTGATATTAATACTCCTAGAACATGCTAAATGTGCATTCATGAAATTTTCATAAAAAACGGAGTCAGAAATTTTATCGTCGATTTTTAGTGAATAGTATTTTCGAAACACGTCCGCTAAAATTTTGAAACTGGTCTTTTTAACCCTTCTAGACCTAGTCCACAGACTTTAATAGACCTGTGTTTGATTAAAACGGTTTTAAAATCGGCTTAGGAATTTATTAGGGTTTTTACACTGACTTTTACGAAAATCGACTTTTAAGCCGACTCGGGTGAAATTATTTGATTGTAAAACTTATTGTCACCTAAAAATAAACTATTTGAGATAGTTTAGGTTTTGCATAATTAATTTGAGCAAGAGTAGTCAAGAAAATGAATTAAAAGACAAGAAAACACTAAAATTAATTAGTTTTCACCATTGACTTTCTTTTATTTGTTGACCTTTGCTTAATATATCACCAACACACATTAAAACAACACAAAACACATTCATTTTACACACACCTTACCGAAATTCCATGAGGGAGAAGAAAGAAGACATTTTTCAAAGGTTTTCAAGCATTTTTTACATAGATTTTGCAATTCAAGTCCAAATCACTTCATTCAAAGCTTGATTTCACTTGTTGGGCATCCATTCTACATGTTTCTTGCATCAAAACACATCAAAGGTGAGAGAAAAATTCTAGATCTCACAACTTATATTTTGTGTTTGTGCGTATAAATAATTATTGAACTGTTAGAATGTTAATTTGAAGTTAGATTATTGCTCCATGCATGCTAGGGATCATTTATGTGTAATCTTGCGAGATTTGAACTGTTGTAGCATAATTATTATTTTTCGGGTAATTAAAGTTGATTAATTTGCTAAATGTTGATTATTTTGAGTTGTGTTGATCGGAATCAATTGCCGTCGATTTCTAAAAGTTTGTTAATTATGTGGTAGCGCCGTTATAATGCCGAATTTTCGATTGTGATGTCCGTGCTAAAATCTAGAAATTTCAGCCATGACACACTAGGGTTTTAGGGTTGTTGGGCATGATTTGGATGTGTTTTGGTTAGTTTTCGAGGGGGCTAATGTAGTTGATTGATTAGGTGAGTGATAGAAACTGATTTGGAGTTATTTGGATTAGTAGAATGTAAGATATGATTATGTGAAGTTTAGGTTGTCTTTCTTTAAAATGTTAGATTATGCCTTTAGTTGATCGAGTGTGGTTTGAGTGATTGAATTGCGAGTTGATAATGGGTAAACTAGGGTTTGATTGTGTGTTTAATGCATGTTCGGTTGGATGGCCTACTTTGTCATCCAACTTAGTTATTTGTTGTTAAATTGATTATTGATGTTATTATGATGATAATATGATTATTGATGATTATTGATTGATGATTGATGCCGCGAGGTAGGCAGTTCTGCTAGACTGTCATCCTGTCAATGATTGATGTTTATTATTATTGCTAAGTCTTTGGTATGCGTGTGCCACCTCTCGAGCAGCATCGGGCTGTCGGGTTGATAACGGCATGACTACCAAAGACTACCTCCAGCTCGCATGACGGAGGTGTCATGGAGGGCGAGGCTAGTATGTGCCTCGGGTGCGTAAGTTTATAGGAGTCACAAGAAGGCTGTTATGATCGTGATGGCATTTGGAGCTACACCAACTAGTGTATCCTTTATTGAATGGTCATTATAGTTTATGTGATGTTATTATTATTGTTGTTATTGTGTGTTTACTTGCTCAAAGGATTATTTCCAAGGAGTATAGTAAATACTGTTAGAGATCTATCGGATCCTCACTGGGCTTATTTTATATAAGCTCAATCTCTATTATTGCATGCTTACAGGTGTTGTAGAGCAAGTTTACGGGTACGTGCCTCCTAAAGAGGAAAATGTGCCTTACGTGGATGAGTCTTATGTTCCAGAGTCCTATCCTTGATGTTTGATGTGTTGAACAACTTATTATCTTGTATATTATCTAGTTAACTTTTATATGCTTTGTAGTTTATAATGTATAAGATGTTGAAAAGATGATGAATTAGTTGATGCTATCTTAATAGTCTTTCATTTGTTTATGTATAGGTTGCTAGGTTGGTAGCAATATATTTTGCAATGTATATTAAGGATTATGTATTATGTTGGAACGGAGGCGTATAATGAAGAATGATTATTGTATAATATGGTCATGATGTATGTTGTTATTTTATTGAGGAGTTGTTTGTTGTATGGTTTATGGAGTTGATGTATGATGTTCTATTGAGGTTGGTTTAGAGCCTCGGTGTCCTATTTACTATCGTTATACAGCCGAAATTCTGTTGCGTCCTGACTGATTATAGGAGGGATCGAGTTAGGGCGTGACATTTAAGTGGTATCAAAGCTTGATTAGCTGTCAGCCGGGGTATCCTCGGAATGTGGGTAGTGGTCTAAGCGTGCAAATATGTATTAAGTGAAAGAAAAGTGAAACATATGTTAATATGCTTATGTGATTAGTTTACTTATGTGTCTAACTTTTTATGTGATCAATATAGTTTATGTGTTAAGTGAACTAATGTGGTCAAGGGGTTCATTCGGAAAGAACAAATGTTTCCATTTTGGAAAAAAATCATGCGGATCTCCTTAGAAATGGGGAGACCAGCCCTTATTTTAAAGAGGGGCTCGAGGCCTAGGGTAATCAATATGTGGTAACGCCCAACATGTGAGGCCCAACCTCGATTTACGTGCGATACCTCATTTCGTGTGCTTAATCTAGATTTGCGTGGCTTGACCTAGGTTTAAGAGTCGTGTTTTGTTTTGTGTGCCTTGCATTGAATTACGTGCATTTATTTAGGGTTGCGTGCATTTACTTGGGAAACGTGCATTCATCTCGTAGTTCGTGCCTTACCTCGTAGTGCGTGCCCAAAACCTAGGAAAGCGTGCCCTCACGCTAATCAAGAAAGCATCTTACATGAAGCACTAGATCATTAATTAATCATACAAACTCCACTAACTAATATTAAAATGCTAAGTCAATGCACTAGAAGACGAAATTGCACCAAAAGCTAAGCATTCTTTATTCTTTATTCCTTATTCTTTTGCACATCCCAAACACACAATATTATATTGCTCAACCAAGACAAAAATTCTGAATTTTTTTCAAGCCTTGGCCGACCATGTAGGAGCATGTGATCAAGCTTTGCAATTTCAAAGTTCATGCTTAGACAAGTTACGACACAATGCATAAAAAATTGGCTCAAAACTCTACCCAAAGCACCACCATTCTCGACACACTCCATGCCCATGCAAGGATGATTCAAAAATGCTTCTTGAAGACACAAAATTCTGATTTTTCAAGGCCCTAGGCTGACACAAGCATCAGCACATCAAAGCTTTCATTCTTTCTCTCAATTCTTCTCTCTCTCTCGGCCTTAGCTGAAGTTCTACTCTCCATAGCTTAAGTTCACCATCCAAAGGTTCTTCAAGGCATGCAAGCTACTAGGAACTCGACCAAGCAAAGCTAGAATCCAAGAGACACACATGCAAGCTCATTGAACCTTCATTTCGGCTTAGGAAATTAGAGAAAATCAAGTGGTCTCTCGGCTAAGCAAGGAAAAAGGGACAACATTGTCCTTCATCAAGAGATTGTGCATCTTCTTTGTTGTCTTGCTAAGGTGAGGGCTAAAACTTCTTGAAAAGCTTTTAAAAACCACATGCATGCCTTTGAATGTCTATTTCTACCTCTGTACTTGTGATATATGTGTATTCATGAGCTTTTGTAAACATGCATGACAAGATATTTGGCTAGAATGTGATGATAGATGAAATCGCGTATGGGACAGTCTTCTGTCTTGTTGGTGTGGGGTAATTCTGACCAGGTAAATGTGGTTGAAAATGTGTGAAAATTGGTAGGTGACTAGTTTTTCCAGTTCCGAGCATTTTTTTACGAAATAGACCAAAGCTAATTTTGAATCTAAGGTCCTCAAAATGGAAAAATATCAAAATTTGTCCAAATCTGGATAATCTGGGAAAATGAAGCAGGTTTTGGCAGATTCACTGTCCATTTAGAACGAACAAGTTTTGACTTAGTAAATGATATCCAAAATGCATGAAATTTGGTTTTCTACTAGATCTTTCCATTATGGACATTTTTGTTTGAAATAGACGGAGGCTAAATCTGACCCTAATGGACTCAAAAATGACAAGTATTGAAATGTGTACAAATCTGGACAGTTTTGCATAGTCTCACTGTTTTGGATATAACTCTTAAACCCGAACTCCAAATGGTGCGAGGTTTGTTTCTGAATTTAGTTAACTCCTTAAGATTTAATTTGACATTTTGTTCACTGGAATTAGAGATTGTTTGCTTGTCTCAATGATTGTGAGAAAACAGACCATTGCAGTGAGGTTTTCATCTAGTGACATGCTTAGAAAAAATTATTGTAACTTCTCTTGTTGTATTAAATGCTTGGTATTGTCGCATTTGGTTGTTGTGTAGACTGTCTTGAATACTTGAGGGTGTTTGAATTAATCAATGCATGGCTTGAGTTTAATTACGAGATGACTTGGGGCTTAATCGCATGGATAAGCATGAATTGAAATCCTAGTGACTAGGTAAACTCGCTAAGTGTTGATCCTATGGATATCGTGTTTAATTACGTGATTAGTAGGCTGCCCGTAGTTGTCCTTATAGCCCTAAATTTGATTTCGATGATTACATGTTGACAAATAGGCCTTTCTTGCACCCAGTCCCACGTAGATGTCGTTGCATATTGAATAATCTTATTATTTGATTACGTGAACTTCGAAATGCGTTATATGACTTGATTTACATGCGTTACATGGCTGCCCATTTAATATTCATATAATTCCATGTGCTTTTCAAGTGAAATTACCTATCATATCGTGCCTCGCTTGTTTACTTGTCATTGTGCAATCTTATGATTGCTCGGAGGCAACCTACTTTGTTGCCCTCCCAATGTGATATATTAAATGTCATAAATATGCATTGCATACAAGGTTGCAACCTTTCATTCTGGCATGGTAGCGTTCACGCACACCGGGCGGCATCGGGCTTGCCGGTGCAACCGTGACTACCATTGTCCAATTCCCTCTCTCACTTGGGGGCTAGACTTCCTCGGAGAGTTGGGTCATAGGATTTCGGGGTACATCTGGAGTACACCCATTTGGCGTGATATGGGGATGATTGGAAGTCGGCCGCAACAACTGATACTGGAAATGAACTGAGAGCAAAAGCTCACTGTATCCTTTTCACTATGTGTATAAGTACTCTCGCTTGGTTCCTAGAGGACCTCGGGGAGGAAAGACGGGTAATTGAGTTCTTTTACTTTTACATTACATTATGTACTTACTTGTGATATATGTCATTCTTGCAAAGGGTTTTCATAAGTTGAACCAGAAAATGAGTTTCAAAACTTATTTCTCGTTCCCCCTCGCTGAGTTCATAAGGACTCACCCTCTTTTATCATCTCAGGTGAAGAAGACCAGGAACAGGTACCCGAGGACAACGTGCCTAATGATGATTCCTTGGAATGATTGCTTGCCCTACATGCCTTGCTTGACTATGGCCATTTTGTGATCAATATGTTGCTTGAAGACTATTTCATTTCTCATGATGCTTGTTATTGTACTGTAAATGACCCATGTTGTAATTTGGGGTCTAATTTTGGCTTGTACTGATCATAACTGGATAGACACTACTATGGTCGTTTTTGCTATCGCTATTGACTAGTATCTATCATAGGATTATGAAGTATCAGATAAGGATTAAGTAAAATGAATCTATCCAATCTTAAGTAGGTACTCATTGTTAAGCTAAGATCAACATGTACTTTTGTAACAAGGATTAACAAACAAACGAGACATAGTATCATGCTAGGTTATTAATCAAATGAGACTTCGAGATATCTAGTAGGCGTTTCGATTGGTTATAAACAGTAATCTTAGTTGGAAATGAAATTGAGATTGAAAGTTTTGAGGTCTTTAGAAAATTAGGTCAAACTAAGGAGCCCAATTAAAGCCGTTATGCTGCTAGTTTTCCGGAGAATTTATGGAGTTTAGGCTAAAAGGTTAAGTGTTAAACTTTCATGAATGATTAAGTACGTGATATGACTTGAATGTTTAGAGCACACCCTAGTCTAACCCTTATAGGTCGGGTTGGGGCGTGACACAACAGCTCACTTGCACAATTTTCCCTTTGCCCTATGGACTTGCCTTTCTCATTCACAAATCCATCTTTGTTTATGCTACTAACTCTCAGTTTGGTCCTACTTTTGCTTGATTTCGTTACCAAAAATGGAATAGGAAGTTTAGGTAGAAGGGGAAAAATCAATGGGTGCCGGAGCTGCTACATATGCTTCAGCGGGAGCTGCTGTCGGTATTGGAAATGTCCTTAGTTCCTCGATTCATTTTGCGGCGCGAAATCCATCATTGGCTAAACAATTATTTGGTTATGCCATTTTGGTCTTTGCTTTAACCGAAGCTATTGCATTGTTTGCCCCATTGATGGCCTTTCTGATCTCATCCGTATTCCGATCGAAGAAAGAAGGTTTTTTCATTCAACCAACTATCTTTTTGAAGCAGATAGTTCACAGTGCTTATTCTATAGATATTGGAAAAGCCAACTCATGTTTTCACTCTATTTTCATTACGAAGATGTATCACTTCAGGATCCGTTGCTCAAAACGAATCACGCCAATATTATAGAAGTTCCTGGATCGTGTAAAATAAGAGTAGTACCAAAGGCAACACCTTCTATCGAAAATGGAAAATTGGCTATGGAGATTCCGCATGGTCAGAAATTAAAACAAACACAAAGGGCTTCAACATGAAAGTCGTTTCTATCCAATCCATTCTTGGGTCAAATAAAGACAAAAAAGGATATGTCAGTGACGTAGCATGACAAAGCACTCTCCGAGGGCATGGAATGTCTAATTTTTTGGTCATAATCTCCACAGTAATGTCTTTGTTAGATTCTTGGGCCGAAATACAGGAAAACTCCATTCAATTCTCGATGGAAACGGAGTTTTGCGAATTTTCCCCGGAACTGGAAGATCATTTCAAGATCTTCGAATATATTCGAGGGTTCAATGTGACTATTGTCACTTCGGCGAACACACAATATGAGACTTTACCACCGTGGAACGGCTTTTTACAAAAGGATGAGGGGGAAACTTAGTAAGATGTCAGAGAGGCGAAATATATGAGATCATAAACGTAGACTGCTCGCGACTAAATATGAATTGAGACGAAAGCTTTATAAAGCCTTTTGTAAAGACCCCAATCTTCCGTCTTATATGCAGGACAAACATCGTTATAAGTTGTCGAAGTTGCCAAGAAATAGTTCCTTTGCACGAGTAAGAAACCGATGTATTTCCACGGGTTGCCTTCGTTCTGTATATGAGTTCTTTCAAATATCTCGTATCATTTTTCGTGGATTAGCATCTCGAGGTCCTTTGATGGGCATAAAAAATTGTCTTGGTAGCAACCACCAAACCAATAGAACAAGGCTTAGCTCCGCAGCTGGGCTACAAGCAAGGTAAGTAGGTCCATTACCAGCCGGCTCCAGATTGAAAAGACCTAACGGAGTAATCCCTTATCTCGGATTAGAGATGCTAACGGGGCGGGAATCGAAGTGGGAGACCTCTCTACCACCTCCTGTCAAGTATGCTTCCCAGACATAGACTACGTATAGGGTAGTACACTTGGAATGATAGAATATCACCATGTGAACATAACGTTACGAATGTAACTTCCAAGGGATCGACCACTATTCTAAATATAGTAAGGCGGACAACTCTTGTTCATTAGAGTGCCGAAGTGCGGAGGTTGTTCCCATCATTGAAGTCAGAGTGTGAGACTGAGTCTTCCAAATGAGAAAGAAAAAGAATGCTTAGTTTCGTTGGAAAAACCAAGGTAAATATCATATTGACTTTCTCTCGCCCTACTTCTAAAGATAGATAGAAAAGGTTGGAGATAGTGACTTTATAAGATTTTCTCCTTTCTAAAGCTGCGCAAGGCGGCCCTCCCAGAACAAAGCCCCACCCCTATTTTCCTCCCTTTAATGTAAAACCCTTGCCTCGCTTCCTATTCATTTGTAGGTTTGGTCCCTTTGGCCTTTTTTTCAAGAGGTGATTTCGAGAATCAACCAACCGACAAATCGGTAGGCCAGGTGACTCACAGCCTCCCTCTTGCCCAAATGAAATATGGGATGAATCAAATCAAAATTTTGATTGATTCGGGGCGGAACGAAGCCAAATTTCATCAAGGCAAGGGGGCTTACTTTTCCTGAGGCTGAGTCATCCTATTCAAATTTAGCTATGCTAGTGGAAGAGAAAAAGTTTTCAGATGATATGGACCCCCAAGAGATGGGCGAGAACCCCCAAGAGATGGGCGAGAACCCCCAATTGCTTAGGGGTCGTATTCTGTCCCGCTTGGTGGACGAAATCTTCTCTCCTTTTAGAATTCTTCATCCCACACACCCTTTCCCTCTTTCATCGAGGAGGAAATAATAATCTTCCAAGCGGACAGAGACCTAAATTTCAATTAGATTCATTCCTAAGCTTTCTTTGTTGCAGGAAAATGATCAGTCCGATAGTGCTGGAGAGAAGAGAAAGCTGTAAAACCCTCTCTAATTTGGTCACCGAGCAGTCGAACAACTCTTCAGTAACCCAGAATGACTCGACCCCTTCGACGCTTCTTTCGCTGTATACCCCATCCATCCTTCGAAGGTAGAAGAAAGGGTACTCTATCTTTTAATATATATAGTAGGGCCCCAGAACGCTAAAAGGTAAGGGAACAAGAGTTGCCACGATAGAAAAGAAAAAAGAAAGAAATGACTAAAAGGAACCAACGATTATCTCTTTTTAAACAACCTATATCCTTCACACTTAATCAGCATTTGATAGATTATCCAACCCCGAGCAATCTTAGTTATTGGTGGGGGTTTGGTTTGTTAGCTGGTATTTGTTTAGTCATTTAGATAGTGACTGGTGTTTTTTTAGCTATGCATTACACACCTCATGTGGATCTAGCTTTCAACAACGTAGAACACATTATGAGAGATGTTGAAGGGGGCTGGTTGCTCTATTATATGCATGTTAATGGGGCAAGTATGTTTCTCATTGTGGTTGACCTTCATATTTTTCGTGGTCTATATCGTGCGAGTTATAACAGTCCTAGGGAATTTGTTCAGTGTCTCAGAGATGTAATCTTTCTATTAATGATTGTGACAACTTTTATAGGATATGTACTACCTTGGGGTCCGATGAGCTTTTGGGGAGCTACATAATTACAAGCTTAGCTAGCGCCATACCTGTAGTAGGAGATACCATAGTAACCTGGCTTTGGGGTGGTTTCTCCGTGGACAATGCCACCTTAAATCATTTTTTTAGTCTTCATCATTTACTCCCCGTTATTTTAGTAGGTGCTACTTTGTTTTACCTGGCTGCATTGCATCAATATGGATCAACTAATCAATTGGGTGTACATTCAGAGATGGATAAAATAGCTTCTTACCCTTATATTTTTGCAAAAGATCTAGTAGGTTGAGTTGTCACGCCCCAGCCCGACCTAAAGAGGTTAAACTAGGGTTTGACTTATTATACTATTGCTATTCAATAGACCTTAATCAATTCCCTACTATTGATACTTAGTTATTTACTAAAATTCCAAAAAAAATTTCCAAAAAAACGGCAGTATGACGGTTGTATTTAGGATCTTTGGTTTGACCTAATTTCTAGAACACCTCAAATAAATTCCAAATCATTAATTTAATGCCAACTATCATTCCTATTTTGCCGTCAACCGGTATGCCTATTAATTTATCTTGAAAGTCCTATTTGGTTAATAAGTCTAGCATGATACCTATGCCCCATTTATTTGTCAATTTTCCTTATCATGCACGTACCTATTTTCCTTTAGCTTACGAATGAGCACCTAAGTGAAATTGGTTAGAGTTAACTTAGTTGATTCCTCACCTAGTGGTTTATACGCCTACGATAACCACTAATCAAGATAATGAAAGCAACAACCAAATAAAGAGTTCGTCCAGTTATAGATAGTACAAGCCAAAATTAGACCCCAAATTACAACGGGGGTCATTTACAATAACAACATAAGTAGTCTTCAAATCAAACACAACATCCATAAAATATTCACATTCAGGCAAAGCACATAAGGCACACAGTCACTCCTAGGATTCATCAACAAGCACATTCTCCTTGGGTACTTGTTCCAAATCTGCTTCACTTGTGATGATAAAAGATGGTAAGTCCTTATGAACTCAACGAGGGGGAAACTAGTAACAAGGTTTTTGAAATCCTTTTTCGTAGTTAACTTGTGAAAACTCCTTTGAAAACATGTCATGTAACACAAATAAGATCAAATATAGCATAAGTATAATGGAACAATAAGCACAGTTACCACACCAAGCGAGAGTACTTCAGCATATAGTAAAAAGGATACGGTGAGCTTTCGTTCTTAAGATCAATCGGTGAGCATTTCCTCTCAAGATCATTTTCAATAACCATTGTTGTAACCGGCATCAATCATCCACTTATCACTCCAATAGGTGTACTCCAGATTGTACTCCAAACCTACGACCCAACTCTCCAAGGGTGGAATGCCAAGCGAGAGAGAGAATTGGACCGTACTAGTCCCGGGAGCATCGGCAAGCCCTATGCCGCCCGGCGTTCGTGAAACACTACCATGCCACAATGAAAGGTTGCAACCTTGTATGCAAAGCACATTTATGCCATTTAACATTTCACATTAGGAGGCCAACGAAGTAGGTTGCCTCCGAACAAGTATATGATCACATTTTGACATATTGGCACATAAGGCATTGTAAGAACATATAATTATTTCATATATCAATGTGAAAGCAATTAAACATTCACGGGAAGCTAAGTAATCATGTTCAAAATAAGCCATAGAACATCTTTTAACAATTCACATTAGCAGGTCAACAAATTAGGTTGCCTCCGGATACATGTATGATCACATATCGACAAGTAAACGTACGAGGCATGCTTTGACATGTAAATCCACTTTGTATAACACCTAGAAGCATATGAATATTTAACGGGCAGCCAAGTAATGTCATACAAAATAAGCCATATATCTCATTTTAGTTCATATACCAAGTGTTAGGGACATACGAGCATGCTACGACACTTTACCCAAAACAGGGTGCAAGAATAGTTAACTTATCAACATGCAATCGTCAAGAAGCAAGCATAGGGCTATCAAGACAATTCCAGGCAGCCCATTAACATTCCTCAACATCAATTATAAGTCACACAAGGGTGGTTTATGACTTGGAAATCTACATAGCCATTAGGGTTTACAAGGACCGTGCTCGTGTGTAGGTTTAGTTGGCTAAGAACCACAAGAATCACTTAGACCAATTCAAGCACACTTAGAGATTATTGGACAGCCTACTAACAACTCAAATGAATTCATTTAACCATACGATAGTCACTTAGCAAGCATGCATAGGCAATCGGGATTCAATATCGTGCTCACACATATGATCAAGCAAGAATTCGTCATGTAATGAACCTAAGCCATGCATCAACTAATTTAAGCAACCTCATCTAACCAAAACAACCCGTGCAATTTCTAATTTTAACAAGTCCAAGCATTCAATACCTCAAAGTACAATTACAACATAATTTAAATCAAGTTTCCAAGCAAAACCTCACTGCAATAGCCAATTTTTCCTCATTCAATTAACCAAGCAAATAACCTTCAAATTCAATGAATCAAATGTCATATTGAAGCTTAACGAGTTCTTTAAATATAAGAACAAACCTTGCTGCATTTCGAGTTCGAAAATAGGAGTTATCTGCAAAACCGTAAAACCACGCATAACTATCCAGTTTCATACACATTTCGATATTTTCCATTTTTGGGGGTTTCAAACTCCGAATTAGCCTTAGCCTATTTCTGCAAGATATGTTCAGAACTGACAAATATAGTGACTCACCAAATTTTATGCATTTTTAACATTATTTTGTAGTCCAAACGCATTTCGTTCTGATCGGATAGAGAGCTGCCAGAAACATAACTTCATATTTCCAAGTTGTCCAGATTTAGACACATTACTATATTTTCCATTTTTTCGGGTCTTAAACGCAAAATTAGCCTTAGTCTATTTCTGCAAGATTTGTTCAAAATTGAAAATTCTAGTGACTGACCAAGTCGCATGAATTTTTAACATCGTTTGATACCTTAAATGTGCTTTGAGAAGAAGGGTCAGTAGCTACCCGAGTTTTCTAGAAAGGTTCAAACATGTGTTCTTGGCTTCTAAGCATACAAAACATAGCATGCACATATACACACATACTCATGAGCTTAAAAAAATTTCAAAAATAGTTTGAACCCTCACCTTAGTGGAGATTTACAAAGGAAAACCACGGATCTAGTAGAAGCTTAAGAAATCGCCTTGAACGTGCATAAAACCCTTAAGATCTTGCCTTGACCAAAGTTTCTTCTTGATTTCCTCACATGTTCAGTCTAGTTAGCCAACATATGGTATGTGAGAGTGTTCATACACATGAGAAGAGAAATGCAACTCAAATCTTACCTAGTGCCATGAATAAGAGGATATAGGGGTCTTTGCTTGAAGTTTTGAAGCTCCTACCTTGATGCTCTTTCTTGGTTGAAGGTATGAAGAGCCATGGGAGTGGTTTTCTTGCAAAAATTCAGATATGGGGAGTGGGAATGATGATAGGGTTGAAAATGAGAGGAAATGAGATAGAATTAGTTGCTTTAGGGTGTTATTGTTTGAGTATAGGTGTGGTTTGGCTTTGGGACTTGGGGTAGCATGCAATTCTTGTGTTTTGTGTAGTATTTTGAATACTTAGGGAGCATGGGTGAGTTGGCCGAGAATGGGAAGGGTTTTGGGTAGAATAGGGCTTACTTTATGTGCATTGTGTTTGGGAAAGACAATAAATGGTGATTTAGGAGTTTGTGTGGATAGAATTGTTAATTGTTAGTGGAGTTTTTAGGATTTTGAATTGGGTAGTATTATATTGTATAGGTTTTAGGAAGAATAAAGAATATTTAGGAGATTGGGTTGTTTGTCTTCTAGTGGGTTGAATTAGGATTAAAGTATAGTATTTAATAGTTAGTGGGTTTTGTAGGAAAAGATGATTAGGTATATTATATTCGGGATGATTTGGATGATGATAGGGTTTTGTCTTGTAGTGAATTTGAATTAGGATTAAAATAATGTTAGTGGAATGTTTAGGAATAGTTGAATGTTATTTTATTGTATAGTGCTTTGTGCATGAATCTTTCTTGATTAGCGTGCAGGCACGCATTCCTGAGTTTTAGGGCACGAATTACGGGGTAGACACAAACTATGAGGTAAGGCTCGTACTCCAAGACTAAGGCACGCATACCTATGTGAATGTACGTAACCCTAAGTTATGCACGTAAACCAATGCAAGGCACGTAATTCAATGTAATGCATGGAAATCGAGGCAAGACTCTTATATCTTTGTTAAGGCACGCAATTCAAGGTTAGTGCATGAATATCAAGGAGTCACATGTAAATCAAGGATTAGGGCATGTAATCCAAGGTCGGTCATATAATTCTGGGTCTAAAGTATGCAAATCGAGGTAACACACGTTATTCGGTGTCAAGCCTCACATTCTCCCCTCCTTAAAAGAATTTCGTCCCAAAATTCATTCTTACTTGTTGAGTTCATTTAGACGGATTCTGACCTTTGTTATTTTTCTCACTCCGGTTAGTCCCGTGTCGTGTGATCTCTCTTACCACAACCAATTCACTTCTAAACATAGTCATTAAAGTTGCATCGGTATTCTAACAATATAACTATAACTCCAAAATCGTGACTTATGTCGTGTCAATCTTGGATTCATACCTCAAAAGGAATATCACAATAATACCATGATCCAATGGTAACATACCCTAATTTCCAGATGATAGGTCTATATCCGATTTATATCAACTAGCTTCAAAATTGTTAACACGTAGGACATACACATGTTATGGGTCATTTCCACAATATGACCCTATTTTCAGGAAGAACTCACCAAACAAACTAATCCATCTCAAGTCGTCATCTATCAATAGTATTATAGTCCTTATCTCGTAGGTACATTAGATTAACAAATCTTCTAATGACTAGTCTCCCAGTTACAAGCTCCTATTCACTAACTTCCTTTCCCAGCTTCGTTAACCTTCCCGCTCGTAATCAAGGAGAAAGACCGTTGAGATTCGTTAAACTCAAACTCTAAGGTTTGTTAGGTACCACCAACAAATTGCCATCGAAATTGCATGGGTAAACTAATCATGTTGCACTAGTTCAACTTCTTACAAGTAAATTTCATCAGCTTGTCATCCACAATTTATTTCCTTATTCAAATCTCTATCTTCAAGTCCCGAGGCTTCATAATTTCTTTTAATCTTAACCAAGACTCTTAAGCCGAATAGTTTTAACCTCAAATAAATTCAACTCACCTCAATCCAAGGTTACGTCATACTTAAGAGGACAATGGTCCTACGTACTTAGCGACCTAGTCATTCTTTCGAACACTTAATGCCCGTCAATATATATTCAACATTAGCGTTACTAAGCTAGGTTTATAGCTATGTAAGTGATATCAATGCTCCACTAGGTTACCGGCCGTACAACAACAATCTTAGGACTATAAATAGGTACCAAAATGATCTAGCTCATAAGATACTTACCATACTAATCCAAGTAGCTTGTTACATGAAATAACTTCAAGGCTGTATCAATATAAGAATTATGACCACGAGGCATCCTTCAATATAATCTAATAGAACTTCAAAAGTAATCAACTACTCATTTAACTATTAGTACAAGATCCACCCTCTATTTAACGACCACGATTTGAAGTCTACCAACAGCTAGTTTCTAGATGAGAAACGGTGCAAATAAATACGGTTGTCTAACAGTAGTCTCTATGGTCGTCATGACTCTAATTCATCTCTATCTTAACTATATGAAATCTTTCCCTCCTCATTTACATTCTCAACTAGCTAAGAGCATCAAGACTCATCGACCTTAGGTCCTAGGGTTTACCTTGAATCGTCATGCATACTCACTATTAGCTATTTAGGATTACTAATCATGTAATACCCCGATCCCTCTTGAGACTAGAAGTTCTATTAATCAATCTAATCGCAACCCAATTCCAAACCCGGGCACAAAATTTAGGGAAAAACGGACTGAGTCTCCCCTATTTTTAGGCAAAATGCAAACCCGTGACAGCATATAAGTGGACCAGCACCGTGTCCAACTATTCAAAATTCCTCAAGGCCATCTGAGCCTCGGTTCTCAACAATTAAACACAACAAGTATATATACATTTCCAAGTACCCAGACTATTCTAACTCTTTCCTTTAGACAATACAAACATGCATTGAATCCAAAACTTACTAACCAATACATAAAACTTAAATGACTTTTCTTTACACATTGATTATATACATCTCATGAAAGTAAAATCTTTACATCTTTGACCACTCAAGCCACATAGCACGCAAGGCAACTCTTCAAGCACGATCTATCACATAACCATGAACTTTCCAGCTAACATGGTATTTCCTGAAATATGGTGGTGATGAGTGAGTATACACAACACGTATACTCAGTGAGGGTAGAACAAATATCGAGGTGGACAGAAAGAAGATCGTGCAATGGAAATAAGACAGTTAAGCAATATAACCGACAAGTAAAGCAATCAATATATGCAACAATACAATAAACAATTAATAAAAGCTATACCACACTTTGAAGGCTATGGTTCACTCATACGAGCAATATACCATTTCACAAGCAATATATCAATCTCGAGCTTGATGTTGACAACGATGACAATAAGCGCGCAACCACCTTATAACATCCACTGGGTGTACTCAGGATGTACCCCGACACATCTACGACCCAAATCACCTAGGGCGGCATCCCTAGCGAGAATGGGAATAGGACACGGATGTTGAGCAACCAACCCTGGCAGCCCGAGACTGCCCAGAGAGGCCCATCACTCACGCTCCTGACACTATGCAATGCAATACGAGATACAAGCAATAAACGAGCGTTAGCACGAAAGTGCAGATTTGTATCAACATTCAATATATCAAGCACTTACAATCAATAATAGCAATCAATTAACTTTTCAAGCATGATTGTCATTAATAGAAACAAGAACACCAATTAAACAAGTAATAGCAGTTCAAACACGACAATGACAAATATCACTATTCAATCTCTAACTTCCAAAGGCAATTACGAGCAAACAAGCTACGGGATTAGGAAACCGATTTCACTACCTTCACTTAGGAACTACAAGGCACGTTTCTATGGCACGAAACCTCACTTTCCCAACCGAAGCCTGAAAGTCCACCTACTGCGTTTGAACTATAGCTATGCTAGCCAGTCGCTCAATCAATGCCACAACAGCGTCAAAAGTGCTTCCATGCCCTCAATAGCAAAACCCCCAACTCAATTCGAGCATGGTCAACTCTTGGTCAAATGGCCCCTTTACGTTTCTTTGTCTAATTTTTAATTTTAACAAAGGCCGATCCATTTTTATAGCACATTTTATCTTTCTAACATTAATGGCACCTAACCAAATCAAGAAATCGCAATTCGGATAAAAAATCCAAAAATCTAGGGTTTTACTATTCAAAAACACTATTAATTATTCTTCTCCAATTTCAATTAGTGTTTCTAGCCGTAAAAATTGCTAAATAACTAACAAGCAAAGCTCTATGATCCCTAAAGAGACAATTCCAACAATTTCAGGCATTATAACGCATTAAATATCAAATCTAAGAAATTGAATCAAAAATCAAATTCAAATAAAAATGCACAAAAACGTTAAAATCCTCACAGAGATTGACGAGGAAGACCCGCAAGAACCCTAGCCATGATCCTCGTCCAATTTCACGCAAGATTGTAGAAGAAAATAGAAACAAAAATCTTTTTTTTCTTCTTTGGGAGCTTCGGCCTTAGGGGGGAGGGGGGTGCAAAATGGGCATTTTGGCTTTTGTTTTTTGAGTTGATTTTGTCTTGTTTTTGTTTTATAAGGTGATAAGGGCATTTTGGTCCTTTTGCAAAGTCAAGCTTAAGTGAAAATATGGTCAAACAAGCTCATTTTGATGACATTTATTCTAGCTCAAGCTAAAACAATGCAATTGAATGAAAAACAACTAAAAACTAACTCAATTAAGCTAAAAACACTATTCATTAAATTCATAAAATATTTATCTAACTCTCGTTTTCGATGCACTACGATCAAATGGTCAATAAACGATCACTATTAGATTGATAAACAATTTCTTAAAAATATAATTTTTGAAAAGTAATTTAGTTTAAAATTCACTCCGGCTCGAAGTTACTTTTCTCATTTAATTGAAAACCGAGTAATTAAATGCAAGAAAATAAAACCAATTATTAAAATAATCAAAATAATCAATATTCATTTAAAAATAAATAATTTAACTGTTTCTAGAATATTTTAAAGAATTATGAAATTAATGCTAAGATACAAATGAACAAGTTAATATAGCACATAATCAAATGCAATTAAATAATAACATTTAAGATGACGCTTAATTAAATACAAAAAAATAAATCCAATTACTATAAATAATAAAAATAGGTAATAATCTTTTAATTAATCAATATAAAAATTATTTGAATATTTTTAAAAGAAATATCAAAATAATACTTTTTAAAAGAAACATGAAAATAGTGTGTAATGGATGATTTAACTAATTAAACACTTAATTAAATGCAGTTAAATGCTATTAAATGCATGCCGCGTTCGGGGTATCACGAATCATACCCTAACGACTCCACTTTGCAGCCGGATGCTTTAATCTCATTTCCATAGTTTATATACTAGGTCCATCAGTATTACTTAGGGATGTATACTTCCTAACATCCTCTAGGATATCCAAATGACGAGTGTGTACAATGACTTACTTTGCATAATCACAACTAAATCCGAGGAGCACCAAACTAATAAAATGATTCTTAATATCACCAATATCCAACTTAGGACCTTTAGCAACGTTAGTCATCTAATGCATAATTCAATACCTTACACTTCTATGACCTAGCATTTTAGGTGTAGTCTTCCGAACATAAGTTCTAGTTACATGAATTCCTCGATTCCAACATCCTTATATCTTGTTATAGTAAAGAATCATTAACCTTGTTAAACTCAATCTCCAGAGTTGCCTACATGTCTTGAGGTTATCCATTGTTAAGTCACTTAAATACACTATCCATGTCTTAATAATCTAACCCCTAAAAGTAACTATTGTCAACTTCCACGAATGCATCTCTTAATTTTTAGGTCACGAGCTTACCATTTAGCGAACTTGAAACTCGCTTGTATACACCATATTAGAATCAACAATGCCTAATTCCAACCAAGTAAGGATTCAATCATATAAATAGTATATTATACCAATTTAAGATATAAGAATTTAATTCAAAAGCACCTCCTAAGTCAAACTTCCATTATAAGCATATGAATATATATATATACTACTCCACATGTCCAATAGTATACTCTTATATCTAAGAAAAGTTGTACATCATTAACCTTTATACTTGAACCACAATTAGAAGAACTGTTTAACAGAATCAAGAACTTCATAGCTATAAAATTTATATCTTAATCACAGGTATAGGTATTCCAAAGATAAGGAGATAACTTTACCTCAACAATTATACCTATGCTACGCATTTCATATATGCATATCCAATAATACATACGATCCATCGAGTACATGTGAAGATGCAAGAAATCTCTAACCAAGCCTTTACGTTATTCTTGCATGAATTCAATTCCATGGAAGTCCTAATTCTAACTATCTATGTGTATAAACAGTCAATCATGGTTATATAACATGCACATGTATCAAGGAAGGAGTATAAAAGCATGCATGCATTATTGAGGGCACTAATATGTCGGTGTACATGACACATAATACTTATGGTCCACAAAGGCACATGATATTCAATGCTCAAAGCAATTAAAGCACATTAGCACACATTAACACATATAAACAAGACATCATAATTACCTTAGGTCTTCTACCCATGGTTCGAGAGTTGAACCCGACTAATGCGAAAACTACGTTCTGATACCATTATAATAAGGTGTCATGCCCCAGCCCAACCTAAAGAGGTTAAACTAGGGTTTCACTTATTATACTATTGCTATTCAATAGACCTTAATCAATTTCCTACTATTAGGGTTTACAAGGACACTTTACCCAAAACAGGGTGCAAGAAGAGTTAACTTATCAACATGCAATCATCAAGAATCAAGCTTAGGGCTATCAAGACAATTCCGGGCAGCCCATTAACATTCCTTAACATCAATTATAAGTCACACAAGGGTGGTTTATGATTTGGAAGTCTACGTAGCCATTAGGGTTTACAAGGACCATTTTCGTGTGTAGGTTTAGTTGGCTAAGAACCACAAGAATCACTTAGACCAATTCAAGCACACTTAGAGATTATTGGACAGCCTACTAACAACTCAAATGAATTCATTTAACCATACGATAGTCACTTAGCAAGCATGCATAGGCAATCGGGATTCAATATCGTGCTCACACATATGATCAAGCAAGAATTCGTCATGTAATGAACCTAAGCCATGCATCAACTAATTTAAGCAACCTCATCTAACCAAAACAACCCGTGCAATTTCTAATTTTAACAAGTCCAAGCATTCAATACCTCAAAGTACAATTACAACATAATTTAAATCAAGTTTCCAAGAAAAACCTCACTACAATAGCCTATTTTTCCTCATTCAATTAACCAAGAAAATAACCTCCAAATTCAGTGAATCAAACGTCAAATTGAAGCTTAACGAGTGCTTTAAATATAAGAACAAACCTCGCTACATTTTGACTTCGGAAATAGAAGTTATGACCAAAACCGTAAAACCACGCAAAACTATCTATTTTCATACACATTTCGAATTTGCCACTTTTGGGGATTTCAAGCTTAGAATTAGCCTTATCCTATTTCTTCAAGATATGTTCAGAACGGATAAATCTAGCGACTCACCAAATTTTATGCATTTTTAAAAACTTTTTCTAGGCCAAACGTATTTTGTTCCAATCGGATAGAGAGCTGCCAGAAACATAACTTCGTATTTCCAAGGTGTACAAATTTAGACACATTACGATATTTTTCATTTTTAGGGGTCTTAAACTCACAATTAGCCTTGCTCTATTTTTTCAATATTTGTTCAAAGATGAAAATTCTTGTGACTCACCAAGGTTCATGCATTTTTAACATCGTTTCTTACCTTAAACATGCTCCAAACAGAAGGGTTAGTAGCTACCCGAGTTTTCTAGAAAGGTTCAAATATGTGTTCTTGGCTTCTATGCATATAAAACTTAGCATGCACATAAACACACATACTCATGAGCTTAGAAATATTTAGAAAATAGTTTAAACCTTCACGTCAGTGGAGATTTACAAAGGAAAACCATGGATCTACTAGAAGCTTGAGAAATCGCCTTTAACGTGCATAAAACCCTTAAGATCTTGCCTTGACCAAAGTTTCTTCTTGATTTCCTTACATGTTCAGTCTAGTTAGCCAACATATGGTATGTGAGAGTGTTCATACATATGAGAAGAGAAATGGAACTCAAATCTTGCCTAGTACCGTGAATAAGAGGATATAGGGGTCTTTGCTTGAAGTTTTGAAGCTCCTACCTTGATGCTCTTGCTTGGTTGAAGGTATGAAGAGCCTTGGGAGGGGTTTTCTTGCAAAAATTCAGATGTGGGCAGTGGGAATGATGATAGGGTCGAAAATGAGAGGAAATGAGAGAGAATTAGTTATTTTAGGGTGTTATTGTTTGAGTATAGGTGTGGTTTGGCTTTGGGACTTGGGGTAGCATGCAATTCTTGTGTTTTTTGTAGTATTTTGAATATTGATGGAGCATGGGTGAGTTCGCCAATAATGGGAAGGGTTTTGGGTAGAATAGGGCTTACTTTATGTGCATTTTGTTTGGGAAAGAGAATAAAAGGTGATTTAGTTGTTTGTGTAGATAGAATTGTTTATTGTTAGTGGAGTTTGTAGGATTTTGAATTGGATAATATTATATTGTATAGGTTTTAGGAAGAATAAAGAATGTTTAGGAGATTGGTTGTTTGTCTTCTAGTGGGTTGAATTTGGATTAAAGTATAGTAGTTAATAGTTAGTGGGATTGTAGGAAAAGGCGATTAGGTATATTATATTGGGGATGGTTTGTATGATGATAGGGTTTTGTCTTGTAGTGAATTTGAATTAGGATTAAAATAATGTTAGTGGAATGTTTAGGAATAGTTGAATGTTATTTTATTGTATACTGCTTTGTGCAGGAATCTTTCTTGATTAGCGTGTAGGCACGCATTCTTTGGTTTTAGGGCACGAATTACAAGGTAGACACAAACTACAAGGTAAGGCTCGTACTTCAAGACTAAGGCACGTATACCTATGTAAATGTATGTAACCCTAGGTTATGCACGTAGACCAATGCAAGGAATATAATTCAATGTAATGCACGTAAATCAAGGCACAACTCTTATATCTAGGTTAAGGCACGCAGTTCAAGGTTTGTTCACCAATATCGAGGTGTCACAAGTAAATCAAGGATTAGGGCCCGTAATCCAAGGTCGGTCATATAATTTTGGGTCTAAGGCACACAAATCGAGATAACACACGTTATTCGGAGTCGGGCCTCACATGGGAAGCTTTTGCTATCTTTTTTTCCATTTGGATTTTTTATGCTCTAATGTTTTGGGGCATCCCGACAATTATATACCTGCTAATCCGATGCCCTCCCCGCCTCATATTGTGCCGGAATGGTATTTCTTACCGATGCATGCTATTCTTCATAGTATACCTGACAAATTGGGAGGTGTAGCCGCAATAGCACCAGTTTTTATATGTCTGTTGGCTTTACCTTTTTTTAAAAGTATGTATGTACGTAGTTCAAGTTTTCGCCCTATTCACCAAGGAATATTTTGGTTGCTTTTGGCGGATCGCTTTACTACTAGGTTGGATCGGATGTCAACCTGTTGAGGCACCATTTGTTACTATTGGACAAATTTCTCCTTTTGTTCTCTTCTTGTTCTTTGCCATATCGCCCATTCTGGGACGACTTGGAAGAGCAATTCTTAATTCTTACACAGATGAGACTTATCACACCTGATCAGTGAAAAATTATGACACCAACAATTTACGAGTGAGTATTACACCAAGAATTGACAGGCGGATGAGTTTTCTAGGCCTAAGCGGTGGCGTACTTTGAGGGGGGAGCTAATGTAAGGCCTAGAAAGGCGGAAGTGGCAAATCGCTTCTACCGAGTTCCCCAACAGTAGCTTAGCTTAGTAGCTTAACTCTTTCTACTGGCTTGGCACTGCTGGATGCTTTTGATCAATAGGAAGATGAGGAAAAAAAAGCTTATGATGAGCATCTATTTGAGTTGATCATTTCCAAGATCTAATTCCAGTTTTTTCTTATGTATTGGAAACGCCTTACAATATGAAGTTTTACGCTTAAGGGAAGAAATGTTCTTGGTGGATACAGGACTTAGGACCCCTAGAATTTCTAAGCAAGATGAGCCTATATGAGTGCCAATCAACTTAGCCACTAGGTTTGAGAGTAAGGTGGGATCCCTGGATCTAGTGGCCGGTGAATCACTGATCAAATAGAAGATTTTGGAGAGATTCTTCATCGATCTAGTGGCTGGTGAATCACTGATCAAAGAGCGAACAGCCGTCAAGTTTAATGATTTGGTGGGATCCACTGATATAGTGGCTGGTGAACCGCTTCTTCTTGTTCCACAAAGATTCAGACAAAAGCGAGCTTGGATAGAACTGAACAAGATTTGGCGAACAAATACAAAAATCAAATGCTTTATTATTGAGAAAGTAAAAGGAGGTTATTCAGTAGCCATTGCAGGTTTCATTACTTTTCTTCCATCCCGTCCCCTCAAAAGTCAAAGGATATCGAATGATCGATTCACCATTGAGAGAATTAATCCCAAAACGATGAATATTGTGGTATTCTAAAGCAGATCAAACAAGAACTTGATGAGCGAAATCCGCTAACGAAAAAAAAAGAGCACTTTTTTTCAATTCCGAAGCCTAGCGTCTCCTGATAGCACTCTATCACCTTTTTCTAGCCCTCTATTTATATAGCGAAGAAAAGCAAAGGCTTTTGCTTGAATGCGTGACTGCGGCGCGCCTATCGCCCTGGCACGACACTCTAAATTTCATATTGGGTTGAGCAAGAATGCTGCGACTAGGAAGACGAAAAATGGAATTGAGAGCATAGTCTCAATAAAAAGAATTCAAAACCAACCTACGAGTGGCAGATTTGGATGGAGTCTCGCAGAAGAAAATCCTTAATCTATAGGGGCGAAAGCACGCTACAATTAGCAGCCCTTTTCTTATTATTAGGTTGATAGGTTGCTTGAGCAAATGTTTAAATCGTGGGAGAAAAGGGCATAAAAGTGAGCCCGCCCTAGGCAAACCTACTTATCATTATCTTGTTCCTGGTCAAGCTCCCGTACCCGCTCTTTATTCCAATCATCCCCAATTAAAGTAAGGTAAGGAGAAGCCACTATCAATTGAATAAACGTATCAAAGAGAATAAGGTCTAGGGCCCCAAAATACCATCGAGAAAGAGCAATAGAAGAAGGTAGAAATAAGATATTACAAATGGGTAGGCCAACAAAGTTAAATTCAATGGCTTTATGAGATAATCGGTATACTTTTTTCGTAGGCAAGCCCAGCGGTATCCAATCAATGTAGTCGGCGGAACAAAGGAAACAAGGAATGGGAAAAATTTGAGAGGAAGATCTAAGTACCGAGAGGGAAATAGAGATCGAATCTATATCATTCTCCACACACATACGATTCGTTAGCAGTGACCTTACCACGCATCATTACCACATGCCATTTCATGTGAATATGTAATAAGCAATATCCTTCGCAACTAGAGGAGAAATATGAACATTTCCCTTATCTTTCTTGGCATCAACAACCTTAAGAACCATAGGTGTACCAACCGAGGCAGAGATTGGAGTGCAGTGACCATACCCGAGATAGATCTGAACTAACAGTTGTGGAGAATAGGTGCAACGGGAAATCATGGGAATAATGAGAGGGTACGTAGGGAACATGGCTGACCAAGCTCATTTTTCTAGGATTGAAAAAAGAAATCGGCCGGTGTTCTTCCCAATTACTCTAATAAACGTGCCGACACCCCTCCCCGTCTGAAGAATGATATGATTGACCGAGAGTACTTATCAAACCCAGCTAAGGGTTTTATCTGCAACCTCCTGAACTGTTCACATCACTCTTTTCGGTTCAAACAAAGGCTATAATGAAAGTTTGGATCGACTTCCTAGTGTACGGATACGGAATGGATTCCAAAGCCCTCCAATTTTAGCTTAGACTAACGGCACCGATTCCTAGTGCTATAACAGACTGCCCTTAACGCGAAAATGAAAGCCCACACAACACTCGATACCTACAACTACTCCCGCTTATGGTAGTAGATAAACAGGTGGACATGTATCTGCAGCCTCTGCTGCTGGTAGATTGACTACTTTATATGGACTTGGGGCTATAACTGAGGATAGTGCAAGGGAATCTTACGATAGCTCTCCTTACTAGATCAAATAAAGAACCTACGAACCGCTAAAGATAGTTTTTTTCTCCCTCTATCCTTTAAAGCGAAGCAGGACCTGTTTTTATTTCTCGTCTCGGCTTCTTCAACTACTCTTCCCACAAGCACTATTTTGTAAGGGATGGAAAGTGCAATCGCCAAAGCAGGAAGCTCATCTCAAACAAAAGCTATAGAGGAAAAGAGAGCCAAGGAAGACTTAGCACAACTGCTTAGTGCAAGGAATATTTTGAAACCACTAGTTGCAATCAAACTAAATGAAAGCCTTGATTGATATGATATTAATATAATATTAATGTGCTCAAGCAACCTTACTAACCGAAGAAAGCTCTTCGAGCTTCCCTTATATATATAAAGTTTTTAGAAAGGGGCGAGGTTTGAAGATGCTCGACCAAAGGAATGAGTCACAAGGTGAATTGTAAGCCCTAACAACAAACGAACCTACAGGCTGTGACGCCCGAGTTTTAGCCATGCATTCAATTACTGTTGCATCCCTTGTTTGCGCATTTCCTTCTGTGCATTATTAACTGTCTTCTTAAATTACTATTCACCCCGTTTTTAACTTCATGCTATTAGCGAATTAGCATTTTTATTAAATCATATTAATTGTTAGAGTAGTGGGAAAAATGTGCATTTGAGCTATAGGCGATAGGAGAGCTCGTTTAGAAAATGATTTTTGTAGTTGTATGAATAGTGTTACGTAACATAACTTAGGGAATGAATTAGCTAGCATTCATTTTACTATCTAGGCTCGTTTTAAGCTAACTAAGCGCATTTAGTGAACCATTTAAGCAAGCAACTTAGCCCATTTAATATATAACTCACACAACACACACATTAGCTCATAACTTAGCAAAAAAAAAAAAAAGAGAGCATGCTGAAAACACTGTAGCAAATCCGAGAATTGCATAGGAGAAGAAATAGAGTTTTTTTTGCTCAACAAATCCTCATTCCAAGCCAAGCCAAGCTAGGTGCAAGTGGTTTAGGGTGTCTACTAGCCTCCTAGGAGCTCCTACGCGCATTGGTGAGAGATTTCACGGCTTATTTTCGCATTTTAAAATAGTTGCTATTTTCTTGATTTGTTGAAAATGTGTTCAAATGCTATTGTATTGATTATCTATGCTATTATACCTTGTATATGAGTGCTAGAGAACATATTTGAACCATTGTTTCGCTTTTTAAACGGTTGGAATCGTTAGTTTAATTCATGAGGTGAATAGTGATATTTTTCTAGGGTTTTGTGTAATTGCTCGAATTAGCTTGATTCAACACTCCTAATAGATGCCTTAGGTGCTAATGAAGGTAGTCTAATAGCCCCGTGCACTTGAATTGCTCTAAAATCGCATAAAACGTAAAATAGTCGACTTTAATAAAGGGGTTTCGGGGTTAAGACGAATCCGGGTGGATTTGGGCTCTACTTTTGGTATCCTTAGGCTACCTAGGTGCTATAGAAGCTTTGCTAATCCTTGTTTGAAGCCCGGATGAGGTAGGTGTAGTGTAAAGCTATAAGAGGGAATTTGGGGATTTCGAGGTTATTGCGGGCGTTTGAATGAGTTAGAGGGTTGAAAGGGTTCCTTGAGGGTTAGTTAGAAGGTTGGTAGAGTTTTCCTTTAAATTTGAATCATTAACTTTGGTTTGGAGGAGAAATAGCTTGAATAACAAAGGGGTTTAGGTGCAATTTCGGTTGTCTCGCGCTTCTAAGACCTTGGCATGACTTCTTGAATGTTTAAATGTAGTTTCAAGTTGGTGTGGAACTTTTGATGTAATTCTAATTATATCTTGTATATGCCCTTGTGTAAAACTGCTTATTTGCTTGTATAAACTGCTTCTATTCTAACTGCATTGAGGCAACTTCGAGCTTAAAACTGTATTAAATGGAGAAGGATTAGGGGTTGAATTATATACCATTAGAAAGCCTTACGAGTCTAGTTTCTACAGCTTTTTACGGTGCATTAATCGGAGTTGTCTAGAGCAAGTTATGATCATTTTGGTGAGATGTGTCAGAAATGCCCTGTTACGCGAGAATCTGAATTTTGTTGTTATTTTGCTATAGTAATGATATAATTCAGTTCTAATTGGATGTATTCGATCAAGACCTTATTGTGTAGTGTCCTTGGATGATTAATAACGTAATGGGGCTCTTATAGTTATGTTGTTTTCATGAATTGTAATTGAAATCTAATTGCTAGTAAAGTTAATTTAAATTGAAAGCTATTCTATTCGACTGTGAATGAGAAATGCTAGTAGAGTTGTGATGGTCACCACCTTTAGACATAGGTAATGTTTCTATATATGCTAAACAATTCAACTGTTAGAATTAGTTGTTGTTATCAATGTGCAACTAGTGAACACTTAGAAAGGTCAAGTAAACTATGTGGAAGAATGTGTTTAATGCTTTTTGAAACTACATGTAAGGTTAATTGTAAGTTGATAGTTGTCTATTATATGTTAAATGTAATTAACTTAAGTTAATACTACTAGTGATATGTTAGAATCTTAGCTTGAAGTATAGTTATTTTACTAAAATAGTATGTTAGTTATTAAATGGTTGATAGTTAACTTTTCTATTAGTTGATAAATGCATTTCTTTCCCTATGTGCTAATGTTGAACTATCTTCTTAATTAACTTGTAGACTATTGAAAATATGGAATATATGTTAAGTTAAGGTATATAAAAGTGGTGTTTTGTTAAAAATAGAATTCTAATAGATATTGTATATATGCTAAATAAGCGAAGTTATAAGTTAGCTAACTTAGAATGAATGTTGTAGTTAAAGAGTAATTGAAGTAATGTTTGCTCATAGGTTCAAGGTGACTGGAAATGATGTGATTCAAACTTACATCTTGGAGCTCGGTAGAGGTGAGGGAGACTTCATCCTTATGTGCATAATAGTTTATTTACTTGTACTTAGATTATGTGCACTTATTGTCTATATATTGTGTGTGAGGGCAACCTACTTTGTTTTCCCTCAACCATGTGTTTATTGATTTATACTATTGTTATCATTTTGAGTGCATTGCATCGTGGTTGCGCAACCATTCGGGCATGGTAGTGTCGGGGAAACCGGGCGGCATCGGGCTTGCCGGTCCACCTCGGCTACCATGGTTGCCCAGTCCCTCGCTCGCTTGGGATGCCGCCCAGGGAGAGTTGGGTCGTAGGATTTCGGGGTACATCTGGAGTACACCCATTTTGGAGTTATAAGGGGATGCCGGCTTATTGATATCAGTGTCATTATTACATCGAGATTTCAATTCGTGGCGTCGCTGGTGTGCCTCTGCCCTTCGGGGTATTCGCTTAGCCGGGACGTTACAGAAGTCAAAGTGTATCGTATCCTTTTTAATGTGTAGTAACTTGTTGTTTTAATTGTTCTTTGGTTGTAAAATGCTTTATTTGTACTAACTGCTGCATTGCACGTCCCCGGTAGACCTTATCCCTCACTGAGCAATTGTGATTGCTCATACCTCGCTAAACATGTTTCAGGAAGTGCTGAGGGTGAACCCCAACTAGTTGAGGTGCTAGTGGAAGAGGAAGAAGTTCAGGCTGAGCCTTTGCCCTAGTTGTTGTGTGTTTGTTGTCTAAGGTGGATTTGCCTTCTTGTTGTTACATGGTGTACTTGTATTGCTATAGCATGATCTATTTTGTGGCCTTAAGGCTATGTATATTCTTGTAGTTGCAAGTTGAAAGTTGTTGGTTGTAATGTTAGCTTTGAGATATTATGGTTTGTAATAACTTTTAATTCTCCTTTTAGTTCTTGCATGCTCGGGGGTGTATGTTTAGAGGTGTTGATTTCAACTTCTAAAATTGCTCTAATGTTATCATAGGATGGCATGTTAAAAAGGTTTAATGAAAAGTTAAGTTGGGTGCATGCATGTGTGATTTGGAGCTGTTGTTTGTCTCCTGGCTTGGATGACCTTGAACCTTTGAATTTTAATTATAAAAGCTTGTTTTAGTATATTGTGGCTATTTTGAGCATTTACAGGTTTGAAAAATGTCCGCGGTACAGAGGAAACTCTGTCCGTTTTTCCCTAAAATTTTGTGACCGGGTTTGGTATTGGGTTGAGAATAGCATGGTTATTAGAGCCTCTGGTCTCGTGAGGGATCGGGGCGTAACAGGTGGTATCAGAGCTTAGTTAGCTCTCAGCCGGGATAGGGTCCTCGGTCTGTCGGGTAGTAATCCTTGTGTGTGTGCTTGTTAAGTGTGTCTTGAAAGTGTATGCTTGAATGTGTGATTGTGTGTCTTGAATTGATTGTGTGCACCTATGTGATATAGTTATGTGTTATGTCTTAAATGTGTGCTGAGTGAAGTGAAGTTGCATCGAATTGACCTCGTGAATCGTTATCTGCTTGAATTATTGATTGTACCGTATGTACTTGAACATTTTGAATTATGTTTTGTTGTGAATTGAATTGGTTTTGTTATGATTCGCACTTGAATGATTTTGTTGCTTACATTGCTTTATATACTCTTTTATAATCATGCTTGCATAATAGTTTAAAGAATGTTTATACATATGCAATAGTTTGGCATTCATACATAGTCCGTCGAATGGTAAGAAAAACTTCTTCCTCCCCTGAAGAGAGGTGATTAGTGGCTGGCCTTTCAAGTTATGTGGATTAGTAGGAACGTGAAGCGGTTGATCAACTCTTTTATTTGGGAATTGGTGTTGTAGGCAGAGCTCAGTTATTGGGATTCTTCTAAGGCCTTCTTCAGTGCTTAGCGGTCATAAATGAGTAGCTTCTTTTGGGGGTTTCTATATGACAGTTCTCTGGAGCATATTCTTGGTATTTTTTTTTATCAAGTATTCTTTTGGTATTCTTTTGTCGGCATCTCTCGGAAAAAAATTGGTATATGGATTCTTTTCAGCCTTATTATCTGGTATTATTTACAATACTCCTACTCGGAACTTTTATTGGTATTTTCTCGCCGCTCTTAGTTGGGATTCCATTCTTCTATGGTATTCATGCCAGCGGGATTCTTATTTGGATTTCGAAGTAGCATCTTTATTGGAGCCTTTATTTGGCCTTATTAAGTGAGGTTCGCAGACAATACTACTGGGATTTCTTAATGAGCTCCCACGAGAATTCGTATATGGTATTCTTGCTTAGCAACTGATGACGAATAATCGGAGTTGGTTTTCAGTTGATGAGGAGTTCTCTTGTGAAGAAGAATTGCGTGGACGCAATTAGTTTAAGGGGGAGAGGATGTGACGCCCGAGTTTTAGCCATGCATTCAATTACTGTTGCATCCCTTGTTTGCGCATTTCCTTCTGTGCATTATTAACTGTCTTCTTAAATTACTATTCACCCCGTTTTTAACTTCATGCTATTAGCGAATTAGCATTTTTATTAAATCATATTAATTGTTAGAGTAGTGGGAAAAATGTGCATTTGAGCTATAGGCGATAGGAGAGCTCGTTTAGAAAATGATTTTTGTAGTTGTATGAATAGTGTTACGTAACATAACTTAGGGAATGAATTAGCTAGCATTCATTTTACTATCTAGGCTCGTTTTAAGCTAACTAAGCGCATTTAGTGAACCATTTAAGCAAGCAACTTAGCCCATTTAATATATAACTCACACAACACACACATTAGCTCATAACTTAGCAAAAAAAAAAAAAAGAGAGCATGCTGAAAACACTGTAGCAAATCCGAGAATTGCATAGGAGAAGAAATAGAGTTTTTTTTGCTCAACAAATCCTCATTCCAAGCCAAGCCAAGCTAGGTGCAAGTGGTTTAGGGTGTCTACTAGCCTCCTAGGAGCTCCTACGCGCATTGGTGAGAGATTTCACGGCTTATTTTCGCATTTTAAAATAGTTGCTATTTTCTTGATTTGTTGAAAATGTGTTCAAATGCTATTGTATTGATTATCTATGCTATTATACCTTGTATATGAGTGCTAGAGAACATATTTGAACCATTGTTTCGCTTTTTAAACGGTTGGAATCGTTAGTTTAATTCATGAGGTGAATAGTGATATTTTTCTAGGGTTTTGTGTAATTGCTCGAATTAGCTTGATTCAACACTCCTAATAGATGCCTTAGGTGCTAATGAAGGTAGTCTAATAGCCCCGTGCACTTGAATTGCTCTAAAATCGCATAAAACGTAAAATAGTCGACTTTAATAAAGGGGTTTCGGGGTTAAGACGAATCCGGGTGGATTTGGGCTCTACTTTTGGTATCCTTAGGCTACCTAGGTGCTATAGAAGCTTTGCTAATCCTTGTTTGAAGCCCGGATGAGGTAGGTGTAGTGTAAAGCTATAAGAGGGAATTTGGGGATTTCGAGGTTATTGCGGGCGTTTGAATGAGTTAGAGGGTTGAAAGGGTTCCTTGAGGGTTAGTTAGAAGGTTGGTAGAGTTTTCCTTTAAATTTGAATCATTAACTTTGGTTTGGAGGAGAAATAGCTTGAATAACAAAGGGGTTTAGGTGCAATTTCGGTTGTCTCGCGCTTCTAAGACCTTGGCATGACTTCTTGAATGTTTAAATGTAGTTTCAAGTTGGTGTGGAACTTTTGATGTAATTCTAATTATATCTTGTATATGCCCTTGTGTAAAACTGCTTATTTGCTTGTATAAACTGCTTCTATTCTAACTGCATTGAGGCAACTTCGAGCTTAAAACTGTATTAAATGGAGAAGGATTAGGGGTTGAATTATATACCATTAGAAAGCCTTACGAGTCTAGTTTCTACAGCTTTTTACGGTGCATTAATCGGAGTTGTCTAGAGCAAGTTATGATCATTTTGGTGAGATGTGTCAGAAATGCCCTGTTACGCGAGAATCTGAATTTTGTTGTTATTTTGCTATAGTAATGATATAATTCAGTTCTAATTGGATGTATTCGATCAAGACCTTATTGTGTAGTGTCCTTGGATGATTAATAACGTAATGGGGCTCTTATAGTTATGTTGTTTTCATGAATTGTAATTGAAATCTAATTGCTAGTAAAGTTAATTTAAATTGAAAGCTATTCTATTCGACTGTGAATGAGAAATGCTAGTAGAGTTGTGATGGTCACCACCTTTAGACATAGGTAATGTTTCTATATATGCTAAACAATTCAACTGTTAGAATTAGTTGTTGTTATCAATGTGCAACTAGTGAACACTTAGAAAGGTCAAGTAAACTATGTGGAAGAATGTGTTTAATGCTTTTTGAAACTACATGTAAGGTTAATTGTAAGTTGATAGTTGTCTATTATATGTTAAATGTAATTAACTTAAGTTAATACTACTAGTGATATGTTAGAATCTTAGCTTGAAGTATAGTTATTTTACTAAAATAGTATGTTAGTTATTAAATGGTTGATAGTTAACTTTTCTATTAGTTGATAAATGCATTTCTTTCCCTATGTGCTAATGTTGAACTATCTTCTTAATTAACTTGTAGACTATTGAAAATATGGAATATATGTTAAGTTAAGGTATATAAAAGTGGTGTTTTGTTAAAAATAGAATTCTAATAGATATTGTATATATGCTAAATAAGCGAAGTTATAAGTTAGCTAACTTAGAATGAATGTTGTAGTTAAAGAGTAATTGAAGTAATGTTTGCTCATAGGTTCAAGGTGACTGGAAATGATGTGATTCAAACTTACATCTTGGAGCTCGGTAGAGGTGAGGGAGACTTCATCCTTATGTGCATAATAGTTTATTTACTTGTACTTAGATTATGTGCACTTATTGTCTATATATTGTGTGTGAGGGCAACCTACTTTGTTTTCCCTCAACCATGTGTTTATTGATTTATACTATTGTTATCATTTTGAGTGCATTGCATCGTGGTTGCGCAACCATTCGGGCATGGTAGTGTCGGGGAAACCGGGCGGCATCGGGCTTGCCGGTCCACCTCGGCTACCATGGTTGCCCAGTCCCTCGCTCGCTTGGGATGCCGCCCAGGGAGAGTTGGGTCGTAGGATTTCGGGGTACATCTGGAGTACACCCATTTTGGAGTTATAAGGGGATGCCGGCTTATTGATATCAGTGTCATTATTACATCGAGATTTCAATTCGTGGCGTCGCTGGTGTGCCTCTGCCCTTCGGGGTATTCGCTTAGCCGGGACGTTACAGAAGTCAAAGTGTATCGTATCCTTTTTAATGTGTAGTAACTTGTTGTTTTAATTGTTCTTTGGTTGTAAAATGCTTTATTTGTACTAACTGCTGCATTGCACGTCCCCGGTAGACCTTATCCCTCACTGAGCAATTGTGATTGCTCATACCTCGCTAAACATGTTTCAGGAAGTGCTGAGGGTGAACCCCAACTAGTTGAGGTGCTAGTGGAAGAGGAAGAAGTTCAGGCTGAGCCTTTGCCCTAGTTGTTGTGTGTTTGTTGTCTAAGGTGGATTTGCCTTCTTGTTGTTACATGGTGTACTTGTATTGCTATAGCATGATCTATTTTGTGGCCTTAAGGCTATGTATATTCTTGTAGTTGCAAGTTGAAAGTTGTTGGTTGTAATGTTAGCTTTGAGATATTATGGTTTGTAATAACTTTTAATTCTCCTTTTAGTTCTTGCATGCTCGGGGGTGTATGTTTAGAGGTGTTGATTTCAACTTCTAAAATTGCTCTAATGTTATCATAGGATGGCATGTTAAAAAGGTTTAATGAAAAGTTAAGTTGGGTGCATGCATGTGTGATTTGGAGCTGTTGTTTGTCTCCTGGCTTGGATGACCTTGAACCTTTGAATTTTAATTATAAAAGCTTGTTTTAGTATATTGTGGCTATTTTGAGCATTTACAGGTTTGAAAAATGTCCGCGGTACAGAGGAAACTCTGTCCGTTTTTCCCTAAAATTTTGTGACCGGGTTTGGTATTGGGTTGAGAATAGCATGGTTATTAGAGCCTCTGGTCTCGTGAGGGATCGGGGCGTAACAGGTGGTATCAGAGCTTAGTTAGCTCTCAGCCGGGATAGGGTCCTCGGTCTGTCGGGTAGTAATCCTTGTGTGTGTGCTTGTTAAGTGTGTCTTGAAAGTGTATGCTTGAATGTGTGATTGTGTGTCTTGAATTGATTGTGTGCACCTATGTGATATAGTTATGTGTTATGTCTTAAATGTGTGCTGAGTGAAGTGAAGTTGCATCGAATTGACCTCGTGAATCGTTATCTGCTTGAATTATTGATTGTACCGTATGTACTTGAACATTTTGAATTATGTTTTGTTGTGAATTGAATTGGTTTTGTTATGATTCGCACTTGAATGATTTTGTTGCTTACATTGCTTTATATACTCTTTTATAATCATGCTTGCATAATAGTTTAAAGAATGTTTATACATATGCAATAGTTTGGCATTCATACATAGTCCGTCGAATGGTAAGAAAAACTTCTTCCTCCCCTGAAGAGAGGTGATTAGTGGCTGGCCTTTCAAGTTATGTGGATTAGTAGGAACGTGAAGCGGTTGATCAACTCTTTTATTTGGGATTTGGTGTTGTAGGCAGAGCTCAGTTATTGGGATTCTTCTAAGGCCTTCTTCAGTGCTTAGCGGTCATAAATGAGTAGCTTCTTTTGGGGGTTTCTATATGACAGTTCTCTGGAGCATATTCTTGGTATTTTTTTTTATCAAGTATTCTTTTGGTATTCTTTTGTCGGCATCTCTCGGAAAAAAATTGGTATATGGATTCTTTTCAGCCTTATTATCTGGTATTATTTACAATACTCCTACTCGGAACTTTTATTGGTATTTTCTCGCCGCTCTTAGTTGGGATTCCATTCTTCTATGGTATTCATGCCAGCGGGATTCTTATTTGGATTTCGAAGTAGCATCTTTATTGGAGCCTTTATTTGGCCTTATTAAGTGAGGTTCGCAGACAATACTACTGGGATTTCTTAATGAGCTCCCACGAGAATTCGTATATGGTATTCTTGCTTAGCAACTGATGACGAATAATCGGAGTTGGTTTTCAGTTGATGAGGAGTTCTCTTGTGAAGAAGAATTGCGTGGACGCAATTAGTTTAAGGGGGAGAGGATGTGACGCCCGAGTTTTAGCCATGCATTCAATTACTGTTGCATCCCTTGTTTGCGCATTTCCTTCTGTGCATTATTAACTGTCTTCTTAAATTACTATTCACCCCGTTTTTAACTTCATGCTATTAGCGAATTAGCATTTTTATTAAATCATATTAATTGTTAGAGTAGTGGGAAAAATGTGCATTTGAGCTATAGGCGATAGGAGAGCTCGTTTAGAAAATGATTTTTGTAGTTGTATGAATAGTGTTACGTAACATAACTTAGGGAATGAATTAGCTAGCATTCATTTTACTATCTAGGCTCGTTTTAAGCTAACTAAGCGCATTTAGTGAACCATTTAAGCAAGCAACTTAGCCCATTTAATATATAACTCACACAACACACACATTAGCTCATAACTTAGCAAAAAAAAAAAAAAGAGAGCATGCTGAAAACACTGTAGCAAATCCGAGAATTGCATAGGAGAAGAAATAGAGTTTTTTTTGCTCAACAAATCCTCATTCCAAGCCAAGCCAAGCTAGGTGCAAGTGGTTTAGGGTGTCTACTAGCCTCCTAGGAGCTCCTACGCGCATTGGTGAGAGATTTCACGGCTTATTTTCGCATTTTAAAATAGTTGCTATTTTCTTGATTTGTTGAAAATGTGTTCAAATGCTATTGTATTGATTATCTATGCTATTATACCTTGTATATGAGTGCTAGAGAACATATTTGAACCATTGTTTCGCTTTTTAAACGGTTGGAATCGTTAGTTTAATTCATGAGGTGAATAGTGATATTTTTCTAGGGTTTTGTGTAATTGCTCGAATTAGCTTGATTCAACACTCCTAATAGATGCCTTAGGTGCTAATGAAGGTAGTCTAATAGCCCCGTGCACTTGAATTGCTCTAAAATCGCATAAAACGTAAAATAGTCGACTTTAATAAAGGGGTTTCGGGGTTAAGACGAATCCGGGTGGATTTGGGCTCTACTTTTGGTATCCTTAGGCTACCTAGGTGCTATAGAAGCTTTGCTAATCCTTGTTTGAAGCCCGGATGAGGTAGGTGTAGTGTAAAGCTATAAGAGGGAATTTGGGGATTTCGAGGTTATTGCGGGCGTTTGAATGAGTTAGAGGGTTGAAAGGGTTCCTTGAGGGTTAGTTAGAAGGTTGGTAGAGTTTTCCTTTAAATTTGAATCATTAACTTTGGTTTGGAGGAGAAATAGCTTGAATAACAAAGGGGTTTAGGTGCAATTTCGGTTGTCTCGCGCTTCTAAGACCTTGGCATGACTTCTTGAATGTTTAAATGTAGTTTCAAGTTGGTGTGGAACTTTTGATGTAATTCTAATTATATCTTGTATATGCCCTTGTGTAAAACTGCTTATTTGCTTGTATAAACTGCTTCTATTCTAACTGCATTGAGGCAACTTCGAGCTTAAAACTGTATTAAATGGAGAAGGATTAGGGGTTGAATTATATACCATTAGAAAGCCTTACGAGTCTAGTTTCTACAGCTTTTTACGGTGCATTAATCGGAGTTGTCTAGAGCAAGTTATGATCATTTTGGTGAGATGTGTCAGAAATGCCCTGTTACGCGAGAATCTGAATTTTGTTGTTATTTTGCTATAGTAATGATATAATTCAGTTCTAATTGGATGTATTCGATCAAGACCTTATTGTGTAGTGTCCTTGGATGATTAATAACGTAATGGGGCTCTTATAGTTATGTTGTTTTCATGAATTGTAATTGAAATCTAATTGCTAGTAAAGTTAATTTAAATTGAAAGCTATTCTATTCGACTGTGAATGAGAAATGCTAGTAGAGTTGTGATGGTCACCACCTTTAGACATAGGTAATGTTTCTATATATGCTAAACAATTCAACTGTTAGAATTAGTTGTTGTTATCAATGTGCAACTAGTGAACACTTAGAAAGGTCAAGTAAACTATGTGGAAGAATGTGTTTAATGCTTTTTGAAACTACATGTAAGGTTAATTGTAAGTTGATAGTTGTCTATTATATGTTAAATGTAATTAACTTAAGTTAATACTACTAGTGATATGTTAGAATCTTAGCTTGAAGTATAGTTATTTTACTAAAATAGTATGTTAGTTATTAAATGGTTGATAGTTAACTTTTCTATTAGTTGATAAATGCATTTCTTTCCCTATGTGCTAATGTTGAACTATCTTCTTAATTAACTTGTAGACTATTGAAAATATGGAATATATGTTAAGTTAAGGTATATAAAAGTGGTGTTTTGTTAAAAATAGAATTCTAATAGATATTGTATATATGCTAAATAAGCGAAGTTATAAGTTAGCTAACTTAGAATGAATGTTGTAGTTAAAGAGTAATTGAAGTAATGTTTGCTCATAGGTTCAAGGTGACTGGAAATGATGTGATTCAAACTTACATCTTGGAGCTCGGTAGAGGTGAGGGAGACTTCATCCTTATGTGCATAATAGTTTATTTACTTGTACTTAGATTATGTGCACTTATTGTCTATATATTGTGTGTGAGGGCAACCTACTTTGTTTTCCCTCAACCATGTGTTTATTGATTTATACTATTGTTATCATTTTGAGTGCATTGCATCGTGGTTGCGCAACCATTCGGGCATGGTAGTGTCGGGGAAACCGGGCGGCATCGGGCTTGCCGGTCCACCTCGGCTACCATGGTTGCCCAGTCCCTCGCTCGCTTGGGATGCCGCCCAGGGAGAGTTGGGTCGTAGGATTTCGGGGTACATCTGGAGTACACCCATTTTGGAGTTATAAGGGGATGCCGGCTTATTGATATCAGTGTCATTATTACATCGAGATTTCAATTCGTGGCGTCGCTGGTGTGCCTCTGCCCTTCGGGGTATTCGCTTAGCCGGGACGTTACAGAAGTCAAAGTGTATCGTATCCTTTTTAATGTGTAGTAACTTGTTGTTTTAATTGTTCTTTGGTTGTAAAATGCTTTATTTGTACTAACTGCTGCATTGCACGTCCCCGGTAGACCTTATCCCTCACTGAGCAATTGTGATTGCTTATACCTCGCTAAACATGTTTCAGGAAGTGCTGAGGGTGAACCCCAACTAGTTGAGGTGCTAGTGGAAGAGGAAGAAGTTCAGGCTGAGCCTTTGCCCTAGTTGTTGTGTGTTTGTTGTCTAAGGTGGATTTGCCTTCTTGTTGTTACATGGTGTACTTGTATTGCTATAGCATGATCTATTTTGTGGCCTTAAGGCTATGTATATTCTTGTAGTTGCAAGTTGAAAGCTGTTGGTTGTAATGTTAGCTTTGAGATATTATGGTTTGTAATAACTTTTAATTCTCCTTTTAGTTCTTGCATGCTCGGGGGTGTATGTTTAGAGGTGTTGATTTCAACTTCTAAAATTGCTCTAATGTTATCATAGGATGGCATGTTAAAAAGGTTTAATGAAAAGTTAAGTTGGGTGCATGCATGTGTGATTTGGAGCTGTTGTTTGTCTCCTGGCTTGGATGACCTTGAACCTTTGAATTTTAATTATAAAAGCTTGTTTTAGTATATTGTGGCTATTTTGAGCATTTACAGGTTTGAAAAATGTCCGCGGTACAGAGGAAACTCTGTCCGTTTTTCCCTAAAATTTTGTGACCGGGTTTGGTATTGGGTTGAAAATAGCATGGTTATTAGAGCCTCTGGTCTCGTGAGGGATCGGGGCGTTACACAGGCAAAGCATTTTCGGGGACTAATTAGACTTTTTTTTTCACTTCCTCTTTATCGCCATTCTTCTGTTTAAGAACTGCGCCCCATCCCCTATTTTGTGGACTAAGGCTGGAAAGAGGTGCTTGCTTTATGAAACTTCAACCTTCTTTCTTTGATCGGAATATGAATGAGATGAAAAGGGTACTAGGTTCCTATCAACTGCCTTAGGGGTCTTTCTCAAACTAAAACAAGCTAAACTAGCAAAGACAACAATCCTTACATTCTTATTCTCAAGATTCAAGGCTATTCATTTCACACTGCTGACAAATTCAATTCGTCTATCTACAAATAGATATCATAATTCTAGGTGCCACCCAAGAGAAAAACCTATCGTTGCACATAGAAAGAGGATAAAATGAATGTCTTTCCGACTCTATCCAAATTCCATATCTAACCCACGTAAAAAATTCACTGCGAGAGAAATAGTAGAATTTGTTGAAACTCCTCACTTTGAAGACCTAATTCGGTCAGATTTTTCCAAATAGTAAGGAGTTGTTCCAAAGATTCAGAATCCTGATGGAGGTGGGTTGCTATGTCTTGAATCCTCCGACCAAGGGGAAGAACAAAAGTATTATTATAATATAGTTGGAGCAATTCTTCAATTTTTAGAGATATTTTTTCTCTTATTGTATCAAAACAAAGGTCCCCAAGCCTTTCGGCCATATTCTCCTCCTTTAACCCTTGAAGTCTTCCTACACGAAAGGTTATTAACACTATCAGGGGAATATATGCAACTCCTACTATGGTTAAAATTTCATGGACCATCTCAGACAAAAAAGTGAGGATATCGGGATTCATAACAGCCAACTCGGAATGTAAGAGAAATTCAAATGTTATAGATGACAAGGGCCTGTTGAGTTACTTACGAAATTTCAAATCGTTTCCAAGAAAACAACGTTCGACTCGTATGTGTTAAGCATATATATAGCGTTACGCAATTTGTTTTCAGCCTCAATCAAAGACTGAGCATTTTTTATCTTAGGCGAACGAGGGTTACCAGCTCTACGACCTCGCAAGGCATTACTGTAGAGCTCTTTGGGCCTGCCGCTTTTTCAATCGAAAAGAAAAAACTATCAAGATTGGTTGGCCTACTGACTTTTATGTAATTAATAAAAAGATTTTTCCTACTAAACAATTTATCATCTTATCTATGTCATTTTAGGATTGATTTTCGTTGACTCTCACTAGGCAATCAGAAATTCCTCACTTCATACAGTCGTAAGGCTTCCAAGTCTTACTAGTTCAACTATCTGCCGCATGCGTGTGTATTTCATTAGTGTGATCTAGTAATTGAAATACCTGGGCTATGGCTATCTTCTATTAGAAGCTATGCCCTTTAGAGTTTATCTTCTATTAAAGGATAATAAGGTGCGCACTTCATGGATTGCTATTGCAGCTTGGCTTTATTGTCTGTTATTAACCCCTTATCACTTTGATTTTGATTGCTTTAATAAATATCTCTTTCTTGTTTTCCTTATAGTCTTACCTCTCTCTTAAGAGAGTGAGTGCGCTACTAGGAGTATGATTTAGGCTTTGCCAAAATAGGTTGCTAGGAAAAGAATTGGTTGTGAAAGAAGGAGCTCTGAGGGAGAATGAATCCTAATCCAAGTGCTATTGAATGGTATAGAATTAGCTCTTAGCAGCAAATACTTCTATTCTACGATATGACTATGCCCAGCCAGGAAAATAAGACATGGAATTGGATAGCTTAAACAAGGTAGAATCTATAGAGTGGATTAGGGGATAGTTCTTCTATTCAACTGTCTTATGTTAAGCATGGCATAGATGAAATTCGAATCCAAGAAGTAACTAGGAGAAGAAAGACAAGCAATACAGGGTCTTCAAGGAAGAGGTTGTTGCCCAGGTAGATATAAGAAGTTTGTAGTAAACCCTATATGGAATTCAACTATTCAACGTTGATGTTGATCTATTTGCTTGTACGATTGGGTTTGTGTTAAGTCTACCTATAGCTAATGAAGTTAGCCTTGCTTGTAGGAAATCAAGTCAATCTGGATTTACTTAAGACTTTGAAGTAGGCTAATCCGTTGGTCTTTCTCCAGAGTCAGGTGTGGAAGGCTAGAGCTAAGCTAAGCTCCTTGGTAGAGCTAATGCATTCCACTTCGAGACCGACCAAAGCGAATAGGTTGGTACGAAGGACAATTCAATTTGTTCTTCTATTCCCAAGTCAAAGTCTGAAAGACTAATCCAATCCCACTCTTGGGTGACCTTATCTATTTGGCAGATTTCACACTGGTCACATCAAAAGAGAATGAAGGGCGTTTAGCATAACTCCTTCGAGAACGAAATCCCAAATACAGATTGGGAATTACCTATATGGTCTTCAGCCTACGACATGAGTTCGGGCAATAGTCATAGAAAGAAAAAGATTGGGACCTCTCCGATTACTTTTGTCCTACCTTAACTATAGAAGTACGCGAGACGAGCAGGGAAGAGGGCATCTCTTAGGAAATGAAGATATTTACAGATAGTATTCACCCTGAAAGGGAAAGGGAAAGGCAGTAGAGACCTACGCTCAGATAGATAAATAAGTTACCGCTCGGGCCTAACGACTAGTTAGTCCCTCACTCAACTATGAGTAAAAACAATAACAACTACCCCCGTAAATCAAGATAGTAACAGTATTAGTCAGTCAGTCAAGTAAGAGAAGAAGGGAAAGGCCTTACTTTATTCCTTAATAATCAGGAATAGTAGACTAAAGGCTGTTAAATCAAACATTTGAATATAGAAGAAAGTGCGGCATTTAGGTTGTTTATCATAGTTGTCTATATAAGGAACAGCAAAAACACTGATATCTCTTTGTTAGCCTGTAAGCCTTCATTCTTATTTAGGCCAAACTGTAACCCTAATTAAAATGGTTTTGCAACTCTTTAATAGGGAGCTCATGAAGCGAACAATGGGTATTACGCCCGAGTAAGCATCTTACAGCCCGGTCAGTGCAGCTAGGGAGGGATGCTATCCTTCCTGAAAAGAGAAAGAGAACTATCCAGTAATCCTTCTGTATTAACCAGCCCTCGGATGGGTGAAGTAGTCTATGGGTATAGGGTACGAACGATTAAGACAAAAAGAAAGAGAAAGAGGTTCTTGATGGAAGGTTAATAGTGATAACACAGGTAGCTCACTGGAGAAGAAAAGTAAGAAATTAAACCATTTGTTTAGGGGTAGTGACTAACAAGCCATTAAAGATAGGTAGGTTTAGACTAAGCCAGAATAAGGGTGGTGGGCGAAAAAAGATAAGCAATAAGCGAAGAGAGTAGAGATTCAAAAGAGTTTCATAATAAATTTTGTTGTCTAACTAAGAAAGCACTTCAAGTAAACCGCGCGGAGAGGGCGTGGGTCCTGTTTCCTTGTTGCCATTACTGCAGCAAGGCCCATACCTTGTAGTCGAGCGGACTCTAATGTGTGTCGGTATGTCAAAATCAGATTCATCACCCTCATTTTCTATCAATCACCTACTTCTCTTCTCTTTCAGATTTTCTTTCATTTTCTTGCTCTGTAATGATTGCAGTCTGCCGCAGGAGACGCTCTAGCATCTGAATTCTGAAATTCTTTTTCTTGAGGGCGAGACGGAGAGGTAAATAGCATCCTATGAGGTGGTTGACAGCAATGTCGAATCTCGAGTCGGCACTGGTCTTTATAGGTTGGGCTTTTGCCTACCCCAGCTCTATCCATAGCATAGGAAGGGAAGAAGCCGATTAGCGACACCTGAAACAGAAGATTAACAAACTTTCCTTGTGATTTATCCTTCACAATATGCAAACTTATTGTATTAAACAAATGGTATTTCAGAGCCCTTTTCCCTTAATGAGTTCGTTCCACTAATTAGTGCTGGAAACGGCATTTCAAGAGAAATTTCGAGATTGATTGCCCACCGAAAGTTCCCTCTAAAAGGCTATCGGGTTGTCATCGACGTTGACAAAACAACCTCCGTAGTTTGATTTTAAAGCTTAGCTCGGGCTTTTTCCTTTATAGGGGGCTGCTAGAATGCCTTTGCATTGTTAGCTGATCAATTTGGAGCAAGTGTCTTGTCTCTAATATTTTGCACCAATGTGAATGGAAGGGGCGGGTGCCAGTTCAAGTTATGTCGGACCTCTTTCAAGATCCTAGGAAACCTAGCTCCAAAGCTTCCTTCCTCTAGTGGAACTTTCAGAAATGAGAGCAGAAAAGAAACGTTAGTTTATCCCCCATAGTTGGGACCAAGCCTTTGAATTTAATTCTAAAGAAAGAAGAATCCATCTCTAGCGGATCCATATTCACATCTATAAAAAGAAAAAGAGACTCTCAGTGAGGGGAGAGCTCCTTCACAAAGCGACGACTAACAGCCGGGAATTTTGTTAGTAAAACCTGAAAGTAGCGCTTGGCTTGATTGCTACCATGAACGGGGATACATTTCATCTATATCGCCGGCCTCATATAGACAAAGATGCTTATCATATCACGGCTTCCTAAGATGCTAACACAGGGACTACTATTGCTATGGGAGCTTATTGGTGGAGCAAGAAGAGTTGAGCAATGCTCACATGGAAATTCATTTTCATTTAAAAAATAAAGAGCTTCCTCGTTCGTACTCAATCAGTAGATCAATGATTCGAATGCGTATCCCTATCCAGTCAATAAAGAAAGATTAGGTTCACGCTTTAGCCTTTATTTGATTCGAAATAAAAAAGAAAAAATCTCGTTAGCGCGGGCAGGCCTCTGTACTATCTGTCTACTCGAGACACAAGTGGAAGATAGTAATAAAACATAGTCGGGTCATCTGGATCATTTCATCGAGCAACAAATGGGTGGGCGACCTTTCTTGCTTGCTTGGCTGTCAAATAGATGAAATTGACTTAACTATCGAAGTTGCTAGCAGATCGAAATCGGAGGGAAGCGGAATCAGTGCCAAACGTCCTGTGACGATCCATTCATGCCAACACCATGGGGAAGTACTAGGCCTACATAGGCCTGGTACTAATCCAACGAACAACATGAGAACAACTTATTAGCTGTGTCTAAGGCATATCGTGTATAGTGGTGCTAGAGGGTCCCTTGTGACCACTGTTGGCCGTACGAATGGACAAACTTCACCAAGAAAGTGAAGGCACCCATTTCATATGGGTAAACAGTGAAACAAGACTTAGTTTTCGCTAAGACAGGATTGACGCTGTCCTTGATCAATTTCTTGGTCAATTGGGCGTATGATTTATTCCAAGTTGGTTCCCACGTTATCCCTTGATAAAGGGGAATACGATTTATCGAGGGAGTATACCGTGATATCTATCAAAGAAGGTAGCTTTTCAGGTATCCAATTGGCCATCACGTTAGCTCCGTCCGCATCACGGACTAGTGAGGTCATTGGCTCAAATAAAGACTTATCAACCTTCTTCGCGACCAAGATAATTCTTGATAGAGAGAAGAAAGACAGCCAGTACTTGACCAATAGATATGCAGTCTCATCTTTCCGGTAATTCTTTTGACAGATGAACAGATGGATGATGCGAGGATAACTCTTTAGGGTTAGAGAGATGGGAACAACCAGAAGCTCAAGAGGGTGTTTATCTCCTCCATATGCTAATTGTAAAGAGCTCGCACATTGCTTTAGATAAAGTGCAACATGCAAAGCAACAGACTTTTGCATAAGCCGCTGGACTTCCTTCACATACAAGTAGACGACTATGCATGACTCCTTGGTAAGACTATCAGGAACCACTAATAAGATTCGTTTTAAGAATCCCATTAGGACCGAAAAGTCTTTGAACAACTGCCATCTCAGCGGCAACACATGAATTAGGGAAAGAAAGAGCTTTGTAAAGCGATTCATTTCGATTACTTAACGCCTTCTTCTTTGCTAGTACCCCTATCCCATTAAGGTTAGATGGGAGAATGCCCACCAAGGATAAAGATCAAAATAGAATATAATTAAGATCTATAGAGCTAGCAGGTGTGATACCCCGAACCTGGCATGTATTCAATAGCATTTTAAGTTCATTTAAATTGCATTTTATTGACCTTTCACCTTCTTTGACCAAACTAGTTGACTTTTCATCTACATTGACCAACTAGGACAAGGTGGGAATTTTTGTAATGTTTAATAAAAGGCAAACTTGGGATTAGAAATAAAAAAATGCAATGTTAAGTTAGTCAAATTTTGGGTCAACTTTGGAATTAAATCTGAACCAATTGGGGAAGAGTTAGGTAGCAAATTATATATGGTTGGAAAGCTCTATGAGTCTAGTTTATGAGGGTTCAAACCGTTCGTGAATTGGAGTTTTCTAGAAGAAGTTATGGCCGTTTTCGTGAGGTCGCGCATAGCTGTTTTGGTTTAGCGGGTTGACCGAATTTTGACCTTTGACTTCTTGACATTTTTTTTTTAAAATAAGCAGAATGTGCACGAAAAAAACAGAGAGAAAAAGGCTTGAAACCATGAGGAAAAGAAGGAGAAAAAAAAAAAGAAAATCTCACCTTCAAATCTTCGATTCTTCGCGTGGGCTTGTGCGGGGTGGTTTTCGAGGCACTCTACAAGGTTTTCCTAGCGTCTAGGAGCGTCTAAGGTGAGGGAAGCATGTTATTTGCGCATTTATACGTTGTATATGTTAACTTTGTCAATTTTTAGATTTATCCGTAGATCGTTATTTAAAGCGATTTGATGCTTCTAGAATGTTCCTTAGCATTTGTAGAACATGTATTTATAGCTTTGTAACATTTTCTGCGGTTAAATGTTGTGATTGCAAATTAAATTGTGAAATGAATAGTGTTTTATGAATAGTAAAACCTTGAAATGTTGAAATTGCGCTGTTATGCTTTCCGTTGATGTAGAAACGTGTTAGGTATGCTAGAATGCTAAAATGTGTGGTTTGTTTGGGTTGCGTAGTGGAAAAAACGAGAATTAAGCCTTTGGGAAAGTTGGGGTCGTATTGGTCGACTTTTGCATTTTCTCGTTTTGTGTGTTGGCATTGCTTCGGGAGGCCATGGAAGCACTTTTGGTGCGATTATGGCGTTGGTTGGGTGTTTGGTTGATATAGTTGTAGTTCAAACGAGAAAGGGGGAAATCGGGGCTTTGCGCGAGTTCTAGGGTAAAGTAAGGTTTCGGGGTCTTTAGACGTGCCTTATGGTGACCTAGGAGGGTTGGCGAAGTCGGTTTCCAGAACTCTTGGCTCGTTTGGAAATGGTAGCATTTTGATAGTTAGGGCCGATTTGTGTTTTTGTGTGTTTTCTTGTCTTTATGCTTATAGAATGTTTAGAATTACTTGGAATACTTGTTTGAGTTGTTTTGGATTGAATTACTTATCAAATTGCTGCTATTGCGTGCGAGAGTAACCTACTTTGTTATTCTTTCACGTGTGGCTTTATCGCTTGTTTATCGCCTTGTATCGAGTCTTGCATTGCATAGTGTCTCGCGCGTGAGTGATGGGCCTCTCTGGGTAGCCTTGGGTTGCCAGTGTTGGTTGCTCTAGCTCCGTTGCTATTCCCTTTCTCGCTTGGGTTGCCTCCCAGGGAAATTTGGGTCGTAGGATTGATGGATACTTCCGGGGTATTCCAAACTGGTGTTATAAGGTGGTTTGGGCCGGCGCGTCATCGTTAAAGTCATCGGAATTGTGATCGGTACATTACTCGCTCGAGTGAACCATAGCCTTCAAAGTGTGGTATAGCTTTGATTGGTTGTGTTAATGCTTTCTTTATTTGTTTAATTGTATTGTTGTTTATATTGAATGCCTTTTATTGATTGTATTGCTTAACTGTACCTATTTGCATTGCACGATCTTCTTTCTCTCCAATTCGATATTTGTCTCGCCCTCACTGAGTATACGTGTTGTGTATACTCACTCCTCACCACCACATTTCAGGAAATGCCCTGTTAGCTGAAAAGTTCGTGATTTCGTGAAAGTCCGTGCTTGAAGAGCTGTCTTGAGTGCCTATGTAACTTGAGTTGTCAAAGTTGTCAAGTTGTATGTTTTTATGTTGTATGTAATTATTGTTAAAAGAAATGTAATATAAATCTAGCTATGTAGTTGGAATGGTTTGATAAGTTAGATTATGTATATAGTTAATGTAGCTTAACTTCAATGCATGGTTGTAATGTCCAAAGGAAAAGAATTAGAATGGCATGATATTTTATTTTATGCAGTAGCTTTGTATGGTTTAATTGCCTAAATTGAATGTACTTGTCAAAATGAAAAGATAGGTTAGTTTTTAAATTGGAAATGTATGTATACTTGTTGAGTTTAAATTGTTGAGAACCGAGGCTCGGATGGCCTTGAGGAAGTTTTGTATGGTTGGACACGGTGGTGGTCCATTTATATGCTATTACAGGTTTTGCATTTCGCCTATAAACAGGGGAGACTCCGTCTGTTTTCCCTGAAAATTTTGCCCGGGTTTGGTTTGGGTTGTGATTAGTTTGATTGATAGAACTCCCGGTCTCGAGAGGGATCGGGGTGTCACAGGTGGTATCAGAGCTTATTTAGCTCATAAGCCGGGACAGGGTCCTCGGTCTGGTGGGTAGTGACCCTTAAATGTGTGCTTGGTAAGTGTGTCTTGAAAGTGTATGCTTTTATGTGAGATTATGTGTCTTGACATGAATGTGTGCTCTTATGTGATATAGTTATGTGTTATGTGTTAATTGTGTGCTAAGTGAAGTAAAGTGTCTAGTTGTGCATTGAATTGACCTATCGAATTGACCTCGTGGATTGTTATTTGCTTGAAGTATTGCTTTTAATGTGTGTACTGAAATGTCTTGAATTAGCTATGCCGTGATTTGAATTGATTATTTTGTGCTTGACTTGATTGTTATGCTTGAGTGACTTTGTTAAATAAACTATATTGTAAACTTGCTGGCATAATAGCTTAATGCATATGTATAACTGTGATATATTGGCATTCATACATGTCCTATTGAAATGGTAAGTAAGTCATCTTCCTCCCCTGAAGAAAGTGGTTCACCGCTGGCTTTTCAAGGTGTATGGATTGGCAGGAAATGAATGGCATTTGACTAGCCTTTATTTGGGAATTGGTGATTGCTTTTGGAGCTCGGTTATTGGCGAATCCCTTTGGTCCTTCTCTGTGCTTAACAGTTGCGAAAGAGTAGCTTTCTCTTGGGGTTTTAATTGGGTATTCTCTGGAACATTCTTTGGTTTTCATAACGGGTGTTCTTTGGGGACTTTTGTTGGCACTTCTCGGTGGATTTGGTTAATGGGATTTCAATCGGCCTTACTGCATGGTATTATCTATGGCATATGTGTCTCGGTCTTTATTGGAGTGTTACTGGTATTCCTTATTGGAAATTCTTCAATGGCATTCTCTAGGATTCTCAGTGGCCAATTATTTAGTATTACTTATTGGGCAATTCTTGGTACTTTCTTACTGGAGCATTGTTCGGGTATTTTCTTTGGCATCCCTCAGTTGGTTTGGTAACTGGAATCCCTATCAGACTTATTGTATAATACTACTTATGGTATTCTTTGAAATTCTTATTAGGCATTCTCTTGGTATTTTCCTTGTTGGCAAAGTTGTATGAAGTTCTCACTTGGCAAACAGTGAAGAGGACTCAGAGTTTGGTTTCAGTATATTGTTCATCAGTTCGGTGTTTATCCTTGGAGTTTTCGTCCATCTGGGAAACTATGTTTGTTATTCAACTTGGTTGTCTTATTGGGCATGTTATATTTTCTCTGTTATTTCCTTTGACATTCCTCTCAGCATTTGATAGCAAAACTCGGAATCTAATTGGTTGTTCCATGGGGTTATTATTTGGAAAGCTTCTTTGGAACTTTGGAAATATATTTGATTGGGTTCTTGGTATTTTCTTCAGCACTCTTAACAGGGAATTCTTCTATGAAATCCATGACCAGCAGGGTACTTCTTTGGACCTCTAGATAGAATCTTTGTTTGAGCTTTTATTTGGCTTCTTGCTTGGGAATTCTCGGGCAGTAACAGTTAGACTTCTATTGGAGATTCGTGCGTGAGGTATTCTTCTTGTCGTTATTGTGTGGTATTAATGACATCTACAGTATCTTTGCTTTAGTCTTTATTGGTATTATCTCGGCGTTTCTAGTTGGAATTTATTCTTCTTAGGTATTCGTGTCAACGGGATTCTTGTACGGTATCTACATTTGAGCTTCTATTTGGCGTTACTACTTGGCATTTCTACTTGAACTTTCCTATTGGTCATCTTTATTAAATACTTTTTCAGTAGCTAATGAAGACTAGTCAGAGTTTGATTGTAGATGATGCAGAGTCCTATTGGAAGAAGAATTGCGAGGACGCAATTGTTTTAAGGGGGGAAGGATGTGATACCCCGAACCTGGCATGTATTCAATAGCATTTTAAGTTCATTTAAATTGCATTTTATTGACCTTTCACCTTCTTTGACCAAACTAGTTGACTTTTCATCTACATTGACCAACTAGGACAAGGTGGGAATTTTTGTAATGTTTAATAAAAGGCAAACTTGGGATTAGAAATAAAAAAATGCAATGTTAAGTTAGTCAAATTTTGGGTCAACTTTGGAATTAAATCTGAACCAATTGGGGAAGAGTTAGGTAGCAAATTATATATGGTTGGAAAGCTCTATGAGTCTAGTTTATGAGGGTTCAAACCGTTCGTGAATTGGAGTTTTCTAGAAGAAGTTATGGCCGTTTTCGTGAGGTCGCGCATAGCTGTTTTGGTTTACCGGGTTGACCGAATTTTGACCTTTGACTTCTTGACATTTTTTTTTTTAAATAAGCAGAATGTGCACGAAAAAAACAGAGAGAAAAAGGCTTGAAACCATGAGGAAAAGAAGGAGAAAAAAAAAAGAAAATCTCACCTTCAAATCTTCAATTCTTCGCGTGGGCTTGTGCGGGGTGGTTTCCGAGGCACTCTACAAGGTTTTCCTAGCGTCTAGGAGCGTCTAAGGTGAGGGAAGCATGTTATTTGCGCATTTATACGTTGTATATGTTAACTTTGTCAATTTTTAGATTTATCCGTAGATCGTTATTTAAAGCGATTTGATGCTTCTAGAATGTTCCTTAGCATTTGTAGAACATGTATTTATAGCTTTGTAACATTTTCTGCGGTTAAATGTTGTGATTGCAAATTAAATTGTGAAATGAATAGTGTTTTATGAATAGTAAAACCTTGAAATGTTGAAATTGCGCTGTTATGCTTTCCGTTGATGTAGAAATGTGTTAGGTATGCTAGAATGCTAAAATGTGTGGTTTGTTTGGGTTGCGTAGTGGAAAAAACGAGAATTAAGCCTTTGGGAAAGTTGGGGTCGTTTTGGTCGACTTTTGCATTTTCTCGTTTTGTGTGTTGGCATTGCTTCGGGAGGCCATGGAAGCACTTTTGGTGCGATTATGGCGTTGGTTGGGTGTTTGGTTGATATAGTTGTAGTTCAAACGAGAAAGGGGGAAATCGGGGCTTTGCGCGAGTTCTAGGGTAAAGTAAGGTTTCGGGGTCTTTAGACGTGCCTTATGGTGACCTAGGAGGGTTGGCGAAGTCGGTTTCCAGAACTCTTGGCTCGTTTGGAAATGGTAGCATTTTGATAGTTGGGGCCGATTTGTGTTTTTGTGTGTTTTCTTGTCTTTATGCTTATAGAATGTTTAGAATTACTTGGAATACTTGTTTGAGTTGTTTTGGATTGAATTACTTATCAAATTGCTGCTATTGCGTGCGAGAGTAACCTACTTTGTTATTCTTTCACGTGTGGCTTTATCGCTTGTTTATCGCCTTGTATCGAGTCTTGCATTGCATAGTGTCTCGCGCGTGAGTGATGGGCCTCTCTGGGTAGCCTTGGGTTGCCAGTGTTGGTTGCTCTAGCTCCGTTGCTATTCCCTTTCTCGCTTGGGTTGCCTCCCAGGGAGATTTGGGTCGTAGGATTGATGGATACTTCCGGGGTATTCCAAACTGGTGTTATAAGGTGGTTTGGGCCGGCGCGTCATCGTTAAAGTCATCGGAATTGTGATCGGTACATTACTCGCTCGAGTGAACCATAGCCTTCAAAGTGTGGTATAGCTTTGATTGGTTGTGTTAATGCTTTCTTTATTTGTTTAATTGTATTGTTGTTTATATTGAATGCCTTTTATTGATTGTATTGCTTAACTGTACCTATTTGCATTGCACGATCTTCTTTCTCTCCAATTCGATATTTGTCTCGCCCTCACTGAGTATACGTGTTGTGTATACTCACTCCTCACCACCACATTTCAGGAAATGCCCTGTTAGCTGAAAAGTTCGTGATTTCGTGAAAGTCCGTGCTTGAAGAGCTGTCTTGAGTGCCTATGTAACTTGAGTTGTCAAAGTTGTCAAGTTGTATGTTTTTATGTTGTATGTAATTATTGTTAAAAGAAATGTAATATAAATCTAGCTATGTAGTTGGAATGGTTTGATAAGTTAGATTATGTATATAGTTAATGTAGCTTAACTTCAATGCATGGCTGTAATGTCCAAAGGAAAAGAATTAGAATGGCATGATATTTTATTTTATGCAGTAGCTTTGTATGGTTTAATTGCCTAAATTGAATGTACTTGTCAAAATGAAAAGATAGGTTAGTTTTTAAATTGGAAATGTATGTATACTTGTTGAGTTTAAATTGTTGAGAACCGAGGCTCGGATGGCCTTGAGGAAGTTTTGTATGGTTGGACACGGTGGTGGTCCATTTATATGCTATTACAGGTTTTGCATTTCGCCTATAAACAGGGGAGACTCCGTCTGTTTTCCCTGAAAATTTTGCCCGGGTTTGGTTTGGGTTGTGATTAGTTTGATTGATAGAACTCCCGGTCTCGAGAGGGATCGGGGTGTCACAGCAGGTGCAAATATGTTATCAATTTGTAGATTTATGCTGGTGACTGACTTGTTGTCCCATTATTTCTTCACTAGACAAAGAGTCGATCCTCCACTAATTCTGGTATACCGACATGGCAATCTCCCCTATATGGGATCCCTCGTTATGGGTGTGAAACCCCATATTTTGACTTTATCTCGTTTTGCGTGTTTATTCTCGTTTTGTGTGAATTGACCTATCGATGTGCTATATGACTTAGAATGTGATAATTTTGATATTATGCTCCTAGAACATGCTAAATGTGCATTCATGAAATTTTCATAAAAAACGGAGTCAGAAATTTTATCATCGATTTTTAGTGAATAGTATTTTCAAAACACGTCCGCTAAAATTTTGAAACTTGTCTTCTTAACCCTTCTAGACCTAGTCCACGGACTTTAATAGACCTGTGTTTGATTAAAACGGTTTTAAAATCGGCTTAGGAATTTATTAGGATTTTTACACTGACTTTTACGAAAATCGAGTTTTAAACCGACTCGGGTGAAATTGTTTGATTGTAAAACTTCTTGTCACCTAAAAATAAACTATTTGCGATAGTTTAGGTGTTGCATAATTAATTTGAGCAAGAGTAGTCAAGAAAATGAATTAAAAGACAAGAAAACACTAAAAATAATTAGTTTCCACCTTTGACTTTCTTTTATTTGTTGACCTTTGCTTAATATATCACCAACACACATTAAAACAACACAAAACACACTCATTTTACACACATCTTACCGAAATTCCATGAGGGAGAAGAAAGAAGACATTTTTCAAAGGTTTTCAAGCATTTTTCACATAGATTTTGCAATTCAAGTCCAAATCATTTCATTCAAAGCTTGATTTCACTTGTTGGGCATCAATTCTACATGTTTCTTGCATCAAAACACATCAAAGGTGAGAGAAAAATTCTAGATCTCAAAACTCATATTTTGTGTTTGTGCGTATAAATAATTATTGACCTATTAGAATGTTAATTTGAAGTTAGATTATTGCTCCATGCATGCTAGGGATCATTTATATGTAATCTTGCGAGATTTGAACTGTTGTAGCATAATTATTATTTTTCGGGTATTTAAAGTTGATTAATTTGCTAAATGTTGATTATTTTGAGTTGTGTTGATCGGAATCGATTGCCGTCGATTTCTAAAAGTTTGTTAATTACGTGGTAGCGCCGTTGTAATGTCGAATTTTCGATTGTGATGTCCGTGCTAAAATCCAGAAATTTCAGCCATGACACACTAGGGTTTTAGGGTTGTTGATCATGATTTGGATGTGTTTTGGTTGGTTTCCGAGGGGGCTAATGTAGTTGATTGATTGGGTGAGTGATAGAAACTGATTTGGAGTTGTTTGGATTAGTAGAATGTAAGATATGATTATTTGTAGTTTAGGTTGTCTTTCTTTAAAATGTTAGATTATGCCTTTAGTTGATCGGGTGTGGTTTGAGTGATTGAATTGCGAGTTGATAATGGGTAAACTAGGGTTTGATTGTGTGTTTAATGCATGTTCGGTTGGATGGCCTACTTTGTCATCTAACTTAGTTATTTGTTGTTAAATTGATTATTGATGTTATTATGATGATAATATGATTATTGATGATTATTGATTGATGATTGATGCCGGGAGGTAGGCAGTTCTACTAGACTATCTTCCTGGGAATGATTGATGTTTATTATTATTGCTGAGTCTTTGGTATACGTGTGCCACCTCTCAGGCAGCATCGGGCTATCGGGTTGATAACGGCATGACTACCAGAGACTACCTCCAGCTCGCATGACGGAGGTGTCATGGAGGGCGAGGCTAGTGAGGTACCTCGGGTGCGTGAGTTTATGGGAGTCACAAAAAGGCTGTTATGATCGTGATAGCGTTTGGAGCTATACCAACTAGTGTATCATTTATTGAATGGTCATTATAGTTTATGTGATGTTAGTATTATTGTTGTTATTGTGTGTTTACTTGCTCAAAGGATTATTTTCAAGTAGTATAGCAAATACTGTTAGAGATCTATCGGATCTTCACTGGGCTTATTTTATATAAGCTCAATCTCTATTATTGCATGCTTACAAGTGTTGTAGAGCAAGTTTACGGGTACGTGCCTCCTAAAGAGGAAAATGTGCCTTACGTGGATGAGTCTTATGTTCCAGAGTCCTATCCTTGATGTTTGATGTGTTGAACACCTTATTATCTTGTATATTATCTAGTTAACTTTTATATGCTTTGTAGTTTATAATGTATAAGATGTTGAAAAGATGATGAATTAGTTGATGCTATCTTATTAGTCTTTCTTTTGTCTATGTATAGGTTGCTCGGTTGGTATCAATATATTTTGCAATGTATATGAAGGATTATGTATTATGTTGGAACGGAGGCGTATAACGAGGAATGATTATTGTATAATATGGTCATGATGTATGTTGTTATTTTATTGAGGAGTTGTTTGTTGTATGGTTTATGGAGTTGATGTATGATGTTCTATTGAGGTTGGTTTAGAGCCTCGGTGTCCTATTTACTGTCGTTATACTGCCGAAATTCTGTTGTGTCTTGACTGATTATAAGAGGGGTCGAGTTGGGGCGTGACATTTAAGTGGTATCAGAGCTTGATTAGATGTCAGCCGGGGTATCCTCGGAATGTGGGTAGTGGTCTAAGCGTGTAAGTATGTATTAAGTGAAAGAAAAGTGAAACATATGTTAATATGCTTATGTGATTAGTTTACTTATGTGTCTAACTTTTTATGTGATCAATATAGTTTATGTGTTAAGTCAACTAATGTGGTCAAGGGGTTCATTCGGAAAGAACAAATGTTTCCATTTTGGAAAAAAAATCATGTGGATCTCCTTAGAAATGGGGAGACCAGCCCCTATTTTAAAGAGGTGCTCGAGGCCCTGGGTAATCAATATGTGGTAACGCCCAACATGTGAGGCCCAACCTCGATTTACGTGCGATACCTCGTTTCGTGTGCCTAATCTAGATTTGCGTGGCTTGACCTAGGTTTAAGAGTTGTGTTTTGTTTTGTGTGCCTTGCATTGAATTACGTGCATTTATTTAGGGTTGCGTGCGTTTACTTGGAAAACATGCATTCGTCTCATAGTTCGTGCCTTACCTCGTACTGCGTGCCCAAAACCAAGGAAAGCGTGCCCTCACGCTAATCAAGAAAGTATCTTACACGAAGCACTAGATCATTAATTAATCATACAAACTCAACTAACTAATATTAAAATGCTAAGTCAATGCACTAGAAGACGAAATTGTACCAAAAGCTAAGCATTCTTTATTCTTTATTCCTTATTCTTTTGCACATCCCAAACACACAATATTATATTGCTCAACCAAGACAAAAATTCTGAATTTTTTTCAAGCCTTGGCCGACCATGTAGGAGCATGTGATCAAGCTTTGCAATTTCAGAGTTCATGCTTAGACAAGTTATGACACAATGCATAAAAAATTGGCTCAAAACTCTACCCAAAGCACCACCATTCTCGACACACTCCATGCCCATGCTAGGATGATTCAAACATGCTTCTTGAAGACACAAAATTCTGATTTTTCAAGGCCCTAGGCCGACACAAGCATCAACACATCAAAGTTTTCATTCTTTCTTTCATTTTCTCTCATTCTCTCATTCTTTCTCTCAATTCTTCTCTCTCTCTCGGTCCTAGTTGAAGTTCTACTCTACATAGCTTAAGTTCACCATCCAAAGGTTCTTCAAGGCATGCAAGCTACTAGGAACTCGACCAAGAAAATCTAGAATGCAAGAGACACACATGCAAGCTCATTGAACCTTCATTTCGGCTTAGGAAATTAGAGAAAATCATGTGGTCTCTTTGCTAAGCAAGGAAAAAGGGACAACATTGTGCTTCATCAAGAGTTTGTGCATCTTCTTTGTTGTCTTGCTAAGGTGAGGGCTAAAACTTCTTGAAAAGCTTTTAAAAACCATATGCATGCCTTTGAATGTCTATTTCTACCTCTGTACTTGTGATATATTTGTATTCATGAGCTTTTGTAAACATGCATGGCAAGATATTTGGCTAGAATGTGATGATAGATGAAATCGCGTATGGGACAGTCTTCTATCTTGTTGGTGCTGGGTGATTTTAACCAGGTCAGTGAGGTTGCAAATGCGTGAAAATTGGTAGGTGACTAGTTTTGCCAGTTCTGAGCATTTTTACAGAAATAGGACAAAGCTAATTTTGACTCTAAGGTCCTCAAAATGGCACAATATCAAAATGTGTCCAAATCTGAAAAATCTGGAAAAATGAAGCAGGTTTTGGCAGATTCACTGTCCTTGTAGAACGAACCAGTTTTGACTTATTAAATGATATCTAAAATGCATGAAATTTGGTGTGGTGATATATTTTTCAGTTCTGGACATTTTTGTCAGAAATAGACTGAGGCTAAATCTGACCCTAAATCCACAAAAATGACAAGTATTAAAATGTGTACAAATCTGGAAAGTTTTGCGTAGTCTCACTGTTTTGGCTATAACTCTTGAACCCGAACTCCAAATGGTGCGAAGTTTGTTTCTGAATTTAGTTCACTCCTTAAGATTTAATTTGACATTTTGTTCATTGGAATTGGAGATTGTTTGCTTGTCTCAATGATTGTGAGAAAACAGACCATTGCAGTGAGGTTTTCATCTAGTGACATGCTTAGAAAAAATTATTGTAACTTCTCTTGTTTTATTAAATGCTTGGGATTGTGGCATTTGGTTGTTGTGTAGACTGTTTTGAATACTTGAGGGTGTTTGAATTAATCAATGCATGGCTTGAGTTTAATTACGAGATGACTTGGGACTTAATCGCACGGATAAGCATGAATTGAAACCCTAGTGACTAGGTAAACTCGCTAAGTGTTGATCCTATGGATATCGTGTTTAATTACGTGATTAGTAGGCTGCCCGTAGTTGTCCTTGTAGCCCTAAATGTGATTTCGATGATTACATGTTGACAAGTAGGCCTTTCTTTACCCGGTCCCACGTAGATGTCGTTGCATGTTGAATAATCTTATTATTTGATTACGTGAACTTCAAAATGAGTTATATGACTTGATTTACATGTGTTACATGGATGCCCGTTTAATATTCATATAACTCCATGTGCTTTTCAAGTGAGATTACCTGTTATATCGTGCCTCGCTTGTTTATTCGTCAATGTGCAATCTTATGACTGCTCGGAGGCAACCTACTCTGTTGCCTTCCTAATGTGATATATTAAATGTCATAAATGTGCATTGCATACAAGATTGCAACCTTTCATTCTAGCGTGGTAGCGTTCACGCACACCGGGAGGCATCGGGCTTGCCGGTGCAATCGTGACTACCATTGTCCAATTCCCTCTCTCGCTTGGGGGCTAGACTTCCTCGGAGAGTTGGGTCGTAGGATTTCGGGGTACATCTGGAGTACACCCATTTGGCGTGATAAGAGGATGATTTGAAGTCGGCCGCAACAACTGAGACTGGAAATGAACTGAGAGCAAAAGCTCATCGTATCCTTTTCACTATGTGTATAAGTACTCTCGCTTGGTTCCTTGAGGACCTCGAGGATGAAAGTCGGGTAATTGAGTTCTTTTACTTTTACATTACATTATGTACTTACTTGTGATATATGTCATGCTTGCAAAGGGTTTTCATAAGTTGAACCGGAAAATGAGTTTCAAAACTTATTTCTCGTTCCCCGTCGCTGAGTTCATAAGGACTCACCCTATTTTATCATCTCAGGTGAAGAAGACCAGGAACAGGTACCCGAGGACAACGTGCCTAATGATGATTCATTGGAATGATTGCTTGCCCTACGTGCCTTGCTTGACTATGGCCATTTTGTGATCAATATGTTGCTTGAAGACTATTTCATTTCTCATGATGCTTGTTATTGTATTGTAAATGACCCCTGTTGTAATTTGGGGTCTAATTTTGGCTTCTAATGATCATAACTGGATAGACACTACTATGGTCGTTTTTGCTATCGCTATTGACTAGTATCTATCATAGGATTATGAAGTATCAGGTAAGGATTAAGTAAAATGAATCTATCCAATCTTAAGTAGGTACTCATTGTTAAGCTAAGATCAACAAGTACTTTTGTAACAAGGATTAACAAACAAACGAGACATAGTATCATGCTAGGTTATTAATCAAACGAGACTTCGAGATATCTAGTAGGCGTTTCGATTGGTTATAAACAGTAATCTTAGTTGGAAATGAAATTGAGATTGAAAGTTTTGAGGTCTTTAGAAAATTAGGTCAAACTAAGGAGCCCAATTACAGTCGTTATGTTGCCGATTTTTCAGAGAATTTGTGGAGTTTAGGCTAAAATGTTAAGTGTTAAACTTTCATGAACGATTAAGTACGTGATATGACTCGAATGTTTAGAGCACAGCCTAGTCTAACCCCTATAGGTCGGGTTGGGGCGTGACACCCTAGAAGAATGGTATCAGAGCTTAGATTGCTTAAGGCGGGTTTAACTCTCGGATCGTGGGTAGAAGCCCTAAGGTAATTAGGATGACTTGTCTATATGTTATTGTGTGATAATGTTAATTGTGCCTTCTATGTTCTATGTGCTTATGTGATTTACATGTCTTAATTGTTTCTAGAATTGTGTATCTATATAAAATTATATGTTGCATATCTTATGCATTAAATTCTTGTCTTGTCATATTCCAATAAATTGTGCATCGTAATCTGTGCCTATAAATGGCTGGCCCTAGTACCCGCACTACTAATAGGAGCGGTGAGCCCTAAGAGACCGGAGATGCTTATCAAACTAATCCCGGCATAGCTATTTTTAACATGATGGTGAATGCCATGGATGGTGTGTCGCGAGTGTTGGAACGTCAAGATGCACGTGAAGCAAACAACAACAACAACAGGAATGATGGTAACCATGGGAGACATAGTAGAATGAGGGAGCTCCTTGACTTTCGCCCGCCCAAATTCCACAGGGAAGCTGATGATGAAAAGGCCGAGGCTTGGCTATCTAAGATCGAGAGGATTTTCAGGCCACTTAACTATACTGATGAAGAAAAGGTGGAGTTCGCTGTGTTTCTGTTGCACGGGGATGCTGAGCATTGATGGCACACTGTAGAGGCACTTTGGGAAACTAATCATACACCTTGCTTGTGGGGTAATTTCGTTAAGGCATTCAAGGAGAAATACGTACCTGCAGTTTCCAGGTAGAGACGGATTGAGGAATTCATGCACTTGAACCAGGGTAACATGACGGTGGCCCAGTACGAGGCTCGTTTTGACCGACTGTCCCGTTATGCTCAATACAAGGTCAGTACTCCTGTGGTGAAGAAACCGATGTATTTCCACGGGTCGCCTTCGTTCTGTATATGAGTTCTTTCAAATATCTCGTATCGTTTTTCGTGGATTAGCATCTCGAGGTCCTTTGATGGGCATAAAGAATTGTCTTGGTAGCAACCACCAAACCAATAGAACAAGGCTTAGCTCCGTAGCTGGGCTACAAGCAAGGTAAGTAGGTCCATTACCGATCGGCTCCAGACTGAAAAAACCTAATGGAGTAATCCCTTATCTCGGATTAGAGATGCTAACGGGGCGGGAATCAAAGCGGGAGACCTCTCTACCACCTCTTGTCAAGTACGCTTCCCAGACATAGACTACGTATAGGTTAGTACACTTGGAATGATAGAATATCACCATGTGAACATAACGTTACGAATGTAACTTCCAAGGGATTGACCACTATTCTAAATATAGTAAGGCGGACAACTCTTGTTCATTAGAGTGCCGAAGTGCGGAGGTTGTTCCCATCATTGAAGTCAGAGTGTGAGACTGAGTCTTCTGAATGAGAAAGAAAAAGAATGCTTAGTTTCGTTGGAAAAACCAAGGCAAATATCATATTGACTTTCTCTCGCCCTACTTCTAAAGATAGATAGAAAAAGTTGGAGATAGTGACTTTCTGAGATTCTCTCCTTTCTAAAGCTGTGCAAGGCGGCCCTCCCAGAACAAAGCCCCACCCCTATTTTCCTCCCTTTAATGTAAGACCCTTGCCTCGCTTCCTATTCATTTGTAGGTTTGGTCCCTTTGGCCTTTTTTTTTTCAAGAGGTGATTTCGAGAATCAACCAACCGACAAATCCGTAGCCCAGGTGACTCACAGCTTCCCTCTTGCCTAAATGAAATATGGGATGAATCAAATCAAAATTTTGATTGATTCAGGGCGGAGCGAAGCCAAATTTCATCAAGGCAAGGGGGCTTACTTTTCCTGAGGCTGAGTCATCCTATTCAAATTTAGCTATGCTAGTGGAAGAGAAAAAGTTTTCAGATGATATGGACCCCCAAGAGATGGGCAAGAACCCCCAATTGCTTAGGGGTCGTACTCTGTCCCGCTTGGTGGACGAAATCTTCTCTCCTTTTAGAATTCTTCCTCCCACACACCCTTGCCCTCTTTCACCGAGGAGGAAATAATAATCTTCCAAGCGGACAGAGACCTAAATTTCAATTAGATTCATTCCTAAGCTTTCTTTGTTGCAGGAAAATGATCAGTCCGATAGTGCTGGAGAGAAGAAAAAGCGATAAAACCCTCTCTAATTCGGTCACCGAGCAGTCGAACAACTCTTCAGTAACCCAGAATGACTCGACCCCATCGACACTTCTTTCGCTGTATACCCCATCCATCCTTCAAATGTAGAAGAAATGGTACTTTATCTTTTAATATATATAGTAGGGCCCTAGAATGCTAAAAGGTAAGGGAACAAGAGTTGTCACGATAGAAAAGAAAACAGAAAGAAATGACTAAAAGGAACCAACGATTATCTCTTTTTAAACAACCTATATCCTTCATACTTAATCAGCATTTGATAGATTATCCAATCCCGAGCAATCTTAGTTATTGGTGGGGGTTTGGTTTGTTAGCTGGTATTTGTTTAGTCATTTAGATAGTGACTAGAGTTTTTTTAGCTATGCATTACACACCTCATGTGGATCTAGCTTTCAATAACGTAGAACACATTATGAGAGATGTTGAAGGGGGCTGGTTGCTCTATTATATGCATGCTAATAGGGCAAGTATGTTTCTCATTATGGTTGACCTTCATATTTTTCGTGGTCTATATCGTGCGAGTTATAACAGTCCTAGGGAATTTGTTCAGTGTCTCGGAGATGTAATCTTTCTATTAATGATTGTGACAACTTTTATAGGATATGTACTACCTTGGGGTCAGATGAGCTTTTGGGGAGCTACATAATTACAAGCTAAGCTAGCGCCATACCTGTAGTAGGAGATACCATAGTAACCTGGCTTTAGGGTGGTTTCTCCGTGGACAATGCCACCTTAAATCATTTTTTTAGTCTTCATCATTTACTCCCCTTTATTTTAGTAGGTGCCAATTTGTTTTATCTGGCTGCATTGCATCAATATGGATCAAATAATCAATTGGGTGTACATTCATAGATGGATAAAATAGCTTCTTACCCTTATATTTTTGCAAAAGATCTAGTAGGTTGAGTTGTCACACCCCAGCCCGACCTAAAGAGGTTAAACTAGGGTTTGACTTATTATACTATTGCTATTCAATAGACCTTAATCAATTCCCAACTATTGATACTTAGTTATTTACTAAAACTCCAAAAAAAATTTCCAAAAAAACGGCAGTATGACGGTTGTATTTAGGATCTTTGGTTTGACCTAATTTCTAGAACACCTCAAATAAATTCCAAATAATTAATTTAATGCCAACTATCATTCCTATTTTGCCATCAACCGGTATGCCTATTAATTTATCTTGAAAGTCCTATTTGGTTAATAAGCCTAGCATGATACCTATGCCCTATTTATTTGTCAATTTTCCTTATCATGCACGTACCTATTATCCTTTAGCTTACAAATGAGCACCTAAGTGAAATTGGTTAGAGTTAACTTAGTTGATTCCTCACCTAGTGGTTTATACGCCTACGATAAAAACTAATCAAGATAATGAAAGCAACAACCAAATAAAGAGTTCGTCCAGTTATAGATAGTACAAGCCAAAATTAGACCCCAAATTACAACGGGGGTCATTTACAATAACAACATAAGTAGTCTTCAAATCAAACACAACGTCCATAAAATATTCACATTCAGACAAAGCACATAAGGCACACAGTCACTCCTAGGATTCATCAACAACCACATTCTCCTCGGGTACTTGTTCCAAATCTGCTTCACTTGTGATGATAAAAGATGGTAAGTCCTTATGAACTTAGCGAGGGGAAAACTAGTAACAAGGTTTTTGAAATCATTTTTCCTGGTTAACTTGTGAAAACTCCTTTGAAAACATGTCATGTAACACAAATAAGATCATATATAGCATAAGTATAATGGAACAATAAACACAGTTACCACACCAAGCGAGAGTACTTAAGCATATAGTAAAAAGGATACGGTGAGCTTTCGTTCTCAAGATCAATCGGTGAGCATTTCCTCTCAAGATCATTTTCAATAACCATTGTTGTAGCCAGCATCAATCATCCATTTATCACTCCAACAGGTGTACTCCGGATTGTACACCAAACCTACGACCCAACTCTCCAAGGGTGGAATGCCAAGCAAGAGAGAGAATTGTACCCCAGTAGTCCCGGGAGCACCGGCAAGCCTTATGCCGCCCGGCGTTCGTGAAACGCTACCATGCCATAATGAAATGTTGCAACCTTGTATGCAATTCACATTTATGCCATTTAACATTTCACATTAGGAGGTCAACAAAGTAGGTTGCCTCTGAACAAGTATATGATCACATTTTGACATATTGGCACATAAGGCAATGTAAGAACATATAATTATTTCATATATCAATTTGAAAGCAATTAAACTTTCACGGGAAGCCAAGTAATCATGTTCAAAATAACCCATAGAATATCTTTTAACAATTCACATTAGCAGGTCAACAAAGTAGGTTGCCTCCGGATACATGTATGATCACATATCGACAAGTAAACGTACGAGGCATGCTTTAACATGTAAATCCACTTTGTATAACAACTAGAAGCAAATGAATATTTAACAGGCAGCCAAGTAATGTCATACAAAATAAGCCATATATCACATTTTAGCTCATATACCAAGTGTTAGGGACATACGAACATGCTACGACACTTTACCCAAAACAGGGTACAAGAATAGTTAACTTATCAACATGCAATCGTCAAGAATCAAGCTTAGGGCTATCAAGACAATTCCGGGTAGCCCATTTACATTCCTCAACATCAATTATAAGTCACACAAGGGTGGTTTATGACTTGGAAATCTACATAGCCATTAGGGTTTACAAGGACCGTGCTCGTGTGTAGGTTTAGTTGGCTAAGAACCACAAGAATCACTTAGACAAATTCAAGCACACTTAGAGATTATTGGACAGCCTACTAACAACTCAAATGAATTCATTTAACCATACGATAGTCACTTAGCAAGCATGCATAGGCAATCAGGATTCAATATGGTGCTCACACATATGATCAAGCAAGAATTCGTCATGTAATGAACCTAAGCCATGCATCAACTAATTTAAGCAACCTCATCTAACCAAAACAGCCCGTGCAATTTCTAATTTCCACAAGTCCAAGCATTCAATACCTCAAAGTACAATTACAATATGGTTTAAATCAAGTTTCCAAGCAAAACCTCACTGCAATAGCCAATTTTTCCTCATTCAATTAACCAAGCAAATAACCTTCAAATTCAATTAATCAAATGTCAAATTGAAGCTTAACGAGTTCTTTAAATAAAAGAACAAACCTTGCTGCATTTCGAGTTCGAAAATAGGAGTTATCTGCAAAACCGTAAAACCACGCATAACTATCCAATTTCATACACATTTCGATATTTTCCATTTTTGGGGGTTTCAAACTCCGAATTAGCCTTAGCTTATTTCTGCAAGATATGTTCAGAACTGACAAATATAGTGACTCACCAAATTTTATGCATTTTTAACATCATTTTCTAGGCCAAACGCATTTCGTTCTGATCAGATAGAGAGCTGCCAGAAACATAACTTCATATTTCCAAGTTGTCCAGATTTAGACACATTACTATATTTTCCATTTTTTCGGGTCTTAAACGCAAAATTAGCCTCAGTCTATTTCTGCAAGATTTGTTCAAAATTGAAAATTCTAGTGACTGAGCAAGTCACATGAATTTTAAACATCGTTTGATACCTTAAATGTGCTTCGAGCAGAAGGGTCAGTAGCTACCCAAGTTTTCTAGAAAGGTTCAAACATGTGTTCTTGGCTTCTAAGCATACAAAACATGGCATGCACATATACACACATACTCATGAGCTTAAAAACATTTGGAAAATAGTTTGAACCCTCACCTTAGTGGAGATTTACAAAGGAAAACCACGGAACTAGTAGAAGCTTGAGAAATCGCCTTGAACGTGCATAAAACCCTTAAGATCTTGCCTTGACCAAAGTTTCTTCTTGATTTCCTCACATTTTTAGTCTAGTTAGCCAACATATGGTATGTGAGAGTGTTCATACATATGAGAAGGGAAATGCAACTCAAATCTTACCTAGTGCCATGAATAAGAGGATATAGGGGTCTTTGCTTGAAGTTTTGAAGTTCCTACCTTGATGCTCTTTCTTGGTTGAAGGTATGAAGAGCCTTGGGAGTGGTTTTCTGGCAAAAACTCAGATATGGGGAGTGGGAATGATGATAGAGTCAAAAATGAGAGGAAATGAGATAGAATTAGTTGTTTTAGGGTGTTATTGTTTGAGTATGGGTGTGGTTTGGCTTTGGGACTTGGGGGAGCATGCAATTCTTGTGTTTTGTGTAGTATTTTGAATATTGAGGGAGCATGGGTGAGTTGGCCGAGAATGGGAAGGGTTTTGGGTAGAATATGGCTTACTTTATGTGCATTGTGTTTGGGAAAGGCAATAAATGGTGATTTAGGAGTTTGTGTGGATAGAATTGTTTATTGTTAGTGGAGTTTGTTGGATTTTGAATTGGATAGTATTATATTGTATAGGTTTTAGGAAGAATAAAGAATATTTAGGAGATTGGGTTGTTTGTCTTCTAGTGGGTTGAATTAGGATTAAAGTATAGTATTTAATAGTTAGTGGGTTTTGTAGGAAAAGATGATTAGGTATATTATATTGGGGATGATTTGGATGATGATAGGGTTTTGTCTTGTAGTGAATTTGAATTAGGATTAAAATAATGTTAGTGGAATGTTTAGGAATAGTTGAATGTTATTTTATTGTATAATGCTTTGTGTAGGAATCTTTCTTAATTAGCGTGCAGGCACGCATTCCTAAGTTTTAGGGCATGAATTACGGGGTAGACACGAACTATGAGGTAAGGCTCGTACTTCAAGACTAAGGCACGCATACCTATCTGAATGTACGTAACCCTAAGTTATGCACGTAGACCAATGCAAGGCACGTAATTCAATGCAATGCATGGAAATCGAGGCAAGACTCTTATATCTTGGTTAAGGCACACACTTCAAGGTTAGTGCACGAATATCAAGGAGTCACATGTAAATCAAGGATTAGGGCATGTAATCCAAGGTCGGTCATATAATTCTGGGTCTAAAGTATGCAAATCGAGGTAACACACGTTATTCGGGGTCAGGCCTCACATCCTCCCCTGCTTAAAAGAATTTCGTCCCAAAATTCATTCTTACTTGTTGAGTTCATTTAGACGGATTCTGACCTTTGTTATTTTTCTCACTCCGGTTAGTCCCGTGTCCTATGATCTCTCTTACCACAACCAATTCACTTCCTACGTTTCTCCAATCATTTAATTCAGTGTGACCTCTACATTTATAGTTCGTTTCTTTGAACGACTCTATTCTCTCCATTTGATCTTAAGGTCAAGTTCATTAACTAAGGTTAGAATCTCCAAACATAGTCATCAAAGTTGCATCGGTATTCTAACAATATAACTATAACTCCAAAATCATTGACTTATGTCGTGTCAATCTTGCATTCATACCTCAAAAGGAATATCAAAATAATACCATGATCCAATGGTGACATACCCTAATTTCCAGATGATAGGTCTATATCCGATTTACATATCCTATCAACTAGCTTCAAAATTGTTAACACGTAGGACATACACATGTTATGGGTCATTTCCACAATATGACCCTATTTTCAGGAAGAACTCACCAAACAAACTAATCCATCTCAAGTCGTCATCTATCGATAGTATCATAGTCCTTATCTCGCAGGTACATTAGATTAACAAATCTTCTAATGACTAGTCTCCCGGTTATAAGCTCCTATTCACTAACATCCTTTCCCAGCTTCGTTAACCTTCCCGCTCGTAATCAAGGAGAAAGACCGTTGAGATTCATTAAACTCAAACTCTAAGGTTTGTTAGGTACCACCAACAAATTGCCATCGAAATTGCATGGGTAAACTAATCATGTTGCACTAGTTCAACTTCTTACAAGTAAATTTCATCAGCTTGTCATCCACAATTTATTTCCTTATTCAAATCTCTATCTTCAAGTCCCGAGGCTTCATAATTTCTTTTAATCTTAACCAAGACTCCCAAGCAGAATAGTTTTAACCTCAAATAAATTCAACTCACCTCAATCCAAGGTTACGTCATACTTAAAAAGACAATGGTCCTACGTACTTAGCGACCTAGTCATTCTTTCGAACACTTAATGCCTGTCAATATATCTTCAACATTAGTGTTACTAAGCTAGGTTCATAGCCATGTAAGTGATATCAATGCTCCACTAGGTTACCGGCCGTACAACAACAATCTTAGGACTATAAATGGGTACCAAAATGATCTAGCTCATAAGATACTTACCATACTAATCCAAGTAGCTTGTTACATGAAATAACTTCAAGGCTGTATCAACATAAGAATTATGTCCACGAGGCATCCTTCAATATAATCTAATAGAACTTCAAAAGTAATCAACTACTCATTTAACTATTAGTACAAGATCCACCCTCTATTTAACGACCACGATTTGAAGTCTACCAACAGCTAGTTTCTAGATGAGAAACGGTGCACATAAATACGGTTGTCTAACAGTAATCTCTATGGTCATCATGACTCTAATTCATCTCTATCTTAACTATATGAAATCTTTCCCTCCTCATTTACATTCTCAACTAGCTAAGAGCATCAAGACTCATCGACCTTAGGTCCTAGGGTTTACCTTGAATCGTCATGCATACTCACTATTAGCTATTTAGGATTACTAATCATGTAATACCCCGATCCCTCTCAAGACTGGAAGTTCTATTAATCAATCTAACCGCAACCCAATTCCAAACCCGGGCATAAAATTTAGGGAAAAACGGACTGAGTCTCCCCTATTTTTAGGCAAAATGCAAACCCGTGACAGCATATAAGTGGACCAGCACCATGTCCAACTATTCAAAATTCCTCAAGGCCATCCGAGCCTCGGTTCTCAACAATTAAACACAACAAGTATATATACATTTCCAAGTACCCAGACTATTCTAACTCTTTCCTTTAAGCAATACAAACATGCATTGAATCCAAAACTTACTAACCAATACATAAAACTTAAATGACTTTTCTTTACACATTGATTATATACATCTCATGAAAGTAAAATCTTTACATCTTTGACCACTCAAGCCACATAGCACGCAAGGCAACTCTTCAAGCACGATCTATCACATAACCATGAACTTTCTAGCTAACATGGTATTTCCTGAAATGTGGTGATGAGGAGTGAGTATACACAACACGTATACTTAGTGAGGGCAAAACAGATATCGAGGTGGACATAAAGAAGATCGTGCAATGCAAATAAGACAGTTAGGCAATATAACCGACAAGTAAAGCAATCAATATATGCAACAATACAATAAACAATTAATAAAAGCTATACCACACTTTGAAGGCTATGGTTCACTCATACGAGCAATATACCATTTCACAAGAAATACATCAATCTCGAGCTTGATGTTGACAACGATGACAATAAGCGCGCAACCACCTTATAACATCCATTAGGTGTACTCCGAATGTACCCCGATACATCTACGACCCAAATCACCTAGGGCGGCATCCCTAGCGAGAATAAGAATAGGACACGGAGCTAGAGCAACCAACCCTGGCAGCCGGAGACTGCCCAAAGAGGCCCATCACTCACGCGCCTGACACTATGCAATGCAATACGAGATACAAGCAATAAACGAGCGATAGCATAAAAGTGCAGATTTGTATCAACATTCAATATATCAAGCACTTACAATCAATAATAGCAATCAATTAACTTTTCAAGCATGATTATCATTAATAGCAACAAGAACACCAATTAAACAAGTAATAGCAGTTCAAACACGAAAATGAAAAATATCACTATTCAATCTCTAACTTCCAAAGGCAATTACGAGCAAACAAGCTACGGGATTAAGAAACCGATTTCACTACCTTCACTTAGGCACTACAAGGCACGTTTCTATGGCACGAAACCTCACTTTCCCAACCGAAGCCTGAAAGTCCACCTACTGCATTTGAACTATAGCTATGCTAGCCAGTCGCTCAATCAATGCCACAACAGCGTCAAAAGTACTTCCATGCCCTCAATAGCAAAACCCCCAACTCAATTCGAGCACGGTCAACTCTTGGTCAAACGGCCCCTTTACGTTTCTTTGTCTAATTTTCAATTTTAACAAAGGCCGATTCGTTTTTATAGCACATTTTATCTTTCTAACATTAATGGCACCTAACCAAATCAAGAAATCACAATTTGGATAAAAAATCCAAAAATTTAGGGTTTTACTATTCAAAAACACTATTCATTATTCTTCGCCAATTTCAATTTACATTTCTAGCCGTAAAAATTGCTAAATAACTAACAAGCAATGCTCTACGATCCCTAAAGAGACAATTCCAAGCAATTTTAGGCATTATAACGCATTAAATATCAAATCTAAGAAATTGAATCAAAAATCAAATTCAAATAAAAATGCACAAAAAAAAACCCACACAGAGATTGACGAGGAAGACCCGCAGGAACCTTAGCCACGATCCTCATCCAATTCCATGCAAGATTGTAGAAGAAAATAGAAGCAAAAATCTTTTTTGTTCTTCTTTGGGAGCTTCGGCCATGGGGGGGGGGGGGGGGTGGGGGGCGAAAAATGAGCATTTTGGCTTTTGTTTTTTGAGTTGATTTTGTCTTGTTTTTGTTTTATAAGGTGACAAGGGCATTTTGGTCCTTTTGCAAAGTCAAGCTTAAGTGAAAATATGGTCAAACAAGCTCATTTTGATGACATTTATTCTAGCTCAAGCTAAAACAATGCAATTGAATGAAAAACAACTAAAAACTAACTCAATTAAGCTAAAAACACTATTCATTAAATTCAGAAAATATTTCTCTAACTCTCTTTTTCGATGCACTACGATCAAATGGTCAATAAACGATCACTATTAGATTGATAAACAATTTCTTAAAAATATAATTTTTGAAAAGTAATTTAGTTTAAAATTCACTCCGGCTCAAAGTTACTTTTCTCATTTAATTGAAAACTGAGTAATTAAATGCAAGAAAATAAAACCGATTATTAAAATAATCAAAATAATAAATATTCATTTAAAAATAAATAATTTAACTGTTTCTATAATATTTTAAAGAATTATGAAATTAATGCTAAGATACGAATGAACAAGTTAATATAGCACGTAATCAAATGCAATTAAATACTAACATTTAAGATGACACTTAATTAAATACAAAAAAATAAATCCAATTACTATAAATAATAAAAATAGGTAATAATCTTTTAATTAATCAATATAAAAATTATTTGAATATTTTTAAAAGAAATATAAAAATAATACTTTTTAAAAGAAACATGAAAATAGTGCGTAATGGATGATTTAACTAATTAAACACTTAATTAAATGCAGTTAAATGCTATTAAATGCATGCCGCGTCCGGGGTATCACGAATCATACCCTAACGACTCCACTTTGCAGCCGGATGCTTTAATCTCATTTCCATAGTTTATATACTAGGTCCATCAGTATTACTTAGGGATGTATACTTCCTAACATCCTCTAGGATATCCAAATGACGAGGGTGTACAATGACTTACTTTGCATAATCACAACTAAATCCGAGGGGCACCAAACTAATAAAATGATTCTTAATATCACCAATATCCAACTTAGGACCTTTAGCAACATTATTCATCTAATGCATAATTCAATACCTTACACTTCTATTCGACCTAGCATTTTAGGTGTAGTCTTCCGAACACAAGTTCTAGCTACATGAATTCCTCGATTCCAACATCCCTATATCTTGTTATAGTAAAGAATCATTAACCTTGTTAAACTCAATCTCCAGAGTTGCCTACATGTCTTGAGGTTATCCATTGGTAAGTCACTTAAATACACTATCCATATCTTAATAATCTAACCGCTAAAAGTAACTATTGTCAACTTCCACGAATTCATCTCTTAATTTTTAGGTCACGATCTTACCATTTAGCGAACTTGAAACTCGCTTGTATACACCATATTAGAATCAACAATGCCTAATTCCAACCAAGTAAGGATTCAATCATATAAATAGTCTATTATACCAATTTAAGATATAAGAATTTAATTCAAAAGCACCTTCTAAGTCAAACTTCCATTATAAGCATATGAATATATATATATACTACTCCACATGTCCAATAGTATACTCTTATATCTAAAAAAAGTTGTACGTCATTAACCTTTATACTTGAACCACAATTAGAAAAACTGTTTAACAAAATCAAGAACTTCATAGCTATAAAATTTATATCTTAATCATAGGTATGGGTATCCCAAAGAAAAGGAGATAACTTTACCTCAACAATTATACCTATGCTACGCATTTTATATATGCATATCCAATAATATATACGATCCATCGAGTACCTGTGAAGATGCAAGAAATCTCTAACCAAGCCTTTACGTTCTTCCTACATGAATTCAATTCCCTGAAAGTCCTAATTCTAACTATCTATGTGTATAAACAGTCAATCATGGTTATATAACATGCACATGTATCAAGGAAGGAGTATAAAAGCATGCATGCATTATTGAGGGCACTAACATGTCGGTTTGCATGACACATAATACTTATGGTCCACAAAGACACATGATATTCAATGCTCAAAACAATTAAAGCACATTAGCACACATTAACACATATAAACAAGACATCATAATTACCTTAGGTCTTCTACCCATGGTCCGAGAGTTGAACCCGACTAATGCGAAAACTACATTCTGATACCATTCTAATAAGGTGTCACGCCCCAGCCCAACCTAAGGAGGTTAAACTAGGGTTTCACTTACTATACTATTGCTATTCAATAGACCTTAATCAATTTCCTACTATTGATACTTAGTTATTTACTAAAACTCCAAAAGATTTTTCCGGGAAAACGGCAGTATGACGGCTGTATTTAGCATATTTGGTTAGACCTAATTTCTAGAACACCTCAAATAAATTCCAAATCTTTAATTTAATGCCAACTATCATTCCTATTTTGTCATCAATCGGTATGCCTATTAATTTATCTTGAAAGTCCTATTTGGTTAATAAGCCTAGCATGATTCCTATGCCCCGTTTATTTGTCAATTTTCCTAATCATGCACGTACCTATTATCCTTTAGCTTACGAATGAACACCTAAGTGAAATTGGTTAGAGTTAACTTAGTTGATTCCTTACCTAGTGGTTTATACGCCTACGATAACTACTAATCAAGATAATGAAAGAAACAACCAAATAAAGAGTTTGTCCGGTTATAGATAGTACAAGCCAAAATTAGACCCCAAATTACAACTGGGGTCATTTACAATAACAACATAAGTAGTCTTCAAATCAAACACAACGTCCATAAAACATTCACATTCTGGCAAAGCACATAAGGCACATAGTCACTCCTAGGATTCATCAACAAGCACATTCTCCTTTGGTACTTGTTCCAAATCTGCTTCACCTGTGATGACAAAAGAGGGTGAGTCCTTATGAATCCAGCGAGGGGGGAACAAGTGACAAGTTTTTTGAAATCTTTTTTCCCGGTTAACTTGTAAAAACTCCTTTGAAAACATGTCATGTAACACAAATAAGATCATATATAGCATAAGTATAATGGAACAATAAACACAGTTACCACACCAAGCAAGAGTCCTTAAGCACATACTAAAAAGGATACGGTGAGCTTTCGCTCTTAAGATCAATTGGTGAGCATTTGCTCTCAAGATCATTTCCAATAACCATTGTTGTAGCCGGCATCAATCATCCACTTATCACTCCGACGGGTGTACTTTGGATTGTACGCCAAACCTATGACCTAATTCTCCGAGGGTGGAATACCAAGCGAGAGAGAGAATTGGACCATGGTAGTCAAGGGAGCACCGACAAGCCCTATGCCGCCCGGCGTTCGTGAAACACTACCATGCCATAATGAAAGGTTGCAACCTTGTATGCATTGCACATTTATGCCATTTAACATTTCACATTAGGAGGTCAACAAAGTAGGTTGCCTCCGAACAAGTATATGATCACATTTTGACATATTGGCACATAAGGCATTGTAAGAACATATAATCATTTCATATATCAATTTGAAAGCAATTAAACTTTCACGGGAAGCCAAGTAATCATGTTTAAAATAAGCCATAGAATATCTTTTAACAATTCACATTAGCAGGTCAACAAATTAGGTTGCCTCCGGATACACGTTTGATCACATATCGACAAGTAAACATACGAGGCATGCTTTCACATGTAAATCCACTTTGTATAACACCTAGAAGCATATGAATATTTAACGGGCAGCCAAGTAATGTCATACAAAATAAGCCATATATCTCATTTTAGTTCATATACCAAGTGTTAGGGACATACGAGCATGCTACGACACTTTACCCAAAACAGGGTGCAAAAAGAGTTAACTTATCAACATGCAATCATCAAGAATCAAGCTTAGGGCTATCAAGACAATTCCGGGCAGCCCATTAACATTCCTTAACATCAATTATAAGTCACACAAGGGTGGTTTATGATTTGGAAGTCTACGTAGCCATTAGGGTTTACAAGGACCATTTTCGTGTGTAGGTTTAGTTGGCTAAGAAACACAAGAATCACTTAGACCAATTCAAGCACACTTAGAGATTATTGGACAGCCTACTAACAACTCAAATGAATTCATTTAACCATACGATAGTCACTTAGCAAGCAGGCATAGGCAATCGGGATTCAATATCGTGCTCACACATATGATCAAGCTAGAATTCATCATTTAATGAACCTAAGCCATGCATCAACTAATTCAATCAACCTCATCCAACCAAAACAGCGCATGCAATTTCTAATTTTGACATGTCCAAGCATTCAATACCTCAAAGTACAATTACAACATGATTTAAATCAAGTTTCCAAGCAAAACCTCACTACAATAGCCTATTTTTCCTCATTCAATTAACCAAGCAAATAACCTTTAAATTCAGTGAATCAAACGTCAAATTGAAGCTTAACGAGTGCTTTAAATATAAGAACAAACCTCGCTACATTTTGACTTCGAAAATAGGAGTTATGACCAAAACCGTGAAACGACGCAAAACTATCTATTTTCATACACATTTCGATATTTGCCATTTTTGGGGATTTCAAGCTCAGAATTAGCCTTATCCTATTTCTTCAAGATATGTTCAGAACGGATAAATCTAGCGACTCACCAAATTTTATGTATTTTTAACAACTTTTTCTAGGCCAAACGCATTTCGTTCCAATCGTATAGAGAGCTGCCAGAAACATAACTTCGTATTTCCAAGTTGTCCAGATTTAGACACATTACTATATTTTCCATTTTTAGGGGTCTTAAACTCACAATTAGCCTTACTCTATTTCTGCAATATTTGTTCAAAGCTGAAAAATCTAGTGACTCACCAAGTTTCATGCATTTTTAACAGCGTTTGTTACCTTAAACATGCTCCAAATAGAAGGGTTAGTAGCTACCCGAGTTTTCTAGAAAGGTTCAAACATGTGTTCTTGGCTTCTAAGCATATAAAACTTAGCATGCACATATACACACATACTCATGAGCTTAGAAATATTTAGAAAATAGTTTAAACCTTCACGTTAGTGGAGATTTACAAAGGGAAACCATGGATCTACTAGAAGCTTGAGAAATCGCCTTTAACGTGCATAAAACCCTTAAGATCTTGCCTTGATCAAAGTTTCTTCTTGATTTCCTTACATGTTCAGTCTAGTTAGCCAACATATGGTATGTGAGAGTGTTCATACATATGAGAAGAGAAATGGAACTCAAATCTTGCCTAGTGCCGTGAAAAAGAGGATATAGGGGTCTTTGCTTGAAGTTTTGAAGCTCCTACCTTGATGCTCTAGCTTGGTTGAAGGTATGAAGAGCCTTGGGAGGGGTTTTCTTGCAAAAATTCAGATGTGGGCAGTGGGAATGATGATAGGGTCGAAAATGAGAGGAAATGAGAGAGAATTGGTTATTTTAGGGTGTTATTGTTTGAGTATAGGTGTGGTTTGGCTTTGGGACTTGGGGTAGCATGCAATTCTTGTGTTTTGTGTAGTATTTTGAATATTGAGGGTGCATGGGTGAGTTCACCAATAATGGGAAGGATTTTGGGTAGAATAGGGCTTACTTTATGTGCATTTTGTTTGGGAAAGAGAATAAAAGGTGATTTAGTTATTTCTGTAGATAGAATTGTTTATTGTTAGTGGAGTTTGTAGGATTTTGAATTGGATAGTATTATATTGTATAGGTTTTAGGAAGAATAAAGAATGTTTAGGAGATTGGGTTGTTTGTCTTCTAGTGGGTTGAATTTGGATTAAAGTATAGTATTTAATAGTCAGTGGGATTGTAGGAAAAGGTGATTAGGTATATTATATTGGGGATGGTTTGGATGATGATAGGGTTTTGTCTTGTTGTGAATTTGAATTAGGATTAAAATAATGTTAGTGGAATGTTTAGGAATAGTTGAATGTTATTTTATTGTATAGTTCTTTGTGCAGGATTCTTTCTTGATTAGCATGTAGGCACGCATTCTTAGGTTTTAGGGCACGAATTACGAGATAGACACAAACTACGAGGTAATGCTCGTACTTCAAGACTAAGGCACGTATACCTATGTAAATGTACGTAACCCTAGGTTATGCACGTAGACCAATGCGAGGAATGTAATTCAATGCAATGCACGTAAATCAAGACACAACTCTTATATCTAGGTTAAGGCATGCAGTTCAAGGTTTGTTCACCAATATTGAGGAGTCACAAGTAAATCATGGATTAGGGCACGTAATCCAAGGTCGGTCATATAATTCTGGGTCTAAGGCACAGAAATCGAGATAACACATGTTATTCGGAGTCGGGGCTCACATGGGTAGCTTTTGCTATCTGTTTTTCCATTTGAATTTTTAATGCTCTAATGTTTTGGGGCATCCCGACAATTATATACCTGCTAATCCGATGCCCTCCCCGCCTCATATTGTGCCGGAATGGTATTTCCTACCGATGCATGCCATTCTTCATAGTATACCTGACAAAGTGGGAGGTGTAGTCACAATAGCACAGTTTTTATATGTCTGTTGGCTTTACCTTTTTTTAAAAGTATGTATGTACGTAGTTCAAGTTTTTGCCCTATTCACCAAGGAATATTTTGGTTGCTTTTGGCGGATCGTTTTACTACTAGGTTGGATCGGATGTCAACCTGTTGAGGCACCATTTGTTACTATTGGACAAATTTCTCCTTTTGTTCTCTTCTTGTTCTTTGCCATATCGCCCATTCTGGGATGACTTGGAAGAGGAATTCCTAATTCTTACACAGATGAGACCGATCATACCTGATCAGTGAAAAATTATGACACCAACCATTTACGAGTGAGTATTACACCAAGAATTGACAGGCGGATGAGTTTTCTAGGCCTAAGCGGTGGCGTACTTTGAGGGGGGAGCTATTGTGAGGCCTAGAAAGGCGGAAGCGGCAAATCGCTTCTACCGAGTTCCCCAACAGTAGCTTAGCTTAGTAGTTTAACTCTTTCTACTGGCTTGGCACTGTTGGATGCTTTTGATCAATAGGAAGATGAGGAAAAAAAAGCTTATGATGAGTATCTATTTGAGTTGATCATTGCCAAGATCTAATTCCAGTTTTTTCTTATGTATTAGAAACGCCTTACAATATGAAGTTTTACGCTTAAGGGAAGAAATGTTCTTGGTGGATACAAGACTTGGGACCCCTAGAATTTCTATGCAAGATGAGCCTATATGAGTGCCAATCAACCTAGCCACCAGGTTTGAGAGTAAGGTGGGATCCCTGGATCTAGTGGCCGGTGAATCACTGATCAAATAAAAGATTTTGGAGAGATTCTTCATCGATCTAGTGGCTAGTGAATCACTGATCAAAGAGCGAGCAGCCGCCAGGTTTAATGATTTAGTGGGATCCACTGATATAGTGGTTGGTGAACTGCTTCTTCTTCTTCCACGAAGATTCAGACAAAAGCGAGATTGGATGGAACTGAACAAGATTTGGCGAACAAATACAAAAATCAAATGCTTTATTATTGAGAAAGTAAAAGGCGGTTATTCAGTAGCCATTGCAGGTTTCATTACTTTTCTTCCATCCCGTCCCCTCAAAAGTCAAAGAATATCGAATGATCGATTCACCATTGAGAGAATTAACCCCAAAAATATGAATATTGTGGTATTCTAAGGCAGATCAAACAAGAACTTGACGAGCGAAATCCGCTAACGAAAAAAAAAGAGCACTTTTTTCAATTCCGAAGCCTAGCGTCTCCTGATAGCACTCTATCACCTTAAGCCATTCTTTTGTTGAGGGTCTTCCACTTTTTCCAGCCTTCTATTTATATTGCAAAGAAAAGCAAAGGCTTTTGCTTGAATGCGTGACTGCGGCGTGCCTATCGCCCAGGCACGACACTCTAAAATTCATATTGGGTTGAGCAAGAATACTGCGACTAGGATGACGAAGAATGGAATTGAGAGCATAGTCTCAATAAAAAGAATTCAAAACCAACCTACAAGTGGTGGATTTGGATGAAGTCTCGCAGAAGAAAATCCTTAATCTATAGGGGCGAAAGCACGCTACAATTAGCAGCCCTTTTCTTATTATTAGGTTGATAGGTTGCTTAAGCAAATGTTTAAATCGTGGGAGAAAAGGGAAGAAAAGTGAACCCGCCCTAGGCAAACCTACTTCTCATTATCTTGTTCCTGGTCAAGCTCCTGTACCCGCTATTTATTCCAATCATCCCCAATTAACATAAGGTAAGAAGGAGCCACTATCAATTGAATAAACGTATCAAAGAGAATGAGGTCTAGGGCCCCGAAATATCAATGAGAAAGAGTAATAGAACAAGGTGGGAATAAGATATTACAAATGGGTAGGACAACAAAGTTAAATTCAATGGCTTTATGAGATAATTGGTATACTTTTTTCGTAGGCAGGCCTAGCGGTATCCAATCAATGTAGTCAGCGGAACAAAGGAAACAAGGAATGGGAAAAATTTGAGAGGAAGATCTAAGTACCGAGAGGGAAATAGAGATCGAATCCATATCATTCTCCACACACATACGATTCGTTAGCAGTGACCTTACCACGCATCATTACCACCTACCATTTCATGTGAATATGTAATAAGCAATATCCTTCGCAACTAGAGGAGAAATATGAACATTTCCCTTATCTTTCTTGGCATCAACAACCTTAAGAACCATAGGTGTACCAACCGAGGTAGAGATTGGAGTGCAGTGACCGTACCCGAGATAGATCTGAACCAACAGTTGCGGAGAATAGGTGCAACGGGAAATCATGGGAATAATGAGAGGGTACGTAGGGAACATGGCTGACCAAGCTCATTTTTCTAAGGATTGAAAAAAGAAATCGGCCGATGTTCTTCCCAATTGCTCCAATAAACGTGCCGACACCCCACCCCGTCTGGAGAATGATACGATTGACCAAGAGTACTTATCAAACCCAACTAAGGGTTTTATCTGCAACCTCCTGAACTGTTCACATCACTCTTTTCGGTTCAAACAAAGGCTATAATGAAAGTTTGGATCGACTTCCTAGTGTACGGAATACGGAATGGATTCCAAAGCCCTCTAATTTTAGCTTAGACTAACGTCATTGATTCCTAGTGCTATAACAGACTGCCCTTAACGCGAAAATCAAAGCCCTCACAACACTCGATACCTGCAACTACTCTCGCTTATGGTAGTAGATAAACAGGTGGACATGTATCTGCAGCCTCTGCTATTGGTAGATTGACTACTTTATATGGACTTGGGGCTGTAACTGAGGATAGTGCATGGGAATCTTACGATAGCTCTCCTTACAAGATCAAATAAAGAACCTACGAACCACTAAAGATAGTTTTTTTCTCCCTTTATCCTTTAAAGTGAAGCAGGACCAGTTTTTATTTCTCGTCTCGGCTTCTTCAACAACTCTTTCCACAAGCCCTATTTTGTAAGGGATGGAAAGTGCAATCGCCAAAGCGGGAAGCTCATCTCAAACAAAAGCTATAGAGGAAAAGAGAGCCAAGGAAGACTTAGTACAACTGCTTAGTGCAAGGAATATTCTGAAACCACTAGCTGCAATCAAACTAAATGAAAGCCTTGATCGATATGATATTAATATAATATTAATGTGCTCAAGCAACCTTACTAACCGAAGAAAGCTCTTCGAGCTTCCCTTATATATATAAAGTTTTTAGAAAGGGGCGAGGTTTGAAGATGCTCGACCAAAGGAATGAGTCACAAGGTGAATTGAAAGCCCCAACAACAAACGAACCTACGGGCAGAGCATTTTCGGGGACTAACCTTCTTCCATCTTACTTGACTTCCAATTAGACTTTTTTTTTCACTTCCTCTTTATCCCCATTCTTCTGTTTAAGAACTGCGCCCCATCCCCTATTTTGTGGACTAAGGCTAGAAAGAGGTGCTTGCTTTATGAAACTTCAACCTTCTTTCTTTGATCGGAATATGAATGAGATGAAAAGGGTACTAGGTTCCTATCAACCGCCTTAGTGGTCTTTCTCAAACTAAAACAAGCTAAACTGGCAAAGACAACAATCCTTACATTCTCATTCTCAAGATTCAAGGCTATTCATTTCACACCGCTGGAAAACTCAATTCGTCTATCTACAAATAGATATCATAATTCTAGGTGCCACCCAAGAGAAAAACCTATCGTTGCACACAGAAAGAGGATAAAACGAATGTCTTTCCGACTCCATCCAAATTCCATATATAACCCACGTAAAAAATTCACTGCGAGAGAAATTGTAGAATTTGTTGAAACTCCTCACTTTGAAGACCTAATTCGGTCAGATTTTTCAAAATAGTAAGGAGTTGTTCCAAAGATTCAGAATCCTGATGGAGGTGGGTTGCTATGTCTTGAATCCTCCAACCAAGGGAAAGAACAAAAGTATTATTATAATATAGTTGGAGCAATTCTTCAATTTTTAGAGATATTTTTTCTCTTATTGTATCAAAACAAAGGTCCCCAAGCCTTTCGGCCATATTCTCCTCCTTTAACCCTTGAAGTCTTCCTGCACGAAAGGTTATTAACACTATCAGGGGAATATATGCAACTCCTACTATGGTTAAGATTTCATGGACCATCTCAGACAAAAAATGAGGAGATCGGGATTCATAATAGCCAACTTGGAATGTAAGAGAAATTCAAATGTTATAGATGACAAGGGCCTGTTGAGTTACTTACGAAATTTCAAATCGTTTCCAAGAAAACAACGTTCGACTCGTATGTGTTAAGCATATATATAGCATTGCGCAGTTTGTTTTCAGTCTCAATCAAAGACAGAGCATTTTTTATCTTAGGTTAACGAGGGTTACCAGCTGTATGACCTCGCAAGGCATTACTGTAGAGCTCTTTGGGCCTGCCGCTTTTTCAATCGAAAAGAAAAAACTATCAAGATTGGTTGGCCTACTGACTTTTATGTAATTAATAAAAAGATTTTTCCTACTAAACAATTTATCATCTTATCTATGTCATTTCAGGATTGATTTTCGTTGACACTCACTAGGCAATCAGAAATTCCTCACTTCATACAGTCGTAAGGCTTCCAAGTCTTACTAGTTCAACTATCTGCCGCATGCGTGTGTACTTCATTAGTGTGATCTAGTAATTGAAATACCTGGGCTATGGTTATCTTCTATTAGAAGCTATGCCTTTTAGAGTTTATCTTCTATTAAAGGATAATAAGGTGCGCTCTTCATGGATTGCTATTGCAGCTTGGCTTTATTGTCTGTTATTAACCCCCTATCGCTTTGATTTTGATTGCTTTAATAAATATCTCTTTCTTGTTTTCCTTATAGTCTTACCTTTCTCTTAAGATAGTGAGTGCGCTACTAGGAGTATGATTTAGGCTTTGCCAAAATAGGTTGCTAGGAAAAGAATTGGTTGTGAAAGAAGGAGCACTGAGGGAGAATGAATCCTAATCCAAGTACTATTGAATGGTATAGAATCAGCTCTTAGAAGCAAATACTTCTATTCTACGATATGACTATGCCCAGCCAGGCAAATAAGACATGGAATTGGATAGCTTAAACAAGGTAGAATCTATAGAGTGGATTAGGGGATAGTTCTTCTATTCAACTGTCTTATGTTAAGCACGGCATAGATGAAATTCGAATCCAAGAAGTAACTAGGAGAAGAAAGACAAGCAATACAGGGTCTTCAAGGAAGAGGTTGTTGCCCCGGTAGATATAAGAAGTTTGTAGTAAACCCTATATGGAATTCAACTATTCAACGTTGATGTTGATCTATTTGCTTGTACGATTGGGTTTGTGTTAAGTCTACCTATAGCTAATGAAGTTAGCCTTGCTTGTAGGAAATTTAGTCAATCTGGATTTACTTAAGACTTTCAAGTCGGCTAATTCGTTGGTCTTGCTCTAGAGTCAGGTGTGGAAGGCTAGAGCTATGCTAAGCTCCTTGCTAGAGCTAATGCATTCCACTTCGAGACCGACCAAAGCGAATAGGTTGGTATGAAGGACAATTCAATTTGTTCTTCTATTCCCAAGTCAAAGTCTAAAAGACTAATCCAATCCCACTCTTAGGTGACCTTATCTATTTGGCAGATTTCACACTGGTCACATCAAAAGAGAATGAAGGGCGTTTAGCATAACTCCTTCGAGAACGAAATCCCAAATACAGATTGGGAATTACCTATATGGTCTTCAGCCTACGATATGAGTTCGGGCAATAGTCATAGAAAGAAAAATATTGGGACCTCTCCTACCACTTTTGTACAACCTTAACTATAGAAGTACGCGAGACGAGCAGGGAAGAGGGCATCTCTTAGGAAATGAAGATATTTACAGATAGTATTCACCCTGAAAGGGAAAGGGAAAGGCAGTAGATACCTACTCTCAGATAGATAAATAAGTTACCACTCGAGCCTAACGACTAGTTAGTCCCTCACTCAACTATGAGTAAAAACAATAACAACTACCCCCGTAAATCAGGATAGTAACAGTATTAGTCAGTCAGTCAAGTAAGAGAATAAGGGAAAAGCCTTACTCTATTCCTTAATAATCAGGAATAGTGGACTAAAGGCTATTAAATCAAACATTTGAATATAGAAGAAAGTGCGGCATTTAGGTTGTTTATCATAGTTGTCTATATAAGGAACATCATAAACACTGATATCTCTTTGTTAGCCTGTAAGCCTTCATTCTTATTTAGGCCAAACTGTAACCCTAATTAAAATGGCTTTGCAGCTCTTTAATGGGGAGCTCAGGAAGGGAACAATGGGTATTACGCCCGAGTAAGCATCTTACAGCCCGGTTGGTGCAGCTAGGGGGGGATGCTATCCTTCCTGAAAAGAGAAAGAGAACTATCCAGTAATCCTTCTCTCTTAACCAGCCCTCGGATGGGTGAAGTAGCCTATGGGTATAGGGTACGAACGATTAAGACAAAAAGAAAGAGAAAGAGGTTCTTGATGGAAGGTTAGTAGTGATAACATAGGTAGCTCACTGGAGAAGAAAAGTAAGAAATTAAACCATATGTTTAGGGGTAGTGACTAACAAGCCATTAAAGATAGGTAGGTTTAGACCAAGCCAGAATAAGGTTAGTGGGCGAAAAAAGATAAGCAATAAGCGAAGAGAGCAGAGATTCAAAAGAGTTTCATAATAAATGTTCTTGTCTAACTAAGAAAGCACTTCAAGTAAACCGCGCGGAGAGGGTGCGGGTCCTGTTTCCTTGTTGCCATTACTGCAGCAAGGCCCATACCTTGTAGTCGAGCGGACTCTAATGTGTGTCGGTATGTCAAAATCAGATTCATCGCCCTCATTTTCTATCAATCACCTACTTCTCTTCTCTTTCAGATTTTCTTTCATTTCTTTCTCTGTAATGATTGCAGTCTACCGTAGGAGACGCTCTAGCATCTGAATTCTGAAATTCTTTTTCTTGAGGGCGAGACGGAGAGGTAAATAGCAACCTATGAGGTGGTCAACAGCAATTTCGAATCTCGAGTCGGCGCCGGTCTTTATAGGTTGGGCTTTTGCCTACCCCAGCTCTATCCATAGCGTAGGAAGGGAAGAAGCTGATCAGCGACATCTGAAACAGAAGATTAACAAACTTTCCTTGTGATTTATCCTTCACAATATGCAAACTTATTGTATTAAACAAATGGTATTTCAGAGCCCTTTTCCCTTAATGAGTTCTTTCCACTAATTAGTGCTGGAAACGGCATTTTAAGAGAAATTTCGAGATTGATTGCCCACCGAAAGTTCCCTCTAAAAGGCTATCGGGTTGTCATCAACGTTGACAAAACAACCTCCGCAGTTTGAGTTTAAAGCTTAGCTCGGGCTTTTTCCTTTATAGGGGGCTGCTAGAATGCCTTTGCATTGTTAGTTGATCGATTTGGAGCAAGTGTCTTGTCTTTAATATTTTGCACCAATGTGAATGGAAGGGGCGGGTGCCAGTTCAAGTTATGTCGGACCTCTTTCAAGATCGTAGGAATCCTAGCTCCAAAGCTTCCTTCCTCTAGTGGAACTTTTAGAAATGAGAGCAGAAAAGAAACGTTAGTTTATCCCCCATAGTTGGGACCATGCCTTTAAATTTAATTCTAAAGAAAGAAGAATCCATCTCTAGCGGATCCATATTCACATCTATAAAAAGAACAAGAGAATCTCAGTGAGGGGAGAGCTCCTTCACAAAGCGACGACTAATAGTCGGGAATTTTGTTAGTAAAACCTGAAAGTAACGCTTGGCTTGATTGCTACCACGAACGGGGATACCTTTCATCCATATCACCGGCCTCATATGGACAAAGATGCTTATCATATCACGGCTTCCTAAGATGCTAACACAGGGACTACTATTGCTATGGGAGCTTATTGGTGAAGCAAGAAGAGTTGAGCAATGCCCACATGGAAATTAATTTTCATTTAAAACATAAAGAGCTTCCTCGTTCGTACTCAATCAGTAGATCAATTATTCGAATGCGTATCCCTATCCAGTCAATAAAGAAAGATTAGGTTCGCGCTTTAGCCTTTATTTGATTCAAAATAAAAAAGAAGAAATCTCATTGGCGTCGGCAGGCCTCTGTACTATCTGTCTACACGAGACACAAGTGGAAGACAGTAATAAAACATAGTCGGGTCATCTGGCTCATTTCACCGAGCAACAAATGGGTGGGCGACCTTTCTTGCTTGCTTGGCCATCAAATAGAGGAAATTGACTTAACTATCGAAGTTGCTAGCAGATCGAAATCGGAGGGAAGTGGAATCAGTGCCAAACGTCCTGTGACGATCCGTTCATAGCCAACACCATGGGGAAGTACTAGGCCTACATAGGCCTAGTACTAATCCAACGACCAACATGAGAACAACTTATTAGTTGTGTCTAAGGCATATCGTGTTTAGTGGTGCCAGAGGGTCCCTTGTGACCACTGTTGGCCGTACGAATGGACAAACTTCACCAAGAAAGGGAAGGCACCCATTTCATATGGGTAAACAGTGAAGCAAGACTTAGTTTTTGCTAAGACAGGATTGACGCCGTCCATGATCAATTTCTTGGTCAATTGGGCGTATGATTTATTCCAAGTTGGTTCCCACGTTATCCCTTGATAAAGGGGAATACGATTTATCGAGGGAGTATACCGTGATATCTATCAAAGAAGGTAGCTTTTTAGGTATCCGATTGCTCATCACGTTAGCTCCGTCCGCATCACGGAGTGGTGAGGTCATTGGCTCAAATAAAGACTTATCAACCTTCTTCGCGACCAAGATAATTCTTGATAGAGAGAAGAAAGACAGCCAGTACTTGACCAATAGATATGCAGTCTCATCTTTCCGGTACTTCTTTTGACAGATGAACAGATGGATGATGCAAGGATAACCCTTTAGGGTTAGAGAGACGGGAACAACCAGAAGCTCAAGAGGTTGTTCATCTCCTCCATATGCTAATTGTAAAGAGCTAGCACATTGCTTTAGATAAAGCGCAACATGCAAAGCAACAGACTTTTGCATAAGCCGCTGGACTTCCTTTGCATACAAGTAGACGACTATGCATAACTCCTTGGTAAGACTATCAGCAGCCACTAATAAGATTCGTTTTAAGAATCCCATTAGGACCGAAAAGTCTTTGAACAACTGCCATCTCAGCGGCGACACATGAATTAGGGAAAGAAAGAGCTTTGTAAAGCGATTCATATCGATTACTTAACGCCTTCTTCTTTGCTAGTACCCCTATCCCATTAAGGTTAGATGGGGGAATGCCCACCAAGGATAAAGATCAAAATAGAATATAATTAAGATCTATAGAGCTAGCAGGTGCAAATATGTTATCAATCTGTAGATTTATGCTGGTGACTGACTTGTTGTCCCATTATTTCTTCACTAGACAAAGAGTCGATCCTCCACTAATTCTGGTATACCGACATGGCAATCTCCCCTATATGGGATCCCTCGTTACGGGTGTGAAACCCCATATTTTGACTTTATCTCATTTTGCGTGTTTATTCTCGTTTTGTGTGAATTGACCTGTCGATGTGCTATATGACTTAGAATGTGATAATTTTGATATTAATACTCCTAGAACATGCTAAATGTGCATTCATGAAATTTTCATAAAAAACGGAGTCAGAAATTTTATCGTCAATTTTTAGTGAATAGTATTTTCGAAACACGTCCGCTAAAATTTTGAAACTGGTCTTTTTAACCCTTCTAGACCTAGTCCACGGACTTTAATAGACCTGTGTTTGATTAAAACGGTTTTAAAATCGGCTTAGGAATTTATTAGGGTTTTTACACCGACTTTTACAAAAATCGAGTTTTAAGCCGACTTGGGTGAAATTGTTTGATTGTAAAACTTCTTGTCACCTAAAAATAAACTATTTGAGATAGTTTAGGTGTTGCATAATTAATTTGAGCAAGAATAGTCAAGAAAATGAATTAAAAGACAAGAAAACACTAAAAATAATTAGTTTCCACCTTTGACTTTCTTTTATTTGTTGACCTTTGCTTAATATATCACCAACACACATTAAAACAACACAAAACACACTCATTTTACACATACCTTACGGAAATTCCATGAGGGAGAAGAAAGAAGACATTTTTCAAAGGTTTTCAAGCATTTTTCACATAGATTTTGCAATTCAAGTCCAAATCACTTCATTCAAAGCTTGATTTCACTTGTTGGGCATCAATTCTACATGTTTCTTGCATCAAAACACATCAAAGGTGAGAGAAAAATTCTAGATCTCAAAACTCATATTTTGTGTTTGTGCGTATAAATAATTATTGACCTATTAGAATGTTAATTTGAAGTTAGATTATTGCTCCATGCATGCTAGAGATCATTTATATGTAATCTTGCGAGATTTGAACTGTTGTAGCATAATTATTATTTTTCGGGTATCTATAGTTGATTAATTTGCTAAATGTTGATTATTTTGAGTTGTGTTGATCGGAATCGATTGCTGTCGATTTCTAAAAATTTTTTAATTACGTGGTAGTGCCATTGTAATGCCGAATTTTCGATTGTGACGTCCGTGCTAAAATCCGGAAATTTCAGCCATGACACACTAGGGTTTTAGGGTTGTTGGGCATGATTTGGATGTGTTTTGATTGGTTTCCGAGGGGGCTAATGTAGTTGATTGATTGGGTGAGTGATAGAAACTGATTTGGAGTTGTTTGGATTAGTAGAATGTAAGATATGATTATTTGAAGTTTAGGTTGTCTTTCTTTAAAATGTTAGATTATGCCTTTAGTTGATCGGGTGTGGTTTGAGTGATTGAATTGCGAGTTGATGATGGGTAAACTAGGGTTTGATTGTGTGTTTAATGCATGTTCGGTTGGATGGCCTACTTTGTCATCTAACTTAGTTATTTGTTGTTAAATTGATTATTGATGTTATTATGATGATAATATGATTATTGATGATTATTGATTGATGATTGATGCCGGGAGGTAGGCAGTTCTGCTAGACTGTCCTCCTGTGAATGATTGATGTTTATTATTATTGCTGAGTCTTTGGTATGCGTGTGCCACCTCTCGGGCAGCATCGGGCGGTCGGGTTGATAACGGCATGACTACTAGAGACTACCTCCAGCTCGCATGACGGAGGTGTCATGGAGGGCGAGGCTAGTGAGGTACCTCGGGTGCGTGAGTTTATGGGAGTCACAAGAAGGCTGTTATAATCGTGATGGCTTTTGGAGCTACACCAACTAGTGTATCCTTTATTGAATGGTCATTATAGTTTATGTGATGTAAGTATTATTGTTGTTATTGTGTGTTTACTTGCTCAAAGGATTATTTTCAAGGAGTATAATAAATACTGTTAGAGATCTATCGGATCCTCACTGGGCTTATTTTATATAAGCTCAATCTCTATTATTGCATGCTTACAGGTGTTGTAGAGCAAGTTTACGGGTACGTGCCTCCTAAAGAGGAAAATGTGCCTTACGTGGATGAGTCTTATGTTCCAGAGTCCTATCCTTGATGTTTGATGTGTTGAACACCTTATTATCTTGTATATTATCTAGTTAACTTTTATATGCTTTGTAGTTTATAATGTATAAGATGTTGAAAAGATGATGAATTAGTTGATGCTATCTTATTAGTCTTTCTTTTGTCTATGTATAGGTTGCTAGGTTGGTATCAATATATTTTGCAATGTATATTAAGGATTATGTATTATGTTGGAACGGAGGCGTATAACGAGGAATGATTATTGTATAATATGGTCATGATGTATGTTGTTATTTTATTGAGGAGTTGTTTGTTGTATGGTTTATGGAGTTGATGTATGATGTTCTATTGAGGTTGGTTTAGAGCCTCGGTGTCCTATTTACTGTCGTTATACTGCCGAAATTCCTTTGCGTCCTGACTGATTATAGGAGGGGTCGAGTTGGGGCGTGACATTTAAGTGGTATCAGAGCTTGATTAGCTGTCAGCCGGGGTATCCTCAGAATGTGGGTAGTGGTCTAAGCGTGTAAGTATGTATTAAGTGAAAGAAAAGTGAAACATATGTTAATATGCTTATGTGATTAGTTTACTTATGTGTCTAACTTTTTATGTGATCAATATAGTTTATGTGTTAAGTGAACTAATGTGGTCAAGGGGTTAATTCGGAAAGAACAAATGTTTCCATTTTGGAAAAAAATCATGCGGATCTCCTTAGAAATGGGAAGACCAGCCCCTATTTTAAAGAGGGGCTCGAGGCCCTAGGTAATCAATATGTGGTAACGCCCAACAAGTAAGGCCCGACATCGATTTACGTGCGATATCTCATTTCATGTGCCTAATCTAGATTTGCCTGGCTTGACCTAGGTTTAAGAGTTGTGTTTCGTTTTGTGTGCCTTGCATTGAATTACGTGCATTTATTTAGGGTTGCGTGCGTTTACTTGGAAAATGTGCATTCGTCTCGTAGTTCGTGCCTTACCTCGTAGTGCATGCCCAAAACCTAGGAAAGCGTGCCCTCACGCTAATCAAGAAAGCATCTTACACGAAGCACTAGATCATTAATTAATCATACAAACTCCACTAACTAATATTAAAATGCTAAGTCAATGCACTAGAAGACGAAATTGTACCAAAAGCTAAGCATTCTTTATTCTTTATTCCTTATTCTTTTGCACATCCCAAACACACAATATTATATTGCTCAACCAAGACAAAAATTCTGAATTTTTTTCAAGCCTTGGCCAACCATGTAGGAGCATGTGATCAAGCTTTGCAATTTCAAAGTTCATGCTTAGACAAGTTATGACACAATGCATAAAAAATTGGCTCAAAACTCTACCCAAAGCTCCACCATTCTCGACACACTCCATGCCCATGCTAGGATGATTCAAACATGCTTCTTGAAGACACAAAATTCTGATTTTTCAAGGCCCTAGGCCGACACAAGCATCAACACATCAAAGTTTTCATTCTTTCTTTCATTTCCTCTCATTCTCTCATTCTTTCTCTCAATTCTTCTCTCTCTCCCGGCCCTAGCTGAAGTTCTACTCTCCGTAACTTAAGTTCACCATCCAAAGGTTCTTCAAGGCATGCAAGCTACTAGGAACTCGACCAAGCAAAGCTAAAATGCAAGAGACACACATGCAAGCTCATTGAACCTTCATTTCGGCTTAGGAAATTAGAGAAAATCAAGTGGTCTCTCGGCTAAGCAAGGAAAAAGGGACAACATTGTGCTTCATCAAGAGTTTGTGCATCTTCTTTGTTGTCTTGCTAAGGTGAGGGCTAAAACTTCTTGAAATGTTTTTAAAAACCACATGCATGCCTTTGAATGTCTATTTCTACCTCTGTACTTGTGATATATGTGTATTCATGAGCTTTTGTAAACATGCATGGCAAGATATTTGGCTAGAATGTGATGATAGATGAAATCGCGTATGGGACAGTCTTCTATCTTGTTGGTGCGGGGTGATTTTGACCAGGTACGTGAGGTTGCAAATGTGTGAAAATTGGTAGGTGACTAGTTTTGCCAGTTCTGAGCACTTTTTACAGAAATAGGCAAAAGCTAATTTTGACTCTAAGGTCCTCAAAACGGCACAATATCAAAATGTGTCCAAATCTGGAAAATCTGGGAAAATGAAGCAGGTTTTGGCAGATTCAATATCCTTGTAGAACGAACCAGTTTTGACTTAGTAAATGATATCTAAGATGCATGAAATTAGGTGTGATGATATATTTTTCCGTTCTGGACATTTTTCTCAGAAATAGACTGAGGCTAAATCTGACCCTAAAGTCCACAAAAACGACAAGTATTGAAATGTGTACAAATCTGGACAGTTTTGCGTAGTCTCACTGTTTTTGCTATAACTCTTGAACCCGAACTCCAAATGATGCGAAGTTTGTTTGTGAATTTAGTTCACTCCTTAAGCTTTAATTTGACATTTTGTTCACTGGAATTGGAGATTGTTTGCTTGTCTAAATGATTGTGAGAAAACAGACCATTGCAGTGAGGTTTTCATCAAGTGACATGCTTAGAAAAAATTATTGTAACTTCTCTTGTTGTATTAAATGCTTGGGATTGTGGCATTTGGTTGTTGTGTAGACTGTTTTGAATACTTGAGGGTGTTTGAATTAATCAATGCATGGCTTGAGTTTAATTACGAGATGACTTGGGACTTAATCGCACGGATAAGCATGAATTGAAACCCTAGTGACTAGGTAAACTCGCTAAGTGTTGATCCTATGGATATCGTGTTTAATTACATGATTAGTAGGCTGCCCGTAGTTGTCCTTGTAGCCCTAAATGTGATTTCGATGATTACATGTTGACAAGTAGGCCTTTCTTGCACCCGGTCCCACGTAGATGTCGTTGCATGTTGAATAATCTTATTATTTGATTACGTGAACTTCGAAATGAGTTATATGACTTGATTTACATGCGTTACATGGTTGCCCGTTTAATATTCATATAACTCCTTGTGCTTTTCAAGTGAGATTACTTGTCATATCATGCCTCGCTTGTTTATTTGTCAATGTGCAATCTTATGAGTGCTCGGAGGCAACTTACTTTGTTGCCCTCCTAATGTGATATATTAAATGTCATAAATGTGCATTACATACAAGATTGCAACCTTTCATTCTGGCGTAGTAGCGTTCACGCACACCAGGCGGCATCGGGCTTGCCGGTGCAACCGTGACTACCATTGTCCAATTCCCTCTCTCGCTTGGGGGCTAGACTTCCTTGGAGAGTTGGGTCGTAGGATTTCGGTGTACATCTGGAGTACACCCATTTGGCGTGATAAGAGGATGATTTGAAGTCGGCCGCAACAACTGATACTGGAAATGAACTGAGAGCAAAAGCTCACCGTATCATTTTCACTATGTGTATAAGTACTCTCGCTTGGTTCCTAGAGGACCTCGGGGAGGAAAGTCGAGTAATTGAGTTCTTTTACTTTTACATTACATTATGTACTTACTTGTGATATATGTCATGCTTGCAAAGGGTTTTCATAAGTTGAACTGGAAAATGAGTTTCAAAACTTATTTCTCGTTCCCCATCGCTGAGTTCATAAGGAATCACCCTCTTTTATCATCTCAGGTGAAGAAGACCAGGAACAGGTACCCGAGGACAACGTGCCTAATGATGATTCCTTGGAATGATTGCTTGCCCTACGTGCCTTGCTTGACTATGGCTATTTTGTGATCAATATGTTGCTTGAAGACTATTTCATTTCTCATGATGCTTGTTATTGTACTGTAAATGACCCATGTTGTAATTTGGGGTCTAATTTTGGCTTGTAATGATCATAACTGGATAGACACTACTATGGTCGTTTTTGATATCGCTATTGACATCTATCATAGGATTATGAAGTATCAGGTAAGGATTAAGTAAAATGAATCTATCCAATCTTAAGCAGGTACTCATTGTTAAGCTAAAATCAACAGGTACTTTTGTAACAAGGATTAACAAACAAACGAGACATAGTATCATGCTAGGTTATTAATCAAACGAGACTTCGAGATATCTAGTAGGCTTTTCGATTGGTTATAAACAGTAATCTTAGTTGGAAATGAAATTGAGATTGAAAGTTTTGAGGTCTTTAGAAAATTAGGTCAAACTAAGGAGCCCAATTACAGCCGTTATGCTGCCGATTTTTCAGAGAATTTGTGGAGTTTATGCTAAAATGTTAAGTGTTAAACTTTCATGAACGATTAAGTACGTGATATGACTCGAATGTTTAGAGCACACCCTAGTCTAACCCTTATAGGTCGGGTTGGGGCGTGACACCCTAGAAGAATGGTATCAGAGCTTAGATTGCTTAAGGCAAGTTTAATTCTCGGACCGTGGGTAGAAGCCCTAAGGTAATTAGGATGACTTGTCTATATGTTATTGTGTGATAATGTTAATTGTGCCTTCTATGTTCTATATGCTTATGTGATTAACATGTCTTAATTGTTTCTAGAATTGTGTATCTATATAAAATTATATGTTGCATATCTTATGCATTAAATTCTTGTCTTGTCATATTCCAATAAATTGTGCATCGTAATTTGTGCCAATAGATGGCTGGCCCTAGTACCCGCACTACTAATAGGAACGGTGAGACCCAAGAGACTAGAGATGCTTATCAAACTAATCCCGGCATAGCTATGTTTAACATGATGGTGAATGCCATGGATCGCGTGTCGCGAGTGATGGAACGTCAAGATGCACGTGCAGCAAACAACAACAAAAACAGGAATGATGGTAACCATGGGAGATATAGTAGAATGAGGGAGCTCCTTGACTTTCGCCTGTCCAAATTCCACGGGAAAGCTGATGATGAAAAGGCAGAGGCTTGGCTATCTGAGATCGAGAAGATTTTCCGGCCACTTGACTATACTTATGAAGAAAAGGTGGAGTTCGTTGTGTTTCTGTTGCACGGGGATGCTGAGCATTGGTGGCACACTGTAGAGGCACTTTGGGAAACTAATCATACACCTTGCTTGTGGGGTAATTTCGTTAAGGCATTCAAGGAGAAATACGTACCTGCAGTTTCTAGGTAGAGACGGATTGAGGAATTCATGCACTTGAACCAGGGTAACATGACGGTGGCCTAGTACGAGGCTCGTTTTGACTGACTGTCCCGTTATGCTCAATACAAGGTCAGTACTCCTGTGGCGAAGAAGTGGAAATTTACGAATGGGTTGAGGCCAAAAATTCAGGACCAGTTGGCTTCGCATGACTTCGATACCTATTTTGCTCTCCTTGCTGCTGCTTCCCGAGTTGAGAAGAGGAAACTTGATAGAGCTGGTTCAAGTCAGCCGAACAAGAAACCATACCAGCCTCCAGGTCAACAGAGGAAATTCCAGAGCCAGAGTCATAATCAGGGCCAGAGCCAGAATAGACCTGTTAATAACTGTGGCCCGACTAAAGCACCATCAGCCTCTTCCACCCGCGGATCCATAGGTAGTTCACTTGCTACTCAGTCTATCAACTGTTCTTACTGTGACAAGAAGGGGCATACCGAGGCCCAGTGCTGGAAGAAGTCAGGACGATGTGTGCGGTGTGGCAGTGATCAGCATTAGATCAAGGATTGTCCTAAATGGCAAGGAGGACAAAATCAAGTTAAACCAGCTAGTAGAGGCAAGACTCCAGTTCCCAAAGTTCAGGCTCGAGCTTATGCTATTGAGTGCGAGGAGCTTCCAGAGGAGACCGCTGTTGTGGAAGGTACATTCTTGATACTGAATCAACCTGTTAGGGTGCTAATTGATCCAGGTGCTACCCATTCATTTATTACTCCCTTATGTGTGCAACGTGTGAAACTGAAAGTTGTATGTTTGCCTTACGAAGTAGAAGTTGGTACTCTGATGGGTTCTAAACTTGTTACTAGCTTAGCTTGTAAAGCATGTAAAATCCAAATTAAAGATAGGGGATTCTCAGCCAATCTTATTGTATTACCCTTTCGAGATTATGAAGTCATTTTAGGGATGGACTGGTTGGCAAAGCATCATGCCCAACTAGATTGCCGGACGAAGATTGTAACATTTCGGATACCTAGTCAACCAATATTAGAAGTCATGGGTCGAAGAGACTTCACCTGGAGTTCCATCATTTCATCTATAAATGTAGTGAAGTCCTTGAGGAAAGGGTGTAGTGGATACTTAGCTTACCTCATCAACAAGTCGTCGGACAAAGCTAAGTTGGAGGAGATGCCAATGATTAAAGATTATGCAGATGTGTTTCCAGAAGAATTTCCCGGTTTACCCCCAAATCGAGAGATCGAGTTCATTATAGAATTACTGCCTGGCACCCAACCGATATCTAAAGCTCCCTATCATATGGCGCCGGCCGAGCTACAAGAATTGAAAGACCAATTGCAAGGATTGTTGAAGAAGGGGTTTGTCCAACCAAGTTCTTCTCTGTGGGGAGTGCCAGTCCTATTTGTAAAGAAGAAAGACGGAACATTGAGGCTATGCATCAATTATCGAGGATTGAACCAAGTGACCGTCAAGAATAAATACCCGCTTCCACTGATCGACGAGTTGTTTGATCAACTTCAAGGAGCCAAAGTGTATTCGAAGCTCGACTTGAGGCAAGGGTACTATCAGTTGCGGATCAAAAAGGAGGATGTGCCTAAAACGGCTTTCAGGACGAGATATGGGCATTATGAATATGTGGTGATGCCATTTGGACTAACTAATGCCCCTGCAGCTTTTATGGACTTGATGCACAGGGTGTTTCAACCCTATTTGGACCAATTTGTAGTGATCTTTATTGATGATATTTTGGTATACTCGAAATCTGAGGCTGAGCATGAACAACATCTGCGATTGGTACTGTAGAAACTTCAAGAGCATCAATTGTATGCAAAGTTTAGCAAATGCGAATTTTGGTTGCAGCAGATTGCATTTCTGGGGCACATCATATCCCAAGAGGGAATAGTAGTAGATCCAGCAAAGATAGAAGCGGTGATGTCTTGGAAGAAGCCGGAAAACGTTACGGAGGTTCGGAGTTTTCTTGGTCTAGCCGGCTATTATCGAATGTTTGTGAAGGATTTCTCAAAGATTGCAGGACCACTTACAAAGCTCACTCAAAAGAAAACAAAGTTTGTATGGGATGACAAGTGTGAGAACAGTTTCCAAGAATTGAAGAAAAGATTGACTACCGCACCCATTCTTGCATTGCCTGAAGGGAGTCAAGGTTTTGTAATCTATAGCTTTGCTTCAAAGGAAGGACTGGGTTGTGTGTTGATGCAAAATGGTAGAGTGATTGCGTATGCTTCTAGGAAACCGAAGTCGTATGAATTGAACTACCTGACGCATGATTTGGAGTTAGCGGCTATTGTGTTTGCACTCAAGAAATGGAGGCACTATTTGTGGGGTAACAAGTTCGAGGTATTTACTGATCACAAGAGCTTGAAATACTTGTTCTCACAAAAAGAGTTGAACATGAGGCAAAGACAGTGGATGGAGCTTTTGGATGATTATAACTGCACAATCAATTATGTGCCCGGTAAAGCAAATGTAGTTGCAGATGCCTTAAGTCGGAAAGCGAGCATGGCAAAACTGAAAGTTAAGGTGCATGAGTTGTTAGAGGAAGCATTCTTGTGGAAACCACAATTGACTCAAAAAGGGTTACTTTGTGCCACTACACAAGTTCAATCGACCTTGTTGTCTGAATTACGAGAGGCTCAACAAAAGGACCAACAATTTCAGAAGATTAAAGAAAGCAACACAGATTTCAAGTTTCATGATGATGGTATTTGGAGGTTTAGGATCGGATTTGTGTTCCTAATGATCTAGAATTGAGAAAGAAGATTCTTGAAGAAGCCCATAATTCAAGATACACTATTCACCCCGGCGGAACAAATATGTACCGGGATTTGAAGCAACACTATTGGTGGAATAACATGAAGAGAGAGATTGCGGAGTTTGTGGCACTGTGTTTGACTTGCCAGAGAGTCAAAGCAGAACATCAACGACCAGTAGGTTTAAGACAGCCGTTGGAAATTCCTCAATAGAAATAGGAACATATAACTATGGACTTTGTCATGGACTTGCCTATGTCACAAAAGAGTCATGACGCCGTTTGGGTCATTGTGGATAGATTGACTAAGTCAGCACACTGCTTACCGATGAACAAGGATGATAGTCCTGAGAAATTGGGAGAGATGTATGTGGCGGAGATTGTAAGATTGCACGGGATGCCTGTGAGTATTGTATCGGATAGGGATCCTCGTTTTACTTCCCGATTTTGGAAGAGACTGCAAGAAGCTTTGGGAACGAAGTTGAGTCTCAGCACGGCTTATCACCCTCAGACAGATGGACAATCTGAGAGAACTATTCAGATTTTGGAGGATATGCTGAGGGCGTGTGTTTTAGACTTAGGGAAAGGTTGGGAGAAATATCTGTCTTTAGCGGAGTTCGCTTATAATAACAGTTATCAGGCCACTATCGGGATGGCCCTATTTGAGGCATTGTATGGACGTAAGTGTCGATCCCCAATTTACTTGGATGAAGTAGGTGAGATGAAGACTTTTGGCCCGACCCTTCTACCTGAACTTATGAAGACAGTTGATAATGTCCACCTCATCCGGAAACGGATGCTTACCGCCCAAAGCAGGTAGAAAAGTTATGTAGACCAACGGAGACGGAGTCTAGAGTTTGTGGTCGGCGACAAGGTGTTCTTGAAGATATCAACTCGGAGGGGACTGATTAAACACAACAAGGGTGGAAAGTTGAGCCCGAGGTTTGTAGGACCATTCGAGATAATTGAGAAGGTTGGAAAGTTGGCATATCGCCTGGAACTACCCCAAAACTTCTCCAATATTCACGACATCTTTCATGTTTCAATGCTACGGAAGTATCACCCTGATCCATCGCATATCCTGGAACCAGAGCCGTTGTAGCTTCGGGAGAACTTGTCTTATGAAGAGAAGCCCATTCAGATCCTAGACCAGCAAGATTGGGAGTTGCGCAACAAATCTATACCGATGGTAAAAGTGTTGTGGGATAATCATGGAGTTGAAGAAGCAACGTGGGAAAGGCGAGACCAGATGGAGCAACAATATCCAGCTTTATTTCAAAGGTAATATTGAATTTCGGGACGAAATTCTTTTAAGGAGGGGATGATGTGAGGCCCGACCTCGATTTACGTGCAATACCTCATTTTGTGTGCTTAATCTAGATTTGCGTGCCTTGACCTAGGTTTAAGAGTCGTGTTTCATTTTGTGTTCCTTGCATTGAATTACAAGCATTCATTTAGGGTTGGGTGCGTTTACTTGAAAAACATTCATTAGTCTCGTAGTTCGTGCCTTATCTCTTAGTGCGTGCCCAAAACCTAGGAAAGCGTGCCCTCACGCTAATCAAGAAAGCATCTTACACGAAGCACTAGATCATTAATTAATCATACAAACTCCACTAACTAATATTAAAATGCTAAGTCAATGCACTAGAAGACGAAATTGCACCAAAAGCTAAGCATTCTTTATTCTTTATTCCTTATTCTTTTGCACATCCCAAACACACAATATTATATTGCTCAATCAAGACAAAAATTTTGAATTTTTTTCAAGCCTGGGCCGACCATGTAGGAGCATGTGATCAAGCTTTGCAATTTCAAAGTTCATGCTTAGACAAGTTATGACACTGCATAAAAAATTGGCTCAAAACTCTACCCAAAGCTCCACCATTCTCGACACACTCTATGCCTAGGCTAGGATGATTCAAACATGCTTCTTGAAGACACAAAATTCTGATTTTTCAAGGCCCTAGGCTGACACAATCATCAACACATCAAATCTTTCATTCTTTATTTCATTTTCTCTCATTCTCTCATTCTTTCTCTCAATTCTTCTCTCTCTCTCGGCCTTAGCTGAAGTTCTACTCTCCATAGCTTAAGTTCACCATCCAAAGGTTCTTCAAGGCATGCAAGCTACTAGGAACTTGACCAAGCAAAGCTAGAATGCAAGAGACACACATGCAAGCTCATTGAACCTTCATTTCGGCTTAGGAAATTAGAGAAAATCAAGTGGTCTCTCGGCTAAGCAAGGAAAAAGGGACAACATTGTCCTTCATCAAGAGATTGTGCATCTTCTTTGTTGCCTTGCTAAGGTGAGAGCTAAAACTTATTGAAAAGGTTTTAAAAACCACATGCATGCCTTTGAATGTCTATTTCTACCTCTGTACTTGTGATATATGTGTATTCATGAGCTTTTGTAAACATGCATGGCAAGATATTTGGCTAGAATGTGATGATAGATGAAATCGCGTATGGGACAGTCTTCTATCTTGTTGGTGCGAGGTAATTTTGACCGGTAAATGAGGTTGAAAATGTGTGAAAATTGGTAGGTGACTAGTTTTGATAGTTCAGAGCATTTTTTTCAGAAATAGGCCAAAGCTAATTTTGAATCTAAGGTCCTCAAAATGGCAAAATATCAAAATTTGTCCAAATCTGGATAATCTGGGAAAATGAAGCAGGTTTTGGCAGATTCACTGTCCATGTAGAACGAACCAGTTTTGACTTAGTAAATGATATCCAAAATGCATGAAATTTCGTGTGCTGCTAGATTTTTCAGTGCTGGACATTTTTGTCAGAAATAGACTGATGCTAAATATGACCCTAATGTACTCAAAAATGACAAGTATTGAAATATGTACAAATTTGGACAGTTTTGCGTAGTCTCACTGTTTTGGCTATAACTCTTGAACCCGAAATCCAAATGGTGCGAGGTTTGTTTCTGAATTTAGTTCACTCCTTAAGCTTTAATTTGAAATTTTGTTCACTGGAATTAGAGATTGTTTGCTTGTCTCAATGATTGTGAGAAAACAGACCATTGCAGTGAGGTTTTTATCTAGTGACATGCTTAGAAAAAATTATTGTAACTTCTCTTGTTGTATTAAATGCTTGGGATTGTGGCATTTGGTTGTTGTGTAGACTGTTTTTAATACTTGAGGGTGTTTGAATTAATCAATGCATGGCTTGAGTTTAATTACGAGATGACTTGGGGCTTAATCACACGGATAAGCATGAATTGAAACCCTAGTGACTAGGTAAACTCGCTAAGTGTTGATCCTATGGATATCGTGTTTAATTACATGATTAGTAGGCTGCCCGTAGTTGTCCTTATAGCCCTAAATGTGATTTCGATGATTACATGTTGACAAGTAGGCCTTTCTTGCACCCAGTCCCACGTAGATGTCGTTGCATATTGAATAATCTTATTATTTGATTACGTGAACTTCGAAATGAGTTATATGACTTGATTTACATGCGTTACATGGCTGCCCATTTAATATTCATATAATTCCATGTGCTTTTCAAGTGAAATTACCTATCATATCGTGCCTCGCTTGTTTACTTGTTCATGTTCAATCTCATGACTGCTCGGAGGCAACCTACTTTGTTGCCCTCCTAATGTGATATATTAAATGTCATAAATGTGCATTGCATACAAGGTTGCAACCTTTCATTCTGGCATGGTATCGTTCACGCACACTAGGCGGCATCGGGCTTGCCGGTGCAACGGTGACTACCATTGTCCAATTCCCTCTCTCGCTTGGGGGCTAGACTTTCTCGGAGAGTTGGGTCATAGGATTTCGGGGTACATCTGGAGTACGCCCATTTGGCGTGATAAGGGGATGATTTGAAGTCGGCCGCAACAACTGATATTGAAAATGAACTGAGAGCAAAAGCTCACCGTATCATTTTCACTATGTGTATAAGTACTCTCGCTTGGTTCCTAGAAGACCTCGGGGAGGAAAGATAGGTAATTGAGTTCTTTTACTTTTACATTATATTATGTACTTACTTGTGATATATGTCATGCTTGCAAAGGGTTTTCATAAGTTGAACCGGAAAATGAGTTTCAAAACTTATTTCTCGTTCCCCCTCGCTGAGTTTATAAGGACTCACCCTCTTTTATCATCTCAGGTGAAGAAGACCAGGAACAGGTACCCGAGGACAACGTGCCTAATGATAATTCCTTGGAATGATTGCTTGACCTACGTGCCTTGCTTGACTATGGCCATTTTTTGATCAATATGTTGCTTGAAGACTATTTCATTTCTCATGATGCTTGTTATTGTACTGTAAATGACCCCCGTTGTAATTTGGGGTCTAATTTTGGCTTGTACTGATCATAACTGGATAGACACTACTATGGTCGTTTTTGCTATCGCTATTGACTAGTATCTATCATAGGATTATGAAGTATCAGATAAGGATTAAGTAAAATGAATCTATCCAATCTTAAGGAGGTACTCATTGTTAAGCTAAGATCAACAGGTACTTTTGTAACAAGGATTAACAAACAAACGAGACATAGTATCATGCTAGGTTATTAATCAAACGAGACTTCAAGATATCTAGTAAGCGTTTTGATTGGTTATAAACAATAGTCTTAGTTGGAAATGAAATTGAGATTGAAAGTTTTGAGGTCTTTAGAAAATTAGGTCAAACTAAGGAGCCCAATTACAGCCGTTATGCTGCCAGTTTTTCGGAGAATTTATGGAGTTTAGGCTAAAATGTTAAATGTTAAACTTTCATGAACGATTAAGTACGTGATATGACTTGAATGTTTAGAGCACACCCTAGTCTAACCCTTATAGGTCGGGTTGGGGCGTGACACAACAGCTCACTTGTACAGTTTTCCCTTTGCCCTATGGACTTGCCTTTCTCATTCACAAATCCATCTTTTTTTATGCTACTAACTCTCAGTTTGGTCATACTTTTGCTTGATTTTGTTACCAAAAACGGAATAGGAAGTTTAGGTAGAAGGGGAAAAATCAATGGGTGCCAGAGCTGCTACAAATGCTTCAGCGGGAGCTGCTGTCAGTATTGGAAATGTCCTTAGTTCCTCAATTCATTTTGTGGTGCGAAATCCATCATTGGCTAAACAATTATTTGGTTATGCCATTTTGGTCATTGCTTTAACCAAAGCTATTGCATTGTTTGCCCCATTGATGGCCTTTCTAATCTTATCCGTATTCCGATCGAAGAAAGAAGGTTTTTCATTCAACCAACTATCTTTTTGAAGCAGATAGTTCACAGTGCTTATTCTATAGATACTGGAAAATCCAACTCATGTTTTCACTCTATTTTCATTACGAAGATGTATCACTTCAGGATTCGTTGCTCAAAACGAATCACGCCAATATTATGGAAGTTCCTGGATCGTGTAAAATCAGAGTAGTACCAAAGGCAACACCTTCTATCAAAAATGGAAAATTGGCTATGGAGATTCCGCACGGTCAAAAATTAAAACAAACACAAAGGGCTTCGACATGAAAGTCGTTTCTATCCAATGCATTCTTGGGGTCAAATAAAGACAAAAAAGGATATGTCAGTGATGTAGCATGACAAAGCACTCTCCGAGGGCATGGAATGTCTAATTTTTTGGTCATAATCTCCACAGTAATGTCTTTGTTAGATTCTTGGGTCGAAATACGGGAAAACTCCATTCAATTCTCGATGGAAACGGAGTTTTGCGAATTTTCCCTGGAACTGGAAGATCATTTCAAGATCTTCGAACATATTCGAGGGTTCAATGTGAATATTGTCAGTTCGGCGAACACACAAGATGAGACTTTACCACCGTGGAACGGCTTTTTACAAAAGGATGAGGGGGAAACTTAGTAAGATGTCGGAGAAGCAAAATATATGAGATCACAAACGTAGACTGCTCGCGACTAAATATGAATTGAGACGAAAGCTTTATAAAGCCTTTTGTAAAGACCCCGATCTTCCATCTTATATGCAGGACAAACATCGTTATAAGTTGTCAAAGTTGCCAAGAAATAGTTCCTTTGCACGAGTAAGAAACCGATGTATTTCCACGGGTCGCCTTCGTTCTGTATATGAGTTCTTTCAAATATCTCGTATCGTTTTTCGTGGATTAGCATCTCGAGGTCCTTTGATGGGCATAAAGAATCGTCTTGATAGCAACCACCAAACCAATAGAACAAGGCTTAGCTCCGCAGCTAGGCTACAAGCAAGGTAAGTAGGTCCATTACTGGTCGGCTCTAGACTGAAAAGACCTAACGGAGTAATCCCTTATCTCGGATTAGAGATGCTAACGGGGCGGGAATCAAAGTGGAAGACCTCTCTACCACCTCTTGTCAAGTATGCTTCCCAGACATAGACTACGTATAGGGTAGTACACTTGGAATGATAGAATATCACCATGTGAACATAACGTTACGAATGTAACTTCCAAGGGATCGACCACTATTCTAAATATAGTAAGGCGGACAACTCTTGTTCATTAGAGTGCCAAAGTGCGGAGGTTGTTCCCATCATTGAAGTCAGAGTGTGAGACTGAGTCTTCCGAATGAGAAAGAAAAAGAATGCTTAGTTTCGTTGGAAAAACCAAGGCAAATATCATATTGACTTTCTCTCACCCTACTTCTAAAGATAGATAGAAAAGGTTGGAGATAGTGACTTTATGAGATTCTCTCCTTTCTAAAGCTGCGCAAGGCAGCCCTCCCAGAACAAAGCCCACCCCTATTTTCCTCCCTTTAATGTAAGACCCTTGCCTCGCTTCCTATTCATTTGTAGGTTTGGTCCCTTTGGCCTTTTTTTTTTCAAGAGGTGATTTCGAGAATCAACCAACCGACAAATCCGTAGCCCAGGTGACTCACAACCTCCCTCTTGCCCAAATGAAATATGGGATGAATCAAATCAAAATTTTGATTGATTCAGGGCGGAGCGAAGCCAAATTTCATCAAGGCAAGGGGGCTTACTTTTCCTGAGGCTGAGTCATCCTATTCAAATTTAGCTATGCTAGTGGAAGAGAAAAAGTTTTCAGATGATATGGACTCCCAAGAGATGGGCGAGAACCCCCAATTGCTTAGGGGTCGTACTATGTCCCACTTGGTGGACGAAATCTTCTCTCCTTTTAGAATTCTTCCTCCCACACACCCTTGCCCTCTTTCATCGAGGAGGAAATAATAATCTTCCAAGCGGACAGAGACCTAAATTTCAATTAGATTCATTCCTAAGCTTTCTTTGTTGCAGGAAAATGATCAGTCCGATAGTGCTGGAGAGAAGAGAAAGCTGTAAAACCCTCTCTAATTCGGTCACCGAGTAGTCGAACAACTCTTCAGTAACCCAGAATGACTCGACCCCTTCGACGCTTCTTTCGCTGTATACCTCATCCATCCTTCGAAGGTAGAAGAAAGGGTACTCTATCTTTTAATATATATAGTAGGGCCCCAAAACACTAAAAGGTAAGGGAACAAGAGTTGTCACGATAGAAAAGAAAGAAGAAAGAAATGACTAAAAGGAACCAACGATTATCTCTTTTTAAACAACCTATATTGTAATACCCGAGCCCGGAATATGAATTTTCTTTGTTTATTATTTTGAAAATTATATTTCCTTAAAATCTTTGTGAATTAATTGTTACATTCTCACCGACGCAACGTGCATTGCATTTAAGGAGCGATAGCTAGATAACGATTTCCAGTCCTCAGCAAATAGTGAAACTAGTATTTAGATGACTTAAATTTTATATTTTAAATATTGCTAGCTTTAATTGAACTTACCATAGCTGAAACGGCTTTAAAACGAGCGAAATAGGGCCCTTTGACCAAGTTTTAAGTGGTTTGACCTTGGACCTTTGACCCTTTGACCTTTTGACCTTTAATTAAGCAATTAAGTAAGCAAAATAAGAAAAAAAAATAGCAGCAAACAGCAGCAGCAGGCCGTGAGTTTCCATAGAGAAGAAAAAAAAAACCTTTCAACTTCTATACGTTCAATCTTCGCGAGAGCTCGTGCGGGGTGATTTCCGAGGCAACCAACGTTGTTTTCCTAGCGACTAGGAGTACCTAAGGTGAGGGAAGCATGTTATTTGCGCATTTATACGTTGTGTTAGTTAACTTTATCAATTTTTAGATTTATCCGTAGATCGTTATTTAAAGCGATTTGATGCTTCTAGAATGTTCCTTAGCATTGGTAGAACATGTATTTATGGCTTTGTAACATTTTCTGCGGTTAAATGTTGTGATTGCAACTTGAATTGTGATATGAATAGTACTTTATGAATAGTAAAACCTTGAAACGTTAAAATTGCGCCGTTATGCTTTCCGTTGATGTAGAAACGTGCTAGGTATGCTAGAATGCTAAAATGTGTGGTTTGTTTGGGTTGCGTAGTGGAAAAAACGAGAATTAAGCCTTTGGGAAAGTCGGGGTCGTTTAGGTCGACTTTTGCGTTTTCTCGTTTTGCGTGTTGGCATTGCTTCGGGAAGCCATGGAAGCACTTTTGGTGCGAATATGGCGTTGGTTGGGTGTTTGGTTGTTGTAGTTGTAGTTCAAACGAGAAAGGGGGAAATCGGGGCTTTGCGCGAGTTCTAGGGTGAAGTAAGGTTTCGGGGTCTTTAGACGTGCCTTATGGTGACCTAGGAGGGTTGGCAAAGTCGGTTTCCAGAACTCGTGGCTCGTTTGGATATGGTAGTGTTTTGTCAGTTGGGGCCGATTTGTGTTTTTGTGTGTTTACTTGTCTTTATGCTTATAGAATGCTTAGAATCACTTGAATTACTTGTTTGAGTTGTTTTGGATTGAATTGCTTATCAAATTGCTGCTATTGCGTGCGAGAGTAACCTACTTTGTTATTCTCCCACGTGTGGCTTTATCGCTCGTTTATCGCTTGTTTATTGTCTTGTATCGAGTCTTGCATTGCATAGTGTCTCGCACGTGAGTGATGGGCCTCTCTGGGTAGCCTTGGGTTGCCAGTGTTGGTTGCTCTAGCTCCGTTGCTATTCCCTTTCTCGCTTGGGTTGCCTCCCAGGGAGATTTGGGTCGTAGGATTGATGGATACTTCCGGGGTATTCCAAACTGGTGTTATAAGGTTGTTTTGGGCCGGCGCGTCGTCATCGAATTCGTGTTTGAAAGTGGTTCGTGAAAAGAGTATCGTATCCTTTGATTGAGTGTTTGCAGCTTTAAATACTTGCCTTGCTTTATTGTTGGCTTTGGATGTATCTTTATATGTTTTGTATGTATTGCTTGGCTAATTGCATTGCATACTCCTCTCATCTCCGTCCTTGAGACCAATTGCCCTCGCTGAGCAATAGTTTTTGCTCATTCCTCTCTATACTATGTTTTTACAGGAGTAGTTGAGGCAGACCCTCTCGAGGTAATTGAGGAGGAGGAGCAGGTGGAGGTGTTTCCGTGATAGCACTTACCTGCTTTGCTGGTGGTTGGTTACCAGTTTTGTGCAAACCTTGATGTTATGTATATTGCGTGAAGGAAGATTAATTTTGAGGCTTGTAGCCTTGTATATATATTTTCTAGTTGAGATCTTTATTAGTTTTATGTTGAAATGGATTAAAGTTTGTAAGTTGTAAACTTATACTCGGATGACTAGTGAAGATTGCATGCTAATGGCTAATGGTTTAGTGGCATAAGTACTTGTGTAGTATGCATATCATTTTTGGTTTGGAAAGTTGGATAATAAGAAATGTAAGTTTTATAGAAAGTTGGCTTGTTTTGATTATTTTATAGCTTTCGCAAGTGTTATATTGTTTTTAGGGTTTTCGGATTGTCCGCGGTACAGAGGAGACTCCGTCCGTGTGTCGGGTCCGGGCTTGGCCTTTTGCGGGGTTGGGTCGGGGCGTGACATCTTTAGGTGGTATCAGAGCATGATAGTCTTGCATGAGCCGGGATATGATTCTCGGTCTGTGGGGTAAAGGTCTAAAATGCTAAAGTGTTTATGAATGATTGCTAAGTGAAAAGAAAATGTTCTAGCATGATTTTGTGAACTTGGAATGTTTATGTGTTTAAGTGAAATAGTTTGGCAAGTTAAACTTGTCTTATGTGAATTGTGTGATAGAATATTGGATTGTTATTGACTTGAGTGTTATCTAATCTTATGTGTTATATTTCTGTCTATAAACTGCTTTTAAATGTTGCCAGCTATTGTGAGTTGCAACTATGCCGCCACGTCGTGGTACTCAAGGTATAGGATCAGATGAAGAGGCCGCAGAACAGGGTCAGCAGCCGTTGCCTGAGCAGTTTATGGCTACCATGACTACTGCAGTAGACCGGATCACACAGGTACTACATGAGCAGAGGCAGGACCGGATTAATCCCCAGGGTAATCAAGCTAATCCTGGTGGACAGGGGTACAGAGTTGAGAATAACCAGCTTGAGAAATTTCTGAGGCACGAGCCGGGAAAGTTCTTCGGGGAGCCGGATGATGAGGCGGCCGAGAGATGGATTAATCGAGTGGAGAAAATTTTCACTGCTTTGAGGTATACCGATGAGGCAAGAATAGACTATGCATCATTTTTATTTGAGGGTGATGCAGAGCAGTGGTGGAATACTGTTAGACTGAGGTAGGATTGTGAGGATGTTCCACATTTATGGGATGATTTCGTAAGTGAGTTCCGGGACAAATATATTCCCGAGATGGCTATGGAGAGACGGGAAGATGAGTTTGTGGCCCTAAAGCAGGGAAATATGACTGTTGCACAATATGAGGCTAGATTTGTTAGCCTGTCGAGGTATATGCCCGAGTTGGTACGGCCAGCTAGGAGGATGATACATAGGTTTGTCCGTGGGTTGAGAATGGACATACAGTTGCATTTGACTGGACAGACCTACACTACTTTTCCCGAGGCATTTCAGGCAGCCTCGAAGTTTGAGAAACGGAAGGCTGAGATGTTAGCCGAGAGCAGTCAGCCGAGTAAGAAGCAGTTTTTGGGCCAGAGCAGCCAGAGTCAGCCGAGGCAGTATCAGGCTTCTGCACAGGGTCCTCAGCAGCGTTCGTATCAGCCACAGCAGCAGATTCAGGCTAGACCAGCTGTGACTAGACCTCAGCAGGGAGGTACAGTCCCTACCCCTGCCAGAGCCCCAGCACCTACAAGAAACACTGCGGTTAGGCAAAATCAGCAGTGTGATTATTGTAATCGACCAGGGCATATTGAGGCTAACTGCTGGAGGAAGAGTGGAAAATGTACGGGTTGTGGCAGTGATGAGCATAGGGTGAAGGATTGCCCTAAATTTAATAATGTTCAGGGCCGTGGTGGAGGCCGAGGTGTTCAGAATAGGGCTGCAGGTGCACGACCAGCACAGAGAGTTCAGGCTAGGGTCTTTGCACTGGATGCAGAGGAGCTGCCCGATAATACAGCTATAGTGGAAGGTACCTTTCTTCTCAATACTCAGCCAGTTAAAGTTTTGATTGATCCTGGAGCTACGCATTCGTTTATAACTCCTGCATGTGCACGATCTGTGAATGTTTGCATTGATAATTTGCCTCATGAAGTTGAAGTTAGTACTCCTATGGGTGCAAAATTTGTTGCTGAATCTATTTGCAAATCTTGTGATATATGTATAGAGAACCGTAAATTTCCTGCTGATTTAATTATATTACCATTCCGTGACTTTGATATCATTTTGGGAATGGACTGGTTGGGAAAGTATTATGCACAGTTGGATTGTAGAACAAAGATCGTTTATCTTAAAGTTCCTGACCTACCGGTACTAGAGATTATTGGGAACTGCAGGGCTGCCCGCATTCCACTTTTATCAGCGATCAAGACTTCTAAGTTGTTGAATAGGGGTTGTGAAGCCTACTTAGCCTATTTAATCAATCAGCCTGCTGATAAGTTGAGTTTGAATGAAGTTCCAATTGTTAGGGACTTCCCTGGTGTATTTCTCGAGGAATTACCGGGTTTACCACCGGATAGGGAGATTGAGTTCGTGATTGATCTTGTGCCAGGCACTGCGCCTATTTCTAGGAGTCCTTATAGGATGGCATCGGCTGAACTTCAGGAGTTAAAAATTCAGCTTCAGAACTTGCTTGAGAAAGGGTTTATACAACCTAGTTCTTCACCGTGGGGCGCACCTGTGTTGTTTGTGAGAAAGAAAGATGGCACGCTACGGTTATGCATTGATTACAGGGGACTTAATCAAGTCACGATTAAGAATAAATACCCCTTGCCGTTGATTGAAGAATTGTTTGACCAGTTGCAGGGTGCGAGTGTTTACTCCAAATTTGACTTGAGGCAGGGTTACTATCAACTTAGGATTCGGAGTGACGATATACCAAAGACGGCATTCAGGACTAGATATGGCCACTATGAATTTGTTGTTTTGCCGTTTGGATTGACGAATGCACCAGCCGCATTCATGGACTTGATGCAGAGGGTTTTTCGGCCTTACCTTGATCAGTTTGTCGTGATCTTCATTGACGACATTTTAGTGTATTCGAAGAACGAGGCTGAACATGAGCAACACTTGAGGATTGTGCTTCAGACCTTGCAGGAAAACAAGCTTTTTGCTAAATTCAGCAAGTGTGAGTTCTGGTTGAATCAGATATCTTTTCTAGGCCATATCATTTCAGACCGAGGAATTTCAGTGGACCCAGCTAAGATTGAAGTTGTTTCAGCTTGGAAGAGACCTGAGACGGTGCCAGAGATTCGGAGTTTTCTTGGATTGGCAGGTTACTACCGGAGATTTGTTAAAGACTTTTCTAAAATTTCTGGACCTTTGAGCCAGTTAACTCGGAAGAAAGTTGCTTACAATTGGGATGCCAAGTGTGAATCCAGTTTCCAAGAATTGAAGAAGAGACTAACTACAGCTCCTATACTAGCTTTACCTGAGGGAACAGAGAACTTCGTTGTCTACAGTGATGCATCTAAAGAAGGATTGGGCTGTGTTTTAATGCAGAATGGTAAGGTGATTGCCTATGCTTCTAGGAAATTGAAACCTTATGAAGTCAATTACCCTACACATGATCTTGAGTTAGCTGCAGTTGTGTTTGCATTGAAGAAGTGGCGTCATTACTTGTGGGGTTGCAGATTTGAAATATTTACTGACCACAAGAGTCTCAAGTATTTGTTTTCACAGAAGGATCTAAATATGAGGCAGCGGAGATGGCTAGAGCTATTGGGTGGTTATAACTGTTCTATTAACTATGTGCCAGGTAAGGCAAATGTTGTTGCTGATGCTTTTAGCCGAAAGGCTACTGTTGCAAGCTTGATTATCAAGGACTGGGAGACTTTGGAAGAAATTTGTTCATGGAAACCAGAAGCTACTGAGGAAGGGATTCGGTTTGCTAGTTTACAGATTCAGTCAGGATTGCTAGCACAGATCAGAGAGGCTCAGAAGACTGATCCTCACATCTTGAAGATCCAAGAAAAAGCTAAAGGGGGAGAGTCGGAGTTTAAATTACATGCAGATGGCATTTTCAGGTTCAGGGATAGAGTATGTGTTCCTGATGATCCGACTTTGAAGAATGAGATCCTGTCCGAGGCACATAATTCGAGGTACACGATTCACCCGGGCAGTACTAAGATGTATAGAGATTTGAAGCAACACTTCTGGTGGAACAATATGAAGAGGGAGATTGCTGGGTATGTATCCAGATGTTTGACTTGTCAGAGGGTTAAAGTTGAGCATCAGAGGCCAGCCGGACTTCTACAGCCGTTATCGATTCCGCAATGGAAGTGGGTACATATTACAATGGACCTTGTGACCGATCTTCCTAGATCTCCGAGAGGATGTGATTCTGTTTGGGTTGTTGTGGACCGCTTGACTAAAGTTACACATTTTATTCCCGTGAACAAACAGGATAGCCTTGATAAGCTAGCTGAATTGTATGTTGCTAATATTGTGAGATTGCATGGAGTACCACAGAGTATAGTGTCAGATAGGGATCCCAGATTCAGATCTCGTTTTTGGCAGAAGTTGCAAGAGGCCATGGGAACTAAGTTGAGCTTCAGTACTGCATATCATCCGCAAACTGATGGCCAGTCTGAGAGAACCATCAGGATCTTGGAAGACATGCTTCGGGCATGTGTGCTTGACTTTGGGAAGAATTGGGAGAAGTTTTTGCCTTTAGCGGAGTTCGCCTACAACAATAGTTATCAATCTACTATAGGTATGGCTCCCTACGAGGCGTTGTATGGTCGGAAATGCAGATCCCCATTATATTGGGAAGAGGTTGGAGAGATGAGAACAGTTGATCCGACTGTGTTACCTGAGATGATTAAGATGGTAGATAATGTTCACCTTATTCGCCAGCGTATGCTTACAGCTCAGAGTCGTCAGAAGAGTTATGCGGATAAGCACCGTCGGGATCTTAAGTTTGATTTGGGAGATTGGGTGTTTCTTAAGATTTCTCCACGGAAGGGATTGATTCGGCACGGTAAGAGCGGGAAGCTTAGTCCCAGGTATGTGGGCCCGTATGAGATCACCGAAAAGGTAGGTCCTTTGGCTTATCGATTAGCTTTGCCTCCGAGCTTGTCGCGACTGCATGATGTATTCCATGTGTCTATGTTGAAGAAGTACCATCCAGACCCTTCACATGTACTTGAACCAGAGCCTTTGCAGATTGAAGAAAAGTTATCCTACGAAGAGAAACCGATTAGAATTGTGGATCGGAAGATTCAAGAGCTTCGCAGAAAGAGTATTCCGTTAGTGAAGGTTCTGTGGAATCATCATGGGTTTGAGGAAGCGACATGGGAAAGAGATGACCAAGTTCGGGATCAGTATCCGGAGTTGTTTGTTGACCAGGTAAGAATTGCGTGGGCGCAATTGTTTTAAGGGGGAGAGGGTGTAATACCCGAGCCCGGAATATGAATTTTCTTTGTTTATTATTTTGAAAATTATATTTCCTTAAAATCTTTGTGAATTAATTGTTACATTCTCACCGACGCAACGTGCATTGCATTTAAGGAGCGATAGCTAGATAACGATTTCCAGTCCTCAGCAAATAGTGAAACTAGTATTTAGATGACTTAAATTTTATATTTTAAATATTGCTAGCTTTAATTGAACTTACCATAGCTGAAACGGCTTTAAAACGAGCGAAATAGGGCCCTTTGACCAAGTTTTAAGTGGTTTGACCTTGGACCTTTGACCCTTTGACCTTTTGACCTTTAATTAAGCAATTAAGTAAGAAAAATAAGAAAAAAAAATAGCAGCAAACAGCAGCAGCAGGCCGTGAGTTTCCATAGAGAAGAAAAAAAAAACCTTTCAACTTCTATACGTTCAATCTTCGCGAGAGCTCGTGCGGGGTGATTTCCGAGGCAACCAACGTTGTTTTCCTAGCGACTAGGAGTATCTAAGGTGAGGGAAGCATGTTATTTGCGCATTTATACGTTGTGTTAGTTAACTTTATCAATTTTTAGATTTATCCGTAGATCGTTATTTAAAGCGATTTGATGCTTCTAGAATGTTCCTTAGCATTGGTAGAACATGTATTTATGGCTTTGTAACATTTTCTGCGGTTAAATGTTGTGATTGCAACTTGAATTGTGATATGAATAGTACTTTGTGAATAGTAAAACCTTGAAACGTTAAAATTGCGCCGTTATGCTTTCCGTTGATGTAGAAACGTGCTAGGTATGCTAGAATGCTAAAATGTGTGGTTTGTTTGGGTTGCGTAGTGGAAAAAACGAGAATTAAGCCTTTGGGAAAGTCGGGGTCGTTTAGGTCGACTTTTGCGTTTTCTCGTTTTGCGTGTTGGCATTGCTTCGGGAAGCCATGGAAGCACTTTTGGTGCGAATATGGCGTTGGTTGGGTGTTTGGTTGTTGTAGTTGTAGTTCAAACGAGAAAGGGGAAAATCGGGGCTTTGCACGAGTTCTAGGGTGAAGTAAGGTTTCGGGGTCTTTAGACGTGCCTTATGGTGACCTAGGAGGGTTGGCGAAGTCGGTTTCCAGAACTCGTGGCTCGTTTGGAAATGGTAGCATTTTGTCAGTTGGGGCCGATTTGTGTTTTTGTGTGTTTACTTGTCTTTATGCTTATAGAATGCTTAGAATCACTTGAATTACTTGTTTGAGTTGTTTTGGATTGAATTGCTTATCAAATTGCTGCTATTGCGTGCGAGAGTAACCTACTTTGTTATTCTCCCACGTGTGGCTTTATCGCTCGTTTATCGCTTGTTTATTGTCTTGTATCGAGTCTTGCATTGCATAGTGTCTCGCACGTGAGTGATGGGCCTCTCTGGGTAGCCTTGGGTTGCCAGTGTTGGTTGCTCTAGCTCCGTTGCTATTCCCTTTCTCGCTTGGGTTGCCTCCCAGGGAGATTTGGGTCGTAGGATTGATGGATACTTCCGGGGTATTCCAAACTGGTGTTATAAGGTTGTTTTGGGCCGGCGCGTCGTCATCGAATTCGTGTTTGAAAGTGGTTCGTGAAAAGAGTATCGTATCCTTTGATTGAGTGTTTGCAGCTTTAAATACTTGCCTTGCTTTATTGTTGGCTTTGGATGTATCTTTATATGTTTTGTATGTATTGCTTGGCTAATTGCATTGCATACTCCTCTCATCTCCGTCCTTGAGACCAATTGCCCTCGCTGAGCAATAGTTTTTGCTCATTCCTCTCTATACTATGTTTTTACAGGAGTAGTTGAGGCAGACCCTCTCGAGGTAATTGAGGAGGAGGAGCAGGTGGAGGTGTTTCCGTGATAGCACTTACCTGCTTTGCTGGTGGTTGGTTACCAGTTTTGTGCAAACCTTGATGTTATGTATATTGCGTGAAGGAAGATTAATTTTGAGGCTTGTAGCCTTGTATATATATTTTCTAGTTGAGATCTTTATTAGTTTTATGTTGAAATGGATTAAAGTTTGTAAGTTGTAAACTTATACTCGGATGACTAGTGAAGATTGCATGCTAATGGCTAATGGTTTAGTGGCATAAGTACTTGTGTAGTATGCATATCATTTTTGGTTTGGAAAGTTGGATAATAAGAAATGTAAGTTTTATAGAAAGTTGGCTTGTTTTGATTATTTTATAGCTTTCGCAAGTGTTATATTGTTTTTAGGGTTTTCGGATTGTCCGCGGTACAGAGGAGACTCCGTCCGTGTGTCGGGTCCGGGCTTGGCCTTTTGCGGGGTTGGGTCGGGGCGTGACATATATCCTTCACACTTAATCAGCATTTGATAGATTATCCAACCCCAAGCAATCTTAGTTATTGGTGGTGGTTTGGTTTGTTAGCTAGTATTTGTTTAGTCATTTAGATAGTGACTGGTGTTTTTTTAGCTATGCATTACACACCTCATGTGGATCTAGCTTTCAACAACGTAGAACACATTATGAGAGATGTTGAAGGGGGCTGGTTGCTCTATTATATGCATGCTAATGGGGCAAGTATGTTTCTCATTGTGGTTGACCTTCATATTTTTCGTTGTCTATATCGTGGGAGTTATAACAGTCCTAGGGAATTTGTTTAGTGTCTCGGAGATGTAATCTTTCTATTAATGATTGTGACAACTTTTATAGGATATGTACTACCTTGGGGTCAGATGAGCCTTTGGGGAGCTACATAATTACAAGCTTAGCTAGCGCCATACCTGTAGTAGGAGATGCTATAGTAACCTGGCTTTGGGGTGGTTTCCCCGCGGACAATGCCACCTTAAATCATTTTTTTAGTCTTCATCCTTTACTTCCCTTTATTTTAGTAGGTGCCACTTTGTTTTATCTGGCTGCATTGCATCAATATGGATCAAATAATAAATTGGGTGTACATTCAGAGATGGATAAAATAGCTTCTTACACCCATATATATTTGCAAAAGATCTAGTAGGTTGAGTTGTCACGCCCCAGCCCAACCTAAAGAGGTTAAACTAGGGTTTGACTTATTATACTATTGCTATTCAATAGACCTTAATCAATTCCCTACTATTGATACTTAGTTATTTACTAAAACTCCAGCCGATATTCAACACATCCGCCCCTGACACTGTGGTTGCGCAACCACTATGCAATGCACTTAACAATGGCAATTTAATAGCAATAATATAAGCATTAACACATAGGAGGATCAACAAAGTAGGTTGACCTCGATGCAATTAGAATAGAAGCAATTATAGAAGCTAATAAGCAGTTTACAAAGGAACATTTACAAAATAAGCATAGAATCATACCAAAAACTCCAAATCAATTTAAAATCACATATAAACACTCAAGAAGTCATGCCATGGGTTTAGAAGTGTGAGACAACCGAAATTGCACCTAAACCCCTTTGTTTTTCAAACTATTTCTCTTCCAAACCAAGGTTAATGATTCCATTTTTAAGGGAAACTCTCCCAAGCTTCTAACTAACCCTCAAGGTACCATCTCAACCCTTTAACTCATTCAAACGCCCGTGATAACCTCGAAAGCCCCAAATTCCCTCTTATAGCTTTACACTACACCTACCTCATCCGGGCTTCAAACAAGGATTAGCAAAGCTTCTATAGCACCTAGGTAGCCTAAGGATACCAAAAGTAGAGCCCGAATCCACCCGGATTCGTCTTAACCCCGAAACCCCTTTATTAAAGTCGACTATTTTACGTTTTATGCGATTTTAGAGCAATTCAAGTGCACGGGGCTATTAGACTACCTTCATTAGCACCTAAGGCATCTATTAGGAGTGTTGAATTAAGCTAATTCGAGCAATTACACAAAACCCTAGAAAAAATGTCACTATTCACCTCATGAATTAAACTAACGATTCCAACCGTTTAAAAAGCGAAACAATGGTTCAAATATGTTCTCTAGCACTCATATACAAGGTATAATAGCATAGATAATCAATACAATAGCATTTGAACACATTTTCAACAAATCAAGAAAATAGCAACTATTTTTAAATGCGAAAATAAGCCGTGAAATCCCTCACCAATGCGCGTAGGAGCTCCTAGGAGGCTAGTAGACACCCTAAACCACTTGCACCTAGCTTGGCTTGGCTTGGAATGAGGATTTGTTGAGCAAAAAAACTCTATTTCTTCTCCTATGCAATTCTCGGATTTGCTACAGTGTTTTCAGCATGCTCTTTTTTTTTTTTTTTTTTTGCTAAGTTATGAGCTAATGTGTGTGTTGTGTGAGTTATATATTAAATGGGGCTAAGTTGCTTGCTTAAATGGTTCACTAAATGCGCTTAGTTAGCTTAAAACGAGCCTAGATAGTAAAATGAATGCTAGCTAATTCATTCCCTAAGTTATGTTACGTAACACTATTCATTGAACTACTAAAATCATTTTCTAAACGAGCTCTCCTATCGCCTCTAGCTCAATTGCATATTTTTCTCACTACTTTAATAATTAATATGATTTAATAAAAAATACTAATTCGTTAATAGTATGAAGTTTAAAAACAGAGTGAATAGTAACTTAAGGAGACATTTAATAAGGCATAGAAAAAGATGAGCAAACAAAGGATGCAACAGTAATTAAATGCATGGCTAAATCTCGGGCGTCACATCCTCCCCTCCTTAAAAGAATTTCGTCCCAAAATTCATTCTTACTTGTTGAGTTCATTTAGACGGATTCTGACCTTTGTTATTTTTTTCACTCCGGTTAGTCCCGTGTCCTGTGATCTCTCTTACCACAACCAATTCACTTCCTACGTTTCTCCAATCATTTAATTCGGTGTGACCTCTACATTTATAGGTCGTTTCTTTGAACGACTCTATTCTCTCCATTTGATCTTAAGGTCAAGTTCATTAACTAAGGTTAGAATCTCCAAATATAGTCATCAAAGTTGCATCGGTATTCTAACAATATAACTATAACTCCAAAATCATGACTTATTTCGTGTCAATCTTGCATTCATACCTCAAAAGGAATATCACAATAATACCAAGATCCAATGGTGACATACCCTAATTTCCAGATGATAGGTCTATATTCGATTTACATATCCTATCAACTAGCTTCAAAATTGTTAACACATAGGACATACACATGTTATGGGTCATTTCCACAATATGACCCTATTTTCAGGAAGAACTCACCAAACAAACTAATCCATCTCAAGTCGTCATCTATCGATAGTATCATAGTCTTTATCTCGTAGGTATATTAGATTAACAAATCTTCTAATGACTAGTCTCCCGGTTACAAGCTCCTATTCACTAACATCCTTTCCCAGCTTCGTTAACCTTCCCGCTCGTAATCAAGGAGAAAGACCGTTGAGATTCGTTAAACTCAAACTCTAAGGATTGTTAAGTACCACCAACAAATTGCCATCGAAATTGCATGGGTAAACTAATCATGTTGCACTAGTTCAACTTCTTACAAGTAAATTTCATCAGCTTGTCATCCACAATTTATTTCCTTATTCAAATCTATATCTTCAAGTCCCGAGGCTTCATAATTTCTTTTAATCTTAACCAAGACTCCTAAGCCGAATAGTTTTAACCTCAAATAAATTCAACTCACCTCAATCCAAGGTTACATCATACTTAAGAGGACAATGGTCCTACGTACTTAGCGACTTAGTCATTCTTTCGAACACTTAATGCCCGTCAATATATCTTCAACATTAGTGTTACTAAGCTAGGTTCATAGCCATGTAAGTGATATCAATGCTCCACTAGGTTACCGGCCGTACAACAACAATCTTAGGACAATAAATGGGTACCAAAATGATCTAGCTCATAAGATACTTACCATACTAATCCAAGTAGCTTGTTACACGAAATAACTTCAAGGCTGTATCAATATAAGAATTATGACCACGAGGCATCCTTCAATATAATCTAATAGAACTTCAAAAGTAATCAACTACTCATTTAACTATTAGTACAAGATCCACCCTTTATTTAACGACCACGATTTGAAGTCTACCAACAACTAGTTTCTAGATGTGAAACGGTGCACATAAATACGGTTGTCTAACAGTAGTCTCTATGGTCATCATGACTCTAATTCATCTCTATCTTAACTATATGAAATCTTACTCTCCTCATTTACATTCTCAACTAGCTAAGAGCATCAAGACTCATCGACCTTAGGTCCTAGGGTTTACCTTGAATCGTCATGCATACTCACTATTAGCTATTTAGGATTACTAATCATGTAATACCCCGATCCCTCTCAAGACTGGAAGTTCTATTAATCAATCTAATCGCAACCCAATTCCAAACCCGGGCATAAAATTTAGGAAAAAACGGACGGAGTCTCCCCTGTTTTTAGGCAAAATTCAAACTCGCGACAGCATATAAGTGGACCAGCACCGTGTCCAACTATTCAAAATTCCTCAAAGCCATCCGAGCCTCGGTTCTCAACAATTAAACACAACAAGTATATATACATTTCCAAGTACCCAGACTATTCTAACTCTTTCCTTTAGACAATACAAACATGCATTGAATCCAGAACTTACTAACCAATACATAAAACTTAAATGAATTTTCTTTACACATTGATTATATACATCTCATGAAAGTAAAATCTTTACATCTTTGACCACTCAAGCCACATAGCACGCAAGGCAACTCTTCAAGCACGATCTATCACATAACCACAAACATTTCAGCTAACATGGTATTTCCTGAAATGTGGTGGTGAGGAGTGAGTATACACAACACGTATACTCAGTGAGGGCATAACAAATATCGAGGTGGAGAGAAAGAAGATCATGCAATGCAAATAAGACAGTTAAGCAATATAACCGACAAGTAAAGCAATCAATATATACAACAATACAATAAACAATTAATAAAAGCTATACCACACTTTGAAGGCTATGGTTCACTCATACGAGCAATATACCATTTCATGAGCAATACATCAATCTCGAGCTTGATGTTGACAACGTTGACAATAAGCGCGCAACCACCTTATAACATCCACTGGGTGTACTCCGGATGTACCCCGACACATCTACGACCCAAATCACCTAGGGCGGCATCCCTAACGAGAATGGGAATAGGACACGGAGCTAGAGCAACCAACCCTGGCAGCCCGAGACTGCCCAGAGAGGCCCATCACTCACACGCCTGACACTATGCAATGCAATAAGAGATACAAGCAATAAACGAGCGATAGCACGAAAGTGCAGATTTGTATCAACATTCAATATATCAAGCACTTACAATCAATAATAGCAATCAATTAACTTTCAAGCATGATTATCATTAATAGCAACAAGAACACCAATTAAACAAGTAATAGCAGTTCAAACACGAAAATGACAAATATCACTATTCAATCCCTAACTTCCAAAGGCAATTACGAGCAAACGAGCTACGGGATTAGGAAACCGATTTCACTACCTTCACTTAGGCACTACAAGGCACGTTTCTATGGCATGAAACCTCACTTTCCCAACCGAAGCCTAAAAGTCCACCTACTGCATTTGAACTATAGCTATGCTAGCCGGTCGCTCAATCAATGCCACAATAGCGTCAAAAGTGCTTCCATGCCCTCAATAGCAAAACCCCCAACTCAATTCGAGCACAGTCAACTCTTGGTCAAACGGCCCCTTTACATTTCTTTGTCTAATTTTCAATTTTAACAAGGGCCGATCCGTTTTTATAGCACATTTTATCTTTCTAATATTAATGGCACCTAACTAAATCAAGAAATCGTAATTCGGATAAAAAATCCAAAAATCTAGGGTTTTACTATTCAAAAACACTATTCATTATTCTTCCCCAATTTCAATTTGCATTTCTAGCCGTAAAAATTGCTAAATAACTAACAAGCAATGCTCTACGATCCCTAAAGAGACAATTCCAAGCAATTTCAGGCATTATAACGCATTAAATATCAAATCTAAGAAATTGAATCAAAAATCAAATTCAAATAAAAATGCACAAAAATGTTAAAACCCTCACAGAGATTGACGAAGAAGACCCGCAAGAACCCTAGCCACGATCCTCATCCAATTCCATGCAAGATTGTAGAAGAAAATAGAAGCAAAAATCTTTTTTTTCTTCTTTGGGAGCTTCGGCCATGGGGGGGGGGGGGCACAAAATGGGCATTTTGGCTTTTGTTTTTTGAGTTGATTTTGTCTTGTTTTTGTTTTATAAGGTGACAAGGGTATTTTGGTCCTTTTGCAAAGTCAAGCTTAAGTGAAAATATGGTCAAACAAGCTCATTTTGATGACATTTATTCTAGCTCAAGCTAAAACAATGCAATTGAATGAAAAACAACTAAAAACTAACTCAATTAAGCTAAAAACAGTATTCATTAAATTCAGAAAATATTTCTCTAACTCTTGTTTTCGATGCACTACTATCAAATGGTCAATAAACGATCACTATTAGATTGATAAACAATTTCTTAAAAATATAATTTTTGAAAAGTAATTTAGTTTAAAATTCACTCCGGCTCAAAGTTACTTTTCTCATTTAATTGAAAATCGAGTAATTAAATGCAAGAAAATAAAACCGATTATTAAAATAATCAATATTCATTTAAAAATAAATAAACTAACTGTTTCTAGAATATTTTAAAGAATTATGAAATTAATGCTAAGATACGAATGAACAAGTTAATATAGCACGTAATCAAATGCAATTAAATACTAACATTTAAGATGACACTTAATTAAATACAAAAAAATAAATCAAATTACTATAAATAATAAAAATAGGTAATAATCTTTTAATTAATCAATATAAAAATTATTTGAATATTTTTAAAAGAAATATCAAAATAATACTTTTTAAAAGAAACATGAAAATAGTGCGTAATGGATGGTTTAACTAATTAAACACTTAATTAAATGCAGTTAAATGCTATTAAATGCATGCCGCGTTCAGGGTATCACGAATCATACCCTAACGACTCCACTTTGCAGCCGGATGCTTTAATCTCATTTCCATAGTTTATATACTAGGTCCATCAGTATTACTTAGGGATGTATACTTCCTAACATCCTCTAGGATATCCAAATGACGAGTGTGTACAATGACTTACTTTGCATAATCACAACTAAATCCGAGGGGCACCAAACTAATAAAATGATTCTTAATATCACCAATATCCAACTTAGGACCTTTAGCAACGTTAGTCATCTAATGCATAATTCAATACCTTACACTTCTATTCGACCTAGCATTTTAGGTGTAGTCTTCCGAACACAAGTTCTAGCTACATGAATTCCTCGATTCCAACATCCCTATATCTTGTTATAGTAAAGAATCATTAACCTTGTTAAACCCAATCTCCAGAGTTGCCTACATGTCTTTAGGTTATCCATTGTTAAGTCACTTAAATACACTATCCATGTCTTAATAATTTAACCCCTAAAAGTAACTATTGTCAACTTCCACGAATTCATCTCTTAATTTTTAGGTCACGATCTTACCATTTAGTGAACTTGAAACTCGCTTGTATACACCATATTAGAATCAACAATGCCTAATTCCAACAAAATAAGGATTCAATCATATAAATAGTCTATTATACCAATTTAAGATATAAGAATTTAATTCAAAAGCACCTTCTAAGTCAAACTTCCATTATAAGCATATGAATATATATATACTACTCCACATGTCCAATAGTATACTCTTATATCTAAGAAAAGTTGTACGTCATTAACCTTTATACTTGAACCACAATTAGAAGAACTGTTTAACAGAATCAAGAACTTCATAGCTATAAAATGTATATCTTAATCATAGGTATGGGTATCCCAAAGATAAGGAGATAACTTTACCTCAACAATTATACCTATGCTACGCATTTTATATATGCATATCAAATAATACATACGATCCATCGAGTACTTGTGAAGATGCAAGAAATCTCTAACCAAGCCTTTACGTTCTTCCTGCATGAATTCAATTCCCTGAAAGTCCTAATTCTAACTATCTATGTGTATAAACAATCAATCATGGTTATATAACATGCACATGTATCAAGGAAGGAGTATAAAAGCATGGATGCATTATTGAGGGAATTAACATGTCGGTGTGCATGACACATAATACTTATGGTCCACAAAGGCACATGATATTCAATGCTCAAAGCAATTAAAGCACATTAGCACACATTAACACATATAAACAAGACATTATAATTACCTTAGGTCTTCTACCCATGGTCCGAGAGTTGAACCCGACTAATGCGAAAACTACGTTCTGATACCATTCTAATAAGGTGTCACGCACCAGCCCAACCTAAAGAAGTTAAACTAGGGTTTCACTTATTATACTATTGCTATTCAATAGACCTTAATCAATTTCCTACTATTGATACTTAGTTATTTACTAAAACTCCAAAAGATTTTTCCGGGAAAACGGCAGTATGACGGCTGTATTTAGCATATTTGGTTAGACCTAATTTCTAGAACACCTCAAATAAATTCCAAATCTTTAATTTAATGCCAACTATTATTCCTATTTTGTCATCAATCGGTATGCCTATTAATTTATCTTGAAAGTCCTATTTGGTTAATAAGCCTAGCATGATACCCATGCCCCGTTTATTTGTCAATTTTCCTTATCATGCACGTACCTATTATCCTTTAGCTTACGAATGAGCACCTAAGTGAAATTGGTTAGAGTTAACTTAGTTGATTCCTTACCTAGTGGTTTATACGCCTACGATAACTACTAATCAAGATAATGAAAGCAACAACCAAATAAAGAGTTTGTCCGGTTATAGATAGTACGAGCCAAAATTAGACCCCAAATTACAACTGGGGTCATTTACAATAACAACATAAGTAGTCTTCAAATCAAACACAATGTCCATAAAACATTCACATTCAGGCAAAGCACATAAGGCACATAGTCACTCCTAGGATTCATCAACAAGCACATTCTCCTTTGGTACTTGTTCCAAATCTGCTTCACTTGTGATGACAAAAGAGGGTGAGTCCTTATGAACCTAGCGAGGGGGGAACAAGTGACAAGGTTTTTGAAATCCTTTTTCCCGGTTAACTTGTAAAAACTCCTTTGAAAACATGTCATGTAACAAAAATAAGATCATATATAGCATAAGTATAATGGAACAATAAATAATGTTACCACACCAAGCAAGAGTCCTTAAGCACATAGTAAAAAGGATACGGTGAGCTTTCGCTCTTAAGATCAATCGGTGAGCATTTGCTCTCTAGATCATTTCCAATAACCATTGTTGTAGCCGGCATCAATCATCTACTTATCACTCCGACGGGTGTACTCTGGATTGTACACCAAACCTATGACCTAACTCTCCGAGGGTGGAATACCAAGCGAGAGAGAGAATTGGACCATGGTAGTCACGGGAGCACCGACAAGCCCTATGCCGCCCGACGTTCGTGAAACACTACCATGCCACAATGAAAGGTTGCAACCTTGTATGCATTGTACATTTATACCATTTAACATTTCACATTAGGAGGTCAACAAAGTAGGTTGCCTCCGAACAAGTATATGATCACATTTTGACATATTGGCATATAAGGCATTGTAAGAACATATAATCATTTCATATATCAATTTGAAAGCAATTAAACTTTCATGGGCAGCCAAGTAATCATGTTTAAAGTAAGCTATAGAATATCTTTTAACAATTCACATTAGCAGGTCAACAAACTAGGTTGCCTCCGGATACACGTTTGATCACATATCGACAAGTAAACGTACGAGGCATGCTTTGACATGTAAATCCACAGTGTATAACACCTAGAAGCATATGAATATTTAACGGGCAGCCAAGTAATGTCATACAAAATAAGCCATATATCTCATTTTAGTTCATATTGTGATACCCCGAACCTGGCATATATTTAATAGCATTTAAAGTTCATTTAAATTGCATTTTATTGACCTTTCACCTTCTTTGACTAAACTAGTTGACTTTTCATCTACATTGACCAACTAGGACAATGTGGAAATTTTTGAAATGTTTAATAAAGGGCAAACTTGGGATTAGAAATAAAAAAATGCAATGTTAAGTTAGTCAAATTTTGGGTCAAATTTGGAATTAAATCTGAACCAATTGGGGAAGAGTTAGGTAGCAAATTATATATGGTTGGAAAGCTCTATGAGTCTAGTTTCTGAGGCTTCAAACCGTTCGTGAATTGGAGTTTTCTAGAAGAAGTTATGGCCGTTTTCATAAGGTCGCGCATAGTTGTTTTGGTTTAGCGGGTTGACCGAAGCTTTGACCATTTCAACTTGTCATGTTATATATGCATAATACATTACAAAGCATGCGAAAGTCTGGAAAAAAAAAATAGAAAGGGCCAAAACCATAGGAGAAAAAGAAAAAAAAAGATTTCAACCTTCAAATCTTCAAATCTTCGCGTGAGCTTGCACGGGGTTGTTTTCGAGGCATCCTACGTGGTTTTCCTAGCGTCTAGTAGCGTCTAAGGTGAGGGTTTCATCGTTATTTGCGCATTTGAAATATTTGTATCTAAACTTTGATTTTTGGATTTTATGCATAGATCATTAGTTTAATCGTTTTAATGCTTAAAGAATGTTCCTTGTTGAATGTAGAACATGTATTTATATCTTTTTAACATTTTCTGCGGTTGAAAATTGAAATTGAAATATAAATTGTATAATGAATAGTAATTGTGAATAGTAAACCCCCGTTTTGATGAAGTTGTTCCGTTACGCGTTCTGTTGATGTAGGAAGATGTTAGATATGCTAGAATGCCTAAATGTGTGGTTTAATTGGAATGTGTAATGGAAAAACGGAGAAAAATGGCTTAGTGAAAGTCGGGGTCGTTTAGGTCGAGTTTGACATTTTCTCGTTTTGCGTATTGGCATTGTTTCGGGAGGCCATGGAAGCACTTTTGGTGCGATTATGGCATTGGTTGGGTATTTCGTTGGTATAGTTGTAGTTCAAACGAGCAAAGGAGAAAATCGGGACTTTGCACGAATTCTAGGGTAAAGTAGGGTTTCGGAGTCTTTAGACGTGCCTTATGGTGACCTATGAGGATTGGTGAAGTCGGTTTCCAAAGCTCGTGGCTCGTTTGAAAGTAGTAGCATTTGGTAAGTTGGGGTCATTTTTGTGATTTTGTGTGTTTTCATAGAATATTGCTTATAGAATGTTTATATTACTTATAGAATGTTTATATTGCCTATAGAATGCTTATAATGCCTATAGAATACTTGTTATTGCTTGATAATGTTAGTTTGTGTTGTTCTTGTTATTTGTTTGATTGCAAATGCTTGTTAATGCTTGATATCTTGTTTATCGCTCGTTTATCGCCTTGTATCGAGTCTTGCATTGCATAGTGTCCAGCGCGTGAGTGATGGGCCTCTCTGGGTAGCCTCGGGTTGCCAGTGTTGGTTGCTCTAGCTCCGTAGCTATTCCCTTTTCTCGCTTGGGTTGCCTCCCAGGGAGATTTGGGTCGTAGAATTGATGGATACTTTCGGGGTATTCCAAACTAGTGTTATAAGGTGGATGCGCGCTTATTGTCATCGTTGTCAACATCAAGCTCGAGATTGATGTATCGCTCGTGAAATGGTATATTGCTCGTAAGAGCGAACCATAGCCTTCAGAGTGTGGTATAGCTTTGAATGGTTGTGTTAATGCTTTCTTGATTGTTTATTATATTGTCGTTTGTATTGAATGCTTTCTAATCGACTTTATTGCTTAACTGTCTTATTTGCATTGCACGAATTTTTTTCTCTCAAATTCGATATCTGTCTCGCCCTCACTGAGTATACGTGTTGTGTATACTCACTCCTCACCACCACATTTCAGGAAATGTCTTGTTAGCTGGAAAGTTCATGATTTTGTGAAAGTTCGTGCCTGAAGAGTTGTCTTGCATGCCTATGTGGCTTGAGTGTCGAAGTTGTAAAGATATATGCTTTCATATGTTGTATGTATTTATTGTTAAAAGAAATGTAATCTAAATTAGCTAAATAGTTGAGGTAAATCGATAAGCTAGTTATGTAATCAGTTAGCATAGCTTAACTTCAATGCATGTTTGTAATGTCCCAAGGAAAAGAATTAGAATGGCATGATAGTTTATTTTATGTAGTAGCTTAGTATGGTTTAATTGTCTAGTTTGAATGTACTTGTCAAAAATGAAAAGAGATAGGTTAGCTTTTAAATTGGAAATGTATGTATACCTGCTGAGTTTAATTGTTGAAAACCGAGGCTCGGATAGCCTTGAGGAAGTTTTGTATGGTTGGACACGGCGTTGGTCCATTTAAATGCTATTGCAGGTTTTATATTTTGCCTAGAAACAGGGGAGACTCCGTCCGTTTTCCCTAAAAATTATGCCCGGGTTTGGATTTGGGTTGTGATTAGATTGATTGATAGAACTCCCGATCTCGAGAGGGATCGGGGTGTTACAGGTGGTATCAGAGCTTGTGTAGCTCATAAAACGGGACAGGGTCCTTGGTCTAGTGGGTAGTGACCCTTGAATGTGTGCTTGTTAAGCGTGTCCTGAAAGTGTATGCTTGTATGTGAGGTTGTGTGTCTTAAATTGAAAGTGTGCTCCTATGTGATATAATTATGTGTTATGTGTTAATTGTGTGTTAAGTAAAATGAAGTGTCGAGTTGTGCATTGAATTAACCTATAGAATTGGCATCGTGAATCGAATTGATCTCGTGGATTGTTATTTGCTTGGAGTATTGCTTGTAATGTATGTATTAGAAAGTCTTGAATTAGCTATGCCGTGATTTGAATTGATTATGTTGTACTTGACTTGATTGCCGTGCTTGAGTGACTTTGTTGAATAAACTATTTTGTAAACTTGCTTGCATAATAGTTTAAGGCATGTGTATAACTGTGATATATTGGCATTCATACATGTCCTATGGAAATGGTAAGTAAGTCCTCTTCCTCCCCTGAAGAAGTGGTTCACAGCTAGCCTTCCAAGGTGTATGGATTGGCAGGAAATGAATGGCATTTAACTGGCCTTGATTTGGAAGTTGGTGTTTGCTTTTGGAGCTCGGTTATTGGTGAATCTCTAGGGTCCTCTTCTGTGCTTAACAGCTGTGAAAGAGTAGTTTTCTTTTAAGGTTCTATTTGGCTGTTCTTTGGAGAGCATTCTTTGGTTTTCTTATTGGGTATTCTTTGGAATCTTTTGATGGCACTTCTCGGTAGACTTGTCTATTGGGATCTCAATCGGACTTACTGTATGGTATTATCTATGGCATATGTGTCTCGGTCTTTATTGGTGTGATACTGGCATTCCTGATTGAAAATTCTTCAATGGTATTTTATGAAATTCTCAGTGGCCAATTATTTAGTATTTACTTATTGGGCAAACTTGGCTACTTTCTTATTGGAGCATTGTTTTGGATATCTTTTTCAGTGTTCCTCAGTAGGTTTGGTATTTGGAGTTCCTATCAGACTTATTGTATAATACTACTTATGGTATTCTTTGAAATTCTTATTGGGCGTTCTATTGGTATTTTCCTTTTTAGCAAGGTTGTATGAAGTTCTCACTTGGCAAACAGTGAAGAGGCCTCAGAGTTTGGTTTTGGTATATTGTTCACCAGTTCGGTGTTTATCCTTGGAGTTTTCATCCATCTGGGAAGCTATGTTTGTTATTCAACTTGGTTGTCTTATTGGGCACATTATATTTTCTCTTCTATTCCTTAGACCTTCTTCTCAGCATTTGATAGCGATACTTGGAATCTAATTGGTTGTCCTATGGGGTTATTGTTTGGAAGGCTTCTTTGGAACTTTTGAAGTATATTTGATTGGGTTTCTTAGTATTTTTTCCAACACTCTTAACAGGGAATTCTTCTATGAAATTCATGACCAGCGGGGTAATTCTTTGGACCTCTAGATGGAACCTTTGATTGGGCCTTTATTTGGCTTTTTGCTTGGGGATTCTCGGGCAGTAAAAGTTAGACTTCTATTGGAGATTCGTGCGTGGGGTATTCTTCTTGTCGTTATTGTGTGATATTAATGACATCTACAGTAACTTTTCTTTAGTCTTTATTGGTATTATCTTGGCGCTTTTGGTTGGAATTTTATTCTTTTTCAGAATTCGTGTCAACGAGATTCTTGTGCGGTATCTACATTTGAGCCTTTATTCGGCATTACTACTTGGAATTTCTTCTTAAACTTCCCTATTGGTTATCTTGATTAATATACTTGCTCAGCAGTTGAAGAAGATTAGTCAGAGTTGGATTTCAGTGGATGCAGAGTTCTATTGGAAGAAGAATTGCGAGGACGCAATTGTTTTAAGGGGGGAAGGATGTGATACCCCGAACCTGACATATATTTAATAGCATTTAAAGTTCATTTAAATTGCATTTTATTGACCTTTTACCTTCTTTGACTAAACTAGTTGACTTTTCATCTACATTGACCAACTAGGACAATGTGGAAATTTTTGAAATGTTTAATAAAGGGCAAACTTGGGATTAGAAATAAAAAAATGCAATGTTAAGTTAGTCAAATTTTGGGTCAACTTTGGAATTAAATCTGAACCAATTGGGGAAGAGTTAGGTAGCACATTATATATGGTTGGAAAGCTCTATGAGTCTAGTTTCTGAGGCTTCAAATCGTTCGTGAATTGGAGTTTTCTAGAAGAAGTTATGGCCGTTTTCATAAGGTCGCGCATAGCTGTTTTGGTTTAGCGGCTTGACCGAAGCTTTTTCCATTTCAACTTGTCATCTTATATATGCATAATACATTACAAAGCATGCGAAAATCTGGAAAAAAAAATAGAAAGGGCCAAAACCATAGGAGAAAAAGAAAAAAAAAGATTTCAACCTTCAAATCTTCAAATCTTCGCGTGAGCTTGCATGGGGTTGTTTTCGAGGCATCCTACGTGGTTTTCCTAGCGTCTAGTAGCGTCTAAGGTGAGGGTTTCATCGTTATTTGCGCATTTGAAATATTTGTATCTAAACTTTGATTTTTGGATTTTATGCGTAGATCGTTAGTTTAATCGTTTTAATGTTTAAAGAATGTTCCTTGTTGATTGTAGAACATGTATTTATAGCTTATTAACATTTTCTGCAGTTGAAAATTGAAATTGAAATATAAATTGTATAATAAATAGTAAATTGTGAATAGTAAACCCCCGTTTTGATGAAGTTGTTCCGTTACGCGTTCTGTTGATGTAGGAAGATGTTAGATATGCTAGAATCCCTAAATGTGTGGTTTAATTGGAATGTGTAATGGAAAAACGGAGAAAAACGGCTTAGTAAAAGTCGGGGTCGTTTAGGTCGAGTTTGGCGTTTTTTCGTTTTGCTTGTTGGCATTGTTTCGGGAGGCCATGGAAGCACTTTTGGTGCGATTATGGCATTGGTTGGGTGTTTGGTTGGTATAGTTGTAGTTCAAACGAGCAAAGGGGAAAATCGGGACTTTGCACGAATTCTAGGGTAAAGTAGGGTTTCGGAGTCTTTAGACGTGCCTTATGGTGACCTAAGAGGATTGGTGAAGTCGCTTTCCAAAGCTCGTGGCTCGTTTGAAAGTAGTAGCATTTGGTAAGTTGGGGTCATTTTCGTGATTTTGTGTGTTTTCATAGAATATTGCTTATAGAATGTTTATATTGCCTATAGAATGCTTATAATGCCTATAGAATACTTGTTATTGCTTGATAATGTTAGTTGGTGTTGTTCTTGTTATTTGTTTGATTGCAAATGCTTGTTAATGCTTGATAATGCTTGATATCTTGTTTATCGCTCGTTTATCGCCTTGTATCGAGTCTTGCATTGCATAGTGTCCAGCGCGTGAGTGATGGGCCTCTCTGGGTAGCCTCGGGTTGCCAGTGTTGGTTGCTCTAGCTCCGTAGCTATTCCCTTTTCTCGCTTGGGTTGCCTCCCAAGGAGATTTGGGTCGTAGAATTGATGGATACTTTCGGGGTATTCCAAACTAGTGTTATAAGGTGGATGCGCGCTTATTGTCATCGTTGTCAACATCAAGCTCGAGATTGATGTATCGCTCGTGAAATGGTATATTGCTCGTAAGAGCGAACCATAGCCTTCAGAGTGTGGTATAGCTTTGAATGGTTGTGTTAATGCTTTCTTGATTGTTTATTATATTGTCGTTTGTATTGAATGCTTTCTAATCGACTTTATTGCTTAACTGTCTTATTTGCATTGCACGAATTTCTTTCTCTCAAATTCGATATCTGTCTCGCCCTCACTGAGTATACGTGTTGTGTATACTCACTCCTCACCACCACATTTCAGGAAATGTCATGTTAGCTGGAAAGTTCGTGATTTCGTGAAAGTTCGTGCCTGAAGAGTTGTCTTGCATGCCTATGTGGCTTGAGTGTCGAAGTTGTAAAGATATATGCTTTCATATGTTGTATGTATTTATTGTTAAAAGAAATGTAATCTAAATTAGCTAAATAGTTGAGGTAAATTGATAAGCTAGTTATGTAATCAGTTAGCATAGCTTAACTTCAATGCATGTTTGTAATGTCCCAAGGAAAATAATTAGAATGGCATGATAGTTTATTTTATGCAGTAGCTTAGTATGGTTTAATTGTCTAGTTTGAATGTACTTGTCAAAAATGAAAAGAGTTAGGTTAGCTTTTAAATTGGAAATGTATGTATATCTGCTGAGTTTAATTGTTCAAAACCGAGGCTCAGATAGCCTTGAGGAAGTTTTGTATGGTTGGACACGGCGTTGGTCCATTTAAATGCTATTGCAGGTTTTATATTTTGCCTAGAAACAGGGGAGACTCCGTCCGTTTTCCCTGAAAATTATGCCTGGGTTTGGATTTGGGTTCTGATTAGATTGATTGATAGAACTCCCGATCTCGAGAGGGATCGGGGTGTTACACATATACCAAGTGTTAGGGACATACAAGCATGCTACAGCACTTTACCCAAAACAGGGTGCAAGAACAGTTAACTTATCAACATGCAATCATCAAGAATCAAGCTTAGGTCTATCAAGACAATTCCGGGCAGCCCATTAACATTCATTAACATCAATTATAAGTCACACAAGGGTGGTTTATGATTTGGAAGTCTACGTAGCCATTAGGGTTTACAAGGACCATTTTCGTGTGTAGGTTTAGTTGGCTAAGAACCACAAGAATCACTTAGACCAATTCAAGCACACTTTGAGATTATTTGACAGCCTACTAACAACTCAAATGAATTCATTTAACCATACGATAGTCACTTAGCAAGCAGGCATAGGCAATCAGGATTCAATATCGTGGTCACACATATGATCAAGCAAGAATTCATCATGTAATGAACCTAAGCCATGCATCAACTAATTCAATCAACCTCATCCAACCAAAACAACGCATGCAATTTCTAATTTCCACAAGTCCAAGCATTCAATACCTCAAAGTACAATTATAACATGATTTAAATCAAGTTTCCAAGCAAAACCTCACTACAATAGCCTATTTTTCCTCATTCAATTAACCAAGCAAATAACCTCCAAATTCAGTGAATCAAACGTCAAATTGAAGCTTAACGAGTGCTTTAAATATAAGAACAAACCTCGCTACATTTTGACTTCAGAAATAGGAGTTATGACCAAAACCGTGAAACCACGCAAAACTATCTATTTTCATACACATTTCGATATTTGCCATTTTTGGGGATTTCAAGCTCAGAATTAGCCTTATCCTATTTCTTCAAGATATGTTCAAAACGGATAAATCTGGCGACTCACCAAATTTTATGCATTTTTAACAACTTTTTCTAGGCCAAACGCATTTCGTTCCAATCGGATAGAGAGCTGCCAAAAACATAACTTTGTATTTCTAAGTTGTCTAGATTTAGACACATTACGATATTTTCCATTTTTAGGTCTTAAACTCACAATTTGCCTTACTCTATTTCTACAATATTTGTTCAAAGCTAAAAAATCTAGTGACTCACCAAGTTTTATGCATTTTTAACATCGTTTGTTACCTTAAACATGCTCCAAATAGAAGGGTTAGTAGCTACCCGAGTTTTCTAGAAAGATTCAAACATGTGTTCTTGGCTTCTAAACATATAAAACTTAGCATGCACATATACACACATACTCATGAGCTTAGAAATATTTAGAAAATAGTTTAAACCTTCACGTTAGTGGAGATTTACAAAGGAAAACCATGGATCTACTAGAAGCTTGAGAAATCGCCTTTAACGTGCATAAAACCCTTAAGATCTTGCCTTGACCAAAGTTTCTTCTTGATTTCCTTACATGTTCAGTCTAGTTAGCCAACATATGGTATGTGAGAGTGTTCATACATATGAGAAGAGAAATGGAACTCAAATCTTGCCTAGTACCATGAATAAGAGGATATAGGGGTCTTTGTTTGAAGTTTTTAAGCTCCTACCTTGATGCTCTTGCTTGGTTGAAGGTATGAAGAGCCTTGGGAGGGGTTTTCTTGCAAAAATTCAGATGTGGGCGGTGGGAATGATGATAGGGTCGAAAATGAGAGGAAATGAGAGAGAATTAGTTATTTTAGGGTGTTATTGTTTGAGTATAGGTGTGGTTTGGCTTTGGGACTTGGGGTAGCATGCAATTCTTGTGTTTTGTGTAGTATTTTGAATATTGAGGGAGCATGGGTGAGTTCGCCAATAATGGGAAGGGTTTTGGGTAGAATAGGGCTTACTTTATGTGCATTTTGTTTGGGAAAGAGAATAAAAGGTGATTTAGTTATTTGTGTAGATAGAATTGTTTATTGTTAGTGGAGTTTGTAGGATTTTGAATTGGATAGTATTATATTGTATAGGTTTTAGGAAGAATAAAGAATGTTTAGGAGATTGGGTTGTTTGTCTTCTAGTGGGTTGAATTTGGATTAAAGTATAGTATTTAATAGTTAGTGGGATTGTAGGAAAAGGTGATTAGGTATATTATATTGGGGATGGTTTGGATGATGATAGGGTTTTGTCTTGTAGTGAATTTGAATTAGGATTAAAATAATGTTTGTGGAATGTTTAGGAATAGTTGAATGTTATTTTATTGTATAGTGCTTTGTGCAGGAATCTTTCTTGATTAGCGTGTAGGCACGCATTCTTATGTTTTAGGGCACGAATTATGAGGTAGACACAAACTACGAGGTAATGCTCGTACTTCAAGACTAAGGCACGTATACCTATGTAAATGTACGTAACCCTAGGTTATGCACGTAGACCAATGCAAGGAATGTAATTCAATACAATACACGTAAATCAAGGCACAACTCTTATATCTAGGTTAAGGCACGCAGTTCAAGGTTTGTTCACCAATATCGAGGTGTCACAAGTAAATCAAGGATTAGGGCACGTAATCCAAGGTCGGTCATATAATTCTGGGTCTAAGGCACACAAATCGAGATAACACATGTTATTCGGAGTCGGGCCTCACATGGGTAGCTTTTGCTATCTTTTTTTCCATTTGGATTTTTTATGCTCTAATGTTTTGGGGCATCCCGACAATTATATACCTGCTAATCCGATGCCCTCCCCACCTCATATTGTGCTCGAATGGTATTTCCTACCGATGCATGCCATTCTTCATTGTATACCTGACAAAGTGGGAGGTATAGCCGCAATAGCACAGTTTTTATATGTCTGTTGGCTTTACCTTTTTTTAAAAGTATGTATGTACGTAGTTCAAGTTTTCGCCATATTCACCAAGGAATATTTTGGTTGCTTTTGGCGGATCGCTTTACTACTAGGTTGGATCGGATGTCAACCTGTTGAGGCACCATTTGTTACTATTGGACAAATTTCTCCTTTTGTTCTCTTCTTGTTCTTTGCCATATCGCCCATTCTGGGACGACTTGGAAGAGGAATTCCTAATTCTTACACAGATGAGACTGGTCACACCTGATCAGTGAAAAATTATGACACCAACCATTTACGAGTGAGTATTACACCAAGAATTGACAGGCAGATGAGTTTTCTAGGCCTAAGCGGTGGCGTACTTTGAGAGGGGAGCTATTGTGAGGCCTAGAAAGGCGGAAGCGGCAAATCGCTTCTACCGAGTTCCCCAACAGTAGCTTAGCTTAGTAGTTTAACTCTTTCTACTGGCTTGGCACTGCTGGATGCTTTTGATCAATAGGAAGATGAAGAAAAAAAATCTTATGATGAGCATCTATTTGAGTTGATCATTTCCAAGATATAATTCCAGTTTTTTCTTATGTATTGGAAACGCCTTACAATATGAAGTTTTACGCTTAAGGGAAGAAATGTTCTTGGTGGATACAGGACTTGGGACCCCTAGAATTTCTATGCAAGATGAGCCTTTATGAGTGCCAATCAACCTAGCCACCAGGTTTGAGAGTAAGGTGGGATCCCTGGATCTAGTGGCCGGTGAATCACTGATCAAATAGAAGATTTTGGAGAGATTCTTCATCGATCTAGTGGCCGGTGAATCACTGATCAAAGAGCGAGCAGCCGCCATGTTTAATGATTTGGTGGGATCCACTAATATAGTGGCTGGTGAACCGCTTCTTCTTCTTCCACGAAGATTCAGACAAAAGAGAGCTTGGATGGAACTGAACAAGATTTGGCGAACAAATACAAAAATCAAATGCTTTATTATTGAGAAAGTAAAAGGAGGTTATTCAGTAGCCATTGCAGGTTTCATTACTTTTCTTCCATCCCGTCCCCTCAAAAGTCAAAGGATATCGAATGATCGATTCACCATTGAGAGAATTAACCCCAAAAAGATGAATATTGTGGTATTCTAAGGCAGATCAAACAAGAACTTGATGAGCGAAATCCGCTAACGAAAAAAAAAAGAGCACTTTTTTCAATTCTGAAGCCTAGCGTCTCCTGATAGCACTCTATCACCTTAATCCATTCTTTTGTTGAGGGTCTTCCACTTTTTCCAGCCCTCTATTTACATAGCGAAGAAAGGCAAAGGCTTTTGCTTTAATGCGTGACTGCGGCGCGCCTATCGCCCAGGCACGGCATTCTAAAATTCATATTGGGTTGAGCAAGAATACTGCTACTAGGAAGACGAAGAATGGAATTGAGAGCATAGTCCCAATAAAAAGAATTCAAAACCAACCTACGAGTGGCGGATTTGGATGGAGTCTCACAGAAGAAAATCCTTAATCTATAGGGGCGAAAGCACGCTACAATTAGCAGCCCTTTTCTTATTATTAGGTTGATAGGTTGCTTAAGCAAATGTTTAAATCGAGGGAGAAAAGGGCAGAAAAGTGAGCCCGCCCTAGGCAAACCTACTTCTCATTATCTTGTTCCTGGTCAAGCTCCCGTGCCCGCTCTTTATTCCAATCATCCCCAATTAAAGTAAGGTAAGGAGGAGCCACTATCAATTGAATAAACGTATCAAAGAGAATGAGGTCTAGGGCCCCGAAATACCATCGAGAAAGAGCAATAGAACAAGGTGGGAATAAGATATTACAAATGGGTAGGACAACAAAGTTAAATTCAATGGCTTTATGAGATAATCGGTATACTTTTTTCGTAGGTAGGCCCAGCGGTATCCAATCAATGTAGTCGGCAGAACAAAGGAAACAAAGAATGGGAGAAATTTGACAGGAAGATCTAAGTACCGAGAGGGAAATCGAGATCGAATCCTTATCATTCTCCACATACATACGATTCGTTAGCAGTGACCTTACCACGCATCATTACCACCTGCCATTTCATGTGAATATGTAATAAGCAATATCCTTCACAACTAGAGGAGAAATATGAACATTTCCCTTATCTTTCTTGGCATCAACAACCTTAAGAACCATAGGTGTAGCAACCGAGGCAGAGATTGGAGTGCAGTGACCGTACCCGAGATAGATCTGAACCAACGGTTGCAGAGAATAGGTGCAACGGGAAATCATGGGAATAATGAGAGGGTACGTAGGGAACATGGCTGACCAAGCTCATTTTTCTAAGGATTGAAAAAAGAAATCGGCCGGTGTTCTTCCCAATTGCTCCAATAAACGTGCCGACACCCCACCCCGTCTGGAGAATGATATGATTGACCAAGAGTACTTATCAAACCCAGCTAAGGGTTTTATCTGCAACCTCCTGAACTGTTCACATCACTCTTTTCGGTTCAAACAAAGGCTATAATGAAAGTTTGGATCGACTTCCTAGTGTACGGAATACGGAATGGATTCCAAAGCCGTCCAATTTTAGCTTAGACTAACGGCACCGATTCCTAGTGCTATAACAGACTGCCCTTAACGCGAAAATGAAAGCCCTCACAACACTCGATACCTGCAACTACTCTCGCTTATGGTAGTAGATAAACAGGTGGACATGTATCTGCAGCCTCTGCTGCTGGTAGATTGACTACTTTATATGGACTTGGGGCTGTAACCGAGGATAGTGCATGGGAATCTTACGATAGCTCTCCTTACTATATCAATTAAAGAACCTACGAACCGCTAAAGATAGTTTTTTTCTCCCTCTATCCTTTAAAGCGAAGCAGGACCTGTTTTTATTTCTTGTCTCGGCTTTTTCAACTACTCTTTCTACAAGCCCTATTTTTTAAGGGATGGAAAGTGCAATCGCCAAAGCAGGAAGCTCATCTCAAACAAAAGCTATAGAGGAAAAGAGAGCCAAGGAAGACTTAGCACAACTGCTTAGTGCAAGGAATATTCTGAAACCACTAGCTGCAATCAAACTAAATGAAAGCCTTGATCGATATGATATTAATATAATATTAATGTGCTCAAGCAACCTTACTAACCGAAGAAAGCTCTTCGAGCTTCCCTTATATATATAAAGTTTTTAGAAAGGGCCGAGGTTTGAAGATGATCGACCAAATGAATGAGTCACAAGGTGAATTGTAAGCCCCAACAACAAACGAACCTACGGGCAGAGCATTTTCAGGGACTAACTATGACGCCCGAGATTCTACCGTACACATTTTTAAATGTTGCATCCATTAATTGTGCATTAAATTATGTGCTTTACCTGTTGTCTTTCTTGGTCACTATTCATTCAATTTTTAAACTGCATTATATTAGTGAATTAGCATTTTTATTAAATCATATTAATTGTTAAAGGAATGTGAAAATTGTGCAATTGAGCTAGGAGCGATAGGAGCACTCGTTTAGAAAATGATTTTCGTGGTTCAATGAATAGTGTTACGTAACTAACTTAGTGTTTTAATTAGTTAGCTTATACTTTACACTTTAGGCTCGTTTTTAAGCTACCAACGCTCATTTTTAGTGGACCACTAAACACCTAACTTGACCCTACCTATCATATATACTCACCATAAAGCAATTAGCTCATAACTTAGCAAAAAAAAAAAAAAGGAACATGCAGATTTTACTGTAGCAAATCCGAGAATAGCATAGGAGGAGAATGAGAGGATTTTGCTCATCAAATCTTCAAGCCAAGCCAAGCCAAGCAAGGAGCAAGTAGTTTAGGGTGTGTGCAAGCCTTCTAGGAGCTCCTACGCGCGTTAGGTGAGGGTTTTGCATATTATTTTTGCATTTGAAATATATGTCAACTTTCTTGAATTTATTGATTTGCTATATTATGATCATGCAATGCTTAAATATGCTTATGTATGTTGTGTATAAGTAGTAGAGACCTAATTTATGCTATTGTTTCATAGTTTAAACGGTTGAAATCGCTTGTTGATCGTAGGGCATGAATAGTGACGGGAAAATTAGGGATTTGCGAAATCAGACCTTGTAGCTTGAATTAATGGTTCTAATAGGTGCTTTAAATGTTAATGAAAGTAGTGTGAAGGCCTTGTAGGGTTTAATTGCCCGTAACCTAGTGAAAGAATGAAATAGCCGACTTTTAGAAAGGGGTTTCGGGGTTATCGCGAATCCGGGTTGAATTGGCCTCCACATTTAGTAATCCTAGGCTATTTAGGACCTAATTAAGCTTTGCTAGCCTCCATTTGAGTCCCGGATGAGGTACGTGTAGTACAAAGTCAAAAGAGTGAAAATGGGGCTTTTGTGCTAAACGCGGGTAATTGGGTAGTTTCTAGGGTCCTAGGGGTGCCATAAGGGATAATTAAAAGTATGGAATAGCCCGCTCGCTTATCTAGAACATTAACTTGTGTTTGGAAGAAAAATGACTTGTGTTACAAAGGGGTTTTGGGTCAAACATAAATCCGGGTGAATTTGGTTGATATATTTGGTGTTCTTAGGGTAAGTAGGGACTAAATGTGCTTTTCTAACTCTTAGTTGAGCTTTGATTAAGATACTTGTAGTACAAACGCACAAAGGGGTAATCGGGGCTTTTGTGGCTAATTCGGGTTAATGAATGATTTCAAGGGTTCTAAGTGTGCCATAATGTGTAACTAGAAGATTAGAATAATTATTTGGTGAATCTTGAGCCTTAGCCTCGGTTTGGAGTTAAATGACTTAGGAAAACAAAAGGGAAACTCGGGGTTTCAAGCTTAGCCTTTGAATTAGCTTTGGTGCTTGTATATCTTGCCTTTACATGTTGTTATATGGCATTTGTGAGCATTTCGTGAAGTTTCGTGATCATCGGTCATTGATCCCTTTGTGTTGGTATAGTTATTTTCATATTTAATGCTTATATCTTGTTATAATGTTTATACTTCTTGTACTTTGTTAAGATCAAACTCTAATAAACATTGCATGCTAAGTGAGTAGGACTATAAGGATAACTCATCTAGTTATATGATTATTGATTATTGTAATTAAAAGTAATTGGAATTTATAACTTATGATCTTAACTTAATGGTATTTGATGCTTCTAATATATCTTATGTTCTCTAATGATATGATAAGGTGAACATTGTATTTTAATTGTGTGTGGGTTATGAACTTGTGTGAATAAGTGATTATAAATCTAGCTTCTAATGTTGTAAGGTTGAGTTAAGTAAGAGTTGAGTTGGAATTGATATAGTTAATTGCTAAACTTATATGAACACCCTAGGGTTGCATACTTGAGCTAATTCGGGGAGTTGAAGTAAATCTGAGCTATTCTTTTAGCATGCTTGGCTTAATTCCAGGTGAGGGAGACTTCATCCTTATGTGCATAATAGTTTATTTACTTGTACTTAGATTATGTGCACTTATTGTCTATATATTGTGTGTGAGGGCAACTTACTTTGTTGTCCCTTAATCATGTGTTTGTTGATGTATTCTATTGTTATCATTTTGAGTGCATTGCATCGTGGTTGCGCAACCATTTGGGCATGGTAGTGTCGTGGAAACCGGGCGGCATCGGGCTTGCCGGTATACCTCGGCTACCATGGTTACCCAGTCCCTCTCTCGCTTGGGATGCCGCCCAGGGAGAGTTGGGTCGTAGGATTTCGGGGTACATCCGGAGTACACCCATTTTGGAGTTATAAGGGGATGCCGGCTTATCGATAACAGTGTCATTATTACATCGTGATTTCAGTTCGTGGCGTCGCTGGTGTGCCTCTGCCCTTCGGGGTATTCGCTTAGCCGGGACGTTATAGAAGTCAAAGTGTATCGTATCCTTTTTAATGTGTGGTAACTTGTTGTTTCAATTGTTCTTTGGTTGTAAAATGCTTTATTTGTACTAACCGCTGCATTGCACATCCCCGGTAGACCTTATCCCTCACTGGGCAATTGTGATTGCTCATACCTCGCTAAACATGTTTCAGGTGGTGCAGTTGGAGGAGTTGACCTGATTGCTGTGTGCTATTACTTGAGGTTTGAGTGATTGCCTGTTAAACTGTGGAAGACCTTACTTGTTCTACTTTATGTTTTATTTGGGAGCCTAAGGGCTTATGTATATATATTTGAGTAGTTGCAAGTTTGAAAGCTAAGTGGATGTAGTAAGTGTTATGGAATTGTGGCATGTAATAACTTTTGCTTCTGCTTCTAGCTACGTTGCATGCTTGGGTGTGAATGAACGGGTGTATGGTTGGCTTTAATTTCTAAGAATGTTCAATGCTATCATGGAGTGACATGATAAGCGGTTTTGTAAAGAAGTTAAGTTATGAATGCATGCTTGTGTGTATCTAAACCGTTTGTATGTCTTAAGGCTCGGATGACCTTAAAGCTAAGATCTTTAGTTATAAATGAATGTCTTGTTATGTTGTGGCTTTATTGAGTGTTTACAGGTTTTCAGAAAGTCCACAATACAGGGGAAACTCTGTCCGTTTTCCCTAAAATTTTGTGACCGGGTTTGGCATTGGGTTGAGAATAGTATGGTTATTAGAGCCTCCGGTCTCGTGAGGGATCGGGGCGTTACAGGTGGTATCAGAGCTTAGTTAGCTCTAAGCCGGGACAGGGTCCTCGGCCTGTCGGGTAGTAACCCTTACGTGTGTGCTTGTTAAGAGTGTGGCTTGAAAGTGTATGCCTGCATGTGTGATTGTGTGTCTTGTATTGAATGTGTGCACCTATGTGATATAATTATGTGTTACGTTCTAAGTGTGTGCTAAGTGAAGTAAAGTGGCTGGTTATGCATCAATTTGACCTCGTGAATTGTTAATTGCTTGAACTGTTACTTGTAATGTGTGCATTTGAAAGTCTTTGATTGAGTTGTGTTATGATGGACTTGATTGTCATGCTTGAATGACTTTGATGATTACACTGTTTCATAAACTCTTATATAAACATGTTTGCATAATAGTTTAAAACATATATGTGTAAATGTGATATCTTGGCATTCATACATGTCCCGTTGAAATGGTAAGAAAGACTTCTTCCTCCCCCTGAAGAGAAGTGATTAGCAACAAGCCCTCCAAGTTGTGTGGATTAGCGGGAATGAGAATGTTGTAAGCGGAGCTCAGTTATTGGGATTTCTTCCAAGGCATTCTTCTACGCTTAGTAGTCAGAAATGAATGGCTTCCTTTGGGATTTCTATATGACCATTCTCTCAGTTTTCTTATTGAGTATTCTTCTAGTATTTTATTGCTGGCATTACTCGGAAGACTTAGTTTGGGATTCTAATCAGCCTTATTATATGGAATTATCTTCGGTATTTGTACTCTAAATTCTTATTGGTATTTTCTCGCCACTGTTAGTTGGGATTCTATTCTTCTATGGTATTCGTGCCAGCGGGATTCCTATTTGGATTTCGAAGTAGCATCTCTATTGGAGCCTTTATTTGGCCTTATTACGTGAGGTTCGCAGGCAATACTACTGGGATTTCTTAATGAGCTCGCACGAGAGTTCGTATATAGTATTCTTGCTTAGCAATTGATGACGAGTAATCGGAGTTGGTTTTCAGTTGTTGTGGAGTTCCCTTGTGAGGAAGAATTGCGTGGACGCAATTTGTTTAAGGGGGAGAGGATATGACGCCCGAGATTCTACCGTACACATTTTTAAATGTTGCATCCATTAATTGTGCATTAAATTATGTGCTTTACCTGTTGTCTTTCTTGGTCACTATTCATTCAATTTTTAAACTGCATTATATTAGTGAATTAGCATTTTTATTAAATCATATTAATTGTTAAAGGAATGTGAAAATTGTGCAATTGAGCTAGGAGCGATAGGAGCACTCGTTTAGAAAATGATTTTCGTGGTTCAATGAATAGTGTTACGTAACTAACTTAGTGTTTTAATTAGTTAGCTTATACTTTACACTTTAGGCTCGTTTTTAAGCTACCAACGCTCATTTTTAGTGGACCACTAAACACCTAACTTGACCCTACCTATCATATATACTCACCATAAAGCAATTAGCTCATAACTTAGCAAAAAAAAAAAAAAGGAACATGCAGATTTTACTGTAGCAAATCCGAGAATAGCATAGGAGGAGAATGAGAGGATTTTGCTCATCAAATCTTCAAGCCAAGCCAAGCCAAGCAAGGAGCAAGTAGTTTAGGGTGTGTGCAAGCCTTCTAGGAGCTCCTACGCGCGTTAGGTGAGGGTTTTGCATATTATTTTTGCATTTGAAATATATGTCAACTTTCTTGAATTTATTGATTTGCTATATTATGATCATGCAATGCTTAAATATGCTTATGTATGTTGTGTATAAGTAGTAGAGACCTAATTTATGCTATTGTTTCATAGTTTAAACGGTTGAAATCGCTTGTTGATCGTAGGGCATGAATAGTGACGGGAAAATTAGGGATTTGCGAAATCAGACCTTGTAGCTTGAATTAATGGTTCTAATAGGTGCTTTAAATGTTAATGAAAGTAGTGTGAAGGCCTTGTAGGGTTTAATTGCCCGTAACCTAGTGAAAGAATGAAATAGCCGACTTTTAGAAAGGGGTTTCGGGGTTATCGCGAATCCGGGTTGAATTGGCCTCCACATTTAGTAATCCTAGGCTATTTAGGACCTAATTAAGCTTTGCTAGCCTCCATTTGAGTCCCGGATGAGGTACGTGTAGTACAAAGTCAAAAGAGTGAAAATGGGGCTTTTGTGCTAAACGCGGGTAATTGGGTAGTTTCTAGGGTCCTAGGGGTGCCATAAGGGATAATTAAAAGTATGGAATAGCCCGCTCGCTTATCTAGAACATTAACTTGTGTTTGGAAGAAAAATGACTTGTGTTACAAAGGGGTTTTGGGTCAAACATAAATCCGGGTGAATTTGGTTGATATATTTGGTGTTCTTAGGGTAAGTAGGGACTAAATGTGCTTTTCTAACTCTTAGTTGAGCTTTGATTAAGATACTTGTAGTACAAACGCACAAAGGGGTAATCGGGGCTTTTGTGGCTAATTCGGGTTAATGAATGATTTCAAGGGTTCTAAGTGTGCCATAATGTGTAACTAGAAGATTAGAATAATTATTTGGTGAATCTTGAGCCTTAGCCTCGGTTTGGAGTTAAATGACTTAGGAAAACAAAAGGGAAACTCGGGGTTTCAAGCTTAGCCTTTGAATTAGCTTTGGTGCTTGTATATCTTGCCTTTACATGTTGTTATATGGCATTTGTGAGCATTTCGTGAAGTTTCGTGATCATCGGTCATTGATCCCTTTGTGTTGGTATAGTTATTTTCATATTTAATGCTTATATCTTGTTATAATGTTTATACTTCTTGTACTTTGTTAAGATCAAACTCTAATAAACATTGCATGCTAAGTGAGTAGGACTATAAGGATAACTCATCTAGTTATATGATTATTGATTATTGTAATTAAAAGTAATTGGAATTTATAACTTATGATCTTAACTTAATGGTATTTGATGCTTCTAATATATCTTATGTTCTCTAATGATATGATAAGGTGAACATTGTATTTTAATTGTGTGTGGGTTATGAACTTGTGTGAATAAGTGATTATAAATCTAGCTTCTAATGTTGTAAGGTTGAGTTAAGTAAGAGTTGAGTTGGAATTGATATAGTTAATTGCTAAACTTATATGAACACCCTAGGGTTGCATACTTGAGCTAATTCGGGGAGTTGAAGTAAATCTGAGCTATTCTTTTAGCATGCTTGGCTTAATTCCAGGTGAGGGAGACTTCATCCTTATGTGCATAATAGTTTATTTACTTGTACTTAGATTATGTGCACTTATTGTCTATATATTGTGTGTGAGGGCAACTTACTTTGTTGTCCCTTAATCATGTGTTTGTTGATGTATTCTATTGTTATCATTTTGAGTGCATTGCATCGTGGTTGCGCAACCATTTGGGCATGGTAGTGTCGTGGAAACCGGGCGGCATCGGGCTTGCCGGTATACCTCGGCTACCATGGTTACCCAGTCCCTCTCTCGCTTGGGATGCCGCCCAGGGAGAGTTGGGTCGTAGGATTTCGGGGTACATCCGGAGTACACCCATTTTGGAGTTATAAGGGGATGCCGGCTTATCGATAACAGTGTCATTATTACATCGTGATTTCAGTTCGTGGCGTCGCTGGTGTGCCTCTGCCCTTCGGGGTATTCGCTTAGCCGGGACGTTATAGAAGTCAAAGTGTATCGTATCCTTTTTAATGTGTGGTAACTTGTTGTTTCAATTGTTCTTTGGTTGTAAAATGCTTTATTTGTACTAACCGCTGCATTGCACATCCCCGGTAGACCTTATCCCTCACTGGGCAATTGTGATTGCTCATACCTCGCTAAACATGTTTCAGGTGGTGCAGTTGGAGGAGTTGACCTGATTGCTGTGTGCTATTACTTGAGGTTTGAGTGATTGCCTGTTAAACTGTGGAAGACCTTACTTGTTCTACTTTATGTTTTATTTGGGAGCCTAAGGGCTTATGTATATATATTTGAGTAGTTGCAAGTTTGAAAGCTAAGTGGATGTAGTAAGTGTTATGGAATTGTGGCATGTAATAACTTTTGCTTCTGCTTCTAGCTACGTTGCATGCTTGGGTGTGAATGAACGGGTGTATGGTTGGCTTTAATTTCTAAGAATGTTCAATGCTATCATGGAGTGACATGATAAGCGGTTTTGTAAAGAAGTTAAGTTATGAATGCATGCTTGTGTGTATCTAAACCGTTTGTATGTCTTAAGGCTCGGATGACCTTAAAGCTAAGATCTTTAGTTATAAATGAATGTCTTGTTATGTTGTGGCTTTATTGAGTGTTTACAGGTTTTCAGAAAGTCCACAATACAGGGGAAACTCTGTCCGTTTTCCCTAAAATTTTGTGACCGGGTTTGGCATTGGGTTGAGAATAGTATGGTTATTAGAGCCTCCGGTCTCGTGAGGGATCGGGGCGTTACACTAACCTTCTTCCTTCTTACTTGACTTCCAATTAGACTTTTTTTCACTTCTTCTTTATCCCCATTCTTCTGTTTAAGAACTGCGCCCTATCCCCTATTTTGTGGACTAAGGCTGGAAAGAGGTACTTGCTTTATGAAACTTCAACCTTCTTTCTTTGATCGGAATATGAATGAGATGAAAAGGGTACTAGGTTCCTATCAACCACCTTAGGGGTCTTTCTCAAACTAAAAAAAGCTAAACTGGCAAAGACAACAATCCTTACATTCTCATTCTCAAGATTCAAGGCTATTCATTTCACATCGCTGGAAAATTCAATTCGTCTATCTACAAATAGATATCATAATTCTAGGTGCCACCCAAGAGAAAAACCTATCGTTGCACACAGAAATAGGATAAAACGAATGTCTTTCCGACTCCATCCAAATTCCATATCTAACCCACGTAAAAAATTCACTGCGAGAGAAATAGTAGAATTTGTTGAAACTCCTCACTTTGAAGACCTAATTCGGCCAGATTTTTCAATATAGTAAGGAGTTGTTCCAAAGATTCAGAATCCTGATGGAGGTGGGTTGCTATGTCTTGAATCCTCCGACCAAGGGGAATAACAAAAGTATTATTATAATATAGTTGGAGCAATTCTTCAATTTTTAGAGATATTTTTTCTCTTATTGTATCAAAACAAAGGTCCCCAAGCCTTTCAGCCATATTCTCCTCCTTTAACCCTTGAAGTCTTCCTGCACGAAATGTTATTAACACTATCAAGGGAATATATGCAACGCCTACTATGGTTAAGATTTCATGGACCATCTCAGACAAAAAAGTGAGGATATCGGGATTCATAACAGCCAACTTGGAATATAAGAGAAATTCAAATGTTATACATGACAAGGGCCTGCTGAGTTACTAACAAAATTTCAAATCGTTTCCAAGAAAACAACGTTCGACTCGTATGTGTTAAGCATATATATAGCGTTACGCAGTTTGTTTTCAGTCTCAATCAAAGACAGAGCATTTTATATCTTAGGCGAACGAGGGTTACCAGCTTTACGACCTCGCAAGGCATTACTGTAGAGCTCTTTGGGGCTGTCGCTTTTTCAATCGAAAAGAAAAAACTATCAAGATTGGTTGGTGTGATACCCCGAACCTGGCATGTATTCAATAGCATTTAAAGTTCATTTAAATTGTATTTTATTGACCTTTCACCTTCTTTGACCAAACTAGTTGACTTTTAATCTACATTGACCAACTAGGACAAGGTGGGAATTTTTGAAATGTTTAATAAAAGGCAAACTTGGGATTAAAAATAAAAAAATGCAATGTTAAGTTAGTCAAATTTTGGGTCAACTTTGGAATTAAATCTGAACCAATTGGGGAAGAGTTAGGTAGCAAATTATATATGGTTGGAAAGCTCTATGAGTCTAGTTTCTGAGGCTTCAAACCGTTCGTGAATTGGAGTTTTCTAGAAGAAGTTATGGCCGTTTTCGTAAGGTCACGCATAGTTGTTTTGGTTTAGCGGGTTGACCGAATCTTTGACCTTTGACTTCTTGTCATTTTTTTTCTAAATAAGCAGAATGCACACAAAAAAAAAATAGAGGGAAAAAGGTTTGAAACCATGAGGAAAAGAAGGAGAAAAAAAAAATTGCAACTTCAAATCTTCGATTCTTCGCGTGGGCTTGAGCGGGGTGGTTTCCGAGGCACTCTACGAGGTTTTCCTAGCGTCTAGGAGCGTCTAAGGTGAGGGTTTCATCGTTATTTGCGCATTTGAAATATTTGTATCTAAACTTTGATTTTTGGATTTTATGCGTAGATTGTTGTTTTAATCGTTTTGTTGCTTAAAGAATGTTCCTTGTTGATTGTAGAACATGTATTTATAGCTTTTTAACATTTTCTACGGTTAAATATTGGAATTGAAATATAAATTGTGTGATGAATAGTAAATTGTGAATAGTAAACCCCCATTTCGATGAAGTTGCTCCGTTACGCGTTCTGTTGATGTAGGAAGATGCTAGATATGCTAGAATGCCTAAATGTGTGGTTTAATTGGAATGTATATTGGAAAAATGAGAAAAACAGATTAGTGAAATTCGGGGTCATTTAGGTCGAGTTTGGCATTTTCTCGTTTTGCGTGTTGGCATTGTTTCGGGATGCCATGGAAGCACTTTTGGTGCGATTATGGCATTGGTTGGGTGTTTGGTTGGTATAGTTGTAGTTCAAACGAGCAAAGGGTGAAATCGGGGCTTTGCGCGAATTCTAGGGTAAAGTAGGGTTTCGGGGTCCTTGGACGTGCCTTATGGTGACCTAGGAGGATTGGCGAAGTCGGTTTCCAGAACTCGTGGCTCGTTTGGAAATGGTAGTGTTTTGATAGTTGGGGCCGATTTGTGATTTTGCTTGTTATCTTGATATTATGCCTATAGAATGCTTAGGGTTGCTTGATATACTTGTTTAATTGGTGTTATTGTTGCTTATTATTGCTTGTTATGCTTGAAAAGTTAGTTGAATGCTAGTATTGATTGTGATTGCTTGTTATCTCGTTTGTTGTCACTAGTTTGTATTGTTGTGCTATCGCTCGTTTATTGCCTTGTATCGAGTCTTGCATTGCATAGTGTCAGCACGTGAGTGATGGGCCTCTCTGGGTATCCTCGGGTTTCCAGTGTTGGTTGCTCTAGCTCCGTAGCTATTCCCTCTTCTCGCTTGGGCTGCCTCCTAGGGAGATTTGGGTCGTAGATTGATGGATACTTCCGGGGTATTCCAAACTGGTGTTATAAGGTGGATGCGCGCTTATTGTCATCGTTGTCAACATCAAGCTCGAGATTGATTTATCGCTCGTGAAATGGTACATTGCTCGTATGAGTGAACCATAGCCTTCAAAGTGTGGTATAGCTTTGAATGGTTATGTTAATGCTTTCAGTAATTGCTTATTGTATTGATTATTTGTTTTGATTGCTTATTTATCAGTTATATTGCTTAACTGTCTTATTTGCATTGCACGACTTTCTTTCTCTCCAATTCGATATCTGTCTCGCCTTCACTGACTATACGTGTTGTGCATACTCACTCCTCACCACCACATTTCAGGAAATGCCATGTTAGCTAGAAAGTTTGTGATTTCGTGAAAGTCCGTGCTTGAAGAGTTGTCCTGCGTGCCTATGTGACTTGAGTTGTCAAAGTTGTAAAGTTGTATGCTTTTATGTATTATATGTATTTAATGTTAAAGGGGATGTAATTTAAGTTTCACCAGATTATGTATTTAGTTAATGTAGCTTAACTTCAATGTATATTTGTAATGATAAAGGAAAAGAGATAGAAAGGTATGATAGTCTAGCTTATGATATAGGTTGGTGTAGTTTAATTGCCAAGCTTGAATGTATATTTACTTGGGTTTTGCTGCTTGTGAACCAAGGCTCGGATGGCCTTGAGGTGGTTGAATGTTTGGACATGGTATTGGTCCACTTATATGCTGTCACAGGTTTTACTTTTTGCCTAGGAACAGGGGAGACTCCGTCCGTTTTCCCTGAAAATTTATGCCCGGGTTTGGTTTGGGTTGTGTTTAGATCGATTGATAGAACTCCCGGTCTCGAGAGGGATCGAGGTATTACAGTTGGCATACTGACTTTTATGTAATTAATAAAAAGATATTTCCTACTAAACAATTTATCATCTTATCTATGTCATTTCAGGATTGATTTTCGTTGACTCTCACTAGGCAATCAGAAATTCCTCACTTCATACAGTCGTAAGGCTTCCAAGTCTTACTAGTTCAACTATCTGCCGCATGCGTGTGTACTTCATTAGTGTGATCTGGTAATTGAAATACCTGGGCTATGGCTATCTTCTATTAGAAGCTATGCCCTTTAGAGTTTATCTTCTATTAAAGGATAATAAGGTGCGCTCTTCATGGATTGCTATTGCAGCTTGGCTTTATTGTCTGTTAATAACCCCCTATCGCTTTGATTTTGATTGCTTTAATAAATATCTCTTTCTTGTTTTCCTTATAGTCTTACCTCTCTCTTAAGAGAGTGAGTGCGCTACTAGGAGTACGATTTAGGCTTTGCCAAAATAGGTTGCTAGGAAAAGAATTGGTTGTGAAAGAAGGAGCTCTGAGGGAGAATGAATCCTAATCCAAGTGCTATTGAATGGTATAAAATCCGTTCTTAGCAGCAAATACTTCTATTCTACGATATGACTATGCCCAGCCAGGCAAATAAGACATGGAATTGGATAGCTTAAACAAGGTAGAATCTATAGAGTGGATTAGGGGATAGTTCTTATGTTCAACTGTCTTATGTTAAGCATGGCATAGATGAAATTCGAATCCAATAAGTAACTAGGAGAAGAAAGACAAGCAATACAGGGTCTTCAAGGAAGAGGTTGTTGCCCCGGTAGATATAAGAAGTTTGTAGTAAACCTTATATGGAATTCAACTATTCAACGTTGATGTTGATCTATTTGCTTGTACAATTGGGTTTGTGTTAAGTCTACCTATAGCTAATGAAGTTAGCCTTGCTTGTAGGAAATCTAGTCAATCTGGATTTACTTAAGACTTTGAAGTAGGCTAATCCATTGGTCTTGCTCCAGAGTCAGGTGTGGAAGGCTAGAGCTAAGCTAAGCTCCTTGCTAGAGCTAATGCATTCCACTTCGAGACCGACCAAAGCGAATAGGTTGGTACAAAGGACAATTCTATTTGTTATTCTATTCCCAAGTCAAAGTCTAAAAAGACTAATCCAATCCCACTCTTGGGTGACCTTATCTATTTGGCATATTTCACACTGGTCACATCAAAAGAGAATGAAGGGAATTTAGCATAACTCCATCGAGAACGAAATCCCAAATACAAATTGGGAATTACCTATATGGTCTTCAGCCTACGATATGAGTTCGGGCAATAGTCATAGAAAGAAAAAGATTGGGACCTCTTCTACCGTTTTTGTCCTACCTTAACTATAGAAGTACGCGAGACGAGCAGGGAAGAGGGCATCTCTTAGGAAATGAAGATATTTACAGATAGTATTCACCCCGAAAGGGAAAGGGAAAGGCAATAGAGACCTACTCTCAGATAGATAAAGAAGTTACCGCTCGGGCCTAATGACTAGTTAGTCCCTCACTCAACTATGAGTAAAAACAATAACAACTACCCCCGTAAATCAGGATAGTAACAGTATTAGTCAGTCAGTCAAGTAAGAGAAGAAGGGAAAGGCCTTACTCTATTCCTTAATAATCAGGAATAGTGGACTAAAGGCTGTTAAATCAAACATTTGAATATAGAAAAAAGTGCGGCATTTAGGTTGTTTATCATAGTTGTCTATATAAGGAACAGCAGAAACACTGATATCTCTTTGTTAGCCTGTAAGCCTTCATTCTTATTTAGGCCAAACTGTAACCCTAATTAAAATGGCTTTGCAGCTCTTTAATGGGGAGCTCAGGAAGGGAACAATGGGTATTACGCCCGAGTAAGCATCTTACAGCCCGGTCGGTGCAGCTAGGGGGGGATGCTATCCTTCCTGAAAAGAGAAAGAGAACTATCCAGTAATCCTTCTCTCTTAACCAGCCCTCGGATATGTGAAGTAGCCTATGGGTATAGGGTACGAACGATTAAGACAAAAAGAAAGAGAAAGAGGTTCTTGATGGAAGGTTAATAGTGATAACACAAGTAGCTCACTGGAGAAGAAAAGTAAGAAATTAAACCATTTGTTTAGGGGTAGTGACTAACAAGCCATTAAAGATAGGTAGGTTTAGACCAAGCCAGAATAAGGGTGGTGGGCGAAAAAAGATAAGCAATAAGCGAAGAGAGCAGAGATTCAAAAGAGTTTCATAATAAATGTTCTTGTCTAACTAAGAAAGCACTTCAAGTAAACCGCGCGGAGAGGGCGCGGGTCCTGTTTCCTTGTTGCTATTACTGCAACAAGGCCCATACCTTGTAGTCGAGCGGACTCTAATGTGTGTCGGTATGTCAAAATCAGATTCATCGCCCTCATTTTCTATCAATCACCTACTTCTCTTCTCTTTCAGATTTTCTTTCATTTTCTTTCTCTGTAATGATTGCAGTCTGCCGCAGGAGACGCTCTAGCATCTGAATTGTGAAATTCTTTTTCTTAAGGGCGAGATGGAGAGGTAAATAGCATCCTATGAGGTGGCCGACAGCAATGTCGAATCTCGAGTCGGCACCGGTCCTTATAGGTTGGGCTTTTGCCTACCCCAGCTCTATCCATATCGTAGGAAGGGAAGAAGCCGATCAGCAACACCTGAAACAGAAGATTAACCAACTTTCCTTGTGATTTATCCTTCACAATAGGCAAACTCTTTGTATTAAACAAATGGTATTTCAGAGCCCTTTTCCCTTAATGAGTTCTTTCCACTAACTAGTGCTGGAAACGGCATTTTAAGAGAAATTTTGAGATTGATTGCCCACCAAAAGTTCCCTCTAAAAGGCTATCGGGTTGTCATCGACGTTGACAAAACAACCTCCGCAGTTTGATTTTAAAGCTTAGCTTGGGGTTTTTCCTTTATAGGGGGCTGCTAGAATGCCTTTGCATTGTTAGCTGATCGATTTGGAGCAAGTGTCTTGTCTTTAATATTTTGCACCAATGTGAATGGAAGGGGTGGGTGCCAGTTCAAGTTATGTCGGACCTCTTTCAAGATCCTAGGAAACCTAGCTCCAAAGCTTCCTTCCTCTAGTGGAACTTTCAGAAATGAGAGCAGAAAAGATGTAATACCCAAGCCCGGAATGTGAATTTTCTTTGTTTATTATTTTGAAAATTATATTTCCTTAAATTCCTTGTGAATTAATTGTTACTTTCTCGCCGACGCAACGTGCATTGCATTTCAGGAGCGATAGCTAGAGAACGATTTCCAGTCCTCAGCAAATAGTGAAACTAGTATTTAGATGACTTAAATTTTATATTTTAAATGTTGCTAGCTTTAATTGATCTTACCTTAGTTAAAATGGCTTTAAAACGCTCAAAATAAAGCTCTTTGACCAAGATTTTAAGTTGTTGACTTAGCCCTTTGACCCTTTGACCTTTTAACACTTATAAGCTAAAAAAACTAAGTAAAATAAAAAGAGAAACAACAGCAAAACAGAGAGGAGCTGGCCGAAACAAGAGAGAAAGAAAAAAAAATTTTCAACCTTCCAAACGATCAATCTTCGCGTGAGCTCGTGCGGGGTGATTTCAGAGGTGACCAACGTTGTTTTCCTAGCGACTAGGAGTACCTGAGGTGAGGGAAGCATGTTATTTGCGCATTTATACGTTGTGTATGTTAACTTTGTCAATTTTTAGATTTATCCGTAGATCGTTATTTAAAGTGATTTGATGCTTCTAGAATGTTCCTTGGCATTTGTAGAACATGTATTTATAGCTTTGTAACATTTTCTGCGGTTAAATGTTGTGATTGCAAATTAAATTGTGAAATGAATAGTGTTTTATGAATAGTAAAACCTTGAAACGTTGAAATTGCGCTGTTATGCTTTTTGTTGATGCAGAAACGTGCTAGGTATGCTAGAATGCTTAAATGTGTGGTTTGTTTGGGTTGCGTAGTGGAAAAAACAAGAATTAAGCCTTTGGGAAAGTCGGGGTCGTTTAGGTCGACTTTTGTGTTTTCTCGTTTTGCGTGTTGGCATTGCTTCGGGAGGCCATGGAAGCACTTTTGGTGCGATTATGGCGTTGGTTGGGTGTTTGGTTGTTATAGTTGTAGTTCAAACGAGAAAGGGGAAAATCGGGGCTTTGCACGAGTTCTAGGGTAAAGTAAGGTTTCGGGGTCTTTAGACGTGCCTTATGATAACCTAGGAGGGTTGGCGAAGTCGGTTTCCAGAACTCGTGGCTCGTTTGGAAATTGTAGCGTTTTGATAGTTGGGGCCGATTTGTGTTTTTGTGTGTTTTCTTGTCTTTATGCTTATAGAATGCTTAGAATTACTTGAATTACTTGTTTGAGTTGTTTTGGATTGAATTGCTTATCAATTGCTACTATTGCGTGCGAGAGTAGCCTACTTTGTTATTCTCCCACGTGTGGCTTTATCGCTTGTTTATCGCCTTGTATCGAGTCTTGCATTGCATAGTGTCTCGCGCGTGAGTGATGGGCCTCTCTGGGTAGCCTTGGGTTGCCAGTGTTGGTTACTCTAGCTCCGCTGCTATTCCCTTTCTCGCTTGGGTTGCCTCCCAGGGGGATTTGGGTCGTAGGTTGATGGATACTTCCAGGGTATTCCAAACTGGTGTTATAAGGTGGTTTGGGCCGGCGCGTCGTCATCGAATTCGTGTTTGAAAGTTGCTCGTGAAAAGAGTATCATATCCTTTGAATGAGTGTTTGCAGCTTTAAATACTTGCCTTGCTTTATTGTTGGCTTTGGTTGTATCTTTATATGATTTGTATGTATTGCTTGGCTAATTGCATTGCATACTCCTCTCATCTCCGTCCTTGAGACCAATTGCCCTCGCTGAGCAATAGTTTTTGCTCATTCCTCTCTATAATATGTTTTTACAGGAGTAGTTGAAGCAGACCCTCTCGAGGTAATTGAGGAGGAGGAGCAGGTGGAGGTGTTTCCGTGATAGCACTTCTCTGCTTTGGCTGGTGGTTGGTTACCAGTTTTTGTGTGAACCTTGCTTGTTATGTATATTGCGTGAAGGTCGCTTAATTTTGAGGCTTGTAGCCTTGTATATATTTTCCTATTTTGAGACCTTTAATGGTCCTATGTTGTAATGGATTAAAGTTTGTAAAGTTGTAAACTTATACTCTGATGACTAGTGAAGAAATGCATACTAATAGCTAACGGTTTAGTGGCATAAATACCTGTGTAGTATGCATGGCATTTTTGGTTTGGAAAGTTGGTTAATAAGAGAATGTATATTTTAAAGAAAGTTAGCTTGTTTTGATTATTTTATGGCTTTCGCAAGTATTATATTGATTTTAGGGTTTTCGGATCGTCCGCGGTACAGAGGAGACTCCGTCCGTGTATCGGGTCCGGGCTTGGCCTTTTGCGGGGTCGGGTCGGGGCGTGACAAAAGAAATATTAGTTTATCCCCCATAGTTGGGACCAAGCCTTTGAATTTAATTCTAAAGAAAAAAGAATCCATCTCTAGCAGATCCATATTCACATCTATAAAAAGAACAAGAGAATCTCTGTGAAGGTAGAGCTCCTTCACAAAGCGACGACTAACAGCCTGGAATTTTGTTAGTAAAACCTGAAAGTAGCGCTTGGCTTGATTGCTACCACGAACGGGGATACATTTCATCCATATCGCCGGCCTCAAATGGACAGAGATGCTTATCATATCACGGCTTCCTAAGATGCTAACACAGGGACTACTATTGCTATGGGAGCTTATTGGTGGAGCAAGAAGAGTTGAGCAATGCCCACATGGAAATTCATTTTCATTTAAAACATAAAGAGCTTCCTCGTTCATACTCAATCAGTAGATCAATGATTCGAATGCGTATCCCTATCAAGTCAATAAAGAAAGATTAGGTTCGCGCTTTAGCCTTTATTTGATTCGAAATAAAAAAGAAGAAATCTCGTTGGCACGGGCAGGCCTCTGTACCATCTGTCTACTCGAGACACAAGTGGAAGATAGTAATAAAACATAGTCAGGTCATCTGGATCGTTTCATCGAGCAACAAATAGGTAGGCGACCTTTCTTGCTTGCTTGGCCGTCAAATAGAGGAAATTGACTTAACTATCGAAGTTGCTAGCAGATCGAAATCGGAGGGAAGCGGAATCAGTGCCAAACGTCCTGTGACGATCTGTTCATAGCCAACACCATGGGGAAGTACTAGGCCTACATAGGCCTGGTACCAATCCAACGACCAACATGAGAACAACTTATTAGCTGTGTCTAAGGCATATCGTGTATAGTGGTGCCAAAGGGTCCCTTGTGACCACTGTTGGCCGTACGAATGGACAAACTTCACCAAGAAAGTGAAGGCACCCATTTCATATGGGTAAACAGTGAAGCAAGACTTAGTTTTCGCTAAGACAGGATTGACGCCGTCCTTGATCAATTTCTTGGTCAATTGGGCGTATGATTTATTCCAAGTTGGTTCCCACGTTATCCCTTGATAAAGGGGAATACGATTTATCGAGGAAGTATACCGTGATATCTATCAAAGAAGGTAGCTTTTCAGGTATCCGATTGGCCATCACGTTAGCTCCGTCCGCATCACGGACATGTGAGGTCATTGGCTCAAATAAAGACTTATCAACCTTCTTCGCGACCAAGATAATTCTTGATAGAGAGAAGAAAGACAGCCAGTACTTGACCAATAGATATGCAGTCTCATCTTTTCGGTACTTCTTTTGACAGATGAACAGATGGATGATGTGAGGATAACCCTTTAGGGTTAGAGAGACGGGAACAACCAGAAGCTCAGGAGGGTGTTTATCTCCTCCATATGTAATTGTAAAAAGCTAGCACATTGCTTTAGATAAAGCGCAACATGCAAAGCAACAGACTTTTGCATAAGCCGTTGGACTTCCTTCGCATACAAGTAGACGACTATGCATGACTCCTTGGTAAGACTATCAGCAGCCACTAATAAGATTCGTTTTAAGAATCCCATTAGGACCGAAAAGTCTTTGAACAACTGCCATCTCAGCGGTGACACATGAATTAGGGAAAGAAAGAGCTTTGTAAAGCGATTCATAACGATTACTTAACGCCTTCTTCTTTGCTAGTACCCCTGTCCCATTAAGGTTAGATGGGGGAATGCCCACCAAGGATAAAGATCAAAATAGAATATAATTAAGATCTATAGAGTTAGCAGGTGCAAATATGTTATCAATCTGTAGATTTACGCTGGTGACCGACTTGCTGTCCCATTATTTCTTCACTAGACAAAGAGTCGATCCTCCACTAATTCTGGTATACCGACATGGCAATCTCCCCTATATGGGATCCCTCGTTACAGGTGTAAAACCCCATATTTTGACTTTATCTCGTTTTGTGTGTTTATTCTCGTTTTGTGTGAATTGACCTGTTGATGTGCTATATGACTTAGAATGTGATAATTTTGATATTAATACTCCTAGAACATGTTAAATGTGCATTCATGAAATTTTCATAAAAAACGGAGTCAGAAATTTTATCGTCGATTTTTAGTGAATAGTATTTTCGAAACACGTCCGCTAAAATTTTGAAACTGGTCTTTTTAACCCTTCTAGACCAAGTCCACAGACTTTAATAGACCTGTGTTTGATTAAAACAATTTTAAAATCGGCTTAGGAATTTATTAGGGTTTTTACACCGACTTTTATGAAAATCGAGTTTTAAGCAGACTCGGGTGAAATTGTTTGATTGTAAAACTTCTTGTCACCTAAAAATAAACTATTTGAGATAGTTTAGGTGTTGCATAATTAATTTGAGCAAGAGTAGTCAAGAAAATGAATTAAAAGACAAGAAAACACTAAAAATAATTAGTTTTCACCTTTGACTTTCTTTTATTTGTTGACCTTTACTTAATATATCACCAACACACATTAAAAGAACACAAAACATACTCATTTTACACACACCTTACCGAAATTCCATGAGGGAGAAGAAAGAAGACATTTTCAAAGGTTTTCAAGCATTTTTCACATAGATTTTGCAATTCAAGTCCAAATCACTTCATTCAAAGCTTGATTTCACTTGTTGGGCATCCATTCTACATGTTTCTTGCATCAAAACACATCAAAGGTGAGAGAAAAATTATAGATCTCAAAACTCATATTTTGTGTTTGTGCGTATAAATAATTATTGAACCGTTAAAATGTTAATTTGAAGTTAGATTATTGCTCCATGCATGCTAGGGATCATTTATATGTAATCTTGCGAGATTTGAACTGTTGTAGCATAATTATTATTTTTAGAGTATTTAAAGTTGATTAATTTGCTAACTGTTGATTATTTTGAGTTGTGTTGATCGGAATCAATTGCCGTCGATTTCTAAAAGTTTGTTAATTACGTGATAGCGACATTGTAATGCCGAATTTTTGATTGTGATGTCCGTGCTAAAATCCAGAAATTTCAGCCATGACACACTAGGGTTTTAGGGTTGTTGGGCATGATTTCGATGTGTTTTGGTTGGTTTCCGAGGGGGCTAATGTAGTTGATTGATTGGGTGAGTGATAGAAATTGATTTGGAGTTGTTTGGATTAGTAGAATGTAAGATATGATTATGTGAAGTTTAGGTTGTCTTTCTTTAAAATGTTAGATTATGCCTTTAGTTGATCGGGTGTGGTTTGAGTGATTGAATTGCGAGTTGATGATGGGTAAACTAGGGTTTGATTGTGTGTTTAATGCATGTTCGGTTGGATGGCCTACTTTGTCATCTAACTTAGTTATTTGTTGTTAAATTGATTATTGATGTTATTATGATGATAATATGATTATTGATGATTATTGATTGATGATTGATGCCGGGAGGTAGGCAGTTCTGCTAGACTGTCCTCTTGTGAATGATTGATGTTTATTATTATTGCTGAGTCTTTGGTATTCGTGTGCTACCTCTCGGGCAGCATCGGGCTGTCGGGTTGATAACGGCATGACTACTAGAGACTACCTCCAGCTCGCATGACGGAGGTGTCATGGAGGGCGAGGCTAGTGAGGTACCTCGGGTGCGTGAGTTTATGGGAGTCATAAGAAGGCTGTTATGATCGTGATGGCGTTTGTAGCTACACCAACTAGTGTATCCTTTATTGAATGGTCATTATAGTTTATGTGATGTTAGTGTTATTGTTGTTATTGTGTGTTTACTTGCTCAAAGGATTATTTCCAAGGAGTATAGTAAATACTGTTAGAGATCTATCGGATCTTCACTGGGCTTATTTTATATAAGCTCAATCTCTATTATTGCATGCTTACAGGTGTTGTAGAGCAAGTTTACGGGTACGTGCCTCCTAAAGAGGAAAATGTGCCTTACGTGGATGAGTCTTATGTTCCAGAGTCCTATCCTTGATGTTTGATGTGTTGAACACCTTATTATCTTGTATATTATCTAGTTAACTTTTATATGCTTTGTAGTTTATAATGTATAAGATGTTGAAAAGATGATGAATTAGTTGATGCTATCTTAGTAGTCTTTCTTTTGTCTATGTATAGGTTGCTAGGTTGGTATCAATATATTTTGCAATGTATATTAAGGATTATGTATTATGTTGGAACGGAGGCGTATAACGAGGAATGATTATTGTATAATATGGTCATGATGTATGTTGTTATTTTATTGAGGAGTTGTTTGTTGTATGGTTTATGGAGTTGATGTATGATTTTCTGTTGAGGTTGGTTTAGAGCCTCGGTGTCCTATTTACTGTCGTTATACTACCAAAATTCCATTGCGTCCTGACTGATTATAGGAGGGGTCGAGTTGGGGCGTGACATTTAAGTGGTATCAGAGATTGATTAGCTATCAGCCGGGGTATCCTCAGAATGTGGGTAGTGGTCTAAGCGTACAAGTATGTATTAAGTGAAAGAAAAGTGAAACACATGTTAATATGCTTATGTGATTAGTTTACTTATGTGTCTAACTTTTTATGTGATCAATATAGTTTATGTGTTAAGTGAACTAATGTGGTCAATATGTTTTATGTGATAACGTGCCTTACGTACTCAATGTGTTGTAATTAATGTGCATTATGTGATTAATGTGTATTATGTGACAAATTTGTTTTATGTGATTGAAGTGTCTTGTGTGAATTTAGTTGTTTATATGGTTTAAATTGTTTATATCCTGCTTATGTGAAACAACGTGCTTTAGGTGCGCAAGACACTTTGAGTGATTAATGTGAGTTACATAATCAATTTGACCTATGGGTAGTTTGTTGCTTATGAGACTTTAATTGTTTATAACTTATTGTGTGATATAACTTGTTTACGTGATATTGGCTTCTTATGTGCTGAATTGTGTGTTATATGATAATGTTGTTTTATATGTTAATTATGTATTATGTTGTACTTGTCTTCATGTGATATAATTGTAAATATGTTATAACTGCGGGTGACTCTTTTGGGTGAAGTAAGGATGACTGTTAGAACTCTTGGAATCAGAGGAAGACTCCGTATGAATGAATTCATGTCTTTGAAACAGGGTAGCTTGTCTGTTACGCAGTATGAGGCCCGATTTCATAATCTGTCACATTATGCTCCAGGTATGGTGCAAACTACTGAAAAGAGGATTAAGAGATTCATTCGAGGGTTGAGGCCGGAGGTTCGAGATAGCTTGACTTCTTTTCAGTTTTCCACATACGGTGAAGCCCTTACTACTGCAACAAGAGTTGAGAAAGGAAAGAATGAGGTAGGTGCAAGGCTGAGTCAATCGAGTAGAAGACTTTCTCAGCCTCAGGACCAGCAAAGATATTTTCATCCTCGAAGTCGGCAGAGTCAGCTCCAGAGGCAAAATAGGCCAGTAGACTTGAGGATACAGTGGAGTAGTTTAACGGTTTCGCCAGTTCAGGGTTTCGTGGGTAATAATGTCGCTCTTCGTGTTCCATTTTGTGATTTATGTACCAAGAGGGGTCATGTTGAGACCGGATGCTGGAAGAAATTGGGAAAATGTCTAAGTTGCGGCAATGATCAACACATGAAAGATGACTGTCATAGATGGCAAAATGATTGGGGTTTGACTACAGTCAGGGATGCCCAGGAAAAGCCTATTATAGTGAGGGCTCAACAAGATGATTCAGTTACTTCCTTGGTTCCAAATTCTTATGGGAATCGTGCTGCGGATCAAGTCATACATTGTACTTTCTGCCGCCGAAAAGGCCATCTCGAGTCTAACTGTCGGAATAAGGCAGGAACATGTTTGGGTCGCAGCAGCAATCATCACAGAGCGAGGAATTGTCCTAGGTATCCGAGGTCTAAGGGTCGGTCAGTGACCTAGGGTTACCAGGGTAGACCTGCGAGCAGTGCATCTCAACAGCAGTAGTGAAAGGTAATTTCTTATTCTCAATCAATTAATTAAGGTATTGAATGATTCCAGTGCTACATATTCTTTTATCATGTCTACTTGAGTGCAATGTGGTAGTATACGAGTAGAAAGTTTGCCCTATATGGTTGAAGTTAGCACGTGCATTATATCAGTTGGCGACAGAGTAATATGTGACGCTGAAGCATATGAAATTCCGATTAGGGGTCAAGCTACTTTACAACTACATAATCGACTATTGGAATTCTCATTTGGTGATCCTACTCAGCATTCTTCCTTTGGATTTCCATATGAATATTCTTATTCAGTATACTTGATTGGAATTATTCTTTGGTATTTTCTATCAGTATTCTTTTGCGGAATTCTTATATGGTGTTATCCCGAGTTCTTATTTCGGGATTATTATTCGGTATTCTCCAACGGTAATCTTGTTGAAGTTCTTACTTGGTATTCTTGATCGGTGTTCTACATTCGGATTCATAATCGGTGTTCTTCTTCGGTAATTTCTTTGGAATTCTTATTCAGAAGTTTTAGTCGGTGTTCTTATTATCCATACTAATTCAGGCTTCTTGTTTGGGGAATTCTTATTCGACGACCTTATTCGGTGTTTTGCTTCGTATTCAGAATTTAGTAATTGGTCTTTCAATCAGTATGCTTGAGTCAGCACCTGAGATTGTCTTGGGATCAATGCAGAATTGCGAGGACGCAATTTCTTTAAGGGGAGGGAATGTGAAACCCCATATTTTGACTTTATCTCGTTTTGCGTGTTTATTCTCGTTTTGCGTGAATTGACCTGTCGATGTGCTATATGACTTAGAATGTGATAATTTTGATATTAATACTCCTAGAACATGCTAAATGTGCATTCATGAAATTTTCATAAAAAACGGAGTCAAAAATTTTATCATCGATTTTTAGTGAATAGTGTTTTCAAAACACGTCCGCTAAAATTTTGAAACTGGTCTTTTTAACCCTTCTAGACCTAGTCCACGGACTTTAATAGACCTGTGTTTGATTAAAACGGTTTTAAAATCGACTTAGGAATTTATTAGGGTTTTTACACCGACTTTTGCAAAAATCGAGTTTTAAGCAGACTCGGGTGAAATTGTTTGATTGTAAAACTTCTTGTCACCTAAAAATAAACTATTTGAAATAGTTTAGGTGTTGCATAATTAATTTGAGCAAGAGTAGTCAAGAAAATGAATTAAAAGACAAGAAAACACTAAAAATAATTAGTTTCCACCTTTGACTTTCTTTTATTTGTTGACCTTTGCTTAATATATCACCAACACACATTAAAACAACACAAAACACACTCATTTTACACACACCTTACCGAAATTCCACGAGGGAGAAGAAAGAAGACATTTTTCAAAGGTTTTCAAGCATTTTTCACATAGATTTTGCAATTCAAGTCCAAATCACTTCATTCAAAGCTTGATTTCACTTGTTGGGCATCCATTCTACATGTTTCTTGCATAAAAACACATCAAAGGTGAGAGAAAAATTCTAGATCTCAAAACTCATATTTTGTGTTTGTGCGTATAAATAATTATTGAATCGTTAGAATGTTAATTTGAAGTTAGATTATTGTTCCATGCATGCTAGGGATCATTTATATGTAATCTTGCGAGATTTGAACTGTTGTAGTATAATTATTATTTTTCGGGTATTTAAAGTTGATTAATTTGCTAAATGCTGATTATTTTGAGTTGTGTTGATCGGAATCGATTGCCGTCGATTTCTAAAAGTTTGTTAATTACGTGGTAGCGCTGTTGTAATGCCAAATTTTCGATTGTGAAGTCCGTGCTAAAATCCAGAAATTTCAGCCATGACACACTAGGGTTTTAGGGTTGTTGGGCATGATTTGGATGTGTTTTGGTTGTTTCCGAGGGGACTAATGTAGTTTATTGATTGGGTGAATGATAGAAACTGATTTGGAGTTGTTTGGATTAGTAGAATGTAAGATATGATTATATGAAGTTTAGGTTGTCTTTCTTTAAAATGTTAGATTATGCCTTTAGTTGATCGGGTGTGGTTTGAGTGATTGAATTGCGAGTTGATGATGGGTAAACTAGGGTTTGATTGTGTGTTTAATGCATGTTCGGTTGGATGGCCTACTTTGTCATCTATGTCACGCCCCAACTCGACCCCACCTATAATCGGTCAGGACGCAACGGAATTTCGGCAGCATAACGACAGTAAATAGATTTCCGAGGTTCTAAACCAACCTCATAAAACATCATACATCCAGCAATTCCTCAATACAAACAACAACATACAACACAACCATATTATACAATAAACCATCCTCGTTATACGCCTCCGTTCCAACATGACATACAATACCTCAACCTTATCATACATTTCAAAAATAAGTTGAGACACAACTACAACTTAACCATAGACAAAAGAAAGCCACTAAGTTAACATCATTTGGATCATCATCTTTCAACATCTATTACAATAAGAACCATAAAGCATATAAAAGTGTATTAAGCTAATATACATGACATTAAACAACATATAATCATGTATAAGACTCGGGAACATATGACTCGTCCACGTAAGGCACATTTTCCTCCTCAGGAGGCACGTACCCGTAATCCGGCTCTGCAACACCTGTAAGTATGCAATAATAGAGAGTGAGCTTATATACATAAGCCCAGTGAGGATCCGATAGATCTCGACAGTATTCACTACGCTCCTTGGATTTAGTCCTTTGTGCAAGTAAACACACAACAACAATAATAACATTATCATCACATAACTATATAACCATTCATTAAAGGATACTCTATTTGGTGTAGCTCCAAACGCCATCACGATCTCAACCGTTCTTCTTATAACTCCCCATTACTCACGCACCCGAGGTACCTCACTAGCCCCTCCCTCCATGACACCTCCGTCATGCGAGCTGGGGGTAGCCTATGGCAGTAATGCCGTTATCAACCCGACAGCCCGACGCTGCCCGAGAGGTGGCACACACATACCAAGACTCCATAATCATCAATCATCAATCAATCATCAATCAATCAATTGGGAGATCAGCAACGAAAGTGCCCGATTCCCGAACTCAATAATAATCAATCAATAACATCAATATTAAATTAAACAACAAACAACGTAGTTAGATGACAAAGTAGGCCATCTAACCGGACATGCATAATATACATAATTAAACTCTAAATTACTCATCAACAACTCACCATTCATCACTCGAACACTACCCAACCATCTAAAGGCATCGTTCAAGAAATTAAAGAATGACAACCTAAACTTCTAAAATTCATAACTTACAATCTACTAATCCAAACATTGCCAAATCAGTTCCTATCACTCACCCATTCAACCTACTACATTAGCCCTCTCGGAAATCCACCATAACACCTCCAAATCATGCCCGATAACCCTAAAACCCTAAGATGTGATGGCTGGATTTTCTGGATTTTCACACGAACAATGTAATCGAAAATTCGGCATTACAACAGCGCTAACACGTAATTATCAAGTATTTAGAAATCGACGGCAATCGATTTCGATCAACACAACTCATTTAATTCAACTTTGAACATTTTAATCAAAATTAAATACCCGGAAAATAAAAATTATGCTACATCCGACAGAAATTCGTAGTATTAGTATATAACGATCCCTAGCATGTAAGGAGCAATAATCTATCATCAGATTTCAATTCTAACGGTTCAATCTTCATTTATACGCAAAAACATAAAAATGGCATTTTGAGATCTAGAATTTTTCTCTCACCTTTGATGCGATATAAGCCTAGGAATGCGTGCTATGTGTGCCCAACAAGCAGAATCCAAGTCGGTGCGAAGTTTCACGGACAAAAACCAAGTTTTTCTTTGAAAAAATGGATTGAAAAGCTTTGAAAATTCTCTTTCTTTTTCTCCTTCTTTCTCACGGCAATGTGTGTGTTTGTGGAGTGTGTTTTGTGTTGTGTGAGTGTGTGTTGATGACAAGAAGTATTTAAAAGCTTGGTCAATTAAAAAAATGCAAAGTCAAAGTTAGTTTTAATTAGTATTTTTGTGTTTTTAATGACTTTAATTGCATTTTATTGCTCACCAAGTTAAAAATAATTATGCAACCCCCAAGATATCTCAAGTGGATTATTTTTAGGTGATAAGAAGTTTTACAATCCAATAATTTCACCCGAGTCGGCTTAAAACTCGATTTTTGCAAAAGTCGGTGTAAAAACCCTAATAAATTCTTAAGCCGATTTTAAAACCGTTTTCATCAAACGCAGGTCTATTAAAGTCCGTGGACTAGGTCTAGAAGGGTTAAAAAGACCAGTTTCAAAATTTTAGCGGACGTGTTTCAAAAACACTATTCACTGAAAATCGACGATAAAATTTCTGACTCCGTTTTTTATGAAAATTTCATGAATGCACATTTAGCACGTATTAGGAGTATTGACATCAAAATTATAACTTTCTAGGTCCTATAGCACATAAACAGAACATATGCACGCAAAACGAGGTATAGCACGTAAAACGAGATAAGCAGGAAAGTGGGGTTTCACATTCTCCCCTCCTTATAGAAATTTCGTCCTCGAAATTCTTACTTGATGTACGGAATAGATCTGGGTATTGCTGCTGCATCTGATCTCGTCTCTCCCACGTAGCTTGCTCAATGCTGTGATGCTTCCACAACACCTTAACCATCGGAATCCTCTTCGACCTCAACTCTCGGTCCATCTGATCTAGAATACGAATCGGATGCTCGTCATAAGTCAAATTCTCTCGAAGCTGTAACGGCTCTGGCTCAAGAATATGAGAAGGATCCGGATTATATTTCCGCAAATTAGACACGTGAAATACATCGTGGACATTAGAGAAGTTCTCCGGTAAAGCCAACCGATATGCCAACTTACCAACCCTGCCAGTAATCTCAAACGGCCCTACAAATCTCGGACTCAACTTTCCACCTTTACCATAACGAGCAAACCCCTTTCGAGGAGACAATCTCAAGAAAACCCGATCTCCAACGGCAAACTCCAAGTCTCGACGACGCTTATCAGCATAACTCTTGAATCTACTCTACGCCGTAAGCATTCTCTGCCTGATCAACTGAACATTCTCAATCTTCTCAAGAAATTCTGGCATAATAGTCGGATCAACAGTCTTCATCTCTCCTACCTCGTCCCAATACAAAGGTGAAAGGCACTTACGACCGTAAAGAGCTGCGAAAGGTGCCATTCCGATAGTAGCTTGATAACTATTGTTATAGGCAAACTCGGCAAGTGGTAGATGTTTCTCCCAGTTCTTCCCAAAGTCCAGAACACAAGCCCTAAGCATATCTTCCAGAATCTGAATAGTCCGCTCAGACTGACCGTCTGTCTATGGATGACACGCTGTACTGAAGTTCAACTGAGTACCTAAGGTCTCCTGAAGTTTCTCCCACAAACGAGAAGTAAATCGAGGATCTCGATCAGAGACAATACTAGATGGAATACCGTGAAGTCTAACAATCTGATCCAGATAGAGGTCCGTCAACTTTGTAACCTCATCTCCCATCCTCATGGCAATAAAATGAGCTGTCTTCGTCAAACGATCCACGACAACCCAAACTGCATCATTACCCCTCGGTGATCTAGGCAACCCAGTGACGAAGTCCATCGTAATATGCTCCCATTTCCACTCTGGTATAGCCAACGACTGAAGCAAACCTGCTGGTCGTTGATGCTCGGCTTTCACTCTCTGACAAGTCAAACATCTAGATACAAACTGAGCAACCTCTCTCTTCATGTTGTTCCACCAGCAATGTTGCTTCAAATCCCGATACATCTTGGTTCCACCGGGATGAATAGTATATTTAGAATTATGAGCTTTCTCCAGAATACCTCGCCTCATGCTCGGTTCATCGGGAACACAAACCCTGTTCCGAAACCGAATAATACCGTCCTCATGCAGTTTGAAGTCAGACTGATCATCCGTGATCTGATCCTTGATCTTCTGAAGTTTAACATCAAGCTGCTGAGCTTCCCTGATCTGAGACAATAATAAAGGCTGAATACGGAGATGTGAACACATCACCCCAACCTGAGTGAACTCTGGTCTCCAATAACTAAACTCCTCAAGAACCTCCCACTTCTTGACAGCCAAACAAGAAATACTAGCCTTCCGGCTGAGAGCATCTGCCACAACATTTGCCTTTCCAGGCAGATAATTGATAGAACAATTATAATCTCCAAGAAGCTCCATCCACCTCCGCTGGCGCATATTCAACTCCTTCTGTGAGAACAAGTACTTCAAACTCTTATGATCAGTGAAAATTTCAAACTTACTTCCCCACAGATAATGACGCCACTTCTTGAGTGCAAAGACAACTACTGCCAACTCAAGATCATGAGTCGGATAATTTTCTTCATAAGGCTTCAACTTTCGAGAAGCATAGGCAATAACTCGGCCATCCTGCATAAGAACACATCCCAAGCCCTCCTTGGATGCATCGCTGTAAATGACCATATTATCGGTCCCCTCTGGTAGAGCAAGTACTAGAGCGGTAGTTAACCTCTTTTTCAACTCCTGAAATCCACTCTCACACTTCTCGTCCCAATTAAAGATAGTCCATTTCTGAGTCAACTTAGATAGTGGCCCCGCAATCTTTGAGAAGTCCTTGACAAACCTACGGTAATAACCCGCCAAGCCAAGAAAACTACGGACATCAGTAACACTCTCTGGCTGCTTCCAAGACATCACCGATTCAATCTTAGTGGGATCTACGGAAATACCGCTCTGTGTAATAACATGGCCAAGAAAAGAAATCCGTTGCAGCCAAAATTCACATTTGCTGAACTTGGCAAACAACTAATGCTCCTGCAACTTCTCCAATACAAGCCGTAGATGTTGCTCGTGCTCCGATTCAGATTTAGAATAGACCAAGATATCATCAATAAAAATCACCACGAACTGGTCCAAGTACGGCTGAAAGACTCGATGCATCAAATCCATGAATACTGCCTGTGCATTAGTCAAACCAAAGGGCATAACAACAAACTCATAATGCCCGTACCGAGTCCTGAAGGCAGACTTCGGAACATCCTCCGTGCGAATCCGAAGCTGATAATACCCCTGCCTCAAATCAAATTTAGAATAGACTTTGGCTCCCTGAAGTTGATCAAACAACTCATCAATCAGTGGCAAAGGATATTTATTCTTGATGGTCACCTGATTCAAACCACGGTAATCAATACACAATCTCAAAGTACCATCCTTCTTCTTCACAAATAAGACTGGAGCTCCCCAAGGTGAAGAACTCTGCTGAATGAATCCTTTCTTCAATAACTCCTGTAACTGAGTCTTCAACTCCTTCAACTCAGCTGGTGCCATCCGGTACGCAGATTTAGAAATAGGTTGAGTACCGGGAACAAGATTAATTACAAACTCTATATCCCTCTCTAGCGGCAATCCTGGCAACTCCTCGGGAAATACATTAGGATATTCCCGGATAATAGGGACTTCCTCAAGCTGTAGCTTATCAGATGGCTTGTTGATCAAATAAGCTAGATAACCCGAACACCCCTTACTCACCAACTTAACGGCTTTAGTTGCTGAGATAACAAAACTCGTCTTAGCACCCCGGTTACCCGCTACCTCTACTACTGGCTGATCTGGCAAACGAAACTGTACTACCTTGGTTCTACAGTTCAACTGGGCATCATACTTAGAAAGCCAATCCATACCCAGAATAACATTATACCCCCGGATAGGAAATAAAATAAGGTCCGAAGGAAAATTATGCCCCTTAACATGTATTATACAATCCTTACATACTAAGCCAGTAATATACTTATCAGTCAAAGAGGTACTAATCTCAACCACATAAGGCAATCTTTCAGGTTGCAATTTAACACGTTGCACACAAGCAGGAGTAATGAAAGAATGCGTAGCACCAGAATCAATCAACACTTTAACAAGTTGATCAAGTATAAGCAAGTTACCTTCCACAACTGCAGTCTCCTCAGGCATCTCCTCCATATCAACTGCGTAAGCCCGAGCCTGAACCCGCTGCTGCTGTGGTACACTGCCCGTAGGCCTACCCTGGTAACCCTGAGTCGCTGCCTGACCCTCAGTCCTCGCATATCTAGGGCAATCCTTCGCCCTATGCTCGATGCTACCACAACCCAAACATGTCCCTGCCTTTACCCTGCAATCGGACTCCACATGCCCTGGGCGCTTGCAGTAATTACACTGCGTTGATGTGGCACTAACACTGCCTCTAGAAGAACCAGAAGCTGAAGAAGCAGCTGATACAGCCTGCTGCTGAGGTCTCACCACGCTAGGCCTGTACTGACCCTGAGACTGCGCTGGCCTATACTGAGTCTGAACCTGATATGGCCTCTGCTGAAACTGAGGCCGATAGTAACTCTGCTGACCTTGTGGCCTATAAAAACCCTGCTGGGCTGGTGGCCTGTAGACAACCTGCTGTACTGGAGGCCTATATATAACCTGCTGGCCCTGTGGCTGATACGGCCTCTTACTAGGCTGACTGGAGACAATCTGATCCCCTTTCCTCTTCTCTAACCTAGAAGCTGCATCAAAAGCCTCAGTAAAGATATCATAGCGATTCAGAGCCATTGCATCATGAATCTCGGGCCTCAATCCCAACATAAATCTACGGGTCTTCCTCTCCTCCACAGCTACAAACTCCGGTGCATACCGGGACAACCTAGTGAATGTAGCCTCATACTGAGCCACAGTAGAATCCCCCTGCACCAAGGACAAGAACTCAGCCTCTCTCCTTTCCCGTGCAACCCTCGGGACATACTTATCCCTAAAAGCAGTCAGAAAGGTATCCCAAACATACGGAACACCCCGGGTCTCCCAACTGGCTCTCACAGTGCGCCACCATTCCTCTGCCTCATCATCAAGCAAATAGATAGCACAAGTCACCTTCCTCTCATCAGTGTACCCGAGAGAATCAAAATTTTTCTCTAACTTACTAATCCACGACTCGGCCTTCCTATCATCAGGCTCTCCCTGAAATCTAGGAGTATAGTACCCCAGAAACTCCTTCATAGTACCTCGACTGTGATTACCTCCCTGTACATTCTGTATCTGAGCCTGCAACGCCTGAGTCTGAACAGCCTGACCTGCTAACAATTGGGCCTGCCCAGCCATCAAATCTGCAATCCGATCCATTGCTGACCCTAACCTGTCATCACCCCTATCACTGCCCTGTGCCACATTACCAGGGACCTCATCTACAATCTCGGGCCTACCACGAGTCCTCGGTCTACCGGCCATCGTACTAATCAAAGAGTTAGCATAGGTTATAGCACATAAACAGATTATATACAACTTTTAACACATAACAACAAACTCATATAAAACACATAGATCACATAAGTTTCAATCACATAAGCAAATTGATCACATAATCACATAAGCACTTAAATCACATAATCACATAATCATTTAATCATACCAATACATATTTCACTTTTCTTTCTTTTCATACATATTTCATGCTAAGACCATTACCCACATTCCGAGAATACCCCGGCTGACAACTAACATGCGCTCTGATACCACTTAAATGTCACGCCCTAACTCGACCCCACCTATAATCGGTCAGGACGCAACGGAATTTCGGCAGCATAACGACAGTAAATAGATTTCCGAGGTTCTAAACCAACATCATAAAACATCATACATCCAGCAATTCCTCAATACAAACAACAACATACAACACAACCATATTATACAATAAACCATCCTCGTTATACGCCTCCGTTCCAACATGACATACAATACCTCAACCTTATCATACATTTCAAAAATAAGTTGAGACACAACTACAACTTAACCATAGACAAAAGAAAGCCACTAAGTTAACATCATTTGGATCATCATCTTTCAACATCTATTACAATAAGAACCATAAAGCATATAAAAGTCTATTAAGCTAATATACATGACATTAAACAACATATAATCATGGATAAGACTCGGGAACATATGACTCGTCCACGTAAGGCACATTTTCCTCCTCAGGAGGCACATACCCGTAATCCGGCTCTACAACACCTGTAAGTATGCAATAATAGAGAGTAAGCTTATATACATAAGTCCAGTGAGGATCCGATAGATCTCGACAGTATTCACTACGCTCCTTGGATTTAGTCCTTTGAGCAAGTAAACACACAACAACAATAATAACATTATCATCACATAACTATATAACCATTCATTAAAGGATACTCTATTTAGTGTAGCTCCAAACGCCATCACGATCTCAACCGTTCTTCTTATAACTCCCCATTACTCACGCACCCGAGGTACCTCACTAGCCCCTCCCTCCATGACACCTCCGTCATGCGAGCTGGGGGTAGCCTATGGCAGTCATGCTGTTATCAACCCGACAGCCCGACGCTGCCCGAGAGGTGGCACACACATACCAAGACTCCATAATCATCAATCATCAATCAATCAATTGGGAGATCAGCAACGAAAGTGCCCGATTCCCGAACTCAATAATAATCAATCAATAACATCAATATAACATCAATATTAAATTAAACAACAAACAACGTAGTTAGATGACAAAGTAGGCCATCTAACCGGACATGCATAATATACATAATTAAACTCTAAATTACTCATCAACAACTCACCATTCATCACTCGAACACTACCCAACCATCTAAAGACATCGTTCAAGAAATTAAAGAACGACAACCTAAACTTCTAAAATTCATAACTTACAATCTACTAATCCAAACATTGCCAAATCAGTTCCTATCACTTACCCATTCAACCTACTACATTAGCCCTCTCAGAAATCCACCATAACACCTCCAAATCATGCCCGATAACCCTAAAACCCTAAGATGTGATGGCTGGATTTTTTGGATTTTCACACGAACAATGTAATCGAAAATTCGGCATTACAACAGCGCTAACACGTAATTATCAAGTATTTAGAAATCGATGGCAATCGATTTCGATCAACACAACTCATTTAATTCAACTTTGAACATTTTAATCAAAATTAAATACCCGGAAAATAAAAATTATGCTACATCCGACAGAAATTCATAGTATTAGTATATAACGATCCCTAGCATGCAAGGAGCAATAATCTATCATCAGATTTCAATTATAACGGTTCAATCTTCATTTATACGCAAAAACATAAAAATGACATTTTGAGATCTAGAATTTTTCTCTCACCTTTGATGCGATATAAGCCTAGGAATGCGTGCTATGCATGCCCAACAAGCAGAATCCAAGTCGGTGCGAAGTTTCACGGACAAAAACCAAGTTTTTCTTTGAAAAAATGGATTGAAAAGCTTTGAAAATTCTCTTTCTTTTTCTCCTTCTTTCTCACGGCAATGTGTGTGTTTGTGGAGTGTGTTTTGTGTTGTGTGAGTGTGTGTTGATGACAAGAAGTATTTAAAAGCTTGGTCAATTAAAAAAATGCAAAGTCAAAGTTAGTTTTAATTAGGATTTTTGTGTTTTTAATGACTTTAATTGCATTTTATTGCTCACCAAGTTAAAAATAATTATGCAACCCCCAAGATATCTCAAGTGGATTATTTTTAGGTGACAAGAAGTTTTACAATCCAACAATTTCACCCGAGTCGGCTTAAAACTCGATTTTTGCAAAAGTCGGTGTAAAAACCCTAATAAATTTTTAAGCCGATTTTAAAACTGTTTTCATCAAACGCAGGTCTATTAAAGTCCGTGGACTAGGTCTAGAAGGGTTAAAAAGACCAGGTTCAAAATTTTAGCGGACGTGTTTTGAAAATACTATTCACTAAAAATCGACGATAAAATTTCTGACTCCGTTTTTTATGAAAATTTCATGAATGCACATTTAGCACGTATTAGGAGTATTGACATCAAAATTATAACTTTCTAGGTCCTATAGCACATAAACAGAACATATGCACGCAAAACGAGGTATAACAAGTAAAACGAGATAAGCAGGAAAGTGGGGTTTCACAATCTAACTTAGTTATTTGTTGTTAAATTGATTATTGATGTTATTATGATGATAATATGATTATTGATGATTATTGATTGATGATTGATGCCGGGAGGTAGGCAGTTCTGCCAGACTGTCCTCCTGTGAATGATTGATGTTTATTATTATTGCTAAGTCTTTGGTGTATGTGTACCACCACTTGGGCAGCATCAGGCTATCGGGTTGATAACGGCATGACTACCAGAGACTGCCTCTAGCTCGCATGACGGAGGTGTCATGGAGGGCAAGGCTAGTGAGGTACCTCGGTTGCGTGACTTTATGGGAGTCACAAGAAGGCTGTTATGATTGTGATGGCGTTTGTAGCTATACCAACTAGTGTATCCTTTATTGAATGGTCATTATAGTTTATGTGATGTTAGTATTATTGTTGTTATTGTGTGTTTACTTGCTCAAAGGATTATTTCCAAGGAGTATAGTAAATACTATTAGAGATCTATCGGATCCTCATTGGGCTTATTTTATATAAGCTCACTCTCTATTATTGCATGCTTATAGGTGTTGTAGAGCAGGTTTACGGGTACGTGCCTCCTGAAGAGGAAAATGTGCCTTACGTGGATGAGTCTTATGTTCCAGAGTCCTATCCTTGATGTTTGATGTGTTGAACACCTTATTCTCTTGTATATTATCTAGTTAACTTTTATATGCTTTGTAGTTTATAATGTATAAGATGTTGAAAAGATGATGAATTAGTTGATGCTATCTTAGTAGTCTTTCTTTTGTCTATGTATAGGTTGCTAGGTTGGTATCAATATATTTTGCAATGTATATTAAGGATTATGTATTATGTTGGAACGGAGGCGTATAACGAGGAATGATTATTGCATAATATGGTCATGATATATGTTGTTATTTTATTGAGGAGTTGTTTGTTGTATGGTTTATGGAGTTGATGTATGATGTTCTATTGAGGTTGGTTTAGAGCCTCGGTGTCCTTTTTACTGTCGTTATACTGCCGAAATTCTGTTGCGTCCTGACTGATTATAGGAGGGGTCGAGTTGGGGCGTGACAATGGGAAACCCTATAGGTAGGGGAGAGCACCTAGGTATGACCTAAGGAGTGAACTATCACTGAATTCCATCAAAATCCAATGAGCAACCCACCGAGGTTACAACAATCTTGTTAGACTAAGAAGAGCCTTGGGATCCAGTCCCTTGGACAGATCGATGTTACACCTCATTAGACAGTAGTGAAACATACAACTCGATGTTAATCAAAGTTGGTACGCTCTACAGCTTAAAAAGAAAGGCTAGCAAGCTTGCGAGGGTTGGTAGTGGCACGTAAAGCGTGCTGTGAGACCCCATATTTTGCTTTATCTCGATTTACGTGATTTACCTCGTTTTGCGTGAATTGACCTGTTTATGTGCTATATGATTTAGAATGTGCTAAATAGGTGATTAATACTCCTAATACATGCTAAGTGTGCGTTCATGAAATTTTCATCCAAAACGGAATCAGAATTTTTATCGTCGGTTTTGGTGAATAGTATTTTTGAACACCTGTCCGCTAAAATTTTTACAGGTGTGTTTTAAACGTTTTAAACCTAGTCCTCGGGTATTAATAGACCCGTGTTTGATTAAAACAGATTTGGAATCGATTTTGGAATTTTAAAGATTTTTACCCTTTCTTTTGCAAGAAAATGAGTTTTAAGCCGATTCGGGTGAAACTGTTTTAAAGTAATAGTCTTTGTCACCTAAAATATAATGTCTAGAATTAGTTTAAGTGTTAAATTAATAGTTGTGCAAGAAATAGTCATTAATTGAATTAAAAGACTAGAACATAGAATTAAAAGACTAATAAAATCAACTTTGACTATTTTTATTATGTTGACCTTAACTTATATGCATCAACACACACAAAACACAACACAAAACACACTCAAATTTCACCTACATGGCCAAGAGCCATAGAGAGAAAAACCAAGCTTTTTCTTCAAGTGTTCAAAGCAATTTTTCATAGAAAAACCTAGTTTTTGTCCATAGATTTTCGTGCCGAGTTGGATTCTGCTTGTTGGGCACGCATTGCACGTATATCTAGGCTTATATCGCATCAAAGGTGAGAGAAAAATTCTAGATCTCAAAAGTCATTTTTTATGTTTTTGCATATAATTGATTATTGAACCGTTAGAATGTTAATTTGAATTAATATTATTGCTCAGTGCGTGCTATGGATCGTTTATGTGTATTACTACGAGATTTGAACCATTGTAGCGAAATTATTTATTTTTGAGTATTTAAAGTTGATAGATTGGTCATTTGATGAATATCTTGAGTTGTTGTGGTTGGAATCGATTGCCGTCGATTTATAAAAGTTTGTTAATTACGTGGTAACGCCGTTATAATGCCGAATTTTCGATTGCGATGTTTGGGTGAAAATCCGGAAATTTCAGCCTAGGTGCATTGAGGTTTTAGGGTTGTTGGGCTTGATTTTGATGTGTCTTGGTTGGTTTCCAAGAGGGCTAATGTAGTTGATTGAATGGGTGAGCGTTAGAAACTGATTTGGAGTTGTTTGGATTAGTAGAATGTAAGATATGATTATTTGGAGTTTAGGTTGTCTTTCTTTAAATTGTTGAATTGAGCCTTAGTTGATTGGGTGGTATTTGAGTGATTGAATTGTGAGTTGTTGATGGTTAGACTAGGGTTAGTTTACGTGTTTAATGCATGTTAAGTTGGATTGCCTACTTTGTCATCTAACTTAGTTGTTTGTTGTTTAATTGATTACTTGATGTTATATTGATGATAATTGATGATTATTGATGATTATTGATTGATGATTGTTAATTTGTCCTCCTGTGAATGATGTTTATTATTATTGCTGAGTCTTGGTATGTGTGTGCCACCTCTCGGGCAGCATCGGGCTGTCGGGTTGATAACGGCATGACTACCAGAGACTACCTCCAGCTCGCATGATGGAGGTGTCATGGAGGGCGAGGCTAGTGAGGTACCTCGGGTGCGTGAGTAATGGGGAGTTACAAGAAGAATGGTTGAGATCATGATGGCGTTTGGAGCTACACCAAATAGAGTATCCTTTATTGATTGGTCATTATAGTTATGTGTTTATATTATTATTGATGTTTTATTGCGTGTTTACTGCTCAAAGGATCATATCCAAGGAGTATAGTAAATATTGTTAGAGATCTATCAGATCCTCACTGAACTTGTTTTATATAAGCTCACTCTCTATTATTGCATGCATACAGGTGTTATTGAGCAAGATTACGGGTACATGCCTCCAGAAGGGGATAATGTGCCGTATGTGGACGAGTCCTATGTGCCAGTGTAACACCCCGATCCCTTTCGAGACCTGGAGTTCTATCAATCAATCTAATCACAACCCAATTTCAAACCTGGGCATAAAATTTAGGAAAAACAGACGGAGTCTCTCCTGTTTCTAGGCAAAATGCAAAACCTATGACATCATATAAGTGGACTAGTACCGTGTCCAACCATTCAAACACCTCAAGGCCATTCGAGCCTTGTTTCTCAGCAATTAAACACAACAAGTATACATACATTTTCAAGTACCCAGACCATTCCAACTCTTTCTTTTAGACAATACAATCAGACATTGAAGTTAACTATAGTAATTGGATACATATACTAGCTTATCATTCTACCTCAATTACCTAGTTAAATTTAAATTACATTCTTTTTAACATTAAATACATACAACACATAAAACATACATCTTTGCATCCTTGGCAACTCAAGCCACATAGCACGCAAGGCAACTCTTCAAGCACGATCTATCACATGTCCACGGACTTTCCAGCTAACATGATATTTCCTGAAATGTGGTGGTGAGGAGTGAGTATACAAAACACGTATACTCAGTGAGGGCGAGACAGTTATCGAGGTGGAGAGAAAGAAAATCGTGCAATGCAAATAAGACAGCTAAGCAATAGAACTGACAAGTAAACATTCAATATAAACTATCAATACAATAAACAATTAATAAAAGCATTAACACAACCATTCAAAGCTATACCACACTCTGAAGGCTATGGTTCACTCGAGCGGGAAATGTACCGATCATGACTTCGATAACTTTAATGATGACGCGCTGGCTCACCCACCTTATAACTTCCGTTTAGAGTACTCCGGACATACTCTGTCAATTCTACGACCCAAAACTCCTTGGGCAGCAACCCAAGCGAGAACGGGAATAGGACACGGAGATAGAGCAACCAACCCTGGCAGCTCGAGACTACCCAGAGAAACCCATCACTCACGCGCCTGACACTTATGCAATGCAATACGAGATACAAGCAATAAACGAGCAATAACACGAAAGTACAGATTAGTGGCGATAAACGAGATAACAAACATTTACAATCAATAATAGCAATCAATTAACTTTTCAAGCATAACTATCATTAATAGCAACAAGGACACCAATTAAGCAAGTAACAGCAGTTCAAACACGAAAACAACAAATATCACTATTCAATCCCTAACTTCCAAAGGCAATTACGAGCAAACGAGCTACAGGATTAGGAAACCGATTTCACTACAATCACTTAGGCACTACAAGGCACGTTTCTATGTCACTAAACTTCACTTTCTCACCCGAGGCCCAAAAGTCCACCTACTGCGTTTGAACTACAACTATGCTAACCAGTCATTCAATCAATGCCACAACAGTGCCAAAAGTGCTTCCATGCCCTCAATAGCAAAACCCCCAACTCAATTCGAGCACGGTCAACACTTGGTCAAACGGCCCCTTTTCGTTTCATTGTCTAATTTTTAATTTTATCAAAGGCCGGTCCGTTTTTATTTCACATTTTATCTTTCTATCACTAATGGCACCTATCCAAATCAAGCAATTGCAATTCGGATCAAAATCCGAAATTCTAGGGTTTTACTATTCAAAATCACTATTCATTATTCTTCCCCAATTTCAAATACGCAATTTCAACAGTAAAAATTGCTAAATAACTATCAAACAATGCTCTACGAACTCAAAGGAAGCTATATCAAACAATTACATGCGTTATAACACATTATATATCAAATCTAAAAATTTGAAACAATGAGCCACGATCCCCGAGCAATTCCACGCATGATTATAGAAGAAAATGTAAGAAAAATCATTTATTTTTCTCCTTGAGAGCATTCGGCCTTGGAAGGACATAATGGGCATTTGGCAATTTGTTTTTTTTTGATTTTTGCCTTGTTTTATTATTTAAAAGGGTGACAAGGGCATTTTGGTCATTTGCAAGGTCAAGCTTAAGTGAAAATTGGTCAAATAAGCTTATTTTGATGCCATTTAATCTAGTCCAAGTTAAAGCAATGCAGTTTTAATGAAAACCAACTAAAACTAGATAAATTAAGCTAAAAACATTTTTCACTAAGTCCGAGGAATATTTCTCTAACTCTTATTTTTGAAATGCTACGATCGAACGGTCAATAAACGATCGCTAATCAAATGATGAGCATTAATAGAAAACTATAATTTTTGAAAAGTAGAATAGTAGAATAGTTTGAAATTCACTTCGGCTCGGAGTTGCTTTTCTCATTTAGTTGAAAACCGAGTAATTTAATACAAAAAAATTAAAACCGATTATTAAAATAATCAAAATAATCAATATTGATTTAAAAATAATTAATTTAACTATTTCTAGAATATTTTAAAGAATTACGAATTTAATGTTAAGATACAAATGAATAAGTTGATACTCCGTTAACATAATTAACTCAAGTATTATTTAATTACTTCTAAAAGAAATATGAAATTAATGCTAGAAATGAATGTTTGACTAAAAATAAACACGAAATTCAATGCTAACATTTAAGATGACACTTAATTAAATGCCATTAAATGTATGCCGGGTTCGGGGTATCACAGCCAGAGTCTTGTCCTTGATGCTTGAGATGTTGTATACTATATTATCTTGTATATTAAACTAGTTGTCTTTCATTTACTTTGTAGTTTATGGTGTATAAGTTGTAGTAAAGATAATGAACTAAATGATATTAACTTTGTAGTCTTTCTTTGGTTATAATCTAGGTTGTTAAGTTGGTTTATAATCTATTTTGATATGTATGTTAAAGTTAAGGTTATGTTGGAACGGAGGCGTATAACTAAGAATGATTATTATATAATATGGTTATGTTGTATGTTGTTAATGGTATTGGGGAATTGATTGTTGTTTGGTTGAGGTGTTTGATTGTATGATGTTCTAAGAGGTTGGTTTAAAGCCTCAGTATCTTAATTACTGTCGTTATACTGCCAAAATTCTGTTGCATCCTGACTTATTGTAAGTGGGGTCGAGTTGGGGCGTGACATTTAAGCACGCGCCCTTATGTAAATGGCCTCCTGTCTTTCCTTGTGTTATGTAGTATGACGTCCACGTCATCTTTGACTCTTGTTCCTTAACCCGTCCCTTCGCGTAGCCCACGAAGCGGTTCGTAGGTTAGCTCGTTAGTAAAGCAAGGAAATCCTTCTGGCGTTAGCAGTTGTACCTTTGACCTATGTGATGCCACTTCTTTGATCATCGCTTTTATTATTGATTCACATTATCTCCTTGGGCGGGAAGTCTCAAAGCTCTTTTGCCAGCATTGTGGAACCTGAGAATTTTGATTAAAGTAGTTATCCGATAGACACAATTTGACAATTAGCGGAGGTGTCACCTTCTAAACCTACTTTTCTTAAGTCAATAGAGTACGACCTGGATTAACAAAACCCATCCCCGTCTGAGTAGAGACTTCCGAAGAAGTTTTCAAAGCAAGGGAGTAATTCACTTCTAGCAGCCTATTCAATAGCAATGATGTTTGATCACCGTCACAAGATTTGTTTGCAGCTACTATAGCTAATCAATCTCCTACTTTTTTTCTGTTTGATTGAAGACTGGAATCTTAATGCAATCTGAGAGTGGATCTGGGAATCCCCTGGTAGTGGTAGATGGGTTGGTGAAATCCAATAATCGATTGGCTTTAAAAAGGCTTTCCCAACCGTCCCATTGTAACTGAAAGTCCTGCCTACTTGTAGGCTCAGGGTAGTCCTCGAAAACCTTCTTCTTTTAGTGGCTTGGGAAAGACCCGTAGGCTATGGATCCCACTAATGGAATGTGACTATAACCATACTTCCATGGTCTAGGTTCAAGGACAATAAAGATTGAGGCTTGGAGTATCTAAGGCTTCATGGACCCAATTTTTAGGGCTTTTAAGGACGGACTCGCGTCTATCCCAAGGATTGACCGGTGACACTACTAATTGATTTGCCCTAATATATGCATTTTTCCACAAGACTAAATCCATATAAACCTTGGCTTAGTGACATTACTATAAGCGGCGGATGATTGGTATATAGGATTGGTTGCAACGGTTTCACATGAATGTGAATCAAGAGATTGGCTTGAAAGGCTTTCCAACTAGCCATTGTACCTGAGATTGTGATAAGTCCTTCTTCTTCTTTGGAGCTTGTTCTTGGTCCCAAGGTAAATAGGGTGAGAAAAAGCATCTTGTTTCTCCAATTGGATCATTGCTCGACTCGATGGGTAACTTCTAGTGGTTTGCCAAGGAAGCACTTGTTTTTCGTTTAGGAGTATGTTGGTGGCATGGACACCTAGCCTTTTCTTATTTATAGTATTTGCTTGTTTGCTGGCACAGGTAGTAGATTCATTCTCCACTCCAACAGTAGCAGATGTAGAATCTGAAAGGTGGGATTCCCGGTGGATTGGATGCTTCCGTTAGAGCTTCTTCCCCTCCTGTCATTTAAGGGAACCTAGCTTACAATCACTAGTGAAAGAGTGCCAATTGACCCAACTAGCGAATCTATTTACTTCAATCTTTTTCATTTCCGTGAATACTGCTCGAAAGAAGTCATTTTTCGGCTTGATAGCACAAGCATGATCCATCCATCTCCCTTCGGAGAGTGAGTAACAAGTGGAAGGACTGTCGATAGCAGGTAGGGTAAACTGATATGGATGGTAGTTAGGATCCTAGGTAAGAGAGCCAGCCAGGCCAGGAGAAAGAGGTAGTCTTTTACTACCCTTCTTTTTGGGAGTTGGTTCTGGAATTCCATTGAGAGTTGCCACTCCTCAATCTTCAAAATCTTTTCTAGTCCAGCGATAGAGGACTTGATACTTATCTTCGACAAGCCTCGATCTGTGCTAAAGACAGATTCTCTTATCGACTGAGGAAATAGGTAGCCTGTAAGCCTACCCATTCTTCCTTTCCGACCTTAGCTTAGCTGCTCACACCAATGCTCATGGGTATGGGGCCATAACTACTACTATTGTTATACTCCCACACTCTAAGAGAGTCCTACTGTTGGCTCATCTTCTATCTAAGACCTCATCAATGAGAGGATGCCTGAAAGCTGATGTTTTCTCAGGTCTAGTTGCAGTCTACTATTTTCTTTCACTTATTGGTACAGCAGCTGAGCTCAGATCCATTAGAGCATCTTCAAACAACTCCCTCTGGTCGAGCTGCTCCACTCCTTGGTAGTCAATCTGTTACCCACCGCTGATCCCATTCCTTCTAGCTCAGGAACTTTTATTTTGAATTTGAGCTTGTACCAAGCTCCTTTCCGTGTAAGCTATTCCATGTGATGTCTTTCACAAAGGTATAGGATTTGATAATCGATAGAGCTGGTGAATCTTTTCTTCCCTCGTAGGAACTCGGTCTCTCTAATACATCCATATGGTAGATAGATCAGGTAGAAGATCAACCGCTAATCCGCTACTCTCATTGTGTTCGATCGGCTTCAACGCTTTTTCACTTTTTTCACTTAGCGCTTCCACCAATGCCTGAATGCTACTTTCGTCTACGTATGGGTTATTATATAAGCAATCCTCCTATGGTGTTAGGCCCAGTTTCTTTCAACTAACAACTAAGCGCTTCGCCTATTAGTCTTTCTACTAAGCTTTGATTAGTCTTTCCCTTGAAGCCTGAGTTAAAGAATCCCTTGATTCTAATTCTACTATTAGAAGTACTGTTATGATCGATTTTGCTTCTCCTTTTCATTAATAGCCTAGTAACTAAGATTTTTAACTAGAATATGGCAGGTCCGTCAAGCTTTGGATATGGTACAACAAGAAGAGAATTAGCAGAAATCGAAAGGGATTTACCCAAAACTCCGCTCTAATACCTCCTAAAGTGAAATAGGCACATGCACGGGTAGAGAGTCTACCTGAGTCGTGCGGCCCTAGGTAACGCCTATTTTAGTATAGCACCTGGGTTCATCGTTCTCCTTGCTGAGTTTTGCTTCTGATCTCTCTCTAAGTCTCTAGTTCGTTACCTTCTACTACCGATCTTCTTATTGCTACTCACTTCGTTTCTTTTGTTAGTTTCTTTTCCTTTCTTCAAATAAACTAAAAAAATATACAATATGAACAGCAGCAAAAGAGTTTTAAATGATAGTAATCAGGGATGCTTCCAGCAAGAACTTAGACGATATGCAATTGATCAAGTTGCGGTCAACACAGCTTCTGCCCAAACGAGGTACATTCATCCTAAACATTATAGCTCTAATCGTTTCCAATAAGTATGATAAGGGGCTCGAACGGTACTAAGGCCTGTCTAAAGTGTAGTGACTTTCTTCTGGGGGAAGGACGGAACGTCTCTCACTATCCTCCCCGAGGAGCCTTCACGGAAAGACTTTAGTACTAGCTACTGACCATTTCTTCCTAAAACTACAATGTAAAATACCCCTTTAAGGATTCCTTAGCCTACTGGCAGCAGTGAAGGGACATCCGGTGGAAGGGCCGAACGGTACTAAGGACATTAAAGGCAGCTCCTCCAGCCTCACCTTCAGCTTAGAAAGATATTTTTCGGCGGGCCGGGCTTGAGAGTTACTTCTAGGAGAAGTGACAAAAGGATTCCTTTCTCATAGAGCTAATGAGCATGAGGCTCCCCGTTGCCCAAAAAGCAGAGGGGAGCCGTAATCCGAGGGCAGCTCATACAGAGAGAGACCTAAGCTTACCTCCCTAAGGGAGGAGGAGCGTAGCGACGGAGGGGAAACATTCCTTATTAGGATAGGGGGTTACAGGGGGGAAAAGATTTATCCTTCCCCTCTACCAATCTAAATTCCCGGTAAGGAATTGAGTAAGATTGGACCTACAATTAGGGCTAGTGAGTTTTAGACTTAGACTTATTCTCGTTTGTACGAGATTAATCTAAGTGAAGTCCTCTTGTAGTTGTAGCTCTAAGGCCGCTATTCCTAACCTTAAGAAGGAATAGAGTAAGGCCTTCACTACTTGTGGCCAATGCAACTATGAAGCTTTGGTAGCTAATGCTGCTAGGATTCCTTGTTCTTACTAACACATGTGTATAATAACATCTTAAGCAACTTACAGCATAGTAAGGGTAGCTTGTATACCTTATTTGTTAGGAAGTATCTCAATAGTATAGGTATTTCTGTCTACGAATTCCTTGAGTTTAACTAGTCTTTAATACCCTCCTACTTGAGGTGTTTAAAAGTCTAGTTTTTATATATAGAAGCTTGTTCTAATCCCAGGAACAACTGTAGCTTCCCGATCAAAGGGCTAGGGGAGCGCGTTGAGCAATGTAGCACCGAGCGACTAGCAAGGGCTTCCTCTCTACTTCCTCTCACATCCCTTGTCCCCTTCGGGGTCTGCAACAACTAGCAACAATGAGCGATCCCATCGGTTTGGAAGCCCGAGCGATCCTAGCTAGCACTAGTAACAGCGAGTGACTTCCGGGGGGATGTCCCGAGCGATACCTTCAAAGATGGGCTGCTTTAGGGGGTCCTTAAGTTACAGAAAGAGGTGTAAGGTTATGTCTAAAGTGAAGTGACCAATTGGTATTGGGCACGAATACAAGACAGTAAAGTCCCCTCCAGAGTTTCCACCACCGGGGGGCTGCTTTCCTACAAGGAGTCAGTGCCTCCTAGCAGACAAACTAGTTACACAACCATGTTTTAACTTAATAACTTCCCTTCGGCTAGCGCCGTCGGTTAGGTTTTGATCTAGAACTCCTTGTCTCGGGCTATTGCCCTTGACCGTCGCTATTTCAACCCTGTTCTTCGGGCTATTGCCCTAAGTCCTAGGTTTTTTTTCTGAACTATAAGAACAACTTCCTTCGGCTATTGCCATCGTAAGAAGGTGAATTCCTCTCCCTTATTTCACTTAAAGTAGTGAGTGGACCTACAGGGATGGGGCCTGAGCGTAACTAGTCTTCATCTTATGTTATCACACTTTGTCAATTCGAACCAGACAATCATGGAGGGAGCCAATCAATAAAATCCAAACCAAACTATGGATGGAGAACAATGTGATCAAGAGTCTTGCGACGACACAGCATTTTGTCGGGCATGCACAGAAAGAAAGCTACCATAAGTTCTTCAAGCGTCTAATTGGCAAAGAAAGTCAAGAGTTAGGTCAAAAAGAGCGTCCTTCTCAGTCTCTGTCTCTCTCGGAATCCAAGGTCAGTAGGGTAATTGGACGAGACACACTGAATAACTGGTAACTGAGACTCCAACAACCATTCATCTACGATCCACACTAGATCTGACCAACTGCCCATCCTATCTCCTTTATGTTTTTGACAACCCGTCTTTGTGTCATTGTCGGCCCAGCAGAGTGCTTTCGCCATTGGTCTTCTTTCCAATCTCTAATCATTTCATCGTTCCATCGAAAATTCCCTCTGCCCCTACCGTACTCCATGTAGCACCCCGATCCCTCTCGAGACCGAGAGTTCTATCAATCAATCTAATTACAACCCAATTCCAAACCCGGGCATAATTTTCAGGGAAAACGGAAGGAGTCTCCCCTGTTTCTAGGCAAAATGTAAAACCTGCGACAACATATAAGTGGACCAACACCATGTCCAACCATACAAAACTACCTCAAGGCCATCCGAGCCTCGGTTCTCAACAATTAAACTCAGCAAGTATACATACATTTCCAATTTAAAAGCTAACCTATCTCTTTTCATTTTTGACAAGTACATTCAACTAGACAATTAAACCATACTAAGCTACTGCATAAAATAAACTATCATGCCATTCTAATTCTTTTCCTTGGGACATTACAAACATGCATTGAAGTTAAACTATGCTAACTGATTACATAACTAACTTATCAATTTACCTCAACTAATTAGCTAATTTAGATTACATTTCTTTTATCAATAAATACATACAATACATAAAAGCATACATCTTGCATCTTTGACAACTCAAGCCACATAGCACGCAAGACAACTCTTCAAGCACAAACTTTCACGAAATCACGAACTTTCCAGCTAACATGGCATTTCCTGAAATGTGGTGGTGAGGAGTGAGTATACACAACACGTATACTCAGTGAGGGCGAGACAGATATCGAATTGGAGAGAAAGAAAGTCGTGCAATGCAAATAAGGCAGTTAAGCAATATAACTGAAAAGTAAGCGATCAAGACAAACAATCAATACAATAAGCAATTCATGAAAGCATTAACACAACCATTCAAAGCTATACCACACTCTGAAGGCTATGGTTCACTCATACGAGCAATGTACCATTTCATGAGCGATACATCAATCTCGAGCTTGATGTTGACAACGATGACAATAAGCACGCAACCACCTTATAACACCAGTTTGGAATACCCTGGAAGTATCCATCAATTCTACGACCCAAATCTCCCTGGGAGGCAACCCAAGCAAGAAAAGGGAATAGGACACGGAGCTAGGGCAACCAACACCGGCAACCCGAGGCTACCCAGAGAGGCCCATCACACCGCCCTGACACTATGCAATGCAAGACACGACACAAGGCGATATCGAGCGATAGCGCAACAATACAGATTAGAGATGAACAAGATATCAAGCATCTACAACTAACACTAACTTTCAATTAACTTTTAAAGCATAACTATCACTAATAGCCACGATAACTCCAATTAAACAAGTAACGGCAGTTCAAACAGGAAAACAACAACTATCACTATTCAATCTCTAACTTCTAAAGGCAATTACGAGCGAACGAGCTACAGGATTAGGAAACCGATTTCACTACATTCACTCAAGCACTACAAGGCACATTTCTATGTCCCTAAACCTCAGTTTCCCAACCGAAGTCCGAAAGTCCACCTTTTGCGTTTGAACTACAGCTATGCTAACCGGTCACTCAATCAACGCCACAACAGCGCCAAAAGTGCTTCCATGCCCCAAATTGCAAAACTCCCAACTCAATTCGAGCACGGTCAACTTTTGGTCAAACGGCCCATTTACGTTTCTTTGTCTAATTTCCAATTTTAACAAATGCCGATCCGTTTTTATTGCACATTTTATTTTTCTAGCATTAATGGCACCTATCCAACTCAAGAAATCGCAATACGGATCAAAAATTCAAAAAATCTAGGGTTTTACTATTCATATTCTTCCTTAATTCAAATACGCAATTTCAACCGTAAAAATTGCTAAATAGCTAACAAGCAATGCTCTACGAACCCTAAGCAAGCTATTTCAAGCAATAACAGGCATTATAACGCGATAAATATCAAATTTGAAAAATTGACTCAAAAATCAAATTCATATAAAAATGCACAAAAACGTGAAAACCCTCACATAGATTGAAGACCAGGACCTGCAAGAACCCTAGCTTCGATCCTTGTTCAATTCCATGCAAGATTGTAGAAGAAAAATGCAAAAGAAGTTTTTTTTTTCTTTCTCCTTGAGTTTCGGCCATGGTGATGTTTTGCCTTGTTTTATTTTATTTTTTCTTTTCTTTTGTTTATAAAAGATGACAACCTTAGGGGAAAAATGGTCAAAAGTAAAAAGAATTGGTCAAAATCAAGTTAAAATGGTCAAATTAGCTTATTTTGATGCCATTTAATATAATTCAAGTTAAAACAATGCAATTAAATGAAAATCAACTAAAACTAACTCAATTTAAGCCAAAAATACTATTCACTAAATTCAGAAAATATTCCTCTAACTCTCGTCTTCAAAAAGCTACGATCGAACGATCAATAAACGATCGTCGATAAAGTGATGAGCAATAATAGAAAACTACAATTTTGAAAAGTAGAATAGTAGAATAGTTGAAAAATCACTCCGGCTCGGAGTTACTTTTCTCATTTAATTGAAAACCGAGTAATTTTAATGCAAGACAACCAAAACCGATTATTAAAATAATCACAACAATCAAGGTAATCAATATTCATTTAAAATAATTAATTTAACTATTTCTAGAATATTTTAAGAATTATAAAGTTAAGATTAAGCTACAAATGAAAGTTAATATAAACACATAGTCAAATACAATTAAACACTAACATTTAAGATGACACTTAATTAATCACAAAATAATAAATTCAATTACTATAATTATTAGAAATAGATAATAAACTTTTAATTATTCAATATACAACTACTAAATGCTTCCAAGAGAAATATTAAAATAGTGCAAATTGGTTGATTTAACTAATTAAACATTTAATCAAATGCAGTCAAGTGCTATTAAATGCATGCCGGGTTTGGGTTATCACACTCCAGCTTGGTAGTTTCCACTGCCTGTCCACGGTTAAGCCCTAGGATTTGACTTAAAAAGCCACCTACATACGCTTTAAGCCCAATCATTTCGAATAAGGCTTGCATCCTCTGTATTACCGCGGCAGCTGGCATAGAGTTAGCCGATGCTTATTAAAGAAAAGATTCACTAGGCAATAGGGTAAGAACAACAAGATGATCGGGATCAGATCGGGCTTTAGCGGCTTAAACCCTCGGATCACTTGACTCACTGTACACTTTGTGTGAGTTCATGCTCCATTGATTCAACAAGCACAAGCCTATAACAAAGGCCTTAAAAAGGTTAGTAGCAGCTACCTCACTAACTGATAAGGATGCAGCTTCAGAAGCAGAAAAACAAAATACTAGCTTATTGCATCACTTGCCTAAGAATTTCTCTAAAGAAGGCAAGGATAGACCAAACATAGTTCCCCTTCAATTCTATAAGGCTAGTCTAGGCTAGTCGTCTAAGTCAATCTTCTTTAGATAGGATAGTATAGTATAGGAAGCTGATGATTGCTAGTCTAGTCTTTTCACCTCCTTCTAGAAGTAACGGATATGATAAGTCAGTAAGGCTAGTAGGCTACTAATAAGAGTAACGTAAGTCTGGCTAGTGACCTTCAATTGGAATAAAGGATAGTTCCATTCTAAGGTAAGCTTTCTTAGCCGAGAAGCCAGCCTTCTATCATTTACCATTTATAAGCCTAAGGGGAAGATCCCGCTACAGATCTAATTGCCCACAACAGAAGACTCTCTCTAAGAAACTCAACAAAATAGCCTCGTAACTTCGGGAGAAGGGGTGCTTCATCACAAAGGGGGTCGCAGTGACCAGGCCCAGGCGACTGTTTACCAAAAACAAAGGTCACCAACTTCCTTGACCTTCCGGCACTCGGCGGGAGTCAGCCCCTATTTAATCAACAATTTAATCTAACCCTTGCTTTAGCCAACACTGATGTTGCCATTCGAAATCAAGGAATATAGTTACGACTTGGTTGGTGTTCGGTGAGCCGCTCCAGCTTTTGTTTGAGCCGCTTTATGAAGGCACTAACGATCACGACGACAAAATGAATATTGGCTGCCCCTTTATTAGATAAAGGGATGGACAAAGGGAAAGAGTTCTATTTTGAATTGAAGCTAGAATAGCTAGGTAATGAGTAGGGGTAGAAAAGAAAGCTTTTCGTCCTGTGATGGAAGGTCCTTTATTCTAGGACCATACGTTATACCCACCAGCACATCTACCCCCGTTGAACAAAAGCGGGTGCGACATTTTTTAAAAATCCCAGAAAGTCAATCCTATTACATCAACTTCCCTATTTGACTATCTAAGGTGTGCGCTCCTCTCATCCTTCCTTAACCCCATCTCAATCAATCAATCGGAAGAGGAAGGGGACTGGTGCTATCGTATAGAAGAGAAGTCTGCCTCAGTCACTAAACCTAGCCCACCAAGCCTTAGGAGTGCTTGTTGATCTTGGCATCTTTTCTTCTGGCTTTAGCTTTTATAAGTGACATCTTACTCGTGTCAGTTTTCTTTCCCCTTGGGATTGATGTCCTAAATGCCTTTTTGCTTTATTAGGGTGCTTTGTTCGGGTTAGCCAATCAATCCTTAGGGCACGATGTCACTTCATTCTATCTCTTATTCAATATATCCAAAGGCTAGTTCCTTTGTGAAATGGCAGATAGACATTTGTCTATGAAATCGGGTTTGAAAAACTACGAGTAAATGGAGAAGTTTGACCTCAATTGAGGGATAGAAGGTCTTGCTACACTGCTTCAGGCTTGTTTCGGGTTTAGCCGCTGAGTGATGGGGGACTTTGTCTTCTTTGTAAGCGTCTGAGACAGATCTAGGCTAGCTTGGGTGACCTATAAATCGTTAATTGGAAGTTGTTCAAGAGGTTCGACATCTATGGGCGCTCAAAACATACTATTTTGCCAGAAAACATACTATCTTTAGAACATAGTTTGGTAAGAGAGTATAGTGCACTGCTATGATAGAAAATGGGGATGGGACAGATGACCCCAAGGGGGATATCCTAATACCCTAAAATCTGATTAGGAAAGAAATGAAGTTAGCTTGGATGATAGATCATTTCAGTTAGCGAACGCAAGCTAGATAGTCACACGAGGTTCAGTTTGAGGGTATGAAGCCGCTCCCTCTCTTGAGATTGGAAGTTCATATGTTTCTTATGAATCATAGCTTAATATTTATTTAAGAACCTTGGGTAAAGAGAAAAAAGAGTACATGCAACAAGTCCCGCGGTTGCTTGACTCTGATCATAGCCTTTGCTCGGTCACTCCCTTGGTGCAGCTCCCTGGCGGAGTACTCCTATATCGCGGATCGATTTCAAGTCTTCGAGCCTCTTTTTCTTTTCCACTTTTGTCTTTGGTGGAGGGATCAGAGTCTGGTCATATCAACTTGGCAACAGCAAAATCCGTATGATCGGGTATTGGATCGGGTCTTGAAGTCAGTGGATTCAATCTCAACTTCTAAACTCTTGAATGCGGCAAGATCAAGTACAACAATTACATAAGGGAAACAGTGGGGAAAGAATCATCTGCACCCCCTAAATAAAGATATTCCATTAAAGTAGCCCCCTCTGTCATCCAGAAAGGAAGAGGAAAAAGGCTTTCTTTTCCCTGTGTCCCGAAAGGAAGAAAATGGAAGATTATAGAGTCTCCCGGTATAATATCAGATTAGGAAGGGTCCGAACTACTTAGCTCATTCACTAGCCTATAAAGTAAACCATTTCGGAATCAGAGGTTTTTTTCTTGGAATGCCGTCATTCAAGCACAAGCTGACCACTTATTCAATCTTAAAACCAAAGGCCAGATCTTACTACTAGAAAATTGAAGGAGCACATAAAGCAAACGAAGGAACTCACCAAGCAACAACTACATTGTTTTTGTAGGCGGAATCGAGTTTCAAATCATAAGAAGACGAAGTGACTGCACCAACGAATCAAGCTGAACATATGTTTGTTTGATCCACTATACGAACTGAAAGCGAGATATTGCAAAACAATCACGCAATGCCCGGATCTGCAAGAATGGTAATGTAGGTAAAGGGATCAGCGTTATGATCACTTTGAGTTCTGCTTGAAGTGTATATGCTTACGTACGAGTTGCTATTCAGCCGTAGATCGGGTTCTGGGTTCTTCCCTCGAACTCCCAGAGTGGTATTTCGTAATGTAAAGCTTGTTTAAAGTAGATTCAGGATCCTATCCCCTGTAATATTGTATTCGAATTATGCAGGGCTCCTGAGGCAGTAACTTCTTTTTGAGTCTTACCTCGAGAAATGGCCGCCTTCTTTTTGCCCTTCTTTTCCTGAAATAGATGTTATCAGCCTCGCCAACATAAGTGAAGGCAGTGTTCTTATCGTACATATACCAAGAGGCCAATTGACCATCTTCCTAACCTCCCTTGAAGGGATGATAGCACTTCTCCTCGAACTAGCACTACAACGACAATATCTGACCATTAGTTACGCGAATTCAAACCTCTCCCTATCAGTCGACTTACTTCATACCACTCTTTATCAATCAACTTATTTCATACCTTTGCAGGCATACTATTATTATCAGTGACCACCCGGCCTCTTCAGTTTTAGCCAAGACGGCAACCCTTTTCGCTTTCCTTTCCTTCTGTGATGGTTGTGACCTAGTATAAATAAGGATTGTTGATGGTGCTCTTATGTTAAGGACTAGGAGGAATGCATTGGGTCATTCTACCTCGTATGCTCTATCCCCTACACTTTTGGGACTACGAGGAGTGAGCTATGAGTCCGTTCCCTCACTCCCACTAGAATCGAGACCTTAATGTCTTACCATTCGGGACCTAAGCCTTTGGGTCCCTTCACTCTTAGATTGAATGATAGAAAGGGTAGTCTCAATCGCCGAGGGTGCAAGAAGAAAGAAGTTAGGAAGTCAATTCAAACCTCTCCCTTTATTGACACCAATCGCCTTAGAAGGAACATAATAGTCATCAGTAGAGGCTCGAAGACCAAGGCCCCAAAGTCAAATACAGAAGCAACTTGAGCAAAGGTTCCGTTCCAAAGTGAACCCGCTATTCACTCATTCATGGAATAGTGGCAGGGATGAAAGAAAGGGTCCCACCCAAGTGCAACCATACTAGCAGGAAATGAAATGAAAGCAGAAATGGATCGGTGTCACTTTGTCACTGTTTGTATGCTTGTCTTCAAGAATCAATAAACCAAAGAAGCAATCAACAAATCAAGTTGAGGTCTCAAAGTCTATCATGTCTTCTTTCGTTTCAACTTTGATGTATGAGATGAGGAATCCCTCATAGGTAGATTCATCTATTGCTTAGAAACTAGGAACTTGATGAGGGGAAGAAATGAGAATAGGCCTCGTCCATTCCATTACGGCATTCTCTTCTTGATCACCGGATATTGATAGAAAAATAGCCACGCCAAAAGAAAGATGAAGGGGGAGCCAATGGCAAGGGTCAAATTGACCTTAGGCTTAATGCCCCGACGAGCACAGTCAGAATGAAGAGAAGGCCTTTGGGGAACTCGATAGGAATCAGAGAATAAATCGACTGTCATTGCTATTCTAACCGCTGTCCGAAAACGTGAAGTGAGGGTGTGGTTCAAGTCACATCGTATGCTCGTTTTCATAAAGGTTTGACTTTGATTGTTTGTTGCCAAAGAAAGAGTCCATTTAGAAAGCAATAGTATAGAAAGCTGAGGCGCAGTCCAAGAGATCATGAAGGGCAAAAGACAAATGAAAATCGGGGTAGGGGCTACCTCTAAATAATAGAAGTTCTTGGACTGTGAAGGTCAGCTTCAGGTCAAATAGATTCCTTATTTTCTTTTAATAAGATAATTCTGACCTCAACCTCACTCAAGAGATAGAAAGGGGCGATGAGCTTAGTGGAGGAAAAGCCATCCTGATGAAATAGAAAGCCCTAGCTATAAGTGACTCAAATCTAGCCGTGATGCGTGAGGGCCAATATTCAAATGAAAGCAAGGGGTTGATTGCCCTCATGGGGAAGGGATGTATACGAGCAGTCGGAAGAGTAGCTCTTTCAAAAGCAACCAATCCAAGAATTGATGGATTTGGTAGAGTGCCAGTCATAACACTAGAACCAAGTTAGGTGAGCTTGAAGACATCGGTTGAAGCCCTTAGGACGCACTTTTACAAAGTTTCCAGAGGAAAAGACCTGTCAAGACCAAGGAAGTGAGCGTAGAAGGCCTCTTTTTCAATTGACTTTGGGGAAATAAGGACAATCCCTTTAGACTATAGGATGGTCTTAATCCTGACATATGCCGCCATAAGGATTAGCAAACGTCTGTGTAGTAGAAGATGATCCTATGTATAATGGGACTCCTCTAGCATTAATATGTCTGGAGACAGTGTAGGAACCAAAGCCAGCTGCTGCCCTATCCTATGGAGTAATAATAAGAAAGGGGAGTAGATCGAGGGTCCGGAGGAGAAGTCAATGTTTCCGGGTGCTAGAGAAGCATACCCACTGATAAAAGGAACTGATCTCAATACAGAAGCCAATCAACTGGTCCCCCTCTCCTTAGTTGGCATCATTCTTCTCAACCAATCTCTACCAGATCTACGATCTTTAAAGTATTGGCATAAGCGAGTACAAGACCAGGCACTCGATGAACAAGGGAAAGCAAGAGAACTCTATGAACAAGGGGATCTTTCTTTCTGTCATTGTTGTCTGGTCCTACTGTCATCGAGATTGAAGGAGGGATTGGGTACGATATGCAGCAAGCAAGAATTCAGTCTTTTTGGCTAGATTCACTTGTCTGTCTAGTTGGGATGACAGGCCAACCGACCAACCCTTAGGTTTTTCCTATATATTTCACCACTCCTGCTTCGATGACGTGCGGGTTGCTACATGCCAATCCTCTCTTTGATTCACCATGCAAGGGGCTCCCTTTGGATGATGATGAGCCACAGCGAGAGCTGACAAAAACCCTATCTGCTCGATAATTCCCCTTTTCTCAATTCACGGGTAGCCTGGTCGAAAAGACGTCAAAAAATAGGTTTGCTTTGCAAGGAAGAGAAAGCATCCGTGTAGGTGGCAGAGGTCAAGCTATGGGCACAAGGAAGTAAGGTATAGTAAGTTACTTCTTCGTCTTTTGCTTGTTATTGGATTGGAAGCCGCAGGTGATGCCTTCTTGCTTGTGTAGTTGGCCTTGTTTGCTTAGTGCGGAAGTGCGTAAAGTAGGCTCAACTTCTTTGCTTTATAAAGATCTTGTAGTAGCCGAAGGTAGTCCACTTGTTAGATTGAATTGAATCTTATATAACAACCAGGGCCTTATTAATTAAGAGACATTCTCAATAGTATAAGTGGACCTTTCAAAGGTATATACATTAGTCTTGTAGGTTCAGGCGGTAAGGCCCTGGGTAAGCACGGGTTAGCCTGTCAGGGTGAATGCATGTATTGGATGTAGCTTCTCTTCTGAAGCGTCTTAGTTCGTAGCTGCCGAAGTATAGTATTGAGGTGAGGAGCAATACATATCCTTAAAGACGTGTTTCTGAGCCAGGAAAAAAGAAAAACCCAAAAACCATTCCTCTCCCTATCGGTTGAGCATCTTCAATCTTGTCACTTGCTTTCACTTACTTAGCACGGGGCAAGCCACCACAGAATACCAAGGAGTTCGTAGCATACGAACTGATACAAGATGTAAATCCAACTCTCCTTTTCGCAGTCGTAATCTCCTAGTGGACTCCAAGCGGTTTTACGTCACAGATCCAACTCAATCTTTTACACCGATGTATCGTACTCTCTCGACCAGGTCATCATAAGAAAATACTGCTAAATCTTTCCGAAGTGAGAGAATGAGGGAAGGTGCGCTACAACTAACATAACAACCAACAGAAAACCAATAGTTAGCTAGGCTAGTGTGCAATGGCTTTCTTTGATAGGGGCTCACTTCTTTAAGCTCCGCCCAACCTATACATGGTGCTACTTGCTTTTTCTCAGCCACTAGTGGCTTATGTAGTGGTCGGCATTCCTTCATGCTCCTCCTTGCCCCTTACTTAAGAATCCAAAGGTCACCTTTGGATGTTGTCATGATGCTTTGCTTACAAAGGTGACTGGGGTCTAGGTTTATGGATGGATTCAGTCAGCGAAAGTCCCTCCAACTCAATCAATATCAACAACATGTTATGACCGGTTAGTCTTGGTTGATTTTGTCACGCCCCGACTCGACCCCGCAAAAGGCCAAGTCTGGACCCGACACACGGACGGAGTCTCCTCTGTACCGTGGACGATCTGAAAACCCTACATTTAATGGAATATATGGGGAAACCACAACATACATCTATAACAAAACAATTTCCTATGAAAACATACATCCTTTCATTAACCAACTTTATAAAACCCAAAATGTCATGCATACTACATAGGTACTTGTGCCACTAAGCTGTTAAACCATTAGCAAGCAGTTCTTTATTAGATACTCGAGTACAACTTTACAACTTTTCAACCTTTCAGCTTATACAACATAAGACCATAGAGGCTTCAAAATAGAAAATACATACCAGGCTAATAGCCTCAAAATAAAGCGATAACAAAGCGATATACATATCAGGCATGGCCCGCACAAAAGTTTGGCAACCAACCACCAGTTACGCCCCGACCCGACCCCATAAAAGGCCAAGTTTGGACCCGACACACGGACGGAGTCTCCACTGTACCGTGGGCAATCCGAAAACCCTACATTCAATGGAATATACACGGAAACACAACACACATCTATAACAAAACAATTTCCTTTGAAAACATACATCCTTTCATTAACCAACTTTATAAAACCCAAAATGTCATGCATACTACACAGGTACTTGTGCCACTAAGCTGTTAAACCATTAGCATGTAGTTCTTTACCAGATACTTGAGTATAGCTTTACAAATTTTCAACCCTTCAACTTATACAACATAAGACCATAGAGGCCTCAAAATAGAAAATATATACAAGGCTACAAGCCTCAAAATAAAGCGATAACCAAGCGATATACACATCAGGCATGGCCCGCACAAAAGTCTGGCAACCAACCACCAACTAAGCAAACAAAGTGCTATCAAGGAAACACCTGCACTTGCTCCTCCGCCACCTCTACCACCTCAATCTCAACTACTCCTATTAAATATTTTATAAAAAGGGATGGGCAAAAACTATTGCTCAGTGAGGGTTAATTGGTCTCAAGGACAAAGGTGAGAGAGGAATGCAATGCAAATAGTCAAGTAGATCAATCAATTAACATTAGAGATACAAGCTAAGCCAACAATACATCAAGACAAACATTAAGGCTATAATCACTCAATTAAAGGATACAATTCACTTTCCACGAGCAACTTCAATTCACGAATCTGATGACGACACGCCGGCCCAACTACCTTATAACTTCAGTTTGGAATACCCCAGAAGCATCCAATCAATTATACGACCCAAATCTCTCTTGGAGGTAACCCAAGCAAGAAAGGGAACACGAGGCTACCCAGAGAGGCCCATCATACCCACCCCTGACCCTATGGATGCAATACATTATACAATGCAACAATCGAGCTATATAGCCACACGTGGGAGAATAACACAATAGGTTACTCTTACACACAATAGTAACAGTTGATAAACATTTCAATCACAATCAACTACAAGTATAATAAGTGACATTAAGCATTCTAAAAGCCAAAACGTCCTAAAAACCAACAAAATCACATGACAGCCCCAACTTTCAGAATACTACTACTTCTAAAAAAGCTAGGAGTTTTGGAAACCGATTTCACCACTCATCCTAGGACACCATAAGACACACCCACAAGTAATAAAACCCTACTTTACCCTAGAATTCTCGCAAAGCCCCGATTTTCCCCTTTTGCTCATTTAAACTATAACTACCCCAACCAAACACCCAACCAATGCCAGAACCGCACAAAAAGTGTTTCCATGGCCTCCCGAGACAACACCATCACACAAAATAAGGAAATGCTAAACTCGACCGAAACGACCCCAACATGTACCAAGGCATTTTTTTCCATTTTTTCATTACACAATCCAATTAAACCATACATTTAAGCATTCTAGCATTTCTAGCATCTTTCCACATCAACAGAATGCAAAATGGAGCAACTTTTACGAAATAGGGGTTTACTATTCATAATTTGCTATTCCATTATCAATTTAAATTGCAATAGCTATATTCAATCGTAGAAAATGCTAAAAGCCTACAAATACATGTTCTACAATCATCAAGGAACATTATTTAAGCAACAAAATAGATAAAATAACAATCTACGGCTAAATCACAAAAATTAAGGTTTAGACACAATAAATTCAAATGCGCAAATAACGATGCATCCCTTACCTTAGACGCTATTAAGTGCTAGGAAAACCACGTTGGAAGCCTCGGAAATGATCCCGTGCAAGCCCTCACGAAGAATCAAAGATTTGAGTGAAATCTATTTTTTCTCTTTTTCCCTTGGACCTCTCGGCTTTCCCTTTGTTTTTTTTCAGCTTTTGTGTTATTTTTTGAATGTATTATGCTTATTTAAAAGATGACAAAAAGGTCAAAAGTCAAGGTCCTTGGTCAATGTTTACTTAAGTTGGTCAAAGTAGACTATTTTATGCATTTTAAACTTAAAACAAGGCAATAAACTATAGTTTCACTCAACTCCCAACTAAAATACTAAAATTAAAACACTAAATACTAGTTTTCACTATTTGTTGAGGACTAGAAATCATTTCCTAACTATCGCTTTCGAAATACAATGCACTTTGCGACGATAAACAAATAATATTTAAATATCAAAGAATTTAAGAAAAATATAATTTTTAGAAAAAGAAATAGAAAAATTTCATGTTCCGAGCTTGGGTATTATACCCTCTCCCCCTTAAAACAATTGCGTCCATGCAATTCTTACCTGATCAACAAACAACTCCGGATACTAACTCTGAACCTGGTCCTCTCTCTCCCAAGTTGCCTCCTCAAACCCGTGATGATTCGACATAACCTTTACCAACGGAATACTCTTCCTACAAAGCTCCTGAACTTTTCAATCGACAATTCAAATCGGTATTTACTCATAAGTTAACTTCTCCTCAATCTACAAAGGTTCTGGTTCAAGTACATGTGAAGGATCTAGATGATATTTCCTTAGCATTGACATGTGGAAAACATCGTGTAGTCTCGACAAGCTCGGAGGTAAAGATAATCGGTAAGCTAAAAGACCCACCTTTTCGGTGATCTAAAACGGACCCACATACCTGGGACTAAGTTTTCCGCTCTTACCATGCCGAATCAACCACTTTTGAGGAGAAATCTTAAGGAACCACATTTTCGGTGATCTCAAACGGACCCACATACCTGGGACTAAGTTTTTCGCTCTTACCATGACGAATCAACCACTTTTGAGGAGAAATCTTAAGGAACACCTGATCTCCCAAAGCAAACTCAAGATCCCGATGGTGCTTGTCAGCATAACTCTTCTAACGACTCTGAGCGGTAAGCATACGCTGGCGAATAAGGTGAACATTATCCACCATCTTAATCATCTCAGGTAACAAAGTTGGATCAACTGTTCTAATATCTCCAAACTATTCCCAGTACAATGGGGATATGCATTTACGACCAAACAACGCCTTGTAGGGAGCCATATCTATAGTGGACTGGTAACTATTATTGTAGGCAAATTCCACTAAAGGCAAAAACTTCTCCCAATTCATCCTAAAGTCCAACACACATGCCCAAAGCATGTCTTCCAAGATCTTGATAATTTTTTCAGACTGGCCATCAGTCTGTGGATGGTATGCAGTACTGAAGCTCAATTTAGTTCCCATGGCCTCTTGCAACTTCTGCCAAAAATGAGATCTAAATATGGGATCTCTATCTGACACTATACTCAATGGCATACCATGAAGTATCATAATATTAGCAATGTAAAGCTTAGCTAGTTTATCAAGGCTATCCTGTTTGTTCACATAAATAAAATGTGAAACCTTAGTCAATCGGTCCACAACAACCCAAATAGAATCACACCCCCTCGGAGATCTTGAAAAATTAGTAACAAGACCCATTTTTATATGCACTCATTTCCATTGCAGAATCGACAACGGTTGTAGAAGCCCGGCTGGCCTATGATGCTCAGCTTTAACCCTCTGGCAAGTCAAACACCTGGATACATACCCAGCAATTTCCATCTTCATATTGTTCTACCAGAAGTGTTGTTTCAGATCTCTATACATTTTAGTACTGCCCGGGTGAATTGTATATCTTGAATTATATGCCTTGGACAGAATCTCATTCTTCCAAGTCGGATCAATAGGAACACATACCCTGTCCCTATATCTGAAGATACCATCTGCATGTAATTTAAACTCCGACTCTCCCCCTTTTGATTTTTCTTGGATTTTCAAGATCTGAGGATCAGTTTTCTGAGCCTCTCTGATTTTTCTTAATAATCCCGATTGAATTTGCAAACTAGTAAACCAAATCCCAGTTTCAGTAGCTTCTGGCTTCCACAAACAAATTTCCTCCAAAGTCTCCCAATCCTTGATAATTAGACTTGCAACAGTAGCCTTTCGGCTCAAATCTTTTTGTGAAAAGAAGTATTTGAGACTCTTGTGATTAGTAAAAATTTCAAATCTGCTACACCATAAGTAATGACGCCACTTCTTTAAAGCAAACACCACTGCGTCTAACTCCAAATCATGTGTAGGGTAATTGACTTCATATGGTTTCAACTTTCTAGAAGCATAGGCAATCACGTTACCATTCTACATTAAAACACAGCCCAAACGTTCTTTAGATGCATCATTGTAGACAACAAAGTTTTTGGCACCCTTAGGTAAAGCTAGTATAGGAGCTGTAGTTAATCTCTTATTCAATTCTTGGAAACTAGATTCACATTTATCATCCCAATTGTAGCCAACTTTCTTTCGAGTCAACTGGTTCAAAGGCCCAAAAATTTTGGAAAAGTCTTTGACAAACCTTCGATAGTAACCTGCTAATCCCAGAAAGCTATAGATCTCTGACACCGTTTCAAGCCTCTTCCAAGACGAAACAACTTCAATCTTAGTTGGCTCTACTGAAACTCCTTGATGTGAAATGATATGGCCCAGAAAAGATATTTGATTCAACCAGAATTCGCACTTGTTGAATTTAGCAAAAAGCTTGTTTTCTTGCAAAGTCTGAAGTACAATCTTTAAATGTTGTTCATGTTTAGCCTCATCCTTAGAGTATACTAAAATTTCATCAATAAAGATTACGACAAATCGATCAAGATATGGTAGAAAGACCTTCAGCATTAAGTCCATGAATGCGGCTGGTGCATTCGTCAACCCAAATGGTAACACAACAAATTCATAGTGACCATATCTAGTCCTGAATGCTGTTTTAGGTACATCATCACTTTGAATCCTGAGTTGATAGTAACCTTGCCTCAAGTCAAATTTTGAGTAAACACTCGCACCTACAGTTGGTCAAACAATTTTTCAATCAACGACAAGGGGTCTTTGTTCTTAATCGTAACTTGATTAAGTCCCCTATAGTCAATGCATAACCGTAGTGTGCCATCTTTCTTTCTCACAAACAATACAGGCGCACCCCACGACGAAGAACTAGGTTGTACAAACCCTTTCTCAGGCAAGCTCTGAAGCTAAATTTTCAATTCCTGAAGTTCAGCCAGTGTCATTCTATAAGGAGTTCTAGAAATTGGCGCAGTGTCTGGCATTAGGTCAATCACAAACTCAATCTCCCTATCCGGTGGTAAACCCAGTAATTCCTCGGGAAATATACCAGGGAAGTCTTTAACAATTGGAACCTCATTCAAATTCAACTTATCAATAGGCTGATTGATTAGATAAGCTAAGTAAGTTTCACAGCCTTTATTCAACAATTTGGAAGCCTTGATTGATGATAAAAGGGGCGTTTTGGCAGCCATACGGTTCCCAACAATCTCAAGCACTGGTTGGTCAGGAATCTGTAGATAAACAATTTTTTGTTCTACAATCCAACTTGCATAGTATTTCCCCAACCAATCCATTCCCAAAATGATTTCAAAGTCACGAAAGGGCAATATGATTAAATAAGCAGGAAATTTATGGTCCTCAATGCATATATCACAAGATTTGCAAATAGACTCAGTTACAAATTTTGCGCCCAAAGGCGTACTAACTTCAACTTTATGTGGTAGTTTATCAATGCTAACATTCACAGATTGTGCACATGCAGGAGTTATAAAAGAATGCGTAGCTCCGGGATCAATCAAAACTTTAACTAGCTGAGTATTGAGAAGAAAGGTACCTTCCACTATTGTTGTGGTATCGGGTAACTCCTACGCATCAAGAACATAGGCCCTAGCCTGAACCCTCGGTGCTGGACCTGTACCTGCAACCCTGTTCTGTACACCTTGGCCTCTAGTATGGCCCTGAACATTCTTAAACTTAGGGCAATCTTTCACCCTATGTTGATCGTTCCCATAGCCAATGCATTTACCACTCTTCCTCTAGCAATTAGCTTCAATATGCCTCGATCGATTACAAAAGTTACACTGCTGATTTTGCCTTACAACGGTGTTTCTCGTAGGTGCAGGGGCTCTAGCAATGGTAGGAACTGTATCTGTAATACCCGAGCCCGGAATGTGAAAATTTCTAGTTTATTATTTTAGAAATTATATTTCCTTAAATTCATTGAGAATTAATTGTTACTTCATTGTTGTGCAATGTGCATTGCATATCGAGAACGATAGGTAGAGAACGGTTTCTAGTCCTCAGCAAATAGTGAAACTGGTATTTAGATGACTTAAATTTTATATTTTAATTGTTGTTGGCTAGAATTAATTTAGTGATAATTATTTTAGCTTAAAATGCGTAGAAATAAGGCTAATTTGACCAATTTTAAGTAGTTGACCAAGGCTTGACCAACTTTGACCTAACTTGTCACCTAATAAGCTTATAACATAACAAAAAAAACAAAAAAAATAAAAAAACAAAAACAGCTCAAGAGCAGGCCGAGAGCTTAGAGAGAAAAAAAAAACCTTTCAACTTCCAATCGTTCAATCTTCGCGTGAGCTCGTGCGGGGTAGTTTCCAAGGTAACCAGCATTGTTTTCCTAGCGACTAGGAGTGCCTAAGGTGAGGGAAGCACGTTATTTGCGCATTTAAACGTTATGTATGTTAACTTTGTGATTTTTAGAATTTATCCGTAGATTGTTGTTTAAAAAGTTTTGATGCTTCTAGAATATTCCTTGGCAATTGTAGAACGTGTATTTATAGCTTTTTAACATTTTCTGAGGTTAAATGTTGAGATTACAATTTAAATCGGTTGTTGAATAGTATTTTATGAATAGTAAACCCTTGAAACAATGAAGTTGCTTCGTTATGCTGTCCGTTGATGTAGAAATGTGCTAGGTGTGCTAGAATGCCTAAATGCATGGTTTGTTTGGGTTGTGTAATGGAAAAAAGGGAATTAAGCCTTGGTGAAAGTCGGGGTCGTTTAGGTCAAGTTTGGCATTTTCTCGTTTTGCGTGTTGGCATTGTTTCGGGAGGCCATGGAAGCACTTTTGGTGCGATTATGGTGTTGGTTGGGTGTTTGGTTGGTATAGTTGTAGTTCAAACGAGCAAAGGGGAAAATCGGGACTTTGTGTGAATTCTAGGGTTAAGTAGGGTTTCGGGGTCTTTAGACGTGCCTTATGGTGACCTAGGAGGATTGGCGAAGTTGGTTTCCGGAACTCGTGGCTCGTTTGGAAATGGTAGTGTTTTGATAGTTGGGGCCGATTGGTGATTTTGCTTGTTTTCTTGATATTATGTCTATAGAATGCTTAGGGTTGCTTGATATACTTGTTTGAATTGATTTTGATTGGAATGCATATCAACTGTTGCTATTGCGTGCGAGAGTAACCTACTTTGTTATTCTCCCACGTATGGCTTTATTGCTTGTTTATCGCCTTGTATCGAGTCTTGCATTGCATAGTGTCTCGCGCGTGAGTGATAGGCCTCTCTGGGTTGCCTCGGGTTGCCAGTGTTGGTTGCTCTAGCTCCGCTGCTATTCCCTCTTCTCGCTTGGGTTGCCTCCCAGGGGGATTTGGGTCGTAGATTGATGGATACTTCCGGGGTATTCCAAACTGGTGTTATAAGGTGGTTTGGGCCGGCGCGTCGTCATCGAATTCGTGATTGAAAGTTGCTCGTGAAAAGAGTATCGTATCCTTTGAATGAGTGTTTATAGCTTTAATGCTTGCCTTGCTTTATTGATGGCTTATTGTATCTCTATATGATATTTGTATGAATTGTTTGGCTAATTGCATTGCATACTCCTTTCATCTCCGTCCTTGAGACCAATTGCCCTCGCTGAGCAATAGTTTTTGCTCATTCCTCTCTATACTATATTTTTACAGGAGTAGTTGAAGCAAACCCTATTGAGGTAATAGAGGAGGAGGAGGAGCAGGTGGAGGTGTTTCCGTGATAGCACTTCTTTGCTTTGCTGGTGGTTGGTTACGAGATTTTGTGCGAGCCTTGCTTGATATGTATATTGCTTGGATGACGCTTTATTTTGAGGCTTGTAGCCTTGTATGTATTTCCTAGTTTAAGGCCTCTATGGTCTTATGTTGTATAGGTTGAAAGAATGTAAAGCTGTAAAAGTATACTCTTATGACTAGTAAAGTAATGCATGCTAATAGCTAACTGTTTAGTGACATAAATACTTGTGTAGTATGCATGGCATTTTGGTTTGGAAAGTTGGTTAATAAGAGGATGTATGTTTTTAAAAGAAAGTCGGCTTGTTTTAATTGTTTTTATGGCTTTCGCAAGTATTATGTCGATTTTAGGGTTTTCGGATCGTCTGCGGTACAGAGGAGACTCCATCCGTGTGTCGGGTCCGGGCTTGGCCTTTTGCGGGGTCGGGTCGGGGCGTGACAGTATCTCCCTACTGCGGTCTACTCACAGCTGGTCTCCCCTGAATCTGATATTGAGGCTGATACGGAAGCTGCTGAGGAACTTGAACAAAAGTCTGATACTGCCTCTGCGGACTCTGGCTACTTTGGCCCAAGTACTATTTCTTACTCGGCTGGCTACTCTCAGCTATCATCTCTGACTTCCGTTTCTCAAACTTCAAGGCTGCTTGGAATGACTCGGGATAAGTAGCATAAGTCTGCCCAGTCAAATGCAGTTATATATCCATTCTCAAACCACGAACAAACCTGCTAATCATCCTCCTAGCCCGCTGCACCAACTCAGGCATATATCTCGACAATCTGACAAATATGGCCTCATACTGTGTGACGGTTATGTTTCCCTGCTTCAGGCTCACAAATTCCTCTTCCCGCCTTTCCCTAGCCATCTCGGGAATATACTTATCCCGAAACTCACTCACGAAGTCATCCCACAAATGCGGAATATCCTCACAGTCCCACCTCAACCTAACAGTGTTCCACCACTGTTCTGCGTCACCCTCAAACAGGAATACTGCATATGCTATCTTTGCCTCGTCAATGTACCTCAAAGTAGCATAAATCTTCTCAACACGGTTAAGCCATTTCTCAGCTGCCTCGTCATCCGGCTCTCCGAAAAACTTACCCAGCTCATGCCTAAGGAATTTTTCCAACTGATTGTTCTCAGCCCTATACCCCTATCTACCAGGATTAACTTGATTTCCCTGGGGGTTATTAATCCTTTCCTGCCTCTATTCATGCAGTACCTGAGTAATCCGATCAACTGCAGCGGCCATAGTAGCCATAAACTGTTCAGGCATCGGTTGTTGACCCTGTTCTACTACTTCTTCCTCTGCCTCTGCTTCTTGACCTCGAGTACTATGACATGGCGGCATAGTATCAACTTATAGTAGTTGGAAACATGTAAAAGCAGTTTACAGACATAAATATAACACATAAGATTAGATAACACTCAAGTCAATAACAATCAAATATCCTATCATACAATTCACATAACACGAGATTGACATGTCAAACTAGTTCACTTAAACACATAAAGACTCCAAGTTCACATAATCATACTATAACACTTTTCACTTAACAATCACACAATAACACTTTATCATTTTAGACCTTTACCCCACAGACCGAGAAACATATCCCGGCTCATGCAATACTATCACGTCCCGACCCGACCCCGTAAAAGGCCAAGTCCAGACCCGACACACGGACAGAGTCTCCACTATACCGTGGACGATCCGAAAACCCTACATTCAATGGAATATACGCGGAAACCACAACATACATCTATAACAAAACAATTTCCTTTGAAAATATACATCATTTCATTAACCAACTTTATAAAACCCAAAATGTCATACATACTACACAGGTTCTTGTGCCACTAAGCTGTTAAACCATTAGCATGTAGTTCTTTTCTAGATACTCGAGTACAGCTTTACAACTTTTCAACCTTTCAGCCTATACAACATAAGACCATAGAGGTCTCAAAATAGAAAATACATACATGGCTACAAGCCTCAAAATAAAGCGATAACCAAGTGATATACACATTAGGCATGGCCCGCACAAAAGTCTAGCAACCAACCACCAGCTAAGAAAACAAAGTGCTATCAAGGAAACACCTCCACTTGCACCTCCTCCTCCTCTACCACCTCAATAGGGACAACCTCAACTACTCCTCTAAAATATAGTATAGAAAAGGATGAGCATAAACTATTTCTTAGCGAGGATTAATTGGTCTCAAGGACGGAGGTGAGAGAGGAATGCAATGCAAATAGTCAAGTAAATCAATCAACTAACATTTAGAGATACAAGCTAAGCCAACAATATATCAAGACAAACATTAAGGCTATAATTAGTCAATTAAAGGATACAATTCACTTTCCACGAGCAACTTCAATTCACGAATTCGATGATGACGCGCCGGCCCAACCATTTTATAACTTCAGTTTGGAATACTCTAGAAGTATCCAATCAATTCTACGACCCAAATCTCCTTGGGAAACAACCCAAGCAAGAAATGGAATAGTACACGAGGCTAGAGCAACCAACCTTGGCAACCCGAGGTTACCCAGAGAAGCCCATCACACCCGCCCCTGACTCCATGAATGCAATACATTATACACTGCAACAATCGAGCTATATAGCCACACGTGGGAGAATAACAAAGTAGGTTACTCTCGCACGCAATAGTAAGAGTTGATAAACATTTCAATCACAATCAACTACAACCAGTATAATAAGTGACATTAAGCATTCTAAAAGCCAAAACATCATAAAAACCAACAAAATTACACAACAGCCCCATCTTTTAGAATTCTACTATTTCCAAACGAGCCATGAGTTTTGGAAACCAATTTCACCACTCATCCTAGGACACCATAAGGCACACCCAAAAGCAATAAAACCCTACTTTACCCTAGAATTCCTGTAAAGCCCCGATTTTCTCCTTTTGCTCGTTTGAACTACAACTACCCCAACCAAACACCCAACCAACGCCATAACTGCACCAAAAGTGCTTCCATGGCCTCTTGAGACAATGCCATCATGCAAAATGAGGAAATGCTAAACTTGACCGAAACGACCCCAACATGTACCAAGGCATTTTTCTATGTTTTTCCATTACACAACCCAATTGAACAATACATTTAAGCATTCTAGCATATCTAGCATCTTTTCACATCAACAGAACCTAAAACGGAGCAACTTTTATGAAACGGGGGTTTACCATTCATAATTTACTATTCCATTATCAATTTAAATTGCAATAGCTATATTCAACCGTAGAAAATGATAAAAGCCTACAAATACATGTTCTACAATTATCAAGGAACATTCTTTAAGCAACAAAATAGATAAAATAACAATCTACGGCTAAATCACAAAAATTAAAGTTTAGACAAAATAAATTCAAATACGCAAATAACGATGCATCCTTCACCCTAGACGCTACTAGATGCGAGGAAAACCACGTTGGAAGCATAAAAAATGATCCTGTGCAAGCCCTCGCGAAGAATCAAAGATTTGAGTAAAAATCTTTTTTTTCTTTTTCCCTTGGACCTCTTAGCTTCCCCTTTGTTATTTTTCATCTTTTGTGTTGTTTTTTGAATGTATTATGCTTATTTAAAAGATGACAAAAACGTCAAAAGTCAAGGTCCTTGGTCAATGTTTACTTAAGTTGGTCAAAGTAGACTATTTTATGCATTTTAAACTTAAAACAAGGCAATAAACTATAGTTTCACTCAATACCCAACTAAAATACTAAAATTAAAATACTAAATACTAGTTTTCACTATTTGTTGAGGACTAGAAATGATTTCCTAACTATTGCTCTCGAAATGCAATGCACTTTGCGACGATAAGCGAATAACATTTAAATATCAAAGAATTTAAGAAAAATATAATTTTCAGAAAAAGAAACAGAAAAATTTCATGTTCCAGGCTAGGGTATTACAGATTTTGTTAAAAACAAAAGTAGGTTTTGGGGGTTCATTGATTAGTACACCTCTGGTGCTGGTAAGGTCGGGACCGTGGTCGTCTATCTCCGATTTGCTGGCCGATAAGATCTCTGAGATTGACCAACCAGCTAGGTTGGTTTGGCTATTCTTTTATATTGAAAAGGAGTCAACTGTCTATGCGAGTCACCTTCTTCTAGGCTTCGCTGGACGACACGACATTTTCGTTTGAATATTGGCCGACCATACTTGTGATGGTTCCCAAGGATCCAATATGACCACTTAGGTCTATGTTGCCACGATATTGTTCGATGGAAGCGGGTAGGCTGTTTAGAAGTTCAGCCCAGTTTTTTTGGTGACGTAGGGGAGGGATTGACCTTTCTAACGTATATTCAGTCGTATCGGCGTGGTCCCACTAATTTGATTTCGATTGGAGAATCAAGCAGCGCAACCCGGTTCTACTTGACTAAGCTTGTGCTCCTCCAAGGAGGGAGTTTGCATTTCCCAACTCCCATTTTGATAACAAGGCAGAAACCCCCGACCCGGCACTTATTAGTTTCTAATGAAGAATGAAGAGTGCCCTAACAAGCACCTACTCTGATCAAAAAGCGAGAAATTACCAAACAAGACTAAACAAGCAAGAAAAGCCCTTTTTATCTTATCAGTAAAGCGCTAACGCGCCCCTGCAATCAAAAAACAATGCTAGCACCCTATTTATAGTAATAAGGCTCGCGTAGGGGCGCTCACATTTTTTGGCTTCCCTAAAATCGAATATTTTGAAGTCGGTAAAGACACGCCCCTTGTTTCTGTCAAAATTAGTCCCCGGGACCCCAGGACATTGGCTTCCGCCAACAATGAACTATTAAGGATTGCATCCCGCACATATTCTACATTATAGCCTGCAACTGATTCAGCTTCCGCTTTTGAAGATCAAACGAGCTTGATTAGTATCTACTAGACAAGAAATAAAGAACATAACCAATACAGGGAACTAGGGAATACCGGACCATATCTACTTTTATGCCATGACAATCTCACTCGAATTACGAGGACCTACACATATTAGTACAATATACTAGGGTCCTTGGCCAGAACCACACGTGCAAGTTTCCTTGCATGTGGCTCGTTTGTGCTTTCCGAGTTGCTGCCTGTGACTCAGCATTGGATAAGGGGGGCAGGCTTTCCTATGGTAGTCCCGTTGTGGCCTCTGATCGTCCCTCGAGTCTCATCTCTTTTTTTTTTGACTTTTTTATAGCCTACCATGTTAGCTCCACATGAGTGCCTTTAGAAAAAGGCTAAAAAGGCACTTATCAGTTAGCTCGGCCCCTTTCCTATTTCCCTTTGCCGCCTATTAAGAGAATAGGTCCCGAAAAGGTGGCCTGCCTTTCTGCATCTATACCAGATGCCACGCACAAACCAATAGAAATGATATCAGTGCCCCTCTCTAGAGTTGAAGTAGAACGCGCCATCACCTAGAGCCATTTCCTCTGCCGGGGACTTCCACGAAATGAAAACGGGCGGCATCGTCATATGCTCCACTTTTGTTGCCCCGGTTTTTATCCCGGAGTACTCTTATGGCCGATCTGTCACCCAACCTACTTAAACAACCATTAGGCTTGGCCCTGTCCCGTTTGGAGAATGACCGCTTATGGCATGACACGACTTAGTGAGTTATTCTTGCAATTCAGATAAGATTCGGACTGCCACTTCTTTGAAAGCATGGTTTTGGCCCCCTTCCCCTTTGAGCACGTCTATTGTTGGGTGATCCCTTGCTCTCACGTTTGAGTGTTTGGTCGTCCTTTAGGCCCGTGAGTGAGATTTCTACTCATTACAGTCACCTCCGGGGTTCTTCGCACCTGGATAGTATCGGGACCCCTGTTCCCCGGCCCTTAATCAGATAAAGCTACCCGCCTTATGACCCATAACTAAAAATGAGCCTTGCGACGAGACGTGAACATTCCCCATGATGCGGTTCCCTCTGGTCCGTTCCCGGGTTGGGTTAGGGGAACATCCAAATGATTGCTTTTGCAGATCCAAACATGCTCACAAGGCACACAATAAGAATAAGACCAACAGAGACTTCATAAGGGACCATTTGAGCTGTAGATCGTAATGCTCTTAGAGAGGCATATTTCGAATATAGAGGAGTGAAAGTTCCCAAAATCAAGTAGTTGATCATATCCTTCTATGAACCGTACGAGCACATCCTCTGTCACCCACCACCGCGTTTACGACTCTATACCCCAACCCAACTTACTCTGACCAACTTGACCCATCAGTCTTTGCCAGGTCGCAATCTTCTAATTTCTTCTTTGATAAGACGCCAGGCGAAGCCGCTAGGATTTTTGAGGCTTTGCCTCAACTTGGACAGAAAGCCTAGTTGTTTGTTTTCGGGCTACTCGTCGACCCTGTTGGCCACATAGTCGGCCGCGGAGTCAACATCATCAGGGCAGAGTCCTCTTTCCTAAGCGATTTCCTTCGCTCATTGACGGATCTCCTTGATTTGTTCTGCCAGCTTGAGGTTGTGTGGATCTGCCTCCTTATACTCTTTTGAGTGGACAAGCCTTCTCATTTCTTCTTCAAGGGAGCTAACTTCCTCATCTAGCAGACGAGATAAATTGAAATCGAAGAGCAGCCGCTTCAACGAGCCGGTACTGCCGCCCCCCATGCAAAGAGGCAATTTATCCATGTACGAAAGCATCTTGCAAGAAAGTGAAGGCCCAGGAAAGAAAGACTTTCCCTAAAAAAAGCTTTGGCGAAATAGAAAATAAACATAAATTTAAAAAAATGAAGGCAACAAGATTGAAAAAGATTCCACATTCTTGATGTTTCTTTTTATTAGTCTTCTCGGCTGGAATAAATAGGTGGGTTGTCTCCTGTCTAATGATCTTTTCTATGGGTAGAACTACTGTGAGTAGTGTAAACTTCGACCTTGATGTGCTTTCGCCCCGAATGTCCAAACTGCGGTCATTGTTGCCTGTATAGCTTTCGTCAGCAGAGATCTAGCAATGCATTCTAGGCACATATCATTGGTATTGAATGTATCGTTAGGTTGTGCCGAGTCAAATCTACTCCATTTTTTTTTCGTTGCAGAAAAGAGATCCCTTCCCCCCACATTCAAAAATGATGAATATGAAGTCCGGGAGGCTGCAAGTACTATGGATCCTCTAACTCCCAATTGGGTTGCCATCCTGGTCTCGCCAGTGTTGCCTGTAGGTCATTATGTGCCCTGAGATGGCCGTCTTTTGTCCCTTTACTGGTGGGGAATCAACTCCTGGGTTGTCACTCTACTGCGTCTGGCCCGTCCTCTAGGCACCTTTGGAAGGCAGGGAGTGTGACAACGTATATGCTTCCCTTTACTCCATAGGGCCTTCTCATCAGTTGCAGGGTTTTGGTGGCCCGAAATTGACTTGGCTTCACCAAAAGGCCTTATCTCTAAAAGCCTAGATCACGAGGCGTCCCTCTTGCAGTAGGATTCCAAACCTCGCCTCGCTCTTGTGACATGCTATGTTTCCCCTCTTTATTCCCAAGCAAAGGGTGAGTCCCATGTGTCTGTTTTTGGATCACGGTCTCACACACTAATCCTTATAGGTGCCCATAGTAGGCCGACTGCCCTACCTAAACCAATCATCATATCGGTCCCTAGGTCCCATTGCTAGAAAGGCTTGGCTTCAAAATCGTACATGGAGATTCCGCCTCATACGGCTCCTCTAGGGATGAAGGTAGGCCCAGCCTAGGCTTGTGCGGTTAAGGTTGTTGTACACGACCTCGTAAGAAAAGAATGAAAAAAATGTTGTTTCCAGCTTCTAGTCCTTGACATTAAGAAATAAGTAATAACGAAAGGAAAATCTGCAAATTTGGTCCTAGATAGTGGAACAAGAAAGACATGGATGGTTTACATGAGTAAACCAATAAACAAATGATAAAAGAAAGAAAAAAACACAAGAACTCCTATCACGGGTTTTCTCTAATTCCTTGAGAAACTTATTAAATTTTGAAAACATAAATAATAATGCTATACTTCAATTAAAGATCGAGTCAATGGCTTTCCAAAAAAAAAAAATCTTTCTTAAGAACCTAGGTGACTTGCTTTAACTTTAAAGCGGCGCCTTCCTTTCTTTTTAATAAGAAAAGACACCAGCCAGGTTTTAGATGAAAGAAAGGAGGCCTTTCCTTGTAGGAATAGTTTTATAAACGATTCTAAAAAATTTGAGACCACCAAGGCCTCCCAAAAGATTCTGACAGAAGAAGATTCCAACAAACAAACCTTTGTATAAGCCGGTTATCATCTACGTAACCGCAAACTTGGTTTCTTCAAGGTGAGTGAAGCGAAGTCCCCCCTCGAAAGAGGGACGAGCAGAACGGCTTCGGTATCGATAAGCATTCCCTCGCCGGGCACAGTTTGGGCTTGTCAATCTCATTCCCTTTAATTGCACGAGATAAGGAAAACGGGATATCAATCGGGGAAGACAGTAACGTTAAGGGAAAGGCAACTAGTCAAATGTTGGAAGCATAGGAAATAGCAGTAAGAGCAAGAGCAGTGCGCAAAGCAGTTGTCCAAAGCAACTAAGCAGGAATCGGCCAATCAGGGTACCCCTTGATGAATGAGCAGAAATCCTGGAATGAAAGCGGTCTTTTTTTGTGGAAGGGAAGCTTGACTAAAAAGTTGCTTAGTGGGGCCAAAAGATTAGAAGGTTCAGAGATGGGCTAGAGTTAAGAAAAGGCCGATAAAGATTAACCTTTTTATTTGAGCCTAACTATATAATATATAAGGGGGAGCACAGATAAATTTAGGAAATGCTTAATCTGACCATAAAATAGTAATAGGTACTATACTCAAACGGAAGTAGAGCGAAATGCTTCCCTTGAAAGAAGCACAAGCGAAACGATACCTATATCCGGCTGGGAAACTACAATCTTGCTTAGGTTACATTGGCAATAAGTATTTCAACCATTTTATTCAATTTCCTACTAAGTAAGCTTGCCCTATGAGATAGTGCATGCTTTTCATTCCTCTTTTGTTCCTTCCTTTTTTTTCTATGGTTACCTGGTCAAGTAAAGTCAATTTCAAGTCTTGCTTTAGGAAAAAGACGTTTTACTTTTTTTGAAAATGAAGACTGAATCTCTCATTAGCAAAGGGGATCCCACTTCCGCTTTCTCTAAAATAATAAGGGTTCCAAAAAGCTTACCTTATATTATAGAAAAGTTTTCGAAAAGGCAGGTTTCAATCTTGAAGTCTGTCTTCTTCAATGGAAATATTCAATGGGCTTGACTGCACCTTCATTTGCGGTTTACGAAAAAAGGCGAATCCAAGGGCTCTTTACTAATATAATATCATAGGGGATACTTCCTGAAGAAAGCCATATTCCATCAACTTTCAAGTAGATAAAGAAGTTCAGGCTAGTGACATCAGCTATCGGCTATTGGCCTTTGTGAAAGCTTCTCCTCAATATGTTTGATCATTTCACAAACTTTCCTCTTCGTGAATGATTATGCGTTGCTCATGTCCTGTAGTTCGATACACTAGTCTAAGACAGTTACCTATACAACATCTTGAGTTTATAGTACAGTCAGCTTTGGTTATTACTACACCCTCTCTAGACAAACAATTTGATTCAAGCCACTCCACTACTGGTACAGTAGCACTCTGCCTTAATAATTGCATAAGCACCCGGGAACCCTACTCAATAAAGAAAGGGACTCCCTAAAGGAGACTGCTAGCTGGTATGGAGGGACTAGCTTTGTTTGTTTCCTAGTCAAATATTCCCTATCCGTCTTACTTTAATATGAATGGTAAAATAAAAAATAAAGTTCCTGTAGATTGCTCGAACCATGTAATCTATTCAATGCGCTTATTCCCCTAAATCAAGACAAAAGGGATTCCGGGTGCTTTATATATAAAACATACCACTAGTGGATGGTGAAAGGCCCCATATTTAGTCTCGTCCTTATACTAGACCAAGGGGAATCACGACTACTTCCTTGCCAAAATGACAAGGAGAGAGAAAGGTAGATAGATTGGGTAAGGGAGTACGAGTTGATGTCGATAACCATTGGTACTCGAGCCAACCTAAATAGCATCGATGAGTATTGGTCAGATAACGACTAGCTCTTTCAACTTGGGTAAAACAAGACTGTCGTCCAGGTTTTGAGTCACACAGCTGATCTGCGACATCCTTTCTTATAGCCGCTAAGTCATGTTTTTTAGAAATGTTAATGCTTTCATCAACACACCATTCATCTCAAAATGAAGTCGTAACAAGGTATGTAACACCCCGTTCCCTCTCGAGACCGGAAGTTCTATCAATCAATCTAATCACAACCCAATTCCAAACCTGGGCAAAAATTTAGGGAAAGACGGACGGAGTCTCCCCTATTTCTAGGCAAAATGTAAAACCTGTAATAGCATATAAGTGGACCAGCACCGTGTCGAACCACACAAAACTTCCTCAAGGCCATCCGAGCCTTGGTTCTCAACAATTAAGCACAAGTAAATATACAATTCCAAGTACCCAGACTATTCTAACTTTTCTTTAAGCAATACAAACATGCATTAAAGTTAAGCTATACTAACTAGATACATAAACTAACTTATCAAACACTTCAATAATCTAGTTAAATTTAAATTACATTCCTTTTTAACATTAAATACAACAACACATGAAACATACATCTTTGCATCTTTGACAACTCAAGCCACATAGCACGCAAGACAACTCTTCAAGCACGAACTTTCACGTAATCACGAACTTTCCAGCTAACAAGGCATTTCCTAAAATGTGGTAGTGAGGAGTGAGTATACTCAACATGTATACTCAGTGAGGGGGAAACAGATACCAAGGTGGAGAGAAAGAAGATAGTGCAATGCAAATAAGCCAGTTAAGCAATATATATCTGACAAGTAGGCATTCAATCTAACAATCAATACAATAAACAATTGATAAAGCATTAACACAACCATTCAAAGCTATACCACACTCTGAAGGCTATGGTTCACTCAAACGAGTAATTTACCGATCATGATTTCGATGACTTTAACGATGACGCGCCGACTTACCCACCTTATAACTTCCGTTTAGAGTACTCCGGACATACTCTGTCAATTCTATGACCCAAAACTCCCTAGGCGGCAACCCAAGCGAGAAAGGGAATAGGACACGGAGCTAGAGCAACCAACACTGGCAACCCGAGGCTACCCAGAGAGGCCCATCACTCACGCACCTGACACTATGCAATGCAATATGAGGAATATAACGATAATCGAGTAAGGCACTGAAGTGCAGGTTAGTAACAGCATGCGATACAATAAGCATTTACAATTAATAAAATAACAAGAACAACAATAACAAGCATTACCAACAATTGATATACAAATTCAGTCATAATCAACTTTAACAGGCATAACAAGCAATATTAAGCATTCTATAGGCATCACACTATGAAAACACACAAAATCACAAAATGACCCCAACTTTCAAAACGCTACCACTTTCAAACGAGCCACGAGTTTTGAAAACCGACTTCACCAATCCTCCTAGGTCACTATAAGGCACGTCTAAAGACCACGAAACCCTACTTTACCCTAGATTTCCCGCAAAGCCCCTATTTTTCCCTTTGCTCATTTGAACTACAACTACCTCAACTGATCACCCAACCAATGTCATAATTGCACCAAAAGTGCTTTCATGACGTACCTCGACAATGCCTTCACGCAAATCGAGAAATTTCCAAACTCGACCGAAATGACCCCAACTTGTACCAAGCTATTTTTCTCCGTTTTCCATTACACAATCCAATTAAACCATACATTTAGACATTCTAACATATCTAGCACCTTCCTACATCAACAGAACGCAAAACGAAGCAACTTTAACGTAACGAGGATTTAATATTCATATTTTACTATTCCATTAGCATTTTAAATTACAATTGCTATATTTAACCGTAAAAAATGCTAAAAAGCTACAAATACGTGTTCTACAATCATCAAGGAACATTCTTTAAGCATCAAAATGATCAAAATAACAATTTACGGCTAAAATCCAAAAATTAAAGTTTAAACAAAATTATTTCAAATGCGCAAATAACGATGAAACCCTCACCTTGGACGCTCCTAGACTCTAGGAAAACCACACTGGATGCCTCGAAAACAACCCCGTGCAAGCCCTCGTGAAGATTTGAAGTTTGGAATGTTGAAATTTTTTTTTCCTTCTCTTTGTAGTTTCTGCCAGCCCTTGTTTTTTATTTTAAGCTTTGTGTTTTATTTTCTTTGTTATCTTATGCTATATTAAAAGATGACAACAAGTCAATTGGTCAAGCATTGGTCAAAGGTTGCTTAAGTTGGTCAATTAGGCTTATTTCTTGCATTTTAAAGCTAAAACAACCAACACAAATTTAATTCTAATCAACAACAACTAAGATACTAAAATTAAAACACTAAATACTAGTTTTCACTATTTGCTGAGGACTAGAAATCATTTTCTAACTATCGCTCTCGATATGCTATGCACTTTGCGACAATAAAAGAATAACAATTAAATCTCAAAGAATTTAAGAAAATATAATTTTTGAAAATTAACATAGTTCAAAATTTACTCCGGCTCGGAGCTACTTTTTATTTAATTGAAAACCGAGCATTAAGGTGCAAGAAAAATAAAACCGATTAACATAAATATGAAAGTAGTTGATATTCTGTTAAAATAATTAACTCAAGTATTATTAATTACTTCTAAAATAAATATGAAAATAATGCTACAAATGAATGTTTAACTAAAAATAAACACGAAATTCAATGCTGACATTTAAGATGACACTTAATTAAATGCAATTAAATGCCATTAAACGCATGCCGGGTTTGGGTTATCACAAGGTAGCCGTAGGGACACTTGTGGCTGGATTGAATCCTTCGCTTTATTATGATATAGAGTGCTTTGAAATTGAGTGGCATTTAGGCCCATAGATAGAGTCGCTGAGAACTGTTCTAAATACTTTTCGACAAGGGCAAAAAGCATAAAAATAAAAATTGCTATTTCCATTATAATATAATAGAAAAAGGAACTCGGACTCGGTAACAGAATAACTATCTCGTATCAAGAAGAACAAAACAAATGGTGCATTTAGGTGATTTCCATATCATATTGGAATATCAACTAGGGCAGGAGGAGCAGTCTATTATTGCAATCCAACAAAGACGACCGGGGAACTGGCAGTTCTCCTCATCCAGTCTAGCTATCCATCCAACAGCCAGGATTCATTCCAGCTAGAGTCTTTCTTGTTACAAAGTCGTTCAAGTTCAAGCGTCACTATAATATATACTAAGACAAGAAGGGAGAGAAAGCGAGGCAGTCCTAGGAAAGCCCTTGCTTAAGAGGAAAGACTGATTGTTACATCAGAGGGTACGTACTGTCAGAATGAAAGGGCGAACAAACAAGCATTCATCTCTACCTCTCCAAGCGACTACTACTAAGTGGATATTCTTTTTGGAAGAAAGACCACGACCGAACCTAGGCCCCCCTCAATAGGGTCTCTCTTTTCTTTTCTAAGGTATGTCACCTGTCTGTGAAAGGTTATCTCGCCTACTCTACTAAACTAATAAGATTGAATATTAAAAAGAAGACGCACCTGGGATCGGATACATCTTCAATCCATGAATGCCGATTTTCCCTTTTTTTTAGTCAATTGATGAAAGAAAAAGTCGAAGTGGGCAAGGTCCTTTCCTTTATGAACCCGTAATGAAAGGTTCTGGTGAAGAGGTCTCATAGCCAGAAGTCAATCAATCCACCAGTTCCTTTTTTGATTGATTAGAAAGACCAACCCCAGCCTTAGTGAGAAGAAGATGGTTAGATGCCAATTGAAAGAGGGGTAGTTTTATCCATGATGACCGGGTGGCTTTCTTTGCCCTTTCGATCTACTTCCTAAACTAAAGGAGGATCTAGCTGTGGATTATGTCCTAGCTGGAGAGTCAACCTTTGAATATTAATGCCTGCCCTATTGGAGATTCCAACTATAACTATTATGCATTTATGTATTTTCTTTTTATGCGACAGGTATGTGACCTTGGGAATTAGGTTCGCGAGTTCCTTTAGCAATTTAAGCTGGTTCCAAGTGTCAGTAATAGAAAAAGATTGGGAAAGACCATGGAGGTTGACAAACCTGTGTTGTTGGGAAAGCCTCTCATCGAGAAGGAAAAAGAAAATAGGACAATAGCTAACTAAACCTCTGGGCTCTTTTTTTGTAAAGATCGTTTTCTTAAAGGGACATTTCTGCACTCATATCAGATCATAGAGGTCGGGCTTCAATTAAACAACCTTCTTCCCTCTTCCACCGATGAAACTACTCTTGCAAAGTCAAAAGGTAAAGGTTTATGTCTTCGTAACTAATCAAAGCATTGGAATGAAACCGTGGGCTTACAGGTATATATAGCTTGGTTTTTTAATAGATAAGACCTTCCTATAGAGGATATTCGGTCGGGGTGGGCTAAGCTAATCAACAGGCTTATTCAGACATGTTTATAGGTAGATAGCAGATATTGATTCAAAACTCTTCCTTAGTGACTTAGGTTTAGTCGACACCTTCGTTGAGGAGCTACAAACTTTAAGAAACTACTATAGATTACTATTTACCTAACGTTCTAACAGCTATCTAGTTCTACCAGCTATAAGCCGGATATGGTCTCAGTCAGCTAATCGGAAGGCTTATCCGTACATTATAGCAGCATTCTGACCTAAAGGTAAAGGGCCTTCCCTGCGGGGCCTTACACACTCAGCTTGTAGGAAAACCGTGTCCTAGGCATATTGATTTTAGTCGCATAAAGGCAGAAAGAGAGAATGCCATGTTTAGATAGATAGGTAAGCGTGTAGGGGAGTCTTACCCAGTTGAAACTTGAATGCCTACAGTCAAGCAGCCTGGATGAACTTTGTAAGGGCCGTTCATAGAAGTAGCCATTAATGGAAGAAAGAGCTACTAAGCGTGCTATAAGAGAGTGACGTTTGACGATCTTTCCTATACCTATTATCCTTTTTCAAGTTATCTTTCGCTCTTTCACCAAGAATTAGATTATATGAGAAAGTTGACCGCTAAAGAGCTTCTTTTGTTTTTCCTGTACCTGACTCGGGTTTATAAACGTTCTTTGGCCTAGTCTTTTTCCTCAACCAAGACTGGCAGCTTCCACAACTCTTTAAAAGCTAGGGTAGGTAGAAAAACTTTTGGCAAGGGAGTAGACTGAACCTTTGTTCGTACTGGAAGGCGAACCGTTCCATTGAGGCCTTAAAGTTTTCCACTGGAAATGTCTCCATGCCAAGCTTCATGCCTTTGTTTTGAATGACTTTTTAATAAGCTGCTGAACTTCCCGCCCCGGGATTGGGACTTATTTACCATAGGAAGTAGTCCAATCTTTTTCACAATAAGATAAGCCAATCCTGGAAGAATAACACATGAAGGCTCAGCACTATCTGTAGTGCCCCGATCCCGCATGGGACCAAGACTTCTATCGACGTCTCTAATCTCAACCCGATCCTAAACCCGGTCACAATTTTCAGGAAAAACGTACAGAATATCCTCTGTACCGGGAACACTCAGAGATTTGTAAACATGCATAATTCAAGAAAACAATGTGGAAAAAAATCCCGCTAATGCTATTCATTAGACATTTCATGAATTTTTTTCCGTTGATCCCGATATGAAATGCATGCACGGTCAGGGGCTATAGTCCCCTAAAAATATATATTATTTTATAAAAATATAAAATGCATGAAAAGAAATAGTTGAATTTATGAAAAATATGAAAAAATGAAGTAATTAGCTAAGTTACAACTAAGTTAACCATTTAATGAATGCAAATAATGAAGTGCTGGGTTTGGGGTGTCATATCCACCCTTCCTTACAAAAATTGCATCCTCGCAATTTCTTGAGCTGAAATGACTTTCAATAACTGCAATAGTTTCCATCGGACTTGAAGTCAAGAGGTGTAATGTCGAAGAAAACTAAGAAGAGCGAACGTCATTGAAGAAAGCCTGAGTGGGGTAGCTAAATAAAGGCTCCTATGAAAATACCCAATAGGATTCTAGTAAGAATGTCACATGAGGAGGCCATTCACTAATGCTGAGAGTGCACCAAAAGAAATCTCATTAAGAAGAGTATGCAGCTAATATCCAAAATGCCAGGATAATATCAAGAAATTCCCAAGAAGGAAGTCCAGTGAATCCCAACTCCAACTTGTAAAATAAAGGATCAAGATTGCCAAATAAAGGCCTAATTAGAAGTCCAGGTTGGGGCTCTGAGAAAATACCACTAATAAATCTGATTAAGGAAGCCAAATAAAGGATCCAAATAAGTATACGAATCCAGAAGTCCGAATAAGAATCTCTCTAATTATGAATCACCATATAAGAATCCCCAATATGCTCGTTATACCAGTAGTCCATAGGAAATCCCAAACAATCTCTAGGTAAGAATACGAGACGAAAATACTAAAGAAAATACCCAATAGGAATATCAAGGTGGTACCATAGGTAAAATCCCAAATAAGAAATCCAAATGGGAGTGTGCGCAAGGAATACTGACTAATACTCATAAACTTGAATTCTTTCGAATAAGAGTATCAAATAAGACCTCCATATGTGACGCCAACTAGAAGATCTATCCGAGATTCCCAAATAGGAGTTCCAGCCAAGAAGTACCGTTTAAGAAGTGCCAAGAGAGTCCGGATTTAACATCGGGGATTTAACCTTGGGGCATCAAATCCCTTCATTGATCCCAGTAGCCTGTTGAACCATTATTCTCTCACCAGTCAGCATCAATGGCCATCTCTTTTAGGGGAGAATGCTTACTTACCGATTTAAGGGGACAATGCATGAATGCCAAGGTATCACCTAATGTAATTGATGTAATGTTCATATATCAGGAGATTATGACATATATCACACAAGCTATTATACAACCAGAAGTTTTAGAACACAAAGTTAATCAACAAGATAGTTCAAATTCGAGTCACACGCAATGAATAAAATTCACAACACAACTATGCCAAGACACTCAAGTATACACATTACAATCAATATTTTGAGCAAGTAGTGATTCATGAGATCACTTCGATTCATGATTAGCTATATCACTACACTTGACAAGTATTTAACACACAGTACACATCACTATCACATAGATCACATATTCAGTTCAGGACACAAGATTGCACAAAAGACATTAACATTCTCAAGGCACACCAAGCACACACCAAATGAAGACACATTTCACAAGCACGCACTCAAGGTTCACTACCCAGTAGTCCGAGGACCCTATCCTAGCTGAGAGCAACTAAGCTCTTATACCACTTGTAGCACCCCAATCCCGCATAGGACCAAGACTTCTATCGATCTCTCTAATCTCAACCCGATCCCAAACCAGGTCAGAATTTTCAGGAAAAACGGACAAAATCTCCTCTGTACCAGGGACATTCGGAGATCTGTAAACATGCACAATTCAAGCATTCTAACATTCAACAACATAAGGCCAATCTTTCAGGTTACCTCCAACATACATTTGTCCCTTCCACTGATTCAATAGCAATCAACAATTCTAAACAACTCCACTTCCTGTTATATGCACTCTTATTCAACATACTTGGTTGTAATCAAAATGTCATGCATACTATACAGGTATCGATGCCACTAAACAATTAACATATTAGCATGCTATAGATTTAGTCACGAGCTTATAATACTTGACAACCTTGCTACATAAAGACATATTAGACTACACGGTCTTAAAATATATACAAGAATGGCTTCAAGAGCCTCAATTACAACGAGTAATCAAATAGGCACAGGGGAGTCTATATATAATATGTACAAGCACCACGCAATGGCAATTCACGGCCCTTCTCAGGAGATACGCCTGAAGTCCCTACAAAATGTTAAAGCGAGGGCTGAGCATAAATAACACGTATGCGCAGTGAGGGATATACCAAGAAAGGGTCATGCAATGCAAATAATAGACAACAAATAGGTCATGGCCAATTAACAGTATCTCCACACATAAGCCACGTAGATGCAATTAATATAGCACGCATTAACAAATAACTATAACACACATTGAGAGGTTTCGAGACAAAAAATAAATGATTCATTCAAGACGATATACAAGCCATATAACACTTTCAATTTGATATAACACTTTCGATTCGATATAATGCTTTCGATTCAATAACGATATACAATTTTTGATAAACGATAAGCAGACGAATCCCCATTATCTCTCCAATGGGCGTACTCCGGATGTACCTTGATCCTACGACCTGTCACACCCCAACCCGACCTATAAGGGTTAGACTAGGGTGTGCTCTAAACATTCAAGTCATATCACGTACTTAATCGTTCATGAAAGTTTAACACTTATCATTTTAACCTAAACTCCACAAATTCTCCGGAAAACCGACAGCATAAAGGCTGTAATTGGGCTCCTTAGTTTGACCTAATTTTCTAAAGACCTCAAAACTTTCAATTTCAATTTTATTTCCAACTAAGATTACTGTTTATAAGCAATCGAAACGCCTACTAGATATCTCGAAGTCTCGTTTGATTAATAACTTAGTATGATACTATGTCTCGTTTGTTTGTTAATCTTTGTTACAAAAGTACCTGTTGATCTTAGCTTAACAATGAGTACCTGCTTAAGATTGGATAGATTCATTTTACTTAATCCTTACATAATACTTCATAATCCAATGATAGATACTAGTCAATAGCGATAGCAAAAACGACCATATTAGTGTCTATCTAGTTATGATCAGTACAAGCCAAAATTAGACCCCAAATTATAATGGGGGTCATTTACAGTACAATAACAAGCATCATGAGAAATGAAATAGTCTTCAAGCAACATATTGATCACAAAATGGCCATAGTCAAGCAAGGCACATAGGGCAAGCAATCATTCCAAGCAATCATCATTAGGCACGTTGTCCTCGGGTACCTGTTCCTGGTCTTCTTCACCTGAGATGATAAAAGAGGGTGAGTCCTTATGAACTCAGTGAAGGGGAACGAGAAATAAGTTTTGAAACTCATTTTCCGGTTCAACTTATGAAAACCCTTTGCAAGCATGACATATATCACAAGTAAGTACATAATGTAATGTAAAAGTAAAAGAACTCAATTACCCGTCTTTCATCCCCGAGGTCCTCTAGGAACCAAGCGAGTGTACTTATACACATAGTGAAAGGATACGGTGAGCTTTTGCTCTCAGTTCATTTCTAGTATCAGTTGTTGCGGCTGACTTCAAATCATCCCCTTATCACGCCAAATAGGTGTACTCCGGATGTACCCCGAAATCCTACGACCCAACTCTCTGAGAAAGTCTAGCCCCCAAGTGAGAGAGGGAATTGGACAATGGTAGTCACGGTTGCACCGGCAAGCCCGATGCCGCCCGGTGTGCGTGAACACTACCACGCCAAAATGAAAGGTTGCAACCTTGTACGTAATACACATTTATGACATTTAATATATCACATTAGGAGGGAAATAAAGTAGGTTGCCTCTGAGCAGTCATAAGATTGCACATTGACAAGTAAACAAGCGAGGCACGAAATGACAGGTATTTTCACTTGAAAAGCACATGGAGTTATATGAATATTAAACGGGCAGCCATGTAATGCATGTAAATCAAGTCATATAACTCATTTTGAAGTTCACGTAATCAAATAATAAGATTATTCAACATGCAACGACATCTACGTGGGATCAGGTGCAAGAAAGGCCTACTTGTCAACATGTAATCATCGAAATCACATTTAGGGCTACAAGGACAACTACGGGCAGCCTACTAATCACATAATTAAACACGATATCCATAGGATCAACACTTAGCGAGTTTACCTAGTCACTAGGGTTTCAATTCATGCTTATCCGTGCGATTAAGCCCCAAGTCATCTCGTAATTAAACTCAAGCCATGCATTGATTAATTCAAACACCCTCAAGTATTCAAAACAGTCTACACAACAACCAAATGCCACAATCCTAAGCATTTAATACAACAAGAGAAGTTACAATATTTTTTTCTAAGCATGTCACTAGATGAGAACCTCACTGCAATGGTCTGTCTTCTCACAATCATTGAGACAAGCAAAAAATCTCCAATTCCAGTGAACAAAATGTCAAATTAAAGCTTAAGGAGTGAACTAAATTCAGAAACAAACCTCGCACCATTTGGAGTTCGGGTTCAAGAGTTATAGCCAAAACAGTGAGACTACGCAAAACTGTCCAGATTTGTACACATTTCAATACTTGTCGTTTTTTAGGACCTTAGGGTCAGATTTAGCCTTAGTCTATTTCTGAGAAAAATGTCCAGAACTGAACAATATAGCAGAAAACCAAATTTCATGTATTTTGTATATCATTTACTAAGTCAAAACTGGTTCGTTCTACAAGGACAGTGAATCTGCCAAAACCTGCTTTATTTTCCCAGATTTTCCATATTTGGACACATTTTGATATTTTGCCATTTTGAGGACCTTAGAGTCAAAATTAGCTTTGTCCTATTTCTGCGAAAAATGCTCAGAACTGGAAAAACTAGATACCTACCAATTTACACGCATTTTCAACCTCATTTACCTGGTCAAAATCACCCCGCACCAACAAGACAGAAGACTGTCCCATACGCAATTTCATCTATCATCACATTCTAGCCAAATATCTTGCCATGCATGTTTACAAAAGCTCATGAATACACATATATCACAAGTACAGAGGTAGAAATAGACATTCAAAGGCATGCATGTGGTTTTAAAAGCTTTTCAAGAAGTTTTAGCCCTCACCTTAGCAAGACAACAAAGAAGATGCACAAACTCTTGATGAAGCACAATGTTGTCCCTTTTTCCTTGTTTAGCTGAGAGACCACTTGATTTTCTCTAATTTCCTAGCTTAGTAACCATGTTTTTATTATGTGCAAGTGGCTAGAACAAAAGAAAATGAAATGGAAGCTAACAAACTCACCTAAGCCGAAATGAAGGTTCAATGAGCTTGCATGTGCGTCTCTTGCATTCTAGCTTTGCTTGGTCGAGTTCCTAGTAGCTTGCATGCCTTGAAGAACCTTTGGATGGTGAACTTAAGCTATGTAGAGTAGAACTTCAGCTAGGGCCGAGAGAGAGAGAAGAATTGAGAGAAAGAATGAGAGAAAGAGAGAAAATGAAAGAAAGAATGAAAGCTTTGATGTGTTGATGCTTGTGTCGGCCTAGGGCCTTGAAAAATCCGAATTTTGTGTCTTCAAGAAGCATGTTTGAATCATCCTAGCATGGGCATGGAGTTTGTCGAGAATGGTGGAGCTTTGGGTAGAGTTTTGAGCCAATTTTTTATGCATTGTGTCATAACTTGTCTAAGCATGAACTTTGAAATTGCAAAGCTTGATCACATGCTCCTACATGGTCGGCCAAGGCTTGAAAAAAATTTTGAATTTTTGTCTTGGTTGAGCAATATAATATTGTGTGTTTAGGATGTGCAAAAGAATAAGGAATAAAGAATAAAGAATGCTTAGCTTTTGGTGCAATTTCGTCTTCTAGTGCATTGACTTAGCATTTTAATATTAGTTAGTGGAGTTTGTATGATTAATTAATGATCTAGTTCTTCGTGTAAGATGCGTTCTTGATTAGCGTGAGGGCACGCTTTTCTAGGTTTTGGGTACGTACTACGAGGTAAGGCATGAACTACTAGACGAATGCACGTTTCCCAAGTAAATGCATGCAACCCTAAATGAATGCACGTAATTCAATGCAAGGCACACAAAACGAAACACGACTTTTAAACCTAGGTCAAGGCACGCAAATCTAGATTAGGGCACATAAAACGAGGTATCGCATGTAAATCGAGGTCGGGCCTTACACGACCCAACTCTCCAAGGGTAGCATTGTCCCAAGTGAGAAAGCAGACTCCAAGGGTAGCAATGTTCCAAGCGAGAGAGGGAATAGGAAACGATGCTAGAGCATACCCAATACCGGCAAGCCCGTTGCTGCCCGGCAAGGCCTATCGCAACCGCTCTTGACCAAGGTTGCAACCAACGAGACGATACAAGACTTGACATGACACAACACAACACGAAACTGCACGACACACATGTCACGACACTTATCAAATATCACGAACATATATTACAATCAATGCACAATCGAGTACACAAACAATACAAATAAGGTAAAACATTAAGTCAATTGAAATACCAAGAATGATGCAACCCTCATCTTTACCGAGCTCCAAGATATGAGAAACAGCTCAATGGATAAACCCTATCTTGCAATAGAATATATATTTATCACGAGGATTCACATAGTTAACATTTATAATCGATATAACCAAGTTCACATCATATAAGCATTTAACAATGTTCGGTCTATATATCATTCAACTAAGCAATATAGCCATGAAATGCAATGACAATGAATATAGGAAGCATATGGTGTGACATTTCAAGCTAATGCAAGTCTAATTCTCAATTCCAACTATTATGCTTAATGTCAATAGAAATTATGCGCCTATGAACTCATATGATAACCAAACTCGAAACCGACTTCACACCCCATTCAAGGACATTTTATGACCCACTTAAAAGCTACGAAACCCCAGTTCCGCCCACGTTTACCCAAAAACACCAATTTTCCTCTAACGATTTTACAAAGGAGCTATATCACCCGAAACCCCAATAGATGCCATAAATGTACGAGAAGTACCTCCATGACCTGCTAAGACAAAGCCCTAAATAGAAACGAGCAAAAGGACAACTCCGTTTTTTGTCCCCGACTTAAAATAGGTCCCTTTTCATGATTTTCTCAAAGAGCACCTCAATTTTATTCCACAATATGTCAATCTAACATGCCTAGGACCTATCCGAGCAAGGAATTCAAAATTCGAGACAAAAATATTTTATACGTCATTTTCATGGTAAAAGTACTATTCAATCATCTTCCCCAAGTGCCTTTTTCATTTTCAAGCATTCAACAAGCATTTTAAACCATCAAATATATTCTATGAAGTCATTAGAGCATATAAGAAGCAATGGAATAAGCATTAAACCACTACAATATTAGATCACAAAAATAATAGCACAAACTTTAATTGAATTTAATACAAGAATGAAATGTACCCTCACCTCATTTGAAGATCAAAGAATGGTCTTAAGGTCATAAGGATGAAGCACAATCAATTTAGGAAGCAATGGAAGCAAGAATGAAGCAAGGATCAATTTTTGTTTGGAGAAGTTACTATTTCTGTAACTCTTTTTTGGCCATTTTTTTGACCCTTTTTTTGTTTCTTGGCTTATAATATTCTCATAAGATGGTCAAAGGGTGGGTCAAGCAATTAGGGCATTTTAGTAAGGATAAATGAGTCATTTGGGTGATTAAATTTCAGCAAAACAAAACGCCAAAAATGTGGAAAAAATCCCGCTAGTGCTATTCATCAGACATTTCACGAATCTTTTTCTGTTGATCCCGATATGAAATGCACGCACGGTCAAGGGCTATAGTCCCTTAAAAATATATATTATTTTATAAAAATATAAAATGCAAGAAAAGAAATAGTTGAATTTATGAAAAATATGAAAAAATGAAGTAATTAGCTAAGGTACAACTAAGTTAACCATTTAATGAATGCAATTAATGAAGTGTTGGATTTGGGGTGTCACATCCTCCCTTCTTTACAAAAATTGTATCCTCGCAATTTCTTGAGCTGAAATGACTTCCAAGAACTGCAACAGTTTCCGTCGGACTTGAAGTCAAGAAGTGTAATGTCGAAGAAAACTAAGAAGAGCGAACTTCATTGAAGGAAGCCCGAGTGGGGTAGCTAAATAAAGGCTCCTATGAAAATACCCAATAGGAGTCCGGTAAGAATGCCACACGAGGAGACCATTCACTAATGCTGAGAGTGCACCAAAAGAAATCTCATTAAGAAGAGTATACAGCTAATATCCAAAATGCCCGGATAATATCAAGAAATTCCCAAGAAGGAAGTCCAGTGAATCCCAACTCCAACTTGTAAAATAAAGGCTCAAGATTGCCAAATAAAGGCCTAATTAGAAGTCCAGCTTGGGACTCTGAGAAAATACCACCAATAAATCTGATTAAGGATGCCAAATAAAGGATCCAAATAAGTATACGAATCCAGAAGTGCGAATAAGAATCTCTCTAATTATGAATCACCATATAAGAATTCCCAATATGCTCGTTATACCAGTAGTCCAGAGAATATCCCAAATAATCTCTAGGTAAGAATACGAGACGAAAATACTAAGAAAATACCCAATAGGAATATCAAGGTGGTACCATAGGTAAAATCCCAAATAAGAAATCCAAATGGGAGTGTGCGCAAGGAATACTGACCAATACTCATAAACATGAATTCTTTCGAATAAGAGCATCAAATAAGACCTCCATATGTGATGCCAACTAGAACATCTATCCGAGATTCCCAAATAGGAGTTCCAGCCAAGAAGTAACATTTAAGAAGTGCCAAGAGAGTCCAAATTTAACCTCGGGGCATCAAATCCCTTCACTGATCCCAGTAGCCGATTGAACCATTATTTTCTCACCAGTCAGCATCAATGGCCATCTCTTTCAGGGGAGAATGCTTACTTACCGATTTACGGGGACAATGCATGAATGCCAAGGTATCACAAAATGTAATTGATGTAATGTTCATATATTAGGAGATTATGACATATATCACACAAGCTATTATATAACCAGAAGTTTTATAACACAAAGTTAATCAACAAGATAGTTTAAATACGAGTCACACGCAATGAAAAAAATTCACAACACAACTATGCTGAGACACTCAAGTATACACATTACAATCAATATTTTGAGCAAGTAGTGATTCATGAGATCAATTCGATTCATGATTAGCTATATCACTACACTTGACAAGTATTTAACACACAGTACACATCACTATCACATAGATCACATATTAAGTTCAGGACACAAGATTGCACAAAAGACACTAACATTCTCAAGGCACACCAAGCACACACCTAATCAAGACATATTTCACAAGCACGCACTCCAGGTTCACTACCCAGCAGTCCGAGGACCCTATCCTAATTGAGAGCATTTAAGCTCTTATACCACTTGTAGCACCCCGATCCCGCACGGGACCGAAACTTCTATCGATCTCTCTAATCTCAACCCGATCCCAAACCAGGTCACAATTTTCAGGAAAAACAGACAAAATCTCCTTTGTACCGGGGACATTCTGAGATCGGTAAACATGCATAATTCAAGCATTCTAACATTCAACAACATAAGGCCAATCTTTCAGGTTACCTCCAACATACATTCGTCCCTTCTACCGATTCAATAGCAATCAACAATTCCAAACAACTCCACTTCCTATTATATGCACTCCTATTCAACATACTTGGTTCTAATCAAAATGTCATGCATACTATACAGGTATCGATGCCACTAAACAATTAACTTATTAGCATGCTATAGATTTAGTCACGAGCTTATAATACTTGACAACCTTGCTACATAAAGACATACTAGACTACACGGTCTCGAAATATATACAAGAATGGCTTCAAGAGCCTCAATTACAACGATTAATCAAATAGACACGGGGGAGTCTATATACAATGTGTACAAGCACAACGCGATGGCAATTCACGGCCCTTTCTCGGGAGATGTGCCTGAAGTCCCTACAAAATGTTAAAGTGAGGGCTGAGCATACATAACACGTATGCGCAGTGAGGGATATACCAAGAAAGGGTCATGCAATGCAAATAATAGACAAGAAATAGGTCAAGGCCAATTAACAGTATCTCGACACATAAGCCACGTAGATGCAATTAATATAGCACGCATTAACAAATAACTATAACCCACATTGAGAGGTTTCGAGACAAAAAAATAAACAATTCAATCAAGACGATATACAAGCCATATAACACTTTCAATTTGATATAACACTTTTGATTCGATATAATGCTTTCGATTCAATAACGATATACGATTTTTGATAAACAATAAGTAGGCGAATCGCCCTTATCTCTCCAATGGGCGTACTCCGAATGTACCCCGATCCTACGACCCAACTTTCCAAGGGTAGCATTGTCCCAAGCGAGAAAGCAGACTCCGAGGGTAGCAATGTTCCAAGCGAGAGAGGGAATAGGAAATGATGCTAGAGCATACCTAATACCGGCAAGCCCATTGCTGCCCGACAAGGCCCATCACAACCGCTCCTGACCATGGTTGCAACCACCGAGACGATACAAGACTTGACATGACACAACAGAACACGACACGACACGACATACATGTCACGACACTTATCAAATATGACCAACATATATTACAATCAATGCACAATCGAGTACACAAACAATACAATTAAGGTAAAACATTAAGTCAGTTAAAATAGCAAGAATGATGCAACCCTCACCTTTATTGAGCTCAAAGATACGAGAAACAACTCAATGGATCAACCCTATCATGCAATAGAATATATATTTATCACGAGGATTAACATAGTTAACATTTATAACCGATATAACCAAATTCACATCATATAAGCATTTAACAAAGTTCGGTCTATATATCATTCAACTAAGCAATATAGCCATGAAATGCAACGCCAATGAATATAGGAAGCATATGGTGCGACATTTCAAGCTAACACAATTCTAATTCTCAATTCTAACTATTATGCTTAAAGTAAATAGAAATTATGCGCCTATGAACTCATATGATAACCAAACTCGAAACCGACTTCACACCCCTTTCAAGGACATTTTATGAGCCACTTAAAAGCTACGAAACCCCGGTTCCGCCCACGTTTAACCAAAAATCCCAATTTCCCTCTTACGGTTTTACAAAGGAGCTATATCACTCGAACCCCCAACTGACACCACAAATGCACGGGAAATGCCTCCATGACTTACTGAGACAAAGCCCTAAATAAAAACGAGCAAACGGACAACTCCATTTTTCGGCCCCGAATTAAAATAGGTCCGTTTTGATGATTTTCTCAAAGAGCACCTCAATTTTATTCCATATTATGTCAATCTAACATGCCAAGGACCTATACGAGCGAGGAATTCGAAATCTGAGACAAAAATATTTTCTAGGCCATTTTCATGGCAAAAGTACTATTCAATCATCTTCTCCAAGTGAGATTTTCATTTTCAATAATTCAACAAGCATTTTAAAAAATCAAATATATTCTATGAAGTCATTAGAGCATATAAGAAGCAACGGAACTAGCATTAAACCACTACAATATTATATCACAAAAATAATAGCACAAACTTTAATTGAATTTAATACAAGAATGAAATACACTCTCACCTCATTTGAAGATCAAAGAATGGTCTTAAGGTCCTAAGGATGAAGCACAACCAATTTAGGAAGCAATGGAAGCAAGAATGAAGCAAGAAGCAATTTTTTTTTTGGAGAAGTTACTATTCCCGTAACTCTTTTTTGGTCATTTTTTTTAACCCTTTTTTTTTGTTTCTTGGCTTATAATGTTCTCATGAGATAGTCAAAAGGGCATTTTAGTGAGGGTAAATGGGTCACTTGGGTAATTAAATTTTAGCAAAACAAAATGCCAAAAATCTGCAAAATCTGGAAAAAAATCCCGCTGGTACTATTCATCAAACATTTCACGAATTTTTTCCCATTGATCCCGATATGCAATGCACGCACGGTCAGGGGCTATAGTCCCCTAAAAATATATAGTATTTTATAAAAATATAAAATGCATGAAAAGAAATAGTTGAATTTATGGAAATATGAAAAAATGAAGTAATTAGCTAAGTTACATTTAAGTTAACTATTTAATGAATGCAATTAATGAAGTGCTGGGTTCGGGGTGTCACACTATCAGCAAGGATATATATTAGACATAACAGACTTTTTGAATATAGTAAGCTAAAAATGAAAGGCAAGCAGGAATAAAAAGAAGACTAGCATAGAGGGTGACGTGAGAGATAGGGATGTCGCTTATTAGCTCTTTTAGAGATAGACATTCCCAACACCTCATCTGCGAAAACGGAATACTCATTGCTGATATGAGGTTTCTGTGAAACTATATGATCTTGTTCGCATATCAGCTATCCTGCTATTGATGTCGCTGCTGATTTCATTGGGCATGCCAAATCTCGTCATGATATTGGCCTTGATAAAAATGACATGATTGGCATTGACTGTCACGCCCCAACTCGACCCCTCTTACGATCAGTCAAGACGCAACGGAATTTCAGCAGTATAACGACAGTAACATGAACATCAGGGCTCTAAACCAACCCTTAAGAGCAACATACATCAACTCCACAAGTCACCAACCAACTCCACAACCAAATTAACAACATACAACGCAACCATTCATACATTAAACATTCTTTCATAGTTATGCGCCTCCGTTCCAACATAATACATTTACTATATAACATACACTTCCAAAATAGATTATAGCCCAACTAGAAACCTAATCATGTTCCAAACAAGATTACTAAGCTAGCAACATTTAATCTACTATCTTTATCACATCCTATATAACATGAACTTCTAAGTGAAATACAAGACAACTAAGTTTAATATACAGTATAACAAAAGAGTACGACATCATAAATCAAGGACAAGACTCTGGCACGTAGGACTCGTCCACATATGGCACATAATCCTTTTCTGGAGGCACGTACCCGTAATCAGGCTCAGTAACACCTGCATGCATGTAATAATTGAGAGTGAGCTTATATAAAACAAGCCCAGTGAGGATCCGATAGATCTCTAACAGTATTTACTATACTCCTTGGAAATGATCCTTTGAGCAGTAAACACAATAATAAACATCAATAACAATATAAACACATAACTATAATGACCAATCAATAAAGGATACTCTAGTTGGTATAGCTCTAAACGCCATCACGATCTCAACCAACTTCTTATCACCCCCATGGCACATACACCCAAGGTACCTCACTAGCCCTGCCCTCCATGGCATCTCCGCCATGCGAGATGAAGGTAGCCTCTAATAGCCATGCCGTTTTCAACCCGACGGCTCGATACCGCCCGAGAGGTGGCATACACATATCAAGACTCAACAATAATAATAAATATTCAATCATAGGAGGACAACCTTTTCCGTTGACTAACTCCTGGTTCATCAATAATCAATATTCAATTACATTAAAACAACACAACATCAATTACCCAATTAACAACTAAACAACTAAGTTAGATGACAAAGTAGGCCATCCAACTTAACGTACAATAAACACACAATCAAACCCTAATCTAACCATCAACAACTCAAAATTCAATCACTCAAACACCACCCGATCATCTAAAGGCACAATTCAATACTTTAAAGAAAGACAACCTAAACTTGAAATAATCATATCTTACATTCTACCAATCCAAACAACTCCAAATCAGTTTCTATCACTCACCCATTCAATCAACTACATTAACCCTCTCGGAAACCAACCAAAACACATCCAAATCAAGCGCAACAGCCCTAAAACCTCAATGCACCTAGGCTGAAAATTTTGGATTTTCGCACCAACATCACAATTGAAATTTTGGCATTACAACGGCGCTGCCCCGCATTTTACAAACTTTTACAAATCGACGGCAATCGATTCCAACCACTACAACTCAAAATAATCAATAAATAGCCAAACTATCAACTTTAGATACCCGAAAATAAAAATTTATGCTACAACGGTTCAAATCTTATAAGAATACATATAATCGATCCTTAGCATGCATTGAGCAATAATATAACTTCAAATTAACATTCTAACGGTTCAATATTCAATTAGAGGCAAAAATACAAAAGATAACTTTTGAGTTCTAGAATTTTTCTCTCACCTTTGATCCGAAATAAGCCTAGATATGCGTGCAATGTGTGCCCAACAAGCGGAATCTAACTCGGTACGAAAAACTAAGGACAAAAACTAGGTTTTTCTATGAAATTTTACCTTGAAAACCTTGAAAATCAACTTATCTTTTCTCCCTTGAAGCTCTCGGCCATGTGTGTGAGTTTGAGTGTGTTTTTGTGTTTTGCAAGTGTGTGTTGATGCAATATAAGCTATGGTCAAAAAATTTAAAAGAAAGTCAAAGTAGTTTATTTAGTCTTTTAATTCTATTTTTAGTCTTTTAATTCATTTCTTGACTATTTCTTGCTCAACTATTAAATTGACAACTAAATTAATTCTAGACAATATATTTTAGGTGACAAAGAGTGTTACATTAAAACAGTTTCACCCGAGTCGGCTTAAAACTTGTTTTCTTGCAAAAGAAAGTGTAAAAACCTTTAAAATTCCAAAATCGATTCCAAATCCATTTTAATCAAACACAGGTCTACTAATACCCAAGGACTAGGTTTTAAAATATTTAAAATACCCCTATAAAAATTTTAGCGGACCGGTGCTCAAAATACTATTCACTAAAACCGACGATAAAATTTTTGATTCCGTTTTTTATGAAAATTTCATGAATCCACATATAGCATGTATTAGGAATATAAATCACATTTCTAACACATTCTAACTCATATAATACATAAACAGGTCAAAGCACGCAAAACGAGGCAAAACACGCAAATCGAGATAAAGACGAAAAATGGGGTTTCACATTCTCCCCTCCTTCAAACAATTGCGTCCTCGCAATTCTTCATCAATTCATAGAAAAACTTAGGTGCTGGCTCAAACATACGGATTGCAAGATCGAATACCAAATTTCGAATACCAATTGAGAACACCAAATAAAACACCGAAGAAGGTCGTCGAATAAGAATCCCCAAATAAGTAGCCTGAATAAGAATGGCGAATGAGAGCACCGATTAAGACCTCCGAATAATAATTCCTAATAAAATTACCGAAGAAGATTGCCAATCATAGATCCCGTAATAGAGCACCAAGTCAAAAATACCAATTGAGAACTTCGAACAAGATCGCCGTTGGAGAATACCAAATAAGAATCCCAAAATAAGAACTCGGGACAACACCATATAAGAATTCTACATAAGAATACCAATAGAAAATACCAAAGAAGAATTCCAAATCAAGTATACCGGATAAGAATCTTCATATAGAAATCCAGAGGAAGAATGCCGAATAAGATCACCAAATAAGAATCCCAATAGTCAATACATAGTCATAAAATATCTTGACCCCTAATCTGAATTTCATATGCTTTAGCGTCATATGCTACTCAGTAACCAACTGATATAAAGCACGTGCTAATTTCAATCATGTAAGGCAAACTTTCTACTCGTATTCTAGCACGTTGCACTCAAGTAGACATGATAAAAGAAAGTGTAACACCGGAATCATTCAATACCTTAACTAATTGATGGGGAATAAGAAATTACCTTTCATTACTGCTGCTGCCTCTGGCAATTCTTCCATGACAACTGCGTAGGCCCGAGCCTGAACCCACTGTTGCTAAGATGCACTGCCCGCAAGTCTACCTTGGTAATCCTAGGTCACTGGCTGACCCTTAGACCTCGGATATCTAGGACAATTCCTCGCTCTGTGTTGGTTGCTGCCGCAACCCAAACATGTCCCTGCCTTCTTCTGACAGCTAGACTCGAAATGGCCTTTTCGGCGGCAGAAAGTACAACATATAACTTGATTCGTATCACGATTCCCAGAAGAATCTGGAACCAATGAGATAACTGAATCATCCTGTTGAACTCTCACTATAGTAGGCTTTTCCTGGGCATCCCTAACTGTAGTCAAACCCCGATCATTTTGCCATTTATGACAGTCCTCTTTTATGTGTTGATCAATCCCACAACTTAGACATTTTCCCAATTTCTTCCAACATCCGGTCTCAACATGACCCCTCTTGGTATAGAAAACACAAAATGGAACATGAAGAGCAGCACTATTACCCACGAAACCCTGAACTGGCGAAACCGTTAAACTGCTCCGTTGTATCCTCAAGTATACTGGCCTATTTTGCCTCTAGGGCTGACTCTGCCGACTTCGAGGATGAAAATATCTTCGCTGGTCCTGAGGCTGAGAAAGTCTTCTACTTGATTGACTCGGCCCTGCACCTACCTCATTCTTTCCTTTCTCAACTATTGTTGCAACAGTAAGAGCTTCACCATATGTGGAAAACTGAAAAGAAGTCAAGCTATCTTGAACTTCCGGCCTCGACCCTTGAATGAATCTCTGAATCCTCTTTTTAGTAGTTTGCACCATACCCGGAGCATAATGTGACAGATAATGAAATCGGGCCTCTTACTGCGTAACAAACAGGCTACATTGTTTCAAAGACATGAATTCATTCCTACGGAGTCTTCCTCTGATTCCAAGAGCTCTGACAGTCATCCTTACTTCACCCAAAAGAGTCACCCGCAGTTATAACATATATACAATTATATCACATGAAGACAAGTACAACATAATGCATAATTAACATATAAAACAACATTATCACATAACACACAATTCAGTACATAAGAAGCCAATATCACGTAAACAAGTTATATCACATAATAAGTTATAAACAATTAAAGTCTCATAAGTAACAACTGCATATAAGTCAAATTGATTATGTAACTCACATTAATTACTCAAAGTACATTGAGCACCTAAAGCACATTGTTTCACATAAGTTGGTTATAAACAATTAAAACCACATAAACAACTAACTTCACACAAGACACTTCAATCACATAAAACACATTTGTCAAAAATGCACATTATTCACATAATGCACATTAATTACAACACATTGAGTATGTAAGGCATGTTGTCATATTAAGCATATTGACCACATTGGTTCACTTAACACATAAGATATATTGATCACATAGAAAGTTAGACACATAAACAAGTTAATCACATAAACATATTAACATATGTTTCACATTTCTTTCAATTAATACATACTTGCATGCTTAGGCCACTACCCACATTCCGAGGATACCCCGTCAGACAACTAATCAAGCTCTGATACCACTAAATATCACGCCCCAACTCGACCCCTCTTACGATCAGTCAAGACGCAAAGGAATTTCGGCAGCATAACGACAGTAACATGAACGTCAGGGCTCTAAACTAACCCTTAAGAGCAACATACATCAATTCCACAAGTCACCAACCAACTCCACAACCAAATTAACAACATACAACACAACCATTCATACATTAAACATACATCCATAGTTATGCGCCTCCGTTCCAACATAATACATTTACTATATAACATACACTTCCAAAATAGATTATAGCCCAACTAGAAACCTAATCATGTTCCAAACAAGATTACTAAGCTAGCAACATTTAATCTACTATCTTTACCACATCCTATATAACATGAACTTCTAAGTGAAATACAAGACAACTAAGTTTAATATACAGTATAACAAAAGAGTACGACATCATAAATCAGGGACAAGACTCTGGCACATAGGACTCGTCCACATATGGCACATAATCCTCTTCTGGAGGCACGCACCCGTAATCAGGCTCAGTAACACCTGCATGCATGCAATAATTGAGAGTGAGGTTTTATAAAACAAGCCTAGTGAAGATCCGATAGATCTCTAACAGTATTTACTATACTCCTTGGAAATGATCCTTTGAGCAGTAAACACAATAATAAACATCAATAACAATATAAACACATAACTATAATGACCAATCAATAAAGGATACTCTAGTTGGTGTAGCTCCAAACGCCATCACGATCTCAACCAACTTCTTATCACCCCCATGACACACACACCCGAGGTACCTCACTAGCCCTGCCCTCCATGGCATCTTCGTCATACGAGATGAGGGTAGCCTCTGATAGCCATGTCGTTTTCAACCCGATGGCCAAATACCACCCGAGAGATGGCACACGCATATCAAGACTCAACAATAATAATAAACATTCAATCATAGGAGGACAACCTTTTCTGTTGACTAACTCCCGGTTCATCAATAATCAATATTCAATAATCAATAATCAATAACGCATCAATCAATTAATAACATTAAAACAACACAACACCAATTACCCAATTAACAACTAAACAACTAAGTTAGATGACAAAGTAGGCCATCCAACTTAAAGTGCATTAAACACACAATCAAACCCTAATCTAACCACCAACAACTCACAATTCAATCACTCAAACACCACCCGATCATCTAAAGGCATAATTCAATACTTTAAAGAAAGACAACCTAAACTTCAAATAATCATATCTTACATTCTACTAATCCAAACAACTCCAAATCAATTTCTATCACTCACCCATTCAATCAACTACATTAGCCCTCTTGAAAACCAACCAAAACACATGCAAATCAAGCCCAACAGCCCTAAAACCTCAATGCACCTAGGCTGAAATTTCCCCATTTTCGCACCAACATCACAATCAAAATTTTGGCATTACAACGGCGCTTCCCCTCATTTTACAAACTTTTACAAATCGATGACAATCGATTCCAACCACTACAACTCAAAACAATCAACAAATAGCCAAACTATCAACTTTAAATACCCGAAAATAAAAATTTATGCTACAACAGTTCAAATCTCATAAGAATACATATAATCGATCCTTAGCATGCACTAAGCAATAATATAACTTCAAATTAACATTCTAATAGTTCAATATTCAATTATATGCAAAAATCCAAAAGATGACTTTTGAGATCTAGAATTTTTCTCTCACCATTGATCCGAAATAAGCCTAGATATGCGTGCAATGCCTACCCCACAAGCGGAATCCAACTCAGTACGAAAAACTACGAACAAAAACCAAGTTTTTCTATGAAATTTTGCTTTGAAAACCTTGAAAATCAACTTCTCTTTTCTCCCTTGAGGCTCTCGGCCATGTGTGTGAGTTTGAGTATGTTTTTGTGTTTTGCAAGTGTGTGTTGATGCAATATAAGCTATGGTCAAACAATTTAAAAGAAAGTCAAAGTAGTTTATTTAGTCTTTTAATTCTATTTTTAGTCTTTTAATTCATTTCTTGACTATTTCTTGCTCAACTATTAAATTGACAACTAAATTAATTCTAGAAAATATATTTTAGGTGATAAAGAGTGTTACCTTAAAACAATATTACCTGAGTCGGCTTAAAACTTGTTTTCTTACAAAAGAAAGTGTAAAAACCTTGAAAATTTCAAAACCGATTCCAAATCTATTTTAATCAAACACGAGTCTACTAATACCCGAGGACTAGGTTTTAAAACGTTTAAAACACTCCTGTAAAAATTTTAGCGGACAAGTGCTCAAAATACTATTCACTAAAACCGACGATAAAATTTCTGATTCCGTTTTTGATGAAAATTTCATGAATGCACAAATAGCATGTTTTAGGAATATAAATCACATTTCTAAAACATTCTGACTCATATAACACATAAACAGGTCAAAGCACACTAAATGAGGCAAAACACGCAAATCGAGATAAAGGCAAAAACTTGGGTTTCACATTGACTGTTGTATATGAAGCTACATCCACCCATTTGATGAAATAATCCACTGTTAGCAAGATATACTCATGGCCATTGGAGGACTTGGGAGAGATTTTGTCGATGATATCGATTCCCCCATGTTGAAAATGGCCATGGCATAGTGAAATTGCGAAGATCCGTTTCTTGGGTGTGTCATAGGTTCCGTTCCCGTGCTCTTGGCATTGAAAGCATGTTTTTACACAATTTTTGTCTTTCTCGATTTAATAGTACCCTTTTCTTATAATCTTTTTGGCCATCATGAGACCATTCATGTAGGGTTCCAAATCTCCTTCGTGCATATCTTCCATCACCTTGCTTGCCTCATTGTTGTCCATACAATGGAGGAGTCTTTGGTTGAAGGATCTTTTGTAGATAATTATGCCTGCTCTTCTTCCTCACTAATCTACAGGCAATAGGTTGGTTCCTCTAAAAACCTGATCTCTATTTCTCCGGAAGCTTTTCTGTAGAGTATGACAATGGTTGATGCCAGATTGGCGAGGGAATCCGCCTCTTCCTCTTATTCTTTTTCCATTCTCGGATGTTCTTGTCCTTTTAGGTCTTACTTTGGCTATTGACTATGTTCTGTCTGTAGTAAGACATTTTTTTACTGCCTTCCCTATATGTGTATGAGGACTTCCCAGTTTGTAGATAGGCTTTCGAGAACAGGTATAGTGTAAGGAAGCTACTGGGCTGTTGTGGAAGGGTAGGAGCCCCTTGTTCTTCTTTTTTTTTATGGGTCAAAGCAGGAAAGACTCAAAGGTTCCAAGCTCTAGTTGAAGTAGGAATTCCTATCTAAAGCCTCTTTCCTCCCTCTGAGGGAGATTCTTCCTTTCTACTTCTTTCATACCAAATGAAGGGATACTTGGTCTCATTCGAGTACCATTGCCCAATTGGCGAGTCAAGTTTGTATGCCCTTTCAAAGGGTGGTAGGATATGAAGGAGTAAAGAGCCCTTGTTCATTTTGAGCGGGTGCCCCGTCGTCTATGGGGAAGAAATATATTAGAAGCAAGACTATGTATAGCTCTGCATTCCTTGTTCTTTCTTGTCTGGTAGTTAAGGAGTTAATACAAATAAGAGAAGAAACAGTTAATGCAAATAAGAGAATAAACAAACTCAACTCGGATGTCAGAATATTGTCTACATCGTTCTAATAGGTTTTATTTAATCCCAAAGGGGAATACCTTATTTATCTATTTGAATCTTACAAGTTCCAACTTCTTAGGCAGTGACGAAGTCTTAGTTCGCGGTTCATGGGAACCGTCTCAGTCTTTTGTGGACGTAGTTCAGAAGTAGCTTTACCGATATCCAAAGTTTCTACCAAGGCAAGCGAAATCCTTATCTATTTGCTGTGGATTCGAGAACAGACATAGAGTCCTTCGAAGAGAGATCTTAGAAAGTCAAAATTGGCTCACACTTAAACGAAACGAAAAGAAGGTCGGATTCAGCCTCGATCTTCCTGCCCCTTACTATAAAGAAAATGGGGAATATTACCCGGAAAGGGTCCATCCTCCTTATTCCTCCTCTTTACGCTACTATAGCTCACGGAGGCATTCCTCTAACTGAAATCTTATTCTCTCATCTGTCTCAGTCTTTACCCACAGGAGAAAGAGGGTCACTTCTATGGCCAAAGATCACATGCCAGTCATCCCCCTATCACTACAACCCAATATGCTCAACTATCAACCACATCCATGCTTACTCATATTGAATCAGTCTATATCTTTAGATCTTCCAAGTAAGCTTCCCTATGATAGGACTTTCCCCTTAAATGCATGTCCGCTTAACTTCACCCCAGTTGAAGACCTCACATTTTCCTTATTCTCCCACGGGGCTTAGCCCCATTTGATATTGGGATTCCCTAGGGATTCGACCTCACTGCCGTCAGCCTAGTAAGAAAGGCATTCGCGGGCAGCTTTCGAGAAAAAAATAAGCAGTCTTAGGCTTTGCCTTAAGTTCTTACAACTTTGAGTTAGATTTCCTATCAGACTAGAAGCAAGTCTAGCGAAGTCAATTCCGGATTCAATTCGTGTTGAGTTTGAGTGAACACCCAGTGAAATGGATTTAGGAAAGAATAGCAAGCAAAGTAAAGTCATTGCTTCGAATTTCGGGTAACATTTTGTATTCCTTAAGGTCACAGGCGATGCTGACTTCCTGTGATAACCCCTAGGCTATGTGACCAGTAGTATCTATTTCACTTTCAAAGAGACTTTAGTCAATTTAATAGTTTGAGTCAAGCATTCTCCGAGACCGAGAAGAGGAAGCAGGGAAATCGGTATCTATTCTCTTGTAGCGACTCCGAACGAATGCTTAGTTTGACCAAGAATTGCCATTGCCTAAGGTGAATGGACGCTTAAAGAAAGGCTCTATCCCAACTGTCAAAAGCTGTCCAATTCAAATTGCTAACATGCTACGACTTCTACTCCTACTAGGCGAAATGGCCCGCCCCCTACCTAAGTAAAGCAATTGAATTGTTAACAGCCTTTCTATATGCAACTCCTTCTCTTTCGCAAGAGCTGAATTTTGATGGCATGAGCTTGTGAAGTCCCATAGCAGATATTCCTCCAACAGCTGATTCGATACCATCCATACAGGCAATGGATTCTACCCCCTGACTTGATTCATCGGAGATTGATGAGTGTGATTGCAAAAACGCTTTTGGTGGGAAAGATCTCTAATGTCGTGAGTGGAATTAGTCCTAGGCGTACTAGTTAAGAGTAAGTAAGAGCCAATTAACATTATCTTTCTCGCTGGGAAAAGAGCTTATTACATTACATTTGTGCCAAGCTTAGGAAAACCGGTAATTTCTTCAATAGCAGCGGATTCAGTGCATCAATTTCTTGCCAATAGCCTGCTTTGAAAGAAAGAACTCTTCTTTACACTATTCTCAGTCATATTCAATCTCGAAAGACCTCCCTCACTTCTTCCCTGTTCCCGCCTTAGGAACACTCACTTTTGTCGAGGAGGCACTCACTGAGGAGACAATCCCATAGAGGAAGGGGTCCAATCTACATGTGTTAAGCACCCCGCATTTAAGAGAAGCTAGCGTCCGATTCCATGCTTCCCTATGCTATCGAATTACGGACGATGTCGATGCATATGGATGATCTCTTGCCGCTGTTGGAGAAGGAGCTGGGATCTTATCAGCTTCGGAGGTTGGAGGAGGTTAATCAATAGGGGAATCAGCCCTGAAAATAATAAAGTAGACCAATCAATTTGTATTACAAATTTTCTCCATTGAGAATCGATCTTAACCTAGCCAATTGCAAATAAAATTACTTATCTATTCCCATAAGGCTTTTTCAAAAGTCAAAGAAAGGAAAGGAGTAGATAGATTGGCTTCCTCCCGCTAGAATAGATAAATGCACCTTGGTTTTTTTGGATAACTGATCATTTCCTAGGTTACAGTTGTAGTGGCAGCCAAGTCCAACCGGCTAGCCAATAGCTAGAATAGAGTATGCTATGAAAAAAGAACCTTCTTAACTTTTAGGAAAATATCCCGTTTGCCTTTGCTTACCCTTTAGACCTAAAAATATTTTCTTTTATTTAGTGTCATGACTATCGGCCATGGTCGATAGAAAAGATTAAATTACTAATTACTAAACAAAATAAGTATTTGAATTATCACTGGCTCAAAATGCATGTCTACAAAAAGCTTGTTGGGTTAGGAAATGGAGCACTAGTAAGAAGAGGGCCTTAGAAAGCTTAACTTGTTAGAGTGAGGAGATTGGCAGAACTGAGAGTCCTACTACTCTTATCTATGGTATAACTTTTCAAACTCTTATCCAAGATATCCTTGGAAGGCCTGCTATCTATGGTATTCTCGGTAGGATGATTAATGGCTCTTACCTAGCTGTTGCCCTGTTTTGATCTTATTCAATCGTATAGAATGCTGCTATATACCCTAGCTTTTCTGCCCTATCAAAGCCCTCTCAGGCAAAGGGATAGACGGACAACAACCCCTGAGGGAAAAGCAGAAGCATAAGCACTTAGACTAGATATCCTCGGATATGCGACCAACTGTACTAGTAAACTACCTTGGCTGGTGTTGGCGTATCGATTCTAGCTGAATCATAAAAAGTTTGAATGAATCTTCTTTGACACCCCCTTGCTACTAGCTCCTAGCTCGTGGGTACCACTCATTTCATTGTTGGAAGTTTAGATTCTTTATCTTCCATAGTTATTAGTTGTTTTGGAGACTCCACTAGTTAGAGTAGCCATTCCTTAATTAATAGTAGTTGGGAAGGTTTCCACCCGATGGAGTTGAGAAGACTCGGCTAAAAGTAGGCAAGGTTTTCCATGTTGGTTCCCACGATATACCCTGTAGTAATTGACATAGACCTCTTGTTATGAATTTAGCAGGAATAAAAACCTGTTTGACTCCCTGAACTGAAAGGAAATGCTAGTCATATGTCAGTGTCCCGAAATCTTCTATGTTGTCACGAGCAATTCAGATTATGTCACATCGGATTTTTCCTCATACGGATCTAAGCTCTCGAAAGTGCCCTTCCTTCCCATGCTTTCAGGAGCTATTCGACAAAGCTTCTTTGTGAAATCATAGGACTTCTTCAAAGCTGAGGTTCTAAAGCTAATAACCAATTTGGGACACTTTTTTTTAAAGTATCAACACTGGAAGGGGAATTTCCTTGTCTGATACAAAGGAAGCTCAACTGCTCTACTTTCGACGTGCAAAAATGAAAACATTTAGCCGGTTCAAAAGAATAAATAAGATAAGGTGATTGATAAAGCAATTAGACTCATAAGTGCGAAAAACAAGCTATATTTCTAAAGGCAGGCAGCTTCACACCAAAAAAGGGTATGTACTCTGGGGATTCCCTTTGGAAACTTTGTAAAAGTGCCTCCGGTATGAAGGTCTTTGTCTATAGCTTCTTCGACTTTATCTTTCACCTTTTCTCTAGGGCTGGTTGAAGTTCTAGGCTCTTCTTTCCGCCCTTTTCATGCTCGTACTCTTGGTATTCCCACCTACCCATATTCCTCCTTTCTTTAGCGCCTTTCGCCATCTCTACTTCTGACTCTTGGAAAGAACTGCTATCCGATTTAGGAACTTGAGATCTTGTACCCTTAGCCACTTTACGGGTGGCTTCACTATCCTTGTCCGAGGAGCCTCAACTCAAGGCAACCATTCTTGCTCTCTTCGTTTCTTTCTTGCATTGTCTTCGTTCGGATCTTCTTACGAGTTACTAAGTATAGGGCCGTGTGACTGGGCTTAAGAAAGGGAAGGACAAAGGATTTCTCTTTACTGAACCTGGCCAAAGGATTCATTTTCCAATGTATTGGTTGACAAAGCAGTTTACCTAAAGGGTTGTTGACATAAGGAAAAGGAAGAGTTTTCTTTTTTTGCTTATAGCATTAGGATAGGATGCTACCAAGGTCATGATAAGTGTATTATAGTTCCCCTAAGACGCATACCTATGAAGCGGATCAGTTCAGAAAGAGAGTGAGAATTCTTGGCTAAGTTGTGATGTTGTCTCACTGAAATGTAATGAATGCCACTAATTCTACTATCAACTTCTTTCTCTTAATGCCAACACCAATCTAAAAGTTGTTTACGCGCTTAAATTGCATTGGCAACATCGACCTATCTATAGCCAACGTGAGAGACCAATTGCTTTAGTTAGAAGGAAGGCGTTCTTGAGACATTGGTTTCTAATATGAAATCCTAGCTATTACCTGGTGACCTAGTCACTACTGTAATACCCCGATCCCTCTCGAGACTGAGAGTTCTATCAATCGATCTGATCACAACCCAAACCAAACCCGGGCAAAATTTTCAGGAAAAACAGACGGAGTCTCCCCTGTTTCTAGGCAAAATGTAAAACCTGTAATAGCATTTAAATGGACCAACACCGTGTCCAACCATACAAAACTTCATCAAGGCCATCCGAGCCTCGGTTCTCAACAATTTAAACTCAGCAAGTATACATACATTTCAAATTTAAAAGCTAACCTATCTCTTTTCATTTTGACAAGTACATTCAAACTTGAAAATTAAACCATACTAAGCTACTACATAAAATAGACTATCATGCCATTCTAGTTCTTTTCTTTTGGACATTACAAACATGCATTTGAAGTTAAGTTATAATAACTAGATACATAATCTAACTTATCAAACTACTTCAACAATCTAATGAAACTTAAATTATATACTTTTGGCATTAAATACATACAACATATGAAAGCATATATCTTCACAACTTCGACACTCAAGCCACATAGGCACGCAAGACAACTCTTCAGGCAACAAACTTCCACGAAATCACGAACTTCCAGCTAACATGACATTTCCTGAAATTTGGTGGTGAGGAGTCAGTATACATAACACGTATACTCAGTGAGGGCGAGACAGATATCGAATTGGAGAGAAAGAAAGTCGTGCAATGCAAATAAGACAGTTAAACAATATAACTGATAAATAAGCAATCAAAATAAACAATCATTACAATAAGTAATTACTGAAAGCATTAACACAACCATTCAAAGCTATACCACACTCTGAAGGCTATGGTTCACTCATACGAGCAATGTACCATTCCACGAGCAATACATCAATCTCGAGCTTGATGTTGACATCGATGACAATAAGCGCGCATCCACCTTATAACACCAGTTTGGAATACCCCGGAAGTATCCAATCAAATCTACGACCCAAATCTCCCTGGGAGGCAACCCAAGCGAGAATGGGAATAGCAGCGGAGCTAGAGCAACCAACACTGGCAACCCGAGGCTACCCAGAGAGGCTTATCACTCATGCGGGAGACACTATGCAATGCAAGACTCGATACAAGGCGATAAACGAGCGATAAACAAGATATCAAGCATTCTCAACAATGGATAAACATTTCAATCAACAACCAACTCTAACAAGCGGAATAAGCATTAGCAAGCATAACAAGCAATAAAAAGCATTAACAAGCATTCTATAGGCATAACATCAAGAAAACACACAAAGTCACAAATCGGCCCCAACTATCAAAACACTACCATCTCCAAACGAGCCACGAGTTCTGGAAACCGACTTCGCCAATCTTCCTAGGTCACTATAAGGCACGTCTAGAGACTCCGAAACCCTACTTAACCCTAGAATTCACGCAAAGCCCGATTTTCCCCCTTTGCTCGTTTGAACTACAACTATACCAACCAAACACCCAACCAACACCACGACCATACCAAAAGTGCTTCCATGGGCTCCCGAAACAATGCCATCACGTAAAACGAGAAAATGCTAAAGTCGACCTAAACGACCCCGACTTTCACTAAGCCGTTTTTCTCCGTTTTTCTATTACACATTCCAATTAAACCACTCATTTAGGCATTCTAGCATACCTAGCATCTTCCTACATCAACAGAACGTGTAACAGAGGAATGTCATTGAAACGGGGGTTTACTATTCACTAATTACTATTCATTAATAAATTTAAATTGCAATCTCAATTTTCAACCGCAGGAAATGCTAAAAAGCTATAAATACATGTTCTACAATCAACAAGGAACATTCTTTAAGCAACAAAACGATTAAAACAACAATCTACGCATAAAATCCAAAAATCAAAGTTTAGATACAAATATTTCAAATGCGCAAATAACGATGAAACCCTCACCTTAGACACTCCTAGACGCTAGGAAAACCTCGTAGAACGCCTCAGAAACTACCCCGTGGAAGCCCTCGCGAAGAATTGATGAATTGAAGTTGAATTCTTTTTTTTTCTCTCTTCTTATTTTCGGCCATCATGCTGCTGTTTCAGGTCTGTTTTTTTTTTTTGTGTTATTTAGGCTATTTTAAAGATGACAAAGGTCAAAAGGGTCAAAGCTTTGGTCAAGGTTGGTCAAACAACTTAAAACTAGTCAAAATGGCCTATTAAAGCTAAATAACTAACACCAAAATCAATTCTAGCTAGTAACAATTAAAATATAAAATTTAAGTCATCTAAATACTAGTTTCACTATTTGCTGAGGACTGGAATCCGTTTTCTAGCTAACGCCCTCGATATGCAATGCACGTTGCGACAATAAAAGAATAACAATTAATTCTCAAAGAATCTAAGAAATATATCATTTTTGGAAAGCATCATAGTTTAAAATTTACTACGGCTCGGAGTTACTTTTCTCATTTATATGAAAACCGAGTGATTTTAACACAAAACAACCAAAACCGATTATTAAAATAATCAAAACAATCAAGGTAATCAATATTCATTTAAAATAATCAATTTAACTATTTCTAGAACATTTAAAAGAATTATGAAGTTAACATTAAACTACAAATGAAGGTTAACATAAACACATAGTCAAACACAATTAAACCCTAACATTTAAGATAACACTTAATTAATCACAAGAGAATAAATTCAATTACTATAATTAATAGAAGTAGATAACAACCTTTCAATTATTCAATATATAATTACTAAATGCTTCCAAGAGAAATATGAAAATAGTGCAAATTGGTTGATTTAACTAATTAAACATTTAATCAAATGCAGTCAAGTGCTATTAAATGCATGTCGGGTTCGGGTTATCACATCCTTCCCCCCTTAAAACAATTGCGTCCTTGCAATTCTTCTTCCAATATAACTCAGCATCATCTGAAATCCAATTCTTACTAATCTTCATTGGTTGCTGAGCAAGATAATATATAAGAATGCTCGTAGGAAATCCCGAATAGAAATTCCAATCAAGAATGCCGAGGAAATACCAACTAAAGACTGAAGCAAAGATACTGTAGATATCATCAATACCACATACTAATGGCAGGAAGAGTACCGAAGGAGTACCCTATTTAAGAATCTTCAATAGAAGTCTAACAAGTATCAAATAAGAAAGTTAAGAGATAGCCAGAGTAGATACACCTCATGTAGTGCTGACTACCGTAAACATACCCAGCTGAAAGTTCTGTAAAGGAATATAGAGAAGAATACCAAAGGCCAACCTCTAAATGAAATCTTCCAATCACTGTGTTCCTACCGCAACATCTTAGTCAAACAGCAAGTATATATTCTCCCTGAGTGGAAAGGCCGAAGGAGAAGCCGTAAACAGTACAAGATAATATGTCCAAGCAGAATTCCAAGTGTAGCACCTTCCAATAAATGCCAATAAGGAAAATACTAGTAAAATGCCCGATAAGAATTTCAAAGAATACCGGAAGTAATACGAGATAATGAGTCTGATAGGAATTCCAGTTACCAAATCAACTGAGGGATGCCAAAGAAAATACCCGAACAATGCTCCAGTAAGAAAGTACTAAGAATTGCCCAATAAGTAATACTAAATAAATGGCCACTAAGAATCCTAGAGAATGCCATTGAAGAATTTTCCAATAAGGAATACCAGTAACACTCCAATAAAGACCAAGACACATATACCATAGATATTACTGTGCAGTAAGGCCGATTAAAATTCCAATAGTCAAATCCACCGATAAATGCCAACAGAAGTCTCCAAAGAATACCCATTAAGAAAACCAAAGAATGCTCCAAAGAATAACCAAATAAAACCCCAAGAGAAAGCTACTATTTCACAACTGTTAAGCACAGAGGAGGCCATAGAGATTTGCGAATAACCGAGCCCCAAAAGCAAACACCAATTCCCAAATAACGGCTAGCCAAATGCCATTCATTTCCTGCCAATCCATACACCTTGAAAAGCCAGCGGTGAACCACTTTCTTCAGGGGAGGAAGAGGACTTACTTACCATTTCAATAGGACATGTATGAATGCCAATATATCACAGTTATACATATGCCTTAAACTATTATGTAAGCAAGTTTACAAAATAGTTTATTCAACAAAGTCACACAAGCACGGCAATCAAGTCAAGCATAACATAATCAATTCAAGACATTTTAAAACACACATTACAACCAATACTTCAAGCAAATAACAATTCATGAGATCAATTCGATTCACAATGCCAATTCGATAGGTCAATTCAATGCACAACTAGACATTTTACTTCACTTAGCACACAATTAACACATAACACATAACTATATCACGTAGGAGCACACATTCATGTCAAGACACACAATCTCACATACAAGCATGCACTTTCAAGACACACTTAACAAGCACACATTCAAGGGTCACTACCCACCAGACCGAGGACCCTGTCCCGGCTTATGAGCTAGACAAGCTCTGATACCACCTATAACACCCCAATCCCTCTCGAGACCGAGAGTTCTATCAATCGATCTGATCACAACCCAAACCAAACCCGGGCAAAATTTTCAGGAAAAACGGACGGAGTCTCCCCTGTTTCTAGGCAAATTGTAAAACCTGTAATAGCATTTAAATGGACCAACACCGTGTCCAACCATACAAAACTTCCTCAAGGCCATCCGAGCCTCGGTTCTCAACAATTTAAACTCAGCAAGTATACATACATTTCAAATTTAAAAGCTAACCTATCTCTTTTCATTTTGACAAGTACATTCAAACTTGAAAATTAAACCATACTAAGCTACTACATAAAATAGACTATCATGCCATTCTAGTTCTTTTCCTTTGGACATTACAAACATGCATTTGAAGTTAAGTTATAATAACTAGATACATAATCTAACTTATCAAACTACTTCAACAATCTAATGAAACTTAAATTATATACTTTTGGCATTAAATACATACAACATATGAAAGCATATATCTTCACAACTTCGACACTCAAGCCACATAGGCACGCAAGACAACTCTTCAGGCAACAAACTTCCACGAAATCACGAACTTCCAGCTAACATGACATTTCCTGAAATGTGGGGGTGAGGAGTGAGTATACACAACACGTATACTCAGTGAGGGCGAGACAGATATCGAATTGGAGAGAAAGAAAGTCGTGCAATGCAAATAAGACAGTTAAACAATATAACTGATAAATAAGCAATCAAGATAAACAATCATTACAATAAGTAATTACTGAAAGCATTAACACAACCATTCAAAGCTATACCACACTCTGAAGGCTATGGTTCACTCATACGAGCAATGTACCATTCCACGAGCGATACATCAATCTCGAGCTTGATGTTGACATCGATGACAATAAGCGCGCATCCACCTTATAACACCAGTTTGGAATACCCCGGAAGTATCCAATCAAATCTACGACCTAAATCTCCCTGGGAGGCAACCCAAGCGAGAATGGGAATAGCAGCGGAGCTAGAGCAACCAACACTGGCAACCCGAGGCTACCCAGAGAGGCTTATCACTCACGCGGGAGACACTATGCAATGCAAGACTTGATACAAGGCGATAAACGAGCGATAAACAAGATATCAAGCATTCTCAACAATGGATAAACATTTCAATCAACAACCAACTCTAACAAGCGGAATAAGCATTAGTAAGCATAACAAGCAATAAAAAGCATTAACAAGCATTCTATAGGCATAACATCAAGAAAACACACAAAGTCACAAATCGGCCCCAACTATCAAAACACTACCATCTCCAAACGAGCCACGAGTTCCGGAAACTGACTTCGCCAATCTTCCTAGGTCACTATAAGGCACGTCTAGAGACTCCGAAACCCTACTTAACCCTAGAATTCACGCAAAGCCCGGTTTTCCCCCTTTGCTCGTTTGAACTACAACTATACCAACCAAACACCCAACCAACACCACGACCGCACCAAAAGTGCTTCCATGGGCTCCCGAAACAATGCCATCACGTAAAACGAGAAAACGCTAAAGTCGACCTAAACGACCCCGACTTTCACTAAGCCGTTTTTCTTCGTTTTTCTATTACACATTCCAATTAAACCACTCATTTAGGCATTCTAGCATACCTAGCATCTTCCTACATCAACAAAATGTGTAACGGAGCAATTTCATCGAAACGGGGGTTTACTATTCATTAATTACTATTCATTAATAAATTTAAATTGCAATCTCAATTCTCAACCGCAGAAAATGCTAAAAAGCTATAAATACATGTTCTACAATCGACAAGGAACATTCTTTAAGCAACAAAATGATTAAAACAACAATCTACGAATAAAATTCAAAAATCAAAGTTTAGATACAAATATTTCAAATGCGCAAATAACGATGAAACCCTCACCTTAGACGCTCCTAGACGCTAGGAAAACCTCGTAGAACGCCTCGAAAACCACCCCGTGGAAGCCCTCGCGAAGAATTGATGAATTGAAGTTGAATTCTTTTTTTTTCTCTCTTCTTATTTTCGGCCATCATGCTACTGTTTCAGGTCTATTTTTTTTTATTTTGTGGTATTTAGGCTATTTTAAAGATGGCAAAGGTCAAAAGGGTCAAAGCTTTGGTCAAGGTTGGTCAAACAACTTAAAACTAGTCAAAATGGCCTATTTTTGTGCATTTTTAAGCTAAATAACAAACACCAAAATCAATTCTAGCTAGTAACAATTGAAATATAAAATTTAAGTCATCTAAATACTAGTTTCACTATTTGCTGAGGACTGGAATCCGTTTTCTAGCTAACGCCCTCGATATGCAATGCACGTTGCGACAATAAAAGAATAACAATTGATTCTCAAAGAATCTAAGAAATATATCATTTTTGGAAAGCATCATAGTTTAAAATTTACTCCGGCTCGGAGTTACTTTTCTCATTTATTTGAAAACCGAGTGATTTTAACACAAAACAACCAAAACAATCAAGGTAATCAATATTCATTTAAAATAATCAATTTAACTATTTCTAGAACATTTAAAAGAATTATGAAGTTAACATTAAACTACAAATGAAGGTTAACATAAACACATAGTCAAACACAATTAAACCCTAACATTTAAGATAACACTTAATTAATCACAAGAGAATAAATTCAATTACTATAATTAATAGAAGTAGATAACAACCTTTCAATTATTCAATATATAATTACTAAATGCTTCCAAGAGAAATATGAAAATAGTGCAAATTGGTTGATTTAACTAATTAAACATTTAATCAAATGCAGTCAAGTGCTATTAAATGCATGCCGGGTTCGGGTTATCACAACTACTCTTTCTGACAACTGCTCAGCTTACTAGGTGCCTTGTGAAGTTGCTACACAGAAAGACCGATGGCAATGGTTGACTCAGAAATGAAAGGTGGAAAGTTTTGTAAAGGAAGCACATACGTTATTCTCTTAAAAGAACTGGTAAATGCCCATTCCTGGACCATCCAATTCTTATTCCTCGAACTAAAAGGAAGACCTTTTATGTACCACATTCCATCCCCTTCGGGAAGTCATTCAGATTGGCCAACCCTTTCCTCAGTCGCTTTAGCACGCTTTCTGCCCACTTAGGACAAGGGTGATTCTTGAGACAGCGACTCCCACAACATTAGATTAGCCCAAAAGCTTATCCTTAATCCCAGAAATGCGAGTCAAAGAGCAGGTTCCATAAAGAGAAAGAGGTGTCGTCACCGTAATGTAATAAGAGTTCAAAATGGAATGATCATCTTGAGTTGACACATTTCTTCCACCAACACTGGTAGAGTAAGAAAGAGTGGCAATGCCTAATGGAATGGATACGCATGCGAGCTTGGTTGCCAAGTATAATAATGATAGTAATCTCGTCCCTTTCGTCTAAAAAAGAATAGGTTAAAACAACAATTTTTCCCTTATTACTGTTGGAACGCTTGAGTTTAAGCTTGAAGAAGTTCAGTGCGACAAAAGCTTACACTGGTCAAAGGTTGCCAGCCTCGTAAGGTACTATTGAAATTCTCTTTGGTCCCGTCGTCTTATTGCTCCTACATGTAGATTTCCTTCTGAAAGAGCAAAGTAGAGTTCTACTCTTCTCCGTTCAGTTAGATTGGATCTGTGACTAGATTGATAATATAAGCTGGGTTTCGCCAAACAATTGCATTCCTCTCCCGAGAGGATTACTCCTCCCTTGGCCTAGCCTAACCCTAACGGTTCTATAGCCTCTACCTATTGAGTTGTTTTTCCTGGGGTTCAAGAGTTGCTTTTAGCACTGGGACTTCCATTATATATTGGACAGAGTGCTGATTTTAGAGCCCTTGATTGAGATTGGAGTCTCATCACGAACTCATAATGTCACGCCCCGACCCGACCCCGGAAAAGGCCAAGCCCGAACCTGACACACGGACGGAGTCTCCTCTGTACCGCGGACGATCCGAAAACCCTGAAATCATCGTAATACTTGTGAAAGCCATAAAACAATTCAAACAAGCCAACTTTCTTTTAAAAACATACATCCTCTTATTAACCAACTTTCCAAACCAAAATGCCATGCATACTACATAAGTATTTACGCCACTAAACAGTTAGCTATTAGCATGCATTTCTTTATTAGTCATAAGAGTAAACTTTTACAGCTTTACATTCTTTCAACTTATACAACATAAGACCGTAGAGGCCTCAAACTAGAAAATACATACAACGCTACAAGCCTCAAAATTAAGCAACATCCAAGCAATATACATAACAAGCAAGGCTCGCACAAAATCTGGTAACCAACCACCAGCAAAGCAGAGAAGTGCTATCAAGGAAACACCTCCACCTGCTCCTCCTCCTCTATTACCTCGATAGGTTCTGCTTCAACTACTCCTGTAAAAATATAGTATAGAGAGGAATGAGCAAAAAACTATTGCTTAGCAAGGGCAATTGGTCTCAAGGACGGAGATGAGAGGAGTATGCAATGCAATTAGTCAAGCAATACATACAAATATCATATAGAGGTACAACAAAGCCAACAATAAGGCAAGGCAAGTATTTAAAGCTACAAACACTCATTCAAAGGATACGATACTCTTTTCACGAGCAACTTTCAAACACAAATTCGATGACGACGCGCCCGCCCAAACCACCTTATAACACCAGTTTGGAATACCCCGGAAGTATCCATCAACCTACGACCTAAAACTCCCTGGGAAGAAACCCAAGCGAGAAAGGGAATAGAAGCGGAGCTAGAGCAACCAACACTGGCAACCCAAGGCTACCCAGAGAGGCCCATCACTCATGCGTGAGACACTATGCAATGCAAGACTCGATACAAGGCGATAAACAAGCGATAAAGCCACACGTGGGAGAATCACAAAGTAGGTTACTCTCGCACGCAATAGCAGCAATTGATAAGCATTTCAATCCAAATCAATTCAAACAAGTATTTCAAGCAACCCTAAGCATTTTATAGGCATAAAGTCAAGAAAATACACAAAAACACAAATCGGCCCCAACTTTCAAAACACTACCATTTCCAAACGAGCCACGAGTTCTGGAAACCGACTTCGCCAAACCTCCTAGCTCACCATGAGGCACGTCTAAAGACCCTGAAACCTTACTTTACCCTAGAACTCGCGCAAAGCCCCGATTTCCCCCTTTCTCGTTTGAACTACAACTATACGAACCAAACACCCAACCAACGCCATATTCGCACCAAAAGTGCTTCCATGGCCTCCCGAAACAATACCAACACGCAAAACGAGGAAATGCCAAACTCGACCTAAACGACCCCGACTTTCACCATGGCTTAATTCCCATTTTTTTCCATTACGCAACCCAAACAAACCATACATTTAGGCATTCTAGCACACCTAGCACAATTCTACATCAACGGACAACATAACAGAACAACTTCATCGTTCCAAGGGTTTACTATTCACAAAACACTATTCAACATCCAAATTTAATTGCAATCTCAACATTTAACCGCAGAAAATGTTAAAAATCTATAAATACACGTTCTACAATAGCCAAGGAACATTCTAGAAGCATCAAAACGCTTTAAACAACAATCTACAGATAAAATCTAAAAATTACAAAGTTGATACACTAAACATTTAAATGCGCAAATAACATGATTCCCTCACCGTAGGCACTCCTAGTCACTAGAAAAACAACGCTAGTCACCTCAGAAACCACCCCGCACGAGCTCACGCGAAGATTGAACGATTGGAAGGTTGAAAGGTTTTTTCTTTCTCTATGAAGCTCTCGGCCTGCTCTCTGAATTTCAGCTGCTGTTTTTTTTATTATTTTGCTTTGTTTTAGCTCACTAAGGTTTTAAGTTGGTCAAATGGTCAAAGGCCTAGGTCAAACCACTTAAAACTTGGTCAAAGGCCCTTATTTTGTGCATTTTAAAGCCATTTTAGCTAAGGAAAGATTAATTAAAGCTAGCAACAATTAAAATATAAAATTTAAGTCATCTAAATACTAGTTTCACTATTTGCTGAGGACTAGAAACCGTTCTCTAGCTATCGCTCCCTAAATGCAATGCACGTTGCGACAGCGAGAAAGTAACAATTAATTCACAAAGAATTTAAGAAAATATAATTTTCAAAATAATAAACAAGGAATTTTCACATTCCGGGCTCGAGTATTACACCCTCTCCCCCTTAAAACAATTACGCCCATGCAATTCCTACCTAGTCAAGAAACAACTCCGGATACTGATCCCGAACCTGGTCTTCTCTTTCCCAAGTTGCTTCCTCAAACCCATGATGATTCCACAGAACCTTTACTAACGGAATACTCTTTCTGCGAAGCTCCTAGACTTTTCGATCCACAATTCGAATCGGTTTCTCTTCATAGGTCAACTTTTCTTCAATCTGCAAAGGCTCTGGTTCAAGTACATGTGAAGGGTCTGGATGATACTTCTTCAACATAGACACGTGGAACACATCGTGCAGTCTCGACAAGCTCGGGGGCAAAGCTAACCGATAAGCCAAAGGACCTACCTTTTCGGTGATTTCATACGGACCCACATACCTGAGACTAAGCTTCCCGCTCTTACCGTGCCGAATCAATCCCTTCCGTGGAGAAATCTTAAGAAACACCCAATCTCCCAAATCAAACTCAAGATCCCGACGGTGCTTATCCGCATAACTCTTCTGACGACTCTGAGCTGTAAGCATACGCTGGCGAATAAGGTGAACATTATCTACCATCTTACTCATCTCAGGTAACACAGTCGGATCAACTGTTCTCATCTCTCCAACCTCTTCCCAATATAACGGGATCTGCATTTACGACCATACAACGCCTCGTAGGGAGCCATACCTATAGTAGATTGATAACTATTGTTGTAGGTGAACTCCGCTAAAGGCAAAAACTTCTCCCAGTTCTTCCCAAAGTCTAGCACACATGCTCGAAGCATGTCCTCCAAGATCCTGATGGTTCTCTCAGACTGGCCATCAGTTTGCGGATGATATGCAGTACTGAAGCTCAACTTAGTTCCCATGGCCTCTTGCAACTTCTGCCAAAAACGAGATCTGAATCTGGGATCCCTATCTGACACTATACTCTGTGGCACACCATGCAATCTCACAATATTAGCAACATAAAGTTCAGCTAGCTTATCAAGGCTATCCTGTTTGTTCACGGGAATAAAATGTGTAACTTTAGTCAAGTGGTCCACAACAACCCAAACAGAATCACATCCTCTCGTAGATCTAGGAAGATCGGTCACAAGGTCCATTGTTATATCTACCCACTTCCATTGCGGAATCGACAACGGCTGTAGAAGTCCGGCTGGCCTCTGATGCTCAACTTTAACCCTCTGACAAGTCAAACATCTGGATACATACCCAGCAATCTCCCTCTTCATATTGTTCCACCAGAAGTGTTGTTTCAAGTCTCTATACATTTTTGTACTGCCAGGGTGAATCGTATACCTCGAATTATGTGCCTCGGACATGATCTAATTCTTCAAAGTCGGATCATCAGGAACACATACTCTATCCCTGAATCTGAAGATACCATCTGCATGTACTTTAAACTCCGACTCTCCCCCTTTTGACTTTTCTTGGATTTTCAAGATGTGAGGATCAGTCTTCTGAGCCTCTCTGATATGTGCTAGCAACCCTGACTGAATCTGCAAACTAGCAAATCGAATCCCTACCTTAGTAGCTTCTGGCTTCCATGAACAAATTTCTTCCAAAGTTTCCCAATCCTTGATAATCAAGCTTGCAACAGTAGCCTTTCGGCTCAAAGCATCAGCAACAACATTTGCCTTACCTGGCACGTAGTTAATAGAACAATTGTAACCACCCAATAGCTCTAGCCATCTCCGCTGCCTCATATTCAGATCCTTCTGTGAAAACAAATACTTGAGACTCTTGTGGTCGGTAAAAATTTCAAATCTGCAACCCCACAAGTAATGACGCCACTTCTTCAAAGCAAACACAACTGCAACTAACTCAAGATCATGTGTAGGGTAATTGACTTCATAAGGTTTCAACTTCCTGGAAGCATAAGCAATCACCTTACCATTCTGCATTAAAACACAGCCCAATCCTTCTTTAGATGCATCACTGTAGACAACGAAGTTCTCTGTTCCCTCAGGTAAAGCTAGTATAGGAGCTGTAGTTAGTCTATTCTTCAATTCTTGGAAACTGGATTCACATTTAGCATCCCAGTTGTAGGCAACTTTCTTCCGAGTCAACTGGCTCAAAGGTCCAAAAATTTTGGAAAAGTCTTTAACAAATCTCCGGTAGTAACCTGCCAATCCAAGAAAACTCCGAATCTCTGACACCGTCTCAGGTCTCTTCCAAGATGAAACAACTTCAATCTTAGTTGGGTCCACTGAAATTCCTCGATCTGAAATGATATGGCCTCGAAAAGATATTTGATTCAACCAGAACTCACACTTGCTGAATTTAGCAAAAAGCTTGTTTTCCTGCAAAGTCTGTAGCACAATTTTCAAGTGTTGCTCATGTTCAGCCTCGTTCTTCGAATACACTAAAATGTCGTCAATAAAGATCACGACAAACTGATCAAGGTAAGGTCGAAAAACCCTCTGCATCAAGTCCATGAATGCGGCTGGTGCATTCGTCAAACCAAACGGCAAAACAACAAATTCATAGTGGCCATATCTAGTCCTGAATACCGTCTTTGGTATATCGTCACTCCGAATTCTAAGTTGATAGTAACCCTGCCTCAAGTCAAATTTGGAGTAAACACTCGCACCCTGCAACTGGTCAAACAATTCTTCAATCAACGGCAATAGGTATTTGTTCTTAATCGTGACTTGATTAAGTCCCCTGTAATCAATGCATAACCGTAGCGTGTCGTCTTTCTTTCTCAAAAACAACACAGGTGCGCCCCACGGCGAAGAACTAGGTTGTATAAACCCTTTCTCAAGCAAGTTCTGAAGCTGAATTTTTAACTCTTGAAGTTCAGCCGATGCCATTCTATAAGGACTCCTAGAAATCGGTGCAGTGCCTGGCACAAGATCAATCACGAACTCAATCTCTCTATCCGGTGGTAAACCCGGTAATTCCTCGGGAAATACACCAGGGAAGTCTCTAACAATCGGAACCTCATTCAAACTCAACTTATCAGTAGGTTGATTGATCAAATAAGCTAAGTAAGCTTCACAACCCTTATTCAACAACTTAGAAGTCTTGATCGCTGATAAAAGAGGAATTCGGGCAGCCCTGCAATTCCCAACAATCTCTAGTACCAGTAGGTCAGGAACCTGAAGATAAACGATCTTTGTTCTACAATCCAACTGAGCATAATACTTTCCCAACCAGTCCATTCCCAAAATGATTTCAAAGTCACGGAATGGCAATATAATTAAATCAGCAGGAAATTTACGGTTCTCAATGCATATATCACAAGATTTGTAAATAGACTGAGTAACAAATTTTGCACCCAAAGGCGTACTAACTTCAACTTCATGCGGCAATTTATCAATGCAAACATTCACAGATCGTGCACATGCAGGGGTTATAAGCGAATGTGTAGCTCCGGGATCAATCAAAACTTTAACTGGCTAAGTATTGAGAAGAAAGGTACCTTCCACAATAGCTGTAGTATTAGGCAGCTCCTCCGCATCTAGTGCAAAGACCCTAGCCTGAACTCTCTGCGCTGGACGTGCACCTGCAGCCCTATTCTGAACACCTTGGCCTCCACCACGGCCCTGAACATTGTTATACTTAGGGCAATCTCTCACCCTATGGTCATCACTGCCACAACCCGTACATTTACAACTCTTCCTCCAGCAGTTAGCCTCAACATGCCCCGATCGATTACAATAATTACACTCCTGATTTTGCCTAACTGCAGTGTTTCCCGTAGGTCCTGGGGCTCTGGTGGTAGTAGGAACTGTACCTCCCTGCTGAGGTCTAGTCACAGCTGGCCTAGCCTGAATCTGCTGCTGTGGCTGATACGGACGTTGCTGAGGAACCTGTGCAGAAGTCTGATACTGCCTCGGCTGACTCTGGTTGCTCTGGCCCAAATATTGCTTCTTACTCAGCTGACTGCTCTCAGCTAACATCTCAGCCTTCCGTTTCTCAAACTTCGAGGCTGCCTGAAATGCGTCGGGAAAAGTAGTGTAGGTCTGCCCAGTCAAATGCAACTGTATGTCCATTCTCAACCCACGGACAAACCTATGAATCATCCTCCTAGCCGGCCGTACCAACTCGAGCATATACCTCGACAGGCTAACAAACCTAGCCTCGTACTGTGCAACAGTCATGTTTCCCTACTTCAGGGCCACAAACTCATCCTCCCACCTTTCCATAGCCATCTCGGGAATATATTTGTCCCGGAACTCACTTACAAAATCATCCTACAAATGTGGTACATCCTCACAATCCCACCTCAATCTGACAGTATTCCACCACTGCTCTGCATCGCCCTCAAACAGGAATGATGCATAATCTATTCTTGCCTCATCGGTGTACCTCAAAGCGGTGAAAATATTCTCAACACGATTAATCCATCTCTCGGCCGCCTCATCATCCGGCTCTCCGAAGAACTTTCCCGGCTCATGCCTCAGAAATTTCTCTAACTGATTATTCTCAACTCTATACCCCTGTCCACCAGGATTAACTTGATTTCCCTGGGGATTATTCCTGTCCTGCCTCTATTCATGCAGCACCTGTGTAATCCGGTCTACTGCAGTAGTCATGGTAGCCATAAACTGCTCAGGCAACGGCTGCTGACCCTGTTCTGCTACCTCTTCATATGATCCTATACCTTGAGTACCACGACGTGGCGGCATAGTGGCAATTCACAATAGCTGGCAACATTTAAAAGCAGTTTATAGACAGAAATATAGCAGATAAGATTAGATAACACTCAAGTCAATAACAATCAAACATTCTAACACGCAATTCACATAACACAAGATTGACATGCCAAACTATTTCACTTAAACACATAAACATTCCAAGTTCACAAAGTCATGCTAGAACATTTTCTTTTAACTTGGCAATCATACATAAACACTTTAGCATTTTAGACCTTTACCCCACAGACCGAGAATCATATCCCGGCTCATGCAAGACTATCATGCTCTGATACCACCTAAAGATGTCACGCCCCGACCCGACCCCGCAAAGGGCCAAGCCCGGACCTGACACACGGACGGAGTCTCCTCTGTACCGCGGACGATCCGAAAACCCTAAAATCATCGTAATACTTGCGAAAGCCATAAAACAATTCAAACAAGCCAACTTTCTTTTAAAAACATACATCCTCTTATTAACCAACTTTCCAAACCAAAATGCCATGCATACTACACAAGTATTTATGCCACTAAACAGTTAGCTATTAGCATGCATTTCTTTACTAGTCAAAAGAGTAAACTTTTACAGCTTTACATTCTTTCAACTTATACAACATAAGACCGTAGAGGCCTCAAACTAGAAAATACATACAAGGCTACAAGCCTCAAAATTAAGCGACATCCAATCAATATACATAACAAGCAAGGCTCACACAAAATCTGGTAACCAACCACCAGCAAAGCAGAGAAGTGCAATCACGGAAACACCTCCACCTGCTCCTCCTCCTCTATTAACTCGATAGGTTCTGCTTCAACTACTCCTGTAAAAATATAGTATAGAGAGGAATGAGCAAAAACTATTGCTCAACGAGGGAAATTGGTCTCAAGGACGGAGATGAGAGGAGTATGCAATGCAATTAGTCAAGTAATACATACAAATATCATATAGAGGTACAACAAAGCCAACAATAAGGCAAGGCAAGTTTTTAAAGCTACAAACACTCATTCAAAGGATACGATACTCTTTTCACGAGCAACTTTCAAACACAAATTCGATGACGACGCGCCGGCCCAAACCACCTTATAACACCAGTTTGGAATACCCCAGAAGTATCCATCAACCTACGACCCAAAACTCCCTGGGAGGCAACCCAAGCGAGAAAGGGAATAGCAGCGGAGCTAGAGCAACCAACACTGGCAACCCAAGGCTACCCAGAGAGGCCCATCACTCACGCGCGAGACACTATGTAATGCAAGACTCGATACAAGGCGATAAACAAGCGATAAAGCCACATGTGGGAGAATAACAAAGTAGGTTACTCTCGCACGCAATAGCAGCAATTGATAAGCATTTCAATCCAAATCAATTCAAACAAGTATTTCAAGCAACCGTAAGCATTCTATAGGCATAAAGTCAAGAAAACACACAAAAACACAAATCGGCCCCAACTTTCAAAACACTACCATTTCCAAACGAGCCACGAGTTCTGGAAACCGACTTCGCCAAACCTCCTAGGTCACCATAAGGCACGTCTAAAGATCCCGAAACCTTACTTTACTCTAGAACTCGCGCAAAGCCCCGATTTCCCCCTTTCTCGTTTGAACTACAACTATACTAACCAAACACCCAACCAATGCCATATTCACACCAAAAGTGCTTCCATGGCCTCCCGAAACAATGCCAACACACAAAACGAGAAAATGCAAAACTCGACCTAAACGGCCCCAACTTTCACCAAGGCTTAATTCCCGTTTTTTTCCATTACGCAACCCAAACAAACCATGCATTTAGGCATTCTAGCACACCTAGCACAATTCTACATCAACGGATAGCATAACGGAACAACTTCATCGTTCTAAGGGTTTACTATTCATAAAACACTATTCAACATCCAAATTTAATTGCAATCTCAACATTTAACCATAGAAAATGTTAAAAAGCTACAAATACACGTTCTACAATAGCCAAGGAACATTCTAGAAGCATCAAAACGCTTTGAACAACAATCTACGGATAAAATCTAAAAATTGCAAAGTTGATACACTAAACATTTAAATGCGCAAATAACATGATTCCCTCGCCTTAGGCACTCCTAGTCGCTAGGAAAACAACGCTAGTCACCTCGGAAACTACCCCGCACGAGCTCACGCGAAGATTGAACGATTGGAAGGTTGAAAGGTTTTTTTTTTTCTCTATGAAGCTGTCGGCCTGCTCTCTGAATTTCAGCTGCTGTTTTTTTTTTTTTTTTTGCTTTGTTTTAGCTCACTAAGGTTTTAAGCTGTTCAAATGGTCAAAGGCCTAGGTCAAACCACTTAAAACTTGGTCAAAGGCCCTTATTTTGTTCATTTTAAAGCCATTTTAGCTAAGGAAAGATTAATTAAAGCTAGCAACAATTAAAATATAAAATTTAAGTCATCTAAATACTAGTTTCATTATTTGCTAAGGACTAGAAACCGTTCTCTAGCTATCGCTCCCTAAATGCAATGCACGTTGCGACAGCGAGAAAGTAACAATTAATTAACAAAGAATTTAAGGAAATATAATTTTCAAAATAATAAACAAGGAATTTTCACATTCCGGGCTCGGGTATTACACATAAAGAAGGTGATCAACCTCTCTTTAGTAATAGGGAAGTTCATAACTAATAACCTTCCTGCAATTCAATTCCCTTAAGCCCTTCAAGCTAGTCCTATGGGTTGTCCTGTGATAAAGAATCACTTAGATGATGAGAAAATAGCTAGTCACGGAGCTTAGTCATTGGTGATAGTCTGATCCCGATCCCACTATCACCTCTTGGCTTTGCTTTAATAGAATATATTCGATTGTAAGTGAAGCGAACCTTGACTCTTAAAACGAAAAGGGCAGGCAAGGCAAAGCAAAGACAGAGCTTAAACAACTCTCTCCTCAACAAGCTAGCACATAGCGCGATGCACTGGTTTTGAGGTCATCGATGAACCGAGCTAACTTCGTCGCTAGGGCACTTCAAGAGTCCTACTACTCTTACCTCCCTTCCTTGCCTCGGTGTCTTCTACGTGAATACACTATGTTACCATCAGTATCAAAGCATAGCACTTCTAAGATCACAGGCAGGGGAGGTAGGGAATAAAGTACATTGCGTGATTCATCAAGCTGTGGGGTGAGTAGGATTACTGAAATATTGACTTACACGGGTCTTGTGAGACCCCAGATTTCGTCTTTGCCTAGATTTGCTTGATTTGACATGTTTATGTGTTATATGAGTTAGAATGTGCTAATTCTATGATTTATAGTCCTATTACATGCTAAGTGTGCATTCATGAAATTTTTATCAAAATCGGCGTTAGAAATTTTATCGACGATTTTTGTGAATAGTGTTTTGAACACACGTCTGCTAAAATTTTTACACGGGTATTTTAAACATTTTAAAACCTAGTCCTCGGATATTAATAGACCCATGTCTGATTAAAACATATTTTGAATCAGGTTAGGAATTTTAAAGGTTTTTACACATTCTTATGCAAAAACTGAATTTTTACCCGAGCGAGTGTATGAGTATGCATGTGAAAATGTTGTCACCTATTCTTAAACTACTAAATATAGTATTTTTACTTGAGCAAGCAAAATAGGCAAGAAATAGGATTAAAAGATTATAAAACAAATTAAAAGACTAAAAAATACTAAATTGCTCAACTTTGACTTTTTAATTTTTGTTGCCCTTGGCTATATATATCATCGACACATACTAAAACAACACAAAAACACCTAAATATAGACACACATTGTTGTGGCTTGGAGGAGGAAAATAGAACCATTTTCAACATATTTTCAATGTGAATTTTCTTTAGAAAACCTAGTTTTTGTCCGTAGTTTTGTAAACCGAGCTAGATTCCGCTTGTTGGGTATGCATTGCACGCATTCGTAGGCTTGTTTCGGATCAAAGGTGAGAGAAAATTTTTAGATCTCAAAGTGTTATTTTTATGTCTTTTCATATAACTGTTTATTTAGCCAGTGAAATGCTAAACTGTCTTAGATTATTGCTCAGTAGATGCTAAGAGTCATTTATATGGGTTTATAGCTGTTTTGAACCATGGTAGCGCATATTTCTATTTTTTGAGTATTAAAGTTGAGAATTTGGCTAAATGTGGATTAATTGAGGTTGTGGTCGTTGGAATCGATTGTTGTTAGCTTCTAAAAGTTTGTTAAATACGTGGTAGTAATGTTGTAATGCCAAAATTTTGATTGTGATGTCGTGGTGAAAGTCCAGAAATTTCAGCCATGGTGCATTGAGGTTTTAGGGTTGTTGGGCTTGTTTTGGATGGATTATGGTTGGTTTCCGAGGGGACTAATGTAGTTGCTTGAGTGGGTGGGTGAGAGAAACTGGTTAGGAGGTTATTGGATTAGTAGAATGTAAGTTATAACTTTTAGAAGTTTGAGTTGTCTTTCTTTAAAATGTTGAACTATTGTCTTTGGGTGTTTGGGTGGTGTTGAGTGATTGAATCTTGTGTTGTTGGACGTTAGACTCAGGTTTGGTTGTGTGGATTAATGCTTCTTAGGTTGGGTGGCCTACTTTGTCATCTAACCTAGTTATTGGGTTGTTAATTGATTAAATGATATTATGTTGTTGAAATGTTATTAACTAATTGATTATTGATGAAGCCGGGAGATAGGCAACCTAGTTTTGTTGTCCTCTTGTGATATGAATGATTATTATTATTTTCCTCAGTGTTGGTATGTGTGTGCCACATCTCAGACAGCGTTGGGTTGTCGGGTTGATAACGACATGACTTTCATAGGCTACCTCCAGCTCGCATGGGAGGAGATGCCATGGAGGGAGGGGCTAGATAGGTGCCTCGGGTGCGTGAGTAATATGGAGTTATAAGAAGATAGTTGAGATCGTGATGGAGTTTGAAGCTACACCAACTAGAGTATCCTTATTGATTGGCTATGATTATTGTTATGTTATAATTGTGACGCTCGAGATTTAGTCATGCATTTAATTACTGATGCATCCTTTGTTTGTGCATCTCTTTCTATGCCTTATTAACTGCCTTCTTAAGTTACTATTCACTTCGTTTTTAAACTGCATTCTATTGGTTAATTAGCATTTTAATTAAATCATATTAATTGTAAAAGTAGTGGGAAAAATGTGCATTTGAACTTAGGAGAGCTCGTTTAGAAAATGATTTTTGTAGTTGAATGAATAGTATTCGTAACTAACTTAGAGATTTAATTAACTAGCACACATGTTTCACCGTAGGCTCGTTTTTAAGCTTACTACGCGCATTTTAAAAGCCACTTAAGCACCCCAAACATGACCCCACCCCAATATATCCTCAACATAACATAACATTAACTCATATAACACAAGAAAAAAAAATAAAAGCTGAAAAAAAGGGAGCAGAACCCGACAGCTCCAAGGGAAGAAAAGAAGGAGATTTTGCTCACCAAGCCTCCAATCCAAGCCTCTCCAAGCCTTGAGCAACTAGTGTAAGGTGTGTGCAAGGTTCCTAGGTGCTCCTACGCGCATTGGTGAGGGATTTCACGGCTTGTTTTTGCATTTCTAAATAGTTGCTCTTTTCTTGATTTGTTGAAAATGTGTTCAAATGCCATTGTATTAGTTATTTATGCTATTATACCATGTGTAATACCCGAGCCCGGAATGTGAAAATTCTTTGTTTATTAGTTTGAAAATTATATTTCCTTGAATTCTTTGTGAATTAACTGTTACTTTCTCGCCGTCGCAACGTGCATTGCATTTAAGGAGCGATAGCTAGATAACGATTTTTAGTCCTCAGCAAATAGTGAAACTAGTATTTAGATGACTTAAATTTTATATTTTAAATGTTGCTAGCTTTAATTGAACTTACCTTAGCTGAAATGGCTTTAAAACGCACAAAATAGGGCCCTTTGACCAAGTTTTAAGTAGTTGACCTTGGACCTTTGACTTGTTGACCATTTAACACTTAAATAAGCTAAAAACTAAGCAAAATAAAAGAGAAACAGCAGCAAAAAAAGAGCAGCAGGCCGTGAGCTTCATTGAGGAAAAAAAAAAAAACCTTTCAACTTCCAATCGATCAATCTTCGCGAGAGCTCGTGCGGGGTGGTTTCCGAGGCAACCAACATTGTTTTCCTAGCGACTAGGAGTACCTAAGGTGAGGGAAGCATGTTATTTGCGCATTTATACGTTGTATATGTTAACTTTGTCAATTTTTAGATTTATCCGTAGATCGTTATTTAAAGCAATTTGATGCTTCTATAATGTTCCTTGGCATTTGTAGAACATGTATTTATAACTTTGTAACATTTTCTGCGGTTAAATGTTGTGATTGCAAATTAAATTGTTAAATAAATAGTGTTTTGTGAATAGTAAAATCTTGAAACGTTAAAATTGCGCTGTTATGCTTTCCGTTGATCTAGAAACGTGATAGGTATGCTAGAATGATAAAATGTGTGGTTTTTTTGGGTTGCGTAGTGGAAAAAATGAGAATTAAGCCTTTGGGAAAGTCAGGGTCGTTTAGGTCGACTTTAGCATTTTCTCGTTTTGCGTGTTGGCATTTCTTCGGGAAGCCATGGAAGCACTTTTGGTGCGATTATGGCGTTGGTTGGGTGTTTGGTTGATATAGTTGTAGTTCAAACGAGAAAGGGGGAAATTGGGGCTTTGCGCGAGTTCTAGGGTAAAGTAAGGTTTCGGGGTCTTTAGACGTGCCTTATGGTGACCTAGGAGGGTTGGCGAAGTTGATTTCCAGAACTCGTGGCTCGTTTGGAAATGGTAGCATTTTGATAGTTGGGGCCGATTTGTGTTTTGTGTGTTTTCTTGTCTTTATGCCTATAGAATGCTTAGAATTACTTGCAATACTTGTTTGAGTTGTTTTGGATTGAATTGCTTATCAATTGCTTCTATTGCGTGCGAGAGTAACCTACTTTGTTATTCTCCCACGTGTGGCTTTATCGCTTGTTTATTGCCTTGTATCGAGTCTTGCATTGCATAGTGTCTCGCGCGTGAGTGATGGGCCTCTCTGGGTAGCCTCAGGTTGCCAGTGTTGGTTGCTCTAGCTCCGCTGCTATTCCCTTTCTCGCTTGGGTTGCCTCCCAGGGAGATTTGGGTCGTAGGTTGATGGATACTTCCGGGGTATTCCAAACTGGTGTTATAAGGTGGTTTGGGCCGGCGCGTCATCATCGAATTCGTGTTTGAAAGTTGCTCGTGAAAAGAGTATCGTATCCTTTGAATGAGTGTTATAGCTTTAAATACTTGCCTTGCTTTATTATTGGCTTTGGATGTAACTTATATGATTTGTATGTATTGCTTGGCTAATTGCATTGCATACTCCTTTCATCTCCGTCCTTGAGACCAATTGCCCTCGCTGAGCAATAGTTTTTGCTCATTCCTTTCTATACCATGTTTTTACAGGAGTAGTTGAAGCAGACCCTCTCGAGGTAATAGAGGAGGAGGAGCAGGTGGAGGTGTTTCCGTGATAGCACTTCCCTGCTTTGCTGGTGGTTGGTTACCAGTTTTGTGCGAACCTTGCATGTTATGTATATTGCGTGGAGGTCGCTTAATTTTGAGGCTTGTAGCCTTGTATATATTCCTAGTTTAAGGCCTCTATGGTCTTATGTTGTATAAGTTGAAAGAATGTAAAGTTGTAACTTATACTCTTGTGACTAGTAAGAAAATGCATGCTAATAGCTAATGGTTTAGTGGCATAAATACCTGTGTAGTATGCATGGCATTTTTGGTTTGGAAAGTTGGATAATAAGAAATGTATGTTTTTAAAGAAAGTTGGCTTGTTTTGACTATTATATGGCTTTCGCAAGTGTTATATTGATTTTAGGGTTTTCGGATCGTCCGCGGTACAGAGGAGACTCCGTTCGTGTGTCGGGTCCGGGCTTGGCCTTTTGCGGGGTCGGGTCGGGGCGTGACACCATGTATATGAATGCTAGAGAACATATTTGAGCCATCGTTTCGCAATTTAAACGATTAGAATCGTTAGTTTGATTTTTAGGGTAAATAGTGACATTTTTCTAGGATTTTGCGTAATTGCTCAAATTAGCTTGATTCAATGCTTCTAATAGATACCTTAGGTGCTAGTGAAGATAACCTAATAGCCCCGTGCACTTGCATTGCCCTTAAATCGCCTGAAATGGAAAATAGCCGACTTTAATTTGGGGCTTTCGGGGTTAATGCGAATCCGGGTGTATTCGGGTTTCAATTCTAGTATTCTTAGGCTACCTCGGTGCTATAGAAGCCTTGATATTCCTTGTTTGAAGCCCAGACAATGTATGTGTAGTTTAAAGCCATAAGAGGGAATTTGGGGCTTTCAGGGTAATCGCGGGCATTTGAATGAGTTAGAGGGTTGTGAGGGTACCTTGAGGGTTAGTTACAAGGTTGGGAGAGTTTCCTTTGAAAATGGAATCATTAACCTTGGTTTGGAAGAGAATTAGTTTGAAAACCAAAGGGGTTTAGGTGCAATTTCGGTTGACTCACACTTCTAAACCCATGGCATGACTCCTTAAGCGGTTATATGTGGATTCAAGTTGATTTGGAGCTTTTGGTATAATTCTATGCTTATCTTGTATATGTTCCTTTGTAAACTTCTTATTAGCTTCTCTAATTGCTTCTATTTTAATTGCATCGAGGTCAACCTACTTTGTTGATCCTCCTATGTGTTAATGCTTATATTATTGCTATTAATTTGCTATTGTTAAGTGCATTGCATCGTGGTTGCGCAACCATAGTGTTAGGGGCGGATGTGTTGAATATCGGCTGGGCGGCAGAGGGCTTGCCGGTGGATATTCAAACTCCGTGCCCTAGTCCCTCATTCGCCTAGTCCGGAGATTGCCAGGGGATGTTGGGTCGTAGGATTCGGGGTACATCCGGAGTACATCCACTGGAGTGTTTGGGGATTATGCCGGCTTATCGTGATCGTGCTCGTGGTTCGTGGATCGTGATTGAAGACCAGTGAAGATTTGTGTATAGGGGATTGTGTGAAATGTATCCTTTTAAATGTGTGGTTACTTTAGTTATCATTGTTTCTTAAATTGTCTAAGTGATATTGTTGTATAATTGTATTATCTGTTGCATTGCACGCCCCGGGACTATATCTCTCACTGGGCAACAGTGGTTGCTCATACCTCGATATATATTTCAGGAGACGCTGAGGGTGATCCCCAGCTTGTTGAGTTAGTTGAGGAGGAGGAAGTTCAGATTGATCCTTTACCTTAGTTGCTGTGCCTGATAGCTTGAGGTGGTTTAATTCCTTGCTGCTTTATGGAAGGCTCAACTCTTTATTTTATGTCCTATTTTGTAGCCTAAGGGCTATGTATATGCTTGTTGTATAAGTTGAAGACTAGTTGGTTGTGGTGTAGCTTTGAAAGCCTATGTACTGTAATAACTTATGATCTACTTCTATTCGCTTTGCTTGCTTGGGAGTGAATGGCTTAAAGTCGAAATGTTTGATCTTTCAATTATGTTTAATTGAATTTCTACAATGTCATGATTATAAAACTATGTTGATAATAAGTTCTCGCATGCTTGTGTGTTTTGGAACTATTGTGTACTATAAGGCTCGGATGGCCTTAGAACTTTGATGTCTAATTAAGAAAAGCTTGTATTGTTTTGTTGGGACCCTGTTTGAGTGTTTACAGGTTTTTAGAATGTCCACGGTACAGGGGAGACTCTGTCCGTGTGTCGGGTCCAGACTTAACCTTTAGCTTGGGGGTTGGGTAGGGGCGTGACATTTAAGTGGTATCAGAGCTATAGACTGCATGAAGCCGGGTTAAATTTCTCGGTCTGTGGGTAGAGATTTGTTATGTGACTTTGTGAATACATGAGTCTTTGATTTTGATTTGCCTAAGTGAAATTTGAATAAGGAATGAACATGCTAGCTTGGAAATAGAATATCAAGAGTCTAGAATGTCAAGTATGACCTAGTGATCTACGTGTACTTCAAGAATGTGGAATATTTATTTGAACTTCTATGTACTTGACTTTATGTGAATCTAATTGGACTTTTCTTTATGTGTTTACTTATAAATTGCATATATACATATATATACCTGTTATAACACTTCGCATTCTAGCTATTCGAGATGGGGCCCCGCCGTCGTGCTGATAATCCAAATGTTGGTGGAGAACCCGAGGGGGTTCATGGGCAAGAAGCTGAGGTGGCCGAAAATGCACCGCAAGTTCAAGAACCGAGCACTGCACAGATCTTGGCCACGATGGCCACTGCTATGAACACTATCGCCCAGTTTGTTACACAACAGGGTCAGCCAGGGGTCGTTGGAGGTAATCAGGCTGCGAGAGCCAGAGGTACTGGTCCTACCGGAGGGAATCTGTATGATCGGTTTATACATCATGGGGCCCATACTTTCTTTGGGGAGCCGGATGATATGAAGGCTGAGATGTGGCTAAGGAAGTTTGAGAGAGTGGCAGCAATACTCGAGTGCCATGATGACAGGAAGATTACTTATGCCACTTTCCTTCTCAAGGGTGATGATGAAGATTGGTGGCATACCGTCAGTGAGAAATGGGAAGCCGAGGGCGTTCATCATTCATGGGCTGACTTTGTCCGAGAATTTCGAGACAAGTATATATCGGTAGTTGCCCACGAGAGGCGTCAAACAGAGTTCATAAACTTGAAGCAGGGAAGTATGACGGTAGATCAATACGAGGCTACTTTTACCCGGCTTTCCCGTTATGCACCAGTTTTGATTCAGCCGGAGGACATGAAGATCCAGAGGTTCATCCTGGGTTTGAGGAGGGATATTATGCTGAACTTGTCTTCAAATTATTTTCCCAACTATGCTGCAGTAGTCCGAGCTGCCTTGAGATATGAGAAACGCAAGGCCGATGTGTTAGCCGAGACCAGTCAATCGAGTAAACGGTTTTAGTCTCAGAGTCAAGGGTACCAGGGGCAGACTGTATCAATTGGGCAGAGTTCACAGCCGAGGCAGACTCAGAGTTATACAGGGCCTACTCAGACTCAGACACGACCAGTTCAGAGTCAGACTCAGAGTCAGTTCTGTCCAGCAGTTTCCCGTTCACAGCAGGGTAGTTCAGCTACCTCTACTTACAGAGCTCCTTCGGGAGGCACTGTTGCAAGACGTCACCAGCAGTGCAGCTTCTGTCAGCGCCAGGGCCACACTGAGGATGTTTGTTGGAAGAACATAACAAGTGTACAGGTTGCGGCAGTGATCAGCACAGGGTTAAAGACTGTCAGAAATTTAAGAACCCTAGGGGTCAGACATCAGCTCAGAACTCTCAGAGCAGGGCACCAGCTACAGCACCACCACCACGAGGCCAGGCCCGTGTATTTGCTTTGGATGCTGAGGAGCTTCCGGGTACTACCACTGTGGTAGAAGGTATTTTTCTTCTTAATGATCAATCAGTTAAGGTTTTAATTGATTCTGGGGCTTCGCATTCTTTTATTACTCCTACTTGTGCACAAAATGCTAAATTGAAACATGATAAATTGTTGCATGAGATTGTGGTTTATACTCCTATGGGTCCGAAGTTTGTTACTAGATCTATTTGTAGAGCATGTAGTATATTTATTGAGGGTCGTGTTTTTCCTGCTGATTTGATTATCCTACCCTTCAATGACTTTGAAATTATATTGGGGATGGACTGGTTAAGTAAATATTATGCCCAGCTTGATTCTAGAAAGAAGATTGTGTATCTAGAAATGCCTGACCAGCCTATACTTAAAATAGTTGGTAGTAGAAAATCTACGGGAACTCCTATTATTTCTTCTATTAGGGCATCTAAATTATTGAGCAAGGGTTGTGAGGCTTATCTTGCATATTTGATTAATCAACCTGGGGATCAATTGAAATTGAATGATGTGCCTATCGTGAGGGAGTTTTCGGGGGTCTTTCCTGAGGAATTACCTGGGTTACCGCCTGATAGAGAGATAGAGTTCATGATTGATTTACTGTCGGGGACTTCACCTATCTCTAGGACTCCGTATAGAATGGCTCCACCTGAATTGCAGGAATTGAAAGTTCAATTGCAGGGCTAGCTTGAGAAGGGATTCATTCAGCCGAGTTCTTCACCGTGGGGCGCGCCAGTTCTATTCGTTAAAAAGAAAGACGGATCTCTTCGCCTATGCATTGATTATCGGGGTCTTAATCAGGTAACCATCAAAAATAAATATCCTTTGCCTTTAATCGAAGAGTTATTTGATCAGTTGCAAGGCGCCAGGGTATTCTCTAAATTTAATCTGAGGCAGGGCTATTATCAACTGAGAATTAAGAAAGATAATGTTCCTAAAACTGCTTTCAGAACTCGATATGGCCATTATGAGTTTGTTGTCTTGCCGTTTGGTCTTACTAATGCTCCCGCCGCATTCATGGACTTAATGCAGAGGGTATTCCGTCCTTATCTAGACCAATTTGTGGTCATATTTATTGATGATATCCTTGTCTATTCTAAATCTGAGGCGGAACATGAACAGCATCTCAGAATTGTGTTGCAGACTCTTCAGGAGCATCAGTTATTTGCAAAGTTTAGCAAATGTGAATTCTGGCTTAAGCAAGTTGCTTTTCTTGGCCATATTATCTCGCAGGATGGTATTTCTGTTGATCCAGCGAAGATTGAAGTGGTGTTATCTTGGAAATGACCTGAAACTGTTACAGAAATTCGTAGCTTCCTTGGTTTAGCTGGGTATTATCGGAGGTTTGTCAAGGATTTCTCTAATATTGCAGGGCCTTTAACTCAACTTACTCAGAAGAAAACAGTTTTTGGCTGGAGTGATAAATGCGAGGCCAGCTTCCAGGTATTGAAGAAGAGATTGACTACAGCTCCTATTCTTGCTTTACCTGAGGGTTATGATAACCTGGTGATCTATAGTGATGCTTCGAAGGAAGGTCTGGGTTGTGTATTGATGCAGAATGGCAGGGTTATTGCTTATGCTTCCAGGAAACTGAAGCCTTATGAACTCAACTATCCAACTCATGATCTTGAGCTTGCAGCTATCATTCTTGCATTAAAGAAATGGCGTCATTATCTCTGGGGCAACAAGTTTGAAATCTTTACAGATCATAAGAGCTTGAAATATCTGTTTTCACAGAAAGAGTTGAACATGAGGCAGAGGCGTTGGCTAGAATTACTTGAGGACTATAACTGCACTATTAACTATCTTCCGGGCAAGGCCAATATTGTTGCTGATGCTTTGAGTCGAAAGGCTACTGTTGCTAGCTTGATTATCAAGAATTGGGAATTCATGGAAGAATTGTGCTTATGGAAGCCTAGTACTTCAAATTTTGGTATTCAATTCGCAAGTTTGCAGATTCAATCTATGTTATTATCCAGGATTCGGGAAGCTCAACAGGCTGATCTTCAATTATTGAAAGTCTTAGAGAATTCTAAAGGGGGAGAGTCGGATTTCAAACTGCACGACGATGGTAATCTCAAATTCAAAGGTAGAATCTGTATTCCGAATGATCCAACTCTGAAGAAGGATATTCTTGCTGAGGCACACAGTTCCAGATATACTATCCATCCAGCCAGTACTAAAATGTATAGAGATTTGAAGCAGAATTTTTGGTAGAATAATATGAAGAGAGAAATTGCTAACTATGTTGCCCGATGTCTTACTTGTCAGAAAGTTAAAGCAGAACATCAGAGACCTGCAGGGTTGTTGCAGCCTTTGGCTATTCCTGTTTGGAAATGGGATCATATTACCATGGATTTCGTATCAGATTTACCGAGGTCTTCGAAGGGTAATGACTCAGTTTGGGTTATTGTGGATAGATTGACCAAGACTTCTCACTTCATTGCTAAAAAGAAGTCTGATTCTCTTGATAAACTGGTAGAGTTATATATTGAGAATGTTGTCCGACTTCATGGAATTCCAAAGAGTATTGTGTCGGATAGAGATCCCAGATTCACATCGCAGTTCTGGCAGAAGATTCAAAAAGCTTTGGGCACGACTTTGAATTTCAGTACAGCTTATCATCCCTAGACAGATGGTCAATCCGAGAGAACTATCTTAATCCTTGAGGATATGTTACGGGCTTGCATTCTGGACTTCGGTAAGAGTTGGGAGAAGTATTTGCCACTCGCAGAGTTCGCCTATAACAATAGTTATCAAGCTACTATTGGTATGGCACCATATGAGGCATTGTATGGGCGTAAATGTCGGTCTCCTCTCTACTGGGATGATGTTGGCGAGATGAAGACTATCGACCCTACTCTCTTACCTGAAATGAACAAAATGATTGATCATGTGCAGCTTATCAGAAAAAGAATGCTTACAGCACAAAGCCGGCAAAAGAGTGATGCGGATAGATGACGTCGTGATCTGAAATTTGCTGTGGAGGATCGAGTATTTCTGAAAATTTCTTCTCGCAAGGGTTTGATTCGGCATGGTAAAGGGGGTAAACTCAGTCCTCAATATGTGGGACCATTTGAGATAACTGAAACTGTTGGTGAATTGGCTTACCGTTTGGCTTTGCCTCCCAGTCTGGGCAGAATTCATGACGTATTCCATGTTTCCATGCTTCGGAAGTATCAGCCAGATCCCTCTCACATACTTGAACCGGAACCGCTAGAGGTCAGTGAAACTTTGACCTATACAGAGAAACCTCTTCGAATTGTTGATCAGAAAGTTCAGGAGCTGAGGACTAAAAGCATTCCGATGGTTAAAGTTATGTGGGATCATCACAGAGTAGAGGATGCGACGTGGGAGAGAGAGGAGCAGATGCGGGAACGGTATCTGTGACACCCCGATCCCTCTCGAGACAGGGAGTTCTATCAATCAAACTAATCACAACCCAAACCAAACCCGGGCAAAATTTTCAGGGAAAACGGACGGAGTCTCCCCTGTTTATAGGCGAAATGCAAAACCTGTAATAGCATATAAATGGACCACCACCGTGTCCAACCATACAAAACTTCCTCAAGGCCATCCGAGCCTCGGTTCTCAACAATTTAAACTCAGCAAGTATACATACATTTCCAATTTAAAAACTAACCTATCTTTTCATTTTGACAAGTACATTCAATTTAGGCAATTAAACCATACAAAACTACTGCATAAAATAAACTATCATGCCATTCTAATTCTTTTCCTTTGGACATTACAGCCATGCATTGAAGTTAAGCTACATTAACTATATACATAATCTAATTTATCAAACCATTCCAACTACATAGCTAGATTTATATTACATTTCTTTTAACAATAATTACATACAACATAAAAGCATACAACTTGACAACTTTGACAACTCAAGTTACATAGGCACTCAAGACAACTCTTCAAGCACGGACTTTCACGAAATCACGAACTTTCCAGCTAACAGGGCATTTCCTGAAATGTGGTGGTAAGGAGTGAGTATACAAAACACGTATACTCAGTGAGGGCGAGACAGATATCGAATTGGAGAGAAAGAAGATCGTGCAATGCAAATAGGTACAGTTAAGCAATACAATCAATAAAAGGCATTCAATATAAACAACAATACAATTAAACAACTAAAGAAAGCATTAACACAACCAATCAAAGCTATACCACACTTTGAAGGCTATGGTTCACTCGAGCGAGTAATGTACCGATCACGATTCCGATGACTTTAACGATGACGCGCCGGCCCAAACCACCTTATAACACCAGTTTGGAATACCCCGGAAGTATCCATCAATCCTACGACCCAAATCTCCCTGGGAGGCAACCCAAGCGAGAAAGGGAATAGAAGCGGAGCTAGAGCAACCAACACTGGCAACCCAATGCTACCCAGAGAGGCCCATCACTCACGCGCGAGACACTATGCAATGCAAGACTCGATACAAGGCGATAAACAAGCGATAAAGCCACACGTGAAAGAATAACAAAGTAGGTTACTCTCGCATGCAATAGCAGCAATTTGATAAGTAATTCAATCCAAAACAACTCAAACAAGTATTCCAAGTAATTCTAAACATTCTATAAGCATAAAAACAATAAAACACACAAAAACACAAATCGGCCCCAACTATCAAAATGCTACCATTTCCAAACGAGCCAAGAGTTCTGGAAACCGACTTCGCCAACCCTCCTAGGTCACCATAAGGCACGTCTAAAGATCCCGAAACCTTACTTTACCCTAGAACTCGCGCAAAGTCCCGATTTCCCCCTTTCTCGTTTGAACTACAACTATATCAACCAAACACCCAACCAACGCCATAATCGCACCAAAAGTGCTTCCATGGCCTCCCGAAGCAATACCAACACGCAAAACGAGAAAATGCAAAAGTCGACCAAAACGACCCCAACTTTCCCAAAGGCTTAATTCTCGTTTTTTCCACTACGCAACCCAAACAAACCACACATTTTAGCATTCTAGCATACCTAGCACGTTTCTACATCAACGGAAAGCATAACAGCGCAATTTCAACGTTTCAAGGTTTTACTATTCATAAAACACTATTCATTTCACAATTTAATTTGCAATCACAACATTTAACCGCAGAAAATGTTACAAAGCTATAAATACATGTTCTACAAATGCTAAGGAACATTCTAGAAGCATCAAATCGCTTTAAATAACGATCTACGGATAAATCTAAAAATTGACAAAGTTAACATATACAACGTATAAATGCGCAAATAACATGCTTCCCTCACCTTAGACGCTCCTAGACGCTAGGAAAACCTCGTAGAGTGCCTCGGAAACCACCCCGCACAAGCCCACGCGAAGAATCGAAGATTTGAAGTTGAGATTTTCTTTTTTTTTTCTCCTTCTTTTCCTCATGGTTTCAAGCCTTTTTCTCTCTGTTTTTTCCGTGCACATTCTGCTTATTTAAAAAAAAAATGTCAAGAAGTCAAAGGTCAAAATTCGGTCAACCCGCTAAACCAAAACAGCTATGCACGACCTCACGAAAACGGCCATAACTTCTTTTAGAAAACTCCAATTCACGAACGGTTTGAACCCTCATAAACTACACTCATAGAGCTTTCCAACCATATATAATTTGCTACCTAACTCTTCCCCAATTGGTTCAGATTTAATTCCAAAGTTGACCCAAAATTTGACTAACTTAACATTGCATTTTTTTATTTCTAATCCCAACTTTGCCTTTTATTAAGCATTACAAAAATTCCCACCTTGTCCTAGTTGGTCAATGTAGATGAAAAGTCAACTAGTTTGGTCAAAGAAGGTGAAAGGTCAATAAAATGCAATTTAAATGAACTTAAAATGCTATTGAATACATGCCAGGTTCGGGGTATCACAGTATCCAGAGTTATTCGCCGAATCATGTAAGAATTGCGTGGACGCAATTAGTTTAAGGGGGAGAGGATGTGACGCCCGAGATTTAGTCATGCATTTAATTACTGATGCATCCTTTGTTTGCGCATCTCTTTCTATGCCTTATTAATTGCTTTCTTAAGTTACTATTCACTTCATTTTTAAACTGCATTCTATTGGTTAATTAGCATTTTAATTAAATCATATTAATTGTAAAAGTAGTGGAAAAAATGTGTATTTGAACTAAAGGCGTTAGGAGAGCTCGTTTAGAAAATGATTTTTGTAGTTGAATGAATAGTGTTACGTAACTAACTTAGAGATTTAATTAACTAGCACACATGTTTCACCGTAGGCTCGTTTTTAAGCTTACTACGCGCATTTTAGAAGCCACTTAAGCACCCCAAACATGACCCCACCCCAATATATCCTCAACACAACATAACATTAACTCATATAACACAAGAAAAAAAAAAATAAAAGCTGAAAAAAAGGGAGCAGAACCCGACAGCTCCAAGGGAATAAAAGAAGGAGATTTTGCTCACCAAGCCTCCAATCCAAGCCTCTACAAGCCTTGAGCAACTAGTGTAGGGTGTGTGCAAGGTTCCTAGGTGCTCCTACGCGCATTGGTGAGGGATTTCACGGCTTGTTTTTGCATTTCTAAATAGTTGCTCTTTTCTTGATTTGTTGAAAATGTGTTCAAATGCCATTGTATTAGTTATCTATGCTATTATACCATGTATATGAATGCTAGAGAACATATTGGAGCTATCGTTTCGCAATTTAAACGGTTAGAATCGTTAGTTTGATTTTTAGGGTGAATAGTGATGTTTTTCTAGGGTTTTGCATAATTGCTCGAATTAGCTTGATTCAATGCTTCTAATAGATACCTTAGGTGCTAGTGAAGATAACCTAATAGCCCCGTGCACTTGCATTGCCCTTAAATCGCCTAAAATGGAAAATAGCCGACTTTAATTTGGGGCTTTCGGGGTTAATGCGAATCCGGGTGTATTCGGGCTTCAATTCTAGTATTCTTAGGCTACCTAGGTGCTATAGAAGCCTTGATATCCCTTGTTTGAAGCCCGGACAATGTATGTGTAGTTTAAAGCCATAAGAGGGAATTTGGGGCTTTCGGGGTAATCGCGGGCATTTGAATGAGTTAGAGGGTTGTGAGGGTACCTTGAGAGTTAGTTAGAAGGTTGGGAGAGTTTCCTTTGAAAATGGAATCATTAACCTTGGTTTGGAAGAGAAAAAGTTTGAAAAACAAAGGGGTTTAGGTGCAATTTCGGTTGACTCACACTTCTAAACCCATGGCATGACTCCTTAAGCGGTTATATGTGGATTCAAGTTGATTTGGAGCTTTTGGTATAATTCTATGCTTATCTTGTATATGTTCCTTTGTAAACTGCTTATTAGCTTCTCTAATTGCTTCTATTTTAATTGCATCGAGGTCAACCTACTTTGTTGATCCTCCTATGTGTTAATGCTTATATTATTGCTATTAATTTGCCATTGTTAAGTGCATTGCATCGTGGTTGCGCAACCATAGTGTCAGGGGCGGATGTGTTGAATATCGGCTGGGCGGCAGAGGGCTTGCCGGTGGATATTCAAACTCCGTGCCCTAGTCCCTCATTTGCCTGGTCCGGAGATTGCCAGGGGATGTTGGGTCGTAGGATTCGGGGTACATCCGGAGTACACCCACTGGAGTGTTTGGGGATTATGCCGGCTTATCGTGATCGTGCTCGTGGTTCGTGGATCGTGATTGAAGACCTGTGAAGATTGGTGTATAGGGGATTGTGTGAAATGTATCCTTTTAAATGTGTGGTTACTTTAGTTATCATTGTTTCTTAAATTGTCTAAGTGATATTGCTGTATAACTGTATTATCTGTTGCATTGCACGCCCCGGGACTATATCCCTCACTGGGCAACAGTGGTTGCTCATACCTCGATATATGTTTCAGGAGACGCTGAGGGTGATCCCCAGCTTGTTGAGTTAGTTGAGGAGGAGGAAGTTCAGATTGACCCTTACCTTAGTTGCTGTGCCTGATAGCTTGAGGTGGTTTAATTCCTTGCTGCTTTGTGGAAGGCTCAACTGTTTATTTTATGTCCTATTTTGTAGCCTAAGGGCTATGTATATGCTTGTTGTATAAGTTGAAGACTAGTTGGTTGTGGTGTAGCTTTGAAAGCCTATGTACTGTAATAACTTATGATCTACTTCTATTCGCTTTGCTTGCTTGGGAGTGAATGGCTTAAAGTCGAAATGTTTGATCTTTCAATTATGTTTAATTGAATTTCTAGAATGTCATGATTATAAAACTATGTTGATAATAAGTTCTCACATGCTTGTGTGTTTTGGAACTATTGTGTACTATAAGGCTCGGATGGCCTTAGAACTTTGATGTCTAATTAAGAAAATCTTGTATTGTTTTGTTGGGACCTTGTTTGAGTGTTTACAGGTTTTTAGAATGTCCACGGTACAGGGGAGACTCTGTCCGTGTGTTGGGTCCAGACTTAACCTTTAGCTTAGGGGTTGGGTCGGGGCGTGACAATAATGATGTTGATATTTGTTATGTGTTAAAGATCTATTAATTTCTCTCCAGGCTTGTTTTATATAAGCTCACTCTCATTCGTTATCGGCAAGCAAGTGTTACTAAACCAGAATACGGGTATGTGCCTCAAAAATATGAGAATGTGACTTTAGTTGAAGAGTCTTATGTGCTAGAGTCATATCCTGATGCTTAGCTAGAATGTTTTATACTATTTTGTAGTATGACTTAGGTTGTATAGTTTCAAGCTTTTAAATGTTGTATTGTATAGACGAGTCTAAAGATAGTAAAAGTGTTATGCTAGTTTAGTTGTCTTACTTTTGGATTTAAATAAGTTGCTAAGCTAGTATAATATTTTATGTATGTATATGGTTTTACTTAGTGATGTATGATGTTGGAACGGAGGTGTATAACTTATGGATGAAATGGTAAAAGAATGTTTAAAGTATATTTTGGTTGCATTGATATGTTGCTAACTTGATTGTGGAGTTGATTGGTGAATTGTGGAGCTGGTTGTTTAATGTTCTAAAGGGTTAGATTAGAGCCCTGATGTCCGTATTACTGTCGTTATACAGCCGAAATTCCATTACGTCCTGACTGATCGTAGGAGGGGTTGAGTTGGGGCATTACAGGTCCAACTAACCAACCAAGGAGTAAGCAGCACACACAGGAATGTCGGTCCAAGCCGCAATATCCTTCTTGATTGATCCTAGTATCGAACTGACAAATTCAACGCTTTAGCTTTAGCCTCCTTTTTCGATCAAGAGAACATCAGTTTAAGATCCCATTTGAGTGAACAGATAGGAGCCCTCTTTTTTTATAAAAAGGTGGAAGGTTACTAATTGACATGCCAGTAGGGAAGGGAGAAAGAAGGCTATTTTCGTTGTCTGCTAGCTAGTGGCATTAGCGTCTAAGGCTGGTGCAAAGAGTAGAGTGAAGGTCAGTGGGGAAAGACTTTCTAGACTATATATTGAGTACTATTCTAGAATAGTGAAAGAGCGATACGCTCCTTAGCCCAACTCAAACTCATTTAAAAAGTCTAGCTCGATCGATCACATGTCAATTGACCCCAAAAAAACTAGGGAAGAAGCTCTAGTGGCTTTCAAGGTGAAAGTTGCTTCTTTCAAAGTCAAATCTCTCTCCCCTTCACCGGCAACTCTTAGCAATACAGTAACAGTAATAGTCATACGCGAAATCGGAATATTATTGATATCCCAATAGTCAAGATCTCTCCTCTACACTACTCTTTCCTGACTGAACTATTGGTGGGAGGCCTAACGACTGCTGTTGAGAAAAAGAATTGTTTGATTCAGACGATTCATTCATATCAGATGCAATGTGGGATAAAGGCTCTTTGAAGGAAGAATGTGCTCTTAGTAGTAATCCCTATCCAATCCAGAAGACGATCTACGACATTCAACTGAATGAAGATGGCATGAAGACGATTGCTCTTCTCCTTGCTTAGCTTGTGGAAAACTAGGTCTTATAAGAAAAGCCTTTCTCTTATTTATATACGATGTTATGTCCAAGAATCTAAGATCAGACTTGCCTTTTTGACTATCTTGCTCTTGCCTTGTTAATGGACGAGTAAGAAATCTCTTTCCCTTCCTGGTGTCAGGTGCAGATAGAATTGAATCAGAAGACAGAAAAGCTATTTCATTAGCTCTGGGACTTTCAAGAAGAGAAGTAGGCAAAAAACAAATCTCCTAACCGATACCGAGGGTGGTGTCATAGAAGTAAGCGCTGTTGCCAGAAGGAATAAGGACTCAATGCCTAGAGTCAGCTGCTAGTAGTTCATTAAGTTAATCAGATTCATCCAATAAGTAAGAAGATGCACTTATCACACCTGATATACGCCTACTTTTACATGTGGTCAAAGAGACTTTCGTAAACAAGGTGTGTAGTTCTTACCCTCAAGTCAGTAGTCCTTGCGAGTGTGGGGTTCCTAATTTTCCTTGATCTGGCACTTGTTCATGCATTTGTCGCCGTTGCAGCTAAAATTACGGAGGAGGAGAATGAGGGGAAGGGACGGAGAAGGAGCTTCTACCTTACTATAAGCAATTCATCCATGTCACGCCCCAACTCGACCCCACCTACAATCAGTCAGGACGCAACGGAATTTCAGCGGCATAACGACAGTAAATAGATTTCCGAGGTTCTAAACCAACCTCATAAAACATCATACATCCAGCAATTCCTCAATACAAACAACAACATACAACACAACCATATTATAAAATAAACCATCCTCGTTATACGCCTCCGTTCCAACATGACATACAATACCTCAACCTTATCATACATTTCAAAAATAAGTTGAGACACAACTACAACTTAACCATACACAAAAGAAAGCCACTAAGTTAACATCGTTTGGATCATCATTTTTCAACATCTATTACAATAAGAACCACAAAGTATATAAAAGTCTATTAAGCTAATATACATGACATTAAACAACATATAATCATGGATAAGACTCGGGAACATATGACTCGTCCACGTAAGGCACATTTTCCTCCTCAGGAGGCACGTACCCGTAATCCGGCTCAGCAACACCTGTAAGCATGCAATAATAGAGAGTGAGCTTATATACATAAGCCCAGTGAGGATCCGATAGATCTCGACAGTATTTACTACGCTCCTTGGATTTAGTCCTTTGAGCAAGTAAACACACAACAACAATAATAACATTATCATCACATAACTATATAACCATTCATTAAAGGATACTCTATTTGGTGTAGCTCCAAACGCCATCACGATCTCAACCGTTCTTCTTATAACTCCCCATTACTCACACACCCGAGGTACCTCACTAGCCCCTCCCTCCATGACACCTCCGTCATGCGAGCTGGGGGTAGCCTATGGCAGTCATACCGTTATCAACCCGACAGCCCGACGCTGCCCGAGATGTGGCACACACATACCAAGACTCCATAATCATCAATCATCAATCAATCAATTGGGAGATCAGCAACGAAAGTGCCTGATTCCCGAACTCAATAATAATCAATCAATAACATCAATATTAAATTAAACAACAAACAACGTAGTTAGATGACAAAGTAGGCCATCTAATCGGACATGCATAATATACATAATTAAACTCTAAATTACTCATCAACAACTCATCATTCATCACTCGAACACTACCCAACCATCTAAAGGCATCATTCAAGAAATTAAAGAATGACAACCTAAACTTCTAAAATTCATAACTTACAATCTACTAATCCAAACATTGCCAAATCAGTTCCTATCACTCACCCATTCAACCTACTACATTAGCCCTCTCGGAAATCCACCATAACTCCTCCAAATCATGCCCGATAACCCTAAAACCCTAAGATGTCATGGCTGGATTTTCCGGATTTTCACACGAACAATGTAATCGAAAATTCGGCATTACAACAGCGCTAACACGTAATTATCAAGTATTTAGAAATCGACGGCAATCGATTTCGATCAACACAACTCATTTAATTCAACTTTGAACATTTTAATCAAAATTAAATACCCGGAAAATAAAAATTATGCTACATCCGACAGAAATTCGTAGTATTAGTATATAATGATCCCTAGCATGCAAGGAGCAATAATCTAACTTCAGATTTCAATTCTAACGATTAAATTTTCATTTATGAGCAAAAACATAAAAATGACATTTTGAGATCTAGAATTTTTCTCTCACCTTAGATGCGATATAAGCCTAGGAATGCGTACTATGCGTACCCAACAAGCAGAATCCAAGTCGATGCGAAGTTCTACGGACAAAAACTAGGTTTTTCTTTGAAAAATTGATTGAAAAGCTTGAGTTTTTCTCTTTCTTTTTCTCTCTTCTTTCTCTCGGCCTTGTGTGTGTTTGTGGAGTGTGTTTTGTGTTGTGTGAGTGTGTGTTGATGACAAGAAGTATTTAAAAGCTTGGTCAATTAAAAAAATGCAAAGTCAAAGTTAGTTTTAATTAGTATTTTTGTGTTTTTAATGACTTTAGTTGCATTTTATTGCTCACCAAGTTAAAAATAATTATGCAACCCCCAAGATATCTCAAGTGGATTATTTTTAGGTGACAAGAAGTTTTACAATCCAACAATTTCACCCGAATTGGCTTAAAACTCGATTTTCGCAAAAGTCGGTGTAAAAACCCTAATAAATTCTTAAGCTGATTTTAAAACCGTTTTCATCAAACGCAGGTCTATTAAAGTCCGTGGACTAGGTCTAGAAGGGTTAAAAAGACCAGTTTCAAAATTTTAGCGGACGTGTTTCGAAAATACTATTCACTAAAAATCGACGATAAAATTTCTGACTCCGTTTTTATGAAAATTTCATGAATGCACATTTAGCACGTATTAGGAGTATTGACATCAAAATTATAACTTTCTAGGTCCTATAGCACATAAACAGAACATATGCACGCAAAACGAGGTATAGCACGTAAAACGAGATAAGCAGGAAAGTGGGGTTTCACAATCCATGCCTGCGTCGTCCATCTCGGATTTAACCGAACCTAAGCACTTTCTGAACATCCTTGATTGAGGGAGAAAGCCCTTTCTAGGGCAGGAGTTTACACGGAATATAAGGGAGAACTTTGGCCAAATTAAAAGACTCAAAAATGTCTTATATTAACCCTCAGAGAACTGAAACTCCTTTTAGGGAGAGAATTGGCTACTTTTCTTCTCGTTCGATTTGTGTAGTCTAGGGCAGTAGACTCGGTATCTAAATGAATTCACCACGCTTCCTTGATTGCTTTATTCATGTCTGGACTTCCTGGAAAAAGGAATTTCCCTACCGCTTAATAAAAGAAAGTTAGTCTTAACTAAACATAAGTCCTTTACTTTCGAATGATTGCTAAGCCTCTTTATTACTACTAGTGGCATTTCTTTAAGAGCATATTCCTCCTAACTCCCAACAGCTTCTCAAGCAGCCGCATCTTCTCTTTCTTCTTCCCTAAGCCTACCTCCTTGCTACACGATTAGTCAAGTTAAAAAAGATGAATACTCCGAAAGGGACCTATCTTAGTTTAATTATATCCATCGATCGGAAAAATGCAGGACATAAGAGTAACATGTGTTCCAGAGTGTCAACTTAACAATTACAATACATCAGGGTGGAACGAACGTTGATACCCCTATAGTATAGAGAGGGCGGTGAAGCTTTGGTAGAAAGGTAAGATAAAGCCGCTTCCTAAATCACTCAGGTATGGCTTTGGTTAAGTAAATTGACTTCGTCTTCATCAATAGCCGATGGTAGGCATAATCTGCGTGATTCAAGTCTTTCATGCATCACCTCAGTGATGCTCTTCGCAAGATCCTTTTTAAAAGTGACTAAAACTATTTCTTTAGAAAAGGGTCTCGTTCTGCTGTTTTTCAGGGTGTAATAAGTCTTTTCTAGCTAGATCCTAAGATCTCGATCCATGGCTTAGTAATCCGCAGACACTTCATACGAAGTGGAATCCTACTGAATCAGGAGAATCCACTGATCCAGGTAGGTGAGGGAAAAGCAGAGGGAATTCAAAAGACCTATTTACTAAGCTTTTTCAACAAGACAAAAAGACGTTCTTTCAGCCCTAGTTCGACTCAGGTCTCGCTATTGCTTTTATGGTGGCGCCATGCAAAAGGTTAGAATGAGACCTTTCTGTCATTGAATCTAAGAGTGAAGGGACCCAGGGGCATGCGTCCTGAATGTTTAAGGATGTGGTTGACTTATTCATCATATAGTAGTTGCACCAACGCTGTGCTTCATCGAGTTGATTAACCTTTCTCAGCGGTGAAAAAAGGTGTTTACAAGCTTGTTTGATAGAAGTTCAAAGTAGTGCTCTAGTTCCTTGTACCGGTGTTTGGCTTAGCAGGAAACTTGACTCCTTGAAAAAGTGCCTTTTTGCTCCTGTCTTTTGGGCAGCTAGTTGGCCTTGGAGATCAAACAGGGGCCTTTTGTTAGGCCCTTTTAAGCGACGTTATCTGCTTTTTTTCATGCCTTTAGCCTAGCACACCACGACTTTAGTTGGTGCTCTATATCTGTAGAACCCTTGGCTTCACCGGCCTCTTGGCTACTTTCCTTACTTTAGTCTATAAAGCTCCTGATTCTAGTGAGAGTTCCCCTATTTCGTGCCTGGGCATCCTCAATCAAAAAATGATTATACCCTAATGCCGAACAGGAGAGAAGTACAAGCCTTAGAATAAGCCCTTTCGCACCTTCTTGGTTCAAAACGGTGCTTCCAAAAGCTTTCTTCAAAGTGGAAGCAACTACTGAACTGACTTTCTTAGCTAGGATCCCTTCTATGAAAAGGATTTCCTCAATTCACTTACGAGAGAAGAAAGAGTTATGCACTTACTAACTCTTCGGATTGACTTAGTTGAGTAGTGCTGATCTCGCCTTCTCATTCCTATAGCGAGTGCCTTCATGGGTGTGTGTGATAAAGTCACTTCTTTTCCGAGTTGGCCTGCAGCCTCTTGGTAGATAGGGCACTCCCCTAACTTCTTTCTTCTTGCACCCTCGGCGATTGAGAGTACAATTTATGTCATTCAATCTAAGAGTGAAGGGACCCAAGGGCATAGGTCCCGAACGGTAAGACATTAAAGTCTCGATTCTAGTGGGAGTGAGGGAACGGACTAATAGCTTACTCCTCTATGCTTTTAGGACTAATAAATACTGATTATTATCATAATAGAAGGACATTCACTGTGTCAAAATGATAGATATAGGCATCGGGAATAGAGCTGGAAAAGATGGAGAGTGGAAAGGCTTACGGTGGATACCTAGGCACCTAGAGAGGAGGAAGGGCGTAGTAATCGACGAAATGCTTTAATAAGAAAATGGCTTTCATTTCCTCCTACGCTTTCTTCCACTTTGCCACCTTGATCTGGCCCTCTCGCTTGACTGACAAATGGAACTATAAGCCGCAAGTGAGACATCAATCTCTCTGTCAGTTGTTTGTGATACGAGAAAGAAAGCTTCATCGAGTAGTCTGTGTGGAACATTCTTCGCTAGGTCTGGTATGGCTCCTTCTCTTCATCTGTTTGGTGGCAGGTGGGATAGGGCCAAACAAGCTAAGCGTGAGGAGCAGAGCTAAGTAAGCAATAGCGCGAGATAGCTGAGTTAGCGCGAGATAGCTAAGTGAAGGGCGTGAAAGGTTGGGCTTTCGACTCTGTTAATATAAAAAGTGATCCTGAATAGACTCTAAAGGCTAGATTTCCTTTACGTTATTTTTGAGTTCCAGAAATCCTAAATTATTAAACATAGGAATCCGTATTAGAAAAAGATACCCTTGATCTAAGCTTTGAATATCGATATATGATCCTGGCTGGTGGATGATTGACCAACACCCTCTTTTGAAAGAGAAAGGGCGGATGAAACGATGACCCTAACTAAAGTTTCAAATCTTGGTTTAAGCGCTTAGGAATTTGTTAACCACGCTTCCTCCGAAGTGCTTGACGTCACAGTATGATTAGCTTGTGCTATGGTCAGGAAGGAAAAGTATGCTTTGGGGAGAAAGCCTGTCCCTGAATGTGGTCATGCTATGCTATTTGATCAGTAGATCGTGTGTGAGCTTTTGAGTCTTTGGCGCTCATCATGAAAGATTTTCGGTATTCCTACCAGAATACTAACAAGATAGTCAACAGGTCATCCTTAGAGTTTTAACTAACCGAATCGACTTTTTGATGTGCCTGCTTTGCCTCTGCCTCATCATCTAAAATCTTTGCCCTTTTTTCCGGGCCTTGCCTTGTTGGCCTACCAAAAAAAACCAGCTTTTTTTATTTGATTGAAGCGACCTTCACTTATGGGTCATTAACTAAATACATTTCAGTCGTGATCCAAAGAAAGTGAGCTAGCTTAGCACTTAGCTTAGGAAAACGATATCGCGCATACTAAGGCGCATAGACATCAAGTCGTAGCGCGGAAACCCCTCTTTAGGATGCTTTCTACTCTTCATCTTACAATTGGTTGAATCCTGAATGTCTTTTTTGCTCCTCCTTCCCCTTTCATGCATTAGGCGGTGCTGCTCTAAAATATAATTAACAGGGGAAATGTCCCATCCAAGCGAGCATGATAGTGGTATGCCCTATCTTTCACAAGAATGATTAAATCGAAGTCATAGGGCTCGAAAGAAATACAAAATGAATTGCCTTATGTTCTCGGATCTGCGAATTGGGGAAATAACTGAGACAACCACTTCTTCCTTTCCCTATAGTACGCTAGCTTGTAGAGAACTTCAGTAGGACTGTGGCATCAATGCACCTTTTCGTCGATACTTATTTACTTAAACGTCATGTGAAGCCGATGTCAACTATATGATGACGTAGTTGGCTCCTGTTAGCATGAGAAATAGAAATGAAATGCCACTTTTAGAGTATATTGAAGTGCTAGGCTCAATAGTGTCCTCCCGTGAGATAAGCTAGGCAATGATAGGTTCATTCTTGTATGAGGAAGAATCCTTCTTATTGGAGAGATTGGATACGCAGCATTGCGCTGTCAACTTGAATATTAACTCAGCCAGCCCGAGTTCTGACTTCACTTTAAGTAGTCTCCTTACTCAAGGAGTGAACGATCTTGCCCCTATATTTAAGCCAGTTTGTCTGCAACAGGGGACCAGTGCAGTGATTTCTTCATACAATCGGGGCGGGTAGAAAGATAGGCTAAGTGGAGTAGTAGCACTAGAGCAGATTCTTCAACTGGCATGTATGAATCCTAAAAAAATCCTGAAGGTCTAGTCTAGAAGAAACCCGGTGGCTTAGCTTTTTGGTAGGAAAGGCAATCATAGGAAGAACCGTTTGAGCTCTACTAGCTCTCCATTTGGCCCTTTTACCCTATCTTTTTTGCTTGCTATGAGCGTGACTGGTACTCAAAAGGGTTTTTCTTTGCCGGTTGCCAAAGGCTTAAAACTGAAAGAATGCCCTGGTAACGTTGTACTCCATTGGCTGATTTAACAGCAGAAGCATCAGTGGCTTGGCTTTTCAGGGATTGCAAACAACCTTTCGCTCTACCCTATGTTATTTTATATGCCATGGAAGCCTCCTATGCCCTGTTCAATACTTTATTCATTATCCACTGATGAACCCTTTGATCGAACCTTCCCTTCCTGAAGTGGTGGGGATTGTCTTCCAGACATAGATATAGGAATGGACTCGACCCCCACCCAGCTCGAAGAAGTAGCTCTTTCTAGTTATCGTAGGAGAGACCACAAAAAGTAGGTGTCACGCCCCGACCCGACCCCGCAAAAGGCCAAGCCCAGACCTGACACACGGACAGAGTCTCCTCTGTACCGCGGACGATCCGAAAACCCTAAAATCAACATAATACTTGCGAAAGCCATAAAACAATTAAAACAAGCCGACTTTCTTTGAAACATACATTTCTTATTAACCAACTTTGCAACCCAAAAATGATATGCATACTACACAAGTATTTATGCCACTAATCAATTCCATTAGCATGCAATTCCTTACTAGTCACAAGAGTATAAGTTTACAACTTTACATTCTTTCAACTTATACAACATAAGACCGTAGAGGCCTCAAACTAGAAAATACATACAAGGCTACAAGCCTCAAAATTAAGTGACATCCAAGCAATATACATATCAAGCAAGGCTCGCACAAAAATCTGGTAACCAACCACCAGCAAAGAAAAGAAGTGCTATCATAGAAACACCTCCACCTGCTCCTCCTCCTCTATTACCTCAATAGGGTCTGCTTCAACTACTCCTGTGAAAAAAAATAGTATAGAGAGGAATGAGCAAAAACTATTGATCAGCGAGGGCAATTGGTCTCAAGGACGGAGATGAGAGGAGTATGCAATGCAATTAGTCAAGCAATACATACAAGTATCATATAGAGATACCAATAAAGCCATCAATAAACCAAGGCAAATATTTAAAGTTGTAAACACTCATTCAAAGGATACGATACTCTTTTCACGAGCAACTTTCAAACACGAATTCGATGACGACGCACCGGCCCAAACCACCTTATAACACCAGTTTGGAATACCCCGGAAGTATCCATCAATCTACGACCCAAATCTCCCTGGGAGGCAACCCATGCGAGAAAAGGGAAAAGCAGCGGAGCTAGAGCAACCAACACTAGCAACCCGAGGCTACCCAGAGAGGCCCATCACTCATGCGCGAGACACTATGCAATGCAAGACTCGATACAAGGCGATAAACGAGCACTTAAGCCATATGTGGGAGAATAACAAAGTAGGTTACTCTCGCACGCAATAGCAACAGTTGATATGCATTCCAATCAAAATCAATTCCAACAAGTATATCAAGCAACCCTAAGCATTCTATAGACATAATATCAAGAAAACAAACAAAATCACCAATCGGCCCCAACTTTCAACACACTACCATTTCCAAACAAGCCACGAGTTCTGGAAACAGACTTCGCCAATCTTCCTAGGTCACCATAAGGCACGTCTAAAGACCCCAAAACTCTACTTAACCCTAGAATTCACGCAAAGTCCCGATTTTCCACTTTGCTCGTTTGAACTACAACTATACCAACCAAACACCCAACCAACGCCATAATCGCACCAAAAGTACTTCCATGGCCTCCCGAAACAATGCCAACACGCAAAACGAGAAAACGCCAAACTTGACCTAAACGACCCTGACTTTCACCAAGGCTTAATTCCCGTTTTTTTCATTACGCAACCCAAACAAACCATGCATTTAGGCATTCTAGTACACCTAGCATATTTCTACATCAACAGACAGCATAACGGAGCAACTTTATCATTTGAAGGATTTACTATTCATTAAACACTATTCAACAACCAATTTAAATTTCAATCTCAACCTTTAACAGCAGAAAATGTTAAAAAGCTATAAATACACGTTCTACAATTGCCAAGGAACATTCTAGAAGCATCAAAACGCTTTAAACAACAATCTACGGATAAAATCTAAAAATCACAAAGTTGATACACTTGACATTTAAATGCTCAAATAACATGTTTCCCTCACCTTAGGCACTCCTAGTCGCTACGAAAACAACGCTGGTCACCTCGGAAACCACCCCGCACGAGCTCACGCGAAGATTGAACGATTGGAAGTTGAAAGGTTTTTTTTTTTCTCTTGAAGCTCACGGCCTGCTTGGCTGTTTCTCAACATCTATTTTTTTTTTGTTTGTTTTGTTTTGGCTTATAAGGTGTTGGCTTGGTCAAAAGGTCAAAGTCCTAGGTCAAATGACTTAAAATTTGGTCAATTAGACTATTTTTGTGCACTTTAAAGCCATTTTAACTAAGGAAAGATTAATTATAGCTAGCAACAATTAAAATATACAATTTAAGTTATCTAAATACTAGTTTCACTATTTGCTGAGGACTAGAAACCGTTCTCTAGCTATCGCTCCCTAAATGCAATGCACGTTGCGACAGCAAGGAAGTAACAATTAATTCTAAAAGAATTTAAGGAAATATAATTTCCAAAATAATAAACAAGAAATTTTCACATTCCGGGCTCGGGTATTACACCCTCTCCGCCTTAAAACAATTGCACCCACGCAATTCTTACCTAGTCAACAAACAACTCCAGAGACTGATCCCGAACTTGGTCCTCTATTTCCCATGTTGCTTCCTCAAACCCATGATGATTCCACAAAACCTTTACTAACGGAATACTCTTTCTGTGAAGCTCCTGAGCTTTCTGATCCACAATTCGAATCGGTTTCTCTTCATAAGACAACTTTTATTCAATCTGTAAAGGCTCTGGTTCAAGTACATGCGAAGGGTCTCGATGGTATTTCTTTAACATAGACACGTGGAACACATCGTGCAGTGTCGACAAGCTCGGAGGCAAAGGTAACCGATAAGCCAAAGGACCTACCTTTTCAGTGATCTCATACAGACCCACATACCTGGGACTAAGTTTCCCGCTCTTACTGTGCCGAATCAATCCCTTTCGAGGAGAAATCTTAAGAAATACCCAATCTCCCAAAGCAAACTCAAGATCTCTACGGTGTTTATCCGCATAACTCTTCCGACGACTCTGAGCTGTAAGTATACGCTGGCAGATAAGGTGAACATTATCTACCATCTTAATCATCTCAGGTAATATAGTCGGATCAACTGTTCTCATTTCTCCAACATCTTCCCAATATAACGGGGATCTACATTTACGACCATACAACGCCTCGTAGGGAGCCATACCTATAGTAGATTGATAACTATTGTTGTAGGCGAACTCCGCTAAAGGCAAAAACTTCTCCCAATTCTTCCCAAAGTCTAGCACACAAGCTCGAAGCATGTCTTCCAAGATCCTGATAGTTCTCTCAGACTGGCCATCAGTTTGTGGATGATATGCAGTGCTGAAGCTCAACTTAGTTCCCATGGCCTCTTAAAACTTCTGCCAAAAACGAGATCTGAATCTAGGATCCCTATCTGACACTATACTCTGTGGCACACCATGCAATTTCATAATATTAGCAACATAAAGCTCAGCTAGCTTATCAAGGCTATCCTGTTTGTTCACGGGAATAAAATGTGTAACTTTAGTCAAATGGTCCATAACAACCCAAACAGAATCACATCCTCTCGGAGATCTAGGAAGATTGGTCACAAGGTCCATTGTTATATGTACCTACTTCCATTGTAGAATCGACAACGGCTGTAGAAGTCCGGCTGGCCTCTGATGCTCAACTTTTACCCTCTGACATGTCAAACATCTGGATACATACCCAGCAATCTCCCTCTTCATATTGTTCCACCAGAAGTATGGTTTCAAGTCTCTATACATTTTTGTACTGCCCGGTTGAATCGTATACCTCGAATTATGTGCCTCGGACAGAATCTCATTCTTCAAAGTCGGATCACCAAGAACACACACCCTGTCCCTGAATCTGAAGATACCATCTGCATGTAATTTAAACTTCGACTCTCCCCCTTTTGATTTTTCTTGGATCTTCAAGATGTGAGGATCAGTCTTCTGAGCCTCTCTGATCTGTGCTAGCAACCCTGACTGAATCTGCAAACTAGCAAATCGAATCCCTACCTCAGTAGCTTCTGGTTTCCATGAACAAATTTCTTCCAAAGTCTCCCAATCCTTGATAATTAAGCTTGCAATAGTAGCCTTTCGGCTCAAAGCATCAGCGACAACATTTGCCTTACCTGGCATGTAGTTAATAGAACAATTGTAACCACTCAATAGCTCTAGCCATCTTCGCTGCCTCATATTCAGATCCTTCTGTGAAAACAAATACTTGAGACTCTTGTAGCCAGTAAAAATTTCAAATTTGCTACCCTACAAGTAGTGACGCCACTTCTTCAAAGCAAACACAACTGTAGCTAACTCTAGGTCATATGTAGGGTAATTGACTTCATAAGGTTTCAACTTCCTGGAAGCATAAGCAATCACCTTACCATTCTGCATTAAAACACAGTCCAAACCTTCTTTAGATGCATCACTGTAGACAACAAAGTTCTTTGTTCCCTCAGGTAAAGCTAATATAGGAGCTGTAGTTAGTCTCTTCTTCAATTCTTGGAAACTGGATTCACATTTGGCATCCTAGTTGTAAGCAACTTTTTTCCGAGTCAACTGGCTCAAAGGTCCAAAAATTTTGGAAAAGTCTTTAACAAATCTCCGGTAGTAACCTGCCAATCCAAGAAAACTCCTAATCTCTGACACTGTCTCAGGTCTCTTCCAAGATGAAACAACTTCAATCTTAGCTGGGTCTTCTGAAATTCCTTGATCTGAAATGATATGGCCTAGAAAAGATATTTGATTCAACCAGAACTTGCACTTGCTGAATTTAGCAAAAAGCTTGTTTTCCTGCAAAGTCTGTAGCGCAATCCTCTAGTGTTGTTCATGCTCAGCCTCATTCTTCGAGTACACTAAAATGTCGTCAATAAAGATTACGACAAATTGATCAAGGTAAGGTCGAAAAACCCTCTGCATCAAGTCCATGAATGCGGCTGGTGCATTCGTCAATCCAAACGGCAACACAACAAATTCATAGTGGCCATATCTAGTCCTGAATGCCGTCTTTGGTATATCGTCACTCCGAATCCTAAGTTGATAGTAACCCTGCCTCAAATCAAATTTGGAGTAAACACTCGTACCCTGCAACTGGTCAAACAATTCTTCAATCAACAGCAAGGGGTATTTGTTCTTAATCGTGACTTGATCAAGTCCCCTGTAATCAATGAATAACCGTAGCGTGCCGTCTTTCTTTCTCACAAACAACACAGGCGCACCCCACGGCGAAGAACTAGGTTGTATAAACCCTTTCTCAAGCAAATTCTGAAGCTGAATTTTTAACTCCTGAAGTTCAGCCGATGCCATTCTATAAGGACTCCTAGAAATTGGCGCAGTGCCTGGCACAAGATTAATCACGAACTCAATCTCCCTATCCGGTGGTAAACCCGGTAATTCCTCGGGAAATACACCAGGGAAGTCTCTAACAATCGGAACCTCATTCATACTCAACTTATCAGTAGGCTGATTGATCAAATAAGCTAAGTAAGCTTCACAACCCCTATTCAACAACTTAGAAGTCTTGGTCGCTGATAAAAGAGGAATTCGGGCAGCCCTGCAATTCCCAACAATCTCCAGTACCGGTAGGTCAGGAACCTGAAGATAGACAATCTTTGTTCTACAATCCAACTGAGCATAGTACTTCCCCAACCAGTCCATTCCCAAAATGATTTCAAAGTCACGGAATGGCAATATAATTAAATCAGCAGGAAATTTACGGTTCTTAATGCATATATCACAAGATTTGCAAATAGACTCAGTAACAAATTTTGCACCCAAAGGCGTACTAACTTCAACTTCATGCGGCAATTTATCAATGCAAACATTCACAGATCGTGCACATGCAGGAGTTATAAACGAATGTGTAGCTCCGGGATCAATCAAAACTTTAACTGGCTGAGTATTGAGAAGAAAGGTACCTTCCACTATAGTTGTAGTATTGGGCAGCTCCTCCGCATCCAGTGCAAAGACCCTAGCCTGAACCCTCTGTGCTAGACGTGCACCTGCAGCCCTATTCTGAACACCCTGGCCTCCAATATGGCCCTGAACATTGTTATACTTAGGACAATCTCTCACCCTATGGTCATCACTGCCACAACCCGTACATTTACCACTCTTTCTCCAACAATTTGCCTCAACATGCCCCGATCGATTACAATAGTTGCACTGCTGATTTTGCCTTACAACAGTGTTTCCCGTAGGTGCTGGGGCTCTGGCAGTGGTAGGAACTGTACCTCCCTGCTGGGGTCTAGTCACAGCTGGCCTAGCCTGAATCTGCTGTTGTGGCTGATACGGACGTTGCTGAGGAACCTACGCAGAAGTCTGATACTGCCTCGGCTGACTCTGGCTGCTCTGGCCCAAATACTGCTTCTTACTCGGCTGACTACTCTCAGCTAACATCTCAGCCTTCCGTTTCTCAAACTTCGAGGCTGCCTGAAATGCCTCGGGAAAAGTAGTGTAGGTCTGCCCTGTCAAATGCAACTGAATGTCCATTCTCAGCCCACGGACAAACCTATGAATCATCCTCCTAGCCGGCCATACCAACTCGGGCATATACCTCGACAGGCTAACAAACCTAGCCTTGTACTCTGCAACAGTCATATTTCCCTGCTTCAGGGCCACAAACTCGTCCTCCCTCCTTTCTATAGCCATCTCGGGAATATACTTGTCCCGAAACTCACTCACAAAATCATCCCACAAATGTGGTACATCATCACAATCCCACCTGCTTCGGACAGTATTCCACCACTGTTCTGCATCACCCTCAAATAAGAATGACGCATAATCTATTCTTCCGTCATCAGTGTACCTCAAAGCGGTGAAAATTTTCTCAACACGATTAATCCATCTTTCGGCTGCCTCATCATCCGGCTCCCCGAAGAACTTTCCCGACTCGTGCCTCAGAAATTTCTCCAACTGGTTATTCTCAACTCTATACCCCTATCCACCAGGATTAGCTTGATTTCCCTGGGGATTATTCCTGTCCTGCCTCTGCTCATGCAGCACCTATCTAATCCGGTCAACCGCTGTAGTCATGGTAGCCATAAAATGCTCAGGCAACGGTTGTAACACCCCGATCCCTCTCGAGACCGGGAGTTCTATCAATCGATCTAAACACAACCCAAACCAAACCCGGGCATAAATTTTCAGGGAAAACGGACGGAGTCTCCCCTGTTTATAGGCGAAATGCAAAACCTGTAATAGCATATAAATGGACCACCACCGTGTCCAACCACACAAAACTTCCTCAAGGCCATCCGAGCCTCGGTTCTCAACAATTTAAACTCAGCAAGTATACATACATTTCCAATTAGAAAACTAACCTATCTTTTCATTTTGACAAGTACATTCAATCTAGGCAATTAAACCAAACTAAGCTACTGCATAAATAGACTATCATGCCATTCTAGTTCTTTTCTTTTGGACATTACAAACATGCATTTGAAGTTAAGTTATAATAACTAGATACATAATCTAACTTATCAAATTACTTCAACAATCTAACGAAACTTAAATTACATACTTTTAGCATTAAATACATACAACATATGAAAGCATATATCTTCACAACTTCGACACTCAAGCCACATAGGCACGCAAAACAACTCTTCAGGCAACAACTTCCACGAAATCACGAACTTCCAGCTAACATGACATTTCCTGAAATGTGGTGGTGAGGAGTGAGTATACACAACACGTATACTCAGTGAGGGCGAGACAGATATCGAATTGGAGAGAAAGAAAGTCGTGCAATGCAAATAGACACAGCTAAGCAATAAAATCAATAAGAAAGCATTCAATACAAACGACAATATATTAAACATTCAAGAAAGCATTAACACAACCATTCAAAGCTATACCACACTCTGAAGGCTATGGTTCACTCTTATGAGCAATATACCATTTTACGAGCGATACATCAATCTCGAGCTTGATGTTGACAACGATGACAATAAGCGCGCATCCACCTTATAACACCAGTTTGGAATACCCCGGGAGTATCCATCAATTCTACGACCCAAATCTCCCTGGGAGGCAACCCAAGCGAAAAAAGGGAATAGCAGCGGAGCTAGAGCAACCAACACTGGCAACCCGAGGCTACCCAGAGAGGCCCATCACTCACGCGCGAGACACTATGCAATGCAAGACTCGATACAAGGCAATAAACGAGCGATAGCACAACAATACAAACTAGTGACAAGAAACGAGATAACAAGCAATCACAATCAATACTAGCATACAACTAACTTTTCAAGCATAACAACACAGATAGAGGAGATAAACGAGATATCAAGCATTATTCAACAACTGTTAAACATTTCAATCAATAATCAACCCTAACAAGCGTAATAAGCATTAACAAGCATTTGCAATCAAACAAGTAACAAGAAGAACATCAACTAACATTATCAAGCAATAACAAGTATTCTATAGGCATTATAAGCATTCTATAAGCATTATAAACATTCTATAAGCATTATAAACATTCTATAAGCATCATAAACATTCTATAAGCAACATACTATGAAATCACACAAAATTCCAAAAATGACCCCAACTTTCAAAACGCTACTACTTTCAAACGACCACGAGCTTTGGAAACTGACTTCACCAATCCTCCTAGGTCACTATAAGGCACGTCTAAAGACCCCGAAACTCTACTTTACCCTAGAATTCACGCAAAGTCCCGATTTCTCCCTTTGCTCGTTTGAACTACAACTATACCAACCAAACACCCAACCAATGCCATAATCGCACCAAAAGTGCTTCCATGGCCTCCCGAAACAATGCCAACACGCAAAATGAGAAATTGCTAAACTCGACCTAAACGACCCCGACTTTCACCAAGGCGTTTTTCTCATTTTTTCCATTACGCAACCTAAACAAATCATACATTTAGACATTCTAGCATACCTAGCACCTTTTCACATCAACAGAAAGCATAACAGCGCAACTTCATCGAAACGGGGGTTTACTATTCATAATTTACTATTCATTACACAATTTATATTTTAATTTCAATATTCAGCCGCAAAAAATGTTAAAAAGCTATAAATACACGTTCTACAATTGCTAGAGAACATTCTTTAAGCAATGAAACGGACAAAATAACAACCTACAGTTAAATCACAAAAATTAAAGTTTACGTTCAATATTTTCAAATGCGCAAATAACGATGAAACCCTCACCTTAGACGCTCCTAGACGCTAGGAAAACCACGCTGGATGCCTCGGAAACCACCCCGCACAAGCTCTCGCGAAGAAATTGAAGTTTGAAGTTGAAATGTTTTTTTTTTCTTTTTTCCTCCATGGTTTCAGCCATGGCCTTCTTATTTACTGATTTTTGCTCTTTGTTTCGTATTTCACACTTAAATAAAAAAAATGACAAATGGTCAAAGCTTCGGTCAACCCGCTAAACCAAAACAGCTATGCGCGACCTTACGAAAACGGCCATAACTTCTTCTAGAAAACTCCAATTCACGAACGGTTTGAAGCCTCAAAAACTAAACTCATAGAGCTTTCCAACCATATATAATTTGCTCCCTAACTCTTCCCCAATTGGTTCAGATTTAATTCCAAAGTTGACCCAAAATTTGACTAACTTGACATTGCATTTTTAGGCTAAAACAACTAAGGAAATATCAATTCTAGCTAACAACAATTAAATTATAAAATTTAAGGCACTAAAATACTAGTTTCACTATTTGCCGAGGACTCGAATTCATTCCTAACTATCTCTCTCGATATGCTATGCACTTTGCGTCAACCAAGAAGTGACAATTAAACCTCAAAGAATCTAAGAAATATATCATTTTTGGAAAGCATCATAGTTTAAAATTTACTCCGGCTCGGAGTTACTTTCCTCATTTATTTGAAAACCGAGTGATTTTAATGTAAGACAACCAAAACCGATTATTAAAATAATCAAAACAATCAAGGTAATCAATATTCATTTAAAATAATTAATTTAACTATTTCTAGAACATTTTAAAGAATTATGAAGTAAATGTTAAGTTACAAATGAACAAATAAATATAAACATGTAATCAAGTGCAATTAAATATTATCATTTAAGATGGCACTTAATTAAATACAAGAGAATAAATTCAATTACTATAATTAATAGAAATAGATAATAGTCTTTTAATTATTCAATATACAATTACTAAATGCTTCCAAGAGAAATATTAAATTAGTGCATATTGGTTGATTTAACTAATTAAACATTTAATTAAATGCAGTCAAATGCTATTAAATGCATGCCGGGTTCGGGTTATCACATCCTTCCCCCCTTAAAACAATTGCGTCCTCGCAATTCTTCTTCCAATAGAACTCAGCATCATCTGAAATCCAATTCTGACTAATCTTCATCGGTTGCTGAGCAAAATAATATATAAGAATGCCCGTAGGAAATCCCGAATAGAAATTCCAATCAAGAATGCCGAGGAAATACCAACTAAAGACTGAAGCAAAGACACTGTAGATATCATCAATACCACATACTAATGGCAGGAAGAGTACCGAAGAAGTACCCTATTTAAGAATCTTCAATAGAAGTCTAACAAGTACCAAATAAGAAAGTTAAGAGATAGCCAGAGTAGATACACCTCATGCAGTACTGACTACCGTAAATATACCTAGCTGAAAGTTCTGTAAAGGATTATAGAGAAGAATACCAAAGGCCAACCTCTAATTGAAATCTTCCAATCACTGTGTTCCTACCGCAACATCTTAGTCAAACAGCAAATATAGATTCCCCTGAGTGGAAAGGCCGAAGGAGAAGCCGTAAACAGTACAAGATAATATGTCCAAGCAGAATTCCAAGTGTAGGATCTTCCAATAAATGCCAATAAGGAAAAATACTAGTAAAATGCCCAATAAGGATTCCAAAGAATACCGTAAGTAATATGAGATAATGAGTCTGATAGGAATTCCAGTTACCAAATCAACTGAGGGATGCCAAAGAAAATACCCGAACAGTGCTCCAGTAAGAAAGTACTAAGAATTGCCCAATAAGTAATACTAAATAAATGGCCACTCAGAATCCTAGAGAATGCCATTGAAGAATTTTCCAATAAGGAATACCAGTAGCACTCCAATAAAGACCAAGACACATATACCATAGATAATACCATGCAGTAAGTCCAACTGAAAATCCAATAGCCAAGTCCACCAAGTAGTGCCAACAAAAGTCCCAAAGAACACCCATTAAGAAAACCAAAGAATGCTCCAAAGAACAACCAAATAAAACCCCAAGAGAAAGCTGCTCTTTCACAACTGTTAGGCACAGAGGAGGACCATAGAGATTCGCCAATAACCGAGCTCCAAAAGCAAACACCAATTCCCAAATAAAGGTTAGTCAAATACCATTAATTTCCTGCCAATCCATACACCTTGAGAAGCTAGCTGTGAACCACTTTCTTCAGGGAGGAAGAGGACTTACTTACCATTTCCATAAGACATGTATGAATGCCAATATATCACAGTTATACACATGCCTTAAACTATTATGCAAGCAAGTTTACAAAACAGTTTATTCAACAAAGTCACTCAATCACGACAATCAAGTCAAGCACAACATAATTAATTCAAATGACGGAATAGCTAATTCAAGACATTCCAATACACACATTACAAGAAATACTTCAAGCAAATACTAATCCACGAGGTCGATTCAATTCACGATGCCTATTCGATAGGTCAATTCAATGCACAACTAGACACTTTACCTTACTTAGCACACAATTAACACATAACACATAACTATATCACATAGGAGCACACATTCATGTCAAGACACATAATCTCACATACAAGCATACACTTCCAAGACACACTTAACAAGCACACATTCAAGGGTCACTACCCACCAGACCGAGGACCCTGTCCCGGCTTATGAGCTAGACAAGCTCTGATACCACCTGTAACACCCCGATCCCTCTCGAGACCGGGAGTTCTATCAATCGATCTAAACACAACCCAAACCAAACCCGGGCATAAATTTTCAGGGAAAACGGACGGAGTCTCCCCTGTTTATAGGCGAAATGCAAAACCTGTAATAGCATATAAATGGACCACCACCGTGTCCAACCACACAAAACTTCCTCAAGGCCATCCGAGCCTCGGTTCTCAACAATTTAAACTCAGCAAGTATACATACATTTCCAATTAGAAAACTAACCTATCTTTTCATTTTGACAAGTACATTCAATCTAGGCAATTAAACCAAACTAAGCTACTGCATAAATAGACTATCATGCCATTCTAGTTCTTTTCTTTTGGACATTACAAACATGCATTTGAAGTTAAGTTATAATAACTAGATACATAATCTAACTTATCAAATTACTTCAACAATCTAACGAAACTTAAATTACATACTTTTAGCATTAAATACATACAACATATGAAAGCATATATCTTCACAACTTCGACACTCAAGCCACATAGGCACGCAAAACAACTCTTCAGGCAACAACTTCCACGAAATCACGAACTTCCAGCTAACATGACATTTCCTGAAATGTGGTGGTGAGGAGTGAGTATACACAACACGTATACTCAGTGAGGGCGAGACAGATATCGAATTGGAGAGAAAGAAAGTCGTGCAATGCAAATAGACACAGCTAAGCAATAAAATCAATAAGAAAGCATTCAATACAAACGACAATATATTAAACATTCAAGAAAGCATTAACACAACCATTCAAAGCTATACCACACTCTGAAGGCTATGGTTCACTCTTATGAGCAATATACCATTTTACGAGCGATACATCAATCTCGAGCTTGATGTTGACAACGATGACAATAAGCGCGCATCCACCTTATAACACCAGTTTGGAATACCCCGGGAGTATCCATCAATTCTACGACCCAAATCTCCCTGGGAGGCAACCCAAGCGAAAAAAGGGAATAGCAGCGGAGCTAGAGCAACCAACACTGGCAACCCGAGGCTACCCAGAGAGGCCCATCACTCACGCGCGAGACACTATGCAATGCAAGACTCGATACAAGGCAATAAACGAGCGATAGCACAACAATACAAACTAGTGACAAGAAACGAGATAACAAGCAATCACAATCAATACTAGCATACAACTAACTTTTCAAGCATAACAACACAGATAGAGGAGATAAACGAGATATCAAGCATTATTCAACAACTGTTAAACATTTCAATCAATAATCAACCCTAACAAGCGTAATAAGCATTAACAAGCATTTGCAATCAAACAAGTAACAAGAAGAACATCAACTAACATTATCAAGCAATAACAAGTATTCTATAGGCATTATAAGCATTCTATAAGCATTATAAACATTCTATAAGCATTATAAACATTCTATAAGCATCATAAACATTCTATAAGCAACATACTATGAAATCACACAAAATTCCAAAAATGACCCCAACTTTCAAAACGCTACTACTTTCAAACGACCACGAGCTTTGGAAACTGACTTCACCAATCCTCCTAGGTCACTATAAGGCACGTCTAAAGACCCCGAAACTCTACTTTACCCTAGAATTCACGCAAAGTCCCGATTTCTCCCTTTGCTCGTTTGAACTACAACTATACCAACCAAACACCCAACCAATGCCATAATCGCACCAAAAGTGCTTCCATGGCCTCCCGAAACAATGCCAACACGCAAAATGAGAAATTGCTAAACTCGACCTAAACGACCCCGACTTTCACCAAGGCGTTTTTCTCATTTTTTCCATTACGCAACCTAAACAAATCATACATTTAGACATTCTAGCATACCTAGCACCTTTTCACATCAACAGAAAGCATAACAGCGCAACTTCATCGAAACGGGGGTTTACTATTCATAATTTACTATTCATTACACAATTTATATTTTAATTTCAATATTCAGCCGCAAAAAATGTTAAAAAGCTATAAATACACGTTCTACAATTGCTAGAGAACATTCTTTAAGCAATGAAACGGACAAAATAACAACCTACAGTTAAATCACAAAAATTAAAGTTTACGTTCAATATTTTCAAATGCGCAAATAACGATGAAACCCTCACCTTAGACGCTCCTAGACGCTAGGAAAACCACGCTGGATGCCTCGGAAACCACCCCGCACAAGCTCTCGCGAAGAAATTGAAGTTTGAAGTTGAAATGTTTTTTTTTTCTTTTTTCCTCCATGGTTTCAGCCATGGCCTTCTTATTTACTGATTTTTGCTCTTTGTTTCGTATTTCACACTTAAATAAAAAAAATGACAAATGGTCAAAGCTTCGGTCAACCCGCTAAACCAAAACAGCTATGCGCGACCTTACGAAAACGGCCATAACTTCTTCTAGAAAACTCCAATTCACGAACGGTTTGAAGCCTCAAAAACTAAACTCATAGAGCTTTCCAACCATATATAATTTGCTCCCTAACTCTTCCCCAATTGGTTCAGATTTAATTCCAAAGTTGACCCAAAATTTGACTAACTTAACATTGCATTTTTAGGCTAAAACAACTAAGGAAATATCAATTCTAGCTAACAACAATTAAATTATAAAATTTAAGGCACTAAAATACTAGTTTCACTATTTGCCGAGGACTCGAATTCATTCCTAACTATCTCTCTCGATATGCTATGCACTTTGCGTCAACCAAGAAGTGACAATTAAACCTCAAAGAATCTAAGAAATATATCATTTTTGGAAAGCATCATAGTTTAAAATTTACTCCGGCTCGGAGTTACTTTCCTCATTTATTTGAAAACCGAGTGATTTTAATGTAAGACAACCAAAACCGATTATTAAAATAATCAAAACAATCAAGGTAATCAATATTCATTTAAAATAATTAATTTAACTATTTCTAGAACATTTTAAAGAATTATGAAGTAAATGTTAAGTTACAAATGAACAAATAAATATAAACATGTAATCAAGTGCAATTAAATATTATCATTTAAGATGGCACTTAATTAAATACAAGAGAATAAATTCAATTACTATAATTAATAGAAATAGATAATAGTCTTTTAATTATTCAATATACAATTACTAAATGCTTCCAAGAGAAATATTAAATTAGTGCATATTGGTTGATTTAACTAATTAAACATTTAATTAAATGCAGTCAAATGCTATTAAATGCATGCCGGGTTCGGGTTATCACAACGGTTGCTGACCTTGTTCTGCTGCCTCTTCATCTGACCCTATACCTTGAGTACCACGACGTGGCGGCATAGTAGCAATTCACAATAGCTGGCAACATTTAAAAGCAGTTTATAGACAGAAATATAGCACATAAGATTAGATAACACTCAAGTCAATAAAAATCAAACATTCTAACAGGCAATTCACATAACACAAGATTGACATGCCAAACTAATTCACTTTAAACACATAAGCACTCCAAGTTCACAAAGTCATGCTATAACACTTTCTTTCCACTTAACAATTATACAATAACATTCTAGCATTTTGGACCTTTACCCCACAGACCGAGAAACATATCCCGGCTCATGCAAGACTATCATGCTCTGATACCACCGAAAGATGTCACGCCCCGACCCGACCCCGCAAAAGGCCTAGCCCGGACCCGACCCACGGACGGAGTCTCTTCTGTACCGCGGACGATCCGAAAACCCTAAAATCAACATAATACTTGCGAAAGCCATAAAATAATTAAAACAAGCCGACTTTCTTTGAAACATACATTTCTTATTAACCAACTTTGCAACCCAAAAATGATATGCATACTACACAAGTATTTATGCCACTAATCAATTCCATTAGCATGCATTTCCTTACTAGTCACAAGAGTATAAGTTTACAACTTTACATTCTTTCAACTTATACAACATAAGACCGTAGAGGCCTCAAACTAGAAAATACATACAAGGCTACAAGCCTCAAAATTAAGCGACATCCAAGCAATATACATATCAAGCAAGGCTCGCACAAAAATCTGGTAACCAACCACCAGCAAAGCAAAGAAGTGCTATCATGGAAACACCTCCACCTGCTCCTCCTCCTCTATTACCTCAATAGGGTCTGCTTCAACTACTCCTGTAAAAAAAAATAGTATAGAGAGGAATAAGCAAAAACTATTACTCAGCGAGGGCAATTGGTCTCAAGGACGGAGATGAGAGGAGTATGCAATGCAATTAGTCAAGCAATACATACAAGTATCATATAGAGATACCAATAAAGCCATCAATAAAGCAAGGCAAGTATTTAAAGTTGTAAACACTCATTCAAAGGATACGATACTCTTTTCACGAGCAACTTTCAAACACGAATTCGATGACGACGCGCCGGCCCAAACCACCTTATAACACCAGTTTGGAATACCCCGGAAGTATCCATCAATCTACGACCCAAATCTCCCTGGGAGGCAACCCAAGCGAGAAAAGGGAAAAGCAGCGGAGCTAGAGCAACCAACACTAGCAACCCGAGGCTACCCAGAGAGGCCCATCACTCACGCGCGAGACACTATGCAATGCAAGACTCGATACAAGGTGATAAACGAGCACTTAAGCCACACGTGGGAGAATAACAAAGTAGGTTACTCTCGCACGCAATAGCAACAGTTGATATGCATTCCAATCGAAATCAATTCCAACAAGTATATCAAGCAACCCTAAGCATTCTATAGACATAATACCAAGAAAACAAACAAAATCACCAATCGGCCCCAACTATCAAAACACTACCATTTCCAAACGAGCCACGAGTTCTGGAAACCGACTTCGCCAATCCTCCTAGGTCACCATAAGGCACGTCTAAAGAGCCCGAAACCTTACTTAACCCTAGAATTCACGCAAAGTCCCGATTTTCCCCTTTGTTCGTTTGAACTACAACTATACCAACCAAACACCCAACCAACGCCATAATCGCACCAAAAGTGCTTCCATGGCCTCCCGAAACAATGCCAACATGCAAAAAGAGAAAATGCCAAACTCGACCTAAACAACCCCGACCTTCACCAAGGCTTAATTCCCATTTTTTCCATTACGCAACCCAAACAAACCATGCATTTAGACATTCTAGTACACCTAGCACATTTCTACATCAACGGACAGCATAACGGAGCAACTTTATCGTTTCAAGGGTTTACTATTCATAAAACACTATTTAACAACCAATTTAAATTTCAATCTCAAAATTTAACCGCAGAAAATGTTAAAAAGCTATAAATACGCGTTCTACAATTGCCAAGGAACATTATAGAAGCATCAAAATGCTTTAACCAACAATCTACGGATAAAATCTAAAAATCACAAAGTTGATACACTTGACATTTAAATGCGCAAATAACATGCTTCCCTCACCTTAGGCACTCCTAGTCGCTAGGAAAACAATGTTGGTCACCTCAGAAACCACCCTGCACGAGCTCACGCGAAGATTGAACGATTGGAAGTTGAAAGGTTTTTTTTTTTTTCTCTTGAAGCTCACGGCCTGCTTGGATGTTTTTCAGCTTCTATTTTTTTAAATTTTGTTTTGTTTTAGCTTATAAGGTGTTGGCTTGGTAAAAAGGTCAAAGTCCTAGGTCAAATGACTTAAAATTTGGTCAATTAGACTATTTTTGTGCACTTTAATGCCATTTTAACTTAGGAAAGATTAATTATAGCTAGCAACAATTAAAATATACAATTTAAGTCATCTAAATACTAGTTTCACTATTTTCTGAGGACTAGAAATTGTTCTCTAGCTATCGTTGCCTAAATGCAATGCACGTTGCGACAGCAAAGAAGTAACAATTAATTCTAAATAAATTTAAGGAAATATAATTTCCAAAATAATAAACAAGAAATTTTCACATTCCGGGCTCGGGTATTACAGTAGGGATTAGTTGGAATAGCTGCCACCACTTGAATTTGAGTGGATGCCCAAATTGAGGAGTCATTCCTGATGCTAGGAGATGCCAAATGCACCTGCCCAGTCTCATCTTGAACACAGAGACCTCTTTTGGAAAGGAAGCCCTACCCACTCCAGTCCCTCATCCCATCTCCAAAGAAAGGGCTAATACCAGCAAGAACTAGACTGCCTAGCTGATAGGTTAGCTCGCTACATCAGGTATCAGATATTTGTCTCAACTACAGGAAATAGCATCGTTGAGGAGAGGGAAGATACTGCAAGGATTCTGAAGATGAAGAAGCTTGCATGTCTATCGGAGAGATTAGTTTGACCTGCTATTGGAGGCCGATCGTAAAGCTGGCTCGCCAACAACGGTAGCTCGTGGGTCTATGTTAAACGATGAAGGCCCATGTAAACATAGGTCTAACGATCTTCCTGGTCCTTCGGGTTGATGAAGCTATCCTAGTTGCGACCCCAGTTGAAACCCAAGAGCATGCCCTCTCTGAGGGACTCGAGCTTATCGATCTTAGGTCTAACCAAGCTGTGCCTTCTGTTCCAGCGAAGAACTTCAAATTCTGGTGGATTTATAGGGAGGGCCAACTAGATTATCTCCTCTAAAGGGAAGATTTAGTTGACTGAATGACTAGTCTATGGTGAGAATATCATGTGTTCTCTTCAAACTAGGTTTTTATGGCCGGTCTATTGAGAATCATGAGGTTCTCATATCAGAATCCCTATTCAAATGAGGGGAGAAGGAACCGTTAATGAACAATAGGTGTTCTCTTCAAAGCAAGACCGGCGAAGGGTTAAAGCGATTCTTTTGAAAAGAGTCTTCGTTGAAGTGAGCTTCTTTCTAATAGTAGACAAGCAGGTATGTGCTCCAATATAAGGGGGTCAAATCTACAAGTAAATAAAAAAGTAGGTGAGAGATTGTAAATGAGAAGAATGGAAGTGAGAAGCGGCAGATGGTTCGGTCTAGTTCAATAAGCGTACGATTGGTGAAGCTATGAATCGACAGATTGTGGAGTGAAATAGACGTTGGAGTGTGAATCGGTAAATTTCAAGTATAGGAGTTCGAGGTTGTATTTCTTTGATTCTGGTTTCCTATCTAATCATGTGATTCTTTCAATTAGCATGCAATCCTCCGATGTATTCTTTTAGGCGAAGAAACGATTTATCCGAGAGTGGGTTACTTACCAGAGAGTTTGGCTTGGTCTTGCTTTCTTATTTGTTGAATAGTTATCTAATTCGTCCTCATTGTCAATCTTGACTCCTGCTTCAGACCTATTTAAAGTCTCTGTAATGTCCGACGTTAGCAATCCTCTAATTGTGGTCTTAGAGCTCTCTAGATCCCTTAAGATGAAATGGTTTTGCAATCATGCTCCTCTATTCATTCTCAACTTAATCCTCTGACGCTTTGGTTCATACTGGGAGTGTTCTCCTTTTTGGGTTCGAGGGCTTGCCTCCTATCTGGAACTTACGTGGTAGGTGGGTTATTGAAGGTGGATAGTGTCACACCCCAACTCGACCCCTCCTATAATCAGTCAGGACACAACGGAATTTCGGCAGTATAATGACAGTGAATAGGATACCGAGGCTCTAAACCAACCTCAATAGGACATCATACATCAACTCCATAATCCATACAACAAACAACTTCTCAATAACATAACAACATATATCATAACCATATTATACAATAAACATTCCTCATTATATGTGTAACGCCCCGAACCCAACCCCACGCTAAAGTCAGGCTCGGACCCGTCACTCGGACAGAGTCTCCTCTGTACCAAGGACAAAACTGTTACTTGAAAACATTCACTCAAGACATTTGAACTAAAACAACAACTTATCTACTAATATCTCCAAAGCCAAAACACAATCACAAGGCCATCCGAGCCTTGGAACAACAACATTCTACTAAAACACACAAGCATGCAAATAAGTTGGTTTTAGTCATAAGTAGTTAAATACAATAAAATTCTAAGTTCCATATGAAGATCAACAAACACTCCAAGCATGCAAGGGAAATTAAGGTCTAGAATTCATTATTACAATCCAACAACTTTCTTTAACATTCTAATCCACAACTACTAGACATATATATACAAGACTCCTAAGTCTCAAAATACATTAATAACAAGAACTCCATGCAAGAAGCACATAAAATCCACCTCAGCACAAAAGGTCACGGATTCTGATCTACGTGAACTTCTTCCTCTTCTTCTACTTCTAATAGCTGGGAGTTCACCTCAGCTTCTCCTGAGACATTTCAAATGAGGAGTGAGCAACAAAGTTCCCCAGCGAGGGAGGTGATGCAGCATGCCAACGTGAAATATGATAAGCAACACAAATAAACATATACAAGCCACATAAACTAACAAGACAATAAGCCAAACTATTAACCACTTTAAAAAAGGATACGGTTCCACTTCCAAGACTTCATCCACGAGCCACGATCCACGAGCATCACGAACATGCTGGCAAACCCCAAACACCACAATTGGGATAATCCGGATGTATCCCGATCCTACTACCCTTTCTCCTGAGGTAGGTCCATGCCCAGCAGGTGAACCACGCCTCTGGGGTAGTGGAGTATGCCTCAGCGAGAAAGGGAATAGGCACCATGGTAGTCGAGGGAGCACGGCAAGCCCGATGCCGCCAATGTTTCTCGACGCTACCATGTCCGATAAAGGTTGCGCAACCCAATACAAGTCCCAAGTAATCAATATAACACATAACACGTAAGAGGGATGACAAAGTAGGCTACCCTCACATATATGTACGATAAAAGTTCATATAAGCACGATATTCGCTAATAGATGCCAAAAGAAGCAATCAACACAATTAATTCCAATAATCTGCTCAAATAACTTAAATACATCCTAAATATTCAATGCAAGGCATTACTAACACACAACAAGTTCCAAATGCAACTAAAAAGGCTAAAAACTACTTTTCCCCTTTCTTTAACCGAGCTTTCTTTCTCCTAAGAATGGTTCGAGATTCCCAATCATACCCTAGTCTTTCTATATTCTTAATTAAGCTCAAAGGTACCTTTTCAAGTCACTAAAACTCATTTTTTGAAGCAAAAGTTCGGGAAGGCCCCGAACGGATTTGAACTATAGCCATACTAACCGAACCCCATTTTCGCGAAACGGAAGCACCAAAGGTGCCTCCTTAGCTCAAGGATACCCAAATCGATTCCCAAACTTGCCCGGATTGCTTAACGTATAAAACCCCCTTTTAAAGTAAGCTAATTATGCAATTAAGTTCAAATTCCAGTGATTCAACCTAACGTAGCCTTTCAACTAACTTCCCTAGGATCTACAGCACCTAATTGAGGCATCAATTCAAGCCAATTAGCAAATTTTCTCAAAACCCTAATTCTAGGCACTATTCATCATCTCTTTGATCAAATTCAACATTCAACCATTAACTTTGTTATCAACCCTCAAAAGTTAGCTCTAGAGACATTAAATAACTCATAGGAAGCATTCATAACAAGTTATATAGTTATAATTGACAAATCAAGAAAATTAACATATGCACATAAACTTTAAAATCAAGAAAATGAGACTCCCTCACAATTTTTGAAGATGGAGAAGTTTGTTGAAGTCTCTATGTTGCTCAAAATCCTTCCAAGATCAATCTAAGAGCTCAAAGTGCAAGATTGAAGAAGCAAAAATCCTCCTTTTCTCCCTTGAATGGGTCGGCCAAGGCTTAGGACATAGGGGTCATTTTTGCAAATGTTTTGATGACTAATGTCTTCTATTCTATTTTATTTCATGAGATAGTTATATTATATGTAGTATATAATTAATATTCTAAGCTAATTAATCTCAAAAACTTAATCAATTAAAGCTAATTGCTATTACAAATGCTTTTTAATTAATAACTAGCACTATTCTAACGTAACACTATTCAAAGTTCACGGAAAATATTTTTTAAACGCATACTCCTAAGCTCGAAAGTTCAAAACAAAAATTTCTTGGTTCCTTTTAAATGTCAGGTGACCTAGAAAAAATTTAAAATCAAGCTTTTGAAACAGTCAAAAATATTATGAATAGTAACCCACAATAAAATCAATTAAGCAAGAAAAATGATGCACGTAGAAATGCGCACATAGGTATGCAACGATTATAAATAAATTCTATGGTGAAATTCTCGGGTGTCACACCCTCTCCCCCTTAAACTAATTGCGTCCTCGCAATTCTTACATGATTCGGCAAAGAGCTCCGGATACTTCTCTCTAATCTGATCTTCTCGCTCCCAAGTGGCATCCTCAACTCCATGATGATCCCAGAGAACTTTTACCATAGGAATACTTTTAGTTCTAAGTTCCTGAATCTTTCGGTCAACCACTCGAAGAGGTTTCTCAACATAAGCTAAAGACTCGTCAATCTCCAACGGCTCCGGCTCAATGATATGCGACGGATCAAGATTATACTTTCTCAACAGTGACACATGGAAAATATCATGAATCCGACCCAAACTCGGAGGTAGTGCCAATCTATAAGCTAAATCCCCAACTTTCTCAGTGATCTCAAATGGTCCCACGTTTCTAGGACTAAGTTTACCTCATTTGCCGTGCCGAATCAAACCTTTTCGCGGAGAGAATATTAAGAAAACATGATCACCCTTAGAAAATACTAAGTCTCGTCGACGTCTATCAGCATAATTCTTCTGTCGACTCTGAGCTGTAAGCATCCTTTTCTTTATAAGTCTCACATTATCCACCATTTTAATCATCTCCGGAAGAATAGCAGGATCAACTGATTTCATCTCACCTACCTTATCCCAATACAACGGAGACTGACATTTCCGCCCATAAAGTGCCTCATAGGGTGCCATGCCAATAGTGGCCTGATAACTATTATTGTAAGCAAACTCTGCTAAAGGCAGATATTTCTCCCAATTCTTACCAAAATCCAGAACACAGGCACTCAACATATCTTCCAGTATCCTGATAGTCCTCTCTGACTGGCCATCCGTCTGCGGGTGATATGCAGTACTAAAACTCAAAATAGTCCCCATAGCCTTTTGTAGTTTCTGCCAGAACTGTGATGTAAACCTAGGATCCCTGTCTGACACTATCTGAGATGGAACTCCATGCAGTCTCACAATATTTTCAACATAAAGCTCGACCAATTTATCGAGAGAATCTGTTTTCTTTGTAGCAATAAAATGCGAACTCTTCATCAACTTGTCTACTACAACCCACACAGAATCATTACCTCGTGGTGATCTCGGCAAATCCGACACAAGATCCATAGTAACCTGATCCCATTTCCAAACCGGAATCTCCAACGGCTGCAACAATCCTGCTGGTCTCTGATGTTCCGCCTTAACTTTCTGACAAGTCAAACATTTAGCTACAAATTCAGCTATCTCTCTCTTCATGTTGTTCCACAAGAAATTCTGTTTCAAATCTCTATACATTTTTGTGCTTCCAGGATGAATTGTGTATTTAGAAGCATGAGCCTCAGCAAGAATTTCATCTTTCACAGTCGAATTACTGGGAATGCAAATTCTATTCCTGTACCTGAGAAGTCCATCATCATGCATCTTAAAGTCGAACTCTCCCCCTTTTGACTTCTCTAAATGCTTCAACAGCTGAGAATCTGATTGTTGCGCTTCTCTGATTCTAGATAGCAATAAAGATTTGATTTGTAAGCTAGCAAATTGAATACCTGATCTAGAAGCCTCTGGTTTCCACAAACAAAGCTCTTCTACAATCTCCCAATCCTTGATTATCAAACTAGCCATAGAAGCTTTTCAGCTCAGTGCATCTACAACAATATTAGCTTTTCCTGGCAAATAGCTAATGGTACAGTTATAATCACTCAACAGTTCTAGCCAACGCCTTTGCCTCATATTCAAATCTTTTTGAGAAAACAAATACTACAAACTTTTATGGTCAATAAATATTTCAAATTTGTTACCCCACAAATAATGACGCCATTTCTTCAAAGCAAATACAACAGCTGCAAGCTCCAAATCATGTGTAGGATAATTGAGTTCATATGGTTTCAATTTCCTAGAGGCATATGCTATGACTTTACCATTTTGCATCAGAACACAACCTAAGCCTTCTTTCGAAGCGTCACTATAAATTACCAAATTCTCGGTTCCCTCAGGCAAGGCAAGGATAGGTGCAGTGGTAAGTCTCTTTTTCAACTCTTGGAAACTAGCTTCACATTTGTCATCCCAATTAAACACAGTTTTCTTCTGAGTTAAAGTAGTCAAAGGTCCTGCAATCTTTGAAAATTCTTTAACAAATCGCCTATAATAGCCCACTAATCCCAAGAAACTACGGACTTCCGTGACAGTTTCAGGTCTCTTCCACGACATAACCACATCAATTTTAGCAGGATCAACAGATATTCCCTCCTGGAAAATGATATGACCTAAAAAGGCAACCTGTTTCAACCAGAATTCGCATTTGCTAAATTTGGCAAACAACTTGTGTTCTTGCAGGGTTTTAAGTACAATTCTCAAATGCTCTTCATGCTCTGACTCAGACTTAGAGTATACTCGTATATCATCAATAAAAATCACAACAAACTGATCAAGATAGGGTCGAAATACCCTCTGCATCAAATCCATAAAAGCGGCTGGAGCATTTGTCAACCCGAATGGTAAAACAACAAACTCATAATGGCCGTACCTGGTTCTAAATGCAGTCTTAGGTACATCTTCTTTCCGGATCCTCAACTGATAATAACCTTGTCTCAAATCAAATTTTGAAAACACAACATCACCCTGTAGATGATCAAACAACTCCTCAATTAGAGGCAAAGGATATTTATTTTTCACCGTTACTTGATTCAGACCTCGATAATCTATGCACAGACGTAGAGTACCGTCTTTCTTTTTCACAAATAACACGGGAGCACCCCACGGTGACGAACTAGGCTGAATAAAACCTTTCTCAAGTAAACCCTGTAGCTGAATTTTCAATTCTTGTAACTCAGGGGGAGACATTCTATACGGGGTTCTCGAGATAGGACTAGTTCCCGGCAACAAGTCAATCACAAACTCAATCTCCCTATCAGGTGGTAACCCAGGCAACTCCTCAGGGAAAACCCCCAGAAACTCTTTTATAACAGGTACTTCATTCAATTTCAATTTATCTCCAGGCTGATTAATTAAATAAGCTAAGTATGCATCATAGCCTTTACTCAACATTTTAGTAGCTTTAATGGAAGATATAATATGAGTCCCAGTAGACTTTCGACTCCTAGTTACTTTAATAACAGGTTGGTTAGGTACTTCTAAAGTTAAAACTTTCCTCCTACAGTCCAAACATGCATAATATCACCCCAACCAATCCATCCCCAAGATAACTTCAAAGGCCCGAAATGGCATGATAATCAAATCAATAGGATACATGCAACCCTCAATACAAATATTACAATCTTTACACACAGACTCCGTAACAAATTTAGTACACATAGGATTACCTACTTCAATCACATACGACAGTTTATCAACTTTTAATGTAGCAGACTGTGCACATGCAAGTGTAATGAATGAATGGGTAGCCCCGGTGTCAATCAAAACTACTACCGGCTGACTATTAATAAGAAAAGTACCTTCCACTACCACTGTAGTCTCTGGAAGCTCCTCCTGGTCGAGTGCAAATACCCGTGCCTGACCTCGCGGTACAGTAGCTGCTCCTGAAGCTCTAGTCTGGGCACCCTAGCCTGAAGTCTGACCCAGACAAAATTTAAACTTGGGACAATCTTTAACTCTGTGCTGATCACTGCCACAACCTGTGCAACGGCCCAGTTTCCTCCAACACTCAGCCTCTGTGTGACCCTTACGGTTGAAATGAGTACACTGGAGATTCTTCCTAGCAGCAGTTCCTCTTGTAGGGGCCCTATAAGTATGTGGCAGAACTACCCTGCTGAGATCTAGCAGTCACTGGTCGGGTCTGTGACTGTCCCTGTGGCTGGCTCTGAGCTGGTCTCGGCTGTGACTGTACCTAAACTGGTCCTGGATAGCTCTGAGTCTGTCTAGGCTGCTGAGTCTGAACAGGCTGCTGATACTGCCTCTGATAACCCTGACTCTGAGACTGAAACTGACGTTTGCTTGACTGACTAGACTGAGCTAACACATCTGCCTTACGTTTCTCATATCTCAATGTAGCCCTAACTACTGCAGCATAGTTCGGATAATCTTGCGAAGACAAGTTAAGCATGATGTCACTCCTCAACCCTGTAATAAATCTCTGAATTTTCACATCCTCCGGCTGAACTAAAGCTGGCACATATCGAGATAGTCTCGTAAAGGTAGCCTCATACTGGTCCACAGTCATATTCCCTTGTTTCAAAGCTATAAATTCATCCTGATGCCTCTCACGGGCTACAACCGATACATATTTATCTCGAAACTCACGAACAAAGTCAGCCCATACATGCTGAACCGTCTTAGCATCCCATTTTTCTCTAATAGTGCTCCACCAAGCCTCGGCATCACCCTCCATTAAAAATGCAGCATAGGTGATCTTTCTTTCATCGACACACTCAAGTATCGCAGCAACTTTCTCGAACTTACTCAGCCACAACTTTGCTTTCATATCATCAGGCTCACCATAAAAACTATATGCTCCGTGATGCAGAAATTTATCAAATAAGTTACCTCCTGCAGTACCACTGCCCTCTGCTCTAGCAGTCTGATTACCTCTGCCGGCACCTGCTGTACCTTGCTGAACCACAAACTGTGCTATGGTATTCATCGCAGTAGCCATAGTAGCTAGAATCTGGGCATTACTCGGCTCCTGACCCTGCGGTACATTCCCGGCTGCCCCAGCATCTTGCCCCGGTACATTCTGTCTGGGAGCCTCCTCCGGCTCTCTCCGTGGTCTACCCCGTCTCCTCATCACAATGCTAGAAGAACATAATATTATAATAGGCAAATAAACTATGCAAAGATAATTTACACATTGTTTTCAACATTTTACTCACATAAGAAGCATATAAAACACTTAACAACATTTAATACTAACATTTCATATTCTTATCATGTCAAGCTTTATCATTCCTTTTTCATGCTAGCATGTCTTATATCTAAATACTTAAACAACTAAACACTCACATATTCACATAATTCACTTTCACATATAGACCTCTACCCACATGCCAAGGAATTTAACCCGGCTTCAAGCATTCTAGTAGCTCTGATACCACTAAAACGTAACGCCCCGAACCCAACCCCACGCTAAAGTCAGGCTCGGACCCGTCACTCGGACAGAGTCTCCTCTGTACCAAGGACAAAACTGTTACCTGAAAACATTCACTCAAGACATTTGAACTAAAACAACAACTTATCTACTAATATCTCCAAAGCCAAAACACAATCACAAGGCCATCCGAGCCTTGGAACAACAACATTCTACTAAAACACACAAGCATGCAAATAAGTTGGTTTTAGTCATAAGTAGTTAAATACAATAAAATTCTAAGTTCCATATGAAGATCAACAAACACTCCAAGCATGCAAGGGAAATTAAGGTCTAGAATTCATTATTACAATCCAACAACTTTCTTTAACATTCTAATCCACAACTACTAGACATATATATACAAGACTGTAACGCCCCGATCCCTCACGAGATCGGAGGCTCTAATAACCATGCTATTCTCAACCCAACCAAACCCGGTCACAAAATTTTAGGGAAAACGGACAGAGTTTCCCCTGTATTGTGGACATTCTGAAACCTGTAAACTCTCAAATAAGGTAACTACAAAGTAAACAAAATTTTCATGGCTATTTACAAAGATTCAAGGCCATCCGAGCCTTTAAGCAAACAACAGTTCTAAAACCACACAAGCATGCAAGTAACTTGTTTACAATATAGTCTAATAGCCATGCCATTCTAGGATAACATTAAAACATACTTAGAGATAAAACATTCTACACTAAGCCATTCACTCCCCAAGCATGCAAAGCAACTAGAAATAGAAATATAAGTTATTACAAGCCATAGAATTTCTACTGCTACTACATTATCAGACTTCCAGCTTACATATTACTCAAATACATACATGAGCTTTAAGGCCCCAAAATAGATTATACATAGAACAACAAATTCTTCATATAGCAACCAAAAAGCACATCCACCTCAAACAAATATCACACAGCAGCTAAAGCAACTCCACCAACTGTGCCACCTGAAACAGATATCGAGGTATGAGCAACCACTATTGCCCAGTGAGGGATATAGTCCCGGGGCGTGCAATGCGACAGATAACACAGTTATACAACAATATCACTTAGACAATTTAAGAAACAATGATAACTTAAGTAACCACACATTTAAAAGGATACATTTCACACAATCCCCTATACACCAATCTTCACTGGTCTTCATTCACGATCCACGAACCACGAGCATGATCACGATAAGCCGGCATAGTCCCCAAACACTCCTGTGGGTGTACTCCGGATGTACCCCGATAATCCTACGACCCAACATCCCCAGGCAATCTCCGGACCAGGCGAATGAGGGACTAGGGCACGGAGTTTGAATATCCACCGGCAAGCCCTCTGCCGCCCAGCCGATATTCAACACATCCGCCCCTGACCCTATGGTTGCGCAACCACTATGCAATGCACTTAACAATGGCAAGTGAATAGCAATAATATGAGCATTAACACATAGGAGGATCAACAAAGTAGGTTGACCTCGATGCAATTAGAATAGAAGCAATTATATAAGCTAATAAGCAGTTTACAAAGGAACATATACAAAATAAGCATAGAATCATACCAAAAGCTCCAAATCAACTTGAAACCACATATAAACACTTAAGGAGTCATGCCATTCTTTTAGAAGTGTGAGTCAACCGAAATTGCACCTAAACCCCTTTGTTTTTCGAACTATTTCTCTTCCAAACCGAGGTTAATGATTTCATTTTCAAAGGAAACTCTCCCAATCTTCTAACTAACCCTCAAGGTACCCTCTCAACCCTCTAACTCATTCAAATGCCCGCGATTACTCCGAAAGCCCCAAATTCCCTCTTATGGCTTTAAACTACACATACCTTATCCGGGCTTCAAACGAGGGTTATCAAAGCTTCTATAGCACCTAGGTAGCCTAAGAATACTAGAAGTGAAGCCCGAATCCATCCGGATTCGCATGAACCCCAAAAGCCCTTTATTAAAGTCGACTATTTTACGTTTTATGCGATTCTAGAGCAATGTAAGTGCACGGGGCTATTAGACTACCTTCACTAACACCTAAGGCATCTATTAGAAGTATTGAATCAAGTTAAAACGCGCGATTTCACAAAACCCTAGAATTTTCGTCACTATTCACCCTAAAAATCAAACTAACGATTCTAACCGTTTAAAAAGCGAAACGATGGCTTAAATGTGTTCCCTAGCATTCATATACATGGTATAATAGCATAGATCATCAATACAATAGCATATGAACACATTTTCAACAAATCAAGAAAATAGCAACTATTTAGAAATGCGAAAATAAGCCGTGAAATCCCTCACCAATACGCGTAGGAGCACCTAGGAAGCTTGCAAACACCCTACACTAGTTGCTCAAGGCTTGGCTAGGCTTGGATTGAAGAGTTGATGAAGAAAAATTTCCTCCCAAGTGCAAGAAGGGCTGTCGGGTTTCTGCCTGTTTTTTTTCAGCTTTTAATTTTTTTTTTCTTTTGCATTTTATGAGCTTTAGTTGATATTTAAGGTGCATGGTTGGGTGGGGTCAAGTTTGGGTGTTTAAGTGGTCAATTATAATGCGCGTAGTAAGCTTAAAACTAGCCTAAAGTGAAACATGTGAGCTAGCTAATTAAATCTCTAAGTTAGTTCTGTAATACTATTCATTCAACTACAAAAATTATTTTCTAAACGAGCTCTCCTATCGCCTCTAGCTCAATTGCACATTTTTCCCACTACTTTAACAATTAATATGATTTAATAAAAATACTAATTAACTAATAGAATGCAGTTTAAAAATGGAGTGAATAGTAACTTAAGAAGACAATTAATAAGGCATAGAAAGAGATGCGCAAATAAAGGATGCAACAGTAATTGAATGCATGGCTAAATCTCGGCCGTCACATCCTCTCCCCCTTAAACAAATTGCGTCCACGCAATTCTTCCTCACAAGAGAACATCTGCATCAATTGAAAACCAACTTCGATTATTCGTCATCAGTTGCTAAGCAAGAATACCATATACAAATTCTCGTGGGAGCTCATTAAGAAATCGCAGTAGTATTGTCTGCGAACCTCACTTAATAAGGCCAAATAAAGGCTCCAATAGAGATGTTACTTTGAAATCCAAATAAGAATCCCACTGGCACGAATACCATAGAAGAATAGAATCCCAACTAAGAGCATAGAGAAAATACCAATAAAAGTTCCGAGAATGAGTATTGTAAATAATACCAGATAATAAGGCTAAAAAGAATCCCATATACCAATTATTCCGAGAGATGCCGACAAAAGAATACCAAAAGAATAGCTGATAAGAAAATACCAAGAATATACTCCAGAGAACTGTCATATAGAAACCCCAAAAGAAGCTACTCATTTATGACCGCTAAGCACTGAAGAAGGCCTTAGAAGAATCCCAATAACTGAGCTCCAACTATATCCACCAATTCCCAAATAATGGCTGATTAATTGCCTCTCATTTCTGCTAATCAACATAATTTGGAAGGCCTGCCACTAATCACCTCTCTTCAGGGGAGGAAGGAGTTTTTCTTACCATTCGACGGGCTATGTATGCATGCCAAACAATTGCATATGTATAATCATTCCTTAAACTATTACGCAAACATGCTAATAAAAGAGTTTGTGAAATAGTGTAATCATCAAAGTCATTCAAGCACGATAATCAAGTCAAGCATAACACAACTCAATCAAAGACATTCAAATACACACATTACAAGCAACAGTTCAAGCATTTAATAATTCACGAAGTCAATTTGATGCGTAACTAGCCACTTTACTTAACTTAGCACACGTTTAGCACGTAACACATAATTATATCACATAGGTGCACACATTCAATACAAGACACAGAATCAAACATGCAGGCATACACTTTCAAGACACACACTTAACAAGTACACACGCAAGGGTCATTACCCGACAGGACGAGGACCCTGTCCTGGCTTAGAGCTAACTAAGCTCTGATACCACCTGTAACGCCCCGATCCCTCACGAGACCGGAGGCTCTAATAACCATGCTATTCTCAACCCAACCAAACCCGGTCACAAAATTTTAGGGAAAACGGACAGAGTTTCCCCTGTATTGTGGACATTCTGAAACCTGTAAACTCTCAAATAAGGTAACTACAAAGTAAACAAACTTTTCATGGCTATTTATAAAGATTCAAGGCCATCCGAGCCTTGAAGCAAACAACAGTTCTAAAACCACACAAGCATGCAAGTAACTTGTTTACAATATAGTCTAATAGCCATGCCATTCTAGGATAACATTAAAACAAACTTAGAGATAAAACATTATACACTAAGCCATTCACTCCCCAAGCATGCAAAGCAACTAGAAATAGAAATATAAGTTATTACAAGCCATAGAATTTCTACTACTACTACATTATCAGACTTCCAGCTTACATATTACTCAAATACATACATGAGCTTTAAGGCCCCAAAATAGATTATACATAGAACAACAAATTCTTCATATAGCAACCAAAAAGCACATCCACCTCAAACAAATATCACACAGCAGCTAAAGCAACTCCACCAACTATGCCACCTGAAACAGATATCGAGGTATGAGCAACCACTGTTGCCCAGTGAGGGATATAGTCCCGGGGCATGCAATGCGACAGATAACACAGTTATACAACAATATCACTTAGACAATTTAAGAAACAATGATAACTTAAGTAACCACACATTTAAAAGGATACATTTCACACAATCCCCTATACACCAATCTTCACTGGTCTTCATTCACGATCCACGAACCACGAGCACGATCACGATAAGCCGGCATAGTCCCCAAACACTCCTGTCGGTGTACTCCGGATGTACCCCGATAATCCTACGACCCAACATCCCCTGGAAATCTCCGGACCAGGCGAATGAGGGACTAGGGCACGGAGTTTGAATATCCACCGGCAAGCCCTCTGCCGCCCAGCCGATATTCAACACATCCGCCCCTGACACTATGGTTGCGCAACCACTATCTAATGCACTTAACAATGGCAAGTGAATAGCAATAATATGAGCATTAACACATAGGAGGATCAACAAAGTAGGTTGACCTCGATGCAATTAGAATAGAAGCAATTATATAAGCTAATAAGCAGTTTACAAAGGAACATATACAAAATAAGCATAGAATCATACCAAAAGCTCCAAATCAACTTGAAACCACATATAAACACTTAAGGAGTCATGCCATTCTTTTAGAAGTGTGAGTCAACCGAAATTGCACCTAAACCCCTTTGTTTTTCGAACTATTTCTCTTCCAAACCGAGGTTAATGATTTCATTTTCAAAGGAAACTCTCCCAATCTTCTAACTAACCCTCAAGGTACCCTCTCAACCCTCTAACTCATTCAAATGCCCGCGATTACTCCGAAAGCCCCAAATTCCCTCTTATGGCTTTAAACTACACATACCTTATCTGGGCTTCAAACGAGGGTTATCAAAGCTTCTATAGCACCTAGGTAGCCTAAGAATACTAGAAGTGAAGCCCGAATCCATCCGGATTCGCATGAACCCCAAAAGCCCTTTATTAAAGTCGACTATTTTACGTTTTATGCGATTCTAGAGCAATGTAAGTGCACGGGGCTATTAGACTACCTTCACTAACACCTAAGGCATCTATTAGAAGTATTGAATCAAGTTAAAATGCGCGATTTCACAAAACCCTAGAATTTCCGTCACTATTCACCCTAAAAATCAAACTAACGATTCTAACCGTTTAAAAAGCGAAACGATGGCTTAAATGTGTTCCCTAGCATTCATATACATGGTATAATAGCATAGATCATCAATACAATAGCATATGAACACATTTTCAACAAATCAAGAAAATAGCAACTATTTAGAAATGCGAAAATAAGCCGTGAAATCCCTCACCAATACGCGTAGGAGCACCTAGGAAGCTTGCAAACACCCTACACTAGTTGCTCAAGGCTTGGCTAGGCTTGGATTGAAGAGTTGATGAAGAAAAATTTCCTCCCAAGTGCAAGAAGGGCTGTCGGGTTTCTGCCTGTTTTTTTTCAGCTTTTATTTATTTTTTTCTTTTGCATTTTATGAGCTTTAGTTGATATTTAAGGTGCATGGTTGGGTGGGGTCAAGTTTGGGTGTTTAAGTGGTCAATTATAATGCGCGTAGTAAGCTTAAAACTAGCCTAAAGTGAAACATGTGAGCTAGCTAATTAAATCTCTAAGTTAGTTATGTAACACTATTCATTCAACTACAAAAATTATTTTCTAAACGAGCTCTCCTATCGCCTCTAGCTCAATTGCACATTTTTCCCACTACTTTAACAATTAATATGATTTAATAAAAATACTAATTAACTAATAGAATGCAGTTTAAAAATAGAGTGAATAGTAACTTAAGAAGACAATTAATAAGGCATAGAAAGAGATGCGCAAATAAAGGATGCAACAGTAATTGAATACATGGCTAAATCTCGGGCGTCATAAAGACTCCTAAGTCTCAAAATACATTAATAACAAGAACTCCACGCAAGAAGCACATAAAATCCACCTCAGCACACAAGGTCACGGATTCTGATCTACGTGAACTTCTTCCTCTTCTTCTACTTCTAATAGCTGGGGGTTAACCTCAGCTTCTCCTGAGACATTTCAAATGAGGAGTGAGCAACAAAGTTGCCCAGCGAGGGAGGTGATGCAGCATGCCAACGTGAAATATGATAAGCAACACAAATAAACATATACAAGCCACATAAACTAACAAGACAATAAGCCAAACTATTAACCACTTTAAAAAAGGATACGGTTCCACTTCTAAGACTTCATCCACGAGCCACGATCCACGAGCATCACGAACATGCCGACAAACCCCAAACACCACAATTGGGATACTCCGAATGTATCCCGATCCTACGACCCTTTCTCCCGAGGTAGGTCTATGCCCAGTAGGTGAACCACGCCTCTGGGGTAGTGGAGTATGCCTCAGACAGAAAGGGAATAGGCACCATGGTAGTCGAGGGAGCACGGCAAGCCCGACGCCGCCCGTGTTTCTCGACGCTACCATGTCCGATAAAGGTTGCGCAACCCAATACAAGTCACAAGCAATAAATATAACACATAACACGTAAGAGGGACGACAAAGTAGGCCGCCCTCACATATATGTACGATAAAAGTTCATATAAGCACGATATTCACTAATAGATGCCAAAAGAAGCAATCAACACAATTAATTCCAATAATCTACTCAAATAACTTAAATACATCCTAAATATTCAATGCAAGGCATTACTAACACACAACAAGTTCCAAATGCAACTAAAAAGGCTAAAAACTACTTTTCCCCTTTCTTTAACCGAGCTTTCTTTCTCCTAAGCATGGTTCGAGATTCCCAATCATACCCTAGTCTTTCTATATTCCTAATTAAGCTCAAAGGTACCTTTTAAAGTCACTAAAACTCATTTTTTGAAGCAAAAGTTCGGGAAGGCCCCGAACGGGTTTGAACTATAGCCATACTAACCGAACCCCATTTTCGCGAAACGGAAGAACCAAAGGTGCTTCCTTAGCTCAAGGATACCCAAATCGATGCCCAAACTTGCCCGGATTGCTTAACGTATAAAACCTCCTTTTTAAAGTAAGCTAATTATGCAATTAAGTTCAAATTCGAGTGATTCAACCTAACGTGGCCTTTCAACTAACTTCCCTAGGATCTACAGCACCTAATTGAGGCATCAATTCAAGCCAATTAGTAAATTTTCTCAAAACCCTAGTTCTAGGCACTATTCATCATCTCTTTGATCAAATTCAACATTCAACCATTAACTTTGTTATCAACCCTCAAAAGTTAGCTCTAGAGACATTAAATAACTCATAGGAAGCATTCATAACAAGTTATAAAGCTATAATTGACAAATCAAGAAAATTAACATATGCACATAAACTTTAAAATCAAGAAAATGAGACTCCCTCACAATTTTTGAAGATGGAGAAGTTTGTTGAAGTCTCTATGTTGCTCAAAATCCTCCCAAGATCAATCTAAGAGCTCAAAGTGCAAGATTGAAGAAGCAAAAATCCTCCTTTTCTCCCTTGAGTGGGTCGGCCAAGGCTTAGGACATAGGGGCCATTTTTGCAAATGTTTTGATGACTAATGTGTTCTATTCTATTTTATTTCATGAGATAGTTATATTATATGTAGTATATAATTAATATTCTAAGCTAATTAATCTCAAAAACTTAATCAATTAAAGCTAATTGCTATTACAAATGCTTTTTAATTAATAACTAGCACTATTCTAACGTAACACTATTCAAAGTTCGCGGAAAATATTTTTCAAACGCATACTCCTAAGCTCGAAAGTTCAAAACGAAAATTTCTTGGTTCCTTTTAAATGTCAGGTGACCTAGGAAAAATTTAAAATCAAGCTTTTGAAACAGTCAAAAATATTATGAATAGTAACCCACAATAAAATCAATTAAGCAAGAAAAATGATGCACGTAGAAATGCGCACATAGGTATGCAACGATTATAAATAAATTCTATGGTGAAATTCTCGGGTGTCACAATATGCCTCCGTTCCAACATAATACATGAACCCTTAATATACAGTACAAAAACATATTGAGCCAATCTAGCAACCTAATCATAAACAAAAGAAAGGCTACTAAGATAGCATCAACTAATTCATTAACTTTTCAACATCTTTTACACTATGAACTACAAAGCATATAAAAGTCTACTAAGTTAATTTACAAGATAATAAAACAGTACAACATCAAGGATAAGACTCCGGAACATAAGACTCATCCACGTAAGGCACATTTTCCTCTTCAGGAGGCACGTACCCATAATCCTGCTTAAGTACACCTGTAGGCATACAATAATAGAGAGTGAGCTTATATAAAATAAGCCCAGTGAGGATCCGATAGATCTCGAGCAAGGTTTACTAAGCTCCTTGGAAATAATCCTTTGAGCAAGTAAAAACACAATAACATCAATAATACTATCATCACATAACTATAATGACCATTCAATAAAGGATATACTAGTTGGTGTAGCTCCAAACGCCATCACGATCATAACAGCCTTCTTGTGACTCCCATAAACTCACGCACCCGAGGTACCCCACTAGCCTCGCCCTCCATGACACCTCCGTCATGCAAGCTGGAGGTAGTCTCTGATAGTCATGCCGTTATCAACCCGACAGCCCGAGAGGTGGCACACACATACCAAAGACTCAGCAATAATAATAAACATCAATCATTCACATGAGGACAGTCTAGCAGAACTGCCTACCTCCCGGCATCAATCATCGATCAATAATTATCTTATCATCATAATAACATCAATAACCAATTTAACAACAAATAACTAAGTTAGATGACAAAGTAAGCCATCCAACCGAACATGCATTAAACATACAATCAAACCCTAGTTTACCCATCAACAACTCACAATTCAAACACTCGAACTACACCCAATCAAATAAGGCTCAATCTAACATTTTAAAGAAAGACAACCTAAACTTCAAATAATCATATCTTATATTCTACTAATCCAAACAACTCCAAATCAGTTTTTATCACTCACCCAATCAACCAACTACATTAGCCCCCTCGGAAACCAACCAAAACACATCCAAATCATGCCCAGTGAACCTAAAACCCTAGTGTGTCATGGCTGAAAATTTTGGATTTTAGCACGGACATCACAATCGAAAATTCGGCATTACAATGACCCTACCATGTAATTATCAAACTTTTAGAAATCGACGGCAATTGATTCCGATCAACACAACTCAAAATAATCAACATTTAGCAAATTAATCAACTTTAAATACCTGAAAAATAATAATTATGCTACAACCGTTAAAATCTCGTAGGATTACATATAAATGATCCCTAGCATACATGGAGCAATAATCTAACATCATATTAACATTCTAACGGTTCGATATTCAATTCTACGCAAAAACACAAAAGATGAGTTTTGAGATCTAGAATTTTTCTCTCACCTTTGATGCGATATAAGCCTAGAAATGTGCTCAATGGATGCTCAAAAGGTGGAATCAAGCTTTGTTTGATGGAAATTGGCCTTGGATTGTAACTTTTAATGAAAAATGCCTTTGAAAAAGTTGAAGAAAAAGCTTGGTTTTCTCCTAAGGAGCTCTCGGCCCTTTGTGTGTGTTGAGGAGTGTGTTTTGTGTTGTGTTTAGTGTGTGTTGGTGATATAAGCTTAAAGGTCAACATTTTAAATAAAGTCAAAGTTGAATTAACTTAATATTTTTGTGTTTTCTTGACTTTAAATGCATTTTCTTGATCACCAAAGTTCAAAACAATTATTCAACTCCCAAGATAGCTCAAGTAGGTTATTTTTAGGTGACAAGAAGTTTTACAATCAAACAATTTCACCCAAGTCGCCTTAAAACTCAATTTTTGCAAAAGTCGGTGTAAAAACCCTAATAAATTCCTAAGCCGATTTAAAAACCAATTTCATCAAACACATGTCTATTAAAGTCCGTGGACTAGGTCTAGAAGGGTTAAAAAGACCAGTTTCAAAATTTTAGCCGGCGTGTTTCGAAAATACTATTCATTCAAAATCGACGATAAAATTTCTGACTCCGTTTTTTATGAAAATTTCATGAATGCACATTTAGCATGTTCTAGGAGTATTGATATCAAAATTACCACATTCTAAATCACATAGCACATAGGCAAATTAATTCACGCAAAACGAGATAAAACACACAAAATGATAAAAGATAGAAAAAGTGGGGTTTCACATTCTCCCTCCCTTAAAGAAATTTTGCCCTCGAAATTCTTACTTGATGTACTGAACAAATCTGGGTACTGCTGCTGCATCTGATCTCGTCTCTCCCAAGTAGCTTCCTTAATGTCGTGATGCTTCCACAACACCTTAACCATCAGAATCTTCTTCGACCTCAACTCTCGTTCCATCTGATCAAGAATACGAATCGGATGCTCGTCATAAGTCAGATTCTCACGAAGCTGTAACGGCTCTGGCTCAAGAATATGAGAAGGATCCGGATTATATTTCAGCAAATTAGACACGTGAAATACATCGTGGACATTAGAGAAATTCTCTGGTAAAGCCAACCGATATGCCAACTTACCAACCTTGCCGATAATCTCAAACGACCCAACAAATCTCGGACTCAGCTTTCCACCTTTACCATAATGAGAAAACCCCTTATGAGGAGACAATCTCAAGAAAACCCGATCTTCGACTACAAACTCCAAGTCCCAACGACGCTTATCAGCATAACTTTTGAATCTACTCTGCCCCGTAAGCATTCTCTGCCTGATCAATTGAACATTCTCAATCTTCTCAAGAAGCTCTGGCATAATAGTCGGATCAATAGTCTTCATCTCCCCTACCTATTCCCAATATAAAGGTGAACGGCACTTACGACCATAGAGAACTACGAAAGGTGCCATCCCAATAGTAGCTTGATAACTATTGTTATAGGCAAACTTGGCAAGTGGTAGATGTTTCTCCCAGTTTTTTTCCGAAGTCCAGAACACAAGCCCTAAGCATATCTTCCAGAATCTGAATAGTCCGCTCAGACTGACCGTCGGTCTGTGGATGATACGCGGTACTGAAGTTCAACTGAGTACCCAAAGTCTCCTGAAGTTTCTCCCACAAACGAGAAGTAAATCGAGCATCTCGATCTGAGACAATACTAGATGGAATCCCGTGAAGTCTAACAATCTGATCCAAATAAAGATCTGTCAACTTTGTAACCTCATCTCCCATCCTCATCGAAATAAAATGAGCTGTCTTCGTCAAACGATCCACGACAACCCAAACTGCATCATTACCTCTCGGTGTTCTAGGCAAACCGGTGACGAAATCCATCGTAATATGCTCCCACTTCTACTCTGGTATAGCCAACGGCTGAAGCAAACCTGCAAGTTGTTGATGCTCAGCTTTCACCCTCTGACAAGTCAAACATCTAGATACAAACTGAGCAACCTCCCTCTTCATATTATTCCACCAATAATGTTGCTTCAAATCCCGATACATCTTGGTTCCACTGGGATAAATAGTGTACTTAGAATTATGAGCTTCCTCCAGAATACCTCGCCTCAAGCCCGGTTCATCGGGAACACAAACCCTATTCCGAAACCGAAGAATACCATCCTCATGCAATTTAAAGTCAGACTGATCATCTGTGATCTGATCCTTGATCTTCTGAAGTTTAACATCAAACTGCTAAGCTTCCCTGATCTGAGACAGCAATAAAGGTTGAATACGGAGATGTGAACACATCACCCCAACCTGACTCAACTCCGGTCTCCAATAAGTGAATTCCTCAAGAATCTCCTATTTCTTGATAGCCAAACAAGCAACACTCGCCTTCCGGCTGAGAGCATCTGCTACAACATTTGCCTTGCCAGGCAGATAATTGATAAAACAATTATAATCTCCAAGAAGTTCCATCCACCTCCGTTGGCGCATATTCAACTCCTTCTGTGAGAACAAGTACTTCAGACTCTTATGATAAGTGAAAATCTCAAACTTACTGCCCCACAAATAATGACGCCACTTCTTCATTGCGAAGACAACTGTTGCCAACTCAAGATCATGGGTCGGATAATTCACCTCTTAAGGCTTCAACTTCCGGGAAGCATAGGCAATAACTCGGCCATCCTGCATAAGAACACATCTCAAGCCCTCCTTGGATGCATCTGTAACACCCCGATCCCTCTCGAGACCGGGAGTTCTATCAATCAATCTATCCACAACCCAATTCCAAACCCGGGCAAAATTTTAGGGAAAGACGGACGGAGTCTCCCCTGTTTCTAGGAAAAATGCAAAACCTGCAATAGCATATAAGTGGACTAGCACCGTGTCCAACCATACAAACACCTCAAGGCCATCCGAGCCTTGTTTCTCAACAAATAAACACAACAAGTATATATACATTTCCAGTTTAAAAGCTAACCTATCTCTTCTCATCTTGACAAGTACATTCAAGCTTGACAATTAAACCATACTAACATATTGCATAAAATAGACTATCATACCATTCTAACTTTTTTCCTTTGGACATCACAAACATGCATTGAAGTTAAACTATACTAACTGAATACATAAACTAACTTATCATTCTACCTCAATTACCTAGTTAAATTTAAATTACATTCCTTTTAACATTAAATACATACAACACATGAAACATACATCTTTGCATCTTTGACAACTCAAGCCACATAGCACGCAAGACAACTCTTCAAGCATGATATTTCATGTAACCACGAACTTCCAGCTAACATGGCATTTCCTGAAATATGGTGGTGAGGAGTGAGTATACACAACACGTATACTCAGTGACGGCGAGACATATAACGAGGTGGAGAGAAAGAAAGTCGTGCAATGCAATTAAAGCAGTTAAACAATATAACTGACAAGTAAGCAATCAATACAAACAATCAATACAATAAACAATTAATAAAAGCATTAACACAACCATTCAAAGCTATACCACACTTTGAAGGCTATGGTTCACTCATACAAGCAATGTACCATGCGATTCGATTCCACGAGCATTACATCAATCTCGAGCTTGATGTTGACAACGATGACAATAAGCGCGCAACCACCTTATAACTTCAGTTTGGAATACCCCGAAAGTATCCAATCAATTCTACGACCCAAATCTCCCTGGGAGGCAACCCAAGCGAGAATGGGAATAGGACACGGAGCTAGAGCAACCAACCCTGGCAGCCCGAGACTGCCCAGAGAGGCCCATCACTCACGCGCCTGACACTAATGCAATGCAATACGAGATACAAGTAATAAACGAGCAATAGCACGAAAGTGCAGATTAGTGGCATTAAACGAGATATCAAGCATTTACAATCAACATTAGCATTCAATTAACTTTTCAAGCATAACTATCATTAATAGCAACAAGGACATCAATTGAGCAAGTAACAGCAGTTCAAACACGAAAACGACAAATATCACTATTCAATCTCTAACTTCCAAAGGCAATTACGAGCAAACGAGCTACAGGATTAGGAAACCGATTTCACTACATTCACTTAGGCACTACAAGGCACGTTTCTATGTCATTAAACTTCATTTTCTCACCCGGAGCCCGAAAGTCCACCTACTGCGTTTGAACTACAGCTATGCTAACCGGTCATTCAATCAACGCCACAATAGCGCCAAAAGTGCTTCCATACCGACAATAGCAAAACCCCCAACTCAATTCGAGCATGGTCAACACTTGGTCAAACGGCCCCTTTTCGTTTCATTGTCTAATTTCTAATTTTAACAAAGGCCGGTCCGTTTTTATTGCACATTTTATCTTTCTATCACTAATGGCACCTATCCAAATCAAGCAATCATAATTCGGATCAAAATCTGAAATTCTAGGGTTTTACTATTTAAAATCACTATTTATTATTCTTCCCCAATTTCAAATATGCAATTTCAGCCGTAAAAATTGTTAACTAACTATCAAACAATGCTCTAAGAACTCAAAGGAAGCTATATCAAGCAATTATAGGCATTATAACACATTATATATCAAATCAAAAAATTTGAAACAAAATTCAAATTTGAATATAAATGCACAAAAGCGTGAAATCCCTCACAGAGATTGACGAGGAAGACCCGCAAGGACCTGAGCCACGACCCCCGAGCAATTCCACGCATGATTGTAGAAGAAAATGCAAGCAAAATCTTTTTTTTCTCTAGGGAGAGTTTCGGCCATGGGGGGGACTTGGGTGGTATTTTATTTTTGTTTTTTTGATCATTTTGTTGATTTTTGGACATTTAAAAAATATGACAAAGCTCAAGGGCAAAATGGTCATTTAGAAAAGTCAAAATTCAAGTTAAATTGGTCAACTAAGGCTATTTTAGTTATCATTTGGCCTAGCTCAAGTAAAAACAATGCAATTAGATGGAAAACAACTAAAACTAGCTAAATTAAACTAAAAACATTTTTCACTAAGTCCGAAGAATATTTCTCTAACTCTCATTTTCGAAATACTACGATCGAACGGTCAATAAACGATCGCTAATCAAATGATGAGCACTAATAGAAAACTATAATTTTTGAAAAGTAGAATAGTGGAATAGTTTAAAATTCACTCCGGCTCGGAGTTACTTTTCTCATTTATTTGAAATTTGAGTGATTTTAATGCAAGACAATTAAAACCGATTATTAAGATAATCAAAACAATCAAAATAATCAATATTCATTTAAAAATAATTAATTTAACTATTTCTAGAATATTTTAAAGAATTATGAAGTTAATGCTAGGATACAAACAAGCAAGTTAATATAAACACGTAATCAAATGCAATTAAACACTATCATTTAAGATGACACTTAATTAAATATAAGGAAATAAATCCAATTTCTATAAATAATAAAAATAGGTGATAATCTTTTAATTAATCAATATAAAAATTATTAAATGTTTCCAAAAGAAATATCATAATAGTGCAAATTGGTTTATTTAACTAATTAAACATTTAATTAAATGCAGTCAAATGCTATTAAATGCATGCCGGTTCGGGTTATCACAACATCGCTGTAAATAACCATATTATCGGTCCCCTCTGGTAGAGCAAGTATTGGAGCAGTAGTCAACCTCTTTTTCAACTCCTGAAACCCACTCTCACACTTCTCATCCCAAGCAAAGATAGTCCGTTTCTGAGTCAACTTAGAAAGTGGCCCAGCAATCTTTAAGAAGTCCTTGACAAACCTACGATAATAACTCGCCAAGCCAAGAAAGCTACGAACCTCTGAAATATTCTCCGGACGTTTCCAAGACATCACCACCTCAATCTTAGTGGGATCTACAGAAATACCGCTCTATGTAATAACATGGCCAAGAAAAGATATGCGTTGCAGCCAAAATTCACATTTGCTGGACTTGGCAAACAACTGATGCTCCTGCAGCTTCTGTAAGACAAGCCATAGATGTTGCTTGTGCTCCGATTCATATTTAGAATAGACCAAGATATCATCAATAAAGATTACCACGAATTGGTCTAAATACGGCTAAAAAACCCGATGCATAAGATCCATGAATGCTGTCGGTGCATTAGTTAATCCAAAGGGCATAACAACAAACTCATAATGCCTATACCGAGTCCTGAAGGAAGACTTTGGAACATCCTCTGTACGAATCCAAAGCTGATAATACCCCTATCGCAAATCAAATTTAGAATAGACTTTGGCTCCCTGAAGTTGATCAAACAACTCGTCAATCAGTGGCAAATGATATTTGTTCTTGATGGTCACCTAATTCAAACCACGGTAATCAATACACAATCTCAAGGTACCATCCTTCTTCTTCACAAATAAAACAGGAGCTCCCCAAGGTGAAGAACTCTGTTGAATAAATCCCTTCTACAATAACTCCTGCAACTGAGTCTTCAACTCCTTCAACTCAGCTGGTGCCATCCGGTATGCTGATTTAGAAATAGGTTGAGTACCGGGAATAAGATTGATCACAAACTCCACATCTCTTTCTGGCGGTAACCCTGGCAACTCCTCGGGAAATACATTGGCATATTCCCGAATAATAGGGACTTCCTCCAACTGTAGCTTATCAGATGGCTTGTTGATGAAATAAGCTAGATAACCCGAACACCCCTTACTCACCAACATAACGGCTTTAGTTGCTGAGATAACAAAACTCATCTTTACACCCCGGTTCCTTACTACCTCAACTACTGGCTGATTTGGAAAACGAAACTGTACTACCTTGGTTCTATAGTTCAACTGGGCATCATACTTAGAAAGCCAATCCATACCCAAGATAACATCATACCCCCGGATAGGAAATAAGATAAGGTCTGAAGGAAAATTATGCCCCTTAACATGTATTATACAATCTTTACAAACTAGGCCAATCACATACTTATCAGTCAAAGAGGTACTAATCTCAACCACATAAGGCAATCTTTCAAGTTGCAAATTAACACGTTGCACACAATCAAGAGTAATGAAAAAATGCGTGGCACCAGAATCAATCAACACTTTAACAAGTTGATCAAGTATATGGAAGTTACCTTCCACAACTGCAGTCTCCTTAGGCATCTCCTCTAAGTCAACTACGTAGGCCTGAGCCTGAACCTACTACTGCTGAGGTGCACTAGCCGTAGGTCGGCCTTGATAACCCTGAGTCGCTGTCCGACCCTCAGTCCTCGCATACCTAGGGCAATCCCTCGCCCTATGCTGATTGCTGCCACAACCTAAACACGTCCTTGCTTTCACTCTACAATCGGCCTCCACATGCCCCGTGCGGTTGCAGTGAGTACACTGCGGTGATGATGTATTAACACTGCCCCTAGAAGAACCAGGAGCTGAAGAAACAGCTGATCTAGCCTGCTGCTGCTGAGGCCTTACCAAACTGGGCCTGTACTGACCCTAAGACTAGGCTGGCTTGAATTGGGACTGAACTTTATATGACCCCTGCTGAAACTGAGGCCAATAATAACTCTGCTGCCCCTGTGGCCTAAAAGAACCCTGCTGAACTGGTGGCCTGTATACAACCTGCTGTACGGGAGGCCTATACATACTATGTTGATACTGCGACTGATACGGCCTCTTATTGGGCTGACTAGACACAAGTTGATCCCCATTTCTCTTCTCTAGTCTAGAAGCTGCCTCAAAAGGTTCAGTGAATATATCATACCGATTCAGAGCCATCACATCCTGAATCTCGAGCCTCAACCCCAACATGAATCTATGAGTCCTCCGCTCCTCATCAGCCACATACTCCAGTGCATAACGGGACAATCGAGTAACGACGGCCTCATATTGACCCATTGAAGCATCTCTCTGCACTAAGGCTAGAAACTCTGCCTGTGATAACTCGAACCCGGCATGCATTTAATGGCATTTAATTGCATCTAATTAAGTGCCATCTTAAATGTTAGCATTGAATTTTGTGTTTATTTTTAGTTAAACATTCATTTGTAGCTTTATTTTCATATTTATGTTAATCGATTTTATTTTTCTTGCACTTAAATGCTCGGATTTCAATTAAATGAAAAGTAGCTCTGAGACGGAATAAATTTTAAACTATGATGCTTTTCAAAAATTATATTTTCTTAAATTCTTTGAGATTTAATTGTTATTCTTCTATTGACGCAAAGTGCATATCATATCGAGAGCGATAGTTAGGAAATGATTTTTAGTCCTTAGCAAATAGTGAAAACTAGTATTTAGTGTTTTAATTTTAGTGTTTTAAGTTGTATTTAACTAGAATTGGATTTTTGATAGTTGTTTTAGCTTTAAAATGCATGAAATAAGCTAGATTGACCAACTTAAGTGAGCATTGACCAAGCATTGACCATTTGACCTTGTTGCCATCTTTTAAAATAGCTTAAAATAGCACAAAAAAATAAAAAAGAAGCTGAAAACAGAAACAAGCAGGGCCGAAAATAGAAGGAGAAAAAAAAAGAAATTTCAACTTCAAATCTTCGATTCTTCGCGTGAGCTTGCACGGGGTGGTTTCCGAGGCATCCTACGAGGTTTTCCTAGCATCTAGGAGTGTCTAAGGTGAGGGTTTCATGTTTATTTGTGCATTTGAATATTTTGTGTATTAACTTTGATTTTTGGGTTTTATCCGTATATTGTTATTTTAATCGTTTTGAGGCTTAAAGAATGTTCCCTAGCAATTATAGAACATGTATTTATATCTTTTTAACATTTTCTGCAGTTAAATCTTGAGATTGTAATATAAGATTGATAGTTAAATAGTAATATGTGAATAGTAAACCCTTGAAATGATGAAGTTGCGTTGTTATGCTTTATGTTGATGTGAAAATGTGCTAGATATGCTAAAATGCCTAAATGTATGGTTTAATTAGATTGTGTAATGGAAAAAACAGAGAAAATGGCTTAGGGAAAGTTGAGGTCGTTTCGGTCAAGTTTGGAATTTTCTCGATTTGCATGAAGGCATTGTCGAGATACGTCATGGAAGCACTTTTGGTGCAGTTGTGACATTGGTTGGGTAATCGGTTGAGGTAGTTGTAGTTCAAACGAGCAAAGGGGAAAACCGGGGCTTTGCCTGAATTCTAGGGTTAAGTAGGGTTTCGGGGTCTTTAGACGTGCCTTATAGTGACCTAGGAGGATTGGTGAAGTCGGTTTCCAAAACTCGTGGCTCGTTTGAAAGTAGTAGTGTTTTGAAAGTTGGGGTCATTTTTGTGATTTTGTGTGTTTTCATAGTATATTGCTTATAGAATGCTTATATTGCTTATAGAATGCTTATATTGCCTATAGAATGCTTATAATGCCTATAGAATACTTGTTATTGCTTGATAATGTTTGTTGGTGTTGTTCTTGTTACTTATTTGGTTGTAAATGCTTGTTATCTTGTTTACCACCTCTATTTTGTATTGTTGTGCTATCGCTCGTATATTGCTTGTATCGAGTCTTGCATGGCATAGTGTCAGGCACGTGAGTGATGGGCCTCTCTGGGTAGCTTCGGGTTGCCAGTGTTGGTTGCTCTAGCTCCGTGTCCTATTCCCTTTTCTTGCTTGGGTTGCCTCCCAGGGAGATTTGGGTCGTAGAATTGATGGTTACTCCCGGGGTATTCCAAACTGAAGTTATAAGGTGGTTGCGCGCTTATTGTCATCGTTGTCAACATCAAGCTCGAGATTGATGTATCGCTCATGAAATAGTACATTGCTCGTATGAGTGAACCATAGCCTTCAGAGTGTGGTATAGCTTTGAATGGTTGTGTTAATGCATTCAGTAATTGCTTATTATATTGATTGTTTGTCTTGATTGCTTACTTATCAGATATATTGCTTAACTGTCTTATTTGCATTGCACGAATTTCTTTCTCTCCAATTAAATATTTGTCTCGCCCTCACTGAGTATACGTGTTGTGTATACTCACTCCTCACCACCACATTTTAGGAAATGTCATGTTAGCTGGAAAGTTCGTGATTTTGTGAAAGTTCGTGCTTGAAGAGTTGTCTTGCGTGCTATGTGGCTTGAGTTGTCAAAGATGCAAAGATGTATGTTCATATGTTGTATGTATTTATTGTTAAAAGAAATGTAATTTAAATCTAGCTAAGTAGTTGAGGTGAATTGATAAGCTAGTTTATGTAATCAGTTAGCATAGCTTAACTTCAAAGCATATTTGTAATGTCCAGAGAAAAAGAGTTAGAATGGCATGATAGTTTATTTTATGCAATAGCTTAGTATGGTTTAATTGTCTAGTTTGAGTGTACTTGTCAAAAATGAAAAGAGATAGGTTAGCTTTTAAATTAGAAATGTATGTATACTTGCTGAGTTTAATTGTTGAGAACCGAGGCTCGGATGGCCTTGAGGAAGTTTTGTATGGTTGGACACGGTGTTGGTCCATTTATATGCTATTACAGGTTTAGCATTTTGCCTAGAAACAGGGGAGACTCTGTCCGTCTTTCCCTAAAATTTTGCCCGGGTTTGGATTTGGGTTGTGATTAGATTGATTGTTAGAACTCCCGGTCTCGAGAGGGATCGGGGTATTACACTGCCTCTCTCCGTTCCCTTGCGATCCTCGGGACATACTTTGCCCGGAAAGCCATCAGAAAGGTACCCCAAACATACGGAATACCCTGAGTCGCCCAGCTAGTTCTCACTTTGCGCCACCATTCTTCTCCCTCATCATCTAACAAGTACATGGCAAAGGAGACTTTTTGCTCATCGGTATATTCAAGAGGATCATAAATCTTCTCCACCTTGCTAATCCACGCCTCAGCCTTCCTGTCATCCGGCTTCCCCTGAAATCTAGGTGGATGATACCCTAAGAACTCTTTCAGGGTACCACGCCCGTGGTTTCCACCCTGCACATTCAACAACTGAGCCTGCCAAGCCTGAGTCTGGGCAGCCTGCCCTACTATCAACTGAGCCTGTCCGGCCACTAACTCAGCAATCCTCTCCATAGCTGCCCCCAAACGGTCATCACCCCTATCACGGCCCGGTGCCGCATTACCAGGAGTCTCATCAGTCATCTCAGGCCTACCTCTGGTTCTCGGTCTGCCCGTCATTCTACTAATCAAAGAGTTAGCATAGGTTATAGCACGTAAACAGGTTATGAACAACTATTAGCACATAAACAACAAAGTCATATAAAACACATAAACAAATTGATCACATAATCATATAAGCACTAAATCACATAATCACTTAATCACTTAATCATTTAATCATATTAATACATAGATCATTTTTCTTTCTTTTCATACATACTTTCATGCTAAGACCATTACCCACATTCCGAGAATACCCCGGCTGACAACTAACATGCGCTCTGATACCACTTAAATGTCACGCCCCAACTCGACCCCTCCTATAATCAGTCAGGATGCAACAGAATTTCGGCAGTATAACGACAGTGAATAGGATACTGAGGCTCTAAACCAACCTCAATAGGACATCATACATCAACTCCATAAACCATACAACAAACAACTTCTCAATAACATAACATCATACATCATAACCATATTATACAATAAACATTCCCCGTTATATGCCTCCATTCCAACATAATACATGAACCCTTAATATACATTACAAAAACATATTGAGCCAATCTAGCAACCTAATCATAAACAAAAGAAAGGCTACTAAGACAACATCAACTAATTCATTAACTTTTCAACATCCTTTACACTATGAACTACAAAGCATATAAAAGTCTACTAAGTTAATTTACAAGATAATAAAATAGTACAACATCAAGGATAAGACTCCGGAACATAAGACTCATCCACGTAAGGTACATTTTCCTCTTTAGGAGGCACGTACCCGTAATCCTGTGAAAGTACACCTATAGGCATGCAATAATAGAGAGTGAGCTTATATAAAATAAGACCAGTGAGGATCCGATAGATCTTGAGCAAGGTTTACTAAGCTCCTTGGAAATAATCCTTTGAGCAAGTAAACACACAATAACATCAATAATACTATCATCATATAATTATAATGACCATTCAATAAAGGATACACAGTTGGTGTAGCTCCAAACGCCATCACGATCATAATAGCCTTCTTGTGACTCCCATAAACTCACGCACCCGAGGTACCCCACTAGCCTCGCCCTCCATGACACCTCCGTCATGCGAGCTGGAGGTAGTCTCTGGTAGTCATGCCGTTATCAACCCGACAGCCCGGTGCTGCCCGAGAGGTGGCACACACATACCGAAGACTCAGCAATAATAATAAACATCAATCATTCACAGGAGGACAGTCTAGCAGAACTGCCAACCTCCCGGCATCAATCATCAATCAATAATCATCAATAATCATATTATCATCATAATAACATCAATAACCAATTTAACAACAAATAACTAACTTAGATGACAAAGTAGGCCATCCAACCGAACATGCATTAAACATACAATCAAACCCTAGTTTACCCATCAACAACTCACAATTCAAACACTCGAACCACACCCAATCAACTAAGGCTCAATCTAACATTTTAAAGAAAGACAACCTAAACTTCAAATAATCATATCTTACATTCTACTAATCCAAACAACTCCAAATCAGTTTCTATCCCTCACCCAATCAACCAACCACATTAGCCCCCTCGGAAACCAACCAAAACACATCCAAATCATGCCCAATAACCCTAAAACACTAGTGTGTCATGGCTGAAATTTCTGGATTTTAGCACGGACATCACAATCGAAAATTCGGCATTACAACGGCGCTACCACGTAATTATCAAACTTTTAGAAATCGACGGCAATCGATTCCGATCAACACAACTCAAAATAATCAACATTTAGCAAATTAATCAACTTTAAATACCCGAAAAATAATAATTATGCTACAACCGTTCAAATCTCGTAGGATTACATATAAATGATCCCTAGCATGCATGGAGCAATAATCTATCATCATATTAACATTCTAACGGTTCGATATTCAATTCTACGCAAAAGCACAAAAGATGAGTTTTCAGATCTAGAATTTTTCTCTCACCTTTGATGCGATATAAGCCTAGAAATGTGCTCAATGGATGCTCAAAAGGCGGAATCAAGCTTTGGTTGATGGAAATTGGCCTTGGATTGCAACTTTTAATGAAAAATGCCTTTGAAAAAGTGGAAGAAAAAGCTTGGTTTTCTCCTATGGAGCTCTTGGCCCTTTGTGTGTGTTGAGGAGTATGTTTTGTGTTGTGTTTAGTGTGTGTTGGTGATATAAGCTTCAAGGTCAACATTTTAAATAAAGTCAAAGTTGAATTAACTTAGTATTTTTGTGTTTTCTTGACTTTAAATGCATTTTCTTGATCACCAAAGTTCAAAACAATTATTCAACACCCAAGATAGCTCAAGTAGGTTATTTTTAGGTGACAAGAAGTTTTACAATCAAACAATTTCACCCGAATCAGCTTAAAACTCAATTTTCGCAAAAGTCGGTGTAAAAACCCTAATAAATTCCTAAGCCGATTTAAAAACCGATTTCATCAAACACAGGTCTATTAAAGTCTGTGGACTAGGTCTAGAAGTGTTAAAAAGACCAGTTTCAAAATTTTAGCGGACGTGTTTTGAAAACACTATTCATTCAAAATCGACGATAAAATTTCTGACTCCGTTTTTTATGAAAATTTCATGAATGCACATTTAGCATGTTCTAGGAGTATTGATATCAAAATTACCACATTCTAAATCACATAGCACATAGACAGATTAATTCACGCAAAACGAGATAAAGCACGCAAAACGAGATAAGATAGAAAAAGTGGGGTTTCACAGATAGGCTTTTGTAAGAATCAGTTTAAGGATCAAGATCGGTAGAAAGATCAAGATCAGGAAGAGAGTCGACAAGTGAGTACGAGTAGAGGAGCAGTACCCCACTATCAAGAAGCTCCGATAGTCTCGACCGGGTGACAGCAATAAAGCTGAGAAGCTAAGCATGACCTACGCGGTGAAGAAGCGGAAAAAGAAGGAATTTTCCCATGAGATTACCTGGGTAGAGGATTCAATCAGAGAAAGAGTATGTAATTCCTTCAAAAGAGAAGCTACTGGACTAATTCAATGGCATCGGATCTAACTCAAGTCTCTTCCTTTCTGACTTAGCCTACCACTCCGTGGGCTTCTATCCCTCTAGTTGTATTAAAATAAAAGGATCTAGAAAGAAAGAGAGAAAATCTTTCTACCCTTCTTCTGGCATTATAGCCTATTATCTACCAGCTTATGAAAAAAGATCGGATTGGCAAAGAAAGAGGATGTGTAACGCTTCGATCCCTCACGAGACCGGAGGCTCTAATAACCAAGCTATTCTCAACCACATTTCCAAACCCGGTCACAAAATTTAGGAAAAAACGGACAGAGTCTCCCGTGTACTGTGGACATTCTGAAAACCTGTAAACAATCAAATAAAACCACGAAGCAAAAGGAAAAACATTTGTAATTGAAATCCAAACTTCAAGGCCATCCGAGCCTTAAGCAACAGAAGACAATATAAATACACACAAGCATGCAACAATAGTCCTAAAATCTTTGTCTTCATTCGCTTATCATACCATTCTATGTTAGCAATTAAACATTCTCATAAATTAGTGCCAACTATACAGCCGTCATTCACACGCAAGCATGCAACGTAGCTAGAAGCAGAAGCATAAGTTATTACATGCCACAATTCCATAACACTTGTTACATCCACTTAGCTTTCAAACCTGCAACTACCCAAATATATACATAAGCCCTTAGGCTCTAACATAGAACAAAAAGTAGGACAAACAAGGTCTTCCACAGTTTAGCAAGCAATCACTCTAATCTCAAGTAATAGCACACATCAATCAAGGCAATTCCTCCAACTGCATCACCTGAAACATGATTAGCGAGGTATGAGCAATCACAATTGCCCAGTGAGGGATAAGGTCTACCAAGGACGTGCAATGCAGCAGTTAGTACAAATAAAGCATTTTACAACCGAAGAACAATTAAAACAACCGAAGAACAATTAAAACAACAAGTTACCACACATTAAAAAAGATGCGATTCACTTTGTTCTTCAATCACGAACCACGAGCCACGAACTGAAATCCCGATGTAATAATGACACTGATATCGATAGGCCGACATCCCTTATAACTCCAAAATGGGTGTACTCCGGATGTACCCCGAAATCCTACGACCCAAATCTCCCTAGGCGGCATCCCAAGCGAGAGAGGGACTGGGCAACCATGGTAGCCAAGGTGGACCGGCAAGCCCGACGCCGCCTGGTTTCCCCGATACTACCATGCCCGAATGGTTGCTCAACCATGGTGCAATGCACTCAAAATAATAACAGTAGTATAAATCAATAAACACATGGTTGAGGGACAACAAAGTAGGTTGCCCTCACACACAATATATAAACAATAAGTGCACATAATCTAAGTACAAGTAAATAAACTATTATGCACATAAGGATGAAGTCTCCATCACCTCTACCAAGCTCCAAAATGCAAGATTGACTTCAAATCACCCTCAATCACCTTGAACATAAAGTTAAACATTGTTTCAATTACTCTTTAACTACAATGTTCATTAATTGTTCAACTAGGTTAGCTAACTCATAGTTTACTTAATTAACATACAACCAAGTAATCATTCAAGTAATATAATATACAAACAATATAACTAACAAGCAATAAAATCATGATATAAGCATGTTCCACAATCATTTAAAAGAGCATTTTAAGCATAGATAACCATATTTAATTCCATAATAGTACTATCAATTTATAAAGCCATTAATCCATACTTAATCTCATTACAATTAACTCAATATAAAACTCAAGGAAAACACTTAGAACTATGGCAATACAATTACTATAAACAAGAATAAACTTATAATCTTCAATTCAAGAAAGCAATTATGCAAATTACATAGGGGCATATTCAAGATTCACATAAAACTATACCAAAAGCTCCAAAACATATTGAAACCACATTTAAGCACACAAGGAGTCATGCCAAGGTCTTAGAAGCGTGAGACATTCGAATTCCTGCTTTAACCCCTTTGCAATACAACCCGTTTTCCTTCCAAACTCAAGTCAATGTTCTAGATTAGCAAGCGGTGTGAAACCCCATATTTCTATCCTGTCTCGTTTTGCGTGTTTATTCTCATTTTGCATGAATTGACCTGTCTATGTGCTATATGACTTAGAATGTGATAATTTTGATATTAATACTCCTAGAACATGCAAAATGTGCATTCATGAAATTTTCGTCAAAAACAGAGTTAGAAATTTTATCATCCATTTTTAGTGAATAGTATTTTCCAAACACGTCCACTAAAATTTTGAAATTAGTCTTTTTAGCCCTTCTAGACCTAGTCCAAGGACTTTAATAGACCTGTGTTTGATGAAAACGGTTTTAAAATCGGCTTAGGAATTTATTAGGATTTTTACACTGACTTTTGCAAAAATCGAGTTTTAAGCCGACTCGGGTGAAATTGTTTGATTGTAAAACTTCTTGTCACCTAGAAATAAATTATTTGAGATAGTTTAAGTGTTAATTTAATAGTTGAGCAAGAAGTACACAAGAATTGAATTAAAAGACTAAAAATACAATTAAAAGACTAATTTAAACTAACTTTGACTTTATTTAAATGTTGACCAATATGCATATATCACCAACACACACAAGCAAAGCACAAAAACACCTTCATTTTCACCTAGATGGCCAAGAGTTTCATGGGAGAATAGCCAAGCTTTTCTTCAAAGTTTTCAAAGTAAATTTTCAAAGAAAAACCTAGTTTTTGTCCGTAGAACTTCGTGCCAAGTTGGATTCCGCTTGTTGGGCATGCATTTCACACATTTTAGGCTTATACCGCATCTAAGGTAAGAGAAAAATTATAGATCTCAAAACTCGTCTTTTGTTTTTTTGCATAGAATTGATTATCGAACCGTTAGAATGTTAATCTGATGTTAGATTATTGCTCCATACATGCTAGGGATCATTTATATGTAATCCTACGAGATTTGAACCGTTGTAGCATAATTATTTATTTTCGGGTATTTAAAGTTGATTAATTTGCTAAATGTTGATTATTTTGAGTTGTGTTGATCGAAATCGATTGCCGTCGATTTCTAAAAGTTTGTTAATAATGTGGTAGAGCCGTTGTAATGCCGAATTTTCAATCGTGATGTCCGTGCTAAAATCCAGAAATTTCAGCGATGACACACTACGGTTTTAGGGTTATTGTGTATGATTTGGATGTGTTTTGGTTGGTTTCCGAGAGGGCTAATGTAGGTGATTGAATGGGTGAGTGTTTGAAACTGATTTGGAGTTGTTTGGATTAGTAGAATGTAAGATATGATTAGTTGCAGTTTAGGTTGTCTTTCTTTAAAATGTTAGATTATGCCTTTAGTTGATTGGGTGTGGTTTGAGTGATTGAATTGTGAGTTGTTGATTGGTAAACTAGGGTTTGATTGTGTGTTTAATGCATGTTCGATTGGATGGCCTACTTTGTCATCTAACTTAGTTATTTGTTGTTAAATTGATTATTGATGTTATTATGATGATAATATGATTATTGATTGATTATTGATTGATGATTGATGACGGGAGATAGGCAGTTCTACTAGATTGTCCTCCTGTGAATGATTGATGTTTATTATTATTGTTGAGTCTTTGGTATGTGTGTGCCACCTCTCGGGCAGCATCGGCCTGTCGGGTTGATAACAGCATGACTACCAGAGACTACCTCCAGCTCGCATGACGGAGGTGTCATGGAGGGAGAGGTTATTGGGGTACCTCGGGTGCGTGAGTTTATGGGAGTCACAAGAAGGCTGTTATGATCGTGATGGAGTTTGGAGCTACACCAAGTAGAATATCCTTTATTGAATGGTCATTATAGATTATGTGATGATAGTATTATTGATGTTATTGTGTGTTTACTTGCTCAAAGGATTATTTCCAAGGAGTTTAGTAAACCTTGCTCGAGATATATCGGATCCTCACTGGGCTTATTTTATATAAGCTCACTCTCTATTATTGCATGCATACAGGTGTACTTTGGTAGGATTACAGGTACGTGCCTCCTAAAGAGGAAAATGTGCCTTACGTGGATAAGTCCTATGTTCCGGAGTCTTATCCTTGATATTAACTTAGTAGACTTTTATATGCTTTGTAGTTTATAATGTATAAGATATTGATAAGATAATGAATTAGTTGATGCTATCTTAGTAGTCTTTCTTTTGGCTATGTATAGGTTGCTGGGCTGGTATCAATATATTTTGCAATGTATATTAAGGTTCATGTATTATGTTGGAACGGAGGCGTATAACGGGGAATGTTTATTGTATAATATGGTTATGATGTATGTTGTTATATTATTGAGGAGTTGTTTGTTGTATGGTTTATGGAGTTGATGTATGATGTTCTATTGAGGTTGGTTTAGAGCCTCGGTATCCTACTTACTGTCGTTATGCTACCAAAATTCCGTTGCGTCTTGACTGATTATAGGAGGGGTCGAGTTGGGGCATGACAAGCGGCCTATACTTTGCTCCTAGTTAACCCCTTAGGCACCCTTTGGACACTCAAAGTCACGCAATTACCCGTATTTAGCTCGAAAGCCCAAATTCCTTCTTATGGCTTTGAACTACACATACCTTAACCGGGCTTCAAACAAGGGTTAGCAAAACTTCTATAGCACCTAGGAAGCCTAAGAATACCAAATGTGAATCTCAAATCCACCCGGAATAGCATTAACCTCAAAACCCCTTTTAAAAAGTTAGTTGTTTGTTGGGGTTGAGCCCCGAGATTCAGGATGTGATGGCTTTGAATCGGTATGATATATTCACTGAGGCCTTTGAGGCAGCTTCTAGGTTAAAAAAGAGGAAGGGGGATCAGCTGGTGTCTAGTTAGCCTAGTAAGAGGTCGTATCAGCCGCAATTTCAGCAGGGTATGTATAGGCCTCCCGTACAGCAGGTTGTGTATAGGGCACCAGCTCTGTAGGGTTCTTTTAGGCCACAAGGGCAGCAGAGTTATTATCGGCCTCAGTTTCAGCAAGGGTCATATCAGGTTCAGTCCCAGTTCAGGCCAGCCCAGTCTCAGGGTCAGTACAGGCCTAGTTTGGTAAGGCCTCAGCAGCAGGCTGGTTCAGCTGTTTCTTCAGCTTCTGGTTCTTCCAGGGGCAGTGTTAGTGCATCATCACCGTAGTGTACCCACTGCAACTGCACGGGGCATGTGGAGGCCGATTGCAGAGTGAAGGCAGGGACGTGTTTAGGATGCGGCAACAATCAACACAGGGCCAGGGATTGCCCTAGATATTCGAGGACTGAGGGTTGGACAGCGACTCAGGGTTATCAGGGCCGACCTGCGGCTAGTGCACCTCAACAGTAGCGGGTCCAGGCTCGAGCCTACGCAGTTGACTTAGAGGAGATGCCTAAGGAGACTGCAGTTGTGGAAGGTAACTTCCTTATACTTGATCAACTTGTTAAAGTGTTGATTGATTCTGGTGCTACGCATTCTTTCATTACTCCTGCTTGTGTGCAATGTGTTAATTTGCAACCTGAAAGATTACCTTATGTGGTTGAGATTAGTACCTCTTTGACTGATAAATATGTAACTGGCCTAGTTTGTAAGGATTGTAAAATACATGTTAAGGGGCATAGTTTTCCTTCGGACCTTATCTTATTTCCTATCCGGGGGTATGATGTTATCTTGGGTATGGATTGGCTTTCTAAGTATGATGCCCAGTTAAACTGTAGAACCAAGGTAGTACAGTTTTGTTTGCCAGATCAGCCAGTAGTTAAGATGGTAGGGAACCGAGGTGCAAAGACGAGTTTTGTTATCTTAGCAACTAAAGTCGTTAAGTTGGTGAGTAAGGGGTGTTCGGGTTATCTAGCTTATTTGATCAACAAGTCATCTGATAAGCTACAGCTGGAGAAAGTCCCTATTATTCAAGAATATCCCAATGTATTTCCCGAGGAGTTGCCAGGGTTACCGCCAGAGAGAGATGTGGAGTTTGTGGTCAATCTTGTTCCCGGTACTCAACCTATTTCTAAATCAGTGTACCGGATGGCACCAGCTGAGTTGAAGGAGTTGAAGACTCAGTTGCAGGAGTTATTGGAGAAGTGATTTATTCAGTAGAGTTCTTCACCTTGGGGAGCTCCTGTTTTATTTGTGAAGAAGAAGGATGGTACCTTAAGATTGTGTATTGATTACCGTGGTTTGAATCAGGTGACCATCAAGAATAAATATCCTTTGCCACTGATTGACGAGTTGTTTGATCAACTTCAGGGAGCTAAAGTCTATTCTAAATTTGATTTGAGGTAGGGGTATTATCAGCTTCGGATTCGTACGGAGGATGTTCTGAAGTCTACCTTCAGGACTCGATACGGGCATTCTGAGTTTGTTGTTATGCCCTTTGGATTAACTAATGCACCGGCAGCATTCATGAATCTTATGTATCGGGTTTTTCAGCCGTATTTAGACTAGTTCGTGGTAATCTTTATTGATGATATCTTGGTCTATTCTAAATCTGAATCGGAGCACGAGCAACATCTACGACTTGTCTTACAAAAGCTGCAGGAGCATCAGTTGTTTGCCAAGTTCAGCAAATGTGAATTTTGGCTGCAACGCATATCTTTTCTTGGCCATGTTATTACACAGAGCGGTATTTCTGTAGATCCCACTAAGATTGAGGTGGTAATGTCTTGGAAACGGCCAAAGAATGTTTCTAAGGTCCATAGCTTTCTTGGTTTGACGGGTTATTACCGTACGTTTGTAAAGGACTTCTCGAAGATTGCTGGGCCACTTTCTAAGTTGACTCAGAAACGGACTATCTTTACTTGGGATGAGAAGTGTGAGAGTGGGTTTCAGGAGCTCAAAAAGAGGTTGACTACTGCTCCAGTACTTGTTCTACCAGAGGGGACTGATAATATGATTATTTACAGCGATGCATCCAAGGAGGGCTTGGGATGTGTTCTTATGCAGGATGGCCGAGTTATTGCCTATGCTTCCAGGAAGTTGAAGCCTTATGAGCTGATTTATCCGACTCATGATCTTGAGTTGGCAGCAGTTGTCTTCGCACTGAAGAAGTGGCGTCATTATCTGTGGGGCAGTAAGTTTGAGATTTTCACTGATCATAAGAGTCTGAAGTACTTGTTCTCACAGAAGGAGTTGAATGTGCGCCAACGGAGGTGGATGGAGCTTCTTGGAGATTATAATTGTTCTATCAATTATCTGCCTAGCAAGGCAAATGTTGTAGCAGATGCTCTCAGCCGGAAGGCGAATGTTGCTTGTTTGGCTGTCAAGAAATGGGAGATTCTTGAAGAATTCACTTATTTGAGACAGGAGTTGACTCAGGTTGGGGTGATGTGTTCATATCTCCGTATTCAACCTTTATTATTGTCTCAGATCAAAGAAGCTCAGCAACTTGATGTTAAACTTTAGAAGATCAAGGATCAAATCACTGATGATCAGTCTGACTTCAAACTGCATGAGGACAGTATTCTTCGGTTTCGAAATAGGGTTTGTGTTCCCAATGAACCGGGCTTGAGGTGAAGTATTCTGGAGGAAGCTCATAATTCTAAGTACACTATTCATCCCGGTGGAACCAAGATGTATCGGGATTTGAAGCAACACTATTGGTGGAATAACATGAAGAGAGAGGTTGCTCAGTTTGTATCTAGATGTTTGACTTGTCAGAGGGTGAAAGCCGAGCATCAACGACCTGCAGGGTTACTTCAGCCATTGGCTATACCTGAGTGGAAGTGGGAGCATATTACGATGGATTTCGTCACTGGTTTGCCTAGAACACCGAGGGGCAATTATGCAGTTTGGGTTGTCGTGGATCGTTTGACGAAGACAACTCATTTTATTTCGATGAGGATGGGAGATAAGGTTAAAAAGTTGACGGGTCTTTATTTGGATCAGATTGTTAGACTTCACGGGATTCCATCAAGTATTGTCTCCGATCGAGATCCTCGATTTACTTCTCGTTTGTGGGAGAAACTTCAGGAGACCTGGGTTACTCAGTTGAACTTCAGTACCGTGTATCATCCACAGACCGACGGTCAGTCTGAGCGGACTATTCAGATTCTGGAAGATATGCTTAGGGCTTGTGTTCTGGACTTCGGGAAGAACTGGGAGAAACTTCTACCACTTGCCAAGTTTGCCTATAACAATAGTTATCAAGCTACTATTGGAATGGCACCTTTCGCAGCTCTTTACGGTCGTAAGTACCGTTCACCTTTATAGTGGGACGAGGTAGGGGAGATGAAGACTATTGATCCGACTATCATGCCAGAGCTTCTAGAGAAAATCGAGAATGTTCAGTTGATCAGGCAAAGAATGCTTACGGTGCAGAGTAGATTCAAGAGTTATGCTGATAAGCGTCATCGGGACTTGGAGTTTGCAGTCGGGGATCGGGTTTTCTTGAGATTGTGTCATCATAAGGGGTTTGCTCGTTATGGTAAAGATGGTAAACTGAGTCCGAGATTTGTTGGGCCATTTGAGATTACAGGCAGGGTTGGTAAGTTGGCATATCGGTTGGCTTTATTGGAGAATTTCTCTAATGTCCACGATGTATTTCACGTGTCTAATTTGCAAAAATATAATCCGGATCTTTCTCATATTCTTGAACCACAGCTATTACAGCTTCGTCAGAATCTGGCTTATGACGAGCGTCCGATTCGTATTCTTGATCAGAAGGAACGAGAGTTGAGGTCGAAGAAGATTCCGATTGTTAAGGAGTTGTGGAAGCATCGCGGCATTAAGGAAGCTACCTGGGAGAGACGAGATCAGATGCAGCAGTAGTACCCAGATCTGTTAAGTACATCAAGTAAGAATTTCGATGGCGAAGTTTCATTATGGGGGGGAGAATGTGAAACCCCACTTTTCTATCCTGTCTCGTTTTATGTGTTTATTCTCGTTTTGCGTGAATTGACCTGTCTATGTGCTATAGGACTTAGAATGTGATAATTTTGATATTAATACTCCTAGAACATGCTAAATGTGCATTCATGAAATTTTCGTCAAAAACGGAGTCAGAAATTTTATCGTCGATTTTTAGTAAATAGTATTTTTGAAACACGTCCACCAAAATTTTGAAACTGGTCTTTTTAACCCTTCTAGACCTAGTCCATGGACTTTAATAGACCTGTGTTTGATGAAAACGGTTTTCAAATCGGCTTAGGAATTTATTAGTGTTTTTACACCGACTTTTGCGAAAATCGAATTGTAAGCCGACTCGGATGAAATTGTTTGATTGTAAAACTTCTTGTCACCTAGAAATAAATTATTTGAGATAGTTTAAGTGTTAATTTAATAGTTGAGCAAGAAGTACACAAGAATTGAATTAAAAGACCAAAAATACAATTAAAAGACTAATTTAAACTAACTTTGACTTTATTTAAATGTTGACCAATATGCATATATCACCAACACACACAAGCAAAGCACAAAAACACCTTCATTTTCACCTAGATGGCCGAGAGTTTCATGGGAGAATAGCCAAGCTTTTCTTCAAAGTTTTCAAAGCAAATTTTCAAAGAAAAACCTAGTTTTTGTCCATAGAACTTCATGCCGAGTTGGATTCCGCTTGTTGGGCACGCATTGCATGCATTTCTAGGCTTATATCGCATCTAAGGTGAGAGAAAAATTCTAGATCTCAAAACTCATCTTTTGTGTTTTTCCGTAGAATTGATTATCGAACCGTTAGAATGTTAATCTGATGTTAGATTATTGCTCCATGCATGCTAGGGATCATTTATATGTAATCCTACGAGATTTGAACTGTTGTAGCATAATTATTTATTTTTGGGTATTTAAATTTGATTAATTTGCTAAATGTTGATTATTTTGAGTTGTGTTGATCGAAATCGATTGCCGTCAATTTATAAAAGTTTGTTAATTACGTGGTAGCGCCGTTGTAATGCCGAATTTTCGATTGTGATGTTCGTGCTAAAATCCAGAAATTTCAGCGATGACATACTAGGGTTTTTGGGTTATTAGGCCTGATTTGGATGTGTTTTGGTTGGTTTCCGAGGGGGCTAATGTATGTGATTGAATGGGTGAGTGTTTGAAACTGATTTGGAGTTGTTTGGATTAGTAGAATGTAAGATATGATTATTTGAAATTTAGGTTGTCCTTCTTTAAAATGTTATATTATGCCTTTAGTTGATTGGGTGTGGTTTGAGTGATTGAATTGTGAGTTGTTGATGGGTAAACTAGGGTTTTATTGTGTGTTTAATGCATGTTCGGTTGGATGGCCTACTTTGTCATATAACTTAGTTATTTTTTGTTAAATTGATTATTGATGTTATTATGATGATAATATGATTATTGATTGATTATTGATTGATGATTGATGACGGGAGATAGGCAGTTCTACTAGATTGTCCTCCTGTGAATGATTGATGTTTATTATTATTGTTGAGTCTTTGGTATGTGTGTGCCACCTCTCGGGCAGCATCGGCCTGTCGAGTTGATAACAGCATGACTACCAGAGACTACCTCCAGCTCGTATGACAGAGGTGTCATGGAGGGAGAGGTTATTGGGGTACCTCGGGTGCGTGAGTTTATGGGAGTCAAAAGAAGGCTGTTATGATCGTGATGGAGTTTGGAGCTACACCAAGTAGAATATCCTTTATTGAATGGTCATTATAGATTATGTGATGATAGTATTATTTATGTTATTGTGTGTTTACTTGCTCAAAGGATTATTTCCAAGGAGTTTAGTAAACCTTGCTCGAGATATATCGGATCCTCACTGGGCTTATTTTATATAAGCTCACTCTTTATTATTGCATGCATACAGGTGTACTTTCGTAGGATTACAGGTATGTGCCTCCTGAAGAAAAAAATGTGCCTTACGTGGATGTGTCCTATGTTCCGGAGTCTTATCCTTGATATTAACTTAGTAGACTTTTATATGCTTTGTAGTTTATAATGTATAAGATATTGAAATGATAATGAATTAGTTGATGCTATCTTAGTAGTCTTTCTTTTGGCTATGTATAGGTTGCTGGGTTGGTATCAATATATTTTGCAATGTATATTAAGGTTCATGTATTATGTTGGAACGGAGGCGTATAACGAGGAATGTTTATTGTATAATATGGTTATGATATATGTTGTTATATTTTTGAGAAGTTGTTTGTTGTATGTGTAATACCCGAGCCCGGAATATTAATTTTCTTTGTTTATTATTTTGAAAACTATAATTCCTTAAAATCTTTGTGAATTAATTGTTACATTCTCGCCGACGCAACGTGCATTGCATTTAAGGAGCGATAGCTAGATAACGATTTCCAGTCCTCAACAAATAGTGAAACTAGTATTTAGACGACTTAAATTTTATATTTTAAATATTGCTAGCTTTAATTGAACTTACCATAGCTGAAACGGCTTTAAAACGCGCGAAATAGGGCCCTTTGACCAAGTTTTAAGTAGTTTGACCTTAGCCTTTGACCCTTTGACCTTTTGACCTTTAATTAAGCAATTTATTAAGCAAAATAAAAAAAAAAACAGAAGCAACCAGCAGCAGCAGGCCGTGAGTCTCCATAGAGAAAAAAAAAAAAACCTTTCAACTTCTATACGTTCAATCTTCGCGAGAGCTCGTGCGGGGTGATTACCGAGGCAACCAACGTTGTTTTCCTAGCGACTAGGAGTACCTAAGGTGAGGGAAGCATGTTATTTGCGCATTTATACGTTGTGTTAGTTAACTTTATCAGTTTTTAGATTTATCCGTAGATCGTTATTTAAAGCGAATTGATGCTTCTAAAATGTTCCTTAGCATTGGTAGAACATGTATTTATGGCTTTGTAACATTTTCTGCGGTTAAATGTTGTGATTGCAACTTGAATTGTGATATGAATAGTACTTTGTGAATAGTAAAACCTTGAAACGTTGAAATTGCGCCGTTATGCTTTCCGTTGATGTAGAAACGTGCTAGGTATGCTAGAATGCTAAAATGTGTGGTTTGTTTGGGTTGCGTAGTGGAAAAAACGAGAATTAAGCCTTTGGGAAAGTCGGGGTCGTTTAGGTCGACTTTTGCGTTTTCTCGTTTTGCGTGTTGGCATTGCTTCGGGAAGACATGGAAGCACTTTTGGTGCGAATATGGCGTTGGTTGGGTGTTTGGTTGTTGTAGTTGTAGTTCAAACGAGAAAGGGGGAAATCGGGGCTTTGCGCGAGTTCTAGGGTGAAGTAAGGTTTCGGGGTCTTTAGACGTGCCTTATGGTGACCTAGGAGGGTTGGCGAAGTCGGTTTCCAGAACTCGTGGCTCGTTTGGAAATGGTAGCATTTTGTCAGTTGGGGCCGATTTGTGTTTTTGTGTGTTTACTTGTCTTTATGCTTATAGAATGCTTAGAATTACCTGAATTACTTGTTTGAGTTGTTTTGGATTGAATTGCTTATCAAATTGCTGCTATTGCGTGTGAGAGTAACCTACTTTGTTATTCTCCCACGTGTGGTTTATCGCTTGTTTATTGCTTGTTTATTGTCTTGTATCGAGTCTTGCATGGCATAGTGTCTCGCACGTGAGTGATGGGCCTCTCTGGGTAGCATTGGGTTGCCAGTGTTGGTTGCTCTAGCTCCGTTGCTATTCCCTTTCTCGCTTGGGTTGCCTCCCAGGGAGATTTGGGTCGTAGGATTGATGGATACTTCCGGAGTATTCCAAACTGGTGTTATAAGGTGGTTTTGGGCCGGCGCGTCGTCATCGAATTCGTGTTTGAAAGTGGTTCGTGAAAAGAGTATCGTATCCTTTGATTGAGTGTTTGCAGCTTTAAATACTTGCCTTGCTTTATTGTTGGCTTTGGATGTATCTTTATATGTTTTGTATGTATTGCTTGACTAATTGCATTGCATACTCCTCTCATCTCCGTCCTTGAGACCAATTGCCCTCGCTGAGCAATAGTTTTTGCTCATTCCTCTCTATACTATGTTTTTACAGGAGTAGTTGAGGCAGACCCTCTCGAGGTAATTGAGGAGGAGGAGCAGGTGGAGGTGTTTCCGTGATAGCACTTACCTGCTTTGCTGGTGGTTGGTTACCAGTTTTGTGCAAACCTTGATGTTATGTATATTGCGTGAAGGAAGCTTAATTTTGAGGCTTGTAGCCTTGTATATATATTTTCTAGTTGAGATCTTTATTAGTTTTATGTTGAAATGGATTAAAGTTTGTAAGTTGTAAACTTTTACTCGGATGACTAGTGAAGATTGCATGCTAATGGCTAATGGTTTAGTGGCATAAGTACTTGCGTAGTATGCATATCATTTTTGGTTTGGAAAGTTGGATAATAAGAAATGTATGTTTTATAGAAAGTTGGCTTGTTTTGATTATTTTATAGCTTTCGCAAGTGTTATATTGTTTTTAGGGTTTTCGGATTGTCCGCGGTACAGAGGAGACTCCGTCCGTGTGTCGGGTCCGGGCTTGGCCTTTTGCGGGGTTGGGTCGGGGCGTGACAGTATGGTTTATGGAGTTGATGTATGATGTTCTATTGAGGTTGGTTTAGAGCCTCGGTATCCTACTTACTGTTGTTATACTGCCGAAATTCCGTTGCGTCTTGACTAATTATAGGAGGTGTCGAGTTGGGGCGTGACAAGCGGCCTATACTTTGCTCCTAGTTAACCCCTTAGGACACTCAAAGTCATGCAATTACCTGTATTTAGCTCGAAAGCCCAAATTCCCTCTTATGGCTTTGAACTACACATACCTTAACTGGGCTTCAAACAAGGGTTAGCAAAACTTCTATAGCACCTAGGAAGCCTAAGAATACCAAATGTGAATCTCAAATGCACCCGGATTAGCATTAACCCCAAAACCCCTTTTAAAAAGTCAGTTATTTCACATTTTATATAAGTTTAGAGCAATTCGAGGGCACGGGACTATTGGACTACTTTAATTAGCACCTAAGGCATCTATTAGAAGAAATGAGTCAAGCCAATACGCACAATTACACAAAACCCTAAAAATTCATCACTATTCACCTCATAAAATCAATGTAACGATTCAAACCATTTAGAATGCGCACTAATGGCTTAAATGTGTTCTCTAGCACTTATATACAATGTACCATAGCATAGATAAGCATTTCAATAGCATTTGAAAGCATTTCTAACAAATCAAGAAAAGTGTAACATTTTTAATATGAAATCCCTCACCTAAAGCGCGTAGGAGCACCTAGAAGGCTTGCACACACCCTAAACTACTTGCTCTAGGCTTGGAAAGGCTTGGATTGAAGATTTGATGAGCAAAAGATCTCCCTCTCGGCTGCTAAGGGCTGTTCGGATTTTGAACAGAAATTTCTACATCTTTTTTTTGTGTTTTTATGAGTTAAATGGTTAAGTTGAGTATATATTATCTTGGATTTATGTTGGGTGCATAAGTTGACTACTAAAATGAGCCTAGTTGGCTTTAAAACGAGTCTAAAAGTGCAATTCAATGTTAACTAATTAAAACACTTAGTTTAGTTACGTAACACTATTCACTAGATTGGTAAAATATTTTCTAAATGGGCGCTCCTATCACTTTTAGCTCAAATGCACATTTTTCTCATTCCTAAAACAAGTAATGTGATTTAAAAAATGCTAATTCAAGGTAGTTAAGTAGTTGAAAAATGGATTGAATAGTAGCCACTTAATGTAACAAGTAAAGCACAGAAAAAATGCGCAAATAGTAGATGCAACAGTAAATAAATGTACGGTGAAGTTCTCGGGCGTCACAGGATGCTTCCTCTCCTTACAATCGAGTGGTATTAGATCATCTCCCGCTGGTCGAGCTGAATTCCTTCCAGCCTCTCCTCGGCTTACTTCACTACCTTTAGAGAAAATAGTTCCAGCAGAAGATGAAGAAGACTTTCAAACAAAAAGAATAATCCAAAGACGATACATTTAGTAACTCTATAGGTACCACCAAGCATTTCATTTTTGGATTTCAAAATAGAACATCCGGCTATTCATGTAGGTTGTTGACCAGATACACACCTAGGAGTCTCTATCAAAGCAATTCTCTTTCTTGCTTATGATCCACATTAGTGCAACGAAATTCTGTAATCCCCGCATTACCATATAAATGGAAGAAAGCTCATCAACAACCGTTGGCGCTGTAGTTGTAAAGCCAAGAATGGTTTGGGCACAGCCCATTAGGTGTAACATTTATAGAGATCAAACCTCAAACTGACTAATTTCACATCAAAGAGAAGATTGGCCCTTCCCACTAGAAAGATGTCTTCCTTATTTCAGTCTATCTATAGGCAGATGCCTTTCCAAACCACCTGGATCAGTCTATTAAGAAAAGGATGCCTTACAATTTAAGTTGGTTGGAAAGACTTTGGGACTTAGTCTGACTATTACATCATCCTCGGATGAGATCTTTTATCATAGATCGGATTATTCCTTCTTCTTCAAATAAGATATTAGCTATGCTCGACTCATAAGAAGGCTAACTCGCAACAAGTGAATAAGTTGTTACACTTCCTAATGATCATGACTCAAGCTTAGGCACCCGCTCGATCCAATTTAAGAATAAAACATTTGCAAATGGTTCTGTTGGATGGGATTTCATCTCCCTAAATTGAACAAGATTCTCACTTCCGAGTTTGGATACGAAGCTTTGCCTTTTTTTCTATGGATTTCTTTCTCCCTTCTGCTAATTGATTACGAACCAGGAGGCTGCTGAGGAAGGATTTGAATGCATGCTATGTATTGAATTGAGTATTGAATGGAAGCGGTTTAGGTATCAGATGGCGAGAAAGTCCCAACTTAACTAACGTAATGGGTTGTGTACCGGTTGAGGAGTAGGACCCAGCCCTTAGGCCGCGAGGATGAAAGCGTAGTACTTTCTATACGTCAATAGGACTTCCTCCTTCTATATAAATAAGCGCAAGTTTTCCTTTTTGAATGAGAGTTAGCTAAACCGCACGTCGGAAGTCTCTCAAGCTAGGCCTTACATCCTGATCCAAGCAAGCAAGCAAATGAGAGAAGAGAAAAGACCTTTTAGTTGTTTTTGTTTGTTTACCAAGTTCGACATTAAGGCTTTGCTCTAATGAAGAGTTAATTCTATCGATCGCTTTCGCCCCCTGTAGGAAGCATGTCTCTACTTCTTTTCCCAAGATCAGATCTCTCCCCTATACTAAAAATCACTCTTGCTCTGCTCTGTCTTTGCTGTTCTTCCTGCACGCGCTGTGCTTGAGTACTAACTTTTGGGTTGGGAAAGACGAAAGAGAGCCTTCCTTACTGAAAAGAACTGTCTATGCCCGTAAAGAGAAAGGCACTTTCGCACTGCTGCCTACCGCTTCTAGATTTTTCCTATTGAGAGTTGGCCTCTGAGAGGCTTTTCTTTCTGTATCATAAACATAAGTCGAGGGGTATCCTGCCGCTTTCACACTCAACTCCTTCCTTGGGCGATGCTCACATACTATAACATTCTCTTGGAAAGACCAAAGCATGTAAGAAATGCATTGGCCTTAAACCGACAGCTGGGCATAACTTCATACTTGCAGCTACAGAATACTTCACGAAGTGGGTTGAAGCTAAGTCGCTAGCGAACGTGATAGCTAGGCAGCCGATTTCAAGAAACATCCTAGCAATGTTCGGCCAGGGTAATCCTCACTGACAATGAGACGAATTTTCAGAGCCGACATGTGGTTTTTGCAAACAATAGAAAATCAACCATCACTTCTCGATCCTATATTACCCTATAGGCAACGGACAAGCCGAGGCCACCAACAAGACATTCCTAAAGACGATCAAGAAGACAATCAAGAACGACCGTGACTGGCATGACAGGTCCACTCTAGTACTTTTGGCCTACCGGAGCAGTATACGCATGGCCATGGGGGCAACTCCCTTTTCACTGGCAAAAGATGACTTCCCAATGGCAGAAAAAAAAAAAGCAAGCCCGATTGGACTAGAGTTGTTCAATGAAAAAAGTCTCACCGTCGCGCACCATATCTAGCCTACCAACGACGGCAATGAAAAGACTTCAGGAGCAACGTCTCCGAACACTTCTTCCAAGTAGGGGAATATTTAGCATGAAAGATTTTGATCAACCTGAAAGCTTGTGCTAAAATAAAATAGGAAGGACCTGTCAAGGAAAACTGGCCAGGGAACACCTATATAATATACTCCAGGACCTACGAGAAAATTCCTTGTGACGCCCTATCAACGCTGTGCACCTCAGAAGAAACGGGTCAATCGAACCCGTGGTTGATCTCGCAGCACCACTCTCGAAGAAAGAAATGCAAGAAGAATCAGAGAAGAGACAGAAGAGAAATGGGCCTGATCTCCCACGAGAGAGGCCTAGCACGCCTTTGATTAGTCTGCCCAAAGAAAGCCTAAACCAACCATCACGCCTATTTTCATGTGTAGGGGATTATTCCATTCTAGCAGTGGATTCAATAGCTGCCTATTCTTCCTAAGAAGGCATTCTTGTAGCAAGAGGGCATTTGAGAACAATAAGAGTTGATTCGATGGGACGCTTACGACGAGTAGGCTCTTTGATGGAATATTCGATGCCATCCATTTCACTTCATCTGGGGAGGGCATTCTTTGCTTCTTCTTCACTTGCACAAAGCCCTTCTATCGCGAATACAGTGCAAAGATGTTCTTCTATCTCCTTTGGGTCAGTTTAAGAATCAGTAATCGGATGCTCTCGAAGTCTCAACGAGCAAGAGGCATGGTACGAGAGTCAAACAGTTCCCTCTATCAAACCAAACCCTTCGTAGCTAATAGTGTTTTCTGTTTCACTTGCAAAATCTATTCTTGCGACAAGGAGGAATCTTCCTCTTACTCACGAGATGGCATGAGCTTTTTCAGAGACAAATGTCAGCAAATCGGGGGTAATCGTCTTAGGACTGGGAATTGGCAATCGGCAGTTAGGTCAGAGACGGGCTATTAGAAGCCGGCATGGATCCCCATTATGGGAATGGGTTGACTTTGGATCATTCAGTGGATACCAAGATTGGTGCTTCACCATTCGTTCGATATTCCATGATTAGGCATTATTTTGATATAAATTGTCCTGGATAGATAGAAAAATCGGGCAAAGTCTATTCGGAAATTTGTCTTACCCTTACCCCATTCCTTCCCTTAAGTCCCCTCGTGGGAGACTCGGAAGACCTTGTTATTACTATACTTGTCCCGTGCAAATAGAGGTTAGGTTAAGCTACGCCTTACTCCCCTTTATAATGGGGATCCTTTCAATCACAATATCGTTAAGTGATGATCGTAATCACTTGAAGGTGTAACACCCCGATCCCTCTCGAGACTGGGAGTCTATCAATCAATCTAATCACAACCCAAATCCAAACCCGGGCATAATTTTAGGGAAAACGGACGGAGTCTCCCCTGTTTCTAGGCAAAAACAATAAACCTGCGACAGCATACAAGAGGACCAATACCATGTCCAAACATTCAACTACCTCAAGGCCATCCGAGCCTCGATTCTCAATAATTAAACTCAGCAAGTATACATACATTTCTAATAAAAAAAAACTAACCTATCTTTGTTCATTCTTGACAAGTACATTCAACTAGACAATTAAACCATACAAAGCTACTGCATAAAATAAATTATCAGGCCATTCTAATTCTTTTCCTTTGGACATTACAAACCTGCATTGAAGTTAAGCTTTGCTAACTGATTACATAAACTAGCTTATCAATTTACCTCAACTACTTAGCTAGATTTAAATTACATTTCTTTTAACAATAAATACATACAACATATGAAAGCATATATCTTTACACTTCGACACTCAAGCCACATAGGCACGCAAGACAACTCTTCAGGCACTAACTTTCACGAAATCACGAACTTTCCAGCTAACATGACATATCCTGAAATGTGGTGCTGAGGAGTGAGTATACACAACACGTATACTCAGTGAGGTCGAGACAGATATCGAATTGGAGAGAAAGAAAGTCGTGCAATGCAAATAAGTCAGTTAAGCAATATAGCTGACAATTAAGCAATCAAGACGAACAATCAATATAATAAGCAATTAATGAAAGCATTAATACAACCATTCAAAGCTATATCACACTCTGAAGGCTATGGTTCACTCATACGAGCAATGTACCATTTCACGAGCGATACATCAATCTCGAGCTTGATGTTGACAACGATGACAATAAGCGCGCAACCACCTTATAACACCAGTTTGGAATACCACAGGAGTAACCATCAATCTACGACACAAATCTCCTTGGGAGGCCACCCAAGCGAGAAGAGGGAATAGCCACGGAGCTAGAGCAACCAACACTGGCAACCCGAGGCTACCCAGAGAGGCCCATCACTCACGCGCTGGACACTATGCAATGCAAGACTCGATACAAGGCGATGAACGACCGATAGCACAACAATACATAATAGAGGAGATAAACGAGATATCAAGCATTATTCAACAATTGTTAACATTTCAATCAACATTCAACTCCAACAAGCGTAAAATGCATTAACAAGCGTCAACAAGCATTAACAAGCATTTACAATCAAATCAGTAACAAGAACATTACCAACAAACAATAACAATCAACAATAAGTATCCTATAGACAATATAAGCATTCTATAGGCAATAAAAACATTCTATAAGCATTATAAACATTCTATAAGCATTATACTATGAAAACACACAAAATCACAAAAATGACCCCAACTTACCAAACGCTACTACTTTCAAACGGGCCACGAGTTTTGGAAATCGACTTCACCAATCCTTCTAGGTTACCATACAGTACGACTAAAGACCACAAAACCCCACTTTGCCCTAGAATTCCCGCAAAGCCCCGATTTTCCCCCTTTGCTCGTTTGAACTATAACTACCACAACCGATTACCCAACCAATGTCACAACTGCACCAAAAGTGCTTCCATCACCTCCCGAGACAATGCCATCACGCAAAATGATAAAATGCCAAACTTGACCTAAACGACCCCAACTTTCACTAAGCCTTTTTTCTCTGTTTTTCCATTACACATTCCAATTAAATCATACATTTAGGCATTCTAGCATATCTAGCACCTTCCTACATCAACATAACGCATAAAGAACAACTTCATCGAAACGGGGGTTTACTATTCATTATTCAATTTAAATTGCAATCTCAATATTCAACCGCAGAAAATGTTAAGAAGCTATAAATACATGTTCTACAATCAACAAGGAACATTCTATAAGCAATAAAACGATTAAAACAACAATCTACGCATAATTTCTAAAACTTAAAGTTTAGACATAATGTTTTAAAATGCGCAAATAACGATGAAACCCTCACCTTAGACGCTCCTAGATGGTAGGAAAACCTCGTAGGATGCCTCGGAAACCACCCCGTGGAAGCCCTCGCGAATAATTGATGATTTGAAGTTGAATTTCTTTTTTTTTTCTACTTGTTTTTTTTCGGCCCTTCCTCTCCGTTTCAGCTCTGATTTTTCTTTTATTTTGTGCTATTTTAGGCTATTAAAAAGATGGCACAAGGTCAAAATGTTCAAGGCTTGGTTAAAATAGCTTAAGTTGGTCAAAAGACTTGTTTTTATGCATTTTTAGGCTAAAACAACTAAGGAAATATCAATTCTAGCTAACAACAATTAAATTATAAAATTTAAGGCACTAAAATACTAGTTTCACAATTTGCTAAGGACTAGAATTCATTTCTTAACTATCTCTCTCGATATGCTATGCACTTGCAACAATAAAAGATTAACAATTAAATCTCAAAGAATCTAAGAAATATATCAGTTTTGGAAAGCATCATAGTTTAAAATTTATTCCGGCTCGGAGCTACTTTTCATTTATTTGAAAACCGAGTGATTTTAATGCAAGACAACCAAAACCGATTATTAAAATAATCAAAACAATCAACGTAATCAATATTCATTTAAAATAATTAATTTAACTATTTCTAGAATATTTTAAAGAATTATGAAGTTAATATTAAGCTACAAATGAAAGTTAATATAAACACGTAGTCAAATACAATTAAACCCTAACATTTAAGATGACACTTAATTAATCATAAGAGAATAAATTCAATTACTATAATTATTAGAAATAGATAATAATCTTTTAATTATTCAATATACAACTACTAAATGCTTCCAAGAGAAATATTAAAATAGTGTAAATTGGTTGATTTAACTAATTAAACATTTAATCAAATGCAGTCAAGTGCTATTAAATGCATGCCGGGTTCAGGTTATCACATCCTTCCCCCCTTAAAACAATTGTGTCCTCGCAATTCTTCTTCCAATAGAACTCAGCATCATCTGAAATCCAATTCTGACTAATCTTCATCGGTCGAAGAATCCCGTCGACACGAATATCCAAGAAGAATAAGATTCCGACCAAGAGCGCCGAGATAATACCAATAAAGACTAAAGCAAAGATACTGTAGATGAAATCACATCACATATTAATGATAAAAGGAATACCGAATAAATACTCCATACAGGAATCTCTAGTAGAAGTTCAACTATTACTGCCTGAGAATCCACAAGCAAAAAGCCCTATAAAGGCTCAATCAAAGGTTCCATCTAGAGGTCCAAAGAAATACCCCACTGGTCATGAATTTCATAGAAGAATGCCCTGTTAAGAGTGCTGAAGAAAATACTAAGAACCCAATCAAGTATATTTCAAAGTTCCAAAGAAGCCTTCCAAATAATAATCCCATGGAACAACCAATTAGATTCTGAGTTTTTGCTATCAAATGCTGAGAGGAATGTCAAAGGAAAGAGCAGAGAAGATATAATGTGCCCAATAAGACAACCAAGTTGAATAACAAACATAGTTTCCCAATTGGACGAAAACTCCAAGGATAAACACCGAACTGGTGAACAATCTACCGAAACCAAACTCTGAGGCCTCTTCACTATTTGCCAAGTGAGAACTTCATACAATCTTGCCAATAAGGAAAATACCAATAGAACGCCCAATAAGAATTTCAAAGAATACCCTAAGTAGTATTATACAATAAGTCTGATAGGAACTCCAAATACTAAACCTACTGAGGAACACTGAAGAAGATATCCGAAACAATGCTTCAATAAGAAAGTAGCCAAGTTTGCCCAATAAGTAAATACTAAATAATTGCCCAATAAGATACCTGAGACACATATACCCTAGATAATACTGTGCAGTAAGGCCGATTGAAATCCCAATAGCCAAATCCACCGAGAAATGCCAACAGAAGTCTCCAAAGAATACCCATTAAGAAAACCAAAGAATGCTCTAAGGAATAACCAAATAAAACCCCAAGAGAAAGCTACTCTTTCACAACTATTAAGCACAGAAGACGACCTTAGAGATTCGCCAATAACCGAGCTCCAAAAGCAAACACCAATTCCCAAATAAATGCTAGTCAAATGCCATTCATTTCCTGCCAATCCTTACACCTTGAAAAGCCAGTGGTGAACCACTTTCTTCAGGGGAGGAAGAGGACTTACTTACCATTTCAATAGGACATGTATGAATGCCAATATATCACAGTTATACACATGCCTTAAACTATTATGCAAGCAAGTTTACAAAACAGTTTATTCAACAAAGTCACTCAATCACGACAATCAAGTCAAGTAGAACATAATCAATTCAAATCACGGCATAGCTAATTCAAGACATTCTATACACACATTACAAGTAATACTTCAGGCAAAGAACAATTCACGAGGTCGATTCGATTGACGATGCCAATTCAATAAGTCAATTCGATAGACAACTAGACATTTCACCTTTCTTGAGAAACATTTAACACATAACACATAACTATATCACATAAGTGTATACATTCAAGTCAAGACACACAATCTCACATACAAGCATGCACTTTCAAGACACATTTAACAAGCACTCATTCAAGGGTCACTACCCACCAGACCGAGGACCCTGTCCCAGCTTATGAGCTAGACAAGCTCTGATACCACCTGTAACACCCCGATCCCTCTCGAGACCGGGAGTTCTATCAATCAATCTAATCACAACCCAAATCCAAACCCGGGCATAATTTTAGGGAAAACGGACAGAGTCTCCCCTGTTTCTAGGCAAAAACAATAAACTTGCAACAGCATACAAGAGGACCAATACCATGTCCAAACATTCAACTACCTCAAGGCCATCCGAGCCTCGGTTCTCAACAATTAAACTCGGCAAGTATACATACATTTCTAATTAAAAAAAAACTAACCTATCTCTGTTCATTCTTGACAAGTACATTCAACTAGACAATTAAACCATACAAAGCTACTGCATAAAATAAATTATCATGCCATTCTAATTCTTTTCCTTTGGACATTACAAACATGCATTGAAGTTAAGCTTTGCTAACTGATTACACAAACTAGCTTATCAATTTACCTCAACCACTTAGCTAGATTTAAATTACATTTCTTTTATCAATAAATACATACAACATATGAAAGCATATATCTTTACACTTCGACACTCAAGCCACATAGGCACGCAAGACAACTCTTCAAGCACGAACTTTCACAAAATCACGAACTTTCCAGCTAACATGACATTTCCTGAAATGTGGTGGTGAGGAGTGAGTATACACAACACGTATACTCAGTGAGGGCCAGGCAGATATCGAATTGGAGAGAAAGAAAGTCGTGCAATTCAAATAAGGTAGTTAAGCAATATAGCTGACAATTAAGCAATCAAGACGAACAATCAATATAATAAGCAATTAATGAAAGCATTAACACAACCATTCAAAGCTATACCACACTCTGAAGGCTATGGTTCACTCATACGAGCAATGTACCATTTCACGAGCGATACATCAATCTCGAGCTTGATGTTGACAACGATGACAATAAGCACGCAACCACCTTATAACACTAATTTGGAATACCCCGGGAGTAACCATCAATCTACGACCCAAATCTCCCTGGGAGGCAACCCAAGCAAGAAGAGGGAATAGCCACGGAGCTAGAGCAACCAACACTGGCAACCCGAGGCTACCCAGAGAGGCCCATCACTCATGCGCTGGACACTATGCAATGCAAGACTCAATACAAGGCAATGTACGAGCGATAGCACAACAATACAAAATAGAGGAGATAAACGAGATATCAAGCATTATTCAACAATTGTTAACATTTCAATCAACATTCAACTCCAACAAGCGTAATATGCATTAACAAGCATTTACAATCAAATAAGTAACAAGAACAACACCAACAAATAATAACCAGCAACAATAAGTATCCTATAGACAATATAAGCATTCTATAGGCATTATAAACATTCTATAAGCATTATAAACACTCTATAAGCATTATACTATGAAAACACACAAAATCACAAAAATGACCCCAACTTACCAAACGCTACTACTTTCAAACGCGCCTTGAGTTTTAGAAATCGACTTCACCAATCCTCCTAGGTTACCATACAGCACGACTAAACACCACAAAACCCCACTTTGCCCTAGAATTCCCGCAAAGCCCCGATTTATCCCCTTGCTCGTTTGAACTACAACTACCACAATCGATTACCCAAACAATGTCACAACTGCACCAAAAGTGCTTCCATGACCTCCCGAGACAATGCCAACACGCAAAACGATAAAATGCCAAACTTGACCTAAACGACCCCAACTTTCACTAAGCCATTTTTCTCCGTTTTTCCATTACACATTCCAATTAAACCATACATTAAGGCATTCTAGCATATCTAGCACCTTCCTACATCAACAAAACGCATAACGGAGCAACTTCATCGAAACGGGGGTTTACTATTCACTATTTACTATTCATTATTCAATTTAAATTGCAATCTCAATATTCAACAGCATAAAATGTTAAGAAGCTATAAATACATGTTCTACAATCAACAAGGAACATTCTATAAGCAACAAAACGATTAAAACAACAATCTACGCATAATTTCTAAAAATTAAAGTTTAGACATAATGTTTTCAAATTCGCAAATAACGATGAAACCCTCACCTTAGACGCTCCTAGACGCTAGGAAAACCTCGTAGGATGCCTCGGAAACCACCCCGTGGAAGCCCTCGCGAATAATTGATGATTTGAAGTTGAATTTCTTTTTTTTTTTCTCCTTGTTTTTTTTCGGCCCTTCCTCTCTGTTTCAGCTCTGATTTTTCTTTTATTTTGTGCTATTTTAGGCTATTAAAAAGATGGCACAAGGTCAAAATGGTCAAGGCTTGGTCAAAATAGCTTAAGTTGGTCAAAAGACTAGTTTTTTTGCATTTTTAGGCTAAAACAACTAAGAAAATATCAATTCTAGCTAACAACAATTAAATTATAAAATTTAAGGCACTAAAATACTAGTTTCACTATTTGCTAAGGACTAGAATTCATTTCCTAACTATCTCTCTCAATATGCTATGCACTTGCGACAATAAAAGATTAACAATTAAAACTCAAAGAATCTAAGAAATATATCATTTTTGGAAAGCATCATAGTTTAAAGTTTACTCCGGCTCGGAGCTACTTTTCATTTATTTGAAAACCGAGTGATTTTAATGCAAGACAACCAAAACCGATTATTAAAATAATCAAAACAATCAAGGTAATCAATATTCATTTAAAATAATTAATTTAACTATTTCTAAAATATTTTAAAGAATTATGAAGTTAATATTAAGTTACAAATGAAAGTTAATATAAACACGTAGTCAAATACAATTAAACCATAACATTTAAGATGACACTTAATTAATCACAAGAGAATAAATTCAATTACTATAATTATTAGAAATAGATAATAATCTTTTAATTATTCAATATACAACTACTAAATGCTTCCAAGAGAAATATTAAAATATTGCAAATTGGTTGATTTAACTAATTAAACATTTAATCAAATGCAGTCAAATGCTATTAAATGCATGCCGGGTTTGGGTTATCACATAAAGGAACTCACGGCTTGCTTTTGTTGAAGTGATGATGTGATACCCCGAACCTAGCATGTATTCAATAGCATTTAAAGTTCATTTAAATTACATTTTATTGACCTTTCATCTTCTTTCACCAAACTGGTTGACTTTTCATCTACATTGACCAACTAGGACAAGGTGGAAATTTTTAAAATGTTTAATAATGGGCAAACTTGGGATTACAAATAAAAAAAATGCAATGTTAAGTTAGTCAAATTTTGGGTCAACTTTGGAATTAAATCTGAACCAATTGGGGAAGAGTTAGGTAACAAATTATATATGGTTGGAAAGCTCTATGAGTCTAGTTTCTGAGGCTTCAAACCGTTCGTGAATTGTAGTTTTCTAGAAGAAGTTATGGCCGTTTTCGTAAGGTCGCGCAAAGCTGTTTTGGTTTAGCGGGTTGACCGAAGCTTTGACCATTTGTCATCTTTTATTCAAGTGTGAAATACGAAACAAAAGAGCCAAAACCAGAAAAAATAAGAGCCATGGCTGAAACCAAGGAGGAAAAAAGAAAAAAAAAACATTTCAACTTCAAATCTTCATTTCTTTGTGAGGGCTTCCACGGGGTGGTTTTCGAGGCGTTCTACGAGGTTTTCCTAGCGTCTAGGAGCATCTAAGGTGAGGGTTTCATCGTTATTTGTGCATTTGAAAAATGTATGTCTAAACTTTAAATTTTAGAACTTATGCGTAGATTGTTGTTTTAATCATTTTGTTGCTTAAAGAATGTTTCTTGTTGATTGTAGAACATGTATTTATAGTTTTTTAGCATTTTCTGCGGTTGAAAATTGAAATTACAATTTAAATTAATTAATGAATAGTAAATCCCCATTTCGATGAAGTTGCTCCGTTACGCGTTTTGTTGATGTAGGAAGATGCTAGATATGCTAGAATAGTTGTGTGGTTTAATTGGAATGTGTAATGAAAAAATGAAGAAAAACGGCTTAGTGAAAGTCGGGGTCGTTTAGGTCGAGTTTGGAGTTATCTCGTTTTGCGTGTTGGCATTGTTTCGGGTGGCCATGGAAGCACTTTTGGTGCAATTATGGCGTTGGTTGGGTGTTTGGTTAGTATAGTTGTAGTTCAAACGAGCAAAGGGGGAAATCGGGACTTTACATGAATTCTAGGGTAAAGTAGGGTTTCGGGGTCCTTAGACGTGCCTTATGGTAACCTAGGAGGATTGGTGAAGTCGGTTTCCAGAACTCGTATCTCGTTTGGAAATGGTAGTGTTTTGTTAGTTGGGGCCGATTTGTGATTTTTCTTGTTATCATGATATTGTGCCTATAGAATGTTTAGGGTTGCTTGATATACTTGTTTAATTGGTGTTATTGTTGCTTATTATTGCTTGTTATGCTTGAAAAGTTAGTTGAATGCTAGTATTGATTATGATTGCTTGTTATCTCGTTTGTTGTCACTTGTTTGTATTGTTGTGCTATCGCTCGTTTATTGCCTTGTATCGAGTCTTGCATTGCATAGTGTCAGCACGTGAGTGATGGGCCTCTCTGGGTAGACTCGGGTTGCCAGTGTTGGTTGCTCTAGCTCCGTATCTATTCCCTCTTCTCGCTTGGGCTGCCTCCCATGGAGATTTGGGTCGTAGATTGATGAATACTTCCGGGGTATTCCAAACTAGTGTTATAAGGTGGATGCGCGCTTATTGTCATCGTTGTCAACATCAAGCTCGAGATTGATGTATCGCTCGTAAAATGGTACATTGCTCGTATGAGTGAACCATAGCCTTCAAAGTGTGGTATAGCTTTGAATGGTTGTGTTAATGCTTTCAGTAATTGCTTATTGTATTGATTATTTGTTTTGATTGCTTATTTATCAGTTATATTGCTTAACTTTCTTATTTGCATTGCATGACTTTCTTTCTCTCCAATTCGATATCTGTCTCTCCCTCACTGAGTATACGTGTTGTGTATACTCATTCCTCACCACCACATTTCAGGAAATGCCATGTTAGCTGGAAAGTTCGTGATTTCATAAAAGTCCGTGCTTGAAGAGTTGTCCTGCGTGCCTATGTCACTTGAGTTGTCAAAGTTGTAAAGTTGTATGCTTTTATGTATTATATGTATTTAATGTTAAAGGGGATGTAATTTAAGTTTCACTAGATTATGTAATCAGTTAGCATAGCTTAACTTCAATGCATGTTTGTAATGTCCCAAGGAAAAGAATTAGAATGGCATGATAGTTTATTTTATGCAGTAGTTTAGTATGGTTTAATTGTCTAGTTTGAATGTACTTGTCAAAAATGTAAAGAGATAGGTTAGCTTTTAAATTGGAAATGTATGTATATTTGCTTGTGGTTGCTTGTTGAGAACAAGGCTCGGTTGGCCTTGAGGTGGTTGAATGTTTGGAAATGGTATTGGTCCACTTATATGCTATCGCAGGTTTTCTTTTTGCCTAGAAACAGGGGAGAATCCGTCCGTTTTCCCAAAAAATTTTGCCCGGGTTTGGATTTGGGTTGTGATTAGATTGATAGATAGAACTACCGGTCTCGAGAGGGATCGGGGTATTACAGATGAAGTAGTTGTAGTCTAGTTCTCAATCAAATAGTGGTTCATTCGTCCCAGATTCCACACTAAATTCTTTTTATACGATATGAATAAGCTTAGAAGAGTGAGAAATTCTTTCCTACCTTCTACCCGAGCCAATAGCCTGATCCTCTCATGGATGAAGGACTTCGTACCGTACCAAGACTGGAATCCAAGTGGAAATTCCAAGGTTTCTCTTTTGAAGCTTCAAAACTAGAAGCTCAGTTCTTCCTTTCCTTGGCTAAACTGTCTTTCCAGATGGTGAATAGCCGCTCTTTGATTTGATAGAGGAAGTGACATCTAAGGGGAAATAAGAAATGGCATCGAAAAGGAGAAAGCAAAGGGGCTAAGAAAGGATGTTTACAAGAAGGCCACCTTGCAACCATAGAAAGCGCTTTTCTCAGTGAAGATAAGATCCTATCGAGGTACTGTGAAATCAAATCTATAGTAAGGAAAAGGACAATAGAATGAAAATCAAAATGCCCATCCACAAGTAGGGACCCTTTACCTAAGACATTTGAAGTACACAGGGATGCGTCAAAGCGGAGGTAAGGCAATAGGTTGCAGGATCCTCCTCTCTTCGAATTACGTTAGGGGTTTCGAAAGTCTAGGACCGAGGAAAGTTTATATCGAGCACTGACACACTCCTAAAAGGCGACATCCCCATGGTTTCAAGAGGCACAAACTGTCCACCTATTTTTATAGAAGGCATAAATCCCACGTTTTCACAATCGACGGTGAATGCTGGCGGATACATATATGATCGATCCTTGAAAGGGGAATTTGAAACATTGATGGTAGGTGGACGCAACTGCACCAGCCTCGTGCAACTAGGGCCTTCCCAACAAGAGATTGAATGAAGTAACAATGTATATTACGTGGAAGGCCGTGGTGAGTGTCAGGGGTCCTAATCTTAGCTCGGTAACAAGCCTGCCAATAGCTGCCCTTCTCAAGTTGTCATAGGCAGTAACAAAAATATGGGAGAAGGCAACAAAGTATCCTGGGGAATGTTGAGAGCACGAAGAGTGGATAAGGGGCAGATGTTCAGTGTTGCCCCTGTATCAAAACTACTAAACAAGCCAACAAACCTAACAACCAATTCAAGTGTAAAGATCCTAGAAAAGACCATAAAAACTCCTTTAATCCTATAAATACTAAACATAATGTAGAACCCCCTAAATTGCCTGAACTGCCTTTGAACCCCCAACAATGTTCTAACCAAACCACAAAGAATGATCTGCGTGCGGAATGGAGATCCTACCAGATTCACCAAATGGAAATTCCAGATATAATAGAAAGGAGCTTGACTCTTCAGAATCTTCGATACATCCTCAATAGAGAGGACAAATGAATTGGGTAAGATTCCATCGAACTAAGCTAGGTAAAGTTTGGTTGGGATGAATGAATCGGATCTTAGAGAAGTCTCGGTATTCGTCTACACCTAGGATAGGGAAGATGAAATCCTTTGATGAATGAATGCATTAGAGGGCGTTAGGCTAACGCCTATTACTTCCACATGAATACCATATGATAGATAGAAATACCGATTTACCTTAAGGATAATGCACTATAATCAATAGAATCATAATCCTATGTGGAATAAGATAAGTAATTGAATTAGCTCTATGATATGCAATGGGTTTAATGGAGTTAATGCTTTGACTCCTAGTTGTATTGTACTAGAATACCATTTTAGAAGTAGGAAATGTATGATATTCAAGTTCATAGTTATGATGGAATGCTTGCTATCAGTGCATTAGATGACCTAGTTGTCCAGTCCCAATCCGCTTTCAAGGTTAAGTGTGCCTTTACCTTCGTTCAGTCATTCATCCAGTCTCTGGAAAGTGTTATCGAATTACATGAGAAGGAGGGTACTTCTCATTATAGTATATACATCGTTCTTAGGATAGCCTATTCTAGTGAATAGGTACTTTCCTTCGCATATAAGCTTATCTCTTATGTAGGTATACTATCACTATTATAGTTATCTCTTAGTCGCATATGCACTGCTACTAGTTAGAATAAGCTTCTAATACGGTAGACTATCTCATATCCGCTTTCATTCGACGAGCCATCAACGAACAATATGCACCCCGAACTTTGAGCAAATAGATCTTTGAGGCTGCCCCCCGTAGCCGAGTCTATGATAATCTGTAACACCCCGATCCCTCTCGAGACCGGGAGTTCCATCAATCAATCTAATCACAACCAATCCAAACCCGGGCATAATTTTTTAGGGAAAACGGATGGAGTCTCCCCTGTTTCTAGGCAAAATGTAAAACCTGTAATAGCATATAAATGGACCAATACCGTGTCCAACCATACAAAACTTCCTCAAGGCCATCCGAGCCTCGGTTGTCAACAATTAAACTCAGCAGGTATACATACATTTCCAATTTAAAAGCTAACCTATCTCTTTTCATTTTTGACAAGTACATTCAAACTAGGCAATTAAACCATACTAAGCTATTGCATAAAATAGACTATCATGCCATTCTAACTCTTTTCCTTTGCACATTACAAACATGCATTGAAGTTAAGCTATGCTAACTGATTACATAAACTAGCTTATCAATTTACCTCAACTACTTAGCTAGATTTAAATTACATTTCTTTTAACAATAAATACATACAACATATGAACATACATCTTTGCATCTTTGACAACTCAAGCCACATAGTACGCAAGACAACTCTTCAAGCACGAACTTTCACGAAATCACGAACTTTCCAACTAACATGATATTTCATGAAATGTGGTGGTGAGGAGTAAGTATACACAACACGTATACTCAGTGAGGGCGAGACAGATATCGAGGTGGAGAGAAAGAAAGTTGTGCAATGCAAATAGACACAATTAAGCAATAAACTCAATAAGAAAGCATTCGATACAAATGACACTATAATAAACATTCAAGAAAGCATTAACACAACCATTCAAAGCTATACCATACTCTGAAGGCTATGGTTCACTCATACGAGCAATATACCATTTCACAAGCGATACATCAATCTCGAGCTTGATGTTGACAACGATGACAATAAGAGCGCAACCACCTTATAACTTCAGTTTGGAATACCCCGGGAGTAACCATCAATTCTACGACCCAAATCTCCCTGGGAGGCAACCCAAGCGAGAAAAGGGAATAAGACACGGAGCTAGAGCAACCAACACCGGCAACCCGAGGCTACCCGGAGAGGCCCATCACTCACGCCCTGACACTATGCAATGCAAGACTCGATGCAAGGCGATAAACAAGATAACAAGCATTTACAATCAAATAAATAACAAGAACAACACCAACAAACATTATCAAGCAATAATAAGTATTCTATAAGCATTTTAAGCATTCTATAGGCAACATAAGCATTCTATAAGCAATATTCTATGAAAACACACAAAATTACGAAAATGACCCCAACTTACCAAACACTACTACTTCCAAACAAGCCACGAGTTTTGGAAACCAACTTCACCAATCCTCCTAGGTCACCATAAGGCACATCTAAAGACCCCGAAACCCTACTTTACCCTAGAATTCATGCAAAGCCCCAATTTTTCCCTTTGCTCGTTTGAACTACCACTACCTCAACCGATCACCCAATCAATGCCATAACCGCACCAAAAGTGCTTCCATGGCCTCCCGAGACAATGCCATCACGCAAAACGATAAAATGCCAAACTCGACCTAAACGACCCCAACTTTCACTAAGCTATTTTTCTCTGTTTTTCCATTACACAAACCAATTAAACCATACATTTAGGCCTTCTAGCATATCTAACACCTTCCTATATCAACATAATGGATAACGAAGCAACTTCATCAAAACGGGGGTTTACTATTCATAATTTACTATTCATTAAACAATTTATATTTCAATTTCACTATTCAACCGCAGAAAATGTTAAAAAGCTATAAATACATGTTCTACGATTGCTAGGGAACATTTTTTAAGCCTCAAAATGATTAAAATAACGATATACAGATAAAACCCAAAAATCAAAGTTAATACACAAAATATTCAAATGCACAAATAAACATGAAACCCTCACCTTAGACGCTCCTAGATGCTAGGAAAACCTCGTAGAATGCCTCGAAAACCACCCCGTGCAAGCTCACGCGAAGAATCGAAGATTTGAAGTTGAATTTTCTTTTTTTTCTCTCTTATTTTTGGCCCTGCCCTATTTCTGTTTCAGCTTTGTTTTTTTTTATTTTGTGCTATTTAAGCTATTTTAAAAGATGGCAACAAGGTCAAATGGTCAAGGCTTGGTCAAGGCTCACTTAAGTTGGTCAAACTAGCTTATTTCATGCATTTTAAAGCTAAAACAACCAACACAAATCCAATTCTAGTTAAATACAACTTAAAACACTAAATGCTAGTTTTCACTATTTACTGAGGACTAGAATTCATTTCCTAACTATCGCTCTCGAAATGCTATGCACTTTACGACAATCAAAGAATAGCAATTAAATCTTGAAGAATTTAAGAAATATATCATTTTTGCAAAGCATCATAGTTTAAAACTTACTCTGGCTCGGAGCTACTTTTCATTTAATTGAAATTCGAGCATTTAAGTGCAAGAAAAATAAAACCGATTGACATAAATATGAAAAGTAGTTGATATTCCGTTAAAATAATTAACTCAATTATTATTTTAATTACCTCCAAAAGAAATATGAAAATAAAACTACAAATACATGTTTAACTTAAAAATAAACACGAAATTCAGTGCTAACATTTAAGATAACACCTAGTTAAATGCAATTAAATGCCATTAAATGCATGCCGGGTTCGGGTTATCACATAATCTTCAATTTGTTCGGTTCTCGCCTTTGAGGTGAGCTTGTCTAGAGTTCTTTTCTCTATGTTAGCCATAGAGGCCGGCTCATCATCTATGGAATAGTCGCCCTCAATGTCTAATTCTACAGGGAAATCTGCCAGGAAACTGGCTAGTGCTTGACCTTTTTCTGCTGTTTATGGTTCGTATCGAATGTCGAACTCGCCTAACTGAACTGCCCACTTTGCTACTCTTTCGGGTGGGTCGGTCTTGCCGAGGATGCTCTTTAGCGGATATTCTGTGATCACTCTTATTGCATGCTCCGGTGACAGTATGGAATTAAACCCAAATCTCCACCTCCTTGCTGAATAGGTAAGGGTGAGTGCTACTTTCTCGACCTTAAAGTACCTCATCTCTGTGTCCAATAAGGTCTTACTGGTGAAGTAGACCTGCTTCTCCTATCTATCATTCTAGCGGAATAGGACAGAGCTGATTGAGGACTCTGTAGCTACTAGGTACAAACTTGGGACTTCGTAGGGGACCGGTGTAGATATGATAAGAGGCTTGTCGAGGTCTTTTTTGAGGGGTTGAAAGGCTTCTTCAGCCCGAACCAAGGAATCCCTTAGATATTGTGGCTTTCTATTTGATTGTATTGAAAAGCCCAATGAATTGGGATATCTATATTGGGTCAGGTCATTTCGGGGCAAACAGATCATTTATGATGAAGATGATAGGCTTCAAGAGAATGCTTCGGAGTTCTTGTAGAGTGGAACCATGCAGTACCAGACACGAGATAGATCTTCCAAAGAACAAGGCTTTTTTCGAATAAGCCAATTCATTTGGGACCCTGCGGATCCACACTTTTTTCTATTCAAAGATCAGCCTTTTATCTCTGTGTTTTCACATTGAGAATTCTTTACAGATGAAGAGATGTCAAAGGGGCTTCTTACTTTCCAAACAGATCTTCCTACATCTATATAGAAACGCTGGTTTTTCAAAAATACGCAAGAAAGGTACTTCGAATTGTTGATTCATCGCCAGAGATGGCTTAGAACCAATAGTTCATTATCTAATGGATTTTTTTGTTCTAATACTCCATCCGAGAGTTATCAGTATTTATCAAAGTTGTTCCTATCTAATAGAACGCTATTGGATCAAATGACAAAGATATTGTTGAGAAAAAGATGGCTTTTTCCCAACTCGGCATGCTTGCTTTAACTCTATCGACAACATTTTTTGTGTCCCGACCAATAGCACCAGCAGCGTCAGTTAAGGCTAGTTATGAAAGAGATATATGTGGAGCGGTTCCAGTCCCTCGTTGGAGGGACTTATGCCAGCTTCGGTCAGCAGAGTTAACCTCCACTCAGCCATGTAAAACACGGTTTCGTATACCCCTAATTCTGATTAGTGGCTAAGGGTACAAGATCCCAAGTTCCTAAATTGGATCGCAGTTCCTTCCAAAAGTCAAAAGTGTAGATGACGAAAGGTGCTGATGTCACGCCCCAACCCGACCTATAAAGGTTAGACTCCGGTGTGATCTAAACATTCAAGTCATATAACGTACTTAATCATTCATGAAAGTTTAACACTTAACATTGTAGCCTAAACTCCACAAATTCTCTGGAAATCCGGTAGCATAACGATTGTAATTGGGCTCCTTAGTTTGACCTAAATTTCTAAAGGCCTCAAAACTTTCAATCTCAAATTCATTTCCAACTAAGATTACTATTTATCATCAATTGAAATGCCTACTAGTTATCTCGAAGTCTCGTTTGATTAATAACCTAGCATGATACTATGTTTTGTTTGTTTGTTAATCCTCATTACAAAAGTACCTGTTGGTCTTAGCTTAACAAGGAGTACCTGCTTAAGATTGGATAGGTTCATTTTACTTAATCCTTACCGGATACTTCATAATCCTATGATAGATATTAGCCAATAACGATAGCAAAAACGACCATAGTAGTGTCTATCTAGTTATGATCAGTACAAGCCAAAATTAGAGCCCAAATTACAATGGAGGTCATTTACAATACAATAACAAGCATCATAAGAAATGAAATAGTCTTCAAGCAACACATTGTTCACAAAATGGCCATAGTCAAGCAAGGCACGTAGGGCAAGCAATCATTCCAAGGAATCATCATTAGGCACGTTGTCCTCGGGTACCTGTTCCTGGTCTTCTTCACATGAGATGATAAAAGAGGGTGAGTCCTTATGAACTCAGCGAGGGGGAACGAGAAATAAGTTTTGAAACTCATTTTTTGGTTCAACTTATGAAAACCCTTTTGCAAGCATGACATTATATCACAAGTAAGTATACAATGTAATGTAAAAGTAAAAGAACACAATTACCTGTCTTTCCTCCCCGAGGTCCTCTAGGAACCAAGTGAGAGTACTTATACACATAGTGAAAAGGATACGGTGAGCTTTTGCTCTCAGTTTATTTCCAGTATCAGTTGTTGCGGCCGCCTTCAAATCATCCCCTTATCACGCCAAATGGGTGTACTCCGGATGTACCCCGAAATCCTACGACCCAACTCTACGAGGAAGTCTAGCCCCCAAGCGAGAGAGGGAATTGGACAATGGTAGTCACGGTTGCACCGGCAAGCCCGATGCTGCCCGGTGTGCGTGAACGCTACCACGCCAGAATGAAAGGTTACAACCTTGTATGCAATGCACATTTATGACATGTAATATATCACATTAGGAGGACAACAAAGTAGGCTGCCTTCGAGCAGTCATAAGATTGCACATTGACAAGTAAACACGCGAGGCACGATCTGACAAGTAATTTTACTTGAAAAGCACATGGAGTTATATGAATATTAAACGGGCAGCCATGTAACGCAATGTAAATCAAGTCATATAACTCATTTCGAAGTTCACGTAATCAAATAACAAGATTATTCAACATCCAACGACATCTATGTGGGACCGGGTGAAAGAAAGGCCTACTTGTCAACATGTAATCATCAAAATCACATTTAGGGCTACAAGGGCAACTACGGGCAGCCTACTAATCATATAATTAAACACGATATCCATACGATCAACACTTAGTGAGTTTACCTAGTCACTAGGGTTTCAATTCGTGCTTACCCGTGCGATTAAGCCCTAAGTCATCTCGTAATTAAACTCAAGCCATGCATTGATTAATTCAAACACCCTCAAGTATTCAAAACAGTCCACAAAACATCCAATTGCCACAATCCCAAGCATTTAATGCAACAAGAGAAGCTACAATAATGTTTCTAAGCATATCAATAGGTGAAACCCTCACTGCAATGAACTGTTTTCTCACAATCATTGAGACAAGCAAACAATCTCCAATTCCAGTGAACAAGATGTCAAAGTAAATCTTAAGGAGTGAAATAAATTCAGAAACAAACCTCGCATCATTTGGAGTTCGGGTTCAAGAGTTATAGACAAAACCGTGAGACTACGCAAAACTGTCCAGATTTGCACACATTTCAATACGTTTCATTTTTGAGGGCCTTAGGGTCAGATATAGCCTTAGTCCATTTCTGACAAAAATATCCATAACTGAAAAATATAGCAGCACACCAAATTTCATGCATTTTGGATGTCATTTACTAAGTCAAAACGGGTTCGTTCTACAAGATCAGTGAATCTGCCAAAACCTTCTTCATTTTTTCCAGACTTTCCAGATTTGGACACATTTTGATATTTTGCCATTTTGAGGACTTTAAGTCAAAATTAGCTTTGGTCTATTTATGTGACAAATGCTCAGAACTGGAAAAACTAGTTACCTACCAATTTGCACGCATTTTCAACATCATTTAACTGGTCAAAATCACCTTGCACCAACAAGACAGAAGACTGTCCCATATGCGATTTCATCTATCATCACATTCAAGCCAAATATCTTGCCATGCATGTTTACAAAAGCTCATGAACACATATATATCACAAGTACAGAGGTAGAAATAGACATCCAAAGGCATGCATGTGGTTTTTAATAGCTTTTCAAGAAGTTTTAGCCCTCACCTTAGCAAGATAACAAAGAAAATGCACAAACTCTCGAGAATGCACAAGATTGACTCTTTTCCTTGCTTGGCCGAGAGACCACTCGATTTTCTCTAATTTCCTAGCTTAGTAACCAAGTTCTTAGTTGGTGCATGTGGTTAGAACAAGAAGAAAATGAAATGGAAGCTAACAACTCACCTAAGATGAAATGGAGGTTCAATCAGCTTGCATGGGAGTTTCTTTGCTCCTAGCTTTGCTTGGTTGAGCTCCTAGCTTCTTGCATGTCTTGATGAACCATTGAGTGATGAACTTAAGCTAAGGAGAGTAAAATTTCAGCTAGGGCCAAGAGAGAGAGGAGAAATGAGAGAAAGAATGAGAGAAAGAGAGGAAATGAAAGAAAAATGAAAGGCTTTGAAATGTTTAATGCATATGTTGGCCTATGGCCTTGTAGAATCTGATTTTGTGTCTTCAAGAAGCGTAATTTGAATTGTCTAGTATGGGCATGGAGCTTGTGTCGAGAATATGGCGCTTTGGGTAGAGTTTTGAGCCAATTTTTTATGCGTTGTGTCATAACTTGTCTAAGCATGAACTTTGAAATTGCAAAGCTTGATCACATGCTCCTACATGGTCGGCCAAGGCTTGAAAAAATGCTGAATCTTTGTCATCTTTTGAGCATTATTTTAATTGTGTGTTTGGGATATGCAAAGAATAAAGAATAAAGAATGAGAATGTCTAGCTTTTTGTGAGATTTTGTCTTCTAGTGAGTTGAATTAGCATTTTAATATTAGTTAGTGGAGTTTGTAGGACTAATTAATGATCTAGTGCTTCGTGTAAGATGCTTCTTGATTAGCGTGAGGGCACGCCTTCCTAGGTTTTGGGCACGTACTACGAGGTAAGGCACGAACTACGAGACAAATTCACGTTTCCCAAGTAAATGTACGCAACCCTAAATGAATGCACGTAATTCAACGCAAGGCACACAAAACGGAACACGACTCTTAAACCTAGGTCAAGACACGCAAATCTAGATTTGGGCACACAAAACGAGGTATCGCACTCAAATCGAGGTCGGGCCTCACATCCTCCCCTCCTTAAAAGAATTTCATCCCAAAATTCAATATTACCTTTGAAATAATGCTGGATACTGTTGCTCCATCTGGTCTCGCCTTTCCCACGTTGCTTCTTCAACTCAATGATGATCCCACAACACTTTCACCATCAGTATAGATTTGCTGCGCCACTCCCGATCTTGCTGGTCTAGGATCCGAATGGGCTTCTCCTCATAAGAAAAGTTTTCCCGAAGCTCCAACGGCTCTGGCTCCAAGATATGCGATGGATTAGGGTGATACTTCCGCAGCATCGAAACATGAAAAACGTCGTGAATATTGGAGAGGTTTTGGTGTAGCTCCAGGCAATATGCCAATTTGCCAACTTTCTCAATTATTTCAAATGGTCCTATAAACCTCGGGCTCAACTTTCCACCCTTGTCGTGTTTAATCAGTCCCCTCCGAGGTGATATCTTCAAGAACATCTTGTCACCGACCTCAAACCCTAGGCTCCGTCTCCGTTGGTCTGCATAACTTTTCTGCCTGCTCTAGGCGGTAAGCATCTGTTTCCGGATGAGGTGGATATTATCAATGGTCTTCATAAGTTCAGGTAGAAGGGTCGGGTCAAAAGTCTTCGTCTCACCTACTTCATCCCAGAAAATTAGGGATCGACACTTACGTCCATACAACGCCTCAAATGGGGCCATCCCGATAGTGGCCTGATAACTGTTATTATAAGCGAATTCTGCTAAAGACAGATATTTCTCCCAACCTTTCCCGAAGTCTAAAACACACGCCCTCAGCATATCCTCTAGAATCTGAATAGTTCTCTCAGATTGGCCATCAGTTTGAGGGTGATAAGCCGTGCTGAAACTCAACTTTGTTCCCAAAGCTTCTTGTAGTCTCTTCCAAAATCGGGAAGTAAAACGAGGATCCCTATCCGATACAATACTCACAGGCATCCCGTGCAATCTTACAATCTCCGCCACATACATATCTCCCAATTTCTCAGGACTATCCTCCTTGTTCATCGGTAAAAAGTGCGCTGACTTAGTCAATCTATCCACTATGACCCAAACGGCGTCATGACCCTTTTTTGATCTGGGCTGGTCCATAACAAAGTCCATAGTTATATGTTCCCATTTCCATTGAGGAATATCCAACAGTTGAAGTAAACCTGCTAGTCGTTGATGTTCTGCTTTGACTCTCTAGCAAGTCAAACACCGTGCCACAAACTCTGCAATCTCTCTCTTCATGTTATTCCACCAATAGTGTTGCTTCAAATCCCAGTACATCTTTGTTCCGCCAGGGTGAATAGTATATCTTGAATTATGGGCTTCTTCAAGTATCTTCTTTTTCAGCTCTGGTTCATTAGGAACACAAATCCGATTCCTAAACCTCCAAATACCATCATCATGAAGCTTAAAATCTGTGTTGCTCTATTTAATCTTCTGAAACTGTTGGTCCTTCTGTTGAGCCTCTCGTAATTCAGACAACATGGTCAATTGAACTTGTGTAGTGGCAAATAGTAACATTTTTTGAGTCAATTGTGGTTTCCACAAAAATGCTTCCTCCAACAACTCTTGCACCTTAACTTCCAGTTTTGCCATGCTCGCTTTCCTACTTAAGGCATCTGCAACTACATTTGCTTTACTGGGCACATAATTGATTGTGCAGTTATAATCATCCAAAAGCTCCATCCACCGCCTTTGCCTCATGTTCAACTCTTATTGTGAGAACAAGTATTTCAAGCTCTTGTGATCAGTAAACACCTCGAACTTGTGATCATTAAACACCTCCCAAGGTATCTTGGAGAAGAGTTTGAAAAGTTATATCGTAGATAAGAGTAATAGGACTCTCAGTTCTACCAATCTCCTCGCTCTAACAAGTTAAGCTTTCTAAGGGCCTCTTCTTACTATTGCTCTATTTCCTAACCTAACAAGCTTTTTGTGTGCATGCATTTCGAGCCAGTGATAATTCAAATACTTATTTTGTTTACTAATTAGTAATTTAATCTCTTCTATCGGCCATGGCCGATAGTAATAACACTAAATAAAAGAGATTCTTTTTAGGTCTAAAGGGTAAGCAAAGGCAAACGGGATATTTTCCTAAAAGTTAAGAAGGTTCTTCTTTCATAGCATACTCTATTCCAGCTATTGGCTAGCCAGTTGGACTTGGCTGCCACTACAACTGTAACCTAGGAAGTGATCAGTTATCCAAAAAACCAAGGTGCATATATCCATTCTAGCGGGAGGGAGCCAATCTATCTACTCCTTTCCTTTCTTTGACATTTGAAAAAGCCTTATAGGAATAGATAAGTAATTTTATTTGCAATTGGATAGGTTAAGATCAATTCTCAATGGAGAAAATCTGTAATCCAAATCGATTGTTCTACTTTATTGTTTTCAGGGTTGATTCCCCTATTGATTAACTTCCTCCAACCTCTGTAGTTGATAAGATCCTAGCTCCTTTTCCAACAGCGACAAGAGATCGTCCATATGCATCGACATCGTCCACGATTCGATAGCATAGGGAAGCTTGGAATCGGACGCTAGCTTCTCTTAAATGCAGGGTTCTTAACAAATGCAGATTAGACCCCTTCCTTTATGGGATTGTCACCTCAATGAGTGCCTCATCGACAGAAGTGAGTATTCCTAAGGCGGGAACAGGGAAGAAGTGAAGGAGGTCTTTCGAGATTGAATATGTATGAGAATTGTGTAAAGAAGAGTTCTTTCTTTCGAACCGAGCCATTGGCAATGAATTGATGCACTGAATCCGCTGCTATTGAAGGAATTACCGACTTTCTTAAGCTTGGCACAAATGTAATATAATAAGCTCTTTTCCCAGTGAGAAAGATAATGTTAATTGGCTCTTACTTACTCTTATCTAGTGCACCTAGGACTAATTCCACTCATGGCACTAGAGATCTTACCCGCCAAAAGCATTTTTGTGATTACACCCGTCAATCTCCGATGAATCAAGTCATGGGGTAGAATTCATTGCTTTTATGGATGGTATCAAATCAGTTGTTGGAGGAATATCCGCTGTGGGACTTCACAAGCTCATGCCATCAAAAGTTAGCTCTTTCGAAAGAGAATGAGTTACATATAGAAAGGCTATTAGCAAGTCAATTGCTTTACCTAGGTAAGGGGCAGCCATTTCGCCTAGCAGGGGTAGAAGTCTTAACAAGTTAGTAATTTGAATTAGAAAGCTTTCGACAGTTGGGATGGAGACTTTCCTTAAGCATCTGTTCGCCTCTGGCAATGACAATTCTTTGTCAAACTAAGCATTCGTTCGGAGTCGCTACGAGAGAATAGATACCGATTTCCCTACTTTCTCTTCTCGGTCTCAGAGAATGCTTGACTCAAACTATTATATTGACAAAAGTCTCTTTGAAAGTGAAATAGATACTACTGGTCAGATAGCCTTGGGGCTACCGCAGGAAGTCAGCTTCGCCTGTGACCTTAAGGAATACAAAATTTTACCCAGAATTCGTAGCAAGGACTTTACTTTGCCTGCTATTCTTTCCTAAATCAATTTCACCAGGTGTTCACTCAAACTCAACACAAATTGAATCCCGAGGAGACTTTGCTAGACTTGCTTCTAGTTTGATAGAAAATCCAACTCAGAGTCGTAAGAACTGAAGGCAAGGCCTAAGACCGCTTATTCCTTCTAGAAAGCTGCCCACGAATGCCCTTCTTACTAGGCTGACAGCAATGAGGTCGAATCCCAGGGGAAATCCCAATATCAAATCAGAAAAAGCCTCGTTGGGAGAATGAGAAAAATGTGGGGTCTTCAACTGGGGTAAAATTAGGCGGACATGCATCTAAGGGGAAAGTCCTATCGTAGTGAAGCTTACTTGGAAGATCTAAAGATATAGACTGATTCAATATGAGTAAGCATGAAGGTGGTTGATAGTTGAGCATATTGGGTTGTAGTGATATGGGGATGATTGGCATGTGATCTTTGGCCATAGAAGTGACCCTATTTGTCTTGTGGGTAAAGACTGAGACGGATGAGAGAAGGAGATTTCAATTAAAGGAATGCCTTTGCGAGCTATAGTAGCGTAAAGAGGAGGAATGAGGAGGATGGAACCTTTCCGGATAATATTCCCCATTTTCTTTATAGTAAGAGGCAGGAAGATCAAGGCTGAATCCGATATTCTTTTTGTTTCATTTAGGTATGAGCCAATTTTGACTTTCTAAGTTCTCTCTTCGAAGGACTCTATGCCTGTTCTCGAATCCGCAACAATAGATGAGGATTTCGCTTGCCTTGGTGGAAGCTCTAGATGTCGGTAGAACTACTTCTGAACTACGTCCACAAAAGACTCACACGGTTCCCATGAACCACGAACTAAGACTCCGTTAGTGCCTAAGAAGTTAGAACTTGTAAGATTCAAATAGATAAATAAGGTATTCCCCTTCGGGAAAAAATAGAACCTATTAGAACTACGCAAGCGATATTTCGACATCGGAGTTGAGTTTGTTTCTTCTCTTATTTGCATTAACTCCTTAACTACTAGACAAGAAAGAACACGGATTGCGGAGCTATACATAGTCTTACTTCTAATTCGTTCCTTCCCCATAGACAACAGGGCACCCACTCAATACGAACAAGGGCTCCTTACTTCTTCACATCCGACCACCCTTTGAAAGGGCATACAGACTTGACTCCCCGATTGGGCAGTGGTACTCGAATAAGACCAAGCATCCTTTCATTTGGTATGAAAGAAGTAGCAAGGAAGAGTCTCCCTCACAGGGAGGAAAGAGGCTTTAGATAGGAATTCCTACTTCAACTAGAGCTTGGAACCTTTGAGTCTTTCCTGCTTTGACCCATAAAAAAAGGAAGAGGAACAAGGGGCTCCTACCCTTCCACAACAGCCTAGTAGCTTCCTTACACTATACCTGCTCCTGAAATCCCATCTACAGACCGGGAAGTCCTCATACACAAACAAGGAAGGCATCAAAAAAATGTCTTATAAAAGACAGAACAGAGTCAATAGCCAAAGTAAGACCTACAAGGACAAGAACAGCTGAGAAAGGAAAAAGAATAAGAGGAAGAGGCAGATTCCCTCGTGAATTTAGCATCAACCATTGTGATACTCTACAAAAATGCTTCCGGAGAAATAGAGATCAAGTTTTTAGAGGAACCAGCCTATTGCTTGCAGATCAGTGAGGAAGAAGAGCAGGCATAATTATCTACAAAAGATCCTTCAACCAAAGACTACTCCATTGTATGGACAACGAAGAGGCAAACAAGGTGATGGAAGAGATGCATGAAGGAGTTCGGATCCCCAGATGAATGGTCTCATGATGGCCAAAAGATTATAAGAAAAAGGGTACTATTAAATTGAGAAAGACTGCGAAAATTATGTAAAAAGATGCTTTCAATGCCAAGAGCACGGGAGCATAACCTAAGACACACCCCAGAAATGGATCTTCGCAGTTTCATTGCGCCATGGCCATTTTCAACATGAGGGATCGACATCATCGAAAAAATCTATCCCAAGTCCTCCAATGGACACGAGTATATCTTGGTAGTAGTGGATTATTTCATCAAATGGGTGGAGGTAGCTTCATTTACAATAGTCAATGCCAATCATGTCATTTTTATCAAGGCCAATATCATGACGAGATTTGGCATGCCCAATGGAATCAGCAGTGACATCAATAGGCCAAAAAGATTTTAAGAAAAGGGTACTATTAAATCGAGAAAGACTGCGAAAATTATGTAAAAAGATGCTTTCAATGCCAAGAGCACGGGAACGGAACCTAAGATACACCCCAGAAATGGATCTTCGCAATTTCACTACTTCATGGCCATTTTCAATATGGGGGATCGACATCATCAGCAAAATCTCTCCCAAGTCCTCCAATGGCCACGAGTACATCTTGGTAGCAGTGGATTATTTCATCAAATGGGTCGAGGTAGCTTCATATACAACAGTCAATACCAATCATGTCATTTTTATCAAGGCCATATCATGACAAGATTTGGCATGCCCAATGAAATCAGCAGCAACATCAATAGCAAGACAGCGGATATACGAACAAGATCATTTAGTTTCATAGAAACCTTATATCCGCAATGAATATTCCGTTTTCGCAGATGAGGTGTCAGGAATGTCTATCTCTAAAAGAGTCATGAATGTCTATCTCTAAAAGAGATGATAAGCGACATCCCTATCCCTCACGTCACCCTCTCTGTGAGTCTTCTTCTTATTCCTGCTTGCCTTTCATTTTCATCTTACTATATTCGGAAAGTCTGTTTTGTCTAATATATATCCATGCTGATAATACTGATCCTTCTTGTGTTATTCTTCTAGGATTGGCTTTTCTTATTGTGAATAAGATTGGCCTACTTCCTATGGTAAATAAGCCCCAATCGTGGGGCGAGAAGTTCAACAGCTTGTAAGAAAGTCATTCAAAACAAGGCATGAAGCTTGGCATGGAGACATTTCAAGTGGAAAACTTTAAAGCCTCAATGGAAGGGTTCGCCCTCCAGTACGAACAAAGGTTCAGTCTACTCCCTTGCCAAAAGCTTTTCTACCTACACTAGCTTTGAAAGAGTTGTGGAAGCTACCAGTCTAGGTTGAGGAAAAAGACTACGCCAAAGAATGTTTATAAACTTGAGTCAGGTGCAGGAAATGCGAAAGAAGTTCTTTAGTGGTCAACTTTCTCATATAATCTAATTCTTGGTGAAGGAGCGAAAGATAACTCGAAAAAGGCCAATAGGTATAGGAAAGATCGTCAAACGTCTCTCTCTTATAGCACGCTTAGCAGCTCTTTCTTCCTTTAATTGCTACTTCCATCAACGACCCTTACAAGGTTCATCCAGGCTGCCTGACTGCAGGCATTCAAGTTTCAACTGGGTAAGACTCCCCTACACACTGACCTATCTATCTAAACATGGCATTCTCTCTTTCTGCCTTTATACGACTAGAATCAATATGTCTAGGACACGGTTTTCCAACAAGCTTAGTATGTAAGGCCCCGCAGGGAAGGCCCTTTACCTTTAGGTCAGAATGCCGTTATCATATGCAGATAAGCCTTCCGATTAGATGACTGAGACCATCTCCAGCTTATAGCTGGTAGAACTAGATAGCTGTTAGAATGTTAGGTAAACTGCAATCTATGGCAGTTTCTTAAAGTCTGTAGCTCCTCAACGAAGATAGGTGGACTAAGCCTAAGCCATTAAGGAAGAGTTTTGAATCAATATCTGCTATCTACCCATAAACATGCCTGAATAAGCCTGATGATTAGCTTAGCCCACCCTGACCGAATATACTCTATTGGAAGGTCTTATCTATTCAAAAACCAAGCTATCTATGCCTGTAAGCCCACGGTTTCATTTCAATGCTTTGATTAGTTACAAAGACGTGAACTTTTACCTTTTGACTTTGCAAAAGTAGCTTCATCGGTGGAAGGGGAGAGGGGAAGGGGGGAATGTTGTTCTATTGAAGCCCGAATTTTATGATCTGAAATTAGTGCAGAAATGTCCCTTTAAGAAAATGATATTTACATAAAAAGAGCCTACAGGTTTAGTTAGCTATTGTCCTATTTTCTTTTTTCTTCTCGATGAGAAACTTTCCTAATAGCATAGGTTTGTCAACCTCCATGGTCTTTCCAAATCTTTTTCTATTACTGACACCTGGAACCAGCTTAAATTACTAAAGCAACTCCCAAACCTAATTCCCAAGGTCACATACCTATCGCATAAAAAGAAAATGTATAAATGCATAATAGTTATAGTTGGAATCTCCAATAGGGCAGACATTAATATTCAAAGGTTGACTCTCCAGCTGGGACGTCATCCACAGCTAGATCCTCATTTAGTTTAGGAAGTAGATCGAAAGGGCAAAGAAAGCTACCCGGTCATCATGGATAAAACTACCCCTCTTTCAACTAACATCTAACCATCTTCTTCTCACTAGGGCCAGGGTTGGACTTTCAAATCAATCATAAAATGAACCAGTGGATTGATTGACTTATGGCTACGAGACCTCTTCACCAAAACCATTCGTTACGAGTTCATAAAGGAAATGACCTTGCCCACTTCGACTTTTTCTCTCATCTATTGGTTGAAAAAAAGGCAAAATCGGCATTCAAGGATTGAAGATGTATCCAATCCCAGGTGCGTCTTCTTTTTAATATTCAATCTTATTAGTTTAGTAGAGTAGGCGAGAGAGCCTTTCACAGACAGGTGACATACCTTAGAAAAGAAAGGAGAGACCCTATTGAGGGGGGCCTAGGTCCGGCCGTGGTCTTTCTTCCAAAAAGAATATCCACTTAGTAGTAGTTGCTTAGAGAGGTAGAGATGAATGCTTGTTCGTTCCACCTTTCGTTCTAACAGTACCTGCCATCTCATGTAACAATCAGTCGTTCCTCTTAAGCAAGGGCTTTCCTAGGAATGCATAGCTTTCTTTCCCTTCTTGTCTTAGTATATATTATAGTGACGCTTGAACTTCAACGGCTTTCCAACAAGAAAGACTCTAGCTTCTTCGGCCTCTTTCACACAAGGGAAATCTATACTTGTGTTTTACTAAGATGTTGCAGGAAGGACTCAGTGATTGGAGGATTTCATTTAGAGATTGGCCTTTGGTATTCTTCTCTATATTCTTTTACAGAACTTTCAGCTAGGTTTACTTACGGTAATAAGCACTGCATGAGTATCTTTGCTTTAGTCTTTATTAGTATTATCTCGGCACTTTTGGTTGAAATTTTATTCTTCTTCGGTATTCGTGTCAACGGGATTCTTGTACGGTATCTACATTTGAGCCTTTATTCGGCAGTACTACTTGGAATTTCTTCTTAAACTTCCCTATTGGTTATCTTGATTAATATACTTGCTCAGCAGTTGATGAAGATTAGTCAGAGTTGGATTTCAGTGGATGCAGAGTTCTATTGGAAGAAGAATTGTGAGGACGCAATTGTTTTAAGGGGGGAAGGATGTGATAACCTGAACCCGGCATGCATTTAATGGCATTTAATTACATCTAATTAAGTGCCATCTTAAATGTTAGCATTGAATTATGTGTTTATTTTTAGTTAAACATTCATTTGTGGCTTTATTTTCATATTTATGTCAATCGGTTTTATTTTTCTTGCACTTAAATGCTCGGATTTCAATTAAATGAAAAGTAGCTCCGAGCCGGAGTAAATTTTAAACTATGATGCTTTTCAAAAATGATATATTTCTTAAATTCTTTGAGATTTAATTGTTATTCTTTTATTGTCGCAAAGTGAATAGCATATCGAGAGAGATAGTTAGGAAATGAATTCTAGTCCTCAGCAAATAGTGAAAACTAGTATTTAGTGTTTTAATTTTAGTGTTTTAAGTTGTATTTAACTAGAATTGGATTTAAGTTAGTTGTTTTAGCTTTAAAATGCATGAAACAAGCTTATTTGACCAAATTTTAAGTTAGTTGACCAAGTGGCATTGACCATTTGACTTGTGTCACCTTATATGCATAAAAATAGCACAAAAAATAAAAAAAGAAAGCTGAAAAAAACAGTGAGCAGCTGGCCGAAAATGGAAGGAGAAAAAAAAAGAAATTTCAACTTCAAATCTTCGATTCTTCGTATAAGCTTGCACGGGGTGGTTTCCGAGGCATCATACGAGGTTTTCCTAGCGTCTAGGACCGTCTAAGGTGAGGGTTTGATGTTTATTTGCGCATTTGAATATTTTGTGTATTAACTTTCATTTTTGGATTTTATCCATATATCGTTATTTTAATCATTTTGAGGCTTAAAGAATGTTGCCTAGCAATCGTAGAACATGTATCTATAGCTTTTTAACATTTTCTACGGTTGAATATTGAAATTGAAATATAAATTGTTTAATGAATAGTAAATTATGAATAGTAAACTCCTGTTTCAATGAAGTTGCTCCGTTATGCGTTCTGTTGATATAGGAAGGTGCTAGATATGCTAGAAGGCCTAAATGTATGGTTTAATTGGTTTGTGTAATGGAAAAACGGAGAAAAATAGCTTAGTAAAAGTTGGGGTCGTTTAGGTCAAATTTGGTATTTTATCGTTTTGCGTGATGGCATTGTCTCGGGAGGCCATGGAAGCACTTTTGGTTCGGTTATGGCATTGATTGGGTGATCGGTTGAGGTAGCGGTAGTTCAAACGAGCAAAAGAAGAAATCGGGGCTTTTCGTGAATTTCTAGGGTTAAGTAGGGTTTCGGGGTCTTTAGACGTGCCTTATGGTGACCTAGAAGGATTGGTGAAGTCGGTTTCCAAAACTCATGGCTCGTTTGAAAGTAGTAGTGTTTTGAAAGTTGGGGTCATTTTTGTGATTTTGTGTGTTTTCATAGTATATTGCTTATAGAATGCTTATATTGCTTATAGAAAGCTTATATTGCTTATAGAATGCTTATAATGCCGATAGAATACTTATTATTGCTTGATAATGTTTGTTGGTGTTGTTCTTGTTGCTTATTTGATTGTAAATGCTTGTTAGTTTGTTTATCACCACTAATCTGTATTGTTGTGCTATCGCTCGTTTATCGCCTAGTATCAACTCTTGCATTGTATAGTGTCAGGCGCATGAGTGATGGGCCTCTCTGGGTAGCCTCGGGTTGGCAGTGTTGGTTGCTCTAGCTCCGTGTCCTATTCCCTTTTCTCGCTTAGGTTGCGTCCCAGGGAGATTTGGGTTGTAGAATTGATGGTTACCCCCAGGGTATTCCAAACTGAAGTTATAAGGTGGTTGCGCGCTTATTGTCATCGTTGTCAACATCAAGCTCGAGATTGATGTATTTCTCGTGAAATGGTACATTGCTCGTATGAGTGAACCATAGCTTTCAGAGTGTGGTATAGCTTTGAATGGTTGTGTTAATGCTTTCATTAATTGCTTATTATATTGATTGTTTGTCTTGATTGCTTAATTGTCAGCTATATTGCTTAACTGCCTTATTTGCATTGCACGACTTTCTTTCTCTCCAATTCGATATCTGTCTCGCCCTCACTGAGTATACGTGTTGTGTATACTCACTCCTCACCACCACATTTCAGGAAATGCCATGTTAGTTGGAAAGTTCGTGATTACGTGAAAGATCATGCTTGAAGAGTTGCCTTGCGTGCTATGTGGCTTGAGTTAACAAAGATGCAAAGATGTATGTTCATATGTTGTATGTATTTATTGTTAAGAAGAATGTAACCTAAATTCAGCTAAGTAATTGAGGTAGATTGATAAGCTAGTTTATGTATTCAGATAGAATAGTTTAACTCCAATGCATGTTTGTATTGTCCAAAAGAAAGAGATAGAATGATTTGATAGTCTAACTTATGCAATAGGTTGGTGTAGTTTAATTGCTAAGCATGAATGTATATTTGCTTGTGATTGCTTCTTGTGAACCAAGGCTCGGATGGCCTTGAGGTGGTTGAATGTTTGGACATGGTATTGGTCCACTTATATGCTGTCGCAGGTTTGCTTTTCGCCTAGAAACAGGGGAGACTCCGTCCGTTTTCCCTGAAAATTATGCCCGGGTTTGGATTTGGGTTGTGTTTAGATTGATTGTTAGAACTCCCGGTCTCGAGAGGGATCGGGGCGTTACAGGTGGTATCAGAGCTTGTCTAGCTCATAAGCCGGGACAGGGTCCTCGGTCTGGTGGGTAGTGACCCTTGAATGTGTGCTTGTTAAGCGTGTCCTGAAAGTGTATACTTGTATGTGAGGTTGTGTGTCTTAAATTGAAAGTGTGCTGCTATGTGATATAGTTATGTGTTATGTGTTAAATGTTTCTCAAGTAAAGTGAAATGTCTAGTTGTCTATCGAACTGACTTATTGAATTGGCATCGTGAATCGAATCGACCTCGTGAATTGTTATTTGCTTGAAGTATTGCTTGTAATGTATGTATTGAAATGTCTTGAATTGGTTATGCTGTGATTTGAATTGATTATGTTGTGCTTGACTTGATTGTCGTGATTGAGTGACTTTGTTGAATAAACTCTTTTGTAAACTTGCTTGCATAATAGTATAAGGCATGTGTATAAATGTGATATCCTGGCAATCATACATGTGATACCCCGAACCTGCATGTATTCAATAGCATTTAAAGTTCATTTAAATTGCATTTTATTGACCTTTCACCTTCTTTGACCAAACTAGTTGACTTTTCATCTACATTGACCAACTAGGACAAGGTGAGAATTTTTGAAATGTTTAATAAAAGGCAAACTTGGGATTAGAGATAAAAAAATGCAATGTTAAGTTAGTCAAATTTTGGGTCAACTTTGGAATTAAATCTGAACCAATTGGGGAAGAGTTAGGTAGCAAATTATATATGGTTGGAAAGCTCTATGAGTCTAGTTTCTGAGGCTTCAAACCGTTCGTGAACTGGAGTTTTCTAGAAGAAGTTATGGCCGTTTTCGTAAGGTCGCGCATAGCTGTTTTGGTTTAGCGGGTTGACCGAATTTGACCTTTGACTTCTTGTCATTTTTTTTCTTCTAAATAAGCAGAATGCACACGAAAAAAACAAAGAGAAAAAGGCTTGATACCATGAGGAAAAGAAGGAGAAAAAAAAAGAAAATTTCAACTTCAAATCTTCGATTCTTCGCGTGGGCTTGTGCGGGATGGTTTCCGAGGCACTCTAAGAGGTTTTCCTAGCGTCTAGGAGCGTCTAAGGTGAGGGTTTCATCGTTATTTGCGTATTTGAAATATTTGTATCTAAACTTTGATTTTTGGATTTTATGCGTAGATTATTGTTTTAATCGTTTTGTTGCTTAAAGAATGTTCCTTGTTGATTGTAGAACATGTATTTATAGCTTTTTAACATTTTCTGCGGTTAAATATTGGAATTGAAATATAAATTGTGTGATGAATAGTAAATTGTGAATAGTAAACCCCTGTTTTAATGAAGTTGCTCCGTTACGCGTTCTGTTGATGTAGGAAGATGCTAGATATACTATAATGCCTAAATATGTGGTTTAATTGGAATGTATAATGGAAAAACGGAGAATAACGGCTTGGTGAAAGTCAGGGTCATTTAGGTCGAGTTTAGCATTTTCTCGTATTGCGTGTTGGCATTGTTTCGGGAGGCCATGGAAGTACTTTTGGTGCGATTTTGGCTTTGGTTGGGTGTTTGGTTGATATAGTTGTAGTTCAAACGAGCAAAGGGGGAAATCGGGACTTTGCGTGAATTCTAGGGTAAAGTAGGGTTTCGGGGTCTTTAGACGTGCCTTATGATGACCTAGGAGGACTGGTGAAGTCGGTTTCCAAAGCTCGTGGCTTGTTTGAAAGTAGTAGTGTTTTGAAGTTGGGGTCATTTTTGTGATTTTGTGTGTTTTCATAGAATATTGCTTGTAGTATGTTTATATTGATTATAGAATGCTTATGTTGCCTATAGAATGCTTATAATGCCTATAGAATACTTGCTAATGCTTGATAATGTTAGTTGGCGTTGTTTTTGTCATTTGTTTGATTGTAAATGCTTGTTAATGCTTATTACGCTTGTTAGAGTTGATTATTGATTGAAATGTTTATCAATTGTTGAGAATGCTTGATATCACTCGCTCATCGCCTTGTATCGAGTCTTGCATTGCATAGTGTCTCGCGTGTGAGTGATGGGCCTCTCTAGGTAGCCTCGGGTTGCCAGTGTTGGTTGCTCTAGCTCCGCTGCTATTCCCTTTCTCGCTTGGGTTGCCTTCCAGGGAGATTTGGGTCGTAGAATTGATGGTTACTCCCGGGGTATTCCAAACTGGTGTGATAAGGTGATTTGGGCCGGCCCGTCATCGTTAATATCATCGGAATCGTGATTGGTACATTACTCGCTCGAGTGATCCATAGCCTTCAAAGTGTGGTATAGCTTTGATTGGTTGTGTTAATGCTTGTCTTAATTGTTTATTGTATTGTTATATATATTGAATGCCTTTTATTGATTGTATTGCTTAACTGTACCTATTTGCATTGCACGATCTTCTTTCTCTCCATCTCGATATCTGTCTCGCCCTCACTGAGTATACGTGTTGTGTATACTCACTCCTCACCACCACATTTCAGGAAATGCCATGTTAGCTGGAAAGTTCGTGATTTTGTGAAAGTCCGTGCTTGAAGGGTTGTCCTGCGTGCCTATGTGACTTGAGTTGTCAAAGTTGTAAAGTTGTATGCTTTTATGTATTATATGTATTTAATGTTAAAGGGGATGTAATTTAAGTTCATTAGATTATGTATTTAGTTAATATAGCTTAACTTCAATATATATTTGTAATGACAAAAAGGGAAAAAGATAGAAAGTCATGATAGTCTACTTTAGGCAATAGGTTGGTGTAGTTTAATTGCTAAACTTGAATTTATATTTACTTGTGAATTGCTTGTTGTGAACCGAGGCTCGGATGGCCTTGAGGTGGTTGAATGGTTGGACACGGTGTTGGTCCATTTATATGCTATTATAGGTTTTGCAATTTGCCTAGAAACAGGGGAGACTCTGTCCGTTTTTCCCTGAAAATTTATGCCCGAGTTTGGTTTAGGTTGTGTTTAGATCGATTGATAGAACTCCCGGTCTCGAGAGGGATCGGGGTATTACAGGTGGTATCAGAGCTTGTTTAGCTCATAAGCCGGGACAGGGTCCTCGGTCTGGTGGGTAGTGGTCCTTGAATGTGTGCTTGCTAAGTGTGTCTTGAAAGTGTATGCTTGTATGTGAGATTATGTGTCTTGACATGAATGTGTGCTCCTATGTGATATAGTTATGTGTTATGTGTTAATTGTGTGCTAAGTGAAGTAAAGTGTCTAGTTGTGCATTGAATTTACCTATCGAATCGACCTTGTGGATTGTTATTTGCTTGAAGTATTGCTTGTAATGTGTGTACTGAAATGTCTTGAATTAGCTATGCCGTGATTTGAATTGATTATGTTGTGCTTGACTTGATTGTTATGCTTGAGTGACCTTGTTGAATAAACTATTTTGTAAACTTGCTGGCATAATAGCTTAAGGCATATGTATAACTGTGATATATTGGCATTCATACATGTCCTATTGAAATGTTAAGTAAGTCATCTTCCTCCCCTAAAGAAAGTGGTTCACCGCTGGCTCTTCAAGGTGTATGGATTGGTAGGAAATGAATGGCATTTGACTAGCCTTTATTTGGGAATTGGTGTTTGCTTTTGGAGCTCAGTTATTGGCGAATCTCTATGGTCTTCCTCTGTGCTTAACGGTTGTGAAAGAATAGCTTTCTCTTGGGGTTTATTTGGTTGGTCTTTGGAGCATTCTTTGGTTTTCTTAATGGGTATTCTTTGGAGACTTCTGTTGGCATTTCTCGGTGGATTTGGCTATTGGGATTTCAATCGGCCTTACTGCACAGTATTATCTAGGGTATATGTGTCTCTGTCTTTATTGGTATGATACTGGCATCCCTGATTGGAAATTCTTCAATGGTAATTTCTGGAATTCTCAGTGGCCAATTATTTAGTATTTATTTATTAGGCAAACTTGGCTACTTTCTTATTGGAGCATTGTCTCGGATATCTTCTTCAGTGTTCCTCAGTAGGTTTAGTATTTGGAGTTCCTATCAGACTTATTGAATAATACTACTTACGGTATTCTTTGAAATTCTTATTAGGCGTTCTCTTGGTATTTTCCTTGTTGGCAAAGTTGTATGAAGTTCTCACTTAGCAAACAGTGAAGAGGCCTCAGAGTTTGGTCTCGGTATATTGTTCATCAGTTCGGTGTTTATCCTTGGAGTTTTCGTCCATCTGGAAAACTATGTTTGTTATTCAACTTGGTTGTCTTATTGGGCACATTACATTTTCTCTGCTATTTCCTTTGACATTCCACTCAGCATTTGATAGCAAAACTCGGAATCTAATTGGGTGTCCCATGGGGTTATTATTTGGAAGGCTTCTTTAGAACTTTGAAATATATTTGATTGGGTTCTTAGTATTTTCTTCAGCACTCTTAATTGTGTATTCTTCTATGAAATTCATGACCAATGGGGTACTTATTTGGACCTCTGGATGGAACCTTTGTTTGAGCCTTTATTTGGCTTCTTGTTTGAGAATTATCGGGCAGTAATAGTTGAACTTCTACTCGAGATTCGTGTATGGGGTATTCATTCGGTATTCTTCTTATCATTAATATGTGATGTGATTTTATCTACAGTATCTTTGCTTAGGTCTTTATTGGTATTATCTCGGCGCTTTTGGTTGGAATTTTATTCTTCTTCGGTATTCGTGTCAACGAGATTCTTCAACCGATGAAGATTAGTCAGAATTGGATTTCAGATGATGCTGAGTTCTATTGCAAGAAGAATTGCGAGGACGCAATTGTTTTAAGGGGGGGAGGATGTGATACCCCGAACCTGGCATGTATTCAATAGCATTTAAAGTTCATTTAAATTCAATTTTATTGACCTTTCACCTTCTTTGACCAAACTAGTTGACTTTTCATCTACATTGACCAACTAAGACAAGGTGAGAATTTTTGAAATGTTTAATAAAAGGCAAACTTGGGATTAGAAATAAAAAAATGCAATGTTAAGTTAGTCAAATTTTGGGTCAATTTTGGAATTAAATCTGAACCAATTGGGGAAGAGTTAGGTAGCAAATTATATATGGTTGGAAAGCTCTATGAGTCTAGTTTCTGAGGCTTCAAACCGTTCGTGAACTGGAATTTTCTAGAAGAAGTTATGGCCGTTTTCGTAAGGTCGCGCATAGCTGTTTTGGTTTAGCGGGTTGACCGAATTTTGACCTTTGACTTCTTGTCATTTTTTTTTCTAAATAAGCAGAATGCACACGAAAAAAACAGAGAGAAAAAGGCTTGAAACCATGAGGAAAAGAAGGAGAAAAAAAAAGAAAATTTCAACTTCAAATCTTCGATTCTTCGCGTGGGCTTGTGCGGGGTGGTTTCCGAGGCACTCTACGAGGTTTTCCTAGCGTCTAGGAGCGTCTAAGGTGAGGGTTTCATCGTTATTTGTGCATTTGAAATATTTGTATCTAAACCTTGATTTTTGAATTTTATGCATAGATTGTTGGTTTAATCGTTTTTTTGCTTAAAGAATGTTCCTTGTTGATTGTAGAACATGTATTTATAGCTTTTTAACATTTTCTGCGGTTAAATATTGGAATTGAAATATAAATTGTGTGATGAATAGTAAATTATGAATAGTAAATCCCCGTTTCGATGAAGTTGCTCCGTTACGCGTTCTGTTGATGTAGGAAGATGCTAGATATGCTAGAATGCCTAAATGTGTGGTTTAATTGGAATGTATAATGGAAAAACGGAGAAAAATGGCTTGGTGAAAGTCGGGGTCGTTTAGGTCGAGTTTAGCTTTTTCTCGTATTGCGTGTTGGCATTGTTTCGGGAGGTCATGGAAGCACTTTTGGTGCAATTTTGGCGTTGGTTGGGTGTTTGGTTGATATAGTTGTAGTTCAAACGAGCAAAGGGGGAAATCGGGACTTTGCGTGAATTCTAGGGTAAAGTAGGGTTTCGGGGTCTTTAGACGTGCCTTATGGTGACCTAGGAGGACTGGTGAAGTCGGTTTCCAAAGCTCGTGGCTCGTTTGAAAGTAGTAGTGTTTTGAAGTTGGGGTCATTTTTGTGATTTTGTGTGTTTTCATAGAATATTGCTTGTAGTATGTTTATATTGATTATAGAGTGCTTATGTTGCCTATAGAATGCTTATAATGCCTATAGAATACTTGCTAATGCTTGATAATGTTAGTTGGTGTTGTTTTTGTCACTTGTTTGATTGTAAATGCTTGTTAATGCTTATTACGCTTGTTAGAGTTGATTATTGATTGAAATATTTATCAATTGTTGAGAATGCTTGATATCGCTCGCTCATCGCCTTGTATCGAGTCTTGCATTGCATAGTGTCTCGCGCGTGAGTGATGGGCCTCTCTGGGTAGCCTCGGGTTGCCAGTGTTGGTTGCTCTAGCTCCGCTGCTATTCCCTTTCTTGCTTGGGTTGCCTCCCAGGGAGATTTGGGTCGTAGAATTGATGGTTACTCCTGGGGTATTCCAAACTGGTGTTATAAGGTGGTTTGGGCCGGCGCGTCATCGTTAATGTCATCGGAATCGTGATCGGTACATTACTAGCTTGAGTTATCCATAGCCTTCAAAGTGTGGTATAGCTTTGATTGGTTGTGTTAATGCTTGTCTTAATTGTTTATTGTATTGTTATATATATTGAATGCCTTTTATTGATTGTATTGCTTAACTGTACCTATTTGCATTGCACGATCTTCTTTCTCTCCATCTCGATATCTGTCTCGCCCCCACTGAGTATACGTGTTGTGTATACTCACTCCTCACCACCACATTTCAGGAAATGCCATGTTAGCTGGAAAGTTCGTGATTTCGTGAAAGTCCGTGCTTGAAGGGTTGTCCTGCGTGCCTATGTGACTTGAGTTGTCAAAGTTGTAAAGTTGTATGCTTTTATGTATTATATGTATTTAATGTTAAAGGGGATGTAATTTAAGTTCATTAGATTATGTATTTAGTTAATATAGCTTAACTTCAATATATATTTGTAATGACAAAAAGGGAAAAAGATAGAAAGTCGTGATAGTCTACTTTATGCAATAGGTTGGTGTAGTTTAATTGCTAAGCTTGAATTTATATTTACTTGTGAATTGCTTGTTGTGAACCGAGGCTCGAATGGCCTTGAGGTGGTTGAATGGTTGGACATGGTGTTGGTCCATTTATATGCTATTACAGGTTTTGCAATTTGCCTAGAAACAGGGGAGACTCTGTCCATTTTTCCCTGAAAATTTTTGCCCGGGTTTGGTTTGGGTTGTGTTTAGATCGATTGATAGAACTCCCGGTCTTGAGAGGGATCGGGGTATTACAATACATGTCCTATTGAAATGATAAGTAAGACTTCTTCCTCCCCTGAAGAGAAGTGGTTAGTAGCAAGCCCCAAGTTATTTGGATTGACGGAAACGAGCAGTGCTTGACTAGGCCTTTATTTGGGAGTTGACATTTATAGCTGGAGTTTGTTTATTGGGTTTCCTTGAAGGTTATCTTCTGTGCTTTGTGTAAATGACTTCCTTTGGAGTTCTACATGATTATTCTTTGGAGCATTGTCTTAAATGTCTTCTTGATTGGGCATTCATCGGATATTTTTATATTGGCATTTCATGGGAGACTTGGTTGGGATTTTAATCAACCTTTGGTGTTCTTTCTGCATTCTTATGGGGAACTTTGATTTGAGTCTGCTTACATTGACCAGTTTTGTGTGAGGCGTACTACCTTTGGAATTCCTTGTGGACATTTCTTAGTGGATTTGGCAATCGGAGCTCTTATTGGACTTGCTGCATAATATTGTCTACAATATCTTTGCTCTAGTCTTTCTTGACATTTTATCGGCAATCGTGATTGGAATTCTTCAATAGTATATGGTGCACCTGCACGACATTCCCTCTGGCATTTTACCCAATATTTGATAGCAATATTATTTTGGGAATCTACTTTGTTATTCAGCTTGGTGTTCATTCATGGACTTTTGATAAGTATATAAATGTTGGCATACATTTTGGATTCCCTATTCAGATGCTTCTTGAGCTATATTTTTTGAAAGACTTCCTTGAAACCTCTGTAATATGATTGACTGGATTTCTTGTCTGGAGTCTTCCTGAGCAGTACTTGGGATTCTTGTTTAGACTATGCTTCAGATTGTTTATTGGTATGTTCTCAATACTTTTAGTTGGGATTCTATTATGGCATTCATGTCTAGTAGGATTTTTATTTGGGGGATCTATTTGGTATTCTCTAGAGCCTTTATTTGGCCTTATTATTTTGGAAATTCTGGGCGGTACTAGTCGGGCTTCTTCTTCGGCCTCTTTCACAAAGGGGAAATCTATACTTGTTGTTTACTAAGATGTTGCGGGAAGGACTCAGTGATTGGAGGATTTCATTTAGAGATTGGCCTTTGGTATTCTTCTCTATATTCTTTTACAGAACTTTCAGCTCGGTTTACTTACGGTAATAAGCACTGCATGAGTATCTTTGCTTTAGTCTTTATTGGTATTATCTCGGCACTTTTGGTTGAAATTTTATTCTTCTTCGGTATTCCTGTCAACGGGATTCTTGTGCGGTATCAACATTTGAGCCTTTATTCGGCAATACTACTTGGAATTTCTTCTTAAACCTCCCTATTGGTTATCTTGATTAATATACTTGCTCAGCAGTTGATGAAGATTAGTCAGAGTTGGATTTTAGTGGATGCAGAGTTCTATTGGAAGAAGAATTGTGAGGACGCAATTGTTTTAAGGGGGGAAGGATGTGATAACCCGAACCCGGCATGCATTTAATGGCATTTAATTGCATCTAATTAAGTGTCATCTTAAATGTTAGCATTGAATTATGTGTTTATTTTTAGTTAAACATTCATTTGTGGCTTTATTTTCATATTTTAGTCAATCGGTTTTATTTTTCTGGCACTTAAATGCTCGGATTTCAATTAAATGAAAAGTAACTCCGAGCCGGAGTAAATTTTAAACTATGATGCTTTTAAAAAATGATATATTTCTTAAATTCTTTGAGATTTAATTGTTATTCTTTTATTGTCGCAAAGTGCATAGCATATCGAGAGAGATAGCTAGGAAATGAATTCTAGTCCTCAGCAAATAGTGAAATCTAGTATTTAGTGTTTTAATTTTAGTGTTTTAAGTTGTATTTAACTAGAATTGGATTTATGTTAGTTGTTTTAGCTTTAAAATGCATGAAACAAGCTTGTTTGACAAAATTTTAAGTTAGTTGACCAAGAGGCATTGACCATTTGACTTGTGTCACCTTATATGCATAAAAATAGCACAAAAAATAAAAAAAGAAAGCTAAAAAAAACAGTGAGCAGCTGGCCGAAAATGGAAGGAGAAAAAACAAGAAATTTCAACTTCAAATCTTCGATTCTTCGCGTGAGCTTGCACGGGGTGATTTCCGAGGCATCCTACGAGGTTTTCCTAGCGTCTAGGAGCGTCTAAGGTGAGGGTTTCATGTTTATTTGCGCATTTGAATATTTTGTGTATTAACTTTGATTTTTGGGTTTTATCCGTATATCGTTATTTTAATCGTTTTGAGGCTTAAAGAATGTTCCCTAGCAATCGTAGAACATGTATTTATAGCTTTTTAATATTTTCTGCAGTTGAATATTGACATTGAAATATAAATTGTTTAATGAATAGTAAATTATGAATAGTAAACCCCCGTTTCAATGAAGTTGCTCCGTTATGCATTCTGTTGATATAGGAAGGTGCTAGATATGCTAGAAGGCCTAAATGTATGGCTTAATTGGTTTGTGTAATGGAAAAATGGAGAAAAATAGCTTAGTGAAAGTTGGGGTCGTTTAGGCCGAGTTTGCCATTTTATCATTTTGCGTGATGGCATTGTCTCGGGAGGCCATGGAAGCACTTTTGGTGTGGTTATGGCATTGATTGGGTGATCGGTTGAGGTAGCGGTAGTTCAAACGAGCAAAGGAGAAAATTGGGGCTTTGCATGAATTTCTAGGGTTAAGTAAGGTTTCGAGGTCTTTAGACGTGCCTTATGGTGACCTAGGAGGATTGGTGAAGTCGGTTTCCAAAACTCGTGGCTCGTTTGAAAGTAGTAGTGTTTTGAAAGTTGGGGTCGTTTTTGTGATTTTGTGTGTTTTCATAGTATATTGCTTATAGAATGCTTATATTGTTTATAGAATACTTATATTGCTTATAGAATGCTTATAATGCCTATAGAATACTTATTATTGCTTGATAATGTTTGTTGGTGTTGTTCTTGTTGCTTTTTTGATTGTAAATGCTTGTTATTTTGTTTATCACCTCTAATCTGTATTGTTGTGCTATCGATCGTTTATCGCCTTGTATCGAGTCTTGCATTGCATAGTGTTAGGCGCGTGAGTGATAGGCCTCTCTGGGTAGCCTCGGGTTACCAGTGTTGGTTGCTCTAGCTCCGTGTCCTATTCCCTTTTCTCGCTTGGGTTGCCTCCCAGGGAGATTTGGGTCATAGAATTTGTGATAACCCGAACCCGGCATGCATTTAATAGCACTTGACTACATTTGATTAAATGTTTAATTAGTTAAATCAACCAATTTGCACTATTTTAATATTTCTCTTGGAAGCATTTAGTAGTTGTATATTGAATAATTAAAAGATTATTATCTATTTCTAATAATTATAGTAATTGAATTTATTCTCTTGTGATTAATTAAGTGTCATCTTAAATGTTAAGGTTTAATTGTATTTGACTACGTGTTTATATTAACTTTCATTTGTAGCTTAATATTAACTTCATAATTCTTTAAAATATTCTAGAAATAGTTAAATTAATTATTTTAAATGAATATTGATTACCTTGATTGTTTTGATTATTTTAATAATCGGTTTTGGTTGTCCTGCATTAAAATCACTCGGTTTTCAAATAAATGAAAAGTAGCTCAGAGCCGGAGTAAATTTTAAACTATGATGCTTTCCAAAAATGATATATTTCTTAGATTCTTTGAGATTTAATTGTTAATCTTTTATTGTCGCAAGTGCATAGCATATCGAGAGAGATAGTTAGGAAATGAATTCTAGTCCTTGGCAAATAGTGAAACTAGTATTTTAGTGCCTTAAATTTTATAATTTAATTGTTGTTAGCTAGAATTGATATTTCCTTAGTTGTTTTAGCCTAAAAATACATAAAAACAAGTCTTTTGACCAACTTAAGCTATTTTGACCAAGCCTTGACCATTTTGACCTTGTGCCATCTTTTTAATAGCCTAAAATAGCATAAAATAAAAGAAAAATCAGAGCTGAAACAGAGAGGAAGGGCCGAAAAAAAAACAAGGAGAAAAAAAAAAGAAATTCAACTTCAAATCTTCAATTCTTCGCGAGGGCTTCCACGGGGTGGTTTCCGAGGCATCCTACGAGGTTTTCCTAGCGTCTAGGAGCGTCTAAGGTGAGGGTTTCATCGTTATTTGCGCATTTGAAAACATTATGTCTAAACTTTAATTTTTAGAAATTATGCGTAGATTGTTGTTTTAATCGTTTTATTGCTTATAGAATGTTCCTTATTGAATGTAGAACATGTATTTATAGCTTCTTAACATTTTCTGCGGTTGATTATTGAGATTGCAATTTAAATTGAATAATGAATAGTAAATAGTGAATAGTAAACCCCCGTTTCGATGAAGTTGCTCCGTTATGCGTTCTGTCGATGTGGGAAGGTGCTAGATATGCTAGAATGCCTAAATGTATGGTTTAATTGGAATGTGTAAAGGAAAAATGGAGAAAAATGACTTAGTGAAAGTTGGGGTCGTTTAGGTCATGTTTGGCATTTTATCGTTTTGCGTGATGACATTGTCTCGGGAGCTCATGGAAGCACTTTTGGTGCAGTTGTGACAATGGTTGGGTAATTGGTTGAGGTAGTTGTAGTTCAAACGAGCAAAGGGAGAAATCGGGGCTTTGCGGGAATTTTAGGGCAAAGTGGGGTTTTGTGGTCTTTAGTCGTGCTGTATGGTAACCTAGGAGGATTGGTGAAGTCGATTTCCAAAACTCGTGGCTCGTTTGAAAGTAGTAGCGTTTGGTAAGTTGGGGTCATTTTTGTGATTTTGTGTGTTTTCATAGTATAATGCTTATAGAAAGTTTATAATGCTTATAGAATGTTTATAATGCCTATAGAATGCTTATATTGTCTATAGGATACTTATTGTTGCTTGTTATTGTTTGTTGGTGTTGTTCTTGTTACTTGTTTGATTGTAAATGCTTGTTAATGCTTGTTGACGCTTGTTAATGCATATTACGCTTGTTGGAGTTGAATGTTGATTGAAATGTTAACAATTGTTGAATAATGCTTGATATCTCGTTTATCTCCTCTATTCTGTATTGTTGTGCTATCGCTCGTTCATCGCTTTGTATCGAGTATTGCATTGCATAGTGTCCAGCGCGTGAGTGATAGGCCTCTTTGGGTAGCCTCAGGTTGCCAGTGTTGGTTGCTCTAGCTCCGTGGCTATTCCCTCTCTCGCTTGGGTTGCCTCCCAGGGAGATTTGGGTCGTAGATTGATGGTTACTCCCAGGGTATTCCAAACTGGTGTTATAAGGTGGTTGCGCGCTTATTGTCATCGTTGTCAACATCATGCTCGAGATTGATGTATCGCTCGTGAAATGGTACATTGCTCATATGAGTGAACCATAGCCTTCAGAGTGTGGTATAGCTTTGAATGGTTGTGTTAATGCTTTCATTAATTGCTTATTATATTGATTGTTCGTCTTGATTGCTTAATTGTCAGCTATATTGCTTAACTGCCTTATTTGCATTGCACGACTTTCTTTCTCTCCAATTCGATATCTGTCTCGCCCTTACTGAGTATACGTGTTGTGTATACTCACTCCTTACCACCACATTTCAGGAATTGTCATGTTAGCTGGAAAGTTCGTGATTTCGTGAAAGTTTGTGCCTGAAGAGTTTTCTTGCATGCCTATGTGGCTTAAGTGTCGAAGTGTAAAGATATATGCTTTCATATGTTGTATGTATTTATTGTTAAAAGAAATGTAATTTAAATCTAGCTAAGTCGTTGAGGTAAATTGATAAGCTAGTTTATGTAATCAGTTAACAAAGTTTAACTTCAATGCATGTTTGTAATGTCCAAAGGAAAAGAATTAGAATGGCATGTTAATTTATTTTATGCAGTAGCTTTGTATGGTTTAATTGTCTAGTTGAATGTACTTGTCAAGAATGAACAGAGATAGGTTAGTTTTTTTTTTTAATTAGAAATGTATGTATACTTGCTGAGTTTAATTGTTGAGAACCGAGGCTCGGATGGCCTTGAGGTAGTTGAATGTTTGGACATGGTATTGGTCCTCTTGTATGCTGTCGTAGGTTTATTGTTTTTGCCTATAAACAGGGGAGACTCCGTCCGTTTTCCCTAAAATTATGCCCGGGTTTGGATTTGGGTTGTGATTAGATTGATTGATAGAACTCCCAGTCTCAGGAGGGATCGGGGTGTTACAGAATTGATGGTTACTCCTGGGGTATTCCAAACTGAAGTTATAAGGTGGTTGCGCGCTTATTGTCATCGTTGTCAACATCATGCTCGAGATTGATGTATCGCTCGTGAAATGGTACATTGCTCGTATGGGTGAACCATAGCCTTCAGAGTGTGGTATAGCTTTGAATGGTTGTATTAATGCTTTCATTAATTGCTTATTATATTGATTGTTTGTCTTGATTGTTTAATTGTCAGCTATATTGCTTAACTGCCTTATATGCATTGCACGACTTTCTTTCTCTCCAATTCGATATCTGTCTCGCCCTCACTGAGTATACGTGTTGTGTATACTCACTCCTCACCACCACATTTCAGGAAATGCCATGTTAGCTGGAAAGTTCGTGATTACGTGAAAGATCATGCTTGAAGAGTTGCCTTGCGTGCTATGTGGCTTGAGTTAACAAAGATGCAAAGATTTATGTTCATATGTTGTATGTATTTATTGTTAAGAAGAATGTAACCTAAATTCCGCTAAGTAATTGAGGTAGATTGATAAGCTAGTTTATGTATTCAGATAGAATAGTTTAACTCCAATGCATGTTTGTATTGTCCAAAAGAAAGAGATAGAATGATTTGATAGTCTAACTTATGCAATAGGTTGGTGTAGTTTAATTGCTAAGCATGAATGTATATTTGCTTGTGATTGCTTGTTGTGAACCAAGGCTCGGATGGCCTTGAGGTGGTTGAATGTTTGGACATGGTATTGGTCCACTTATATGCTGTCGCTGGTTTGCTTTTCGCCTAGAAACAAGGGAGACTCCGTCTGTTTTCCCTGAAAATTATGCCCGGGTTTGGATTTGGGTTGTGTTTAGATTGATTGTTAGAACTCCCGGTCTCGAGAGGGATCGGGGTGTTACAGCTAGACTAGATGAGGAGATTTAGAAGTTCCCCGGTAGTCTTTGTTGGATTGGAATAATAGACTGCCCCTCCTGGCCTTGTTGAGATTCCAATATGATATGGAAATCACCTAAATGCAGCATTTGTTTTCGTTCTTCTTAATACGAGATAGTTATTCTGTTACCGAGTCCAAGTTCCTTTTTCTATTATATTATAATGGAACGAGCAGTTTTATTCTTATGCTTTATGGCCTTGTCAAAAATTATTTAGAACGCTTCTCAGAGACTCTATCTATGGGCCCAAACGCCACTCAATTTCAAAACACTCTATATCATAATAAAGTAAAGGATTCAATCCAGCCACAGGTGTCCCTATGGCTACCTTGTTATGACTTCATTTTGAGATGAATGGGGCGTTGATGAAAGCATTAACATTCTTAAAAAATATGACTTAGCGGCTATAAGAAAGGATGTCGCAGATCATCTGTGTGACTTAAAACCTGAAAGACAGTCTTGTTTTACCCAAGTCGAAAGAGCTAGTCGTTATCTGACCAATACTCATCGATGCTATTTAGGTTAGCTCGATTGCCAATGGTTATCAACATCAACTCGTACTCCCTTACCTAATCTATCTGCCTTTCCAGCTCCTCGTCATTTTGACAATGAAGCAGGCATGATTCCCTTTGGTCTAGTGTAAGGACGAGACTAAAGATGGGGACTTTCACCATCCCATAGTGGTATCGCTGGTTTACATATAAACCACCTGGAATCCCTTTTGTCTTGATTTAGGGGAATAGGTACATTGAGTAGATTACGTGGTTTGAGAAATCTGTAGGAAGTTTCTTTTTTCTTTTACCATTCATGTTAATGTAAGACGGATAGGGCATATTTGACTAGGAAGCAAGAAAAGCTAATCCCTCCATACCAGCTAGCAGTCTCCTTTAAGGAGTCCCCTTCTTTACTGAATAGGGTTCCTGGGTGCCTATGCGATTATTAAGGCAGGGTGCTAATGTACCAGTAGTGGAATGGCTTCAATCAAATCGTTTGTCTAGAGAGGGTGTAGCGATAACCAAAGCTGACTGTACTATAAACTCAAGAGGCTGTATAGACAACTGGCCTTAGACTAGTGTATCGAACTACAGGACAAGAGCGACCCATAATCATTGACGAAGAGGAAGGTTTGGAAAGGGATCAAACATATTGAGGAGAAGCTTTCACAAAGGCCAATAGCCGATAGCTGATGTCACTAGCTTGAACTTCTTTATCTACTTGAAAGCTGATGGGAGTACTGTCACGCCCCAACTCGACCCCACCTACGATCAGTCAGGACGCAACGGAATTTCGGCAGTATAACGACAGTAATAAAGACACCGCGGCTCTAAACCAACCTCTCAGAACATCATACAATCAACTCCTCAACCAAACAACAATCAATTTCTTAAAACCATTAACAACATACAACATAACCATATTATACAACAATCATTCTTAGACGATCCATTCATAGTTATACGCCTCCGTTCCAACATAATACCTTAACTTTAACATACATATCAAAATAGACTATAAACCAATTTAGTAATCTAAACAAGGTCAAAAGAAGACTACTAACCCATTATACATAAGTCTTTATACTAAGGTAGGTTTTACAATACATCATATTACATTAACTATAAACAATCTCATGGCAAAGACTCCTGCACATAAGACTTATCCACGTAAGGCACATTTTCCTCTTTTGGAGGCATGTACCCGTAATCTTACTCAAGGACACCTGTTTGCATGCAATAATAGAGAGTGAGCTTATATAAACAAGCTCAATGAGGATCCGATAGATCTCTAACAGTATTTATTATACTCCTTAGAAATAATCCTTTGACCAGTAAACACGCAATAAAACATCAATAACAATATAAACACATAACTATAATGACCAATCAATAAAGGATACTCAATTTGGTGTAGCTCCATACGCCATCACGATCTCAACCATTCTTCTTATAATTCCCCATTACTCACGCACCCGAGGTACCTCACTAGCCTCTCCCTCTATGACACCTCCGTCATGCGAGCTGGAGGTAGTCTCTGGTAGTCATGCCATTATCAACCCGACAGCCCGACGCTACCCGAGAGGTGGCACACACATACCAATACTCAACAATAATAATAAACGTTATTCACAGGAGGACAGTCTAGCAGAACTGCCTATCTCCCGGTTCATCAATCATCAATAATCATCCATTTCCATCAATGTAACATCAATATAATAATCAATATAACATCAATATAACATCAATATTTAATTAAACAACAAACAACTAAGTTAGATGACAAAGTAGGCCATCCAACTTAACATGCATTAAACACGTAATCTAACCCTAATCTAACTATCAACAACTCAGAATTCAATCACTCAAACACTACCCAATCATCTAAAGGCTCTAATCAACAATTTAAAGAAAGACAACCTAAACTTCAAATAATCATATCTTACATTCTACTAATCTAAACCACTCCAAATCAGTTTCTAACACTCACCCATTCAATCAACTACAATAGCCCTCTCAGAAATCAACCAAGACACATCAAAATCAAGCCCAACAACCCTAAAACCTCAAGGCACCCAGGCTGAAATTTCCGAATTTTCATCCAAACATCGCAAACGAAAATTCGGCATTATAACGATGTTACCATGTAATTACCAATCTTTTAGAAATCGACGGCAATCGATTCCAACCACAACAACTCAAGATAATCCTCAAATAGCCAATCTATCAACTTTAAATACCTGAAAATAAATAATTTCGCTAAAATTGCTCAAATCTCATAGAAATACACATAAACGTTCCCTACACGCACTGATCAATAATATAACTTCAAATTAACATTCTAACGGTTCAAAATGCGGTTATGAGCAAAAACATAAAAAATGAGTTTTGAGATCTATAATTTTTCTCTCACCTTTGATGCGATATAATCCTAGATATGCGTGTAATGCGTGCCCAACAAGCGAAATCCAACTCGGCACGAAGTTCTACGAACAAAAACTAGGTTTTTCTATGAAAATTTGCTTTGAAAACTTGAAGAAAACCTTGGCTTATTCTCGCATGGATGTCTCGGCCATGTAGGTGTTTTTGAGTGTGTTTTTGTGCTTTGTAAGTGTGTGTTGATGCTTATAAGTAGAAGTCAAACAATTAAAATGCAAAGTCAAAGTTAATTTGTAGTCTTTTAATTCTATTTTTAGTCTTTTAATTCATTTCTTGAGTATTTCTTGCTCAACTAACAAATTAACACTTAAATTAAATCTAGACTTTATATTTTAGGTGACAAAGAAGGTTACATTAAAATAGTTTCACCCGAATTGATTTAAAACTCATTTCTTGCAAAAAAAAAGTGTAAAAAGCTTTAAAATTCTAAAACCGATTCCAAATCCATTTTAATCAAACACGGGTCTATTAATACTCGATGACTAGGTTTTAAAACGTTTAAAACACCCCTGTAAAAATTTTACAGGATAGGTGTTCAAAAACACTATTCACCAAAACCGGCGATAAAATTTATGATTCCGTTTTTTATAAAAAAAATTTGAATGCACACTTAGCATATATTATGAGTATTAATCACATAATTATCACATTATAAGTCATATAGCACATAAACAGGTCAATTCATGCAAAACGAGGTAAAACACGCAAATCAAGATAAAGTAAAATATGGGGTCTCACATTCTCCCCCCCTTAAAGAAATTTCGTCCCCGAAATTCTTACTTGCTGAACGGAAAAGATCTGGATACTCTTGCTGCATCTGATCTCGCCTCTCCCAAGTAGCTTCCTCGATACCGTGATGCTTCCATAACACCTTGACCATCAGAATCTTCTTTGACCTCAACTCTCGTTCCATCTAATCAAGAATACGAATCGGCCGCTCATCATAAGTCAAATTCTCACGAAGCTGTAACGGCTCTGGCTCAAGAATATGAGAAGGATCCGGATTATATTTTCACAAATTAGACACGTGAAATACATCATGGAAATTAGAGAAATTCTCCGGTAAAGCCAACCGATATGCTAAGTTACCAACTCTGCCAGTAATCTCAAACGGCCCTACAAACCTTAGACTCAGCATACCACCTTTACCATAACGAGCAAGCCCCTTACAAGGAAACAATCTCAAGAAAATCGGATCTCCAACTTAAAACTCCAAGTCCCGACAACGCTTATCAGCATAACTCTTGAATCTACTCTGTGCTGTAAGCATTCTCTGCCTGATCAACTGAACATTCTCGATCTTCTCTAGAAGCTCTGGCATAATAGTCGGATCAATAGTCTTCATCTCCCCTACTTCATCCCAATACAAAGGTGAACGAAACTTACGACCGTAAAGAGCTGCAAAAGGTGCCATCCTAATAGTAGCTTGATAACTATTGTTATAGGCAAACTCGGCAAGTGGTAGATGTTTCTCCCAATTCTTCCCAAAGTCCAGAACACAAGCTCTAAGCATATCTTCCAGAATCTGAATAGCCCTCTCAGACTGATCGTCGGTCTGTGGATGATACTGTGATAATCCGAACCCGGCATGCATTTATTTGCACTTGACTGCATTTGATTAAATGTTTAATTAGTTAAATCATCTAATTTTTACTGTTTTGCTATTTCTTTTAGAAGAATTCGAAAATGATTTATATTATTTGATTAAAAGATTATTACCTATTTCTAATCATTGTAGTAATTGAACTTATTCTCTTGTGATTAATTAAGTGTCGTCTTAAATGTTAATATTTAATTGCACTTGATTACATGTTTATATTTATTTGTTCATTTGTAACTTAACATCAACTTCATAATTCTTTAAAATATTCTAGGAATAGTTAAATTAATTGATTTTAAATGAATATTGATTACTTTGACTATTTTGATTATTTTAAAAATCGGTTTTAATTTTCTTACATTAAATAACTCGGTTTTCAATTAAATGAGAAAAGTAACTCCGAGCTTGAGTTAATTTTAAACTATTCTACTTTTCAAAGAATTAGAGTTTTATATTATTGTTCATCACTTTATTAGCGATCGATTAGTGACCATTCGAACGTAGAATTTCAAAAATAAGAGTTAGAGAAATATTTTTCGGATTTAGTGAAAAATGTTTTTAGCTTAATTTAACTAGTTTTAGTTGTTTTTCATTTAATTGCATTGTTTTAACTTGAATTAGATTTAATGGCATCAAAATAAGCTTATTCAATTATTTTTAACTAAAGTTTGATTTTGCAAAAGACCAAAATGCCCATTGTCATCTAATAAATAATAAAACAAGGCTAAAATAAAAAAAAAAATTGCAAAATGCCTCCTATGTCCTAGCCATGGCCGAAAATCACAAGGAATAAAAAAAGATGATTTTTCTTGCATTTTCTTCTACAATTGCGCGTGGAATTGCTCGGGGGTCGTGGCTCGGGTCCTTGCGGGTCTTGGTCTTCAATCTCTATGAGGGTTTTCATGCTTTTGTGCATTTTAATATGAATTTGATTTTTGAGTCAATTTTTCAGATTCGATATTTATCGCGTTATAATGCCTGTCGTTGCTTGAAATAGCTTGCTTAGGGTTCGTAGAGCATTGTTTGATAGTTATTTAGCAATTTTTATGGTTGAAAACGCGTATTTGAAATTGGGGAAAAACATGAATAGTGAATTATGAATAGTAAACCCTAGAATTTTGGATTTCGATCTGAATTGTGATTGATTGATTTGGATAGGTACCATTAGTGATAGAAAGATAAAATGTGAAATAAAAACGGATCGGCCTTTGTTAAAAATGGAAATTAGACAAAGATACGTAAAGGGGTCGTTTGACCAAAAGTTGACCGAGCTCGAATTGAGTTGGGGGTTTCGTAATTGAGGGCATGGAAGCACTTTTGGCACTGTTGTGGCGTTGATTGAATGACCGGTTAGTATAGCTGTAGTTCAAACGCAGTAGGTGGACTTTTGGGTCTCTGGTGAGAAAGTGAAGTTTAGAGACATAGAAACGTGCCTTGAAGTGCCTGAGTGAATGTAGTGAAATCGGTTTCCTAATTCCGTAGCTCGTTTGCTCGTAATTGTCCTTGGAAGTTGGGGTTGAATAGTGATATTTGTTGTTTTCGTGTTTGAACTGTCGTTACTTGTTTAAATGTTGTTATTGTTGCTTATTATTGCTTGTTATGCTTGAAAAGTTAGTTGAATGCTAGTATTGATTGTGATTGCTTGTTATCTCGTTTGTTGTCACTAGTTTGTATTGTTGTGCTATCGCTCGTTTATTGCCTTGTATCGAGTCTTGCATTGCATAGTGTCTCGCGCGTGAGTGATGGGCCTCTCTGGGTAGCCTCGGGTTGCCAGTGTTGGTTGCTCTAGCTCCGCTGCTATTCCCTTTGTCGCTTGGGTTGCCTCCCAGGGAGATTTGGATCGTAGATTGATGGATACTTCCGGGGTATTCCAAACTGGTGTTATAAGGTGGATGCGCGCTTATTGTCATCGTTGTCAACATCAAGCTCGAGATTGATGTATCGCTCGTGAAATGGTACATTGCTCGTATAAGTGAACCACAGCCTTCAGAGTGTAGTATAGCTTTAAAGGGCTGTGTTAATGCTTTCTTGATTGTTTATAGTATTGTTGTTTGTATTGAATGTTTCCTTATTGTCTTTATTGCTTAACTGTGTTTATTTGCATTGCATGATCTTCTTTCTCTCCAACTCGATATCTGTCTCGCTCCCACTGAGTATACGTGTTGTGTATACTCACTCCTCACCACCACATTTCAGGAAATACCATGTTAGCTGGAAAGTTCGTGATTATGTGTTAGTTCGGGCCTGAAGAGTTGTCTTGCGTGCTTTGTGGGTTGAGCTATCAAAGATGTAAAGATGTATGTTCATATGTTGTATGTATTTATTGTTAAAAGAAATGTAATTTAATCCAGCTAAGTAGTTGAGGTAGATTGATAAGTTAGTTATGTATTCAGTAGTATAGTTAACCTCGATGCATGTTTGTAATTGTCTAAAAGAAAAGAGTGAGAATGGTATGATAGTATATTTTGTGCAGTAGATTAGTATGGATTAAATGTGAAGCTTGAATGTTCTTGTAAAAGATGTAAAGAGATAGGTTAGTTTTAAACTGGAAATGTATATTTATATGTTGTGTTTAGTTGTTGAGAACCAAGGCTCGGATGGCCTTGAGGTGGTTGAATGTTTGGACATGGTATTGGTCCACTTATATGCTATCGCATGTTTTTACATTTCGCCTAGAAACAGGGGAGACTCCGTCCGTTTTCCCTGAAAATTTATGCCCGGGTTTGGTTTGGGTTGTGATTAGATTGATTCGTAGAACTCCCGGTCTCGAGAGGGATCAGGGTGTTACAGGTGGTATCAGAGCTTGTCAAGCTCATAAGCCGTGACAGGGTCCTCGGTCTGGTGGGTAGTGATCCTTGAATGTGTGCTTGATAAGTGTGTCTTGAATGTGTATGCTTGTATGTGAGATTTTGTGTCTTGACTTGAATGTATGCACTTATGTGATAAAGTTATGTGTTTTGTGTTAAATGTTTCTCAAGAAAGGTGAAATGTCTAGTTGTCTATCGAATTGACTTATTGAATTGGCATCGTGAATTGAATTGACCTTGTGAATTGTTAATTGCTTGAAGCATTACTTGTAATGTGTATATAGAATGTCTTGAATTAGCTATGCCATGATTTGAATTGATTATGTTGTTCTTGAATTGATTGTCATGTTTGAATGACCTTGATGATTAAATGGTTTTGTGAACTCTTGTGTAAACTTGCTTACATAATAGTTTAAGGCATGTGTATAAATGTGATATCTTGGCATTCATACATGTCCCGTGGAAATGGTAAGAAAGACTTCTTCCTCCCCTGAAGAAGTGGTTCACAGTTGGCCTTCCAAGGTGTATGGATTGGCAGGAAATGAATGGCATTTAACTAGCCTTGATTTGGAAGTTGGTGTTTGCTTTTGGAGCTCGGTTATTGGCAAATCTCTATGGTCCTTTTCTGTGGTTAACAGTTGTGAAAAAGATAACTTTCTTTGGGGTTTCGGTATGATGGCTCTTGGTAGCATTCTTTGGCTTCCTTATTGGGTATTCTTTGGAACTTCTGTTGGCACTTCTTGGTAGACTTGGCTGTTGGGGTTCCTCTATGATTATCTCCTATGCTTAGTAAAAATGACTTTCTTTGGAGTTCTTATTGGACTTGCTGCATAATATTGTCTACAATATCTTTGTTCTGGTCCTTCTTGATATTTTATTGGCAATCGGGATTGGAAATCTTCAATAGCATATGGTGTACCTGCACGGCATTTCCTCTGGTATTTTACCCAATATTCGATAGCAATATTATTTTGGGAATCTACTTGGTTATTCAGCTTGGTGTTCATTCATGGACTTTTGATAAGTATATATATGTTGGCGTACATTTTGGATTTCCTAATCAGATGCTTCTTGAGCTATATATTGAAAGACTTGAAACTTCTGTAATATGGTTGACTGGATTTCTTGTTTGGAGTCTTCCTGAGTGGTACTTGGGATTCTTGGTTAGACTCTGCCTAAGATTGTTTATTGGTATGTTCTTGGTACTTTTAGTTGGGATTCTATTATGGCATTCTCTAGGATCCTTAGTGGCCATTTATTTAGCATTTACTTATTGGGCAAACTTGGCTACATTCTTACCGGAGCATTGTTCGGTGGGCATTCTACTAGTATTTCCTTATTGGCATTTATTGGAAGATCCTACACTTAGAATTCTGTTTGGACATATTATCTTGTACTGTTTACGGCTTCTCCTTCGGCTTTTCCACTCAGGGAAAATCTATACTTCCTGTTTGACTAAGATGTTGCGGTAGGAACACAGTGATTGGAAGATTTCATTTAGAGGTTGGCCTTGGGTATTCTTCTCTATATTCCTTTACAGAACTTTCTGCTGGGTCTATTTACAGTAGTCAGTACCGCATGAGGTGCATCTACTCTGGCTATCTCTTAACTTCTAATTTTGTACTTGTTAGACTTCTATTGAAGATTCTTAAATAGGGTATTCCTTCAATACTCTTCCTGCCATTAGTGTGTGGTATTGATGATATCTACAGTATCTTTGCTTCAGTCTTTAGTTGATATTTCCTCGGCATTCTTGATTGGAATTTCTATTCGGGATTTCCTACGAGCATTCTTATATATTATCCTCCTCAGCAACCGATGAAGATTTATCATAGTTGGATTTTAGATGATGCAGAGTCCTATTGGAAGAAGAATTGCGAGGACGCAATTGTTTTAAGGGGGGAAGGATGTGATAACCCGAACCCGGCATGCATTTATTAGCACTTGACTGCATTTGATTAAATGTTTAATTAGTTAAATCATCTAATTTTTACTGTTTTGCTATTTCTTTTAGAAGAATTCGAAAAGGATATATATTATTTGATTAAAAGATTATTACCTATTTCTAATAATTGTAGTAATTGAACTTATTCTCTTGTGATTAATTAAGTGTCGTCTTAAATGTTAATATTTAATTGCACTTGATTACATGTTTATATTTATTTGTTCATTTGTAACTTAACATTAACTTCATAATTCTTTAAAATATTCTAGGAATAGTTAAATTAATTGATTTTAAATGAATATTGATTACTTTGACTATTTTGATTATTTTAAAAATCGGTTTTAATTTTCTTGCTTTAAATTACTCGATTTTCAATTAAATGAGAAAAGTAACTTCGAGCAGGAGTTAATTTTAAACTATTCTACTTTTCAAAGAATTAGAGTTTTATATTATTGTTCATCACTTTATTAGCGATCGATTAGTGACCATTCGATCGTAGAATTTCAAAAATAAGAGTTAGAGAAATATTTTTCAGATTTAGTGAAAAATGTTTTTAGCTTAATTTAATTAGTTTTAGTTGTTTTTCATTTAATTGCATTGTTTTAACTTGAATTAGATTTAATGGCATCAAAATAAGCTTATTCAATTATTTTTAACTAAAGTTTGATTTTGCAAAAGACCAAAATGCCCTTTGTCACCTAATAAATAATAAAACAAGGCTAAAGTAAAAAACAACAATTTGCAAAATGCCTCCTATGTCCTAGCCATGGCCGAAAATCACAAGGAAGAAAAAAAGATGATTTTTCTTGCATTTTCTTCTACAATTGCGCGTGGAATTGCTCGGGGGTCGTGGCTTGGGTCCTTGCGGGTCTTGGTCTTCAATCTCTGTGAGGGTTTTCATGCTTTTGTGCATTTTAATATGAATTTGATTTTTGAGTCAATTTTTCAGATTCGATATTTATCGCGTTATAAAGCCTGTCGTTGCTTGAAATAGCTTGCTTAGGGTTCGTAAAGCATTGTTTGATAGTTATTTAGCAATTTTTACTGTTGAAAAGACGTATTTGAAATTGGGGAAAAACATGAATAGTGAATTATGAATAGTAAATCCTAGAATTTCAGATTTCGATCCGAATTGCGATTGATTGATTTGGATAGGTACCATTAGTGATAGAAAGATAAAATGTGAAATAAAAACGGATCGGCCTTTGTTAAAATTGGAAATTAGACAAAGATACGTAAAGGAGTCGTTTGACAAAAAGTTGACCGAGCTCGAATTGAGTTGGGGGTTTCGTAATTGAGGGCATGGAAGCACTTTTGGCACTGTTGTGGCATTGATTGAATGACCGGTTAGCATAGCTGTAGTTCAAACGCAGTAGGTGGACTTTCGGGTTTTGGGTGAGAAAGTGAAGTTTAGAGACATAGAAACGTGCCTTGAAGTGCCTGAGTGAATGTAGTGAAATCGGTTTCCTAATTCCGTAGCTCGTTTGCTCGTAATTGTCCTTGGAAGTTGGGGTTAAATAGTGATATTTGTTGTTTTCGTGTTTGAACTGCCGTTACTTGTTTAAATGTTGTTATTGTTGCTTATTATTGCTTGTTATGCTTGAAAAGTTAGTTGAATCATAGTATTGATTGTGATTGCTTGTTATCTCGTTTGTTTCACTAGTTTGTATTGTTGTGCTATCGCTCGTTTATTGCCTTGTATCGAGTCTTACATTGCATAGTGTCTCGCGCGTGAGTGATGGGCCTCTCTGGGTAGCCTCGGGTTGCCAGTGTTGGTTGCTCTAGCTCTGCTGCTATTCCCTTTGTCGCTTGGGTTGCCTCCCAGGGAGATTTGGGTCGTAGATTGATGGATACTTCCAGGGTATTCCAAACTGGTGTTATAAGGTGGATGCGCGCTTATTGTCATCGTTGTCAACATCAAGCTCGAGATTGATGTATCGCTCGTGAAATGGTACATTGCTCGTATAAGTGAACCACAGCCTTCAGAGTTTGGTATAGCTTTAAAGGGCTGTGTTAATGCTTTCTTGATTGTTTATAGTATTGTTGTTTGTATTGAATGTTTCCTTATTGTCTTTATTGCTTAACTATGTTTATTTGCATTGCACGATCTTCTTTCTCTCCAACTCGATATCTGTCTCGCCCTCACTAAGTATACGTGTTGTGTATACTCACTCCTCACCACCACATTTCAGGAAATGCCATGTTAGCTGGAAAGTTCGTGATTATGTGTTAGTTCGGGCCTGAAGAGTTGTCTTGCGTGCTTTGTGGGTTGAGCTATCAAAGATGTAAAGATGTATGTTCATATGTTGTATGTATTTATTGTTAAAAGAAATGTAATTTAATCTAGCTAAGTAGTTGAGGTAGATTGATAAGTTAGTTATGTATTCAGTAGTATAGTTAACCTCGATGCATGTTTGTAATTGTCTAAAAGAAAAGAGTGAGAATGGTATGATAGTATATTTTGTGCAGTAGATTAGTATGGATTAAATGTCAAGATTGAATGTTCTTGTAAAAGATGTAAAGAGATAGGTTAGTTTTAAACTAGAAATGTATATATATATGCTGTGTTTAGTTGTTGAGAACCAAGGCTCGGATGGCCTTGAGATGGTTGAATGTTTGGACATGGTATTGGTCCACTTATATGCTGTCGCAGGTTTTTACATTTCGCCTAGAAACAGGGGAGACTCCGTCCGTTTTCCCTGAAAATTTATGACCGGGTTTGGTTTGGGTTGTGATTAGATTGATTCATAGAACTCCCAGTCTCGAGAGGGATCGGGGTGTTACAGATACGCTGTACTGAAATTCAGCTGAGTACCCAAAGTCACCTGAAGTTTCTCCCACAAAAGAGAAGTAAATCGAGGATCTCGATCGGAGACAATACTAGATGGAATCCCATGAAGTCTAACAATCTGATCCAAATAAAGATCCATCAACTTTGTAACTTCATCTCCCATCCGCATCGAAATAAAGTGAGTTGTCTTCGTCAAACGATCCACGACAACCCAAACTGCATTGTTACCTCTGGGAGTTCTAGGCAAACCAGTGACGAAGTCCATCATAATATGCTCCCATTTCCACTGTGGTATAGCCAACGGCTGAAGCAAACCTACAGGTCGTTGATGTTCGGCTTTCACTCGCTAACAAGTCAAACATCTAGACACGAAGTGAGCAACTTCCCTCTTCATATTATTCCACCAGTAATGTTGCTTCAAGTCCTGATACATCTTGTTTCCACCAGGATGAATGGTGTACTTAGAATTATGAGCCTCCTCCAGAATACCTCGCCTCAAACCCGGTTCATTGAGAACACAAACTCTGTTCCGAAACCAAAGAATACCATCATCGTGTAATTTGAAGTCAGACTGATCATCAGTGATCTAATCCTTGATCTTCTGAAGTTTAACATCAAGTTGCTGAGCTTCTCTGATTTGAGACAACAATAAAGGCTGAATACGGAGATGTGAACACATCACCCCAACTTGAGTCAACTCCAGTCTCCAATAAGTGAATTCCTCAAGAACCTCCCACTTCTTGACAGCCAAACAAGAAACACTCGCCTTACAGCTAAGAGCATCTGCTACAACATTTGCCTTCCCAAGCAGATAGCTGATAGAACAATTATAATCTCTAAGAAGTTCCATCCACCTCCGCTGACGCATATTCAACTCCTTCTGTGAGAATAAATACTTAAGCCTCTTATGATCAGTGAAAATCTTGAACTAACTGCCCCACAAATAATGACGCCACATTTTCAGTGCGAATACAACAGCTGCCAACTCAAGATCATGAGTCGGATAATTCACCTCATATGGTTTCAACTTTCTAGAAGCATATGCAATAACCCGACCATTCTGCATAAGAACACATCCCAAGCCCTCCTTGGATGCATCGCTGTAAATGACCATATTATCGGTCCCCTCTAGTAGAGCAAGTACTGGAGCAGTAGTCAATCTCTTTTTCAACTTCTGAAACCCACTCTCACATTTCTCATCCCAAAAAAAAACTAATATGTTTCTGAGTTAACTTAGAAAGTGGCCCTGCAATCTTAGAAAAGTCCTTGACAAACCTACGGTAATAACCCTCCAAGCCAAGAAAGCTACAATCCTCCGAAATATTCTCTGGATATTTCCAAGACATCACTGATTCAATCTTAGTGGGATCTACAGAAATACCGCTCTGTGTGATCACATGACCAGGAAAAGATATACGTTGCAGCTAAAATTCACATTTGCTGAATTTTGCATACAACTGATGCTCCTGCAACTTTTGTAAGACAAGCCGTCGATGTTGCTCATGCTCCAATTCAGACTTAGAATAAACCAAGATATCATCAATAAAGATAACCACAAACTGGTCCAAGTACGGCTGAAAAACCCGATGCATAAGGTCTATGAATGCTGCCAATGCATTAACTAATCCGAAGGGCATAACTACAAACTCATAATAACCATACCGAGTCCTAAAGGCAGACTTCAGAACATCCTCCGTGCAAATCCGAAGCTAATAATACCCCTGCCTCAAGTCAAACTTAGAGTAGACTTTGGCTTCCTGAAGTTGATCAAACAACTCGTCAATCAGTGGCAAAGGATACTTGTTCTTGATAGTCACTTGATTCAAACCACGATAGTCAATGCATAACCTCAAGGTACCATCCTTCTTCTTCACAAATAAAACAGGAGCTCCCCAAGGTGAAGAACTCTGCTGAATGAAACCCTTCTCTATTAACTCCTGCAATTGAGTTTTCAGCTCTTTCAACTCAGTTGGTACCATCCGGTACGCTGATTTAGAAATAGGTTGAGTACCGGGAACAAGATTAATCACAAACTCCACATCTCTCTCTGGCGGTAACCCTGGCAACTCCTCGGGAAATACATTGGGATATTCCCGAATAATAGGAACTTCCTCCAGCTATAGCTTATCAGATGGCTTGTTGATCAAATAAGCTAGATAACCCGAACACCCCTTACTCACCAACTTAACGGCTTTAGTTGCTGAGATAACAAAACTCGTCTTAGCACTCCGATTCCCTACTACCTCAACTATTGGCTGATCTGGCAAACGAAACTGTACTACCTTTGTTCTACAGTTCAACTGGGCATCATAATTAGAAAGCGAATCCATACCCAAGATAACATCATACCCCCGGATAGGAAATAAGATAAGGTCCGAAGGAAAATTATACCCCTTAACATGTATTATACAATCCTTACATACTAAGCCAGTAATATACTTATCAGTCAAAGACTTACTAATCTCAACCACATAAGGCAGTCTTTCAGGTTGCACATTAACACATTGCACATAAGCAGGAGTAATGAAAGAATACGTAGCACCAGAATCAATCAACACTTTAACAAGTTGATCAAGTATAAGGAAGTTACCTTCCACAACTGCAGTCTCCTCAGGCATCCCCTCCAAGTCAATTGCGTAGGCCCGAGCCTGAACCCATTGCTGCTGAGGTGCACTACCCGCAGGTCGACCCTGATAACCCTGAGTTGCTGCCCGACCCTCAGTTCTCTGATATCTAGGGCAATCCCTCGCCCTATGCTGATTGCTACCGCAACCCAAACTAGCCCCTGACTTCACCCTGCAGTCGGCCTCCACATGGCCCTGGCGCTTGCAGTAAGTACACTGCAGTGATGATGCACTGACACTACCCCTGGAAGAACCAGAAGCTGAAGAAGCAGCTATACCAGCTTGCTGCTGAGGTCTAACAAAACTAGGCCTGTATTGACCCTGAGACTGGGCTGGCCTGTACTGGGACTGAACCTGATAGAACCCTTGCTGAAACTGAGGTCGATAATAACTCTGCTGACCCTGTGGCCTGAAAAAACCCTGCTGAGCTAGTGGCCTATACACACCATACTGTACTGAAGGCCTATACACTCCCTGCTGACCCTGCGGCTGAAAGGGCCTCTTGCTAGGCTGGCTAGATACAATCTATTCCCCTTTTCTCTTCTCCAGTCTAGAAGCTGCATCAAAGGCCTCCGTAAGTATATCATACCGATTCAGGGCCATCCCATCCTGAATCTCGGGCCTCAACCCCAACATAAATCTATGAGTCTTACGTTCCTCGTCAGCCACATACTCTGGTGCATACCGGGACAACCTAGTGAAAGTGGCCTCGTACTGAGCCACGGAAGCATCTCCCTACACTAAGGCTAGAAACTCTGCCTCTCTCTACTCCCTCGTGATCCTCGGGATATACTTTGCCCAGAAAGCTAACAGAAAAGTACCCCAAACATACGGAATACCCTGAGTCGCCCAGCTAGTTCTCACTATGCGCCACCATTCTTCTGCCTCATCATCCAGCAAGTACACGGCAAAGGTGACCTTTTTCCCATCGGTATAATCAAGAGGGTCAAAAATCTTCTCCACCTTGCTAATCCACGCCTCAGCCTTCCTATCATCCAGATCCCCCTGAAACCGTGGTGGATAATACCCTAAAAACTCTTTCAGTGTACCACGACCGTGGTACCAACCCTATGCGTTCAACAACTGATTTTGCAATGCCTGATTCTGGGCAGCCTGCCTTGCCAGTAACTGTGCCTGATTGGCCATGATCTTGTTCAACCTATCAAAAGCTGCACCTTTACGATCTTCATCCCTAACTTGGCCTGGTGCCACATTTCTCGGAATCTCATCAGTCACCTTAGGCCTACCTCTGGTCCTCGGTCTACCCATCATTCTACTAATCAAAGAGTTAGCACAGGTTATAGCACGTAAACAGGCTATAGACAGTTATTAGCAAATAAACAACAATTCACATAAACACATAAATCACTTAAGTATCAATCATATAAACAAATTAATCATATAATCACATAAGCACTAAATCACATAATCACTTAATCATTTAATCATATTAACACATAGTTCACTTTTCTTTCACCTCATACATACATTCATGCTAAGACCATTACCCACATTCCGAGAATACCCCGGCTGACAGCTAACATGCGCTCTGATACCACTTAAATGTCACGCCCCAACTCGACCCCACCTACGATCAGTCAGGACGCAACGGAATTTAGGCAGTATAACGACAGTAATAAAGACATCGAGGCTCTAAACCAACCTCTCAAAACATCATACAATCAATTTCTTAAAACCATTAACAATATACAACATAACCATATTATACAACAATCATTCTTAGACGATCCATTCATAGTTATACGCCTCTGTTCCAACATAATACCTTAACTTTAACATACATATCAAAATAGACTATAAACCTATTTAGTAATCTAAACAAGGTCAAAAGAAGACTACTAAACCATTATACATAAGTCTTTATACTAAGGTAGGTTTTACAGTACATCATATTACATTAACTATAAACAATCTCATGGCAAAGACTCCTACACATAAGACTCATCCACGTAAGGCACATTTTCCTCTTCTGGAGGCATGTACCCGTAATCTTGCTCAAGGACACCTGTATGCATGCAATAATAGAAAGTGAGCTTATAGAAACAAGCTCAGTGAGGATCCGATAGATCTCTAACAATATTTACTATACTCCTTGGAAATGATCCTCTGAGAAGTAAACACGCAATAAAACATCAATAACAATATAAACACATAACTATAATGACCAATCAAAAAAGGATACTCAATTTGGTATAGCTCCATACGCTATCACGATCTCAACCATTCTTCTTATAACTCCCCATTATTCATGCACCCGAGGTACCTCACTAGCCTCTCCTTCCATGACACCTCCGTCATGTGAGCTGGAGGTAGTTTCTGGTAGTCATGCTGTTATCAACCCGATAGCTCGACGCTGCCCGAGAGGTGGCACACACATACCAAGACTCAACAATAATAATGAACATCATTCATAGGAGGACAGTCTAGCAGAACTGCCTATCTCCCGGTTCATCAATCATCAATCAATAATCATCAATAATCATCCATTTCCATCAATGTAACATCAATATAATCATCAATATAACATCAATACAACATCAATATTTAATTAAACAACAAACAACTAAGTTAGATGACAAAGTAGGCCATCCAACTTAACATGCATTAAACACGTAATCTAACCCTAATCTAACCATCAACAACTCACAATTCAATCACTCAAACACCACCCAATCATCTAAAGGCTATAATCAACAATTTAAAGAAAGACAACCTAAACTTCAAATAATCATATCTTATATTCTACTAATCCAAACTACTCCAAATCAGTTTCTAACACTCACCCATTCAATCAACTACATTAGCCTTCTGGGAAATCAACCAAGACACATCAAAATCAAGCCCAACAACCTAAAACCTCAAGGCACCTAGGCTGAAATTTCCGAATTTTCACCCAAACATCGCAATCAAAAATTTGGCATTATAACGGTGTTACCACGTAATTAACAAACTTTTAGAAATCGACCACAATCGATTCCAACCACAACAACTCAAGATAATCCTCAAATAGCCAATCTATCAACTTTAAATACCCGAAAATAAATAATTTCGCTAAAATTGCTTAAATCTCGTAGTAATACACATAAACGATCCCTAGCACGTACTGATCAATAATATAACTTCAAATTAACATTTCTAACGGTTCAAAATGCAGTTATGAGCAAAAACATTAAAAATGAGTTTTGAGATCTAGAATTTTTCTCTCACCTTTGATGCGATACAATCCTAGATATGCGTGCAATGCGTGTTCAACAAGCGGAATCCAACTCGGTACGAAGTTCTACAGACAAAAACTAGGTTTTTCTATGAAAATTTGTTTTGAAAACTTGAAGAAAACCTTGGCTTATTCTCCCATGGATGTCTCGGCCATGTAGGTGTTTTTGAGTATGTTTTTGTGCTTTGTAAGTGTGTGTTGATGCTTATAAGTAGAAGTCAAACAATTAAAATGCAAAGTCAAAGTTAATTTTTAGTCTTTTAATTCATTTCTTGAGTATTTCTTGCTCAACTAACAAATTAACACTTAAGCTAATTCTAGACTTTATATTTTAGGTGACAAAGAAGGTTACATTAAAATAGTTTCACCCGAATCGGCTTAAAACTCGTTTCTTGCAAAACAGAAAGTGTAAAAATCTTTAAAATTCAAAAATTGATTCCAAATCCGTTTTAATCAAACACGGGTCTATTAATACTCGAGGACTAGGTTTTAAAATGTTTAAAACACCCCTGTAAAAATTTTAGCGGATAGGTGTTCAAAAATACTATTCACCAAAACCGGCGATTAAATTTATGATTCCGTTTTTTATGAAAATTTCATGAATACACACTTAGCATATATTATGAGTATTAATCACATAATTATCACATTCTAAGTCATATAGCACATAAATAGGTCAATTCACGCAAAACGAGGTAAAACACGCAAATCGAGATAAAGCAATATATGGGGTCTCACATAGGCACAACTTCACGCTCTACTTTAGACTTTTCTTTCCCAAGTACGGCTTTCCTTAAGGAAGTGTCCCCTATGACATTATATTAGTAAAGAGCCCTTGGATTTGCCTTTTTTCGTAAGCCGCAGATGAAGGTGCAGTCAAGCCCTTTGAATCTTATCCATTGAAGAAGATAGACTTCAAGACTCAAACCTGCTGTGAGACCCCATATTTTGCTTTATCTCGATTTGCCTATTTTATCTCATTTTGCGTGAATTAACCTGTTTATGTGCTATATGACTTATAATGTGCTAAATATGTGATTAATACTCCTAATACATGCTAAGTCTGCATTCATGAAATTTTTATAAAAAACGGAATCAGAAATTTTATCGTCAGTTTTGGTGAATAGTATTTTTGAACATCTGTCCACTAAAATTTTTACAGGGGTGTTTTAAATGTTATAAAACCTAGTCCTCAGGTATTAATAGACCCGTGTTTGATTAAAATGGATTTGGAATCGGTTTTAGAATTTTAAAGATTTTTACACTTTCTTTTGCAAGAAAACGAGTTTTAAGCCGATTCGGGTAAAATTTTTTTAAAGTAACACTCTTTGTCACCTAAAATATAATGTCTAGAATTAGTTTAAGTGTTAAATTAATAGTTGAGCAAGAAATAGTCATTAAATGAATTAAAAGACTAGAAAATAGAATTAAAAGACTAATAAAATCAACTTTGACTATTTTTAAAATGTTGACCTTAGCTTATATGCATCAACACACACAAAACACAACACAAAACATACTCAAAAAACACATACATGGCCGAGAGCCATAGAGAGAAAAACCAAGCTTTTTCTTCAAGTTTTCAAAGCAATTTTTCATAGAAAAACCTAGTTCTTATCCGTAGATTTTTGTGCCGAGTTGGATTCCGCTTGTTGGGCACGTATTGCACGCATATCTAGGCTTATATCACATCAAAGGTAAGAGAAAAATTCTAGATCTCAAAAGTCATTTTTTATGTTTGTACATATAATTGATTATTGAACCGTTATAATGTTAATTTGAAGTTATATTATTGCTCAGTGCATGTTAGGGATCGTTTATGTGTATTACTACGAGATTTGAACCATTGTAGCGAAATTATTTATTTTCGAGTATTTAAAGTTGATAGATTGGCCATTTGATGAATATCTTGAGTTATTGTGGTTGGAATCGATTTCCGTTGATTTCTAAAAGTTTTTTATTTACGTGGTAACGCCGTTATAATGCCGAATTTTCGAATGCGAAGTTTGGGTGAAAATCCAGAAATTTCAGCCTAGGTGCATTGAGGTTTTAGGGTTGTTGGGCTTGATTTTGATGTTTCTTGGTTGGTTTCCGAGAGGGCTAATGTAGTTGATTGAATGGGTGAGTGTTAGAAACTGATTTGGAGTTGTTTGGATTAGTAGAATGTAAGATATGATTATTTGAAGTTTAGGTTGTCTTTCTTTAAATTGTTGAATTGAGCCTTAGTTGATTGGGTGGTATTTGAGTGATTGAATTGTGAGTTGTTGATGGCTAGACTAGGGTTAGATTATGTTTTTAATGCTTGTTAAGTTGGATGGCCTACTTTGTCATCTAACTTAGTTGTTTGTTGTTTAATTGATTATTTGATATTATATTGATGTTTTATTGATGATTATTGATTGATGATTGATGAACCGGGAGATAGGCAATTCTACTAGATTGTCCTCCTGTGAATGATGTTTATTATTATTGCTGAGTCTTGATATGTGTGTGCCACCTCTCGGGTAGTATCGGGCTGTCGGGTTGATAACGACATGACTACCAGAGACTACCCCCAGCTCGCATGACGGAGGTGTCATGGAGGGAGGGGCTAGTGAGGTACCTCGGGTGCATGAGTAATGGGGAGTTACAAGAAGAATGGTTGAGATCGTGATGGTGTTTGGAGCTACACCAAATAGAGTGTCTTTTATTGATTGGTCATTATAGTTATGTGTTTATATTGTTATTGATGTTTTATTGTGTGTTTACTGCTCAAAGGATTATTTCCAAGGAGTATAGTAAATACTGTTAGAGATCTATCGGATCCTCACTAAGCTTGTTTTATATAAGCTAACTCTCTATTATTGCATGCATATAGGTGTTATTGAGCAAGATTACTGGTACGTGCCTCCAGAACGGGATAATGTGCCGTATGTGGACGAGTCCTATGTGCCAGAATCTTGTCCTTGATGCTTGAGATGTTGTATACTCTATTATCTTGTATATTAAACTAGTTGTCTTTTTTTTACTTTGTAGTTTATGATGTATAAGTTGTAGTAAAGATAATGAACTAAATGATGCTAACTTAGTAGTCTTTCTTTTGTTATGATTAGGTTGCTAAGTTGGTTTATAATCTATTTTGATATGTATGTCAAAGTTAAGGTTATGTTGGAACGGAGGCGTATAACTATGAATGGATTGTTGAAGGATGATTATTGTATAATATGGTTATGTTGTATGTTGTCAATGGTATTGAGGATTTGGTTGTTGTTTGGTTGAGGAATTTGATTGTATGATGTTCTGAGAGGTTGGTTTAGAGCCTCGGTGACTTAATTACTGTCGTTATACTGCCAAAATTCCGTTGCATCCTGACTGATTGTAGGTGGGGTCGAGTCGGGGCGTGACACCTGCCCCTTTCGAAAACTTTTCTATAATATAAGGTAAGCTTTTTGGAACCCTTATTATTTTAGAGAAAGGCAAATGGGGATCCCCTTTGCCAAGGAGAGATTCAGTCTTCATTTTCCAAAAAAAGTAAAACGTCTTTTTCTTAAAGCAAGACTTAAGATTGACTTTACTTGGCTGGGTAACCGTAGAAAAAAAAATGGACAAAAGAGGAATGAAAAGCATCCACTGTCTCATGGGGCAATCTTACTTAGTAGAAAATTGAATAAAATGGTTGAAGTACTTATTGCCAATGTAATTGAATCTCTGAATGGCCGATTCCTGCTTAGTTGCTTTGGACAGCTGCTTTGCAAACTGCACTTGCTCTTACTGCTGTTTCCTATGCTTCCTACTTCTGACTACTTGTCTTTCCCTCACTGTTACTGTCTTCCCCGCTTGATATCCCGTTTTCCTTATCTCGTGCAACTAAAGGGAAGGAGACTGAAAGGCGCAAACTAAGTCCAGCAGTGGAATGCTTACCGATACCGAAGCCATTCTACTCGTCCCTCTTTCAAGGGGGGACTTTCCTTCACTCTCCTTGAAGAAACCAAGTTTGCGGTTACGTAAATGATAACCGGCCTATACAAAGGTTTGTTTGGGAGGCCTTGGTGGTCTTATATTTTTTAGAATCATTTATAAAACTATTCCTACAAGGAAAGGCCTCCTTTCTTTCATCTAAAAGCTGGCTGGTGTTGTGATAACCCGAACCCGGCATGCATTTAATAGCACTTGACTGCATTTGATTAAATGTTTAATTAGTTAAATCAACCAATTTGCACTATTTTAATATTCTTCTTGGAAGCATTTAGTAGTTGTAAATTGAATAATTAAAAGATTATTACCTATTCCTGATAATTATGGTAATTGAATTTCTTTTCTTGTGATAAATTAAGTGTTATCTTAAATGTTAGTGTTTAATTGTATTTGACTATGTGTTTATATTAACTTTCATTTGTAGCTTAATATTAACTTCATAATTCTTTCAAATATTCTAGAATTAGTTAAATTAATTATTTTAAATGAATATTGATTGCCTTGATTGTTTTGATTATTTTAATAATCGGTTTTGGTTGTCTTGCATTAAAATCACTCGGTTTTCAAATAAATGAGAAAAGTAGCTTCGAGCCGGAGTAAATTTTAAACTATGATGCTTTCCAAAAATGATATATTTCTTAGATTCTTTGAGGTTTAATTGTCACTTCTTGGTTGACGCAAAGTGCATAGCATATCGAGAGAGATAGTTAAGAAATGAATTCGAGTCCTCAGCAAATAGTAAAACTAGTATTTTAGTGCCTTAAATTTTATAATTTAATTGTTGTTAGCTAGAATTGATATTTCCTTAGTTGTTTTAGCCTAAAAATGCATAAAATAAGCTATTTTGACCAACTTAAGTGAGCATTGACCAAAGCTTTGGCCTTTTGACCTTTGTCATCTTTAAAATAGCATATAATAACACAAAATAAAAACAAAAGAGAGCTGAAAACAGAAGCATAGGGCCGAAAAAATAAGGAGAGAAAAAAAAAGAAAATTCAACATCAAATCTTCAATTCTTCGCGAGGGCTTCCACGTGGTGGTTTCCGAGGAATCCTACGAGGGTTTCCTAGCGTCTAGGAGCGTCTAAGGTTAGGGTTTCATCGTTATTTGTGCATTTGAAATATTTGTATCTAAACTTTAATTTTTGGATTTTATGCGTAGATCGTTAGTTTAATCGTTTTAATGCTTAAAGAATGTTCCTTGTTGATTGTAGAACATGTATTTATAGCTTTTTAACATTTTCTGCGGTTGAATATTGAAATTGAAATATAAATTGTATAATGAATAGTAAATTGTGAATAGTAAACTCCCGTTTCGATGAAGTTGCTCCGTTACGCGTTCTGTTGATGTAGGAGGATGCTAGATATGCTAGAATGCCTAGATGTGTGGTTTAATTGGAATGTGTAATGGAAAAACGGAGAAAAACAGCTTAGTGAAAGTCGGGGTCATTTAGGTCGAGTTTGGCGTTTTCTAGTTTTGCGTGTTGGCATTGTTTTGGGAGCCCATGGAAGCACTTTTGGTGCGATTATGGCATTGGTTGGGTGTTTGGTTGGTATAGTTGTAGTTCAAACGAGCAAAGGGGGAAATCGGGACTTTGCGCAAATTCTAGGGTAAAGTAGGGTTTCGGGGTCTTTAGACGTGTCCTATGGTGACCTAGGAGGATTGGTGAAGTCGGTTTCCAAAACTCGTGGCTCGTTTGGAAATGGTAGCGTTTTGATAATTGGGGCCGATTTGTGATTTTGCTTGTTTTCTTGATATTATGCCTATAGAATGCTTAGGGTGGCTTGATATACTTGTTTGAATTGATTTTGATTGAAATGCTTATCAACTATTGCTATTGCGTGCGAGAGTAACCTACTTTGTTATTCTCCCACGTGTGGCTTTATTGCTCGTTTATCACCTTGTATCGAGTCTTGCATTGCATAGTGTTCCGCGCGTGAGTGATGGGCCTCTCTGGGTAGCCTCGGGTTGCCAGAGTTGGTTGCTCTAGCTCCGTGGCTATTCCCTCTTCTCGCTTGGGTTGCCTCCCAGGGAGATTTGGGTCGTAGAATTGATGGTTACTCCCGGGGTATTCCAATTGGTATTATAAGGTGGATGCGCGCTTATTGTCATCGTTGTCAACATCAAGCTCGAGATTGATGTATCGCTCGTGAAATGGTATATTGCTCATAAGAGTGAACCATAGCCTTCAGAGTGTGGTATAGCTTTGAATGCTTGTGTTAATGCTTTCTTGAATGTTTAATATATTGTCGTTTGTATTGAATGCTTTCTTATTGTCTTTATTGCTTAGTTGTGTATATTTGCATTGCACGACTTTCTTTCTCTCCAACTCGATATCTGTCTCGCCCTCACTGAGTATACGTGTTGTGTATACTCACTTCTCACTACCACATTTCAGGAAATGCCATGTTAGCTGGAAAGTTCGTGATTTCGTGAAAGTTCGTGCTTGAAGAGTTGTCTTGCGTGCTATGTGGCTTGAGTTGTCAAAGATGCAAGATGTATGCTTTTATGTATTGTATGAATTTATTGTTAAAAGAAATGTAATCTAAATTAGCTAAATAGTTGAGGTAAATTGATAAGCTAGTTATGTAATCAGTTAGCATAGCTTAACTTCAATGCATGTTTGTAATATCCCAAGGAAAAGAATTAGAATGGCATGATAGTTTATTTTATGCAGTAGCTTAGTATGGTTTAATTGTCTAGCTTGAATGTACTTGTCAAAAAATGAAAAGTGATAGGTTAGCATCTAAATTGGAAATGTATGTATACATGCTGAGTTTAATTGTTGAGAAACAAGGCTCGGATGGCCTTGAGGAAGTTTTGTATGATTGGACACGGTGTTGGTTCATTTATATGCTATTACAAGTCTTTCATTTTGCCTAGAAACAGGGGAGACTCCGTCCGTCTTTCCCTAAAATTATGCTCGGGTTTGGATTTGGGTTGTGATTAGACTGATTGATAGAACTCCCGACCTCGAGAGGGATCGGGGTGTCACAGGTGTCTTTTCATATTAAAAAAAAAGGAAGGTTCCGCTTTAAAGTTAAAGCAAGGCACCTAGGTTCTTAAGAAATATTTTTTGTTTTGTAAAGCCCTTGACTCGATCTTTAATTGAAGTATAGCATTATTATTTATGTTTCAGAAATTCAATAAGTTTCTCAAGGAATTAGAGAAAACCTGTGATAGGAGTTCTCGAGTTTTCATTTTTTTTCTTTTATCATTTTTTTATTGGTTTACTTATGTAAACCATCCATGTCTTTCTTGTTCCACTTGCTTGGACCAAATTTGCAGATGTCCTATTCGTTATTACTTATTTCTTTATGTCAAAGACCAGAAGCTGGAAACATCGTTTTTTTCATTCTTTTCTTATGAGGTCATGTACAACAACCTTAACCGCACAAGCCTGGGCTGGGCCTACCTCCATCCCTAGAGGAGCTGTATGAGGCGGAAGCTCCACGTACAGTTTTAAAGTCGAGCCTTTCCAGCAATGGGGACTAAGGACCAATATGATGATTGGTTTAGGTAGGGCGGCCGGCCTACTACGGGCACCTGTAGGGATTAGTGTGTGAGACCACGATCCACAACCTAACGCATGGGACTCACCCTTTACTTGGGAATAAAGAGGAGAAACATAGTATGTCACAAGAGCGAGGATAGGTTTGGAATCATACTGTGAGAGGGATGCCTCGCGAGCCGGGCTTTTAGAGATGAGGCCTTTTGACGAAGCCAAGTCAATTTCGGGCCACCAAACCCAGCAACTGATGAAAAAGCCCTATAGAATAAAGGGAAGTGTGTACGTTGTCGCACTCCCTACCTTCTAAAGGTGCCTAGAGGATGGGCCAGACGCAGCAGAGCGACAATCCAAGAGCAGCTTCCCCACCGGTAGGGGGACAGGAGACGGCCATCTCAAGGCACATCACGACCTACAGGTAATCCAGACGAGACTAGGGAAAGCAACCCAATTGGGAGTTAGAGGATCTATAGTACCTGTAGCTCTCCGGACTTCATATTCATCATTTTTGAAAACAGGGGGAAGGGATCTCTTTTCTGCAATGGAAAAAAAAACAGAGCAGATTTGACTCGGCACAACCTAACGATACATCCAATACCAATGATCCGTGCCTAGAATGCGTTGCTAGATCTCTGCTGACGAAAGCTATACAGGCAACAACAACCACGGTTCGGACATCCGGAGCGAAAGCACGTCAGGGTCGAAGTTTAGACTGCTCATAGTAGTTCTACCAATAGAAAAGATCATCGGACAAGAGACAACCCACTCATTTATTCCAGTTGAGAAGACTAGTAAAAAGAAAGATCAAGAATGTTGAATCTTTTTCAATCTTGTTGCCTTCGTTTTTTTAAATTTATGTTTATTTTCTATATCGCCAAATTTTTTTTAGGCAAAGTATTTTTTTCCTAGGCCTTCACTTTTTTGCATGATGCTTTGAACATTAAGGACTTTCTGAATTGGTTGCTTTCGTACTTGGATAGATTGCCTCTTTCCATGGCAGACGGCGGTACCGGCTCGTTGAAGTGGCCGCTCTTCGATCCCAATTTATCTCCTCCGCCAGATGAAGAAGCTAGGTCCCATGAAAAAGAAAGTAGAAGGCTTGTTGACTCCAAAGATTATAAGGAAGCGGATCGACAAAACCTCAAGCTGGCAGAACGGATCAAGGAGATCTGCCAAAGAGTGAAAGAAATTGCTAAGGAAAGGGGACTCTGCCCCGATGATGTCGACTCCACGGTGGTTGTTCAGGTTGAAGTGAGACGATCAGCCGGGTACTTAGTGGAGCTAGGATAAGTCTTGACTTTCTTTTTTCATTATACACGCAGAGGGTTTGTGTACTAGAAAGTGAGGTTGGGTCTCCACATTCTATTTGCATAATCTCTTATAGTTGGAAACCACCTCTGCCCACTGGTAGGATGACCAAGAACCAATTCCACCACAACCTTCACTATTCTGTCTTTTTACCTATAAAGCTTGATTCTTCCTTCCTCAACATTAAACAAAGTGGATATGAAGAGTAAGGATACGGCAAAGTCCTATAGGGAATGAGCCGCCTTAGCTTACTCCCATTTTCTGCAACTGTTTCCTCAGAACCCAGGGGGTTTCAAAACTTCGGCATTGTGCAACCTGGACAAGTAGAAGATCTGATGAAAAATGATTTGGCGGACTTTTTCTAATTGGTTAGAAATGGCGCTGAGCAACCAATGGATATGGATACTCTGCAGGACATTAGGGATTCAGAAGAAAATTCGATTGTCGATTTTTTAGGGCAAAGCTAGGCTATTTGGTGAAAGAGGCTTATGTAGCAATGGCGAAGTTGATGGCTGAGATTTAAGAATTGATTGATCTGGTCAAAGAGTTGGATAAGGAGATTCAATCGCTGGAGACGAAGAGCAAACTGAAGAAGGATGTCGCTGGTGCAACTCTTATATAGTAATAAAGGTTTATGTCGCTTTATAGGGATAAGGGGGCTCAGGTTCATCGTAGAAATCTTTTTGGTTCCTGCTCCCTCCCGGTGGAACAAGCGGTAGTACAATTCAAGGGAATTGGACATTTTCGGAATGCATATACCAAAAACTAGAGTAGCGAGATAACCTAACCGCGGTAGAGGTATGAAGTAACTCGTCTGATAAGGAGAGGAAACCCTCTCCCTTCTTTAGTAGCAATCTTCACTACTGTCGTTGTTGCAGAGCACCCGCCTGTAGGTTTTAGTAGACATCGGTATGATTGTAGAATGTTAGAATTCAAAAGCCAATGACAGGGAGTACTATTAACAACCATCTCGCTCTCTGGTCTTTTTGACCGTATTATCAACGACGATCGAATCCCGCCCATATTCGGGATCGGGCAGAGGCCTTAAATCAGTAGTAAAATAGCATAGCTATTATTGACCTGACCCCAATTACTATTACTTAAGCCTACTTTCTTCAAGATACAAAAGGAGCAGCCGGAAACGGCTGTCCCTATTGTTTTTTAGATGGAGTCATCAACAGGGCTAAGAATCTTACCTTTACTTAGAGAGAGGTAGCAGTACCACGCTCTTCTGTGTTTGTAGGTTGACTCCCTTATGCATCCCGACTAAGGGCTCATAAACCTCTTATGCATCCAGCCGCTTCATGTGAATAGGTTATACAGAAGGGTGGGTTGGTTATATACTCTTATGCACGTTCCTTCTTCGAACCTTTTGGTATGTATTGCCCCCTAACTATAGATCAGATCCACCATACGAGAAACAAAATTCCGCACTGCAGCTGAGTTGTCAGATTTATCCACCAATGGATTAGTGGAATTTCTGTGAATTGCATTTGGGGAAATCAACCAAAGTTAGGCAGATAGATAGACTCGTTTCCTGCCACTAAGGGAAAGCAATAAACAAAATAAAATGATTGATTTTTAACCAGCGCCCTCTTCTGGGTATGCAGGTACTAAGAGTCTTCTCACTATCAACCAGCAGACATCATCTAGCTGGGTCTTGCCGGTATCAACAACGAGAAAGAAACAACCAAATGGAAATAACAACTAACTATGGCTCTTGGCCCAGACAACGTCCTAAGCGTAGGGGAGATCGGAGCAAGGGGGAACGCCTAGACAATGTTTTGATTCCTGGGCTGCAATAAGTATATCGAGAGGTCATTTCACCCCTTGTCCCCAAAGTTGGGTAATATGTTCTCAACCTTTCATGTTCCAATCTAACCTAGCTAGCTAGTGATCCCTGTTCGCGACAGAGAACAAGACAGCAAGCGAGCATACCTTTGTTCGCTTCTTTTCTACCAAGCACGAAAGTTTAAAGATAACTGTAGGTTGGTGGCTACCTAAGGGAACTCCGATTCGATCCGCCCCCCGGCTGAGAGGCATCTACCTTATCCCGATCACAAGGAGAGGTTCATTATGATGGGGGGGGGGGTACTTCAATTTCTCCTTTCCGGAAAGAATGAAATGCATAGGGGACCATCTTTTTGTTGTGGCATGCTCCTCAGATTTATGGATTCGCGGGGAGCCTCAGGCCCTACTTAGTTGACTGACAATGACAAAGGCTTGCGAAACTAAGTAGCGCCTTTTCGTTTTTGTTTGAAAAACCCATTCTCATTATCTTTCATAAGTCAAGTAGGCGAACCTATAGTTCCTTTGTAGCGTTGACAAAGAAGAAGAGCTGGTTAAAAGACAGCAAATCTTTTTATTTATATATAGGCCGACTTGATAAGCAACCCTTCCTATTGATCTGAGGTGTGAAGAGAATGATCTATTTTTTATGACTTCCACTTATCGATCCCGGCCCAAAAAAGTGACCGACCAGGGCCCCATTGATGAATGAAGGAAAGGATTTATGAGCCCTAGCCCTGTAACCCCACACCTGTGTAGAGTAGATCGTTCAACACCTGCGACACAAACCCATTTTTGACCTATTGGTCCTAGTATCATAGGCGACCGAACGGTCGCCCCCTAATTACTAGACCGAACTGCTATAATAATTCCATAAACACCTAGCAAAGATATGACAAACAAATAAAGTAGCCCTATGTTCGGATCTGACAATACCATACCATAATCAAAAGGTACAACGGCCCGAGCGACCAGACTTAACATAAATGTAACCACTGAAGCCATTCTTAAAAAGGAGAAATTAGCACTACTTGGTGAAATAGGTTCTTTTAGAATCAATTTCAAACCATCTGCTAGACGTTGTAACAACCCAAATGATCCCACTACATCAGGACCCTTTTGATGTTGCACAAAAGCTATTACTTTACGTTCAACTAGCACTAAAAAGGCTACTCCTAGTAGAAGTGGTAGAATTATTACCAGTATTTCAGTTGGAACAAGTATGTACATTTTTGATTTTCTATTCATTCATGATCTAGCCTGGTTGACCCGATCATGATATTTCACTCATGATCTGGCCTGGTTGACCCAATCATGATATTGAAGGATGGGACCTTTTCTCGAAAGACTTCGGATCTCGATAAGAGTTGAAGATGGTACAACATCGAATCCTGTTACATTACTTCGAATGGAATCTTAGCCTACCTCACTTGCTTTCGTTCTTCTTTTGTACCGTCCCTTGAATAAAGATACCCAAGCACTTCTTCCTTCATTCATGCTCATAATGAGAAATCATCATATGATAAATATGAAATAAACGAAAGAAACGTTTTTCGTACCAACATACTTTCCCCAAGAAATCCCTAGGAATAGGGTTTTTAGGGCAACCCTGCAGAGCTCTTCTCCGCGAACGATACAGCCACCCTTGTTGAAAGAAAGTAGCCCACCCACCAATAAAGTAGTTTTATGCGCAAGCCCCTTCCTGCCATAGTAGGCATATCCCTCCGGTTCAGATGCAAGAGGATGTCTGCTGGGTCCTGGTTCTACTGGAAAAACTTCTACCTACCAAGAAATACCACTACCTTGAGTAGCTTTCTCTATTCGGAGATATTGACTATTCTTCAACCATTTTAGCAAGCCCTCCCTTCCCTCTATTACATAGACCTTTGCCTTTAATCTTCTTTCTTCAACTCAACTCGCGACCTAACTAGCTAGTCGACTTTGCTCTCCCTATTGGATGGTATGAATGTCGGACTTTATTCAATAAAAGAAATAACTTCATATCTCCAGCTCTCGGAGCCTGTTTAGAGTGGTCAGCGCAGTTAAGGCATACTTCCGATAATCCTATATCTTCATAGGTGATATCAAAAATGTAATATATAAGAAAGCAAAATATCTCTTCTTAATCTACTTTTTCCATACTTCCTTCACTATCAAAATAGTTTTCTTCATTCGCTACACCTTCTGTTGGATCCATGGTCTCAATCAGTCCTTATCTAACTTAAGAAGATAGTCAAACTTCACGATTCTGATATCTCAAAAGGAAAAACCTTTTCTCGCCTTCGCCGTTTCTATTTTTTGCACTTCTACAATGTAACCTAAAGCATCTTAATGATCTCACCTCTTTCTGCCCCATACTAAGACAACAAGCTCCAGGCCTTACTATAGCAAGAAAGTGGTAAACCCCTCGATGCAGTACAGATAACTACTTGTGCCTTCGATCGAGAAAGAGTGATGATGAGGACATCTAGTCTAAGTGCTTATGCTTCTGCCAAAAAGGTCCATACACTTGAATGTAATCTTTAGGGATATAAACCAAATGTCCTGCCAAAACAGTTTTACCCTCTCCATCTAATCTTCATTTGTTGTAAACAGACGATAGTGTCAATTGGCTTATTCGATGCTCACTGCCTGAATTTAGGAGTTAATTCGGTCGAGATCAGATGATACAAGGATCGAATTTGAGAAACCTTCAGGAAATTTGCATATTTTGAGATCTTCTATGACTCTATTAGCTTTTTTCTTCCCACGGAGGTCACTTCGCTCGCCTAAGAAGGAGCTGTGGCACTTTTTGGATCAATTGCTGAGGAGCAGACGATCTTGGCTTAGAGAGATGCGCCTTTTAGCTTGTTATCGGTTTTTCGGTTCTTGCTCTGGTTTCAGGGAATCCCTCACCCAGTTCCATATAGGGATGAATCCAATCCTAGGGCATTAACCTATCTAGGAAGCTGGTCCCCTTATATAGCCATAATAGGCAGTTTTTTAGAAGTAGCTGAAGAATTAAATTGGCTGGTATAGAAGAAGATGCACATGTTTCTTCCTCTGTTCTATCAATTCCATTTCTTTTTTATGTCCACATGTCTGCTTTAAAAAGGAAGTCAGGTAAGGCACTATTCTCCTGTTTGAGAATAAACTGATACTAAATCCACAGCTAGTCTTTTTCTTGTCAACGACTCCGCTGTAATAAGAGTAAGAGCTATTTTCAATATCCGGTGTGCTCATAGGAGTGAAAGCCACTTGACTGGTTGGAGAGGAATGAAAGAAGCTCTTTACTGGCCTTAGCCTATCTAACTTAGGAGTTCTTCCTGAATGACTTTCTTTCCAAAAACTCACTTCCAACTAGCCGCATTGATTCTCAAGTATTTGTAGCAGGGGAGGCCTATTAGAGCCAAGGTAGCCTTCTTTAACTGAATGTGTGTGTTAAACTTCCTCTCGAGGGCCTTTGAAAGACTTCTTTCATCATCCCCTCAACAAAGGAGGGCCCTTCGCTTTCTTAACAACCACGAGTTGGTTTTTTAGGTTAGCATAGGCAAGGTCCTTACTATTTTCACGCATGACATGAGGACTTCGTTCCTCGGATGTATTTGAACTGGAGTGCAAAGCGGAGGAGTGTAACTGCCTTATCGCGCTATCTGACTTGTATGTGTAAAGCATTTCGTACTCGCCTTCCACGCGAAAGGTGTGCTCCAATGGCAAAAAGCAATAAAAGATAGGCCAGTAGGGAAGTAGGATAAAATTTGTACTCTTGTCGTGCCTTCAGCCGTTCTAAGAGTGGAAAAAAAGTTTTTGCCTAGCTAGTAAGAAGAGAAGCGAAAGAGCTATCATCGAAAGCTTCTCGTTTACACTTTATAGCTTCAATCGAGAAAAGAACCTTGAAAACGGTCTTCCAAAACTTTACATCCATCAGCATGGAAAATAGCCTTGGGGTGAGACAGACGGAGGCAGCCCTGTGAGATCTTATCGGTCGTTAAAGACCTATTCCTAACCAGTCAATCAAGGACAAACGGACAAGTGATTTGATTAGTATTTCCCTGTGTAAAGTAAAGAAAGAATGCCTGAATCTAGGCCATCTTGCTTTTCTTTTTAAGGTGTTGAGACCCGGCTAGAAGCGGTAGAAGAAAACTTTTACTTTTCAGCGAGACTTTTCTCCCTGTAAGGCATTCCCTTCAAGTAATTCCCATCTTAATAGAATGATTAGAGGGAAAGAGAGCAAAACAACTCATCTTAAAGTGCAAGTCAAATCCAATGATAAGGCCATGCATTTCTAGGCCTAAGTCATGTCATGTTGATCCAATCCAGTTATCTTTCTAAGCCCAAGGAAAGCCCTGCCTTAAGATAATCCCTTTGACCTGGGAGTTATTTTCCATCCAGTCCGGTCTTTCTTTTTAAACTCTTGCAAGGGCTCCTCATAAGCATCAGTCCATGAACTAAAGGCGGTGTATTAACCCTCAGTGGAAGGAATATTATTTATATGTGACTGCCCACAAACTAAACCCTGAATCTTGGCCGTTAGCTTGGCACGCTGTCGAAATAGGGGTAGGAGTTGCTATGTTATCACTTGTTCTTCCCGCTCTTGGTACTTCGTTGGTTTAGTCAGATATGCATTCTAATGGACTGGGGGCACAGGCACGAACTGGCCTCCTAGTCAGTCTCAGTCAAAAGATAGGAGCCAGTGAAGTGACCTGTTATGGGAAAGAAAAGTCTAAAGTAGAGCGTGAAGTTGTGCCTATGTGAGACCCCATATTTTGCTTTATCTCGATTTGCGTGTTTTACCTCGTTTTGCGTGAATTGACCTGTTTATGTGCTATATGACTTAGAATGTGATAATTATGTGATTAATACTCCTAATACATGCTAAGTGTGCATTCATGAAATTTTCATCAAAAACAAAATCAGAAATTTTATCGTCGATTTTGGTGAATAGTATTTTTGAACACCTCTCCGCTAAAATTTTTACAGGGGTGTTTTAAACGTTTTAAAACCTATTCCTCGAGTATTAATAGACCCGTGTTTGATTAAAACATATTTGGAATTGGTTTTGGAATTTTAAAGATTTTTACACCTTCTTTTTGGAAGAAACGAGTTTTAAGCCGATTCGGGTGAAACTATTTTAATGTAACCTTCTTTATCACCTAAAATATAAAGTCTAGAATTAATTTAAGTTTTAATTTGTTAGTTGAACAAGAAATACTCAAGAAATGAATTAAAAGACTAAAAATAGAATTAAAAGACTAAAAATTAACTTTGACTTTGCATTTTAATTGTTTGACTTCTACTTATAAGCATCAACATACACTTACAAAGCACAAAAACACACTAAAAAACACCTACATGGCCGAGACATCCATGGGAGAATAAGCCAAGGTTTTCTTCAAGTTTTCAAAGCAAATTTTCATAGAAAAACCTAGTTTTTGTCTGTAGAACTTCGTGCCGAGTTGGATTCCGCTTGTTGGGCACACATTGCACGCATATCTAGGATTGTATCGCATCAAATGTGAGAGAAAAATTATAGATCTCAAAACTTATTTTTTATGTTTTTGCTCATAACTGCATTTTGAACTGTTAGAATCTTAATTTGAAGTTATATTATTGATCAGTGCGTGCTAGGGATCGTTTATGTGTTTTACTACGAGATTTGAGCAATTGTAGCGAAATAATTTATTTTTGGGTATTTAAAGTTGATAGATTGGCTATTTAAGGATTATCTTGAGTTGTTCTAGTTGAATCGATTGCCGTCGATTTCTAAAAGTTTTTTAATTACGTGGTAATGCCGTTATAATGCCGAATTTTCGATTGCGATGTTTGGGTGAAAATCCGAAAATTTCAGCCTAGGTGCCTTGAGGTTTTAGGATTGTTGGGCTTGATTTTGATATGTCTTGGTTGATTTCCAAGAGGGCTATTGTAGTTGATTGAATGGGTGAGTGTTAAAAACTGATTTGAAGTGGTTTGGATTAGTAGAATGTAAGATATGATTATTTGAAGTTTAGGTTGTCTTTCTTTAAATTGTTGATTAGAGCCTTTAGATTATTGGGTGGTGTTTGAGTGACTGAATTGCGAGTTGTTGATGGTTAGATTAGGGTTAGATTACGTGTTTAATGCATGTTAAGTTGGATGTCCTACTTTGTCATCTAACTTAGTTGTTTGTTGTTTAATTAAATATTGATGTTATATTGATGTTATATTGATGATTATATTGATGTTACATTGATGTAAATGGATGATTATTGATGATTATTGATTAATGATTGATGAACCGGGAGATAGGCAGTTCTGCTAGACTGTCCTCTTGTGAATGATGTTTATTATTATTGTTGAGTCTTGGTATATGTGTGCCACCTCTCGGGCAGCGTCAGGCTATTGGGTTGATAACGGCATGACTACCAAAGACTACCTCCAGCTCGCATGACGGAGGTGTCATGGAGGGAGAGGCTAGTGAGGTACCTCGGGTGCGTGAGTAATGGGGAGTTATAAGAAGAATAGTTGAGATCGTGATGGCGTATGAAGTTATACCAAATTGAGTATCCTTTATTGATTAGTCATTATAGTTATGTGTTTATATTGTTATTGATGTTTTATTGCGTGTTTACTGCTCAAAGGATCATTTCCAATTAGTATAATAAATACTGTTAGAGATCTATCGGATCCTCACTGAGCTTGTTTATATAAGCTCACTCTCTATTATTGCATGCATATAGGTGTCCTTGAGCAAGATTACGGGTACGTGCCTCTAGAAGAGGAAAATGTGCCTTAAGTGGATGAGTCTTATGTGCAGGAGTCTTTGCCATGAGATTGTTTATAGTTAATGTAATTTGATGTATTGTAAAACCTACCTTAGTATAAAGACTTATGTATAACGGTTTAGTAGTCTTCTTTTGACCTTGTTTAGATTACTAAATTGGTTTATAGTCTATTTTGATATGTATGTTAAAGTTAAGGTATTATGTTGGAACGAAGACGTATAACTATGAATGGATCGTCTAAGAATGATTGTTGTATAATATGGTTATGTTGTATGTTGTTAATGGTTTTAAGAAATTGATTGTTGTTTGGTTGAAGAGTTGATTGTATGATGTTCTGAGATGTTGGTTTAGAGCCTCGGTGTCTTTATTACTGTCGTTATACTGCTAAAATTCTGTTGTGTCCTGACTGATCGTAGGTGGGGTCGAGTTAGGGCATGACATTTAAGTGGTATCAGAGCGCATGTTAGCTGTCGGCCGGGGTATTCTAGGAATGTGGGTAATGGTCTTAGCATGAAAGTATGTATAAAGTGAAAGAAAAGTGAACTATGCGTTAATATGGTTAAATGATTAAGTGATTATGTGATTTAGTGCTTATGTGATTATGTAATTAATTTGTTTATGTGATTGATACTTAAGTGATTTATGTGTTTATGTGAATTGTTGCTTATTTTCTAATAACTGTCTATAGCCTGTTTACGTGCTATAACTTGTGCTAACTCTTTGATTAGTAGAATGACGGGTATACCGAGGACCAGAGGTTGGCCTGAGATGACTGATGAGATTCCGAGAAATGTGGCACCAGGCCAAGTTAGGGATGAAGATCGTATAGGTGCAGCTTTTGATAGGATGAACGAGATCATGGCCAGTCAGGCACAATTACTGGCAAGGCAGGCTGCCCAGAATCAAGCATTGCAGAATCAGTTGTTGAACGCACAGGGTGGGTACCATGGTCGTGGTACACTGAAAGAGTTTTTAGGGTATTATCCACCACAGTTTCAGGGGGAGTCGGATGATAGGAAGGCTGAGGCGTGGATTAGCAAGGTGGAGAAGATTTTTGACCCTCTTGATTATACCGATGAGCAAAAGGTCACCTTTGCCGTGTACTTGCTGGATGATGAGGCAGAAGAATGGTAGCGCACGGTGAGAACTAGCTGGGCGACTCAAGGTATTCCGTATGTTTGGGGTACCTTTTAGTTAGCTTTCCGAGCAAAGTATGTCCCGAGGATCGCAAGGGAGCAAAGAGAGGTAGAGTTTTTAGCCTTAGTGCAGGGAGATGCTTCAGTGGCTCAATACGAGGCCACTTTCACTAGGTTGTCCCGGTATGCACCAGAGTATGTGGCTGACGAGGATCGTAAGACTCGTAGATTCATGTTGGGGTTGAGGCCCGAGATTCAGGATGCAATGGCCCTGAATCGGTATGATATACTTACGGAGGCCTTTGATGCAGCTTCTAGACTGGAGAAGAGAAAGGGGGAACAGATTGTATCTAGCCAGCCTAGCAAGAGGCCCTTTCAGCTGCAGGGTCAGCAGGGAGTGTATAGGCCTTCAGTACAGTAGGGTGTTTATAGGCCGCCAGCTCAGCAGGGTTCTTTCTGGCCACAGGGTCAGCAGAGTTATTATCAACCTCAGTTTCAACAAGGGTCCTATCAGGTTCAGTCCCAGTACAGGCCAGCCCAGTCTCAGGAGGCCTAGTTTAGTTAGACCTCAACAGTAGGCTGGTACAGCTGCTTCTTCATCTTCTAGTTCTTCCAGGGGTAGTGTCAGTGCATCATCACCGTAGTGTACTTACTGCAAGCGCCAGGGCTATGTGGAGGCCGACTGCAAGGTGAAGTCAAGGGCTTGTTTGGGTTGCGGTAGCAATCAGCATAGGGCAAGGGATTGCCCTAAATATCAGAGGACTGAGGGTCGGACAGCGACTCAGGGTTATTAGGGTTGACCTGCGGGTAGTGCACCTCAATAGCAGCGGGTTCAGGCTCGGGCCTACGCAGTTGACTTGGAGGAGATGCCTGAGGAGACTGCAGTTGTGGAAGGTAACTTCCTTATACTTGATCAACTTGTTAATGTGTTGATTGATTCTGGTGCTACGCATTCTTTCATTACTCCTGCTTGTGTGCAACGTGTTATTGTGCAACCTAAATGACTGCCTTATGTGGTTGAGATTAGTACCTCTTTGACTGATAAGTATATTACTGGCTTAGTATGTAAGGATTGTATAATACATGTTAAGGGGTATAATTTTCCTTCGGACCTTATCTTATTTCCTATCCAGGGGTATGATGTTATCTTGGGTATGGATTGGCTTTCTAAGTATGATGCCCAGTTGAACTGTAGAACAAAGGTAGTACAGTTTCGTTTGCCAGATTAGCCAGTAGTTGAGGTAGTAGGGAATCGGGGTGCTAAGACGAGTTTTGTTATCTCAGCAACTAAAGCCGTTAAGTTGATGAGTAAGGGGTGTTCGGGTTATCTAGCTTATTTGATCAACAAGCCATCTGATAAGCTATAGCTGGAAGAAGTTCCTATTATTCGGGAATATCCCAATGTATTTCCTGAGGAGTTGTCAGGGTTACCCGAGAGAGAGATGTGGAGTTTGTGATTAATCTTGTTCCCGGTACTCAACCTATTTCTAAATCAGCGTACTGGATGGCACCAGCTGAGTTGAAAGAGCTAATAACTCAGTTGTAAGAGTTAATAGAGAAGGGTTTCATTCAGCAGAGTTCTTCACCTTGGGGAGCTCCTGTTTTATTTGTGAAGAAGAAGGATGGTACCTAAGGTTATGCATTGACTATCGTGGTTTGAATCAAGTGACTATCAAGAACAAGTATCCTTTGCCACTGATTGACGAGTTATTTGATCAACTTCAGGGAGCCAAAGTCTACTCTAAGTTTGACTTGAGGAAGGGGTATTATCAACTTCAGATTCGCACAGAGGATGTTTCGAAGTCTGCCTTTAGGACTTGGTACGGGCATTATGAGTTTGGAGTTATGCCCTTTGGATTAACTAATGCACCGGCAGCATTCATGGACCTTATGCATCGGGTTTTCAGCCGTACTTGGACCAGTTCGTGGTTATCTTTATTGATGATATCTTGGTTTATTCTAAGTCTGAATTGGAGCACGAGCAACATCTACGGCTTGTCTTACAAAAGTTGCAGGAGCATCAGTTGTATGCGAAATTCAGCAAATGTGAATTTTGGCTGCAACCTATATCTTTTCTTGGTCATGTGATCACACAGAGCGGTATTTCTGTAGATCCCACTAAGATTGAATCGGTGATGTCTTGGAAACGTCCAGAGAATGTTTCGGAGGTTCGTAGCTTTCTTGGCTTGGCGGGTTATTACCGTAGGTTTGTCAAGGACTTTTCTAAGATTGCAGGGCCACTTTCTAAGTTAACTCAGAAACAGACTAGTTTTGTTTGGGATGAGAAATGTGAGAGTGGGTTTCAGGAGTTGAAAAAGAGATTGACTACTGCTCCAGTACTTGCTCTACCAGAGGGGACCGATAATATGGTCATTTACAGCGATGCATCCAAGGAGGGCTTGGGATGTGTTCTTATGCAGAATGGTCTGGTTATTGCCTATGCTTCTAGAAAGTTGAAACCATATGAGGTGAATTATCCAACTCATGATCTTGAGTTGGCAGCTGTTGTATTCGCACTGAAAAAATGGCGTCATTATCTGTGGGGCAAATAAGTTTGAGATTTTCACTGATCATAAGAGTCTTAAGTATTTATTCTCACAGAAGGAGTTGAATATCAGCGAAGGTGGACAGAACTTCTTGGAGATTATAATTGTTCTATCAGCTATCTGCCTGGGAAGGCAAATGTTGTAGCAGATGCTCATAGCCGTAAGGCGAGTGTTTCTTGTTTGGCTATCAAGAAGTTGGAGGTTCTTGAGGAATTCACTTATTGGAGACCGAAGTTGACTCAGGTTGAGGTGATGTGTTCACATCTTCGTATTCAGCCTTTATAGTTGTCTCAAATCAGAAAAGCTCAGCAACTTGATGTTAAACTTCAGAAGATCAAGGATTAGATCACGGATGATCAGTTGACTTCAAATTACACGATGATGGTATTCTTCGGTTTTGGAACAGATAATGTGTTCTCGATGAACCGGGTTTAAGGCGAGGTATTCTGGATGAGGCTCATAATTCTAAATACACCATTCATCTTGGTGGAAACAAGATGTATCGGGACTTGAATCAACATTACTAGTGGAATAATATGAAGAGAGAAGTTACTCAATTCGTGTCTAGATGTTTGACTTGTCAGCGAGTGAAAGCCGAGCACCAATGACTTGTAGGTTTGCTTCAGTCGTTGGCTATACCACAGTGGAAATAGGAGCATATTACGATGGACTTCGTCACTGGTTTGCCTAAAACTCCCAGAGGTAACGATGCAGTTTGGGTTGTCGTGGATCGTTTGATAAAGAAAGCTCACTTTATTTCGATGCAGATCGGAGATGAAGTTACAAAGTTGACGGATCTTTATTTGGATCAGATTGTTAGATTTCACGGGATTCCATTTAGTATTGTCTCTGATCGAGATCCTCGATTTACTTCTCGTTTGTGGGAGAAACTTCAGGAGACTTTGGGTACTTAGCTGAATTTCAGTACAGCGTATCATCCACAGACCGACAGTCAGTTTGAGAGGACTATTCAGATTCTGGAAGATATGCTTAGAGCTTGTGTTCTGGACTTCGGGAAGAACTGGGAGAAACATCTACCACTTGCTGAGTTTGCCTATAACAATAGTTATGAAGCTACTATTGGGATCGCACCTTTTGCAGTTCTTTACGGTCGTAAGTGTCGTTCACCTTTGTATTGGGATGAAGTAAGGGAGATGAAGACTATTGATCCGACTATTATGCCAGAGCTTCTAGAGATGATCGAGAATGTTCAGTTGATCAGGCAGAGAATGCTTACAGCGCAGAGTAGATTTAAGAGTTATGCTGATAAGCGTCATCGGGACTTGGAGTTTGCAGTTGGAGATCGGATTTTCTTGAGATTGTCTCCTCATAAGGGGTTTGCTCGTTATGGTAAAGGTGGTAAGCTGAGTCCGAGGTTTGTAGGGCTGTTTGACATTACTGGCAGAGTTGGTAACTTAGCATATCGGTTGGCTTTACCGGAGAATTTCTCTAATGTCCACGATGTATTTCACGTGTCTAATTTGCTGAAATATAATCCGGATCATTCTCATATTCTTGAGCCAGAGCCGTTACAGCTTCGTGAGAATTTGACTTATGATGAGCGGCCGATTCGTACTCTTGATCAGATGGAACGAGAGTTGTGGTCGAAGAAGATTCTGATGGTCAAGGTGTTGTAGAAGCATCATGGTATCGAGGAAGTTACTTGGGAGAGGTGAGATCAGATGCAGCAGCAGTATCCAGATCTTTTTCGTTTAGCAAGTAAGAATTTCGGGGATGAAATTTCTTTAAGGGGGGAAGAATATGAGACCCCATATTTTGCTTTATATCGATTTGCGAGTTTTACCTCGTTTTGCATGAATTGACCTGTTTATATGCTATATGACTTAGAATGTGATAATTATGTGATTAATACTCCTAATACATGCTAAGTGTGCATTCATGAAATTTTCATAAAAAACGGAATCAGAAATTTTATCGCCGGTTTTGGTGAATAGTATTTTTGAACACATGTCCGCTAAAATTTTTACATGGGTGTTTCTAAACATTGTAAAACCTAGTCCTCGAGTATTAATAGACCCGTGTTTGATTAAAACGGATTTGGAATCGATTTTGGAATTTTAAATATTTTTACACTTTATTTTTGCAAGAAACGAGTTTTAAGCCGATTTGGGTGAAACAATTTTAATGTAACCTTCTTTGTCACCTAAAATATAAAGTCTAGAATTAATTTAAGTGTTAATTTGTTAGTTGAGCAAGAAATACTCAAGAAATGAATTAAAAGACTAAAAATAGAATTAAAAGACTAAAAATTAACTTTGACTTTGCATTTTAATTGTTTGACTTCTACTTATAAGCATCAACACACACTTACAAAGCACAAAAACACACTCAAAAACACCTACATGGCCGAGACATCCATGGGAGAATAAGCCAAGGTTTTCTTCAAGTTTTCAAAACAAATTTTCATAGAAAAACCTAGATTTTGTCCGTAGAACTTCATGTCGAGTTGGATTCTGCTTGTTCGGAACGCATTGCATGCATATCTAGGCTTGTATCGCATCAAAGATGAGAGAAAAATTCTAGATCTCAAAACTCATTTTTTATGTTTTTGCTCATAAATGCATTTTGAACCATTAGAATGTTAATTTGAAGTTATATTATTGATCAGTGCGTGCTAGGGATCGTTTATGTGTATTACTACGAGATTTGAGCTACTGTAGTGAAATTATTTATTTTCGGGTATTTAAAGTTGATAGATTGGCTATTTGAGGATTATCTTGAGTTGTTGTGGTTGTAATCTATTGCCGTCGATTTCTAAAAGTTTGTTAATTTCGTGGTAACGCCGTTATAATGCCGAATTTTCGATTGCGATATTTGGGTGAAAATCCGGAAATTTCAGCCTAGGTGCCTTGAGGTTTTAGGGTTGTTGGGCTTGATTTTGATGTGTCTTGGTTGATTTCTGAGAGGGCGAATGTAGTTGCTTGAATGGGTGAGTGTTAGAAACTGTTTTGGAGTGGTTTGGATTAGTAGAATGTAAGATATGATTATTTGAAGTTTAGGTTGTCTTTCTTTAAATTGTTGATTAGAGCCTTTAGATGATTGGGTGGTGTTTGAGTGATTAAATTGCGAGTTGTTGATGGTTAGATTAGGGTTAGATTACATGTTTAATGCATGTTAAGTTGGATGGCCTACTTTGTCATATAATTTAATTGTTTGTTGTTTAATTAAATATTGATGTTATATTGATGATTATATTGATGTTACATTGATGGAAATGGATGATTATTGATGATTATTGATTGATGATTGATGAACCGGGAGATAGGCAGTTCTGCTAGACTGTCCTCTTGTGAATGATGTTTATTATTATTGTTGAGTCTTGGTATGTGTGTGCCACCTCTCGGGCAGCGTCAGGCTGTCGGGTTGATAACGGCATGACTACTAAAGACTACCTCCAGCTTGCATGACAGAGGTGTCATGGAGGGAGAGACGAGTGAGGTACCTCGGGTGTGTGAGTAATGAGGAGTTATAAGAAGAATGGTTGAGATCGTGATGGCGTATGAAGCTACACCAAATTGAGTATCCTTTATTGATTGGTCATTATAGTTATGTGTTTATATTGTTATTGATATTTTATTGCGTGTTTACTGCTTAAAGGATCATTTCCAATGAGTATAGTAAATACTGTTAGAGATCTATCGGATCCTCACTGAGCTTGTTTATATAAGCTCACTCTCTATTATTGCATGCATACAAGTGTCCTTGAGCAAGATCACGGGTACGTGCCTCCAGAAGAGGAAAATGTGCCTTACGTGGATGAGTCTTATGTGCAGGACTCTTTGCCCTGAGATTGTTTATAGTTAATGTAATATGATGTATTGTAAAACCTACCTTAGTATAAAGACTTATGTATAATGGTTTAGTAGTCTTCTTTTGACCTTGTTTAGATTACTAAATTGGTTTATAGTCTATTTTGATATGTATGTTAAAGTTAATGTATTATGTTGGAACGGATGCGTATAACTATGAATGGATCATCTAAGAATGATTGTTGTATAATATGGTTATGTTGTATGTTGTAAATGGTTTTAAAAAATTGATTGTTGTTTGGTTGAGGAGTTGATTGTATGATGTTCTGAGAGGTTGGTTTAGAGCCTCGGTGTCTTTATTACTGTCGTTATATTGCCGAAATTCCATTGCATCCTGACTGATCGTAGGTGGGGTCGAGTTAGGGCGTGACAGCCTCTAAGTCTGCTTGGCGAGTCAGACTGCTCTATTTTTTAGGTTAGATCGAGTGTTAGAATTAGAACGGATTCTCCTTTATTAGTTAATCGAAGATGGTTCACCTAGACTTGCATCCTATGAAGTTTTAAATGAATGAAGGAAGCCAAGCATTGAATAACTTTTGGTAATAAAGCCTGGAAGAGGGAAGGTAAGCCATTCAGTTAGTAGGGTTTGGCATTGAATAAGCTGTTTGCCTTGCGGCGAATCTGCTCTTAGTTCGAAAGAATAGGTTGGAACTCTTGTTGCATGGTACGGCGTTATGGTCAGAGAAGAAGCGTATGAAGACGAGTTTCTAGGCACTTTCCAAATGATCTCCTTCTCAGGATGGAAAGAAGTACGCAAAAAAGTCAACTATCCTTTCAAGGAAAGTCGAAAGCACTGAATTTGACCAAGGTCAGTGCTTACCCCATAGGGGATTACACCTTCAACCCTAGGTAAACGGCCCTAAGCTCGCTAAAAAGTACGGCCGAAGCTACATTTGAGTACGTGGCATGCCATGAGCTGCTTACTTTACTGTTGTTGACCCACCTAACCCTCATACAAATAGGCCATGTGATATGTTCATATAACAGCTTCAAATTCAAATGAGGGACCTAATTTTCATTTTCGCTTCTTCACGCGGTTCAAAGCTGCCCACATGTCATTGAGATCCAACATCTTCAATGTGCTTTTTGCTTGCATGCCGGTGAGTATTCCCGCCAAAAGAATAGAATGTGTCAACGGAAGGGACCGTTTTGAGCTGTTTAGAGAAAGCAATAAATAGATGCTTTGGGGAAATCTGCACAATGATATCCTTTTTGAGAATGAGGATATATCCAGGAAAGATGCACATAGAAGCACAGGGTGACTCATGAGAAACGGCAGGAAAACATTTCTAGCCAAAAGCATGTGTGAGCAAGAGCTCGGTGAAAAGGTGAAGAACTGGATAAGGGAGATATTACCCACTAAAATAAAACAGAGGTGCCGATAGATAGGAGATGAGAAAACAGTCATGACTGCATTGGCCCGAGGGATTGGTCAGAAAATACAACAAGAAATTCCTCACGTACTACGGCTTATCGTACCTAGCTAAAGTTTCACATGCCAGAGAAAGCCGTGATCCATGAGTTCTTCTGTTAATCGTTCAATATTGCCTCGCCTTTAGGTTAGGTAGAGTCTAAGATATGAAATTCTATATACAAATAGGGCTGGTGGCTGGTCCTAACATCTTTCATCTCCCGGCTAAAGGGGCTTCTTCGAAGGGTGCAGACGTTGATTCCTGCCCCATTGTCAACCACTGTTCGTCTAATCCTATTGTTTCCTCCCTATCGTACGTAAGTTCGGAGGTTTCCAAGTGATATTGAATTGATTCCACCGTGCAAGAAGACTACCGCTCTTTGGAGAACAGAACTCCCTTAGCCAATGAATATTTAGGTTAACACCTGGAACCAATCATTGAAGAAGTAGAGTAGGTTCAAACCCGCTATGATCAGCTGAACATACATGATAGAAGAGAAAAGGTTTCGAGCTATTTGCCATTGGCAGTGCTATGGAAGAAGAATGGCTCGAGCCTATAACAAAACAAACCTAAGGTTTTCACAGCAGGAGAAGGAAGGAAGAGTTTAGTAGTTAGTTACTCGCCTATTTAAGCCCCCTTCACTTCGGAAGCCAATGAGGGACTTCTTACTTGTTAGAGCCCTTCGACCTGGGACAACTATTCAACTGATTGAATAGTATAGGAAGAGCTCGAGGGGGAGATAACAAAAATTGGTTACTTGTTGCCCTAGCTCCTGGGTCTAGCCATCTTTCTTTAAGAACTTAGCCGGGAATGAACTTCTTCCTTTTCATAGCTCGGAATGAATTTTCGTATCGGAATTGCGAGATTCACTATCCTTTCTTCCGTTAAGGAAGATGCCTTCATCAATCCGGCAAGAAAGGTGGTTGTTCGCTTCCTTTCTTCAAAGCAGCAAATATGCGCTAAAGGTAGATATTAGATATTTGTTTCGGGCTAATAATATATATTATATTTATTTCCTAGGTGACCAACCACTCCTGCCCTTGTTGCTTCTTTTCTTCTCTTTCGTTAAGTCTGAGATTTTCGAAGGATGAATCCAGTGGTGCCCGCAGTTCTGTTGCAGAATGGGGCAGTTTTATTGCCTAAAAGAATGCCGGTTCTGCCATTCGGCCAGAGCCGACGCCATAATTAGTATAGTGAAGGCGTAAACTTTAATGTATGTGTATGGAAATAATGTCCTGCAATAATGAAAGAATGCACGAACACAAATAATGAGCAGATGCGCCCCTGTTTATATGTGGGCTCATTTTGTAACATATTTTTGAATAAAGAATCGCGCTCCTAGTTAGTGTAAAATATGTGTCTTTCTCGATTGATTGATGGGATGAATGCCTATATTGCTTTATAATGTTATTGTCATGTTGATGCTATATTAAAGAATATAATCTAAAAAAGTTGCTCAAGACTGAGTCCCATTCTCTATAATTGCCTTTCTCTTACTGTGTAAATGAACTTCAAGTCCTAATTGTAGTCGACAGGAAGTGTCACAGCCTATGTTTGGGCCACCTCCAATGTCAATCTGCAGTAATAGTTTTCAGAAGCAGCCTATCTAGATTTTTGAGATAGGTTCTGTGACGCCCGAGATTTAGCCATGCATTTAATTACTGTTGCATCTTTGTTTGCGCATTTCCTTCTGTGCATTATTGACTGCCTTATTGAGTTACTATTCACTCCATTTTTAAACTGCTTTCTATTAGTTAATTAGCATTTTTATTAAATCATATTAATTGTAAAAGTAGTGGGAAAAATGTGCATTTGAGCTAAAGGCGTTAGGAGGGCTCGTTTAGAAAATGATTTTTGTAGTTGAGTGAATAGTATTACGTAACATAACTTAGAAATTTAATTAGCTAGCATATATTTTACTATCTAAGCTCGTTTTAAGCTCAATACGCGCATTATATTAGATCTCTTAAGCACCCAAATGACCCCACCTCAACTTAGCCCCTTTTATACATTACTTAAACTCATAAAATGCAAAAGAAAAAAAAAATTAAAAGCTGAAACAGAGAGCAGAAACCCGACCGCTCCAAGGGAGAAAAAGGAAGAGATTTTGCTCACCAAGCCTCCAATCCAAGCCTCTCCAAGCCTTGAAAAACTAGTGTAGGGTGTGTGCAAGGTTCCTAGGTGCTCCTACGCGCTTTGGTGAGGGATTTCACGACTTGTTTTTGCATTTTTAAATAGTTGCTCATTTCTTGATTTGTTGAAAATATGATTAAATGCCATTGTAATTGTTATCTATGCTAATATACCATCTATATGAATGCTAGAGAACACATTTGAGCCGTCGTTTCGCAATTTAAACGGTTAGAATCGTTAGTTTGAGTTTTAGGGTGAATAGTGACATTTTTCTAGGGTTTTGCGTAATTGCTCGAATTAGCTTGATTCAATGCTTCTAATAGATGCCTCAGGTGTTAGTGAAGATAACCTAATAGCCCCGTGCACTTGCATTGCCCTTAAATCGCCTAAAAATGGAAAATAGCCGACTTTAACTTGGGGCTTTTGGGGTTAATGCGAATCCGGGTGAATTCGGGCTTCAATTCTAGTATCCTTAGGCTACCTAGGTGCTATAGATGCCTTGATATCCCTTGTTTGAAGCCCGGACAATGTATGTGTAGTTTAAAGCCATAAGAGGGAATTTGGGGCTTTCGGGGTAATCGCGGGCATTTGAAGGAGTTAGAGGGTTAAGAGGGTACCTTGAGGGTTAGTTAGAAGGTTGGGAGAGTTCCCTTTGAAAATGAAATCATTAACTTTGGTTTGGAAGAGAAATAGTTCAAAAAATAAAGGGGTTTAAGTGCAATTTTGGTTGTCTCACATTTCTAAACCCACGGCATGACTTCTTGAGTGTTTATATGTGATATTAAGTTGATTTGGAGCTTTTGGTATAATTCTATGGTTATTTTGTAATGTCTCTTTGCAAAACTGCACATTTGCTTATATAATTGTTCTATTCTAATTGCATCGAGGTCAACCTACTTTGTTGATCCTCATATGTGTTAATGCTTATATTATTGCTATTAACTTGCCATCGTTAAGTGCATTGCATAGTGGTTGCGCAACCATAGTGTCAGGGGCGGATGTGTTGAATATCGGCTGGGCGGCAGAGGGCTTGCCGGTGGATATTCAAACTCCGTGCCCTATTCCCTCATTCACCTGGTCCGGAGATTGCCAGGAGATGTTGGGTCGTAGGATTATCGGGGTACATCCGGAGTACACCCACTGGAGTGTTTGGGGATTATGCCGGCTTATCGTGATCGTGCTCGTGGTTCGTGGATCGTGATTGAAGACCTGTGAAGATTGGTGTATAGGGGATTGTGTGAAATGTATCCTTTTAAATGTGTGGTTATTTAAGTTATCGTTGTTTCTTTAATTGTCTAAGTGTTATTGTTGTATAATTGTATTATATGTTGCATTGCACGCCCCGGGACTATATCCCTCACTGGGCAACAGTGGTTGCTCATACCTCGATATCTGTTTTAGGAGACGCTGAGGGTGATCCCCAGCTTGTTGATTTAGTTGAGGAAGAAGAAGTTCAGATTGAGCCTTTACCTTAGTTGCCGTGCTTGATAGCTTGAGGTGGTTAATGAATTTGCTGCTATGTGGAAGATTCATCTGATTACTTTACGTACTATTTTGTGGCCTAAGGGCTATGTATATATTGTTGTGCAAATTGAAGGATAGTAGATTGTGGTGTAGAATTGGAAGCCATGTCTTGTAATAACTTTTATTCTGGCCTTTATTTCCTTGCATGCTTGGGAGTGGATGGTTAATGTAGAATGCATTATCCTTTAAGTTGTTTTATTGATTTCCTAGAATGTTATGATTATAAAACTATGTTGATAATAAGTTCTCGCATGCTTGTGTGTTTTGGAACTATTGTGTACTCTAAGGCTCGGATGGCCTTAGAACTTGTGGGTTATTTAAGAAAAGCTTGTATTGTATTGTTGGGACCTTGTTTGAGTGTTTACAGGTTTTTAGAATGTCCACGGTACAGGGGAGACTCTGTCCGTGTGTCGGGTCCGGACTTAACCTTTAGCTTGGGGGTTGGGTCGGGGCGTGACAGGTTCTATTCACCTAGAACAATTTGCCTGCTTCTTTCATGGTCACCCTGTTATGTTTGTGCAAGCCGAACTGCTGCTCTAAAGAAAGACCTTCGGCCGGGTTAACAAATTATGTATATAAGTAGTCAAAGAAGATTGGATGGAATCTAGCATGAAAAGAAGGCAATGGCTTTGATTTCCTCGATCTATTCTATGGTGAGTAAAGCGTGTCTTGCGAGTCAATAGTGGGATCAGATCAAGATGTCTTGCGGGTAGGCCCACAAAACCTTAGCACGCACCGACCCGCTTAGGGAGGCAACCTGTTAGACGTCAGAACCAATCTCTCAACTTTCTGAGCGATCCGTGCTTAGAAGCAAAGTGGCTATAGCTTGTTGTACTTTGGGCACAAGAAGAGCGATCGAAAAACAGGAGGGCCTAGTGAGCCCACTGCAATGGCACTGAAATGGGGTCTATAGGACATGAACCCTACAGCAATTGAGTTCCTTTCGTGCGCACGGCGTACCGATTTTCTTTTGTTTCCTCGTCGAGACAATGATAAACAATGGGGATCTATTAAGCCATGATAGAGTTTACACCTAATTCATACCGAAGGACGATAGCCTTTAGTACAAATTCCTTTTTGTAAGTTAATTTTGACCCGACTTTCACCTCTGAAGAGGGAATGAGTATTGACAGTAAGCGTATTGAATAGTCTGCAAACCGGTATAAATACTGGCTTATGCGTGAATGAAATTAGAAAAGTATAAAATGAGTACTACAGCTCAGGTATAAGCTGCTTTCCAGCTATGGGGATTAAAGTACCAGTCCTTCTCCATATGAGTCAACAGGGTCCAGAGCAGATAGGCCAGCCAATAAGGCAGTAAGAGCGGACAATAGATATTTTATAGATCTTTCTTTACCAACCAAGAATTTCTCCTTTTTTAAGCTAAAACTCCCAAGCTTTTGGGACATTCTTCGGAGTAAGGGCAAGGCCTACGTGTAACGCCCCGATCCCTCACGAGACCGGAGGCTCTAATAACCATGATATTCTCAACCCAATACCAAACCCGGTCACAAAATTTTAGGGAAAAAACGGACAGAGTTTCCCTTGTACTATGGACATTCTGAAAACCTGTAAATTCTCAAATAAGGTAACTACAAGGTAAACAAACTTTTCATGGCTAAATATTTAAAGATTCACGGCCATCCGAGCCTTGAAGCAAACAACAGTTCCAAAACCACACAAGCATGCAAGTAACTTGTTTATAATATAGTCTAATAACCATGTCATTCTAGGATAACATTAAAACATACTTAGAGATAAAACATTCTACACTAAGCCATTCACTCCCAAGCATGCAAAGCAACTAGAAATAGAAATATAACTTATTACAAGCCATAGAATTACCACTGCTACTACATTATCAGACTTCCAGCTTACGTATTACTCAAATACATACATGAGCTTTAAGGCCCCAAAATAGATTATACATAGAACAACAAATTCTTCACATAGCAACCAGAAAGCACATCCGCCTCAGACAAATATCACACAACAGCTAAGGCAACCCCACCAACTGTGCCACCTGAAACATGTTAGCGAGGTATGAGCAACCACTGTTGCCCAGTGAGGGATATAGTCCCGGGGCGTGCAATGCAATAGATAATACAGTTATACAACAATATCACTTAGACAATTTAAGAAGCAATGATAACATAAGTAACCACACATTTAAAAGGATACATTTCACACAATCCCCTATACACCAATCTTCACTGGTCTTCATTCACGATCCACGAACCACGAGCACGATCACGATAAGCCGGCATAATCTCCAAACACTCCAGTGGGTGTACTCCGGATGTACCCCGATAATCCTACGACCCAACATCCCCTGGCAATCTCTGGACCAGGCGAATGAGGGACTAGGGCACGGAGTTTGAATATCCACCGGCAAGCCCTCTGCCGCCCAGCCGATATTCAACACATCCGCCCCTGACACTATGGTTGCGCAACCACGATGCAATGCACTTAAAAATGGCAAATTAATAGCAATAATATAAGCATTAACACATAGGAGGATCAACAAAGTAGGTTGACCTCGATGCAATTAGAATAGAAGCAATTATAGAAGCTAATAAGCAGTTTACAAAGGAACATATACAAAATAAGCATAGAATCATACCAAAAGCTCCAAATCAACTTGAAACCACATATAAACACTTAAGGAGTCATGCCATGGGTTTAGAAGTGTGAGTCAACCAAAATTGCACCTAAACCCCTTTGTTTTTCAAACTATTTCTCTTCCAAACCAAGGTTAATGATTCCATTTTCAATGGAAACTCTCCAAACCTTCTAACTAACCCTCAAGGTACCCTCTCAACCCTCTAACTCATTCAAATGCCCGCGATTACCCCGAAAGCCCCAAATTCCCTCTTATGGCTTTAAACTACACATACATTGCCCGGGTTTCAAACAAGGGATATCAAGGCTTCTATAGCATCTAGGTAGCCTATAGATACTAGAATTGAAGCCCGAATCCACCCGGATTCGCATTAACCCCGAAAGCCCTTTATTAAAGTCGACTATTTTACGTTTTATGCGATTCTAGAGCCATGTAAGTGCATTGGGCTATTAGACTACCTTTATTAGCACCTAAGGCTTCTATTAGGAGTGTTGAATCAAGCTAATTCGAGCAATTACACAAAACCCTAGAAAAAATGTCACTATTCACCTCATGAATTAAACTAATGATTCCAACCGTTTAAATTGCGAAATGATGGCTCAAATATGTTCTCTAGCATTCATATATATGGTATAATAGCATAGATAATTAATACAATAGCATTTGATCACATTTTCAACAAATCAAGAAAATGACAACTACTTAGAAATGCGAAAATAAGCCGTAAAATCCCTCACCAATACGCGTAGGAGCACCTAGGAAGCTTGCAAACACCCTACACTAGTTGCTCAAGGCTTGGCTTGGCTTGAATTGGAGAGTTGAAGAGAATCGCCTTACAAAGCTCTTTCCTTCCCTAATTCGTGTGTCGCCGCTGAGATGGCAGTTGTTCGAAGACTTTCTGGTCCTAATGGGATTCTTAAAACGAATCTTATTAGTGGCTACTGATAGTCTTACCAAGGAGTCATGCATAGCCCTCTACTTGTATGCGAAGGAAGTCCAGCGGCTTATGCAAAAGTCTGGTGCTTTGCATGTTGCGCTTTATCTAAAGCAATGTGCTAGCTCTTTACAATTAGCATATGGATGAGATAAACACCCTCTTGAGCTTCTGGTTCTTCCCGTTTCTCTAACCCTAAAGGGTTATCCTCGCATCATCCCTCCGTTCATCCATCAAAAGATGTACCAGAAAGATGAGACTGCAGATCTATTGGTCAAGTGCTGGCTGTCTTTCTTTTCTCTATCAAGAATTATCTTGGTAGCGAAGAAGGTTGATAAGTCTTTATTTGAGCTAATGACGTCACCAGTCCGTGATGCGGACCGAGCTGACGTGATGGTCAATCGGATAGCTAAAAAACTACCTTCTTTGATAGATATCACGGTATACCCCCTGGATAGATCGTATTCCCCTTTATCAAGGGATAACATGGGAACGAACTTGGAACAAATCTATGCCCAATTGACCAAGAAATTGATCAAAGCCGGCGTCAATCCTGTCTTAGCGAAATTAAGTCTTGCTTCACTATTTACTTGTATGAAATGGGTGCCATCACTTTCTTGGTGAAGTTTGTCTATGCGTACGACCAACAGTGGTCACAAGGGACCCTCTGGCACTACTATACACGATATGCCTTAGACCCAGCTAATAAGCTGTTCTCAAGTTGGTCGTTGGATTGGTACCAGGCCTATGTAGGCCTAGTACTTCCCCATGGTGTTGGCTATGAACGGATCATCACAGGATGTTTGGGTTGCCCGCTAGAAGCGGCGGTAAAAAGACATGTATTCGCCATAGGGAACTATGTGAATCAGTGTCTTCTTAGACCTATTCACGAGTGGTTTGTGCTGTCTTACGAAGGTTGCCTACTTATGGCACCTTTTGGCAGACAAAGCAAAGCCTTTTGACCGGTTGACAGGCAGGTAGACAAGTTACTCCTATGACTTGAAGTCAGCCACTGATCGGTGGGCATTGTACTTCTTGTTTAGGGTCATGTGCTTCCTTTTTGATTGATCTTTTGTATCTAGTGAATTCCACTCTAGCTATGAATAAGTTCGAGGTACCATTTGTAAAGTTTACCACTGTCTCATTTGTTGCCGGTCAGCCCCTTGGCTATTATGCTTCATGGCCTCTCTTTGCCTTCTCCCACCACATACTCGTGTGGTGGGTAGCAGAACAGGTATACCCGAGTCGACTCTTCCATGATTACATTGTCCTGGGGACAATGTTGTGATTGCAGATGAGAAGGTGGCCTTGGTGTATAGCTCCGCTCTAGGGGATCTTGGGGTTGATATATCCTATCAAAAGTCCCTGATCTCCCATACGGGCTCTGCCGAGTTTGCTAAGAGATTCAAGGTTCGTGGTCTTACTGTGGATTTATCCTAGTATCCGTGAAATCTTGTTTGAACTCTCACTACCTGGGGCGATGGCTGTTCATATGAAGTCTTTCTGCGCTTGTTTTTCGACCTTGTATCGTCTAGCTGGAGTAGGGTACTGGTCTCTTTCACGTTTGGCACATTCCCGCAATCTAAAGATTGAAAGATTGTGGGAAATGTACACTAAGGCCTCACTTTCCCTTGACCTATAGTTAGGTCGGGGTCTATCGCTGGATCCGTATGTTAAGGGGCCTATTAATGCCCTCCTCATATGTGAGCCTAAACCAAAATAATTGGTTCTCCCTCCGGATGAGGTCTTCCCTAGCTTAGGAGACAACTCAATTCCTCTCCTTATCGGTCGAGCATCTTTCTATAGGTCAAGTGTCTACCTTCCTCTCTGTATCAGTCGAGCTGAATTCCATCCAGCCTCTCCCTATTGGTCAAGCATCTTTAACCTCACTAAGCCATTCCCTTATTCGCCCTAAAGCCGAAAGCAGCGTCAGCAAGATCGACTGAGTACTAGTACTTCCTTGCCTAAAGCTACCAAAGCAGAACATAGTCTTGATGTGGGCTGCAGGAGTCCGACAAGAACACCTTATTCCCGTGAGGAAACTACCGCTTGCTATTGCTACTCTAACTACGAGAGCTAGGAGTTTACTTTCACAGTGTAACATAAATAATGAAATAAAGCAATAGAAAGCTTTCGCCTGTATTCGGGTACGGTGCCTTCTTTCTAGGGCTAGGTACCAGAAACATATAACCTTCCAGCATACAATAAGAATCTCTCCTATGCTCCCAACCTTGTACAGTCTGAAATGCATGTGTTAATCTTGTTCCTGATCTCTTTCTTCATTTCTGACTATGAATTTGTTTTCCCAAGCTTAACTAAAGCTCCAAATCGGCTTTGGGACTGTTTGAATTAGTAATAGCAGCACTCGTCATTAGCTTCTTCTCTGTCTTTGACTGGAGTCCTTGAGCTAGAGTTCGTTCAAAAACGCATAAGATGAGTTGAATAGCCTGAGCTAAGGCAATGTAAATTACAATTCCGTCTTGACTTCGGCTTGACTATATGATGCCCTAATTTCCCAGCTTGAATCCTGAAAAAGATGTTATACTATGCTTTTTCATTCTCATTCTGGTTCTGGTTGTTCACCATCAATAATGATTTTCAATCCTCTCTCGACCTTGCCAAGATCAATTCAAGTAGAAAAGGCGGGTAAAAACCTACCTCTAATGGTTTAACTGACCGAAAGTATTGTTTTGCTGCTGATGTGAAGGAATTGGTACTAGCCTACTTGATATCTTCCTTCCGTCAATGGTTGAACCTTCTTTTCATTTGTATGCCTGTGATGTTTGATGCTTCCTGGTATTGAGAAAGGCCAGGTCATAGTTATCTTCAAATTCTGAGTCAACAATTGTAACTCGAGCACTTAGTCCTAGCTCTTGGCCTGAGCCCTGTCATTCCCCGCCACTCCTGCTTCGACGACGTGCGGGCTGCCGGTTCCCCCATCATCTTAAGTTCTTAGGCGGGGACAGGATTCGAACCTGCAGTCTTCAGGTCATGAGCCTGATGAGTTGACCAATTTCTCTACCCCACTTCTTCCCCTTCTCTTTCTTTCACTATTCCCACCTAGGTCCCTGACTTTGGTTGCTTGGCTGGGATAGAACCAGCCCTTAGTAAGTGGCGGTGACAACCCTTTGTATAGGTTGGAACTATGAAGCTTACCTTATTATTAGAGAAAGAAGACTTGGATTTTTCTTCTGACTAGGGTTGGCAGCTAAATTCAGTCTTCGAAACCCCATAACATAAAAAGTCGTGGAATGTATAAGCCCTTTTAGAGATAAGGGCGACTTTCTTGTGGTAGTAATTGCGAATGAGCAAGTAGGGGACGACAACTAAAATAGGTAGCGAGACTGGCCGCAATTGCAGGAATAGGTTGACTTTCTTTCATTTTGGTTATGGAAAGTGAAAGTCATTTCGTTTAGTACGAGATCTCTTCACACCTCGCGGTGCTTACACCTCTTGCCTATCGAAGTTCTATTCAAAAACCTCGTCTGAGAACTTGTATAGAGAAGGATTTCCCGCGGCGCAGTAGTTCTTATATACCAACTTAGCTGCCCGGCGATGCTATTGGCATAACAATCGGTACATCATAGGTTGGCCCAACCCAGTCCTCTCGTACTAAGGTTGGCTCCTTATAGTTCTCCCTTTAACACTAACAGTAGATAGGAACTGAACTGTCTCACGACATTCTAAACCTAACTCACGTACCACTTGAGTCGGTGAACAACCAAACCCTTGGTCGTTTTTCAACCCCACGATGTGATGAGTCGACATCGAGGTGCCGAACGACTCTATCGATAAGAGCTCTTGGGAGTCATCAGCCTGTTATCCCCGGCGTACCTTTGATCCGTTGAGCGAGAGCCCTTCCACACGAGACTCCTAGATCACTATGGCCAACTTTCGTCTCTATTCGACCAGTCGGCCTCACAGTCAGGCAGGCTTATACCATTATGCTCACGAGCAGAATCTTAGCTTGAGCCTACCTTCGTACAACTCCATTATTCTTTAGGAGGCATCCGCCCCAGATAAACTACCCACCTCACAGTGTCCCGCCTCTCCCTGAATGATTCGTACGACGGTTAGGCATCCTTAGAGGAAAGAGTGGTCTTTCAGGATTGGTCGTTGTGTGTCACCACCTCCCACCTATCCTACACATTCGATCAAGGTTGTCACTGCGAAGTTGTAGTTAAGGTGCACGGGGTCTTACCGTCTAGCCGTTGGTACTCCGCATCTTCACGGAGAATTCAATTTCACCGGGTCCATGTCAGAGACAGCGGGGCAGTTGTTACACCATTCATGCAGGTCGCTACTTATACGGCAAGGAATTCCACTACCTTAGGACAGTTAGAGTTACTGCCGCCATTTACCGGGGCTTCCATTCAAAGCTTATAACACTTCTCCTTCTGACCTTCCAGCATCGGGCAGGTGTCAAACTCTATACATCGTGTTACCACTTAGCAGAGTCATGTGTTTTTAATAAACAGTCATGTGCTGCTTTCCTAATCAAAAGATAGGAGAGCACCCCTTCTCGCGAAGTTACGGGGTTATTTTTCCGAGTTCCTTTGACATGGTTCTCTCAAGTGCCCTAGTATACTCAACTTGTTCACCTATGTCGGTTTGGGGTACGGTCAGTTCACCGGGAGGATCGCCCTCCCAATTCAAAGTTTTTTTCCTGCAAGTTTCAACCTTGTTGACTATGACAGACTCGTCATTATGGTAGGGCGGTACGCTCTGCTCTCTCAAGACCCCTACTCTAATCCAAAGACTAAAGGCCCTTACTGAAGATAGGTCGCCAAACTACGACGAGAGTTTCGCCTTTTGAAGCTCGCGTAGGGCGACCGGGCCAGGCCGAATCAGAAAGGCTTTGATTACTCAAGGGCATTAAGCGTAGGGAAATGAGAGTGAGGGGAAGAGGGGGCAGCCCTGTCACGCCCCGACCCGACCCCACAAAAGGCCAAGCCCGGACCCGACACACGGACGGAGTCTCCTCTGTACCGTGGATGTTCCAAAACCCTAAAAATCAACATAATACTTGCAAAAGCCATAAAAACAATTAAAACAAGCCGACTTTCTTTTAAAAACATACATCATCTTATTAACCAACTCTCCAAACCAAAATGTCATGCATACTACACAAGTATTTATGCCACTAAACAGTTAGCTATTAGCATGCATTTCTTTACTAGTCATAAGAGTAAACTTTTGCAGCTTTACATTCTTTCAACTTATACAACATAAGACCATAGAGGCCTTAAACTAGGAAATACATACAAGGCTACAAGCCTCAAAATAAAGCGTCATCCAAGCAATATACATATCAAGCAAGGCTCGCACAAAATCTGGTAACCAACCACCAGCAAAGCAGAGAAGTGCTATCACGGAAGCACCTCCACCTGCTCCTCCTCCTCTATTACCTCAATAGGGTCTGCTTCAACTACTCCTGTAAAAATATAGTATAGAGAGGAATGAGCAAAAACTATTGCTCAGCGAGGGCAATTGGTCTCAAGGACCGAGATGAGAGGAGTATGCAATGCAATTAGTCAAGCAATTCATACAGAGATACAATAAAGCCATCAATAAAGCAAGGCAAGCATTAAAACTTTAAACACTCATTCAAAGGATACGGTACTCTTTTCACGAGCAACTTTCAAACACGAATTCGATGACGACGCGCCGGCCCAAACCACCTTATAACACTAGTTTGGAATACCCCAGAAGTATCCATCAATATACGACCCAAATCTCCCTGGGAGGCAACCCAAGCGAGAAGAGGGAATAGCAGCGGAGCTAGAGCAACCAACACTGGCAACCCGAGGCTACCCAGAGAGGCCCATCACTCACGCGCGAGACACTATGCAATGCAAGACTCAATACAAGGCGATAAACAAGCAATAAAGCCATACGTGGGAGAATAACAAAGTAGGTTACTCTCGTATGCAATAGCAACATTTGATATGCATTCCAATCAAAATCAATTCAAACAAGTATATCAAGCAACCCTAAGCATTCTATAGACATAATATAAAGAAAACAAGCAAAATCACAACTTGGCCCCCACTATCAAAACACTACCATTTCCAAACGAGCCACGAGTTCTGGAAACCGATTTCGCCAATCCTCCTAGGTCACCATAAGGCACGACTAAAAACCCCGAAACCCTACCTAACCCTAGAATTCACGCAAAGTCCCGATTTCCCCCTTTGCTCGTTTGAACTACAACTATATCAACCAAACACCCAACCAACGCCATAATCGCACCAAAAGTGCTTCCATGGCCTCTCGAAACAATGCCAACACGCAAAACGAGAAAATGCCAAACTCGACCTAAACGACCCCGACTTTCACCAAGGCTTAATTCCTATTTTTTCCATTACGCAACCCAAACAAACCATGCATTTAGGCATTCTAGCACACCTAGCACATTTCTACATCAACGGACAGTATAACGGAGCAACTTCATCGTTTCAAGGGTTTACTATTCATAAAACACTATTCAACAACCAATTTAAATTGCAATCTCAACATTTAACCGCAGAAAATGTTAAAACGCTATAAATACACGTTCTACAATTGCCAAGGAACATTCTAGAAGCATCAAAACGCTTTAAACAACAATCTACGGATAAATTCTAAAAATCACAAAGTTAACATACATAACATTTAAATGCACAAATAATGTGCTTCCCTCACCTTAGGTAGTCCTAGTCGCTAGGAAAACAACGCTGGACACCTCGGAAACCACCCCGCACGAGCTCACGCGAAGATTGAACGATTGGAAGGTTGAATTTTTTTTTCCTTTTCCTCTCAAGGTAACGGCCTGCTTGGCTGTTTTTCAGCTTTTATTTATTTCTATTTTGCTTTGTTTAACTATTATAAGGTGACTACTTGGTCAAAGGGTCAAAGCCCTTGGTCAAACAACTTAAACTTGGTCAAGATGACTTATTTCAATGCATTTTAAGCTAAAATAACTAACACCAATATTAATTCTAGCTAGCAACAATTAAAATATAAAATTTAAGTCATCTAAACACTAGTTTCACTATTTGCTGAGGACTAGAAACCGTTCTCTAGCTATCGCTCCCTAAATGCAATGCACGTTGCGACAGCAAGGAAGTAACAATTAATTCTCAAAGAATTTAAGGAAATATAATTACCAAAATAATAGACAAGTAATTTTCACATTCCGGGCTTGGGTATTACACCCTCTCCCCCTTAAAATAATTGCGCCCACGCAATTCTTACCCGGTCAAGAAACAACTCTGGATACTGATTCCGAACCTGGTCCTCTCTTTCCCAAGTTGCTTCCTCAAACCCATGATGATTCCACAGAACCTTTACTAACGGAATACTCTTTCTGCGAAGCTCCTGAATTTTCCGATCCACAATTCGAATCGGTTTCTCTTCATAAGACAACTTTTCTTCAATCTGCAAAGGCTCTGGTTCAAGTACATGTGAAGGGTCTGGATGGTATTTCTTTAACATAGACACGTGGAACACATCGTGCAGTCTCGACAAGCTCGGAGGCAAAGCTAACCGATAAGCCAAAGGACCTACCTTTTCAGTGATCTCATACGGACCCACATACCTGGGACTAAGTTTCCCGCTTTTACCGTGCCGAATCAATCCCTTCCTAGGAGAAATCTTAAGAAACACCCAATCTCCCAAATCAAACTCAAGATCCCGACGGTGCTTATCCGCATAACTCTTCTAACGACTCTGAGCTATAAGCATATGCTGGCAAATAAGGTGAACATTATCTTCCATCTTAGGTAACACAGTCGGATCAACTGTTCTCATCTCTCCAACCTCTTCCCAATACAATGGGGATCTGCATTTCCGACCATACAACGCCTCGTAGGGAGCCATACCTATAGTAGATTGATAACTATTGTTGTAGGCAAACTCCGCTAAAGGAAAAAACTTCTCCCAGTTCTTCCCAAAGTCTAGCACACATGCCCGAAGCATGTCCTCTAAGATCCTGATAGTTCTCTCAGACTGGCCATCAGTTTGTGGATGATATGCAGTACTGAAGCTCAACTTAGTTCCCATGACCACTTGCAACTTCTGCCAAAAATGAGATCTGAATCTGGGATCTCTATCTGACACTATACTCTGTGGCACACCATGCAATCTCACAATATTAGCAACATAAAGCTCAGCTAGCTTATCAAGGCTATCTTGTTTGTTCATAGGAATAAAATGTGTAACTTTAGTCAAGCAGTCCACAACAACCCAAACAGAATCATATCCTCTCAGAGATCTAGGAAGATCGGTCACAAGGTCCATTGTTATATGCACCCACTTCCATTGCGGAATCGACAACGGCTGTAGAAGCCCGGCTGGCCTCTGATGCTCAACTTAAACCCTCTGGCAAGTCAAACATCTGGATACATACCCAGCAATCTCCCTCTTCATATTGTTCCACCAGAAGTGTTGTTTCAAATCTCTATACATTTTAGTACTGCCCGGGTGAATTGTATATCTCGAATTATGTGCCTCGGACAGAATCTCCTTCTTCAAAGTCGGATCACCAGGAACACACACCTTGTCCCTGAATCTGAAGATACCATCTGCATGTAATTTAAACTCCGACTCTCCCCCTTTTGATTTTTCTTGGATCTTCAAGATGTGAGGATCAGTCTTCTGAGCCTCTTTGATCTGTGCTAGCAACCCTGACTGAATCTGCAAACTAGCAAATCGAATCCCTACCTCAGTAGCTTCTGGTTTCCATGAACAAATTTCTTCCAAAGTCTCCCAATCCTTGATAATTAAGCTTGCAACAGTAGCCTTTCGTCTCAAAGCATCAGCAACAACATTTGCCTTACCTGGCACGTAGTTAATAGAACAATTGTAACCACTCAATAGCTCTAGCCATCTCTGCTGCCTCATATTTAGATCCTTCTGTGAAAAAAAATACTTGAGACTCTTGTGGTCAGTAAAAATTTCAAATCTGCTACCCCACAAGTAGTGACGCCACTTCTTCAAAGCAAACACAACTGCAGCTAACTCCAGATCATGTGTAGGGTAATTGACTTCATAAGGTTTCAACTTCCTCAAAGCATAAGGAATCACCTTACCATTCTGCATTAAAACACATCCCAATCCTTCCTTAGATGCATCACTGTAGACGACAAAGTTTCTGTTCCCTCAGGTAAAACTAGTATAGGAGCTGTAGTTAGTCTCTTCTTCAATTCTTGAAAACTAGATTCACATTTGGCATCCCAGTTGTAAGCAACTTCCTTCCGAGTCAACTGGCTTAAAGGCCCAGAAATTTTGGAAAAGTCTTTAACAAACCTCCGGTAGTAACCTGCCAACCTAAGAAAACTCCGAATCTCTGACACCGTCTCAGGTCTCTTCCAAGAAGAAACAACTTCAATCTTAGCTGGATCCACTGAAATTCCTCGATCTGAAATGATATGGCCAAGAAAAGATATCTGATTCAACCAGAATTCACACTTGCTGAATTTAGCAAAAAGCTTGTTTTCCTGCAAAGTCTGTAGCACAATCCTCAAGTGTTGCTCATGTTCAGCCTTGTTCTTCGAGTACACTAAAATGTCGTCAATAAAGATTACGACAAACTGATCAAGATAAGGTCAGAAAACTCTCTGCATCAAGTCCATGAATGCGGTTGGAGCATTCGTCAATCCAAACGGCAACACAACAAATTCATAGTGGCCATATCTAGTCTTGAATGCCGTCTTTGGTAAATCGTCACTCCGAATCCTAAGTTGATAGTAACCCCCCGAAATTATTTACACAATAATGGTTCCAGCTTCCTACCCATTATTAACATGTATCTCCTCGGGTCACGCTTGAGTATCACATCATAGACTCCCGCCCTAACTCTATCTTCCTTATTAGTGAACCAGAACATAGTGCATAGGTGCTCTTTGATGCAGTGGGGATGAAATAAGGTGACACACTACGATCACGTACAAAAGTGCTGCCCTTCGCCTCGGCAATATGGAACCTCTCAACAGCTCCCGTTCTTGTATTGGGTCCTATTAGGATAGGTAGGCTAGGGTGACTCATGCCTTTGGGTTGTATCATTAAGCGCCTGGGCCTCTAGGAATGCCTAAAGCATGGTCCTATGTATCGGGTTACGGCACGCTATACTCGAAGAACTCCATACCCCTAACATAGTGGTATGGGCTACTTTTAGCAACAAAAATAATACAAGCTACGAGCTACGAGCTACAAGCTACAGGCTACAATGCTACTTAGCTACAGAAAGGTACCTCCCTTACTCAATTCCCTAGCATGAATTTCGGGAGGCAGAGGGAAAGGATAAATCTTTTCCCTCCTGTGACCCCCCTACCCTAACAAGAAATGTTTCCCTTCCGTCACTACGCTCCTTCTCCCTCGGGGAGGTAAGCTCAGGTCTCTCTCTGTATGAGTTGCCCAAATATTACAGCTCCCCTGCGCTTTTTGTACGGCAGGGAGCCTCATGCTCAACAGCTCTATAAGAGAGGGGATCCGTTCCTGCCTTCCCCCAGAAGGCAATCATTGGCTTGGATATAAACTGTCTCCTTCTTCTAAAGAAGAAGTTGAGGAAAGACTTGTTAGATTCGTTTCATCCTTATCCCAGAAGGAAGTCACTGGCTAGTATAGGAAGGAAGGATTTTAATTCTTACTTCTAGGGCGGTCTGGTACTAGAGTCTCCCCGTAGGAGCCCCTCGGGAAGGCTAGTTTGATCTGTTCCTACCTTTCCCCAAAAGGCAGTTACTGGCTTGGAAGTTGTTTTCGTTGTTAAAAGGAGTCCATGCCGGTTGGGGGAGGTGAGAAGAAGCAGAGAGGCAACCCTCGTTAGTCGTTACACTCCTCAAGTGCTCAACGCTTGTGAGACCCCATATTTTGCTTTATCTCGATTTGTGTGCTTTATCTCGTTTTGCGTGAATTGACCTATTTATGTGGTATATGACTTAGAATGTGATAATTGTGTGATTAATACTCCTAGAACATGCTAAGTGTGCATTCATGAAATTTTCATAAAAAACGGAATCAGAAATTTTATCGTCAGTTTTGATGAATAGTATTTTTGAACACCTGTCCGCTAAAATTTTTACAGGGGTGTTTTAAACATTTTAAAACCTAGTCCTCGGGTATTAATAGACCCGTGTTTGATTAAAACAGATTTGGAATCGGTTTTGGAATTTTAAAGATTTTTACACCTTCTTTTGCAAGAAAACGAGTTTTAAGCCGAGTCGGGTGAAACTATTTTAATGTAACCTTCTTTGTCACCTAAAATATAATGTCTAGAATTAATTTAAGTGTTAATTTGTTAGTTGAGCAAGAAATACTCAAGAAATGAATTAAAAGACTAGAAAAACAATTAAAGGACTAAATAAACTACTTTGACTTTGCATTTTTTTATTTGACCAAGCCTTTATATGCATAATATCATCAACACACACAAAACACAACACAAAACACACTCAAAAAACACACACATAGCCGAGAGCTTCAAGGGAGAAAAGAGAAAGAAATTTCAAAGGTTTTCAAAGCAATTTTTCATAGAAAAACCTAGTTTTTATCCGTAGAACTTCGTGCCAAGTTGGATTCCGCTTGATGGGTATGAATTGCACACATATCTTTGCTTATATCGCATCAAATGTGAGAGAAAAATTCTAGATCTCAAAAGTCATATTTTATGTTTTTGCTCATAACTGCATTTTGAACAGTTAGAATGCTAATTTGAAGTTATATTATTGCTCAGTGCATGCTAAGGATATTTATGTGTATTACTACGAGATTTGAACCATTGTAGCGAAATTATTTATTTTCGGGTATTAAAAGTTGATTAATTAGCCATTTGATCATTATCTTGAGTTGTTGTTGTTGGAATCGATTGCCATCGATTTCTAAAAGTTTGTTAATTACGTGATAACGCCGTTATAATGCCGAATTTTCGATTGCGATGTTTGGGTGAAAATCCAGAAATTTCAGCCTAGGTGCATTGAGGTTTTAGGGTTGTTGGGCTTGATTTTGATGTGTCTTGGTTGGTTTCCAAGAGGGCTAATATAGTTGATTGAATGGGTGAGTGTTTGAAACTGATTTGGAGTTGTTTGGATTAGTAGAATGTAAGATATGATTATTTGAAGTTTAGGTTGTCTTTCTTTAAATTGTTGAATTGAGCCTTTAGATGATTGGGTGGTGTTTGAGTGATTGAATTGTGAGTTGTTGATGGTTAGATTAGGGTTAGATTACGTGTTTCATGCATGTTAAGTTGGATGGCCTACTTTGTCATCTAACTTAGTTGTTGTTGTTTAATTGATTACTTGATGTTATATTGACGTTATATTGATGTTAAATTGATGATTATTGATGATTATGGATGATTATTGATTGATGATTGATGAACCGGGAGATAGGAAATTTTTCTAGATTGTCCTCCTGTGAATGATGTTTATTATTATTGCTGAGTCTTGGTATGTGTGTTCCACCTCTCGGGCAGCATCGGGCTGTCGGGTCAGAGACTACCCCCAGCTCGCATGACGGAGGTGTCATGGAGGGAGGGGCTAGTGAGGTACCTCGGGTGCGTGAGTAATGGGGACTTACAAGAAGAATGGTTGAGATTGTGATGGCGTTTAGAGCTACACCAAATTGAGTATCCTTTATTGATTGGTCATTATAGTTATGTGTTTATATTGTATTGATGTTTATTTGTGTGTTTACTTGCTCAAAGGATCATTTCCAAGGAGTATAGTAAATATTGTTAGAGATCTATCGGATCCTCACTGAGCTTGTTTTATATAAGCTCACTCTCTATTATTGTATGCATACAGGTGTCCTTTCGCAAGATTTCGGGTATGTGCCTCCAGAAGAGGAAAATGTGCCTTACGTGGATGAGTCTTATGTGCAAGAGTCTTTCCCATGAGATTGTTTATAGTTATTGTAATATGATGTATTGTAAAACCTACCTTAGTATAAAGACTGATGTATAATGGTTTAGTAGTCTTCTTTTGACATTGTTTAGATTACTAAATTGGTTTATAATCTATTTTGATATGTATGTTAAATTTAAGGTATTATGTTGGAACGGAGGCGTATAACTATGATTGGATCGTCTAAGAATGATTATTGTATAATATGGTTATGTTGTATGTTGTTAATGGTATTGAGGAATTGATTGTTGTTCAGTTGCGGAGTTTGATTGTATGATGTTCTGAGAGGTTGGTTTAGAACCTCGATGTCTTAATTATTGTCGTTATACTGCAGAAATTCCGTTGCGTCCTGACTGATTAAAGGTGGGGTCGAGTTGGGGCGTAACAAAGCTTCTCCGTATCCTTTCGCTAGGGAGCTACAGAGTTCCTAGCTGCTAAGAGGGCTGTAGTTACCGAAGCTAAAGGCTTTAAAAGAGGCTTTAGCTTAACAAAAAAGAGAGTTTCATGTCCTCATGTAGGAGGGTATTAGGGCCTTTTAGAACTATAGGATTTCTTAGGCAAAAATACCCATTTCATTGAAGGCCTTCCAAGCAGCAGTTGTCCTCTGGAGGCAGATGACTCCCCTTACTCCCTTTCCAAGGGGAAAAGGCGGGAAGGATCAGCTACAAGCTACAAGAACTACAAGCAACAAGATAAGGTAAAGGCCTTACTCTATTCTTTCCTAAAGTCAGGAATATCGACCTTATTCTTGAGCTTATACGATAAGACTTTACATAGAAGAGTATCGTACAATCAAGATTCTGTATAAGTCTAGAAATAATAGGATTAAAGGTTCCTTAGTACCGTTCGGGACCCCTATAAAGGGTCCCTTCACTCCTTTCAGTTGCTTAAGGTCTAGTTCTATCTCTTTTTATTAGGAACCATACATTGGGTCATTTAGTCACTCCCTTGTATGCTCTCCCCTCTACGCTTTTGAGGGCATCCAGGGAGAGAGCTATGAGTCCGTTCCTTCATTCTCAATGAGAATCCATACCATAATGTCGAGTCTTAGGGAGTATTAGGACATTAGACATTCCTTACTATCGTTCGTGCCTCGTATAAAGGGGCACTTCGCTCCCATTTTGTGGCTATAACGATTCCCTAATGGGGTATTTTGAACTGTAGTTTTAGATGTTTATAATCCAAAGCCGAAGGCGAGGAAAGACTAGTAAGCGAATCCGTTCCTACATTTCCCCATAAGGAAGTCATTGGAGTAGGATGGTGTATGAGGGCGTTCCTTCCTTCTCCCAGAAGGCAGTCACTAGCTGAAAGTTGATGCACATTATGTCCTAGGGCTTTCTACAAGGAAGAGAGTCCCACTCCTGAGTGAAAACGAAAGACGAAGTAGAGTTTGTAACTACGTAGGTGACCAGTGAGCCACTACCTATTTTGTTGCATCACCACTGCAGCCGTTATAGGCGGCAGAGATGTTATTCTGAATGGTAGTGACAAGACGGCTCTAGTTGGTACATCCCATTGAAGAGAGCATTTTGAGTTGTACAAGGGATACACTGTGCTTGGGGCGGGCATTCTAGCTTCAAAACCTAGGGTGACTCGTGCTTTTGGGTTGTATCGTTAAGCACCCGGGCCTCTAGGAATGCCTAAAGCATGGCCCTATGTTTCGGGTTGTGGCACGCTATACTCAAAGAACTCAGCTCCATACCCCTAACCTAATGGTATGGGCTACTTTTAGCAACAAAAACAACACAAGCTACGAGCTACGAGCTACGAGCTACGAGCTGCGAGCTACGAGCTACAGGCTACAGAGCTACTTAGCTATAGAAAGATACCTCCTTTACTGAATTCCCTAGCATGAATTTCGGGAGGCAGAGTGGAAGGATAAATCCTTTCCCCCCTGTGACCCTCCTATCCTAACAAGGAACGTTTTCCCTCCGTCGCTATGCTCATCCTCTCTTGGGGAGGTGAGCTCAGGTCTCTCTTTGTATGAGTTTCCCTCGGATTACAGCTCTCCTCCGCTTTTTGGGCGACGGGGAGCCTCATGCTCAACAGCTCTATGAGAAAGGGGATTCGTTCCTGCCTTCCACCAGAAAGTAGTCACTGGCTTTGATATAAACAATCTCCTCTTTCTAAAGATGAAGTCGAGGAAAGACTTGTTAGATTCGTTCCTTCCTTCTCCTAGAAGGAAGTCACTAGCTAGGATAGGAAAGAAGGATTTTAATTCTTACTGCTAGGGTGATCTGGTACTAGAGTTTGCCCATGGGAGCCCCTCGGGGAGGCTAGTTAGACCCATTCCTTCCTTCCCCCAGAAGGCAGTCACTGGCTTGGAAGTTATTTTCGTTGTTAAAAGGAGTCCATGCCGGTAGGGGGAGGTGAGAAGAAGCAGAGAGGCAGCCCTCGTTAGTCGTTATACTCCTCAAGTGCTCAACGCTTCTTCGTATCTTTTCGCTAGGGAGCTACAGAGTTCCTAGCTGCTAAGAGAGTTGTAGTTACCGAAGCAAAAGGCTTTAAAAGAGGATTTAGCTTAACAAAAAAATAGTTTCATGTCCTCAAGTAGGAGGGTATTTGGGCCTATTAAAACTATAGGATTTCTTAGGCAAAAGTACCCATTTCATTGACAGCCTTCCAAGCAACAGTTCTCCTTCAGAGGCAGAGGACTCCCCTTACTCCCTTTCCAAGGGGAAAGGGTGGGGAGGATCAGCTACAAGCTACAAGAACTACAAGCAACAAGAAAGGGTAAAGGCCTTACTCTATTCTTTCCTAAGGTCCGGAATAATGGCCTTATTCTTGAGCTTATACGATGAGACTTCACATAGAAGAGTATCGTACAATCAAGATTTTGTATAAGTCTAGAAATAACTGGATTAAAGGTTCTTTAGTACCGTTCAGGACCCCTATAACTGGTCCCTTCACAGCTTTTAGTTGCTTAAGGTCTAGTTCTATCTCTTTTATTAGGAAACATACATTGGGTCATTCAGTCACTCCCTTCTATGCTCTCCCCCCTACGCTTTTGAGGGCATCCGGTGAGAGAGATATGAGTTCGTTACTTCACTCCCAACGAGAATCGATACCATAATATCGATTCTTGGGGAGTATTAGGACATTAGACATTCCTTACTATCATTCGTGCCTCGTATAAAGGGGCACTTCGCTCCCATTCTATGGCTATAAGGATTCCTTCATGGGGTATTTTACACTGTAGTTTTAGATGTTTATAATCCAAAGCCGAAGGCGATGAAAGACTAGTGAACGAATCTGTTCATTCCTTCCCCCAGAAAGAAGTCACTGGAGTAGGATGGTGTGTGAGGGCGTTCCTGCCTTTTCCTAGAAAGCAGTCACTAGCTGAAAGTTGATGCACATTATGTCCTAGGGTTTTCTACAAATAAGAGAGTCCCACTCCTGAGTGAAAACGAAAGATGAAGTCGAGTTTATAATTACGTTGGTGACCAGTGAGCCACTACCTCTTTAGCTGCAACACTACTGCAACCCTTATAGGCGGCAGAGATGTTATTCCGATTAGTAATGGCAATACGGCTCTGGTTTGTACATCCCATTGAAGAGAGCATTTTGAGCAGTACAAAGGATACACTTTGCTTGGGGTGGGCATTCTAGCTTCAAAACCTAGGGTGACTCATGCCTTTGGGTTGTATCGTTAAGTGCCCGGGCCTCTAGGAAGGCCTAAAGCATGGTCCTATGTATCGGGTTGCGGCACGCCATACTCGAAGAACTCTACTTCATACCCCTAACCTAGTGGTATGGGCTACTTTTAACAACAAAAACAACACAAGTTACGAGCTATGGCTACGAGCTACAAGCTACAAGCTATAGAGCTACTTAGCTACAGAAAGGTACCTTTCTTACTCAATTCCCTAGCAGGAATTGCAGGAGTCATAGGGGAAGGATAAATCATTTCCCCCTGTGACCCCCTTACCCTAACAAGGAATGTTTCCCCTCTATCGCTACGCTCCTCCTCTCTCGGGGAGGTGAGCTCAGGTCTCTCTATGTATGAGTCGTTCACTGTATTCTGGGTGATGGGGAGCCTCATGCTCAGCAGCTCTATGAGAAAGGGGATCCGTTCCTGCCTTCCCCCAAAAGGCAGTCACTGGCTTGGATATAAATAGTTTCCTCTTTCTAAAGACGAAGTCGAGGAAAGACTTGTTAGATCCGTTCCTTCCTTCTCCCAGAAGGAAGTCCCTGGCTAGGATAGGAATGAAGGATTTTAATTCTTACTTCTAGGGCAGCCTGGTACTAGAGTCTCCTCGTGGGAGCCCCTTGAGGAGGCTAGTTAGATCTATTCCTGCCTTCCCCCAGAAGGTAGTCACTAGCTTGGAAGTTGTTTTCATTGTTAAAAGGAGTCCATGCCAGTAGGCGGTGGTGAGAGGAATCAGAGAGTCAGCCCTTGTTAATCGTTACACTCCTCAAGTGCTCAACGCTACTTCGTATCCTTTCGCTAAGGAGCTACAAAGTTCCTAGCTGCCAAGAGAGCTGTAGTTACCGAAGCTAAAGGCTTTAAAAGAGGCTTTAGCTTTAGAAAAAAAGAGAGTTTCAAGTCCTCAAGTAGGAGGGTATTAGGGCCTATTAAAACTATAGGATTTCTTAGGCAAAAATACCCATTTCATTGAGGGCCTTCCAAGCAGCAGTTGTCCTTAGGAGGCAGAGGACACTCCTTACTCCCTTTCCAAGAGGAAAGGGCGGGGAGGATCAGCTAGAAGCTATAAGAACTACAAGCAACAAGAAAAGGTAAAGGCCTTACTCTATTCCTTCCTAAGGTCAGGAATAGCGGCCGTATTCTTGAGCTTATACGATAAGACTTCACATAGAAGAGTATCGTACAATCAAGATTCTGTATAAGTCTAGAAGTAACAGGATTAAAGGTTCCTTAGTACCGTTCGGGACCCTTATAAAGGGCCCCTTCACTCCTTTCAGTTGCTTAAGGTCTAGTTCTATCTCTTTTGTTTGGAAACATACATTGGGTCATTCAGTCACTCCCTTGTATGCTCTCCCCCCTACGTTTTTGAGGGCATCCAGGGAGAGAGCTACGAGTCCGTTCCTTCACTCCCAATGAGAATCGATACCATAATGTCGAGTCTTAGGAAGTATTAGGATATTAGACATTTTTACTATTGTTCGTGCCCCGTATAAAGGGGCACTTCGCTCCCATTCTGTAGCTATAAGGATTCCCTAATGGGGTATTTTACACTGTAGTTTTAGATGTTCATAATCCAAAGTCAAAGGCGAGGAAAGACTAGTGAGCGAATCCGTTCCTTCCTTCCCCCAGAACGAAGTCAGTGGAGTAGGATGGTGTGTGAAGGCGTTCCTGCCTTCTCCCAGAAGGCAGTCACTAGCTGAAAGTTGATGCACATTATGTCCTTGAGTTTTCAACAAGGTAGAGAGTCCCATTACTGAGTGAAAACAAAAGACGAAGTTGAGTTTGTAATTATGTAGGTGACCAGTGAACCACTACCTCTTTAGCTGCATCACCACTGCAGCCGTTATAGGTAGCAGAGATGTTATTCCGAGTGGTAGTGACATGATGGCTCTAGTTGGTACATCCCATTGAAGAGAGTATTTTGAGTTGTACAAGGGATACACTATGCTTGGGGCGAGCATTCTAGCTTCAAAACCTAGGGTGAATCGTGCCTTTGGGTTGTATTGTTAAGCTCCCGGGCCTTTAGGAATGCCTAAAGCATAGTCCTATGTATCAGGTTGCGGCACGCTATACTTGAAGAACTCGGCTCCATACCCCTAACCTAGTGGTATGGGCTACTTTTAGCGGCAAAAACAACACAAGCTACGAGCTACGAGTTATAGGCTACAGAGCTATTTAGCTACATAAAGGTACCTCTCTTACTCAATTCCCTAGCAGGAATTGTGGAAGGCAGAGGGGAAGGATAAATCCTTTCCCCTTGTGACCCCCCTATCCTAACAAGGAACGTTTCCCCTCCGTCGCTACGCTCATCCTCCCTCAGGGAAGTGAGCTCAATTCTCTCTCTGTATGAGCTTCCCTCGGATTACAGCTCCCCTCCGCTTTTTGGTCAACGGGGAGCCTCATGCTCAACAGCTCAATGAGATAGGGGATCTGTTCCTGCCTTCCCCCAAAAGGCAGTCACTGGCTTAGATTTAAACAGTCTCCTCTTTCTAAAGACGAAGTCGAGGAAATATTTGTCAGATCCGTTCCTTCCTTCTCCCAGAAGGAAGTCACTGGCTAGGATACGAAGTAAGGATTTTAATTATTAATTCTAGGGTGGTCTGGTACTAGAGTCTCCCAGTGGGAGCCCCTCGGGGAGGCTAGTTATGTAGCACCCCGATCCCTCTTGAGACCGGGAGTTCTAACAATCAATCTAAACACAACCCAAATCCAAACCAGGGCAAAATTTTAGGGAAAACGGACGGAGTCTCCTCTGTTTCAAGGCAAAAAGCAAACCTGCGACAACATATAAGTGGACCAATACCATGTCCAAACATTCAACCACCTCAAGGCCATCCGAGCCTTGGTTCACAACAAGCAATCACAAGCAAATATACATTCATGTTAGGCAATTAATCTATACTAACCCATTACATAAAATAGACTATCATATCTTTCTAACTCTTTTCCTTTGGCCATTACAAACATTCATTAAGGTTAAACTATTCTATCTGAATACATAAGCTAGCTTTTCATTCTACCTCAATTATCTATTTAAATTTAAATTACATTTCCTTTTGACATTAAATACATACAATACATAAAAACATACATCTTTACAACTTCGACAACTCAAGCCACATAGACACGCAAGACAACTCTTCAAGCACGAACTTTCACGAAATCACGAACTTTCCAGCTAACATGGCATTTCCTGAAATGTGGTGGTGAGGAGTGAGTATACACAACACGTATACTCAGTGAGGGCGAGATAGATATCGAATTGGAGAGAAAGAAATTCGTGCAATGCAAATAAGACAGTTAAGCAATATAACCGATAAGTAAGCAATCAAGACAAACAATCAATACAATAAGCAATTACTGAAAGCATTAACACAACCATTCAAAGCTATACCACACTCTGAAGGCTATGGTTCACTCATACGAGCAATGTACCATTTCACGAGCGATACATCAATCTCGAGCTTGATGTTGACAACGATGACAATAAGCGCGCAACCACCTTATAACTTCAGTTTGGAATACCCCGAGAGTAACCATCAATTCTACGACCCAAATCTCCCTGGGAGGCAACCCAAGCGAGAAAAGGGAATAGGACACAGAGCTAGAGCAACCAACACTGGCAACCCGAGGCTACACAGAGAGGCCTATCACTCACGCGCCTGACACTATGCAATGCAAGACACGATACAAGGCGATAAACGAACGATAGCACAACAATACGAATTAGAGGTGATAAACAAGATAACAAACATTTACAATCAAATAAGTAACAAGAACAACACCAACAAACATTATCAAGCAATAACAAGTATTCTATAGGCATTATAAGCATTCTATAAGCAATATAAGCATTCTATAGGCAATATACTATGAAAACACGCAAAATCACAAAAATGACCCCAACTTTCAAAACACTACTACTTTCAAACGAGCCACGAGTTTTGGAAACCGACTTCACCAATCCTCCTAGGTCACTACAAGGCACGTCTAAAGACCCCAAAACCTTACTTTACCCTAAAATTCACGCAAAGCCCCAATTTCCCCCTTTGCTCGTTTGAACTACAACTACCTCAACCGATTACCCAACCAATGTCACAACTACACCAAAAGTGCTTCCATGACGTACCTTGACAATGCCTTCATGCAAATCGAGAAAATTCCAAACTCGACCGAAACGACCCCAACTTTCACTAATGCATTTTTCTCATTTTTTCCATTACGCAACCTAAACAAACCATGCATTTAGGCATTCTAGCATACCTAGCACCTTTTCACATCAACAGAAAGCATAACAGTGCAACTTTATCGAAACGAGGTTTTACTATTCATAGTTTACTATTTAACTAACAATTTAAATTACAATCTCAAGATTTAACCGCAGGAAATGTTACAAAGCTATAAATACATGTTCTACAATTACTAGGGAACATTCTTTAAGCCTCAAAATGATTAAAATAACAATATACGGATAAAACCCAAAAATCAAAGTTAATACACAAAATATTCAAATGCACAAATAAACATGAAACCCTCACCTTAGACGCTAGGAAAACCTCTTAGGATGCCTCGGAAACCACCCCGTGCAAGCTTACGCGAAGAATCGAAGATTTGAAGTTGAAATGTTATTTTTTTCTTCCTTGCATTTTTCGGCCCTATGCATTCTGATTTTCAGCCTTCTTTTTTTTGTTTTGTGCTATTATGTGCTATTATAAAGATGACACAAGGTCAAATGGTCAAGGCTTGGTCAATGCTCACTTAAGTTGGTCAATCTAGCTTATTTTATGTATTTTAAAGCTATAACAACTAACACAATTTTAATTCTAGCTAACAACAACTAAAATATTAAAATTAAGACAATAAATACTAGTTTTCACTATTTGCTGAGGACTAGAATTCATTTCCTAACTATCGCTCTCGAAATGCTATGCACTTTGCGACAATAAAAGAATAACAATTAAATCTCAAAGAATTTAAGAAATATATCATTTTTGAAAAGCATCATAGTTTAAAATTTACTCCGGCTCGGAGCTACTTTTCATTTAATTGAAATCCGAGCATTTAAGTGCAAGAAAATAAAACCGATTGACATAAATATGAAAATAAAGCCACAAATGAATGTTTAACTAAAAATAAACACATAATTCAATGCTAACATTTATGATAACACTTAATTAAATGCAATTAAATGCCATTAAATGCATGTCGGGTTCGGGTTATCACAAGTTAGATCCATTCTTCTCTTCCCCCAGAATGCAGTCATTGGCTTGGAAGTTGTTTTCGTTGTTAAAAGTAGTCCATGCCGGTAGGGGGAGGTGAGAAGAAGTAGAGAGGCAGCCCCCATTAGTCATTACACTCCTCAAGTGGTCAGCGTTACTTCGTATCCTTTCGCTAGGGAGCTACAGAGTTCCTAGCTGATAAGAGAGCTGTAGTTACCAAAGCTAAAGGCTTTAAAAGAGGCTTTAGCTTAACAAAAAAGAGAGTTTCATGTCCTCAAGTAGGAGGGTATTAGGGCCTATTAAAACTATAGGATTTCTTAGGCAAAAATACCAATTTCATTGATGGCCTTCCAAGCAGCAGTTGTCCTTCGGAGGCAGAGGACTCCCTTTACTCCCTTTTCTAAGAGGAAAGAGCGGGGATGACCAACTACAAGCTACAAAAACTACAAGCAACAAGAAAAGGTAAAGGCCTTACTCTATTCCTTCCTAAGGTCAGGAATGACAGTCTTATTCTTGAGCTTATACGATAAGACTTCACATAGAAGAGTATCGTACAATCAAGATTTTGTATAAGTCTAGAAATAATAGGATTAAAGATTCCTTAGTACCGTTCGGGACCCCTATAAAGGGTCCCTTTACTCTATTCAGTTGCGTAAGGTCTAGTTCTATCTCTTTTATTAGGAAATATACATTGAGTCATTCAGTCACTCCCTTGTATGTTCTCCCCCCTACGCTTTTGAGGGCATCTGGGGAGAGAGCTATGAGTCCGTTCCTTCACCTCCAACAAGAATCGATACCATAATGTCAAGTCTTACGAAGTATTAGGACATTAGATATTCTTTAATTACTATCTTTCGTGCCCCGTATAAAGGGGTACTTCGCTCCTATTCTGTAGCTATAAGGATTCCTTAACAGGGGTATTTTACACTGTAGTTTGTGATGTTTATAATCCAAAGCCGAAGGCCAGGAAAGACTAGTGAGTGAATCTGTTCCTTCCTTCACCCAGAAGGAAGTCATCTTTTTAGGGGTAGTCTATGTTGTTCTTTTCTTTCGAGAGTCCTCCGATATTCCAAAGATTTTCTCTCTTGGGAACTCCACCCACACTAGGGGTTCGGGAAGACATTATTGAGCCTAGTAGTTCAATATACTCTAAAAGAGGCATTTCCTAGCTATCTCTCGTGCTAACATTCGAGAAAGCCAAATTTCTTATTGTTATTGTATTTTAGTTATCCATTTAAGTGCAGAACAAGACCTGAATTAGGATGATATTCATAGAGCTCTTATTCTTTGTGTACGTTATGGAGTCTCCACTCCATGTTGAAAGCTCTTTCAAATAACATGAGCGTTGAAAGTCTTCAATTAGACTAGAGCCTTAGATTCTTTTTTTTTGACTTCATTCAAAGGGGAATGAATTGGGGGAAACGCCAGACCTATTCTACGAGCTACTTCCAAAGGTGAGAAAGTCAGTTTCTCTGAGCTAGGATCACATGTCAGGGAAACAATTTAAGGTCAGCAAGAGCAATGCTAGTGAGCTATGGTCAAGCCAATGAATGATAATTACTGTAATTATGTAAGTGATTACAGAGACTAGTAGCAGGTTGGATAGAACACTCTCCAAAGTAGAGCCTTTCCTTGAATGGAATAGCTAGAGGGCGGCAGAGGAAATGAGCTTGGCTTATATGCCCTAGGGCTGTGGCCGAACCAGAAATCTACTCTCAATCGCTCTTTTTAGGTTGGCATAATATAGAAAGAGAGTGCCAAGAAACAACACATACCTATCACTTTTGGAAGGTTTGGAACCCTTACTCAACATAGGGTCCAAAAACCCAACATACCCTTTTTTTAGAGTGTATAAGGGGAAAAGAGCTCTTGCATCGTTAGCTGCTTCTCAGCATTTCCTGCCTGAGTTGTTGACCATCACCTGACCTGACCTCACACGGGAGGCCCCGAGCCGAGTGATTCTCCCCTAAAAAACTCTACATGTGATGTTCCGAAAATAGAAACATGTGATTTAGTAAATTAGAACCCATTTTGGGGTGCAACCAGGGAACAACTATCAACTAGTTTGAAAATTTCTTCCATTTAGTAATGGAAGTCATTCGTTGTCACTTTCTAAGGGTATGGTAGAGGCGCTTTAGAAGGTGGACAATCCTTCAGTGAAGACCTAACGAGAGGCTGAATTCAAAGACACCCAAGATCCACAAGAATCGTATGATCATCTATGGAGCGTAGCAAGGAGCCTTGGCTTCCACTCTCATCACCTCACTCAATCCTATAGCGAAAACTCGAGTCGAGGCGCTGCAAGCGAGCGAAGAAGCACTTCTTGTAACCAAAAACCTCATGGATCAACAAAGGCATGTTTCGGAGCACACCACGTTATTGATATTGCCAGCTTATTTTGGGATGACTACCACCTTCTTATTTGAGTATGGAATGAATATCGGACCCTACTGACGTTCAACCGATGACCGGGCCTAGTGTTACTTGCGGCTTTTCCTATTTTGGCTTGGATGAAAAGTACTGGACAAGAAAGGAAAACTGCCCAGCCTTTCAAGCCCTACAAAGTAAAAGGGAATGTGTTGTTGGCTACTTCAACCCCACTTCTGCTCCACTTCGATCCTCTCACATACTTCCTCAAGTGGCGGAACACTTAATGCCCAAGCAGTTACACGTTGTTGATTTTATACTCCTCCGGTAGAGCGAACAAGCATTTAATGAACTGTCTTGTGTTACTGCCTTTCAAGACGTTCACTGAATCCTTCATGATGTTTTGGTGGCAGGTACTAGTACATCGAAGTCTTAGAGAGCTGCTAGACTCTAGACAAGCCGTTACGAAGGGCCATCAACCCAAGTCAGGCGACCTGAAAGGACAAGACATAAACTAACCATTAAGGAAAATGGTAAATAATACAAATGATCAAGCTGGCAAATAAGGGATACAGGATGGATTTGTCCAGGGTATGTAAACTTCCTTATATATTCAGTCGGGTGTGAAAGGATTTTTTGGCCTCGGTCATTCTTCTATAAAATATTGATTCTATCAATCATTCCATTTCAGAAGAAAATCCCTCCCGAATAAGTAAATAAAGGCCCTGTGATTCCACAAACCAGCTCCTGGCCTTACCCGGCGGAACCGGCAGGGGGTATTCGGCATGGACGAAGAGAGCATCTGAAGTGTTGCTTTACCTTTGGTGATCACACATCGACCTGGGCAATCACTAGCTACAATCAATGGAATTTTGATTGATTATATTCAAGAATAAAAACCTAAAGCCCCACCCACCTTTTCTACATAGTCGTATAACCATAAAAAGTATTCTCTAATGCCATACCAAACCAAGACCTTTCCTACAAGGAAAAGCAAGAAGCTGCGGCTCTCCCTGGAGTGAGTTTTTTTCTGCAGGATTTAGGGATTCCTGTCTTTTGCTCATATTATATCCTATGGAGATGGATTGATATGGAGGGTTTCTACCTCTTACCTATTTACTTTTACTTGAACTGTTCAACGAGCGTTATAACGATCCAAAGGCTCGAAGACTTGGCTCCACACTACTCAAGTGGGGTGTCACATACACTGCAGACAAGAACTGCAGCAGTCACCAGTCTGGTCCCCTATCTCACAAAGTAGCTTGATGGCTGAACCACTCCCAAGGCGAATAGTGCCCTAGGTATAAGACACCGGCCGACTGATACTCCCGCGCAGTAGGAGCGGACTGAGTTGGTATTCATCTACGAGATACATACTTGTATGCCTTTCAAGGCTTCCCTCTTGTAAATATTCTCGGGTAAGAAAGCAGAACCTCACCTCTTTTTGTTGCTTAAACATAAACCTACTTTAGATCCACTAGAACATATAAATCTACTAGACTATAAACAAAGAAGTTGGTAGCAACAGAACTCTTTCTAAACCACTAGAGACAGTCACCTACAAGAATCAGTCTACCTACGCTACATTGTAGAGAGACCTTCGACTCCACGTGTCCGTTGAACAGTTCTGAAGTAGCTTCACGAGTGAATGAAGGTGCTATAAACAATAGTGAATACTTGTTCCATGGAGACAAACCCCTCTGGCGGAAAGGTTCCCTCACTATTAGACCGAACTCGCTGTGAACCTTTTCGATTATTAGTAGCAGCTCGTGAAGTAGCCCTCTTTTTTTACAAAAAAATGGATACATGCCCCTTTACAAATATAATAGAAGGTAAGGCAGTCAAGCCCTATCTAAGTCAATTTCATTCGTTGGTGGGAATGAAAAGGTTGTACCCCTATCATAAGAAGGCAATTTAGTTGATGGACAACTTTTTGCCAGGGGATGAGTCATTTTGGTAGTAAAAAAAGCTTATGCAAATAGCTCGCTAGAAGCTAAGAGTCTTATAGCCCAAAAACGGGAATAGCGGTTTTAGTAGTTCCTTATTATTATTACTAATCTATTTATAGTCAAACAAGCCTTGCACCTGGCTAACACAGAAAAAAGCACCATCCATTCCTCTGTCGAGCGTCTACCAACCTCTCCTTAGCAGTCGAGTTACTTCATACCTCTGTTGAGCAAGCGCCATTCCTCTCCCTATCGGTCGAGCATCTTCAAACCTCTACTTTTATAGGGCGCGTATAGAAGGAAAGAAAAAAATCCTTGAGTAGAGGGGTATACCAATGATAGTGAGACAACCTCCTATAGTATAAGTATAGTAAGTCGTTTCATAGTCTCCCAATGAACTGCACTTGCCTAATTTTATCCATGGATTGGGCGAGTTCAGCTAGGTCGGTACGGCCGATACCACAATACGAGTATCTTTTCCATGAACTAAAGAGAAAAGAAACAAATAGAACATTTAGGGGATTCATTCTATTTCTATTTGACTCACTACACTCAGGACAGGTTTACTATTGTCATCAACTAGGGAGACTTCAGTCAACTCCCTATCAATGAAAGTTGGTGACTTCTGTTCCAACTGAACTGGGAACAGTCAGGTGCACCCATTGGACGCTAGAGCCAATGTTCTACACACAAAAGGACTGCATTTAAAAAAAAGAAAATGTAAGTAAACCATGAGGTCTTACTATAATGAAAAATTGTCCCAATATCTTACTTTCTTTCAGACAATTCTATCTGATACGTAGTTTTTATGTTTTGTAGGATTTGTAATCAATGGCGCCTTTGGCTCTCTTTTTTTTTTTATGTGGAGGGATATAGCCTCATTATGAGCCTTAAGTTATATATGGATTGGGGAATCCCCCATAAACTTGTTATAGGTTGAGGAGGGGTCAGTCTAACCCCTATCTTAGTCAACCTCCCGAAACCTAATCCTATTTTTATTGTGGCAATTCTTTTCATTTTGTTTCATCTTCTCTTATGGAAATATGTCCTATCCACTTAATGGCGAGATCTTTCAAGAGAGAGCCATAATGAAATAATACACTGTCATAAATATTATTAAACTGGCCAATAGACTCTTTGGTGCTTTCTTGTTATATTAGGGCTGGCATTTTTTGCACTTTTTAATTACATTGTGCAACAATTGGGGTTGCCCAATGGATTTTCTATTGGGGATGAACGATGTCAGTCTTTTTCCCGCATTATAAACCCCCGGGTAAAACCCGCCTGACGAATTTGTAGAGCTTATTTATGATTGCGAACTTTTCCTCTAGCTACTAAGCTTAGAAGGAACGCTAGAAAGAAGAAATAAGAAATTGATTTCCCTTTAGCATATGCTTATGTAGCACTCCTCTTTTGAAGTTTCTTATGGAAAAATACTAGAATATGCTTTTCTCTATTCGGAGTAGGATTTCTCTTTCTTTGGGAAAAGAAGTAAGTCAGCAATGGAGCAAGCAAGCCCATAATATTCTATTTCTATTCCGTCTCCCTTTTTAGTTGGAGTTATATAGGAGAGGTCCATTAGGGGCACTAGTTACTGGTTGGGTTACATCGGTCCATAGGAACGCGAATACGGTCCATCTAGTCTATTCTTTGGGGGTTGCCTTCATCAAGTGTAAGTTCGATTACATCTAGTTCCAAGCCATGCATATAGGTAAAGAAGGGCAAAAGAAAGCCTGTAAAAGTCTTTGTCCCGCGAGATCCATTGTATGAGTCACCGTCTAAGTCTATTACTAGTGGCATTATATCACGAGTTGTAATTCCTCCAACAGGGCTGGGGCTTGAAGAATTCATATATATAGACTATGTCTTTTATAGGTCTGGGCTTTTGCTTTTCTAATCCCCTGAATTTGAAATGGAAGTTGTTGTTTCTTCTACCATTAATACAGTTTTAGGAGGAGTTGCACTTCTCCCTCATATACCAGTGTTTGAGACTCAGGCTAGAACGACTTCGTCCCTCTCCTAGGATTACCAGAGTGTCAGATTAGCCTTTGGATTCGTTCTGCCTTCTACTCTATATCCAATCTTTTTCCCTACCAGTCGCTCTTTTTGGCCGGCCTATTGATGGAGCAGGATCAGAACATGTTGAGCACGAAAGTGCGAAGTAGACTTTATTATTCTTCTTTTTATCATTGGTTTGCTTCTTTTTCTTTGCTAGTTATGAGCTAAGGTGGGTAATATAGGGTGCATAGTTGGGTGGGGTCAAGTTTGGGTATTTAAAAGGTCACTTATAATGGGCGTAGTAAGCTTAAAACGAGCCTAAAGTGAAGCATGTGTGCAAGTTAATTAAAACTCTAAGTTAGTTACGTAATATTATTCATTGAACTACTAAAATCATTTTCTAAACGAACTCTCCTATCGCTTCTAGCTCAATTGCACATTTTTTCCACTACTTTAACAGTTAATATGATTTAATAAAAATGCTAATTCACTAATAGAATGAAGTTTAAAAATGGGATGAATAGTGACTACATAAGATGGTTAACAAAGCACAGAAGGAAATACGAAAATAATGAATGCAACAGTAAGTCAATGTATGGCTAATTCTCGGGCGTCACATCCTCTCCCCCTTAAACAAATTGCATCCACGCAATTCTTCTTCACAAGAGAACTCTGCATCAACTAGAAACCAACTCCGATTATTCGTCATCAGTTGCTAAGCAAGAATACCATACACGAATTCTCGTGGGGGAGCTCATTAAGAAATCCCAGTTATATTGTCTGCGAACCTCACGTAATAAGGCCAAATAAAGGCTCCAATAGAGATGCTACTTCGAAATCCAAATAAGAATCCCGCTGGCATGAATACCATAGAAGAATAGGATCCCAACTAAGAGCGGCGAGAAAATACCAATAAAAGTTCCGAGCAAGAGTATTGTAAATAATACCAGATAATAAGGCTGAAAAGAATCCCATATACCAATTCTTCAGAGAGATGCTGACAAAAGAATACCAAAAGAATATCTGATGAGGAAATACCAAGAATATGCTCCAGGGAACTGTTATATAGAAACCCCAAAAGAAGCTACTCATTTATGACCGCTAAACACTGAAGAAGGCCTTAGAAGAATCCCAATAACTGAGCTCCAACTATATCCACCAATTCCCAAATAAAGGCTGATTAATTGCCTCTCATTTATGCTAATCAACATAATTTGGAAGGCCTGCCACAAATCGCATCTCTTAAGGGGAAGAAGGACCATTCGACGGCCTATGTATGCATACCAAACAATTGCATATGTATAAACATTCTTTAAACTATTATGCAAACACGTTAATAAAAGAGTTTGTGAAACAGTGTAATCATCAAAGTCATTCAAATACAGACATTACAAGCAACAGTTCAAGCAATTAATAATTCACGAAGTCAATTTGATGCATAACTAGCCACTTTGCTTCACTTAGCACACATTTAGCACGTAACACATAATTATATCATATAGGTGCACACATTCAATACAAAACACACAATCAAACATGTAGACATACACTTTTAAGACACACACTTAATCAAGCACACACGCAAGGGTTACTACCCGACAGGCCGAGGACCCTGTCCCGGCTTAGAGCTAACTAAGCTCTGATACCACCTGTAACGCCCCGATCCCTCACGAGACCGGAGGCTCTAATAACCATGCTATTCTCAACCCAATACCAAACCCGGTCACAAAATTTTAGGGGAAAAACGGACAGAGTTTCCCTTGTACTATGGACATTCTGAAAACCTGTAAATTCTCAAATAAGGTAACTACAAGGTAAACAATATTTTCATGGCTAAATATTTAAAGATTCATGGCCATCCGAGCCTTGAAGCAAACAACAGTTCCAAAACCACACAAGCATGCAAGTAACTTGTTTATAATATAGTCTAATAACCATGTCATTCTAGGATAACATTAAAACATAGTTAGAGATAAAACATTCTACACTAAGCCATTCACTCCCAAGCATGCAAAGCAACTAGAAATAGAAATATAAGTTATTACAAGCCATAGAATTACCACTGCTACTACATTATCAGACTTCCAGCTTACATATTACTCAAATACATACATGAGCTTTAAGGCCCCAAAATATATTATACATAGAACAACAAATTCTTCACATAGCAACCAGAAAGCACATCCGCCTCAGACAAATATCACACAGCAGCTAAGGCAACCCCACCAACTATGCCACCTGAAACATGTTAGCGAGGTATGAGCAACCACTGTTGCCCAGTGAGGGATATAGCCCCGGGGCGTGCAATGCAACATATAATACAGTTATACAACAATATCACTTAGACAATTTAAGAAGCAATGATAACATAAGTAACCACACATTTAAAAGGATACATTTCACACAATCCCCTATACACCAATCTTCACTGGTCTTCATTCACGATCCACGAACCACGAGCACGAGCACGATAAGCCGGCATAATCCCCAAACACTCTAGTGGGTGTACTCCGGATGTACTCCGATAATCCTACGACCCAACATCCCCTGGCAATCTCCGGACCAAGCGAATGAGGGACTAGGGCACGAAGTTTGAATATCCACCGGCAAGCCCTCTGCCGCCCAGCCGATATTCAACACTATGGTTGCACAACCACGATGCAATGCACTTAACAATGGCAAATTAATAGCAATAATATAAGCATTAACACATAGGAGGATCAACAAAGTAGGTTGACCTCGATGCAATTAGAATAGAAGCAATTATAGAAGCTAATAAGCAGTTTACAAAGGAACATATACAAAATAAGCATAGAATCATACCAAAAGCTCCAAATCAACTTGAAACCACATATAAACACTTAAGGAGTCATGCCATGGGTTTAGAAGTGTGAGTCAACCGAAATTGCACCTAAACCCCTTTGTTTTTCAAACTATTTCTCTTCCAAACCAAGGTTAATGATTCCATTTTCAAAGGAGACTCTCCAAACCTTCTAACTAACCCTCAAGGTACCCTCTCAACTCTCTAACTCATTCAAATGCCCGCGATTACCCCGAAAGCCCCAAATTCCCTCTTATGGCTTTAAACTACACATACATTGCCCGGGCTTCAAACAAGGGATATCAAGGCTTCTATAGCATCTAGGTAGCCTAAGGATACTAGAATTGAAGCCCGAATCCACCCGGATTCGCATTAACCCCGAAAGCCCTTTATTAAAGTTGATTATTTTACGTTTTATGCGATTATAGAGCCATGTAAGTGCACGGGGCTATTAGACTACCTTCATTAGCACCTAAGGCTTCTATTAGGAGTGTTGAATCAAGCTAATTCGAGCAATTACACAAAACCCTAGAAAAAACGTCACTATTCACCTCATGAATTAAACTAACGATTCCAACCATTTAAATTGCGAAATGATGGCTCAAATATGTTCTCTAGCATTCATATATATGGTATAATAGCATAGATAAATAATACAATAGCATTTGATCACATTTTCAACAAATCAAGAAAATGACAACTATTTAGAAATGCGAAAATAAGCCGTAAAATCCCTCACCAATACGCGTAGGAGCACCTAGGAAGCTTGCAAACACCCTACACTAGTTGCTCAAGGCTTGGCTTGGCTTGAATTGGAGAGTTGAAGAGCAAAAGTCAATTTTCTCCTCCTCCTAGCTGCTCTCGGCCTTGCACAGTGTTTTTTAGCATTTTTTTGTTTTGTTCTTTGCTAGTTATGAGCTAAGGTGGGTAATATAGGGTGCATAGTTGGGTGGGGTCAAGTTTGGTTATTTAAAAGGTCACTTATAATACGCGTAGTAAGCTTAAAACGAGCCTAAAGTGAAGCATGTGTGCTAGTTAATTAAAACTCTAAGTAAGTTACGTAATACTATTCATTGAACTACTAAAATCATTTTCTAAACGAGCTCTCCTATCGCTTCTAGCTCAATTGCACATTTTTTCCACTACTTTAACAATTAATATGATTTAATAAAAATGCTAATTCACTAATAGAATGAAGTTTAAAAATGGGATGAATAGTGACTAATAAGATGGTTAACAAAGCACAGAAGGAAATACGAAAATAATGAATGCAACAGTAAGTCAATGTATGGCTAATTCTCGGGCGTCACACTACGAGCCTAGGTCACTTTGAATCTGATGTCTTAGGAGAAGGAAAAAGAGATCAAAACAATGTCTCTTGTTAGCAGTGATGCGAGCCAATGCTCATTCCTGTCAGTGCAGTCAGTCTGAGCAAGATAGTAGTAAGAATAAGTAAGGAAAGTTGCGTTGGAAGTAGGAAGTAGGTTTAGCTCTTGTGCATTTCTTTTGAAGGTTTACTTGCTTACTTCTTAGAGTAAGGCGAGATCCTATATGAATGAATTTCTTTCTCGATGAGAAGAATATCTCGAGTCTTAGCCCTTGCGGTTCGAAGATGCTTGATTTCTCAGTCGGAGGGGTTGAGGGAGGGATGGATGGAAGAACTTCCGAAACGGTAACACGGGGGACTCTCTCGCCTAAAGGGAGTCACGAGAAAAAGCTGATTCACTAGCTACCATTCAGCCTATGAATGCAAAAAGAAGAGCTAATTCTTGCACAAAAAAACCTTGCGTGGATATCTTATACTATTGATCGGACTCTAGAGCATGGGATTCATACTTCCGCCACAACTTTTTCTTGCTAACAACGGATTCGATGCCATCTAATGCATGCCTCCCCCTCCAAGTTAGGACAGAATAAGCGGATATTCCCCTTACTAGGGATTCTATGCATCATTCATGTGCAATGCCTTCTGTTTCACTTACAAAACCTATTGCATTTTTCACCTATTTGTCCAAGGCAAGGAAAGCGGGAAAGGAAATCAGGTAATGCAGTCAAGCAATTACGATAGTGGAAATTCTTCCACTACCCGCCAACAATAGGAAATCCTTGTACAAAAGCTCACTCTTGGCAAAATGGCCCCTTGCTAGGTAAAACAATTGACTTGCTAATAGCCAAAGAAGGGCATTCAATTCCTAGAATATGTCACTTGCCGATACTAGTTCCAGAGCAATAAGGTAAGCTCCTTGCTAGGATGCTAAAGAGATGCCCTTGAGAATCATATCTCTTAATTGTAGACCTTTCGGGGCATATTCCTTTCTACTATAGCATAGGGATAGCACTTCCTTTAAATAGTCAATTTCCTATATGCAAAGAATTAAGGGTCAAGAAGTTACTTACCGCTCCGTGGGGGACAACTTGTCCTATTCCTTATACTATTTCTCCTTGCTCGACCCAATAGACGTAATCGTCTTCAATGGGATAGCTTGATGGACATCTTCCAAAATTCTCCAAAACAACATTCTTCTTCACTTGTTAAAGAGAGCATCTTGCAAAGACCCTATTCTTTGATAGCTTGGCTTGCATTCGATGCTTCTGATCCAATTCCTTCTCAGCGAAGATGTCCAGAATATGTTCATGCCAAGACCGGGAAGGACGCATCTAACAGCTACTCACGAGATGGCAAAGCAAAGGTAATCAAGGCAATTGGCCTACTCGAGACATTAAATAGTGTCAGTTTATGTTATGAACTCCTTCTCAAGCAACAAGAGGGCATTCTAACAAAGAAAAGAGAACATCTATGCGGGGATATCTAAACTATTGGATTAACCGCAAAGAGAGCAAATAGATCAGAAGAAAGAATCATTGTTGATTGGGAAAAAAACACTATAGAGGTTTGAAGATGCTCGACCGATAGGGAGATGAATGAAGCTAGGATCTGCTCTTTTCATATCCTGGACTTAAGAAGGAGCGCCGGGCAACTAAGTCAACCGGTGCCTTTCCTAGAAGGCTTTAAGGTAAATCTATCGATTGAGCTTTCTCTCACTTAATTACAAGTCATCTTCTATGAATAATAAATGTTCTATTTACAATCGTCCCAGAGAAAAGGCATTCTTCACACCCATTTTTAAGATGTTCCAGTGTCGAATAGAAGCACAAGAAGAGTTCTAACAGTCTTCATATTGGCAAAAGGGGCAAAAGTGTAATACCCGAGCCTGGAATGTGAAATTTTCTTGTTTATTATTTTGAAAATTATATTTTCTTAGATTCTTTTAGATTTAATTGTTACTTCTTGGTTGTTGCAAAGTGCATTGCATTTCGGGAGCGATAGCTAGAGAGTGTTTTCTAGTCCTCAGCAAATAGTGGAAACTAGTATTTAGGTGACTTAAACTTTATATTTTACTTGTTGTTAGCTAGAATTAAGTAGGTGATGTTTATTTTAGCTTAAAATGCATAAAAACAAGTCTAATTGACAAATTTTAAGTTGTTTGACCAAGTGCTTTGACCTTTTGACCAAGTTATCACCTTATAAGCTTAAAACAAAGCAAAATAAAAAAAAATTAAAAGCTGAAATCAGGAGAGCAGGCCGAGAGTTTGAAGACAAAAAAAAACCATTTCAACTTCCAATCGTTCAATCTTCACGTGAGCTCGTGCGGGGTGGTTTCCAAGGCAACCAGCGTTGTTTTCCTAGCGACTAGGAGTGTCTAAGGTGAGGGAAGCACGTTATTTGCGTATTTAAATGTTATGTATGTCAACTTTTTGATTTTTAGATTTTATTCGTAGATCGTTGTTTTAATCGTTTTGAAGCTTCTAGAATGTTCCTTGACAATTGCAGAACATGTATTTATAGCCTTTTAACATTTTCTGCAGTTGAATGTTGAGATTGTAATTTAAATGTCAATTGAATAGTAATTTGTGAATAGTAAACCCTTGAAACGATGAAGTTGCGCTGTTATGCTTTCTGTTGATGTAAAAATGTGCTAGGTATGCTAGAATGCCTAAATGCATGGTTTGTTTAGGTTGCATAATGGAAAAAATGAGAAATATGCCTTGGTGAAAGTCGGGGTCGTTTAGGTCGAGTTTGGCATTTTCTCGTTTTGCATGTTGGCATTGTTTCGGGAAGCCATGGAAGCACTTTTGGTGCGATTATGGCGTTGGTTGGGTGTTTGGTTAGTATAGTTGTAGTTCAAATGAGCAAAGGGAAAAATCGGGGCTTTGCGTGAATTATAGGGTTTAGTAGGGTTTCTGGGTCTTTAGACGTGCCTTATGGTGACCTAGGAGGATTGGCGAAGTCGGTTTCCAGAACTCGTGGCTCGTTTGGAAATGTTAGCATTTTGATAGTTGGGGCCGATTTGTGATTTTGCTTATTTTCTTGATATTATGCCTATAGAATGCTTAATTTTGTTTGATATACTTGTTTGAATTGATTCTGATTGAAATGCTTATCAACTGTTGCTATTGCATGCGAGAGTAACCTACTTTGTTATTCTCCCACTTGTGGCTTTGTAGCTCGATTGTTGCATTGTCTATTGTCTTGCATTCATAGAGTCAGGGCGGTGTGATGGGCCTCTTTGGCTAGCCTCGGGTTGCCAGTGTTGGTTGCTCTAGCTCCGTGTCCTATTCCCTTTCTCGCTTGGGTTTCCTCCCAGGGAGATTTGGGTCGTAGGTTGATGGATACTTCCGGGGTATTCCAAACTGAAGTTATAAGGTGGTTTGGGCTGGCGCGTCGTCATCAAATTTGTGATTGAAAGTTGCTCGTGGAAAGAGTATCATATCCTTTGAATGAGTGTTTATAGTTTTAATGCTTGCCTTGCTTTATTGATGGCTTTGTTGTATCTCTATATGATATTTGTATGAATTGCTTGACTAATTGCATTGCATACTCCTCTCATCTCGGTCCTTGAGACCAATGGCCCTCGCTGAGCAATAGTTTTTGCTCATTCCTTTCTATACTATATTTTTACAGGAGTAGTTAAAGCAGACCCTATTGAGGTAATAGAGGAGGAGGAGCAGGTGGAGGTGTTTTCGTGATAGCCCTTCTTTGCTTTGCTGGTGGTTGGTTGCCAGACTTTTGTGCGAGCCATGCTTGATGTGTTTAATGCTTGGTTGTTGCTTTATTTTGAGGCTTATAGCCTTGTATGTAGTTCTATTTCGAGACCTTAATGGTTTTTGTTGTAAAGGTTTAAAGATTGTAAAGTTATACTCTTATGACTAGTAAAGAATTGCATACTAATGGTTTAATTGTTTAGTGGCACGAATACTTGTGTAGTATGCATGACATTTTTGGTTTGAAAAGTTGGTTAATAAGAAGATGTACGTTTTTTGAAAGAAAGTCGGCTTGTTTTAATTGTTTTTATGGCTTTCGCAAGTATTATATTGAATGTAAGGTTTTCGGATCATCCACGGTACAGAGGAGACTCCGTCCGTGTGTCGGGTCCGGGCTTGGCCTTTTGTGGGGTCGGGTCGGGGCGTGACATCTTTAGGTGGTATCAGAGCATGATAGTCTTGCATGAGCCGGGATATGTTTCTCAGTCTGTGGGGGAAAAGGTACAAAATGCTAGAGTCTTATTGTATGGTTGTTATGTGGAAAGAAACTGTTATAGCATGACTTTGTGAACTTAGAGTGCTTATGTGTTTAAAGTGAATTAGTTTGGCATGTCAATCTTGTGTTTTGTGAATTGCGTGTTAAAATGTTTGATTGTTATTGACTTGAGTGTTATCTAATCTTATGTGCTATATTCTGCCAGCTATTGTGAATTGCTACTATGCCGCCACGTCGTGGTACTCAAGGTCTAGGGTTAGATGAAGAGGCAGCAGAACAGGGTTAGCAACCGTTGCCTGAGCAGTTTATGGCTACTATGACCACTGCAGTTGACCGGATTACCCAGGTACTGCATGAGCAGAGGCAGGACAGGAATAATAATCCCCAGGGAAATCAAGCTAATCCTAGTGGATAGGGGTATAGGGTTGAGAATAACCAGTTAGAGAAATTTCTAAGGCACGAGCCGGGTAAGTTCTTTGGAGAGCCGGATGATGAGGCAGCCGAGAGATGGATTAACCGTGTTGAGAAAATTTTCGCTGCTTTGAGGTACACTGATGAGGCAAGATTAGATTATGCGTCATTCCTGTTTGAGGGTAATGCAGAGCAGTGGTGGAATACTGTCAGATTGAGGTGGGATTGTGAGGATGTTCCACATTTATGGGATGATTTTGTAAGTGAGTTTCGGGACAAGTATATTCCCGAGATGGCTATGGAAAGGCGGGAAGATGAGTTTGTGGCCCTGAAGCAGGGAAACATGACTGTTGCATAGTATGAGGCTAGGTTTGTTAGTCTGTCGAGGTATATGCCCGAGCTGGTACGGCCAGCTAGGAGGATGATTCATAGGTGTGTTCGTGGGCTGAGAATGGATATTGAGTTGCATTTGACTGGGCAGACCTATACTACTTTTCCTGAGGCATTCCAAGCAGCCTTGAAGTTTGAGAAACGGAAGGCTGAGATGTTAGCTGAGAGTAGTCAGCCAAGTAAGAAACAATACTTGGGCCAGAGCAGCCAAAGTCAGCCGAGGCAGTATCAGACTTCTACACAGGTTCCTCAGCAACGTTCGTATCAGCCTCAGCATCAGATTCAGGGGAGACCAACTGTGACTAGACCCCAGCAAGGAGCTACAGTTCCTACTACTGCCAGAGCCCCAGCACCTACGGGAAACACTGTTGTAAGGCAAAATCAGCAGTGTAACTTTTGTAATCGATCGGGACACGTTGAGGCTAATTGTTGGAGAAAGAGTGGTAAATGCACAGGTTGTGGGAGCGATGACCATAGGGTGAGAGATTGCCCTAAGTATAGGAATGTTCAGGGCCGTACTGGAGGCCAAGGTGTGCAGAATAGGGCTGCAGGTGCAGGTCCAGCACAGAGGGTACAGGCTAGGGTCATTGCACTAGATGCAGAGGAGCTGCCCGACACTACAACTATAGTGGAAGGTACATTTCTTCTCAATACTCAGCCAGTTAAAGTTTTGATTGATCCCAGAGCTACACATTCGTTTATAACTCCTGCATGTGCACGATCGGTGAATGTTTGCATTGATAAACTGCCGCATGAAGTTGAAGTTAGTATGCCTTTGGGTGCAAAATTAGTTACTGAGTCTATTTGCAAATCTTGTGATATATGCAATGAGAACCGTAAATTTCCTACTGATTTAATTATATTGCCCTTCCGTGATTTTGAAATCATTTTGGGAATGGACTGGTTGGGGAAATACTATGCTCAATTAGATTGTAGAACAAAGATTGTTTATCTTCAGATTCCTGACCTACCGGTACTAGAGATTGTTGGGAACTGCAGGGCTGCCCGAATACCGCTGTTGTCATCAATCAAGGCTTCTGAGTTGTTGAATAAAGGTTGTGAAGCTTACTTATCTTATCTGATCAATCAGCCTACTGATAAGTTGAATTTGAATGAGGTTCCAATTGTTAAAGACTTCCCTGGTGTATTTCCTGAGGAATTACCGGGTTTACTACCGGATAGGGAGATTGAGTTCGTGATTGACCTTATGCCAGGCACTGCGCCAATTTCTAGAAGTCCTTATAGAATGGCATCGGCTAAACTTCAGGAATTGAAAATTCAGTTCCAGAACTTGCTTGAAAAAGGGTTTGTACAACCTAGTTCTTCGTCGTGGGGTGCGCCTGTGTTGTTTGTGAGAAAGAAATACGGCACGCTACGGTTATGTATTGATTACAGGGGACTTAATCAAGTCACGATTAAGAACAAATACCCCTTGCCGTTGATTGAAGAATTGTTTGACCAGTTGCAGGGTGCAAGTGTTTACTCTAAATTTGACTTGAGGCAGGGTTACTATCAACATAGGATTCGGAGTGACGATATACCAAAGACGGCATTCAGGACTAGATATGGTCACTATGAATTTGTTGTGTTGCCGTTTGGATTGACGAATGCACTAGCCGCATTCATAGACTTGATGCAGAGGGTCTTTTGACCTTATCTTGATCAGTTTGTCGTAATCTTTATTGACGACATTTTAGTGTACTCGAAGAATGAGGCTGAACATGAACAACACTTGAGGATTGTGATATAGACTTTGCAAGAAAACAAGCTTTTTGCTAAATCCAGCAAGTGCGAGTTCTAGTTGAATCAGATATCTTTTCTAGGTCATATCATTTCACATCAAGGAATTTCAGTGGACCCAGCTAAGATTGAAGTTGTTTCGTCCTGGAAGAGACCTGAAACGGTGTCTGAGATTCAGAGTTTTCTTGGGTTGGCAGGTTACTACCGGAGGTTTGTTAAAATTTTTGGACCTTTGAGCCAGTTGACTCGGAAGAAAGTTACTTACAACTGGGATGCTAAATGTGAATCCAGTTTCCAAGAATTGAAGAAGAGACTAACTATAGCTCCTATACTAGCTTTACTTGAGGGAACAGAAAACTTTGTTGTCTACAGTGATGCATCTAAAGAAGGTTTGGGCTGTGTTTTAATGCAGAATGGTAAGGTGATTGCTTATGCATCTAGGAAGTTGAAACCATAAGAAGTCAATTACCCTACACATGATCTTGAGTTAGCTGTAGTTGTGTTTGCTTTGAAGAAGTGGCGTCATTACTTGTGGGGTAGCAGATTTGAAATTTTTACAGACCACAAGAGTCTCAAGTATTTGTTTTCACATAAGGATCTGAGTATGAGGCAGCAGAGATGGCTAGAGCTATTGAGTGGTTACAACTGTTCTATAAACTACGTGCCAGGTAAGGCAAATGTTGTTGCTGATGCTTTGAGCCGAAAGGCTACTATTACAAGCTTAATTATCAAGGATTGGGAGACTTTGGAAGAAATTTGTTCATGGAAGCCAGAAGCTACTGAGGTAGGGATTCAATTTGCTAGCTTACAGATTCAGTCAGGGTTGCTAGCACAGATCAGAGAGGCTCAGAAGACTAATCCTCACTTCTTGAAAATTCAAGAAAAAGCAAAAGGGGGAGAGTCGGAGTTTAAATTATATGCCGATGGTATCTTTAGATTCAGGGATAGGGTGTGTGTTCCTGGTGATCCGACTTTGAAGAATGAGATTCTGTCCGAGGAACATAATTCGAGATATACGATTCACCCGGGCAGTACTAAAATGTATAGAGATTTGAAACAACACTTCTGGTGGAACAATATGAAGAGGGAGATTGCTGGGTATGTATCCAGATGTTTGACTTGTCAGAGGGTTAAAGTTGAGCATCAGAGGCCAGCCGGGCTTCTGCAGCCGTTGTTGATTCCACAATGGAAGTGGGTGCATATAACAATGGACCTTGTGACCGATCTTCCTAGATCTCCGAGAGGATGTGATTCTGTTTGGGTTGTTGTGGACCGCTTGACTAAAGTTACACATTTTATTCCCGTGAACAAATAGGATAGCCTTGATAAACTAGCTGAGCTTTATGTTGCTAATATTGTGAGACTTCATGGTGTGCCATAGAGTATAGTGTCAGATAGAGATCCCAGATTCAGATCTCATTTTTGGCAGAAGTTGCAAGAGGCCATGGGAACTAAGTTGAGCTTCAGTACTGCATAGCATCCACAAACTGATGGCCAATCTGAGAGAACTATCAGGATCTTGGAAGACATGCTTCGGGCATGTGTGTTAGACTTTGGGAAGAATTGGGAGAAGTTTTTGCCTTTAGCGGAGTTCGCCTACAATAATAGTTATCAATCTACTATAGGTATGGCTCCCTACGAGGCGTTGTATGGTCGGAAATGCAGATCCCCATTGTATTGGGAAGAGGTTGGAGAAATGAGAATAGTTGATCCGGCTGTGTTACCCGAGATGATTAAGTTGGTAGATAATGTTCACCTTATTCGCCAGTGTATGCTTACAGCTCAGAGTCGTAGAAGAGTTATGCGGACAAGCACCGTCGGGATCTTGAGTTTGATTCGGGAGATTGGGTGTTTCTTAAGATTTCTCCTCGAAAGGGATTGATTCGGCACGGTAAGAGCGGGAAACTTAGTCCCAGGTATATGGGTCCGTATGAGATCACCGAAAAGGTTGTTCTTTTACCTTACCGGTTAACTTTACCTCCGAGCTTGTCGAGACTGCACGATGTGTTCCACGTGTCAATGTTAAAAAAATACCATCCAGACCCTTCGCATGTGCTTGAACCAGAGCCTTTGCAGATTGAGGAGAAGTTGTCTTATGAAGAGAAACCGATTCGAATTGTGGATCGAAAAATTTAGGAGCTTCGCAGAAAGAGTATTCCGTTAGTAAAGGTTCTGTGGAATCATCATGGGTTTGAGGAAGTAACTTGGGAAATAGAGGACCAAGTTCGGAATCAGTATCCTGGGTTGTTTGTTGACCAGGTAAGAATTGTGTGGGCGCAATTGTTTTAAGGGGGAGAGGGTGTAATACCCGAGCCTGGAATGTGAAATTTTCTTGTTTATTATTCTGAAAGTTATATTTTCTTAGATTCTTTTAGATTTAATTGTTACTTCTTGGTTGTTGCAAAGTGCATTGTATTTCGGGAGCGATAGCTAGAGAGTGTTTTCTAGTCCTCAGCAAATAGTGGAAACTAGTATTTAGGTGACTTAAACTTTATATTTTACTTGTTGTTAGCTAGAATTAAGTTGGTGATGTTTATTTTAGCTTAAAATGCATGAAAACAAGTCTAATTGACCAATTTTAAGTTGTTTGACCAAGTGCTTTGACCTTTTGACCAAGTTATCACCTTATAAGCTTAAAACAAAGCAAAAAAAAATAAAAAAATAAAAGCTGAAATAAGGAGAGCAGGCCGAGAGTTTGAAGAGAAAAAAAAAACCATTTCAACTTCCAATCGTTCAATATTCACGTGAGCTCATGCGGGGTGGTTTCCAAGGCAACCAGCGTTGTTTTCCTAGCGACTAGGAGTGCCTAAGGTGAGGGAATCACGTTATTTGCGCATTTAAATGTTATGTATGTCAACTTTTTGATTTTTAGATTTTATCCGTAGATCGTTGTTTTAATCATTTTGAAGCTTCTAGAATGTTCCTTGACAATTGTAGAACATGTATTTATAGTTTTTTGACATTTTCTGCGGTTGAATGTTGAGATTGTAATTTAAATGTCAATTGAATAGTAATTTGTGAATAGTAAACCCTTGAAACGATGAAGTTGCGCTGTTATGCTTTATGTTGATGTAAAAATGTGCTAGGTATGCTAGAATGACTAAATGCATAGTTTGTTTAGGTAGCGTAATGGAGAAAACGAGAAATATGCATTGGTGAAAGTCGGGGTCGTTTAGGTCGAGTTTGGCGTTTTCTCGTTTTGCGTGTTGGCATTGTTTCGAGAGGACATGGAAGCACTTTTGGTGCGATTATGGCGTTGGTTGGGTGTTTGGTTAGTATAGTTGTAGTTCAAATGAGCAAAGGGAGAAATCGGGGCTTTGCATGAATTATAGGGTTAAGTAGGGTTTCGGGGTCTTTAGACGTGCCTTATGGTGACCTAGGAGGATTGGCGAAGTCGGTTTCCAGAACTCGTGGCTCGTTTGGAAATGGTAGCGTTTTGATAGTTGGGGCCGATTTGTGATTTTGCTTGTTTTCTTGATATTATGCCTATAGAATGCTTAATGTTGTTTGATATACTTGTTTGAATTAATTCTGATTGAAATGCTTATCAACTGTTGCTATTGCGTGCGAGAGTAACCTACTTTGTTATGCTCCCACGTGTGGCTTTATTGCTCGATTGTTGCATTGTATATTGTCTTGCATTCATAGAGTCAGGGCGGTGTGATGGGCCTCTCTGGGTAGCCTCGGGTTGCCAGTGTTGGTTGCTCTAGCTCCATGTCCTATTCCCTTTCTCGCCTGGGTTGCCTCCCAGGGAGATTTGGGTCGTAGGTTGATGGATACTTCCGGGGTATTCCAAACTGAAGTTATAAGGTGGTTTGGGCCGGCGCGTCATCATCGAATTTGTGATTGAAAGTTGCTCGTGGAAAGAGTATCATATCCTTTGAATGTGTGTTTATAGTTTTAATGCTTGCCTTGCTTTATTGATGGCTTTGTTGTATCTCTATATGATATTTGTATGAATTGCTTGACTAATTGCATTGCATACTCCTCTCATCTCCATCCTTGAGACCAATGGCCCTCGCTGAACAATAGTTTTTGCTCATTCCTTTCTATACTATATTTTTACAAGTGTAGTTGAAGCAGACCCTATTGAGGTAATAGAGGAGATGGAGCAGGTGGAGGTGTTTCCGTGATAGCCCTTCTTTGCTTTGCTGGTGGTTGGTTGCCAGACTTTTGTGCGAGCCATGCTTGATGTGTTTAATGCTTGGTTGTTGCTTTATTTTGAGGCTTATAGCCTTGTATGTAGTTCTATTTCGAGACCTTAATGGTTTTTGTTGTCAAGGTTTAAAGATTGTAAAGTTATACTCTTATGACTAGTAAAGAATTGCATACTAATGGTTTAATTGTTTAGTGGCACGAATACTTGTGCAGTATGCATGACATTTTTGGTTTGAAAAGTTGGTTAATAAGAAGATGTACGTTTTTTGAAAGAAAGTCGGCTTGTTTTAATTGTTTTTATGGCTTTCGCAAGTATTATATTGAATGTAGGGTTTTCGGATCATCCACGGTACAGAGGAGACTCCGTCCGTGTGTCGGGTCCGGGCTTGGCCTTTTGCGGGGTGGGGTCGGGGCGTGACATCTTTAGGTGACAAAAAGTCTCCAAATAGTCAATATTGGTTGTAACCTTTACCAGCAAGGCATGCTTTGTAACGATCAAAACTATCGCCAGATTTCAACTTCACACAGTATACCCACTTGCTGCCAATCAGTGGTTTGCCAGGTGGTAGAGGAATAAGGTCCCATATATGGTTTTCTTTAATAGCATCTAACTCCTCAGTCATGGCATATTTCCAACACATGCTTTTCCGGGAATCTTGAAAAAATAATTTCTTTTTTATTAATTTCCCTCGTTGATTGGGATTAAGCAATTCATAGATTTGGAAAAAGGCAAAAGGTTATTTCAATCTGATAGCAAGAATTTTGCATCTAGCATTTCCATGTGCAGCCTCGGCAGCCACACAACTTACACAGCACAAGCAGCATACAAGTAAGGAGCATCGCCAATGAACAACCAGTGGCCCTTACTCAAAGAAGCAGAAACAAAACGACCACAGGGTCATCAACTAAATCAAATGTTAGAGTTAGGAAATGAAGTTGAGTATCCCGCAAGTAAAAAAATTCGACGATGAGATGCTGAATTGTGTGCGCACCACCACCATCGCAAAACCTACATTTTACAAAAAAGAATGGGAGAGGCTGGATGGAATTCAGCTCGACTGATAAGGAGAGGAAGGTAGATACTCGACCTATCGTTTGAGCATCTTCAAACCATAACACTCTCCCGTCGAATCAATAGACCCATGTCTGATTCTACTATGCCAACGGTTACACCCGGCTTATGACCCAACAAGCAAGGGCACTAATGCAAAAGCCCTTGCGCGTTAGCCCGCACATCTATTTTCTTGCTGGGCTAAGTGAACACTCCGTCCTAAAAAAGTGAAGGGGCCCACCTCACCACTCGTTTTCCCCTTATCACAGAAGCCACCAAAGCACAGGCGGCTCGCTCAATGCTTACGAACGAAAAAGTGTTTGTCGATTAGGTATGGGATACCTAATCCACTGGAAGACCTCTGAAAGGGGTTTATAGTTGATCACTAACCTTGGCATTCCCCTTTCTTGCTCATTTATGCTATTGATGTATTTTGGAGCGCTGGACTCTTACTTGGCCTAATTAGGACCTTCTTCAAGAAATCACCCACTTATTCCTGATTCAACCTTCTTAGATCTTCGGGCATCTAAACTCTTGATTTAGTAGGGATGCTTTTTTTCATCAAAACCCTTGCGATAAGGTAGCCTAAGTGCTTCCCACGTGTGACGTTCCCTTACCCCTTTGGCTTTTTAGGAACGTCACATGTGTAAAACTCCTTCGGGTTGGTACGGAGTGAGGAGCGACCTGCGAATTCGCATTCATTATTGTGCCGTATAGAGCCTACCTAGTAATAGTGTACTAACCCTTTATTCTTTTGGAACCATTGGACTTGATTGAGCATTAACTGTCCATTTTAGGGGAATCCCTTTTGGCTTGCTTGAACGTCTATGTCTACTACCACGATTAGAAAAGGATTCCCTACCCTAACAACGGGATACTTTCCACTATTCTATCATTTAGAATAAGAAATAAATCTTTTTTTTATATGCTATACGCTTGTATCCCCTTTATCACCTAAAAAATGAGTGGTTAACACCGGTTTCGACACAATAAACGGGATTGTCACGAGCTGGACTCAAACCAGCACCTTTGGGCAACGAGTAGGAGGGAGCCTTGACTTAAGCACTGTACAAGTGCTTAAGGCTCCTCCGGGCCATGGCCAGAACTATCATATAAGGCAAGGCTTGGAAGCAAGCTACCAGCCCCTATTAGCAAGAATTGGGCTTGGTTAGTAGTGCCTGCCCAATTTGTCTTGCCCGTAAAGCTGACCCATGAATTCTTCAGAGCGGGCCGGCTGGCCGAGCGTATGGGGACTGTCGAAGAAGTGCCTCAACATGCCGCAACTACTACTTTGACTCCTTTTATGCAATTATGAACTCCACATAACTTTCTCAATTCCAACGCAACTTATCCTTTTGGAGCTGACGTAACAAACTACGTAAGCCTCTCAACGAAGCCAACATAAATCCGATCCGAATAAAAGAAAGAAATGGCAGTTTCATTATGGTGGTATACCAGCCGCCTGTTCTGGAACTTCCAGTTCCAATCAAAACATATAGATCTGTAAATACCTTTGTATGTATAGCCACATCAGTCGTGCTTGTAACACCCCGATCCCTCTCGAGACCGGGAGTTCTATCAATCAATCTAATCACAACCCAATTTCAAACCCAGGCATAAAATTTAGAGAAAACGGACGGAGTCTCCCTTGTTTCTAGGCAAAATGCAAAACCTGTGACAGCATATAAGTGGACAAATACCATGTCCAAACATTCAACCACCTCAAGGCCATCCGAGCCTTGTTCTCAACAAGCAATCACAAGCAAAAATACATTTCCAATTTACAGACTAACCTACCTCTTCACATCTTTCACAAGTACATTCATGCTTGACAATTAAACCATACTAACCTATTGCATAAGTTAGACTATCAAACCATTCTAACTCTTTTCCTTTGGACATTACAAACATGCATTGATGTTAAACTATACTAACTAAATACATAAGCTAATTTTTCAAATCACTTCAATAACCTAATAAAACTTAATTACATTCTTTTTAATACTAAATACAAACAACACATGAAACATACATCTTTGCATCTTTGACAACTCAAGCCACATAGCACGCAAGACAACTCTTCAAGCACGAACATTCACGTAATCACAAACTTTCCTGCTAACATGGCATTTCCGGAAATGTGATAGTGAGGAGTGAGTATACTCAACACGTATACTCAGTGAGGGCGAGACAGTTATCGAGGTGGAGAGAAAGAAGATCATGCAATGCAAATAGACATAGTTAAGCAATAAAGTCAATAAGAAAGCATTCAATACAAACGACAATACAATAAACAATCAAAGAAAGCATTAACACAACCATTCAAAGCTATACCACACTCTGAACGCTATGGTTCACTCATACGAGCAATGTACCATTTCACGAGCGATACATCAATCTCGAGCTTGATGTTAAGAACGATGACAGTAAGCGCGCAACCACCTTATAACTTCAATTTGGAATACCCCGGAAGTATCCATCAATTCTACGACCCAAAATCTCCCTGGGAGGCAACCCAAGCGAGAATGGGAATAGGACACGGAGCTAGAGCAACCAACACTAGCAGCCCGAGACTACCCAGAGAGGCCTATCACTCACGCGCCTGACACTATGCAATGCAGGACACGGTACAAGGCGATAAACGAGCGATAACACAACAATACAAATTAGAGGCGATAAACGAAATATCAAGCATTTACAATCAATACTAGCTTTCAATTAACTTTTCAAGCATAACTATCATTAATAGCAACAATAACACCAATTAAACAAGTAACATCAGTTCAAACACGAAACGACAAATATCACTATTCAATCTCTAACTTCCAAAGGCAATTACTAGCAAACGAGCTACGGGATTAGGAAACCGATTTCACTACATTCACTTAGGCACTACAAGGCACATTTCTATGTCACTAAACCTCACTTTCCCAACCGAAGCCCGAAAGTCCACCTACTGCGGTTGAACTACAGTTATGCTAACTGGTTACTCAATCAACGCCACAACAGCGCCAAAAGTGCTTCCATACCCTCAATTGCAAAACCCCCAACTCAATTCGAGCACGGTTAACTTTTGGTCAAATGGCCCCTTTACGTTTCTTTATCTAATTTCCAATCTTAACAAAGGTCGATCCATTTTTATTTCACATTTTATCTTTCTATCACTAATGGCACCTATCCAAATCAAGCAATCGTAATTCGGATCACAATCCAAAATTCTAGGGTTTACTATTCATAATTAACTATTTATTATTTTTTCCCAATTTCAGATACGCAGTTTCAACCATAAAAATGGTAAATAACTATCAAACAATGCTCTACGAACTCAAAGGAAGCTATATCAAGCAATTACAGGCATTATAACACATTATATATCAAATCTAAAAATTTGACACAAAATTCAAATTCGAATTTAAATGCACAAAAGCATGAAAACCCTCACAGAGATTGAAGACCAAGACCCGCAAGGACCCGAGCTACGACCCCCGAACATTTCCACGCACGATTGTAGAAGAAAAATGCAAAAAAAAAAATTTCTTTTCCCTCAAGCTTTCGGCCATGGGAGGACATGGATGGCATTTTGCAAATTGTTTTTATTGATTTTTGCCTTGTTTTATTATTTAAAAGGTGACAAGGGCATTTTGGTCATTTGCAAAATCAATCTTTAGTTAAAAATTGTCAAATAAGCTTATTTTAATGCCATTTAAATCTAATTCAAGTTAAAACAATGCAATTAAATGAAAAATAACTAAAACTGGTTAAATTAAGCTAAAAACATTTTTCACTAAATCCGATTAATATTTCTCTAACTCTCATTTTGAAATACTACGATCCAACGATCATTAAACGGTCGCTAATCAAATGATGAACACTAATAGAAAACTATAATTTTTGAAAAGTAAAATAGTAGAATAGATTAAAATTCACTCGAGCTCAGAGTTACTTTTCTCATTTATTTGAAAACCGAATGATTTTAATGCAAGACAACTAAAACCGATTATTAAAATAATCAAAACAATCAAAATAATCAATATTCATTTAAAATAATTAATTTAACTATTGCTGGAATATTTTAAAGAATTAGGAAGTTAATGCTTGAAATGAATGTTTAACTAAAATTAAACACGAAATTCAATGCTAACATTTAAGATGACACTTAATGAAATTAAATTAAATACTATTAAATGCATGCTGGGTTTGGGTTATCACATCCTTCCCCCCTTAAAACAATTACGTCCTCGCAATTCATCTTCCAATAGAACTCTGCATCCACTGAATCCAACTCTGACTAATCTTCATCGGTTGCTGAGCAAGATAGTGAATAAGGATGCTTGTAGGTAAACCTGAATAGAAATCCCAACCAAGAATGCTGAGAAAACACCAACTAAAGACTAAAGCAAGGATACTGTTGATGATATCAATACCTCATATTAATGGCAAGAAGAATACCGAAGGAATACCCTATTTACGAATCTCCAGTAGAGTCTAACAAGTACCAAATAAGAAAATTAAAAGATAGCCAGAGCAGATGCACCTCATGCAGTGCTGATTACCGTAAGTAGACCTAGCTGAAAGTTCTGTAAAAGTATATAGAGAAGAATACCAAAGGCCAATCTCTAAATGAAATCCTCAAATCACTGAGTCCCTACTGCAACATCTTGGTAAAGCAGCAAGTATAGATTTCCCTTGAGTGGAAAGGCCGAAGGAGAAGCCGTAGACAATACAAGATAATAAGTCGAAGCAGAATTCCAAGTGTAGGATCTCCCAATAAATGCCAATAAGAAAAAAAAATACTAGCAGAATGCCCAATAAGAATTCCAAAGAATACCGAGAGTAATACTACACAATAAGTCCGATAGGAATTCCCTTTACCAAACCAACTGAGGGATGCCAAAGAAAATACCCGAACAATGCTCCAGTAAGAAAGTACCAATAATTGCCTAATAAGACAATCAAGTTAGATAACAAATACAATTTCCCAGCTAGACGAAAACCCTAAGAAAAAATACCGAGCTGGTGCACAATATACAAAACCGAACTCTGAGGCCCCTGCACTGTTTGCCAAATGAATACTTCATACAACCTTGCCAATAAGGAAACCCAATAAGAATTCCACAAGAATGCTACCAAGAGCCATCATATAGAACCCCAATGAAAGTTAATTTTTTTTTTATGATTGCCAACCACAAAGAAGAGTCTTAGAAGGATGCCAATAACCGAGCTCCAAAGACAAACACCAACTCACAAATAAAGGCTAATTAAATGCCATTCATTTCCTGCCAATCCATACACTTTGAAAAGCCAGCTGTGAACCACTTTCTTCAGGGGAGAAAGAGGACTTACTTACCATTTCCACGGGACATGTATGAATGCCAAGATATCACATTTATACACATGCCTTAAACTATTATGCAAGCAAGTTTATAAAACAGTTCATTCAACAAAGTCACTCAAGCACGACAATCAAGTCAAGCACAACATAATCAATTCAAATCACGGCATAACCAATTCAATATATTCTAATACACACATTACAAGCAATACTCCAAGCAGATAACAATTCACGAGATCAATTCGATTCACGATGTCAATTCGATAGGTCAATTCAATGCACAACTAGACACTTCACTTCACTTAGCACACAATTAACACATAACACATAACTATATCACATAGGAGCACACATTCAGGTCAAGACACACAATCTCACAAACAAGCATACATTTTCAAGACACATTTAACAAGCACACATTCCAGGATCACTACCCACTAGACCAAGGACCCTGTCCCGGATTATGAGCTAAACAAGCTCTGATACCACCTGTAACACCCCGATCCCTCTCGAGACCGGGAGTTCTATCAATCAATCTAATCACAACCCAATTTCAAACCCGGGCATAAAATTTAGGGAAAGCGAACGGAGTCTCCCCTGTTTCTAGGCAAACTGCAAAACTTGTGACAGTATATAAGTGGACCAATACCATGTCCAAACATTCAACCATCTCAAGGCCATCTGAGCCTTGTTCTCAACAAGCAATCACAAGAAAAAATACATTTTCAGTTTACAGACTAACCTACCTCTTCACATCTTTCATAAGTACATTCATGTTTGACAATTAAACCATACTAATCTATTGCATAAGTTAGACTATCAAACCATTCTAACTCTTTTCCTTTGGATATTACAAACATGCATTGAAGTTAAACTATACTAACTAAATACATAAGCTAGTTTTTCAAATCACTTCAATAACCTAGTAAAACTTAGATTATATTCTTTTTAATACTAAATACAAACAACACATGAAACATACATCTTTGCATCTTTGACAACTCAAGCCACATAGCATGCAAGACAACTCTTCAAGCACGAACTTTCACGTAATCACAAACTTTCCCGCTAACATGGCATTTCCTGAAATGTGATGGTGAGGAGTGAGTATACTCAACACGTATACTCAGTGAGGGCGAGACAGTTATCGAGGTGGAGAGAAAGAAGATCGTGCAATGCAAATAGACACAGTTAAGCAATAAAGTCAATAAGAAAGCATTCAATACAAATGACAATACAATAAACAATCAAAGAAAGCATTAACACAACCATTCAAAGCTATACCACACTCTGAAAGCTATGGTTCACTCATACGAGTAATGTACCATTTCACGAGCGATACATCAATCTCGAGCGTGATGTTGACAACGATGACAATAAGCGCGCAACCATCTTATAACTTCAGTTTGGAATACCTCGGAAGTATCCATCAATTCTACGACCCAAAATCTCCTTGGGAGGCAACCCAAGCGAGAATGGGAATAGGACACGGAGCTAGAGCAACCAACACTGGCAGCCCGAGACTACCCAGAGAGGCCCATCACTCATGCGCCTGACACTATGCAATGCAAGACACGATACAAGGTGATTAACGAGCGATAACACAACAATACAGATTAGAGGCGATAAACGAAATATCAAGCATTTACAATCAATACTAGCATTCAATTAACTTTTCAAGCATAACTATCATTAATAGCAACAATAGCACCAATTAAACAAGCAACAACAGTTCAAACACGAAAATGACAAATATCACTATTCAATCTCTAACTTCCAAAGGAAATTACTAGCAAACGAGCTACGGGATTAGAAAATCGATTTCACTACATTCACTTAGGCACTACAAGGCACATTTCTATGTCACTAAACCTCACTTTCCCAACCGAAGCCCGAAAGTCCACCTATTGCGGTTGAACTACAACTATGCTAACCGGTCACTCAATCAACGCCACAACAGCACCAAAAGTGTTTCCATACACTCAATTGCAAAACCCCTATCTTAATTCGAGCACGGTCAATTTTTGGTCAAACGGCCCATTTACGTTTCTTTGTCTAATTTCTAATTTTAACAAAGGTTGATCCATTTTTATTTCACATTTTATCTTTCTATCACTAATGGCACCTATCCAAATCAAGAAATCGCAATTCGGATCATAATCCGAAATTCTAGGGTTTATTATTCATAATTCACTATTTATTGTTTTTCCCCAATTTCAAATACACAGTTTCGACTGTAAAAATTGCTAAATAACTATCAAACAATGCTCTACGAACTCAAAGGAAGCTATATCAAACAATTACATGTATTATAACACATTATATATCAAATCTAAAAATTTGACACAAAATTCAAATTCGAATTTAAATGCACAAAAGCGTGAAAACCCTCACAGAGATTGAAGACCAAGACCCGCAAGGACCCGAGCCACGACCCCCAAGCAATTCCATGCACGATTATAGAAGAAAAATGCAAAATAATTTTTTTTTCTTTTCCCTCAAGCTTTCCGCCATGGGCGGACATGGATGGCATTTTGCAAATTGTTTTTATTGATTTTTGCCTTGTTTTATTATTTAAAAGGTGACAAGGGAATTTTGGTCATTTGCAAAATCAAGCTTTAGTTAAAAATGGTCAAATAAGCTTATTTTAATGCCATTTAAATCTAATTCCAGTTAAAACAATGCAATTAAATGAAAAAAAACTAAAACTAGTTAAATTAAGCCAAAAACATTTTTCACTAAATCCGTGAAATATTTCTCTAACTCTCATTTCGAAATACTACGATCGAACGGTCATTAAACGATCGCTAATCAAATGATGAACACTAATAGAAAACTATAATTTTTGAAAAGTAGAATAGTAGAATAGATTCAAATTCACTCGAGCTCAGAGTTACTTTTCTCATTTATTTAAAAACCGAGTGATTTTAATGCAAGACAACTAAAACCGATTATTAAAATAATCAAAACAATTAAAATAATCAATATTCATTTAAAATAATTAATTTAACTATTTCTGGAATATTTTAAAGAATTAGGAAGTTAATGCTAGAAATGAATGTTTAACTAAAATTAAACACGAAATTCAATGCTAACATTTAAGATGACACTTAATTAAATGCAATTAAATACTATTAAATACATGCCGGGTTCGGGTTATCACAGTGCTCCTCGTTTCTTAAAAGTATATTTTTCCTGGGAACTTGGTCAACCAAAAATTATTATGTTCACGATTCTTCATCTACCGATGTAGAAAATGTTCCAATTTTCCATTCTCATATAAGGCTGGAAAGTTGGTTGGCAACAGGTCAGCACGAAGTGATTCATCATGCTCAAACATGAGCTGATCGTTTGTTAGGGACGGTTTATAGATCATCAAATTCCCACAAATGGAATGAGATGTGGGTCCATATAAATGATCGAGACCTCGTAAACAACAACGCTCCTTCCCCATATGGAGTTCGAAACACAAAGGCAGTTGAGTGAACTGTATCTTCTTTGTGTTAGTTGACCTATGCCGCACCCTGATTGCTGGGGTGGGGCTCGGGCTCTGAACCGTATGTGGGACAAGTTTCTGCCTCATACAGCATAGGCAGAAGACTGGGGGAAGTTTAGGAGATATGGGGAAACCTAGTAACTGCCAGTTGAACCGACCCTGTAGCGCCAATTCCATTCTGGGATAGGTGGCGAATACTAATCTAATAAGTAAAGTAGTCGTCGTCTGACCAATTGGCTCAAACACCAGACGACCCGTTCCTGCCCATTTTATCTCGCCTAAAATGGGATGGCTCTCTTAGTTACGCCGCGCCCCAACCTGAGTCCCCACGTCCTCTAGTCCAAGACTTGGTTGGATGTGGGATCTACTCCACGAGGAGAGGTACAGACGTAGATGATATCATCACGACTTCTCTTTTCTTACCGCTAGGCATGCTTAACGCCACTTTGTCAACTGGCATTACCTATGCTTTCGTATCTCCTAGTGTAGTAAGCATTGGGTAATTCCGAGCAGTGAGGCTTATACTCATTAACATTAGTTCATCCAAAGTTCCTTTCCCTTATGCCCGAATTATTGAATAAGCCATCTTCCTATCAAGGTTAATGAGTCAACTGAGTATCTCAGCGGCGGGATTGATTACCTGGATCGAATCAAAGTTCACGTCACCCGCCCTGAACAAATAGGAGGCGTGGGCCACATGTCGCACATAAGCCACCGGGTCGAACGACAGAAGAACACCCAACATAAAGATGCACACTCTTCCATGTGAAATATTCATCTTCATTGGAGCGTTTTGGTAGTAGTCGTGACCAATAGCCATCAACTATTAGCTCGTTGCTAAGGTGAGAGCTTCAAGCTTGATTTCTGGTGGCGCACCCCTCACACAAGCACTGCAGAAAGATTCTAAATATGAGAAGTCCCCCTTGGATTCGAGAAGAAGAAAATGAAGAACGGGAACAAAATGAAATAAGGCATTTCTTGCTTTAGTTTCGGATAAGCTTTTCCCAATTATGCTTGGTAATAGAATATGGCGGTTTGCTCTGACCAAGACTTCACCTTTTGCTCTGTCCATGGAGCATATGAATTTCCTGGAATGTTGATAGACCAAAATAGGGAATGAAGGGATAGGAATAGGAATTATAGTACCATTGGAAGAAGGGGCACCTATGGGAACATCTCTACTCACAAACCATTTCAATAGTACCGGTATTGCCACGCCACGAGGCATGACCATAGAAGTAATGAAAAAGAAAAAGTTATGTAGTTGGACCATCTGTTCTATCCGTTCGAGTTTTGCTTCTCTAGAGAAGATGAGAGGCTAAAAATTAAAGTACTCGCAACACATACCGAAAGGGTACAAATTAAGCCGACCATTAATGACTAGTTCGCTTTTAGAAACAAAAAACAAAAGCAAACTCTCATAGTTCGGAGCCCAGCTCTAACTACTTCTTCGTAAGTGAGGTGAGGTACTTCTTTCGATTTGAATAGTGGGTTGTCCTTTTTTGGTTGAAGTAGCCATGACTTTGGTCGTAGTTAGTTTAAACACATTAACCCAGTCCACTTGCAGCCATGTTGATGAAAATGACTAAGTTTAATGACTTTACTAGTCACTCGCCCTCGTATTAGAAGATTCTCGCCCTTGTAGGTGCTCATTCTATTTTGATTTGAATGGGCCAGGTCTGCCGAAGTACATATGGTCGGCCGTTCGGGTGTCTCGGTGATACAAGCAAAGAAAATATGATTTTTTATCACATCCCTCTCACTCAAAGCCCATTCTTACCAAAGGAGGAAATAGAATCGAATAATCTACCTTTTTTTCCTTCCTGTTGATTCCCTTCGACAATCAAGCTGCGTTTCCTTCTAACAAGTGACTGAGAGTTAGCAAGCAACCTTGGCCTCTTGACAGGAGGTTCACTGTCCACCCCCCCCCCCTTTCTGGTTCGGGTGCTATACGACGCCTTCACTCAAAGCTACGATCAGATCCGATTGGATTTGGTCCTATACGACCTAACCCCAGAACTTAGAACGGTAGGGCTCTTTGGACGGTAGAACGGGAAGAGGGGGAGTCATGCCTATTCTCTCTCTGGGAACGAGCAAGAACATCAAAAAAATTACAGACCGAATACATGTACATGATGTAACGACATATTCAAAAACACATGATCGAATTTGATAGGCTGCCCGTAGAAATTGTTTACCTACCGCATAACAATTCATTCTTATTTGTAGCGTGTAGGCCCATGACTGCCGAACGATCATAGTACAGCTGCCCATCTAATATCAAATCAATGGGTAGATCTCACTTCCCTTCCCCCATACCATAGCCGGAAGGGATAGCGTATCCACAAAAGAGAGAGTACAGGCCCTTGCCCTTAATTTAGTTTAGACACGACTCAAATGCCTTTATGCTATAGGTTGTGCTTTTTCCATGACAAAAGTCGTGACTATAAAGGGCGGGGCGGTAAGCTCTCTATCAACAACAGGACTTCAAGCCTTTGTAAACTCCTTGTTTGTGTCGTTGACTTTGTCAACGCTACTAAGGACCAGGGCGAGTGAAATTTGGTAGAGGCTCGAACAGGGGTTTACTAAGCGAAGGACCGAAGGCGGCTTTGCTATCGATCCTACTATACCACCGAAGGGCGGCAGGAAAAGCTGCAAGAAGATAGTGCGACTTTCTTTGTTCTCATGCCAGAGTGAGGGGCCCTATCCATCCGCTAACAAAGCCAGCTTTTAGTGAAGATTCGTTCATATGCTGCATGAGGGGGGGCCAGGTCAACCAGATGACGACTGATAGGGAAGGGTCTGACTAGTCTATGCTCCAGCAATTTAGGTAGAATTTTACTTAGCCATAATGCAAGCAGGTGAATTCTCGTCGAGGGCGCTTTCCTTGGCCTGAATACTTGTCTAGCACCTGCTTCTCTTTATGCCTCTGATTGTCGTTCCTCTGGTGCTGCGGTTACTATTGTTGTCAAGGGTGCCTTTCAATTCCACAAGCGTGGGGACCACAACATTCACTTCATTATGCTGTTTATTGCCCTATTGATTGCCACTCTACCACTGGACTTTGTGTCTTCCTTTGAAATTCTCTTATTTCCTAGAAGAGCAAAAAGCAAGACCTTTATTTTGCAATACTTAATATGGTCAAAATTCAGTGTAGAGGCAGAATACTAGGCTATGTCTGCAGTCACTAGTGAAGTGGTTTGGTTACGAAGGCTTCTATCTGATCTTGGGGTTCATCTCACCGCTGCAACGCCTCTTCATTATGACAATAACGACGCTATTCAGATTGCAACCAACCCTGTTGTTAATGAGCGTACCAATAATAAACAAAGTGGTTTTACCCTTATATATATAATAAAAAATGGGCGCTTCACTCATGAGAAGTGCTTGAATTAAAAGACATCCCTTTATTTCACCTTAAATGAGTAAGGCCTTCAGATTGCAGATTTGTTCACCAAGTCTCATACTTGTGCTCAGCATGAATTTTTGGTAGGCAATTCTCGCTTCTTGACCTTTCATTTGTTCGAGTTTGAGAGGGAGTGTAATATCATGTATTATTATAAAGTTGTATGAGGGCCCTTTCTATCATTTGCTTTCTTCTTGATTTGTATATGCCTGGGAAGTCAGATTTTATTTCATTGTCTTTAGTTTTACTTAAAGAGCTTAAGCCCCTCTTTTCCAGTCAATGAAGATTCTTATTCTCCTAAAACCTATCTCTTAAAGCTATAGATATCAGAGAAGACATGGGATGGAGTGATGATGACGACACATGAATCAGATCGGCGTGAATTTGACACTTCATGCATCCCCTGATGAATTTATTAGAATCTTGATCTGTCATATTCTTTTGGAATGATTTTTTTAGTGAGCATCTGGCTGTTGACATGTCCTCCGCATACTCAGGAGTACCCTGTAGCTTTCTTCGCTTCCTTTGATCAAAGATATTTTGAGTCTAAGTCGACCGATAAGACCTTTATTATTATTAGTAAGATCGGCCGGAGAAGTATAAAGGTGCGACACTTCTACCTAATGGATTCGAAGACTCGAGCTATCCCTCTCATCTCAAAATATCCATAACCACTTGCCTAAAAGTGCTTGATTCATGAACTTTATAAGCCGGAGACCCAAACCTCCCTCTTCTTTTTTACCTTCCCAAAGGAAATCTCTCTTTATCTTTTTTATCCTCGCAGCCACCCGAGGATGGACTGGTAAATAATGAGAGAGAATATGTAGGAAGGCTTGCTAACGAAAGGAAAAAACCTCTGCTGTGGATAAAAGGGTTAGTTTCCCACCTTTGGATAAATATACTTTAAACTATTCCAACAGAAAAGGGCAAGTCTCCTCTCAAAGCGTTCCACCACCGGCTCCCATATTGCCTTAGACTATTATTTAGTGCCCAACAGGAGACCAAGATAGGAGGATGGGAGGTAGCCCACCTTGCACCCCAAATCCGCCGCAAGTTCCTCTATGTTGATCACTTCCCCTACTGCTAAGATATAACTTTTCATCAGGTTTCTCTTTATTACTGAAACCGCCTCAAAGCAACGCAAGGTACATCTAAGGAGTTTGAGCTGCAAATGATTGGCTTCACATAGGAAAAGAGTGTCATCAGCAAACTAAAAGTGAGAGATAGGTGGCGCCTCGGGCGACTGACAAGTGAAAGTGTCCCGTTTTGTCATGAATCGATTCCCAGCAGGGGCAATCATCCGAACAACTCCAGATTCTATTGATTCAGACCTGCTGATCTATTTCATATGAAAATGCAAATCTTCATAAATGGGATAGTTCATCAAGCCACTAATATCTCCGGAGTTTGTTGTCTCATGAAAGCCTTTCCGCTTGCTAAGCTGAAGAAAGACACTTCCCAACAAAACCTACTATACTCTTTAAAAATAGCTCAAACTTGATATTTGAAAAGAATATCCGATAACTTTTCTTAAGTCAACTATTATATATTCAGCAGCTGCATCCTTAGAATGGAGTAATGGATAACAATCTATGAAGTGCTTCTAAACCACAACCTAGGTATGGAAAGAAACAACACCTTCTGATCAATGAAAGATCCTTTGAATATTGATTGAGACTCTATTTCTTTTTAATATATTTAATATAATAAACCCCGTCCAGAATAGAAGAGGGGAGCTATCTTCAAAGAAGAGAGTTGGAGGTTCCTTAATATGGGTTGGTTTGGTTCCTTTCATAATGGGTTTTGCTAGTAATTTCTATTCATCCGCTTATATTAGTAGAAGAGAGAAGTACGTTGAAGTTTACATCCTCATTCTGCCTGGATCCGGTATCATAAGTCATATCGTTTTGACTTTTTCAGGAAAATCGGTCTTCGGGTATCTAGGCATGGTTTATGCCATGATCAGTATAGTTGTTCTTGGATTTCTTGTTTGGGCTCATCATATGTTTACTGTGGGCTTAGACGTTAATACCCGTGCCTACTTCATCGCAGCTACTATGATCATAGCTGTCCCCCAATGGAATCAAAATCTTTAGTTGGATAGCTACCATGTGGGGGGTTCGATACAATACAAAACACCCATGTTATTTGCTGCAGGGTTCATCTTTTTGTTCACCATAGGAGGACTCACTGGAATAGTTCTGGCAAATTATGGGCTAGACATTGCTCTGCATGATACTTATTATGTGGTTGCACATTTCCATTATGTACTTTCTATGGGAGCCGTTTTTGCTTTATTTGCAGGATTTCACTATTGGGTAGATAAATCATTGGTCGGACATACCCTGAAACTTTAGGTCAAATCCATTTTTAGATCACATTTTTCAGGGTTAATCTGACCTTCTTTCCCATACAATTCTTAGGGCTTTCGGGTATGCCACATTGCATTCCAGATTATCCAAATGCTTACGCTGTATGGAATGCCCTTAGCAATTTTGGCTCTTATATATCCGTAGTTGGGATTTGTTGTTTCTTTGTGGTTGTAATAATCTCTTCAAGTAGTGGAAAGAACAAAAGATATGCTCCAAGTCCTTGGGCTATTGAATAGAATCCAACCACACTGGAATGGATGGTATAAAGTCCTCTTGCTTTTCATACTTTTGGAGAACTTCCAACTATCAAAGAGTTGAAAAGCTATGTGAAGTAAAAGAAGAAAAGTCACCGATTGCCACTAAGAACCTAACATAACTTTTCAAATTGTGGGTTCTAAAACCAATTGTGTAGGTCGGGCTTGAAAGCTTGAACGTATAGGCTGCACTTTGGATCACAATAGGTGGAGTCTCTAAAAGCCTTATAGGAGCATGAGACTAAAGAAGTCTGGCATCAATTAGTGTGAATGACTTCGACCAAAAGGTTAGCGCATCCGACTTCCATTCTTTTTTAGGGAAAGAACTGACCCCAACCAAGGGGGCTAGCTGCTCTTTTATCTGCTGTTGCCTCTGACAGAGAAGATGTGGCCAACTGCGTTAGCACTTGTTGAATTGCTCTTCTTTGAGTGCAAGAAATTTGAAGTAGTTCAAATAGCCCTGATTGACGATGCGCGAGGAAGTCCCTTCCCTCTCTCGTGGCCGGCCTATTCTTGTCCAGTAACCATTCTTTCGTTAAGAGTTCCACACTTTCCCTGTGGCATTGTATAGTAGAAAACATAACTTCTTCGAGGCCCCGTCGGCTAGGACAGAGATGTTGTACGTATAGACAAGGAAAGTCTATTTTTCCCAAAGTCTAGCTAACTCTAACCCAAGATTAATCTTGAAGAGGTTCTTCTTCTTTAGTAGCAGATTCGGATTCTGTATAAGAAGGACTGTCTCAACCCTTGAGTACGAAATTAGGCTCTTCCTTCATTCTATTATGCTATTATTCCCATCTCGGGAGAAAAAATAAAGAAGTACGTTGACGACAACAGATTCAATAGCTGGGGATCTTGCTAAAAAAGAAACTCCTAACCTTCAATCATTTAACTGTGTAGTCTTTAAACTCCCTTTTGGCCATGGAAAGTAGTCCAATTGCAACTTCTTCTGTGAATTCTTCTGCTGCAGAAAATTCAATACGATCCTTTAGATCCAATGCAACAAGATCAGCTCTTTCTCTGGCTTCCTTACTTGAAACCTTTTAGTCTATCTAGTCAGTCAAACAGTTTTCAACTCTGATCCTTTCAACCCTAGTTTCGCTGTAAACCAACGCCTTTAGTTGATCTAGTTGTTAGTCTCGTTCCTCTTTAGTCTAGCTGACAGCTTTGCCCCTGACTCGCTTCTATGCGCCTGCTTTCCGAAGTCAATATTCTCTATTTCCTCTATGTCGAGTACCATTACCTCATTATAGCTTTCCGAGAAATATATACCATGCCCCGGTATTAAATTAAATACAGTAGGTCTTTCGAGCCTTCCATGGTAAGTTTAGGCTTAGGAAGATTTGATCTTTGTTCCATTTAGTGAAGTAGATTCCAATTCCAGTGAAGGAAAGAGTGAAAATCCGATAGCTACAGGCCTTAGCCCTAAACTTATAAGATATCCTAAACCCCTCCCGCTACCGGTCAAGCTTCTTTTGATATGGAGCTTTCCCTGGATTCTCTTGAGGTCGGGGTTGAAGAATCTGGGTACTCAATAATGGGTTAAGCCTTTAGCTACGACTATTGGGGCAACTCAGTCTTTAGCATCCTAAACTAAAACTAAACAAACCTTAATGCCTCCAGGTAGGAGTCTTCCCCACCGAAAGAGTTATTCTCAGAAGGAGGGAAATGACATAAGAGGGGATTCCCACTCTCTTCTTTGGTATTGATGCCACCTCAAAACCTATATTCTCAGAAGCTTTCCTTTATGTCTCCGCCTTTGTCGAGCTTCCTTCCTAGCTTGATGAAGTTCAGTTACTCGCAGGAACTCTTTGAACCAACACTAGCTCCTTAAACTCCTTTCCTTGAAAGACAGGATGAATCAGAAGAGCTACTTTTAGTCTTAGCCCTAGCGTGGGTGAGTGGTTTATTTTATGGAGCAAAGGTCCTTCCACTTTGTCGATACCATTCCTTGTCACCTCGATAATGTATTCAAAAAGTAGCTATGTCTCCCTAACCTAAAGGTAGCTGTGTCATTCCTCCAACCAATTAGTCTAGTCGAGCAATCTTCACTTCAACACTGCTTAGGCGAGCTCTCCTATCTAAGGGAAAGTTTCTCTTCCACTCATTCATTAACCCTTTAGCCTCGCTTGTCCCCTCCAAACCTTTCTTGTGATGAAAGAAAAGAGGCTCGAAGACCTCAGGTGTGGAAACTTTACTAGCTTCGGTCGAATACCTAAAGTCCTACCCAGGCAAAACCTTCCTATTCGGTCAAGTGGCATTCCTCTTCTTTCAGTTCTAGTCGTATCTTCGGACCTATTCCTTAAGGTCGGAGCTATTAATTCCTACTAAAGGAATTCAACAACTAGGGGCATCCCCATTGTTTGCTTCGATTTATGCCATTCGATCCTCATACCATACCGAGCTGCCTAGCTCCAAGACTTGTAGTTTAGCCTATTACTAACCTTTCCTAGCCTATAGGGAATACAAGGGGGAATCCTCTCTGTCAGATAGCTATGAGTGAAAGAAGAAATATAGTTTAGAGTTAAATGTGGCTACTTCATCCCCTAGCATGAGTTTCCCAATTGGGGAAGAGAAAGAAGTTCGCTCCAATCTAACACTTATTAGTCGAGTAGTAACCCCCTCTTTTGCACCTACACTTCAGAGATTGATTGGTTGAACCAGTAGTCTTTTATAGGGGGACGAGACTAGTTCATTGACCCAGACCATGGACTGGATTAAAATCGACTTTGATGGGGTACCTAAAGCCCTTCTCATGCCGTTGGTGCGGGGGGACTCTTGAGATGAGAGATTTAGTTGGGGCATGGGAAAGGAAAAATGCCAATTAATCCACTAATCCACAAAAAAAAGTGTTGCTTCCTTTTCCACCGATCTCCTATGGAATCTCAACTATTCATTTACCAAAAATCATTTTCTTTGGCTAAACCTGTTGTCACTCCACTGGCTGTTAAGAAAGCTCCCATGAAGCCTTTTCCACTTGCTAAGGCTGGATCAATTTACTTCATCAGGATCGACCTCTAAAGTCGGTTCGTCCAAAGCCGCAATGGCTACTGCAAAACAATCCAAATCAAAAAGATTGGAAATCAAATCATTGCTAACTCATTGCGAACAAGTTAAAACCTGTTATGAAGAAGCTTGTGGCAGACAACCAATGCAGCTTTATCCTTGGTCAACAAGCAAGTGAGAAAATCATCGTTGTTAAAGTGGATTTTGAGAAAGCATACGATCAGAAAAATGGGTCTTTCCTGAAGCATGTTCTTGACAAGGTAGGGTTCTCTGAACATATGGTATCTTTAATTATGTCATGTCTGACTTCTGCATCCATGGAGATACTATGGAATGGTGGGCTACACTACCTCATCCCGTGAGTAGGCTGAACTTTCCTACTCGCCCTATGCATAAATCCTTTTTATGTTCGGTCAAGTGGGTGGCATATTTTGGAAGGTGGATTAAAATCAGTGCATCCATACTGGCTTGGGCCATTCTTGCATCCTAGAATCTCTGGCTGTCGGTCTGCTTCATATATCGATCCAATAAATTCTACTTTATTTGTGACTCTTCAATAACATAATAGATATCTTTATTTGTATTGGTAGGACGGGAACTCGAGCAAGAGACTTTGCCTTTCTTCCATTTCTTTAAAACTTGAAAAACCTTACTCTACAAGAGCAACAATATTCCTCCTTACATCTACCAATCCTTGCCTTCGAACTGGTGATCGCAGTAAAAGAGAGCTCTTGCTTTCTTCTGTTATCTTTAAGGGAACTTGAATCTTATTTGTAGTGTGAGCTTTCCTTACTCCAACAGAATAGAAAACCTTTTGTTTTTTTGTTGTTGTTGTTAAGATTTCCCGTCTCTATTATGTCTTATGTAAGCATTTCAAGTTTAACGAGTACAGGCTTCGGAGTTTGGCTAACTTCATCTGAAATCTTCCTTGCTCGGAGGTGCTCTCATGCGTCACTTCCGTTCTTCAAGAAACCGATGGGAGTTCTTCCTACCAAAGGGAAATGTGAGGCGGATTGGTGGTCTTTAGATCAGATCCTAAGTACCTCATGGATGAATGTAGGAAGACGTCCTCACCGGAGGAATCGCGATAGGGGGAAATCTCTGTAACGATTCCAAGAGACTAGATAACTGTTGATTAAATGTCTTCTTGATCGGGGCAAATGATTCATTCCTATTCTCAAAAAGGTATTTTCAAAAAGTGGTTACCCAACCCACCTACAGTCCCTAACAAGTCTTCCCCCCATTATTTCAGGAGCGATATGTGCATAACACACGGCTTTCTTCATGACAGGGTTTGATTCGGTCTAGGGTTCATCAAACAATCAGTGTCCCTTACCTCAGCGGTGTCAAAAGTGTTGGTTATGTCGCGGGACTCACTCCTAAGGCTGATCCTTCAACTTCTATTGCAGCTAGTGTAATATTTTAGAATACCCTTTTCGAGTTTATCACATCTCCGGGTAATCCCCTACAAGGCTAAAGACTCTTCGGTCACCGATGAGGAACCCTAAGTTAGTCTTTTGGGTCGATTAATCGATGGAATTCCTCGTCTGTGAAGTGCACATAGAAATCTTTGTATATGGAAGCGTTAGCCGCCTTTTCTTCGATATCTCGAATGAAATGGCTAAGCTTTTCTTGCAAAATCTTTCGTTGGAAACTATGTTGTATAGAATTTATGGGTTTGACCTTATCTTCAATAAAGTATAATGCTTGCCGTCGAATATCGCCATAAGGCGAAACATTTAAAATCTTTTTAGCCTGTTGAAAAGTAGTTTTTTGAAATCCTTTTTTCACTCCATGACTCTGAGTTCGAAAAGTTCATGATGTAGAGTTTGAAGGTAATGGTCAACACTCATAACACTTTCTAAATTCTCGCGTACCAGGGTTGAGTTGTGGTGGTAGTCATAAGCTAGTTGAGTTGGGCTTCAAGACCCCGTACTTTGCTTCTATGGCTGCATTTTGCGTGCAAAAGTTTGATCAGGCTACTTCAGCCGTGGATCAAGGTTCCGGTTCTAGGAGAAGGTTGATGCCAAAAGAGTCTTTGATCCAACTTGAGCTTGATTCCAAGGACTCGAATGCTAAATGAAAACCATCATAAAGGGTCTCGAAATCATAGCTGCCAAACCAGTTTAGTAATATTGTAAAATACTTACCAGAAAGAATAGGTTGACTGGCTTTGCACTTCGGCCCGTGAGAATACCATTGATTAGGCGGGGACAGGATTCGAATCTACAGTCATCAGGTCATGAGCCTAATGAGTTGACCAATTTCTCTACCCTGCTTCAACCTCCTTGGTCTTTTTGGGCTTGGAATGCAATGCTTTCTTTTCGATCTTGTATCCAACAAGAAAACGGATGCGTGTTAGCGCAATGACCTTCGCACCCCTTACTTGTTCGATATGGTACGCTTCACACCAAGCCAATCTTGATGAAAGTACAAGCCTCCTTCACCCTGATTTGAACGGACGCTTCTCATTGCTAGGCTCCAGTCAGTGAGGAAGGCAAGGAAAAAAGTCTTAAATCAAATTCTTTTCTACGGCTACGTTTTCTTCTCTTATGAAATTTCTAGTTACAGGGATCAACTATTGAAATGAAGAATCTCTTTGAACCTCTCGTTGAAGCAGTAATAGTTTTATGTATAAGGGCATAGGCCTAGAGGAAGGCACGCAACTCGCAAACCATCAGGTCAGCAGTCCCTAAGTCTTAGTCCGACGGAGCTTGATTACTACAATAAGTGGATAGCTAGGGAGCTTTTCTCTTAGCTACGATCTTGATGGATTAGCGCTCAGGGGTTAAACTATATAGGCCAGCCGGGAAGACTCTCGAATCAAAGAACAACGAGCCAATAACTTTCTATTTGCTTTGCTGGATCCATCAATGGTTTGGTTTAAAATAAGGGCAATGGCAGTAACTATTGCTTCAACTCTGTACTCGAATCCAACAGCTAGCCTTCCTTCCCTACCAACCAGCCAATCCACTGAAACTGGCCTAGGAACTGCTGGCCTAGTTGAAACTGATGTTCCCTTGTCTGAAGTGTTTATTTCATACCCAAAAAAGGCGACCCAGCCTACTTCGAAACAATTAAGGTATCCGGTCAGTAAGCACCTACCAAAATGGATGAAATTGATCCATGCTCCAAGCTATCCTCTTGTTTCTACTCCTAAACTAACTCTTTTTCCTGTTGAGGAATCTAGCTCACACAAGCATCAACCGGCCTAAAATCAATAGGAACTGCCTCTCCAGAGGGTGTCAACTAAGCCCAAGCCAACAAAAGGAAAAAATGCTACATTCAGAATCTATTTTCTAACGGAAACTGCTTATTCATTCACCGGTGCAGCTCAACACTATACTTGATGAAGGAGTGATGGCTAAGATAGGTCTACTGTTGGTATAAATACCCTCCCAGATGACTTTCCTTACTCAGACTTTCCAATTTAGCGAAGGAAACTGGCCTGCATGCAACTAGAAAAGTCAATCTCGCCCTAGATGGCCTAGGCGGCTTAAGAGGAAAAGAAAAGAAGTCAGTTAGGTGGAATACGCTTTTTTTGCCCTTAAATACAAAAGAGAGAGAGAGGCACTTTTTGATATTGACTCTCCTTATCCTGCATTAGAAAGAGTACCTCCGTACCTAAGAGAAGGATTTTTTCCTAGAAAGAAACTCCAAATAAGTGTCTTGCTTTGAAACTGCCTTTATCACAGACTCAACAAGCTTGCTCACTCAATTTGACTTTCTATCTGGATTGAAAACTCCCTTGCTCAATGGCTTTCACAGACTCCTACCTTTTAAGGTAATCTAACTCCAATCCTTATTCAACTTCAACTCAAACCCTAGGGAAGGCAATCCCTCGAAGAGAAACCATGGACTAAAGAGAAAAAAAAATCACTGGACCCATATCTAAGCACTTCTCCTATACCCTCGGTGTTTGGCTTTTTTTAGTATTCTTCTTTCATCGCCTTAAGGCAGGATAAGCACTTAGGCACAAGGGCCGTTCACCTCTCTCCTCTGCGGATACCTAGTTTTCTCAGTAAAAGATGTTGGAGATATTGGCTCAACAAGAGAAGAATTGCTCTTATCATTTCCTCTAACTAGAGGGAAGAGGGGGTCAGAGTGCAAATCTGGTCTTGTTTGTTGTTTATGCTGGTAGTTTGGATTGGACACTGTAGCTACCCTTGGAGAGGACTAATACATAATCCTAATCCAGTCGTATATCCGCTGCTACTTTACACTAACTTAATCTTGTGTTTTACCGCAACACAAAACCATTATCTCAATAACTATTTGCCAACCAACCAGGAATCCATATATATCCGATGTGGCGTCGTGTCGAGTATGAACTTGTCTTTTAGTTAACTTTCTAAAGGATACCTTTCGTTGAAAAAGTCTCTTACCTGCCCATCCTTTTATTCCACAATTGCAGCCGTCTTGTCTCATTCGGAAGCTAACTCTACCTTCTCCTCCCGATTTAGCCAGTATTATTCTATGATGAGGGACTTAATCCACCGTTTTAGTATGGAATGGGTTGTTAAGTAGTTAGTCCTCTAGTTATGCTTTCTTTGAGTCCCCGGTCTAGGGTGCTAGACCTTGTGTTTTAGTTTGACTCCGGGAATTACCACAGAAAGCTGGCTTCGGTAACTTATCTGGACTCACTACATCAAAACAGGTTGTTAGAAATTTCTGCAGTTACTATATGCAACATGAGATCTGCAAGGGGGTTGCTTTTAGTTTGTTCTCAACTCAAGGATTTTAATAAGATCCATTAGGCAAAAGGTGCCATGGAAGGTCTTTCAATTCAAAGTAGTCGATTGAAGCGGTAAAGGTAGGCCAGGAAGGATTAGAACTTCTTGATGGCATATCGCTACTAAGAGCGAGGAAGTATGAGACTATAACAGAGCACATGATCTTTAAAAAAAACAAACCCTAGAGCTTTTGGAGACATCAAGGCGAATAAAAGGGGAATGAGTGTGAGGCCCGACACCGAATAACGTGTCTTACCTCGATTTGCGCGCCTTAGACCTAAAATTATATGACCGACCTAGGATTACGTGTCCTGTCTTGGTTTTCGTGCATACCTCGTTATACGTGCCTTAACCTAGGTTTAAGAGTCGTGTCTTGAATTACGTGCATTACTTTGAATTACGTGCCTTATTTTGATCTACGTTCATTCACCTAGGATTGCGTGTGTTAGCATTAAAATCCGTGCACTTATCTTGAAGTATGTGCCTTAGTCTTGAAATACGTGTTGTACCTCGTAGTTCGTGTCTTACCTCGTAGTTTGTGTCTACCTCGTAATTCGTGCCCTAGACCTTGGAATCCGTGCCACCACGTTAATCAAGAAAGAATCCTACACAAAGCACTAGACAATAAAATAATCCTACACAATCCACTAACCAATATTATATTCCTAATTCAAATTCTCTACAAACTCCACTAACAATAAAATAATACTAAACTATTCCTACATTTTCTACTATCTATTATTCTATTCATAATTCAACTCATCAACAAACATTCCTATATTTTATTCTACCTAGATTCCCTAATTTCCCAACATTCCTATGACAATTCTAATGACACAAATGCATAAAAAATTAGTCCTAGACAAACTATGACAAAACACTCAACACAATGCATAAAAATTGCCCAAAACCACCTCAATTTCCTCCCATTTTGACCAAACCACTAATGGCCCATGCTAACATTTCAAAATGCCTCTTGAAGACATAAAAATCAGAATTGCTAAGCTCAAGGCTGAACCCATGCATCAACTTTTGCAAAAAGCCTCATTTTTCTCTCATTTCTCTCACTTTCCTCACATTTCTCTCTCTCCCTCTCATTTTCTCTCTCCATTTCGGTTTTGGCTGAGTTATTCATCTCCATAGCTTCTCTTCTTCACACCATAGCTAAACCAAGCAAGCCACAAGCAAAGGACCTCAACCGAACAAGCTAGGATGCAAAAATCACTCATGCATGTGCATTGAAGCTTCATTTTCGGCCTTGGTGAGTTTTTAAGCTTCCATTTCTTTTCTTCTTGTTCTAACCACATGCATGTACTAAGAACTTGGCCACTAAGCTAGGAAAAATAGAGAGAAATCGGGTGGTGTCTTGGCTAAGCAAGGAAGAAGAAGAAAATCGTGCTTCATCAAGTTTTGTGCATCTTCTTGTTGATTTGCTAAGGTGAGGGTTAAAAGCTTTTGAAAACTCTTTGAAATTTCACATGCATGTTCATAAATGTGTATATTTGCCTCTGTGTTTGAGTTATGTGGTCGTCCATGAGCTTAAACAACCATGCATGGCAAGATCTTGGCTTGAAAATGATGCTAGGTGAAGTCGAATTCTTGTGACAGCTCTCTGACCAGTCTGTTCGAGGTAAGTTTTGCTAAACAAATGATGTTGAAAATGCTTGAAAATTGGTGGGTGACTATTTTGGACAGTTTTGAACATTTTTCCCAGAAATAGGCCGAAGCTAATTTGGACTCTAAGGACCTCAAAATGGCAAATCATTAAAATGTGACCAAATCTGGAAATCTGGGAAAATGAATCAGGTTTTGGCAGATGCACTGACCTTGTGGAGCAAACCATGTTTGGCTTAGTAAATGTTGTCCAAACTGTATGAAAATTGGTGTGATACTAGATTTTTCAGTTCTGGACAATTTTGTCAGAAATGGACCAAAGCTAAAAATGACTCTAAGGACCTCAAAAACGTCAATTTCTGAAAAGTATGCAAATCTGGACAGTTTTGTGCTACCTCACTGTTTCGGCCATAACTAATGATTCTGAACTCCAATGGATGCAAGGTTTGTTTCTAAGTTTAGTTAACTTCTTAAGATTTAATTTGACATCTTATTCACTGAATTTGGAGATTGTTTGTTTACCCGATTGATTGTGAGAAAACAGCCTATTGCAGTGAGTGTTTCACTTAGCTATATGCATGGAAAACTATTGTAACCTCTCTTGTGGTGCTAATTGCTTGGAATTGTGATGTCGGAATATTGCGTGGACTGTTTTGAGTACTTGAGGATGTTTGAATTGAATGATGTATGACTCGGGAATGATGTTGAGTTGACTTAGGGCTTGAACACACGATCGTGCATGAAACGGAAACCCTAATGGCTAAGTAGTCTTACTAAGTGTTAATCATTGGATATTGTGTGAAAACTGTACGTTGCGTGGGCTGCCCGTAAATGTGTTATAACTTCAATTATGGTTTTTACCATTGCATGTTGTCAAATAAGCTTGTCTTGCTACCAAACCCACGTAAATGTTGTTGCATGTCGAATAATTCGTATCACTTGATTATATGAACTTCTTGATGAGTTATATGGCCTATTTTACATGTGTTACATGGCTGCCCGTTTAATGTTCATATGGCTCTAGGTGTTCTACAAAATGAAATTTCATGTCAAGCATGCCTCGTTCGTTTACTTGGCAATATATGATCTTGAAATTGCTCGGAGACAACCTACTTTGTTGTCCTCCTAATGTGAATTGTTAAAAGATATTAAACGGTTTATTTGAACATGATTACTTGGCTGCCCATTAAAGTTTAATTGCTTTCAAATGGATATATGAAATGATTATATGTTCTTACAATGCCTTATATGCCAATATGTCAAAATGTGATCATATACTTGCTCGGAGGCAACCTACTTTGTTGACCTCCTAATGTGAAATGTTAAATGACATAAATGGGCATTGTACACGAGGTTGCAACCTTTCGTGTGGCATGGTAGTGTTTCACGCACGCCGGGCGGCATCGGGCTTGCCGGTGTTACCGTGACTACCATGGTCCAATTCCCTCTCTCGCTTGGCATTTCACCCTCGGAGAGTTGGGTCGTAGGTTTCGGGGTACATCCGGAGTGCACCCAATTGGGAGCGATAAGTGGATTATTGAAGTCGGCTACACCAAATGAATCGAAATTGATATTGAGAGCAAATGCTCACCGTATCCTTTTTACTACGTGTATAAGTACTCTCGCTTGGTTCCTAGAGAATCTTGGGGAGGAAAGAATGGTATTCTTGTTCCTGTGCTTATATGTAAGTACTCTCGCTTGGTTCCTAGAGAACCTCAGGGAGGAAAGACTGGCATTTTTGTTCCCTTACTTTGTATCCGTTACTCGATTTGTTTCTTATAATTGCGTACCTTATTATTTGTAATACGTGACATGTTCTCAAAAAGAGTTTTCATAAATTGAACCGGAAAACGATTTTCAAAATGTATTTCTCGTTCCCCCTCGGTGAGTTCATAAGGACTCACCCTCTTTTCATCACAGGTAAAGAAGAACAGGTACAGGTACCCGAGGACGGTGTGTCTAATGATGAACCCCTGGAGTGATTGCCTGTCTTGTGTGCCTTGCGTGATTGTGGCTATTTGTGAACTATGCTACTTGAAGACTATTTCTTTTATGTTGCTCGTTGTTTATTGATGTAAATGACCCCGTTGTAATTTGGGTCTAATTCTGAGATTGTACTATCTATAACCGGACGAACTTTTATTTGGTTGTTTGCTTCATTTTCTTAATTAGTAGTTATCGTAGGCATTCAAACCACTAGATGAACAATCAACTAAGTTAATTCTATCTAATTTCACTTAGGTGTTCATTTGCAAACTAAAGGATAATAGGTACTTGCATGATAGGAAATTGAAAAATAAACGGGGCATAGTTATCATGTTAGGCTTATTAACCAAATGAGAGTTTCAAGATAAACTAGTAGGCAAATTGGTTGGTGACAAATAGGAGTCCTTAATGAAATTGGATTAATGATTGGAATAATTGAGGCGTTTAGAGAATTACGTCAAACCAAAGAGTCCAATTACAGCCGTTATGTTGCCGGTTTTCCGGAAAACTTTGGAGTTTAGGCTAAAAACAATAAGTGTTAAATCTTTATAAACAGTTAAGTACGAGACGTGACTTGAATGTTTAGTTCACACCCTAGTCTAACCTTATTGGCCGGGTTGGGGCGTGACAATGAGGATGATCTAGAATCAATTCTTTTCGTAGCCCCTGAGCCAAGTAGTTGATGCACTAAGATAGATAGAGAGCTAGGAGCAGGTGCTGCTATCGGCTTAGGAAAGAGTCTTTTTACGGTTGTAGTGAGCAACAAGAAAGGTTAAATAAAACGCCCTAAGGGATGGATGTAGTGTACCGGTACTTTAACTATATATGGGCTACCTCGCGTATTGATGAAGCATTAAGTATTAAGGGATCCTCGGGGGAAACCAAGGTTTAAGCATTCCATTCCCCCGATCCCCCGATGTTAGGGGAAGGGTAGAAGAATTCAAATTTGTGTCACCTCGGATACACCAAGACCAGCCCTAGGTACGACCCAAGACTTTGTCAATGAAGAAGGAGCCGTTAATGAATTTCCTGAAATGAAGTAAGGGGTAACTCCTTCAAGCCGGAAAAAGGGCGCATTCGATCACGAAAGACCGTACTTTTCACTTGTTTTTTTTGGATAATCCTTTGTTTCCAGATTATTATATAATAAGTAGTTTCTCCATCAGTGACGCTACGTACCTTCCATTGTAAGGCAAATGTGTTCTCTTCTAGGCGGCTTCCCTGCCAACTATTAGAAGTTCTCTTGAGAGTTTCCTTTCAGACAGTTGAGTTGTCTTCTATCCCGTTGCCCTCTATGCATTTAGTCCTAAGACAGATAAAATCTAGGGCTTGAGTTTGGTTTTCCTATGGGGAGTCAGAATCTTTCTTTCTTTTCAAGGGCGGGGCTATATTTCCTTAAGAGTTCTGTTCCATTGCTGTCGGTTTTAGATCAAGTGCCATTAATCTCTTTTGGGCAAGCAGGGAAAGGTCCGTAGACACTCGACTATTTTATATTTCTTAGAATTACTGATTATTACTTAACTAGTTAGTATAGGGTATTAATATCATCTGAAGATTCTAATAAGATATATACATATTTCGTATTGTAAGTTAAGAGAATATCAAAGTAAAATGGTCCTAAAGTAGCTCGACTAAAAGGAGATAGAAAGCTAGTGGAATGGAAGTACCTCACCTCTTCTGCGGGTATCTTTATCTTCCAGGTATGGTTATATTACAAGTTCATACGGAAGGGCTAAAGGGTATTCCCTTGTTAGTGATGTAAAGAAAATAAAGGTCATTGTCTTGTGAGGAATGCTATGTCTGTCCGCCGAGATGGCTGTTGTTACTTCTGTCTAGGGATTTGCCCCTTATTTTTGCTCTGGGCTTTGTCACTGTAGGATAAGTATGTGGGTTATGTGCGGTATCCTATCAATATATATGGGTTATGGTAGTTATCCCCTTTCTCGTCAATGTTTAGAGCCGAGCTCGTTGGAAGTCACAGATTTCTTCTTGTTGTCTGCTGTAGGATTCTCCCAAGCCAAGTTGGAGTCATAAAATACTCCCCTATATTTCGAGTAATAAGGGCATCAAGAATTTATGCTTTCAATTATGTTGGAGTATGAGCTTCCTTGAATACATTTGCAGTTCCTTTCGATGGGGATTGAGTTGGAGTCCCTGTCTCCGTATTCCACGTAACAGTAGTCCTGGTATCAATAGGTAAAGTCCCCTTATCGCTATTCCACTTTCCACCAGTCTTCATACCAATCCCTGGTTAATACTTATAGTAGTAGTCTCAGGGATAACTGATTCTCTTCTCGGGTAAGCGAGTAGGCAAGACAGTGTAAGACAGATTGAGAATATAGAGCATATGTACAACTGAGTTCTGTTCCAGCCATTGGGATAGATGCAGTTGGAGTGGTCCATTTGTATGGGGTTCTTTCTCTAGTAGTAGTCCCCAATCCACTTGTTACTTTTTCCTATGAGTATGAGTTCTCTTTGGAGTTCCCGGCTAGGAGGTGTAGGAATAGTTTTGTTGGCCTTTTTGGCTATTGCCATTGTCCCAGGAGGGGAATAGCTCGTAGCTCAAATATACAATTACAATAAAGTTGAGCTCTTATATACAATAAGGGGTTGTTACACTAGGGAATTGGATGGTTTTCCCTTGGCTTTCTAGGATTTTTTTTGATTAGAACTATTAGGCTTCCCCTTTTGTTAGCTAGTGACATTCCTGCTCCTTCTTTGCGAGCTAGTTCTATTGTGAGTTGCGATCAATCTACCTTAAGTGTTTTCCTCGTGTTCCCCAAAAGGCGTATGAGTGTAAGGCCAAGCGCACTCACCGTGCAACGCATCTCCTAACGACTGCTTGGTTTGTCCAGCGTCTTGTCCTTCAGCATCATGTCACCGTGGATGTACCACCGAGGAGTTTGACGTTAGCTTGCTAGGCCTAGTCCATCCTGTTCAATTTCGTTTCTCATATGGGCTAGAGGCGGGTATACAGATCCCCCTTCGGTCTCAGTCCCCTCACTACGATCGAACCTCTCTTCTGGCCAAGTTATCTTGTTCTCTTGTGCTCTGGTCTTAGTATTTGGTGTAGGTCCGTTGGGTGACCAATCGGGAGGTTCCCATAGCTTCCTAAAGAGGAGTCCGTCATCCTTGTGTTGTCAGCTGGCTACAACTAACCATATCTCCTTGGGCCCAAGGAGGGGTCTCAACGAACATATAACACCACTACTAGTCTGTACTTGATCTATACATCTTAGGATCTATAGATCTTATCCCCTTTCTTTATTGATATCGCAGATGCACTGTTAACACTGTAATATAGAAGGTCAAGGCCTACTCTATTCCTTAGCAGGAATAGCGCCCTTGGTAAGAGCTATTACAGGACTGTACCTATAAAAGATTTGTATTAGAATGCTAGTTTCGCTCCTAGAGGAGTAGTAGCAGGTAACAAAATACAATTACAGATAGAGAGAGGTAAGAGAGGTATTAGAAAGGGCTCGAAGTAGAAGCTTTGGCAGTTTACCATGGCAAAAGTACACCACTGTCACGTCCCAGCCGACCACCTACAATCAGTCAGGACGCAACGGAATTTCGGCAGTGTAACGACAGTAATTAAGACACCGAGGCTCTAAACCAACCTCTCTGAACATCATACAATCAAACTCGTCAACCAAACAACAATCAATTCCTCAATACCATTAACAACATACAACATAACCATATTATACAATAATCATTCTTAGACAATACATTCATAGTTATACGCCTCCGTTCCAACAATAATACCTTAACTTTAACATACATATCAAAATGGATTATAAACCAATTTAGTAATCTAAACAAGGTCAAAAGAAGACTACTAAACCATTATACATCAGTCTTTATACTAAGGTAGGTTTTGGAATACATCATATTACAATAACTATAAACAATCGCATGGCAAAGACTCTTGCACATACGACTCATCCACGTAAGGCACATTTTCCCCTTCTGGAGGCACGTACCCAAAATCTTGCGAAAGGACACTTGAATGCATGCAATAATAAAGAGTGAGCTTATATAAACAAGCTTAGTGAGGATCCGATAGATCTCTAACAGTATTTACTATACCCCTTGGAAATGATCCATTGAGCAAGTAAACCACAAACAAACATCAATACAATATAAACACATAACTATAATGACCAATCAATAAAGGATACTCAATTTGGTGTTGCTCCAAATGCCATCACGATCTCAACCATTCTTCTCATAACTCCCATTACTCACGCACCCGAGGTACCTCACTAGCCCCTCCCTCCATGACACCTCCGTCTTCCGAGCTCGGGGCAGTCTCTGGTAGTCATGCCGTTATCAACCCAATAGCTAGATGCTGCCCGAGAGGTGGCACACACATATCAAGACTCAACAATAATAATAAACATCATTCACAGGAGGACAATCTAGCAGAATTGCCTATCTCCCGGTTCATCAATCATCAATCAATAATCATCAATAATCATCCATTTCCATCAATGTAACATCAATATAATCATCAATATAACATCAATATAACATCAATATTTAATTAAACAACAAACAACTAAGTTAGATGACAAAGTAGGTCATCCAACTTAACATGCATGAAACACGTAATCTAACCCTAGTCTAACCATTAATAACTCACAATTCAATCACTCAAATACCACCCAATCAACTAAAGGCTCAATTCAACAATTTAAAGAAAGACAACCTAAACTTCAAATAATCATAACTTACATTCTACTAATCCAAACAACTCCAAATCAGTTTCAAACACTCACCCATTCAATCAACTACATTACGCCTCTCGGAAACCAACCAAGACACATCAAAATCAAGCCCAACAACCCTAAAACCTCAATGCACCTAGGCTGCAATTTCCAGATTTTCACCCAAACATCACAATCAAAAATTCAGCATTATAACGGTGTTACCACATAATTAACAAACTTTTAGAAATCGACGGCAATCGATTCCAACCTCAACAACTCAAGATAATCATCAAATGGCTAACTAATCAACTTTTAATACCCAAAAATAAATAATTTTGCTACAATGGTTCAAATCTCGTAGTAATACACATAAACGATCCCTAGCACGCACTGATCAATAATATAACTTTAAATTAACATTCTAACGGTTAAAAATGCAGTTATGAGCAAAAACAGAAAATATGACTTTTGAGATCTAGAATTTTTCTCTCACCTTTGATGCGATATAAGCCTAGATATGCATGCAATGCGTGCCCAACAAGCAGAATCTAACTCGGCACGAAGTTCTACGGACAAAAACTAGGTTTTTCTATGAAAATTTGCTTTGAAAACCTTGAAAATTCTTTCTCTTTTCTCCCTTCAAGCTCTCGGCCCTTTGTGTGTGTTGATGAGTGTGTTTTGTGTTGTGTTTTGTGTTGTGTTGATGATATGATGCATATAAAGGCTTTGTCAAATAAAAAAATGCAAAGTCAAAGTAGTTTATTTAGTCCTTTAATTTTTTCCTAGTCTTTTAATTCATTTCTTGAGTATTTCTTGCTCAACTAACAAATTAACACTTAAATTAATTCTAGACATTATATTTTGTGAGACAAAGAAGGTTACATTAAAATAGTTTCACCCGAATCGGCTTAAAACTCGTTTTCTTACAAAAGAAAGTGTAAAAATCTTTAAAATTACAAAACTGATTCCAAATTCATTTTAATCAAACACGGGTCTATTAATACTCGAGGTCTAGGTTTTAAAACGTTTAAAACACCCCTGTAAAAATTTTAGCGGACAGGTGTTCAAAAACACTATTCACCAAAACCGACGATAAAATTTCTAATTCTGTTTTTGATAAAAATTTCATGAATGCACACTTAGCATGTATTAGGAGTATTAATCATAGAATTATCACATTCTAAGTCATATAGCACATAAACAGGTCAATTCATGCAAAACGAGGTAAAGCACGGAAATCGAGATAAAGCAAAATATGGGGTCTCACAACCACTATATTTGTCCCTACTCTGCTCTTAGAAAGAGAGTCAACTGATGCAAGAAAGGGAACTGAATCCATAGCAGCTCTGACTCTTGCCGCTCTTTAATTACTGACCAGCGGTAGAGGACGTGAATCAGAATACGCTTTTGGGATCTTATCCGTTTATCATAGGGAGTAGGTAAGTGTTCAATTAACTAGTCTTCTTCTTTGGCGAACCCCGATGACTTTCTTTCTAAGACATGGTAATTGCTTTCAAAGGCTAGAAGGGCTAATAGAGCCTTAAGGGCTAGAGCTTTCAAGCAAAAAGGGCAGTTTGACATTAGAAAGAAAAAAAGGCAAGGTTTAGAATTCTCCATTCCCGACGGGGGGACCAAGGGAGACTAGTTAATTGAATGCCCTATTAGAATTGAATTATAAGCATCGGAAGAATAATTCTCTTAGCAGACAAGAATGAAATTCAATTAGTCCCCCGCGAAATAGCAATATAGATCTACTTCTCATTCGCAAGATTCAGTGTTCACGGAATCGAGTTCAGATACACTTGCATCTTCTTTTATACAAAATTCTCTCTATTACCGAATCAAAGATAGATTCAACAAGGCAAGATAAGATTAAGCATTCACTTCAGGAAGCCAAGAAGTCAGTCAGCATGTAGCTGTGGAATTGAACTTCAACTCTAAGTTGAAGGCAGGAAAGAAAGAAGGAACTATTTTTGAGATAGTGTTTTAGGGCCTATGTCTAGCTGTAGTCCTTTCTTGGTCGGTGCGTGCCAAGCTTCCTCACACCATGGGCACAGTGCTTTAGAGAAAAAGATTCAATTCACTATTCCCCTATTTTAGAAAGTAATCCAATGCTCGGGGAAGTTCTTTTTCCAAGTCTTATTGCAGCAGATGAAGTAAGGCTAATAGCTATTTGACATATGAAGTACAGTAAAACATTTTTAAAAAGTCTATATAGAATATAAAGCAGACCTTTTAGGCAAAGAAAGAAAGAAGCGACTGAGTCTGCTCCTCATTCTAGCGAAAGTTCCTCGAGGATAGGAAAACTTTCCCTGTATGGAGGAAGGCAGGAAGCTTAGCCTACGAAAGGGAAATGAAGACTAGGCATTGAATGAACTACACTAACTTCCTCAGCCGGGCAAGCGGCGTGGAACCGGTGCTTTGATTCTAATCCATGAAAGGAAGTCTGCGATCGCTTAATCCTTTCGATTGATTCTAGTGAAAGTACCACTCTCAGTTGAGCCAGTACACTCCTTTCTTCTTCTAACAAGCGAGTGACTACCTTTTTTGATTAAGCATAATATGAAGTTAGTGGCATGTATTTTTTTCATTTAAAGCACTTTTAGTCCGAGGTTTCTTGACAAATGAATGGTGATTGAAACTGTCCGCCCGTTCCATTTTATCCAGCTAAACAAGACTTTCAATTTTCTTAGTATACAATAGAGTGTAGTCCTTCGCTTTGGTATAAGGTGTAGAACTTGGAAACTTGGTTTCGGGAATCCCTTTTTTCGGGCCTTTGCACCGTCCCATGGGTGACCCCATTAGTGTTGTTGTTTTGCTTCCCTCAGGGTGGAAGAGAGGGATCTGCTCTTGCGTCTTCCTTTAAAGATATATTAAAATGCTAAAGCCCTTGGTAGGAGGTTCCAATCTGCTAAAGTAATTCCTCATTTCCTAATCATTAAGTAAGGGATATTCTCTAACAAACACTCTTGTTCCCTGCTATCATATCAACTGGTCAGTCAGTAGTAGAAAAATAGCCCAAGCTTTGTTGGGCACTGGGTGGAATGAGGCTCAGCCAGTGCAGCCTTAGTGCACTCAACTCAAGCAGCGAAGGAATAGGGGAATTCTTTAACTTCCACATCCCACTACCACAGCTTTTGGTGCTGCTAGAAAGCGTTCAACCAGCAGGATATACTGAATCAATAGAGTCGACTAGATTGAGATCATAATATGAATCATCGAGATCTTCATCCCTTAGTAACACATCATAGTGCCTAGAGATAGAGGTACAGTTCATCGCCTTACTTATCCAAGTGTGTTGCCGAATAGTCGGATATGCCGTACTCTGATTTTGTTGAGGTTAGGAACCATTTGTTGTTATCAGCATTGTTCATTATCTCATTATAAGGTAACGCATTCCCATTTATCGATTTGTTGGTTAGGGCAACACGTTGTCGCTTTCTCTTTAATAATGAATGATATGGAGTTGTTAGGATTGTAGCGGGGTTGATTAGGGGGGCAGGGGAATAGCATAATAAATTTCAATTCTTTTGAATAATAAGATCTTATCTTTAAGGAATTAAATTCTTTCACTAGAATGGAGCCTTTAGTGAGTCGTAGATCAGCTATGGGTCACTCGTGGTAGTCTTTGCTTTTCCTGTTGCCGAATCGATTGCGAACTCAGGGTTAGCTTAGTCAATTTTTTTTTTTTTCCGAAGTTAGGATTGGACCCCTTCTTAACTAGGCTCAAGGGAAGTTATGAGTGAAATCAAATAAGCCTTGGTGCCTAGTTACTTTTTCCATTTTCCTTTAATAAGATAAGGCAATTGCTCGTGTAAATGGAAATAAAATCTCTTTAGATTGATGCCCGAGATCATTCCTTTTAAAGGTAACTGCAACTGCAAGGGATGCTTATTTTGGAATGGTGCAATTCCCGTATAGTCAACAATTCCTTCTACCCCTTATTTCATAATAGCAATAATTAGAAGTTCTTTCTCTAACTCTAAGGTGACAAGTGGCACCCTTCGCATATGTGTGATTGAATGCCGACTGTATTCGTTTATAGTCGCGAAGAGGAAGAAGATCAGAGTCTGGCCACTCCACTTAAAGTAAAGCTTCAAGGCAATGGCTATTGAATAAAAGCTATTCTTTCCTCACATCTTGATTTCTCTCTCAATGATCAATGGAAGCTATCTTGCTCTGTTTTTTTCTTTTTAGGGCGTAGGGGGAAAAGACTTTGCTGCTCTCCTGCCTTTAACTTCAACTAAGTCAAGCATAATCCGAATCAACCTTTCGGCTAGCACGTGGAATCGTTCCTAAATCCATTTTATTTAAGCGGTGAAGAAAAAACAACTTATCCAGGGCGTGTGATCAATTTGCGATAAATAAGGCTAGGTGTTTTTGTGACGCCCGAGATTCTACCGTACACATTTTTAAATGTTGCATCCATTAATTGTGCATTAAATTATGTGCTTTACCTGTTGTCTTTCTTGGTCACTATTCATTCAATTTTTAAACTGCATTATATTAGTGAATTAGCATTTTTATTAAATCATATTAATTGTTAAAGGAATGTGAAAATTGTGCAATTGAGCTAGGAGCGATAGGAGCACTCGTTTAGAAAATGATTTTTGTAGTTGAATGAATAGTGTTACGTAACCAACTTGGAGTTTAATTAGCTAACATTAAAATTACGCTTAGGACTTGTTTCTAACTAGCTTGACTCACATTTTGACCATACACTTAAATTAAAACAACTCACCTAAGCTTATATACCCCTCAAACAACTCACCTTATATCATAACTAGCAAAAATCAAAACAAAAAAGTGCTGAATTTTACTGTAGCAAATCCGAGAATAGTGTAGGAGGAGAATGAGAGGATTTTGCTCATCAAATCTTCAAGCCAAGCCAAGCCAAGCTAGGAGCAAGTAGTTTAGGGTGTTTGCTAGCCTCCCGAGAGTTCCTACGCGCAATTGGTGAGGGTTTTCATGACTTTTTATGCATATTTAAAATGTTACATTTTTCTTGATTTGTTGAAAATGTTATCAAATGCTATTGCAAAGCTTATCTATGCTATTATACCTTGTATATAAGTGCTAGAGAACACATTTGAGCTATTAGTTCGCATTTTAAACGGTTGGAATCGTCATTTGAATTTATGAGATGAATAGTGACGTTTTTCTAGGGTTTTATGTAATTGCACGTATTAGCTTGATTCAACACTCCTAATAGATGCCTTAGGTACTAATGAAGGTAGTCTAATAGCCCCGTGCACTTGAATTGCTCTAGAATCGCATAAAACATGAAATAGCCGACTTTTAGAAAGGGGTTTTGGGGTTATAGCGAATCCGGGTTGAATTGGCCTCCACATTTAGTAATCCTAGGCTATTTAGGACCTAATTAAGCTTTGCTAGCCTCCATTTGAGTCCCGAATGAGGTCCATGTAGTACAAAGTCAAAAGAGTAAAAATGGGGCTTTTGTGCTAAACGCGGGTAATTGGGTAGTTTCTAGGGTCCTAGGGGTGCCATAAGGGATAATTAAAAGTATGGAATAGCCCGCTTGCTTATCTAGAACATTAACTTGTGTTTGGAAGAAAAATGACTTGTGTTACAAAGGGGTTTTGGGTCAAACATAAATCCGGGTGAATTTGGTTGATATATTTGGTGTTCTTAGGGTAAGTAGGGACTAAATGTGCTTTTCTAACTCTTAGTTGAGCTTTGATTAAGATACTTGTAGTACAAACGCACAAAGGGGTAATCGGGGCTTTTGTGGCTAATTCGGGTTAATGAATGATTTCAAGGGTTCTAAGTGTGCCATAATGTGTAACTAGAAGATTAGAATAATTATTTGGTGAATCTTGAGCCTTAGCCTCGGTTTGGAGTTAAATGACTTAGGAAAACAAAAGGGAAACTCGGGGTTTCAAGCTTAGCCTTTGAATTAGCTTTGGTGCTTGTATATCTTGCCTTTACATGTTGTTATATGGCATTTGTGAGCATTTCGTGAAGTTTCGTGATCATCGGTCATTGATCCCTTTGTGTTGGTATAGTTATTTTCATATTTAATGCTTATATCTTGTTATAATGTTTATACTTCTTGTACTTTGTTAAGATCAAACTCTAATAAACATTGCATGCTAAGTGAGTAGGACTATAAGGATAACTCATCTAGTTATATGATTATTGATTATTGTAATTAAAAGTAATTGGAATTTATAACTTATGATCTTAACTTAATGGTATTTGATGCTTCTAATATATCTTATGTTCTCTAATGATATGATAAGGTGAACATTGTATCTTAATTGTGTGTGGGTTATGAACTTGTGTGAATAAGTTATTATAAATCTAGCTTCTAATGTTGTAAGGTTGAGTTAAGTAAGAGTTGAGTTGGAATTGATATAGTTAATTGCTAAACTTATATGAACATCCTAGGGTTGCATACTTGAGCTAATTCGGGGAGTTGAAGTAAATCTGAGCTATTCTTTTAGCATGCTTGGCTTAATTCCAGGTGAGGGAGACTTCATCCTTATGTGCATAATAGTTTATTTACTTGTACTTAGATTATGTGCACTTATTGTCTATATATTGTGTGTGAGGGCAACTTACTTTGTTGTCCCTTAATCATGTGTTTGTTGATGTATTCTATTGTTATCATTTTGAGTGCATTGCATCGTGGTTGCGCAACCATTTGGGCATGGTAGTGTCGTGGAAACCGGGCGGCATCGGGCTTGCCGGTATACCTCGGCTACCATGGTTACCCAGTCCCTCTCTCGCTTGGGATGCCGCCCAGGGAGAGTTGGGTCGTAGGATTTCGGGGTACATCCGGAGTACACCCATTTTGGAGTTATAAGGGGATGCCGGCTTATCGATAATAGTGTCATTATTACATCGTGATTTCAGTTCGTGGCGTCGCTGGTGTGCCTCTGCCCATCGGGGTATTCGCTTAGCCGGGACGTTATAGAAGTCAAAGTGTATCGTATCCTTTTTAATGTGTGGTAACTTGTTGTTTCAATTGTTCTTTGGTTGTAAAATGCTTTATTTGTACTAACCGCTGCATTGCACATCCCCGGTAGACCTTATCCCTCACTGGGCAATTGTGATTGCTCATACCTCGCTAAACATGTTTCAGGTGGTGCAGTTGGAGGAGTTGACCTGATTGCTGTGTGCTATTACTTGAGGTTTGAGTGATTGCCTGTTAAACTGTGGAAGACCTTACTTGTTCTACTTTATGTTTTATTTGGGAGCCTAAGGGCTTATGTATATATATTTGAGTAGTTGCAAGTTTGAAAGCTAAGTGGATGTAGTAAGTGTTATGGAATTGTGGCATGTAATAACTTTTGCTTCTGCTTCTATCTACGTTGCATGCTTGGGTGTGAATGAACGGGTGTATGGTTGGCTTTAATTTCTAAGAATGTTCAATGCTATCATGGAGTGACATGATAAGCGGTTTTGTAAAGAAGTTAAGTTATGAATGCATGCTTGTGTGTATCTAAACCGTTTGTATGTCTTAAGGCTCGGATGACCTTAAAGCTAAGATCTTTAGTTATAAATGAATGTCTTGTTATGTTGTGGCTTTATTGAGTGTTTACAGGTTTTCAGAAAGTCCACAATACAGGGGAAACTCTGTCCGTTTTCCCTAAAATTTTGTGACCGGGTTTGGCATTGGGTTGAGAATAGTATAGTTATTAGAGCCTCCGGTCTCGTGAGGGATCGGGGCGTTACAAGTGGTATCAGAGCTTAGTTAGCTCTAAGCCGGGACAGGGTCCTCGGCCTGTCGGGTAGTAACCCTTGCGTGTGTGCTTGTTAAGAGTGTGTCTTGAAAGTGTATGCCTGCATGTGTGATTGTGTGTCTTGTATTGAATGTGTGCACCTATGTGATATAATTATGTGTTACGTGCTAAGTGTGTGCTAAGTGAAGTAAAGTGGCTGGTTATGCATCAATTTGACCTCGTGAATTGTTAATTGCTTGAACTGTTACTTGTAATGTGTGCATTTGAAAGTCTTTGATTGAGTTGTGTTATGATGGACTTGATTGTCATGCTTGAATGACTTTGATGATTACACTGTTTCATAAACTCTTATATAAACATGTTTGCATAATAGTTTAAAACATATATGTGTAAATGTGATATCTTGGCATTCATACATGTCCCGTTGAAATGGTAAGAAAGACTTCTTCCTCCCCCTGAAGAGAAGTGATTAGCAACAAGCCCTCCAAGTTGTGTGGATTAGCGGGAATGAGAATGTTGTAAGCGGAGCTCAGTTATTGGGATTTCTTCCAAGGCATTCTTCTACGCTTAGTAGTCAGAAATGAATGGCTTCCTTTGGGATTTCTATATGACCATTCTCTTGGTTTTCTTATTGAGTATTCTTCTAGTATTTTCTTGCTGGCATTACTCGGAAGACTTAGTTTGGGATTCTAATCAGCCTTATTATATGGAATTATCTTCGGTATTTGTACTCTAAATTCTTATTGGTATTTTCTCGCCACTGTTAGTTGGGATTCTATTCTTCTATGGTATTCGTGCCAGCGGGATTCCTATTTGGATTTCGAAGTAGCATCTCTATTGGAGCCTTTATTTGGCCTTATTACGTGAGGTTCGCAGGCAATACTACTGGGATTTCTTAATGAGCTCCCACGAGAGTTCGTATATGGTATTCTTGCTTAGCAATTGATGACGAGTAATCGGAGTTGGTTTTCAGTTGTTGTGGAGTTCCCTTGTGAAGAAGAATTGCGTGGACGCAATTTGTTTAAGGGGGAGAGGATGTGACGCCCGAGATTCTACCGTACACATTTTTAAATGTTGCATCCATTAATTGTGCATTAAATTATGTGCTTTACCTGTTGTCTTTCTTGGTCACTATTCATTCAATTTTTAAACTGCATTATATTAGTGAATTAGCATTTTTATTAAATCATATTAATTGTTAAAGGAATGTGAAAATTGTGCAATTGAGCTAGGAGCGATAGGAGCACTCGTTTAGAAAATGATTTTTGTAGTTGAATGAATAGTGTTACGTAACCAACTTGGAGTTTAATTAGCTAACATTAAAATTACGCTTAGGACTTGTTTCTAACTAGCTTGACTCACATTTTGACCATACACTTAAATTAAAACAACTCACCTAAGCTTATATACCCCTCAAACAACTCACCTTATATCATAACTAGCAAAAATCAAAACAAAAAAGTGCTGAATTTTACTGTAGCAAATCCGAGAATAGTGTAGGAGGAGAATGAGAGGATTTTGCTCATCAAATCTTCAAGCCAAGCCAAGCCAAGCTAGGAGCAAGTAGTTTAGGGTGTTTGCTAGCCTCCCGAGAGTTCCTACGCGCAATTGGTGAGGGTTTTCATGACTTTTTATGCATATTTAAAATGTTACATTTTTCTTGATTTGTTGAAAATGTTATCAAATGCTATTGCAAAGCTTATCTATGCTATTATACCTTGTATATAAGTGCTAGAGAACACATTTGAGCTATTAGTTCGCATTTTAAACGGTTGGAATCGTCATTTGAATTTATGAGATGAATAGTGACGTTTTTCTAGGGTTTTATGTAATTGCACGTATTAGCTTGATTCAACACTCCTAATAGATGCCTTAGGTACTAATGAAGGTAGTCTAATAGCCCCGTGCACTTGAATTGCTCTAGAATCGCATAAAACATGAAATAGCCGACTTTTAGAAAGGGGTTTTGGGGTTATAGCGAATCCGGGTTGAATTGGCCTCCACATTTAGTAATCCTAGGCTATTTAGGACCTAATTAAGCTTTGCTAGCCTCCATTTGAGTCCCGGATGAGGTACATGTAGTACAAAGTCAAAAGAGTAAAAATGGGGCTTTTGTGCTAAACGCGGGTAATTGGGTAGTTTCTAGGGTCCTAGGGGTGCCATAAGGGATAATTAAAAGTATGGAATAGCCCGCTTGCTTATCTAGAACATTAACTTGTGTTTGGAAGAAAAATGACTTGTGTTACAAAGGGGTTTTGGGTCAAACATAAATCCGGGTGAATTTGGTTGATATATTTGGTGTTCTTAGGGTAAGTAGGGACTAAATGTGCTTTTCTAACTCTTAGTTGAGCTTTGATTAAGATACTTGTAGTACAAACGCACAAAGGGGTAATCGGGGCTTTTGTGGCTAATTCGGGTTAATGAATGATTTCAAGGGTTCTAAGTGTGCCATAATGTGTAACTAGAAGATTAGAATAATTATTTGGTGAATCTTGAGCCTTAGCCTCGGTTTGGAGTTAAATGACTTAGGAAAACAAAAGGGAAACTCGGGGTTTCAAGCTTAGCCTTTGAATTAGCTTTGGTGCTTGTATATCTTGCCTTTACATGTTGTTATATGGCATTTGTGAGCATTTCGTGAAGTTTCGTGATCATCGGTCATTGATCCCTTTGTGTTGGTATAGTTATTTTCATATTTAATGCTTATATCTTGTTATAATGTTTATACTTCTTGTACTTTGTTAAGATCAAACTCTAATAAACATTGCATGCTAAGTGAGTAGGACTATAAGGATAACTCATCTAGTTATATGATTATTGATTATTGTAATTAAAAGTAATTGGAATTTATAACTTATGATCTTAACTTAATGGTATTTGATGCTTCTAATATATCTTATGTTCTCTAATGATATGATAAGGTGAACATTGTATCTTAATTGTGTGTGGGTTATGAACTTGTGTGAATAAGTTATTATAAATCTAGCTTCTAATGTTGTAAGGTTGAGTTAAGTAAGAGTTGAGTTGGAATTGATATAGTTAATTGCTAAACTTATATGAACATCCTAGGGTTGCATACTTGAGCTAATTCGGGGAGTTGAAGTAAATCTGAGCTATTCTTTTAGCATGCTTGGCTTAATTCCAGGTGAGGGAGACTTCATCCTTATGTGCATAATAGTTTATTTACTTGTACTTAGATTATGTGCACTTATTGTCTATATATTGTGTGTGAGGGCAACTTACTTTGTTGTCCCTTAATCATGTGTTTGTTGATGTATTCTATTGTTATCATTTTGAGTGCATTGCATCGTGGTTGCGCAACCATTTGGGCATGGTAGTGTCGTGGAAACCGGGCGGCATCGGGCTTGCCGGTATACCTCGGCTACCATGGTTACCCAGTCCCTCTCTCGCTTGGGATGCCGCCCAGGGAGAGTTGGGTCGTAGGATTTCGGGGTACATCCGGAGTACACCCATTTTGGAGTTATAAGGGGATGCCGGCTTATCGATAATAGTGTCATTATTACATCGTGATTTCAGTTCGTGGCGTCGCTGGTGTGCCTCTGCCCATCGGGGTATTCGCTTAGCCGGGACGTTATAGAAGTCAAAGTGTATCGTATCCTTTTTAATGTGTGGTAACTTGTTGTTTCAATTGTTCTTTGGTTGTAAAATGCTTTATTTGTACTAACCGCTGCATTGCACATCCCCGGTAGACCTTATCCCTCACTGGGCAATTGTGATTGCTCATACCTCGCTAAACATGTTTCAGGTGGTGCAGTTGGAGGAGTTGACCTGATTGCTGTGTGCTATTACTTGAGGTTTGAGTGATTGCCTGTTAAACTGTGGAAGACCTTACTTGTTCTACTTTATGTTTTATTTGGGAGCCTAAGGGCTTATGTATATATATTTGAGTAGTTGCAAGTTTGAAAGCTAAGTGGATGTAGTAAGTGTTATGGAATTGTGGCATGTAATAACTTTTGCTTCTGCTTCTATCTACGTTGCATGCTTGGGTGTGAATGAACGGGTGTATGGTTGGCTTTAATTTCTAAGAATGTTCAATGCTATCATGGAGTGACATGATAAGCGGTTTTGTAAAGAAGTTAAGTTATGAATGCATGCTTGTGTGTATCTAAACCGTTTGTATGTCTTAAGGCTCGGATGACCTTAAAGCTAAGATCTTTAGTTATAAATGAATGTCTTGTTATGTTGTGGCTTTATTGAGTGTTTACAGGTTTTCAGAAAGTCCACAATACAGGGGAAACTCTGTCCGTTTTCCCTAAAATTTTGTGACCGGGTTTGGCATTGGGTTGAGAATAGTATAGTTATTAGAGCCTCCGGTCTCGTGAGGGATCGGGGCGTTACAGTTTTACTTGTGCTTAACGCACTATAGTAACTGACTCTATCATCCTTAGTAGCCAATCAGCCAAGGACCCTAATTAGATATGGCATGGTTCTTCCTAACCTAGAGAATACTGCCCAACACAATGACATGAGGGGATTGCTAGGAAGCCCCATCAGCCCATCCAATATGATCTTCTACACCAGTTCAATAGGACCCCAGCTTCTCATGCCTTCAGTTATTCACCACCACTTGGTCTCGAAATACTTGTACCACTTAGGTTTACCAAGCAGCCCTCGACTACCAATGTTCCTATTGTAGGTAGATCCTAACCAATCATTTCCACCACTACTTCATAATAATGCTACTCATTGTTAAAGGGTTGATTATGGGGAAATTATCCAGGTTTACGCGTTCCTCCCAAGAGCCTTTCCAAGTCTAGCCTACCCCTAAAAGGCTCCTGGTAGGAGTTGGGCAATTGATATGATGAGGTGAATGATGGAAGAATCAATCCCGGCCAATAAGGACTTATTTTGAATGCCCTACCTCTATCTCTCCTTGGTCCTGGCACTCCTGATCAATAGAAGCGGGCAAGGAAGAAAGGAATGATTGAACTTGGGCACTTCTGAAGAAAGTTATTTAAGGCGAGTGTAACGAAGAGCAAGCGTAGGCTTTAATTGTTTGAAAAATGAAATAAATAAGTAACTAGCAGCGTTTTTAAGCAGCCTTGCAGCAGCTATAGCTTGAAGCAAAGGTACCCTATTTATAGATGAATAAGGGGGGCCCTTAGCTTAGAATAACAAGAACTTAAAGGGAATGAATGAAGCTAAGGCTGGATGGTTTGAAGCTCGACTGAAAGGTACGGGTGTAAAGGTCTCAATCTTAGATGATAAAGGCGAAGTTCGCTAACCACTTAACCATCAGCATATCCGTTGTTTTAGAGATTGCATAAAGACTCAAACTACAACTGCGCTTGTTGGCACATTAGCTCATTAGCCCTAACCCCTTTCACCTAGCTGCCCTTTTTCTCTCAAATCGGGATCTAGGGAGACTTTTGAACCAGTTTCTCTTTGAGGAAAGCTATTTATGGATGGCTGGGAATTCTCACTCGAACTAGAGGGCCTGGAACTATATGCCTGGGACTGAAACACTTTTAAGTCGAGTCACTCTATTTGCCTTTCATATGCTTTCACTTTATTGATGACTTTTCCTTAACAAAAACCCCCTCTCTCTCCTTTACAGTCGACTATTCTTCCGTCGTGCTCTGCTTTCTTATTTATAAATTTTTTAATTGCATGTAAATATCCTTGTGCGCTTATAAAGTGCAAGAGTGGATCTTAGCAAGACGTGGACCTCCTTTTCTTTTCCTTGCCACTCCTTGCGGAGAGTTCGCTCGGTAACCCCATTACTTCGGAAGTCTTGAAAGTGACTCAAGAACTCCTGAAAATAATGGCTCTGATGCCCTTCCGTTTCAAGACTATGGAGGATCTCAGTCATTTTGTCAGCTCCATGTCTATCCTCAAACATTTCCGTGAGAGGTTCCGCTTGGAAGCTGGCTAGAACCCTTGTGTGTAGCTCTCTGCACAGATCTTGGATTCGATCCACGATCCTTCGGTGAGTAGTGAGAAGCCTTGAAAAAGAGTTCAAAGACTCCTGGTCAACAAGTGGTAGTTCCCGATTAGCGTTGGACGGTGACGGTTCAGACTCCGAAGCCACCTTTCGTCGTACTGAAGAAGGGCCTTCTCCATCCCCCGGATCCACTTTTCTTTTTCTCGAAGTGTCTGGGCTCTCAATATCGATAGTTGGCGGACCACCATCTCTTTGAGGGTGAGCCCCCGTGGCTGAGGTTGATTGGTTGGGAGGCCTGTTAGCGGGGGCACACTTTGTTGATGGTAGCGAGGTGCCATTTCCCTCTGTACTTGAGCAGCATTTGAGGTACTTTTGCCAACTCTCTGAGTCCGATTCTGAATTTTGTATTGAAGAGGGGCCGGCATCACCCCTGTGCGGCCTTTGGTTAACTGTATCATTTCCTCCCGTCATATTCAGTATCATTGTGTCATAGATCCCGAAGGCGGCTAGAATCAAAAACAAAAAGAGTCATCCTTCACAACCTAAGCCCCTACTCAACAGGACTCGACTCCCAAGAAAGAATCCTATTTTTTTAAAATTTCCTCAATATTCGTAGTACGAAGTAATACATTCGAGAGTGTTCAAAAACTCTCTGCCATTTTTCACAATAAGAATTATGTAAACCAGTTGTACCGATTATATGTCAGATAGGCGCCCGCCCCCAAGCCAATGTCCATCTTCATGAAATGACATTGGTAGACGGGTTGTGACCAGTCTTCTATCCAGGTGAACATTGTTCCACTGATTAGGCGAGGATAGGATTCCATTCGAGGCTTGACCACGACCTGACCTTGGCTGATTGACACTCATGATTTGAGCTGGCTTGACACGACACAGAATAGCTAACAACCATATGGAAGGGGAAGAAATCAATCTCCTTCTTCCTGATCTTATTGCCCTTACAGCGGGCCTAAGAGCAAGGAGGTCTCAACTCCTATATCCAGTTTTTGAAGGGTGAGGGGTGAACCTTCTGTCTGATTCAATATCATCTATTGCTGCTTTCGAATCAGTTGAAAGAGGATTTTGATGTCACTTAGGAGAAGTATAGGGAAATGTGACTGAGTCTTCTATAATATAATAAGCAGTTGTGACTCGGTCTGACAGAGCCATCCCAAAGAGACTTTCTTCTGTTCTAGGTTTCCACAAAGTGTTATCAGGGTATGAGAATGCCTTTCTCCTATAATAAAGTCTTTGGTTTAGGTCAATCAATCCTCAATCCAAGCTCAACGACCGGAATGAATGGCTTTCTCCTGTCTCCTCATAGATCCAACTATTAGGTTCGTGGGTTTGTGGTCTATGCCTAAAGCAACTCCTTTCCATTCGTGAACGTTTAAGAAGTCATCTCTAGATTTGTTGATCTATTGAGCTAAGGTAGCTCTGCATATAGTGTTTTAGACTCATACTTCATCGCTGCCTAGTCCTTTGGAACATTAATCTTAATAAAATTCCTGAACGAGAAAGTGGTATGTATTGTTGGTGTATGCTTGGAAACTAGTCCAGAATGATATCATCAACTGCACGATAGACCATGAGTAAACACTTTTGACAGCAAGATAAGAGTCATCATCCTCACAAGGACTGACTCTTTTAGGTGCGAGGATCGATCAATCGCGAAAAACCAGTAAAAAAAATATGCTCTCCAGTAAGTGAAGGAAAGCAGGACAAAGCCTGCCAAGGCGTCAAGGCAGTTTGACAAAGGCAGAAAGAGTCTCCGTCCTGAAAATAGAAGGAAAACGGGTTTGTCAATTCTTGAATTGACTGATCTAAGTGAGCTACGAGGTTAGTCTTCTAAGATCAACTTGCATTAAAGTGCCCATTAATTGATTTGTGAATTTCAGGAATGATCATATCAGTGATTATGTACTAGGCTTATCTAATGAATTGAGTCTTCCAAGAAAGGTTTCTAATGAATCTACTAATTGGGGTTCTAGATTCATTCAAAAGGCAGAAAGGACTAGGCTTAGGGTCGTACCTTTTTGATCCCTTACCATATTGATGTTCTTGAGTTCTAGTGTTTTAGGTAACCAATGATCTAAGGGAGCTAGTAGTACGAAGATAGACGAAAGTGGTACGCGCACATATATAAGTGGTTGGACGGTGTCTTTCTCGAGGTTATCTTTCTTCCCTCCAGGGTTCCCCTATCTTAATGTTCCTAGTCCAAAGGAATCTCAATGGCAATAGTCTGCTCTATTGCTGCGTATTCTCGAGCATTCATAAAGTCCTTGGCAGAGAGATCCTGTTGCGTGCTCATATAAAGGGGGTTGTGTTATTGTAAAGTGCTTAATCCCAATCAGTGTAGCTATTTGGTGTCTATCTATGTTTTGTTCCTTCCTCGGCAAGCTTGGGAGTTTCCTGATGTAAACTCCTTGGGTACGACTTCAGAGTTTATGTAAATGCCCTATCTTCAAAGGAAGCTGTTGACTTAAGGTATCCCCTGATCCGAGTGGTCCGAGGGTGAGCTAGAATTTCATATGGTAAAGAGGAAAGGAAGACGGTATTTCCTGAAATATATGTTCCCGACCTCGCTAATATAAGTAAAGGCAGTGTTCTTACCGTACATATACCGAAAGGCCAATTGACCATCTTCCTAACCTCTCTTATGGGGACGATAGCACTTCTCCTCGAACTAGGCCTGAAAGAAGGTCTTTTTGTCCTGCTGAAAAAGCTTACTAAGCCAGTTTTCGAGAAGATCCAGCTATGGAATCGAATAAGACTAAAAGGTTTCGCTATCGCTCTTCACCTAGGTGGCAGAGCAACCTTTAGAGTTTAGAGTAGAGCTCATTTCCCCACTCGGTTCCTAATCTATGGATTACTAAAAGACTCCTGATACCGGACATTACGCATTAGACTGATTCGACCACTTAATAGGACCCATTTGGCTGGGCTATTATGTTCTTTCTTCTATTTGTAACAGCTGATCTGCGACTAAGACTACTAAAAGCGGATATGTGAACGAATCATTCTTAGGAAAAGAAGACTAGTTGTACTAGTTCCTTCTTAGTACTAATAGTATACCTACAGCTTATATGTGATAGTCTACCTTATATCCTAATGGCCTATTTAGGAGAATCACCAAAGGGCAATCCCTCATTTCCCAACTACTTCTTCCGAGATTCCTTCTTCACTGGCCAAGTAAGGGATAGAGTCTTCATTCTCGAGTATATCTCATTAATGGTTGGATCAACTGAACACTAAATTTATTTGAAGAAAGCTTCCCATGTGTGATGTTTCGCTCATGATTAAGTACCGAGAGCTTCTTTATTTGATGTAGCGCTGGAAGGAGTGGTTGGGTTAGGTTAAGCTAGGCTCCTCAGGCAAGTAGTCCCTTGATCCGGTGGTGTGGTTTCAAGAGGCTTAGAACTCCTTTCTGAATTGCGAAAGAGTAACATTTCCACTATCCCCTATTCTAGCCTCGGCCTTTGCTTTAGCTCATTCTCTTGCTGATTATGTCTAAGATTCTACAGATGTATTTTTTGATGCTCTATCTCTTCCTACTCCAAGGATAAAGAGGATTTTGTTTACTCCGCAGTAACAAACAGATCAAGATGTGGTGTTCAGTCCACATTGGTACTGTGAAACTCTGATTTTCGTCTTTACCTCAATTGGTGTGATTTGACATGTTTATGTGTTATATGAATTAGAATATGATAAATATGTGATTTATATTCCTAATACATGCTATATGTGCATTCATGAAATTTTTATCAAAATCGGCACCTGAAATTTTATCGCTGGTTTTATTGAAAATTATTTTGAACACCTGTCCGCTAAAATTTTTACAGGGGTGTTTTAAACGTTTTAAAACCTAGTCCTCGTGTATTAATAGGCCCGTGTTTGATTAAAACGGATTTTGAATCAGTTTTGGAATTTTAAAGGTTTTTACACTTTCTTTTGCAAAAATCGAGTTTTAAGCCGACTCGGGTGGATATGTTTGAATGTAAAACTCTTCTTCACCTAAAAAAAATTATCTATAATTAGTCTAAGTGTTAATTTAATGTTTGAGCAAGAAATAGTGAAGAAACTAAATTAAAAGACAGGAAAACACTAAAAATACTAAATAAACTAACTAGTTTCCACCTTTGACTTTTTCTTATTTTATTTGACCAAGCTTATATATGCCTAATATACTAAAATAGCTCACAAAACAAAACTCAAAACATCACAAACACACACACACATGGCTTAAACCACCAAGGCCATTTTAGCTTTATTTTTGCTCAATTTTTCTCTTATAATTTGCAATACAAAGCCTTTGCACTTGAATCAAAGTTTGTTTTTGCTTGTTGGGCATCCATTCTACACCTTTCTTGCATCAAACAACATCAAAAGTGAGAGAAAAATTCTAGATCTCAATATGTCATTTTTATGTTTTTGCATATAATTGAATTTTGAACCGTTAGAATGTTGAATTGATGTTATATTATTGCTCAGTGCATGATAAGGATCGTTTATTTGTGTTTATATAAGATTTCAATCATTGTAGCATGAATTTTATTTTTCCAGTATTAAAAGTTGATTTGTTGGCTACTTGTTGAATATCTGGAGCTGTGGTGGTTGGAATCAATTGCTGTTAGCTTGTAAAAGTTTGTTAAATACGTGGTAGTACTGTTGTAATGCCAAAATTTTGATTGTGATGTCGGAGTGAAAGTCCAAAAATTTCAGCCATGGTGTATTAGGGTTTTAGGGTAGTTGGGCTTGATTTGGATGGATTATCATTGGTTTCCGACTAATGTTGTTGATTGAGTGGGTAAGTGATAGAAACTGGTTTGGAGGTTATCGGATGATTAGAATGTAAGTTATGACTTTTAGAAGATTGGGTTGTCTTTCTTTAAAATGTTGAATTATGTCTTCGGTTGTTTGGGTGGTGTTTGAGTGATTGAATTGTGAGTTGTTGATGGTTAGACTAGGGTTTGGATGTATGGTTAATGCAGGTTAAGTTGGGTGGCCTACTTGTCATCGAACTTAATTGGTTCATGATTATATAGTTGTTGATTGTTAAATGTTATTTAATTGATTGTTGAAATATGGATTAATTGATTATTGATTATTGATTGTTGATACAACCGTGAGGAGCACGCTCCGGGTTAATCTGGGGTGTAGCCAAAATGGACATTACTTTATTGGTAGCGCGCTCGGGGTTAATCCGGGGTGTTACATTGTTAACTGATTGTTATTGTTGTTATGAGTCAGTAGTTGGGCAACCAATGTTGTTGACTTCTCGAATTGAGTCCCATTGTTATGAGCTTTGGTAATGTTGTGTCACCTCGGGAGTCATCTTGGGCTGCAGGCACAGTTATCATTGCTAATCCCTATCACGCATGGGCGGACAGGCGATGGGGTGTGGGTCTAGGTCAAGGTACCTCAGGATTGTGTCATTGAGTTTGGAGGAGTTGATGAGCATTGAATTGGTGTATGGAGCTTCATCAGCAAATGTATCATATCATTATTGTGTGTTTACAATTATTGCTATTGTTGCATTTATAATGATATTGATGTTCATTGTGTGTTTACTACTCAAAGGATGATTTCCAAGGAGTATAGTAAATACTGTTAGAGATCTATCGAATTCTCACTAGGCTTGTTTTATATATGCTCACTCTCAATTTTTTTATGCATACAGGTGTTACCGATCCAGATTACAGGTACGTGCCTCCAGAGGAGGATAATGTGCCATATGTGGACGAGTCCTATGTGCCAGAGTCTTGTCCTTGATATTTGATGTTGTACTCTTTTGTTATCTTGTATATTAAAACTAGTTGGTTTGTATTTATTTAGAAGTTTATGAGATATAAGATGTTGTAAAGATAATGAATTAAATATTGCTAGTTTAGTGGTCTTGTTTTGAAATATGATTAGGCTACTAGATTGGTTATAATCTATTTTGAGAATGTATGTTATATAGTAAATGTATGATGTTGGAACGGAGGTGCATAACCTATGGATGCAATGGTAAAAGAATATTTATTATATATTGTGGTTGTGTTGTTTAATTGTTGAATTGTTGTGGAATTGGTTGTATGAGGTTTGAAGAGGTTGGTTTAGAGCCTCGGTGTCTTAATTATTGTTGTTATACTGCCGAATTTTCGTTGCATCCTGACTGATCGTAGGAGGGGTCGAGTTGGGGCATTACATTAAGTGGTATAAGAGCTTATGTTTAGCTGTCAGCTGGGGTATCCTCCGAATGTGGGTAGTGGTCCAAGCATGCAAGTATGTATGAAGTTAAAGAAAACTAAAATATGTGTTAATATGATTAAGTGATTAATTGATTATGTGATTTAGTGACTATGTGACTATGTGATCAATTTGCTTATGTGATTGATACTTAAGTGATTTATGTGCTTTATGTGAGTTGTTGTTTATGTGCTAATAATTGTCTATAGCCTATCTATGTGCTATAACATGTGCTAACTCTTTGATTAGTAGAATGACTGGTAGACCGAGAACCAAAGGTAGGCCTGAGGTAGTTGATGAGGCACCGAATAATGTGGCACTGGGCCGAGATAGGGGTGATGATCGTTTTAGAGCAGCCATGGATAAGATTATAGAGATTATGGCAGGGCAGGCTCAGATACTAGCAGGGCAGGCTGCCCAAGCACAGGCATTACAGACTCAGTTGTTGAATGTTCAGGGTGGTTACTACGGGCATGGTATGCTGAAGGAATTCTTAGGGTATTATCCACCAAGATTTCAGGGAGAGCCAGATGATAGGAAGGCAGAAGCATTGTTTAATATGCTAGAGAAGATATTTGATCCTCTAGACTATACTGATGAGAGGAAAGTCACTTATGCTGTTTACTTGTTTGATGATGAGGCAGAGGAGTGGTGGCGCACAGTGAGTGTCAGTTGGGAAGCAAGAGGTACTCCGTATGTTTGGGATACCTTCCTTAGAGCGTTTCGGGTGAAGTATGTCCCGAGGATTGCACGGGAAATGAGAGAGGCGGAGTTCCTGTCTTTAGTTCAGGGGGATGCTACAGTGGCTCAGTATGAGGCCACTTTTACTAGACTGTCCCCGTATGCACCAAAGTTTGTAGCAGATGAGGAGCGCAGGACCCGGAGGTTTATGTTGGGTTTGAGGTCGGAGATTCAGGATGCGATAGCCCTGGATCAGTATGATATATTCTTTGAGGCTTTTGATGAGACATCCAGACTAGAAAAGAGGAAAGGGGAACAGATCGGACCTAGTCAACCTAGCAAGAGGCCATTTCAGCCGCAGCGCTAGCAGGGTATGTATAGACCTTCAATACAGCAGGGTGGTCATAGGTTTTCGGTTCAGCAGGGTTCTTTCAGACCGCAAGGTCAGCAGGGTTATTATCGGCCTCAGTTTCAGCAGGGCTCCTTTTAGGCACAGTTACAGTATAGGCTAGCCCCGTCTTAGGGTTGGTATAGGCCTAGTGTTGCGTCACCTCAACATCAGGTTGGTATAGCTGCTTATTCCGTTTCTAGGTCTTCTGGAGGCAGTGTCAGTACACCGATACCACTGTGTACTTTTTTTGTAAACGTACACGCCATCTAGAGGCTGACTGTCAGAAGAAGGCAGGGGCGTGTTTATCTTGCGGCAGCAATCAACACCATGCAAAGGATTGCCCCAGGTATCAAGGTTCTACGGGTCAGCCAGCAGTCCAGGGTTATCAGGGTAGACCTGCAAGCAGTACACCTCAGCAGCAGTGGGCTCAGGCTCCGGCCTAAGCAGTGGACTTGGAGGAATTGCCAGAGGCGGCAGCAGTGGTGAAAGGTAACTTACTTATTCTCAACCAGTTAAATATCATATCTCCTTGAGTACAACGTGCTAAATATGAGTAGAGAGTTTGCCTTATACGATTAAAGTTAGCACCTACATCATATCAGTTGGTGACTGAGTACTATGTGACACTCAGGCATATAAAATTCTGATTAAGGGTCAAGCTACTTTATGACTATACATTGATTATTGGGATTCTTATTTGGTAATCTTATACGACATTCTTTCTCGAGATTTCTAGATGGAGATTCTTATTCAGTATACTTCTTTGGACTTCTTCTATGGTATTTTCTATGCAGTATTCTTATGTGGAATTCTTATACGGTATTATCCGAAGTTCTTATATTGGGATTATTATTCAGTATTCTTGCTCGGTGATCTTGTTGAAGTTCTTACTTAGTATTATTGGTTGGTGCTCTATTACGGGATCTATGTTTGGCATTTTGTTCGGTAATTATTTGAGATTCTTATTCGGAAGTCCTAGTCGGTGTTCTTATTCAGTGTTCCTATTCAAGCTTCTTGTTTGGTATTCCTAGTTGACATACTTAGTTGGTATTTAGAATTTGATTTTCGGTCTTTCATTCCGTATGTTTGAGCCAGCAGTACTTGAGTGAAGAATTGCAAGGACGCAATTGTTTTAAGGAGGGGAGAATGTGAAACCCCAGTTTTCGTCTTTATCTCGATTTGCGTGTCTTTACCTCGATTGGTATAATTTGACTTGTTTATGTGTTATATGAATTAGAATGTGCTAAATATGTGATTTATATTCCTAATACATGCTATATGTGCATTCATGAAATTTTCATCAAAATTGGCACTAGAAATTTTATCGCCGGTTTTAGTTAATAGTATTTTGAACACCTGTCCGCTAAAATTTTTACAGGGGTGTTTTAGAAGTTTTAAAACCTAGTCCTCGGGTATTAATAGACCCGTGTTTGATTAAAATGGATTTTGAATCGGTTTTCGAATTTTAAAGGTTTTTACACTTTCTTTTGCAAAAATCGAGTTTTAAGCCGACTCGGGTGAAAATGTTTGAATGTAAAACTCTTTGTCACCTAAAATAAATTATCTATAGTTAGTCTAAGTGTTAATTTAATGTTTGAGCAAGAAATAGTCAAGAAACTAAATTAAAAGACAAGAAAACACTAAAAATACTAAAAAACTAACTAGTTTCCACCTTTGACTTTATTTTATTTTATTTGACCAAGCTTATATATGCCTAATATACTAAAATAGCTCACAAAACAAAACTCAAAACACCACAAACGCACACACACATGGCCGAAACCACCAAGGCCATTTTAGCTTTATTTTTGCCCAATTTTTCTCTTATAATTTGCAATACAAAGCCTTTGCACTTGAATCAAAGTTTTTTCTTGCCTATTAGGCATCCATTTTACACCTTTCGTGCATCAAACAACATCAAAGGTGAGAGAAAAATTATAGATCTCAAAATGTCATTTTTATGTTTTTGCATATAATTGAATTTTGAACAATTAGAATATTGAATTGATGTTATATTATTGCTCAGTGCATGCTAAGGATCGTTTATATGTGTTTATATAAGATTTCAATCGTTGTAGCATGAATTTTATTTTTCGGGTATTAAAAGTTGAGTTGCTGGCTATTTGTTGAATATCTGGAGTTGTGGTGGTTGGAATCGATTACTGTTAGCTTGTAAAGTTTGTTAAATATGTGGTAGTAATGTTGTAATGCCGAAATTTTGATTGTGATGTTGGAGTAAAAGTCTGAAAATTTCAGCCATGGTGTATTACGGTTTTAGGGCTGTTGGGCTTGATTTGGATGGATTATGGTTGGTTTCCGAGGGGCTAATGTTGTTGGTTGAGTGGGTAAGTGATAGAAACTGGTTTGAAGGTTATCAGATTATTAGAATGTAAGTTATGACTTTTAGAAGTTTGGGTTGTCTTTCTTTACAATATTGAATTATGTCTTTGGTTGTTTGGGTGGTGTTTGAGTGATTGAATTGTGAGTTGTTGATGGTTAGACTAGGGTTTGGATGTATGGTTAATGCAAGTTAAGTTGGGTGGCCTACTTGTCATCTAACTTAATTGGTTCATGATTTTATAGTTGTTGATTGTTAAATGTTGTTTAATTGATTGTTGAAATATGGATTAATTGATTATTGAATATTGATTGTTGATACAACCGTGAGGAGCACGCTTGGGGTTAATCCGGGGTGTTACTTTGTTAACTGATTGGTATTGTTGTTATGAGTCAGGAGTCGGGCAACCAATGTTGTTGACTTCTTGAATTGAGTTCGATTGTTATGAGCTTTGATAATGTTCTATCACCTCGGGAGGCATCCTGGGCTGCGGGCACAGTTATCATGGCTAATCCCTATCTCGCATGGGCGGAGAGGCCTTGGGGTGTGGGTCTAGGTCAAGGTACCTCAGGATTGTGTCATTGAGTTTGGAGGAGTTGATGAGCAGCGAATTGGTGTATGGAGCTTCACCAGCAAATGTATCGTATCCTTATTATGTGTTTACAGTTATTGCTATTGTTGCATTTATAATGATATTGATGTTCATTGTGTGTTTATTGCTCAAAGGGTGATTTCCAAGGAGTATAGTAAATACTGTTAAAGATCTATCGAATCCTCACTTGGCTTGTTTTATATAAGCTCACTCTCAATTATTGCATGCATACAGGTGTTACCGATCTAGATTACGGGTACTGTCACGCCCCGACCCAACCCCCAAGCTAAAGGTTAAGTCCGGACCCGACACACGGACAGAGTCTCCCATGTACCGTGGACATTCTAAAAACATGTAAACGCTTAAACAAGGTCCCAATAACACATACAAGCTTTTCTTAATTAAACAATAAAGCTATAAGGCCATCCGAGCCTTATAGTACACAATATCTCCAAAACACACAAGCATGCGAGAATTGGTTGTCAGCATAGTCTTATAATCATAACATTCTAGGAAATCAATAAAACAACTTAAGGGATGAAGCATTCTACATCAACCATCCACTCCCAAGCATGCAAGGAAAATAAGGCAATAATAAAAGTTATTACAGTTCATAGACTTTCAAAGCTACAACCCAACATCTAATCATCGACTTATACAACAAGCATATACAAAGCCCTTGGGCTACAAAATAGTACATAAAGTAATCAGATGAGTCTTCCACATAGCAACAAAATCATTAACCACCTCAAGTTATCAGACACAGCAACTAAGGTAAAGGCTCGATCTGAAGTTCTTCTTCCTCAACTAAATCAACAAGCTGGGGATCACCCTCAGCGTCTCCTGAAACAGATATCGAGGTATGAGCAACCACTGTTGCCCAGTGAGGGATATAGTCCCGGGGCGTGCAATGCAACAGATAATACAATTACACAACAATAGCACTTTAACAATTTAAGAATCAATGATAACTTAAATAACCACACAATTAAAAGGATACATTTCAACAATCCCCTATACACCAATCTTCACTGGTCTTCAATCACGAACCACGAACCACGAACCACGAGCACGATCACGATAAGCCGGCATAACCCCAATCACTCCAGTGGGTGTACTCCGGATGTACCCCGAATCCTACGACCCAACATCCCCTGGCAATCTCCGGACCAGGCGAATGAGGGAATAGGGCACGGAGTCTGAATATCCACCGGCAAGCCCTCTGCCGCCCAGCCGATATTCAACACATCCGCCCCGACACTATGGTTGCGCAACCACTATGCAATGCACTCAACGATGGCAAGTTAATAACAATAATATAAGCATTAACACATATGATGATCAACAAAGTAGGTTGACCTCGTTGCAATTAGGATAGAAGCAAAGATAGAAGCTAATAAGCAGTTTACAAATGAACTTATACCATATAAGCATAGAATCATTCCAAAAGCTCCAAATCAATTTAAAATCATATATAAACACTTAAGAAGTCCTGACATGGGTTTAGAAGTGTGAGACAACTTAAATTGCACCTAAACCCCTTTGTTTTTCGAACTATTTCTCTTCTAAACCAAAGTTAATGATTTCGTTTTCAAAGGAAACTCTCCCAACCTTCTAACTAACCCCCAAGGTACCCTCTCAACCCTCTAATTCATCCAAATGCACGCGTTTACCCCGAAAGCCCCAATTTTCCCTCTTTTGGCTTTAAACTATACCTACATTGTCCGGGCTTCAAACAAGGGATATCAAGGCATCTATAGCACCTAGGTAGCCTAAGGATACTAGAATTGAAGCCCGAATCCACCCGGATTCGCATTAACACCGAAAGCCCCAACTTAAAGCCGGCTATTTTCCATATTTAGGCAATTTAAGGGTAATGCAAGTGTACGGGGCTATTTGATTATCTTCACTAGTACCTAAGGCATCATTTAGAAGCATTAATTCAAGCCAATTCGAGCAATTACACAAAACCCTAGAAAAAACGTCACTATTCACCCTAGAAATCAAACTAACGATTCTAACCGTTTAAATTGCGAAACGACGGTTCAAAATTGTTCTCTAGCATTCATATAGATAGTATATTAGCATAGATAACATTTACAATGGCATATAATCATATTTTCAACAAATCAATAAATGAGCAACTATTTAAAAATGCAAAAACAAGTCGTGAAATCCCTCACCACTACGCGTAGGAGCACCTAGGAAGCTTGCAAACACCCCACACTAGTTGCTCAAGGCTTGGCTTGGCTTGAATCGAAGAGTTGAAGATGGAAAAATGCTCCCAAGTGCAAGGAGGGGCTGTCGGGTTTTGGGGCTGCTGTTTCAGCTTTCTATTTTTTTTTTTTTTTGCATTTTATGAGCTTAAGTGTTAATATAAAGGGGTTAAGTTGAGGTGGGGTCCTTTGGGTGTTTAAGCGATCTAATAAAATGTGCGTAGTAAGCTTTAAAACGAGCTTAGATGGTAAAATATATGCTAGCTAATTAATTACCTAAGTTAGTTACGTAACACTATTCACTTGACTTCTAAAATTATTTTCTAAACGAGCCCTCCTAACGCCTTTAGCTCAATTGCACATTTTTCCCACTACTTTTACAATTAATATGATTTAATAAAAATGCTAATTAATTAATAGAAGACAGTTTAAAAAATAGAGTGAATAGTAGTCACAAAGTCAGTTAATAAGGCATAGAAGTAAATGCGCAAACAAGGGATGCAACAGTAATTAAATGCATGGCAAATTCTCGGGCGTCACATCCTCTCCCCCTTAAACTAATTGCGTCCACGCAATTCTTACATGATTCGGCGAATAACTCTGGATACCGATCCCACATCTGATCCTCTCTTTCCCACGTCGCATCCTCTACTCCGTGATGATCCCACAGAACTTTAACCATCGGAATGCTTTTAGTCCTCAGCTCCTGAACTTTCTGATCAACAATTCGAAGAGGTTTCTCGGTGTAGGTCAAAGTTTCATTGATCTCTAGCGGTTCCGGCTCAAGTATGTGAGAGGGATCTGGCTGATACTTCCGAAGCATGGAAACATGGAATACGTCATGAATTCTGCCCAGACTGGGAGGTAAAGCTAGACGGTAAGCCAAATCACCAACAGTTTCAGTTATCTCAAATGGTCCCACATATCGAGGACTGAGTTTACCTCCTTTACCATGCCGAATCAAACCCTTGCGAGGAGAAATTTTCAGAAATACCCGGTCCCCCACAGCAAATTTCAGATCACGACGTCGTCTATCTGCATAACTCTTCTGCCGGCTCTGTGCTGTAAGCATTCTTTTTCTGATAAGCTGCACCTGATCAATCATTTTGTTCATTTTAGGTAAGAGAGTAGGGTCGATAGTCTTCATCTCACCAACATCATCCCAGTAGAGAGGAGACCGACATTTACGCCCATACAGTGCCTCATAAGGTGCCATACCAATAGTAGCTTGATAACTATTGTTGTAGGCGAACTCTGCTAGTGGCAAATATTTCTCCCAACTTTTACCGAAGTCCAGAATGCAAGCCCGCAACATATCCTCAAGGATCAAGATAGTTCTCTCAGATTGACCATCTGTCTGAGGATGATAAGCTGTACTGAAATTCAAATTCGTGCCCAAAGCTTTCTGAATCTTCTGCCAGAACTGAGATGTGAATCTGGGATCTCTATCCGACACGATACTCTTTGGAATTCCATGTAGTCGGACAACATTCTCAATATACAACTCTACCAGTTTATCAAGAGAATCAGACTTCTTTTTAGCAATAAAATGGGAAGTCTTGGTCAGTCTATCCACAATAACCCAGACTGAGTCGTTACCCCTCGAAGACCTCGGTAAATCGGATACGAAATCCATAGTAATATGATCCCATTTCCAAACAGGAATAGCCAAAGGCTGCAACAACCCTGCAGGTCTCTGATGTTCTGCTTTAACTTTCTGACAAGTAAGACATCGGGCAACATAGTCAGCAATTTCTCTCTTCATATTATTCCACCAGAAATTCTGCTTCAAATCTTTATACATTTTCGTACTGCCTGGATGGATAGTATATCTGGAACTGTGTGCCTCAGCAAGAATATCCTTCTTCAGAGTTGGATCATTCGGAATACAGATTCTACCTTTGAATTTGAGAATACCATCGTCGTGCAGTTTGAAATCCGACTCTCCCCCTTTAGAATTCTCTAAGACTTTCAACAATTGAAGATCAGCCTGTTGAGCTTCTCGAATCCTGGATAACAACAGAGATTGAATCTGCAAACTTGCAAATTGAATACCAGAATTTGAAGTACTAGGCTTCCATAAGCATAATTCTTCCATGAATTCCCAATTCTTGATAATCAAGCTAGCCACAGTAGCCTTTCGGCTCAAAGCATCAGCAACAATATTGGCCTTACCTGGAAGATAGTTAATAGTGCAGTTATAGTCCTCAAGTAATTCCAGCCAACGCCTCTGCCTCATGTTCAACTCTTTCTGTGAAAACAGATATTTCAAGCTCTTATGATCTGTAAAGATTTCAAACTTGTTGCCCCAGAGATAATGACGCCATTTCTTTAACGCAAGAATGATAGCTGCAAGCTCAAGATCATGAGTCGGATAGTTGAGTTCATAAGGTTTCAGTTTCCTGGAAGCATAAGCAATAACCCTGCCATTCTGCATCAATACACAACCCAGACCTTCCTTCGAAGCATCACTATAGATCATCAAATTATCATAACCCTCAGGTAAAGCAAGAATAGGAGCTGTAGTCAATCTCTTCTTCAATTCCTGGAAGCTGGCCTCACATTTATCATTCCAGTCAAATACTGTTTTCTTCTGAGTAAGCTGAGTTAAAGGCCCTGCAATCTTAGAGAAATCCTTTACAAACCTCCGATAATACCCAGCTAAACCAAGGAAGCTACGAATTTCCGTGACAGTTTCAGGTCGTTTCCAAGATAACACAACTTCAATCTTCGCTGGATCAACAGAAATACCATCCTGCGAGATAATATGGCCAAGAAAAGCAACTTGCTTAAGCCAGAATTCACATTTGCTAAACTTTGCAAATAACCGATGCTCCTGAAGTGTCTGTAACACAATTCTGAGATGCTGTTCATGTTCCGCCTCAGATTTAGAATAAACAAGGATATCATCAATAAATATGACTACAAATTGATCCAGATAAGGACGGAATACCCTCTGCATTAAATCCATGAATGCGGCGGGAGCATTAGTAAGACCAAACGGCAAGACAACAAACTCATAATGGCCATATCGAGTTCTGAAGGCAGTTTTAGGAACATCATCTTTCTTAATCCTCAGTTGATAATAGCCCTGCCTCAGATCAAATTTAGAGAATACCCTGGCGCCTTGCAACTGATCAAACAACTCTTCGATTAAAGGCAAAGGATATTTATTTTTGATGGTTACCTGATTAAGACCCCGATAATCGATGCATAGGCGAAGAGATCCGTCTTTCTTTTTAACGAAGAGAACTGGCGCACCCCACGGTGAAGAACTCGGCTGAATGAATCCCTTCTCAAGCAAGCCCTGCAATTGAACTTTCAATTCCTGCAACTCAGGTGGAGCCATTCTGTACGGAGTCCTAGAGACAGGGGAAGTCCCCGGCAACAAATCAATCATGAACTCTATCTCTCTATCAGGCGGTAACCCAGGTAATTCCTCAGGAAAGACCCCCGGAAACTCTCTCCCGATAGGTACATCATTCAATTTCAATTGATCCCCAGGTTGATTAATCAAATAAGCAAGATAAGCCTCACAACCCTTGCTCAATAATTTAGATGCCCTAATAGAAGAAATAATAGGAGTTCCCGTAGATTTTCTACTACCAACTATTTTAAGTACAGGCTGGTCAGGCATCTCTAGATACACAATCTTCTTTCTACAATCAAGCTGGGCATAATATTTACTTAACCAGTCCATCCCCAATATAATTTCAAAGTCATTGAAGGGTAGGATAATCAAATCAGCAGGAAAAACACGACCTTCAATAAATATACTACATGCTCTGCAAATAGACCTAGTAACAAACTTCGGACCCATAGGAGTATAGACCACAATCTCATGCAACAGTTTAGCATGTTTCAATTTAGCATTTTGTGCACAAGTAGGAGTAATAAAAGAATGCGAAGCCCCGGAATCAATTAAAACCTTAACTGATTGATCATTAAGAAGAAAAATACCTTCTACCACAGCGGTAGTGTCCGGAAGCTCCTCGGCATCCAAAGCAAATACACGGGCCTGGCCTCGTGGTGGTGGTGCTGCAGCTGGGGCCCTGGTCTGAGAGTTCTGAGCTGATGTCTGACCCCTAGGGTTCTTAAATTTCTGACAGTCTTTAACCCTGTGCTGATCACTGCCGCAACCTGTACATTTGTTATGTTTTTTCCAACAAACATCCTCGGTGTGACCCTGACGCTGACAGAAGCTGCACTGCTAGTGACGTCTTACAACAGTGCCTCCCGAATGAGCTCTGTAAGTAGAGGTAGCTGAACTACCCTGCTGCGAACGGGAAACTGCTGGACGGAACTGACTCTGAGTCTGACTCTGGACTGGTCGTGCCTGAGTCTGAGTAGGCCCTGTGTAACTCTGAGTCTGTCTCGGCTGCGAACTCTGCCCAACTGATACAGCCTGCCCCTGGTACCCTTGACTCTGAGACTGAAACCGTTTACTCGATTGACTGGTCTCGGCTAACACATCGGCCTTCCGTTTCTCATATCTCGAGGCAGCTCGGACTACTGCAGCATAGTTAGGAAAATCATTTGAAGACAAGTTCAGCATAATATCTCTCCTCAAACCCATGATGAACCTCTGAATCTTCATGTCCTCCGGCTGAATTAAAGCTGGTGCATAACGGGAAAGCCGAGTAAAAGTAGCCTCGTATTGATCTACCGTCATACTTCCCTGCCTCAAGTTTATGAACGCAGTTTGTCGCCTCTCGCGGGCAACTACCGATATATACTTGTCTCGAAATTCTCGGACAAAGTCGGCCCACGAATGATGACCTCCCTCAGCTCCCCATTTCTCGCTGATGGTATTCCACCAATCTTCAGCATCACCCTCGAGCAGGAAAGTAGCATAAGTAATCTTCCTGTCATCATGGCACTCCAGTATCGCTGCCACTCTCTCGAACTTTCTTAGCCACATCTCAGCTTTCATATTGTCCGGCTCCCCAAAGAAAGTATAGGCCCCATGATGTATAAACCGATCATACAGATTCCCTCCGGTAGGGCCACTACCTCCGGCTCTCGCAGCCTGATTACTTGCAACGACCCCTGGTTGACCCTGTTGTGTAACAAACTGGGCGATAGTGTTCATAGCTGTGGCCATCGTGGCCAAGATCTGTGCAGTGCTCGGTTCTTGAACCTGCGGTGCATTTTCGGCCACCTCAGCTTATTGCCCACGAACCCCCTCGGGTTCTCCACCAACATTCGGATTATCAGCACGACGGCGAGGCCCCATCACGAATAGCTAGAATGCAAAGTGTTATGACAGGTATATATATGTATATATGCAATTTATAAGTAAACACATAAAGAAGAGTCCAATTAGATTCACATAAAGTCAAGTGCATAGAAGTTCAAATAAATATTCCACATTTTTGAAGTAAACATAAATCACTAGATCATACTTGACATTCTAGACTCTTGATATTCTATTTCCATGCTAACATGTTCATTCCTTATTCAAATTTCACTTAGGTCAATCAAAATCAAGGACTCATGTATTCACAAAGTCACATAACAAATCTCTACCCACAGACCGAGAAATTTAACCCGGCTTCATGCAATCTATAGCTCTGATACCACTTAAATGTCACGCCCCGACCCAACCCCCAAGCTAAAGGTTAAGTCCGGACCCGACACACGGACAGAGTCTCCCCTGTACCGTGGACATTCTAAAAACCTGTAAACGCTTAAAGAAGGTCCCAATAACACATACAAGCTTTTCTTAATTAAACAATAAAGCTATAAGGCCATCCGAGCCTTATAGTACACAATATCTCCAAAACACACAAGCATGCGAGAACTGGTTGTCAGCATAGTCTTATAATCATAACATTCTAGGAAATCAATAAAACAACTTAAGGGATGAAGCATTCTACATCAACCATCCACTCCCAAGCATGCAAGGAAAATAAGGCAATAATAAAAGTTATTACAGTTCTTAGACTTTCAAAGCTACAACCCAACATCTAATCATCGACTTATACAACAAGCATATACAAAGCCCTTTGGCTACAAAATAGTACATAAAGTAATCAGATGAGTCTTCCACATAGCAACAAAATCATTAACCACCTCAAGTTATCAGACACAGCAACTAAGGTAAAGGCTCGATCTGAACTTCTTCTTCCTCAACTAAATCAACAAGCTGGGGATCACCCTCAGCGTCTCCTGAAACAGATATCGAGGTATGAGCAACCACTGTTGCCCAGTGAGGGATATAGTCCCGGGGCGTGCAATGCAACAGATAATACAATTACACAACAATAGCACTTTAACAATTTAAGAATCAATGATAACTTAAATAACCACACAATTAAAAGGATACATTTCAACAATCCCCTATACACCAATCTTCACTGGTCTTCAATCACGAACCACGAACCACGAACCACGAGCACGATCACGATAAGCCGGCATAACCCCAATCACTCCAGTGGGTGTACTCCGGATGTACCCCGAATCCTACGACCCAACATCCCCTGGCAATCTCCGGACCAGGCGAATGAGGGAATAGGGCACGGAGTCTGAATATCCACCGGCAAGCCCTCTGCCGCCCAGCCGATATTCAACACATCCGCCCCGACACTATGGTTGCGCAACCACTATGCAATGCACTCAACGATGGCAAGTTAATAACAATAATATAAGCATTAACACATATGAGGATCAACAAAGTAGGTTGACCTCGTTGCAATTAGGATAGAAGCAAAGATAGAAGCTAATAAGCAGTTTACAAATGAACTTATACCATATAAGCATAGAATCATTCCAAAAGCTCCAAATCAATTTAAAATCATATATAAACACTTAAGAAATCCTGACATGAGTTTAGAAGTGTGAGACAACTTAAATTGCACCTAAACCCCTTTGTTTTTCAAACTATTTCTCTTCTAAACCAAAGTTAATGATTTCGTTTTCAAAGGAAACTCTCCCAACCTTCTAACTAACCCCCAAGGTACCCTCTCAACCCTCTAATTCATCCAAATGCACGCGTTTACCCCGAAAGCCCCAATTTTCCCTCTTTTGGCTTTAAACTATACCTACATTGTCCGGGCTTCAAACAAGGGATATCAAGGCATCTATAGCACCTAGGTAGCCTAAGGATACTAGAATTGAAGCCCGAATCCACCCGGATTCGCATTAACACCGAAAGCCCCAACTTAAAGTCGGCTATTTTCCATTTTTAGGCAATTTAAGGGTAATGCAAGTGTACGGGGCTATTTGATTATCTTCACTAGTACCTAAGGCATCATTTAGAAGCATTAATTCAAGCCAATTCGAACAATTACACAAAACCCTAGAAAAAACGTCACTATTCACCCTAGAAATCAAACTAACGATTCTAACCGTTTAAATTGCGAAACGACGGTTCAAAAGTGTTCTCTAGCATTCATATAGATAGTATATTAGCATAGATAACATTTACAATGGCATATAATCATATTTTCAACAAATCAATAAATGAGCAACTATTTAAAAATGCAAAAACAAGTCGTGAAATCCCTCACCACTACGCGTAGGAGCACCTAGGAAGCTTGCAAACACCCCACACTAGTTGCTCAAGGCTTGGCTTGGCTTGAATCGAAGAGTTGAAGATGGAAAAATGCTCCCAAGTGCAAGGAGGGGCTGTCGGGTTTTGGGGCTGCTGTTTCAGCTTTCTATTTTTTTTTTTTTTGCATTTTATGAGCTTAAGTGTTAATATAAAGGGGTTAAGTTGAGGTGGGGTCCTTTGGGTGTTTAAGCGATCTAATAAAATGTGCGTAGTAAGCTTTAAAACGAGCTTAGATGGTAAAATATATGCTAGCTAATTAATTACCTAAGTTAGTTACGTAACACTATTCACTTGACTTCTAAAATTATTTTCTAAACGAGCCCTCCTAACGCCTTTAGCTCAATTGCACATTTTTCCCACTACTTTTACAATTAATATGATTTAATAAAAATGCTAATTAATTAATAGAAGACAGTTTAAAAAATAGAGTGAATAGTAGTCACAAAGTCAGTTAATAAGGCATAGAAGTAAATGCGCAAACAAGGGATGCAACAGTAATTAAATGCATGGCAAATTCTCGGGCGTCACAGGTACGTTCCTCTAGAGGAGGATAATGTGCCATATGTGGACGAGTCCTATGTGTCGGAGTCTTGTCCTTGATATTTGATGTTGTACTCTTTTGTTATCTTGTATATTAAAACTAGTTGATTTGTATTTATTTAGAAGTTTATGATATATAAGATATTGTAAAGATAATGGATTAAATATTGCTAGTTTAGTGGTCTGGTTTTGAAATATGATTAGGCTACTAGATTCATTATAATCTATTTTGAGAATGTATGTTATATAATAAATGTATGATGTTGGAACGGAAGCGTATAACCTATGGATGCAATGGTAAAAGAATGTTTATTATATATTGTGGTTGTGTTGTTTAATTGTTGAATTGTTGTTGAATTGGTTGTCTGAGTTTTGAAGAGGTTGGTTTAGAGTCTAGGTGTCCTAATTATTGTTGTTATACTGCCGAAATTCCGTTGCGTCCTGACCGATCGTAGGAGGGGTCGAGTTGGGGCATTACAGGTACGAGATTCGCGATGCCATCTATATGGTCTTGTGTTCTTTCCTCACATTGGGAGTGCTGCCCTGACATGGCAAACCTAACGATCTATCTCAGCCCATTGCTCACATTGCCTTGTCAAGGAAGCCGTGTAACGACCCGACTCCCCACGTGGAGCCCACGCAGAGTCTCACCGAGCCGTCACTATCACGATATTGTCTGCTATTGGCAATCCTTGGCCCACAGGCACAGGGCCCTCACGGCTTTGTTTCTCCCGTGGTTTCCCACGGGAAAAGGCCTCGTGGCTGATACAAGGACCCAAGCCCTTATATCCAGCTCTCTCACTTCCAAATCTTCCGATGTAGGATTGTGTTACCACATTCCACCCCCCTTAAGGAGCCTCGCGCCCTCGCGGGCACGAGCACAAGGGAAGACTGGCTCTGATACCATTTGTAACAACCCGACTCCCTATGTGACGCCCGAGATTCTACCGTACACATCTTTAAATGTTGCATCCATTAATTGTGCATTAAGATATGTGCTTTACCTATTGTCTTTCTTGGTCACTATTCATTCAATTTTTAAACTGCATTCTATTGGTTAATTAGCATTTTTATTAAATCATATTAATTGTAAAAGTAGTGGGAAAAATGTGCAATTGGGCTAGAAACGATAGGAGAGCTCGTTTAAAAAATGATTTTCGTGGTTCAATGAATAGTGTTACGTAACTAACTTAATGTTTTAATTAGTTAGCTTATACTTTACACTTTAGGCTCGTTTTTAAGCTACCAACGCTCATTTTTAGTGGACCACTAAACACCTAACTTGACCCTACCCATCATATATACTCACCATAAAGCAATTAAGCTCATAACTTGCAAACAAAAAAAAAATAGGAGCTGAAATTCACTGTTGAAGGCCGAGAGCCTCAAGCAGCCACAAGGAGGGATTTTTCATCTTCAACTCTTCAATCCAAGCCACGCCAAGCCTAGAGCAAGTAGTTTAGGGTGTGTGCAAGCTACCTAGGTGCTCCTACGCGCATTGGTGAGGGATTTCACAGCTTGTTTTTGCATTTCTAAATAGTTGTCAATTTCTTGATTTGTTGAAAATGTGATCAATTGCTATTGTAATTGTTATCTATGCTAATATACCATCTATATGAATGCTAGAGAACACATTTGAGCCGTTGTTTCGCTTTTTAAACGGTTAGAATCGTTGATTTGAAATTTTGGGTGAATAGTGACGTTTTTCTAGGGTTTTGCGTAATTGCTCGAATTAGCTTGATTCAATGCTTCTAATAGATGCCTTAGGTGTTAGTGAAGATAACCTAATAGCCCCGTGCACTTGCATTGCCCTTAAATCGCGTAAGATGGAAAATAGCCGACTTTAACTTGGGGCTTTTGGGGTTAATGCGAATCCGGGTGGATTCGGGCTTCAATTCTAGTAACCTTAGACTACCTAGGTGCTATAGATGCCTTGATATCCCTTGTTTGAAGCCCGGACTATGTATGTGTAGTTTAAAGCCATAAGAGGGAAATTGGGGCTTTCGGGGTAATCGCGGGCATTTGAATGAGTTAGAGGGTTGAGAGGGTACCTTGAGGATTAGTTAGAAGGTTGGGAGAGTTCTCTTTGAAAATGAAATCATTAACTTTGGTTTGGAAGAGAAATAGTTTGTAAAATAAAGGGGTTTAAGTGCAATTTCGGTTGTCTCCCATTTCTAAACCCACGGCATGTCCTCTTGAGTGTTTATATGTGATATTAAGTTGATTTGGAGCTTTTGGTATAATTCTATGGTTATTTTGTAATGTCTCTTTACAAAACTGTATATTTACTTATATAATTGTTCTATTCTAATTGCATCGAGGTCAACCTACTTTGTTGATCCTCATATGTGTTAATGCTTATATTATTGCTATTAACTTGCCATCGTTAAGTGCATTGCATAGTGGTTGCGCAACCATAGTGTCAGGGGCGGATGTGTTGAATATCGGCTGGGCGGCAGAGGGCTTGCCGGTGGATATTCAAACTCCGTGCCCTATTCCCTCATTCGCCTGGTCCGGAGATTGCCAGGGGATGTTGGGTCGTAGGATTCGGGGTACATCCGGAGTACACCCACTGGAGTGATTGGGGTTATGCCGGCTTATCGTGATCGTGCTCGTGGTTCGTGGATCGTGAATGAAGACCAGTGAAGATTGGTGTATAGGGGATTGTGTGAAATGTATCCTTTTTAATGTGTGGTTATTTATGTTATCATTGCTTCTTAAATTGTCTAAGTGATATTGTTGTATAACAGTATTATCTGTTGCATTGCACGCCCCGGGAATATATCCCTCACTGGGCAACAGTGGTTGCTCATACCTCGCTAACATGTTTCAGGTGGCACAGTTGGTGGAGTTGCCTTAGCTGCTGTGTGATATTTGTCTGAGGCAGATGTGCTTTCTGGTTGCTATGTGAAGAATTTGTTGTTCTATGTATAATCTATTTTGGGGCCTTAAAGCTCATGTATGTATTTGAGTAATATGTAAGCTGGAAGTCTGATAAGGTAGTAGCAGTGGTAATTCTATGGCTTGTAATAACTTATATTTCTATTTCTAGTTGCTTTGCATGCTTGGGAGTGAATGGCTTAGTGTAGAATGTCTTATCTCTAAGTATGTTTTAATGTTATCCTAGAATGGCATGGTTATTAGACTATATTATAAACCAGTTACTTGCATGCTTGTGTGTTTTGGAACTATTGTGTACCATAAGGCTCGGATGGCCGTGAATCTTTAAATATTTAGCCATGAAAAGTTTGTTTACCTTGTAGTTACCTTATTTGAGAATTTACAGGTTTCAGAATGTCCATAGTACAGGGGAAACTCTGTCCGTTTTTTCCCTAAAATTTTGTGACCGGGTTTGGTATTGGGTTGAGAATAGCATGGTTATTAGAGCCTCCAGTCTCGTGAGGGATCAGGGCGTTACACCCTACGTGGAGCCCATGCAGAGTCTCACCAAGCCGTCACTACGACGATATTGTCCGCTATTGGCAATCCTTGGCCCGCAGGCACAGGGCCCTCACGGCTTTGTTTCTCCCGTGGTCTCCCACGAGAAAAGGCCTCGTGGCTAATACAAGGACCTAAGCCCTTATATCCAGCTCTCTCACTTCCAAATCTTCCGATGTGGGATTGTGTTACCACAAGCCGAGATTGATGTCGGATGATAGAAGTGAGGGCTAAAGGTGGATGTAGTAAGGGAGAAGCAAAATCGGGCATTATAGTAGCACTTCTTCCTATCGATCATGTCAAATTCCCTTGTTAAACTTCTGACCCGATGCTTTAGATGCTGATCGGGATACTGATATTGAGGCTGTGGCTGCGGTTTTAGAGCCTGTATCGTCCACTGGACACAAGAATGATCTATAATTATTTCTACACTCAAATGCAAAAGAAAGCCTTTTTTTTACAAGGAAGGGCTGAAAAAGAGTCAAAAGACGAGATACTCTTATGATTGTTATTTTTTTTAGATCTTGCATCCCAACGAGGAAAAGCATGAAGGAGGACTTACTTTCTGTGGAATAGAATGAATGAGGGAATAGATGCGACAATGAATGAAGCCGATCCAGGTAGGGTAGCACAGCATCTTTTCCAGTGCTGTAAAGAAATTGGTACAGGGAGCTGTAGAAAGGGTACGAGGAACCATTGCATGGTATGGTATTCCGATTAGATGAATTTTTTCGATGTCTATCAGAGCGAAGACAGACAACCTCTGGGTTCGGTTCCTTCATAAAGGAAGATAGTGCGCCCTATAAAGAAAGGCAGGCATGCAACGAAGCGAGAGGCTTACCTTGCCCCGAGAAAGTCCATAGGATAGAGTAGAACCGACAATGATGCTCTGGACCCTGACGGAATAGGTAATAGTAAGTTGTCTGGCCTTACTCCGTTCACTAAGCTTGACGCTTTGCTCCTAGTGGTGCGCTTGGTTATGTGTGCTGTCTACTCTTGGGTGGAAGAAAGAGTACAGGAAGCCGCCCCTACTTTTCAAACCTTTCATTCATTACTGGACTATCCCATCCATTACTGACTGAGATTGGACTGGACTGATACCTGTACTGACATAGACCTACCTTATTGATCTATGAAATTTCCAGTGATTTAAGATCGTCAGGGTTCATACTTCAATGGAGATTGTAGTTGAGAATCGGATTCATTCTTCTTTCCCAGAAATTCGACGGCCCTTAAGAATAGAAAGAGAGAACATGGATACTTATGATCCTTACAGAGGCTGCACCGTAATATGAATGAAAGAAGGCTCTCCATAATAACTAACAAGATTCAGTGAGCTGCCTATGAAATATATAGAGCTTTGTGACTCAACTCAAATCAATAAGGATGCAGAAATTTTTGACTCGTCTCATCATTCTCGTCTTTTAGTTCACATTCTCTAGTGCTAGCTAAGAAGCCACCCAATCGCTTCAGTCAAGGAAAACGTTTGATAGAAGCCCCTAAGGTATTATGAGACAAAGAGTAAATCATTCCTCAATCCACTCAGGCAGAACCATTGCATTCTGTCTTAGAGACTCTATCATGAAAGAAAGGGAAGCCAACTAACTCATAGCCACCCACTCGCTCATATGATCGGCTGGTCGGAATTAGCCTTGATTCTTTCTGTTTCTTTTTTTTAGTATGGTCTTACTTTCCTTCCTTATCCCAGTCTGAAACTAGAACAGTCTTCTGCTTTCTTCTTTGCTTTCCTTTCGTCCCTGGTCATCTCAACCTGACTGCTGACTGGCTGCCTTACCGACTGGAATGATTGAAGCATTGAATTGAACAAGGGGGTGCCAATGACTCCCTTCTTTACATGCCTTATATCCCTGGCTGCGACACTGACTTAGTTGATTGATTTTTATTGTATTTCACTCGGGCTGACTAAATGACTAATTGAACCACTTGGTCAAAGGATAAAACCCTGACTGCCAAGAAGAGACCTACCCGAAGAGGTGGGGAGGCTCCTGCCTATTTGAATGCCTTCTTTTTGATCTCGCCGACAACTGATTGGTTTTCTTTTTTTTACGGGTAGATGCCGAAGAAAGAAGACGTCTCTTACTAACGGTTACTGATTTGTTTAATAGATCGCTTCGTTTGATTCGGAATCGAGCATCGGGGAAGGGAATAATAACTAAGGCAGCTACCGGGCCCCTTTCTTTTTGTGCCATGTTTGGGAAAGAAAAGAGTGATTTTCTGTAGGTAGAAAGAGCTACATCCCTTATTCTAGAAAGAAAGGACGCTTGTTTTCTTCAAGCTGTTCCAAAATACCTTGAAAGAAGCTCTATTCCCTGAATTTCAAACTCCTCTGGAAGCCTTATTCACTATTGAGAGGCTGCTCCTCATTCATATTTATCAAAGTCTCAGGGCTCTTAATTCAGAAGATAGAAACCTACAGGATACTAATGAATAAAAAAAAACATTTCTTTCGCCATGTTGAAGCTTCTTAAAGAGACTGATTCAGGGGTATCAACAATCTAATGAGGAAGAAAGAACTGCAGTTCAAATGCATATGAAACTAAGCTAAGGCGACTGCCGTCCTTACTTTATCCTACTCTGACCTCTTATAGTCGATATATGAACTGAAAGGGCTTGAATGAATTCGTCGAAGAATAGCCAACAATGAAAAAGATCACGAGCCTCTCCCTATCGGTCGAGCATCTTCAAACCTCTTTCTTTTTATGTTCTTAGAACCATTCTTTTCAATCCTACATGACATGCCCCCCCTTCCATCTTTATTCCTTAAAAAGTCCTTGCTCCGCCCTTCCAGTAGCTCTCCCTTCCGCACCTCTTTCTTAAGCTAGATGTTAGGCTAACTTAGCCAGCCAATGTCTCCACCTGATGTGGTGCCCACTGGTATCCATGCTCTTGTTTTGAGGCTTAGACCTCTCGGGCCGAACAGAGCCTTTCGCCTAAGGCGCGCTAGCTTAACTCTTAACCTGCATTCTCTGGTAACAATAGCAGGATAAGCATAGCAAGAATTCCCTCCCTACTCTCAATGAGAAAGTTTAGTTTTCTGGAGATTCTGCGGAAACTTTACTAAGATCCGAATGTATAGGCAGTCTTAAAGAAGGGAAAAAGAAGGCCTTAATTGCCTATCCAAAGGTCCGCCTGCCGAATGGGTGTCTTTAGGCGAATCAAGTGGGTCGGAATGTTCCCCCTATGTCAATTGTTGTAAGGTGACTAAGGAGTGAGGGTTTACAATAAATAGCTTGATTTCAGTAGTGCCTTACCTTGAAGCTCTATCTATCGTCTATGATTTCGATTTATAAATGATTTTTTAGTGCTCTCATGCTTGCTTTCTCCGAAGCACGGCGCGATATTGATGATCTATTAATCATGCGATATGGACTCAGCCGTTAATGGCTTTATCATGTTTTCTATATGTATTGATCCATTAAATCATGCACCCCCTACTTCTGCAGCAGCATATAATCTGAGGCCCTTGATACCAGCAGCTCAATCTATTTTGTAGTATGGACGGCGCAAGAACAAGAATCCACGGTTTTGTTGTTGTTGCAGCGGTGGCAGTTCTGCTGCTTCTGCTCTTTCTCGCCCTCTTGCCCACTCCCTCGGGGCCAGGGCATCCTTCTACTCTAAGGCCGACTAACGGCCAACAAAAGGGTACTTCTTACTTTGTTCTTTTAGGTAAAAGAAGACTTGTTCTGCTTTCTACGCCGAGTCGGAGACATAATCTGAACAATGCTCCTTACTTTGATTTTATGAGTCAAAAAAGGCTTGTTCCGTCTGGCCCGAATCTGCTCCTTAACTAGTAGTATAGTGAAGTCCTTGTGAACGATCTTCGATCAGGGCGTCTACTCACTATCGGAAAAGCAATCTCTATTTCCTCTCTGCTTCAGTTGTCAAGCTCATCACACTCGACTGTCTTTTTCTTCCTCAGCCTCTCTGCGTACCTGGCATTTTCGCCTTGCTCATGCAAGCTTTACAAGCATTAGGAGTCTATTGTCTACAGGGTCCTTCAAAGTCGATTGTAATAATTCTTTACCCAATCATATTTGTCACGATTGTCAACTGGGGAAGCATACCAACTATCATTTTCTCCATGTAATAAAAGAGCTGACCATTTTTTTGAATTTCTCTATGCTGATGTCTAGGGTCCTGCATCTTCTTCTTCTTTATCTGGTTCATGTTATGTTGTTGTTTTGATTGTTACAGGTTCTTTGTTCTTCGTGCCAAATATGAAGTTTTTGATCTTTTTTGAACCTTTCACTTATAACCAAGCATTTTGAGAAACCCATAACATTTTTCAGAAGTGATGGTGGTTGAGAGTTTACTTCTAACAACTTTAATGAGTATTGTGTGCAACAAGGAATTCAAAAAAAAAAAATGCATCCATGCCCTTGCACTTCAGAGCATAATTGTCTCAGTGAGCGCAAGCATCATCATATCACTGAGACGGACCTTTCCATATTTTTTCATTCCGGATTGCCATATATCTTTGGACATAAGCTTTTCATACAGCTGTTATTGTTATCAATAACCAACCTACACTACTTCTAAATCACAGGTCTCCCTATGAAATCCTACATGGTGCTCCACCTAATTATTCATCTCTCCTGGCCTTTTGATGTTTATGCTACTTCCATATCTCGAAGTCCATTCGTCACAAATTTGAGCCTAAGGCTAATTGCTGGATTTTTCTCAGGTACAGTGATGATCATAAAGGCTTCCGATGCATCTCTCTGTGCCGCTGTCGAGTTTTCATTTCTTACTATGTCATATATGATGAAACAACTCTATATGATCAGTATTCGGCCTATTCCTATAGTCGGTGCCTCTTCCAGCAGTCCTATTACAGCCATCGAGGGCTCGTGGTACCTGCTATACCTGATGGTCATCAATCCTCTCTCAACTACTATACTCGCCAGCTTAAATTCAAAGCTGCTCCTTCAACTGATTTACCAGAATCTTCTCCTCAGCCGAATGTTCCTCCTTATCAGGAAGCTTCTATTGATTTAGGAAGAGGAGTGCATTGCTGTACTACTAATCAGCTCATTCTCTCGGTCAATGTTGTCTCTACTAATTTGAACGTGAAGGAACCCACTCCATTTTGATCAGCTTAGAAGGATCCACGGTGGGTTGCTGCCATGCATGAAGAGATTGCTGCTCTCTATCAAAATCAAACATGGACCATCATTCCCCGTCCTTCGGATAAGAAAGTTATTGGCTCGCAAGTGGTCATACAAGATTAAGTAAAAATCTGATGAGACTATTGATCGCTACAAGGCTTGCGTGGTAGCCAAAGGCTACAACCAGCAATAGGGTAAACGACTATGATGAGACATTCAGTCCAGTTATCAAGATGACATAAAGGGCGATTAGGTGTGACTTGCTTGATAAGGGAAAGAGAAGACGTCCTTCAACTCAAAGCCCCATTAACGCAAAAGAAGTAGATTCCTATGTTTTTACATTACTAGAAGCTCTTAGCTACTCGGCTATACTATAAACTCTAAAGGTATTACTTGACTGAAAGAGTACTCATATATTGGGGGCTTCCCATTCCAACCAAGGAAGGCAGACGAGCTTTGCTCGCTCCTGGGGTTAGTCTATACTCCATCGACCAAGAGTTTAGGCTTATCTTTATCTTTCAGTTCCTTTGATTTAATTTAGAAATACGAAAAAGAACAACAATTAAGCAAAAAAGGTTTGAAGATGCTCGACTGATAGGGAAAGAAAAAAGGTTGAAAAAAGATAGTTGGGCTTATATTTATTATAGTAGTTGCTTCTGATCCTAGAAAACGTCCGAAAAAGCCTGCTACGGAACTACCAAGCAGGGGAAAAAGTACAATAAGTAGATATCTTTTCATCCTCTCTTTTCTTTTTGCTTTGCGTTGTTTGCCTTACTGTCCGATCACGGAGAAGGCTACCACATCAAGGTGACAAGATTAGAACCTATGGCACTCTGTACCCAAAATAGATGCGCTGACCAGATTGCGCTACACCTTATCTCACCACCCTGGAGCATATAGATCCACCTGATCGATGAACACTCAAACAAAACTTGTCCATCCTTTCAAGCATAGAGATGCGAGAACCAATCCGAGTAATCAATCACTTTTTTTTTAGAAATTCTGCCTCCAACAAGATAGGGCGAGGTGCTGCAAGCCGTATAGTGCAGGAGCGCTTATATTTCTTTTTTGCTTACTCTTTCACTTGAATTTCCAAATCTGGCTCGCTCCCGGCTACGTGTCCTTTGGACCAAAAGCCCACTTAGAAGTGGATTTGAACCACTGACACAAGGATTTTCAGTCCTTTCCTCTAACTAGCTGAGTTACCTGAACCACTTTCCTAAAGTATGTTTTCTTCATCGAATAGCACCCTACAAAGCCGCTAGGCACTCGAAAAGCCCTTTACTAAAATCTATAAAATAGATATATCTATTCTTCACTTGTTCGTCAAGTTTTCGGGCAACTCTTTCAACTGCCGCCTAATCCCCAACATGCTCAAGAGCCAAGAGCCATCCAATCGGAGGGAGCTTGCAACTAGAAATAAGATAGGCCAGTGAAAGAAAAACAAGGCGCAACGAGCTCTCCGCTCCAAGTCACTAAGTAGTGCTATTCTGTCCTCCGGGGGATTGGACTCCACCAGGAGGTTCTTTCTCTCATACCCGCCCCTCTCATTTCTGTGCCAGAGGAAATGGGATTCGAACCCATGATACAATCTTCTTGTATGTCAATTTAGCAAACCAATGCCTTAAGCCACTCAGCCATCCCTCCAAGTTCTTGATTGGAATTTGATGTGCAGTTGGTTGCCCAAAGGGCTATCTGATCCGATCAGCTGCCTAAGCCGTAGTATGCATACTCTTCCTCTATGAGCGAGACTCTATCCAAATCTACCACTCGTTGGGCGAGGCCTTCTTTTCTATGAATAGCCCACCACTGAATGATTTACGTTCCAGTTTTTGCCTCCGACCCAATGAGGAGAGAACACAGGGTCAAGCCAAGCCCTTACCCGCCTGAATGGAATTCATATCTCTTTCATCTGGTCGAGAAGGGAGAAAGCTCGGGGAACTAGACTGTGCCTCTTCTATTACATTACATTACAGAGAAGTCCATTCTCGTCATGATCAATCCACGTCCTAGCCTAGTGCCCGGAGAACCAGGCTTTCTTATCAACCAAAGCTAGCTTATTAAGGCCGTCATGGTTTGAAGATGCTCGACCAATAGGGAGAGGGTGGACTTGTTTTTAGGTGAAAGAAGAAAAACCTTGATTGTACGAGCTAGCCAGTAAGCCAACAAACCCCCATTTACTCACCTCTTAATCTATAAAAAATATTTTTCTCTTTTTCTAATAAGATAAGCATCCTGCTCTCGATCTGGAGCTACTGCTTTAATAGTCAACTAAGCTCAGGAAGTCAGGTTAAGACGTCGACTTATACAAGGGAGATGAAAAAGAATTCATGTCTTTAGAAGTCAATCATAATAAACTACACTTGTACGCTTGACATGAGAAAAGTAGAGGCAAGTGGAGTCAAAGGTCGAGCCTCAACCAACAATGGGGGACAACCATCCCATTCTAAGCAGAGCAAAAGTGTGCCAACTCTACCTTTCTTTCTTTACCTTAGAATTCATTCTTCAAGGAGACCCATGTACATTTCCCTTGTTTTGTGCCTTTAGTTGAAGTATAGGTCTTTGATTCAATCTATCTTGATGGGATTTTTCTTTCTGTTTAGTAGCATAGAAAGGATTTATCTAGTAGGTAGCAACAAGACTAATAGTATCGACAAGCGGCTACATCAATAGCTGAAACTTTTTTTTGGGTAGGGTAGGCTTAGAGTCAGAAGTCCTATTTTTCCTAACATAATAAGCACTTTTGCAAAGTTCACCTTCCCGTAGTCAAAACAAGACTTACGTATAACAATCAGACCTTACCAGGGACAGGAACCAGAATATAGAGCCTAATTAAAAAGAATTCGGGCTTGCTTTCTCAATTCACATCTATGAGCGTCCATTCCTCTCCCTATCGGCCGAGCATCTTTAAACCTCTATCTCTTGCTCACTTCGATTCGACTCTAACAGCTTAGGGAAGAATGATGGGTCGCTAACAAGGCCCCTAAATGACCGCGTAGAAAGCCTACCTATTTTTCTCCCAATCTGTCACTTGCTCGTCCTTCTATCATGAAAATTCTCCATCCTCTCCCAGCGGCTTTGACTCATGTCTATAGCCAGTTTCTAAGACGATTCCCATTCAAGCATTCTCATTCAACGGTTTATCAATGCTACCTGATTTTTGAAAAATCTATTTCTTTGTACTAGTTCTTACATAAGCAATTTGCAGGAAGTAAATGAAGTCTTTCCTTCCGAAATCGAAATCCATTCCTGAAGTCACGTCTTTCAGTACTAGGACTCAAGTCAAGTACTTTCGAGTTAGTCTTTGCCCAAAGCCCTCATTCCGACTTAGAAATACCAACTATAAATAGCTTTAGCATCTCTTGATAAGAAAAGGACTTTATAGAGCTAAGGGAACGGTTTGGAACCCTAGTAGCATAATGGAATCAGTTTACTGGGCTGACTTCCATGCCAACACGAGTAGTTTAACCGATCACTACCCCGTAAGGGTGTTGAGATTTGTTTTTGCTCTTTTTGTTAAACACTTTGTAATAATAAGTATTCAAATAGCGTTTGCATAGTTTACGAATTCTGCTTAGTAGGGACCAAAACATAGGAATGGTTTTTATCAGAGTCATACCACACCTTATGACGAAAGAGGGAAAAAGAAGGATCACTTGTCGATTTGTGATCAAAGAAAACTATACCTGAAGAATTGGATATAGATTGACAGGCATGAAAGCCAGATCTATTAATCTATGTTATTTGATGAGACGGCGACATAGAGAAGAAAGTATACCCTTTGTCATTGTCACCCTCCTTGTCACTTAAAATTAAAGAAGAGATACATACTTTGGAATGGAAGAAGTTGAAGGGGTGAACGAGCGCTGCGGTAACGAGCCATAAGAAAGATGAGCAGAACATTCCTTCCGCCAGCCTTTAGACTCTATAAGAGTAGGGGAGTATGGTGAGATAGATAGACGTCCAAGCATGCAGCAACTAGTTGCTCAGCCTTAGTCTTGGGCTGATCTCACACATCAATCAACCCCTTCGTACTTTGATCCAATCAATCGATCAATCAAGAGGCGTCTCTCTTTTGTTTGGGCTGGTAAAGTTCTTGCATTCTCTTGAACAAGGGAAGGGCAGCATAGCATTAGCTTAAATTGAACAAGCTCAACCTTGAAAAAGAAAGGAGGTAGGCCAAAGAACCATTGAACACTTCAACTTGGCCACTGAAGAAGGCCAAGGCTAGACGAGAGACTAGACCAGCTTACTACTTATTGCCTGCCATGGTTGAAGCTTTAGGCTCCATAGACGGAACTATGTATTAGATATTAGGGAGGGGAGGTTTGGAACAAAAGAACGCATGCATGGAGATTCTATCTATCAGAGGTTCGAGAATCTATGAAAAGACATCTAAGGCTAAGGAAAAATTCAAGGAAGCCCATTACTGAGAGAAGTGGTGATCTCGTCTTGCTTGCTGGGAGAGAGGAAGCTTTTGGACCACCTTTTCCAGCCAGATAGTGAGCGATCACTCAGCAATGAACACTAACTGAAAGCGGCCGGGAATGAGTACCTATCCCCTACGGTATTCGAACCTGTGTCTTCGACATGAAAAGACGATGTCCTAACCACTGGATGAAAGGGACCAAAAAGTCATTCTTCATATACCTCAACTCCGAGAATAGAAGTGCTTCATTTTGTTTCTATACGCAATTCAAGATTTCATTTGTGTTCATGTTAGCAATTTCTGGTGTGAATTCGGCAGGTCGTCCCCCCTTCTTACGGGTTCCCCCACTAACCCAGTGACAAACCAACCAAGCACCTTCTTTTTCTCCAATCATAAAGCACCCTAATACTTTTATTTGTCTTTCATCCTCCCTGAATAAGTAAGACCCCGCACTTTTGAATTAAAACAAAAAAAAGAGGGGTGAAGGTCCCAGTTGAAGTGGTGAAGGTTTGAAGATGCTCGACCAATAGAAGAGGTTTGAAGATGCTCGACAGAGGTATGAAGTAACTCGACTGATAAGGAGAGGAAGGTAGACGCTCGACCTATAGGGAGAGGGTGGATGCTACAGTAAGAAAAAAAAAGTATGTTAAGGTTACGAAGTAAGGTTAGTTGGTTAATGAAAGCTCAGGTTATGAAATCGCTTAGCCGTTAATTAATTAATTAGTAGTGAGGCCTCGATACGGAGTTACATCAGCTGTGGATATAGATTAGGCTAAGGGACGGACTTCATCTCTTCTATTCTCTTCACTTATACCTTACACTTCAGTTGAGTCTAACGAGGCTCAGGTGTAGAGCCTTCCACTATGGACCGAGACTAGGTAAAGGTAGAACACCATAGAAACTTCGCTGACTTTATCATAAACCTTGATTTCTCTACACTCAATAAGAATCCGGAATAGAGGAAATTGGTTCATGTTCCGCTTCCAAAGTCAGTCGTCTTTGCCCAAGTGTGAACTGCAGCCGACTCTCTAGTAGTTCCATTCCTTCTTACTATACTACTGGGTCAACCTAACCCGAATAGGAAGAATAGGTTCAGCCAAACTGCAGTCCACTTTGTACATTTGCTGAGCAGACCAATCAGGCATTTTAAAAAATGGAAGTTAACTTCTCACCAAAGGAGGCAGGAAGCTACCGCTTCCAGAATGGATGTTTATCCTTGACTTTTTTTAGAGCGTATTGCTATTTTGAAATAATCCATTTTATGGATGAAGTAATTGGAATGACAAATGGTTACAGTTTCAGAAAGCGGAGAAAGTCGGGAATTGTCGGTTAACTTTTGAATCAAAGTAGCGACGAGCCGAGTATTATGACTACAAGGGGAGAAGCAAAGCTTCGTACACAGTTTTGCTTCCTCGTCGCTTCTTTTTGGCGACTCCCCTCTCAAGTGTGTGGCTTGGTAAGCAAGCTACCTTCAGTATCAGAAAAATCCCTATCAATAATAGGCCGGAATGGTAGGGAATAAGGCCCTCCCTACTTCAATAGAAATGGGAGAATTACCCTTTTACAACCGCTCATCTACAACTACCTTTCACCCAACATGATCACGAACAAAGACAGAGAATTGCATAGATAGGAGGAAGAAATGAACGAAGCCACTTGTCCTGATCGGAACGATTGAAGAAAGAAAGAGAATGGTGGCTCATTTCAAGGGACATCGTCGGAGAACAATGTTGGGGACAGGCTGACAACCTTTCATTAGTTACGCCCTTTAAGTGTTAGTTCTTCCATATTTAGATATGGAGATAGGTCCATATAGAGATCTATATCTTTCTATTGGTAGATAGATCTATTGAGAAATGGATATTGATCTAGTTTCAAGATCTATGAACAAGAGAGATCCCTAAATATCCATTTGAAAAAAGAGATGAATAGATTGGGCGAAGCCAGCTACAGGAGGTACGCGTTAGCGCCCCCTACCCCTATTAATTAATTAGATTAGTTTAGTGATAAAGCAACTAAAGGAAAGCCTTTTGACAACCTTACTAAAAGAAAAGGGATGCGCTCAAGCATGCGAAGAAAGCTCTTCGAGCTTCTCTTATATTGTAGAGAGGTTTAGAGAAAAGGGCTTCTTCAAATATCCCATTAGGGGCTTCAAAGAAAGCTTGTAGTTTAGGGGTGAGCAGGTTTGGAACCCTATACAAGACAAGGGGTTAGCGCGCAATGGCTTTCTCTGATAGAGGCTCGCTTCTTCAAGTTTCTCTTGCTGCTTTTTATTTTGATACGAGTAGGTACTTGCTCCTCGCTCGCTGTCTACTAAATGAGCCTTCACTGCCCGCCCAGCCCCTATCTTTAACCGTAAGTAAAGTGAAGTCAAATCAATGAAGTGAACAACCCAATCTCTTTTTTTGAAGCTTTTCCAAGAAGCTTCTACTTGTTGAAGCTTTGTTACCCCAACACAACAATAGACTTGCAACTAGAGTGACGGAAAAAGTTTCTCTTTCATAGCAGTCATAGGGGAGTTCAGAAATGATCTGATCGTAGAGAGAGACTGAACCCTGTGTGGGGGTAGGGACAGATGTAGCCAAGTGGATCAAGGCAGTGGATTATGAATCCACCAAGCACGGGTTCAATCCCCGTCGTTCGCTCATCCATAAATGGACTATTTGTTTCAGAGACACAAGACAAACCTAGAAAGCATTTTTTCTGCAAGTCATCTCGAGGCTTTCAAACGCATCCAAGCAATGGGTATCCGATCGAAACATAGAAAGCATATATTCACGTCGCCTACTTGCTGAAAGCAAAAATGGAATGGCCGATAATTCATTGTATGACGTTTTTAAGATCTCACTAATCAGCCTTACACTTTTGAGTTCATAATGAATGAAATGAAGCCCCGAATGAAGAGAAAATCTCCTCTCCCTTTTACTAAACCATAAGGAGCCCCAAGTAGTTTACCGGACAAATTGAGTTGTTGTGACGATACCTTTCTTAGTGGAAGATTGAAAAAGACTGATCTTCATCACGAGACTGATCGGATCTGTTGTAGACACTCAAGAGACCTCCACAAGGCAGGCTAACAGATTAAGAGAACAAGAAGCAAAGAGTTATGCTTTCATTTCGTTGTTGACATTGAAATAAAGTTCTTTAAAATGGGGGTAGGTATAATGCACGCAGGCCAAGTCAAGAAAAGGACTTCCTCAGTTTTCTTTCATAGTAGTCTTAATGACTAGTAGTTTGAAGCCTTAAGAAACCAGTTTTTTTTTCTTACTGTAGCATCCATCCTCTCCTTCTAGGTCGAGTGTCTACCTTCCTCTCCTTATCAATCGAGCTGAATTCCATCCAGCCTCTTCTTATGGGTCGAGTTACTTCATACCTTGTTCTATCAAACAAGCTTGTAAACACTTTTCGGGTCCAAGTTTCTCTGAAATTCTTCCTTTGGTTAGTGGGAAAGGCCCACCTGCCTTGATCATGCTCGATCTACTGATGTATCTGTCAGTAATGGAAGCATCCACGGGTTGTGTCCTTCGTCAGCACGATCGAGGAGTGAGGCTCGTTCTTCCACGATTGGTAGCACTCATTCCAGAACGAGGGAAGAGGTTTCATCGACAGACTTTTTTGGGGCTCTTTCGTTATAACAACTTCACTCTGAGGCCTCTCACCCACCCTATGATTCTACCTGGATACTTCATCGTGATTATTGCTCGGTGAGTGCGAAGTTAATGTGGGAAGAAAAAGGTGCGGTCGAGACCATTCTAACAGAGCTTATGGTAGAATAGACTGACTTGATATAATGGATGACACTTTCTTTATTTTTAGGGCAAAATAGGACACTACCTTTATTCATTCATTTATTCACCTCCGCCCCTATCCCCGTTGGGGGGCCCTGATCTCAATCAAATGCAACTTACTATTCTTTTATGGTCGGCCCTAGATAATTCTAGTTGATTCTTCAGTGAGGCATTAAAGAATCTTACATTGATTGAAGTCTTTGATCTTCCCAGGTCAGCCAAAAGAAGAGGAGTAAGTTGATCGGGGATAGGCAAGTGGTAGAGGCGCTGAACTACATTACAAAGATCATGCCAAAATGCAGTCGTGATCTTGTATATGATACCACCTGACGCACTTCGGTACTTTTCCATCTGCCAATCAAGGCTAGTGGAGCGAAGGGAGCCAAAAAAGGTGAGTGCCCTTACGCGAGCCTTATTGAAAAAGCCTCTTACTATAGATAGGGTGTTAACGCTTTACTAATAAGATAGAAAGGGACAAGTCAATACACTCCTAACAAGTTGGTGAGTTCAGCTTTTGGGGATACCTACTTTAGGGCTTATGTATGTAATATATAAAGAAGAGCCCTATTAGGGCCTTTTTGTTTAGGGCTGCTCGCCTTATGAATAGAAGGAAGTGAGAAAGCGGAGGTGATTTCGGTAAATCGATGCATGAGCTGAGGCTCCCATGTCCTGCCGACCCTCCAAAAAAGTAAGGTCGTATAACGGCTCATAGGAAAGAAGAAGCAAGTAGAGTCAAAGACGGGTCAAACTCACATAAGCAGAGGGGGAGACACATTCATGAAAAGCAAGAAGCCGTGCCGTGGGGGCTGACCAACTATGAATAGATCTTACTTACGGGTAATAGTAGGAAAAATATTCACATAGGTCCTTAGGCATACATCGTAAAGGGGACGAAAAAAGTCTATTTACCTTTACAATATACCGGAATGTTTCATGGCTCTATCTATTCATTTCTTTAAAAAAAATAAGAGTTCTACATCTCTCCAGGGCTGGGAGAACAAATAGGCGTAGGGAAGAGGGAGAGGGGGGCTACGAGCCCTCTCCCGTTGTTGTTCCCGGACTACCCATCCCTTCTTTCCCCTTCGCCCGGCCCAGTGAGATCAGATTTCTCGAGCGAAGTGAAGTGATAGAAAGAGAAGACTGCTGGAGGGAGATCTCAATTCATTAAAGCCACTTGTATAGTAAGGAGAAACTGAAAGTGCGCTCCTGCGCACTAGTTGAAGAAAGGAGCTTTGGAAGCTTACCTTATTATTATTAAAAGAGAAAAGGGTTCCAAACCTATCAACCTAATAAGAAGAGAGGGGAAAGCCTAAACACTCCTAACAAGTTGCTGGATCGAAGTAGCTCATTCTCCATCTGCCCATCAGCAGCTTAGGGGGTTCGATTCCTGTTATACGCGATGTCACAAAAAAGACTGATTTAACGAGATATGCCTTGCCTGCATTAAGAATTAAAACTTGTCGTCTACTTTTAGGATATGTTTCGAATAGAGAACTAACAATAATACAACGCCGCATTCTCCGAAGATTAAGAAACAAGAAGAGATCTATTAAGAGAAAGATTTATTCGAGAGAAAATCTTAACAGTTACATTCAATTACAAACTACACGAAAGTTGTCCCTATTTCATGGAGATTTACCCATCACAAAGATGCATAGAGGAACAGAACGAACTTCATATATCCTTTTTCTACACAATCTAGAAACAAGATTGGACGTTATTCTGGTTCGTCTCCATATTTGCGAAATTATTTCTCAAGCAAGGCAGCAGATAAGTCATCGAAAGATTTGTGTGAATAATGGAATGGTAAGCATTACTCATTTTAAAGTGTCCTGCTGTGATATAGTATCTTTTCAAGAAAATGATGCGAGAACCCACGGTGAAGAAATAAGGAGATCTTTCTATATCGAAATATCAGTTGAAAAAATAATAGGCAAATTCCTGGATCACCCAGTAAGAATGTGGAGAAGAACCAAAACAGAATGGTTCCGCCTACTCAAAACTAAGAGGGGATGCCGCCTACTACTAAAATCCCGCTTTTTGCAACAATTGCGTTCTTCTATGCAAGAAGAAGACTTAGAAAGGACAAAGAAGTTTGGATCAGAAAAAGTATGCTTAGGCAGTTCTTTCGCTGAGCACAACAGAATGAAGAGGAATTTATATCATTTCAAATCCCTATTCTCATCGAAGAAAAAGAATGAGAAAAACCGAAATATTCCTACTCGAACAAGAAGTCCTATAGTTTACAACTCTTCTTCATATAGTAATTCGACCTATTGCTCCGCATCCCCCCATCAGAAAACTATGAAGAGAAAAATCAAAAGGATTGAACTACCTACTCATTATTCGGAGGTGAATCATAGAACACCAAAGGCTGTGGTAACTTATGGACCTAACATAGGTCAGATCCCTCAAGACATAAGATTGAAAGATCGGCGTAGTCGCTCATAGGGACATATCTATCCAGATAGAGGATAAAGACAATTGATTCATAGATAGATCTCTCTCCATATAGATAGGTATCTCCGTGGATAGAGATAAAGATAGGGATCCATCTAGATCTTGCTTCACTATTTTCATTTTTTACTTGATTCTGATTGATTGCCTTTTTTTGACGACAAGTTTTAAATCTTAATGTAGGCAAGGGAATATCATTTTTCAATTATTACTTGCTTGGTCGGAGCGTAGACGAACGAGCAATGCCCCAGAAATAGAGAAGCCCGTCATAGGGCAGTTGACTAAAAGTAGAAGACTGCTGGCCGGAAAGAAGACGGCCTTTCTCGAGAAACATGGCCCAATTTCTCTTCTTTCTTTTTGATTTTAGCTTTCTTTATTTTTTTCAGGGGCCTAGAACGCTAAAAGGTGGGGAAGAAGGAAGTTGAACCTCTAATCAACCGTCACACAACCAAAATTATCGGCGTCAAGAGAGATTTGAGATTCGGTAAGTAACTCTGTGCTAAGAAAGGCATGGGAGAAAGAAAATGAGCCAAGCCCGAGCTCAAAATGTGGGAAGATCTAACGGTCTACCTAGGAATGCCCTATTCAACTTGGTTGAATAGTAAATTCATGCGCACTCCGACTTCGTGCATCGCATTAAATCTTTCTTACTTAATAAATTTAAAGAATTCTTCAATGAAGATGACGTCGATTTTCTGAACCCATTCTCGAAACTCACTTATTTTATTACGTAATTTCGACCTTCTGATATAACTTATGAAGAGAGATTATTGAAAAGCAGCTAAGTGCACACTCACTATATCCACACTAACATCTAAAGGAAAGAACAAATTCATCCCAAAGCTCGGACCCAAGCACGAGGGAGTGAAGATTCGTATCCCACGGTCTGCTCGGAAATAGGATCTGTTCTGCTTACTCTCATGGTAAAGCCTTTACCAAAAGGGTCTCACTAATCCCAGTTGCAAACAAACCAATAGTCAATAGGAAGCTAATTTGACTCAACATAGGTCTCATTTGACATTCTTGATGGATCAGCGATTGAGGGATAAACATCATTCCTTCAGGCGCTCTCTAGTGCTAATCATTCGGCTTGCTGAAAAAGGCCTTTGGTTTGAATGTTTGAATCGACTTCTTTTCTTATTTGATTCATGAACTAAAGGTGCAATCAATAGAAGCTTGAGCAAAAGGCTTGTCGAAGGACCATCTTTAGGCATTAAAACTTCCAAGGCGGATACGCAATTCTATGCCTGGCTTCCTTCCTCCACAGAACACTTTCTACCTTGGCGTGGGATAAAATTTGCTTATCTTCTAACCTGGTTGAGCATCTTCAAAACTCGGTATGTACCGATGTGCCCCTGTGCTATCAAGAAGAAAGAATACCTGGCAAAGTCCCTTCTACTCATAGCGGGTTATTTCACTCCTAAATTCAGGCAGTGAACTTGGTTTGAGGAAGAATAGGTTGAGAGCTTTAAGCTAAGATGGACACATGAACAAAACTGAAAGCAAATAGATAGATAGGTTGTTTTCGACGAATCCCCTGCTTGAGAATCAGTTGTTCGCATTTCTCTCGCGCTATAGCCAGGACAAAAGAAAGTCTCGTTATGAGGCCCGACACTGAATAACACGTGTTACTTCGATTTGCGTGCCATAGACCAAGAATTATATGACTAACCTTGGATTACGTGCCCTGTCTTGGTTTTTGTGCATGCTTTGTCATTCGTGCCTTGACCTAGAATGGTATGTCCTAATCCCCAACTGACGTACGATACCTAGATATACGTACCCTGACCTCGATTTGCGTACGATACCTCATTTCGTGTGCCCTAACCTAGATTTGCGTGTCTTGACCTAGGTTTAAGAATCGTGTTTCGTTTTGTGTGCCTTGTATTGAATTACATGCATTCACTTAGGGTTGCATGCATTTACTTGGGAAATGTGCACTCGTCTCGTAGTTCGTGCCTTACCTCGTAATGCGTGCCCTAAACCTAGGAAAGCGTACCCTCACGCTAATCAAGAAAACATCTTACATGAAGCACTAGATCATTAATGAATCCTACAAACTCCACTAACTAATATTAAAATGCTAAGTCAATGCACTAGAAGACAAAATTGCGTCAAAAGCTAGACATTCTTTATTCTTTATTCCTTATTCTTTTGCATATCCCAAACACACAATTAAATATTGCTCAACCAAGACAAAAATTCAGATTTTGCACAAGCCTTGGCCGACCAACTCTTGCACTTGTGCATGCATTCCAATTTCAAAATCTAAACTTTGACATTCTATGACAATTTCATGACACAAGCATAAAAAAATTGGCTCAAAACTCTACCCAAAGCTCCACCATCTCGACAGAAACTCCATGCCCATACTAGACAATTAAAAAATGCATCTTGAAGACACAAAATCTGATTTTACAAGGCCCTAGACTGACAAGCATCAATATCCACCAAGCTTTCATTTTTCTTTCATTCTTTTTCTCTTTCTCTTATTTCTTCTCTCTCTCTCTCAGCCCCAGCTGAATTTGTAAACTCCATAGCTTAAGTTCATCACTCAATGGTTCATCAAGACATGCAATAAGCTAGGGAGCTGGACTAAGCAAGCTAGATTGCAAGAAACGCACATGCAAGCCTTTGGCACATCCATTTCGGCTTAGGTGAGTTTGTTAGCTTTCATTTCTTTTCTTCTTGTTCTAACCACATGCACCTACTAAGAACATGGTAACTTAGCTAGGAAATTAGAGAAATCCCAAGTTTTCTCTCGGCTAAGCAAGGAGAAGAGTTGACATTGTGCTTCATCAAAAGTTTGAGCATCTTCTTTGTTGTTTTGCTAAGGTGAGGGCTAAAACTTCTTGAAAAGCTTTTAAAAACCACAGGCATGCCTTTGAATGTCTATTTTTACCTCTATACTTGTGATATATGTGTGTTCATGAGATTTTGTAAACATGCATGGCAAGATATTTGGCTAGGATGTGAAGATAGGTGAAATCTCGTATTTGACAGCTTTTTGTTCAGTTGGAACGAAGTGATTTTGACCAGGTAAATGATGTTGAAAATGAGTGAACATTGGTAGGTGACTAGTATTGCCAGTTCTGAGCATTTTTCATAGATATAGGCCGAAGCTAATTTTGACTCTAAGGTCTTCAAAATGACAAAATATCAAAATGTGTCCAAATCTGGAAAGTCTGGAAAAATGAAGCTGGTTTTGGCAGATTCACTGACATTGTAGAACGAACCCATTTTGACTTAGTAAATGAGATCCAAAATGCATTAAATTTGGTATGCTGCTAGATTTTGGAGTTCTGGACATTTTGGTCAGAAATGGACTAAGACTAAATCTGACCCTAAGGCCCTCAAAAATGACAAGTATTGAAATGTGTGCAAATCTAGACTGTTTTGCGTGGTCACACGGTTTTGGCTATAACTCTTGAACCCGAACTCCAAATGATGCGAGGTTTGTTTCTGAATTTAGTTCACTCCTTAAGCTTTAATTTGAAATTTTGTTCACTGGAATTGGAGATTGTTTGCTTGTATCAATGATTGCGAGAAAACAGACCATTGCAGTGAGGTTTTTATCTAGTGATTTCCCTTGAAAATTATTGTAACTTCTCTTGTTGTATTAAATGCTTGGGATTGTGGCATGGGGATGTTGTGTAGACTGTTTTGAGTGCTTGAGGGTGTTTTAATTAATTGATGCATGGCTTGAGTTTAATTACGTGACAACTTGGGGCTTAATTGCACGGGTAAGCATGAATTGAAACCCTAGTGACTAGATAAATTCGTGAAGTGTTGATCCTATGGATATCGTGTTTAATTATGTGATTAGTAGGTTGCCCGTAGTTTCCCTCATAGCCCTAAATGTGATTCCGATGATTTACATGTTGACAAATAGGCCTTTCTTGCACTCGGTCCCACGTAGATGTCGTTGCATGTTGTATAATCTTATTATTCGATTACGTGACCTTCGAAATGAGTTATATGACTTGATTTACATGCGTTACATGGCTGCCCGTTTAATATTCATATAACTCCATGTGCTTTTCAAGTGAAATTACTTGCCATATCGTGCCTCGCGTGTTTACTTGTCAATGCGCAATCTTATGACTACTCGGAGGCAACCTACTTTGTTGTCCTCCTAATGTGATATATTAAATTTCGTAAATGTGCATTGCATACAAGGTTGCAACCTTTCATTCTGGCATGGTAGCGTTCACGCACACCGGGCGGCATCGGGCTTGCCGGTGCAACCGTGACTACCATTGTCCAATTCCCTCTCTCGCTTGGGGGCTAGACTTCCTCGGAGAGTTGGGTCATAGGATTTTAGGGTACATCCGGAGTACACCCATTTGGCGTAATAAGGGGATGAATTGAAGTCGGCCGCAACAACTGATACTGGAAATGAACTGAGAGCAGAAGCTCACCGTATCCTTTTCACTACGTGTATATGTACTCTCGCTTGGTTCTTAGAGGACCTCGGGGAGGAAAGACGGGTAATTGTGTTCTTTTACTTTTACATTACATTATGTTCTTACTTGTGATATAATGTCATGCCTGCAAAATGGTTTTCATAAGTTGAACCGGAAAATGAGTTTCAAAACTTATTTCTCGTTCCCCCTCGCTGAGTTCATAAGGACTCACCCTCTTTTATCATCTCAGGTGAAGAAGACCAGGAACAGGTACCCGAGGACAATGTGCCTAACGATGATTCCTTGGAATGATTGCTTGCCCTACGTGCCTTAATTGACTATGGCCATTTTGTGAACGTTATGTTGTTTGGAGACTATTTCTTATGTTGCTTGTTGTTGTATTATAAATGACCCTGTTGTAATTTGGGTCTAATTTTGGGATTGTACTATCTATAACCGGACGAACCTTTTATTTTGTTATTTGTTTTCATTGTCTCATATAGTAGTTATTGTAGGCGTTCAAACCACTAGATGATTAATCCACTAAGTTAACTCTATCTAATTTCACTTAGGTACTAACCCGTACCCTAAAGGATAATAGGTACTTGCATAACAGGAATTCAACAAATAAAAGGAGCATAGTTATCAAGCTAGGCTTATTAACCAAACGACACTTTCAAGATAAACTAGTAGGCATATCGGTTAATGACAAAATAGGAATCTTAGTTGGAATCGAATCAAGGATTGAAAGTTTTGAGGCGTTTAGAAAATTAGGTCAAACTAAAGAGCCCAATTACAACCGTCATGCTGCTGGATTTTTGAAAAAACTTTTGGGGTTCTAGGCCAATGTTAAGCATTAAATCATAACAAAAGGATAAGAATGTAAAATAGTATAAATGAATTAGGTCATTCCCTAGTCTAACCTCCATAGGTCGGGTTGGGGCGTGACACTCGTGGGTCTCTCCGACTCTGATTAGTGAAATAGAGAAGAAGATTTTTTCCATTTTAGCTACTAAGATAGCAGCAAAAGATATTTTGTCCATTCCGGCTTGATTGACTTATTTCTGAAGCTGCCTAAACTGGATCAATAGAATATCACACGTGCGCCATTACTATGCCTCACGTTCTAGTTCTAGATCTAAGCGTAAGGAACTGAATTAGTCTAAGAAAAGAATAGGAAAGAGCCGGGCACGGTAAATCTACTCATCCTGGCTTTAAATCCTAGCTTGAGTTGCCACAGGAACCTTAGTGCCGCGTATGTGTTGTGGGCCAAGAAAGAGGCATAGAAAGAGTGAGAAAGCTCAATCCAAGACATGAAAGCGGAATCACAACTGTCAGATCTCGTGCTTAAGCAAAGAGACAATTTCTTTTTGGTAGTGCGAAGGTATATCACTGGGGTAAAGACTAGGAGCAATTTCGTGTTTCAAGGAACTAGGTAACAAAAGACCCACAGAGCGTAGCACTTCAGAAGGTGCGAAGCCAACCATGCTCATTTTTCTTATGGAAAGAAAGTCAGTCCCTATATTACCGCGTAGTGGGAACGTCAGATGTTTTTCTATTCCTTGCATCCGACGTGCAAAGAAAAGGATTTTCCTTCCTAATCTAATGGTTTTGTTAACCAAAGCGCTAACCTCTTCCTATAGTAATAGTTATATTCAAGTTCTTGCACAAGGGGCAGATACACCCCATTCCTACTAAACCGAATCAAGGAAATAGGACTTAACCATGGAAGAATTTTTCAAATCCCCTAGGTGAGAAAGTGTTACGGCAGTTTGGGATTGATCAGCAAGGGTAGATAAGTTGTTTACTTGCTTGCTTAGCTCAAAAAAGTATACTATGAAAAGTATCGAGTGGTCAATCACTTTCCTTGGATTTTTTATCATCGTATTCGTACAAACCAACCCCGAAAAGAACCCCTTATTCTCCCCGAAAAAAAGGGGTAAATAGAATATGCCCATAAGACAACTAGTCTAGGAGTGCTTACTTCACGCTCTACTTACTTCATGCTTTCTTCACTTCTCTTCTTTCCCTCACTGCGCTCGGTCAATGGTATACCTTATATAGTCCAATAACCCTTCCCGGTCGGTATCGTTGTCCAATCCATGCTTTGTTCCTGTCTCGGGCGTTAGTAAGATTGAAAACCCTCACTCCGTTCAGAATAAAGAAATGGAATGAAGAACCTTTCCAATCAGAGAGTTCGTTTAGCAGTAGTACTTCAAAGTAGTAGCTCGCCGTCTCAGACATATCGGTCACGAACGGTCTAACACAAGGAAAAAGAGGAGAGGGTTCGGGGGGAAACCCCCTAAGCTGTTTAGATTTTTCCCTTAGGGAAGCTGATTTGTTAGCTTGATAGATAGAGGCCTTCCTTCATTTCATTCATTGGTTTGTCTTCAGTTTCCTTTACAACGCGGGGCCTTATTTATCTCGGGACAGTCGAATGTTTTCTTTTCCAGTGTGAATTCATGCAAATCAATGAAGAAGATATTGATTCTATGGATTGAATATTTTATATATTTCCAGCTTAAGTCTTTCCCAGGGATGGCCATAAACAAAGAGTAGTTTTTATCGATGGCAAGGCAAGCTTTAGGTCAGCTACCCACCAACAAATATTTTATATTATGCTTTTTGGGGCTTCCAATTATCTTGGTCGGCAAAAGACAAATAAGGCAATAGCGGCCTCGTGGAGATGGGAAGTGAAAGAAGATAGACTTTCCTCATAGCGGAGAATTCATATAAACATCTCCAAAGCCCTCTCTCCCCATCTTCTGGAATATTCCTTCATTTACTACCACCAACTTAAGACCGGATTTCTACAAGAGGGAGACTCTTATCTATAAAGAAAGAGCAGACTGGCATACAGTTTTTTTTTTGACTCCCACTACTTCCATGGCCCGTAAGGCTGATCTATGAGGGCAAGTATATTCCATCTCTATCTCCCCAGGTAAAGTACTATAAGGTCAAGCAGTTACGGTTAGTAGTTTCAGGTTTTTTTTCCAAAAGGTGTCGTAGTCAAGAGATAATCCTTTCTTTTCTGTTACCGGTCTAGTGTGCTAGTGCCTACCTATGGCCCAAGAAGTATCCACCAAACCAAAGAAAGAGAATAAAGTGAGCTGGTGTACCAAGCCAGCATCTAACTGAAACTCAAAAGGTATGCCTCTCTTGGAGGGCTGGTAATATGTGCATAACGCTAACAGGTATTAGTGATCTTGCTTACCTTTTTCTCTTTTCCCTTATAATACGATACGAGGCCCTTTTTTAAAAACCTCTTGGCAAAGAAAAGAACTTACAGAAGTTTCGAAGCAAGATTGTCAGGGCGGTACTCTGACTCCGCTTCCAAATCAACTAAATAAAACAAAAAGCTTATACCACACACGATATTTAAGGTAGCAGAAGCAAACCTCACACCTTAAGTAAATTAATATAAACAGCAATCAATGCAAGAGCGCGTCTGCTCTTAGGCTCGATATATCTCTAAAATTATTATTCAAAACAAACAAGCAAAAGTCCAAAACTAACACTAAAATAGCAACTGCTATTCACTCACTCCATTTGGAGCTTAATTAATGAATTGAATTTACTATTCAACCAAATTCCTGAGGTTTGAAGATACTCGACCGATAGGGAGAGGTTTAGAGTTGGCTTGACAGAGGTATGAAGTAACTCAACTGCTACGAAGAGGAAGGCAGATGCTCGACAAAGGAATGAACGGAGGGCTTGACCAAATTATCCTGAGAAACAGAATCTCACTAATTGGAAGGAAAAGGGGGGTTTGATCCATTGTGATTCAGTTTCTTGGTGTGAAGAGATCTCTGTCATAAAAGAGAGAGCTCTTAGGCGTTATTCTGCAGATCAAAGAGCGACATAATTCCCCATTCATCCGAAATTGTATTTTAGTATATAACAGAGGCATTCTGGGCCGACTATTATGACTACATGCCCCACTAGCTAATTAGGCATAAGAAAGCTACCTTGACCATCTTCTGAAGTTCTAAATAATCTACTAATCAAACACACCACAGTGACCCCCGAAGTAATCTTTTTCTAGTTGCAGGACGAAATCCAACAACCAATTGCGGGCTCTGAATAACCAGCCCAGTAATAAGCTCAATTCTTTTATAACATAAGAGGTGGGCTTGCGCGCGAGCCGAATGATGTAGGTGCACAAGAGTACTTCGTGCCACAACCATCTCCTTTTTATAGGTTCTACGGACCGATACCTGTTGCTTTATCCAAAAAAAAAGAATCACAGATATGTCGGTCATTAAAAGGAAGAACCGTCATAAAAAGATTCCACGTGTATCGTCTATAGCAAAACTATGAACGGGAACTAGCAATCTAGACTGTATTGAAAAGGTTCCTAAGACACAGCATAGAAGAGCCACAATATTAAGAAACGAGGTCCAAGAATGAAGAAGGGGTAGAATTACTGAATGAATACAAGCAGTGGCTAATACCCGAGGCATAAAAGAAGAATTTTCTACGGGATCCCGAAACCAGCAGCCACCCCAACCTAGAAGATCCCCGAAAAGTCACTTAAATGACTTCTCTTTCTATGTCTTTTTGAATAGAAAGAAGAATGTAGGATGCTAGATAGTAAAGTTCGAATGGGCAAGAATTACTTTCTTGTCACAGTTCTCTTATCCACTGTTGGTGCTTTAGGTTTAGTACAGGAAATAGGAATAGGAAATGCCCTAACCTAAGAAGTTCTCTTTCTCTGGAGTTGAGTGATCTTTCTCTTTTTACGATTCCTGTTAGCGTTAGTGAATTTGCTGCGTAGATGTTTGAAGGCGTAACCACAGTTATTGATTGAATCCGCATCTGGCAGTAGTTTTCACGTGGCGAATTTCTCTTCCAAAAGTAAAGAATGATGTAGGTAGACTAAAAGGAAGAGTTTCGGGCTTAAGGCATAGTAGCTCTATTACGGCTACCTTTACTATATCATCTGATGATGTTCACAAAGCGGCTCTTATTATAGACCCGGCTATCTCCGAGTTGAAATTGATCCCAGACCCAAGAATCTTTTTATTAATAGAACCCATCCTCCCAGGGCAAAAGGGAAAGACGATTAAAAGGTTGCTTTTAGGCCTAAAGCAAACCTAAGCAAAGCAGGTAGAGGCATTGGAAGAGAAGAGGATGTGGTGGATAGTCAGTCAGGAACCAAGCAAAAAAAAGACAGCTACCAAAGAAGAAATTGACATAGATAGAGAATACGCCGCATTTCAAACGCTCTTGTGGCTGCTGTTGGGCTTACCGGTCTTTTATTTAGTATGAGTACTCGTAGGCATTCTTCATACTAATCCTAAGTCTAGAGAAGATGCTCTTGGTGTTCGAACTAGTCATTAATGGTCTCATTGGTATCCTTTTTTTGGGTATGCCGCTCATCTCCCTCTAGTTGAGCTGCTCCGCTCCTTGGCAGTCAATCTATTACCCACCCCTACTAGCATAAAAAAAGAGTTTTTCGAGCAGCGAGTCTCATCTTGGAATGTCAGGATGTGGAATTTTGTTATTGAAATTAGATTACTGAATTGTCACACCTATCCTAACCTATATTGGTAAGGTTAAGCAGCTGACTTCGCCCCAAAGATGAGACTAGGAGAGTTGCATGCTTAAATGTGAGAAATTATAAACAAGCTCTTGTACATCCAAAGCTTGTTCAAAGCACTTCTCAGAGGTGAAAATAGACTGACGGAGGACTTCACCTTTATCTTTTAAAGAATGGCCTTTATAACTCCCTATGCCGATTCCCACTTTCACTCTTTTTCCTCGAGACTTCATAGGGAATAAAAGTATAGGATGGAATTTTGATACTATAATAAGCTGTTCTCAATGGACTTAGCCAAGTTCTCGCTATTTGGAAGTGGAATATTCCTATGATATATGTAATACCCGAGCCCGGAATGTGAATTTTCTTTGTTTATTATTTTGAAAATTTTATTTCCTTAAATTCTTTGTGAATTAATTGTTACATTCTCGCCGACGCAACGTGCATTGCATTTAAGGAGCGTTAGCTAGATAACGAGTTCCAGTCCTCAGCAAATAGTGAAACTAGTATTTAGACGACTTAAATTTTATATTTTAATTGTTGCTAGCTTTAATTGAACTTACCTTAGCTGAAACGGCTTTAAAACGCGCGAAATAGGGCCCTTTGACCAAGTTTTTAAGTAGTTTGACCTTAGCCTTTGACCCTTTGACCTTTTGACCCTTAATTAAGCAATTAACTAAGCAAAATAAGAAGAAAAACAGCAGCAAACAGCAGCAGCAGGCCGTGAGCTTCCATAGAGAAAAAAAAAAACCTTTCAACTTCTATACGATCAATCTTCGCGTGTGCTCGTGCGGGGTGATTTCCGAGGCAACCAACGTTGTTTTCCTAGCGACTAGGAGTACCTAAGGTGAGGGAAGCATGTTATTTGCGCATTTATATGTTGTGTTAGTTAACTTTGTCAATTTTTAGATTTATCCGTAGATCGTTATTTAAAGCGATTTGATGCTTCTAGAATGTTCCTTAGCATTGGTAGAACATGTATTTATGGCTTTGTAACATTTTCTGCGGTTAAATGTTGTGATTGCAACTTGAATTGTGATATGAATAGTATTTTGTGAATAGTAAAACCTTGAAACGTTGAAGTTGCGCTGTTATGCTTTCCGTTGATGTAGAAACGTGCTAGGTATGCTAGAATGCTAAAATGTGTGGTTTGTTTGGGTTGCGTAGTGGAAAAAATGAGAATTAAGCCTTTGGGAAAGTCGGGGTCGTTTAGGTCGACTTTTGCGTTTTCTCATTTTGCGTGTTGGCATTGCTTCGGGAAGCCATCGAAGCACTTTTGGTGCGATTATGGCGTTGGTTGGGTGTTTGGTTGTTGTAGTTGTAGTTCAAACGAGAAAGGGGGAAATCGGGGCTTTGCGCGAGTTCTAGGGTAAAGTAAGGTTTCGGGGTCTTTAGACGTGCCTTATGGTGACCTAGGAGGGTTGGCGAAGTCGGTTTCCAGAACTCGTAGCTCGTTTGGAAATGGTAGCATTTTGACAATTGGGGCCGATTTGTGTTTTTGTGTGTTTACTTGTCTTTATGCTTATAGAATGCTTAGAATTACTTGAATTACTTGTTTGAGTTGTTTTGGATTGAATTGCTTATCAAATTGCTGCTATTGCGTGCGAGAGTAACCTACTTTGTTATTCTCCCACGTGTGGCTTTATCGCTTGTTTATTGTCTTGTATCGAGTCTTGCATTGCATAGTGTCTCGCGCGTGAGTGATGGGCCTCTCTGGGTAGCCTTGGGTTGCCAGGGTTGGTTGCTCTAGCTCCGCTGCTATTCCCTTTCTCGCTTGGGTTGCCTCCCAGGGAGATTTGGGTCGTAGGATTGATGGATACTTCCGGAGTATTCCAAACTGGTGTTATAAGGTGGTTTTGGGCCGGCGCGTCGTCATCGAATTCGTGTTTGAAAGTGGTTCGTGAAAAGAGTATCGTATCCTTTGATTGAGTGTTTGCAGCTTTAGATACTTGCCTTGCTTAATTGATGGCTTTGGTTGTATCTTTATATGATTTGTATGTATTGTTTGGCTAATTGCATTGCATACTCCTCTCATCTCCGTCCTTGAGACCAATTGCCCTCGCTGAGCAATAGTTTTTGCTCATTCCTCTTTATACTATGTTTTTACAGGAGTAGTTGAGGCAGACCCTCTCGAGGTAATTGAGGAGGAGGAGCAGGTGGAGGTGTTTCCGTGATAGCACTTACCTGCTTTGCTGGTGGTTGGTTACCAATTTTGTGCAAACCTTGTTGTTATGTATATTGCGTGAAGGACGCTTAATTTTGAGGCTTGTAGCCTTGTATGTATTTTCCTATTTTGAGACCTTTAATGTTCTTATGTTGTAATGGATTAAAGTTGTAATGTTGTAACTTGTACCCTGATGACTAGTGAAGAAATGCATGCTAATGGCTAATGGTTTAGTGGCATAAGTACTTGTGTAGTATGCATGGCATTTTTGGTTTGGAAAGTTGGTTAGTAAGAGAATGTATATTTTAAAGAAAGTTAGCTTGTTTTGATCATTTTATAGCTTTCGCAAGTATTATATTGTTTTTAGGGTTTTCGGATCGTCCGCGGTACAGAGGAGACTCCGTCCGTGTGTCGGGTCCGGGCTTGGCCTTTTGCGGGGTCGGGTCGGGGCGTGACATCTTTAGGTGGTATCAGAGCATGATAGTCTTGCATGAGCCGGGATATGATTCTCGGTCTGTGGGGTAAAGGTCTAAAATGCTAAAGTGTTTATGAATGATTGCTAAGTGAAAAGAAAATGTTCTAGCATGACTTTGTGAACTTGGAATGTTTATGTGTTTAAGTGAAATAGTTTGGCAAGTTAAACTTGTCTTATGTGAATTGTGTGATAGAATGTTGGATTGTTATTGATCTGAGTGTTATCTAATCTTATGTGTTATATTTCTGTCTATAAACTGCTTTTAAATGTTGCCAGTTATTGTGAGTTGCTACTATGCCGCCACGTCGTGGTACTCAAGGTATAGGATCAGATGAAGAGGCAGCAGAACAGGGTCAGCAGCCGTTGCCTGAGCAGTTTATGGCTACCATGACTACTGCAGTAGACCAGATCACACAGGTACTACATGAGCAGAGGCAGGACCGGATTAATCCCCAGGGTAATCAAGCTAATCCTGGTGGACAGGGGTACAGAGTTGAGAATAACCAGCTTGAGAAATTTCTGAGGCACGAGCCGGGAAAGTTCTTCGGGGAGCCGGATGATGAGGCGGCCGAGAGATGGATTAATCGAGTTGAGAAAATTTTCACTGCTTTGAGGTATACCGATGAGGCAAGAATAGATTATGCATCATTTTTATTTGAGGGTGATGCAGAGCAGTGGTGGAATACTGTTAGGCTGAGGTGGGATTGTGAGGATGTTCCACATTTATGGGATGATTTTGTAAGTGAGTTCCGGGATAAATATATTCCCGAGATGGCTATGGAGAGACGGGAAGATGAGTTTGTGGCCCTAAAGCAGGGAAATATGATTGTTGCACAATATGAGGCTAGGTTTGTTAGCCTGTCGAGGTATATGCCCGAGTTGGTACGGCCAGCTAGGAGGATGATACATAGGTTTGTCCGTGGGTTGAGAATGGACATACAGTTGCATTTGACTGGACAGACCTACACTACTTTTCCCGAGGCATTTCAGGCAGCCTCGAAGTTTGAGAAACGGAAGGCTGAGATGATAGCTTAGAGTAGTCAGCCGAGTAAGAAGCAGTTTTTGGGCCAGAGCAGCCAGAGTCAGCCGAGACAGTTTCAGGCTTCTGCACAGGGTCCTCAGCAGCGTCCGTATCAGCCACAGCAGCAGATTCAGGCCAGGCCAGCTGTGACTAGACCTCAGCAGGGAGCTACAGTTCCTACCCCTGCCAGAGCCCCAGCACCTACAGGAAACACTGCGGTTAGGCAAAATCAGCAGTGTGATTATTGTAATAGACCAGGGCATATTGAGGCTAACTGCTGGAAGAAGAGTGGAAAATGTACAGGTTGTGGCGGTGATGATCACAGGGTGAGGGATTGCCCTAAATATAATAATGTTCAGGGCCGTGGTGGAGGCCGAGGTGTTCAGAATAGGGCTGCAGGTGCACGACCAGCACAGAGAGTACAGGCTAGGGTCTTTGCACTGGATGCAGAGGAGCTGCCCGATAATACAGCTATAGTGGAAGGTACCTTTCTTCTCAATACTCAGCCAGTTAAAGTTTTGATTGATCCTGGAGCTACGCATTCGTTTATAACTCCTGCATGTGCACAATCTGTGAATGTTTGCATTGATAATTTGCCTCATGAAGTTGAAGTTAGTACTCCTTTGGGTGCAAAATTTGTTGTTGAATCTATTTGCAAATCTTGTGATATATGTATAGAGAACCGTAAATTTCCTGTTGATTTAATTATATTACCATTCCGTGACTTTGAAATCATTTTGGGAATGGACTGGTTGGGAAAGTATTATGCACAGTTGGATTGTAGAACAAAGATCGTTTATCTTAAGGTTCCTGACCTACCGGTACTAGAGATTGTTGGGAACTGCAGGGCTGCCCGCATTCCACTTTTATCAGCGATCAAGACTTCTAAGTTGTTGAATAGGGGTTGTGAAGCTTACTTAGCCTATTTGATCAATCAGCCTGCTGATAAGTTGAGTTTGAATGAAGTTCCGATTGTTAGAGACTTTCCTGGTGTATTTCCGGAGGCATTACCTGGTTTACCACCGGATAGGGAGATTGAGTTCGTGATTGATCTTGTGCCAGGCACTGCGCCAATTTCTAGGAGTCCTTACAGGATGGCATCGGCTGAACTTCAGGAGTTAAAAATTCAGCTTCAGAACTTGCTTGAGAAAGGGTTTATACAACCTAGTTCTTCACCGTGGGGCGCACTTGTGTTGTTTGTGAGAAAGAAAGATGGCACGCTACGGTTATGCATTGATTACAGGGGACTTAATCAAGTCACGATTAAGAATAAATACCCCTTGCCGTTGATTGAAGAATTGTTTGACCAGTTGCAGGGTGCGAGTGTTTACTCCAAATTTGACTTGAGGCAGGGTTACTATCAACTTAGGATTCGGAGTGACGATATACCAAAGACGGCATTCAGGACTAGATATGGCCACTATGAATTTGTTGTTTTGCCGTTTGGATTGACGAATGCACCAGCCGCATTCATGGACTTGATGCAGAGGATTTTTCGGCCTTACCTTGATCAGTTTGTCGTGATCTTCATTGACGACATTTTAGTGTATTCGAAGAACGAGGCTGAACATGAGCAACACTTAAGGATTGTGCTTCAGACTTTGTAGGAAAACAAGCTTTTTGCTAAATTCAGCAAGTGTGAGTTCTGGTTGAACCACATATCTTTTCTAGGCCATATCATTTCAGATCGAGGAATTTCAGTGGACCCAGCTAAGATTGAAGTTGTTTCAGCTTGGAAGAGACCTGAGACGGTGCCAGAGATTCGGAGTTTTCTTGGATTGGCAGGTTACTACCGGAGATTTGTTAAAGACTTTTCTAAAATTTCTGGACCTTTGAGCCAGTTAACTCGGAAGAAAGTTGCTTACAATTGGGATGCCAAGTGTGAATCCAGTTTTCAAGAATTGAAGAAGAGACTAACTACAGCTCCTATACTAGCTTTACCTGAGGGAACAGAGAACTTCGTTGTCTACAGTGATGCATCTAAAGAAGGATTGGGATGTGTTTTAATGCAGAATGGTAAGGTGATTGCCTATGCTTCTAGGAAATTGAAACCTTATGAAGTCAATTACCCTACACATGATCTTGAGTTAGCTGCAGTTGTGTTTGCATTGAAGAAATGGCATCATTACTTGTGGGGTTGCAGATTTGAAATATTTACTGACCACAAGAGTCTCAAGTATTTGTTTTCACAGAAGGATCTAAATATGAGGCAGCGGAGATGGCTAGAGCTATTGGGTGGTTATAACTGTTCTATTAACTATGTGCCAGGTAAGGCAAATGTTGTTGCTGATGCTTTGAGCCGTAAGGCTACTGTTGCGAGCTTGATTATCAAGGACTGGGAGACTTTGGAAGAAATTTGTTCATGGAAACCAGAAGCTACTGAGGTAGGGATTCGGTTTGCTAGTTTACAGATTCAGTCAGGGTTGCTAGCACAGATCAGAGAGGCTCAGAAGACTGATCCTCACATCTTGAAGATCCAAGAGAAAGCTAAAGGGGGAGAGTCGGAGTTTAAATTACATGCAGATGGCATTTTCAGATTCAGGGATAGAGTATGTGTTCCTGATGATCCGACTTTGAAGAATGAGATCCTGTCCGAGGCACATAATTCGAGGTATACGATTCACCCAGGCAGTACTAAGATGTATAGAGATTTGAAGCAACACTTCTGGTGGAACAATATGAAGAGGGAGATTGCTGGGTATGTATCCAGATGTTTGACTTGTCAGAGGGTTAAAGTTGAGCATCAGAGGCCAGCCGGACTTCTACAGCCGTTATCGATTCCGCAATGGAAGTGGGTACATATAACAATGGACCTTGTGACCGATCTTCCTAGATCTCCGAGAGGATGTGATTCTGTTTGGGTTGTTGTGGACCGCTTGACTAAAGTTACACATTTTATTCCCGTGAACAAACAGGATAGCCTTGATAAGCTAGCTGAATTGTATGTTGCTAATATCGTGAGATTGCATGGTGTGCCACAGAGTATAGTGTCAGATAGGGATCCCAGATTCAGATCTCGTTTTTGGCAGAAGATGCAAGAGGCCATGGGAACTAAGTTGAGCTTCAGTACTGCATATCATCCGCAAACTAATGGCCAGTCTGAGAGAACCATCAGGATCTTGGAAGACATGCTTCGAGCATGTGTGCTTGACTTTGGGAAGAATTGGGAGAAGTTTTTGCCTTTAGCGGAGTTCGCCTACAACAATAGTTATCAATCTACTATAGGTATGGCTCCCTACGAGGAGTTGTATGGTCGTAAATGCAGATCCCCATTATATTGGGAAGAGGTTGGAGAGATGAAAACAGTTGATCCGACTGTGTTACCTTAGATGATTAAGATGGTAGATAATGTTCACCTTATTCGCCAGCGTATGCTTACAGCTCAGAGTCGTCAGAAGAGTTATGCGGATAAGCATCGTCGGGATCTTAAGTTTGATTTGGGAGATTGGGTGTTTCTTAAGATTTCTCCACGGAAGGGATTGATTCGGCACGGTAAGAGCGGGAAGCTTAGTCCCAGGTATGTGGGTCCGTATGAGATCACCGAAAAGGTAGGTCATTTGGCTTATCGATTAGCTTTGCCTCCGAGCTTGTCGAGACTGCATGATGTGTTCCATGTGTCTATGTTGAAGAAGTATCATCCAGACCCTTCGCATGTACTTGAACCAGAGCCTTTGCAGATTGAAGAGAAGTTATCCTACGAAGAGAAACCGATTAGAATTGTGGATCGGAAGATTCAAGAGCTTCGCAGAAAGAGTATTCCGTTAGTGAAGGTTTTGTGGAATCATCATGGGTTTGAGGAAGCGACTTGGGAAAGAGAGGACCAAGTTCGGGATCAGTAACCGGAGTTGTTTGTTGACCAGGTAAAAATTGCATGGGCGCAATTGTTTTAAGGGGGAGAGGGTGTAATACCCGAGCCCGGAATGTGAATTTTCTTTGTTTATTATTTTAAAAATTTTATTTCCTTAAATTCTTTGTGAATTAATTGTTACATTCTCGCCGACGCAACGTGCATTGCATTTAAGGAGCGTTAGCTAGATAACGAGTTCCAGTCCTCAGCAAATAGTGAAACTAGTATTTAGACGACTTAAATTTTATATTTTAATTGTTGCTAGCTTTAATTGAACTTACCTTAGCTGAAACGGCTTTAAAACGCGCGAAATAGGGCCCTTTGACCAAGTTTTTAAGTAGTTTGACCTTAGCCTTTGACCCTTTGACCTTTTGACCCTTAATTAAGCAATTAACTAAGCAAAATAAGAAGAAAAACAGCAGCAAACAACAGCAGCAGGCCGTGAGCTTCCATAGAGAAAAAAAAAAACCTTTCAACTTCTATACGATCAATCTTCGCGTGTGCTCGTGCGGGGTGATTTCCGAGGCAACCAACGTTGTTTTCCTAGCGACTAGGAGTACCTAAGGTGAGGGAAGCATGTTATTTGCGCATTTATACGTTGTGTTAGTTAACTTTGTCAATTTTTAGATTTATCCGTAGATCGTTATTTAAAGCGATTTGATGCTTCTAGAATGTTCCTTAGCATTGGTAGAACATGTATTTATGGCTTTGTAACATTTTCTGCGGTTAAATGTTGTGATTGCAACTTGAATTGTGATATGAATAGTATTTTGTGAATAGTAAAACCTTGAAACGTTGAAGTTGCGCTGTTATGCTTTCCGTTGATGTAGAAACGTGCTAGGTATGCTAGAATGCTAAAATGTGTGGTTTGTTTGGGTTGCGTAGTGGAAAAAATAAGAATTAAGCCTTTGGGAAAGTCGGGGTCGTTTAGGTCGACTTTTGCGTTTTCTCATTTTGCGTGTTGGCATTGCTTCGGGAAGCCATCGAAGCACTTTTGGTGCGATTATGGCGTTGGTTGGGTGTTTGGTTGTTGTAGTTGTAGTTCAAACGAGAAAGGGGGAAATCGGGGCTTTGCGCGAGTTCTAGGGTAAAGTAAGGTTACGGGGTCTTTAGACGTGCCTTATGGTGACCTAGGAGGGTTGGCGAAGTCGGTTTCCAGAACTCGTAGCTCGTTTGGAAATGGTAGCATTTTGACAGTTGGGGCCGATTTGTGTTTTTGTGTGTTTACTTGTCTTTATGCTTATAGAATGCTTAGAATTACTTGAATTACTTGTTTGAGTTGTTTTGGATTGAATTGCTTATCAAATTGCTGCTATTGCGTGCGAGAGTAACCTACTTTGTTATTCTCCCACGTGTGGCTTTATCGCTTATTTATCGCTTGTTTATTGTCTTGTATCGAGTCTTGCATTGCATAGTGTCTCGCGCGTGAGTGATGGGCCTCTCTGGGTAGCCTTGGGTTGCCAGGGTTGGTTGCTCTAGCTCCGCTGCTATTCCCTTTCTCGCTTGGGTTGCCTCCCAGGGAGATTTGGGTCGTAGGATTGATGGATACTTCCGGAGTATTCCAAACTGGTGTTATAAGGATGTTTTGGGCCGGCGCGTCATCATCGAGTTCGTGTTTGAAAGTGGTTCGTGAAAAGAGTATCGTATCCTTTGATTGAGTGTTTGCAGCTTTAGATACTTGCCTTGCTTAATTGATGGCTTTGGTTGTATCTTTATATGATTTGTATGTATTGTTTGGCTAATTGCATTGCATACTCCTCTCATCTCTGTCCTTGAGACCAATTGCCCTCGCTGAGCAATAGTTTTTGCTCATTCCTCTTTATACTATGTTTTTACAGGAGTAGTTGAGGCAGACCCTCTCGAGGTAATTGAGGAGGAGGAGCAGGTGGAGGTGTTTCCGTGATAGCACTTACCTGCTTTGCTGGTGGTTGGTTACCAATTTTGTGCAAACCTTGTTGTTATGTATATTGCGTGAAGGACGCTTAATTTTGAGGCTTGTAGCCTTGTATGTATTTTCCTATTTTGAGACCTTTAATGGTCTTATGTTGTAATGGATTAAAGTTGTAATGTTGTAACTTGTACCCTGATGACTAGTGAAGAAATGCATGCTAATGGCTAATGGTTTAGTGGCATAAGTACTTGTGTAGTATGCATGGCATTTTTGGTTTGGAAAGTTGGTTAGTAAGAGAATGTATATTTTAAAGAAAGTTAGCTTGTTTTGATCATTTTATAGCTTTCGCAAGTATTATATTGTTTTTAGGGTTTTCGGATCGTCCGCGGTACAGAGGAGACTCCGTCCGTGTGTCGGGTCCGGGCTTGGCCTTTTGCGGGGTCGGGTCGGGGCGTGACATCTTTAGGTGGTATCAGAGCATGATAGTCTTGCATGAGCCGGGATATGATTCTCGGTCTGTGGGGTAAAGGTCTAAAATGCTAAAGTGTTTATGAATGATTGCTAAGTGAAAAGAAAATGTTCTAGCATGACTTTGTGAACTTGGAATGTTTATGTGTTTAAGTGAAATAGTTTGGCAAGTTAAACTTGTCTTATGTGAATTGTGTGATAGAATGTTGGATTGTTATTGATCTGAGTGTTATCTAATCTTATGTGTTATATTTCTGTCTATAAACTGCTTTTAAATGTTGCCAGTTATTGTGAGTTGCTACTATGCCGCCACGTCGTGGTACTCAAGGTATAGGATCAGATGAAGAGGCAGCAGAACAGGGTCAGCAGCCGTTGCCTGAGCAGTTTATGGCTACCATGACTACTGCAGTAGACCGGATCACACAGGTACAACATGAGCAGAGGCAGGACCGGATTAATCCCCAGGGTAATCAAGCTAATCCTGGTGGACAGGGGTACAGAGTTGAGAATAACCAGCTTGAGAAATTTCTGAGGCACGAGCTGAGAAAGTTCTTCGGGGAGCCGGATGATGAGGCGGCCGAGAGATGGATTAATCGAGTTGAGAAAATTTTCACTGCTTTGAGGTATACCGATGAGGCAAGAATAGATTATGCATCATTTTTATTTGAGGGTGATGCAGAGCAGTGGTGGAATACTGTTAGGCTGAGGTGGGATTGTGAGGATGTTCCACATTTATGGGATGATTTTGTAAGTGAGTTCCGGGATAAATATATTCCCGAGATGGCTATGGAGAGACGGGAAGATGAGTTTGTGGCCCTAAAGCAGGGAAATATGACTGTTGCACAATATGAGGCTAGGTTTGTTAGCCTGTCGAGGTATATGCCCGAGTTGGTACGGCCAGCTAGGAGGATGATACATAGGTTTGTCCGTGGGTTGAGAATGGACATACAGTTGCATTTGACTGGACAGACCTACACTACTTTTCCCGAGGCATTTCAGGCAGCCTCGAAGTTTGAGAAACGGAAGGCTGAGATGATAGCTTAGAGTAGTCAGCCGAGTAAGAAGCAGTTTTTGGGCCAGAGCAGCCAGAGTCAGCCGAGACAGTTTCAGGCTTCTGCACAGGGTCCTCAGCAGCGTCCGTATCAGCCACAGCAGCAGATTCAGGCCAGGCCAGCTGTGACTAGACCTCAGCAGGGAGCTACAGTTCCTACCCCTGCCAGAGCCCCAGCACCTACAGGAAACACTGCGGTTAGGCAAAATCAGCAGTGTGATTATTGTAGTAGACCAGGGCATATTGAGGCTAACTGCTGGAAGAAGAGTGGAAAATGTAAAGGTTGTGGCGGTGATGATCACAGGGTGAGGGATTGCCCTAAATATAATAATGTTCAGGGCCGTGGTGGAGGCCGAGGTGTTCAGAATAGGGCTGCAGGTGCACAACCAGCACAGAGAGTACATGCTAGGGTCTTTGCACTGGATGCAGAGGAGCTGCCCGATAATATAGCTATAGTGGAAGGTACCTTTCTTCTCAATACTCAGCCAGTTAAAGTTTTGATTGATCCTGGAGCTACACATTCGTTTATAACTCCTGCATGTGCACAATCTGTGAATGTTTGCATTGATAATTTGCCTCATGAAGTTGAAGTTAGTACTCCTTTGGGTGCAAAATTTGTTGTTGAATCTATTTGCAAATCTTGTGATATATGTATAGAGAACCGTAAATTTCCTGCTGATTTAATTATATTACCATTCCGTGACTTTGAAATCATTTTGGGAATGGACTGGTTGGGAAAGTATTATGCACAGTTGGATTGTAGAACAAAGATCGTTTATCTTAAGGTTCCTGACCTACCGGTACTAGAGATTGTTGGGAACTGCAGGGCTGCCCGCATTCCACTTTTATCAGCGATCAAGACTTCTAAGTTGTTGAATAGGGGTTGTGAAGCTTACTTAGCCTATTTGATCAATCAGCCTGCTGATAAGTTGAGTTTGAATGAAGTTCCGATTGTTAGAGACTTTCCTGGTGTATTTCCCGAGGCATTACCTGGTTTACCACCGGATAGGGAGATTGAGTTCGTGATTGATCTTGTGCCAGGCACTGCGCCAATTTCTAGGAGTCCTTACAGGATGGCATCGGCTGAACTTCAGGAGTTAAAAATTCAGCTTCAGAACTTGCTTGAGAAAGGGTTTATACAACCTAGTTCTTCACCGTGGGGCGCACTTGTGTTGTTTGTGAGAAAGAAAGATGGCACGCTACGGTTATGCATTGATTACAGGGGACTTAATCAAGTCACGATTAAGAATAAATACCCCTTGCCGTTGATTGAAGAATTGTTTGACCAGTTGCAGGGTGCGAGTGTTTACTCCAAATTTGACTTGAGGCAGGGTTACTATCAACTTAGGATTCGGAGTGACGATATACCAAAGACGGCATTCAGGACTAGATATGGCCACTATGAATTTGTTGTTTTGCCGTTTGGATTGACGAATGCACCAGCCACATGCATGGACTTGATGCAGAGGGTTTTTTGGCCTTACCTTGATTAGTTTGTCGTGATCTTCATTGACGACATTTTAGTGTATTCGAAGAACGAGGCTGAACATGAGCAACACTTAAGGATTGTGCTTCAGACTTTGTAGGAAAACAAGCTTTTTTCTAAATTCAGCAAGTGTGAGTTCTGGTTGAACCACATATCTTTTCTAGGCCATATCATTTCAGATCGAGGAATTTCAGTGGACCCAGCTAAGATTGAAGTTGTTTCAGCTTGGAAGAGACCTGAGACGGTGCCAGAGATTCGGAGTTTTCTTGGATTGGCAGGTTACTACCGGAGATTTGTTAAAGACTTTTCTAAAATTTCTGGACCTTTGAGCCAGTTAACTCGGAAGAAAGTTGCTTACAATTGGGATGCCAAGTGTGAATCCAGTTTTCAAGAATTGAAGAAGAGACTAACTATAGCTCCTATACTAGCTTTACCTGAGGGAACAGAGAACTTCGTTGTCTACAGTGATGCATCTAAAGAAGGATTGGGATGTGTTTTAATGCAGAATGGTAAGGTGATTGCCTATGCTTCTAGGAAATTGAAACCTTATGAAGTCAATTACCCTACACATGATCTTGAGTTAGCTGCAGTTGTGTTTGCATTGAAGAAATGGCGTCATTACTTGTGGGGTTGCAGATTTGAAATATTTACTGACCACAAGAGTCTCAAGTATTTGTTTTCACAGAAGGATCTAAATATGAGGCAGCGAAGATGGCTAGAGCTATTGGGTGGTTATAACTGTTCTATTAACTATGTGCCAGGTAAGGCAAATGTTGTTGCTGATGCTTTGAGCCGTAAGGCTACTGTTGCGAGCTTGATTATCAAGGACTGGGAGACTTTGGAAGAAATTTGTTAATGGAAACCAGAAGCTACTGAGGTATGGATTCGGTTTGCTAGTTTACAGATTCAGTCAGGGTTGCTAGCACAGATCAGAGAGGCTCTGAAGACTGATCCTCACATCTTGAAGATCCAAGAGAAAGCTAAAGGGGGAGAGTCGGAGTTTAAATTACATGCAGATGGCATTTTCAGATTCAGGGATAGAGTATGTGTTCCTGATGATCCGACTTTGAAGAATGAGATCCTGTCCGAGGCACATAATTCGAGGTATACGATTCACCCGGGCAGTACTAAGATGTATAGAGATTTGAAGCAACACTTCTGGTGGAACAATATGAAGAGGGAGATTGCTGGGTATGTATCCAGATGTTTGACTTGTCAGAGGGTTAAAGTTGAGCATCAGAGGCCAGCCGGACTTCTACAGCCGTTATCGATTCCGCAATGGAAGTGGGTACATATAACAATGGACCTTGTGACCGATCTTCCTAGATCTCCATGAGGATGTGATTCTGTTTGGGTTGTTGTGGACCGCTTGACTAAAGTTACACATTTTATTCCCGTGAACAAACAGGATAGCCTTGATAAGCTAGCTGAATTGTATGTTGCTAATATCGTGAGATTGCATGGTGTGCCACAGAGTATAGTGTCAGATAGGGATCCCAGATTCAGATCTCGTTTTTGGCAGAAGATGCAAGAGGCCATGGGAACTAAGTTGAGCTTCAGTACTGCATATCATCCGCAAACTGATGGCCAGTCTGAGAGAACCATCAGGATCTTGGAAGACATGCTTCGAGCATGTGTGCTTGACTTTGGGAAGAATTGGGAGAAGTTTTTGCCTTTAGCGGAGTTCGCCTACAACAATAGTTATCAATCTACTATAGGTATGGCTCCCTACGAGGCGTTGTATGGTCGTAAATGCAGATCCCCATTATATTGGGAAGAGGTTGGAGAGATGAGAACAGTTGATCCGACTGTGTTACCTTAGATGATTAAGATGGTAGATAATGTTCACCTTATTCGCCAGCGTATGCTTACAGCTCAGAGTCGTCAAAAGAGTTATGCGGATAAGCATCGTCGGGATCTTAAGTTTGATTTGGGAGATTGGGTGTTTCTTAAGATTTCTCCATGGAAGGGATTGATTCGGCACGGTAAGAGCGGGAAGCTTAGTCCCAGGTATGTGGGTCCGTATGAGATCACCGAAAAGGTAGGTCCTTTGGCTTATCGATTAGCTTTGCCTCCGAGCTTGTCGAGACTGCATGATGTGTTCCATGTGTCTATGTTGAAGAAGTATCATCCAAACCCTTCGCATGTACTTGAACCAGAGCCTTTGCAGATTGAAGAGAAGTTATCCTACGAAGAGAAATCGATTAGAATTGTGGATCGGAAGATTCAAGAGCTTCGCAGAAAGAGTATTCCGTTAGTGAAGGTTTTGTGGAATCATCATGGGTTTGAGGAAGCGACTTGGGAAAGAGAGGACCAAGTTCGGGATCAGTATCCGGAGTTGTTTGTTGACCAGGTAAGAATTGCATGGGCGCAATTGTTTTAAGGGGGAGGGGGTGTAATACCCGAGCCCGGAATGTGAATTTTCTTTGTTTATTATTTTGAAAATTTTATTTCCTTAAATTCTTTGTGAATTAATTGTTACATTCTCACCGACGCAACGTGCATTGCATTTAAGGAGCGTTAGCTAGATAACGAGTTCCAGTCCTCAGCAAATAGTGAAACTAGTATTTAGACGACTTAAATTTTATATTTTAATTGTTGCTAGCTTTAATTGAACTTACCTTAGCTGAAACGGCTTTAAAACGCTCGAAATAGGGCCCTTTGACCAAGTTTTTAAGTAGTTTGACCTTAGCCTTTGACCCTTTGACCTTTTGACCCTTAATTAAGCAATTAACTAAGCAAAATAAGAAGAAAAACAGCAGCAAACAGCAGCAGCAGGCCGTGAGCTTCCATAGAGAAAAAAAAAACCTTTCAACTTCTATACGATCAATCTTCGCGTGTGCTCGTGCGGGGTGATTTCCGAGGCAACCAACGTTGTTTTCCTAGCGACTAGGAGTACCTAAGGTGAGGGAAGCATGTTATTTGCGCATTTATACGTTGTGTTAGTTAACTTTGTTAATTTTTAGATTTATCCGTAGATCGTTATTTAAAGCGATTTGATGCTTCTAGAATGTTCCTTAGCATTGGTAGAACATGTATTTATGGCTTTGTAACATTTTCTGCGGTTAAATGTTGTGATTGCAACTTGAATTGTGATATGAATAGTATTTTGTGAATAGTAAAACCTTGAAACGTTGAAGTTGCGCTGTTATGCTTTCCGTTGATGTAGAAACGTGCTAGGTATGCTTGAATGCTAAAATGTGTGGTTTTTTTGGGTTGCGTAGTGGAAAAAACGAGAATTAAGCCTTTGGGAAAGTCGGGGTCGTTTAGGTCGACTTTTGCGTTTTCTCATTTTGCGTGTTGGCATTGCTTCGGGAAGCCATCGAAGCACTTTTGGTGCGATTATGGCGTTGGTTGGGTGTTTGGTTGTTGTAGTTGTAGTTCAAACGAGAAAGGGGGAAATCGGGGCTTTGCGCGAGTTCTAGGGTAAAGTAAGGTTTCGGGGTCTTTAGACGTGCCTTATGGTGACCTAGGAGGGTTGGCGAAGTCGGTTTCCAGAACTCGTAGCTCGTTTGGAAATGGTAGCATTTTGACAGTTGGGGCCGATTTGTGTTTTTGTGTGTTTACTTGTCTTTATGCTTATAGAATGCTTAGAATTACTTGAATTACTTGTTTGAGTTGTTTTGGATTGAATTGCTTATCAAATTGCTGCTATTGCGTGCGAGAGTAACCTACTTTGTTATTCTCCCACGTGTGGCTTTATCGCTTGTTTATCGCTTGTTTATTGTCTTGTATCGAGTCTTGCATTGCATAGTGTCTCGCGCGTGAGTGATGGGCCTCTCTGGGTAGCCTTGGATTGCCAGTGTTGGTTGCTCTAGCTCCGCTGCTGTTCCCTTTCTCTCTTGGGTTGCCTCCCAGGGAGATTTGGGTCGTAGGATTGATGGATACTTCCGGAGTATTCCAAACTGGTGTTATAAGGTGGTTTTGGGCCGGCGCGTCGTCATCGAATTCGTGTTTGAAAGTGGTTCGTGAAAAGAGTATCGTATCCTTTGATTGAGTGTTTGCAGCTTTAGATACTTGCCTTGCTTAATTGATGGCTTTGGTTGTATCTTTATATGATTTGTATGTATTGTTTGGCTAATTGCATTGCATACTCCTCTCATCTCTGTCCTTGAGACCAATTGCCCTCGCTGAGCAATAGTTTTTGCTCATTCCTCTTTATACTATGTTTTTACAGGAGTAGTTGAGGCAGACCCTCTCGAGGTAATTGAGGAGGAGGAGCAGGTGGAGGTGTTTCCGTGATAGCACTTACCTGCTTTGCTGGTGGTTGGTTACCAATTTTGTGCAAACCTTGTTGTTATGTATATTGCGTGAAGGACGCTTAATTTTGAGGCTTGTAGCCTTGTATGTATTTTCCTATTTTGAGACCTTTAATGGTCTTATGTTGTAATGGATTAAAGTTGTAATGTTGTAACTTGTACCCTGATGACTAGTGAAGAAATGCATGCTAATGGCTAATGGTTTAATGGCATAAGTACTTGTGTAGTATGCATGGCATTTTTGGTTTGGAAAGTTGGTTAGTAAGAGAATGTATATTTTAAAGAAAGTTAGCTTGTTTTGATCATTTTATAGCTTTCGCAAGTATTATATTGTTTTTAGGGTTTTCGGATCGTCCGCGGTACAGAGGAGACTCCGTCCGTGTGTCGGGTCCGGGCTTGGCCTTTTGCGGGGTCGGGTCGGGGCGTGACAATATAGTCGCTCAGTCATTTGTGAATCCTTTTATTCAGTCCAGGAGGAAATAACATCTATAAAAAGTTGTCGGAACCCTTGCACACAAAAGACGATCGGAATTGAAAACTATTTTACCTTAGGAAAGGGATACGATACCATTCCTCTCTTTCGTATATGAGCTGTGAATAGCTCTCTTATCCGCTTGTGCGACTATGTATTTCTGTTTATAGAGTCTCTTCCTTTCCTTAGCCAGAGCAGTGAGTATCCCTAGTCTACCGAGACCGAGGGGGTGGAAGAATGAGACAGATGCTACCTTTTAGAGATCCCCTAAAGGTAAATGAGGAAAAACTTTGGTGAGTTGCCTTTGACTAGTGTTTTGAAAAGGTAGCTTCTCAGAGTTAGCTCTTTTTCTAGCTCTACCGTGCTGTAAACAACATATATTATGGTTAAGGTTAATGTTTCTTTCTTTATTTTATTCCTTTTACCTGCCTGCCTCCTCATCCTTTGATTGCTTGTCTAGTGACTCCTTTCTTGAGTATTCGCGGTGGGCTCTTGTCCTTTGGCAGTGCCGTACGTGACATTCATTCTTATCCTTATTTCTTTGTATTAGTTATCTAGAGAAACTTCTCGCAATAGATAAAAACTTCTTTAGAAAGGGAAGCCTGACATAGTTAATGAGGAAGGGGTATGCATCGTCTAATAAGAGAAAGGCTGCACATGAATGCATGGAATCCACTGTTGGGATAGGATGGATGAAGCCAATGATGTCCCCAAAACGGCTCTTGAAGGCCCCATCTAAGGTTTAGCTTAGCCCCCGATTACTCTTAGCATGGACGAGGAAAGGAAAAATGCAAATGGCACATTTCTCAGATGCACATGACAAGAATGCGCTCTTAGTAGGATGCAAGAAAGAGCTTACTTACTTTTCTCGCCACTCCGTCAAATAGGCTTAATGCTTTACTCTATAGGAAGAATCCGAAAGAATCAATCATTTGGAAGGATATTGAATATCAAAAATGAAATCTTCCTTTATCGATACGATTGCAAGAGCAGAGTAGGGGAAGGGGTTAGCACTGGTCTTGACTCTGACAATATTGTTTTTTGAGTAGATGTCGGCATTTCCGTTGGTAAAGAGACATCTCAATAAGAGCCTTTAGGGGCACCGTTTTCATCCAACTAGAAATATATTAAGATAAGAAATGCCTCTTATTTATTGTTCATATTGGATTGATATCCCGTTTTCTTCTATAGCCAAGGCCAAGGATGGTGAAGTTCAGATGTCTGGTAAGGATAGGAAAAGATCTAGAATGGCGTTGATGTATCACTTCGGTTCTGCCTTAGTTGTATTCATGGAAAAAAGGGGGTTGATCACATTAAATGATTTAAGCGGGGCAGTTCGAGTGAAGAAGAAGAAAGGAGATTATTATCTTCCAAGACATACCTACGCTGTCTGCAATTTTGATATCTCTTTACTACCGATCAAGCTCAACTTGCCTATGGTATGCAAACCTCTAGATTGGTCGAGTACCTGCCCGCTAGGTCAAAGCCCTAGAAATCCATCCGAACTCTCTAGGGGTTACTTAAGTCGAGCTACTGGCAAAATGTATGATCATTACTACCTGTTAAGTACCGGTAACATAAATCATTTTAATATAGATATTTCCAGAAAAAGGGTAATTACGAGAAACTGTGTTGTGTAATGAACACGTTGCAGCGTCAAGCTTTTAAAATAAACAGTGATTGGTTGAATCAGATTCTAAATAATGAGGATTTATTTGTATCATATGGCTGTCTCATGCCTAAATTTCTAGCCTCTATGAATCTAAAAGATGTATTACCCTTACTTAGGGAGTTTAACTTAAAGGATAATTGTAATACCCCGATCCCTCTCGAGACCGGGAGTTCTGTCAATCGATCTAAACACAACCCAAAACAAACCCGGGCATAAATTTTCAGGAAAAACGGACGGAGTCTCCCCTGTTTCTAGGCAAAATGTAAAACCTGTAATAGCATTTAAATGGACCAACACCGTGTCCAACCATACAAAACTTCCTCAAGGCCATCCGAGCCTCAGTTCTCAACAATTTAAACTCAGCACGTATACATACATTTCAAATTTAAAAGTTAACCTATCTCTTTTCATTTTTGACAAGTACATTCAAACTTGAAAATTAAACCATACTAAGCTATTACATAAAATAGACTATCATGCCATTCTAGTTCTTTTCTTTTGGACATTACAAACATGCATTTGAAGTTAAGTTATAATAACTAGATACATAATCTAACTTATCAAACTACTTCAACAATCTAATGAAACTTAAATTACATACTTTTAGCATTAAATACATACAACATATGAAAGCATATAACTTCACAACTTCGACACTCAAGCCACATAGGCACGCAAGACAACTCTTCAGGCAACAACTTCCACGAAATCACGAACTTCTAGCTAACATGACTTTTCCTGAAATGTGGTGGTGAGGAGTGAGTATACACAACACGTATACTCAGTGAGGGCGAGACAGATATCGAATTGGAGAGAAAGAAGATTGTGCAATGCAAAAAGGTACAGTTAAGCAATACAATCAAAAAAAAAAACATACAATATAAACAACAATACAATTAAACAACTAAAGAAAGCATTAACACAACCAATCAAAGCTATACCACACTTTAAAGGCTATGGTTCACTCGAGCGAGTAATGTACCGATCACGATTCCGATGACTTTAACGATGACGCGCCGGCCCAAACCACCTTATAACACCAGTTTGGAATACCCCGGAAGTATCCATCAATTCTACGAACCAAATCTCCCTGGGAGGCAACCCAAGCGAGAAAGGGAATAGCAGCGGAGCTAGAGCAACCAACACTGGCAACCCAAGGCTACCCAGAGAGGCCCATCACTCACGCACGAGACACTATGCCATGCAAGACTCGATACAAGACGATAAACAAGCGATAAAGCCACATGTGGGAGAATAACAAAGTAGGTTACTCTCGCACGCAATAGCAGCAATTTGATAAGCAATTCAATCCAAAACAACTCAAACAAGTATTCCAAGTAATTCTAAGCATTCTATAAGCATAAAGACAAGAAAACACACAAAAACACAAATCGGCCCCAACTATCAAAACGCTACCATTTCCAAACGAGCCACGAATTCTGGAAACCGACTTCGCCAACCCTCCTAGGTCACCATAAGGCACGTCTAAAGACCCCGAAACCTTACTTTACCCTCGAACTCGCGAAAAGCCCCGATTTCCCCCTTTCTCGTTTGAACTACAACTATAACAACCAAACACCCAACTAACGCCATAATCGCACCAAAAGTGCTTCCATGGCTTCCCGAAGCAATGCCAACACGCAAAACGAGAAAATGCTAAAGTCGACCAAAACGACCCCGACTTTCCCAAAGGCATAATTCTCGTTTTTTCCACTACGCAACCCAAACAAACCACACATTTTAGCATTCTAGAGTACCTAGCACATTTCTACATCAACAGAAAGCATAACAGCGCAACTTCAACGTTTCAAGGTTTTACTATTCACAAAACACTATTCAATTAACAATTTAATTTGCAATCACAACATTTAACTGCAGAAAATGTTACAAAGCTATAAATACATGTTCTACAAATGCCAAGGAACATTCTAGAAGCATCAAATCGCTTTAAATAACGATCTACAGATAAATCTAAAAATTGACAAAGTTAACATACACAACGTATAAATGCGCAAATAACATGCTTCCCTTACCTTAGACACTCCTAGACGCTAGGAAGACCTCGTAGGACACCTCGGAAACCACCCCGTGCAAGCTCCCGCGAAGAAATGAAGATTTTGGCTTGAAATCTTTTTTTTTTCTCTCCTCATTTTTGGCCCTGCTAAGCTGCTGTTCAGGTCTGTTTTTTATTTTTATTTTGTGTTATTTAGGCTATTTTAAAGAGGTCAAAGGTCAAAAGGGTCAAAGCTTTGGTCAAGGTTGGTCAAACAACTTAAAACTAGTCAAAATGGCCTATTTTTGTACATTTTTAAGCTAAATAACTAACACCAAAATCAATTCTAGCTAGTAACAATTAAAATATAAAATTTAAGTCATCTAAAAACTAGTTTCACTATTTGCTGAGGACTAGAATCCGTTTTCTAGCTAACGCCCTCGATATGCAATGCACGTTGCGACAATAAAAGAATCACTATTAATTCTCAAAGAATCTAAGAAATATATCATTTTTGGAAAGCATCATAGTTTAAAATTTACTCCGGCTCGGAGTTACTTTTCTCATTTATTTGAAAACCGAGTGATTTTAACACAAAACAACCAAAACCGATTATTAAAATAATCAAAACAATCAATGTAATCAATATTCATTTAAAATAATCAATTTAACTATTTCTAGAACATTTAAAAAAATTATGAAGTTAACATTAAACTACAAATGAAGGTTAACATAAACACATAGTCAAACACAATTAAACCCTGACATTTAAGATAACACTTAATTAATCACAAGAGAATAAATTCAATTACTATAATTAATAGAAGTAGATAAAAACCTTTCAATTATTCAATATATAATTACTAAATGCTTCCAAGAGAAATATGAAAATAGTGCAAATTGGTTGATTTAACTAATTAAACATTTAATCAAATGCAGTCAAGTGCTATTAAATGCATGCCGAGTTCGGGTTATCACATCCTTCCCCCTTTAAAACAATTGCGTCCTCACAATTCTTCTTCCAATAGAACTCAGCATCATCTGAAATCCAATTCTAACTAATCTTCATCGGTTGCTGAGCAAGATAATATATAAGAATGCCCGTAGGAAATCCCTAATAGAAATTCCAATCAAGAATGCCGAGAAAATACCAACTAAAGACTGAAGCAAAGACACTGTAGATATCATCAATACCACATACTAATGGCAGGAAGAGTACCGAAGGAGTACCCTATTTAAGAATCTTCAATAGAAGTCTAACAAGTACCAAATAAGAAAGTTAAGAGATAGCCAGAGTAGATACACCTCATGCAGTACTGACTACCGTAAATATACCCAGCTGAAAGTTCTGTAAAAGATTATAGAGAAAAATACCAAAGGCCAACCTCTAAATGAAATCTTCCAATCACTGTGTTCCTACCGCAACATCTTAGTCAAACAGCAAATATAGATTCCCCTGAGTGGATAGGCCGAAGGAGAAGCCGTAAACAGTACAAGATAATATGTCCAAGCAGAATTCCAAGTGTAGGATCTTCCAATAAATGCCAATAAGGAAAAATACTAGTAAAATGCCCGATAAGAATTCCAAAGAATACCGTAAGTAATATGAGATAATGAGTCTGATAGGAATTCCAGTTACCAAATCAACTGAGGGATGCCAAAGAAAATACCCGAACAATGTTCCAGTAAGAAAGTACTAAGAATTGCCCAATAAGTAATACTAAATAAATGGCCACTAAGAATCCTAGAGAATGCCATTGAAGAATTTTCCAATAAGGAATACCAGTAACACTCCAATAAAGACCAAGACACATATACCATAGATAATACCATGCAGTAAGTCCAACTGAAAATCCAATAGCCAAGTCTACCAAGTAGTGCCAACAAAAGTCCCCAAAGAACACCCATTAAGAAAACCAAAGAATGCTCCAAAGAATAACCAAACAAAACCCCAAGAGAAAGCTACTCTTTCACAACTGTTAAGCACAGAGGAGGCCATAGAGATTCGCCAATAACCGAGCTCCAAAAGCAAACACCAATTTCCAAATAAAGGCTAGCCAAATACCATTCATTTCCTGCCAATCCATACACCTTGAAAAGCCAGAGGTGAACCACTTTCTTCAGGGGAGGAACAGGACTTACTTACCATTTCCATAGGACATGTATGAATGCCAATATATCACAGTTATACATATGCCTTAAACTATTATGCAAGCAAGTTTACAAAATAGTTTATTCAACAAAGTCACTCAAGCACGGCAATCAAGTCAAGCATAACATAATCAATTCAAGACATTTTAAAACACACATTACAAGCAATACTTCAAGCAAATAACAATTCACGAGATTAATTCAATTCACAATGCCAATTCGATAGGTCAATTCAATGCACAACTAGACACTTTACTTCACTTAGCACACAATTAACACATAACACATAACTATATCACATAGGAGCACACATTCATGTCAAGACACACAATCTCACATACAAGCATGCACTTTCAAGACACACTTAACAAGCACACATTCAAGGGTCACTACCCACCAGACCGAGGACCCTGTCCCGGCTTATGAGCTAGACATGCTCTGATACCACCTGTAATACCCCGATCCCTCTCGAGACCGGGAGTTCTATCAATCAATCTAAACACAGCCCAAAACAAACCCGGGCATAAATTTTCAAGGAAAACGGACGGAGTCTCCCCTGTTTCTAGGCAAAATGTAAAACCTATAATAGCATTTAAATGGACCAACACCGTGTCCAACCATACAAAACTTCCTCAAGGCCATCCGAGCCTTGGTTCTCAACAATTTAAACTCAGCACGTATACATACATTTCAAATTTAAAAGCTAACCTATCTCTTTTCATTTTTGACAAGTACATTCAAACTTGAAAATTAAACCATACTAAGCTACTACATAAAATAGACTATCATGCCATTCTAGTTCTTTTCTTTTGGACATTACAAACATGCATTTGAAGTTAAGTTATAATAACTAGATACATAATCTAACTTATCAAACTACTTCAACAATCTAATGAAACTTAAATTTCATACTTTTAGCATTAAATACATACAACATATGAAAGCATATAACTTCACAACTTCGACACTCAAGCCACATAGGCACGTAAGACAACTCTTCAGGCAACAACTTCCACGAAATCACGAACTTCCAGCTAACATGACTTTTCCTGAAATGTGGTGGTGAGGAGTGAGTATACACAACACGTATACTCAGTGAGGGCGAGACATATATCGAATTGGAGAGAAAGAAGATTGTGCAATGCAAAAAGGTACAGTTAAGCAATACAATCAAAAAAAAAACATACAATATAAACAACAATACAATTAAACAACTAAAGAAAGCATTAACACAACCAATCAAATCTATACCACACTTTGAAGGCTATGGTTCACTCGAGCGAGTAATGTACCAATCACGATTCTGATGACTTTAACGATGACGCGCCGGCCCAAACCACCTTATAACACCAGTTTGGAATACCCCGGAAGTATCCATCAATTCTACGACCCAAATCTCCCTGGGAGGCAACGCAAGCGAGAAAGGGAATAGCAGCGGAGCTAGAGCAACCAACACTGGCAACCCAAGGCTACCCAAAGAGGCCCATCACTCACGCGCGAGACACTATGCCATGCAAGACTCGATACAAGATGATAAACAAGCGATAAAGCCACATGTGGGAGAATAACAAAGTAGGTTACTCTCGTACACAATAGCAGCAATTTGATAAGCAATTCAATCCAAAACAACTCAAACAAGTATTCCAAGTAATTCTAAGCATTCTATAAGCATAAAGACAAGAAAACACACAAAAACACAAATCGGCCACAACTATCAAAACGCTACCATTTCCAAACGAGCCACGAATTCTGGAAACCGACTTCGCCAACCCTCCTAGGTCACCATAAGGCACGTCTAAAGAGCCCGAAACCTTACTTTACCCTAGAACTCACACAAAGCCTCGATTTCCCCCTTTCTCATTTGAACTACAACTATAACAACCAAACACCCAACCAATGCCATAATCGCACCAAAAGTGCTTCCATGGCTTCCCGAAGCAATGCCAACACGCAAAATGAGAAAACGCTAAAGTCGACCAAAACGACCCCGACTTTCCCAAAGGCATAATTCTCGTTTTTTCTACTACGCAACCCAAACAAACCACACATTTTAGCATTCTAGCGTACCTAGCACATTTCTACATCAACAGAAAGCATAACAGTGCAACTTCAACGTTTCAAGGTTTTACTATTCACAAAACACTATTCAATTAACAATTTAATTTGCAATCACAACATTTAACCGCAGATAATGTTACAAAGTTATAAATACATGTTCTACAAATGCCAAGGAACATTCTAGAAGCATCAAATTGCTTTAAATAACGATCTACGGATAAATCTAAAAATTGACAAAGTTAACATACACAATGTATAAATGCGCAAATAACATGCTTCCCTCACCTTAGACGCTCCTAGATGCTAGGAAGACCTCATAGGATGCCTCGAAAACCACCCCGTGCAAGCTCTCGCGAAGAAATGAAGATTTTGGCTTGAAATCTTTTTTTTCTCTCCTCATTTTTGGCCCTGCTAAGCTGTTGTTCATGTCTATTTTTTTGTGTTATTTAGGCTATTTTAAAGAGGTCAAAGGTCAAAAGGGTCAAAGCTTTGGTCAAGGTTGGTCAAACAACTTAAAACTAGTCAAAATGGCCTATTTTTGTGCATTTTTAAGCTAAATAACTAACACCAAAATCAATTCTAGCTAGTAACAATTAAAATATAAAATTTAAGTCATCTAAATACTAGTTTCACTATTTGCTGAGGACTAGAATCCGTTTTCTAGCTAACGCCCTTGATATGCAATGCACGTTGTGACAATAAAAGAATAACTATTAATTCTCAAAGAATCTAAGAAATATATCATTTTTGGAAAGCATCATAGTTTAAAATTTACTCCGGCTCGGAGTTACTTTTCTCATTTATTTGAAAACCGAGTGATTTTAACACAAAACAACCAAAACCGATTATTAAAATAATCAAAACAATGAAGGTAATCAATATTCATTTAAAATAATCAATTTAACTATTTCTAGAACATTTAAAAAAATTATGAAGTTAACATTAAACTACAAATGAAGGTTAACATAAACACATAGTCAAACACAATTAAACCCTGACATTTAAGATAACACTTAATTAATCACAAGAGAATAAATTCAATTACTATAATTAATAGAAGTAGATAACAACCTTTCAATTATTCAATATATAATTACTAAATGCTTCCAAGAGAAATATGAAAATAGTGCAAATTGGTTGATTTAACTAATTAAATATTTAATCAAATGCAGTCAAGTGCTATTAAATGCATGCCGGGTTCGGGTTATCATAATAATGTTATTAATAATATTTGTAGATTTAACGAGATGTTAAATACTTTATCTAAGAACATACAACGTGCTCTCTTTGAGCAATTGATTATCAGGCTGGCTATTGCCTTGGATTGTTTTCATTTTGATTTGCCTGCCTTTCTCGACTTCCGAGGTCGAGTCTACCGCAATAGGGTCTTGCATTTCCACGAGCATGATCTAGCAAGAAGCCTGATCGTCTTTGCTGATTGTAGTCCTATCGATGAGAATATAAAAAATCAGATATTTGTTGCAGCAGTTGCCTTCTATTACAAGTCTTTCAACTCGGCTGAGGAGGCAAAAAGCTGGGCAATTAACTGGTCAATAAATATTTTTGGTAGAAATAATGAGAATTTTGATAGCAATAAGAATTTAAAAATCTTTGATGATAGGATTATCATGAATGGTCAGGATATTAAACACCTCTTTCAGTTCATGGCCAATCTAAGGGATTTCATCTATAAGAAATGAGACCTTCTTTCGAGCATTTCTATTATCCAAGACGCCTCAGCGAGTACATATCAGATTTCTAGTTACTTTTTGATGGATGAAACCTTGGCTAAGAGAACGAATCTCATCCCATCTCCGAATAGAAAAATCCAAGATGTTTATTCTTCATTCGTCGAAGAGCTCAAGGTGTTCATGAAAGCAGAACAGGAAAATGAGAATCTATCAACGATAGTTTGCAATCACCTCACTTGTAAGCTAGTCAAAGGTATGTTTAAGCCTATCATCTATGGCAAAACTTTAAATAGCACAGCCAGTGATATAAAAGACCATCTCCCTAACTTTATCACTGATAAGGAATGCTTCAATGTTGCCTCTGCCTGCTTTAAGTTCTGGAGGACTAAATATTAGGGCTTGGAAAGCCTGATCCGGTTGATCAGCAATATAGGCTGGATCGCGTCTTCGCGGAATAGCCATGTTTTCTATAGAGCCCCTTACTTTACCACGGTACAGGATTATATGATAATGATGACCAAAAATATTACAATTTATAATAATATTCGTAAGAAGAGGCGTCGGGTGAGTCTCAAAGTTCCTACTTCTAAGAGAGATCGTAGGAAGACTTTAGTCTCTAGCTTCGTAAACTTCATCCATCAGAAGGATGCATATATTGCAATGAGTGTAGTAGATCAAATTCTTCATGAAATACAAGCGCCTATATACACAGTGCACGGCAACTTTCTAACAACTGCTCTATATAGCAATAATATACCAAGGATTTATAGTTGAGTCTTTCGTAGCATGGGCCCTCCACTTTCAATCATCAACGAGTTCATTTATATGAATCTGATTTATCCAATTGAAAAATGGGAGTCTAAAGTACCTACATAGTAAGACTTTAAGCATAAGGTAATCTCTAAAGATCTTATTCGTTATTACATAAAGGCTAATGTACTTGAGAACATAAGCAAGAAGATGATAAAACTTGGGAAGAAAGGATCTTGGTAATACTGACCTCTTATGAGAACTATACTCGTATTGTATGCGGTGATTTAAAATCCAGGGATTGTTGGCTACCTCATGATAATAAGTGGCAAAAATTCAAGTTATAGTTATTAGAGGGGGAAATGACCAATAACAGTTTGCACTATTAAAATGATGATGATTATGGCATACACCAGAGACAGCACAACTACTGAACAGTTATTGAATCACTTGTATCAAAAGATTGAACGAACAAAATGCCTAGATCCACATGCTGGGTTAATCATAGCTTCACATCACTTCAACGAGCCTTACCTTCTTGTTAACGATATAGACCTACTCAGTCTTGTGACCATGGATCTCTTAATCTAGTTTGCTTACCCATTCTTATCTGGTTACGCTAAGTTCACAATTTCATATACCATAAGGCGATCTTTCAGAGTAGATATCTTATTTATGCTAAATAGTGTTATCCCCTTGCCTTATCCAGATTGTAAGTTAATTCCAAAGAGTGAGGTTTATGCTCATATATATCGATATATTACTATATATAAAGAAATCTATGACAGAGATTATGTTCTTCAACTCATGATCCGAGTTTATATGGAAGGCAAAAAGATAGGTATACCTACCTTATCTTCAGAGGAGAGAGATATCTCACTTAGATCAATCATTCAAGGCGGATTGAGTGAAATCGAGCCAATAACAACTAGAGAGATCCGAAATCGTATGCCTAGCTATCCAACCCATATCACAACACTCAAACCATCTTGCACTGAGCTGAAACAATTCATAGTTGCCGATATTGGGACTCTACCATTACAAAAAGATGGCATTCATCATCCTTATGCTGCAAGTCTCTTGATGGTTCATCCCGGTGAACAAATCAATGATCTTATGATTGATACCTACTTTAGTGAAGACTACTCTATAATATTGGATTCCTTTGAAGAAAGGAGTACTAAGGTACTTTATGACTTGGTATTAAGGATCTCAGACAAGAACAAGAACCTTTAACTATCTACTTCCACAACTTATCTAGATTCGATGGAATTTTCTTGCTTAAGCACCTATCATGTCATCACAAGAGCTATAAGCTAAAACCACTTATGATGAACAATATGGTTTACGAATTAGCTGTCTATTATGGTAAGAAGTTGTTATTCCGCTTCAGAGACTCCTTGAATCTACTCCCTAGAAAACATAGCACCCTAGCTAAGAATCTATGCCCGGGTCTAGGCCCAAAAGGCTCTATCCCATATGAAGATGTGACAGAGTCCATTGTGGGTAGTATGAAAAAGAGCTTGTTAGAATATATGAAGCAGGACATACTTCTCCTTGGAGGTGTAATGAAAAAAGCTCAAAAGATATATTAGAAGCTGTACAAGGCGCACATAAAAAGCAAGATAACCCTTTCCTCATTGGCTCTAAGCATCTTTCATATGAAATACTACGATGTTTCTAATTGTCCAATCCACATCCCAAACTAGAATGAAGACAGCTTTATAAGGCGTGCCTGCTACGGTGGTCATACAGATACATACAAGCCATATGGCCAGGACCTATACTACTATGATGTAAACTCTCTCTATCCCTTTGTAATGAAGGAATTTCCAATGCCTGGAGGTAAGCCTGTCTATCATGGTAATTTAGAAGATCAGGATTTAGACAAGATGTGTGGCTTTATTGAGGCATATGTGGTTTGTCTAAAGACTATCAAGAAGCCCTTTCTACCCTATCGAGAAAAGAATAAGACTCTCATCTTTCCAACCGGGGAATTTGTTGGAGTCTACTATAGGAAGAAATTAAAGTATGCAAGAGGCCTAGGCTACACTATGCTCCCAATCTCAGGCTACCTCTTTGAGATGAAGGAAAGCCCATTCAGGGAGTTTGTTAGCTCACTCTTTGAGAGCAGGTTAGAGGCAACAAAAAGAAGGTAATGATGCCATGGCCTATGTGTATAAGATCCTTATGAATTCGCTATACGGTAGATTTGGCATTAACCCTAAAAGCACAATAACCAAGGTATGCGATGAAGATCGATACAAATATTTGATTAGGCATAGTGACTTAATATTCGGTGAGATGCTTAGAGAGAACAAATACGTCGTTCCCTGCCATAAAAATACCAGGACTAGCCTAGATTATTGGAACCCACTGAAGAACTCAGCTGTCCAATTAGCTACTGCGATCACTACTTGTGCTAGGATCTATAGGTACCCTTATATCTCAAGAGAGGATAGCTACTACACGGACACACACTCAGTTGTGCTTGGTCAACCACTACCTACATAAATGGTTTCTTCTTATGTCTTAAGTAAGTTTAAGCTAGAGGGCAAAGTCATGAAAGGCTACTTTTTAGCACCGAAATCCTATTTCTACATCACAATAGATGGAAGCAATGTACTAAAATACAAGGGACCGGCAAAAAGCCAAGTCACTTCTGAATGGTTTGAGTCACAATACGTAGACCCATCTCGTACAAAAAGTCCCTACTATCTATTGGCACCCTTTTAGAGTAAATACTGATGTCGTTCTCTAGTAACTAAGCTAGAGGGATATATCAGTCCTTTTATCCATAAAATTTCTTATGCCAATTTTGATGAAAATTTCATGAATGCACACATAGTATGTATTAGGAGTATAAATCACATATTTAGCACATTCTAATTCATATAACACATAAATAGGTCAAATTACACAAATCGATGCAAAACACGCAAATCAAGGTAAAACAAAATATAGGGTCTCACAAAGATAGCAGCTTATGAACTGCCCTGCTCGAAGGGTTGTAGCCCGAACTAACCTATCTACAAAGGAGAGGTTTGACTTTCAAGAGCTGATCCTAGCTTAGACTCCTAGCTCCAGGCAAAATGATACGTAGGTTTTTCTTCCTTCTTCTAAATAGGGATCCTCCTCACTAGAAAGTGCCCCTATTGGGCTAGAACTGGAAGGCGCCTTAGGGCAACTTACAACAGTAGAAGTCAGAACAATCAAACTCACCAGCATCCTCTAATCTAGGATCTAGCAGCTAGGAATCATGCAACTGAGAAAGAAGCATGACCGGTTGAGCTCGAAGAACAAGAAACGGAAGCACGCTTTTGAACAATCACAAAAGGGGGATTCCCTGAGTAATTCTAAGGACGGACCACATACCAACCATTCCTTTTTGGAATGGAAAGAAGAAAGGATGGTTGGATGTCGAATTCACAAAAAAAAATCATATGAAAGAATCGTCAGATTATGGGTTCCCAGAATATACGGTTTTGAATAGAGAATGAATGAAATAGAATTGTTTGGTAGAATTGTATGATAGGGAAAGTGCAGACCCTCCCACTTATCGGGGTTACCAGGCTAGTTAACCTAACTATTATGAATTTCTATAAATGTCAGGATAGACAGAGGTCTAGGATAGTACACTGTCAGAGTGAGACCGGGGTACAGTAACGAGGTTAGACCGAAATGAACGACTCAATTCCTCTAGAAGAAATAAGAGAGAAAGAACAACCAATTCTATGAAATAATATCTTATTTACTAGGATCGGTTGCTACTAGTCCGGGTTACCTCAAAGATAAAGCCATTAGGGGAGAAAAAACAACCTAGTTAGTGCACTAACTCAAACTGAGTTCTTGCATGAAATATCTTGCTAACATAGGAGCACTCCTCCTAAGAAATGGAAGAGCAAACTTCTTTCTTTGGGGTCAAAGAGCTATTCTATTACAAAATAAGTTATGGACTCGGGTATGAATAAGCCTAAGTTCCATCAGGTTCACTCATTGCCTCAGCCCTTCAAGGTGCATAACCACCATACCTGATTGCTTTGATCAAAGCTTAAACATGGCCAATGCTATCAGAGTGTTTTACTTCAGGTCGAGCGGTTCCACTCTTCCCTCCCAGTCATAGTGTGAACTGAACTCCTGGCTTCGTGATTGCTTGTGTCATAAGAAATAGAGCTTTTATTTGGGCAATGAAAGTCGATTACGTATCCTATAATAGAAAGAAGGGTATCAATAATATAATCAAGGCTGGCAACAATCAATGCAGTTCACCATCCCCCTGCCTTTCTCTAGAGTAGTCTAGTCCTTGTTTTCGCTAACGAATGCAGCTGGCTAGTCAAAGCTGAATCAGGGGAACCACTTTCACACAATCAAGTCTGGTCAAAAGAAATCTCTTTCAAGCTCGCCTTTTCTGGCAACTTCAATCAATATCGTAGAAAAGATAGGCGAATCCGCGTTTTCTTCAAGTGCGGGGACAAATCCCTTAATTCTTTGATCTTCACCAACAAAAGCAATTAATAGCAAAAGTGTTTTTCTTTTCGATTGAGCTTCTCTTGGCCCTTGGCCTTTGATGAAGATGAACTAATATACTGGCATTCTCTTCCAACTCCGTATCCTAACTCATGGCAAACTATCTCTAGATGGCAAAGTGAAAAGTGGAATTGATCTGCACATCCCTCTATTCCAATAGAAAATGTTTGCCTTCATCCATGAGATCGGGGTATCACTACCAGTAGGGGGCCCGCTTCCCTAATAGATTTTTAAACCTTGCATTCCCTTTCGATGTCCGATCCCGGATACCATGTCTTGCCTTCAAACGGGCTTCACCTTCAAAGGAGAGTAACCAATCTGCGGACAACAAGGCCAATGAAGATCAAATTGTCGGGGTCTGAGTCGTGTCTTGTCCTTGAGTCCTCTCTATGCCTCTCATGTCCTTCTTTCATTCGCTTGGGACTCACTAGCACACTCCTTACTGCTTTCGTGCTTGATGACTTCTGATGAACCAATGATAGAGATCCTTAGCTTCCATAAGAGCTGCTGTTCAATCCATCCCTAAGCTTCTACTGGATGTCATACCGGGCATTCAATCTTCAGGTTCAGAATGCGTCAAAAGAAGACGTTTGCCCGGATAGCCTCTTATCGTACTCAAATGCTGGGTTTTTAGGTTCCTGCCTGAGCAGTTGTTCAAAAGAGAGATGGTCAAATCTTTTATATCAAAGTTATGTTCCAAGGCAAAGAACTGATATAGATAGTCATATTGGCCTCTCGCACACCCAAATTTTTAGTTTGTTTTATTGATTCATGGAATAGAGGTTATCTCCCTGACTAAATTCCTTTAAAGAATGATAGCTCTTTCCTTGCCTACTTCTTGGCCACAACCACAGCTAGTAGTATTCATTGGGTCCTTTGATCGCATTCTTTGCCGCTGAAGAGTCTAATCCATCTCCTATGCTTCTTGGAAAAGTAGTGGAACTAATGGTTAGTGCCTCTTAAGCCACTGATTCCGTTGCTTACTTGTAAATACGAGTCGTAGTTAATAGCCGGCTCGCTATAGCCTTGAGCTCATGTGACGGTTTTCCTTCTGGCTGAGCTACTACTTTGTTTCCAGCAGGCTTTCCCTTTTGCTCCATTTCAGTTCATTTTCATTCATCACGGGACCTCATTGCTCGATCCGATCCTAGAACTTTGTTTGAGTTGCATTCCACTTCTACTCATTCAGAGGGAAGGTTCGCTACTTCACTTATTGGGAAAGCAATGGAACTAATGGATGGCCTAGCTGTCACTTTATGCTAATAAAACTAGAAGTGAAAGTCAAGTTCTTTGAGTTGAATATGAATAGACGATGACTGGACATAACAGAACTCTTCCTATCTAATAGGGGACGGGGTCACTAACTCAATTCAATTTATTGACGGGAGATGATAGCTAAAGGGCGGATTCCACGGAGCTACTATAATTATAATATATAAGAAGTAGAAAAAAGCCTATTTTGAGCATGTTCATGTTCTTCTCGTACGTTCATGATATTGGTTTCACATGTCTCTTAAAGGCTCAAGTAAATGAACTCTAATGGACTTAGCTTGCTCGTGTAACAACTTCATATCGTCTTGCTACCTCGACTTCAGACTTTGAGTATATACCTTTTCCTATTCTTTTATTGTAAACTTGGCTATTGCCAGAGAAGACATCTATGTTATACCCGCAGACGGAACAGACATGGCAAGATACATATTAAAAAAAAGAATGAGCAAAAACCGAACAAACAAGGCCAAAGCCAAATGCCGACCTAAGAAGGGCACTTGCGGGAGACTTTCTAGTTAGTTTCCCGACAGGTCGATGTACAACCGAAATGTGAATGCTTTACCAAACTCGTGTACAACTCCTTTAATGTGTATTGATTTTCGCTTATTACTTGTTTGGTTTCCTAAATTCTTTCTCCACAGCACCCCCTGACCAAACAAAAAACCAGAAAGCCAAGATCTCTATAAAGCGAGGGAAAGAATACAGATGTACAGCAGAGAAGGAAGAAAGACAAATGCTATGACAACTTAGATAGAATAAGGTCTAGGGGAGACCGCCCATTTCTCAAATAGGAGGGGAAGACTAGTAAAACATTCGAGCCGCAATATAAACGTGAAAAAAAAAAGATATTGAGACGGAATATGAACAAAGGATTGAAGCATCTGACCGGGCTCTAGAGATGAATACCGAAGGAGCTTACAGGATGCACCATGGACCTCAGATAGCTCGACCGGGCGGGGGAAGAACTTAAAAAAAAATGTTGTGGGTAAGCTAAAAGAAAATACCAATGAAGACCAAACCTGGAATTTCAAACAAGAAAACGTAGTTAGCCTAACCGGGGAGGTAGATTCTCCAGTCCCACTCCTATATATAGTTGAAAATAGAGTGGAAAACTATGCTTCCAAATCAAGCCCAAAAAAAATCCTTTTGAAAGGTCCTACTTTTGACCCATTCAAGCCATGAAAGTGACCTTTTGGATTAGAAAACATGGCCTCTGAGACCAAAACCTGGGTTGATCGAAGAGCTGCTAACAAAAGGGCGAAGGCAGGATTGACAATAAAATAGCCGTGGACGGATGGAAAGACCGAAAGAAAAGATCCATTTTTGTTGAAAAGACAGAGATGAATGTGGACAGAGCACATACTTCAGACTAATCGATTAAACCCATTATTGTAGAGTTTCAAGGGGAAGTATTGAATTAAAGTCATTCATGTGTACCAATTTTCTTATGGTTGACTTAACAATTGGGATACATGTTTCACCTTACAAATAATTCATTATATGATAATTGCAGTCTGTAAGTTCTTAGCGAAGCTCAGTTGGAGGGACAGTCTAACATACATAGTATGTAGGGCTTATACACACCTTTAGTAGTTTCCTCCAAACCACCTGTTTTGCCTACAAACCAAGACTTATCTTTCTAGCCCCTTTAGGCTTACCAAGGCCTGCATTCCTTTTATTGCTTGTTGTACTCCTACCATATTCCTTTGTCTTTTCACCTCAGTCTCGGATCGACTATAAGTCTTCTTTGCTATAGCTTCAATCCGCGTGATTTATCTATATTATTAAAAGCGCTGAATCCCTACTTCTTGTTGCTAGAAATAGGGAAAAAACTACTTCTTGGATTGTGGTCGACACTTGAGAAGACTAATTAGAGATTTGCTAAGCGAACAGGCCTGAAAGCACTTCTCCTAGCTTTATCTAAGTCTTTTACATTAATGTTGTAGCCTAACTTATATGCTCCTCTTCCATTGCTTTATTACACCGATTACTACAGATGAAGCGAAGAACATTGATTATCTAAAACAAATATTCGACGTCGATGGATAGGCCTTCTACTGTGCCATCTCTTAGCCTTTTTCCCCCTTTATTGCCGGTAAGAAAAGGGACAAGGACATCCATAAACTAAAGAAAGAGCGGAATCTCCTCCGATTGCTACTTGCGGGACTATTGTATTTATTTATATAGTTATAACACTATAATTAACTGACAAAGCGTCTGTTCAAGAAGGTTGTTGTAGTTTTCGTAGTTGCAATATTTTTTTTTTGAGATTGGCTTGGTGTGAAGTATACCGCATCGAACAAGCAAGGGGTGCGAAGGCCGTTGCCCTAACATGCATCCATTTTCTTGCTGGATACAAGATCAAAAAGAATGCATTGCATGAACATTGAGATGTCCAAGATAAAAGGAACAAGGGGAAGAATCGACAAAGAATCTATAACATAAAATCGTGATTGAAAAAGTGGGATGAGAATGTTAGGAATCGTGTCCTAAAGTCAGTCATCGAGTGTTGTTGGCAAATTAATTTGTATGTGGATTATTGTTCTATTAATAATATTTGGCCATTACATCATATCGTCCATCTTCTTTTACCTTTGATTGATCATGATGTAGTCCTTAGAATTACTTTATGGAATTATATGAATGAGGGTTGATTTTGGTCATTCTTAACTTTGTTCATAACCAAATGATGAAATTGGTATTGGGACGTCAATTTCATCGAGTATAGGTTAATGTTTGTTGCATTGGTTGGTTATCCTTATGATCAATGGGTGTTGGGACACCGGTGCGATAAACAGGTGACATGTGGAGACATGTTCACTGAACATGACTTTCTCTACGAGCGTCCTATGGTATGTACCCTACTGTCTGTGAAACCCCACTTTCTTGCTTATCTCGTTTTACGTGCTATACCTCGTTTTTCGTGCATATGATCTGTTTATGTGCTATAGGACCTAGAAAGTTATAATTTTGATGTCAATACTTCTAATACGTGCTAAATGTGCATTCATGAAATTTTCATGAAAAACGGAGTCAGAAATTTTATCGTCGATTTTTAGTGAATAGTGTTTTCGAAACACGTCCGCTATAATTTTGAAACTGGTCTTTTTAACCCTTCTAGACCTAGTCCACGGACTTTAATAGACCTGTGTTTGATGAAAACGGTTTTAAAATCGGCTTAAGAATTTATTAGGGTTTTTACACCGACTTTTGCGAAAATCAAGTTTTAAGCCGACTCGGGTGAAATTGTTGGATTGTAAAACTTCTTGTCACCTAAAAATAATCCACTTGAGATATCTTGGGGGTTGCATAATTATTTTTAATTTGGTGAGCATTAAAATGCAATTAAAGTCATTAAAAACACAAAAATACTAATTTAAATTAACTTTGACTTTAATTAATTATTTGACCTTATAAGCTAAAGTCCTCAACACACACTCACACAACACAAAAACACCATCACACACACACACAAGGCCGAGAGAAAAGAGGGAGAAAAAGAAAGAGAAAACTCAAGCTTTTCAATCCAATTTTTCAAAGAAAAACCTAGTTTTTGTCCGTGAAACTTCGCACCGACTTGGATTCTGCTTGTTGGGCACGCATAGCACGCATTCCTAGGCTTATATCGCATCTAAGGTGAGAGAAAAATTCTAGATCTCAAAATGTCATTTTTGTGTTTTTGCGTATAAATGAAGATTGAACCGTTAGAATTGAAATCTGATGTTAGATTATTGCTCCTTGCATGCTAGGGATCATTATATACTAATACTACGAGTTTCTGTCGGATATAGCATAATTTTTATTTTCCGGGTATTTAATTTTGATTAAAATGTTCAAAGTTGAATTAGATGAGTTGTGTTGATCGAAATCGATTGCCGTCGATTTCTAAATACTTGATAATTACGTATTAGCGCTGTTGTAATGCCGAATTTTCGATTACATTGTTTGTGTGAAAATCTGGAAAATCCAGCCATGACATCTTAGGATTTTAGGGTTATCGGGCATGATTTGGAGGTGTTCTGGTGGATTTCCGAGAGGGCTAATGTAGTAGGTTGAATGGGTGAGTGATAGGAACTGATTTGGCAATGTTTGGATTAGTAGATTGTAAGTTATGAATTTTAGGAGTTTAGGTTGTCATTCTTTAATTTCTTGAACGATGCCTTAGATGGTTGGGTAGTGTTCGAGTGAGGAATGGTGAGTTGTTGTTGAGTAATTTAGAGTTTAATTATGTATATTATGCATGTCCGGTTAGATGGCCTACTTTGTCATCTAACTACGTTGTTTGTTGTTTAATTTAATATTGATGTTATATTGATGTTATTGATTGATTATTGTTGAGTGCGGGAATCGGGCACTCTTGTTGCTGATCTCCCAATTGATTGATTGATTGATGATTGATTGATGATTGATGATTATGGAGTCTTGGTATGTGTGTGCCACCTCTCGGGCAGCGTCGGGCTGTCGGGTTGATAACGGCATGACAGCCAGTAGGCATACCCCCAGCTCGCACTGACGAAACGGAGGTGTCATGGAGGGAGGGGCTAGTGAGCCGTACCTCGGGTGCGTGAGTAAATGGGGAGTTATAAGAGAAGAACGGTTGAGATCGTGATGGGCGTTTAGGATGCTACACCAAATAGATGTATCCCTTTATTGCATTGGTTATATAGTTATGTGATGATAAGCATTATTTATGTTGTTGTGTGTTTACTTGCTCAAAGGACTAAATCCAAGGAGCGTAGTGAATACTGTCGAGATCTATCGGATCCTCACTGGGCTTATGTATATAAGCTCACTCTCTATTATTGCATGTTTTCAGGTGTACTTTCACAAGATTACGGGTACGTGCCTCCTGAAGAGGAGAATGTGGAAAACGTGCCTTTCGTGGATGAGTCATATGTCCCTGAGTCTTATCCATGATTCTATGTTGTTAAACGTCATGTATATTAGCTTAATGGACTTTTATATGCTTTACGGTTCTTAGTGTAATAGTTGTTGAAAAGATGATGATCCAAATGTTGTTAACTTAGCGGTTTTCTTTGTTTATGGTTAAGTTGTAAATGTGTCTCAACTTATTTTTGAAATGTATGATAAGGTTGAGGTATTGTATGTTATATTGGAACGGAGGCGTATAACGAGGATGGTTTATTGTATAATATGATTGTGTTGTATGTTGTTGCTTGAATTAAGGAGTTGCTGGATGTATGATGTTTAATGAGGTTGGTTTGGAACCTCGGTGTCCTATTTACTGTCGTTATACTGCCGAAATTCCGTTGCGTCCTGACTGATCATAGGAGGGGTCGTGTTGGGGCGTGACAGTTTAAGTGGTATCAGAGCTCATGTTAGTTGTCAGCCGGGGTATTCTCGGAATGTGGGTAATGGTCTTAGCATGGAATATGTATGAAAAGAAAGAAAAGTGAAATATGTGATAATATGATTAAGTGATAAGTGATTATATGATTAAAGTGCTTATGTGATTATGTGATCAATTTGTTTATGTGTTTTATATGAGTTTGTTATTTATGTGTTAATAGTTGTTTATAACCTGTCTACGTGCTATAACTGTGCTAACTCTTTGATTAGTAGAATGGCCGGTCGACCGAGAACCAGAGGTAGGCCTGAGATGGCTGATGAGACTCCGAGTAACGTGGCACCGGGCCGTGACGGGGGTGATGACCGATTAGGAGCAACTATGGAACGGATTGCAGAGTTAGTGGCTAGTCAGGCACAGTTGTTAGCAGGGCAGGCTGCCCAGAATCAGGCTATGCAGACTCAGCTTCTGAATATTCAGGGTGGTAACCACGGGCGTGGTACCCTGAAGGAGTTTTTAGGATATCACCCACCGAGATTTCAGGGGGAGCCGGATGATAGGAAGGCGGAGGCATGGATTAGCAAGTTGGAGAAGATTTATGATCCACTTGGCTATACTGATGAGCAGAAAGTCTCTTTTGCCGTGTATTTGTTAGATGACGAGGCAGAGGAGTGGTGGCGCACGGTAAGGACTAGCTGGGCGGCACAGGGTATTCCTTATGTTTGGGGTACCTTTCTGATGGCTTTCCGAGCAAAGTATGTCCCGAGGATTTGCAGGGAACGGAGAGAGGCCGAGTTTCTAGCCTTGGTCCAGGGAGATGCTACAGTGGCTCAATATGAGGCCACATTTACTCGATTGTCCCGGTATGCACCGGAGTATGTGGCAGACGAGAAGCGGAGGACTCGCAGGTTTATGTTGGGGTTGCGGCCCGAGATTCAGGATGTGATGGCTCTGAATCGATATGATATTTTCACTGAGGCTTTTGAGGCAGCTTCTAGGTTAGAGAAGAGGAAAGGGGATCAGATTGTCTCCAGTCAGCCTAGTAAGAGGCCGTATCAGCCATAGGGCCAGCAGGTTATATATAGGCCTCCAGTACAGCAGGTTGTCTACAGGCCACCAGCCCAGCAGGGTTCTTATAGGCCACAGAGTCAGCAGAGTTACTATCGGCCTCAGTTTCAGCAGAGGCCATATCAGGTTCAGACTCAGTATAGGCCAGCGTAGTCTCAGGGTCAGTACAGGCCTAGTGTGGTGAGACCTCAGCAGCAGGCTGTATCAGCTGCTTCTTCAGCTTCTGGTTATTCTAGGGGCAGTGTTAGTGCCACATCATCGCAGTGTAATTACTGCAAGCGCCCAGGGCATGTAGAGTCCGACTGCAGGGTAAAGGCAGGGACATGTTTGGGTTGTGGTAGCATCGATCATAGGGCGAAGGATTGCCCTAGGTATGCGAGGACTGAGGGTCGGGCAGCGACTCAGGGTTACCAGGGTAGGCCTACGGGCAGTGTACCACAGCAGCAGCGGGTTCAGGCTCGGGCTTACGCAGTTGATATGGAGGAGATGCCTGAGGAGACTGCAGTTGTGGAAGGTAACTTCCTTATACTTGATCAACTTGTTAAAGTGTTGATTGATTCTGGTGCTACGCATTCTTTCATTACTCCTGCTTGTGTGCAACGTGTTAAATTGCAACCTGAAAGATTGCCTTATGTGGTTGAAATTAGTACCTCTTTGACTGATAAGTATGTTACTGGCTTAGTATGTAAGGATTGTATAATACATGTTAAGGGGCATAATTTTCCTTCGGACCTTATTTTATTTCCTATCCGGGGGTATGATGTTATCTTGGGTATGGATTGGCTTTCTAAGTATGATGCCCAGTTAAACTGTAGAACCAAGGTAGTACTGTTTCGTTTGCCAGATCAGCCAGTAGTTGAGGTAGCGGGTAACCGGGGTGCTAAGACGAGTTTTGTTATCTCAGCAACTAAAGCCGTTAAGTTGGTGAGTAAGGGGTGTTCGGGTTATCTAGCTTATTTGATCAACAAGCCATCTGATAAGCTACAGCTAGAGGAAGTCCCTATTATCCGGGAATATCCTAATGTATTTCGCGAGGAGTTGCCAGGGTTGCCGCCTGAGAGGGATATAGAGTTTGTGATTAATCTTGTTCCCGGTACTCAACCTATTTCTAAATCGGCGTACCGGATGGCACCAGCTGAGTTGAAAGAGTTGAAGACTCAGTTACAGGAGTTGTTGGAGAAAGGATTTATTCAGCAGAGTTCTTCACCTTGGGGAGCTCCTGTTTTGTTCGTGAAAAAGAAGGATGGCACCTTGAGGTTATGTATAGATTATCGTGGGTTGAATCAGGTGACTATCAAGAATAAATATCCTTTGCCACTGATTGATGAGTTGTTTGATCAACTTCAGGGAGCCAAAGTCTATTCTAAATTTGATTTGAGGCAGGGGTATTATCAGCTTCGGATTCGCACAGACGATGTTCCGAAGTCTGCCTTCAGGACTCGGTACGGGCATTATGAGTTTGTTGTTATGCCCTTTGGATTGACTAATGCACCGGCAGCATTCATGGATCTTATGCATCGAGTCTTTCAGCCGTACTTGGACCAGTTCGTGGTGATTTTTATTGATGATATCTTGGTCTATTCTAAATCTGAATTGGAGCACGAGCAACATCTACGGCTTGTATTAGAGAAGTTGCAGGAGCATCAGTTGTTTGCCAAGTTCAGCAAATGTGAATTTTGGCTGCAACGGATTTCTTTTCTTGGCCATGTTATTACACAGAGTGGTATTTCTGTAGATCCCACTAAGATTGAATCGGTGATGTCTTGGAAGCGGCCAGAGAGTGTTACTGATGTCCGTAGCTTTCTTGGCTTGGCGGGTTATTACCGTAGGTTTGTCAAGGACTTCTCAAAGATTGCGGGGCCACTATCTAAGTTGACTCAGAAATGGACTATCTTTAATTGGGACGAGAAGTGTGAGAGTGGATTTCAGGAGTTGAAAAAGAGGTTAACTACCGCTCCAGTACTTGCTCTACCAGAGGGGACCGATAATATGGTCATTTACAGTGATGCATCAAAGGAGGGCTTGGGATGTGTTCTTATGCATGATGGGCGAGTTATTGCCTATGCTTCTCGAAAGTTGAAGCCTTATGAAGAAAATTATCCGACTCATGATCTTGAGTTGGCAGCAGTTGTCTTTGCACTCAAGAAGTGGCGTCATTATCTGTGGGGAAGTAAGTTTGAAATTTTCACTGATCATAAGAGTTTGAAGTACTTGTTCTCACAGAAGGAGTTGAATATGCGCCAGCGGAGATGGATGGAGCTTCTTGGAGATTATAATTGTTCTATCAATTATCTGCCTGGAAAGGCAAATGTTGTAGCAGATGCTCTCAGCCGGAAGGCTAGTATTTCTTGTTTGGCTGTCAAGAAGTGGGAGGTTCTTGAGGAGTTTAGTTATTGGAGACCAGAGTTCACTCAGGTTGGGGTGATGTGTTCACATCTCCGTATTCAGCCATTATTATTGTCTCAGATCAGGGAAGCTCAGCAGCTTGATGTTAAACTTCAGAAGATCAAGGATCAGATCACTGATGATCAGTCTGACTTCAAACTGCATGAGGACGGTATTCTTCGATTTCGGAACAGGGTTTGTGTTCCCGATGAACCGGGCTTGAGGCGAGGTATTCTGGAGGAAGCTCATAATTCTAAATATACTATTCATCCCGGTGGAACCAAGATGTATCGGGATTTGAAGCAACATTACTGGTGGAATAACATGAAAAGGGAGGTTGCTCAGTTTGTGTCTAGATGTTTGACTTGTCAGAGAGTGAAAGCCGAGCATCAACGACCAGCAAGTTTGCTTCAGCCGTTGGCTATACCAGAGTGGAAATGGGAGCATATTACGATGGACTTCGTCACTGGTTTGCCTAGATCACCGAGGGGTAATGATGCAGTTTGGGTTGTCGTGGATCGTTTGACGAAGACAGCTCATTTTATCTCCATGAGGTTGGGAGATGAGGTTACAAAGCTGACGGATCTCTATCTGGATCAGATTGTTAGACTTCACGGTATTCCATCTAGTATTGTCTCTGATCGAGATCCTCGATTTACTTTTCGTTTGTGGGAGAAACTTCAGGAGACCTTATGTACTCAGTTGAACTTCAGTACAGCGTATCATCCACAGACCGACGGTCAGTCTGAGCGGACTATTCAGATTCTGGAAGATATGCTTAGGGCTTGTGTTCTGGACTTCGGGAAGAACTGGGAGAAACATCTACCACTTGCCGAGTTTGCCTATAACAATAGTTATCAAGCTACTATTGGGATGGCACCTTTCGCAGCTCTTTACGGTCGTAAGTGCCGTTCACCGTTATATTGGGACGAGGTAGGAGAGATGAAGACTATTGATCCGACTATTATGCCAAAACTTCTTGAGAAGATCGAGAATGTTCAGTTGATCAGGCAGAGAATGCTTACGGCGCAGAGTAGATTCAAGAGTTATGCTGATAAGCGTCGTCGAGACTTGGAGTTTGCAGTTGGAGATCGGGTTTTCTTGAGATTGTCTCCTCGAAAGGGGTTTGCTCGTTATGGTAAAGGTGGAAAGCTGAGTCCGAGATTTGTTGGGCCGTTTGAGATTACTGGCAGGGTTGGTAAGTTGGCATATCGGTTGGCTTTACCGGAGAACTTCTCTAATGTCCACGATGTGTTTCACGTGTCTAATTTGCGGAAATATAATCCGGATCCTTCTCATATTCTTGAGCCAGAGCCGTTACAGCTTCGAGAGAATTTGACTTATGACGAGCGTCCGATTCGTATTCTAGATCAGATGGACCGAGAGTTGAGGTCGAAGAGGATTCCGATGGTTAAGGTGTTGTGGAAGCATCACGGCATTGAGGAAGCTACGTGGGAGAGACGAGATTAGATGCAGCAACAATACCCAGATCTATTCCGTACATCAAGTAAGAATTTCGAGGACGAAATTTCTATAAGGGGGGGAGAATGTGAAACCCCACTTTCTTGCTTATCTCGTTTTACGTGCTATACCTCGTTTTTCGTGCATATGATCTGTTTATGTGCTATAGGACCTAGAAAGTTATAATTTTGATGTCAATACTTCTAATACGTGCTAAATGTGCATTCATGAAATTTTCATCAAAAACGGAGTCAAAAATGTTATCGTCGATTTTCAGTGAATAGTGTTTTCGAAACACGTCCGCTATAATTTTGAAACTGGTCTTTTTAACCCTTCTAGACCTAGTCCACGGACTTTAATAGACCTGTGTTTGATGAAAACGGTTTTAAAATCGGCTTAAGAATTTATTAGGGTTTTTACACCGACTTTTGCGAAAATCAAGTTTTAAGCCGACTCGGGTGAAATTGTTGGATTGTAAAACTTCTTGTCACCTAAAAATAATCCACTTGAGATATCTTGGGGGTTGCATAATTATTTTTAATTTGGTGAGCATTAAAATGCAATTAAAGTCATTAAAAACACAAAAATACTAATTTAAATTAACTTTGACTTTAATTAATTATTTGACCTTATAAGCTAAAGTCCTCAACACACACTCACACAACACAAAAACACCATCACACACACACACAAGGCCGAGAGAAAAGAGGGAGAAAAAGAAAGAGAAAACTCAAGCTTTTCAATCCAATTTTTCAAAGAAAAACCTAGTTTTTGTCCGTGAAACTTCGCACCGACTTGGATTCTGCTTGTTGGGCACGCATAGCACGCATTCCTAGGCTTATATCGCATCTAAGGTGAGAGAAAAATTCTAGATCTCAAAATGTCATTTTTGTGTTTTTGCGTATAAATGAAGATTGAACCGTTAGAATTGAAATCTGATGTTAGATTATTGCTCCTTGCATGCTAGGGATCATTATATACTAATACTACGAGTTTCTGTCGGATATAGCATAATTTTTATTTTCCGGGTATTTAATTTTGATTAAAATGTTCAAAGTTGAATTAAATGAGTTGTGTTGATCGAAATCGATTGCCGTCGATTTCTAAATACTTGATAATTACGTATTAGCGCTGTTGTAATGCCGAATTTTCGATTACATTGTTTGTGTGAAAATCGGGAAAATCCAGCCATGACATCTTAGGATTTTTGGGTTATCGGGCATGATTTGGAGGTGTTATGGTGGATTTCCGAGAGGGCTAATGTAGTAGGTTGAATGGGTGAGTGATAGGAACTGATTTGGCAATGTTTGGATTAGTAGATTGTAAGTTATGAATTTTAGGAGTTTAGGTTGTCATTCTTTAATTTCTTGAACGATGCCTTAGATGGTTGGGTAGTGTTTGAGTGAGGAATGGTGAGTTGTTGTTGAGTAATTTAGAGTTTAATTATGTATATTATGCATGTCCGGTTAGATGGCCTACTTTGTCATCTAACTACGTTGTTTGTTGTTTAATTTAATATTGATGTTATATTGATGTTATTGATTGATTATTATTGAGTGCGGGAATCGGGCACTCTTGTTGCTGATCTCCCAATTGATTGATTGATTGATGATTGATTGATGATTGATGATTATGGAGTCTTGGTATGTGTATGCCACCTCTCGGGCAGCGTCGGGCTGTCGGGTTGATAACGGCATGACTGCCATAGGCTACCCCCAGCTCGCATGACGGAGGTGTCATGGAGGGAGGGGCTAGTGAGGTACCTCGGGTGCGTGAGTAATGGGGAGTTATAAGAAGAACGGTTGAGATCGTGATGGCGTTTGGAGCTACACCAAATAGAGTATCCTTTATTGATTGGTTATATAGTTATGTGATGATAGCATTATTTATGTTGTTGTGTGTTTACTTGCTCAAAGGACTAAATCCAAGGAGCGTAGTGAATACTGTCGAGATCTATCGGATCCTCACTGGGCTTATGTATATAAGCTCACTCTCTATTATTGCATGTTTTCAGGTGTACTTTCACAAGATTACGGGTACGTGCCTCCTGAAGAGGAGAATGTGGAAAACGTGCCTTTCGTGGATGAGTCATATGTCCCTGAGTCTTATCCATGATTCTATGTTGTTAAACGTCATGTATATTAGCTTAATGGACTTTTATATGCTTTACGGTTCTTAGTGTAATAGTTGTTGAAAAGATGATGATCCAAATGTTGTTAACTTAGCGGTTTTCTTTGTTTATGGTTAAGTTGTAAATGTGTCTCAACTTATTTTTGAAATGTATGATAAGGTTGAGGTATTGTATGTTATGTTGGAACGGAGGCGTATAACGAGGATGGTTTATTGTATAATATGATTGTGTTGTATGTTGTTGCTTGAATTAAGGAGTTGCTGGATGTATGATGTTTAATGAGGTTGGTTTGGAACCTCGGTGTCCTATTTACTGTCGTTATACTGCCGAAATTCCGTTGCGTCCTGACTGATCATAGGAGGGGTCGTGTTGGGGCGTGACACTGTCTAAGGATAACTCATGGTACATGTGGTAGACATGTTCCCTCTGACCTGAGACTGCCATGGAGACTTACAGATTACTCCTCATACTAAGGTGGCGGACTATCCAGATTTATAATCTGGTAACGGAAGGTTACTGGGAATGGGCAAGTACCGGAGAAGTCAATGTGTGAGTCAAGATGGGATTGACCGCTCCGGGTATTTGGAGAATGGTGTTTCGTTTAATTTCAATTCAAACGGTCTTTAGCCAAAGTACATCTCGTGATGAGTCACGAGAGTAAGTCATGATGTGTCATGACAGGATTGAAATTTGACATGAAGTAACTAATTAGGGATTTGACAGTTAACCATGACCCTAGGGTTATTTCGGAACATCGAGGGTCATAGGGAATTCACCATTGTAACGAGGTTCGTTGAATATTGCTTGCACCTATTCAGCTTATTCGGTCGTCGGGAACCATTGCTAGATGGTATATTCGATTAGTGTAAGAATAGTCTTTATGCTACTGGCTTAAGTTTGAACCTATAGAGTCACACAAATGACTAAGTGATTTAATTGGAGAGACGGCCTAGTTATAATCAATATTTAATTGAGAATTAAATATTATTTGTGATTAATATTTAATTATTATTATTATGTCGTGGATTTAATTATTTGATAATTTCTAGCTAGCACTAGATTTATGATTCATCAATTAAATCCTAGACTGATTTATTTAAATTAAATAGTAATTTAATTTGAATCGTTGTGGGCTTTGTGGAAACCCACATTAAAAGATTGGGTTTTTTTTAACTATTTTGGGAGTTGGCCTTTTGAAGAGCCTAGCCCACATGGTCTTTATAAGAAGGGCCACGTAAGGTTTTCAAAAAGAGATTGACATATATCATTTTTATGAAACCGTAGGAACAAGAAACAAACAAAAAAAACCATCTCTGAAAATTATAGCCTCCTCCTCTTTCATCCTTGTTCGCGTGCAAAGTAGGAGGAGCTAGACGTTTCCATTAGGCAATCCCATATCACTATCACGAATCTTTCGAAGAGATAATCCCAATTCTTTGATTTAAAATTGCCAATTATTATGTATAACGAGTTCATCCTGGTGGAATTCCAAGAGATAATCTCACAGATTTCTAGTAGTGGTATCAGAGCCTCCTCGTTTAGTGTGTTTATTTTATATATTTGATACAAGATTATACGTTGCCTATATGATATAGTTGATATATATATATATATATTTATATTTTTTTTTTTTTTTTTTTTTTCATACTGTTACTGTAGCGAGTACTGTAGCGATGGTACTGTACCAAGTACTATACCGATTATTGTAGCGATATTACTATAACATGTTACTGTAGTGATTACTGTAGCGATTATTGTAAATAAATAAAAAGATCTGAACCCTAATAGACTACTTGATCCGATTGGGCTTGACCCAATTTCGATCAATTCAGCCCAATCTTGCTTATTTTTATTTTATTTCTTGTTGGGCTCAAGGAGTTGGGCTTAAGTTAATTCTAATTCTTTAGGCCTTAATTTATTAACTTGTTTTTTTTATGTCGGGCTTATATGATAATTAAATGTCTATTTCTAAAATGGTTTGGAAACATTGGGCTCAATTATTAAATGAATTTAAATTAAGTCCAAATTATTATTAATTAGTTGATAGTGTTAATCCAATACAAATTATATTTTATTTTGGATCAACAATTAATAAAATAGTTTATTAATTGTTTTGGTATGTGAAATAGTTTCATAGAATTGCACTAGGATTATATTATTAAAAAAAACATAGTATTGCAATTGAGTTTAATTAAAATTAAATTAATTGTTAATTTCGATAGCAATTAGTAAATAGTTTATTAGTTGTATTTATTTAACTAAATTAATTTGATGAATTAATTTACGATATCCAATTAATTGAAAGTTAGTTTAATTAATTGGAAAAATATTAAACTTAATTGTTAATTTTGCTAATATTAATAAATTGTTTATTAATTTGTGCCTCTTTAATACTATTTATTTTGAGTACTGTTGTAGGGCGTCCAATTAATTTAAAATTAGTTTAATTAATTGGAAATATCGATTTAATTTGATTAAATTAATTTAATGCCTTGAAAATTATATAGAATGTCTATGTGTATACCTATTTGTATTAATTATGTATGACATGGATTTAAAGGAGGTTATGGGCTTGCATATGATGATGATTATTGCATTTTATTATTATAAATTGTTATAATTATTTATTTGGGTTAAATTGGGCCTACGAGTCCAGCCTTCTATTTTTCTAGTTGTAAATCCCTACCCCAAGTAATGTATCCCCTCATTTTTGAAGGAGTTCTCTATCATGTTTATGAAGTTAATAGAGACAGGGCTTTGGAGCATGGATCAAGGAGTTGAAGATTTCTAGAAAGCCTGGGCCTGTCCAGGTTAACCCAATTAAATGTAATAATCTTATTTGCATGACTAGAGTGGTCCATGATGGCTCTAGTGGACCACATTAGGAAAGCCCATAACAACCTATTATTTATGCTCAATTTATTATTATGCATGGCTTATTTATATATATCTCTCGCAATCAATTAATTGGATTAATTAATAATAAGGCAAATAAAACCAATCATTATACTATAATTAAAATCCTCTAAATTATTAGGTCATTTAAGTGGGTTGACCATTGGATGTTCAACTCACTGCCTCCTATTAAAGTGAATAATAATGGGCCCAACATCTAAATAAACGTTGGAGGCCCTTCGGCCTGGCTTTTATCAAGGTGTTAGGATTATTATTCATTGTATGAATTCCATGGAATCTCTTTGAGATGGTGAGTAGGTGGGCTGGCCTCCATCAAGCCTACTCATCAAGCTTAGAGAGGGACTATGAGATATCATGTTAATGGTTTGACCTAACTGGGCCTTTCAGTGGAGGACCTCCGTCCTACTGAAGGGGTGCTTGGGGCAGAATTGAGATCACTGAGAGTTATTTGGAGAAATAACTGGTTATGAACCTACTAGATAAATGTGCATAGGTGGGCCGGCCTCCGTCGGGCTTATGTATAATTATTTGGATCTTAGTACCCACTAAGGGAATTTGGATCGGAAATTCCTTTAGATTGAAGGTAGAGGCTATCATTCTGAACAAAATAGTGGGAGAATCCTTTAGACACTGGCCTATGTCTAATGTGATTAGATAATTCATCTATTTAGCTAATTTATTTCCTTTACATCAATTATTTGCAGATTTAATGGCTAACACGTTGTCTTTGAGATCACTATTGGATAGTGAAAAGTTGACCAGGCCAAATTACGATAGCTGGTATCGTAAATTGCACATTGTGCTCGAGCATGAACGTATCCCGTATGTTCTATCTGATCCAGCACTTGCTGAACCTGCTACCCAAGCGACTGTTGCCGATCGTCGGCGATATCAAAAATGGGTTGATGATAGAATAACAGTTCGTTGTATAATGAGGGCTGCAATGAATGATGAATTCAGTCGGAAATTTGAGGAAACACAACCTAAGGAAATCATTCAAGTGTTGAATGAATCTTTCAGCACATCTGATGTCGCAGAAAGACATAGGACCTCTTGTGCCATCTTCAGCACTAGAATGAGAGAAGGGACTTCCGTCACTGATCATGTATTGTACATGACTGAGCAGATTGAGAAGTTGGCTAAGTTAGGCTATCCGCTCCAAGAGCAGCTTGGCAAAGATGCCATCCTCAACTCTCTTCCTCTATCCTACCTCCCTTTCTTGAACCAGTTCAAGATGAACAAGCTAGTTGTTAACTACCATGCACTTCTGGGGTCGCTGCAAACCTTTGAGAAAGATAATCAGCTCCTCAGAAAGACAGTTAATGTGGTTGGAGGTGCTAGTTCCTCAAAACGCAAGAATTCTTCACGACGTGGCAAGAAAAAGAACAAAAATGCATATGCAGCTCAAAACGGGGTTAAGAAACCCGCTCAGCAGCAACCCCAAGTTCACAAGCAGAAAGCTTACCAGAGTCAAGTAGAATGTTTCTCTGTAAGAGGAAGGGACACTGGAAGATGAATTGTTCTCAGTATATGGCGTTGTTAGATCCAAACAGGCCAAAGAGACAGCAAGGAGTTGCTCAGCAAGGTATGTATATGATAACACATTACAACTTCAGTGTTATAGACTTTACTACCTATGTATTAGATATAGGCAGTCCTTATCATATTTGCAATTCGTTGCAGGGGCTGGAGGTCAGTAGGAAGTTCAGAGTTGGTGAGCGACACCTCAGCGTTGGAAATGGAAATCAAGTTCCAGTACTAGCGTTAGGGTGTTTATCTTTAGCTACAAACTCAGGAAACTTTAGTCTTAATAATGTTTCCTATTGTCCGAATTTTGTTTTGAACATTATCTCAGTTGGGCTTTTAGCCCAGGATGGTTATTCCTTTATTATTATGAATAATGATTCTGATGTTATTTTGAATAACACTACTGTCATTAAAGGACAACTGAAACATGGAATTTCTGTTATAACACAGTCTATAAACATAATGTATGTTAGCAATAAGCATCCAAAGCAAGGAATAAACTTAGGTGCCTACCTTTGGCACTGCAGGTTAGGTCATATAAATGAAAACTAGATTAACAAGTTAATCAAGGAAGGGTTACTTGATATTAGTGATCTAGCATCACTACCTACTTGTGAGTCTTGTCTATTGGGTAAAATGACCAAATATCCCTTTATTGGAAAAGGTGATCGGGCTGCAAAGCCTCGTGCATACAGATGTATATGGGCCTATGAGCACAAGTGCTAGAGGAGGATACTCTTACTTTATTACATTTACTGATGATCTGTCACGCCCCAACTCGACCCCTCCTATAATCAGTCAGGACGCAACGGAATTTTGACAGTATAACGACAGTAAATAGGACACCGAGGCTCTAAACCAACCTCAATAGAACAACATACATCAACTCCACAACCATACAACAAATAACTCCTCAATAAATACAACATACATCATAACTATATTATACAATAATCATTCCTCGTTATACGCCTCCGTTCCAACATAATACATAAACCTTAATATACATTGCAAAATAAGTTGATACCAACCTAGCAACCTAAACATAGACAAAAGAAAGGCTACTAAGACAGCATCAACTAATTCATTAACTTTTCAACATCTTATACATTATAAACTACAAAGCATATATAAAAGTCTACTAAGTTAATTTACAAGATAATCAAGCAGTATAACAACATGGATAAGACTCTGGAACATAGGACTCATCCACGTAAGGCACGTTTTCCACATTTTCCTCTTCAGGAGGCACGTACCCGTAATCCTGCGAAAGTACACCTGTATGCATGCAATAATAGAGAGTGAGCTTATATAAAATAAGCCTAGCGAGGATCCGATAGATCTTGAGCAAGGTCTACTAAACTCCTTGGAACAATCCTTTGAGTCAGTAAACACACAACAACAACAATAATAATATCATCACATAACTATATGACCATTCAATAAAGGATACTCTAGTTGGTGTAGCTCCAAACACCATCACGATCATAACAGCCTTCTTGTGACTCCCATAAACTCACGCACCCGGGGTGTGACGCCCGAACTTTTGCCTTGCATTAACTTATTGTCGCATCCCTTATTTGCGCATTTAATTCTGTGCTTTATTTATTGACTTTCTTATCTACTATTCACTTCGTTTTCAAACTGCATTCTATTGGCTAATTAGCATTTTTATTAAATCATATTAATTGTTAAAGTAGTGGGAAAAATGTGCAATTGAGCTAGAAGCGATAGGAGAGCTCGTTTAGAAAATGATTTTTGTAGTTGAGTGAATAGTGTTACGTAACATAACTTAGAGATTTAATTAGCTAGCCTATGTTTTACACTTTAGGCTCATTTCTAAGCTATCTACGCGCATTTTAGGAGTCCACTTAAACACCCACCATGACCCCACCTCAACTTAACCTCACCATATAAACACATAAGCACCAAAACACAAAACAAAAGAAAAAAATTGTGCAGATTTCACTGTAGCTGGGCCGAGAGCCAAAGAGAAGAGGAAAAAAATGATTTTTGCTCATCAACTCTCCACTTCAAGCCACTCCAAGCCTCGAGCAACTAGTGTAGGGTGTTTGCAAGGTTCCTAGGTGCTCCTACGCGTATTGGTGAGGGATTTCATGGCTTATTTTCGTATTTCAAAATAGTTGATATTTTCTTGATTTGTTAGAAATGATGTTTAATGCTATTGCAAGGCCCAAATAAGCTTATATATGTTGTGTATATGTAGTAGAGACCACTTTCATGCTATTGTTTCATGAATTAAACGGTAGAAATCGATAGTTAGTTCGTTGGGGTGAATAGTGACGAAAATTCTAGGGTTTTGTGTAATTGCTCGAATTAGCTTGATTTAATGCTTCTAATAGATGCCTTAGGTGCTAGTAAAGATAACCTAATAGCCCCGTGCACTTACATTGCCTTAAATCGCTTAAAAATGAAAAATAGCCGACTTTAACTTGGGGCTTTTGGGGTTAATGCGAATCCGGGTGGATTCGGGCTTCAATTCTAGTATCCTTAGGCTACCTAGGTGCTATAGATGCCTTGATATCCCTTGTTTGAGGCCCGGACAATGTAGGTGTGGTTTAAAGCCAAAAGAGGGAAATTGGGGCTTTCGGGGTAAACGTGGGCATTTGATTGAGTTCGAGGGTTGAGAGGGTACCTTGGGGGTTAGTTAGAGGGTTGGGAGAGTTTCCTTTGAAAATGAAATCATTAACTTTGGTTTAGAAGAGAAATAGTTCGAAAAACAAAGGGGTTTAGGTGCAATTTAAGTTGTTTCACACTTCTAAACCCATGTTAGGACTTCTTGAGTGTTTATATGTGATTTTAAATTGATTTGGCGCTTTTGGAATGATTCTATGCTTATTTGGTATAAGTTCATTTGTAAACTGCTTATTAGCTTCTATCTTTGTTTCTATTCTAATTGCAACGAGGTCAACCTACTTTGTTGATCCTCATATGTGTTAATGCTTATATTATTGCTATTAACTTGCCATTGTTAAGTGCATTGCATAGTGGTTGCGCAACCATAGTGTCGGGGCGGATGTGTTGAATATCGGCTGGGCGGCAGAAGGCTTGCCGGTGGATATTCAAACTCCGTACCCTATTCCCTCATTCGCCTGGTCCGGAGATTGTCAGGGGATGTTGGGTCGTAGGATTCGGGGTACATCCGGAGTACACCCACTGGAGTGTTTGGGGTTATGCCGGCTTATCGTGATCGTGCTCGTGGTTCGTGGTTCGTGGATCGTGAATGAAGACCAGTGAAGATTGGTGTATAGGGGATTGTGTGAAACGTATCCTTTTAAATGTGTGGTTATTTAAGTTATCGTTGTTTCTTTAATTGTCTAAGTGTTATTGTTGTATAATTGTATTATATGTTGCATTGCACGCCCCGGGACTATATCCCTCACTGGGCAACAGTGGTTGCTCATACCTCACTAACATGTTTCAGGTGGCGCAGTTGGAGGAGTTGCCCTAGTTGCTGTGTGTTGTTCTGAGGTGGCTGTGCCTTCTTGTTTCTATTTGGTATTTGTGTATCTATTTTGTGGCCTAAGGGCTTTGTTTATATTGGTTGCTGTAAGAAGTTGAAGGATAGTTGGTTGTAGTGTAGATTTGAGAACCGATGTCTTGTAATAACTTATGTTTCTGCTTTTATTCACTTTGCATGCTTGGGAATGAATGGCTTAATGTAGAATGTTTTATCTTCTAAGTATGTTTTAACGTTATCCTAGGAGGTCATGGCTACTAGATTATGTTGTAAACAATATTACTTGCATGCTTGTGTGGTTTTGGAACTATTGTTTGCTTCAAGGCTCGGATGGCCTTGAATTTTTAAATATTTAGTTATGAAAAGTTCATTTATCTTGTGGTTATCTCATTTGAGAGTTTACAGGTTTTCAAAATGTCCATAGTACAGGGGAAACTCTGTCCGTTTTTCCCTAAAAATTTTGTGACCGGGTTTGGTATTGGGTTGAGAATAGCATGGTTATTAGAGCCTCCGGTCTCGTGAGGGATCGGGGCGTTACACGGGGTACCCCCAATAACCTCGCGCTCCATGACACCTCCGTCATGCGAGCTGGAGGCAATCTCTGATAGTCATGCCATTATCAACCCGACAGCCCAATGTTGCCCGAGAAGTGGCACACACATACCAAAGACCCAACAATAATAATAAACATCAATCATTCACAGGAGGACAGTCTAGCATAACTGTTTATCTCCCGGCATCAATCATCAATCAATAATAATCAATAATCATATTATCATCATAATAACATCAATAACCAATTTAACAACATATAACTAAGTTAGATGACAAAGTAGGCCATCTAACCGAACATGCATTAAACACACAATCAAACCCTAATTTACCCGTCAATAACTCACAATTCAATCACTCAACCCACACCCAATCAACTAAGGCTCAATCTAACATTTTAAAGAAAGACAACCTAAACTTCAAATAATCATATCTTACATTCTACTAATCCAAACAACTCCAAAAACAATTTCTATCACTCACCCATTCAACCAACTACATTAACCCCCTCGGAAACCAACCAAAACACATCCAAATCATGCTCAACAACCCTAAAACTCTAGTGTGTCATGGCTGAAATTTCTGGATTTTCACCCAAACATCATAATGGAAAATTCGGCATTACAATGGCGCTACCACGTAATTATCAAACATTTAGAAATCGACGGCAATCGATTCCGATCAACACAACTCAATTTAATCAACATTGAACAAATTAATCAAATTTAAATACCCGAAAAATAAAAATTATGCTACAATCGATAAAATCTCGTAGTATTATAGCTAAATGATCCCTAGCATGCAAGGAGCAATAATCTAACATCAGATTAGAATTCTAACGGTTCAATTTTCATTTATACGAAAAAATGCAAAAGACAACTTTTGAGATCTAGAATTTTTCTCTCACCTTTGATGCGATATAAGCCTAGGAATGCGTGCAAAGCGTGCCTAACAAGCGGAACCCAACTAGGCACAAAATTCTACGGACAAAAACTAGCTTTTTCTTTGAAAAATTGCTTTGAAAACCTTGAAAACTCTTTTCTCTTTTCTCTCTTCTCCCTCTCAGTAATGTGTGTGCAATTTTGGGTGTTTTTGTGCTTTGTGAGTGTGTGTTGGTGATATAAGCTTGTTGGTCAACCATTTAATGAAAGTCAAAGTTGAAACTTAGCATTTTTTGTGTTTTCTTGACTTTAAATGCATTTTCTTGATCACCAAAGTTCAAAACAATTATTCAACACCCAAGCTAGCTCAAGTAAATTATTTTTATTTCCATTTTCAAATAAAAATTTCATGAATGCACATTTAGCATGTTCTAGGAGTATTAATATCAAAATTATCACATTCTAAATCATATAGCACATAAACAAGTCAATTAATGCAAAACGAGAATAAACACGCAAAACGAGACAGGATAGAAAAGTAGGGTTTCACATTCTCCCCTCCTTAAAACAATTGCGTCCGCACAATTCTCGAACTGACAGACAACTAAATCCTCAATCGTTACACTTAACAATACTTCTCTTAGTTCTCATTTATCTCTTAGGATGACACCTAACCAAAGACCTCAAAGAACAAACTCTGTTGACTGCAAGTTGATGATCATAATTCCAAGACAATCTTCAATTCATAATTCTCTCCTACCTAATATCATATTGCATATGAAAGAAATCGCAACCCCAAAGTCTTAGTGTAACACCCCGAACCCAGCACTTCACTAATTGCATTCATTAAATGGTTAACTTAGATGTAATTTAGCTAATTACTTTATTTTTTTTTATATTTCCATAAATTCAAATATTTCTTTTCATGCATTTTATATTTTTATAAAATACTACATATTTTTAGGGGACTATAGCCCCTAACTGTGCGTGCATTGCATATCGGGATCAACGGGAAAAAATTCGCGAAATGTCTGATGAATAGTACCAGCGGGATTTTTTCAGATTTTTCAGATTTTTGGCATTTTATTTTGCTGAAATTTAATCACCCAAATGACCCATTTACCCTTACTAAAATACCCTATTTGCTTGACCTACCCTTTGACCACCTTATGAGAATATTAAAAGCCAAGAAACAAAAAAAAAAAGGGGTCAAAAAAATGGCCAAAAAAAAGTTACGGGAATAGTAACTTCTCAAAAAAAAAATTACTCTTTGCTTCATTCTTGCTTCCATTGCTTCCCAAATTGGTTGTGCTTCATCCTTAGGACCTTAAGACCATTCTTTGATCTTCAAAAGAGGTGAGGGTGCATTCTATTTTTGTATTAAATTCAATTAAAGTTTGTATTATTATTTTTGTGATCTAATATTGTAGTGGTTTAATTCTTGTTCCGTTGATTCTTATATGCTCTAATGACTTCATAGAATATGTTTGATGGTTTAAAATGCTTGTTGAATGCTTGAAAATGAAAATGGCACTTGGGGAAGATGATGAATAGTGCTAAACTAGGGTTTCCAAAAAAAGTTACAATTTAATTCGATTCGAGGCTTCTAGTAGTTGCTAATTAGGTCCATAAGTGTGGGAAAAATGTTAATTGCACTTGCTATGTTCAAAATTTGAGAAATTTGATCAAAATAGGCTACTTTAATAAGGGGTTTCGGGTTTAACTTGAATCCGGGCACGTTTCGAGGTTATGGCTAGTCTTTATTAAGTATTGAAACCTTAGAAGTGCTTTCGTTTCGCTTGTTTGGGTTCCGAAATTGGTACTTGTAGTGTAAACCCACAAAGAGGCATTTTTGGTGTTTTCGTGTACTTGTACTCTAGGTTATGATTTGGAGGTTCTAAATGAGGTATTTAGGTATCCTTAGATTGGTAGGATGGTTAGCTAGCTTAACTTGATCATTAAATTCCGATAGGAAGCTAAATAGCCTAGTTGAACAAAGGGGAAATGAATGAATTAATTGTGTTAGTACTTGTATTGCTTTTTAGTTGCTCCTAGCGTGTCTAAATGCTATTCTAAGGTATGTGTGAGCTTTTGGTTAAGTTTTGTGAAAAGTATAATATTGACCCCTTTGTGTTCGCATAGTTAATTTCATGATAATTGCTTTATAATTGAGTAATTAAATGTTTATATGCCTTTGTGTAGTGTACGTATTATAGTAGTGAAGTCTCGTGAATTAAGTTGCTTGGTTTACATGGATTTGGTTGAGTATGAATTTAGAATGGACTAAAGGAACTAGTAATTAACCATGGTAATAATTGTTGTTAGTTGATTCTTGATTGATTGGATAAATGTTTAAATGTACTTATGTAACAAGTTCATCTATTCGGAGAAATTGTGAGTTAAGTTATATTGATACTAGTTAAAGATTGAGTAAACATGTTTATATTGTTTATTAATTGCATTATATGTGTAAAGATACGCTTATATAACTTATTGGTTAGATGTTATATAGTGTTTTTACTTATATGAATGGCTATGTATATGTTATTTATTATGCTATTGTCTTTGTATGATACTTGGAAATTAAAGAATGTTGCATATGTGATCACTTGAGTTTATGTATTGTTCAAATATTGATTAGAATGATTGTTAAACCATGAAATATATTGTTAGTTAGGTGAATTAAAGGGAATCAAATAGAGTTGGATAATTTAATGGCTTTATGAACTAGCTTTAGTTGAGAATAAGAAATCACTTCTTATGCATATAGTTGATTGTATTAGGTAGTGATAATTGAAGGGAATTGATGCTTTTGGAGAATATTGAGGGAATCTTGGCTTAATTCGCGCAGGTTTGGCTTCCTAAAAGGTGAGGGATCATTTCTATGTGCATTCTATGTGTCTCATCTTGTTATATGCTAAATATTCGATACTAAGTGATTTAAGTGTTTTAGTTGGATTAGTTTAACAATTATAGACTAATGAATGTATCATATTTCATCGTATGGCGTGATTGATGTGTGTGCTCGAGGACAACCTCTTTTGTTGTCCTCCTTGTTTGCATATCGGCTTATTTTGTTATATTGTTATTATTATTGCTTCCTGTGCTATCGAGTCAAGGGTTGCGCAACCTTATCGTCGGGGCGGATGCGATGGGCCTCTCTGGGCGGCAGCGGGCTTGCCAAGGTTGGTTGCTCTAGCTCCGTACCCTATTCCCTCACTCGCCTGGTCCGGAGATTGCCAGGGGGTGTTGGGTCGTAGGATTGGGTACATCCGGAGTACCCTTTGGTGTTTGGGATGCCGGCTTATCGTGATCGTGATCGTGGTTCGTGGATCGTGAATGAAGACCAGCGAAGATTGGTGTATAGGGGCTATGTGAAATGTATCCTTTTAAATGTGTGGTTATTTAAGCTATCATTGTTTCTTTAATTGTCTAATTGTTATTGTTGTTTAATTGTATTACCTGTTGCATTGCACGCCCCGGGAGACTATATCCCTCACTGGGCAACAGTGGTTGCTCATACCTCGATATATGTTTCAGGAAGTGCTGAGGGTGATCCCCAGCTAATTGAGGTGCTAGTGGAAGAGGAAGAAGTTCAGGCTGAGCCTTTGCCCTAGTTGTTATGTGTTTGTTGTCTAAGGTGGATTTGTCTTCTTGTTGTTACATGGTGTGCTTGTATTGCTATAGCATGATCTATTTTGTGGCCTTAAGGCTATGTATATTCTTGTAGTTGCAAGTTGAAAGTTGTTGGTTGTAATGTTAGTTTTGAGATATTATGGCTTGTAATAACTTTTAATTCTCCTTTTAGTTCTTGCATGCTTGGGTGTGTATGTTTAGAGGTGTTAATTTCAACTTCTAAAATTGCTCTAATGTTATAATAGAATGGCATGTTAAAAAGGTTTAATGAAAAGTTAAGTTGGGTGCATGCATGTGTGATTTGGAGCTGTTGTTTGTCTCCTAGTTTGGATGGCCTAGAACCTTGAATTTTAATTATAAAAGCTTGTTTTAGTATATTGTGGCTATTTTAAGCATTTACAGGTTTGAAAAATGTCCGCGGTACAGAGGAAACTCTGTCCGTTTTTCCCTAAAATTTTGTGACCGGGTTTGGTATTGGGTTGAGAATAGCTTGGTTATTAGAGCATCCGGTCTCGTGAGGGATCGGGGCGTCTCACTTAGCATGACACCACTAATTATCAATCATCCCCTACTACACAAAAGAGCTCTATGAACACCCCGAGTGTTTAAAAACCCATTTACGATAACATGAATGATTACTGATCAAGGGAATATCTCAAAAGTGACATTGATCAGAATATGGCTCTTATGAAATTTACAAGGAATTAAGAATATGGAAAGTCATTTTCAAGCCAACAATCAAGTGAACAAGAGGTCAAACAGGTTAGAGAATCAAGAGGCTAATAGTTTAATAAGGAAGCATGATAACTAAGATAAAAATTGTCTCAGCACCTATCAGTTAAATAAGTATGAACGAAATGACGACGAGACAAAACAGTGCTGAGTATGTTGAACAAAAATTCCCGAACAAGTAGATATTTCAATTCTCGATGATTGTTCAAGGAACCAACAAATAGGTTGTACTTGAGGCGAAATGAAATTAAGAGATAAGAGATGATTAATTCAATAGAAAATATGAGTGTCAAGATAATGAGTATCTCAGCACGCAACAACAAAAGAAGTATAAATAAGAAAGGACAGTGCTGAGTATATTAAATGAGCAATTACAAGCAAAGTAATGGCTCAGGATTTAATAATAAAACAATAGGATTAACAAAGATCGACAAGAATGACAATGATGTACTTAGGGCATCCTCAATGGAGTCTTTAAATGCAAAACTTTCCTAATTTAGGTATTTTTAGAGACTCCAGTCTCTAAAAACAACACTATTCATAGCAAAAGTACGTGGGGTCCACCACTTTTGGCTTAAAAGATACCAAAATAGAGACCCAGTCTCCATTTTCTTCCACAAATTTGTTGAAAAAAATAGAGACTGGGTCTCTATATTGGCATCTTTTAAGCCAAAAGTGGTAGACCCCACGTACTTTTATCATAAATAGTGTTGCTTTTAGAGTCTGGAGTCTCTAAAAATACCCAAATTAGGAAAGTTTTGCATTTTAGAGACTCTATTGAGGATAGCCTTAGGTAGGGAGTACATCAAGCAAGTGGAATTCGAACAAGTAAAATGGTATACCAAAGGAAAAATTACTTTCAAATGAATAGTAATAAGATGAAATGAAATATTGAAATCAATGGCTAGAGATATAGAATGAAATATAGAAGTTTCAAACCTTAACTCCAATAAACGACATTGCTATAAGAAGCAAATATGAATGTTAAGAATAGAAACAATGTCAAATGAGTATAGGATCCATTAATCCAATAAGCAAAACTTTCAAGAAACAATTGATATTCTAGAAAAGTATAACTCTCTCTCAAATAAGTGAGAATGGAGTAGAAAAGAATAATAAGGCCAATAGAATTATGAAGTACAAGAAGGGTGTCCCACTTACACATTTAAATACCAACAAGTCAAATCCTACAATCTATCTTCCTCCAAAACAAGACACTAAGGAGATCTAGAGAATCCTAAGGAGTCATAACAATCACCAAACAAGATAAATCACTCCAAAATTTTACATTCCGTACCAAACCAATCACTAAACAAGATAAATTACCGATTACCCAACAAGATTCACTAATGAAGACTCCAAAATCTGATAACACAATACAGATTCATATTAACCCATTATAACACTAATGAATCTTTAATCAACAATTTAGAAAGTCATACCACCTAGAACTCAAAAGCTTGATGTAGGCAAGTAAATGTTCAATCACCAAAATGCATTCTTATTTCCTCAAATAATTCTATCTCCGGACAATTACAGCTTCGAATAAAGTAACTTTAGTCAGGAATCACTCCAATTGTCTCTAAGGTTTAGAGATCAAAACTCCAAAATATCGATTAATAATATAGCAATCCCAAATAGTAGAAATATTCACATGTTATACCACAATCTATTCCATTCACAAATATACATCACTAATTCCTCAAATAAATTCATTCTAAAATGACAACAAGAAAGTATAGTCTGAGTTGAGACTCCAAAAGTGTCTAATCACATCCTCACGGAAACCTCAACTTATGATCCATCTCCAAGTAATAACAAGTTAAACATGGCAACAAAAGTAATTATAATCATCAAGATACATTGCTATTATCCTCGAACAACTTCATTCTCGCTAAAGGAATATCAAGAACAGATCCACTAAGCCGAGACTAAAATCCATAAACATAACAATTAAAATCTCACTGATAAACTACTAGAATAATAATAATTCAAATCATGGCCTACCTCTATTTCCGAAAGCTCTTACAACTACCCTAGACATTAAAATGTCACTCACGAGTTAAAGCATGTATGTAACTATATCATATGAAAGACAAGTACAACGTAATACGCAATTATCATACAATGCAACATTATCACATAACACACAATTCAACATATAAGAAGCCAACATCACATAAACAGGTTATATCACAGAAGTAAGTTATAAACAATTAAAGTCACATAAGCAACAAACTTCACATAAGACAAGTTGATCACGTAACTCACATTGGTCACTTAAAGTACATTGAGCACCTAAAGCACGTTGTTTCACATAAGCTAGTTATAAACAATTAAAAGCACATAAACAACAAACTTCACACAAGGCACAAAATCACATAAAACACAATTGTCACATAATACACATTAATCACATAATGCACATTAATTACAACACATTGAGTACGTATAACACGTTATCACGTAAAACATATTGACCACATTAGTTCACTTAACACACAAGGCATACTAGTTACATAGAAAGTTAGACACATAAGTAATTAATAACATAAACATATTAACATATGTTTCACTTTTCTTTCACTTAATACATACTTGCATGCTTAGACCACTACCCACATTCCGAGGATACCCTGGCTGACAGCTAATCAAGCTCTGATACCACTTAAATGTCACGCCCCAACTCGACCCCTCCTATAATCAGTTAGAACGCAACGGAATTTCGACAGTATAACGACAGTAAATAGGACATCGAGGCTCTAAACCAACCTCAATAGAACAACATACATCAACTCCACAACCATACAACAAATAACTCCTCAATAAATACAACATACATCATAACTATATTATACAATAATCATTCCTCATTATACGCCTCCGTTCCAACATAATACAAAAACCATAATATACATTGCAAAATAAGTTGATACCAACCTAGCAACCTAAACATAGACAAAAGAAAGGCTACTAAGACAGCATCAACTAATTCATTAACTTTTCAACATCTTATACATTATAAACTACAAAGCATATATAAAAGTCTACTAAGTTAATTTACAAGATAATAAAGCAGTATAACAACATGGATAAGACTCTGGAACATAGGACTCATCCACGTAAGGCACGTTTTCCACATTCTCCTCTTCAAGAGGCACATACCCGTAATCCTGCGAAAGTACACCTGTATGCATGCAATAATAAAGAGTGAGCTTATATAAAATAAGCCTAGCGAGGATCCGATAGATCTCGAGCAAGGTCTACTAAACTCCTTGGAACAATCCTTTGAGTCAGTAAACACACAACAACAACAATAATAATATCATCACATAACTATATGACCATTCAATAAAGGATACTCTAGTTGGTATAGCTCCAAACACCATCACGATCATAACAGCCTTCTTGTGACTCCCATAAACTCACGCACCCGGGGTACCCCCAATAACCTCGCCCTCAATGACACCTCCGTCATGCGAGCTGGAGGCAATCGCTGATAGTCATGTCGTTATCAACCCGACAGCCCAATGCTGCCCGAGAGGTGGCACACATATACCAGAGACCCAGCAATAATAATAAACATCAATCATTCACAAGAGGACAGTCTAGCATTACTATTTATCTCCCGGCATCAATCATCAATCAATAATCATCAATAATCATCAATAATCATATTATCATCATAATAACATCAATAACCAATTTAACAACATATAACTAAGTTAGATGACAAAGTAGGCCATCTAACCGAACATGCATTAAACACACAATCAAACCCTAATTTACCCGTCAATAACTCAGAATTCAATCATTCAACCCACACCCAATCAACTAAGGCTCAATCTAACATTTTAAAGAAAGACAACCTAAACTTCAAATAATCATATCTTACATTCTACTAATCCAAACAACTCTAAATCAGTTTCTATCACTCACCCATTCAACCAACTACATTAACCCCCTCGGAAACCAAGCAAAACACATCCAAATCATGCTCATCAACCCTAAAACTCTAGTGTGTCATGGCTGAAATTTCTGGATTTTCACCCAAACATCATAATCAAAAATTTGGCATTAGAACGGCGCTACCACGTAATTATTAAATATTTAGAAATCGACGGAAATCGATTCCGATCAACACAACTCAATTTAATCAACATTGAACAAATTAATCAAATTTAAATACCCGAAAAATAAAAATTATACTACAACCGATAAAAACTCATAGTATTACAGCTAAATGATCCCTAGCATGCAAGGAGCAATAATCTAACATCAAATTAGAATTCTAACGGTTCAATTTTCATTTACACGAAAAAATGCAAAAGACAACTTTTGAGATCTAGAATTTTTCTCTTACCTTTGATGCAATATAAGCCTAGGAATGCGTGCAAAGCGTGCCCAACAAGTGGAATCCAACTCGGCACGAAATTCTACGGACAAAAACTAGCTTTTTCTTTGAAAAATTGCTTTGAAAACCTTGAAAACTCTTTTCTCTTTTCTCTCTTCTCCCTCTCAGAAATGTGTGTGCAATTGTGGGTGTTTTTGTGCTTTGTGAGTGTGTGTTGGTGATATAAGCTTGTTGGTCAACATTTTAATTGAAAGTCAAAGTTGAAACTTAGCATTGTTTGTGTTTTCTTGACTTTTAATGCATTTTCTTGATCACCAAAGTTCAAAACAATTATTCAACACCCAAGATAGCTCAAGTAAATTATTTTTAGGTGACAAGAAGTTTTACATTCAAACAATTTCACCCGAGTCGGCTTAAAACTCGATTTTTGCAAAATCGGTGTAAAAACACTAATAAATTTTTAAGCCGATTTTAAAACCGTTTTCATCAAACACAGGTCTATTAAAGTCCGTGGACTAGGTCTAGAAGGATTAAAAAGACCAGTTTCAAAATTTTAGCCGACGTGTTTCGAAAATACTATTCACTGAAAATCGATAATAAAATTTCTGAATCCGTTTTTGATAAAAATTTCATGAATGCACATTTAACATGTTCTAGGAGTATTAATATCAAAATTATCACATTCTAAATCATATAGCACATAAACAGGTCAATTCATGCAAAATGAGAATAAACACGCAAAACGAGACATGATAGAAAAGTGGGGTTTCACATGATCTATCTAGGTATGAGTATATCTATTTGATGAGAAATAAGTCTGAATCTTTTGAAATGTTCAAAAGATATCATAATAAAGTAGAGAAACAAATTGGGAAAGATATCAAGATTCTACGATCTAATCGTGGATGTGAGTATCTTTCCAATGAGTTTCTGGGTTACCTTGAGGAGAATAGGATTCTTTCACAATGGGCTCCCCCCGCTACACCGCAGCATAATGGTATATCTGAGAGGAGAAATCGAGCCTTGTTAGACAAGGTACGATCCATGATGGGATGTGCAGATCTACCCATATCCTTTTGGGGATATGCCCTTGAAACTGCTGCTCACATGCTGAATAGGGTTCCTCGCAAGTCAGTAGATAAGACACCACATTAGATATGGTTTTGGCGTAAACCAGGACTCATACACCTTAAGGTTTGGAGGTGTCCAACATATGTCAAGCGTCTTCAAGCTGACAAGTTAGAACCAAAATCTGATAAATGTTTGTTCGTAGGATACCCTAAATAGTCTAGAGGATACCAATTCTACAACACCAGCGAACAAAAGGTGTTCGTTGCCCTTAGAGTGGTTTTCCTAGAGAAAGAGTTTCTCGAGAAGGAAAGCAATGCGTCCAAAATTGGACTTGGAGAAGTTCAACTAGAACAAGAACAAACATTAGCAGAAGAATATACAGAACATGATAAGGTTAGTAAATCGAATCCTAAGCCCGCAGTAGACATAGCAATAAGAAGATCTAGTAGAGTACCACGTCAACCGGACATATATGGATTCTTAGTCCGTGGCAGTGATCCCATCGAACTTGATGAGAATGATGAGGATCCGATTAGTTATATGGATGCAATGCAGAGACTTGATTATGAAGAATGGATTAAAGCCATGCGATCTGAGATAGAATCCATGCATGTCAACAATATTTGAATATTAGTTGACCCACCCGAAGGGGTAAGACCCGTAGGGTATAAATGGGCTTTTAAAAGGAAAAGATGAGCAGATGGGAAAGTAGAGACCTACAAAGCCCATTTGGTTGCTAAGGGATTTCGTCAATGTTATGGTATTGACTATGATAAGACATTTTCTCCCGTAGCAATGCTCAAATCGGTTCGTATTATGCTTGCTATAGCTGCGTACCTAGATTATGAAATTTGGCAAATGGATGTCAAGACAGCTTTCTTTAATAGTAAGTTAGAAGAGGAGGTGTACATGACACAGCTTGAAGGGTTCATATCCACAAATGAATCTAAAGTATACGAGCTACAGAGATCCATTTATGGACTTAAGAAAATCTCTCGGAGTTGGAATATACATTTTGACAAAGTTGTCAAAACGTATGGCTTTGTTAAGAATGAAGAAGAGCCTTGCATCTATAAATGGGAAAATGGTCATGTGGTCATGTGGTCATGTTCTTGGTGCTATATGTGGATGATATTCTCCTTATAGGGAATGACATATCTACATTGCAGAGCGTGAAGTTGTGGTTGTCATCCTAATTTTCCATGAAGGATTTAGGAGAGGCTTCCTATATCCTTGGGATCAGGATCTATAGGGATAGATCAAGAAGGTTGTTGGGATTGTCCCAATCTACGTACATAGACACCGTACTGAAAAGGTTCAGGAAGAAAAATTCCAAGAAAGGCTATCTCCTGATAGGTCATAGAATTACTCTTTCTAAAAAGGATTGTCCGATAACTCCTCAAGAAAGAGAGCACATAAGTAGAATCCCATATGCCTTGGCAGTAGGATCTATCATCTACGTTGTGTCTTGTACGAGACCTGACGTGGCTTATTCCATTGGAATAGTAAGCAGATACCAATCTGATCCTCGTGAGAAACATTGGCAAGTGGTTAAGACCATCCTGAAGTATTTAAGAAATACAAAGGACCAATGGCTCTTTTATGTAGATTCTGATATGAAACTGGTTGATTATACCGATTCAAGTTTTCAATTAGATAAAGATGATAGTAAGAGCATATCTAGTTTTGTGTTCACCCTGAATGGTGGAGCCATCAGTTGGAAAAGTTCCAAACAGCAGACTGTAGCCGATTTTGTTTGTGAGGTAGAATATATAGCAGCATCTGATACGGCAAAGGAGGCATTTTGGCCTAGAAAATTCATCACGGAGCTCAAAGTTCTTCCTCATCTGACTGGTCCAGTCACGATCTTCAGTGATAGTACTAGAGCCATTGCACAAGCTAAGGAACCCCGATCTTATCAGAAAGCCAAACATGTATAGAGACGTTACCACTTTAGAGAGATCATTGCTAGAGGTGACATCACTCTGTAAAAGATTGATAGTAAAAAGAATTTAGCTGACCCTTTCACCAAAGCTCTCGGGATCAAAGAGTTTGATGTACATCGAGAAAAGATGGGTATAGGATACAAATTTGACTTACTTTAGGTCAAGTGGGAGGTTGTTAGGAATTGTGTCCTAAAGTCAGTCATCGAGTGTCGCTGGCAAATTAATTTGTATGTGGATTATTGTTCTATTAATAATATTTGGCCATTATATCATATCGTCCATCTTCTTTTACCTTTGATTGATCATGATGTAGTCCTTAGAATGACTTGATGGAATCATATGAATGAGGATTGATTTTGGTCATTCTTAAACTTTGTTTGTAACCAAATGATGAAATTGGTATTGGGACGTCAATTTCATCGAGTATAGGTTATTGTTTGTTGCATTGGTTGGTTATCCTCAAGACCAATGGGTGTTGGGACACCGGTGCGATAAACATGTGACATGTGGAGACATGTTCACTGAACATGACTCTCTGTAGGAGCGTCCTATGGTATGTACCCTACTGTCTAAGGATAGCTCGTGGTACATGTGGTAAACATGTTCCCTCTGACCTGAGTCTGCCATGGAGACTTACGAATTACTCCTCATGCTTAGGTATCGGACTATCCAGATTTCTAATCTGGTAACGAAAGGTTACTGGGTATGGGCAATTGCCGGAGAAGTCAATGTGTGAGTCAAGATGGGATTGACCGCTACGGGTATTTGGAGAATGGTGTTTCGCTCAATTTCAATTCAGAAAGTCTTTGGCCAAAGCATATCTCGTGATGAGTCACGAGGGTAAGTCATGATGTGTCATGACATGATTGAAATTTGACATGAAGTAACTAATTAGGGATTTGACAATTAACCATGTCCCTAGGGTTATTTCCGAACACTGATGGTCATAGGGAATTCACCATTGTACCGAGGTTCGTTGAATGTTGCCTTACACCTATTCAGCTTATTCGGTCGTCGAGAACCATTACTAGATGGTATCTTCGATTAGTGTAAGAATAGTCTTTATGCTACCGGCTTAAGTTTGAACCTATGGAGTCACGCAAAAGACTAAGTGATTTAATTGGAGAGACGGCCTAGTTATAATCAATATTTAATTGAGAGTTATATATTATTTGTGATTAATATTTAATTAAGAATTAAATATTATATAATTATTATTATTAGGTTCTGGATTTAATTATTTGACAATTTCTAGCTAGCACTAGATTTATGATTCATCAATTAAAACCTAAGCAGAATGATTTAAATTAAATAGTGATTTAATTTGAATCGTCGTGGGCTTTATGGAAACCCACATTAAAATATTGGGTTTTTTAAAAACTATTTTGGGAGTTGGCCTTTTGAAGAGCCTAGCCCACATGGTCTTTATAAGAAGGGCCATGTAGGGTTTTCAAAAAGAGATTGACATATATCATTTTTCTGAAAACGTATGAACAAGAAACAAATAAAAAAAAACCCTCTCTGAAAATTATAGCCTCTTCCTCTTTCATCCTTGTTCGCGTGCGAAGTATGAGAAGCTAGACGCTTCCGTTGGGCAATCCCATAAGACTACCACGAATCGTTCGAAGAGGTAATCCTAATTCTCTAATTTAAAAATACCAATTATTATGTATAACGAGTTGATCCTGGTACAATTCCAAGAGATAGTCTCACGGATTTCTAGCATAGAATTCTCAACTCGAGATGTTAGAAGGTGCAAAATCAATGGGTGTCAGAGCTGCTACAATTGCTTCAGCGGGAGCTACTATCAGTATTGGAAACGTCCTTATTCCTTGATTCATTTCGTGGCACGAAATCCATCATTGGCTAAACAATTATTTGGTTATGCCATTTTGGGCTTTGCTATAACCGAAACTATTGCATTGTTTACCCCAATGATGGCCTTTCTGATCTCATCCGCATTCTGATCAAAGAAAGCAGGTTGAAGTTTCATAAAGCAAGCACCTATTTCCAAGCTTAGTCCATGAAATAAGGGATGGGGCGCAGTTCTTAAACAGAAGAATGGGGATAAAGAGGAAGTGAAAAAAAAGTCAAATTGGAAGTCAAGTCAGAAGGAAGAAGGCTAGTCCCCAAAAATGCTGCACTTGTAGGTTCGTTTGTCGTTGGGGCTTACAATTCACCTTGTGACTCATTCATTCGGTCGAGCCTTCTTCAGGTGTCGATCAATCACAGGCCGCTCTGTCAATGTCTGATTTTTGGTTGTCTGATCACACTTGAAATTATGTATCTACTTATCGTATTTTTGCCCCTACTCGGTAGTTCCGTAGCGGGTTTTTTCAGACGTTTGCTAGGATTAAAAGGAACCGCTATAATGACCACTACGTACGTTTCATTCTCTTCGATCTTATCTTTGATTGCTTTTACGAAGTGGCACTGGGAGCGAGTGCTTGCTATCTAAGAATTGCTCCATGGATCTCATCGAAAATGTTTTATACTTCTTGGGTCTTCTTTGGTGACCGTGAAGTCGCCGAATGAATTGTTGAGTAAATAGATCAGATCCGGACGCGTCTGTTGCTCCGCGGCAATACGAACTCGACCTGCTCCTACCCACCTCAGAGCACCATAGCATGTCGGGAATAAGGGGAGACATACTGGACATAATCACTCCTTTGGTTGGGGGCTGTGCCGCCCTGCTTTTTGATCGATACACAGTTGAGGAGGCCGATCACGAATGTTACATGTGTGGGAGCGATCCTGGTCAGGGAGGTCTAAGACGGCACCTCGCATATGGGTTGCAAGAGGGCACTTATGCGCCGACGGTGGGGCCTTATGGGTAAGGGCCCAACCCAATAGGGGCAGCACACCCCCCACTTCAAGCGCACCTCTGTATCGACTGAATCTCTCTTTTGGTCTAGTCGGTGAACCACGCTAGTTGGTTAGATGTATGGGGCAGAGGGCTCGTAATACCCCATTTTCTTCGCTTCAGTAGTGAATCACCTACTAAAAAAAGGGGCAGGCCGATACGCCTTATTTGAGACTACTATGGCAGGTGGTGGACTCTTTCATTAAGGAAGGGAATAAGAGGCCTAAGCACAGCAGATGCCTTACACATGAGTGGCAAAGGAAAGTGAGACCTTATCTCTTCCTTTCCAAGCCTATTCAAACATACGATTCCTGCGGAAGATCAAGTTGGTGAGTCGTGTGATAGGAAACCATCCCGCACGGTTTAGAGAACAATGAATTAGAATGAGAGGTTTACCACCACATCATTGCATGCAATGGGAGCTCGCTCGATTCGCAGATTGATCTGACTCGTAATTCACTTCTGACCCCATGTTCGATAGCCCGACCATAGTGATGTTAATTGTGGTTACATTCATAAGTAGCTTGGTCTATCTTTATTCTATTTCATATATGTCTGAGGATCCGCATAGCCCTCGATTTATGTGTTATTTATCCATTCCTACTTTTTATGCCAATGTTGGTGACTAGAGATAACTATTTTCAATTATTCCTGCGATGGGAGGTGACGAGGGGCCCTTGAGCTGGGGTGAGTTACCCATACCGACCTGAGGTAGGCTAATCAGAGCCGAGCCCAGCACATTCAGCTAAATGCCCAACCGGAATGCTGACCCAACCTCGGAGAACCCCGACCTCAGTGGCTTCTCGTTTGTACCATAATGGTTTCTCAGTGAGTGGTGAAGGAGAGTGATAGAAAGAACTCGTTCCCACAGACGGCGCCAAACTGTCGAGGTTGGATTCTCACAGTTGAATTGGTCGACTACTCTTGCCAAGCTGAACTTTCAGGTTGGCCTCTGAGTTGAACTTTTCAGGTCGGCCACGTCACCTGCACAAGGAAATGAAGGAAAAGGCGGGGTGATGACCCGGATTTTCCCCTCGGGCGCGCGAATGATTAGTATGTCCGAGCTGGCAAGGTAGCTGAGAGCATTTAATGACAAGTTACCTCCAAAATGAAGAGGGTGGAGTTCTATTTATACTAAATTCAGGTCTGACAGCATTTAATGCGGTGCAGCTTTATGTCCCATCGGAACAAGCGCACCAGTAGAGGATTCGCCTAACCCGGATGGGGACCTCGAAACCACGCAGGTGCCTAGCCAAAACCCAATCCCAGTTGACGTTGGGACGCGCCAACGTATTTACTTAGCCACTCAAACCAACCCCACGGTAGATGGAGACCTCAACTCCAACCTGTCACCGGAGATAAAGATGATGCTGAGGATGTTTGAGGAACTTAAAGAGCAGGTAGCCCGGCTAGCTGAGGGCTCCCTGGCTCAGCAATAAGCTACACCGCGGCCCTCGCATCCACAATTCCGCATCCCAGACCCAAGGCCAAAGCGGACGCAAGACCAAGAGGGCTTCCTAGAGCCGGTGGCGAGACTCGGCGAGGCGAGAGGTCAAAGGGTGCCTCAAGCCGACCCCGAGCAGGCCAAGACCGCGGCCGCCATAGCCAAGGTTATCAACCAGCTCAGCGTAAGCCCACTCTCACCCGAGGTACTAGCCACGCCACTACCCACAGGCAACCAGATGCCCAACTTGGCCGTCTATAATGGAGATAGAGACCCAGCTAGCCACCTACTCAACTTCGATCACCACATGACCCTGCATGACATGTCCAACCTCATGAAGACGAAGACATTCCCGACCACCCTGGTTGGGAATGGCTTAGATTGGTTCCAGAAGCTTTGTCCCGGTTCAATTGCAAGTTTCCATCAGCTGGCTGAAGCTTTTCTCTCCCGCTTCGCGAGGAGCCGGCGTGCCACCCACCACACTTCTACATTGCTGCTGGTAAAGCAACATAGAGGGAAAAGTTTGAGGGCTTACACGGCAAGATTCAATGAAGAGTCCCTTCGAATCCCCAACTTGGAAGACTCCATGGCGTTAATGGCATACCAGAGTGGGCTCAGGTCGGGCCCCCTTACATACTCATTGGCAATCGACCCCGTGGATACCGTATCCGAGTTGATGGTACGAGTAGAAGGGTACATACACTCGGAAGAAATCCATCAGGCAAAGAGGGATGATGACAAGGAAAAGGAAGCTATCAGGAAGGGAGAGACCTCCCGAGCCCAACCTGGGGGTAAAGTCCAAAACGACCGAGGCAAGTAACCCCAACAGCCAAAGCAGAACCCCCAGTTCACTATGTTTATTCCCCTCAACACCACAAGGGAGCAGATCCTGATGGAGATCCAGCACTAGAACCACCTGCCTCCAGCTCCAAGGATGAAAGGCCGACCCGAGAATCGCAATACAACCAAGTATTGCCGCTACCATATGGACTAAGGCCATACCACCAAAGAGTGCAAAGACTTGAAACAGGAGATCGAGGCACTGATAGCCCGAGGTCACCTCCGAAGGTACGTGGACCCGCAGCCAACTCGGAATCATGATCAAAGAGATAGAGAGAGGAGCCTTCCCATGCGCCGGCCTGGGGGCAGACGTATGGCTGTGATTGAAACCATTGCGGGAGGACTAGCATCGGGAGGCGAGACCTTGGCAGGCAGGAAGGGTTACGTTCGGGCTGGGAGGGAGTATGGACCGTTGCGGGGCCCGGCCCCCGGGGTTGACGAGCTCACCTTTTCCGCGAAAGACTTGGAGGGGGTAATATTTCCCCACGATAACCCACTAGTGATCAGCACTGAAATAGCCAACTTCACCGTAAAGAGGCTGATGGTGGACACCGGGAGCTCGGTGGAAGTCTTATTCCTCAGCGCTTTTGAGCAAATGGGGTTGGACAGGAGCCGACTCAGGCCCTTGAAGGGCACTTTAGCTGGTTTCACCGGGCAAGCACACCGAGCTGAAGGAGTCATTAACCTTCCGCTGAAGCTGGAAGACGGAGATAAGCGGGTTTCAATGCAAGCCAACTTCATTGTGATGGATTGCAACTCCACCTACAATGGAATTTTAGGTCAGGTGGCACTCAACCATTTCAGGGCCGTCCCTGGCCCTAAAATTACCGACCCCGACTGGCATGGCCACCATCCGCGGAACCCAACTCTCAGCCCGGGAGTGTTATGAAAACTCCCTTCGACCCAAATATCAGGTTGGCTGGCGACCAGATTTGCTCGAAGAGAAGAGGGATACTAAGAGAGACAGCCCGGTTGAAGACCTTCAGGAAGTGCAACTCTCCGATGAAGCAAAGAGAGCAAAAATCGGAAGTGAACTCTCTGCCGACCTCAAGAAAGGGCCTGAAAACCAAGCTGGAGGAAGCAGAGGGCCAATGGGCAACGATTTTTCCAAAGGTGTTGTGGGCTCAGTGGACCACCACCAGCTCGGTAACGGGAGAATCATCCTTCGAGCTGACCTTCGGTACTCAAGCAGTGCTGCCAGTGGAGATCGGGTCACCGACCAGTAGAACCCTCCACTGTCACGCCCCGACCTGACCCCGCAAAAGGCCAAGCCCGGACCCGACACACGGACGGAGTCTCCTTTGTACCGTGGACGATCCGAAAACCCTAAAATCAACATAATACTTGCGAAAGCCATAAAACAATTAAAACAAGCCGACTTTCTTTGAAACATACATTTCTTATTAACCAACTTTACAACCCAAAAATGGTATGCATACTACACAAGTATTTATGCCACTAATCAATTCCATTAGCATGCATTTCCTTACTAGTCACAAGGGTATAAGTTTACAACTTTACATTCTTTCAACTTATACAACATAAGACCGTAGAGGCCTCAAACTAGAAAATACATACAAGGCTACAAGCCTCAAAATTAAGCGACGACCAAGCATTAAACACATCAAGCATGGCTCGCACAAAAGTCTGGCAACCAACCACCAGCAAAGCAAAGAAGTGCTATCACGGAAACACCTCCACATGTTCCTCCTCCTCAATTACCTCAAGAGGGTCTGCTTCAACTACTCTTGTAAAAATATAGTATAGAGAGGAATGAGCAAAAACTATTGCTCAGCGAGGGCAATTGGTCTCAAGGACGGAGATGAGAGGAGTATGCAATGCAATTAGTCAAGCAATTCATACAAATATCACATAGAGATACAATAAGCCATCAATAAAGCAAGGCAAGTATTTAAAGCTGTAAACACTCATTCAAAGGATACGATACTCTTTTCACGAGCAACTTTCAAACACGAATTCGATGACGACACGCCGGCCCAAACCACCTATAACACCAGTTTGGAATACCCCGGAAGTATCCATCAATCTACGACCCAAATCTCCCTAGGAGGCAACCCAAGCGAGAAGAGGGAATAGCAGCGGAGCTAGAGCAACCAACACTGGCAACCCGAGGCTACCCAGAGAGGCCCATCACTCACGCGCGATACACTATGCAATGCAAGACTCGATATAAGGCGATAAACAAGCACTTAAGCCACACGTGGGAGAATAACAAAGTAGGTTACTCTCGCACGCAATAGCAACAGTTGATATGCATTCTAATCAAAATCAATTGCAACAAGTATATCAAGCAACCCTAAGCATTCTATAGATATAATATCAAGAAAACAAACAAAATCACCAATCGGCCCCAACTATCAAAACACTACCATTTCCAAACGAGCCACGAGTTCTGGAAACCGACTTCGCCAATCCTCCTAGGTCACCATAAGGCACGTCTAAAGACCCCGAAACCCTACTTTACCCTAGAATTCACGCAAAGTCCCGATTTTCCCCTTTGCTCGTTTGAACTACAACTATATCAACCAAACACCCAACCAACACCATAATCGCACCAAAAGTGCTTCCATGGCCTCCCGAAACAATGCCAACACGCAAAACGAGAAAATGCCAAACTCAACCTAAACGTCCCCGACTTTCACCAAAGCTTAATTCCCATTTTTTCCATTACGCAACCCAAACAAACCATGTATTTAGGCATTCTAACACATCTAGCACATTTCTACATCAACAGACAACATAACGGAGCAACTTCATCATTTCAAGGGTTTACTATTCATAAAACACAATTCAACAACTAATTTAAATTGCAATCTCAACATTTAACCGCAAAAAATGTTAAAAAGCTATAAATACACGTTCTACAATTGCCAAAGAACATTCTAGAAGCATCAAAATGCTTTAAACTACAACTTATGGATAAAATCTAAAAATCACAAAGTTGATACACTTGACATTTAAATGCGCAAATAACATGCTTCCCTCACCTTAGGCACTCCTAGTCGCTAGGAAAATAACGCTGGTCACCTCGGAAACCACACCGTACGAGCTCACGCGAAGATTGAACGATTAGAAGTTGAAAGGTTTTTTTTTTTTCTCTTTGAAGCTCACGGCCTGCTCACTGTTTTTTTCAGCTTCTTTTTTTTTGTTTAGTTTTATCTTATAAGGTGTTGGCTTGGTCAAAAGGTCAAAGTCCTAGGTCAAATGACTTATTTTTGTGCACTTTAAAGCCATTTTAACTAAGGAAAGATTAATTATAGCTAGCAACAATTAAAATATACAATTTAAGTCATCTAAATACTAGTTTCACTATTTGCTGAGGACTAAAAACTGTTCTCTAGCTATCGCTCCCTAAATGCAATGCACGTTGCGACAGCAAGGAAGTAACAATTAATTCTAAAAGAATTTAAGGAAATATAATTTCCAAAATAATAAACAAGAAATTTTCACTTTTTGGGCTCGGGTATTACATCCACCATGATCCAGAAATAAACGGAGCACAGATCCGTGAAGAGCTCGACCTCGCCGAAGAGCTCTGAGCTAAAACCCAGATTAGAATGCTGGCCAGCAAAGCTGCCATGAAAAGAGCCTTTGCCAAACAGGTCAAGCCTAAACCTATTAAGGTTGGCTACCTCGTGCTCAAAAAGGCCATCTTTTTGCCATGCTCGGGTCACAAGCTATCCCTGACCCAGGAAGGACCGTACGAAGTCGTGAAAGAAGTCCGACCTGGGACCTTCTACATCCGCGACAAGGACGTGAAGCTATTGAAGAATGCATGGCACTCAGAACATCTGAAGTGGTATTTTGTCTAAATCGCCCCGAGCCAAAATATTTTGTAACAGCCCCTAACTGAAATCTCTTGTTAAGGCCCTGAGCCAAAACATTACTTGTAAATGGCCCCGAGCCTAAGTACTTTGTATATAAATTCAATACAACACATTTTGTAAATCAGTGCAATGCCCGACCCAGGCCCAAGTGCCTCAGCTACAAAGCTACCACCAACTTGGACGCTTAATCACGAGCTAAGGATCAAGTAAACCGGCTCGGACTATGTTCCGGCTCAAGAATAATCAACAACAATTTGATAAACTTTGCCAGTTCGGATTAAGGTCCAACTCGGTGTAATCCGGCTTCGGTCGGTATATTAGTTTGGGTCTAAACTCGAACTCAACATTCATCAACATTAGTTTGACCAATTTTAAATCGGACTGACGAGTCCGGGTTGGCAACGATTATAAAGTTGCCCTGTTAACCAGCTCGGATTAGGATGATAACTCATTAATCGCGTCCAGCTCGGTTCTTTTTACTTAAGTTCAAATGGTCCATTATATTGGTCCGACCCCACTTACTTGAGAAAAAAATTGCGATGAAAGAAAAGTACACAAGTACAAACTCTAATAAAATGCAAAATACTCATTTCATTAAATCGAAATACAATTACAAAGAGCCCAACCTGGGTGAAATTACAAAAGCCCGACTCGGGCAATTTTACAAAATTTACTTGGGCGTTGCGGCAGAGGTGGTGGCTTCGGCTTCATCCCCGACCTGGTCCATACCCTTCTGGACAAACTCAATCACCTCCTTAGCCTGGGACGTCCGGTCGGATGGAAGCTCCGGAATCTCCAAAAACTCCGGTGGCGGAGCCTCCAAGATCTCGATGTAATCGTTCTTGGTGGCTGGGAAGAAGGTCTTCGCTCTCTCCCGAGCTACGACTTGACCTCGGAAGTAGAATTCCATCTCGGCATATTTTTCCATGGCCCCGCCTTTAGTGGCCAACCAGTCAAAGGCCGCATCACTAGACTTGTAGGCTTCCACTACTTTCTCTCCTTCGGCGCTGACTTAGTCCACCAGATCCCCAAGCTTTGCCTCGGCCTCACGTTTCTCCAGCTTGTACCGCTCGACGTCCTTGGCCACGGCTTCGCGCCGGGACTTTTCCAGGTCAAGCTCCTTCTTTAAGCGGTCGATCTCCGTCATGTCCGCCTTGCGCCTCTGAGCGGCCTCTTCTCTCACAGTCTCAAGCTCGGCCCGGGCATCCACGTATCGCTGCTCGAGCTCAACGCAGTGAGTCTGGGCCCTGACAAGAAAACTAGGAGCCGAAAGGATATGGGACTTGGCCTGTATAGAAGAAAGCAAAACGATTAGTTGAGCTAAGAAACAACCTTAACAGAAGATCGGATGAGACTCACCATGACTATGGTTGTCCTCAAGTCGAGTGAGAGCTGCTCCGCCGGGACCGTCGCCAGCTTGGGGTCACGGGCCACCTTGGATGCCTCCATGAAGTCCTTGCTGGGAGGGCTCACCTCCGAGGCCTTACCCTTTCCGGAGTATTCGGCCCGAGGCCGCTTTCTACTCTCAGGTCAGGATGAAGAGCGCTCTGGGATCGCCACTCCCGAGCCCGGTCTCTTGGGCAAGGGGGACCCCGAATCCCCTTTGGAGAAGACCTCGGAGCCGAACTCCCGCACTTGGCCGCTGGGCCGCTGCCTCTGACCTTGAGTGGCACCTCCCAAGCCAGACCGAGCTGAACCCTCGCCACTAACCTCGCTCTTCTTTCACACTTGGGCGTATGCGAGCTTTCTCATGTCCGCCATATCTGCAAAAGGTAGAGGAAAGAAGTGAAAAAGAGCCGGAGGCCAACCTAAAAAGACTAGCAGACAGGACAATTGGGAGGTCGGGCGCCGATCATACAAACTGACCCTCTTCTGAGCTAGACCCCGCGTCCCCTTCGGGCACGGGAAGCAGGTTGGGGTGATCCCTCGGGAGGTCGGGTTCCCTACCAAATAGCTTGGAATCCCAGATCCGCTCCCATTTAAGCACGCTGTCAATATCTATCTGAGTCCTGGTCGCGGGCCTAAGCACCGCGACTTTTTCATGTTTCTCCTCTGAGAGCTTAGGGTCATCATTGACGGTCTTCCTCAAACTTGGAATCCAGTCCAACCTGCACCCGGAGTTCACAGCCGGCTGCTCCCAATAATTGTAACGCCCTGATCCCTCACGAGACCGGAAGCTCTAATAACCAAGCTATTCTCAACCCAATTCCAACCCAGTCTCAAAATTTTAGGGAAAAACGGACAGAGTTTCCCCTGTATTGTGGACATTCTGAAAACCTGTAAACAATCAAATAAAGCCTCAACAAGATAAGACAAGCTTTTCATAACTAAACAACAAAGGTTCAAGGCCATTCGAGCCTTGAAGCTTACAATAGTCCAAAAACACACAAGCATGCTAGTGGCTAGAGTTAGAACATTCACTTCAAAGCATGCAAGATAATTAAAGCAGAAACATAAGTTATTACAAGATATAGGCTTCCAAATCTACACCACAACCAACTATCCTTCAACTTTGTACAACAAGCATATACATAGCCCTTAGGCTACAAAATAGAACATAATATAAACAAATGAGTCTTCCACATAGCAACAAGAATAAAAACCACCTCAAGCTATCAGTCACAGCAACTAAGGTAAAGGATCAGTCTAATCTTCCTCCTCTTCTACTATCACCTCAACTAGCTGGGGATCACCCTCAGCACATCCTGAAACATATATCGAGGTATGAGCAACCACTGTTGCCCAGTGAGGGATAAAGTCTCCCGGGGCGTGCAATGCAACAAGTAAAACAGTTAAACAACAATAGTAATTAAACAATTTAAGAAGTAACGATAGCTTAAATAACCACACATTAAAAAGGATACATTTCACTTAACCCCAACACCAAATCTTCAATCCACGAACACGTTCCACGAACCACGATCACGATCACGATAAGCCGGCATAATCCCAAACACTCCAGTGGGTGTACTCCGGATGTACCCTGATAATCCTACGACCCAACACCCCTTGGCAATTTCCGGACCAGGCGAGTGAGGGAATAGAGCACGGAGTTTGAATATCCACTGGCAAGCCCTCTTCCGCCCAGCCGATATTCAAAACATCCGTCCCTGACACTATAGTTGCACAACCACTATGCAATGCACTTTACAATGGCAAGTTAATATCAATAATATAGGCAATAACACATGGGAGGATCAACAAAGTAGGTTGACCTCGATGCAATTAGAATAGAAGCAATTTATTCAACAAATAAGCAGTTTTACAAAGGAGTATAAACAAGACAAGCATAGAATCATGCTAAGAGCTCTAAAATGACTTGAAGTCCCATTTAAACACTCAAGAAGTCGTGCCAAGGTCTTAGAAGCACAAGACAACCAAATTTGTACCTAAACCCCTTTGTTTTCCAAGCTATTTCTCTTCCAAACCAAAGTTAATGATTCAATTTCAAAGGAAAACTATACCAACCTTCTAACTAACCCTCAAGGAGCCATTTCAACCCTCAAACACTTTCAAATGCCCGCAATTACCCCGAAAGCCCCAAATTCCCTCTTCTAGCTTTAAACTACACATGCCTCATCCGGACTTCAAATAGGGGATAACAAAGCTTCTATAGCACCTAGGTAGCCTAAGAATACTAAAAGTGAAGCCCGAATCCACCCGGATTCATATTAACCCCGAAACCCCTTTGTTAAAGTCGGCAATTTCACTTTTTATGCAAGTTTAGAGCAATTCGAGTGTACGGGGCTATTAGACTACCTTCATTAACCCCTACGGCATCTATTAGTAGCATTGAATCAAGTTAAAACGCGCAATTACACCAAATCCTAGAAATCCAGTCACTATTCACCCATACGAATCAACTATCGATTTCTACCATTTAATACATGAAACAATAGCATAAATGTGGTCTCTACTACATGTATACAACATATATAAGCTTATTTGAGCATTGCAATAGCATTAGACAACATTTCCAATAAATCAAGAAAATAGCAACATTTGTAGAATGCGCAAATAAGCATGAAAACGTTCACCTAAAGCGCGTAGGAGCACCTAGAAGGCTTACACACACCCTAAACTACTTGCCCAAGGCTTGGAGAGGCTTGGATTGGAGATTTGATGAGCAAAAGATCTCCCTCTTGGCTGCTAAGGGCTGTTCGGATTTTGAACAGTAATTCCTGCACTTTTTTGTTTTTTGTTTTTGCTAAGTTATGAGCTTAAGTTGTGTTTGGTTGGATATATATTAAGTTGGGTTTCAGTTGGGGCATATATAGTCTTCTAAAATTAGTCTAATAAGCTTTAAAACGAGTCTAAGGTGCAAGATGAGTGCTAGCTAATTAAAACACTAAGTTAAGTTAAGTAACACTATTCATTAGATTAACAAAATATTTTCTAAACGAGTGCTCCTATCGCTCTTAGCTCAAAAGCATATTTTTCTCATTCCAAAAATAATTAATATGATTTAAGAAAAATTCTAATTCAAAATAATTAAGTAGTTGAAAAATGGAATGAATAGTAGCCACTTAAAGTAACAAGTAAAGCACATAAGATATGCGCAAATAGTAGATGCAACAGTAAATAAATGTACATTGAAGTTCTCAGGCGTCACAATAATAGTCATTATGCCAGCCTTTGTTAGAAGAGTGCCACTTGGTGAATATGGGGTTGCCGACCCGAGCTGCGAAGTGGAACTACCCTGGTTGCTTCGGGTTGGGTTTGCACACAAAGAAATGCCTGAACCTGCACAAGGTCGGCTCCACTTTCTTCTCCAGACAGAACACATAGAAGGCCACCATCACGGCCCAACCATTCGTTGACATCTGACCTGGGCTCAGCTCGAAATAGTTCAAGATGTCGACAACAAAACCAGGGAGAGGGAGCTGGATAACGTCGAATGCAAGATCGTATATGGTGAAGTGGTCGGCTGGAGGATAACAAGTCGATTCGTGCCGACCTAGAACCTTTAGCTTGTGATGACGATCTACTGACCAGTTCCTCAGCCAGGAGTTGGCCATTTGCACTATGGAATGGCACTCACGCTTGCAACAGGCAAACAGCTGCTCAATCCTCTTCCCCCGAGTTGAAGAAGCGCTGGCCATAGCTGAGCTCCGAGGTCGAACAGCACTAACCGGGACTGCTTCGATCAGCTCGGTGGCAGAAACCCTAGCTAGGAACTCTTGTGGCATCTCGACGCCCTCCAGTTGATTTAGTGGCTCCTCATCCTCCCTATTTTCCAAGTCTCCTAGGTCGGCCAAAGGATCCGCCTCGGCCTCCTTTTGCACCAGTCTGACCTCAATAACTTGGCAATTATCATCGCTTTCCCCAGGCCCAGATTTTTGAGCTAACCCCGAAGACGCACTGCTGTTCTCTCCACCTTGGTCTCTGTTTGAGGTAGATTCCGAGCTCGACGGACTCTCATCCCCACCATAGGACCTTACCTCCATTGCTTGGGAATCTTCCGACTCCGACCTCCCCATCCTATCTACAGACTAAATATAAATGTATAGGAATAACTAAAGGGAGTCGGGACGTACCTACTGCTCTTGACTGCGGAATGTGACCGACCTAGCTGGCTCAAAGCTGAAAATCCCGAGAAGGTTCTTTCCGAGCTAAATGTGTCTGACCACTCTGGTGTCCGACCTAAAACTCTTGAAGGTTGAAAGCGAAGTGTGAAATGAATCTCGGATTTCTAAGTCCTATTTATAGGAGCTTCTGAAAATTGCCTCGGGGAGCCCAAACGTTGCGTCTTGTCAGAACCTCCAGGTGACGTGTTAGCCATTTGAAGGGCATGCACCGCTGACGTGGCCATCCCTACTCTGTCGGGGTCGGGCACCTCCAGCTCAGGAAAAATACCCAATTCTAGATCTCACCCCCTCGATCTCGACTTGGGGGGAGGGGATTGACGAGGGGTCCCCGAGCTAGGGTGAGTTACCCACACTGACCTGAGGTGGGCTAATCAGAGCCGAGTCCAGCGCATTCAGCTAAATGCCAAACCGGAATGCTGACCCAAGCTCGGAGAACCCCGACCTCAGTGCCAGCTGTTCCGATAGGACATAAAGCATTGTTGGGACATAAAGCTGCACCGCATTAAATGCTGTCAGACCTGAATTTAGTATAAATAGAGCTACACCCTCTTCATTTTGGAGGTAACTCGTCATTAAATGCTCTCAACTACCTTGCCAGCTTGGACATACTAATCATTCGCGCGCCCGAGGGGAAAATCCGGGTTATCACCCCGCCTTTTCCTTCCTTTCCTTGTGCAGGTGACGTGGCCGACCTGAAAAGTTCAACTCGGAGGCCAACCTGAAAGTTCAGCTTGGCAAGAGTAGCTGACCAATTCAACTGCGAGAATCCGACCTCGACAGGAGGGAATAGGTCTTGCTTCATATTTGTTAATTCATTTCTGGTTTACATGACTTCAGGCAGATAAAGCAGCTATAAAAGCTATGCCTGTCAATCGAGTAGGTGATTTTGGATTAGCTCCGGGAATTTCGGGTTGTTTTATTCTATTTCAAACATTAGACTTTTCAACCATTTTTGCTTGTGCTAGTGCCCCCATAAATTCTTGGATTTCTTGCAATATGAGATTGAATGCCATAACTCTTATTTGTATTTTACTTCTTATTGGTGCTATTAGGAAATCCGCATAGATAGGATCGCATACTTGGTCACCCGATGCTATGGAGGGGTCCCACTCCAGTATCCGCTTTGATTCATGCAACTACTATGGTAATAGCTGGCGTTTTCATGATAACAAGGTGCTCCACATTATTTGAATACCCACCAATGGCTTTGATTGTTATTACTTTTGCAGGAGCTATGACGTTATTCTTTGCGGCAACCACTGGAATATTACAGAAAGATCTAAAAAGGGTCATAGCTTATTCAACTTGCAGTCAATTAGGCTATATGATCTTTACTTGCGGCATCTCTAACTATTCAGTTAGCGTCTTTCACTTAATGAATCACGCCTTTTTCAAAGAATTACTATTCTTGAGTGCAGGTTAGGTAATTCATGCCATGTCGGATGAGCAAGATATGCGGAAGATGGGGGGCTTGCCTTCTCGTTCCCTTTTACCTATGCCATGATGCTCATGGGCAGCTTATCTCTAATTGGATTTCCTTTTCTAACTGGATTTTATTCCAAAGATGTAATCTTAGAGCTCGCTTACACTAAGTATACCATCAGTGGGAACTTTGCTTTCAGATTAAGTAGTGTCTCTGTCCTTTTCACTTCTTACTACTCTTTTCGTTCACTTTTTCTAACATTTCTAGTACCAACTAATTCATTCGGGCAAGACATCTTATGAAGTCATGATGCGCCCATTCCTATGGCCATTCCTTTAATACTTCTGGCTCTTGGGAGTCTCTTTGTAGGATACTTGGCCAAAGTGTGACCTGTTAGCCCATAAGTAAGTACTGTGATAAAATAGCTCTTGCTCACCCGACACGATCGTACGAGGTCACAATTCACCAAACACGATCATCTAGGGTAAACAAGAATTCGTGATCGAATGCAGGTGAAATTCTCGCCAAAGGCTGAGATGTTCAATCGACTCCCTCCCCCTTTGTGGGGGTCCGGACCCCTACGAGTGAGCAAAAAATTGAGGAGGAAAGAGGCCCTGGTGAACCGTCATAATTAGTAAACAAGTGTAAGCTTCGCTGCCCGACAGTATGAAGTGTTGACCACACTGAGGGACAGGCCCTGAAGCTAAGGACGGGAACGAGCGTAATCAATGTGTTCCAATTTCTGGCCTTGCACTGACCATCCAATGGACCATGGACTAAACGACCACTGCCTAAAAAGACTATGTCCAGGGGACTCCCCCCCCTCCCCCCCCCTCCCTCCCCACAAGGTACATCTTTCGCCGATGGGCCGCTATAACTATCCAACAAGACACTCAAAACTAGAATGATAAACAAACCCACCTGGTGGACTGCTGAGCTACAAGTCCTACGACACAGGAGCGGGATTCTCTAAAAAGCCAAGGTCGTAGGTAGCCAAGAGGGCCCACTTGGAGACTTGGGATCTCAGCAAGAAATGCGAAGGTTGCTTAAAGCCGATCGGCTGATAGGCGAAAGAGAAACAACTAGTTTAGTTTTGATCTGAGTAGGCTCCTAATAGGGAATACCCTAACCCCGGGAACTGGGGCTCGGCCATCATTCTTTTGCGGTCGACGATTTGACTTTTTTCGTTGACAATTGAATGTTTCAATTTGGTTTGATTCATGATCGCATCTGAAAACCTTATCCCATAGGCCTTAGCAGACGTTTTTCATTCTTCACCCGGTCCTTAGTAGCGTTGACTTTGTCAACCTAACCGCTTACCTTTGGAAATGCACTAAACAGGCCTATAGGTTCTCCTTTACGCCTTTCTAATAGAAGAAAATTAGATAAAAGTATATAGAATTAGCCAGATCGTCTGAAGCATGAACAAAATCACCTTTGTTCTGAAGGCCTAGTGAGTTCTTTTTTTTTTTCAAAGGCGGTCCTTTTCTTTCCCCGGAACGATGACTCGCTTGTTCAGTACTGCTAACTATTATAGGAGGATATCGTCCCCTCGGGACTACTAGTAGCTTCGGTTCTTGAATCTCATGCAAGTTAGGTTGTGGTTGTATTGGCTGCAAGCGGAACGTAGGCGCTTTAGGTGTGTGTTGACCATGCACTTTTACTTCATGTAATGTCATATGTATGATAGATGTGGTGTGGTGATTGACCTCAATGCTAACGGTTATCCCTAAGGTTCAACGAATGAATGAAGCTATAATCATACCCGAATAGAGATAATGGTCTTCCTCTGATGTCTTCAAGGCGTCCATAATAGAATAGATGGGTGAAGCAGTCAATAGTAGTCTGTTCTCACCTATCGATAGATAGCAGGTTGCTTCCAAGCTCAAACCATTAGAAACGGAATTGTTACATTTTTATTGTTATTAATAGAGTGATATTCTCCACCCCTGTCAAATAAAGTAGAGGGAGAGAATTGAAAGAGAGAAGGAAAAAGAGCAAAGGATTTACAAGTCTAATGGGAGAAGAATGACTAACACGTTGACTGCCTTTGATACTAGAAGAAATAACCCAAGCGATGTAATGCCCGGGGCGAACCCCAACTGAAAGGCACTAGATGGACTAACGGGAAGAGAGATAAAGAAAGCAGCTGGCCCTTTGTGTAAAACCTTACCACGGGAGAGTCTTTTGAACATGAGAATAAAGAAAGTTTTTGGGCAAGACAAGAAAGAAACTCACCCTTTGACACCAAGGGATAAAAGCTGATTGTTAGCAATAACTTGGTAAACAGAATCTACAACATAAGGTTCTCGAATCGGGTTCCGACCGAATATAGCGTGAAGCCAACGAGTTAAGTCGAACAAGGTAACGAGTGATAGGGCAGGATCAAGCTGTAAAGGAATAGATGGGCATAGGCTTGCTACTTTCAATCATAAAAGGAAGATTTAACAAGGCAAAGGAGAAAGAAGTGGTCCCCCCTTCTCTGGTAACCCGCCGTCGCATATGTAGAAAAAGAGGGAGCAGAGAAGGAGGAACAAATGTTTGACGTTAGCACATGAGGTGGCGGGTTTGGCTAGGTAACAAAATGGAAATGTATCAGACTGCAAATCCTGGAATAATGGTTCGACAGCATCCTTAGCCTCGAGGAGTGGTGAGCAACATGAAACTTTAATTAATCAAATGACATAGTATTAGGGTAAGAGGGCTTTCCTTTGTTAGAAATCCACAGATAGCATTTTGGAACTTCCAAACCAAAGAAATGCAAGATGAGAAAGAGCTTTTTACATTATGCTTAAATAGAATGAATTCGGTAAGGGTAGAATATGCCCTATGGTCGATCGAGGGTCCTGTGCCACTTGAACTCAAATCTATCCCTCAATCCATCTTTGTCCAACTAGTTCATAACCAAATTTTAGACCAATCTTAGGGCTAACACAACTGAATTGCTTGAGGAAAAGGAAACCTCAGTGACCAAGCATTCCCGCCTCCAAAAGCAGAGACCGAATAACTGCTAGGTTGTTGAGGACACGTCTGATGAAGACGCGGGCGCCCTCTAAGTTTACCACCCTACCCACTAATGGAATATGAGGGGGCAGACGAACGGGAACCGACCGAAAACCTAAATAGCTTGACTGATCCCTGAATAGTCTATTCATTAGGGTTGGGGATGGATGGAACCAATCAGAAGTACAAGTCATGCAAGCAATGCTAGGAAACGGACTGCAGCTCAACGACTAGGACTCGTGTCGGAGGAGTTTTGAGCGTGAGCTACCACTCATGCAGCGGTAAGGACCTGCAACTCTTGAAGGGGCCACCAACTGCCCGAATCACTGTAGTAAACCCTCCCTTTACTCAATGGATAGCGCTTATTCTCTTTCAATCAACAAAATGAGAAATGGGGGAGAAAGAAAAGGAAGAGGTCTTTACTGAAGAGGCTTTGCACCTGAAATAGGACTAAGATCCAGAAGAATGGGTCTGGGCTTTCGAAAATATGAAGATGCAAAGGGTAAAGGGATAGTCTTTTGAACAACCAAGTTGACATAAGGATTCTAGCTCACGCCCACTTAAAGCAGATGAAGATTCTCGGACAGGGAAAAGCGTGAATGATAAGACCGGCCTAACCTAAAGTAAAGGCTCTTCCCTCTCTTGAGGGCGAATCTTGATTGACAAACACTCGGAACCGATTCGAAAAAAGAAGAAGGGTGGCATGAGATCGGCGGCGGAATAATTTCCAATATCGAATTACTTGACTCCATGGATAGAGGGTATGAAATAGAACTCAAGCACGAAATCAATGTTGAGTCAATAATCATTGAGAGGGGTACCACCAAGTGAGATCGAGGCTAGCCCCTTGTATAGGTATAGGGTTCCAAACCTTCCCTTCTTCAAATATCCCATTAAGGGCTTCAAAGCTTGACTAACAAGCAAGAAAGTTGACTTTGAGAAAGAAATATGTTTGAAGATGCTCAACCGATAGGGAGAGGTTTGACCTAGCTGTAATAAAAAAAGAGTGCTAACGAGCAAGAAAGGGCCCCTTACTATAGATAAGGCGTTAGCGCTTTACTAATAACATATATAGGGCTTACCTTTTTCAGCTTGATCGAAATTGATTCTATGATTGAATAGCAGAAGTGTTGCTTAGTAGTCGAAACTCGGAGAGACAAACAGAGATGGGACTCTTTCTTGCTAGCTTCTAGGATGAGAAGTAGGTCCCTTTTGGAAGGAAGAGTTCTAGCCTTTGTTGCCCCTCATTAGAATGAGTCTACCTAGCGAAGATATGAATCTCGAGAGTGAATGGTTGATCAATATGAATCTCAAGAATGGATGGTTGATCGCCGCCTCCATTTCATAGGGGCTCTCAGGCCGGGGAAGGGCTTGCTATCATAACTCTTTCTCTTGGTGTATGTGAAAAAAGGTAACGAACTCATTTTTTTTTGTCATAGGTTGGTACAAAGAATGAGAGTCGGCTTCTTTAAGTCTGTTGTTCCTTAGTAGCTCAGTGGTATAGCGGTCAGTTGTTAACTAACTGGTCGTAGGTTCAAATCTTACTTGGGGAGAATTTTGAGTTATCGCTTTTCTGACCTAGCGACCCATGTCCTTCTTCTTAGTTTCTAAACTAGCAGAATTGTGGGACATCAAAAGTGAGAAGTTGATTGTTGGATTTTATTCCTCACTCTCGTATAGGTGAGCTTGGTTTGTTCAATTCATAGGGATAAGAAGGATCCACTGGGAAGACTAGACTAGTATCTTCATTAGCTAGAAGCAATTAGTTTCCACTAGCCTCATTCGAAGAACGAACAAGAAAAGGGTTACTGTTTAGGTAGGATAGATGGATGTGGCCCAATGGCTAAAGCTCTACCATCTTCTTGTAGACTGAACTCTCTTCTCTTTAGGCTCCAAGTTGTTTTTGGGTGGGATGGTCGAATTTTTCTTCGCCACTAGTGGCAACGAAGTTCTTGGTAATTAGCAAGGGGGAAAGAAGATCTCTACTCATTTCATTCATTCAGTGCTTGCGGTGAGGTGCGACCCACAACAAACGAATGGGGAAAGCTTGTTTTGCTTGCTGTAGCCCTATTTTACTAGATTAGGCTTAGTAATCGTAAGCTATTTAAATTAAATAGGCTCACAACTTCGCCAGAAGCGAGAAGGGGGGCTAGGGAAGGCCGACGACTACATGAAGGAAAAGCTATCGTAAAAGCTTTACCCCTTGCTCTAAAGAAATTGTTATGAACTGACTAAATGACTAGATTCTCCAGGCTAAGCTAATAGTCTTAGTTCCCTTCAATTAAATCAATCAAAAATATTTTTGATTGATTCAGGGCGCTACCCCCTCTTAGAATTAGAACCCATTGAGGGGGGCCTCGGCCCGGGAAGGGGAGAGTGGCCGACTAGTTAAAAGTGACAGACTGTAAATCTGTTGAAGTTTTTCTACGTAGGTTCAAATCCTGCCTCTCCCACTTGTTTGTTGTAAACTTCAGAGAAGAGAAAAGAGGCATTCATCAACGTAAGAAGGCCAACCGAGCGAAGCTCTTTCTTTTTTTGGTTGTGCCATGAAGTGAAATTGTATCATATGTTAGTTAGAGAGGTTGGAGAACTACTACGATCTATAGATTCCCCATCTATATCCAAACCCAACGAGAATAGAAGCGAGTCGCTTCCGGCTTATCTTGTAGTCATAGTCTTTTAGCTTATGTAGTCGTCGGCCTTCCCATATGCATGCGTCTGCTAGAATGCCTCATTGTTCAGGACAAAGCCAAGCTGATACATATGATAGGCGAAGGAAAGACCCCATTTCATAGCACCTGGGGAAAGAAAGTGTGATCGATGATTGGAGAGGAGAGGTGGAAGAAAAGGCTCGGGATGGATTTAGGAGTCTTTGTGCGAGCCGTATGTGATGAAAGTCGCACGTACAGTAACGAGAGGGGTTTGTGTCTATACGTGTAGTGTGGTCCTTGGGCCTACCCACCCTATTTGTTCCATGATCTATGGGTCTATTGGAGCTACCCACTTCGATCAATTAGCCAAGATTTTGACTGGATATGAAATCACTGGTGCTCGATCTAGTGGAATTTTTATGGGGATTCTATTTATCACTGTTGGATTCCTATTCAAGATCATTGCAGCTCCTTTTTGGGCAGCTGTAGGATGGACGACCACCTATAGGTGGTAGGGTAGCATGGGTGGTACCGCTCAGATTGCAGCCAATTTTCCTAGCCTCAGCAGGTCGGGGTTAGAGCGCGTGAAACTCATCACTACCTCGTAAGGGCATTGAGACCATAACATGTTCCACGAAAGCGCCACTTTCTTTGTAGTATTATCACACAGCTGCCCGCCTGGAAGAGCCACTCGCTTTGTAGTATTGTTACACAAGATAAGCATGCCACCCGCCTGCTGGCCAAGCGAATCGAAGTTCTATTCCAGTCAATTGTCCACCTAGTCAAGTGCAAAAAACACTGTAGAATCACGCAACACATGCTGTTGGTGTGCATCTTGCTCATGAGGAAAGAAAGAAGAGCGACAAAGTTAAGTTCATATTTGACTGTTTGCAGTATGGGAGCAGATTACACAAAAAATCCCTGGGAACAATGAAACAAAAAGATATCTCGGTAACGAAAACTATAGGGGGCTGTATTGGTGAGATTCAACAGTAAACAACTGCCCAAAAGAAAAACCGCCTGGAAGTCCGAGGACCTTTAGTACTTTACTCTACCCCCTAACTAGCAGCCTTCGCGCCAAGGAAGACCACCCTTGTCCCTTTCCTTTTTCCATTCCGCTTCCTTCTTTGCTTTGTTCCAATAAAGTCTCAGGCAAAGTGGTTCGTATGCCTACTTTACCTACTTGACGAAAGGGAACGCACTTTGTTTCATTTCTGGGTTTATGGATTGGATTCAGTCAGCGTCATGACATAATCAAAAGGAAGGAGTGACGCTTTGGTTACTGGCGAACGCTTCCAAAGGCGACCCTCTCAAGTTTCCGACTATTTCCGTCATTGAAGTAGCCTTTCGTCGCCCTACCAAATGAAAGAAGTCACTATCAAAGAACTCGCCCTATTGAAGTACCAAAGGTGCACTCAGCCTGGTGACTAAAAAATGGGTTTGCCCTTGAATTGAAGTGATGAGGTCGCAAAGAGGGAAGTAGGGCTCCTATTGACTAAAAGTTGGTTCTTCATTTTCCTTTAGAATGAAAGTAGCTATGAAGCCCCTACTACTTACTTTGTTTGATTCAAAAGGCGAAAATCCCACCCAACTAGTCGTATGGGGTGGGGTGCTTGTGATAAGCTGCCTTCGATATGAGGAATTCCTAAAAAAAAGGCAAAGTCCGGTATTTGACGAAGATCTTTCTATCAATAGATAGGAATGAGTGCTCGATATAGGGGATATGATCCATCTGCTCTTTATCTCTCAATTTTGTTAGAGAGAGCATATATAATGATAGAAAAAAGAATCAGGAGATAATAAAGGATAGATTTGGAAGATTTGGAAGTGAGAGAGCTGGATATAAGGATATAAGGGCTTGGGTCCTTGTATCAGCCACGAGGCCGTTTCTAGTGGGAGACCATGGGAGAAGCAAAGCCGTGAGGGCCCTGTGCCTGCATGCCAGGGATTGCCAATAGCGGACAATATCGTGGTAGTAACGGCTTGGTGAGACTCTGCGTGGGCTCCACGTGGGGAGTTGGGTCGTTACAAATGGTATCAGAGCCAGTCTTCCCTTGTGCTCGTGCCCGCGAGGGCACGGGGCTCCTTAAGGGGGCTGGAATGTGGTAATACAATCCCACATCGGAAGATTTAGAAGTGAGAGAGCTGGATATAAGGGCTTGGGTTCTTGTATCAGCCACGAGGCCTTTTCCCGTGGGAGACCATGGGATAAACAAAGCCGTGAGGGCCCTGTGCTTGCAGGCCAAGGATTGCCAATAGCCGACAATATCGTGGTAGTGACGGCTCGGTGAGACTCTGCGTGGGCTCCACGTGGGGAGTCAGGTCGTTATAGTACGTCTAACATATAAACTTGTATATAATGGGACCGAAGTTGGCCCAGCTGGAGATCATGCACCCGATAGAAGAAAAACGTAAGCCTTCTTGTAGAATATAGAGGACCTACCCAAAAAGGACCTCTATTTAGACCCTTTTTGAACCACTAATGGGACCACGTGAACGCGGGTTATCCTAGTTTATCCTGACGAGACAAGACTCCAACATCGAATATGAGTAGAGGGTAGGAAAGGATAGAAAGGTAGTTTCCTCTAGCAAGGGAGATGACTTCTTCCTCGCCCTTTGAAGAGTGAATAACAAGCGCTTAGAATCAAGCTCTTAGAGTACTCGTTTAGACCTGAAAACTACATTTTTCTTTTTGAAAATGGATTTATAAACCTCGCCTTGATGTTGGAGCTAGAGCAGGCCTCTCCAGCCTACGATGGGGTTAGTTAGGATGAGTGGATAAATCTACCAGCAAGCAAGATCTTGCTAGGCTTAAGCATTCAAAGAAAGAAGGCACATTGAGAGAAGTAATCGCTAGTTTCTCTTTCCTATGAAAGAAATGGCTGGCCTGGGCCTTTCTAACCTGCCGTGTTTGCTTGTCTGAAGTAGTACTCCCAGTCTAAGGCAAATAGCACTGCATACCCTCAACAATGTGAATGTGCAGCAGACACATCTACATCCAAATCCGATGAAGAACTGATGGAGAATCTGCGACTAAAGAAGAAGGCCTTGCCCCCTATCGGGATGGCCAGGCGTAAGGACCGTCCTGGGAGCGTGTTTCGTAACTAGGGCAGGGAAAATAAGAAAATGCACACCATAAGCTCTCGTATTAGCTGTTTACGAATCGAATGCCCTCTTAGGCAGCTCGACAAGAAGCTCTTTGGTTTGCTTGAATGCCTTATCTTTTCTCTCGTCCCTTGTTTATTTGATTCAACTCCTGAATGCCATTCTATTCATATATAAAATAGAATAGTTGGGATAGGAATGAAGCCAATGATGTCCCCAAACGATAAGGCAGATCTTTATATGTATATAAAAGAGAGTTGGTTACTTTCCACTCCAACTAATTGGGCTCTTATTTGTTGTAGTGTAACTCATTGTCGATGAGGAAAAACCTGGTGCCCGCTTTATCTCTACCAATAGAAAAGAATGCATATTCGACAAAGTAGTTATTAACAAGTTCAATACTCTCCTAAACTGTGCGGGTGTGGTAGGCTGATCTTCCTTATTCCGATGTTTTTGTTGCTATTGATCAAACCCTGTTACTATTCTCGAGAGGAGAAAGATAAAGATAGATAGGGCGAGTTATAAGATCTATAAATAACTTAGTGCTTTAAAGATGACAAGTCACGCCCTGTAAGGTTAGACGGTCAATCATCGGTTCAATTCTGCTCGTACCCTTTCTTTTTCTTTGCTTGACTGATTGGATTGAATGTAATAGAATTTTCCTAATTGGTAGAAGGCAAGACAGTCGAAAGCATACTATGAGATAGGTTCTAGTTCCATCTGTGCTTACTTGACTCTAGAAAATACTACTTCCTTCTTATACGTTCCTCGATGGGTAAAGCCTTTCATGTAGATGAGGGATAGTGAAAGAGGTTTCCCATAAGAGGAGAGAGAGAAGGGAAAGGGATAAGCAAGAAGGAATCTTGAACTATTTTCACTCGTGCCTTTGTTGTTGTTGTCTAACTGAAGCACTAATTAACTTTCCAAAGCTAGAAGTGCTAGAAAGAAAGAGTCAATAGTGAAGTCAAGAATGACCTTAAGGTAGGGGCCTTCACGGCTTGATGTGTTACAAGCCGCAGAAATGCCATTATCAATTATTATGAGTTGATCCTCCATTCCCATTTTTCAAAGAAAACAAAATGTGACCCCGAAAATCTCTCGTACTTGAAAAATAGATGCCCTATAGCCCATTAATTTACTCTTAAATTAAATAGTTGATTCAATCAATCTTCCTTGAACGAAAAGCAGCTGATTGGTAATTAATTCGCGCTTTAGTGGGAGTCGAACCCACCACATAGGCTTTTTTCCTTGTTTTGATCAAACAAAAAAAATTATTGAGACTAAATCAGCTTCCATATTCTAGCTTCCTAATCTAATTGCCTTCTCGGCTTCGCTGTCTGTCTTGGTTAACCTTATGGCCAAGCCAGGACTTGCCCTGAAGACAACCTATTCGAACCAGATATATAGCTGGAAAATGTTAGAGGGATTGTGTTAAGCAAAGAAAATAGGTGTCTTAGTACACAACCTACCCTAGGATGCATGAGAACTACATATACTAAATATGTTCGAAGAGGGAAGAGAAATATCTTTTTTTTTGAGAAGTGATCGATACAAAACTAAAAGCAGGTGATCTTAGGCCTGGGAACTGGAGGGATCACTCGGGCATAGATTGCCCCAAAATCGCACCTTAAGGAAGGCAGACGACCTTTGCTCGCTCCCCAGCTTCACTAACAAAGTCTTAGGGTGGTGACTGGTCCAACAGAATAGGAAACTACTAGGGTCAGATTTCAATAGATCAAAGTAATGAACTCAATAATGAACCAGTTGAAGATCTTTCTTGGCGGAACGATCTTGAGTAGGAGAAGAATGTTATGGGTTTCTTTTCTTAACTCGACCTGTTCGTGCTGCGGAGCAAACACCTACTTTAAGGAGAAAGAAAGACTTTCCTAACGTGAATTCAAGCCAGTACATCATAAATCAAAATAGAAGCTTCAGTTTCTTGTTTATCTATGGAATACCACATTGTTACTGACCTTTTAAATAAAGCCTTTCCCTATGATGAGCTAGACTTCCCACTCGTAAGGGTAAGGGTGTAGATATCATTGATTCGACGAATCTTGTCCTTCGTCTTTCGCGTGTTGAAATAATTTACCTGGTATGAAAAGTGAGCCTAAATTGAATTGGAAGTCCGATGAGTTTGCGCGACGTTTAAGGTTTACCTTGCCTCGAGAGCTAGGGAACATGGTTGGTGCCCTATTCAGCAGAGCGATTCAAAGCGCGCGTGTTGAGCTTCAGTGGAAAAAGATGTTGATTCTCATTTCTCTTATGTCGAAAGATATATCCCACAAAGAAGAATACCCAGCGAGAGTATAGGTTATTTTGCTCCCCTCAGTCACGGAGGTTAAGTCTGTTCGACTTTAAGCTTGGCTAGGGCATTGGAAAAGAAGTGACGTGTCCTTATCTGAACCACTACATACTCCAACAAGGAAGCCATCTCGTATCTAAAGAAAGAGGGAAACTTGTTTTGAACCCAGATAGAAGGAAACTAAATATTTCGGCTTTGCTTAACACAAGTAGATCGAAAGAGTTAGAAAGAAAAAAGAAAATATCTTATCTTTCTAGCTCAAATTGTACAGTCTCGTGCAAACTTCTTGATGAATGGCATATTAACTCGATCTCTATTTTTTGCAGGTAGTGTTCGAAATCGCTGATGTCTGGTCCATGCCAAGTAGCTAACGGACTCAGAACCAATGCTAGGGAAAGTTCCGTAATTGTACGACTCGCTCTAGTCCCATAACCATTCGGAAGGGAAGGGCTTTGGCAAAAGAAAGAAAGCGGGATATCAATCCACTATGAACAAGAAATAAGAGGCATTTCTTATCTTTCAAACTTCCTACTTGGTTAGTTGAGAACAAAGTAAAATGAGCGTAGCCAAGTGGCTAAGGCATGAGTCTGCTCCACTCCCCTTTGTCCTGCACCAAAGTAGCTTTATATAAGAAAGTGAAAGAACCGATTGTTACAGACGACCAGATCGAGGGAAGGCAACTGAAACCGGAGAATGAGGCAAATTTTCTCTTTAAGGCAATAAGTTTGCAGCCCTGGCCAATATGGGGATTGAAAATCCTGATCCTAAACCCTTATCTCAACCTCTTGTTTTGCATTCTCTTACTCAAGTGACCCCATTTGTTCTAAACCCTAATCACCTTACAATGCCACCACCACAACCCCCTGACCTATCTATGTCCGTGGTGTATAATAGCCAATCTCCCCATCTGCATATCCATATTCTTTCTTCCATGCACCAATGCATCACTTTTATGGTTAATGGGAACAGTTCGAACCCGTGGATGTGCTCTACAGTTTATGCAAGTCCTAGTACTATGATTCGGGAGCAATTGTGGAATCATCTAAGGGACTTATTCACTCTGTATAATCAGCCCAGGCTTTCTTTCTTCCCCAATAGCTCTCTGAATTCCAAGACTTCTAGCACTGGTTGTCCTGCCTTTGTTGGTGAAGGTGGAATCTTCTCACTCAGACTAAGGTATGTAAACCCCTACCTGATCCATTGAATCGATTGAGACTGTTAGTGTCACATTCCTATACCAGCATACAGAACAACCACTACATTGACTAGGCTTATAGCCATAGATTACCCTACACTAAGAAGGTCCTAAGGGTTTGGTTGTTCGACGATTCAAGTGGTATGTGAGTTGGGTTTAGAATGTCATCAGACAGTTCGGTTCCTATCTACCGTTGGTGTTAAAGGGAGAACTGCGAGGAGCCAACCCTAGTACGAGAGGACTGGGTTGGACCAACCTATGGTATACCGGTTGTTATGACAATAGCAACACCAGGCAGCTAAGTTGGTATGGAAGAACAGCTACGCCGTGGGAAATCCTTCTCTATACAAGTTCTCGATAGGCGAGAGGTGTAAGCACCGTGAGGTGTGAAGCGATCTTGTACTAAACGAAATGACTTTCACTTTCCATAACCAAAATGAAAGAAAGTCAACCTATTCCTGCAATTGTTGTCAGTCTCGCTACCTCTTTTAGTTGCCGCCCCCTACTTGCTCATTCGCAATTACTACCACAAGAAAGTCGCCCTTATCTCTAAAGGGGCTTATGCACTCCATGACTTTTTTATGTTATGGGGTTTCGATGACTGAATTTAGCTGCCAATCGTAGGCAGAAGAAAAAGCCAAGTCTCATTTCTCTAATAATAAGGTAAGATTCATAGTTCCAACCTATATAAAGGGTTGTCGCCACCGCTTACTAAGCACTGGTTCTATCCCGGCCAAGCAACCAAAGCTGGGGACCTAGGTGGGAATAGTGAAAAAAAGAGAAGGGGAATAAGCGGGGTAAAGGAATTGGTCAACTCAACAGGCTCATGAACTGAAGACTGCATGTTCGGATCCTATTCCCGCCTAAGAACTTGAGATGATGGGGGAGCCGGCAGCCCGCACGTCATCGAAGCAGAAGTGGCAGGGAATGACTGGGTTCAGGCCAAGAGCTAGGGCTAAGTGCTCAAGTTACAGTTGTTGACTCGGAATTTGAAAATTCCTATGACCTGGCCTTTCTCAATACCAGGAAGCATCAAACATCACAGGCATACAAATGAAAGAAGGTTCAACCATTGACAGAAGGAAGATATCGAGTAGGCTAGTACCAATTCCTCCACATCAACAGCAAAATAGGACTTTCGATCAGTTAAACCATTAGAGGTAGGTTTTTACCAACCTTTTTTACTTGAATTGATCTTGGCAAGGTCGAGAGAGGAACAAAAATCATTATTGAAGGTGAACAGCCAGAACTAGAATGAGAATGAAAAGGCATAGTATAACAACTTTTTTGGGATTCAAACCGGGAAATTAGGGCATCATATAGTCAAGCCAGAGTCAAGGTGGAATTGTAATTTACATTGCCTTAGCTCAGGCTATTCAACTCATCTTATGCGCTTTTGAACGAACTCTAGCTCAAGGACTCTAGTCAAAGACAAAGAAGAAGCTAATTACGAGTGCTGCTATTACTTATTCAAACAATCCTAATGTCGATTTCAAGCATAAGTTAAGCCTGGGAAAGTAAATTCACAATCGGAAATGAAGAAAGAGATCAGGAACAAGCTTAACACATGCATTTCGGACTAGACAAGGTTGGGATCATGGGAGAGATTCTTATGGTGTGCTGGAAGGTTATATGTTTCTGGTACCTAGCCCTAGAAAGCAGGTTCTGTACCGAAATATAGGCGAAAGCTTTTTATTGCTTTCTTTCATTATTTATGTTACACTATGAAAGTAAAATCCTAGCTCTCATAGTCAGAGTAGCAATAGCAAGCGGTAGTTTACTCGCGAGAATAAGGGGTTCTTGTCGGACTCCTGCAGCCCACATCAAGACTATGTTCTACTTTGGTAGCTTTGGGCAAGGCAATACTAGTACTCAGTCGATCTTGCTAATGCTGTTTTTGGCTTTAGGACGAGTAAGGGAATGGCTTAGTGAGGTTTGAAGATGCTCGACCGATAGGGACAGGCTGGATGGAATTCAACTCCACTGATACGGAGAGGAAGGTAGACGCTTGACCTATAGGGAAAGGGTAGAAGATGTTCGACCGATATGGAGAGAAATAGAGTTGGAGGACTTCATATGAACGACCATCGCCCTGGTGGTGAGCGCTCAAACAAGATTTAGCGTGTATTGGGATAAATCCACAGTAAGACCACGAACATTGAATCTCTTATCAAACCCGGCAGAGCCCGTATGGGAGATCAGGGACTTTTGATAAGATATATCAACCCCAAGATCCCCTAGAGATGAGCTTTACACTAAGGCCACCTTCTCATCTGCAATAACAACATTGTCCCCTAGACAATGTAATCCTGGAAGACTCGACCCGAATATACTTGTTCTATCGCCCACCACACGAGTATATGGTGGGAGAAGGCAAAGAGAGGCCACGAAGCATAATAGCCAAGGCGCTGACCGGCAACAAATGAGCCTGCAGTAAACCACTTTACAAACGGTACCTCGAACTTATTCATAGCTAGAGTGGAATTCACTTGATGCGAAAGATCGATCAAAAAGGAAGCACATGACCCTAAACAAGAAGTACAATGGCCACCGATCAGTGGCTGACTTCAAGTCATAGGAGTAACATGTCTGCCTGCCTGTTAACCGGTTAAGAAGCTTTGCTTTGTCTGCCAAAAGGTGCCATCAGTAGGAAACCTTCGTAAGACAGCACAAAGCCACTCATGAATAGGTCTAAGAAGACGCTGATTCACATAGTTCTCTATGGCAAATACACGTCATTTTCCTGCCCCTTCTAGCGAGCAACCCAAACATCTTGTGACGATCCATTCATAGCCAATACCATGGGGAAGTACTGGGCCTACATAGGCTTGGTACCAATCCAAGGACCAACCTGAGAACAACTAATTAGCTGGGTCTAAGGCATATCATGTATAGTAGTGCCAGAGGGTCCCTTGTGACAATTATTGGCTGTACGCATGGACAAACTTCACCAAGAAAGTGAAAGAACCCATTTCATATGGGTAAATAGTGAAGCAAGACTTAGCTTTCGCTAAGACAGAATTGATGGCAAGTTGGTCGTACGCAGGATTTGTTCCAAGTTGGTTCCCACGTTATCCCTTAATAAAGGGGAATACGATCTATCAAGGGGTATTTTGATATCTATCAAATAAGGTAGCTTTTTAGCTATCCGATTGACCATCACGTCAGCTCGGTCCGCATCACGGACTGGTGAGGTCATTGGCTCAAATAAAAACTTATCAACCTTCTTCGCTACCAAGATAATTCTTGATAGAGAGAAGAAAAACAGCCAGTACTTGACCAATAGATCTGCAGTATCATCTTTTTGGTATATCTTTTGACGGATAAATGGAGGGATGTTGCGAGGATAACCCTTTAAGGTTAAAGAGACGGGAACATCCAGAAGCTCAGGAGGGCATTTATCTTTTCCATATGCTAATTTTAAAGAGCAAGCACATTGCTTTAGATAAAGCGCAACATGCAAAGCACCAGACTTTTGCATAAGCCACTGGACTTCCTTCGCATACAAGTAGACGGCTATGCACGACTCCTTTGTAAGACTATCAGCAGTCACTAATAAGATTGATTTTAAGAATCCCATTAGGACCAAAAAGTCTTCGAACAGCTGCCATCTCAATAGCGACACTTGAATTAGGGAAGGAAAGAGCTTTGTAAAGCGATTCATATCAATTAATTAACGCCCTCTTCCCTGCTAGTACCCCTGTCCTATTAAGGTTAGATGTGGGAATGCCCACCAAGGATAAAGATCAAATCAAAATATAATTAAGATCTATAGAGCTAGTAGGTGCAAATATGTTATCAATCTTTAGATTTACATTGGTGACCGGCTTGTTGTCCCGTGATTTCGTCACTAGACAAAGAGTCGATCCTCCACTAATTCTAGTATGCCGACACGAGGATCTCGCCTATATGGGATCCTTTGTTATGGGGAACCCTATAGGTAGGGGAGGGCACCTTGGTATGACCTAAGGAGTGGACTGTCGCTGAATTCCATCAAAATCCAATGAGCAACCCACCGAGGTTACAACAATCATGTTAGACAAAGAAGAGCCTTGGGATCCAGTCCCTTGGACAGACTGATCCTTCACCTTATTAGACAACAGCGAAATGTACAACTCAATGTTAATCAAAGTTGGTACACTCCACATCTTAGAAAGAAGGGCTGGCAAGCTTGCGAGGGTTGGTAATGGCATGTAATGTGAATCCTTATGTAAATGGCCTCCTGTCTTTGTTTGTGTTGTGTAGTATGATGTCCATGATGTCTTTGACTCTTGTTCCTTAACTCATCCCTTCGTGTAGCCCACGGAGCAGTTCGTAGGTTAGCTCGTTAATAAAGCAAGGAAATCCTACTAGCGGTAGCGGTTGTACCTTTGACCTATGTAACGCCGATTCTTTGATCATCGCATTCATTATTGATTCATATTATCTCCTCAGGCTGGAAGTCTCAAAGCTCTTTTGCTATCATTGACGAACCTGAGAATTTTGATAAAAGTAGTTATCTGATTGACGCAATTTGACAATTAACGGATGTGTCACCTTCTAAACCTACTTTTCTTGAGCCAATAGACTACGACCTGGATTAACAAAATCCATCCCCGTTTGAGTAGAGACTTCCGAAGAAGTTTTCAAAGCAAGGGAGGAATTCACTTCTAGTTACCTATTCAATAGCAATGATGTCTGATCGCCGTCACGAGATTTGTTTGCAGCTACTATGGCTAATCAATTTCCTGCTTTCATTCGATTTGATTGAAGACTCGAATCTTAATGCAATCTGAAAGCAGATCAAGGAATCCCCTAGTAGTGGTAGTTGGGTTGGTGAAATCCGATAATCGATTGGCTTTCGAAAGGCTTTCCTAGCCGTCACATTGTAACTGAAAGTCCTGCCTACTTGTAGGCTTAGGGTAGTCCTCGAAAACCTTCTTCTTTTACTAGCTTGGGAAAGACCCGTAGGCTATGGATCCCACTAATGGAATAGGACTATAACAATACTTCTATGGTCTAGGTTCAAGGACAATAAAGATTGAGGCTTGGAGTATGTAAGGCTTCATGGACCCAATTTTTAGGGCTTTTAATGACCGACTCGTGTCTGTCCCAGGGATTGACCGGTCATACTACTAACTGAATTGCCCTAATATATGTATTTTTCCATAGAACTGAATCCATAGAAATCTTGGCTTAGTGCCATTACTGTAAGTGGAGGATGATTGGTATGGCAACGGTTTCATATGAACATGAATCAAGAGATTGGCTTGAAAGGATTTCCAACTAGCCATTGTACCTGAGATTGCGATAAGTCCATCTTCTTCTTTGGAGCTTGTTCTTGGTCCCAAGGGAAATGGGGTGACAAAGAGTAGCTTGCTTTTCCAATTGGATTATTGCTTGACTCGATGGGTAACTTGTAGTGGTTTGCCGAGGAAACTCTTGTTTTTCTTTCAGGAGTAGGTTGGTGGCATGGACACCTAGCCTTTTCTTATTTATAGTATTTGTTTGTTTGCTGGCACAGGTAGTAGATTCATTCTCCACTCCAACAGTAGCAGATGTAGAATCTGAAAGGTGGGATTCCCGGTGGATTGGATGCTTCTGTTAGAGCTTCTTCCCCTCTTGTCATTTAAGGGCACCTAACTTACAATCACTAGTGAAAGAGTGCCAATTGACCGAACTAGTGAATCTGTTTACTTCAATCTTTTTCATTTTCGTGAATACCACTCGAAAGTAGTCATTTTTCGGCTTGATAGCACAAGCACAATCCATCCATCTCCCTTCGAAAAGTGAGTAATAGGTGGAAGGACTGTAGATAGCAGGTAAGGTAAATGGATATGGATGGTAGTTGGGATCCCAAGTAGGAGAGCCAGCCAAGCCAGGAGAAAGAGGTAGTCTTTGACTACCCTTCTTTTGGGAGTTGGTTCTGGAATTCCATTAAGAGTTGCCGTTCCTCAATCTTCGAAATCTAGTCTAGTCCAGTGATAGAGGACTTGATACTTATCGTCGACAAGCCTTGATCTGTGCTAAAGACAGATTCTCTTATCGGCTGAGGAAATAAGTAGCCTGTAAGCTAGGTATGGGGCCATAACTGCTGCTACTGTTATACTCCCACACTCTAAGAGAGTCCTATTGTTGGCTTATCTTCTATGTAAGACCTCCTCAATGGGAGGATGCCTGAAAGGTATTGTTTTCTCAAGTCTAGTTGCAGTTCACTCTTTTCTTTCACTTATTTGTATAGCAGCTGAACTCAGATCCATTAGAGCATCTTTAAACCTCTCCCTCTGGTCGAGCTGCTCCACTCCTTGGCAGTTAGTCTATTACCTACCCCTGATCCCATTCCTTCTAGCTTAGGAACTTCTATTTTGAATCTAAGCTTGTACCAAGCTCCTTTCCGTGTACGCTATTCCATGCGATGTCTTTCACAAAGGTACAGGGATTTGATAATCGATAGAGCTGGTGAATCTTTTCTTCCCTCGTAGGAACTCAGTTTCTCTAATACATCAATATGGTAGATAGATCAGGTAGAAGATCAACCGCTAATCCGCTACTCTCGTTGTGTTTGATCGGCTTCAAAGCTTTTTCACTTTTTTCGCTTAGTGCTTCCACCAATGCCTGAATATTACTTTCGTCTATGTATGGGTTATTATATAAGCAATCCTTCTTCTATGGTGTTAGGCCTAGTTTCTTTCAACTAGCAACTAAGCGCTTCACCCATTAGTCTTTCTACTAAGCTCTTATTAGTTATTCACCTGAAGCCTGAGTTAAAGAATCCGTCGATTCCACATCCCTTGATTCCAATTCCACTATTGGAAGTGTTGTTATGATCGATTTTGCTTCTCCTCTTCATTAATAGCCTGGGAACTGAGATTCTTAATTAGAGTATGGCAGGTCCGTCACGCTTTGGACATGGTACAACAGGAAGAGAATTAGCAGAAATCAAAAGGGATTTACTCAAAATTACGCTTTGATACCTCCTAAAGTGAAATAGGCACGCACATGGGCAGAGAGTCTGCCTGAGTCGTACGGCCCCAAGTAACGCCTATTTTAGTGTAGCACCTGGGTTCAGCCTTCTCCTTGTTGAGTTTTGCTTCTGATCTCTCTCTGAGTCTCTAGTTCGTTACCTTTTACTACCGATCTTTTCCTTGCTGCTCGCTTCGTTTCTTTCGTTAGTTTCTTTCCTTTCTTTAAATAAACTAAAAAAAATACAATATGAACAGCAGGAAAAGAGTTTTAAATGATTGTAATCAGGGATGCTTCGAGCAAGAACTTAGACGGTATGCGATTGATCAAGTTGCGGTCAACACAGCTTCTGCTCAAACGAGGTACATTCATCCCAAACATTATAGCTCTAATCGTTTCCAACAAGTATCTTTTTTTCCTCTTAGCTATTCATACGCACAAGATCTCTGATGAATAGTGCCTCTAGAAATAAGATATTGAGAAAATTTCATGGACATGTATTCTCCTCCAGAATCAGATTGTCAAATTATTATTTTTGCATTTGAAATAATGTCTAGCTTGTCTATTGTGTGTCGTTCACTCCAACATGGCAAAATTTTGTAAATGTTCATGAAGAATTAAAGTGCTTCTTGATGGACTAGGAATGTCAGATAATTATTAGTGGTGTAGAAGGTAAACCGGAGGATGCGGCGAGTAAGAAGCTATTTTCATGTTGTTTTGGTCTAGTAGGGCTATATGCAGGCGATCATAGTGTTTGTAGCTAATAAGATACGCCTCCATATATATTATATGGGGGCATTACAGACCCAAGAAAGGCATGGCGTACTATGAGCGAAGTTAATGAACATGCGCTCGCAAGTAAACGTCAGTGCCTGAAGATTGAACAACATGGCGTGAAGCGGGGTAGTTTGATTCTTGTTACTGTATTAAGGTGAAGAACCTTTGTGATCAGCTGAAGGCTCTTGGTATGAAAAACTATGATGCCGATAATCTTAGTCAGATCATGAAGGGTATAAATTTCAAAATCTGATGGGATAAGGAAGTCTTTGCTACTGCATCAACATAGCCCTTCCTTATTTTCTTAACGCAAAGGTGCATGATAAGACGTTTACGTATAGGTGGCTGAGCCTGTCTAGACAAAGTATAGATCTTAATCTTAGGAATATACTTTTGTTCACTTCTACGTCCAAATTCAATTTAAGGGGAAGGCAAAAGTAGGATCAGGGAGCTCTTCCAAGTACTCTACTGGAAGGATTCCTCTTTGGCTGATAGGTACTATAACTGGTATTCCTATGATCGGTTTTGCGGTTCATATTTCGGATTGGGTTCATCCCCTTTTATATCAATAGGGCTCGAAATAGGCTGTGTCGAGAGTGTAATTATGACTTTCGGGCTCTTTCCCCAGCCAGTCACCCCTGTGTGGGAGGGGTCAAACTTGGAGACTTATCATTTGTGGGGAATCAAACTATCACCCAACTTGTATACTGGTTCTACATATCAAATTAGGGAGTTCCGGTTTTCTAAGGATTCCCTATTGCTGGCATAGTAGGGACTACAAAAACCATAGTTGCATAGAAATTGCCTGCCGGACAGAGGACTGTTGGTCCAATTAATTACACAATTCTTTATTAACGACCTGGCGGTAAAAAAAATTTCTATCTTTTTTCAGCCCTCTGTACGCCTTCGACAATGAGATTTCAAAAGATGATTCTTTCCCCATTGCTTCCTGACGAATGATTGATAGGAACGGATTGCATGGGCTTCCTTTCATCCGATCAACTCATACCTCCCAGCCTTCTCTCTAGGATCTCATTCAATAGATCCAACCCATTTCTAGGGTAAGGAAGATAGAGGAGTTCGTCCCCCACTTCCTTTGTTCCACTGGCTCCAAAGATCAAGAATTCAAGATAGAAAGAAAGATTGGTTGGTGGGCTATTAAATCCCCTATCACAACAAGGAGGATAGCGAAAAGGCGAGTAGGTATAGCTTCATTGTTTATCTTCCCATCGCTACCGGATGAGTGAACTCTACCTGCCTATGCTGGATGGGATCACCCTTAACCTTTAGTCCTTGGCGGAGCATATCTTGAGATAAGATTGAATCCCCTACAAAGCCAAGTTGTATTAGGAGAATAGGTATGACTTGTTGTGTTTTTTCCCTTATGTGGTCTTTCATCGAGGAAAGCAGACTTGACAGGCCCAAGTCTTCATTTGTAGGACTTTCTTTGATGGTTCATCATGTAAGCATGGGTCTTTCATTCGGGCCCTCTTGGGATACCCTGTGGGCCAATGCGCATAAGATTGGGCTTTGTTAATGCATCTCATTTGACGACTCAGTACATGGAAGTCACGAGTCCATTGGCATAGAATATAGAATCTTTTCTACATAAGTTGGTTGTGCAAATTTGTTTGTTCATACAAGCAGTGTGATTTGGGGATATTTTGTTTGCTCCCCAAGGTAGCGAAGCAAGCCCGTTTTTCATTAAAAAGGAAGGAGAGTATTTGTGAAACCCCATTTTTCTATCTTATCTCGATTTGCGTGCTTTACCTCATTTTGCATGAATTGACTTGTTTATGTGCTATATGACTTAGAATGTGTTAAATATGTGATTAATACTCCTAATACATGCTAAGTGTGCATTCATGAAATTTTCATCAAAAAACAGAATCAGAAATTTTATCGTCAATTTTTATGAATAGTATTTTGGACGCACGTTCGCTAAAATTTTTACACAGGAGTTTTAAGTGTTTCAAAACCTAGTCCTTGGACATTAATAGACCTATGTTGGATTAAAATGGATTTCAAATAGGCTTAAGAATTTAAAAGAGTTTTTACACCGTCTTTTGTGAAAATTGAGTTTTGAGCCGACTTAGGTGGAATTGTTTGAATGTAAAACTTCTTGTCACCTAAAAATAAATTACTTGGGATAGTTTAGGTGTTGCATAAATGTTTTGAGCAAAGAAATATCTAAAATGAATTAAAAGACAAGAAAATACTAAAAATAACAAGTTTTCACCTTTGACTTTGATTTAATTTGTTTGACTTTGCATAATATAACATCAACACACACTTGAAAAGCACAAAACACACACATTTTACACCTACATGGCTAAGAGCTTCAAGGGAGAAAAGAGAAGTTGATTTTCAAGGTTTTCAAAGTAAAATCTCATAGAAAAGGCTAGTTTTGTCTGTAGTTTTTCGTACCGAGTTGGATTCCGCTTGTTGGGCACGCATAGCACGTATATCTAGGCTTGTTTCGAATCAAAGGTGAGAGAAAAATTCTAGATCTCAAAATATCATTTTATGTTTTTGCATATAATTGAATTTTGAACCGTTAGAATGTTAATTTGAAGTTATATTATTGCTCAATGCATGCTAAGGATCGATTATATGTATTCTTATGAGATTTGAACCGTTGTAGCATAAATTTTTATTTTCGGGTATTTAAAGTTGATAGTTTGACCAATTGTTGAATATTTTGAATTGTAGTAGTTGGAATCGATTGCCGTCAATTTTTAAAAGTTTGTAAAATAAGGGGCAGTGCTGTTGTAATGCCAAAATTTTGATTGAGATGTTGGTCCAAAAATCCAAAAATTTCAGCCTAGGTGCATTGAGGTTTTACGGTTGTTGGGATTGATTTCAATAAAGTTTGGTTGGTTTCCGAGGGGCTAATGTAGATGATTGAGTGGGTGAATGATAGGAACTGGTTTGGAGTTGTTTGGATTAGTATAATGTAAGTTATGATTATTATAAGTTTAGGTTGTCTTTCTTTAAAATGTTGTTATATGCCTTTAGATGATCGGGTGGTGTTTGAGTGATTGAGCTGTGAGTTGTTGATTGTTAGATTAGGGTTTGGTTATGTGTCTAATGCATGTTAAGTTGGGTAACCTACTTAGTCATCTAAATTAATTGTTTCATGATTATATAGTTGATGATTGTTAAATGTTGTTTAATTGATTGTTGTTACAAAACTGTGCGGAGCACGCTCGGGGTTAATCCGGGGGGTTACATTGTTAATTGATTGTTATTGTTATTATGAGTCACGAGTCGGGCAACCAATGTTGTTGACTTCAAGAATTGGTATTGTTATTGTTATTATGAGTTGGGAGTCGGGCAACCAATGTTGTTGACTTCTCGAATTGAGTCCCATTGTTGTGAGCTTTGATAATGTTGTGTTACCTCGGGAGGCATCCTGGGCTGCGGGCACAGTTATCATTGCTAATCCCTATCTCGCATTGGCAGGGAGGCCATGGGGTGTGGGTCTAGGTCAAGGTACCTCAGGATTGTGTCATTGAGTTTGAAGGAGTTGATGAGCATTGAATTGGTGTATGGAGCTTCATTAGTAAATGTATCGTATCCTTATTGTGTGTTTACAATTATTGCTATTGTTGCATTTATAATGATATTAACGTTCATTGTGTGTTTACTGCTCAAAGGATGATTTCCAAGGAGTATAGTAAATACGGTTAGAGATCTATCGGATCCTCACTGGGCTTGTTTTATATAAGCTCACTCTCAATTATTGCATGCATACAGGTGTTACTGAGCCTGACTACGGGTATGTGCCTCTTGAAGAGGGAAATGTGCCGTATGTGGATGAGTCTTATGTGCAGGAGTCATTGCCATAAGATTGTCTTAGTTGTTGTAACACAATGTATTATATAACCTATCTTAATATAAAAACATGTATGTTGATTTAGTAGTCTTTATTTTGATCATGACTAGATGGCTAAGTCGATTATAATCTATTTTGAAATGAATGTGTAGCCTATGTATTATGTTGGAACAGAGGCGCGTAACTATGAAGGAATTGATGAAAGAATGTTTAATGTATGAAGTGGTTGTGTTATATGTTGTTAATTTGATTGTGGAGTTGGTTGGTGATTTATGGAGGTTGATGTATGTTGTTCTTAAGGGTTGGTTTAGAGCCTTGATGTTCATGTTACTGTCGTTATGCTGCTGAAATTCCGTTCCGTCCTGACTGATTGTAGGAGGGGTCAAGTTGGGGCGTGACATTTAGTGGTATCGGAGCTTATGTTTAGCTGTCAGCCGGGGTATCCTCGGAATGTGGGTAGTGGTCCAAGCATGCAAGTATGTATGAAGTGAAAAGAAAAGATAACTATGTGTTAATATGATTAAATGATTAAGTGATTATGTGATTTAGTGACTATGTGATTATGTGATCAATTTGTTTATCTGATTGATACCTAAGTGATTTATGTGCTTTATATGAGTTTGTTGCTTATGTGTTAATAATTGTCTATAGCCTGTCTATGTGCTATAACCTGCGCTAACTCTTTGATTAGTAGAATGACTGGTAGACCGAGAACGAGTGGTAGGCCCGAAGCAGTTGACGAGGTTCCAGGTAATGTGGCACCGGGCCAAGAAAGGGGTGATGATCATTTTGAAGCAGCCATGGATAGGATAGTTGAGGTTATGGCCGGTTAGGCACAGTTGCTAGCAGGGTAGGCTGCCCAAGCTCAGACTTTGTAGGCACATATACTAAACATACAGGGTGGATACCACGGGCGTGGTACACTGAAGGAGTTCTTGGGGTATTATCTGCCGAGATTTCAAGGGGAGCCAGATGATCAGAAAGCTGAGGCATGGATTAGTAAAGTGGAGAAAATATTTGACCCTATGGATTATACTGATGAAAGAAAGGTCACCTTTGCTGTTTATTTGTTTGATGATGAGGCATATGAGTGGTGGCGCATGGTGAAATCTAGTTGGGAGACCCAAAGTATTCCGTATGTCTGTGATACCTTTCTGAGAGCTTTCCGGACGAAGTATGTCCCGAGGATTGCACAGGAGAAGAGAGAGGCTGAGTTTCTGTCTCTAGTTCAAGGGGATGCTTTAGTGGCTCAGTATGAGGCTACATTTACTAGACTATCCTAGTATACACAAGAGATTGTGGCTAATGAGGAGCGCAAGACTCGTAGGTTTACGTTGGGTTTGAGGCCCGAGATTCAGGATGCGATGGCCCTGAATCAGTATGATATACTTACTGAGGCCTTTGATGCAGCTTCTAGGTTAAAGAAGAGAAAGGTAGATCAAATCGGACCTAGTCAGCCTAGCAAGAGGCCCTTTTAGCCGCAGGGTCAGTAGGGTATGTATAGACCTTCGGTATAGCAGGGTGGTTACAAGCCTGCAGTGCAGTAGGGTTCTTTCAGATCGCAGGGTCAGCAGGGTTACTATCGACCTCAGTGTCAACAGGGGTCTTATCAGGCTCAGTCGCAGTATAGGTCGGCCCAATCTCAGCGTTGGTATAGGCCTAGTGTTGCATCACCTCAGCAGCAAGCTGGTATAGCTGCTTATTCAGTTTTTGGGTCTTCTGGAGGCAGCGTCAGTACACCGATACCGCTGTGTACTTATTGTAAACGTACAGGTCATGTGGAGGCCAACTGTCAGAAGAAGGCAGGGACGTGTTTAAGTTGCGGTAGCAACCAACACCGGGCGAGGGATTGCCCCAGGTATCAGAGTTCTACGGGTCAGCTAGTAGTCCAGGGTTATCAAGGTGGACTTGCAAGTAGTACACCTCAGCAACAGCGGGCTCAGGCTCGAGCCTACGTAGTGGACTTGGAAGAATTGCCAGAGGCGGCAGCAGTGCTGAAAGGTAACTTACTTATTCTCAACCAATTAAATATTATATCTCCTTGAGTGCAACGTGCTAAAATGTGAGCAGAGAGTTTGCCTTATACGATTAAAGTTAGCACGTGCATCATATTAGTTGGTGACTGAGTAGTATATGACGCTGAGGCATATGAAATTCCGATTAGGGGTCAAACTACTTTATGACTATACCTTGATTATTGAGATTCTTATTTGCTGATTTTATACGGCATTCTTCCTCGAGATTTCTATATGGAGATTCTTATTCAGCATACTTCGTTGGACTTCTTCTATGGTATTTTCTATGCGTTATTCTTATGTGGAATTCTTATACGGTATTATCCGGAGTTCTTATATTGTGATTATTATTCGGTATTCTCGCTTGGTGATCTTGTTGAAGTTCTTCCTTGGTATTCTTGGTTGGTACTCTATTACGGGATCTATGTTTGGCATTTTCTTCGGTAATTATGTGAGATTCTCATATGAAAGTCTTAGTCGGTGTTCTTATTCAGCGTTCCTATTCAAGCTTCTTGTTCGGTATTCCTAGTTGACATACTTGGTATTCAGAATTTGGTTTTCAGACTTTTCATTCCGCATGTTTAAGCTAGCAGTACTTGAGTGAATAATTGCGAGGACGCAATTATTTTAAGAGGGTAAGAATGTGAAACCTCACTTTTCTATCTTATCTCGATTTGCGTGCTTTAATCTCGGTTTGCGTGAATTGACCTGTTTATGTGCTATAGGACTTAGAATGTGTTAAATATGTGATTAATACTCCTAATACATGCTAAGTGTGCATTCACGAAATTTTCATCAAAAAACGGAATCAGAAATTTTATCGTCGATTTTTGTGAATAGTGTTTTGGATGCATGTCCGCTAAAATTTTTACACAGGTGTTTTAAGTGTTTCAAAACCTAGTCCTCGGACATTAATAGACCTGTGTTTGATTACAACGAATTTCAAATCGGATTAGGAATTTAAAAGAGTTTTTACATTGTCTTTTGTGAAAATCGAGTTTTGAGCCGACTCGAGTGGAATTGTTTGAATGCAAAACTTCTTGTCACCTAAAAATAAATTACTTGAGATAGTTTTGGTATTGCATAAATGTTTTGAGCAAAGAAATAGCTAAAATGAATTAAAAGACAAGAAAATACTAAAAATAACTAGTTTTCACCTTTGACCTTGATTAAATTTGTTTGACTTTGCACAATATAACATCAACACACACTTGCAAAGCACAAAACATACTCATTTTACACCTACATGGCCGAGAGCTTCAAGGGAGAAAAGAGAAGGTGATTTTCAAGGTTTTCAAAGCAAAAGTTCATAGAAAATGCTAGTTTTTGTTCGTAGTTTTTCGTACCGAGTTGGATTCCGCTTGTTGGGCACGCATAGCATGCATATCTAGGCTTGTTTCGGATCAAAGGTGAGAGAAAAATTCTAGATCTCAAATTTTCATTTTTATGTTTTTGCATATAATTTAATTTTGAACCATTAGATTGTTAATTTGAAGTTATATTATTGCTCAGTGCATGCTAAGGATCGATTATATATATTCTTATGAGATTTGAACTGTTGTAGCATAAATTTTTATTTTCAGGTACTTACAGTTGATAGTTTGGCCAATTGTTGAATATTTTGAGTTGTAGTGGTTGGAATCGATTGCCGTCGATTCTAAAAGTTTGTAAAATACGGGGTAGTGCCGTTGTAATGCCGAAATTATGATTGAGATGTTGGTCCGAAAATTTGGAAATTTCAGCCTAGGTGCATTGAGGTTTTAGGGTTGTTGGGCTTGATTTGAATGAAGTTTGGTTGGTTTCCGAGGGGGCTAATGTAGATGATTGAGTGGGTGAATGATAGGAACTGGTTGGGAGTTGTTTGGATTAGTATAATGTAAGTTATGATTATTAGAAGTTTAGGTTGTCTTTCTTTAAAATGTTGTTATATGCCTTTAGATGATCAGGTGGTGTTTCAGTGATTGAACTATGAGTTGTTGATGGTTAGATTAGGGTTTGGTTGTGTGTCTAATGCATGTTAAGTTGGGTGGCCTACTTTGTCATCTAACTTAATTGTTTCATGATTATATAGTTGATGATTGTTAAATGTTGTTTGATTGATTGTTGTTACAAAACCGTGCTGAGCACGCTCGGGGTTTATTCGGGGTGTTACATTGTTAATTGATTGTTATTGTTATTATGAGTAGGGAGTCGGGCAACCAATGTTGTTTACTTCTCAAATTGGTATTGTTATTGTTTGTATGAGTCGAGAGTCGGGCAACCAATGTTGTTTACTTCTCGAATTGAGTCCCATTGTTGTGAGCTTTGGTAATGTTGTGTCACCTCGGGAGGCATCCTGGGCTGCGGGCACAGTTATCATGGCTAATCCCTATCCTGTTGCGTCCTGATAGATCGTAGGAGGGGTCGAGTTAGGGCGTGACAGTATTCAACTACAGAAAAGTAGTGTGGAGAACTAGTAAGAATTGTGCCTGCCGTCTAATTCGTGACGCATGGCGCGATTCCTCTACCGCTCTACAAAAAGAGGCTCGATAAGTGTCTTCATCAAATTCAAATCAAAAAATTTGAGTACTAGTACGTATGGCTACAAACAGGCTTTCTGCAATTGCTGCCGAAATGGGGCAACTACAAAATGAAATTCAAGAGCACCGTCGAGTGCTAAACTTCTTTTTGAGAAGTGTTAGAATAATGGATCTTGCAAGAAAAGAAGCGTGCATTCGCACTACCAGAGAGCCCATAGAAGGTTTGGAGGAGAGGCAGCAAGCGCTGCGGGCGGAGCAACAAGCGCTCATTGTTCATGGAGCACTCGGTCGCCTGGGAGACTAGAAGAAATTAACAAAAAGTACTTAAGTCACCTTAATGCTTTCTTATTCCAAGAAAGTATGTAGTTGAAAAAAAAATAGTAGTTATAAAATCAAATGTTGGCCTTATTAGTTGTTGTGGGTCATGAGCATGTAACTTGTTTTGAATTTCTCTTTATTTTATATAAGCCCTTTCCTTTAGGTGATTTTTGAAGCTGTACTCTAACTCTCTTATAGTATAATACATTACATGAAACGTAGTTCATGATTTCCTCTTCACTCTCTTTAGCATTTTGGTTTAACACCATGTAGGCGGCTGGTACCTTCCCAGCTTCTTCATCAGGTAACCTGCCAAATTTAACACATTGTCAGCGGCATTTTGCCTATCAAAATTCATTAATAAATCAGTATCTCCTTTACTTGAACACGGGTTTCGACTTTCTTATTGGGCTCTTAGCTCTTTAAGGAAGATCTTACTAGACTCTTATACTCCCTATCGACAAATCAGTTTTTGGTTTATAGAGAAAGAGAAGAAAGTATTGCAGCTCACCTCATGCATCCATCAAACGAAGCACTCGGCTCCCACTTTGTTAACATAAGACATACGGAAGTTATTTCAAACAAAAGGAAGTCCCACTTTATTCCAAAATGGTTTTGTCCAATTTCCTAAGTTACACGAATTCCGACCTCTTTTGCTTATGTAATGTGCAAAATTGGATTACTTATAGTTGCTTATAACTACTGTCTGTATAGACAAAGAAAAACATGGGTGCTTCTATATATTAGCATTCTTGAGTGCGGGTTGAGGTTAGTGCTTGGGGCTCGATTGGATAGCATGGGTAGAGCTATCTTGCCTTCCTTCATATAGTACGACGTGATCTCGTCACCCCCGGTGGCACGGTATGCCTTCGTTGATCTGTTCTAACAATACAGATGAATGTCTCTTTCTCCCCCGTTAATCGAACCCCATTATTTATGGTTCAATGCTTGTCTTTCTTCCTTGAAGCAGTCAGAATAATTCTAATCAAAATATCAGTAAAAATAATACACCAATCACAGTGCGAGATAGAATAGAAATGGCTTTTTCATCAGGGTGGGCAGGTTTGGAACCCTATACAAAGTGCCTCTCCTTTCAAATGACAACTGCCTTTTCCTGTTACAAGGGCCTTGCACGAAACCAAACCACCCCCACCCGATCAAGTACCTGTTGCTTCACTAGTAGCCCACTTAGGTTAGGGGGGCATTGTCCCTCTGTTCTTACCAACCTTCGGTGTGTAATCAATATGCTACTAGCTAGAACTCGGTCGAATAAGAATCGTAGATTCCCTCTACTATCAATTTCTTATTCATTCATGGCGCTGGGCCGGTGCTCCTTTCTCATCTCAAACTAGAACAACTTTGAACATTAAGGAATATAAGGAAAGACCACTTGAGCAAACCGACCGAAGGTACTTGACTTATCCGAACTGAACGATAGTGGCTTAAAGCTAGGACTATCACAAGATAAAAATACCTTGATCGGCGGGGATGAGCGTCTCAAAGTATGGGGCAATGGATCAAATGCTTTGACTTTGTCTCCCGGGATCCACCACACGTTGGGTTTGAGAGCCGTGTGATTGGTGACTATCCAATACCGTTCGGAGAGCACTTTTAGTCTACATTGGTGAATGGAAGCCCCCCTCTTATAAAGCAAGAAGGAAGCGGATCTTCCAACAGTGGAGTCACCATTGACTCTATTTATTGTTATGGTAAATCAGTGTATCAAGATGTCAATCTGAGATCGTATTTCGGTTCGATACGTCCACCTACGAGACTCACCTTTGGCTTTCATCTCGGTAGGTGTATTATTTTACATTTTCGCAAAAGAACTTTCATTCATTTCTTTCTTCCTCGTCGACCACGACAACTGAAACGAGGATAAAAATCCAGACCCGGAAAGGAGAAGGGCCGGTGGTGGTAAATTTGGGAAAGTCGGCCCGATCGGGTATCTTCATTCAAGGGACGGTATAGAAGAAGAACGAAAGGAAGTGAGAGGCTGGGGGGAAGGGAAAAGAGTTGAGTCGATCAGGCCCAACAAGTGGGAGAAGCAAAATTAAATCAGGATTTGGCCAAAAAAGAAACAAGGCTATGGATACCATGACCGATCACCATCGATAAAGAAGAATCTTTCTAAATCAGTTCGGGTCAGCGGGCCCTTCAAGCATCTGAAATACGCCGGGATTGTAAATGACACCATGTTCCTGATAAAAAATGACGAATCCTTCAGAAAAACAAAGTTATTCAAGTTCTTCTTCCCAAAGAAGTCCCGCTCTGATGGCCCGATGAGTCATCTACTTAAAAGGACCCTCGCTGCAGTGCGCCCTTCCTTGAATTATTTGGTCATGCAATAATTTTTGAATACAAAGAACAAAATGCATTTCGACCTCGTCATAGTTCTCAATCATTTCGTGGCACCGGGCATGGTTGAACCATCTACGATGGGAAGAGCTAATGCACAGGAAATAAGCTTAGATAAGAGAATACGTTCTTGCATTGCTTTTTTTGTAGAAAGCTCGACCAACGAGAAAAAGAGTTTGGTCGAAGCCAAAAGGAGGTTGACCCACTTCATTCGCCAAGCGAATGATCTTTGCTTCGCGGGAACAACAAAAACAACTATCTCGCTCTTTCCTTTCTTTGGTGCTACCTTTTTCTCCAAATGGATGGGCTTGGGGTGTATAATAACCTCTTTTTTAGGATGCCCGAGAACAACTCCTAGGTCAGATAAGGATAAAATGTTGGAACCTCATGGGTAAGGATAAGGTAATAGAATTGATCGAGAAATTCATAGACCTAGGTAGGATAGGAAAATTGATAAAAGGGATAGAGATGATGATAGAGATCATACTAAGAAATAGAAGAATTCCGAACGTGTACAACTCTTTTTTGAATGAAGTGGAAAAAATGTGATCTTTGTTGTCTAATAGAACTAGCACTAATACCTTAATTGAATCGGTCAAGATCAAATCTGTTTATCAAAGTGCTTCTCCGGTTGCTCAAGATATCTCTTTTCAACCGAAGAACAAAACAAGATGATTTCGTTCCATTTTTAGTAAAATAGTAAAGGATATTCCATTAGTAATTAAAAAAGGGGTGGAGGGGATTCGTATATGTTGTTCAGATCGATCAGATGGTGCATAAATAACTAGAACAGAGTGTGGAAATTATGGAAAAACAACTCGTAATGTATTTAACCAGAAAATAGATTATGCTCCTACGGAAGTATCTACTTGTTACGGAATCTCAGGTGTCAAAGTCTGGATTTCATATAGTAAAAAAAAGGGGTGTGTGCTATATCCATAACGTACGAAATATACTAAATATTGTAAAGGAAGATGTAGTAAGGGTTGCAAACCGGATGGTACATAACTTGGTTTTGGAAGATATGGCACTAAAAGTTGTAGAGCTGGTCGTCTTTCATATCGAGCCATTGAAGCAGCGCATCGGGCTATACTCGAATAATTCCATCGTGCTATGAGCAGAAAATTCCAAAGAAATGGTAAGATATGGGTAAGAGTTCTCGTAGACCTCCCTATTACCGGGAAACCTACAAAAGTAAGAATGGGAAGAGGAAAAGGAAATCCTACGGGTTGGGTTGTTCGTGTGTCCATGGTACAAATCCTATTTGAAATAGATGGTGTGAGTTTGTCAAATGCTCGACAAGCCGCTACATTAGCAGCATATAAACCATGTTCGTCAACCAAGTTTCTTTAGTGGTCGTAACCTTATTAGTTAGTGGGGAAAAACTGGGCCGGGATTCAAAAGAATTAGGCGAAGTGTTTGTTCCTGAATGACGAAAGTGGAAAGACACTAAGAGAGAGGGATATACTCCTTTTGCAATTGCCGAAATTGTACGCCGAACCTTCTTGTTCCAGGCATACGACCTTGATACGTCACAATTTCATTATTCTGGTATGGTTTAGAAGGTGATAGTAGTAAGAATAGATAAGAAATAGAAGAGCTAAGATTCAGGACACGGAAGTGTATGGGAGAAAGGAAAAAAAGTATGTATGTATCTGTGGGGTAGGGCTTTTTATGTAGAAAGGGATCAGTCTCTATCCATCCGGATACTGACGTAGGCTACCAAGTAAATAAACTCAGGTAGTGTCTGAAAAACAAGGAAGCCAACAAGCTCAAACATGAACAGTTAGTTGGTGAGCTAGCTGCATTTCTTGTGAGTCGACCCGCGTACGGGCAGGCAGTGGAGGTAAGATTGACCCAAGGGATACATACGTACATTAGCCGCATCTTCATGGTGCTGGTAGTAGGTGGGGACAGTATTGTTGTTCCTAGTCTCTCTTAGCAGCGAGCCTACTGAGTTCCCGAGGTCGGGATGAGGCAGCCCATGGGGCCTGCAAGGCGCAGCAACCTAACCCCAACCCCAGGGTGGGAACTTTTAGGAGCCGATCACTGAGGTTGGTAAACTCAAGGTGCCTACCATACTTGTTCCTCTATCCATCCCCTTTCTCCGTAGGGCTGAGGACGAAATTCTTGATTTTGGGATGAGGGGAACACCTGACATTCATTTACTAGGGGGGCAGTCCAACCAACGAAGAGCTATCTTACAAAGCTTACTCATCAAGGGGCGAAGGGGGGGGGAGGGGATTCATGCATCGGTATCACGTAACATTTTCTTCAACAAGAAAAGATTACTGCTGTGAGTGATCACGCACGATAGAGAATAATGGATCAGTGGGCCGATTTATTGATCAAGATGTGATGCTCACTAATCGACCATGCAAAAATCTCCAAGCTCCTTTACTAGAGTTCCAAACCTGAAAGTTTTCTGTTCAAGCTCCGCTCGTTGTCTACTTCTCGAGTCTTGCGAGTCTACTAATGGGAATTGTCGTACAGTCGTATCTTGTCTTAAGAAAGATCGTAGATGAACTGACCTAAGTAGTAGAAGTAGAAAGAAAGCATTGGTACTGTATTGGCTTGGAATGCTACGACAAATACTGCACTCCTACCAAGCCTTTCTCTTTTCTTTCCTTATGGATAACATAGAGCTAATTCTATATAGTCTCCCCCTCCCTACTAGGACATGTTTGGAAGCTAGGACTGATTCGACCGTACTATACATCCGATTCTCGGCATTCCTTCCATCTGCCCGGTTGTAAAAAGACGATTCTCTGTTCCCCATCTCTCTTTCTTTCATTCCTCCCTCAATGCTCGTGCAAAGAAGATTGACTGATGCCATACTCTTCTATAATAGTTATTCTAGTTCAGCTAGGAGAGCTAACTAAGATTAGGAGCTGATTCTATACCAGTCACAGTGGATTCGGGGCACCAATGCACTAACTCCTTCACTGTCTTGCTTGCCTTTCTTTCTTCCTTGCTTTAATCCAATAGGTTGTGGTATCCCTTTTTTTGCTTGAAGAGAGTTTAGTTTACTACAGTGCTTAAAGAGAGGTGAGATTCCTTGTCAAGGACATGAACCGGTACTTGGACGGATTCCAGATGAGAGATTCGCTATTGGATAGCTTGAAGAGGCTAAACTTTCAAGGCTCGAACTCTTGAACTACTGGAATAGACAGACCGCAAGTCAACAAGTAAGGTTTTTATTACTTGCTTGGTGCTTAACGCACTGTAAATAAATCTTCTGCTTTTGGTAAGGGGAAGAGGGAATATGTCATCATCTATCTGTCATCGAGAATGGGTCTTCTTTCCTCTGGTATCGGGAATCCGAAATCAGTATCGTTAATTGGAAATTTCTTTCTCGCCATTAGTGAATCCCTTCTTCCTTTAGAAGAGTTGCCCGGTTATCCCTTCTTTCTTGCTTTGGGGTCATCCCGTGCTTGGTATCTTCAATATGCTCTTTCTTTATAAAGGATCTCTCATCTCGTTAAGTACTCGGGTACAGGTAGACAGAGGAGTTAGGGCTTATGTAATTCGTTATGTGGAATTCCTTTTCTATCAGTATGATTCCCGTCTTTTGTCGGAAAGAGTGTCCACTCTTGCAACAGTCGTAATCGGTCTTTCTTGTATTCAAGACTCGGGCTATATGCCCTCTTTTTGATAGAAAATGAAGACTGAATAGTACGTAAAGGGGTTTTCCTTGCCAGAGCGTAGCTCGAGACTTTCGCCTCTCTTTTCTGCCAGTTAGAGGGCATCTCCAGCTTTTAAAGTAGTGAAAGTACCGACTATTTCGGCCTTCACAACTGAGACTCCAAATATATATATATTTTTCGGATTCCTTTTAATGAATAATCTACTCTTTGCTTGGTTTTAAGAAAGTTGGCCCCGGAAAGAAGCCTACCATCTTTGACATACAGGATACCACTCAAGGACTAATGAAGATGTCCAGCCATTTATGACTAGGAAAAAGTAACTCCTAGCCAAAACCGACATCATAATCACCGAGCCCTCGATCAAACTAAAGATATCATAAGAGAAAAAAGATCGTAGCGTAGAAAGTCTTGCTTACTATCTCCTCCATTTAAGTTAAGTAAGAGGGGAGAAGCTTCATGCTTTAGGTCTATCTTCAACTAGAAAGAGTATGGCCTCTGCCTTATGTTCATCCGATACGAAGACAGATGCGTCAGATTTAGAGCTGTGGTTCAGGATCTCCTCATGCAAATGCCTATGCGCATTTGGACTCGGATACTGTTGTGCCTTTTGCTGCGGATGATACAATTGATGGTGCAGGTGAGAGTGTGGAATCTTATTCTCCATCCATTCCTCAGTCGAGTGTCTACCTTTCTCTCCTTAGCATTCGAGCTGAATTCCATCCAGCCTCTCCCTATCGGTCGAGCATCTTCAAACCTCAACAATTAGGGAAGAAACTATAACGTCCCTGGTTCTTATTCTAGGAGGTCACTCTCCCCCCTGTGACTGAATGAGCGAAATAGTCTTCAAATATTTCAAACGTTCGTTTCGCGAAGCTCCGGCTTTCTACTATATGAATTCAGGCGATGGCCGATATCGTCATCAATCAGACTTGGTTTCTACTAAATCTTGACTCTCGAGGTTTGAAGATGCTCGACCGATAGGGAGATGAATGGAGATAACAATGAATTAAGGAGAAAGCTTCTATTAGTCATCATTCATTTAAGACTTCGTTCACATACACTCGTTGGCTTGGCTAAAACTAGGTTGTTGAAGCAAAACCTGCACCCAAAAATAAAGCGAAATGACATGTTTAGATTAAGAATTTGAAGAAAACACAACCGGTGAGGGGATGGTACGTTAACTGCCTTAGTGTGTGAAATAATCCATTCTAAAAGCCTCGGACAAAGGATCCAGAAAAGGAATAGCTCAAACTAAGCCAAACTCAAGCTCAAGGAGCAGAAGCCACTGATGGGCCAGCCGGTCTGCTGGCATACATTTCGAGAAAAGAAGCCGACAACGTTGATGACAACCTGAATCAGTCACGTCAAAAATCACCCGATAGAGAGTAGAGAGGCAAGAGATCATCGGGGTTTAAAGATGCTCGACAAAGGTATGAAACTAGTCATTTTTTATGGAGTCTCCACTCCCAACTCTAATCAGTTCAAGGAACCCCACTCATTAAGAAAGGGAAGGAATCCCATCGAGGTAAAACCCTCCAGCTCCATACGCTTGGTGCAAGCCATTTGGTGGGTCCGAGAGAGAAGAAAGCCCAAAAGCCACTTTCCCATCTCTGTTGGCTCGAGAAAGATAAAAAGAAAAATGACAACTACCCAGGCTGCTTATTGACAGCGAAAGCCAAAATATCTCCTCTAACGGAAGGGCAGATACCCAAAAGATTCTATACCTTGTTTTCCGCCTACTCTTTCAAATGAAGCTTCTTTTTCAACATTGACCTCTTTCTTGGTTTGAACACGCTTTGGTAACTCGAAAAAATTATCAAAAAGTAGATGATTGACTAGCTATAAGCCGACGCTCATAATCATACTTGGTCAACTCTCCATTTATAAAGGAGAGGTTTTCCGGAGGTTTGCCAACTTTGACATGCAGACTTTGGGGGTCGAATGCGCCAAAAATTCTCTTGGTTTTCATGGCCCGATCTCGATGCCTCTCCCCTTGGTTATCTCATCTCATCCGCTTGGTTCATATTGGTTGGAGCATATGTGGGCTAGTGATAGAATCGGCCAACATTCATTAATTCATTTTTCCATGAAGCCGAGTTCCCAACAAGGAAGATTCATACTGATTTGGCAACTGAAACCCTACAAGTGGGTATTCTTGACCAGCCTTTCTCTAGAAGGAAAATATGATATGAAATGCCTCACTTTTTCTTCCATTCCTCGAAGACTTTAAGATATGTCCTGAAACAACATGTTTAGGGCTGCCGTTCAGACTTCTATTGACTTTAGACATGTAAAAGCTATTCCCATTTGATGTATGGAAATCATGAGTATAGGTCCTTTCTCCAAAGATTGGATTGAGGGAACTGAACGGCTATCACATGTTTTCCACTCCCAGCCTCCATAAATAAGGGGAAGGAACCGACATTCAAACCCCTAAGGGTAAGGGATTAGGGTTCGTCCTCCTTTCTTGAACATAGTCAGTGGTAGATGTAACCGAGCTTTCCTCTTTACTTTGAAGTCAAGAAGAATCGATTCCCAAGAGCGCATTCTTGAAAGAAAACTTCAATGTTGCCACGAAGAAAAGGACCCGTCAACTTGATGGGACAACCAAGGTCACAGGAATGAGTGAAATCCATAGATCAAAGGTATGAAGTAACTTGACTGATAAGGAGAGGTTTGATGCTAATCGATAGCGCATTCGTTTTCCTATTTCATTGGGATCTGTCCTAAGACACGTGCTTCAATATTGTCTTGATTAGCAGTCGCTTTTCTGTATTTGGAATCTTCAGAGATACCCTTAGTGTTCTGTCCTGAATGGTAGGGTTGTTGAGTCAGGTCAAGAAGAAGAAAAAGAAAGTCCCACAAAGGAATCTTGAACAATGGGCACAAGTCATTATTTTAGTTATTATTTGTATCTCCATTATAAATAGCATTTCTATCAGCTCTGCTCTTTTGTCTCCTTAATATCATCTCGAGACCCAAACAATGAGATCCGGATTGGAACTAATGCATATTGATTCAAAGCTTATGGCCCTTCAATAGAACCCTCTCTGTATAAAATCGTAAGTGAGCGGTACGAGCCTACAAAGAATACTTCTTCCTTATTTGGCGCTGCTGGAGATGCCCCACATGGCCTTCTTTCTCAAGATTCAATTATTTGCGGTGAACAAAAGGAAGCAACGCCGCTACAAGCAATAGAAAGCAATGTTTATTAATCCATTTCAGTAGGTGGCGATGCACACTAGGTATCAACAAAGGATGCTTTCTCTCACCCAGCCCTTGGGATATGTTAACTCTTCGCCTTCGGCTTTCCGAAGAATGATCCATCCGGTATGCTATTTATAGTGAAGGTTTCTAACTTTTCAATCTACATGACCTACGTACACGAATATTAAAACTCATTGACTCAGCTTAAAGCATATGATCAAAGTTCTAGTGGCGCACATAGCAATATCATAATTGAATTCTTGTCGGCCTGATTGACAGTAATAGCGAACTAATACTATTCTAATAGAAAGGGGGATAGTGGGTCCCCTTGTCTGTGGTAACACAATCCCACATCGGAAGATTTGGAAGTGAAAGAGCAGGATATAAGGGCTTGGTTCCTTGTGTAACGACCCCACTCCCCACGTGGAGCCCACGTAGAGCCTCACAGGGCCATCACTACCGAGGTATTGTTCGCTATTGGAAACCTGGCCCGCAGGCACAGGCCCCTCACGGGTTTGTCCCTTCGAGGATCTCTCCTCAAAAGGTACCTCGGTTGATACAAGGAACCAAGCCCTTATATCCAGCTCTCTCACTTCCAAATCTTCCGATGTGGGATTGTGTTACCACATTCCACCCCCCTTAAGAGGCTCCACGCCCTCGCGGGCACGAGCACAAGGGAAGACTGGCTCTAATACCATTTGTAATGACCCCACTCCCCACATGGATCCCATGCAGAGTCTAACAGGGCCATCACTACCGAGGTATTATCCGCTATTGGAAACCTGGCCCACAAGCACAGGACTCTCACGGGTTTGTCCTTTCGAGGATCTCTCCTCAAAAGGCACCTCGGCTGATACAAAGAACCAAGCCCTTATATCCAACTCTCTCACTTCCAAATCTTCTGATGTGGGATTGTGTTACCATACCTCGTATCAACCGAGGCTCCTTTTGATGAGAGATCCTCGAAGGGACAAACCCGTGAGGGGCCTGTGCTTGTGGGCCAGGTCTTCAATAGCGGACAATACCTCGGTAGTGATGGCCCTGTGAGACTCTGCATGGACTCCACGTAGGGAGTGGGGTCGTTACAAATGGTATCAGAGCCAGTCTTCCCTTGTGCTCGTGCCTGCGAGGGCGCGGAGCCTCTTAAGGTGGGTGGAATGTGGTAACACAATCCCACATCGGAAGATTTGGAAGTGAGAGAGCTGGATATAAGGGCTTGATTCCTTGTATCAGCTGAGGCACCTTTTGAGGAGAGATCCTCGAAAGGACAAACTCGTGAGGGGCCTGTGCATGCAGGCCAGGTTTCCAATAGCAGAAAATACCTCGGTAGTGATGGCCCTGTGAGACTCTGCGTGGGCTCCACGTGGGGAGTGGGGTCGTTACATTGTCGAAGACCTTGGAGCTATGGAAGAAGCCTGTGAGGGAGCCATTCACGAGGCCCTATAGAGTAAGGGGAAGGATGGTGCCGTTATACACACCTTTATCTACTTTACACCGAATCCCATTCTTCTAAACAAATATTCCAAAAACCTCCAGTTGACATGGTAGTAAGCCTTTTCTATGTCAATTTTACATAGAACTCCCGGTTCCCCGCTTCTAATTCTTGAGTCAATGCCCTCGTTCGCTTTAGGTTTTTATTCTAGGATTTGCCTTCTTTGAACAAAGGCACTCTGATGGGGTGATATAATCAAACTCATTGCCTTCTTCATTCTGGATGCTAGCACTTTTGCAATTCTTTTGTATAAGTTACCCACCAGGCAACTTGGGTGGAAATCTCGAATGTCAACATCTTCGCCTTTATATAGGATCAAGGCAATGAAAGTGGCGTTGGTTTGAAGACGCTTGACCAACGGGAGAGGTTTGAAGATGCTCGACCGATAGGGAGAGGAATGGAGTTGGCTCGAGTAAGGCATCTTTGTGGAACTCCAAAAGCACCTTCATGAAGTCATCCTTGAGCACCCCTCCCAGCATTTTTTATAAAAGGCGATGGTGAATCCATCCAGACTTGGGGTATGAGACCCCATATTTTGCTTTATCTCGATTTCTATGTTTTACCTCGTTTTGCATGAATTGACCTGTTTATGTGCTATATGACTTCGAATGTGATAATTATGTGATTAATACTCTTAATACATGCTAAGTGTGCATTCATGAAATTTTCATAAAAAACGGAATCAGAAATTTTATCGTCAGTTTTTGTGAATAGTATTTTTGAACACCTATCTGGTAAAATTTTTACAGGGGTGTTCTAAACGTTTTAAAACCTAGTCCTCGAGTATTAATAGAACCATGTTTGATTAAAACGGATTTGGAATCGGTTTTGGAATTTTAAAGATTTTTCCACATTCTTTTGCAAGAAAACGAGTTTTAAGCCGATTCGGGTGAAACTATTTTAATGTAAACTTCTTTGTCACCTAAAATATAATGTCTAGAATTAATTTAAGTGTTAATTTGTTAGTTGAGCAAGAAATACTCAAGAAATGAATTAAAAGACTAGAAAAACAATTAAAGGACTAATAAACTAACTTTGACTTTGCATTTATTTAACTGACAAAGCCTTTATATGCATAATATCATCAACACACACTCAACACAACACAAAACACACTCAAAAAAATACCTAGTTGGCCGAGAGCACCATAGGAGAAAGCCAAGAGTTTTTTTTCAAGATTTTCAAAGCAATTTTTCATAGAAAAACATAGTTTTTGTCCGTAGAACTTCGTGCCGAGTTGGATTCCGCTTGTTGGGCATGCATTGCACGCATATCTAGGCTTGTATCACATCAAAGGTGAGAAAAAAATTCTAGATCTCAAAACTCATTTTTTATGTTTTTGCTCATAACTGCATTTTGAACCGTTAGAATGTTAATTTGAAGTTATATTATTGATCAGTGCGTGCTCGGGATCGATTATGTGTATTACTACGAGATTTGAGCCATTGTAGCGAAATTATTTATTTTTAGGTATTTAAAGTTGATAGATTGGTTGTTTGAGGATTATCTTGAGTTGTTGAGGCTGGAATCGATTGCCGTCGATTTCTAAAAGTTTGTTAATTACGTGGTAATGCCGTTATAATGCCGAATTTTCGATTGTGATGTTTTGGTGAAAATCTGGAAATTTCAGCCTAGGTGCATTGAGGTTTTAGTGTTGTTGGGCTTGATTTTGATGTGTCTTGGTTGGTTTCCGAGAGGGCTAAAGTAGTTGATTGAATGGGTGAGTGTTTGAAACTGATTTGGAGTTGTTTGGATTAGTAGAATGTAAGATATGATTATTTGAAGTTTAGGTTGTCTTTCTTTAAATAGTTGAATATAGCCTTTAGATGATTGGGTGGTATTTGAGTGATTGAATTGTGAGTTGTTGATGGTTATACTAGGGTTAGATTACGTGTTTCATGCATGTTAAGTTGGATGGCCTACTTTGTCATCTAACTTAGTTGTTTGTTGTTTAATTAAATATTGATGTTATATTGATGTTATATTGATGTTATATTGATGATTATATTGATGTTACATTGATGGAAATGGATTATTATTGATGATTATTGATTGATGATTGATGAACTGGGAGATAGGTAGTTCTGCTAGACTGTCCTCCTGTGAATGATGTTTATTATTATTGTTGAGTCTTGGTATGTGTGTGCCACTTCTCGGGCAGCGTCGGGTTGTCTGGCTGATAACGGCATGACTACCAGAGACTACCTCCAGCTCGCATGACGGAGGTGTCATAGAAGGAGAGGCTAGTGAGGTACCTCAGGTGCGTGAGTAATTGGGAGTTATAAGAAGAATGGTTGAGATCATGATGGCGTATGGAGCTACACCAAATTGAGTATCATTTATTGATTGGTCATTATAGTTATGTGCTTATATTGTATTGATGTTTATTTGTGTGTTTACTTGCTCAAAGGATCATTTCCAAGGGGCATAGTAAATACTGTTAGAGATCTATCGAATCCTCACTGAGCTTGTTTATATAAGCTCACTCTCTATTATTGCATGCATAAAGGTGTCCTTTAGCAAGATTATGGGTACGTGCCTCCAGAAGAGGATAATGTGTCGTATGTGGACGAGTCCTATGTGCCAGAGTCTTGTCCTTGATGCTTGAGATGTTGTATACTTTATTATCTTGTAAATTAAACTAGTTGTCTTTTATTTTTCCTTGTAATTGATGATGTATAAGTTGTAGTAAAGATAATGAACTAAATGATGCTAACTTTGTAGTCTTTCTTTTGTTATGATCTAGGTTGCTAAGTTGGTTTATAATCTATTTTGTTATGTATGTTAAAGTTAAGGTATTATGTTCGAACGGAGGCGTATAACTATGAATGGATTGTCTAAGAATGATTGTTGTATAATATGGTTATGTTGTATGTTGTTAATGGTATTGATGAATTAATTGTTGTTTGTTTGAGGAGTTTGATTGTATGAGGTTCTGAGAGGTTGGTTTAGAGCCTCGGTGTCTTTATTAGTGTAGTTATACTGCTGAAATTCAGTTGCGTCCTGACTGATTGTAGGTGGGGTCGAGTTGGGGCGTGACATTTAAGTGTTATCAGAGCGCATGTTAGTTGTCAGCCGGGGTATTCTCGGAATGTGGGTAATGGTCTTAGCATGAAAGTATGTATGAAGTGAAAGAAAAGTGAACAATGTGTTAATATGGTTAAGTGATTAAGTGATTATGTGGTTTAGTGCTTATGTGATTATGTGATCAATTTGTTTATGTGATTGATATTTAAGTGATTTATGTGCTTTATATGAGTTTGTTGCTTATGTGTTAATAGTTGTTCATAGTTTGCTTATTTGCTATAACATGTGCTAACCCTTTGATTAATAGAATGATGGGTAGACCGAGGACCAGAGGTAGGCCTGAGATAACTGATGAGGTTCCGAGAAATGTGGCACCGGGCCAAGTTAGGGAGGATGATCGTATAGGTGCAGCTTTTGATAGGATGAACGAGATCATGGCCAGTCAGGCACAATTATTGGCAGGGCAGGTTGCCCAGAATCAGTCATTGCAGAATCAGTTGTTGAATGAAAAAGGTAGGTACCACGGTCGTGGTACACTGAAAGAGTTTTTAGGGTATTATCCACCGCGGTTTCAAGGGGAGCCGGACGATAGGAAAGCTGAGGTGTGGATTAGCAAGGTGGAGAAGATTTTTGACCCTCTTGATTATACCGATGAGCGGAAGGTCACTTTTGTCGTGTATTTGCTGGATGATGAGGCTAGAGAATGGTGGCGCACGATGAAAACTAGTTGGGAGACTTGGGGTGTTCCATATGTTTGGGATACCTTTCTGTTAGCTTTCCGGGCAAAGTATGTCCCGAGGATCGCGAGGGAGCGGAGAGAGGCAGAGTTTCTAGCCTTAGTACAGGGAGATGCTTCAGTGGCTCAGTATGAGGCCACTTTCACTAGGTTTTCCCGGTATGCACCAGAGTATGTGGCTGACGAGGAACGTAAGACTCGTAGGTTTATGTTGGGGTTGAGGCCCGAGATTTAGGATGCAATGGCCCTGAATCGGTATGATATACTTACGGAGGCCTTTGATGCAGCTTCTAGACTGGAGAAGAGAAAGGGGGAAACAGATTGTATCTAGCCAGCCTAGCAAGAGGCCCTTCCAGCCGCAGGGTCAGCAGGGAGTGTATAGGCCTTCAGTATAGCAGGTTGTGTACAAGTCGCCAGCTCAGCAGGGTTTTTTCAGGCCAGAGGGTCATCAGAGTTATTATCGACCTCAATTTCAGCAGGTTTCTTATCAGGTTCAGTCCCAGTACAGGCTAGCCCAGTCTCAGGGTCAATACAGGCCTAGTTTTGTTAGACCTCAGCAGAAGGCTGGTACAGTTGCTTCTTCAGCTTCTGGTTCTTCTAGGGGTAGTGTCAGTGGATCATCGCCGCAGTGTACTTATTGCAAGCGCCAGGGCCATGTGGAGGCCGACTACAGAGTGAAGTCAGGGGCTTGTTTGGGTTGCGGTAGCAATCAGCATAGGGCGAGGGATTGTTCTAGATATCAGAGGACTGAGGGTCGGGCAGCGACTCAGGGTTATCAAGGTCGACTTGCGGGCAGTGCACCTCAGCAGCAGCGGGTTCAGGCTCGGGCCTACGCAGTTGACTTGGAGGAGATGCCTGAGGAGACTGCAGTTGTGGAAGGTAACTTCCTTATACTTGATCGAATTGTTAAAGTGTTGATTGATTCTGGTGCTACGCATTCTTTCATTACTCCTGCTTATGTGCAACGTGTTAATGTGCAACCTAAAAGACTGCCTTATGTGGTTGAGATTAGTACCTCTTTGACTGATAAGTATATTACTGGCTTAGTATGTAAGGATTGTATAATTCATGTCAAGGGGTATAATTTTCCTTCGGACCTTATCTTATTTCCGATCGGGGGGTACCATGTTATCTTGGGTATGGATTGGCTTTCTAAGTATGATGCCCATTTGAACAGTAGAACAAAGGTAGTACAATTTCGTTTGCCAGATCAGCCAGTAGTTGAGGTAGTAGGGAATCGGGGTGCTAAGACGAGTTTTGTTATCTCAGCAACTAAAGCCGTTAAGTTGGTGAGTAAGGGGTGTTCGGGTTATTTAGCTTATTTGATCAACAAACCATCTGATAAGCTACAGCTGGTGGAAGTTCCTATTATTCGGGAATATCCCAATGTATTTCCCGAGGAGTTGCCAGGGTCACCGCCAGAGAGAGATGTGGAGTTTGTGATTAATCTTGTTCCCGGTACTCAACCTATTTCTAAATCAGCGTACCAGATGGCACTAGCTGAGTTGAAAGAGCTAAAAACTCAGTTGCAGGAGTTAATAGAGAAGGGTTTCATTCAGCAAAGTTCTTTACCTTGGGGAGCTCCTGATTTATTTGTTATGAAGAAGGATGGTACCTTGAGGTTATGCATTGACTATCGTGGTTTGAATCAGGTGACCATCAAGAACAAGTATCATTTGCCACTGATTGACGAGTTGTTTGATCAACTTCAGAGAGCCAAAGTCTACTCTCAGTTTGACTTGAGGCAGGGGTATTATCAGCTTCGGATTCGCACGGAGGATGTTCCGAATTCTGCCTTTAGGACTCGGTACGGGCATTATGAGTTTGTAGTTATGCCCTTTGGATTAACTAATGCACCGGCTGTATTCATGGATCTTATGCATCGGGTTTTTCAGTCGTACTTGGACCAGTTCGTGGTTATCTTTATTGATGATATCTTGGTTTATTCTAAGTCTGAATTGGAGCACGAGCAACATCTACGGCTTGTCTTACAAAAGTTGCAGGAGCATTAGTTGTATGCGAAATTCAGCAAATGTGAATTTTGGCTGTAACGCATATCTTTTCTTGGTCATGTTATCACATAGAGCGCTATTTCTGTAGATCCCACTAAGATTGAATCGGTGATGTCTTGGAAACGTCCGGAGAATGTTTCTGAGGTTCGTAACTTTCTTGGCTTGGCAGGTTATTATCGTAGGTTTGTCAAAGACTTTTCTAAGATTGCAGGGCCACTTTCTAAGTTAACTCAAAAACAGACTAGATTTGTTTGGGATGAGAATTGTGAGTGTGGGTTTCAGGAATTGTCAAAGAGATTGAGTACTGCTCCAGTACTTGCTCTACCAGAGAGGACCAATAATATGGTTATCTATAGCAATGCATCCAAGGAGGGCTTGGGATGTGTTCTTATGCAGAATGGCTGGGTTATTACCTATGCTTCTAGAAAGTTGAAACCTTATGAGGTGAATTATCCGACTCATGATCTTGAGTTAGCAGCTGTTGTTTTCGCACTGAAAAAGTAGCGTCATTATCTGTGGGGCAGTAAGTTCGAGATTTTTACTGATCATAAGAGTCTTAAGTATTTATTCTCACAGAAGGAGTTGAATATGCATCAGCGGAGGTGGATGGAACTTCTTGGAGATTATAATCGTTCTATCAGCTATTTGCCTGGGAAGGTAAAAGTTGTGGCAGACGCTCTTAGCCGTAAGGCGAGTGTATCTTGTTTGGCTGTCAAGAAGTAGGAGGTTCTTGAGGAATTCACTTGTTGGAGACTGGAGTTGACTCAGGTTGGGGTGATGTGTTCACATCTTCGTATTCAACCTTTATTGATGTCTCAGATCAGAGAAGCTCAGAAACTTGATATTAAACTTCAAAACATCAAGGATCAGATCACGGATGATCAGTCTGACTTCAAATTACACGAGGATGGTATTCTTCGGTTTCGAAATAGGGTTTGTGTTCCCGATGAACTGGGCTTGAGATGAGGTATTCTGGAGGAGGCTCATAATTCTAAGTACACCATTCATCCTGGTGGGAACAAGATGTATCGGGACTTGAAGCAACATTACTGGTGGAATAATATGAAGAGGGAAGTTGCTCAATTCATGTCTAGATGTTTGACTTGTCAGCGAGTGAAAGCCAAGCATCAACGACCTGCAGGTTTGCTTCAGCTGTTGGCTATACCACAGTGGAAATGGGAGCATATTACGATGGACTTCGTCACTGGTTTGCCTAGAACTCCCAGATGTAACGATGCAGTTTGGGTTGTCATGGATCGTTTGATGAAGACAGCTCACTTTATTTAGATGTGGATGGGAGATGAAGTTGCAAAGTTGACGGATCTTTATTTGGATCAGATTGTTAGACTTCACGAGATTCTATCTAGTATTGTCTCTGATCGAGATCCTCGATTTACTTCTCGTTTGTGAGAGAAACTTCAGGAGACTTTGGGTACTCAGCTGAATTTCAGTACAGCGTATCATCCACAGACTGACGGTCAGTCTGAGAGGACTATTCAGATTATGGAAGATATGCTTAGAGCTTGTGTCCTGGACTTCGGGAAGAACTAGGAGAAACATCTACCACTTGCCGAGTTTGCCTATAACAATAGTTATCAAGCTACTATTGGGATGGTACCTTTTGCAGCTCTTTACGATCGTAAGTGTCGTTCACCTTTGTATTGGGATGAAGTAGGGGAGATGAAGACTATTAACCTGACTATTATGCTAGAGCTTCTAGAGAAGATTGAGTATGTTTAGTTGATCAGGTAGAGAATGCTTACGACACAGAGTAGATTCAAGAGTTATGATGATAAGCTTCGTCGGGACTTGGAGTTTGCAGTCGGAGATCGGGTTTTCTTGAGATTGTCTCCTCGTAAAGGGTTTGCTCGTTATGGTAAAGGTGGTAAGCTGAGTCCGAGGTTTGTGGGGCCATTTGAGATTACTGGCATAGTGGGCAAGTTGGCATATCGGTTGGCTTTACCGGAGAATTTCTCTAATGTCCACGATGTATTTCACGTGTCTAATTTGCGAAAATATAATGCGGATCCTTCTCATATTCTTGAGACAGAGCCGTTACAGTTTCGTGAGAATCTGACTTGTGATGAGCGGCCGATTCGTATTCTTGATCAGATGGAACGAGAGTTGAGGTCGTAGAAGATTCGGATGGTCAAGGTGTTGTGGAAGCATCATGGTATCGAGGAAGCTACTTGGGAGAGGCGAGATCAGATGCAGCAGCAGTATCCAGATCTTTTCCGTTCAGCAAGTAAGAATTTCGGGGATGAAATTGCTTTAAGGGGGGAGAATGTGAGACCCCATATTTTGCTTTATCTTGATTTGCGTGTTTTACCTCGTTTTACGTGAATTGACCTGTTTATGTGCTATATGACTTAGAATGTGATAATTATGTGATTAATACTCCTAATACATGCTACGTGGACATTCATGAAATTTTCATAAAAAATGGAATCAAAAATTTTATCGTCAGTTTTGATGAATAGTGTTTTTGAACACCTGTCCGCTAAAATTTTTACAGGGGTCTTTTAAACGTTTTAAAACCTAGTCCTCGAGTATTAATAGACCCGTGTTTGATTAAAACGGATTTGGAATCGGTTTTGGAATTTTAAAAATTTTTATACTTTCTTTTGCAAGAAAACGAGTTTTAAGCCGATTCGGGTGAAACTATTTTAATGTAACCTTCTTTGTCACCTAAAATATAATGTCTAGAATTAATTTAAGTGTTAATTTGTTAGTTTGGCAAGAAATACTCAAGAAATGAATTAAAAGACTAGAAAAACAATTAAAGGACTAATAAACTAACTTTGACATTTCATTTATTTAATTGACCAAGCCTTTATATGCATAATATCATCAACACACACTCAACACAACACAAAACACACTCAAAAAAAATACCTAGTTGGCCGAGAGTACCATAGGAGAAAGCCAAGAGTTTTTTTCAAGATTTTCAAAGCAATTTTTCATTAAAAAAACCTAGTTTTTGTCCGTATAACTTCGTGCCAAGTTGGATTCCGCTTGTTGGGCACGCATTGCACGCATATCTAGGCTTGTATCACATCAAAGGTGAGAGAAATATTCTAGATCTCAAAACTCATTTTTTATGTTTTTGCTCATAACTGCATTTTCAACCGTTAGAATGTTAATTTGAAGTTATATTATTGATCAGTGCGTGCTAGGGATCGTTTATGTGTATTACTACGAGATTTGAGTCATTGTAGCGAAATTATTTATTTTTGGGTATTTAAAGTTGATAGATTGGTTGTTTGAGGATTATCTTGAGTTGTTGAGGTTGGAATCGATTGCTGTTGATTTCTAAAAGTTTGTTAATTAAGTGGTAATGCCGCTATAATGCTGAATTTTCGATTGTGATGTTTGGGTGAAAATCTGGAAATTTCAGCCTAGGTTCATTGAGGTTTTAGTGTTGTTGGGCTTGATTTTGATGTGTCTTGGTTGGTTTCCAAGAGGGCTAAGGTAGTTGATTGAATGGGTGAGTGTTTGAAACTGATTTGGAGTTGTTTGGATTAGTAGAATGTAAGATATGATTATTTGAAGTTTAGGTTGTCTTTCTTTAAATTGTTGAATAGAGCCTTTAGATGATTGGGTGGTATTTGAGTGATTGAATTGTGAGTTGTTGATGGTTAGACTAGGGTTAGATTACGTGTTTGATGCACGTTAAGTTGGATGGCCTACTTTGTCATCTAACTTAGTTGTTTGTTGTTTAATTAAATATTGATGTTATATTGATGTTATATTGATGTTATATTGATGATTATATTGATGTTACATTGATGGAAATGGATTATTATTGATGATTATTGATTAATGATTGATGAACCGAGAGATAGGCAGTTCTGCTAGACTGTCCTCGTGTGAATGATGTTTATTATTATTGTTGAGGCTTGGTATGTGTGTGTCACCTCTCTGGTAGCGTCGAGCTGTCGGGTTGATAACGGCATGACTACTAGAGACTACCTCCAGCTCACATGACGGAGGTGTCATGGAGGGAGAGGCTAGTGAGGTACCTCGGGTGCGTGAGTAATGGGGAGTTATAAGAAGAATGGTTGAGATCGTGATGGCGTATGGTGTGATAACCCGAACCCGGCATGCATTTAATAGCACTTGACTGTATTTGATTAATTGTTTAATTAGTTAAATCAACCAACTTGCACTATTTTAATATTCCTCTTGGAAGCATTTAGCAGTTGTAAATTGAATAATTAAAAGATTATTACCTATTCCTAATAATTATAGTAATTGAAATTCTTTTCTTGTGATTAATTAAGTGTTACCTTAAATGTTAGTGTTTAATTGTATTTGACTATGTGTTTATATTAACTTTCATTTGTAGCTTAATATTAACTTTATAATTCTTAAAATATTCTGGAAATAGTTAAATTAATCATTCTAAATGAATATTGATTACCTTGATTGTTTTGATTACTTTAGTAATCGGTTTTGGTTGTTTTGCATTAAAATTACTCGGTTTTCAAATAAATGAGAAAAGTAACTCCGAGCCGGAGTAAATTTTAAACTATGATGCTTTCCAAAAATGATATATTTCTTAGATTCTTTGAGATTTGATTGTTGTTCTTCTATTGACGCAAAGTGCATAGCATATTGAGAGAGATAGTTGGGAAATGAATTCTAGTACTCAACAAATAGTGAAAACTAGTATTTAGATGACTTAAATTTTATATTTTAATTGTTGCTAGCTAGAATTAATATTTCCATAGTTGTTTTAGCTTAAAAATGCATGAAATAGGCTAGTTTGACCAAGTTTAAGTTAGTTGACCAAGCCTTGACAAAGTTGACCTTGTGTCATCTTTTAAAATAGCTTAAATAGCACAAAAATAAAAAATAAAAAAGAGCTGAAAACAGAGAGAGAGTTGGCCGAAAATGAGGGAGAAGAAAAAAATATATTTCAAGCCAAAATCTTCGATTCTTCGCGTGAGCTTGCACGGGGTGGTTTCCGAGGCGTCCTACGAGGTTTTCCTAGCGTCTAGGAGCGTCTAAGGTGAGGGTTTCATCGTTATTTGCGCATTTGAAAATTTTGTATCTAAACTTTGATTTTTGGATTTTATGCGTAGATTGTTGTTTTAATCGTTTTGTTGCTTAAAGAATGTTCCTTGTTGATTGTAGAACATGTATTTATAGCTTTTTAGCATTTTCTGCGGTTGAAAATCGAAATTGCAATTTAAATTGTTTAATGAATAGTAATTAATGAATAGTAAACCCTTGAAACAATAAAGTTGCGCTGTTATGCTGTCTGTTGATGTGAAAAGGTGCTAGGTATGCTAGAATGCCTAAATGTGTGGTTTAATTGGAATGTGTAATAGAAAAACGGCTTAGTGAAAGTCGGGGTCGTTTAGGTCGACTTTAGCGTTTTCTCGTTTTGCGTGATGGCATTGTTTCGGGAGCCCATGGAAGCACTTTTGGTGCGGTCGTGGTGTTGGTTGGGTGTTTGGTGGGTATAGTTGTAGTTCAAACGAGCAAAGGGGAAAAACCTGGCTTTGCGTGAATTCTAGGGTTAAGTAGGGTTTCGGAGTCTCTAGACGTGCCTTATAGTGACCTAGGAAGATTGGCGAAGTCGGTTTTCGGAACTCGTGGCTCGTTTGGAGATGATAGAGTTTTGATATTTGGGGCCAATTTGTGACTTTGTGTGTTTTCTTGAAGTTATGCCTATAGAATGCTTGTTAATGCTTATTATTGCTTGTTATGCTTGCTAATGCTTATTCCGCTTGTTAGAGTTGGTTGTTGATTGAAATGTTTAACCATTGTTGAGAATGCTTGATATCTTGTTTATCGCTCGTTTATCGCCTTGTATCGAGTCTTGTATTGCATAGTGCCTCGCGCGTGAGTGATGAGCCTCTCTGGGTAGCCTCGGGTTGCCAGTGTTGGTTGCTCTAGCTCCGCTGCTATTCCCATTCTCGCTTGGGTTGCCTCCCAGGGAGACTTGGGTCGTAGAATTGATGGATACTTCCGGGGTATTCCAAACTGGTGTTATAAGGTGGTTGCGCGCTTATTGTCATCGTTGTCAACATCAAGCTCGAGATTGATGTATCGCTCGTGAAATGGTATATTGCTCGTAAGAGTGAACCTTAGCCTTCAAAGTGTGGTATAGCTTTGAATGGTTGGGTTAATGCTTTCAATATTGCTTATTGTATTGATTGTTTGTTTTGATTGCTTATTTATCAGTTATATTGCTTAACTGTCTTATTTGCATTGCACGACTTTCTTTCTCTCCAATTCGATATCTGTCTCACCCTCACTGAGTATACGTGTTGTGTATACTCACTCCTCACCACTACATTTCAGGAAATGATATGTTAGCTGGAAAGTTCGTGGATATGTGAAAGATCATGCTTGAAGAGTTGCCTTGCGTGCCTATGTGGCTTGAGTGTCGAAGTTGTAAAGATATATGCTTTCATATGTTGTATGTATTTATTGTTAAAAGAAATGTAAATTTAAATCTAGCTTAGTGGTTGAGGTGGTTTGATAAGTTAGATTATGTACTTCGTTAATGTAGCTTATCTTCAAGGTATGTTTGTAATGACAAAGAAAAAAAGATAGAAAATCTTGATAGTCTAGCTTATACAATAGGATGGTGAAGTTTAATTGCTAAGCATGAATGTATATTTACTTGTGATTTGCATGTTGTGAACCAAGGCTCGGATGGCCTTGAGGTGGTTGAATGTTTGGACATGGTATTGGTCCACTTATATGCTGTCGCAGGTTTGTTGCTTTTGCCTAGAAACAGGGGAGACTCCGTCCGTCTTTCCCTAAAACTTTGCCCGGGTTTGGTTTGGGTTGTGATTAGTTTGATTGATAGAACTCCCGGTCTCGAGAGGGATCGGGGTGTTACATATGGAGCTACACCAAATTGAGTATCCTTTATTGATTGATCATTATAGTTATGTGTTTATATTGTATTGATATTTATTTGTGTGTTTACTTGCTCAAATGATCATTTCCAATGAGCATAGTAAATACTGTTAGAGATCTATCGGATCCTCACTGAGCTTGTTTATATAAGCTCACTCTCTATTATTGCATGCATAAAGGTGTCCTTTAGCAAGATTATGGGTACGTGCCTCCAGAAGAGGATAATGTGTCGTATGTGGACGAGTCCTATGTGCCAGAGTCTTGTCCTTGATGCTTGAGATGTTGTATACTTTATTATCTTGTAAATTAAACTAGTTGTCTTTTATTTTTCCTTGTAATTGATGATGTATAAGTTGTAGTAAAGATAATGAACTAAATGATGCTAACTTAGTAGTCTTTCTTTTGTTATGATCTAGGTTGCTAAGTTGGTTTATAATCTATTTTGTTATGTATGTTAAAGTTAAGGTATTATGTTGGAACGGAGGTGTATAATTATGAATGGATTGCCTATGAATGATTGTTGTATAATATGGTTATCTTGTATGTTGTTAATGGTATTGAGGAATTGATTGTTGTTTGGTTGAGGAGTTTGATTGTATGAGGTTCTGAGAGGTTGGTTTAGAGCCTCGGTGTCTTTATTAGTGTCGTTATACTGTCGAAATTCTGTTGCGTCCTGACTGATCGTAGGTGGGGTCGAGTTGGGGCGTGACATAGGGCCTTGTCTCTTTCAAAGCTTTAACCTTCAACCAAAAGACGTGGCATGATTTCTCTTGAAACGGAAAGGAATAGCCACCAAGAAGCTACTTTTTATAGAAAAAAATCCTTCTCTTATTCCTTCTAAAGCCGAGAGTTGGAACCTATCCAATTTAGAAAGAGCAGGGCATTCCTAGTTGTTTGTGCAGGTGAACGTTGCCCTATTTAGAGGTAAATCCACCAACGAATTTTTCCCTACAAATTCATAAAAATGCCTCACGCTTGCTGTAATTCGGCTTCCTTCTAACTTCTCAACCGAGAATCTGAAACCATTGAAATCACCTCCTTCGAATTAAAGAAATTGAGGGGGTAAACAAGGTAAACAACTTCGTTCGCGCCTTCACCTCGTAAACTCAGTAAAGCTTTACTAAACAAGTGAGAAAATTGACTTTGAGAAAGAAATGAGGCATACTACGACATATTAAATAAAATCAGTCTCGAATGAATAAGTATAAAACTAATAGACTATGATTCTTTCTTTTACAACTTGATTGACTAGAACATCAATTTCAAGCAAGGCTCAATCAATTGATACGCTTTGTCGTCTCCCTTCGGACGTACCATAAGAAAGAACAACAAGAGTCGCCTCCCCCGAAAACAACGCGAAAGCAACAAGCCTTTCCTATTCTAATAAGTGGGCTTGCTTTTCCCTGAGAGACAACTTCCCAAACCATAAAGAACTGGATGCCCCTACCCTATCGATTAAAGCTAAAGGTGAATTGCTTTGGGTTGTATTGACTTGTGTTGACTTGAGTTACCTAAGCAAAGTCCAGCACATTTTCCATTACCGAATAATGCCTGCAGTACGAGTACCTGTGCAACAAGTCAGATAGATATTGACACGGCGAGTACATATATTGTTCCATAAATAAGCCTAGCGGGAAAGCACACAAAGCCAAGAGCACTCAACATATAGCTATCACCTTGCTGAGCTTGAAGCCTTTTTTTGAATCCTAAAGTGGCATGTACAGAAGGATTTATCTCCAACCTTTTATGTCTATCTTTAGAAGTAGGGCGAGAGAAAGTCAATATGATATTTGCCTTGGTTTTTCCAACAAAACCAAGTCACCTGGAGTTACAGTTCGATCCATTAGGTTCTTCGATTTGTTTAGACAAGAAACGAGAGACAAGAAAACTTCTTTGATTACGATTAAAAGGAACAATCTCAAATAGACCAAGATCCAATTTCGGGTTATTTCTTGGTGAACATGATCTGCCATAATCTCTTCGATCACTTCATTTATGTGCCACAATAGAGAGAGATTTAGTAGGAAAGTGGAATAGACTTTTTTGTATATGATAATCAAAGGGTATGGGAAAGCTGCAGTAATTCTTTGGAAAAGCCCGGTTCTCTTTGTCTTCGAGCTTTCATTCCTCAATCCACTGATTCATTTCTTCATATACCTATCCATGTGATACCCCGAACCTGGCATGCATTTAATGGCATTTAACTGCATTTAATTAAATGCTTAATTAGTTAAATCAACCATTTTGCACTATTTTGATATTTCTTTTGGAAGCATTTAATAATTTTTATATTGATTAATTAAAGGATTATTACCTATTTCTATTAATTATAGTAATTGAATTTATTCTCTTCTATTTAATTACATGTCATCTTAAATGTTAGTATTTAATTGCATTTGACTACGTGTTTATATTAACTTTTTTATTTGTATCTTAACATTAATTTCATAATTCTTGGAAATATTCTAGGAATAGTTAAATTATTTATTTTTAAATGAATATTGAGTATTTTGATTATTTTAATAATCGATTTATTTTCTTGCATTAAATTACTCGGTTTTCAATTAAATGAGAAAAATGGCTCGGAGTCCGGAGTGAATTTTAAACTATTCTACTATTCTACTTTTCATAAATTATAGTTTTATATTATTGCTCATTATTTGATTAGCGATCGTTTATTGACCGTTCGATCGTAGCATTTAAAAAATGAGAGTTAGAGAAATATTTCTCGAATTCCGTGAATAATATTTTAAGTTTGATTTAGCTAGTTTTAGTTATTTTTCATCTAATTGCATTGTTTTAACTTGAGCTAGACCAAATGATAACCAAAATAGCCTTAGTTGACCAATTTAACTTGAATTTTGACTTTGCTAAATGACCATTTTGCCCTTGAGCTTTGTCAACTTATTAAATAGTCAAAAATCAAACAATATGATCATAAAAACAAATTCCAAAATAACCCATTTGTCCCTCCCATGGCCGAATGCTTCCAAGGATAAAAAAAACAACTTTACTTCAATTTTCTTCTATAATCGCACGTGGAATTGCTCGTGGGTCGTGGCTCGGGTCCTTGCGGGTCTTCCTCGTCAATCTCTGTGAGGGTTTTCACGTTTTTGTGCATTTTTATTTGAATTTGATTATTGTTTCAAATTTTTAGATTTGATATATATTATGTTATAATGCCTATAATTGCTTGATATAGCTTTCTTTGAGTTCGTAGAGCATTGCTTGGTAGTTATTTAGCGATTTTAATGGCTGAAATTGCGTATTTGAAATTAGGGAAGAATAATGAATAGTGAATTTTGAACAGTAAAACCCTAGAATTTCAAATTTTGATCCGAATTGCGATTTTTTGATTTGGATAAGTGCTATTAGTAATAGAAAGATAAAATGTATAATAAAAACGGACCAGCCTTTGTTAAAATTGGAAATTAGACAAAGAAACGTAAATGGGTCGTTTGACCAAGTGTTGACCGTGCTCGAATTGAGTTGGGGGTTTTGCTATTGAGGGAATGGAAGCACTTTTGGCGCTGTTGTGGCGTTGATTGAGTGACCGGTTAACATACCTATAGTTCAAACGTAATAGGTGGACTTTCGGGCTTCGGTTGGGAAAATGAAGTTTCGTGACATAGAAACGTGCTTTGCAGTGCTTAAGTGAATGTAGTGAAATTGATTTCCTAATCCTGTAGCTCGTTTGCTCGTAATTGCCATTGAAAATTAGGGATTGAATAGTAATATTTGTCATTTTCGTGTTTGAACGGCAATTATGTGTTTAATTGATGTTCTTGTTGAAGTTAATGATAATCATGCTTGAAAAGTTAATTGATTGCTGTTATTGATTGTAAAAGCTTGATATCTCGTTTATCGCCACTAATCTGCACTTTTGTGCTATTGCTCGTTTATTGCTTATATCTCGTATTGCATTGCATAATGTCAGGAGCGTGAGTGATAGGCCTCTCTGGGCAATCTCGGGCTGCCAGGGTTAGTTTGCTCTAGCTCCGTGTCCTATTCCCATTCTCGCTAGGGGTGCCGTCCTAGGAAATTTTGGTCGTCGATGTGTCGGGGTACTTCCGGAGTACACCAAGTGGAAGTTATAAGGTGGTTGCGCGCTTATTGTCATCATTGTCAACATCAAGCTCAAGATTGATGTAATGCTCGTGGAATCGAATTGTATGGTACATTGCTCGTATGAGTGAACCATAGCCTTCAGAGTGTGGTATAGCTTTGAATGGTTGTGTTAATGCTTTTATTAATTGCTTATTGTATTGATTGTTTATATTGATTGCTTACTTGTCAGTTATATTGCTTAACTGCCTTATTGGCATTGCACGACCTTATTTCTCTCCACCTCGATATCTATCTTGCCCTCACAGAGTATACGTGTTGTGTATATTCACTCCTCACCACCACATTTCAGGAAATGTCATGTTAGCTGTATAGTTCGCGGTTTCGTGAAAGATCGTGTTTGAAGAGTTGTCTTGCATGTTATGTGGCTGAGTTGTAGAAAGATGCAAAGATGTATGTTTTCATGTATTGTTTGTATTTAGTGTTAAAAGTTATGTAATTAACATAACTAGGTTTATTAGAATGGTTTGATAGTCTATTTTATGCAATAGGTTAGTATAGTTTAATTGCCAAGCATGAATGTACTTGTTAAAGATGAGAGGAGATAGGTTAGTTTTTCAACTGGAAATGTATATATACTTGTTATGTTTAATTGTTGAGAAACAAGGCTCGGATGGCCTCGACGTGTTTCTATGGTTGGACACGGTGCTGGTCCACTTATATGCTGTCACAGGTTTGCATTTTGCCTAGAAACAGGGGAGACTCCATTTGTCTTTCCCTAAAAATTATGCCCGGGTTTGGAATTGGGTTGTGATTAGATTGATTGATAGAACTCCCGGTCACGAGAGGGATAGGGGTGTTACAGGTGGTATCAGAGCTTGTTTAGCTCATAAGCCGGGACAGGGTCCTCGGTCTGGTGGGTTGTGATCCTTGAATGTGTGCTTGTTAAGTGTGTTTTGAAAGTGTGTGCCTATATGTGAGATTGTGTGTCTTGAATTGAATGTGTCTATCTATGTGATATAGTTATGTATTATGTGTTAAATGTGTGCTAAGTAAAGTGAAGTGCCTAGTTGTGTATTGAATTGACCTATTGAATTGGCATCGTGAATCGAATCGACCTCGTGAATTTTTATGTGCTTGAAGTATTGCTTGTAATGTGTGTATTGGAATGTCTTGAATTGGCTATGCCGTGATTTGAATTGATTATGTTGTGCTTGACTTGATTGTCGTGCTTGAGTGACTTTGTTGAATAAACTGTTTTATAAACTCTTTTATAAACTTGCTTGCATAATAGTTTAATGCATGTATGTATAAATATGATATCTTGGCATTCATACATGTCCTGTTGAAATGGTAAGAAAGACTTCTTCCTCCCCTGAAGAGAAGTGGTTAGGAGCAGGCCCTCCAAGTTATGTGGATTGACGGAAATGAGCAGTATTTGACTAGCCTTTATTTGGGAGTTGGTGTTTGCTTTTGGAGCTCGGTTATTGGCAAATCTCTAAGGTCCTCCTCTGTGCTTAATAGTTGTGAAAGAGTAGCTTTCTTTTGGGGTTCTATTTGGTTGTTCTCTGGAGCATTCTTTGGTATACTTATTGGGTATTCTTTGGAGACTTCTGTTGGCACTTCTTGGTAGACTTGGCTATTGGGGTTTCAATCGGACTTACTGCACAGTATTATCTATGGTATATGTGTCTCGGTCTTTATTGGTGTGCTACTGGCATTCCTGATTGGAAATTCTTCAATGGCATTTTATAGAATTCTTAGTGGTCATTTTTCTAGTACTTACTTATTGGGCAATTCTTGCTACTTTCTTATTGGAGCATTGTATCGGGTATTTTTTTTGGTATTCCTCAGTAGGTTTGGTATATGGAATTCCTATCCGACTTGTTGTACAGTATTACTTACAACACTCTTTGGAATTCTTATTGGACATTCTACTAGTATTTTCCTTATTAGCCTTTATTGGAAGTCTTACACTTGGAATCATGTTCGGACTTGTTATCTCATATTGTTTACGGTTAGCTGTGGAATACTTTGGGTTTTCTTGGTGGTATGTAGTATAAAGTTTGCACTCGGCAAATGATGATGAAATCTTAGAGTTTGGTCTTATATGTGCTGCATCTACTCTAGCTATCCTTTGACTTCTTTATTTGGTACTTGTTGAATTTCTACTGGAGATTCATATGTGGGGTATTTCTTAGGCATTCTTCTTGTCATTAATATGTGATGTTAATTTTATCTACAGTATCTTTGCTTAAGTTTTTAGTTGGTATTTTCTCGGCATTCTTGGTTGGGATTTCTATTTGGGATTTTCCTACGAGTATCTTATTCAGTGTCTTGCTCAGCAACCAATGAAGAGTGGTCAGAGTTAGATTTCAGATGATGTTGAGTTCTATCGGAAGGAGAATTGCGAGGACGCAATTGTTTTAAGGGGGGAAAGATGTGATACCCCGAACCCGGCCTACATTTAATGGCATTTAACTGCATTTAATTAAATGCTTAATTAGTTAAATCAACCATTTTGCACTATTTTGATATTTCTTTTGGAAGCATTTAATAATTTTTATATTGATTAATTATAGGATTTCTATTTCTATTAATTATAGTAATTGGATTTATTCTCTTGTATTTAATTAAGTGTCATCTTAAATGTTAGTATTTAATTGCATTTGACTACGTGTTTATATAAACTTGTTTATTTGTATCTTAACATTAATTTCATAATTCTTGGAAATATTCTACGAATAGTTAAATTATTTATTTTTAAATGAATTTTGAGTATTTTGATTATTTTAATAATTAATTTTATTTTCTTGCATTAAATTACTCGATTTTCAATTAAATGAGAAAAATGGCTCGGAGTCCAGAGTGAATTTTAAACTATTCTACTATTCTACTTTTCAAAAATTATAGTTTATATTATTGCTCATTATTTGATTAGCAATCGTTTATTGACCGTTCGATCGTAGTATTTCGAAAATGAGAGTTAGAGAAATATTTCTCGAATTTCGTGAATAATATTTTTAGTTTAATTTAGCTAGTTTTAGTTATTTTCCATCTAATTGCATTGTTTTAACTTGAGCTAGACCAAATGATAACCAAAATAACCTTAGTTGACCAATTTAACTTGAATTTTGACTTTGCTAAATGACCATTTTGCCCTTGAGCTCTGTCAACTTATTAAATAGCCAAAAATCAAACAAAATGATCATAAAAACAAATTGCAAAATGCCCCATTTGTCCCCCCCATGGCCGAATGCTTCCAAGGAGAAAAAAAATAACTTTGCTTTAATTTTCTTCTACAATTATGCTTGGAATTGCTCGAGGGTTGTGGCTCGGGTCCTTGCGGGTCTTCTTCGTCAATCTCTATGAGTGTTTTCACATTTTTGTGCATTTTTATTTGAATTTGATTATTGTTTCAAATTTTTAGATTTGATATATATTGTGTTATAATGCCTATAATTGCTTGATATAGCTTCCTTTGAGTTCGTAGAGCATTGCTTGTTAGTTATTTAGCGATTTTTATGGCTGAAATTTCGTATTTGAAATTGCGGAAGAACAATGAATAGAGAATTTTGAATAGTAAAACCCTAGAATTTCGGATTTTGATCCGAATTGCGATTTCTTGATTTGGATAGGTGCCATTAGGAATAAAAAGATAAAATGTGCAATAAAACGGACCGGCCTTTATTAAAATTGGAAATTAGACAAAGAAACGTAAAGAGGCCGTTTGACCAAGTGTTGACCGTGCTCGAATTGAGTTGGGGGTTTTGCTATTTAGGGCATGGAAGCACTTTTGGCTCTGTTGTGGCGTTGATTGAGTGACCGGTTAACATAACTGTAGTTCAAACGCAGTAGGTGGACTTTCGGGCTTCGGTTGGGAAAATGAAGTTTCGTGACATAGAAACGTGCCTTGCAGTGCTTAAGTAATTGTAGTGAAATCGGTTTCCTAATCCTGTAGCTCGTTTGCTCGTAATTGCCTTTGGAAGTTAGGGATTGAATAGTGATATTTGTCGTTTTCGTGTTTCAACTGTTATTACATGTTTAATTGATGTTCTTGTTGAAGTTAATCATAATCATGCTTGAAAAGTTAATTGATTGCTGTTATTGATTGTAAATGCTTGATATCTCGTTTATCGCCATTAATCTGCACTTTCGTGCTATTGCTCGTTTATTGCTTGTATCATGTATTGCATTGCATAGTGTCAGGCGCGTGAGTGATGGGCCTCTCTGGGCAGTCTCGGGCTGCCAGGGTTGGTTTGCTCTAGCTCCGTGTCCTATTCCCATTCTCGCTAGGGGTGCCGCCCTAGGAGATTTGGGTCGTGGATGTGTCGGGGTACTTCCGGAGTACACCAAGTGGAAGTTATAAGGTGGTTGCGCGCTTATTGTCATCGTTGTCAACATCAAGCTCGAGATTGATGTAATGCTCGTGGAATCGAATCGCATGGTACATTGCTCGTATGAGTGAACCATGGCCTTCAGAGTGTGGTATAGCTTTGAATGGTTGTGTTAATGCTTTTATTAATTGCTTATTGTATTGATTGTTTATATTGATTGCTTACTTATTAGTTATATTGCTTAATTGCCTTATTGGCATTGCACGACATTCTTTCTCTCCACCTCGATATCTATCTCACCCTTACTGAGTATACGTGTTGTGTATACTCACTCCTCACCACCACATTTCAGGAAATGCCATGTTAGTTGAAAAGTTCGTGGTTTCGTGAAAGATCGTGTTTCAAGAGTTGTCTTGCGTGTTATATGGCTGAGTTGTAGAAAGATGCAAAGATGTATGTTTTCATGTATTGTTTGTATTTAGTGTTAAATGTTATGTAATTAACTTAACTAGGTTTATTAGAATGGTATGATAGTCTATTTTATGCAATAGGTTAGTATAGTTTAATTGCCAAGCATGATTGTACTTGTCAAAGATGAGAGGAGATAGGATAGTTTTTCAACTGGAAATGTATATATACTTGTTGTGTTTAATTGTTGAGAAACAAGGCTCGAATGGCCTTGAGGTGTTTGTATGGTTGGACACGGTGCTGGTGTGATAACCCGAACCCGGCATGCATTTAATGGCATTCAATTGCATTTAATTAAGTGTTATCTTAAATGCTAGCATTGAATTTTGTGTTTATTTTAGTTAAACATTCATTTGTAGATTTATTCTTATACTTATGTTAATCGGTTTTATCTTTCTTGCATCTTAATGCTCGGTTTTCAATTAAATGAAAAGTAGCTCCGAGCCAGAGTAAATTTTGAACTATGTTACTTCTCAAAAATTATATTTTCTTAAATTCTTTGAGATTTAATTGTTATTCTTCTATTGTCGCAAAGTGCATTGCATTTCGAGAGCGATAGTTAGGAAACGATTTACAGTCCTCAGCAAATAGTGAAAACTAGTATTTAGTGTTTTAATTCTAGTGTTTTAGTTGTTGATGATTAGGGATATAATTGCATTAGTTATTTTAGCCTTAAAAGGCCTAAAATAAGCCTAATTGATCAACTTAAGCAACATTTGACCAAGCCTTGACTTTTGACTTGAGTTGCCATCTTATTTAAAGCTTAAAATAGCACAAAAATAAAAAAAATAAAGCTGAAACAGAAAATGAAAGGGCCAAAAATATGCAAGAAGAAAAAAAAAGATTTTCAAGCCAAATCATCAAAGCTTCGCGTGAGCTTGCACGGGGTGGTTTCCGAGGCATCCTACGAGATTTTCCTAGTGTCTAGGAGTGTCTAAGGTGAGGGTTTCATCATTATTTGCGCATTTAAAAATATTATGTCTAAACTTTAATTTTTAGAAATTATGCGTAGAATGTTATTTTATCTATTTTGTTGCTTTAAGAATGTTCCTTGTTGATTGTAGAACATGTATTTATAGCTTTTTAACATTTTCTACGGTTGAAAATTGAAATTGCAATTTAAATTGATTAATGAATAGTAAATAATGGATAGTAAACCCCGGTTTCGATGAAGTTGCTCCGTTACGCGTTCTGTTGATGTAGGGAGGTGCTAGATATGCTAGAATGCCTAAATGTATGGTTTAATTGGATTGTGTAATGGAAAAACGGAGAAAAATGGCTTAGTGAAAGTTAGGGTCGTTTAGGTTAAGTTTGGAATTTTCTCGACTTGCGTGAAGGTATTGTCGAGGACGTCATGGAAGCACTTTTGGTACAGTTATGACATTGGTTGGGTGATTGGTTGAGGTACTTGTAGTTCAAACGAGCAAAGGGAGAAATCGGGACTTTGTGTGAATTCTAGGGTTAACTAGGGTTTCGGGGTCTTTAGACGTGCCTTATGGTGACCTAGGAGGATTGGTGAAGTCGGTTTCCAAAACTCGTGGCTTGTTTGGAAGTAGTAGCGTTTGGAAAGTTGGGACATTTTGTGATTTTATGTGTTTTCATAGTGTAGTGCCTATAGAATGCTTAATATGGCTTGTTATGCTTGTTAAAGTTGATTATGATTGAATTTGTATGTCAATTGTTGATAATGATTGTTAGAGTTGTTCTTGTTACTATATAGATCGTAAATGTTTGATATCTTATTTATCGCCTCTAATCTGTATTGTTGTCCTATCGCTCATTTATCGCCTTGTATCGTGTCTTGCATTGCATAGTATTAGGCGCGTGAGTGATGGGCCTCTCTGGGTAGCCTCGGGTTTCCAGTGTTGGTTGCTCTAGCTCTGTGTCCTATTCCCTTTTCTCGCTTGGGTTGCTGCCCAGGGAGTTTTGCGTCGTAGAATTGACAGGGTATGTATAGAGTACTCTAACGGAAGTTATAAGGTGGGTGAGCCTGCGCGTCATCGTTAAAGTCATCGGAATCATGATCGGTACATTACTCACTCGAGTGAACCATAGCCTTCAGAGTGTGGTATAGCTTTGAATGGTTGTGTTAATGCTTTCTTAATTTTTTAGTGTATTGTCGTTTACATTGAATGTTTTCTTATTGATTAAATTGCTTAACTGTACCTATTTGCATTGCACGACTTTCTTTCTCTCCACTTCGATATCTGTCTCGCCCTGACTAAGTATACGTGTTGTGTATACTCACTCCTCACCACCACATTTCAGGAAATGCCATGTTAGCTGGAAAGTTCATGGATATGTGAAAGATCATGCTTGAAGAGTTGTCTTGTGTGCTATGTGGCTTGAGTTGACAAAGATGCAAAGATGTATGTTCATATGTTGTATGTATTTATTGTTAAAAAGAATGTAACCTAAATTTAGCTAAGTAATTGAGGTAGATTGATAAGCTGGTTTATGTATTCAGATAGAATAGTTTAACTTCAATGCATGTTTGTAGTTGTCTAAAGGAAAAGAGTTAGAATAGTTTGGGTACTTGGAAATACGTATATTGTTGTGTTTAATTGTTGAGAACCAAGGCTCGGATGGCCTTGAGGTGTTTGTATGGTTGGACACAGTGCTAGTCCACTTATATGCTGTCGCAGGTTTACTTTTTGCCTAGAAATAGGGGAGACTCCGTCCGTTTTCCCTAAAAATTTTGCCCGGGTTTAGAATTGGGTTGTGATTAGATTGATTGATAGAACTCCCGGTCTTGAGAGGGATCGGGGTGTTACAGGTGGTATCAGAGCTTGTTTAGCTCATAAGCCGGGACAGGGTCCTCGGTCTGGTGGGTAGTGATCCTTGAATGTGTGCTTGTTAAGTGTGTCTTGAAAGTGTATGCTTGCGTGTGATATTGTGTGTCTTGACTTGAATGTATGCACCTATGTGATATAGTTATGTGTTATGTGTTAAATGTTTCTCAAGTGAAGTGAAGTGTCTAGTTGTGTATTGAATTGACCTATTGAATTGGCATCGTGAATCGAATCGACCTCATGAATTGTTATTTGCTTGAAGTATTGCTTGTAATGTGTGTATTGGAATGTCTTGAATTGGCTATGCCGTGATTTGAATTGATTATGTTGTGCTTGACTTGATTGTCGTGCTTGAGTGACTTTGTTGAATAAACTGTTTTATAAACTTGCTTGCATAATAGTTTAAGGCACATATGTATAAATGTGATATCTTGGCATTCATACATGTCCTGTTGAAATGGTAAGAAAGACTTCTTCCTTCCCCTGAAGAGAAGTGGTTAGTAGCAGGCCCTCCAAGTTATGTGGATTGACGGGAATGAGCAGTATTTGACTAGCCTTTATTTGGTAGTTGGAGTTTGTTTATTGGGATTCCTCTAAGGTTATCTCCTATGCTTAGTATAAATGACTTTCTTTGGAGTTCTACATGATTATTCTTTGGAGCATTTTCTTAATATTTCCTTGTTGGGCATTCATCGGGTATTTCTATATTGGCATTTTGTGGGAGACTTGGTTGGGATTTTAATCAACCTTTGGTGTTCTTTCTATATTCTTATGGGGAACTTTGATTTGAGTCTACTTACAATGATCAGTTTTGTGTGAAGCGTACTACTTTGGTATTCCTTGTGGACATTTCTCAGTGGACTTGGCAATCGGAATTCTTATCGGACTTACTGCATAATATTATCTACAATATCTCCACTCTAGTATTTCTTGATATTTTATCGGCAATCGTAATTGGAATTCTTCAATAGTATATGGTGCACCTGCACGACATTCCCTCTGGAATTTTACCCAATATTCGGTAGCAATATTATTTTGGGAATCTACTTGGTTATTCAGCTTGGTATTCATTCATGGACTTTTGATAAGTATATATATGTTGGCGTACATTTTGGATTCCCTATTCAGATGCTTCTTGAGCAATATTTTGGAAGACTTCCTTGAAACTTCTGAAATATGATTGACTGGATTTCTTGTCTGGAGTCTTCCTGAGCAGTACTTGGGTTCTCGTTTAGACTTTACTTCAGACTGCTTATTGGTTGTATGAAGTACTCACTTGGTAAACAGTGAAGAGGCCTCGGAGTTTGGTTTTGTATATTGTGCACTAGCTCGGTATTTTTCCTTAGGGTTTTCGTCTAGTTGGGAAACTATATTTGTCATTCAACTTGATTGTCTTATTGGGCACATTATATTTTCTCTGCTATCTCATTTGACATTCTCCTCAGCATTTGATAGCGATACTCGGAATCTAATTGGTTATCCTATGGGGTTATTATTTGGAAGACTTCTCTGGAACTCTTGAAGTATATTTGATTGGGTTTTCTTAATACTCTCATCAGCACTCCTAACGGGGAAATTCTTCTATGGAATTCATGACTAGCGGGGTATTTCTTTGGACTTCTGGATGGAATCTTCAGTTGAGTCTTTATTTGGTTTCTTGTTAGGGAGTTCCCGAGTGGCTGTAGTTGAACTTCTATTGGAGATTCGTGTATGGGGTATTCATTTGGTATTCCTCTTATCATTAATATGTGATGTGATTTTATCTACAGTATCTTTGCCTTAGTCTTTATTGGTATTATCTCTGTTTTTTTGGTTGGAATTTTATTCTTCTTCGGAATTCGTGTCAACAGGATTCTTGTGCGGTATCTATATTTGAGCCTTTATTCGGCATTACTACTTGGAATTTCTTCTTAAACTTCCCTATTGGTTATCTTGATTAATATATTTGCTCAGCAGCTGATGAAGATTAGTCAGAGTTGGATTTCAGTGGATGCAGAGTTCTATTGAAGAAGAATTGCGAGGACGCAATTGTTTTAAGGGGGGAAGGATGTGATAACCCGAACCTAGAATGCATTTAATGGCATTTAATTGAATTTAATTAAGTGTTATCTTAAATGCTGGCATTGAATTTTGTGTTTATTTTAGTTAAACATTCATTTGTAGCTTTATTCTCATACTTATGTTAATCGGTTTTATTTTTCTTGCATCTTAATGCTCGGTTTTCAATTAAATGAAAAGTAGCTCCGAGCCAGAGTAAATTTTGAACTATGTTACTTCTCAAAAATTATATTTTCTTAAATTCTTTGAGATTTAATTGTTATTCTTCTATTGTCGCAAAGTGCATTGCATTTTGAGAGCGATGGTTAGGAAACGATTTCCAGTCCTCAGCAAATAGTAAAAACTAGTATTTAGTGTTTTAATTCTAGTGTTTTAGTTGTTGATGATTAGGGATATAATTGCATTAGTTATTTTAGCCTTAAAATGTCTAAAATAAGCCTAATTGATTAACTTAAGCAACCTTTGACTAAGCCTTGACTTTTGACTTGAGTTGCCATCTTATTTAAAGCTTAAAATAGCACAAAATAAAATAAAAAATAAAGCTGACACAGAAAATGAAAGGGCCGAAAATATGCAAGAAGAAAAAAAAAGATTTTCAAGCCAAATCATCAAAGCTTCGCGTGAGCTTGCACGGGGTAGTTTCCGAGGCATCCTACGAGGTTTTCCTAGTGTCTAGGAGCGTCTAAGGTGAGGGTTTCATCGTTATTTACGCATTTGAAAATATTATGTCTAAACTTTAATTTTTAAAAATTATGCGAAGATTGTTATTTTATCCATTTTGTTGCTTAAAGAATGTTCCTTGTTGATTGTAGAACATGAATTTATAGCTTTTTAACATTTTCTGCTGTTGAAAATTAAAATTACAATTTAAATTGATTAATGAATAGTAAATAGTGAATAGTAAACCCCCGTTTCGATGAAGTTTCTCTGTTACGCATTCTGTTGATGTAGGAAGGTGCTAGATATGCTAGAATGCCTAAATGTATGGTTTAATTGGATTGTGTAATGGAAAAACGGAGAAAAATGGCTTAGTGAAAGTTAGGGTCGTTTAGGTCAAGTTTGGAATTTTCTCGACTTGCGTGAAGGCATTGTCGAGGTACGTCATGGAAGCACTTTTGGTGCAGTTATGACATTTGTTGGGTGATCGGTTAAGGTAGTTGTAGTTCAAACGAGCAGAGGGAGAAATCGGGGCTTTGCTTGAATTCTTGGGATAAGTAGGGTTTCGGGGTCTTTAGACGTGCCTTATGGTGACCTAGGAAGATTGGTGAAGTCGGTTTCCAAAACTCGTGGCTCGTTTGGAAGTAGTAGCGTTTGGAAAGTTGGGACATTTTGTGATTTTGTGTGTTTTCATAGTGTAGTGCCTATAGAATGCTTAATATGGCTTGTTATGCTTGTTAAAGTTGATTATGATTGAATTTGTATGTCAATTGTTGATAATGCTTGTTAGTGTTGTTCTTGTTACTTTATGGATCGTAAATGTTTGATATCTTGTTTATAGCGTCTAATCTGTATTGTTGCGCTATCGCTCGTTTATCGCCTTGTATCGTGTCTTGCATTGCATAGTGTCAGGCGCGTGAGTGATGGGCCTTTCTGGGTAGCCTCGGGTTGCCAGTGTTGGTTGCTCTAGCTTCGTGTCCTATTCCCTTTTCTCGCTTGGGTTGCCGCCCAGGGAGTTTTGGGTCGTAGAATTGACAGGGTATGTCCGGAGTACTCTAACGGAAGTTATAAGGTGGGTGAGCAGGCGCGACATCGTTAAAGTCATCGGATCATGATCGGTACATTACTCGCTCGACTGAACCATAGCCTTTAGATTGTGGTATAACTTTGAATGGTTGTGTTAATGCTTTCTTAATTGTTTATTGTATTGTCATTTACATTGAATGTTTTCTTATTGATTAAATTTCTTAACTGTACCTATTTGCATTGCACAACTTTCTTTCTCTCCACCTCGATATCTGTCTTGCCCTCACTGAGTATACGTGTTGTGTATACTCACTCATCACCACCACATTTCAGGAAATGCCATGTTAGCTGGAAAGTTCGTGGATATGTGAAAGATCATGCTTGAAGAGTTGTCTTGCGTGCTATGTGGCTTGAGTTGACAAAGATGCAAAGATGTATGTTCATATGTTGTATGTATTTATTGTTAAAAAGAATGTAACCTAAATTTAGCTAAGTAATTGAGGTAGATTGATAAGCTGGTTTATGTATTCAGATAGAATAGTTTAACTTCAATGCGTGTTTGTAGTTGTCTAAAGGAAAAGAGTTAGAATAGTTTGGGTACTTGGAAATACGTATATTGTTGTGTCTAATTGTTGAGAACCAAGGCTCAAATGGCCTTGAGGTGTTTGTATGGTTGGACACGGTACTGGTCCACTTATATGCTGTCGCAGGTTTGCTTTTTGCCTAGAAATAGGGGAGACTCTGTCCGTTTTCCCTTAAAATTTTGCCTGGGTTTAGAATTGGGTTGTGATTAGATTGATTGATAGAACTCCCGGTCTCGAGAGGGATCGGGGTATTACAGTTGGTCCACTTATATGTTGTCACAGGTTTGCATTTTGCCTAGAAACAGGGGAGACTCCATCCGTCTTTTCCTAAAAATTATGCCCGGGTTTAGAATTGGGTTATGATTAGATTGATTGATAGAACACCCGGTCTCGAGAGGGATAGGGGTGTTACAGGTGGTATCAGAGCTTGTTTAGCTCATAAGCCGGGACAGGGTCCTCGGTCTGGTGGGTAGTGATCCTTGAATGTGTGCTTGTTAAGTGTGTTTTGAAAGTGTGTGCCTGTATGTGAGATTGTGTGTCTTGAATTGAATGTGTGTATGTATGCGATATAGTTATGTATTATGTGTTAAATGTGTGCTAAGTGAAGTGAAGTGTCTAGTTGTGTATTGAATTAACCTATTGAATTGGCATCGTGAATCGAATCGACATCGTGAATTGTTAGTTGCTTGAAGTATTGCTTGTAATGTGTGTATTGGATTGTCTTGAATTGGCTATGCTGTGATTTGAATTGATTAAGTTGTGCTTGACTTGATTGTCGTGCTTGAGTGACATTGTTGAATAAACTGTTTTATAAACTCTTTTATAAACTTGCTTGCATAATAGTTTAATGCATGTATGTATAAATATGATATCTTGGCATTCATACATGTCCGATTGAAATGGTAAGAAAGACTTCTTCCTCCCCTGAAGAGAAGTGGTTAGTAGCAGGCCCTCCAAGTTATGTGAATTGACGGAAATGAGCAGTATTTGACTAGCCTTTATTTGGGAGTTGGTGTTTGCTTTTGGAGCTCGGTTATTGGCGAATCTCTAAGGTCCTCCTCTGTGCTTAATAGTTGTGAAAGAGTAGCTTTCTTTTGGGGTTCTATTTGGTTGTTCTATGGAGCATTCTTTGGTATACTTATTGGGTATTCTTTGGAGACTTCTGTTCACACTTCTTGGTAGACTTGGCTATTGGGGTTTCAATTGGACTTACTGCACAGTATTATCTATGGTATATGTGTCTCGGTCTTTATTGGTGTGCTACTGGCATCCCTGATTGGAAATTCTTCAATGGCATTTTATAGAATTCTTAGTGGTTATTTATCTAGTACTTACTTATTGGGCAATTCTTGCTACCTTCTTATTGGAGCATTGTATCGGGTATTTTTTTTGGTATTCCTCAGTAGGTTTGGTATATGGAATTCCTATCCGACTTGTTGTACAGTATTACTTACAACACTCTTTGGAATTCTTATTGGGCATTCTACTAGTATTTTCCTTATTAGCCTTTATTGGAAGTCTTACACTTGGAATCATGTTCGGACTTGTTATCTCACATTGTTTACGGTTAGCTGTGGAATACTTTGGGTTTTCTTGGTGGTATGTAGTATAAAGTTTGCACTCGGCAAATGACGATGAAATCTTGGAGTTTGGTCTTATATGTGCTGCATCTACTCTGGCTATCCTTTGACTTCTTTATTTGGTACTTGTTGAATTTCTACTGGAGATTCATATGTGGGGTATTTCTTAGGCATTCTTCTTGTCATTAATATGTGATGTTAATTTTATCTACAGTATCTTTGCTTAAGTTTTTAGTTGGTATTTTCTCGGCATTCTTGGTTGGGATTTCTATTTGGGATTTTCCTACGAGTATCTTATTCAGTGTCTTGCTCAGCAACCAATGAAGAGTGGTCAGAGTTGGATTTCAGATGATGCTGAGTTCTATCGGAAGAAGAATTGCGAGGACGCAATTGTTTTAAGGGGGGAAAGATGTGATACCACGAACCCGGCATCCATTTAATGGCATTTAACTGCATTTAATTAAATGCTTAATTAGTTAAATCAACCATTTTGCAATATTTTGATATTTCTTTTGGAAGCATTTAATAATTTTTATATTGATTAATTATAGGATTTCTATTTCTATTAATTATAGTAATTAGATTTATTCTCTTGTATTTAATTAAGTGTCATCTTAAATGTTAGTATTTAATTGCATTTGACTACGTGTTTATATAAACTTGTTTATTTGTATCTTAACATTAATTTCATAATTCTTGGAAATATTCTTGGAATAGTTAAATTATTTATTTTTAAATGAATATTGAGTATTTTGATTATTTTAATAATCGGTTTTATTTTCTTGCATTAAATTACTAGATTTTCAATTAAATGAGAAAAATGGCTCGGAGTCCGGAGTGAATTTTAAACTATTCTACTATTCTACTTTTCAAAAATTATAGTTTTATATTATTGCTCATTATTTGATTAGCAATCGTTTATTGACCGTTCGATCGTAGCATTTCGAAAATGAGAGTTAGAGAAATATTTCTCGAATTCTGTGAATAATATTTTTAGTTTAATTTAGCTAGTTTTAGTTGTTTTCCATCTAATTGCATTTTTTTAACTTGAGCTAGACCAAATGATAACCAAAATAGCCTTAGTTGACCAATTTAACTTGAATTTTGACTTTGCTAAATGACCATTTTGCCCTTGAGCTTTGTCAACTTATTAAATAGCCAAAAATCAAACAAAATGATCATAAAAACAAATTGCAAAATGCCCCATTTGTCCCCCCCATGGCCGAATGCTTCCAAGGAGAAAAAAAAAATAACTTTGCTTCAATTTCTTCTACAATCATGCTTGGAATTGCTTGGGGGTCGTGGCTCGGGTCCTTGTGGGTCTTCCTCATCAATCTCTATGAGGGTTTTCACGTTTTTGTGCATTTTTATTTGAATTTGATTATTGTTTCAAATTTTCAAATTTGATATATATTGTGTTATAATGCCTATAATTGCTTGATATAACTTCCTTTGAGTTCGTAGACCATTTCTTGTTAGTTATTTAGCGATTTTTATGGCTGAAATTGCGTATTTGAAATTGGGGAAGAATAATGAATAGTGAATTTTGAATAGTAAAACCCTAGAATTTCAGACTTTGATCCGAATTGCGATTTCTTGATTTGGATAGGTGCCATTAGTAACAGAAAGATAAAATGTGCAATAAAAACGGACCGACATTTGTTAAAATTAAAAATTAGACAAAGAAACGTAAAGGGGCCATTTGACTAAGTGTTGACCGTGCTCGAATTGAGTTGGGGGTTTTGCTATTGAAGGCATGGAAGCGCTTTTGGCGCTATTGTGGCGTTGATTCAGTGACCGGTACACATAGCTGTAGTTCAAACGCAGTAGGTGGACTTTCAGGCTTCGGTTGGGAAAATGAGGTTTCGTGACATAGAAACGTACCTTGTAGTGCCTAAGTGAATGTAGTGAAATCGGTTTCCTAATCCTGTAGCTCATTTGCTCGTAATTGCCTTTGGAAGTTAGGGATTAAATAGTGATATTTGTCGTTTTCGTGTTTGAACTGCTATTACGTGTTCAATTGATGTTCTTGTTGAAGTTAATGATAATCATGCTTGAAAAGTTAATTGATTGTTGTTATTGATTGTAAATGCTTGATATCTCGTTTATCTCCACTAATCTGCACTTTCGTGCTATTGCTCGTTTATTGCTTGTATCTCGTATCGAATTGAATAATGTCAGGCGCGTGAGTGATGGGCCTCTCTGGGCAGTCTCGGGCTGCCAGGGGTGGTTTGCTCTAGCTCTATGTCATATTCCCATTCTCGCTAGGGGTGCTGCCCTGGGAGATTTGGGTCGTAAATGTGTCGGGGTACTTCTGGAGTACACCCAGTGGAAGTTATAAGGTGGTTGCGCGCTTATTGTCATCATTGTCAACATCAAGCTCGAGAATGATGTAATGCTCGTGGAATCGAATCGCATTGTACATTGCTCGTATGAGTGAACCATAGCCTTCAGAGTGTGGTATAGCTTTGAATGGTTGTGTTAATGCTTTTATTAATTGCTTATTGTATTGATTGTTTATATTGATTGCTTACTTGTCAGTTATATTGCTTAACTGCCTTATTGGCATTGCACGACCTTCTTTCTCTCCACCTCGATATCTATCTCGCCCTCACTGAGTATACGTGTTGTGTATACTTACTCCTCACCACTACATTTCAGGAAATGCCATGTTTGCTTGAAAGTTTGTGGTTACGTGAAAGATCGTGTTTGAAGAGTTGTCTTGCATGTTATGTGGCTAAGTTGTAGAAAGATGCAAAGATGTATGTTTTCATGTATTGTTTGTATTTAGTGTTAAAAGATATGTAATTAACTTAACTAGGTTTATTAGAATGGTATGATAGTTTATTTTATGTAATAGGTTAGTATAGTTTAATTGCCAAGCATGAATGTACTTGTCAAAGATGAGAGGAGATGGGATAGTTTTCCAACTGGAAATGTATATATACTTGTTGTGTTTAATTATTGAGAAACAAGGCTCGGAAGGCCTTGAGTTGTTTGTATGGTTGGACACGGTGCTGGTCCACTTATATGCTGTCACAAGTTTGCGTTTTGCCTAGAAACAGGGGAGACTCCATTCGTCTTTCCCTAAAAATTATGTCCGGATTTGGAATTAGGTTGTGATTAGATTGATTGATAGAACTCTCGGTCTCGAGAGGGATAGGGGTGTTACACCCCACCAATAGATAGAGACAAATAGGAATAACCAAACCACATCTACAAAATGCCAGTACCATGCAGTTGCTTCAAAGGCAACGTGATGCTCCTTGGTGAGATGACCAAGATATTGGCGAATACCACATATGATCAAGAAAAGAGTACTTATAATCACATGAAAACCATGAAAGCCAGTTGCTAAGAAAAAGGTAGAACCATAAACACTATCTGAAATAGTGGAGGGTGCTTGATAATATTATATTCCTTGAAAGCCTGTGAATACTAGAGCCAGTGAAACGGTAGCTACTAAAGCGTAAACTGCTCATTTTTCCTTCCCCACGAGTATAGCATGATGAGCCCAAGTTACGGCAACTCGGGATGAAAGGAGAATAAGGGTGTTAAGAAAAGGGATTTCCCAAGGATCTAAAACCCCAATCTTTTTTGGGGGCCAAATACCTCCGATCTCTACCGTAGGTGCCAAAGAAGAATGAGAAGAAGCCCAAAAAAAAAGCAAAAAAAAACATAACCTCCGATACAATAAACAGAATAAAACCATATCGAGGTCTTAATTGTACAACTTTGGTATGATGTCCTTCCAATGTGGATTCACGTAAAACATCACACACCATACGAGCATGGTATATTGGATAAATATGAGGCCCAAACTGAGAAGTGTTGCACCCCCCTAAAATGAGTGCATGTACATTACACCTCCTACAGTTGTTGCCAAAGCTCCGAGTGAATCCGAAATAGGCCATGGACTTGGATCTACCAAATGATAAGAATGCCTCTGAGATTCAATCATAAACCACTTTGCCTCAGTTGTATGTAAACCCCTCATTCACCCCCACCCCCTAAAGAAGTAAAGAAGGGCTCTTTGGGGTCTAAATTTCTTTCTATCTGACAGGAAAACCAAATAGGAAGCGATAGTTATTTCATTGCATTGATAGAAGTATAACTAGAAAAAGATCTATCTATTACTTTGAGAAGAGAATTGTTGGTTTGACAGACGGAAAACATGGAAAAAAAGAAGTCGTCTACAACTTGCCTACTTGCCTCATACTTTAGGCTTTTCCCCCCGTAGAGGTAGGGTGTTCTTAGGCGGCTCAAGTGGGATAGGTGTTAACCTAACTCTACCCTACCCGAACTCAAAGCGCATTTCCCAGCCGACTGCTTTATTCCACGCAACCACCCCTTTCAAAATAAGGTGATTGCGAAAAGTTTTTATATTTAGGAATGCTATGCTTAAAACAAGTAAGAAAAAAATGAAGAGTAAATGTCTTTTGATAAACGCTAGGAATTTATCCAGTTAAGGCATTTTTGATTTATTCAACTTGACACGTGGGAAGGTCCTAGTGGCTCAGCTTGGTCTCGCTCCCTTCCCGCACTATTCTTCTCTACTAAAAAGAGCGATTGAGAATCTTGAGAAACTTTCTGAAACTTTTGTCTTCGCGGGGCGATTGGAAAAGGAGTCTAAAATGGCTTTTAATGTCTTCAATTCTGATCGAGAAAAATTATCAGAAGGATGATCTAGTCACAATGAGATTAAAAATCGATGCTTCCTTGGCATTGTGGAACATGGATTTGCATTATGTCATTCCTACAAGTGATCCCCTATCCAGGATTGGAAGAAGTGCTATATAAGGACTTCGAGATCAAATAGAATATATTTCTTTCCATTCCTCATGAGCCACTTATTTATCCGAAAGAAGAGATCAAAGTGATCTTCCTCATTTTTCCCAAAAAGTTGATGACGTTACACCATTGGGATACTTCGAATAAACTTGAGTACATATAGGATACACATGTGCTAAACCCTTTTCTCAAGATATTTTTCAAACTGTTGGGTTCGGTGCTTCGGATGTTGTTCTCCCGGTGTAAAAGCAGTTGGTTCCGTACTTTTAGAATTCTGCTGATCCCAAGTATTCATTCTCCATCATTGCATATGGGAATATAGAAAGTAAATAGGAAAAGGCATGACCAGAAGAATTGTGTGAAATAAGCGAATTTATCCAGTTGAAGCATTCTTGATTGAGAAAAGATGATTCCCGCCAGACACAAAGAGAGTCCTTCCTATACAAGTAGTGAATAAGTATAGAGAACTTTTCTTGGTTGTTGACCAACGGAAAGCATGGAAGAAAGAAGACTCCACATTATTAGCGGAGCAGCATACCAAAAAAAAAAGGGAATCCAGAACCAGCAGCTCCTCCCACACCAAGGAAAGTCTCATAGTCTAATCTCGGAAGAGATCATAGTTTTGGAGGGCTCTCAGAATCCGGGGGTATGGAAGGCATTGCCTTGTCCCATTTTCTCTTATCTCTCTCAAATAAGATAGATAAGTAGATTCTAAAAGTACCTCCCCTGCGGGTAAAAGAGAAAGCCTCGAATCTATTGTCTTCGGGAAAAGACAACATCACGAGAATACCCGGAGGCTACCAGAGCCGCCTCGACATGCTTTTCGATCAGGGCTTAGGTCTGCACAAATGAGTCCCACATTCCTGGATTGTAAGAAAGTCCAGCCCAATGAATATCCAAGCGATCATTGAGCTCTTCTTCTCGGGTGTGGTCATCCAGTAGGGGAGGGTGTAATTCTGCAATCGGCGGGGGCTGATTTGCGTTCGCTTCCGAGCCTTCATTCCCACTTTCATTCGATCCAGAAGTGACATTCCAAATCAAAGTTGGCACTCCTAAAAATGCCAAAATATTTTCAGAAATAAAGAAGCGAAAGAGGGCAAAGAAAAGGAAAATGAGGATATAAATGTTGAATAAGAGAAATCGACTCCTTTTTATTTTCCAAAGTAGAATGAAAGTGAGAAAAACTATGAAAAATGGAAGTATGAATTCTGGTGTGGTCATTATAGTAGTTCCTTCTGATCCTAGAAAATGCCCGTAAAGAGCTACTACGAAACTACCGAGTAGGGGCAAAACGACTCTTTTTAGTCGGGCATTCATTTGCTTTCTTTTACAGTATCTATAGAATAAGCACTATGAACTATTTGCTTCAAAAAGATAGTTGGTCCTTCTATCACTAATGATACCATTTTAGGACTCAAGTAGACTTTAATGCACTGAACACTAAATAAATCTCTCAATAAAGAAATAGAAAGGTGTTTTCCAGTACGTACTATAGAGAGCTGTGGTTGGTTGTTGGCCAACAGAAGACATGGGGCACAAAGAAAAGATTGGCTGCTTCTAAAGCTCTCTTTCTTCTCTTATGAAATTTACGATCTCCCCTTGAGAACAGATAAAACAGTTACTAAATCATACCCTTTGGATGTTACATATCTGATACCTTTTGGTCCCTCACGGGACACTGTCTATATTATCTATCTCCATGTCAACCAACCCAACTCCTCCTGCTGCTATGCATCCTATTGGGATGCTTTGCATTTTTGTTCTGCTAAGGTCTAATCGTTCTAATGTAATCTAAGTCTTCGAGGGGAATGCCGACTGCCGAAGTTGAAGCTGAAACCGATGATGTTAACTGGCGATGCAGATTCTGAAGCCGTGGAAAAAAATATTTCCCTTGTAGAAAAAAGTGTCTCCAAACAATCTCTGATGAGCTGACCCTATCTGAGGCTGTCGACTTAACTGTGCCGAATCTGGAGGTCTGCTTTGATCCAAGTCTTCCTTGGCCTGATCATGCTCATATTGATCCGGAGGAAAAAAAACTGCCCCAAAGGCCATGCTCTACCAAAACGGTGCCCCTTAAATGTGCTCTAATCAGATAGAATTAAAGTAGTGAGAGTGACGGTAAGCCCGGGGAGCTATAGGGGTCGGAGTGGTCTCTCTAGTCATACCAAGTAGCTATATGAATTAGGTTCATTTCCTTCTCGATTCAATCTTTAATTTTGTTTGATTTTAGGTAGAAAGCCTATGTCTTGTCAATAAAATATCTCTTTTGGAATAGAGCTTTAAGCCTTTAGCACATCAATAGCAATAGCAGTCAAATCATCCTTTTGATTTGAGCCCACTTCCATACTGATTAGAATAGCCAAAAATGCACCTTTCCCTGCTATCACTTTCTAGAATTCTTTTTGATACATGCTCCGAAAGGGTTAGCCCCGACTATCAAGATGAGCTAAATGGTCACACCAGTGTACTATGCCAAAAGGAAATTTTAAAGATCTCGAGATTACTTCAATGGCAGAAGCCAGAAGAGTTAATTCAGCGATTGCTTTTTGACATGGTAATTGGAATCTTTTCTCTTACAAGGAGTGATAGGTAGGCTCAACTCGATATGGCTAGAAGACCCTTAAGGCCACTTCTCATTATGCCTTTGGACACAAGGCTGGCCATCTACGGAGTTTTTTTTGTAATGCTAGTTCAGCGGCTTGGGGCCCGACCCCTGCGACTAGGATTGCTCGATACTGCGCATGCTTGCCTTAGCTTAAGAAAGCCAAAATAAGCATAGAGAAAGCCTTCCATTAAGGCTATGGCCTTCTTATATCTTTTTCCTAGCTTCAGGAAATGCCCGAAAAATAAAATCCCTCGTGGACCTATATCCAAGCCTAGAGAGTACTCTTCCTTCTACCTTACACCTCCTATGAACGAACCTGATAGGGCCACGTACAAAAGGTTCTTTACTAAGCTTAAGAATTGTGTTGTTCTTTCCATCTCGACTCATTCATACGGTCGATCTATCATTTTTGAGTGTCAAATCCCCAGTCTTCCTACCCTACCTTGGTTATCTGCTTTCATGCTACCACTGAGCGGACTTTCCTATAAAGAATAAGATAGATCTGGCCCTATCGGATTGATCTTCATCGAGTCCTATAATTTTCATTCTTTATGTCCTGCAAAATGCATCTTAGTAGCGGCTGGGAAGCCTTTGATACCGAAAATTGCTTGGAGCATATTTCATCTATGAACAGGTTCATTACTAGCATGGGGCACTACTAAGGGATCTCCTTGTAGAAAAATAAAAAGTGAAGCGTATCCCTCTGGGGACGGCTTTGAAGCGATCAAAAGACCATAGGAAATGAAAGATTCTGTAGTGTGATCAGAAAGAGCTTCTTTTTGCTTTGTTCCCCAGGCATGCTCTTAAAGATAGGTGTCAGGCTAGCTTTCATAAGCCAATGTTTGGATATTAATCTATACAAATTCTCACATGTAGTGGCACCCCATTTCATTGGTCTTGTTCTTGCATTGGAGCCCTTGAAACTCTATTAAAAAAAAGAACCCAGGCCTTTCTTCAAGGCTAGTGTCCCGTGTTCGAATAAATAGCTATATGCGCTTAACACACATTCTTTGGACTCACCCCCATATAAGGCTCTCTAAATACCATGTGTTAAGCATATGACGACAAAGACGAGAAACTGCCTTTTGAGGATAGAAAATGACTTTTCAACGAACTCGTGTAAAGGCTTTCAAACGAATGAGCTATCCTTGGGAGACAGACAAAAGCAGAGGCAGGCTTAGTAAGCTTTCTCACTTGGATCAATAGAAAAAGCAACTGAAACTCGATTGATGGAAGTTGTAATGGAAGTTCCCTCTTCCCTTGGTCCAGCCCATCCATTTGAAATACCAGTCCCAGGCTTTAGAGTATTAGTGCTTTGAGTGTCATCTCATCTGCCCTCCTCTAATCTTCTGTCTCTTCGAGCTATACCAAAAAAAGAAGTTTCAAGGATGAAATTCCAATTACTGGTTCTTTTGATATTACTTATTATTACTTAACGAGTTACTTACTCAATAGATCATAACGAGTCAATAATAAAATCTTTATTACCTTTTGTATTTGTAGTTAAGATAGTGTAAGATTTCAAGAGCCAGGGATAGTAGGACTAAAGCAAGCAAGGTCTAAAAGGCAAGGTCAAGAAAGGGTGCACGAGCACCAGTTATTTAGTAAAGTACAGGGAAAATAATGATAGTTAGCCGTCGCATGCACGTAAATAGGTGGGGCTTAGGCCTCTCAGCAGCGAGAAGCACTCAAAATGGCTCAAGAAGGCAGGAACTAATTAAGGAAAAAGTACCAGATTGAATCAGTTCTATTGAGAAAAATCCCATGCTTGACCCCACCAGGTAAAAAAACTTGACTAGACTAACATTATCGAAAGCCACTCCAATTGGCTCGGCTGCACCGACATCAAAGCACTTAGCAGTTGCTTATTTGAAAAGAAAGAGGCCCACATCCTGCCAGAAGGTTATACCATGGGGACATCATAATTATAAGGATATAGCACTTCTATTATATAATAAGGAGATAAGCAAAGAAAAATAAAAATCTCTTAAATAACTTGTAACTGGATGGTACTTGTTCGGCTGCTCATGGCACGAAAAACTCTTATCGAAGCACTTTATTCTTCAACTGGCCTACCAAAAAAGGCAACTAGCCAAGCAAAAAGAATCAACTTCAACTGGATTATCCATCCACAGTTACAAGAAGGGTATGCATCTCCATTAGGAAGAGAAGGAGAATGTGACTCAGTTTCGGTTGAAGTTGGCTTGCTGGATCTTCGAGTTGAACGTGAATAATTGTGAGAAATTACCCCTTGTTTATCCTTCTATTCCGAAGGGAAGGGATTTACTTATAAAAAAATATATAAAAAAAGTTTGCACTTAATCCTTAATCTATTAAGGTATTTCATTCCAATCTTCTGATCTGATTTTATTATCATTATCACTATCACCCTCGGAGTCTAAGAAGATGTGTATCTTGCTATTAGTATCAATCAGTCCTCTCTTTCCTTTTGGTGGTATAGCCGCATGTATTGATTACCCTTATTCTTCATCTTCTCTACCTTTCGGTTGCTTAGGGCGCCCTGAGGGATTCGCCTGACGGAGAAGAGTTCTTGATCACATAGCTTGGGTACTTGAAGTTGTTGATCATATCATTCGGGCAGAGCCTGGGTCCCTTAGTATTATGTATAGCGCTACTCCCTAAATGTTTCTTTTGATAGTTTTATTCTGATCGATGAAGGTTTGAAGATGCTCGACCGGGGTAGAAAATCAAATTTGAATACAATGACGAAGATCTGGTCGAATGGTATAAGAATTTATGGGTTCATTAGGAATCGATAGTAGTTGTCTGGATATACGAGTCACAGCCGGCTGGGAAGAGGAGAGATCAACGACGAAGCTACTATCTACTAAATGGAAAGAAAAGGACAAGACCACCTTTCGTACATTTCTACTGGTCAAGAATTTGAATAGCGAACGAAAGACCAGAGATTGGATGACGAAAGCACTTCCAGCAGGGTTGACGGCTGTGTGACCCTTATTCAAAGTAGAAAATCAATCCCGGCATGACCGGTGACTTAGTCTCTTTCTCCGTTTTGACTCAACCACCTACCTAACTTCTTAGAAAAGATCTGATAGATAGCAGCTGCCTAAGGCCCTTTTAAGCCTTTCACCAATCACGGTCTTTTATCTAGTAAGTCCTAGTACTATGTTCTCCAAGCTTGACTAATAGAATAGGCAGGCCTTTTAGAGAACAGTTGAATTAAGGGTTAGCTCTGCCTTTAAGTGATAGGGGACTGAGGGTTGACCGATCCGGTCAGTCAAAAAATAGGTTAAGAAAAAAAGGAGTGTCTACTCTGGTGTAGCTAACGTGACTTTCTTGATCTATAGTTCCTCTTCTTTCTCTCTCTTGACCAATGCTCCGGCTTCCCTCACTCAAAAGATCAGCCGTGGTGACACAAGTGTATCGAGGTAGGCCGTGGATTGAATGAAGAAAGAAGAGGAACACGAATACTAAAAAGCAGTTCAAGGGGATAGAGAGCGCGGAACGGGCTTTCGAAGCATAAAACAATCCTTACCTATACATTCCATGGCAACAGACAGAAGGCAGTTTTGTCGTTGTTCTTTACCCCAGGTCCATTTCCGCTCCCAATCATCTCCATGAAAAGACTACTATGATTCCGAACAAACCTTCCAACAAGCAGAATAAAAGTTGACCACAAAGCTATCTCTGTGGGAGGCTGCTACCCATAAGGCCATCTCGGGCATGGGAAAGAAAGGTAGCGGACAACCGACTTAACTGGGGAGTCTAAACGGCATTGAGGATGAGTCTACCAGTTGACAAACGGCTTCTATCTATAGGTGCTTTCATTATGGATTGGTCGACTTGTCACGATTGATTGCTCATACACAATTAGGTTAGGCAGGCTTGGAGAGGTGATCTGAATCGCTATAGATATGATGCAGGGCCGATTTGCTGACTGTAACAAACTTGACTCTGCCGCTAAAAAAAAAAAAAGAGCGAGAAGACCTCTGACCTGGGCTGGGGAGGGATTAGGGTGGCTTTTCTTTAGGACTTTAGTTCGTAACAAGGCTTGAAGACCTCTGGCTGGATTTGAAATGGATCAGGTAAGGCATCCATTTACGGCGTAGGTGGGATTAACAGTTTTCTCTTTTTCCTTCAATGGTAGGAAATCCACATCAGTGGGGATATACGGGAGGAAACTAGTCTGCAGTAATTCAAATTGCTCCTTCGGATCAGTAAGGAAAATATTGACTCATACATACCGTAGTGTATTGTTGTAAACTCACATAGTCGCACCTACTAACAACAAGATGACTACTCCCTTTACGCCACTAAACGGTGCTATTTAACGCTTTGGTTCGTCCAATACAAGAACTATAGCCCAACCTAGCTTAAGGCTAAAGCCGTGGACTACGCCCCTATGAGAGCCCTATATTTGACTAATATACTCCCTTTTAATCTCCCCCCATACCTTCATATCCATGCTGGGAATGATTGACCTTCGGATTCAAATAATAGTGCATAATGGTAGTACTTATTCCCATTTCTTCTTTTATGATTTTATCTACTTGAAAAGCTTGCAGGTAAGTACAGAGAAGGTACCTAGGGGACCAAATGAAAGGGCACTGAAAGGTCTTCAATTAAAGTTTTGCCAGTACTGAAAGACGAGTAAAGATTGTTAAAACAGACTTAAGGATAATAAATACCCCACATTACCAGACCTGATTTGTGACGAAATGAAAGGCTCGAAAGACCTACTTGACGAGTTTCTTTATGATTGAGTTCGCCATTCCTCTCCTTATCGTTTGAGCATCTTCAAACCTTTAAGTTAAGTGTAGCGAAGGGATTCTCTTAAGAGAAGCTTTAGCCCTTGAACTTGAAATGACTTTTATGAGTTGTCTCAGTAGTGGCAGACTTGATTTTATTAGCTGTGTGATTAGTGGCTTAACTAATAGTTGTCTAAAAGCTACGGTCAAAATAAATCCCTTTTGAAAATAAACCACTTATATGCCTTAGGTACTCTTTTAAGTCCGTGTAAGGCGGAGGGAATAAAGGGACCTGTAGGAGGCTGAAAAGCCGTAGTGCGCTAGCGTTAGTGAGTTAGCGTAACAACATAGTGTTTTGTTTTCTTCACTGCTTCTTTTTCGATTTTGACATTTAAACAAAAGTGATTGCTAATGCTTTTAGCTTGCTTCTGTCCTTAGTCAATTTTGGACTGAAGCTGTTCTAACTGCCGTATTTCTTTTAAACCAAATACCTTCATCTGTCATCTCTGGTCTGTCTCTTTTTGAGAGAAGATTTTCTATCCCTACTGACAATGAAGAGCTTCGAGTCTATCAGGAAAGGATGTGGTGGTAACCCCCGCAGCTTTGTCTATAACTGGGGATCCAGCTGTGTAGGAAGACTCACCCTAGCCACTATAGCGACCCCACCCCAACTCTAGCTGAGAAGCACCCTCCATCCACTTCCCATTTTTGTGTGTCCAAAAGCCCGCCTGCCCAGTTTATGAGCCCCTTTCCGATTCCCTCACCTAATCTCATGAGAAGCAAGCCCAGTAAGTCCTGCCTTAACCTATCCTCAAACAGCCCGCCCTCACTATGCTGCTGGCATTACTAAATGCTCTGCCACGAAGCAAGCTTTCCCGAACACGACAGATGCGAAAGTGGCTAAAGAAGTCGGAGGAAGAAAGTAGTTGGACAACTGTATACACGAGGGTGTTAAGCTTAGTATTCTGGGAATTGGCACCATTGACAGAAAGAGGAAGAGGTAGGAAAAACCTTTCTTAGGTGTAGCTCTACTAAAGTAGTCGGCCTAACCTTCGGTTCCCGTAACCAAGTTTTTCTTTCTCACTCCTTATGTACTTTTTCTTACTTCATCCATACTTTTTTACTTTTTCTGAAGTGTGAAGCAAACTCCATTCCTCTCCCTATCGGTCGAGCATCTTTAAACCCCCCCCTGTAACCCCTTATCCAAACAAGGAACATTTCCCCTTCCTCGCAACGCTCATACTCCCTCAGTGAGGCTCTGCCTGAGTTAGGGGGTTCTTGTGGTGGGGGATGGGGAGGGGGAGGGAGGGGTGTGCCACGATGAAACAAGGGAATGAAAGGCTGCTTTGCGTTGGATGCTCTTTACCCTCCTCATAATGATGGCTTTGTTGTCTTGGAGAGTGTTAAAGCTTGCTTCTTCTCCAGAGTTTTCTTGGTCATCAATAGGACTTGTCCTTAATAGAACCGATCTGATTCTCTGAATAATCGGAATTTCGTACTTCTGTCGGATCCTGCCTAACTCCTGATCGAGATTGTGTAGGTAGATATTGCTTGGTAAGGCCGATAGTAATACTTCTGTCAGATCCTGCCTATCTCTGAATAACGTAAAAGACTTTCTGAATGGAGTAAAAGAACTTGGGATCATCGATCTCTTCCTTAAAGATTCGGATGAGCACATGAGTCGATGCTTTTCTGATGGAGCTAATTGCTTCATATATGGAAATTAATGTTGTAACTGAGTCTGGAGAGAATATATTGCCAAACAAAGGACTGCCACCTGTCGCTGCCCCAATTTTCTTCAATTTTTACATTGATGACCTAGATCAGGCTTTTAATGCGATTTCTTTTAATTTCCAAAAGGATACAGATACGACGAAGAATGACTTCTTCCATTTTTTTCCCAAAAATCAAAGAGGAGAAGTGCATTATTCAACAAATCATAGAGCTAATGACAGAACTGGATCTCTTATATAGAGTCATAGAAGTAGAGGCGGTCCTACCATAGATTGCGCAGGAGGCTCGAATACCTCTTACTTTTCATTTTAAAGAGAGGGGATATCAAAGTCTTGCATAAAGAGTGGCTTCCGCTGATCGATATACATCTCAATTAGTTAAGAAAAGGCTAATCACATTATCAATTGGCCATTGCTAAGAAATCGATTCCAAAGCACAATGTTAGCTGATGCCGGGCCTTCACTTTTCTTTTCATTAATTAAAGTTGCCAGTTATATTATATGGCTTTTTTGATTTCATCCGTATGAACATAGTTTAAGAATGAGAAAAAAAACCTTCTTTCTTCGATCTTGTACGAAGGTAGACTGAACATCAACAGAATCTCGACAGTAAAGGCAACAAAATACGTAGAATCAAGGTAAAATTGAGCTAACCTTCATCCTAGCTACCGTCTCTGTTATTATACGATACCACTGGGAATTAGATGCTTCTTTAGAAGCTGCTCTTTCTCTAACAACCTCTACTTTCCATTGTGCAAGAAGTTCTTTTCCTTACTAAGCTAAGCTTTCAATGTCCTATCCAAACCTCCCTAACAGCCTATGAATGTCGAAGCCCATTCGTATTCTTCCTCAAAGCCATATTTGCCTTTATCTGATTTCAACCTATTGATCTTTACTGTGCATGGATATCTTTACTAATGATTCAACCTCCTCCCAGGGCAACAACTGAAAGAGTTAACTTTCCCAGCGAACTCATTCACACCACTGGCATTAAAGATGAGTTATGCCAAAAAGAAAATAGCATATATTTCTGCTATTTCTTGCGCAAAGATCAAAATCATACCTCTAGCAGGAATTGTCTTTTGTTACCTAAACAACTATCATATCACGCCTCAACCTGACCTATAGAGGCTAGACTAGAGTGTGACCTAATCATTATTGTTATTTTACGTCTATAACTGATTGATGAAGGTTAATGCTTATCCGTTAGCCTAGAACTCCAAAAGTTTTTTCGAAAAACAGGCAGCATAACGGCTGTATTTAGGACCTTTGGTTTGACCTATTTCCTAAAACACCTCAAAATTTCCAATCATAAATCTGATTCCAACTAAAGTTCCTATTTTTTCATTAACCGATATGCCTACTAATTTATCTTGAAAGTCCTATTTGGTTAGTAAGCCTAACATGATAACTATGTTCCATTTATTTGTCAATTTCCTATTATGCAAGTACTTATTATCCTTTAGCCTACGGGTGAGCATCTAAGTGAAATTAGATAGAGTTAACTTAGTGGATTAATCACCTAGTGGTTTAAACGCCTACGATAACTACTATTCAAGATAATGAAAGCAAATAACCAAATAAAGAGTTCGTCCGATTATAGATAGTACAATCCAAAATTAGACCCAAATTACAACGGGGTCATTTACATCAACGAAAAAAAGAGTTTGCAAACAAACACAAAATCCCTAATAGCATCCATGTTCACGAAAAGCATGCAATGCATATAGTCGTTCCAAAGGTTCATCAACTAGCACATTTTCTTCAGGTACCTGTTCCAAATCCGCTTCACCTGTGACAAAAAAGAGGGTAAGTCCTTATGAACTCAGCGAGGGGGAACGAGAGATAACATTTTGAAACTATTTTTTGGTTAATCTTATGAAAAACCCATTTGAAAACATGTCATATAAAATAAGTTCATAATATAACATAAATATAAATGAACACATTTACCCGTCTTTCCTCCCCGAGGTCCTCTAGGAACCATGCCAGAGTACTTAAACACATAGCAAAAATGATATGTTTTGATACGTACATGATTCTAGAGGTGGCTCCTACGGGCTCAAGAGGTAGCAAACACCACTTTCAGGTGTAGTACTTTGCCCCGTATAGCACTTAGTTCCTGTCGTTCAAGGGATACATTGCGATTTTTCTTTCAAGTTCATTTCGATAACAATTGTTGCGGCCGGCTTCAATCATTCACTTATCACTCCAAATGGGTATACTCCTGATGTACCTCGAAATCCTACGACCCAACTTTTCGAGGGTGGAATGCCAAGCGAGAGAGGGAATTGGACCACGGTAGTCACGGGATCATCGGCAAACCCTATGCTGCTCGGCGTTCGTGAAACGCTACTATGCCACAATGAAAGGTTGCAACCTTGTATGTAATGTAAATTTATACCATTTAAAAATTCACATTAGGCGCACAACAAAGTTGGTTGCCTCCGAGCAATTTCAAGATTACATATTGACAAGTAAACGAACGAGGCATGCTTGACATGTAATTTCACTTTGTAGAACACTTAGAGTTATATGAACATTCAATGGGCAACCAAGTAATACTTATAAATCAAGTCATATAACTCATTTTAGGGTTCACATATCAAGTGTTAAGAATATACAAGCATGCAACGACGCTTATACGAGACCGAATGCAAGAATAGTTCACTTATCAACATGCAATCATCGGGAATCATATTTAGAGCTATAAGGACAATTACGGGCAGTCTATTAACAATCCTCAACATTAATTACATGTCACACAAAAGTGATTTATGGATTGGGAGTCTACGAGGCCATTAGGGTTTGCAAGGCCGTGCTCGGGTGTCGATTTTATTTGCTAAGGACCACAAGAAACACTTAAACCATCTCAAGCATACTTAGCATTTATTGGGCAGCCTACTAACCACATAATTGAACACATTTAACCATAGGATCATCTCTTAGCAAGTAGTCATAAGCAATAGGGCCTTAATTCCGTGCTTACACATGCGATTAAGCAACCATTTATCAATTAATGAACCCAAGCCATGCATTAACCAAATTAAACAACCTTAACCAACCACAACAGCCCACACAACTTCTAAGTGCCACAATTCCAAGCATTTAATACCCCAAGCAAGGTTACAACATGATTCAAAGCATATTACTAAGTAAAAATCTTACTGCAATAGTCTATTTTTCCACATTAAATTAGCAAGTAAACAACCTCAAAATTCAGTGAACCAAATTTCAAATTGAACCTCAATGAGTGCTTTAAATCTAGGAACAAACCTCGCTGCATTTGGAGTTCGGACTTAGGAGTTATGACCAAAACTGTGAGACTACGCAAAACTATCTAGATTCATACACATCTCGATATTTGCCATTTTTGAGGCCTTTAAACTCAAAATCAGCCTTAGCCTATTTCTGCCAACAATGTTCAGAACTCAAAAATATAGTGACATACCAATTTGCATGCATTTTTAACTTCGTTTACTAGGCCAAAACTATTTCGGTCTACAAGGTCAAAAAGCTACCAGAACCCTACTTCATATTTCCATGTTTTCCAGATTTAGACACATCATGATATTTGACCATTTTGGAGCTCTTAGGTCAAAATTCGCCTTGTCCTATTTCTGACAAATATGTCCAGAACTGACAAATCTAGTGATCTACCAATTTGCATGGATTTTTATCAACGTTTACTAGGCCAAAAACACTTCGTTCTACAAGGTCAGTAATCAGCTAGACAAAAATGTTTTTACATATCTTCAAGTTTCTAGCCATTATCAAGCCATGCATGAGTACATAGGCTCATATACACACCTATACAATAACTACAGAGGTAAATATAGCCATATGACAGCATGCATGTGAGTTTTGAAAGCTTTTAAAAGAGTTTAACCCTCACCTTAACCTATTGATGGATGAAAATGCAAGATTGCCCCTTCGAATCATACAAAAAGCCCTTTTTCCTTGCTTTGGCCGAGTGATGGCTGCTTTTTCCTTAAATCCTAGCTTAGTTAGCTTGTGTAGGAGGTGTGCATGTGTGTGAAACCAAAAGACAAGGAAGAAAACCATCAAAACATAACTATGGCAAAAAATGAGAGGTTTTTGAGCTTTGTAAGAGATTCTTGCTATGTTGCTTGCTATGGCCGAGCTTGGAGTGGTCTTGAGAGTCCTTAAGAGCTTGTTAGAAGTCTTGGGAGCTCAAAGGGCAGCCATGGTCGAAAATGGAGAGAGAATGGGAGAGTTTGAGAGGAAAAATGAAGTTTTAGTGTGTGTGTGTGTGTGTGCTCGGGTTTGGTGAGTTGAGAGAGCATATGTGAGATGTTTTTGGTGTAAAATCTGAATTTTGATTGTATGTGGGGTGCCTTGGTTGAAAATGAGGGCTAGGGTAGTGTGTGGTGTGTATTTTTTTATGCATTACTGTGCTTTGTGTTAGATTAAAGTATGTTTGAAATGTTGGGTGTAATATTTTGAGTATTATAGTGTTTTGTGTAGGTTTATAATAGTTTCTTGGTTAGTTAAGTGTGTTAGGAAGAATAGAATATTTTAGTAGTTAGTAGGTTTTGTAGGAAAAGGCGATTAGGTATATTATATTGGGGATGGTTTGGGTGATGATAGGATTTTGTCTTGTAGTGAATTTGAATTAGGATTAAAATAATGTTAGTGGAATGTTTAGGAATAGTTTAATGTTATTTTATAGTTAGTAGAGTTTGTAGGATTTGAATTAGGGAATTTAATATTGGTTAGTGGATTGTGTAGGATTATTTTATTATCTAGTTCTTTGTGTAGGATTCTTTATTGATTAGCATGTAGGCACACAGTTCAATGTTTAGGGTACGCACTACGAGACACACACAAAAATCAATACGGGGCACAAATCACAAGGTAAACATGAACTACAAGGTAAGACACGTATTTCAAGATAAATGCACAGATTCCAATGCAAATGCACGCAACCCAAGATAATGCACATAAACTAATGTAAGACATGTATTTCGATACAATGCATGTAAATCAAGGTATGGTACTTAAATCTAGGTTAAGACACGCAGTTCAAGGTTAATGCACGAATATTGAGGTATTACACATAAATCAAGGTCAGAGCACGTATATCTAGGCATCACACGTAAGTCGAAGATTAGGGCACACAATTCTAGGTCAAGGCACGTATAACGAGGCATGCACAAAAACCAAGACTGGGCACATAATCTAAGGTCGGTCATATAATTCTAGGTCTAAGGCACGCAAATTGAGGTAAGACACGTTATTCAGGGTTGGGCCTCACATCCTCCCCTCTTTAAAAGAATTTCGTCCCAAAATTCATTCTTACCTATTGAGGTCATTTAGACGGATTCTGACCCTTGTTATTTTTCCCCACACCGGTTCATCCCGTGTTTTGTGATCTCTCTTACCACAACCAATTCACTTCCTACGTTTCTCCAATCTTTTATTTCGGTGTGACCCCTACATTTACAGTTCGTTCCTTTGAAAGACTCTATTTTTTCCAATTGGTCTTAAGGTCGAGTTCATGAACTAAGATTAGAATCTCCAAACTAGTAATCAAAGTTGCATCGGTATTCTAACAATATAACTATAACTCCAAAATCATGACTTATGTTGTGTCAATCTTGCATTCATACCTCAAAAGGAATATCACAATAATACCACGATCCTATGGTGACATACGCTAATTTCAAGATGATAGGTCTATATCCGATTTACATATCCTATCAACTAGCTTCAAAATTGTTAACACGTAGGACATACGCATGTTATAGATCATTTCCACAATACGACCCTATTTTCAGGAAGAACTCACCAAACAAACTAATTCATCTCAAGTCGTCAACTATTGATAGTATCATAGTCCTTATCTTGTAGGTACATTAGATTAATAAATCTTATAATAACTAGTCTCCCGGTTACAGGCTTCTATTCACTAACAATCTTTCATAACTTCGTTAACCTTCACGCTCGTAATCAAGGAGAAAGACCGTTAAGATTCGTTAAACTCAAACTCTAAGGTTTATTAGGTACCACCAACAAATTGCCATCAAAATTTCATGGGTAAACTAATCATGTTGCACTAGTTTGATTCTTACAAGTAAATTTCATCAGCTTGTAATCCACAATGTATTTCCTTATTCAAATCTCTATCTTTCAAGTCACGAGGCTTCAAATTTTCTTTTAATTTTAACCAAGACTCCTATGGCGAATAGTTTCATCCTCAAATAAATTCCACCAACCTCAATTCAAGGTTACATCATACTTAAGAAGACAATGGTCTTACTCACTTAGCAACCTAGTCATTCCTTCGAACACTTAATGCCTGCCAATATATCTTCAACGTTAGTGTTACTAAGTTAAGGCTATAGCCATGTAAGTGATATCAATGTTCCACTAGGCTACCGGCTGTACAACAACAATCCTATGACTATAAATGGGTACCGAAATGATCTAGCTCATAAGATACTTACTATACTAAACCAAGTAGCTTGTTACACAAAATAACTTCAAGGTTGTATCAAAGAATTATGACCACAAGGTATCCTTCAATATAATCTAATAGAACTTCAAAAGTAATCAACCGCTCATTTAACTATCACTACAAGATCCACCCTCTATTCATCGACCACTATTCGAAGTCTACCAACCGTTAGTTTCTAGACGTGAAACGGTGCACATAAATACGGTTGTCTAACAAAAGTCTCTTTGGTCATCATAACTCTAATTCATCTATATCTTAACTATATGAAATCTTACTCTCCTCATTTACATGTTCAACTAGCTAAGAACATCAAGACTCATCGACCTTAGGTCCTAGGGTTTACCATGAATCATCATGCATACTCATTATTAGCTATTTAGGATTACTAGTCATACCTAGGTGACTCTACTTTGCAGCCAGATGCTTTAATCTCATTTCCATGGTTTATATACTAGGTTCATTGGTATTACTTAGGGATATATGCTTCCTAATATCCTTTATAGTATCCAAATAACGAGTGTGTAGAATGACTTACTTTGCATAATCACAACTAAATCCGAGGGGCACCAAGCTAATACCATGATCCTTAATATCACCAATATTCAACTTAGGACCTTTAGCAACGTTAGTCATCTAATGCATAATTCAATACCTTACGCTTCTATTCGACGTAACATTTTAGCTGTAGTCTTCAGAACACAAGTTCTAGCTACGTGGATTCCTCGATTCCAACATCCCTATATCTTGTTATACTAAAGAATCATCAATGCTTAATTCCCATCAAGTAAGGATTCAATCATATAAATAGTCTATTACACCAATTTAAGATATAAGTGAAGGAACGATATCCGGGATTGCACATATAGAATAAAAATTTTTTTGCAGCGGAAGATAGCATGAAATACAATTTTTCATAGCATATATGACATTCAAATGTGTAGTCAATCCCAATACTTGATATTTATGAAATATACATCTCAAATCAAAGGTGATACAAGAAGAGAACTGTGATACACCCAGGCTAAGCGAATACCCTGGCCTTAACGGTCCAGCGGCAGAGGCACACCCGCGATGCACACTATGCACAAATTGTCCTCTTTGGTACCCCACTGGGCCCTCAAGGTTTTGTTTCTCCCACAGTCTCCCGTGAGAAAAGCGCTATGCACGAATACACGAGCGAACTCTATATATTCAGGAGTACCACTTCCTAGACTTCCGATATGGGATAGTTTACACATATCCACCCCTCCTTGGAGGACCCCGCGCCCTCGCGGGTCAACGGGTCAACAGAAGACAGGCTCTGATACCACTTTGTGATACACCCAGGCTAAGCGAATACCGTGGCCTTAACGGTCCAGCGGCAGAGGCACACCCGCGATGCACACTATGCACAAATTGTCCTCTTTGGTACCCCACTGGGCCCTCAAGGTTTTGTTTCTCCCACAATCTCCCGTGAGAAAAAGCGCTATGCACGAATACACGAGCGAACTCTATATATTCAGGAGTACCACTTCCTAGACTTCCGATGTGGGATAGTTTACACATATCGGGGGTGAATGTGAGGAATCGCATCCCACATCGGACGCGGACGAGACTGGGCTGCTTGATATAAGTGGGTAAGTGCTCCTTGTATCGTGTTGAGGCCTTTTCACGTGGCAGTGGCTGCGTGGGAAACAAACCCGTGAGGCGTATGGGCGCCAGAGCGGACAATATCGACATAGTGCACTTTCGGGCAGGTTCGCCATGGCCTCGGTGCATGCTCGTCCCCTATGGGCGGGGTGTATCCTGCAGGCGTGGGAGCTGGGTCCGGGGTGTTACAAAGGTGGTATCAGAGTGGACGTGTCCTTTGTGCCGTTAGCCCGCGAGGGCGCGGGCCTCCTTGAGGGGGGGGGGGGGTGAATGTGAGGAATCGCATCCCACACCGGACGCGGACGAGACTGGGCTGCTTGATATAGTGGGTAAGTGCTCCTTTTATCGTGTCGAGGCCTTTTCACGTAGCAGTGGCTGCGTGGGAAACAAACCCGTGAGGCGTATGGGCGCCAGAGCGGACAATATCAACATAGTGCGCTTTCGGGCAGGTTCGCCATGGCCTCGGTGCACGCTCGTCCCCTATGGGCGAGGTGTATCCTGCAGGCGTGGGAGCTGGGTCCGGGGTGTTACAAGAACAATACTTCTTGAGACCATAGGTTAGAATCATTTGGTGAAGCTTTGAGAACTCCTTGAGCCTTCCACAAGTGTAGAAGTCCTAGATTGTCCACCTAGCAATTTGAAGAAGCCTTTCTGCCTCCTTGAGTTGTAGTGCTAGCAAACTCCTTGGAAGATTCATGAACTAGAACACTTCTCTTATTTGAAAGATTACTTAAAACTACTCTTAGTTTGTTTATCTTCCATAGTCTCAATTTAATCCAAGATGACAAAAGCAAAAATGAAGAACAAACACTTGTGTTCTTGCAACCATCTATGGTGTATGTTGCTGATTTTTCAGAATGTAGAAGAAGAGAAAAACTTTATCTTGTTCCCAATTTTTTTGGTCGTGCATTTCAACAAGGATTGAAGAAGTCTTTGTCTTCTTTCTCTTGCTTTTGCTTTGACCAAGAAAAGCACAAGACACAAGGTCCGTGTTTTTTTTCTTGTTATGTTTTCTTTTCCTTGATTCATGCAAAACACAAAACATAATATATTAATAACTTTGTCTTCTTTTGTTTTGGTTCTCCCGTGAAAGAACATAACACATACATACAAATGTCTTGCAAGTTGTCTTCACAAGACAAGTTGATATTATTTAACACTTAAATAATGCCTACAATTATTGACCAATTTCAACCCTTGGATTAATAGATGGATGGCTAGGATTTTGATCTTGGTGCTTTGTGTTTATTGGCTAATATTTTGCCACATCAACATGTTGGCAACCAATTGGAAGAAATCAGATTTTACCTATTTGCACTAAACACCCAAAACTTTCTCAAGCTTACAAATTTGCCCCATTAACTTTTAATGGTTCAGACTATAATTATTAACTCTTAATAATTTCTTAGAGAAGATGATTCAAGTCTAAGCAAGACTTAATCTCCTTGCTAATATGGTGTGACTTTCTAGGTTCATAGCCAAATAGCACTAAGGAAACATTAAACACCTTTAATGTCAATCAGGTTCTTGATTTGTTTCAAGAATTTCTCCTTTAATTCTTGAAACACCCTTAAGGTCTTGAGTGACGTCTAGCAACATATCAAGACAATTTATAAGGCAATGAAGTAATCACGTAATGAACCTATTTATAGTCTCCAATTACCGTGCAATCCAATCCTTCCATTAATTGTCTCGTCGAGCAAGAACCATGATTCGATTAAGTTCATAAACTTGATACTATGCATAGATCTAGTTGGTGTAATGAGAGATGACATATGGAAAACCCTTTCTCCATCATTCATACCTTGGCCAAGGATTTCCTCATTAAACAACCAAGCTTAGATCACATAGGACATCGCCTCACGATGGAGGTTAATGGATCCTATCTTGACCACTACCTGTCAATCACTATACTAGATGATTGAAACTGCGAAAGGACGTATCTCATCTCGTTTGTCGAGACAGGCATTATTCAAACGCTTGAATCAAACCCCAATACATATGACAGCCGTAATGCCTCAAGTCTATGGATTACATACACAATAGCAACGGATAACAAATTATTAATCCAAAGTCATGTAATTTGTTATTCACATCACATTCAGAGAATTATTCAACTAATAGTTGCCCACATGTTTGTTAGTCGCATCACTATGCTATTATGGCACGTGGCTCACCATCCTTTATCATCAATATCTTTATGTTGATCAAAGGTAACAACACATGTAATAGTCCATAATAGATTATTGAAGTCCCGATCAAATAATCTAAGGATTATGAACGCTTTAAGTATTTATCATATTAAGGAAATACGCCAACATATTCTAAACGATTTAGAATATATTCCTCTAATGAAAATACTAAGGACTCATTCATACACGTAAAGAAGGAGAATATAAATGTCCTAATTATGTCAATATGTAAACAAACATATAAACACTAATGCCATAAGTAAATGTCAAAATGCCCCAATATATGTCATCCAAATATGTAGCATTAGGGCATATCTCTAACAATAAGAATAGGATTCAAAAGCAACTCCTAAGTCAAACTTCCATTATAAGCATATGAATATATATATTATATTCCACATGTCCAATAGTATCCTCTTATATCTTAAGGAAAGTTTTATGTCATTAGACTTTATACTTGAACCACAATTAGAAGAACAGTTTAACAGAATCAAGAACTTCATAGCTGTAAAATTAATAACTTAATTACAAGTATGGGCATTTCAACGATAAGGAGATAACTTTACCTCAACAATTATACATGTGTTATGCATTTTATATCTGCATATCCAATAATACATACGATCCATCGAGTACCTGTGAAGATGCGAGAAATCTCTAACCGAGCCCCTTTTCGTTCTTCCTGCATAAATTCACTTCCCTGAAAGTCCTAATCCTAACTATCTATGTGTATAAACAGTCATTCATGGTTATATAACATGCACATGTATCAAGGAAGGTGTATAAAAACATACTTGCATTATTGATGGCACTAACGTGTCGGTGTGTATGACACAGAATACATATGATCCACAGAGGCACATAATATTCAATACTCAAAGCATACATTAGCACACATTAACACATATAAACAAGACATCATAATTACCTTAGGGATTCTACCCATGATTTGAGAGTTGAACCCAACTAATGCGAAAACTACACTATAATACCATTCTAATATAGGTGTCATGTCCCAACCCGACCTATAGAGGCTAGACTAGAGTGTGACCCAATCATTATCGTTATTTTATACCTATAACTGATTGATGAAGGTTAACACTTATCCATTAGCCTAGAACTCCAAAAGTTTTTTCAGAAAACTGGCAGCCAAACGACTGTATTTAGGACCTTCGGTTTGACCTATTTCCTAAAACACCTCAAAGTTTCCAATCATAAATCTAATTCCAACTAAAGTTCCTATTTTGTCATTAACCGATATGCCTACTAATTTATCTTGAAAGTCCCATTTGGTTAATAAGCCTAGCATGATAACTATGTTCCATTTATTTGTCAATTTCCTATTATGCGAGTACCTATTATCCTTTAGCCTACGGGTGAGTACCTAAGTGAAATTAGATAGAGTTAACTTAGTGGATTAATCACCTAGTGGTTTAAATACCTACGATAACTACTATTCAAGATAATGAAAGTAAATAACTAAATAAAGAGTTCGTCCAGTTATAGATACTACAATCCAAAATTAGATCCAAATTATAACGGTGTCATTTACATCAACGAAATAAAGAGTCTGCAAACAAACACAACATCCCTAATAACATCCATGTTCACGAAAAGCATGTAATGCATATAGTCGTTCCAAATGTTCATCAACTAGCACATTTTCTTTGGGTACATGTTCCAAACCTACTTCACCTGTGACAAAAAAGAGGGTAAGTCCTTATGAACTCAGCGAAGGGGAACGAGAGATAACGTTTTGAAACTCTTTTCTGGTTAATCTTATGAAAAACCGTTTTGAAAACATGTCATATAAAATAAGTAAGTTCATAACATAACATAAATATAATTGAACACATTTACCCATTTTTCCTCTCCGAGGTCCTCTACGAACCAAGCTAGAGTACTTAAACACGAAGTAAAAAGGATACGTTTTGATACATACAAGACTCTAGAGGTGGCTCCTATGGGCTCAAGAGGTAGCTCCTACCACTTTCAGGTGTAGTACTTTGCCCCGTATAGCACTTAGTTCCTGCCGTTCAAGGGATACATTGCGCTTTTACTTTCAAGTTCATTTCGATAATAATTGTTGCAGCCGTCTTCAATCATTCACTTATCACTCCAAATGGGTGTACTCCGGATGTAGCCCAAAATCTTATGACCTAACTCTTCGAGGGTGGAATGCCAAGCGAGAGAGGGAATTGGACCATGGTAGTCACGGGAGCACCGGCAAGCCCTATGCCGCCCGGCGTTCGTGAAACGCTACCATTCCACAATAAAAGGTTGCAACCTTGTATACAATGTACATTTATACAATTTAACAATTCACATTAGGAGGACAACAAAGTAGGTTGCCTCCGAGCAATTTCAAGATCACATATTGACAAGTAAACGAACAAGGCATACTTGACATGCAATTTGACATTGTAGAACACTTAGAGTTATATGAAAATTAAATGGACAGCCAAGTAACACATATAAATCAAATCATATAACTCATTTTGGGGTTCACGTATCAAGTGTTAAGATTATACAAGCATGCAATGACGCTTATACGAGACCGGGTGCAAGAATAGTTCACTTATCAACATGTAATCATCGGGAATCATATTTAGAGCTATAAGGACAATTACGGGCAGTCTATTAACAATCCTCAACATCAATTACAACTCACACAAAAGTGGTTTATGGCTTGGGATTCTACAGGGCCATCAGGGTTTGCAAGGCCGTGCTCGGGTGTCGATTTTATTTGCTAAGGACCACAAGAAACACTTAAACCATCTCAAGCATACTTAGAATTTATTAGGAAGCCTACTAACCACACAATTGAACACATTTAACCATAGGATCATCTCTTAGCAAGTAGTCATAAGCGATAGGGCCTCAATTATGTGCTTACACATGCGATTAAGCAACCATTTATCAATTAATTAACCCAAGCCATGCATCAACCAAATTAAGCAACCTCAAACAACCACAACAGCCCACACAACTTCTAAGTGCCACAATTCCAAGCATTCAATACCCCAAGCAAGGTTACAACATGATTCAAAGCATATTACTAAGCAAAAACCTTACTGCAATGGTCTGTTTTTCCACATTAACTTAGCCCAGTAAACAACCTCAAAATTCATTGAACAAAATTTCAAATTGAAGCATAATGAGTGCTTTAAATCTAGGAACAAACCTCGCTACATTTGGAGTTCGGACTTAGGAGTTATGACCAAAACCGTGAGACTACGCAAAATTGTCCAGATTCATACACATCTCAATATGTTCCATTTTTTAGGCCTCTAAACTCAAAATTAGCCTTAGCCTATTTCAGCCAAAACTGTTTAGAACTGAAAAATATAGTGACTTACCAATTTTCATGCATTTTGAACGTCATTTACTAGGCCAAAACTTTTTCATTCTACAAGGTCAGAAAGTTACCAGAACCCAACTTCATATTTCCAAGTTTTCCAGATATAGACACATCAAGATATTTGACCATTTTGGAGGTCTTAGAATCAAATTTGGCCTTGGCCTATTTCTTCAAAATATGTCTAGAACTGAGAAATCTAGTGATCTACCAATTTTCATGGATTTTTATTGTGAAACCCCACTTTTCTATCTTGTCTCGTTTTGCGTGTTTATTCTCATTTTGCGTGAATTGACCTGTTTATGTGCTATATGACTTAGAATGTGATAATTTCGATATTAATACTCCTAGAACATGCTAAATGTGCATTCATAAAATTTTTGTCAAAAACGAAGTTAGAAATTTTATCGTCGACTGTTAGTGAATAGTATTTTCAAAACACGTCTGCTAAAATTTTGAAACTGGTCTTTTTAACCCTTCTAGACCTAGTCCACGGACTTTAATAGACCTGTGTTTGATGAAAAAGGATTTTAAATCGGCTTAGGAATTTATTAGGTTTTTTACATCGACTTTTGCGAAAATCGAGTTTTAAGCCGATTCGGGTGAAATTGTTTGATTGTAAAAATTCTTGTCACGTAAAAATAATCTACTTGAGCTATCATAGGAGTTGTATATTTGTTTTGAGCAAAGAGATAGCTAAAATGCATTTAAAAGACAAGAAAACACAAAAATACTAAGTTTACTCAACTTTGACTTTATTTAAAATGTTAACTTTTATGTATATATCACCAACACACATTACAATAGCACAAAAACATACTCAAAAACACCTAGATGGCCGAGAGTTTCATGGGAGAATAAGCCAAGGTTTTCTTCAAGTTTTCAAAGCAAAATTTTAAAGAAAAAGCTAGTTTTTATCCGTAGAACTTCGTGCCAAGTTGGATTCCACTTGTTGGGCACTCATTGCATGCATTTCTAGGTTTATTTCACATCAAAGGTGTGAGAAAAATTCTAGATCTCAATACTCATATTTTGTGTTTATGCGTATAAATAATTATTGAACTGTTAGAATGTTAATTTGAAGTTAGATTATTGCTCCATGCATGCTAGGGATCATTTATATGTAATCTTACGAGATTTAAACTGTTGTAGCATAATTATTTATTTTCGGGTATTTAAAATTGATTAATTTGCTAAATGTTGATTATCTTGAGTTTTATTGGTTGCAATCGATTGCCGTCGATTTCTAAAAGTTTGATAATTACGTGGTAGTGCCATTGTAATGCCAAATTTTTGATTGCGAGGTCGGTGCTAAAGTCCGGATATTTCAGCCATGACACATTAGGGTTTTAGGGTTATTGGGCATGATTTGGATGTGTTTTGGTTAGTTTTTGAGGGGGCTAATGTAGTTGATTGATTGGGTGAGTGATAGAAACTGATTTGGAGTGGTTTGGACTAGTAGAATGTAGGTTATGATTATTTGAAGTTTAGGTTGTCTTTCTTTAAAATGTTAAATTGTGCCTTTAGTTGATTGGGTGTGGTTTGAGTGATTGAATGGTGATTTGTTGATGGGTAAACTAGGGTTTGATTGTGTATTTAATGCATGTTCGGCTGGATGGCCTACTTTGTCATCTAACTTAGTTATTTGTTGTTAAATTGATTATTGATGTTATTATGATGATAATATGATTATTGATTGATTATTGATTGATGATTAATGAACTAGGAGATAGTCAACGGAAAAAGGTTGTCCTCTTGTGAATTATTGATGTTTATTATTATTGCTGAGTCTTTGGTATGTGTGTGCCACCTCTCGGGCAGCATCGGGCTGTCGGGTTGATAACGGCATGACTACCAGAGACTACCTCCAGCTCGCATGACGGAGGTGTCATGGAGGGAGAGGTTATTGGGGTACCTCGGGTGCATGAGTTTATGGGAGTCACAAGAAGGCTGTTATGATCGTGATGACATTTGGAGCTACACCAACTAGTGTATCCTTTATTGAATGATCATTATAGATTATGTGATGATAGTATTATTGATGTTATTGTGTGTTTACTTGCTCAAAGGATCATTTTCCAAGGAGAATAGTAAATACTGTTAAAGATCTATCAGATCTTCCCTGGCTTATTTTATATAAGCTCACTCTCTATTATTGCATGCTTACAAGTGTACTTGAGCAGGATTACGGGTACGTGCCTCCTGAAGAGGAAAATATGCCTTACGTGGATGAGTCTTATATTCCAGAGTCCTATCCTTGATGTTTGATGTGTTGAACACCTGATTATCTTATAAATTATCCAGTTAACTTTTATATGCTTTGTAGCTTATAATGTATAAGATGTTGAAAAGATAATGAATTAGTTGATGCTATCTTAGTAGTCTTTCTTTTGTCTATGTATAGGTTGTTAGGTTGGTATCAATATATTTTGTAATGTATATTAAAGTTCATGTATTATGTTGGAACGGAGGTGTATAACAAAGAATGATTATGGTGTAATATGGTTATGTTGTATGTTGTTATTTTATTGAGGAGTTGTTTGTTGTATGGTTTATGGAGTTGATGTATGATGTTCTAGTGAGGTTGGATTAGAGCCTCGGTATCCTATTTACTGTCGGTATACTGCCGAAATTCCGTTACGTCCTGACTGATTATAGGAGGAGTCGAGTTGGAGCGTAACATTTATCAACGTTTACTAGGCTAAAAACACTTCGTTCTACAAGGTCTGTAATCTGCCAGCCAAAAACGTGTTTACATATCTTCAAGTTTCTAGCCATTATCAAGCCATGCATGAAGAGATAGGCTCATATACACACATATACAATAACTACAGTGGTAAATATAGCCACATGAGAGCATGCATGTGAGTTTTGAAAGCTTTTAAAAGAGTTTAACCCTCACCTTAGCCTATTGATGGATGAAAATGGAAGATTGCCCCTTTGAATCACACAAATAGCCCTTTTTACTTGCTTTGGCCAAGTGATGGCTGGTTTTTCCTTAAATCCTAGCTTAATTAGCTTGTGTAGGAGGTGAGCATGTGTGTAAAACCAAAAGGCAAGGAAGAAAACCATCAAAACTTACCTATGGCCGAAAATGAGATGTTTTTGAGCTGTGTGAGAGATTCTTGCTATGTTGCTTGCTATGGCTGAGCTTGGAGTGGTCTTGAGAGTCCTTGAGAGCTTATTAGAAGTCTTGGGAGCTCAAAGGGCAGCCATGGTCAAAAATAGAGAGAGAATGGGAGAGTTTGAGAGGAAAAATGAAGTTTTAGTGTGTGTGTGTGTGTGTGCTCGGTTTTGGTAAGTTGAGAGAGCATGTGTGAGATGTTTTTGGTGTAAAATCTGAATTTTGATTGTATGTGGGGTGCCTTGGTCAAAAATGAGGGCTAGGGTAGTATGTGGTGTGTATTGTTGTGTTAGATTAAAGTATGTTTGAAATGTTGGGTGTAGTATTTTGAGTATTATAGTGTTTTGTGTAGGTTTATAATAGTTTATTGGTTAGTTGAGTGTGTTAGAAAGAATAGAATATTTTAGTAGTTAGTGGGTTTTGTAGGAAAATGTGATTAGGTATATTATATTGGGGATGGTTTGGGTCATGATAAGATTTTGTCTTGTAGTGAATTTGAATTAGAATTAAAATAATGTTAGAAGAATGTTTAGGAATAGTTTAATTTTATTTTATAGTTAGTAGAGTTTGTAGAATTTGAATTAGGGAATTTAATATTGGTTAGTGGATTGTGTATGATTATTTTATTGTCTAGTACTTTGTGTAGGATTCTTTATTGATTAGCGTGTAGGCACGCATTTAGAGGTTTAGGGTACGTACTACGAGGCACGTACAAAAATCAATACGTGACACGAATCACAAAATAAACACGAACTACGATGTAAGGCACATATTTCAAGATAAATACACGAATTCCAAAGCAAATGCATGCAACCCCAAATAATGCATGTAAACCAATGTAAGACATGTATTTCGATGCAATGCACGTAAATCAAGGTATGGTACTTAAATCTAGGTTAAGACATGCAGTTCAAGGTTAGTGCACAAATATCGAGGTATTGCACATAAATTGAGGTTAGGGCACATATATTTAGTCATTGCACGTAAGTCGAGGATTAGGGCACACAATTCTTGATCAAGGCACATATAACGAGGCATGCACGAAACCTAGACAGGGCACATAATCCAAGGTCGGTCATATAATTCTGGGTCTAAGGGACGCAAATCAAGGTAAGACACTTTATTCGAGGTTAGGCCTCACATATCATTTCTACTTTACTAAAATAGAGACTTTCATTGATAGTTGAACTATTGACTTGGCTAGCGCTAACGCTTTGCAAGGTAATTGGAGACTGGTCCGCTTGAAATCGCTAGAGTTGAGAAGGGTCTACTAATTATGGTAAAAATTATCTGTTTAACTAAGTATACTACCGAAGCTGTTATGCCGACAACAGCTGAAATAGCGAAGGTGATTGCCGACACTCTCTATCTATAGGATAATAGGAGAGTTACTATTCGTAATAGTAAAACATTGAATTGGACCGCTTCGCCCTTTGGCTTGGCTAATCTTCCTTGCCCATTTCTATTCTGAAATCTAGACAGATCACTCAAAGGAGCCGGATTCCCATCTACAGAACGGAAGAAAGCGATCCAATGCCAAAGCTAAATTGCTCCTAATCTTAGGCCCAGTCAAAAGAAGATTGCTTATTCAAAAGAGCGGAGTTCGGGGTATTGACTCATAAGTAATTTATGTGAAAGTAATGGAATGGGCAACAAATCGCCTCACTCCTCGCCTACTGATCTTCCTCCAAGAGATTCAATGGGACTTGGTCTCGATGTCAACTAAAGAATTTACTGAGTCCGGTATTCCCTTATGAAGTGCTAATGCAGTCGATTTCTTCACATCTTCGGTTGCTAGTTCAATCAGACTTTTCTCGAGTCTTACCTTAGTAAAAGGTATTCCCATATCGGGTAAATGACCAGATCGAGATAAGTTGGCCTTCTCTTCATCTATCTGAATCCTGAATCTATCAATAGAAGGACGATGATACTCGAAGACTTTCCACTTTCTGCCAAAGAGAAAACCTTCCCATAACTCTCAAACGTGATAAAAACCCTCTTTTCGGCACTTTCATGCTCCTTCTTGAAAAGGGGTCCAACCCTATAATATAATCATTGGGGTTTTGCTTTGTCTTTCTATTTAGGGATGGACCTTGACTCACTACATGAAGGAGTAGACCAAGGTGAATAACTTCAACTTAACGCATATATCACATAGAAGATAAGACTGCATTGGAAGCTTGATGAGCGAGTCAATTAGTTCAAGCAGGTTCAGCTAGTTCCCAGCCAATCTCTAAAGTTAGAAGTTCAGATTGAGAAATTTCATTTTACGGAGCTCCAAGCCTTTTTCTTCGTTAGTAGCTCAAATCCAAGTCGAGCCTAGCTTCTCTTTCTTGTTGGAATTGTCTCAAATTGAAAGTTCCATCTCCAAAGAGAGATGCTTTAACACTCACTTCGTTGAGTTTTAATATTTAGGCTTCCTACTTCAATAGAAATTCAACCTTTCTGACTTAACTTAATCAAGATTCAGCTCGAGTAAAGGAAGGTTGAGCTAGTCTTTGTCTAGTCAATCAAGTAGCTTTCCTTCGATTCCTTCTAACTGTTCAAATTTGCTCTAAATGACTACCGCAATGTCCACGTTCGCCCACGCCCAGATCTCAGCTTTCATGATAGGTGAAAGAACCTTTTCCGTAGGAGAGAAAAACGGACGATACGTTAAGTTAACTAAGCCCTTGTTGGTAAGGAAGGCTATTTTAAGACCTAAAGTAAAGGAAGCTATTAAGAGGTTAGGCTTGGCAGGTGGACTTTCTTTCCTAAACCTAGAAAGGGACTCTTGGAGAATGATTGGGTATATCTTTGACTATATTTACTATATAGTAAAGGTTCGATATTTCACTAAAAAGATAAAAAAATGAGGGTAAATCTGGTCCTCAAGGGTCAGCTCATCTTACGGGAGGACACTATTTAGCCTAGCACTTCAATATACTCTAAAAGAGACATTTCATATCTATCTCCCGTGCTAACAGGAGCCAACTATGTCATCATACAATTGACATTGCTTTCACACGATATTAACGTAAATAAGTATCGACGAAAAGGTGCATTGATGCCACGGTCCTAGTACTCAGTCGATCTTGCTGATGCCGTTTTCGGCTTTAGGGTGAGTAAGGGAATGGCTTAGTGAGGTTTGTAGATGCTCGACCAATAGGGAGAGGCTGGATGGAATTCAGCTCGATTGATATGGAGAGGAAGGTAGACGCTCGACCTATAGGGAGAGGGTGGAAGATGCTCGACCAATAGGGAGAGGAATGAAGTTGGCTCCTAAGCCAGGGAAGACCTCATCTAGAGAGAGAACCAATGGTTTTGGTTTAAGCTCACGTATGAGGAGGGCATTAATAGCCCCTTTAACATACGGATCTAGCGGTAGACCCTGACCTAACCATAGGTCAAGGAGAAGTGAGGCCTTAGTGTACTTTGCCCACAATCTTTCAATCTTTAGATTGCGGGAACGTGCCGAGGGTAAAAGAGACCGGTACCCTACTCCAACTGGATGATACAAGGTCGAAAAACGAGCATAGGAAAACTTCATATGAACGGCCATCGGCCCGGGTGGTGAGCATTCAAACAAGATTTAGCGGATACTAGGATAAATCCACAATAAGACTACGAACCTTGAATCTCTTAGCAAACTCGGCAGAGCCCGTATGGGAGATCAGAGACTTTTGATAGGATATATCAACCGCAAGATCCCTGAGAGCAGAGCTATACACCAAGGCCACCTTCTTATCTGCAATCACAACATTGTCCCTAGGACAATGTAATCCTCGAAGAGTCGACCCGAATATACTTGTTGTGCCGCCCACCACACGAGTATGTGGTGGGAGAAGGCAATGAGAGGCCACGAAGCATAATAGCCAAGGGGCTGATGGGCAACAAATGAGACAGTGGTAAACCGTTTTACAAACGGTACCTCGAACTTATTCATAGCTAGAGTGGAATTCACTAGATGCAAAAGATCGATCAAAAAGGAAGCACATGACCCTAAACAAGAAGTACAATGGCCACCGATCAGTGGCTGACTTCAAGTCATAGGAGTAACATGTCTACCTGCCTGTCAACAGGTCAAAAGGCTTTGCTTTATCTGCCAAAAGGTACCATCAGTAGGCAACCTTCGTAAGACAGCACAAAGCCACTCGTGAACAGGTCTAAGGAGATGCTGATTCACATAGTTCCCTATGGCGAATACACGTTGTTTTCCCACCCATTCTAGTGAGAAACACAAATGGTTTGTGACAATCCGTTCATAGCCAACACCATAGGGAAGTACTGGGCCTACATAGGCCTGGTAGCAATGCAACAACCAACCTGAGAACAACTTATTAGCTTGGTCTAAGGAATATCATGTATAGTGGTGCCAGAGGCTCCCTTGTGACCACTGTTTGCAGTACGCATGGACAAACTTCACCAAGAAAGTGAAAGCACCCATTTCATACAGGTAAACAGTGAAGAAAGACTTAGCTTTCACTAAGACAAGATTGACGTCGTCCTTGATCAATTTCTTTGGTCAATTGGGCACAGGATTTGTTCCAAGTTGGTTCCCATGTTATCCCTTGATAAAGGGGAATATGATCTATCGAGGGGGTATACCGTGATATCTATCAAAGAAGGTAGCTTTCAGCTATCCGATTGACCATCACGTCAGCTCAGTCCATATCACGGACTTGTGAGGTCATTGGCTCAAATAAAGACTTATCAACCTTCTTCGCTACCAAGATAATTCTTGATAGAGAGAAGAAAGACAGCCAGTACTTGACCAATAGATCTGCAGTCTCATCTTTCTGGTACACCTTTTGACGGGTGAACGGAGGGATGATGCGAGGATAACCTTTAGGGTTAGAGAGATAGGAACAACCAGAAGTTCAAGAGGGCGTTTATCTCCTCCATATGCTAATTGTAAAGAGCTAGCACATTGCTTTAGATAAAGCACAACATGCAAAGTACCAGACTTTAGCATAAGCCACTAGACTTCCTTCGCATACAAGTAGACGACTATGCACGACACCATGGTAAGTCTATCAGCAACCACTAATAAGATTCGTTTTAAGAATCCCATTAGGACCAGAAAGTCTTTGAACAACTGTCATCTCAGCGGTGACACACAAAATAGGGAAGGAAAGATCTTTGTAAAGTGATTCATATCGATTACTTAACGCCCTTTTCCTTGCTAGTACCCATGTTCCATTAAGGTTAGATGAGGGAATGCCCATCAAGGATAAAGATCAAAATAGAATATAATTAAGATCTACAGAGATAGCAGGTACAAATTTGTTATCAATCTTTAGATTTACATTGGTGACCAGCTTGTTATCCCGTGATTTCCTCACTAGACAAAGAGTCGTTCCTCCACTAATTATGGTATGCCGACATGATGATCTCCCCTATATGGGATCCCTCATTACGGGGAACCCTATAGGCAAGGGAGGGCACCTTGGTATAACCTAAGGAGTGGACTGTCACTGAATTCCATCAAAATCCAATGAGCAACCAACTGAGGTTACAATAATCATATTAGACTAAGAAGAGCCTTGGGATCCAGTCCCTTGGACAGACCGATGATGTGCCTTATTAGACAGCACCGAAACATACAACTCGATGTTAATCAAAGTTGGTACACTCCATATCTTAAAAAGAAGGGCTAACAAGCTTGCGAGGGTTGGTAGTGAAACGTGAGGCACGCCCTTACGTAAATGGCCTCCTGTCTTTGCTTGTGTTGTGTAGTATGACGTCCACATCATCTTTGACTCTTGTTCTTTAACTTATCCCTTCGCGTAGCCCACGGAGCAGTTCGTAGGTTAGCTCGTTAGTAAAGCAAGGAAATCCTACTGGTAGTAGTGGTTGTACCTTTGACCTAGGTGACGCCGCTTCTTTGATCATCGCATTCATTATTGATTCAAATTATCTCCTCAAGCGGGAAGTCTCATAGTTCTTTTGCTAGCATTGAGGAACCTGAGAATTTTGATTAAAGTAGTTATCCGATAGACGCAATTTGACAATTAGCGGAGGTGTCACCTTCTAAACCTACTTTTCTTGAGTCAACAGAGTACGACCTGGATTAACAAAACCTATCCCCGTCAGAGTAGAGACTTCCGAAGAAGTTTTCAAAGCAAGGGAGGAATTTACTTCTAGCTGCCTATTCAATAGCAATGATGTTTGATCACCGTCATGAGATTTGTTTGCAGCTACTATAGCTAATCATTCTCCTGCTTTCATTCTGTTTGATTGAAGACTGGAATCTTAATGCGATCTGAGAGCAGATCTAGGAATCCCCTGGTAATGGTAGTTGGGTTGGTGAAATCCGATAATTGATTGGCTTTAGAAAGGCTTTCCTAACCATCACATTGTAACTGAAAGTCTTGCCTACTTGTAGGCTTAGGGTAGTTCTCGAAAACATTCTTCTTTTACTGGCTTGGAAAAGACCCGTAGGCTATGGATCCTACTAATGGAATGGGACTATAACCATACTTCCATGGTCTAGGTTAAAGGACAATAAATATTGAGGCTTGGAGTATCTAAGGCGTCATGGACCCAATTTTTTGGGCTTTTAAGGATGGACTCGCGTCTGTCCCAGGGATTGACCGGTGTCACTACTAACTGAATTGCCCTAATATATGTATTTTTCCACAGGACTGAATCCATAGAAACCTTGGCTTAGTACCATTACTGTAAACAGTGGATGATTGGTATGCTGGATCGGTTGCAATGGTTTCACATGAATATGAATCAAGAGATTGGCTTGAAAGGCATTCCAACTACTTGAGATTGTGATAAGTCCTTCTTCTTCTTTGGAGCTTGTTCTTGGTCCCAAGGGAAATGTGGTAACAAAAAGCAACTTGCTTATCCAATTGGATCATTGCTCGACTCGATGGGTAACTTCTAGTGATTTGCTGGGGAAGCTCTTGTTTTTCTTTTAGGAGTAGGTTGGTGGCATGGACACCTAGCCTTTTCTTATTTATAGTATTTGTTTTTTTGCTGGCACAGGTAGTAGATTCATTTTCCACTCCAGCAGTAGCATATATAGAATCCGAAAGGAATCATCACTAGCGGTTGTTTAGGTACCGTAGACTGCTTGTCAAAGTTTCCATAACATAAGGATGAGAAGTCTGATTAAGGCTAGCTTGTTGTTTTTTTGTGGAGAAAATAGCCATCAAGTTGGATCTTATCCTCCTCAATGAGGTCTTGGACAAAATGCCTAATAGCTATGCATCTCTTAGTGTTATGCCCAACATAACGATGAAATTTTCAATCTTTATGGGGGTAGTCTCTGTTTTTGTTTTCATTCGAGAGTCCTCCGATATTCCAAAGATTTTCTCTCTTGAGAACTCCACCCACACTAGGGGTTCCTTGTCTTCCTTTGTTATGTAAGCAAGATAGGCTCCCCACCCTTTAATGAATTTGATGTCACATTGTCTCCCTTCAAACTCTGGATACAGTTCTCTGATCATTCTCTTAGCGGTGTTTTTAGAGGCATTAGTGGTATGTGCTACCATGTGAAATTGAAAGCCCTTTTATTTATGATTCTCTTTTGCTACAACCACCGACATACACTTAAACGCTCCATAAAAGATTTTCCCGACTTCTTCTTGAGAGACATTTCTAGTTTCTACATGACTTAGAGTTATTGCTATAAAAGGTCGCACTGTACTTGGGGTATTATTTTTACTAATATTTTGATTAGAATTATTCTGACTGCTTCAAGGATGAAAGACAAGCATTGAACCATAAATAAAGGGGTTCGACTAATGGGGGAGAAAGAGACATTCATATGTATTGTCAGAACAGATCAACGAAGGCTTACCGTGCCACCGGGGGTGACAAGAGCGTGTTGTACTGTATGAAGGAAGGCAAGATAGCTCTACCCATACCATCCAGTCGAGCCCCAAGCACTAACCTCAACCCGCACTCAAGAATGCTAATATATAGGAAGCACCCATGTTTTTCTTTGTCTATACAGACAGTAGTTATAAGCAACTATAAGTAAGCCGATTTCGCACATCACATAAGCAAAAGAGGTCAGAATTCATGTAACTTAGGAAATTGGACAAAACAATTTTGGAATGAAGTGGGACTTCCTTTTGTTTGAAAGAAATTCCTTATGTCTTATGTTAACAAAGTGGAAGCCGAGTGCTTCGTTTGATGGAAGCACGAGGTGAGCTGCAATACTTTATTCTCTTTCTTTATAAACCGAAAACCGATTTGCCGATAGGGAGTATAAGAGTCTAGTAAGATCTTCCTTAAAAAGCTAAGAGCCCAATGGGGAAGTCGAAACCTGTGCTCAAGTAAAGGAGATACTGATTCATTAATGAATTTTGACAGGCAAAATGCCGCTGACAACGTGTTGAATTGGCAGGTTACTTGATGAAGAAGCTGGGAAGGTACTAGCCGCCTGCGTGGGGTTAAACCAAAATGCTAAAGAGAGTGAAGGGGAAATAATGAACTACGTTTCAAGTAATACAATACACTATAAGAGAGTTAGAGTACTGCAGTGGACACAATTCACAAATCGCCTTAAGGAAAGGGCTTATATAAAATAAAAAGAAATTCAAAACAAGTTACATGCTTGTGACCCTCAACAACTAATAGGGCCAACATTTGATTTTATAACTACTCTTTTTATCTTTTTTTTCAACTACATACTTTCCTGGAATAAGAAAGCCTGAAGGTGACTTAACTACTTTTTGTTAATTTCTTCTAGTCTCCCAGGCGACCGAGTGTTCCATGAACAATGAGCGCTTGCTACTCTGCTAGCAGTGCTTGCTGCCTCTCCTCCAAACCCTCTATGCGCTATCTGGTAGCGCAAATGCTCACTTCTTTCCTTGCACGATCCATTGTTCTAACACTTCTCAAAAGGAAGTTTAGCACTCTACGATGCTCTTGAATTTCATTTTGCAGTTGCCCCATTTCGGCAGCAATTGCAGAAAGCCTGTTTGCAGCCATACGTGCTAGTACTCAAATTCTTTGATTTGAATTTGATGAAAACACTTATCGACCCTCTATTTATAGAGTGATAGAGGAATCTCTCCATACATCACGAATTAGACGGCATGCACAATTCTTACTAGTTTTCCATACTACTTTTCTGCAGTTGAATACTCTCATGCCTTTTTAATGAAAAACTGGTTGGCTCTGGCTACCTTGGGGCGCAAACAAAATATCCCCAAATCATACTGCCTGTATGAACAAACAAACTTTGCACAACCAGCTTACGTAGAAAAGATTCCATATTCTATGCCAATGGACTCGTGATATCCATGTACTGAGTCATCAAATGAGCCACGTTAAGAAAGCCCAAGCTTATATGCATTAGCCCATAGGGTGTCCCAAGAGGGCCCGAATGAAAGACCCAAGTTATAGATGCTCGCCTTTCCGCTATCCGTCTTGTTGTGATAGGGGACTTAACAGCCCACCAACCAATCTTTCTTTCTATCTCGAATTCTTGATCTTTGGTGCCAGTGGAGCAAAGGAAGCGGGGGACAAACTCCTCTATCTACCCTACCATAAAAATTGGAAGGATCTATTGAATGAGATCTTGGAGAGAGGGTTGAGAGGTATGAGTTAATCAGATGCAGGGAAGCCCAGGCAATCCGTTCCTATCAATCATTCATCAGGAAGCCGTAGAGAAAGAATCGTCTTTTCAAATCTCATTGTTGAAGGCTTAGAGAGGGCTGAAAAAAGATAGAAGAAACTTTTATAGCCATATCGTTAATAAAGAATTGTATAATTAATTGGACCAACAGTCCTCTGTCCGGCAGGCAATTTCTGTGCAACTATGGTTTCTGTAGTCCCTGCTATGCTAGCAACAGGAAATCCTTAGAAAACCGGAACTCCCCAATTCGATATGTAGAACTAGAATACAAGTTGGGTGAAAGTTTGATGCCCCACAAATGATAAGTCTCCAAGCTTGACCCCTCCTACACAGGGGCGATTGGCTGGGGAAAGAACCCGAAAGTCATAATTGCAGTCTCGACACAGCCTATTTTGAGCCCTATTGATATAAAAGGGGATGAACCCAATCCGGAATATATGAACCGTAAAAGAAAAGACCTATTGAACCGATCACAGGAATACTAGTTACAGTACCTGATATGATTGTATTTGCAGCACTCAAACCATGGTATTTGTACTGCATTTGCATCTTAACTCTGGAATAAATGCAACACTTTGATACTTTCGATGCAATGTAGGAAAATACTGAAAAGTGAAGAATCAGGCCCGAAATGATCCAAATTGCAAGTCAAGAAGTAAGAATAGGAAAGCATGAGAAGCGGTTGAAGAATGAAGCTCATAGAAAAGAAACTTGGCTGAAACTAGCACAAAATCGGACTCGGAACATTGACCCAGATGATCTAAAATAGTGACCCATGTGCCTTTTTGGCAAATCATATCAGTTTTTTGGGTAGAAACAATATTCCGAGCACAACGCAGGACTTTTGTCCTGCGAGCGGCGTGATTTTAGCCAAATTCCATCGTTTGGAGGGTCAAAATAATGAAAAAGGCCAAAAAATGCTGCGGTCAACAATCTGGTCAAAGTCAACAAACGAAAAAAGTCAACTATTTCAGAATTTTGCCTATAAATAGAGTTTCAACCCTTTGAGAAATCTTGAGTTAATTTTGGAGCATTATCAATATTTTTGATATAATTTCGAGTTAATTCTATTTAGTTTTAAATTTTAGTTTAAGTTAATTAAGTAGTAGTAGAATACGGGGGAAGTCCCGCCTAGGTAGCTCTTATTTAGGGAAATTTTGCCCGAATAGCTACCTTTAGGGGGAAGTCCGACCCAAGTTGTTATTATTCGGGGGAGGTTCTGCCCGAATAGCTTTTAATAGGAAAGCTCTTATTCGGGGGAAACTCATCCCTAATAATTCTTATTCGAGGGAAATTAGCTCTGCCTGAATAGCTATTTTGCATCGGACCTCTGCTCAAATTTCGGGAATCAGAAATACGCGTTCATCAATATGGGGGAGCCTTTCTTGACTCACTTTTATTTACATAACTCGTACTCATTTATGTCTGAGTAGATTGATATCTAGGGGTGAATATTGTAAATGATAGTATTTTAATATATGGTCTCGAATATAGTTTATTCAATTCATATTGCAATGTATGGCTTGTTTTAATTAAGTATTTCATACGTAATGCTTTTAAGTAGACGTTATGATTTCTTTACTTTCGCTTCATAAATATTATACTTGTAGTTAATATTATGAATGCGTTACTTTAGTGCCATATAATTGTTTTAATCATGAGTCTATAGGTTGTACCATAGACTCCATGAAACTATAGGTTGCACCATATGTGATAACCCGAACCCGGCATGCATTTAATAGCAGTTGACTGCATTTGATTAAATGTTTAATTAGTTAAATCAACCAATTTGCGCTATTTTAATATTTCTCTTGGAAGCATTTAGCAATTGTATATTGAATAATTAAAAGATTATTATCTATTTCTAATAATTAATAGTAATTGAATTTATTCTCTTGTGATTAATTAAATGCTATCATAAATGTTAATATTTAATTGAACTTGATTACCTGTTTATATTTATTTGTTCATTTGTAACTTAATATTAACTTCATAATTCTTTAAAATGTTCTAGAAATAGTTAAATTAATTATTTTAAAAGAATATTGATTACCTTGATTGGTTTGATTATTTTAATAATCGGTTTTGGTTGTCTTGCATTAAAATCATTCGGTTTTCAATTAAATGAAAAGTAACTCCGAGCCGGAGTAAATTTTAAACTATGATGTTTTCCGAAAATGATATATTTCTTAGATCCTTTGAGATTTAATTGTTATTCTTCTATTGACGCAAAGTGCATAGCATATCGAGATAGATAGTTAGGAAATGAATTCGAGTCCTCAGCAAATAGTGAAAACTAGTATTTAGTGATTTAATTTTAGTGTTTTAAGTTGTATTTAACTAGAATTGGATTTATGTTATTTGTTTTAGCTTTAAAATGCTTGAAATAGGCCATTTTGACCAATTTTAAGTTAGTTGACCAAGTGCTTTGACCTTTGACCTTAGTTGGCTTATAAAATAACAAATAACAAAGAGGAAAAAATAAAACAAAAGCTGGAAAAAATAGAGCAGCCATGGCTGAAACCTTGAGGAGAAAAAAAAAGAATTTCAACCTTCCAAACTTTCAATCTTCGCGTGAGCTCATCCGGGGTGGTTTCTGAGGTGTCCAGCGTTGTTTTCCTAGCGACTAGGAGTGCCTAAGGTGAGGGAAACATGTTATTTGCGCATTTAAATGTCAAGTATATTAACTTTGTGATTTTTAGATTTTATCTGTGATTGTTGTTTAAAGCGTTTTGATGCTTCTAGAATGTTCCTTGGCAATTGTAGAACATGTATTTATAGCTTTTTAACATTTTATGCAGTTAAATATTGAGATTGCAATTTAAATTAGTTGTTGAATAGTGTTTTATGAATAGTAAATCCTTGAAATGATAAAGTTGTGCCGTTATGCTGTCTGTTGATGTAGGAAGATGCTAGATATGCTAGAATGCCTAAATGTTGGCATTGTTTTGGGAGGCCATGGAAGTACTTTTGGTGCGATTATGCCGTTGGTTGGGTGTTTAGTTGGTATAGTTGTGGTTCAAACGAGCAAAGGGAGAAATCGGGGCTTTGCGTGAATTCTAGGGTAAGGTAGGGTTTCAGGGTCCTTGGACGTGCCTTATGGTGACCTAGGAGGATTAGCGAAGTCGGTTTCCGGAACTCGTGGCTCATTTGGAAATGGTAGTGTTTTGATAGTTAGGGCCGATTTGTGATTTTGCTTGTTATCTTGATATCATGCCTATAGAATGCTTAGGGTTGCTTGATATACTTGTTTAATTGGTGTTATTGTTGCTTATTATTGCTTGTTATGCTTGAAAAGTTAGTTGAATGCTAGTATTGATTGTGATTGCTTGTTATCTCGTTTGTTGTCACTAGTTTGTATTGTTGTGCTATCGCTCATTTATTGCCTTGTATCGAGTCTTGCATTGCATAGTGTCTCGCGCGTGAGTGATGGGCCTCTCGGGGTAGCCTCGGGTTGCCAGTTTTGGTTGCTCTAGCTCCGCTGCTATTCCCTTTTCTCGCTTGGGTTGCCTCCTAGGGAGATTTGGGTCGTAGATTGATGGATACTTCCAGGGTATTCCAAACTGGTATTGTAAGATGGATGCGCGCTTATTGTCATCGTTGTCAACATCAAGCTCGAGATTGATGTATCGCTCGTGAAATGGTATATTGCTCGTAAGAGTGAACCATAGCCGTCAGAGTGTGGTAAAGCTTTGAATGGTTGTGTTAATGCTTTCAATAATTGCTTATTGTATTGATTGTTTGTTTTGATTGCTTATTTATCAGTTATATTGCTTAACTGTTTTATTTGTATTGCACGGCTTTCTTTCTCTCCAATTCGATATATGTCCGCCCTCACTGGGTATACGTGTTATGTATACTCACTCCTCACCACCACATTTCAGGAAATGCCATGTTAGCTGGAAAGTTCGTGATTTCATGAAAGTCCGTGCTTGAAGAGTTGTCCTGCGTGCCTATGTGACTTGAGTTGTCAAAGTTGTAAATTTGTATGCTTTTATGTATTATATGTATTTAATGTTAAAAGGGATGTAATTTAAGTTTCACTAGATTATGGATTTAGTTAATGTAGCTTAACTTCAATGTATATTTATAATGACAAAGGAAAATAGATAGAAAGGTATGATAGTCTAGCTTATGATATAGGTTGGTGTAGTTTAATTGCTAAGCTTGAATGTATATTTACTTGTGTTTTGCTTGTTGTGAACCAAGGCTCGGATGGCCTTGAGGTGGTTTAATTTTTGGACATGGTATTGGTCCACTTATATGCTGTCGCAGGTTTTACCTCTCACCTAGAAACAGGGGAGACTCCGTCCGTTTTTCCTGAAAATTATGCCCGGGTTTGGTTTGGGTTGTGATTAGATCGATTGATAGAACTCCCGGTCTCGAGAGGGATCGGGGTGTCACAGGTGGTATCAGAGCTTGTCTAGCTCATAAGCCGAGACAGGGTCCTCGGTCTGGTGGGTAGTGACCCTTGAATGTGTGCTTGTTAAGTGTGTCTTGAAAGTGTATGCTTGTATGTGAGATTGTGTGTCTTGACTTGAATGTATGTACTTATGTGATAAAGTTATGTGTTATATGTTAAATGTCTAGTTGTCTATCGAATTGACTTATTGAATTGCCCTCGTGAATCAAATCGACCTCGTGAATTGTTAGTTGCTTGAAGTATTGTTTGTAATGTGTGTATTGGAATCTCTTGAATTGGTTGTGCCGTGATTTGAATTGATTGTGTTGTGCTTGAATTGATTGTCATCTTTTGTAAACTTGCTTGCATAATAGTTTAAGGCATGTGTATAAATATGATATCTTGGCATTCATACATGTCCCCTGGAAATGGTAAATAAGTCCTCTTCCTCCCTTGAAGAAAGTGGTTCACCGCTGGCTTTTCAAGGTGTATGGATTGGCAGGAAATGAATGGCATTTAATTCGCCTTTATTTGGGAGTTGGTGGTTGCCTTTGGAGCTCGGTTATTGGCGAAACTCTAGGGTCCTCCTCTGTGCTTAACAGTTGTGAAAGAGTAGTCTTCTTTTGGGGTTCTATTTAGTTGTTCTCTAGAGCATTCTTTGGTTTTCTTAACGGGTGTTCTTTGGAGACTTATGTTGCCATTTCTCGGTAGATTTGGCTATTGGGATTTCAATCGGCCTTACTGCACAGTATTATCTAGGGTATATGTGTCTCGGTCTTTATTGGTGTGATACTGGCATCCCTGATTGGAAATTCTTCAATGGTAATTTCTGGAATTCTCAGTGGCCAATTATTTAGTATTTATTTATTAGGCAAACTTGGCTACTTTCTTATTGGAGCATTGTCTCGGATATCTTCTTCAGTGTTCCTCAGTAGGTTTAGTATTTGGAGTTCCTATCAGACTTATTGAATAATACTACTTATGGTGTTCTTTGAAATTCTTATTGGGCGTTCTATTGGTATTTTCCTTATTGGCAAAGTTGTATGAAGTTCTCACTTGGCAAACAGTGAAGAGACCTCAGAGTTTGGTTTCGGTATATTGTTCACCAGTTCGGTGTTTATCCTTGGAGTTTCATCCATCTAGGAAACTATATTTGTTATTCAACTTGATTGTCTTATTGGGCACATTATTTTCTCTTTGCTATTTCCTTTGATATTCCTCTCAGCATTTGATAGCAAAACTTAGAATTTAATTGGTTGTTTCATGGGGTTATTATTTGGAAGGCTTCTTTGGACCTTTGAAATATATTTGATTGGGTTCTTAGTATATTTTCTTTAGCACTCTTAACAGGGAATTCTTCTATGAAATTCATGACCAGCGGGGTAGTTCTTTGGACCTCTGGATGGAACCTTTGATTGGGCCTTTATTTGGCTTTTTGCTTGGGGATTCTCGGGCAGTAATAGTTAGACTTCTATTGAAGATTCTTAAATAGGGTATTCTTTCAGTACTCTTCCTGCCATTAGTATGTGGTATTGATAACATCTACAGTATCTTTGCTTCAGTCTTTAGTTGGTATTTCCTCGGCATTCTTGATTGGAATTTCTATTCGGGATTTCCTACGAGCATTCTTATATATTGTCTTGTTCAGCAACCAATGAAGAGTGGTCAGAGTTGGATTTTAGATGATGCAGAGTCCTATTGGAAGAAGAATTGCAAGGACGCAATTGTCTTAAGGGGGGAAGGATGTGATAACCCGAACCCGGCATGCATTTAATAGCAGTTGACTGCATTTGATTAAATGTTTAATTAGTTAAATCAACCAATTTGAGCTATTTTAATATTTCTCTTGGAAGCATTTAGCAATTGTATATTGAATAATTAAAAGATTATTATCTATTTCTAATAATTAATAGTAATTGAATTTATTCTCTTGTGATTAATTAAGTGCTATCTTAAATGTTAATATTTAATTGCACTTGATTACCTGTTTATATTTATTTGTTCATTTCTAACTTAATATTAACTTCATAATTCTTTAAAATGTTCTAGAAATAGTTAAATTAATTATTTTAAATGAATATTGATTACCTTGATTGGTTTGATTATTTTAATAATCGGTTTTGGTTGTCTTGCATTAAAATCATTCGGTTTTCAATTAAATGAAAAGTAACTCCGAGCCGGAGTAAATTTTAAACTATGATGTTTTCCGAAAATGATATATTTCTTAGATTCTTTGAGATTTAATTGTTATTCTTCTATTGACGCAAAGTGCATAGCATATCGAGAGAGATAGTTAGGAAATGAATTCGAGTCCTCAGTAAATAGTGAAAACTAGTATTTAGTGATTTAATTTTAGTGTTTTAAGTTGTATTTAACTGGAATTGGATTTATGTTACTTGTTTTATCTTTAAAATGCTTGAAATAGGCCATTTTGACCAATTTTAAGTTAGTTGACCAAGTGCTTTGACCTTTGACCTCAGTTGGCTTATAAAATAACAAATAACAAAGAGGAAAAAATAAAACAAAAGCTGGAAAAAACAGAGCAGCCATGGCTGAAACCTTGAGGAGAAAAAAAAAGAATTTCAACCTTCCAAACTTCCAATCTTCGCGTGAGCTCGTGCGGGGTGGTTTTCGAGGTGTCCAGCGTTGTTTTCCTAGCGACTAGGAATGCCTAAGGTGAGGGAAGCATGTTATTTTCTCATTTAAATGTCAAGTATATCAACTTTGGGATTTTTAGATTTTATCCGTAGATTGTTGTTTAAAGCATTTTGATGCTTCTAGAATGTTCCTTGGCGATTGTAGAACGTGTATTTATAGCTTTTTAACGTTTTCTGCGGTTAAATGTTGAGATTGCAATTTAAATTAGTTGTTGAATAGTATTTTGTGATAGTAAACCCTTGAAATGATAAACTTGCGTTGTTATGCTGTCTGTTGATGTAGGAAGATGCTAGATATGCTAGAATGCCTAAATGTGTGGTTTAATTGGAATGTGTAATGGAAAAACGGACAAAACGACTTAGTGAAGGTCGGGGTCATTTTGGTCGAGTTTGGCATTTTCTCATTTTGCATGTTGGCATTGTTTCGGGAGGCCATGGAAGCACTTTTGGTGCGATTATGGCGTTGGTTGGGTGTTTGGTTGGTATAGTTGTAGTTCAAACGAGCAAAGGGGGAAATCGGGACTTTGCGTGAATTCTAGGGTAAGGTAGGGTTTCGGGGTCCTTGGACGTGCCTTATGGTGACCTAGGAGGATTAGCGAAGTCGGTTTCCAGAACTCGTGGCTCGTTTGGAAATGGTAGTGTTTTGATAGTTGGGGCCAATTTGTGATTTTGCTTGTTATCTTGATATCATGCCTATAGAATGCTTAAGGTTGCTTGATATACTTGTTTAATTGGTGTTATTGTTGCTTATTATTGCTTGTTATGCTTGAAAAGTTAGTTGAATGCTAGTATTGATTGTGATTGCTTGTTATCTCGTTTGTTGTCACTAGTTTGTATTGTTGTGCTATCGCTCGTTTTTTGCCTTGTATCGAGTCTTGCATTGCATAGTGTCTCGCGCGTGAGTGATGGCCCTCTCTGGGTAGCCTCGGGTTGCCAGTGTTGGTTGCTCTAGCTCTGCTGCTATTCCCTTTTCTCGCTTGGGTTGCCTCCCAGGGAGATTTGGGTCGTAGATTGATGGATACTTCCGGGGTATTCCAAACTGGTGTTATAAGGTGGATGTGCGCTTATTGTCATCGTTGTTAACATCAAGCTCGAGATTGATGTATCGCTCGTGAAATGGTATATTGCTCGTAAGAGTGAACCATAGCTGTCAGAGTGTGGTATAGCTTTGAATGGTTGTATTAATGCTTTCAATAATTGCTTATTGTATTGATTGTTTGTTTTGATTGCTTATTTATCAGTTATATTGCTTAATTGTCTTATTTGCATTGCATGACTTTCTTTCTCTCCAATTCGATATCTGTCCGCCCTCACTGGGTATACGTGTTATGTATACTCACTCTTCACCACCACATTTCAGGAAATGCCATGTTAGCTGGAAAGTTCGTGATTTCATGAAAGTTCGTGCTTGAAGAGTTGTCCTGCGTGCCTATGTGACTTGAGTTGTCAAAGTTGTAAAGTTGTATGCTTTTATGTATTATATGTATTTAATGTTAAAGGGGATGTAATTTAAGTTTCACTAGATTATGTATTTAGTTAATGTAGCTTAACTTCAATGTATATTTGTAATGACAAAGGAAAATAGATAGAAAGGTATGATAGTCTAGCTTATGATATAGGTTGGTGTAGTTTAATTGCTAAGCTTGAATGTATATTTACTTGTGTTTTGCTTGTTGTGAACCAAGGCTCGAATGGCCTTGAGGTGGTTGAATGTTTGGACATGGTATTGGTCCACTTATATGCTGTCGCAGGTTTTACCTCTCGCCTAGAAACAGGGGAGACTCCGTCCGTTTTCCCTGAAAATTATGCCCGGGTTTGGTTTGGGTTGTGATTAGATCGATTGATAGAACTCCCGGTCTCGGGAGAGATCGGGGTGTCACACCATAGTTTCTATCTGTAAGGTTAATTCCTTATTTTAGTTTGCCTTGTTGTACTTGGTTAAAATAAGCTAAGTAGATTAACTAGGTTTATAACTTTTAGCTTAACCGGGTGTATGCTTGTAGCTTAAGCCCTTGCAGAATTAGATAAACTAGATATCGAACCTATATTAATTGTCTCATTTACATATTCAAACCCCTAGATCACCACCTCTCGTATTTCACTAATACTTAATATAAATTAGATAATTTAGTTAGTTTAATTTAGTTTACATTTCTCGCACATTACTCAAACCACCTTGTGATTTGTCACTTAAGCGCTTTAACACTTTCACACTACTTCACTAACTTAAACTAGCGAGCTTCCCTGTGGTACGATTCCGCACTCAAAGCACACTACACTACAAATATCTGTGCACTTGCGGGTACTTTAACTTGGTTATTTTGCGTACATTTTAACGCACAACCCGATCGTATCAAGTTTTTGGCGTCATTGCCGGCGAAGCACGGTATAGTTTAGTTTTTGATAAAAGTATTTGTGAACTTGTTTAAGTGTTTATTTTATCCGTTTTATTTAAAAATAAATAAATAAATAAATAATAATAATAATAAATAATAATAATAATAAATAATAAATAAATAAATAAAATAATAAATATATATATATATATATATATATATTTATAAAAAAAATTATTTTTATTTTTTTTAAATTATTTTTATTTTTATTTTTTATATTTTTATATTTTTTAAAATTATTTGTATTTTTAAAAAAAAATTTTAAAAAAAATTTAAAATTTTAGGAATTTTGATTGATTGGAAAATGAGTCATTTTAATGATTCATCTGATCAATGAGCTTTTATCTATTACTGCTTGTAAAGTATATTAGTATTTTTTAATCTTGTAATTTTATTTCGTATTTAAAGTTTATAAGTCGTTGTATGCACGGGCATCGTTCTTTGGATCCAGAACTCACCCCGTTTGATCTTGAGCTTGAGAAAAATTTACGTAGGAAGTTAAAATTCCCAATGGCAAATCAAGAAGTAAATATCCCGCATCTTCCTATAGCTCAGCCTGTTAATCAACCTGTGAACCAACCGATGACTTTACGTCAACATTTTTCACCAGGTGATTTTGACCCTGAATTTGCCATAGCCCCATCGACTCTTGGCAATATAAATTTTGAGCTCAAAACAGGGACTATTTCAATGCTTCCTTCCTTCTATGGAAAAAGCAATGAAAATCCTCACGCTCACATCGTGCAATTCATTGAAGCATGCACAACGCTTCATATTCCTAATGTGAGCCGTGAAAATATTTACCTGCGTCTGTTTCCCTTTTCATTGAAAGATAAAGCCAAACAATGGCTAAATCATCTAGACGCAAGAGTGATCACTTCTTGGGGAGAACTTATTCGGAAATTTTTACATAGGTTCTTCCCAATGGCTAAGACTACTACTCTGCGAACATGCATCATGACATTCGCACAGTCAGACTTAGAGCCATTTCATGAATCGTGGGAAAAGTTTAACGATCTTAAGAATCAATGTCCTCATCATGGGTTTGGTCGTCCCGAACTCTTGCATTATTTCTTCAAAGGTCTTACCCCTCATAATAAGATGATAGTTAATGCAATGAGCAATGGAGGTTTCTATAACCTCACAGTGGACGAAGCTTGGAGAAGAATAGAAAATATTGCTGAAGACTCTCTCCAAAACACTGTTGATGACAGAGAGAGTAAGAGCATCCAAAATCCCCAAAAGAGGGCATTGTTTGAAGTTAACTCTAGTTCTAATCCCCAATTGACTGACAAAGTGGATTCCCTAGCTCATCAACTAGAAAAAATCATCTTTCTAGGGTCTTCTTCTTCTTCAGCTCCTCAGATCACGGAAGTTTGTACCATATGTTCTGCAGTAGATCACTATACTCTGGACTGTCCAATCGGTTCACAATTTCTTGAATTCATGCAAGAACAAGTTTGTGCCGCCCAATGATATACAAGGAATTACAATCCGTATTCTAACACGTATAATTCAGGCTGGCGAGACAATCCTGCATTTTCGTGGTGACAAGGGAATCAAGAGACTCAGTTTCCTCAACATCAATATCAAAAAAGACAAGGAAACTATGAGCCTCATCAACAAAGTCAGCAAGCAAATGTTGACAATCGATTCCCTCAACAGAAATATCAGAGGCCAAAAAATAATAACCCTCCTGGTTACTATCCAGTCGAATAGGACAATCCGTTCAGAACACAACGCAACAATGTCCCAACTCTTCCTCCTGCACAGTCATCATCTGATGACAAATTTGACAAACTTATGCAAATGTTTCAAGTTCAACAACAGTCTATTGCTAAACTTGAATGACAAATTGGGCAGATGGCCCAAACTTTAAGTAAGAGAGACGAGGGTAAGCTTCCATCTCAGACCATGGTAAATCCACGAGGACAGTGTAGTACTGTCCAAACTGAGACAGTACAATAATAGGCCAAGGCTGTAGTTACCCTTAGGAGTGGGAAAACCATTGATAAGACTAGGTTAGAGTAAAGGTTAAGGATGTTCCAGAAGAAATTGAGGAATTAGAGGAATCGGAGATTGAGGTTTTAAGAAAAGATGTTAAAGATTACCGTAGGAATAAAAACCTAATGGTGGAGCCTATAGTTGAACCATCCTCACGAGCACCTTTTCCCAAAGCTCTGTCCCGTCCAAAGCTGATTGATGATCCTAAACAGCTCAAGGTCTTAGAGCATCTGAAAGATATTAAGATCAATTTGCCATTAGTTGAGGTAATACAACATATTCTAGCCTATGCCAATTTTCTGAAGGATTTATGTATGAAAAAGAGATGGACCAACTCCATTCCTAAGAAGGTCCGTCTTACTGAAAAGGTTAGCAATATCTGCACTAGAGGACTGCCTCAAAAGTGCAGTGACCCAGGAGCTTTCACCATTCCATGCTTAATTAATGACCAACGCATAGAAAGCGCCTTGCTAGACTTAGGATCTAGTGTTAACCTCATCCCTCACACAGTCTACAAAAGTTTAGGTCTTGGAGTGTTAACAATGACTAATGTGACCTTTCAATTGGCAGATAGATCTGAGCGACGACCTCGAGGTGTTGTAGAATATGTGATTGTTAGAGTAGGAGAATTCTTATTCCTAGTGGACTTCATTGTGTTAGATATGGACTTAGGCACTGATAACAAAAATACCACTCCCGTTTTACTAGGCAGACCATTCCTAGCAACAACTGATGCTGTTATCTATTGTAGGACGGGCATGATAGAACTAAAATTTGGGAACATGAGAACTAAGCTAAGGGTTGCTGATGCAGCCAACAAATTGAATCAAGATGAGGAAGAAGAATGCTTCCATGTTGATACTGTGACGCCCGAGATTTAGCCATGCATTCAATTACTGTTGCATCCCTTGTTTGCGCATTTACTTATGTGCTTTACTAACTGACTTCTGTAGCTACTATTCACTCCATTTTCAAACTACATTCTATTAGTGAATTAATATTTTTATTAAATCATATTAATTGTTAAAGGAGTGGGAAAAATGTGCAATTGAACTAGAAGCGATAGGAGCGCTCGTTTAGAAACTAAATTTCGTAGTTCAATGAATAGTGTTATGTAACATAACTTAGAGATTTAATTAGCTAGCCTATGTTTCACACCTTAGGCTCGTTTTAAAGTTAGAAACGCTCATTTTAGTAACCCATTTAATCACCCAACTTAGCCATTTAGTATATCTACTCAACACATGACCATTTAACTCATAAAAACAAAACAAAAAAAAAGAGAGCAAATGCTGAAAAATCACTGTAGCAAATCCGAGAATAGTGTAGGAGGAGAATGAGAGGATTTTGCTCATCAAATCTTCAAGCCAAGCCAAGCCAAGCTAGGAGCAAGTAGTTTAGGGTGTTTTCTAGCCTCCTGAGAGTTCCTACGCGCAATTGGTGAGGGTTTTCATGACTTTTTATGCATATCTAAAATGTTACATTTTTCTTGATTTGTTGAAAATGTTATCAAATGCTATTGCAAAGCTTATCTATGCTATTATACCTTGTATATAAGTGCTAGAGAACACATTTGAGCTATTAGTTCGCATTTTAAACGGTTGGAATCGTCATTTGAATTTATGAGGTGAATAGTGATGTTTTTCTAGGGTTTTGTGTAATTGTACATATTAGCTTGATTCAACACTCCTAATAGATGCCTTAGGTGCTAATGAAGGTAGTCTAATAGCCCCGTGCACTTGAATTGCTCTAGAATCGCATAAAACGTGAAATAGCCGACTTTAACAAAGGGGTTTCGGGGTTCATGCGAATCCGGGTGGATTCGGGCTTCACTTCTAGTATTCTTAGGCTACCTAGGTGCTATAGAAGCTTTAATAACCCTTGTTTGAAGCCCGGATAAGGTATGTGTAGTTTAAAGCCATAAGAGGGAATTTGGGGCTTTCGGGGTAATCGCGGGCGTTTGAATGAGTTAGAGGGTTGAGAGGGTACCTTGAGGGTTAGTTAGAAGGTTGGGAGAGTTTCCCTTGAAAATGGAATCATTAACCTTGGTTTGGAAGAGAAATAGTTTGAAAAATAAAGGGGTTTAGGTGCAATTTCGGTTGACTCACACTTCTAAACCCATGGCATGACTTCTTAAGTGTTTATATGTGGTTTCAAGTTGATTTGGAGCTTTTGGTATGATTCTATGCTTATTTTGTAAATGTCCCTTTGTAAAACTACTTATTAGCTTATATAATTGCTTCTATTCTAACTGCCTCGAGGTCAACCTACTTTGTTGATCCTCCTATGTGTTAATGCTTATATTATTGCTATTAACTTGCCATTGTTAAGTGCATTGCATAGTGGTTGCGCAACCATAGTGTCAGGGGCGGATGTGTTGAATATCGGCTGGGCGGCAGAGGGCTTGCCGGTGGATATTCAAACTCCGTGCCCTAGTCCCTCATTCGCCTGGTCCGGAGATTGCCAGGGAATGTTGGGTCGTAGGATTATCGGGGTACATCCGGAGTACACCCACTGGACTGTTTGGGGTTATGCCGGCTTATCGTGATCGTGATCGTGGTTCGTGGATCGTGAACGAAGACCAGTGAAGATTGGTATATAGGGGTTATGAGAAATGTATCCTTTCAAATATGTGGTTATTTAAGCTATCATTGTTTCTTGATTTGCTCAATTGTTATTGTTGTTAACTGTATTACTTGTCGCATTGCGCACCCCGGGACCTTATCCCTCACTGGGCAACAGTGGTTGCTCATACCTCGCTAACATGTTTCAGGTGGCGCAGTTGGAGGAGTTGCATTAGTTGCTGTGTCTAGTTGCTTGAGGTGGACTATGTTCTTGTTGATGAGAGTAGGACTTGTTTTCTTTACTTTATGTTCTATTTTGTAACCTAAGTGATATGTGTATATTATATAGTTTGCAAATTGAGGGATAGATGTTGTAGTGGTAGATTTAGAACCATGGCATGTAATAACTTATATTTCTGCTATTAGCTGCTTCGCATGCTTGGGAGTGAATGACTGGTTGTTTTCAATTTCTAAGAATACTTAAAAGCTATCATGGAGTGGCATGATAAGCGGTTTTGTAAAGAAGTTAAGTTATGAATGCTTGCTTGTCTGTATCTAAACTGTTTGTAAGTCTTAAGGCTCGGATGGCCTTAAAGCTAAGATCTTTAGTTATAAATGAATGTCTTGTTATGTTGTGGCTTTATTGAGTGTTTACAGGTTTTCAGAATGTCCACGGTACAGGGAAGACTCTGTCCGTGTGTCGGGTCCGGACTTAACCATTAAGAAAAATTTTGTGACCGGGCTTGGTATTAGGTTGAGAATAGCATGGTTATTAGAGCCTCCGGTCTCGTGAGGGATCGGGGCGTTACAGGTGGTATCAGAGCTTAGTTAGCTCTAAGCCGGGGCAGGGTCCTCGGCCTATCGGGTAGTAACCCTTACGTGTGTGCTTGTCAAGAGTGTGTCTTGAAAGTGTATGCCTGCATGCGTGATTGTGTGTCTTGTATTGAATGTGTGCACCTATGTGATATAATTATGTGTTACATGCTAAATGTGTGCTAAGTGAAGTAAAGTGGTTGGTTATGCATCAAATTGACCTCATGAATTGTTAATTGCTTGAACTGTTGCTTGTAATGTGTGCATTTGAAAGTCTTTGATTGAGTTGTGTTATGATGGACTTGATTGTCGTGCTTGAATGACTTTGATGATTACACTGTTTCATAAACTCTTATATAAACATGTTTGCATAATAGTTTAAAACATATATGTGTAAATGTGATATCTTGGCATTCATACATGTCCCGTTGAAATGGTAAGAAAGACTTCTTCCTCCCCCTGAAGAGAAGTGATTAGCAACAAGCCCTCCAAGTTGTGTGGATTAGCGGGAATGAGAATGTTGTAAGCGGAGCTCAGTTATTAGGATTTCTTCCAAGGCATTCTTCTACGCTCAGTAGTCAGAAATGAATGGCTTCCTTTGGGATTTCTATATGACCGTTCTCTTGGTTTTCTTATTGAGTATCCTTCTAGTATTTTCTTGCTGGTATTACTCGGAAGACTTAGTTTGGGATTCTAATCAGCCTTATTATATGGAATTATCTTATGTATTTGTACTCTAAATTCTTATTGGTATTTTCTCGCCACTGTTAGTTGGGATTCTATTCTTCTATGGTATTCGTGCCAACGGGATTCTTATTTGGATTTCGAAGTAGCATCTCTATTGGAGCCTTTATTTGGCCTTATTACATGAGGTTCGCAGGCAATACTACTGGGATTTCTTAATGAGCTCCCACGAGAGTTCGTATATGGTATTCTTGCTTAGCAACTGATGACGAGTAATCGGAGTTGGTTTTCAGTTGTTGTGGAGTTCTCTTGTGAAGAAGAATTGCGTGGACGCAATTAGTTTAAGGGGGAGAGGATGTGACGCCCGAGATTTAGCCATGCATTCAATTACTGTTGCATCCCTTGTTTGCGCATTTACTTATGTGCTTTACTAACTGACTTCTGTAGCTACTATTCACTCCGTTTTCAAACTACATTCTATTAGTGAATTAACATTTTTATTAAATCATATTAATTGTTAAAGGAGTGGGAAAAATGTGCAATTGAACTAGAAGCGATAGGAGCGCTCGTTTAGAAAATGAATTTCGTAGTTCAATGAATAGTGTTACGTAACATAACTTAGAGATTTAATTAGCTAGCCTATGTTTCACACCTTAGGCTCGTTTTAAAGTTAGCAACGCTCATTTTAGTAACCCATTTAATCACCCAACTTAGCCATTTAGTATATCTACTCAACACATGACCATTTAGCTCACAAAAAAAAAAAAAAAAAAAAAGAGAGCAAATGCTGAAAAATCACTGTAGCAAATCCGAGAATAGTGTAGGAGGAGAATGAGAGGATTTTGCTCATCAAATCTTCAAGCCAAGCCAAGCCAAGCTAGGAGCAAGTGGTTTAGGGTGTTTGCTAGCCTCCCGAGAGTTCCTACGTGCAATTGGTGAGGGTTTTCATGACTTTTTATGCATATCTAAAATGTTACATTTTTCTTGATTTGTTGAAAATGTTATCAAATGCTATTGCAAAGCTTATCTATGCTATTATACCTTGTATATAAGTGCTAGAGAACACATTTGAGCTATTAGTTCGCATTTTAAACGGTTGGAATCGTCATTTGAATTTATTAGGTGAATAGTGATATTTTTCTAGGGTTTTGTGTAATTGCACATATTTGCTTGATTCAACACTCCTAATAGATGCCTTAGGTGCTAATGAAGGTAGTCTAATAGCCCCGTGCACTTGAATTGCTCTAGAATCGCATAAAACGTGAAATAGCCGACTTTAACAAAGGGGTTTCGGGGTTCATGCGAATCCGGGTGGATTCGGGCTTCACTTCTAGTATTCTTAGGCTACCTAGGTGCTATAGAAGCTTTAATAACCCTTGTTTGAAGCCCGGATAAGGTATGTGTAGTTTAAAGCCATAAGAGGGAATTTGGGGCTTTCGGGGTAATCGCGGGCGTTTGAATGAGTTAGAGGGTTGAGAGGGTACCTTGAGGGTTAGTTAGAAGGTTGGGAGAGTTTCCCTTGAAAATGAAATCATTAACCTTGGTTTGGAAGAGAAATAGTTTGAAAAATAAAGGGGTTTAGGTGCAATTTCGGTTGACTCACACTTCTAAACCCATGGCATGACTTCTTGAGTGTTTATATGTGGTTTCAAGTTGATTTGGAGCTTTTGGTATGATTCTATGCTTATTTTGTAAATGTCCCTTTGTAAAACTACTTATTAGCTTATATAATTGCTTCTATTCTAACTGCCTCGAGGTCAACCTACTTTGTTGATCCTCCTATGTGTTAATGCTTATATTATTGCTATTAACTTGCCATTGTTAAGTGCATTGCATAGTGGTTGCGCAACCATAGTGTCAGGGGCGGATGTGTTGAATATCGGCTGGGCGGCAGAGGGCTTGCCGGTGGATATTCAAACTCCGTGCCCTAGTCCCTCATTCGCCTAGTCCGGAGATTGCCAGGGAATGTTGGGTCGTAGGATTATCGGGGTACATCCGGAGTACACCCACTGGACTGTTTGGGGTTATGCCGGCTTATCGTGATCGTGATCGTGGTTCGTGGATCGTGAATGAAGACCAGTGAAGATTGGTGTATAGGGGTTATGAGAAATGTATCCTTTCAAATATGTGGTTATTTAAGCTATCATTGTTTCTTGATTTGCTCAATTGTTATTGTTGTTAACTGTATTACTTGTCGCATTGCGCACCCCGGGACCTTATCCCTCACTGGGCAACAGTGGTTGCTCATACCTCGCTAACATGTTTCAGGTGGCGCAGTTGGAGGAGTTGCATTAGTTGCTGTGTCTAGTTGCTTGAGGTGGACTATGTTCTTGTTGATGAGAGTAGGACTTGTTTTCTTTACTTTATGTTCTATTTTGTAACCTAAGTGATATGTGTATATTATATAGTTTGCAAATTGAGGGATAGATGTTGTAGTGGTAGATTTAGAACCATGGCATGTAATAACTTATATTTCTGCTATTAGCTGCTTCGCATGCTTGGGAGTGAATGACTGGTTGTTTTCAATTTCTAAGAATACTTAAAAGCTATCATGGAGTGGCATGATAAGCGGTTTTGTAAAGAAGTTAAGTTATGAATGCATGCTTGTCTGTATCTAAACTGTTTGTAAGTCTTAAGGTTCGGATGGCCTTAAAGCTAAGATCTTTAGTTATAAATGAATGTCTTGTTATGTTGTGGCTTTATTGAGTGTTTACATGTTTTCAGAATGTCCACGGTACAGGGAAGACTCTGTCCGTGTGTCGGGTCCGGACTTAACCATTAAGAAAAATTTTGTGACCGGGCTTGGTATTGGGTTGAGAATAGCATGGTTATTAGAGCCTCCGGTCTCGTGAGGGATCGGGGCGTTACAAATACCATTGACTCATGTATAGATGAGTTTGCCCAATTGATTCTAACTCCTAATCAAGAAATAGCTGAGTTAGTGTCACGCCCCGACCCGACCACGCAAAAGGCCAAGCTCGGACCCGACACACGGACGGAGTCTCCTCTGTACCGCGGACGATCCGAAAACCCTAAAATCAATATAATACTTGCGAAAGCCATAAAACAATTCAAACAAGCCAACTTTCTTTTAAAAAAACATACATCCTCTTATTAACCAACTTTCCAAACCAAAATGCCATGCATACTACACAAGTGTTTATGCCACTAAACAGTTAGCTATTAGCATGCATTTCTTTACTAGTCACAAGAGTAAACTTTTACAGCTTTACATTCTTTCAACGTATACAACATAAGACCGTAGAGGCCTCAAACTAGAAAATACATACAAGGCTACAAGCCTCAAAATTAAGCGACATCCAAGCAATATACATAACAAGCAAGGCTCGCACAAAATCTGGTAACCAACAACCAGCAAAGCAGAGAAGTGCTATCACGGAAACACCTCCACTTGCTCCTCCTCCTCTATTACCTCGAGAGGGTCTGCTTCAACTACTCATGTAAAAATATAGTATAGAGAGGAATGAGCAAAAACTATTGCTCAGCAAGGGCAATTGGTCTCAAGGACGGAGATGAGAGGAGTATACAATGCAATTAGCCAAGCAATGCATACAAATATCATACAGAGATATAATAAAGCCATCAACAAAGCAAGGCAAGCATTAAAGCTATAAACACTCATTCAAAGGATATGATACTCTTTTCACGAGAAACTTTCAAACACGAATTTGTGACGACGCGCCAGCCCAAACCACCTTATAACACCAGTTTGGAATACCCCAGAAGTATCCATCAACCTACGACCCAAAACTCCCTGGGAGGCAACCCAAGCGAGAAGAGGGAATAGCAGCAGAGCTAGAGCAACCAACACTGGCAACCCGAGCCTACCCAGAGAGGCCCATCACTCACGCGCGAGACACTATGCAATGCAAGACTCGATACAAGGCGATAAACAAGCGATAAATCCACACATGGGAGAATAACAAAGTAGGTTACTCTCGCACGCAATAGCAACAAATGATAAGCATTTCAATCCAAATCAATTCAACAAGTATTTCAAGCAACCCTAAGCATTCTATAGGCATAAAATCAAGAAAACAAGCAAAAACACAAATCCGCCCCAACTATCAAAACACTACTATTTCCAAACGAGCCACGAGTTCTGAAAACCGACTTCGCCAATCCTCCTAGGTTACCATAAGGCACGTCTAAGGACCCCAAAACCCTACTTAACCCTAGAATTCACGCAAAGTCCCGTTTTCCGCCTTTGCTCGTTTGAACTACAACTATAACAACCAAACACCCAACCAACGCCATAATCGCACCAAAAGTGCTTCCATGGCCTCCCGAAACAATGCCAACACGCAAAACGAGAAAATGCTAAACTCGACCTAAACGACTCCGACTTTCAACAAGGCTTAATTCCCATTTTTTCCATTACGCAACCCAAACAAACCATGCATTTAGGCATTCTAGCACACCTAGCACAATTCTACATCAACGGACATCATAACGGAACAACTTCATCGTTCCAAGGGTTTACTATTCACAAAACACTATTCAACATCCAAATTAAATTGCAATCTCAACATTTAACCGCAGAAAATGTTAAAAAGCTATAAATACACGTTCTACAATTGCCAAGGAACATTCTAGAAGCATCAAAACGCTTTAAACAACAATCTACGGATAAAATCTAAAAATTGCAAAGTTAACATACATAACATTTAAATGCGCAAATAACGTGCTTCCCTCACCTTAGGTACTCCTAGTCGCTAGGAAAACAACGCTAGTTGCCTCGGAAACCACCCCGCACAAGCTCACGCAAAGATTGAACGATTGGAAGGTTGAAAGGTTTTTTTTTTTTCCTTGGAAGCTCACGGCCTGCACACTGGATTTCAGCTGCTATTTTTTTTATTTTGCTTTGTTTAAGCTTATTTAAGTGCTAAGTCAAATGGTCAAAGGTCAAGCCTTGGTCAACTACTTAAAACTTGGTCAAAAGGCCTTATTTTGTGCATTTTAAAGCCATTCTAACTAGAGAAAAATTAATTATAGCTAGCAACAATTAAAATATAAAATTTAAGTAATCTAAATACTAGTTTCACTATTTGGTGAGGACTAGAAACCATTTTCTAGCTATTGCTCCCTAAATGCAATGCACGTTACGACGGCAAGAAAGTAACAATTAATCCACAAAGAATTTAAGGAAATATAATTTTCAAAATAATAAACAAAGAATTTTCACATTCCGGACTCGGGTATTACAATTAGAACAACTTTTGTATGAATGCGACATTTCTCCTGAAATGGTCGCCTCTGCTTCCATTGTTGTTGATCCAAATAAGGACGATCAAGTAACAACTCATTTCCCTGAAGTTTCAGAATATCCCACAATTGAGTCCCTACCAGTTTTGGAACTCAAAACCTTGCCCCAACATCTTAAGTATGCCTACTTAGGACCTGATGAGACTCTTCCAGTCATCATTGCCTAGGATTTGACTGCCGAGCATGAAGACAGATTGTTAAAAGTCCTAAGTACCCATAAACAGGCGATAGGTTGGATGATATCTGACTTGAAAGGCATTGATCCCTCTGTGTGTATGCACAAAATTCATCTCGAGGAAGGAGTTACTCCTTCCTGAGAATTTCAGACAAGACTAAACCCAAAGATGGGTGATGTCATCCACAAGGAGATCATTAAGTTGCTTGATGCGGGTATTATATACCCAATTTCTGATAGTCCATGGGTAAGTCCGATACAAGTGGTACCGAAGAAATCTGGGATTACTGTGGTTCCGAATGATAAAGGTGAGCTAATTTCTACACGCATCAAAACAGGGTGGCATGTATGCATTGACTATAGAAAGCTCAATTCCAAAACAAAGAAAGACCACTTCCCTTTACCCTTTCTTGACCAAGTCCTAGATAGAATAGCTAGACAAGGCTACTACTGCTTTCTGGATGGGTATTCGGGATATAACCAAATCCCAGTCTTTCCTGAAGATCAGGAAAATACTACATTCACATGCCCTTATGGGACATTTGCGTTCCGACGCATGCCTTTCGGTCTTTGAAATGCTCATGCGACGTTTCAAAGATGTGTGATAGCTCTTTTCTCAGACATGATCGAAAAGTTCATGGAAGTCTTTATGGATGACTTCTCAGTATTTGGAACTACCTTCGATGAGTGCCTCACACACCTTTCTCTAGTGTTAGACCGATGCGTTGAAATAAATTTGGTTCTAAGTTGGGAAAATAGCCACTTTATGGTTAGGCAAGGTATAGTTTTGGGTCATGTTGTTACACAGGATGGAATCCATGTGGACCCAGCCAAAGTCGAGCTAATAGAAAAGCTGCCCGTACCCAAGACGGTGCGTGATATCTGATCATTCCTTGGTCACGCCGGTTTTAATCGACGTTTCATCAAGGATTTCAGCCATATAGCCCGACCACTTTCTAGTCTTCTAGCAATTGATACTGAGTTCAAATTTGATGACAAGTGCTCAGAAGCTTTTGAGAAACTTAAATCCTTACTATCCTCTGCTCCTATCATCCAACCTCTTGACTACAGTCTCCCCTTTGAGATAATGTGTGATGCATCAGACTATGCAGTGGGAGCTGTATTAGGGCAGCGTAGGGATAAATTGCCTACCGTGATATATTATGCCAGCAAAACCTTGGACGATGCACAAAAGAACTATACAACCACTGAAAATGAATTGCTGGCTGTAGTCTTCTCATTGGACAAATTCAGATCTTACATCTTAGGATCCAAAGTAATAGTATACATGGACCACGCAGCTTTGCGGTATTTACTGACCAAAAAGGATACAAAGCCCCATCTAATCCGTTGGCTATTACTCCTTCAAGAGTTTGACCTTGAGATCAAGGACAAGAAAGGAAGCGAGAATTCTGTCGCCAATCATCTATCACGTCTTATACGTGATTCTCCTATCGACTCTTTGCCTTTCAAAGACACGTTCCCTGATGAACAACTTTTTGCCATCTCACATAAGACCCCGTGGTATGCCTACTTTGTCAATTATTTGTCTGCCCAAGAGTTTTCAACTCACTGGGATAAAAGAGAAAAGGAACGGTTCAGGGCATAAGTCAAGTACTTTATCTGGGAAGATCCCTATCTTTTCAAGATTTGTGACGATCAGGTAATTAAGAGATGTTTACTTGAGGAAGAATTTGACAGTATACTCCAATTCTGCCACTCTGAATCATGTGGTGGACATTTTGGAGGAAAAAGGACAGCTGCCAAAGTCCTTCAAAGTAGGTTCTTCTGGCCCACTCTTTTCAAAGATGCCCAGCAAATGTGTAAAAATTGCCCACAATGTCAACAAGCTAGCTCTATTTCAAGAAGGGACATGATGCCTCTTACACCCATCCTCATTTGTGAAATATTCGATGTATGGGGTATAGACTTCATGGGTTCTTTCCCTCCTTCCTCAGGCTATTCTTATATTCTTGTTGGTGTGGACTATGTTTCCAAGTGGGTAGAAATAGTGGCAACCCAAACCAATGACCACAAAGTTGTGGTCAAGTTCATTAAAGAGAATATCTTTTCTCGATTTGGGGTGCCACGTGTGCTTATAAGTGACGGAGGACAGCATTTCTGTCACAGGACACTAGAAGCCTTATTGAGAAAATACTCTGTCCACCACAAGATAGCAACGCCTTACCACCCACAAACAAGTGGGCAAGTAGAGGTATTAAATAGGGAGATTAAGTTAATTCTTCAAAAAACGGTTAGGCCCGATTGCAAAGATTGGTCAAGTCGTCTGCTTGACGCATTATGGGCCTACCATACTGCTTTCAAAACTCCCATCGGTATGTCCCCGTATAGATTAGTATACGGTAAAGCTTGCCACCTTCCTGTTGAATTAGAGCATAAAGCCTATTGGGTTATTAAGGCCCTGAACTTTGACTTACAACAGGCATGTGAAGGTAGGAAGTTGGCGTTGAGTGAACTGGAAGAGCTTCGTTTCGAAGCTTATGAGAATGCCAAGCTCTACCAAGAGAGCATGAAGAGGATTCATGATAGATCTATTTTAAGAAAAACTTTCTCTCCTTCTGATAAAGTTTGGTTGTTTAACTCCAACTTGAAGTTCTTCCTAGGAAAGTTAAGAACAAGATGGGATAGTCCTTATGAAGTGGTTAAAGTATATCCTTCTGGAGTTATCTAAATTAAAAATCCCATAGATGGGCATGTCATCACAGTCAATGGACAAAGATTGAAACATGCATTCAATCCAAATATGGTTCCTCATGAAGTTGAATCTGTAGAACTTCAGGACCTTGCAGGCATTCCATAAATGAGATTCTACCAAGCTAAAGGCATTACAACTCAGTACAACCGTCTGGCTGAAGACGTTAAACTTAGCGCTACTAGGAGGCAACCTAGATTTTTAAAATTCTTATGTGTGTTTATTTTCCTTTGTTTGTGTGATTTTATGATTTCCTTAGTCCTCTGTATTTACTTTGTTTATGCATTTATAGATAACTCTTGAACCCCAGAAAAGAGGTTAAATGGACTGGGTAGTTAAATTATTTGCTTAATATATTAGTTATTTTATGTGACCATATTTCTTTGTGATTTCTCCCCTATATATTTGTTTGACTATTTTTATTTTTAGTATAGCTAACTTTTATTTTTGCTGTGTTGATGATAATCTGTAAAATGCTGTGTCTACTAATCTTTAATTGCAGAATGATACATCTTTTGGCAAAAGTTAGTAGAAAGGCTCTGACATCAACATAAAAATGCTTCACATCAGGTGATATCTTTCCTTACTACATTTCCCGTTATACCTGATCAACATGCGCTGTAGAGTAAGCAAACCATAGGTTTGGGGATGTAGCATTTGTCATTATATTCTTTCTTGCATATTACACTCTCACTGTCTTACATTGTTATTTACTTGAGGACAAGCAAAGTTTCGGTGTGGGGGTGCGTGTATTTCATGAAAATCTTTTTCAAAATATGCAAGAAATACACTACTTGTGTTCATAAGAAAGACTATTTGCTATCTTACTTATTTAAAGGAAGATGATTTAGATGATTTGAGAACTTTTATTGTTAGCTATGTATTGTGAAAAACTCTGAGGAAACTCTGTAAGAAAAACATTGGGGTATTGTATCCATGAATAAACTTAGCTGTTCTTCTTTTCTTCAATTGATAGCTATGTGATTATGAAAGGACTGAGATACGATTACTGTTTATTATAAGAATTTCTTGTGATTGAAACTTGAACCCTTATGCCATGTCTGTACAATATGTTATGTTATTTTGTCTGTATGTACACTCTGAAAAAAAGAAGAAAAAGAAAAAGAAAAAAAAAACAACAACAAAGAAAACAATGAAAAAAATAGAAAAAGAAAAAAAAAGAGTTGTACATACCTTTACTGTTGAATAAAATTTTTGGTGTAAATATGTTGTAAATCTCTAAGCACCACGATCCTAGCCATTGTAATTTGGGATATGTGCTATAGTGTAAGGTTTCGAGCCTGAATATCTCGGGTGATTAAGGCACGTAGGGGTCCCTTTGAAACCTGGCAACCTCAGTCATAATGGCGGGGGATTTTTGGCCTTAAAGCCCGCTACATGGGATATTCAGAAAGTAAAGGAAACTGAACACTATATAGAGGTATTATTAGTTGTACTTTTATATTTCTGGCAAATGTTAAAGGGTTAAGGCATGATCAAGACTTTGATTACAAAGGTATGTAAGAATATCAAGGTCCAATCTGTTCGCATAATATGAAAGTTGAGAATTGTACGAACTTAATCTGCTTAGTTTACTTCTAAATATGTACCCCGAAGCAATCAATAGTCGATTTCCAATAAGAGTACCTATTTGAGAAAAATTTGCAAAATGTTCTCTTATCATATTTATCATTAACTGCTGAATAGGTTTAGGATAGTAGATTGCATTTCTCATGATTAATTTTTGGAATGTGTTTGACAAAAAGTTAGGATAGATTTTTGCATCTATTTTTGACTTGTAAAAATTATGCAAAATTTCACTTTGAATCTGTTTTAAAGACAGTCTTGCTTGAGGACAAGCAATGTTTAGGTTTGGGAATGTTGATGTGACTGTATTTGCAGCACTCAAACCATGGTATTTGTACTGCATTTGCATCTTAGCTCTGGAATAAATACAACACTTTGATACTTTCGATGCAATGTAGGAATATACTGAAAAGTGAAGAATCAGGCCCGAAATTATCCAAATTGCAAGTCAAGAAGTAAGAATAGGAAAGCATGAGTAGCGGTTGAAGAATGAAGCTCATAGAAAAGAAACTTGGCTGAAACTAGCTCGAAATCGGACTCGGAACATTGACCCAGATGATCCCAAATAGTGACCCATGTCCGTTTTTGGCAAATCATATCAGTTTTTCGGGTAGAAACAGCATTCTGAGCACAACGCAGGAAATCCTGCGCGCGGCATGATTTTAGCCAAATTCCATCGTTTGGAGGGTCAAAACAGTGAAAAAGGCCCAAAAATACTGTGGTCAACAATCTGGTCAAAGTCAACAAACGAAAAAAAGTCAACTATTTCAGAATTTTGCCTATAAATAGAGCTTCAACCCTTTGAGAATTCTTGAGTTAATTTTGGAGTATTATCAATATTTTTGATATAATTATGAGTTAATTCTATTTAGTTTTAAATTTTAGTTTTAGTTAGTTAAGTAGTAGTAGAATACAGGGGAATTCCTACCTAGGTAGTTCTTATTCGGGGAAATTTTGCCCAAATAGCTACTTTTAGGGGGAAGTCTGACCCAAGTTGTTATTATCCGGGGGAGGTTCTGCCCGAATAGCTTTTAATAGGAAAGCTCTTATTCGGGGGAAACTCATCCCTAATAGTTCTTATTCGGGGGAAATTAGCTCCGCCCGAATAGCTATTTTGCGTCAGACCTCTACTCAAATTTCGGGAATCAGAAATACGCGTTCGTCAATATGGGGGAGCCTTTCTTGACTCTCTTTTATTTACATAACTCGTACTCATTTTTTTCTGAGTTGATTGATATCTAGGGGTGAATATTATAAATGATAGTATTTTAATATATGGTCTCGGATATAGTTTATTCAATTCATATTGCAATGTATGGCTTGTTTTAATTAAGTATTTCATACGTAATGCTTTTAAGTAGACGTTATGATTGCTTTACTTTCGCTTCATAAATATTATACTTGTAGTTAATATTATGAATGCGTTACTTTAGTGCCATATAATTGTTTTAATCATAAGTCTATAGGTTGTACCATAGTTTCTATCTGTAAGGTTAATTCCTTAGTTTAGTTTGCCTTGTTGTACTTGGTTAAAATAAGCTAAGTAGATTAACTAGGTCTATAGCTTTTAGCTTAACCGGGTATATGCTTGTAGCTTAAGCCCTTGCAGAATTAGATAAACTAGATATCGAACCTATATTAATTGTCTCATTTACATATTCAAACCCCTAGATCACCACCTCTCGTATTTCACTAATACTTAATATAAATTAGATAATTTAGTTAGTTTAATTTAGTTTACATTTCTCGCACGTTACTCAAACCACCTTGCAATTTGTCACTTAAGCGCTTTAACACTTTCACACTACTTCACTAACTTAAACTGGCGAGCTTCCCTGTAACGCCCCGATCCCTCACGAGACCGGAGGCTCTAATAGCCAAGCTATTCTCAACCCAATACCAAACCCGGTCACAAAATTTTAGGGAAAAACGGACAGAGTTTCCCCTGTACTATGGGCATTCTGAAAACCTGTAAACACTCAAACAAAGTCCCAACAATACAATACAAGCTTTTCTTAATTAAACATCAAAGTTCTAAGGCCATCCGAGCCTTATAGTACACAATAGTTCCAAAACACCCAAGCATGCGAGAACTTATTATCAACATAGTTTTATAATCATGACATTCTAGGAAATCAATTAAACATAATTGAAAGATCAAACATTTCTACTTTAAGTCATTCACTCCCAAGCATGCGAAGAAGCTAATAGCAGAAATATAAGTTATTACAAGATATAGGTTCCCAAATCTACACTACAACCAACTATCCTTCAACTTCTTACATCAACCAATATAAACAAAGCCCTTAGGCCACAAAATAGATACACAAATACCAAATAGAAACAAGAAGGCACAGCCACTTCAGAATAACACACAGCAACTAGGGCAACTCCTCCAACTGCGCCACCTGAAACATGTTAGCGAGGTATGAGCAACCACTGTTGCCCAGTGAGGGATATAGTCCCGGGGCGTGCAATGCAACAGATAATACAATTACACAACAATAACACTTTAACAATTTAAGAATCAATGATAACTTAAATAACCACACAATTAAAAGGATACATTTCAACAATCCCCTATACACCAATCTTCACTGGTCTTCAATCACGATCCACGAACCACGAGCACGATCACGATAAGCCGGCATAACCCCAATCACTCCAGTGGGTGTACTCCGGATGTACCCCGAATCCTATGACCCAACATCCCCTGGCAATCTCCGGACCAGGCGAATGAGGGAATAGGGCACGGAGTTTGAATATCCACCGGCAAGCCCTCTGCCGCCCAGCCGATATTCAACACATCCGCCCCGACACTATGGTTGCGCAACCACTATGCAATGCACTTAACAATGGCAAGTTAATAGCAATAATATGAGCATCAACACATAGGAGGATCAACAAAGTAGGTTGACCTCGATGCAATTAGAATAGAAGCAATTATATAAGCTAATAAGCAGTTTACAAAGGAACATATACAAAATAAGCATAGAATCATACCAAAAGCTCCAAATCAACTTGAAACCACATATAAACACTTAAGGAGTCATGCCATTGTTTTAGAAGTGTGAGTCAACCGAAATTGCACCTAAACCCCTTTGTTTTTCGAACTATTTCTCTTCCAAACCGAGGTTAATGATTTCATTTTCAAAGGAAACTCTCCCAATCTTCTAACTAACCCTCAAGGTACCCTCTCAATCCTCTAACTCATTCAAATGCCCGCGATTACCCCGAAAGCCCCAAATTCCCTCTTATGGCTTTAAACTACACATACCTTATCCGGGCTTCAAACGAGGGTTATCAAAGCTTCTATAGCACCTAGGTAGCCTAAGAATACTAGAAGTGAAGCCCGAATCCACCCGGATTCGCATGAACCCCGAAAGCCCTTTATTAAAGTCGACTATTTTACGTTTTATGCGATTCTAGAGCAATGTAAGTGCACGGGGATATTAGACTACCTTCACTAACACCTAAGGCATCTATTAGAAGTATTGAATCAAGTTAAAACGCGCGATTACACCAAACCCTAGAAATCCCGTCACTATTCACCCCTACGAATCAACTATCGATTTCTACCGTTTAATACATGAAACAATAGCATAAATGTGGTCTCTACTACATGTATACAACATATATAAGCTTATTTGAGCATTGCAATAGCATTAGACAACATTTCCAATAAATCAAGAAAATAGCAACATTTGTAGAATGCACAAATAAGCATGAAAACCCTCACCTAAAGCGCGTAGGAGCACCTAGAAGGCTTGCACACACCCTAAACTACTTGTCCAAGGCTTGGAGAGGCTTGGATTGGAGATTTGATGAGCAAAAGATCTCCTTCTTGGCTGCTAAGGGCTGTTCGGATTTTGAACAGTAATTCCTGCACTTTTTTTTTTTTTTGTTTTTGCTAAGTTATGAGCTTATATTGATATATAAGGTGTATGGTTGGGTGGGGTCAAGTTTGGGTGCTTAAGTGGTCAATTATAATGCGCGTAGTAAGCTTAAAACGAGTCTAAAGTGAAGCATGTGTGCTAGTTAATTAAAACTCTAAGTTAGTTACGTAACACTATTCATTGAACTACTAAAATCATTTTTTAAACGAGCTCTCCTATCGCTTCTAGCTCAATTGCACATTTTTTCCACTACTTTAACAATTAATATGATTTAATAAAAATGTTAATTAACTAATAGAATGCAGTTTAAAAACGAAGTGAATAGTAATTTAAGAAGACAATTAATAAGGCATAGAAAGAGGTGCGCAAATAAAGGATGCAACAGTAATTGAATGCATGGCTAAATCTCGGGCGTCACATTCCCTGTGGTACGATTCCGCACTCAAAGCACACTACACTACAAAGATCTGTGCACTTGCGGGTATTTTAACTTGGTTATTTTGCGTACATTTTAACGCACAACCCGATCGCATTAGTACCTATTAGCCAAAGATGAATCCTTCCAGTGGAGTATTCGGAAAAGCTCCTTCATCCTGCTTTTGTCTTCCCCTTAAATTGAATTTGGACATAGAAGTGAACAAAAGTATATCCCTAGGATTAGGATCTACACTTTGTCCAGACAGGCTCAGCCACCTATACGTAAACGTCTTATCATGCACCTTTGCACTAAGAAAATAAGGAAGGGTTATGTTAATGCAGTAGCAAAGACTTCCTTATCCGATCAGATTTTGAAATTTATACCCTTCATGATCTGATTAAGATTATCAGCATCATAGTTTTTCATACCAAGAGCCTCTAGCTGATCACAAAGGTTCTTCACCTTAATACAATTACAAGAATCAAACTACCCCGCTTCAGGCCATGTTGTTCAGTCTCCAGGCACTAACGCTTACTTGTGGGCGCATGTTTATTAACTTCCCTCAAAGTACTCCATGCATTTTTTGGGTTTGTAATTCCCCCATATAATATATATGGAGGTGCATCTTATCAGCTACAGACACTATGATCGCATGCATATAGGCCTACCAGACCGGAACAACATGAAAATGGCTTCTTACTCGCCACATCCTCCGGTTTACCTTCCGCACCACTAATAATTTTCTGACATTCCTGACCCATCAAGAAGCACTTTACCTCTTCATGAACATTTACAAAATTTTGCCATGTTGGAGTGAACGACACACAATCGACAAGCCATACATTATTTCAAATGAAAAAAAAATAATTTAACGATCTGATTCTGGAGGATAATACATGTCCATAGAATTTTCTCAATATCTTATTTCCAGAGGCACTGTTCATTAGAGATCTTGTGCGTATGAATAGCTAAGAGGAAAAAAAAGATATTTATTGGAAACTATTAGAGCTATAATGTTTGCGATGAATGTACCTCGTTTGGACAGAAGCCGTGTCGACCGCAACTTGATCAACGCATACCGTCTAAGTTCTTGCTGGAAGCATCCCCGATTACTATCATTTAATACTCTTTTGCTAATGTTCATATTGTAATTTTTTTTTAGTTTATTTAAAGATAGAGAAGGAAACTAATTAAAGAACTGAAGCGAGCAGCAATGAGAAGATCGATAGTAGAGGTAACGAACTAGAGACTCAGAGAGAGATCATAAGCAAAACTCAGCAAGAAAAAGGCTAAACCCAAGTGCTACACTAAAATAGGTGTTACCTAGGGCCGCACAACTCAGGCAGACTCTCTACCCGTGCATGTGCCTATTTCGCTTTAGGAGGTATCAGAGAGGAGTTTTGGGTAAATCCCTTTTGATTTCTGCTAATTCTCTTCTTGTTGTACCATGTCCAAAGCGTGACGGACCTGCCATACTTTAATTAAGAATCTCAGTTCTCAGGCTATTAATGAAGAGGAGAAGCAAAATCGATCATAACAACACTTCTAATAGTGTAATTGGAATCAAGAGATGTGGAATCGACGGATTCTTTAACTCAGGCTTCAGGGGAAGGACTAATCAGAGCTTAGTACAAAGACTAATGGGCGAAGCGCTTAGTTGTTAGTTGAAAGAAACTAGGCCTAACACCATAGAAGGAGAATTGCTTATATAATAACCCATACATAGATGAAAGTAGCATTCAGGCATCGGTGGAAGCGCTAAGCGAAAAAAGTGAAAAAGCTTTGAAGCCAATCGAACACAACGAGAGTAGCAGATTAGCGGCTGATCTTCTACCTGATCTATCTACCATATTGATGTATTAGAGAGACCGAGTTTCTACGAGGGAAGAAAAGATTCACTAGCTCTATCGATTATCAAATCCATGTACCTTTGTGAAAGACATCGCATGGAATAGCTTACATGGAAAGGAGCTTGGTACAAGCTCAGATTCAAAACAGAAGCTCCTCAGCTAGAAGGAATGGGATCAGGGGTGGGTAATAGACTAATAGCCAAGGAGCGGAGTAGCTCAACCAGAGGGTGAGGTTTGAAGATGCTCTAATGGATCTGAGTTCAACTATTGTACCAATAAGTGAAAGAAAATAGCGGACTACAACTAGACTTGAGAAAACAGCAGTTTGCAAGCAACCTCTCATTGAGGAGGTCTTAGATAGAAGATGAGCCGACAGTAGGACTCTCTTAATGTGTGGGAGTATAACAGTACCAGTAGTTATGGCCCCATAGCCATGAGCATTGGTGTGAGTAGCTAAGCTAAGGTCGGAAAGGAAGAATGGGTAGGCTTACAGGCTACCTATTTCCTGAGCTGATAAGAGAATCTGTCTTCAGCACAGATCGAGGCTTGTTGAAGATAACTATCAAGTCCTCTATCGCTGGACTAGGCTAGATTTCGAAGATTGAGAGTGGCAACTCTCAATGGAATTCCAGAACCAACTCCCAAAAGAAGGGTAGTCAAAGACTACCTCTTCTCCTGGCTTGGCTGGCTCTCCTACTTGGGATCCCAACTACCATCCATATCCATTTACCTTACCTGCTATCGACAGTCCTTCCACCTATTACTCACTTTCCGAAAGGAGATGGATGGATCGTGCTTGTGCTATCAAGCCGAAAAATGACTACTTTCGAGTGGTATTCACGAAAATGAAAAAGATTGAAGTAAACAGATTCACTAGTTGGGTCAATTGGCACTCTTTCACTAGTGATTGTAAGCTAGGTGCCCTTAAATGATAGGAGGGGAAGAAGCTCTAACAGAAGCATCCAATCCACCAGGAATCCCACCTTTCAGATTTTATATTTGCTACTGTTGGAGTGGAAAATGAATCTACTACATGTGCCAGCAAACAAACAAATACTATAAATAAGAAAAGGCTAGGTGTCCATGCCACCAACCTACTCTTGAAAGAAAAACAAGGGCTTCCCCTGCAAACCACTAGAAGTTACCCATCGAGTCGAGCAATGATCCAATTGGATAAGCAAGCTACTCTTTGTCACCCCATTTTCCTTGGGACCAAGAACAAGCTCCAAAGAAGAAGGACTTATCACAATCTCAAGTACAATGGCTAGTTGGAAAGCCTTTCAAGCCAATCTCTTGATTCACATTCATGTGAAACCGTTGCAACCGATCCTGCATACCAATCATCCATCGCTTACAGTAATGGCAATAAGCCAAGGTTTCTATGGATTCAGTCATATGGAAAAATACATATATTAGGGCAATTCAGTTAGTAGTATCACCGGTCAATCCCTGTGATAGACGCAGGAGATTGATTAGCTATAGTAGTTGTAAACAAATCTCGTGACGGTGATCAAACATCATTGCTATTGAATAGGCAGCTAGAAGTGAATTCTTTCCTTGCTTTGAAAACTTCTTCAGAAGTCTCTACTCAGACGGAGATAGATTTTGTTAATCCAGGTCATCCTCTATTGCCTCAAAAAAAGTAGGTTTAGAAGGTGACACCTCCGCTAATTGTCAAATTGCGTCTATCAAATAACTACTTTAATCAAAATTCTTAGGTTCTTCAATGCTGGCAAAAGAGCTTTGAGATTTCCCGCCCGAGGAGATAATGTGAATCAATAATGAATGCGATGATCAAAGAAGCAGCATCACATAGGTCAAAGGTACAACCGCTATCGCCAGTAGGATTTCCTTGCTTTACTAACGAGCTAACCTACGAACCGCTCTATGGGCTACGCGAAGGGACGAGTTAAGGAACAAGAGTCAAAGATGACATGGACGTCATACTATACATGTAACACCCCGATCCCTCTCGAGACCGGAAGTTCTATCAATCAATCTAATCGCAACCCAATTCCAAACCCGGGCATAAAATTTAGGAAAAAACGGACGGAGCCTCCCCTGTTTCTAGGCATAATGCAAGCCTGCGACAGCATATAAGTAGACCAGCACCGTGTCCAACCACTCAAAATTCCTCAAGGCCATCTGAGCCTCGGTTCTCAACAATTAAACACAACAAGTATATATACATTTCCAAGTACCCAGACTATTCTAACTCTTTCTTTAAACAATACAAACATGCATTGAATCCAGAACTTACTAACCTCTACATAAAACTTAAATGACTTTTCTTTACACACTGATTATATACATCTCATGAAAGTAAAATCTTTACATATTTGACAACTCAAGCCACATAGCACGCAAGGCAACTCTTCAAGCACGATCTATCACATAACCATGAACTTTCCAGCTAACATGGTATTTCCTTAAATGTGGTGGTAAGGAGTGAGTATACACAACACGTATACTTAGTGAGGGCAAACCAGATATCGAGGTGGAAAGAAAGAAGATCGTGCAATGCAAATAAGACAGTTAAGCAATATAATCAATAAGAAAGCCCTTTTTTCTAGCTTTTTAATTGTTTTTTGTGTGTATTATGCCTATTTAAAAGATGACAACAAAGGTCAAAGTCAAGGTCTTGGTCAATGCTCACTTAAGTTGGTCAACTAGACTTATTCTTGGCATTTTAACTTAAAATAACTAACACAAATTAAATTCTAACAAACTACCAAAATACTAAATACTATTTTTACTATTTGTTAAGGACTGAAAAACATTCTCTAGCTACCACTCTCGATATGCTATGCACAAAACGACGAAGAATGAATAACACCTAAATATTATGGAATATAAGAAAAATATAATTTTTGAAAAATAACATAGTTCAAAATTCACTCCGGGCTCGGAGCTACTTTTTCATTTAATTGAAAACAGAGCATTAAGGTGCAAGAAAATAAAACCAAGTAACATAAATATGAAAAGTAGTTGATACTCCGTTAAAATAATTAACTCAAGTATTATTTAATTACTTTTAAAAGAAATATGAAAATAATGCTAGAAATGAATGTTTAACTAAAAATAAACACGAAATTCAATGCTAACATTTAAGATGACACTTAATTAAATGCAATTAAATGCCATTAAATGAATGCCGGGTTCGGGGTATCACAACACAACACAAACAAAGACAAGAGGTCATTTACATAAGGGCGCGCCTTACGTGCCAATACCAACCCTCACAAGCTTGTTAGCCCTTCTTTTTAAGCTGTGGAGCGTACCAACTTTGATTGGCATTGAGTTGTATGTTTCGCTGCTATCTAATGAGGCGCATCATCAGTCTGTCCAAGGGACTAGATCCCAAGGCTCTTCTTAGTCTAACATGATTATTGTAACCTCGGTAGGTTGCTCATTAGATTTTGATGGAATTCAGTGATAGTCAACTCCTTAGGTTATACCATGGTACTCTGCCCCACCTATAGGGTTCCCCGTAACGAGGGATCCCATATAGAGGAGATCGCTGTGTTGGCATACTAGAACTAGTTGAGGATCGACTCTTTGTCTAGTGAGGAAATCACAGGACAGCAAGCTGGTCACCAACATAAATGTAAAGATTGATAACAGATTTGCACCTGCTAGCTCTGTAGATCTTAATTATATTTTATTTTGATCTTTATCCTTGGTGGGCATTCCCCCATCTAACCTTAATGGGACAGGGGTACTAGTAGGGAAGATGGCGTTAAGTAATCGATAAGAATCGCTTTACAAAGCTCTTTCCTTCCCTAATTCGTGTGTCGCCACTGAGATGGCAGTTGTTCGAAGACTTTTCGGTCCTAATGGGATTCTTAAAATGAATCTTGTTAGTGGCTGTTGATAGTCTTACAAAGGAGTCGTGCATAGCCATCTACTTGTATGCGAAGGAAGTCCAGCGGCTTATGGAAAAGTCTGGTGCTTTGCATGTTGCGATTTATCTAAAGCAATGTGCTAGCTCTTTACAATTAGCATATGGAGGAGATAAACACCCTCCTAAGCTTCTGGTTGTTCCCATCTCTCTAACCCTAAAGGGTTATCCTCGCATCATGTCACGCCCCAGCCCGACCCAAAGAGGTTATACTAGGGTTTGACTTATTATACTATTGCCATTCAATAGACCTTAACCAATTTCCTACTATTGATACTTAGTTATTTACTAAAACTCCTTTATTTATTTATTTATTTTTATTTTTTCAAAAAAGGGCAGTATGACGGTTGTATTTAGGACCTTTGGTTGACCTAATTTCTAGAACACCTCAAATATTCAAATCATTAATTTACTTATGACCAAAACCTTCATTCTACCATCGATTGATATGCCTACTAGTTTATCTCAAAAGTATCATTTGATTAACAAGCCTAGCATGATATCTATATCCCATTTATTTGTCAATTCCTGTCGTGCAACTACCTATTATCATTTAGCTTACGAATGAGCACCTAGGTGAGATTAGGTAGAGTTACATTATTTGCTTCTTTACCTAGTGGTTTAAATACCTATGATAACTACTAATCAAGACAATGAAAGCAAATAACCAAATAAAGAGTTCGTCCGGTTATAGTTAGTAGAAGCCAAAATTAGAACCCAAATTATAACAATGTCATTTACATGAATAAAATAAACAGTCTGCAATCAAACACAACATCCCTAATAGTAGCCATGTTCATGAAAAGCACGTAAGTTCACACAGTCATTCCAGAGGTTCATCAACTAGCACATTCTTTTCAAGCACCTGATCGAAATCTGCTTCACCTGTAATGACAAAAGAGGGTGAGTCCTTATGAACTCAACAAGGGGGAACAAGTGACAAGGTTTTTGAAATCATTTTTCCGGTTAACTTGTGAAAACTCCTTTGAAAACATGTCATGTAACACAAATAAGATCATATATAGCATAAGTATAATGGAACAATAAACACAGTTACCACATCACTTTTTTAACATAGGATAATCAGTAAAGATTTTCATCACATTTGATTCATGCATTAGTCATAGTAGTGGCATATAGATAAACAGTCTTTCCTCCTCGAGGTCCTCTAGGAACCAAACGAGAGTACTTAAGCACATAGTAAAAAGGATACGGTGAGCTTTCGCTTTCAAGATCAATCAGTGAGCATTTGCTTTGAAGATCATTTCCAATAACCATTGTTGTAGCCGGCATCAATCATTCACTTATCACTCCAATGGGTGTACTCCGGATTGTACACCAAACCTATGACCCAACTCTCCGAGGAAGTCTAGCCCCCAAGCGAGGGAGGGAATTGGACCATAGTAGTCACGCCAATACACCGGCAAGCCCGATGCCGCCTGGAGTGACGCGAACGCTACCATGCCAAACTGAAAGGTTGCAACCTTGTATGCAATGCACATTTATATCATTTAACATTTCACATTAGGAGGTCAACAAAGTTGGTTGCCTCCGAGCAAGTATATGATCACATTTTGACATATTGGCACATAAGGCATTGTAAGAACATATAATCATTTCATATATCAATTTGAAAGCAATTAAACTTTCACCGGCAGCCTAGTGATCATGTTCAAAAATATTCCATAGAATATCTTTTAACAATTCACATTAGGAGGTCAACAAAGTAGGTTGCCTCCGAGCAAGTATATGATCACATTTTGACAAGTAAACGTACGAGGCATGCTTTGACATGTAAATCCAGTTTGTATAACACCTAGAAGCATATGAACATTTAATGAGTAGCCAAGTAACACCATACAAAACAAGTCATATAACTCATTTTAATTCATATACCAAGTGTTGAGATCATACGAGCTTGCTACGACACTTTACCAAAACCGGGTGCAAGAATAGTTCACTTTTCAACATGCAATCATCGAGAACCATGCTTAGAGCTATAAAGACAATTCTGGGCAGCCCATTAACATTCCTCAACATCAATTATAAGTCACACGAGGGTGGTTCATGACTTAGAAGTCTACGTATCCATCAGGGTTTACAAGGACCGTGCTCGGGTGTAGGTTTAGTTTGCTAAGAACCAAGAATCACTTACACCAATTCAAGCACACTTAGAGATTATTAGACAGCCTACTAACAACTCAAATGAATTCATTTAACCACATGATAGTCACTTAGCAAGCATGCATAGGCAATAGGGCCTCAATATCGTGCTCACACATACGATCAAGCAAGAATTCGTCATGTAATGAACCTAAGCCATGCATCAACTAATTTAAGCAACCTTATCCAACCAAAACAGCCCATGCAACTTCTAATTTCCACAAGTCCAAGCATTCAATACCTGAAAGTACAATTACAACATGATTAAAATCAAGTTTCCAAGCAAAACCTCACTGCAATATCCAATTTTTCCTCATTCAATTAACCAAACAAATAACCTCAAAATTCAGTGAATCAAATTTCAAATTGAAGCTTAATGAGTGCTTTAAATCTAGGAACAAACCTCGATGCATTTCGAGTTCAGAAATAGGAGTTATGACCAAAACCGTGAGACCACGCAAATCTATCCAGTTTTATACACATTTCGATATTTTCCCTTTTTAGGGGTCTTACACTCAAAATTAGCCTTAACATATTTCTGCAAGATATGTTTAGAACTGAAAAATATAGTAACTCACAAACTTTCATGCATTTTTAGCATCGTTTGCTAGGCCAACAACAATTCGTTCTACACGGAAAGAAAGCTGCCAGAAATTGTCATTTCATGTCTAAAAGTTTCTAGGAATTTCCAAGCCATGCAAGAGTAGATATGCTCTTATAAACACATGTACATGAACTTCAAGAGTAAATACAGCCATATAAGAGCATGCATGTGAGTTTTGAAAGCATTTGAAAATATTTAACCCTCTCATCTTTGAAGACTTAGCAAAAATGCACGAAATCCTTGTTTTTGTGCTTTGAATGTGCCAAATCCTTCCTACCCTTAGTTTGGCCAAATGGTAGCTTGTTTTTCATTAAATACTAGCCTAGTTAGCATGTGTAGAAGGTGTGTATGTGCTCAAAATAGAAAAAACAAGGAAGGAACCCTTTAAAGCTTACCTATGGCCGAAAATGAGAGCTTTTTGAGGGATTTGAATGTTCTTTCTTGGCTTGCTTGCTATGGCTGAGTACCTAAGTGTCCTTGAGAGAAAATTTGAGCCTTGGAAGCTCAAGAGAGAGCTAGAACCGAAAATGGTGAGAGAGGGAGAGAGTTGAGAGGAAAAATGAGAGTTTGAAGTGTTTGTTGAGTGTTTGCATGTGTGTGTCGGTTTTGGTGAGTTGAGAGGGTATGTTTGTGTTGTTTTTTGTGTATAATCTGAATTTTAATTGTGTGTAGGATAGCTTGGTCGAAAATGGCCTAGTCTTGGTCAAACTGCCTTTGTTTTGTCTATCCTAGGCAGAATTGTGTCTTGTGTTGTCATAGGAATGTTTTGGTAATATTAAAAGTGCTTAAGGTTTAGCATGTGTGTAAGAGAATGTTGGGTATTTAGGGATTCTAGGTAAAATAGAATATTGGAATGTTTGAGGATGAGTTTGAATTATGAATAAAATAGTAGAGAGTGGAAAATGTAGGAATAATTTAATGTTATTTTATTGTTAGTGGAGTTTGTAGGATTTGAATTAGGAATTTAATATTGGTTAGTGGATTTTGCAGGATTATTTTATTGTCTTGTGCAGGATTATTTTATTGTCTTGTGCAGGATTATTTTATTGTCTTGTGCTTTGTGTAGGAATCTTTATTGATTAGCGTGCAGGCACACATTCCAAGGTTCTAGGGCACGAATTACAAGGTAGATACGAACTATGAGGTAAGGCACGTACTTCAAGACAAATGCACAAATTCCAATATAAATGCACGCAACCCTAAATGAATGCACATAAACAAATACAAGGCATGTAATTCAATGCAATGCACGTAAATCAAGGTACAACTCTTATATCGAGGTTAAAGCACGCAGTTCAAGATTAATGCACACAAATCGAGGTATCGCACGTAAATTGAGATCAAAGCACATCGAGGATTAGGGCACACAATTCTAGGTCAAGGCACGTATGACTAGGCATACACGAAAACCAAGATAGGGCACATAATTCAAGGTCAGTCATATAATTTTAGGTCTAAGGCACACAAATCGAGGAAAGACACGTTATTCAGGGTCGGGCCTCACACATCATCCCTCTGTTCATTCGTCAAAAGATGTACCAGAAAGATGAGATTGTAGATCTATTGGTCAAGTGCTGGGTGTCTTTCTTCTCTCTATCAAGAATTATCTTGGTAGCGAAGAAGGTTGATAAGTCTTTATTTGAGCCAATGACCTCACCAGTCCGTGATGCGAACCGAGCTGACTTGATGGTCAATCGGATAGCTGAAAAGCTACCTTCTTTGATAGATATCACGGTTTACCCCCTGGATAGATCGTATTTCCCTTTATCAAGGGATAATGTGGGAACCAACTTGGAACAAATCTTACTCCCAATTGACCAAGAAATTGATCAAGGACGGCGTCAATCCTGTCCTAGCAAAAGCTAAGTCTTGCTTCACTGTTTATTGGTATGAAATGTGTGAAACCCCAAATTTTGTCTTTACCTCGATTTGCGTGTCTTTGCCTTGATTTGCGTGATTTGACCTGTTTATGTGTTATATGAATTAGAATGTGCTAAATATGTGATTTATATTCCTAATACATGCTATATGTGCATTCATGAAATTTTCATCAAAATTGGCACCAGAAATTTTATCGCCGATTTTAGTGAAAAATATTTTGAACACCTGTCGGCTAAAATTTTTAAAGGGGTATTTTAAAATTTTTAAAACCTAGTCCTCGGGGATTAATGGACCCGTGTTTGATTAAAATGGATTTTGAATTGGTTTTGGAATTTTAAAGGTTTTTACACATTCTTTTACAAAAATCGAGTTTTAAGCCGACTCAGGTGGAAATGTTTGAATATAAAACTCTTCGTCACCTAAAATAAATTATCTAGAATTAGTCTAAGTGTTAATTTAATGTTTGAGCAAGAAATAGTCAAGAAACTAAATTAAAAGACAAGAAAACACTAAAAATACTAAAAAAACTAACTAGTTTCCACCTTTGACTTTCTTTTATTTTATTTGACCAAGCTTATATATGCCTAATATACTAAAGTAGCTCACAAAACAAAACTCAAAACACCACAAACACATACACACATTGCCGAAACCACCAAGGCTATTTTAGCTTTATTTTTGCTCAATTTTTCTCTTATAATTTGCAATACAAAGCCTTTGCACTTGAATCAAAGTTTGTTCTTGCTTGTTGGACATCCATTCTACACCTTTCTTGTATCAAACAACATCAAAGGTGAGAGAAAAATTCTATATCTCAAATGTCATTTTTTATGTTTTTGCATATAGTTGAATTTTGAACCTTTAGAAAGTTGATTTGATGTTATATTATTGCTCAGTGCATGCTAAGAATTGTTTATATGTGTTTATATAAGATTTGAACAGTTGTAGTATCCATTTTTATTTTTGGGTATTAAAAGTTGAGTATTTGGCTATTTGTTGAATAAATGTTGTTGTGGTTGTTGGAATTCATTGCTGTTAGTTTCTAAAAGTTTGTTAAATACGCGGTAGTAATGTTGTAATGCCAAAATTTTGATTGCAATATCGGTGTGAAAGTCCGGAAATTTCAGCCTTGATGCATTAGGGTTTTAGGGTTATTGGGCTTGATGTGGATGGTTTATGGTTGGTTTCTGAGGGGGTGAATGTTGTTGATTGAGTGGGTGAGTGTTAGAAATTGGTTTGGAGGTTATCAGATTAGTAGAATGTAAGTTATGACTTTTAGAAGTTTGGGTTGTCTTTCTTTAAAATGTTGAATAATGCCTTTGGATGTTTGGGTGGTGTTTGAGTGATTGAATTGTGAGTTGTTGATGGTTAGACTAGGGTTTGGTTGTGTGTTTAATGCTTGTTGAGTTGAAGGGCCTACTTTGTCATCTAACTTAATTGTTTCATGATTCTATAGTTGTTGATTGTTAAATGTTGTTTAATTGATTGTTGAAATATGGATTCATTGATTATTGATTATTGAATGTTGTTACAAAACCATGAGGAGCACGCTCGGGGTTAATATGGGGTGTAGCTAAAAAGGATGTTACTTTATTGGTAGCGCGCTCGGGGTTAATCCGGGGTGTTACATTGTTAACTGATTGTTATTGTTGTTATGAGTCGGGAGTCGGGCAACCAATGTTGTTGACTTCTCGAATTGGAATTGTTATTGTTATTATGAGTTAGGAGTTGGGCAACAAATTTTGTTGACTTCTCGAATTGAGACCCATTGTTGTGAGCTTTGATAATGTTGTGTCACCTCGGGTGGCATCTTGGGCTGCGGGCACAGTTATCATGGCTAATCCTTATCTCGCATGGGCAGAGAGGCCATGGGGTGTGGGTCTAGGTCAAGATACCTCAGGATTGTGTCATTGAGTTTGGAGGAGTTGATAAGCATTGAATTGGTTTATGGAGCTTCATCAGCAAATGTATCGTATCCTTATTGTGTGTTTACAGTTATTGCTATTGTTACATTTATAATGATATTGATGTTCATTGTGTGTTTATTGCTCAAAGGATGATTTCCAAGGAGTATAGTAAATACTGTTAGAGATCTATCGAATCCTCATTGGGCTTGTTTTATATAAGCTCACTCTCAATTATTGCATGCATACAGGTTTTACTGATCCAGATTATGGGTATGTGCCTACAGAGGAGGATAATGTGCCATATGTAGACGAGTCCTATGTGCCGGAGTCTTGTCCTTGATATTTGATGCTGTACTCTTTTGTTATCTTGTATATTAAAACTAGTTGGTTTGTCTTTATTTAGAAGTTATGATATATAAGATGTTGTAAAGATTAGGGATTAAATATTGCTAGTTTAGTGGTCTTGTTTTGAAATATGATTAGGCTACTAGATTGTTTATAATCTATTTTGAGAATGTATGTTATATAGTAAATGTATGATGTTGGAACGGAGGCGTATAACCTATGGATGCAATGGTAAAAAGAATGTTTATTGTATATTGTGGTTGTGTTGTTTAACTGTTGAATTGTTGTGGAATTGGTTGTATGAGTTTTGAAGAGGTTTCTTTAGAGCCTCGGTGTCCTAATTACTATTGTTATACTGCCGAAATTCTGTTGCGTCCTGACTGATCGTAGGAGGGGTCGAGTTGGGGCGTTACATTTAGTGGTATTAGAACTCAAGTTTAGCTGTCAGTTGGGGTATCCTCGGAATGTGGGTTGTGGTCCAAGCATGCAAGTATGTATGAAGTGAAAGAAAAGTGAAATATGTGTTAATATGATTAAGTGATTAATTGATTATGTGATTTAATGACTATGTGATTATGTGATCAATTTGTTTATGTGATTGATACTTAAGTGATTTATGTGCTCTATGTGAGTTGTTGTTTATGTGCTAATAATTGTCTATAGCCTGTCTATGTGCTATAACCTGTGCTAGCTCTTTGATTAGTAGAATGACTGGTAGACCAAGAACCATAGGTAGGCTTGAGGTAGTTGATGAGGCATCGGATAATGTGGCACTGGGCCTAGATAGGGCTGATGACAGTTTTGGTGCAGCCATGGATAGGATTACATATATTATGGCAGGGCAGGCTCAGATACTAGCAGGGCAGGCTGCCCAAGCACAGGCATTACAGACCCAGTGGTTGAATGTTCAGGGTGGTTACCATGGGCGTGGTATGCTAAAGAAATTCTTGGGGTATTATCCGCCGAGATTTCAGGGAGAGCCAGATGATAGGAAGGCGAAAGCGTGGATTAATAAGATAGAGAAGATATTCAATCCTCTAGACTATACTGATGAGAGAAAAGTCACTTTTGCAGTCTACTTGTTTGATGATGAGGCAGAAGAGTGGTGGCACACAGTGAAAGTTGGTTAGGAGGCAAGAGGTACTCCGTATGTTTGGGATACCATCCTTCGAGCGTTTCGGGCGAAGTATGTCCCGAGGATTGCACAGGAAAGGAGAGAGGCGGAGTTCCTGTCTTTAGTTCAGGGGGATGCTTCAGTGGCTTAGTATGAGGCCACTTTTACTAGATTGTTCGGGTATGCACCGGAGTTTGTAGCAGATGAGGAGCGCAAGACCCGGAGGTTTATGTTGGGTTTGACGTCGGAGATTCAGGATGCAATGGCCCTGAATTAGTATGATATATTTTCTGAGGCTTTTGATGCGGCATCCAGACTGGAAAAGTGGAAAGGGGAACAGATTATACCTAGTTAGCCTAGCAAGAGACCATTTCAGTCGCAGGGCCAGCAGGGTATGTATAGACCTTCAGTACAGCAGGGTGGTTATAGGCCTTCGGTGCAGCAGGGTTCTTTCAGACCGCATGGTCAGCAAGGTTACTATCAGCCTTAATTTCAGCAGGGCTCCTTTCAGGCACAATCACAGTACAGGCCGGCCCCGTCTTAGGGTTAGTATAGGCCTAGTGTTGCGTCACCTTAGCAGCAGGCCGGTACAGCTGCTTATTCAGTTTTTGGGTCTTTTGGAGGCAGTATCAGTACACCGATACCGTTGTGTACTAATTGTAAACGTACAGGCCATTTGGAGGCCGACTGTCGGAAGAAGGGAGGGACGTGTTTAGGTCGCAGTAGCAACCAACACCGGGCGAGGGATTGCCCCAAGTATCAAGGTTCTACGGGTCAGCCAACAGTCCAGGGTTATTAGGGTAGGCCTGCAAGCAGTACACCTCAGTAGCAGCGGGCTCAGGCTCGGGCCTACGCAATGGACTTGGAGGAGTTGCCAAAGGCGACAGTGGTGGTGAAAGGTAACTTACTTATTCTCAACCAATTAGGTATCATATCTCCTTGAGTTCGTGCTAAATGCGAGTAGAGAGTTCATCTTATATGATTAAAGTTAGCACGTACGTTATATCAGTTGGTGACTGAGTACTATGTGACACTGAGGCATATGAAATTCCGATTAGGGGGCAAGCTACTTTATGACTATACATTGATTATTGGGATTCTTATTTGGTGATCTTATACAACATTCTTCCTCAAGATTTCTATATAGAGATTCTTATTCAATATACTTCTTTAGACTTCTTCTATGCTATTTTCTATGCGGTATTCTTATGTGGTATTCTTATACAGTATTATCCGGAGTTCTTATATTGGGATTATTATTCGGTATTCTCGCTCGGTGATCTTGTTGAAGTTCTTACTTGGTATTATTGGTTGGTGCTCTATTACGGGATCTATGTTTGGCATTTTCTTCGGTAATTATTGAGATTCTTATTCGGAAGTCCTAGTCGGTGTTCTTATTCAGCGTTCCGATTCAAGCTTCTTGTTCGGTATTCCTGATTGACATACTTAGTTGGTATTCAGAATTTGGTTTTCGGTCTTTCATTCCGTATGTTTGAGCCACCAATACTTGAGTGAGGAATTGCGAGGACGTAATTGTTTTAAGGAGGGGAGAATGTGAAACCCAAATTTTCGTCTTTACCTCGATTTGCGTGTCTTTGCCTCGATTTGCATGATTTGACCTGTTTATATGTTATATGAATTAGAATGTGCTAAATATGTGATTTATATTCCTAATACATGCTATATGTGCATTCATGAAATTTTCATCAAAATCAGCACCAGAAATTTTATCGCCGGTTTTAGTGAATAGTGTTTTGAACACCTGTCGGCTAAAATTTTTACAGGGGTGTTTTAAAAGTTTTATAACCTAGTCCTTGGGTATTAATAGATCCGTGTTTGATTAAAATGGATTTTGAATCGGTTTTGGAATTTTAAAGCTTTTTACACTTTGTTTTGCAAAAATCGAGTTTTAAGCCGACTCAGGTGGAAATGTTTGAATGTAAAACTCCTTGTCACCTAAAATAAATTATCTAGAATTTTTCTAAGTGTTAATTTTATGTTTGAGCAAGAAATAGTCATGAAACAAAATTAAAAGACAAGAAAACACTAAAAATACTAAATAAACTAACTAGTTTCCACATTTGACTTTCTTTTATTTTATTTTACCAAGCTTATATATGTCTAATATACTAAAATAGCTCACAAAACAAAACTCAAAACACCACAAACACACACACACATGGCCGAAACCACCAAGGCCATTTTAGATTTATTTTTGCTCAATTTTTCTCTTATAATTTGCAATACAAAACCTTTGTAATTGAATCAAAGTTTGTTCTTGCTTGTTGGGCATCCATTCTCCAACTTTCTTGCATCAAACAACAGCAAAGGTGAGAGAAAAATTATAGATCTCAAATGTCATTTTTTATGCTTTTGCATATAATTGAATTTTGAAACATTAGAAAGTTGATTTGATGCTATATTATTGCTAAGTGCATGCTAAGGATCCTTTAAATGCGTTTATATAAGATTTGAACCGTTGTAGTATGCATTTTTATTTTTGAGTATTAAAAGTTGAGTATTTGGCTATTTGTTGAATAAATGTTGTTGTGGCTTTTGGAACTGCTTGCTGTTAGTTTCTAAAAGTTTGTCAAATACGTGGTAGTAATGTTGTAATGTCGAAATTTTGACTGCAATGTCGGTGTGAAAGTACGGAAATTTCTGCCTTGATGCATTAGGGTTTTAGGGTTGTTGGGCTTGATGTGGATGGTTTAAGTTGGTTTCCAAGGGGGTGAATGTTGTTGATTGAGTGGGTGGGTGTTAGAAACTGGTTTAGAGGTTATCGGATTAGTAGAATATAAGTTATGACTTTTAGAAGTTTCGGTTGTCTTTCTTTAAAATGTTGAATTATGCCTTTGGATGTTTGTGTAGTGTTTGAGTGATTGAATTGTGAGTTGTTGATGGTTAGACTAGGGTTTAGTTGTGTGCTTAATACCTGTTGTGTTGGATGGCCTATTTCGTCATATAACTTAATTGTTTCATGATTATATAGTTGTTGATTGTTAAATGTTGTTTAATTGATTGTTGAAATATGGATTCATTGATTATTGATTATTGAATGTTGTTACAAAACCGTGAGGAGCACGCTTGGGGTTAATTCGGTGTGTAGCCAAAACGGACCTTACTTTATTGGTAGCGTGCTTGGGGTTAATTCGGGGTGTTACATTGTTAACTGATTGTTATTGTTGTTATGAGTCGGGAGTCAGGCAACCAATGTTGCTGACTTCTCGAATTGGAATTGTTATTGTTATTATGAGTCGGGAGTCGGGAAACCAATGTTGTTGACTTCTCGAATTGAGTCCCATTGTTGTGAGCTTTGATAATGTTGTGTCACCTCGGGAGACATCCAGGGCTGCGAGCATAGTTATCATGGCTAATCCTTAGCTCGCATGGGCGGAGAGGCCATGGGGTGTAGGTCTAGGTCAAAGTACCTCAGGATTGTGTCATTGAGTTTGGAGGAGTGGATGAGCATTGAATTGGTGTATGGAGCTTCATCAGCAAATGTATCGTATTCTTATTGTGTGTTTACAGTTATTGCTATTGTTGCATTTATAATGATATTGATGTTCATTGTGTGGTTACTGCTCAAATGATGATTTTCAAGGAGTATAGTAAATACTGTTAGAGATTTATCGAATCCTTATTGGGCTTGTTTTATATAAGCTCACTCTCAAGCATGCATACAGGTGTTACCGATCCAGATTACGAGTACGTGCCTCTAGAGGAGGATAATGTGCCATTTGTGGACAAGTCCTATGTGCCGGAGTCTTGTCCTTGATATTTTATGTTGTACTCTTTTGTTATCTTGTATATTAAAACTAGTTGGTTTGTATTTATTTAGAAGTTATGATATATAAGATGTTGTAAAGATAATGGATCAAATATTGCTAGTTTAGTTGTCTTGTTTTGAAATATGATTAGGCTACTAGATTGGTTATAATCTATTTTGAGAATGTATGTTATATAGTAAATGTATGATGTTGGAACGGAGGCGTATAACCTATGGATGCAATGGTAAAAAGAATGTTTATTGTATATTGTGGTTGTGTTGTTTAACTATTGAATTGTTGTGGAATTAGTTGTATGAGTTTTGAAGAGGTTGGTTTAGATCCTCGGTGTCCTAATTACTGTTGTTATACTGCCGAAATTCCTTTGCGTCATGATTGATCGTAGGAAGGGTCGAGTTGAGGGGTTACAAAATGGGTGCCTTCACTTTCTTGGTGAAGTTCGTCCAAGCGTACGGCCAACAGTGGTCGCAAGGGACCCTCTGGCACCACTATCCACGATATGCCTTAGACCCAGCTAATAAGCTGTTCTCAGGTTGGTCGTTGGATTGGTACTAGGCCTAGTACTTCCCGTTGGTGTTGGCTATGAACGGATCGTCAGAGGACGTTTGGGTTGCTCGCTAGAAGAGGCAGGAAAACGACGTGTATTCGCCATAGGGAACTATGTGAATCAGCATCTTCTTAGACCTGTTCACGAGTGGCTTTGTGTTGTCTTACGAAGGTTGCCTACTGATGTCACCTTTTGGCAGACAAAGCAAAGCCTCTTGACCAGTTGACATGCAGGTAGACATGTTACTCCTATGACTTGAAGTTAGCCACTGACCGGTGGCCATTGTATTTCTTGTTTAGGGTCATGTGCTTCCCTTTTGATCGATCTTTCGCATCTAGTGAATTCCACTCTAGCTATGAATAAGTTCGAGGTATCGTTTATAACGCGATTTACCACTGTCTTATTTGTTGCCGGTTAGCCCCTTGGCTATTATGCTTCGTGGCCTCTCTTTGCCTTCTTCCACCACATACTCATGTGGTGGGTGGCAGAACAGGTATATCTGGGTTGACTCTTCCAGGATTACTTGTCCTGGGGACAATGTTGTGATTGCAGATGATAAGGTGGCCTTGGTGTATAGCTTCGCTCTGGGGGATCTTGGGGTTGATATATCCTATCAAAACTCCCTGATCTCCCATACGGGCTCTGTCGAGTTTGCTAAGAGATTCAAGGTTCGTGGTCTTACTGTGGATTTATCCCAGTATCCGCTAAATCTTGTTTGAACGCTCACTACTTGGGCCGATGGCCGTTCATATGAAGTCTTCCTATGTCGTCTAGCTGGAGTAGGTTATCGGTCTCTTCACGCTTGGCACATTCCCGCAATCTAAAGATTGAAAGATTATGGGCAATGTACAATAAGGCCTCATTTCCCCTTGACCTATGGTTATGTCGGGGTCTACCGCTGGATCCGTATGTTAAGGGGGCTATTAATGCCCTCCTCGTACGTGAGCTTAAACCAAAATCATTGGTTCTCCCTCCGGATAAGGTCTTTATTGGCTTAGGACCAAACTCCATTCCTCTCCCTATCGGTTGAGCATCTTCCACCCTCTCCCTATAGGTCGAGCGTCTACCTTCCTCTCCTTATCAGTCGAGCTGAATTCCATCCAACCTCTCCTTATTGGTCGTGTAACGCCCCGTTTCCTCACGGCACCGGGACTTCTATTAACCATACTAATCACAACCCAATTCCAACCCGGACTCAAAATTTTAGGGGAAAACAGACAGAGTCTCCCCTGTTTATAGGACTAAACTGGTACCTGCAAAAGACACCTATGATGCTAGATCCACAAACAGCAACTCTTACAACCAATCCTCCAAGATTTTTATGGGCCACCCGCGATCACAAGGCCATCCGAGCCTTGGAACAACAATTACATATAACACACAAGCAAGCAAAGCATTTCTAATTTTAACTATAGGTAGTTAGATACAACAATAGCCAAGTTCTACTTCCAAGTTTGTTAATCACACAAGCATGCAAAAGAATAAGTTTACTATGGATTATTACATGTCATTCCACTTTATATCCAACATACAAGATTACAAATTATTACATTCACCATTTATACTCAAGACCCCAAGGTCACAAAAAGGCAATCAACAACAACTCCACGCAAGCTTCTCATTTTAGACAACCTTATCACACAAGAAGTCACCGAAATTACTTAACTAGCACTTCTTCCTCTTCTTCTATCAGCTGAGGATTCACCTCAGCTTCACCTGAAACATATTAAATGAGGAATGAGCAACAATGTTGCCCTGCGAGGGAGGTGATGCAACATGCCAACGTGCAATATGATATGCAAACACAAGAAAACATATATAATCCACATAAACCAACAAGACAATAAGCCAAGCAATTAATCACTTTAAAAAGGATACGGTTCCACTTCCAAGTCTTCATTCACGAGCCACGAACCACGAGCATCATGAACATGCCGGCAAACCCCAAACACCAACAATTGGGATACTCTGGATGTATCCCGATCCTACGACCCTTTCTCCCGAGGTAGGTCCATGCCCAGCAGGTGAACCACGCCTCTGGGGTAGTGGAGTATGCCTCAGCGAGAAAGGGAATAGGCACCATAGTAGTCGAGGGAGCACGGCAAGCCCGACGCTGCCCGTGTTTCTCGACGCTACCATGTCCGATAAAGGTTGCGCAACCCAAAACAAGTCACAAGCAATCAATATAACACATAACACATAAGAGGGACAACAAAGTAGGCCGCCCTCACATATATGCACGATAAAAGTTCATATAAGCACGATATTAGCTAATAGATGTCAAAAGAAGCAATCAACACAATTAATTCTAATAATCTACTCAAATAACTTAAATACATCCTAAATATTCAAGGCAAGCCATTGCTAACACACAACAAGTTCCAAATGCAACTAAAATGGCTAAAAACTACATTTCCTCTTTCTTTAACCGAGCTTTCTTTCTCCTAAGCATAGTTCGAGATTCCCAATCATACCCTAGTCTTTCTATATTCCTAATTAAGCTCAAAGGTACCTTTTAAAGATACTAAAACTCAATTTTGAAGCAAAAGTTCGGGAAGGCCCCGAACGGGTTTGAACTATAGCCATACTTACCGAACCCCATTTTCGCGAAACGAAAGCACCAAAGGTGCTTCCTTAGCTCAAGGATACCCAAATCGATGTCCAAACTTGCCCGGATTGCTTAACATATAAAACCCCCTTTTTAAAGTAAGCTAATTATGCAATTAAGTTCAAATTCAAGTGATTCAACCTAACATGGCTTTTCAACTAACTTCCCTAGGGTCTAGAGCACCTAATTGAGGAATCAATTCAAGCCAATTAGCAAATTTTCTCAAAACCCTAGTTCTAGGCACTATTTATCATCTCTTTGATCAAATTCAACATTCAACCATTAACTTTGTTATCAACCCTCAAAAGTTAGCTCTAGAGACATTAAATAACTCATAGGAAGCATTCATAACAAGTTATATAGCTATAATTGACAATTCAAGAAAATTAACATATGCACATAAACTTTAAAATCAAGAAAATGAAACTCCCTCACAATTTTTGATGATGATGAAGCTTGTAGAAGTCCCTAGGTTGCTCAAAACCCTCCCAAGATCAATCTAGAAGCTCAAGATGCAAGGTTGTTGAAGCAAAATCTCATATTTTCCTTCTCCTTTGGTATTTTCGGCCTGCTACAGTAATTCCTGCACATTGTTCTTCTTTTTTTTTTTGGTTATTTTAATGAGCTTATGTGATTTATATAAGATTAAGTTGAGGTGGGGTCAAGTTTGGGTATTTAAAAGGTCACTAGAATGCGCGTTATTAACTTAAAAACGAGCCTAAGATGAAAAGTAATGTTAGTTATTTAAATCACTAAGTTTGTTACGTAACACTATTCACTTAACTACTAAAAATATTTTCTAAACGAGCTCTCCTATCGCCTCTAGCTCAATTGCACATTTTTCCCACTCCTCTAACAATTAATGTGATTTAATAAAAATGCTAATTCACTAATAGAATATAGTTTGAAAATGAGATGAATAGTAGCTAAAGAAGCCAATTAATAAGGCACAGAAAGAAATGCACAAACAATAGATGCAACATTAAATAAATGTACGGCTAAAATCTCGGGCGTCACAGGTCGAGCATCTTCAAACCTCACTAAGCCATTCCCTTACTCGCCCTAAAGCTGAAAGCGGCGTCAGCAAGATTGACTGAGTACCAGTACTGCCTTGCCCAAAGCTACCAAAGCAGAACATAGTCTTGATGTAGGTTGCAGGAGT